>OX421372.1:2765559-5506118 GCA_949126905.1 Amorpha juglandis | reverse complement strand
CAATCATACAAAAACGCCTTAGATCTAGCTAGGTTAAATAACAACGCTGAACTCTATTGTTATATTGGAAAGTTGTGAAAAGACCTCGTCTAAAGGACAAGCGCGAACGCACGTGCGGTTGTGGGCAACAAAGTTGTGCCGACTCCACGGCGCCTGCACTCACGCCTGGACTGAAATGTTCCCGAACATTGTAAATACCAACAAAACGCTAGCATTATATTGAGCTGTCCATTTTCTTTGATATATTATAACGTTATTAGCCGATTCTGGTGCAGTGCAGTCGACTGTTGCGTTAAAGTTCATGGTAACCGCGTTGGCGGAATAAATTATTGTTTTAATCGGTTACAAACTTACAAAGTATTCTCGAAATGCATTTTATGCTGTTGTAACACCAATAACGGATATATACGAATGAATCGACGCTATTTTCATCCTACAACGCCATAGACGACAAAATCATATTATTTGGCGCACTCAATATTATTCAAATTGAGGATCATACCAATACATTATGATCAATAACTCATGATTTTTTTTTATGATTTGATTGAATGAAGAGACGAGCAAGGCGCTCGCCTGATGGTAAGCGCCACGCCTGCCCAAAAACAGAAGCAACACCACACAGAACCTTGAATTACAAAACGCTGCATGACACTCAACTGCGCTCGTCATACCGAGACATAAGATGTTAAGTCTAATAATGCCCAGTAATTTCACTGGCTTCAATGTCCTTCAAACCAAAACACAATAATGCTTACACACTGTTTCCTGGCGACAGAAATAGACAAAGCGGTGGTATCAACCCAGACGGCCTCTCGCATACGAGGGACCTACCACTTCATATATTAAACCAATAAAGCTGTTCTTTAGCAATAACTAATAATATGCGAAAGAAATATACGCAGAATTAACTAAAAGCTGACGGAGGTTAACTCAAACATTTTGCAATATATAATCTGACTGACTAATTGCCTCGGTGGCGCAGTTGTAATATGTACGCAGCACGATTGCTGCGATTGGTCTCGGGTTCGATCCTCGGGTCGGATAAAAGTGATATTGGGGTTTTCTACTACGAAATACTCAATATCAGCCCGGAGTCTGGAAGTCTGGAATTGTGGCCAGTATGGCGATGGGCTCGCCCCCTATTACATCATGGGAAGGAAATACCTTCGGCGAAATGTGGCTGTACCGATCACACCTTTGACTACCCGTAAATGTACGTACGTACGTCGTAAATGTGAGTGCGTATGTATATGTATAATCTTAAAACTTATCTAGCAGGGGCTTTGTCTGCCAAAATTACAAACTCAAAGACGCGTCATGTCAACACAATAATCAAATTCCTGCGGTTGAACGATCCATTCTTTAATATTTTATGGCTGTTGTTTCGTATTGCATATTTTATGGCATGTACGAATGTAAATTCTTTCAGTTCCTTCCAATTCTTAGAATAGGTGACTATATATTTTCCATATTATATATACTCGTATATGTGTGTAGTTAGAAAGAGCTAAGTAATTAACTGGAGCTATCTGGGCTTTATCTGTTATGCGTTCCACAATAAATATCTTATAGTTATCTTACACCATTCGTTAATCGTTATATTACACTACTAAACACATTCTTAGTAAGCTAAACGTTATGGCATTTTATATGAAGGACATCAAGTCTGCTGTTATTTTGAGTTATGTTTGCCGTCGACACTTCTGACTTGTATCAAAGTATGCTTTATTGCAACATCATAAGTGCATACCGGTTCTGTGCCAAAGACTTTGTAATTATTAAGTTCCTAAAAATATTATTTTACTCAAAAATGGCCAAAATAAAAACATCTGCAGTTAAGTTTTATAATATACGCAAGAATAAACCAGTACCGAGGTAATGGCAGAAAACCTTCAAATTGTGATATGTTATAAAGTGCACTTACATTTTTTGTTGTACTTACAAACATCCAAACTGTCCCATTACTTATTTGAATCTAAGCATTGTACTGCAACTAACTGCCATCCAATTATTGTCGTTCGTTAGCTGACAAAGATAAAATTCTGTAGAAAATCTTTCAACAATAGTCAATTGCTAACAAAAAAGACCCTGAGAAACAAAAGACTATAGAGTTATAGGATTGCGACAGAAGTTCGCCTGCAACCTTCAATCCGTATCAGCCGGCCAAGCTCCAACAGCTTAAGGAATGCGAAATTCTTTCGACAATTATCTTTGCTCGACGTTATCTACTGTAATTACTGATACACGTTGATTGTTATAAAACTATTTGTATGGTACTAGCTTTACTCCTGCACAAGTGCCTTGGGTGAGGTAGATATTCTCATATAAATAAAATAAGGGCAAATACTAAAAAAGCAATTTTACATATTTTGTTTATTGATATGAAGTTCAATGTATTTCTCATACATTTAACTTCATATATGTAATTACTGTTTTCGTTCGATTATATTGAGGGATGTCCAAGTGTCTTCAAAGAACGTTTTTTGTATGTAAATTACTTTACTTTAGTGATTCTTACCCAGCACGGTGTAACTATAGGTGTCAACTTCTCCAACATTTTTTATGAGACTCAGTAAAATGTTTGCTATATTTGCGCAACTAAGTTGACTAGCTGAGCCAAAATGGAAACTCTGTAAATACTGAAGCGAATTGTCGCAGACGATTGATTTTTAAAGTAAATATTATACCAGTTAGGAGGCCACTATTTGGGCGTGAAACTCGTTGCAAGTGGAATGAATAAGACAAGTGTGCACTAAGTAGGACAATGACATACATAACATGATACCGACGAGCGTGGGCATTATTTTACCGGTAAAACTTCACGTTGGATGCACGTAGTCTCGTATGCCAGTTTGTACGTGATCAACTAGCCTTATGCGATCATTGATCGACACGAAGTATATTGAATCTATGGAAAATTGCAGATGGCAATCTGTGATTAAAAATAATCATCACAACATAAAATAAATAACACCTATTCCTGATGATTTTTGTTTGATGTATTTATAAAAATATAGCCAAAATGCCCTCATATAGCATCATCATCAGCCACAGGACGTTAACTACTGAACATAGTTCTCTCCCAAAGATTTCCAGACCGACCTGTTGAAAGCGGCCTGCATGCAGCGACTTCCTGCGACCTTTATCAGGTCGTCTGTCCACCTTGTAACCTCGTATACATGGTAATATATATATTTTTATTCTATGAGTTATGTGTGTTTGATTTTAAAGTATCGAAGAATAAATAATTTTAAAAAGAATAACGCTTCCCAGTTGACCACCAAAATTATCTGTAGATCAGGATTTATTGCCGTGTGACCAATACAGGTTCATGGACATATTTTTGTAACAAAACCGTAGCATCTGGTCAATTTATTCGGCAAACGTTTACTTTTGTTTAGACGCACGTAATTCTCAAGAGTAAATAGCAGACAAATGACTTTTTCAATGGTATTGTTCATGTAAAAATAGTTTTACATATATTCACAAAAAAAAACAGTTTCTTAAAGTCAGTAGTACAATTCAAAGGCTCATTGCATGTGATTACTAATTTTAGTCTTATAACATATTTTATGCGTTGAGTCATAGAACATATTTTAGAATCATTATGCATATTAATTATATACCTAGTTAACCATTTGAAAATTTATTGAGTTTTATAAAAGATCTATTGTTATGTAAACTTCATTCAATAATGATTCTAATCGTTAAACTTTACCACATGAGTGATGAGGATGAGGTTGAGGAGGAGGCATGAGTGAGGCTGCGATAACATCAGCCGTCGCATGATAATCCCAATCCTGGATCATCTTCTTCCCGCTATATCCCACATAATTAATGTCTCACTTACGACTGGTGTTTTTCCATCCTTATGGCGAAAAGCCTATGTTATCCCTCTTCCCAAAACTCCAAATCCCTCAGTCGTAAACCATTTCCGTCCTATCTCCATTCTTCCTTTTTTATCCAAGGTACTGGAGGCTTGTGCCCACAAGCAGCTTTCCACGTTCGTGCACTTGAATAACATATTGTGCCCCTTGCAGTCTGGATTCAGGCCTGGTCATAGTACTGTGTCCGCGCTCCTCAAAGTGACTGGCGATACTAGGGCGGGTATGTAAGATACCAAAGTCACTGTATTGGCTTTGGTTGATTTCTCAAACGCCTTTAGTACCGTCAGTCACGATATCCTTCTTGCTATCCTCTCCCATATCTTGATCTCTCCTACGGCACTGGAATGGTTCTCATCTTATCTTCAGGGACGCCAGCAGTCGGTGCGACTCAATGAGTCATCATCAAATTGGTGCCATATTGACTCTGGTGTCCCTCAAGGCGGCATTCTTTCTCCGTTGTTATTTTCTATTTTTATCAACCTCATAACTTGTAATTTTCAGTGTGCGTATCATCTATATGCCGATGACCTGCAGATTTATTCTCAGGCTGGCGTCGATGATGTGGTCACAGCTGTAGACAGGGTGAGCAGAGATCTTGTTCATATTAAGAATTGGTCTGATAGTTTCGGTCTGTCTGTGAACCCGTCTAAATGTCAGGCAATAATTGTGGGTAGCCCAAGGATGATGAGCAGACTGGATATCACAAAGGTTCCATCTGTTACTTTTGATGGATCTGTCATCCCTTGGTGTACCAGTGTCAAGGATCTGGGACTACATATCGACTCCACCCTGAGCTGGCGATCCCAGATAAACTCTGTTAGCCAGAAGGTCACAGGCACTCTTCGTGCTTTATATCGCCTAAAAAACTTGCTTCCTTCTAAGACCAAGACTTTGCTTGTGCAATCCCTTATTCTTCCGGTAATCGATTATGGTGATGTGTGCTATTTTGATCTGAATGCAGATCATCTTAACAAACTTGACCGTCTTCTCAATAACTGCATTCGATTTATCTATAATCTTCGTAAATATGACCATGTTTCTTCCTGTCGCGCGCAGTTAAAATGGCTACCTATTCGCCAACGCCGATCTTTGCGAGCACTCACAACTCTCTTCTCGCTGCTTACATCCCCCTCCCCGCCTCCTTATTGATCTTGTCACTTTACTTACCTTTCTGACAGCCATGACAGGAATCTTCGCTCTTCTAGTAATCTTCTCCGTAAATGTCCCCCTCATACCTCTGACTTCACTCACTCTTCTTTCGCTATTCAATCTATACTTCTCTGGAACGCACTCCCACTCGAAATCAGGTTGTGCACTACACGAGTAGCTTTCAAAACACGAGTTCGTCAACTATTGTTGGACGGAGTGACAGAATCACATTAATTTGTTTTATATACATATGTATTATATAATATATTTATTATATTGTATTTAAGTATATTTTATTATATTTAATTCGGTATTTTAATGTTTAATATTTCTTTAATACGTATCTTCTCTCCTTTTTTTTTGCACCTACTTTATTCATCTCTGCATTACCCTAAGGTTGACTGGTAGAGAATGCCTTTGGCATTAAGTCCGCCTTTATACATTTGTATATAAAGTGTAAATAAATAAATAAATAAATAATCTTTTAACATTAACGCGTCAAATATTGTGCATTAACACATCGATGAACCAAATCTCGTGTCTACATAATGTTAGTGTGTGACGTCTGAATGAGAATAGATGGTATTATAACTAGTAGAAAGTTATTCTTCGTATCGTGCTTTTCTTATGTTTAGGTGATTCGATACGGTTGTCAAATGTAACGGTTGAACTTATGCTACAAATTGATATTAACTAGCCTTTAAAAACGGACGAGGTTCTCAGCTCTTCACGTGTATATATATTTTTTTTGTAAACCCGTACTGACTTTTGTAATGAAACAATTACGTGTTAGTCAAAGTTCATGGAATATGCAACAATAACAAACATGATGTGATAAACATGTGATCACATTACTTTGTCATGCCGATATTAATATCGTTCCGTTGATACAAACAGTGTGTGGATGTCAGTTGTTCGCATTGTTAGGATAAAACGTCAATTTTTTGTTGACTGTTCCAATGAATAATAATGATAAGTTTTAATTTGCAGTAAAATAACTATTCCATAATCGAAGAAATAACTTATTATTCTCTATAGCTACACTTGTCTATTAGTTTTCAGCGTGCTATCTAGACCTACGATGACACACGATGATACAATTTTTTAGGCCATTTACTTGCATTGTATCATCTGGAAATAAATTTAAAAGTGAAGGTAGAATAACACACAATTCACACATATTCTGATTGCCATTAAAATTGTATTTAGCTTCAAAGCTTTAGCACTTTAAAGCTTTTTAGACCAATTCAATAATAAATAGAAAAGTAGCCAACTGCCGCTTGTCGATAATTAAGATTATTACTGTACCCGGTAACGAAGTGTAAAGGCTTTTCTGTGTTCAGTAACGCACAATGTCGTCTCTGAGTACGGTGTTCCACTCATCATTTTTAATAACATGTATTGGTGTTTAAATTTTGCATTTGCAACTGTAATGATGTTTTCGTTATGATGACAACCGGGCCACTCTGGGTTTTATAGCCCATAAGCTAAGTAATACTAATAATTTGCCATAATTATGTCTCATTCAGGCCATTGTTATGCTGGTGACAACTGATAAGTTTTACGAATAGTCAGATTCTATCACCAACATTATCAGGTTGTACGCTATTATACGCTAAAAATCGTGCTGTCATAAAATTGAACGTCCTTAATAGAGGTTTGTTCAAATAGTCTACCACAGACACTGTTTGATACCTTTTCAGAAGTTACCACCCAGTGAAACCGGTATAGCAACCGCAGTCTTACCGCGTGCACTCAGAATTTATTTTGCATGTAGTATTGTCATTTTAAAAGTGACATCATGTTATGCCCGTACCGGTTTCTAGTGCTTATATGGCACTATAGGAAGTTGTTTTGCTTTTAAGTATAGAATGCATATTTATTACGTAAATATATCTGTGGGAACATGACATCCACCGCAGTCGTTCCGACAAAAATACTAGTGATTCTTCTTTAAAATATATTGAAAATAAATATGTGTATGAGTGTGCTCCTCCTAGCTGATTTCGGCTACGGCTTGATGATGACGTTCGTCGGCTCGATGTGGCTGAAGTAGCCAATCTTGTTTGAAAAGATCAATGTACATTGCGGGCATGTGAGTACTTCGTCTACATAATTGTAGTTGATAGCGCCAGGTAGTCGGGCTTTCAACACATCGCGTTTGACATCAAGTTCTAAGCAGCGCTTTTCCTCAATCTGGATTCTGCTTGCTGCCAAAATAATAATACAAGCAACGATACCTCAGCGGGAAGTGGTACGGACTGTCCAGAGAAAAACGCCGCGCCGGTTTGAATCCAACCCCAAGAGCATGCATGCACTTCAAACTTTTCTTAGTTGTGTTTGTTTTCATTGTTAAATATAGCTTACTTTAACGATGAAGGATACATCGTGGGGAAACCTGCATACTCGAGAATTCTGCATGAGCGTTTCGATGGGATGTGAAGTCTGCCAAACCTCCGTACATTTTTATGCATCTAATGTCTATCCAAAACAGCTCTTAGTTTTACGATGAAGGGTTATAAACCGACACCGCGGTCGATGATCTAGACTAGATAGCAATAGATGGCTGGTCATGTAATCGTAGACTCGCCGCACTGGTTTAATTATAGTTCACTGGCCAAATACTTATGTACTAATATAGAGTTGTATGCACATATAGCAAATTCGAGAAAATATAAAGTATCTATTCAGCTGAATTGTAAAAAATAAGCTTACCATATACATGCACAATAGATATATTTTTATATATCTACAGATTTTGAATATACTATGATAAATGCGGTACTTAATGTCACTTAATATCTTTTTATTACATGTCGCCCACGTTTTATAGTAATGACACGTTTTAAACAATCCGAATTCTGAAGTTTCTACATACAGAGTTCAATCTTCACCATAACGAGATACGTAACCGGACTCCCGCGCAAGCCTCTCGAGTCTCTCCAGTCTCTCGCTCGCACCTAAACCTATATGTGTTTGGCGCCAGAGCCTTCGTCATGCGTCCTTGTCGCACGCGTGCGCCTGCGTCGACTGTCACTGTTACTACATTCACAGTCGTAAACGCGCAGCCTCTGTATCGTGGCGCGTAGATGTTTATTTTGTTCAGTTATAATTAAAAATATTCTATTATTATTTTTCTTGTCGTAAATATTTTTTGCGGGCGTGCTACACTGTGTATTGCTATGAAGCAGTTTTTGTGTTGTTGAAAAGTGAAAAGTACAAGTGTCAAAGGTCATTATCATTTGTATATGTGTACTAATCAAGTGAGCGGTATTGTACGCGTGTGTATATTTCATAGTAAATCGGTTAGTAGTTAGCCTTGTATGTATGAGACAAGCGATGGCTCAGCACTGAATATTACTGTTATAATATATTTGAATGTGTTCGCGACACATTGCCGCAATAAGTAAACGTAAGACGAAACTTCAGGGTCGCATTGTTGTAACAATAAATCATACATGTTCAGTGGGACATTTCGATACATTGCCTTTCCACTTACGAAATTACCTAGCCTGCAATGCAGTAACGTGTCTAATCTATTTCACATTAGTTCACAATGTTATCATAGAAACAGTTCTAATTACCTATGTTCCACAACGCGTTACGATTTACCGATGACGTATATTTTTTATACGGTCAAAGCTCCCCAAGAAAGTATTAGAACGACTAACATGTCGATCCACTTTTAAAAGTTGGTAAACATCTTGTAGGTCAAAAACTAGGCGTGTATTTGAATTTTTATTTGCGAATTGCCTTCACGTTGTTCTCTTTTGGCGTTAAATTAACATAAAGATCACTATAGGCCTGCTTTTGTATGTCAGCTGAAGAGGTCAGTCCTCAATACACACATTGCTCTCCTTAAAACTATAGTCTATATAATACTTTGGACCAATCGAAGTTGTATTTCTAAGATAGTATTCATAGGTAACCGTTTTACCACTGATGTTATTAAAATAAGCGGAGCTGAGGAAATTTTATAACCTCCGAAAGGATTTAGCACGCGAATTTCTACCTTTTGTAATATGACGTTGACACACGCTTTAAGCGTAAATTCTGCTACGACCTAAAACACCCCGATGTTCTATTACTTTCCATTAAGGTCGCCAATGCATCCATGATTCTTCCAGTATCTGAAGAGCGGTAGAGATCATCTACCAGCCAGTAACTCTCTTGTTCGTTTGTCAACTCTTATTATAAATAACGCTTGGAAGCTTGCCTTTCATTAGGATCAATGCTATAAGGCCGGCGATACATGTAAAAAAAAAAAAAACGATTTTTTATTTTATTTTATATATCGTTAGAATATCATCTAAAAAATATGCCTGTAAATTTTCAAAACAAAATTATCATTATTTATATATTAAAAACTCATTTAAGTGCTTCGCCTTAACTCGGCGATTGAGCGCTATTGAAGTCTGTAACTGAGCGCTCGATTCTCGGTACCTGGGTTTCGAATTTACACTCTTGGGGTCTATTGTATGGTTGAACCGGGTCAGCAGATGTTCCGAAAACAGACAATCACCTGGGAGGAAGAGGTAAATTGAAGGAAGCTTTAATTAAAAAATTATCGTTATATTACGGATTGGCCATTCGAAGAAACGTTAATAGTGCGAAAGACATGAAAGATGCGATCATGGCCACTTACTATCACATGTGCTCTACAGATGATAAACCAAGACACGAGTACTGTCCATCTGGTTCCGATAGCTGGTGCAAGTGGCGCAAAGCTAATGCTTTAGGGGAAAATCCCAAAGAAATTAAACATCCAGCTCCATTACATCCTGATGTTCAAACTCATATTAAGCCGATTTTTGAGGATTTATCTCGGGATGACTTGCTTGAAAGATGTTTAGGTGGTCACACTCAGAATGCAAATGAATGTTATAATTCTACTGTCTGGCGACTCTGTCCAAAACATCTGAACTCTGGACTGAAGATCGTAGAAATTAGTGCTTTTATATCTGCAGGGTTGTTCAATGATGGATTTAACTTTATCTTACGAGTTATGAACTCAATGCAAATAGTTATTGGCCGCCAATGCATGTCGTACAGAGAAAAAATCGATGATCAAAGGGTGAATCGAGAAAATCGCCGCAGCTCTTTGACGACCAAACAAGCTCGTCAAGCATGTCTACAGGAACTTACAAAGAAAAACGAGTTTTATGAACGTACCGAAGGACTTCTATATGGCCCTGGAATCGCTGATTAATCGGTAAGCCACTGTAATCATACTGTTTCTGTGTGTCAAAACTTTAAACGCGTTTTTCTCGAAACGACTTTTTTGAAATTTGCGGGCGGGATAACTCAAAAAGTTCTCAACCGATTCTAATGAAATTTTTTACATGTGTACTTTATAGTAATAGCTTCTAGTTAAACCTCAAAAATTCCAAAAAAAATTTCAAAAATTAACCCTTTTTACCAAAAAACCATTGAAAAAAAGGGTAAAAAATCGAACTTTTTTTTCTGAGGTGTGCCAATTTACGATTTTTTGACTTTTTTTGATTTTTTGTGGTTTAACTAGAAGATATATGTTTTATGAACACGTACAAACTAATTTTTTTAATTTCAGATCACCGTACGAGAAGTGAGAACGCCCGCAAACTGATGTCTTTTTCTGAGAGGGTCTCGGCAGATTCATTTTTACGGCGGCCATTTTGAAAAAAAAAATAAAAAAAAAAAAAAATTCTGTACTTGAATATGTAATAAATAACCCCACAAAATTTTAAAATGATTCAGTTATTCCTTCCCAGTTTATAGAGTCCTCAAAAAACGGTAAAAATTAAGGCGTTTACATGTATCGCCGGCCATAAGCTATTAGGATATATCACCGTATACACTACTTAGCTCATAAATTGCATCCGCTTTTATTTAGCTACATTTAAACGTTCGTCCACTACGTCCACTTAAATTAACAACTATAATAATTTTAAGTATCGACGCGTTAGTCTTACCATTTACCAATACGCAATAAACGTTTCTAGCTAACAAAATAACTATATAATAACACAAAACGCCCAAAGAATGTAATCCATGATTCAGTTTATCAGTGGTCCATATTCACTTTTCAACCTACATGTTGTTTATCACAAGTGTTCATTGTACTTGTTTATTATTTCGAATCCTGCCACTATTAATCATTTGCATTTAATCTGTTGTAAACCTTACTCCCGGTAGCGATTTCTGCATGATCAACATAACATACATGTACCTAATATGACTCACTTATCGTAATATTGTTATTTAACATGATTTTATCGTAAATTTTTTTAAATATAATATTGTAAAAAGTTTTTAAATATCGTCTCTATATTTTATTATCTCTTCATTTTTCCAAAAAGCCATGTCACGTATTCCATAGATACGACCCATAGAGAGCGTTACGCCGTGATTGATTCTTATTCACCGTAAAATTATTGTATACGAAACTATGCATTCGGATTCCACAAGTCATTGATACGTATTCAGAATTAGTACATCTATCTTCTGTAGGTACTTAGAAATAAGTTTAATCCCTAATTAGGACGTTATTTTGAGTTTTAATCTCATGCAACATGATTAAAACAGCTTCTACATAAAACAATAATACTCACGTTTTTCCTTCACAATAGCAGGAAGACTATTTTGAGTTAATTCCTAGTGTTAAAGACACCTATTCCTATTCCTTGTATACATTTAGACTTTCTCGAAAGTATGTCGACGAATGACATAATGCTCAAGTTAACCGAGAACTCGCACAATAGTACAATACTGTGTTTTAATTGAAGTAGATGTTGCGCGTAGAACTAATCGATTGTTAGTGCCGATTATTTCATCGTCGCGCACCAATCGAAATGTTACGGGAGAGTTCATCACACTTGGTAACCACAACTATAAGCCATGTGGCTATGTAGTCGTAGATACAACACCACGTAATAGAGCCCTTGTTCAAACTACTAGCCCTTCGCTTGAACACGACTTTCCATTATATTATATTATGAGTGCAGTGTTTTAATGTAGCCAACCAACAAATTATAATGTCAACCAACTTACGATTTTTGTCGCTGCGACAGGTGCTGGATTGAGATTTATATCGCACATTGCATCCCGAAATAATAACCACACAACATGTGTTTCATATAACATAATTACTCTAAAAGACTAAATGTATGTATAATACATACATTTAGTCAGAGTTTGAGGTAAAGTCATTTGCATGGAAAAACGTCATACTGTCTATTAAAGACCGTATTGATGATTAAAAGTAATTTATTATTTTTATAGTTTCCTGATAGAGCATAGACCTCTACTAAAGCAAAAAGCTTCTATAGGTAACAGTTTTTTGCGAGTGACTAATCAAGCATCCATTAATTTTTCTTTATACATTATCTAAGCATCTATATCAAAGGCTCTGCTTCGATTAATTTAATCTATCAATTAATTATAAATCATCTAGGTGTTACAAAGATCGCCTTGAAAGCTTGCATATTATACAAAACAATAGTTCAATTGATACAATTGTTAATGCTACATAATTAGGTCTCGAATGATATTATCTGTAATGTTGTTTGTAACCTCACACCTTGGCAACACCCTGTTTGCGCATTGTTTTGGCCATCTGTTTTTGGAACACCAATTTCTATAAGTAGGCACTTGAGTGAATTAGCTATAATGGAAATGTATATCCACATGAGTATGATTAGAAGTTCAAACATGAAAATAATTTCAATCATTTATTAAGTCTCATTTTGATTTGAAAACCAATAACTGATAAGGTATAATATTACTTATGTTAAATATCTTAGGGACGTTTCCACAATACAACATAGATAATTATAATATTTCTATCCGTCGAGCAATTTTATTTTCTAATGCTACCACGAGTAAAGTTATAAGTTTTTAAGAACCTAACCAAAAGCTACACATCCTTCGTTAAATAAGTTATATTCACTGCATCTTTCAAGCGAAATATTATTAATATACTTTAACATTCTACATCCAATAAGAACAAGTGAGTAATTCAATAGAAGATTCTTTTAAATTAAAAAGCGTGTGTCAAAAAACTAGGAGTCTGTCGTAAGAGCATGAGTAACGTGTTCTGATACTCCATCGGATCCGCCTTTTGAATGGCCAAATTCGGCGGAACGGTGACGAAACCCATTGCGGACCCTGAGAAATACATGTTTTTATGCTTTGGTCTTGCGTGACGTTGGTAATGTTTTGTAGAATAGGAGAAGTAGTTAGTAAAATAGATGCAAATTCTAGTTCAACAGGCATGATACACAGATAATAACATAGAATTCGGTTACCATAATCTAAATGTTCATAAGAAACGTAAATTAAATGCTAAAATGTAGTAACTAGGTCTAGTGTAACTATAAGAAGATTATAGAAAAAATCCTTTTTAATCTTAACAACTTTTTATGTTGATGAAATCACTTGTAATGCAAGTTGCTAGAAATGATTCCAAGTGATCAACCTTACTCACAATCCGTTATATCCAGTAGGTAGTGTAACCGGATCGCGAACTCGCATGGGAAATGTGCGCTGTTGTTTTTTTATTATACATAATACCAATAAACTGTTAGAAATTGTGAATCATTAAATATTATAATCTCTACTAATTTTGCTCTGCGAAATTGGACAAAAATGTAATTTGGTATGAAACATATTAGATTCTTAACCTTCACTTTTAACTTTCATTCCACGAAAGTGATCGACAAAAGTTCACAGAGGCAAGCAACATTTTGCGCACGACTCTCAAACCGGGTCATTCATATTCGTTGAGAAAACAATAAAAGGCGATCACAATAATATGTAGGTGGAGCTTTTGTTCAGTTTTCCTTATGAGGTGATCTTAACGCACCGATTCGGAGAAGTGAACGCTGAACCGCAACATTTAAAACCTTCCAAGGCGATTATGCTAAACGGTATGTACGTAATAGGAGTGAATCACAATATCCTTCGAAAAGAACTTGAGAAAAGTTTTATATAGACCTAATATTATAATCATAGTTACCTTCATTGCCGTTGTAAGTAATCTAAATACACGTCTTAAAACTGGAAAAAAACTGAGGGCCTTATAACGTTTTCTAACTTTCAACTAAGCTTATATATTATTATGCCAGTTTGTTTGGGTAACTATAGTTACTAGATGTTAGAAACCTAGGTTTAAGTTAGAATATGTTTTGTAAGGAGACCATAAATATCTAAACGAATCAATGACAAGTTCCTGAAGTATATAAATTATATACTATTTTAAATTTTGGTATTTGTATTGGTCGCTGCCTTGTAAAGTAACTCTAATACCAAAAACAATCATAACAAATTGATTTTATTGTTTAACTAGCTTTTGCTCGCGGCTCCGCCCGCGTGATCTGCTTATTCCGGGATAAAAAGTATCCTATCACCCAAGTCAGATCATACCCTGTCTGTATACCTGATGTCTGCTGCAACTACAATTATTGTATAGTCGCTCTGGTCATAAGATTACTGCAATGAAACCTGATCGGCTCCGAGGAATCTGACCACGTATTTTACAACTTCGACATACTTATAAACTGACTCATATGTCGTGAAAGTTCCTTCATATGATGAATATTCTCATAAAGTTACTGTGTAACCAGCCGTAAAATTCATTTCTCTGACCACTTCATTTCGAGACCCACGGGTCCGTCTCTACACTCTAAAAAGTCGACTTATTTGTATTTTTTTCAAATACTCGTGTTATGAATCATACAAATAGTTAAGGAATGAGAGCATGTGTGAACACTGTTGCTCGTAACTAAAAAATATTCGAGTATACTCGATAAAGAAATATTTTATGTTCCTATTTGTTACACCTAATTTGAGTAACTAGCCATCACAAATCCTAATCGCGTGTTATTTTTTAGTTTTTAAAAGAACATATACAAATTCTAGGTATATCTGTTTAACACGTTGTGTGCACGTGTTACCTCATATTGTAGTCTTTTGAATACTTTATAACTTTACGAGGCTTACTTCAGTTATCTCCATAGAATTGTAAACAAAAGCTCGTCGTTGTTATAAGTTTGGAAATGGAGGTATATTAATATATACGCCAGAAAGAGACGAAGAATAACCCACGTGAGTTACGTTAACAATAGATTATAAAAAAATGTAGATACCTGGAAGGTAGAGGCGCTCGGGCGTCCCGCCTTCGCGTAACTACCTCTAGTCTCAAGTCAGTCTGTTTGGAAGCCTTTGAGTGGTGCGCTTGTGTCTTGCTTCATTAAATATTACACAACCAGTTCTTTGATGATAGTTAAAAGTGATTTGTGTATACATTATGTGTCTCAGTTAGTGGTTTAATATACGTCGGCAGTTGCATTTAATATAACTTTTGTGACCACCTGTTACGGTGCACCTTCTACGCAACTGGCGTTCTCGCGCCCAAACTTGAAGCATCAATATTCAAAGTACTCGTCGTGATAAAAATACGTATAATATGCGAATTAAATAGTTAAGAGCTAGTGCGGATAGGCATATGTTAACGTGCACGTATCGTGTGGAATTCAAATGTGAAGTTTCTGAATACTACGTGTTTGGTTTACTTATTGCCGTTTATAGTTGTTTGCGGACACGAACCGATATGTATATTCAGTGCGAAGCCATTGTATTCGGTCACGACCGGAATGGAGATTGAATAAGCTTTGAACTGAATTTAGTTGATCGCGTGATCCGATCGAGCGATGCGGACCAGTCGGTGAAATGATAAAGTTTCGGTACAAGCGCAAGGAGTCGAGCGATGGCGGGAAGAGCGGCACGGCGATACAGAAGCAGAAGATCGAAGGGCTGCGCGACCGCGAGCTGTTGCCTCCTAAGGACATGCTCACCGGCTCGCTGGCCGGCGTGAGACACAACACGCTGCCGCGCTCGCGCCCGCCCTCCGCCTGTCGATACGACGCGCCAGACTCGCAACTTATTAGCTCTACAACCTTATCCCTTTTTAGAGTAAGTTTCATTCTTTATTGCATATCAACTAGGTATATAATATAAGTTACCCCGAGGACAAAGTAAAAACTTTAGCAAAAACATGTGTAGGTATTTTGCATAGGCACTAGAGATTCTCTAAAACTATGACTCACAATAGGCAATTAATATAATAAAGCGACAGAATGTTTTAAAGTTAACTACAACTTATCTTAGTTATGAAATCTTACCCGGCGCCTTTAACTGACTCATGCCACTTTGTAACCAGTAAACGTTGGTAACAACGGAATTGAGAAATATAGAAAGTTAGAAGCCTTTTTGGGTAGTTAATGAAGATAAATGCGATTGTAGCTTTTAAATATCGGAAAAAATCACGCTTATTTGCATAAATTTGTTATAGAATGGCTATAGAGAATCGTTTGAATGCATTACTCCCTGTTGACCTCCGAATGCCTATTGTCTCGTAGTCAAGCAAGACAATTTGTCCCGGGAATACATAAAACACATGCTAAGGATACTGTTGTAGTTACTGCAGTAAGCGATAGTCGATAAAAATTTTATGCTTAGCTCTGTGGGGAAAATTTTATATACCTGTACTTCTCATTTAACTATATGCGCATCACAGATTCTTACACTTAATAGTGTGATCATATTGACTAACATTTCATATACTTATTAGATAATTAAAAATACCTCGGACACATTTTTTGACATATGGGAATTTCTCTCAATTTAAATCTCTGCGTACATGATATGAAGTAAAACTGCACAATTCGATACCGAAAGAATAATTTTGTGATCATTTAATGTTATATGATTAGCAAATGTCAATGCATTAACGAGATTCATTACAATTCTTAGTATTTCCTTTATACGAACATTCATGCTGATGCAATGTTAATTATTAACATTAAAACATTTTTATAGCAACTAAAAACCAGATATATTAAATTCCTTTTGCAATGCCTGCATTCATTACTTGTCGTTTTGGACAAATCACATTTACAATATGACCTTTACTTGTTTTGTATTCTTATCTTGCTATATAGCTCTTCCTTTAATTTATTTACAAAGAAAATGCAGCGTTCGTTTCGAATTATCCATTGTCTTATATTCTAACAGTACGCACAGGTAACGTTGGAACTTGGTTAAAATGATTTATATTACAAACACGTATCATAATTCCTATATGCTTTTATTTATTGTTAAATATTAATCAGTGGTATGAATAAATAATACTTTTGTAGGCATAATACTTATGTGTTTACCGCAACACGCGTATGTTAAATGAATGGAAATTTTATTGGAAGTTGACAAGCTGAATTAATTTTATATGCGGTTTTAATATTCTTGATTCTTCTGTTAACAAATATTTTATGCGCTGGGTGCAAACTTATTGCTTAAAGATTTTAAAACTTATTCACGTATGTATTAATATGTACATATTCAGATAAAAGGACTAACCAGTGAAATCATGCTAAAACCTTACATCTCCTCCTTATACTTAAACCTGCCTTTATCCCGCTCGCAGTGGGGTCGGCGCAACATGCTTTTTAAGAAATGTTACAAAAAGTTTTGGCTTGTAGATTTTACGACCGTCGCCGCCTGCCTGAAGTCAACCCCTCTGAGGAGAATCACCTTACATCCTCTAATAGTAATACTAAATGTCTTTTAAACTAGGGATCGATGACGCTACGCATTTCTATCATTTAAACCAGTAACCATATTAATTAACGATGGCTCATAGGAAGCAGGGTCACGGCTGACGCCTCTGGGAGCCATCATAATTCTCACGCCACAATACCCGGCTATATTCTAACCGCGTTCCCACCTCCACACGCTGTTCCACTAATGTCATACATGATGCCTCAGTTCCGCGTTCGTTCATATCTTTTGCTTAGTAAACTCGTTCATTTACTAAAAGATCTTTCATTAGCTTTATATTATTGCTTCGGTAGTATTTGTTACATTCGACGTGTATTAAAGTATTTCTAGAGGAACAAATATGTATCGCATACTACCATGTTGATATCTTAGAAATTTTCCAATACAATTTTTGTGTTTTATAATTCCAATGCTCGTTTTTGAATATTATATACCACCTGCCATATCTTTACAGTTTCTTTTTCATTAAAGTAGAGATATAGAAGCAAAATTTCATTATGATAATATAAATGTATCTATCACAATTCTCTGAATCGTAGCTTTATTCCCGTGATATTCTCTATTATAAAAGTAGGTATTTCACAGAGATAACAATGGCTTTCAAGTAAGTTTCTTATAACAACCGCTTCGGCTGAATGAGAAAATGCTCAAGACACACTGTGCGCTGCATTATCAACGGGCGGTCTTTGATTAATCTTGATAGACTTCGTTTTGCAATTCAAGCTTTAAATTGAGGCCAATACGTTTAAATAATTTTAAGTATGTCAGTGAAGCGATGAGGACGGAAATACTAGTTAGTTGTTGGAATAAAACTTGCTCAAACACCGTAACCAAGTAGGGGTGCGGTGATTAAATGTGAAATTTAATAAGATTATAATGTTAACAGCTTTATACTAATTCGCTAGTTGTGTCCCATAACACTTAGTAAAGAATATGCCACTTATACTGATACTCCGTATTGAATTTTTTTTTTTTTTTTTATAGTATAGACCGGCAAACGAGCAAGTGGGTCACCTGATGGTAAGTGATCTCCACCGCCCATGTACGCCCACAATACCAAAAGAATCACGGGCGCGTTGCCGACCTTAAAGGAAAGGGATAATTAGGGATTGGGAAGGGGAGGGGTTTGGGCTTCCGGATATCTCACTCACCGTACGAAACGCAGCAGCAAGCCGCTACTTTACGTCGGTTTTCTGCGAGACAGTGGTTACGACCCGGTCGAGCCAGCCCATTCATTCTGTAGACATTACTGTCTACAGCGTGGCTCTACCACTCAAAAAATACTCAAATCTATTTAGAGCACATAATAATTTTAAATATACGTTTAATATATTTTTTTATATAGGTAAATGCTTATTTTCGTAGTACAAAAGCAAAATAAAGTGCGCATAATAAGCGGAAAAACGATTCTTCCCATAAAATACAATAAGGTGGTAGGTCTTTCAAATACGGGAGATCGTCTGGGTTAGTACCTTTGGGATGGTTGGCTATGTCTATTTCTGCTGCCAAGCAGCAGTGTATAAGCATTGTTGTGTTTCGGTTTGAAATACATTGAAGCTAGTGAAATTACTGAGCATTAGGAGAAGTAAAAACTAATATCTCGGGGCGACGAACGCATTTCAGTGTCATGCAGTGCTTTGTAATTCAAAGCTCCATGTGGTACTCTTTGCTTATGTATAAAGGCAGGCGTGGCGCTTATCATCAGGCTTGCGACTGCTTTCTTCATTCAGGGTAATAAAAAACAATAATCAGAGCTTAATTTTCTGTGTCAATTAGTATTACATAATACATACTAAAATATTATTTAAACACTATTTCAACATAAAGATTGTAATTTTCAAAGTAAAAGTTGGATGTGCTACAATGCACCGCTAGATTTAACATGCGCCCGAAGTCATTTAACACAAAAAGAACCAGACGTTCGACGAGCGAAATAAAAACCTCTTTGTTGTAGTACAATATGTAATTGTCTTCTTGCTTTTGTATTGATCTAAACTCAAATATCTCTGTATTTCATGGACTATTATCGGGCACGGCATGTGATAACAAATTTTTGAAGTAAGCAACGAATAATAACTTTTGGCATGTCATAAACTACAAGCTTATGCTTTTACAACATCGCAAGAAACAAATTGTCCCCATTTATCGTCGCTTCTGACTAACACTATTCAATATTATATTTTCTCTTAAAACACGGTTGAAAGAATTTTTCTATTACAACATATATTTTCAGTATCGTGAGCTTGTAATAACATGAACATCGTTATCTGAATGCCCTCTCCCCTTCCCAATGTCTTAATTATTCCTTTCCCTGAAGGTCCATCCATCGCATCCATGATTCCTCTGGTATTGTGAGCGCACATGGCCGTTGAAGATCACTTAGCATCAGGTGACCCATTCGCTTATTTGCCGGCCTTTGCTATAAGAAAAACAGAATTCTTCATGCCAAGTTTCTGACTGAATCACAACTTGTCGCGTACAAACAAAAATAGCATGCGTAGCAGGTCTATAGTATTTTGTTTGGATTTTGATAATTCGACATGAAAAACGTATAAGTCGGATACAAAGTGCATCGTTGTTGCCGGAAGGCACGATGCAAGCTGCGTCCGCCGCTGCGCGCTGCGCCGGAAGACACCGCACTTCATTACTCAACCATCTTTATAACAACCGTAAATACGGGTATGGTTTTTAATTTGATATCAAAGATGTTCGATACGATCCTTTGATACGTTTTGTCACTGTCACGCGAGTGAAACGAAAGTTTACTTTTCCCAACGACTTTTTTCACTAAACTGTTGTGACAAGTAATTACCACGTCTAGATGTTAGCATAGGAAGTAAATATCTCTATTGTCAAGCGTACATTGTTGATAACGGTTGTGGGTTACGAAATACACAATACTTAGCGACGCCAATACCCATGTGCATGTCGAGTGATCGCCTCGGGTCACGCCGTGTTTGTGACCTATACATCCACTCTTATTCGTGCCATACTGGTTCTGTTCCGGTTTTACCACCAAACTTTAAACAATTCTCGGCCATATTTCTTCACAGTTAATGCTCAATTTTCCCTATAGAGAAATATCCGAGCTTTTTATGGACTACTTATTACTAAAAACACCGTTCCTTTTCGGTTTACAATTTGAGAACCATCAGAAAATGTCCCCAAATAAAATGTTTTTAAAGATTTTCTCTCAAATATCCACTAATAAAAGTTTTTATATTGTCTACAGGAATTGTTCACGCAGCTGCAATGGTCAGCGGAGCGGGCGCCGGCAGCGGACGGGCTTCGTCGTGCTCTGGGCGGGAACGGCGCTCGGTTCCAGCTCGGATGCATGGCAGACGCGAGCGAATGCTTCGAGCACATCCTCCTGCGAGTTCACGCGCACGTGGCCGCCGGCTCGGGCGACAGGAGAGATGACGACGCCTGTAGAGCTCCACATTGTGTGCCTCATCGCAAGTTCGCCATGATGCTGGTTGAGCAGTCCGTCTGCGGTGACTGTCAAGCTACCTCCGAACCTTTACCGTTTACGCAGGTAATTTTTAGCCTATGTTTTTGGGTAATTAGTTGTTGAAATTTCGAGAAAATTAAAAAATTACGAAAATAGATATATTATTGTTAATATGATGTATTACATGTAGTTTTGAGAAAATCAACGGTTGATTATAATAATATATGAATTTTCAGATGGTCCATTACGTTTCTGCAACGGCATTAACAGCACAGGCTGCGCTCGGCGAACATGGTGATAGCTTTGGTCTCCTGTTGAGGAAAGCAGGCGGAATGGGAGATATCAGAGACTGTCCTGTAAGTATTTATACACAAAAATCTTCCTCATCGTAATTAGATGTTTAAATCAAAAGATGGGTATCATCTCTATTGAACTCTTTTATAATAATGAGTAACTAGTAATTAAAAGAGCAACGTTACAGTTTCTTGCATGTTATTCTCTAGCGACATAGCCATCCGATCTGGCGATAGAGTATTTTACGGAATCCTAACATTTTATGGGTATAAAGATTCTAATTTTATTGAGTTTATACTCAATAAAATAAGAATTATCTATTTATTATTTTCTTTATCTTTACAGAACGCCTGTGGCGCCAAAATTCAAATTTGCCGGACTCTGATGAATCGTCCTGAAGTTGTATCTATCGGTATGGTATGGGACTCAGAGCGTCCATCGGCGGAACACGTATCAGCGGTTTACGCAGCCATCGGCACCGAACTGCGTCCTACCGATGCTTTCCACGCGTGCGTCGACCAAGCGTGGGCGGCTCGTGCCACTCACCACCTCGTTGGACTCGTCACCTATTACGGAAAACACTACTCCACGTTCTTCTTTCACAGTAAACTACGACTGTGGATATACTTTGACGACGCAAACGTCAAAGAAATAGGACCAGAGTGGTCGCTTGTGGTAGAAAAATGTAGAAAAGGCCGATTTCAACCGCTCCTACTTCTTTATGCTGCTGTGGATGGAACACCTTGCGACACTCGACATGCTCCTAAAGATGTAGTCCCATTCCCTGGACCAGAACCGCGACGAGCTGTCACTCCGGCTCCCGAGAGACCTGTTGCTGGTTTTGCTCGACGAGCGGTAACACCGGGGCCCGATAACGAAAACGACTATGTTAGTAGAAAAGCAGTAGAAAACATGCTCGAGGTTCAAGCCAATCGAAGAGCGCAACTGGCGCGGAGTCTTAGTACAGGTTCGGCGTCAGACTCACAGGAAAGACCGCGAGCGCGTCGAGATTCCGGGAACTGGAGTGGGGACCGTAACAGTGCCTCGTCAGCATCATCCTCGACAGCGGAGAGTCCTTACATGTATACGAGAGGAAGAGGCGTCGGCAGCGTACCAGGGAGTCCCACGCGTAAAGGAGAATTGTCTAGTGGCGGATCTTGTGACGCTGGATATGATTCGTACTCGCTGTCCTCCACGGATAGTTTACCCCTTCAACAAGGTTTACGCCTTAACTTGCAACATGTGCCAATTCCAAAAATAACAACGCGCGGTGGCGATTCTGATGGCCTGTGTGCGGAAGCTGACATGATGTTGGAAAAGTCTCGTCATGCTGAAGATGCTGCAGATTTCGAAACCGCCATTGTGTTATGCGATGCTGCAGCAACAAAGGCGCGAGCTGCCATGAATGCATCTGGCAACTACCATCACACAGTAACGCGAGCTCGTATGATGCACAACACTTGTGTAATGCGCATACGCAGTCTTCAAAAACGAATGGCTGGTATGAATAGACTAACAGAAGTTGCACAATCTGTTGCTGTTAGAAACACGAAATGTGGGCTTGAAAATTCTCCAGCCACAATCGAAATTTATGCAACTTTACCGAAGAAGAAAGGCTCTTCTAAAAAGTCTCTGAAATCTGTTGAAGATGATATTGATAACATGACACGTGAACGCCCGCCAAGACATAAATCACGGGAAGACGAAAAAGTGAGGGAAAAACGATCAAGGAGCGAAGATCGTGGTCGAGCCCGAAAAGAAGTTCCTGCGCCGGTTGAAAAGAAAGAAGAACCACCCGATGACAAAAAATCAAATAAAAAACAACACAAAATAAGACGAAAATTGATGATGGCAGGACTGATAAGGCGTAAAAACAGATCGATGCCAGATTTAACCGAAGGTGCTGATGCCAATTCAGAAACAGTCAGCGAAGAAAAACGCGTTTCGTCTGTGGATGATACTGATGTTGGACGAAAAACAAATGAAGACAAGTCAAATCTGAGTGGTTACCTTTCTGAGGGGCACCTAGAATACTCGGTTGCGAGCGGTACAAACCCTAATCTCGAAAGAAGCAAGTTAATGAGGAAAAGCTTCCACGGTAGTGCTGGTAAAATGTTGATCGTCGCAAAAGTCCCACCGCCACCACCATTGCGGACCACTTCGCAGCTTAGCGGGCCTAAGTACGGATACGTGGAACACGGCAAAGATGGGTATACTCCAGAAATAGAGGAGGACGGCGGTTTTTCTGAACAATACGGCGATGAGCCCCAGTCATTACCATTTCTCCATGCTTATGATGATAATCAAGTCAATCATTATGACAGACTAGATAATTCACCTTCACAAAACTTCCACACTGTCGTAACCAAAGCGATGATTCACCAGGAACAGAGTCCAGTTAAGAGAGATGTGATGCCTACAATATCACCATCACATAGCAATGTTCAAAATCTTTCTGCAGCATTTGACAACGGTGTGGATGAAGTAGATTGTCCTCTGCCTATGAGGAGGTCTCCACAACTGTTCGAATTGCCGCCCTACCCCAGTCCGATGAATTCCGTTAATCACTCCAGACAACCCAGTGAGGAGTTTCCTCCACCTCCTCCGCCGATAGATTTAACCTCTGTACACGAAGAGTTAAATAAAATACAAAGCATTGATGAAGTTGACGTTGGTCAACAAGAAGCAACGCAGGGGACGTTACTAGCGCAACTACTGGAGAAGCGAAAAGAAATACTTAGGAACGAAAGACGAATGGAGATAATGAGTACCTGCGCTGATGTTTTGAAAGAATTACAAAATAAAAGAATGCATTTAAACTCCAAAAGATCTATCTCAGTGGAGGGACAACTTTCCGGTTTACCTGATAATCAAAAGTTAATAGAAACAAATAATAATGTGAAAAACATTGCCTCGAGGTTTGAAAGCAATGCGCATATGAGTGCTGATGGCGAGAGGTCACATATTGGTTTTGTGGGCATGAGTGGCAATCGAGACGTCATCAATTGTTCAGAACAATCAAACGCAGGGCTTTACAACCGACGTTCCTCGGCTTCTTCTATAGATCCGAAGCAAATGGAAGAAGAACACAACGAACAGAAAGTCCCTAATGCTGAATTTACTGATCGATCTAAACCTAAAAAGAAGTCTGTATCATTTTGCGATCAGGTAATTTTGGTATCGACCGCGGAAGATCAGGAGGATGACAGTTACATTCCTAATCCTATCTTGGAACGCGTGTTAAAGTCGGCCATGAACAAGCCTGAACTCACGACGATGCCGCTGCAGTCTGAGAAACCATCACTGCAACGACAAGACTCGTTTGACAGTCAGTCGTCACGGTCGACGGTGTCATCCTTATCGCAGAACTCTTTTGCGAAAGAAAATGCACACGCAGATTATGTTAGGTTACAAAACCCATACCCTACGTACCAACCCGCTCAACCTCGAATCCAGTCGCAGTACAACAGTCAAAAAAATACAGGAATATATGGCACCAATTCTCCGATACAGGCGAACACCAACCAGAATGAATTAACTAGCAATATACACTACTATAGAACACTTCAAAACTCCGTATCTCCAGTGCACAATCAGCCACCGTCAGTCTATCCGATTCAGAACAACGCAAACCCACCGAACTTTAGTTTAAATGCTGCGAATAGACTGCCTACGGCTGCCCCCAACAGCACTTATTCAACGAAGCACCCGACGAATATACAAAGGCCTGTTCCTAACACGTACACCCACCCACCGCAACATCACCACGTGAATCAAACACAAAACAGCGCGTACTACCACAGACTACCGCAGAATCCTGTCCCACCGCCTGTGCAGAACACTTACAGCGCCAATAGGCATTTCAATAATAACACACAGAATACCTCCTCGCCATATCAGAGCGTGCCCAGTAACTCGCCAGCTTATCAGAATTATCACAACCCACCGACGAACTATATGACTGGCGAGTATTCTAGTCGACACCCGCAAGTGAACGCGAGCCATTACAACCCGTCACTGTACCAGAGGGTGCCACCGCCACATAGCGACGCACCAGATGTCTTCCCGGGCAGTGGAACACAGAAGCCGTACACATATTACGTAGATAACGCACGCGTACCCGATACACGACCCTACGGCAACAACTCTGTGTACAATCAAGCTGATAACCCAAACGAGCAACTCGATCAGTACCAATACTCTCAGAACGGTTACAATACGTATCAACACGTGCCAGCTATAAAACAGTTGCAGAAGAAGTCGGTTTCATTCGAGCCGGGCACGAAGGGTGGCACAGACTCCCCTGTGCCTCCACAAATGAATTACCCCGGCGGGGATAGTCAAGGAGGCTCCGATAAATCGCTCTGTAACTTGTGCCGTAAGAAGTATGTCACGTCGCCTGTGATGTATTGCCCCGATTGTGAATTTTACATGTCGAGGTTTAAGCCACGTTCATAGCATACGATAATTTAATACTCAACTTAATCTATTGTTAAACAATTAAACTGTAAATATTGTTAAGTCAGTAATTTATAAGCAACCAATTTTATATTTCAAATTGACTGATCTCATTTGAGAACTATTATAGAATCACTATTTTTTTAGGTATATTATGAACGCGTTTACATTATGATAACTTTACTCAAATGATTACTGTACTTGAGAGAAGTTGAAAGGGCTGAAGAACTGTTATTATAAATAAGATACGTATTAAAAAATAAAATCATTATTAAAATGAAATTAATTATTCCCAGATTTTTATTTAACCTCACCCGCATCAACGACAGGAGATCAGTAGATATGTACACATATTCGAAAAGATAATGAACGAACCAAGCGAGGTCAGCCATACCATATTATGCCGAATGAAGCGACCATTTCAGGCGCCGAACCAGGGAAAGGGGCCCTGTGTCAATTCCCAGAGTAGTATTTTTTTAATCTGAGTAATGAGACGAGCGAGTCACTCGCCTAATAATATGTGCCGCGCCTACCCATAAACAGTAGCAATACCACACATACCTATAAGGTATGTACATGAAACTGCATGACACGGCACTGCGTTCGTTATTTCGAGATATTACATGTTAAGTCTCATAATTTTAATGTCCTTTAAAATGGAGCACAACAGTGCTTACACACAGCTGCTTGGTGGCAGATTTATCGATAAAGCAGT
This sequence comes from Amorpha juglandis, assembly GCA_949126905.1. NCBI lineage: Eukaryota > Metazoa > Arthropoda > Insecta > Lepidoptera > Sphingidae > Amorpha > Amorpha juglandis. The sequence continues at coordinate 5,479,567 of OX421372.1, read as the reverse complement.
GGTACTTACTCAGACGGACCCTCGTGTACAAGCGACTTACCAACAAGTCTCTCGAGCGTCACTGGCTAGAATGGAATTTTATGGGAACTGAAAAATTTAATTTAATTAGCACGGTCTGCAAGGTTAGTCGGAAAATGTGTACTAAACCGAAAGGACATAAAAGTACCTGTAATTCTGAACAACTATTGTACTTGCGACTTGTTTAATATATTTCATAGGTTTAGAGACATTGCTGTTTATAGATTTTATAAAACGTAACCCTATGGCCCGGCAAGATGTGGATGTACGGGTTACATATCTATCCCTTCGGGGATTACAGGGGTGACTGCGTATATAACCCTATGATCAGCTGTATTTTCCGCTTCCTTTATATATTGCTGCCAAGTTTATGCGTCTTTAAAAGAAAGAAAACATCATTTGTATTTTGAAAAAAACTAAATTCATTTATGTTAGCTTTGGCGTGGTACATGTGCAGCCATGCGCGATGATGATGACCGTACGGAGCTGATAAATTACAGATAGGTACTATTATTAGTGTTATTAGTGTAGTTTATCGGTGTCCCGATAGTGTAGTTATTAGCATAAAATTGTTCTATGGATATTATTGCCATTATAATTGGATATCTAGGACGTCAATCGTTTAGCAATAAGTAGGAACGTTTAACTGATTTTAGGATAACAGCGACATCTTAACAACAATACGTAAATCAGGAAGCCCATGGATGATTGTATTTTGGTCAATGGTTGCATTTAAATTGTTCTAAAGAATATTCACTAGATTGCGCTGCTATTGGTTTTATTCTTTAGTATTATCAGATTTAATTTTATAATTATAATTTTCTTTTTATTATTTCGTCCATAACGTAGGGCCTTCATTTATTAAAATATTCAATAACTATGAAAATACCGAAAATCTACATAATATGTATTATTTATGCAGAACTTTCATATTGCTCATGGTATCCCCGCCATTGGCAATGTTAGCAGCAAGGTTACCAGATACTATTAATGGATACAAAAACTGTATGATTGTACAAAATGTTTGATTGTACTCTTGTATGAGAGATTATCGTGTATTCTATATATTAATAATGGAATACAAATAAAGATATATAAGTTAGTAAATCAGAACCATTGCTGAAATTAAAATATTGCAGACTAGCAACTGGACGGTAATTTAGATTATAACTTACATTTTTAGCAACGGAGATGTTTCATATGTGGTAGATCCACCTACAGTAATCTTGAATTACGGTGTGTGAAAATTACTGTAATTTTTGAATCTAATCCAAAACTATGTACTTAAAAAATAAATCTATTCAATTATATTTTTAGATTATGGCCTCATCGATGTTCAATGATTTCGTTAAATTGAATATTTAAATAGCAATACCTAAAATTAAGGTACATTTTATACACATCTTTAAGACACAATTTCAAAAAATCAGTGTAATAGATTCAATTAATGACAATATATGACCTATGACTATTAGTCTTAAATAAGATACAACTTATAGCCTTTTTGGCCTTAGCCGGTTCCTCATGGAAAGAATAATGACATTCAAATGACAACATTTCAAAATTAAAAAACATTTAAGCATATAACTTTACCTTTCAACACTCCTTCATGGTACTTATGGCGACTATGCGACCTTTAAATATCCTGATTTCATTTTATCCAAGTCATAAACATACGGCATGTGGTTTTAACCCCCGACGAAAAAGAGGTGTGTTATAATGTTGGCCCATTTGTCTGTACGTATGTATATGACGGGGTTATCAAATAACATCAGTTGACCCACTTGCTCGTTTACTATGTGCACTTTTACTATGGTTTATAGCATTTCAGGTAATTTTGACCCATAGTGCACTGTAATATTGTTTTGTCTATATGGCAACACTCGCTCCAGCACTGTACTTCGGTTCGGTTAGGTTGGTAGTAGTTTCTTAATGGCGATCGCCGATCACGGCTGACAAGTCGTTCGTCTGGTGATTGTCATCATTTTTATTTAAAAATATTAGGTGTAGGATTTGTGTTTACGTAAACATGACGGGGATTTTACCTTCGTATCAGCGTTTTGTAAATGGAGTACCCGTCCCGTCCATATCTCGGCGCTCGTTCCGTCTTCGAGAAAAATATTTGATTGTTTCTGTACTTTTGACATTCGGAATCGTATGGTTAGGTGCACTTTTCTACTTGCCAGAGTTCAGAAGTTCTAATAGTGTGAACGATAGTGTTTACAATGTGTACAAGCGTATTCAGAAAGCTGGGCCGGAGTTGCTTATGCCGCCGCCCCTTGCACAGAACGAAGTGGGCGACTTTCCCGTGGTGGGTATCGTCCGGCACGGTGAGAACGGGGACGACCCTCACATAGTGCAGGACAGAAACCGCCTTAAAGCTAAGATTGATGAGGACATGGCGATGAAAGTGCTAGAACGGCCTCAGTTTGAGGTGGCCCCGTCCGTGTCATCTTCGCGGGGGCCTAGCAAGGCACCTGTGAACGCTCTGGAGGAGCCTGCTGTAGGTAACAATGCGGCAAGTAAGGACGCTTCTCCATCTGGACCGAAGGAGGAAGGCTCCGACAAGTATGCGGTGGTTGCGGTCGGGCCGGGAGTCGACGCCGATCAAAAACATAAACTGGAGACAGTCAAGAAGGTGAGTTGCGTTATTGTAATCCACACTAATTTTACATTGGACAATATTTATGATAGTTTTCATTCACACAAATGGAATATTTGAACAAAAAATGTTTCAGTGTATTAGTTTGTTGCACCTATCTTGTTTTGTGAAATTTTCATAGTATATTTTTCATTGATTACAAAACAAGAACTTTTGTTATGGTGATTATTACAATAATTATTTTATGGAAAAATTTCATTTAAAACCTTTGATTGCTTTAGATTAGACAATCAAAGATGGTCTATAATGACAGGGTAGTGCAATGTTAATTACAAACTGGTGTGTTGAATAGGTATTAAGCTTTCTTATCAAAACATATTAGGACTTTATCAAATAATTCATATTTATCTGCTATCATTTATTAATTAATCATAATTTATTACTTGTCATTAGTTTCCAACCAAACTTGATATGAAGATTTGGTAAGACCTAAGATATTTCGTAAACTTAACAAATAAGTTTTACAAATGTTTGCTTCACTGAATATTGTTTTGTAGATATCTACAATGTAACAATTGTGCATATAGATGAAAGGTGCATTGTGCCGATGAATGGTATTGTTAGTAGGTACCAACCTTGGTGCCATGATGCACCATGTTCCAAGTATTCTATTTAATCTATACATATTGTTTGTGCCAATACTACTTTGTATATTATGTTATGAGACTATTTGATTGATTTTTTCACAATCAATGAATAATAATTATGTTTATTTCTTGAATTATTTAACATCTATGGAGTTATAGTTAAGCAATTCCACACTTTATGAAATGAGGTTAATACTCATTGCATACTAGTAAAGAAAGCTGGCCATAACAAAATATTTTTAAACATTAACATAAGCCTTACGCCTTTATCCTGATGGGGTAGGCAGAGGTGCAACTACCTGAAAATCGAACCCACAACCTCATAGTTTTCAGTGTAAGTATGATGCTACTATACCAAAGAGGCAATATTTTTAAATAGATATTTATTATTAGTCACATGTCTCTAACTGGATCCAAAACTCTATGCCCAGTGTGGTGTGGTAACCAGCTGCGGGACAGTATGATCCAGGCCTAATATTATAATACAAAAATAATTGTTTTATAAATGTTTAACAACTAGTTAATAAGACAAAGCATATTTATTCATTTATAATTCTTTATTGTACATTCAAATACATACATGCTAGTAATACAGTTAATGAAAAGTACAATTGGCAGATAACAAACAAAGCATAAGACAACAAATAATAAGCTTAAATTAATCTTCAATTCGGAAAGGATTCGGTATCAACATAAATGGCGAGTACATGACTCACCTCCGCTTTGCCGACGATATCGTGATCCTTGCGGAATCGCTGGAAGACCTGAGTACAATGCTCGAAGACCTCAACAGAGTTTCTCAACGGGTGGGCCTCAGGATGAACATGGACAAGACGAAGGTCATGTTGAATGTCCATGTTGTGCCCACCCCGATTACCGTTGTAAGCTCATCTCTTGAAGTTGTCGACGAATATGTCTATCTAGGACAAGTAGTCCAACTAGGCAGGTCCAACTTGGAGAGAGAGGTCAATCATCGAATCTAGCTCGGATGGGCAGCGTTCGGGAAACTTGGCCCTTCTTTTTACTTTTTACGATGTTTCAATTTAACAACATTGTTTTAAAACACAGATAAAGCTAGTTTTATTATTAAATGTAAACTTGATTCAAATATTATTGAAATAGTTGGTATTGTACACATTTATTTCTACACTAATATTTTAAAGAGGAAAGATTTTTTGTATGTAACGAGAAAACTACTGGACTGATTTCAAAAATTCTTTTGCCGTTAGAGATCTAAATTATCACTGAGTAACATAGGCTACTTTTTATCCCGGAAAAAACTGATCACGCGGGCGGAGCCACGAGAAAAAGCTAGTGTTTGATAATTATCAAATTGTGTGTGTAGTGACATCTATTAGCTAACAAATTGTGATTTTCATGATATGAACCACTTTAGTATAATAACCAACTAAACTAGCATTTAGGACATACTTTTTTTTTATAGCATAGGTCGGCAAACGAGCCAGTGGGTCACCTGATGGTAAGTGATCTCCACCGCCCATGTACGCCCACCACCAGAAGAATCATGGGCGCGTTGCTTACCTTAAAGGAAAGGGATAATTAGGGATTGGGAAGGGGAGGGGATTTGGGCTTCCGGATATCTCACTCACCGTACGAAACGCAGCAGCAAGCCGCTACTTGACGTCGGTTTTCTGTGAGACAGTGGTAACGACCCAGTGGAGCCAGCCCATTCATGCTGTAGACAAGACTGTCTCTACCACTCAAAGATACTTTATCTCTATTTGTCACAATCTGCGTTCATCACAAAGGCTGGACTAACAAAATCACTGTTGGTTTTTTAAAATTGATTAGCGTTTCGTCTTTCGCATTATATATACGCCAAACAGAGACACCATGAAGGTCATCAAGTTTTTTTTTATTATTTAATTGTCCAACTGAGTAAACGTAGTAGTTTTCTATACACATTTGTTTGGATTCGGTCACAATTTGTTTTGGTTTTCTTATATTTTTCATCCAAAAAGTAATTATTTAAATCGAACATACAGTTCTTTGTTAACGCCATGAAAATTATAAAGCGCAATTATTATTTGTTATTGTAAATGAGTTTGTACAAGTGGTCCAGTTATATATTTGAACAGATTTCGAAATCGAAGTATTGTTTTAATATCGGGTATAAATAAGATAATACTTCTATATTTAGTATGCATACAGCCGAGATTGCGTCATATTTTTACCCGACTTGCAACAATCTATTAGATGTGTATTTTTGTTTACTAACTGACTTTAAAAGATGATGAGGTTCTTTTACACATCGATTCCTCCGTAGACTGTGTACCGATTATTATGAAACGTTTTGATACGGTTTTCCTGATAGTTACTTTCTATAGATTAAAAAGGACTCTTGGTATACGATACAATTTATATGTTTAAGGCAAAATAGTAGTTTTGTTTTGATATTCCGTTGGCCGTAAAAGATTTTCCAACACTACATAATAGTCCGCATTTTCTTATCAGCAATAATTGAACCGAACGCGAAAATATCGATAGATTTATTCCCATAATATTACGTATAATTTAATACATTTATGATCCGTTAGATCACGTATATATTAATCGGTCACAGATACCTTGATAAGACAACCTGGTGATAAAGGACGAATAAAGAACAGCAGTAATTGTTATGCTAAATGCTAATTCCGAAATCATAAACTATAGTAGGCATACAATTTTGGTACATGATATTCATCATAAATTTTTCTCTCACTTTACTGAAATTAAGGATTGAATTAAAGCGCTCACCCGAAAGTCCGGTGAAGCTGAAAACAAATGACTCGCGTCAGGCAATCAGCATATCGTCTAAATAAAAAAAAACTTTACTGGAAGACTTTCTGATACACAACATATAGGTAGGTACATGAATCACAATTTTTTTTCTTTTTTTTTATAGCATAGGCCGGCAAACGAGCAAGTAGGTCACCTGATGGTAAGTGATCACCACCGCACATGTACACCCACAATACTAGAAGAATCACGGGTGCGTTGCCGACTTTAAAAGAAATGGGATAATTAGGGATCGGGAAGGGGAGGGGGATTTAGGCCTCCGGATATCTCAACTCACCGTACGAAACGCAGCAGCAAGCCGCTACTTTACGTCGGTTTTCTGTGAGATAGTGGTAACGACCCGGATGAGCCGGCCCATTCATGCTGTAGACAAAACTGTCTACAGCGTGGTTCTACCACTTGAATACAATACATTAGAATGAGATTTAAAGATTGAACAAATAACTTGTCTAGTACCTTGTGGTGTATCGACGGAAATTTACCTAATGGTAGGGGAGCCCAAGCGGGGATTTCGGGATTTACTAAAGCGCGACAGATTAATATACAGGGGGATACCTTGTACCCGGTTAAGTACCTCCACAAAACATGAGGCCCATATATAAGGCCGCCCGTGAAGGATACAGGATCAGATTAGTAAAAAAAAATTGACCATCAGAAATTCTCGAGCGCGTCAGATTAAGGTAGGGTGAGTTAATTACATCCTAAAAAGTGTATATTCCACTAATCTGACAATTTGAGAGTGACGTAAAAAAAGCGGAGGGCAACAAAGTTGTAAAAAAAAAACGTCATCTCGACATTCTCGAGCGTAGCTAATTTTTTTTTTATTTTGAAGGACTCATTCAAGAATAATGAAAAATATATAATCTGACGATTACCGCAAGCCGAAATAACAAAAATTCGTCGATAAAGTTAAATGCGTGCAGTTGCGTGATGCCTACATTTCCTTCTCCGCGTTTCTATTCCTCTCTCACTCTTTCTCTATCTATTACTCTCTCACTCCGTCCCCACTCTGGTTTCTGTTGCCATGACGCCATCATTGATCATAAAGACTCGTGGTATACTGTTTACAACGTGTTTGCAATATAATTTTTGGAATAACTTTTAACCGGCTTTATCGATCAACTTCAAAAACTAATCCGCCTTTGAGCTTGAAAAACCACGTCGATCGCCACCAAGCTGGTCAAAAGCGGTTGATTCGTTCGAGAGATATCGTGAACGAAAGAAACCCGAAAAAGTGTTTTTTCGGGATTACTCCGAAATTTGTGGTTCGATCAATTAAAATTGCAAAATTTCTTATGAGGATGATAAAACTGCGTCGAATGCCGCCAACCGCGTGAAAATCGGTTGATCCATTCAAAAGTTATTGCGGTTTGAAAATTCCAAAAATAGTGTTCTATGAAACTTCTATCAGACTTTCGAGCTGGGAGAGCTCAAATGCATAGAAATATTATTTCTTTGAACTCAGCGAGCTCAAAATATCACATAAATTATATTTTGAGCTCAAAAACGTCATAAGTACAATTTTAAGAGCCCAGGAATGGAATTAGCGGGAAGTTGCAGGGATGGCCTTTAAGGTGAACCGTTTTTCTAATTTTTTTTTGTCAGATCAGGCCAATCCCTCTAGATAATCGTCAGATTATGAGACAGTACGTTTAGAACATAAAGATGAACCATATATATCTTAATCGGACGCGCTTGAGTATTTCAAAATGGCGAATTTTTTTTGCACATTATGAAAATGGCCGCGAGTTTGCGTCCCATCGAAATCATCAGATTAGTGAATGAGAGCTTTTTTTTGGTGCACTTAACACTCCCTTAGAAAATCTGACGCGCTCGATTTTTTTTTTTTTTTTTTCATTTTCAACTCTTAAATACAACCACCCGCATCATGCAAACGATCAGATTAACATACGTATATTATTAAAAATACGTAGGGCATTGATGCTATCAATATCTGACGCGCTCGAGGATGTCCATGCAACAGTTTTTTTTTACATATTTAAAAATCTATAGCCGCTTCCCCCACCGATGTAAAGGTATATATCATATAACATTTTTTTCTTCATATCATCTAAGCTTTGCATCCCAATAGGTCTCTACGACGCTCGAGTAAATCCCCATTTAGCATCGTGGGCTCCCCTACCATTACGACGGTGCGGCAAGGTCGTGTGATAATGATCGGATTGTATGGAATGGCGGTAGACGCACGGCCATATTAATCATGTTTCGCAGACCGTAACTTTGTGCCCGGTAATCTAAGGGTGAACGCACACTTATACGCGCCGCAAGACCCGTACGCGTCGCAGTCATCGTGGTTTAGAATCCTTTTTATGAAATTATATGCAACCTCGCGCATCTATCTGTGTCGCATTAGCCGCATTTGTTTTAAATGCTGAAGTTTACAATTTACATCCGCGAGCGCGAATTGCTATCCAGCTCGTACGATGTGTTGAGACTGCGGCTTTATGCTTCATCGGTATTTCGCCCCCTGTTTACATTCTACCCTAAGTTTCATAGCACACGTTCGCTCTGAGCAGAACTATGTATTTTTATAATTAATGGATGCGATTCGGACAGACTATTGGTGCGCCACGTACAATTTGCATAGGTGCAAGAGATCGTCAGCATCGCTACATAGTATAAAACAAAGTCGCTTCCCGCTGTCTGTCTACCCCTATGTATGCTTTTAAAACTACGTAAAGGATTTTTTCATATCAATAGATAGAGTGATTCAAGAGGAAGGTTTATATATATAATACATGCATAATACAGTAGAGAAACACTGATAATTTTAGAGGTTTCTAATGTGATATCGTAACGAATATATTTTTACCCGTGCGAAGCCGGCGCCGGTCGCTAGTATTTGATGTTTGCGGCTCTTACGGTGCCTTTAGGTGTGCGTCCAACCAACCTTAAACACCACCGTAGGCTATATTGCAACCTGTCAATGCGTTGACATGCCCATTATGCGACTCATTGTATGGAACAAACATAATGTCGTATGCTATTGTACTATTTTCCATTTTTTAATAATAACGTGAACGTTTAGGCACTTGGTCATTTTGCCGCAACTTCGCATGTGTTGTTAGGTTAACTTTCATTTCTTCTGATTTACTGTTTCGAATATTTTTTCGGTTTTACGTGGGAGATAAAAAACAATTGAATACAGTCAAATATGTCTCACCACGTCTTGCGTGATGCATACACGCAGAAATTCTGTAAAAGTCACTTGTGTGAATATTATTTCTGCTTATGTAATTATTGTCTAGCGTGTTTATTTTAATGGTTACTTTTAAGTATGTGACTATTATATATTGTGCAGTCAAGGTCTCGATTCTTTTTATTTTATACTATACTTAGATTTCCGGTTTTCGATTGTGTACATTTTCGGATTAGCATGCAGTCTTGCCTGATGCAAGATTTGCCTGATTTTTTTGCTACACTCGGATCGAGTTGGTACAATTATTCCATGCGACCTTTATAAGGTCGTCGGTCCATAAAATAGGAGTCGACGCGTGATTTGTGATTGCTTTGAGGCGGCGCAGTATAATTACTATTATATTATATGATGATCATAATACTAATCATGAGCACAGATTGATAATAGAGGCAGTGTTAAGTAGCTAAATACACCCATCCAATAGTCACATACATAGTCCTTACCCCACAGTAAGATACGAGTCTTGTGTCGTGGGTATCAGAAACTACGAGAGACTTTCGGTCTCACACACAACACCCAGACCCCGAAACAAACATCACATCATTGTGGATCACACAAACATTTGTCTCGGTGCGGGGATCGAACCCGCGGCCTCTCGCTTCACAGCCGGCTCCTCGTCCGCTGCGCCACGGAGGCTGTCAAAATGAAACCTGACAGTACAATACAACAATATAATATGAACAACAACGACTTGTGAACCAACCATGGAGAGCGTCAAGGCATTTCCTTAGTTCCGTCAAATAGACATAGAGACAAACTTGCAGTAGTTTGTTTCTAAGCCTGTCAGTCCCGTTCGACCAGCGAAAGAAACAGTAGTTTTAGGGCCCGCCACTAAAGTTTAATTGTGTATGATGGTAGAACTGCAGTTATTAACTACCGACGAGCCTGGCTAATAGCTCATCATCGACATACAAACTCTAGTTCTTTAGCTCACCTGTGGGTCAACATCAGTAAGGTTGAATGGTTCGTATGTCGACCAGATTTCGTACATCAAATTATTTTGTAACTTGGTATCGCCATTGTTAGTCCGAACAACCAGTCAAGATTCCGATGAACATAGATTTTAATCAGAAATATACTTACCATTTAGTTTTCTTCATGATCATCATCATCATCAGCCACAAGACGTCCACTGCTGAACATAGGCCTCCCGCAAAGATTTCCAGACCGACCTGTTGGAAGCGGCCTGCATCCAGCGACTTCCTGCGATCTTTTTTTTTCTTTTCTTTATTTAGTTTTATCGTCCTTATTTTGTTGAACCACGCTATCGTAATTCAAGCTGATGGAGGAATTGATTAATAGACTTACGAATGTAATGCCATAACTTCCAATCCGTCCCGTAGGGTTTCCGTCACGGATTAAGTCCTGCAATTCGGTACCAACAAACACTCGCGGATTAACGGGGCTTTGTGAGGGGTTCGTAACTTAGCTGAGCTGTGAGATTGACTATCACGATCGTGAGGGTCTCAATTTCTTTCCCGAATGATAAGAGACAAATTGTTTTGACAATTATTGATTTTAATAATGCTTACATCTGATAATAAACTATCCAAGCAAATAAATAAACATGTGGAAAGTTAAAATAGTTATAAGCTTTAAAAATTCTTATTTGTAATGTATGTAAGGGGAATAGACAGGGAGCCCTCGGGTAGCTGATCCACTTGACTACTATCAAGCTCATTTTCCGTGAGTAGCTTCGTTTCGATGAGACGCCCAACAATTCCCTATGCGAAAATTCTCTATTGTGGTAGCTAACAGAGATATCAAGGATAGAATATTTCGATTTGATGATACTCAAAAATTTATTATTTTATTTGCTGGTTAGTAATCATTCTTATGACCTCGTTATCGATACCTATTGGAAGCCCCTCCTTCCAATAGGTATGATTACTAACCAGCTGATTTTTTTGTTTTTACTTAGTTAATATTCATATCATTTAAGTCATATTGTCCTACAAATAAAATAATAATTTTTTGAGTATCATCAAATCGAAATATTCTATCCTTGCTACCTCTGTTAGCTACCACAATAGAGAATTTTCGCATAGGGAATAGTTGGTCGTCTCATCGAAACGAAGCTACTCACGGAAAATGAGCTTGATAGTAGTCAAGTGGATCAGCTACCCGAGGGCTCCCTGTCCAGAATGGGAAAAAGATTAAAAAAAGAAGACGGTATTAATTATTAATTTATTTTACACTTTATATATACAAAATGTATAAAGGCGGACTTAATGCCAAAGGCATTCTCTACCAGTCAACCTTAGGGTAATGCAGAGATGAACAAAGTAGGTGCAAAAAAAAGAAGAGAAGATACATATTATAGGAATATTAAACATTAAAATACCGAATTATAGGGATCTATAACGTGTAAACCATAGAATTAAGGTTGAATATTGTGTAGATATATTGTTGAACGATAGAATTATTGTTTTAGCTCACAAGTACGCTCATATTGTAATAAAATCACCGAACAATTTTACAAAACTAAATAAACAGTATTTACATTACCAATTAATTTGCTCTTCTAACACGCAGTAATAACACATCATGCATCGTGTCGTGCTTACATTGTGATTTGTGAGCTGTTCTTGCGGTTACGTTGCTTTCGCTGTCTATGGGTTAGGTGTTTTTGGACCACAAATAAAGTTGGTCATCATTTGAAACGGGGCTTAGTAGAATAGTAACACGTTCAAAGGCAGACATATTTTATGAATATTAATGTTTTTAGTAATATAGATCTAATGTTAACTCGTTTGTCCAAAACGATATTTTTCAGGTTACCAGCATAGCCTAATGTTTACTTGTTTTGCATTTCTATAGGTAAATATACAAATAAATAAAACCGTATCTTATGATTATTTTGCGTCGGTATTCCTAGCATATAATATAATTAATTAGTCAGTTGTTAATGTGCTTGACGGCGATAGTGTACGCGTAATAATTAACATATTTGTTTGATTAATTAATAGGTACTTGTATTACAACTATGACGTCTCAAAAAATAGTAATTACCTCGTTATAGAATATTTTTTAATACATAGAGTATTATAGAAGTTGGTCTGACTTTTATTTCTATATAATCAATTATGGTAGTGTAATGAAATATTATTTTTTGAAAGTATTACTTAGATTTTAATAAAAGACATTTCGTAGTTTATTTAGTTTACGATGTTTAATTTTATTAGATAGTTACATTAAAGTAGGAATTAAGTCGAATAAAGTTGACATAATTAAAATGATCTTTTTCATGTTATAGGTATTCTGTATTGACATGGTATTGGGTATTTCAATTGAATAAACCATGACGGATCACGGAAAGGAACTAAAAACAAATGCAAAGTATTGTTTGGATGTAAGAACAATGGCGAGGATTTTCGGGTTATGTTAATTGTTATGTTAATAAATTGGTGTCATTTACACGATTGCAGGGTTAGAAAGATTTCATTGAAAATCGATAATTTGCTTTTGCTTAATAAACATGTTGCAATGTAAACGTTATTAACAATTCATACGAATATAGGATCGCTGATTGTTTTTACATTTGGAAATGGTTTTTGTACGCAACACCTCGATATCGCGTTATCGACGAGCGTTTGTGTTCGCGCTGTTTATATACATCTGGGAATTTGTTTGTGCACATGTGAATATAATCGAATTATTATCGTGAGAAATGAATGCAATTGATATTATGGCGATTATTTAATTAATATACGAAACTGCTTTCTCCCCAGAGGGGTTGAAGTCAGGCAGACGGCCCGTCGTAAAAACTGCTAGCCAAATGATTCAGTAACATGTGTTTAAAAAATTGCTAGTTGCACCGACCCCATAACGATTGGGATAAGTGCAGACGGAGGAAGAAGAAGAATTATTTTTACCGAAAAGTTTACTCCCTCGATCGCAATGAAATATGCGAGTAATTTTATGCGAGTATTTTTATTTTATTATAGATTAGCTTTACCTCGCGGCTCCGCCCGTGTGATCTACTTTTTCCGGGATAAAAGTAGCCTATGTTTATCAGGAATAATGTAGGTTTCCAATGGTGAAAGAATTTTTAAAATTGTTTATGATTAAAAAATAAGTTTATTCGTTACACACAAAAATATAAATATTTCCTCTTTATAATATTAGTTTAAAGTTTAGATATGTCATGACAGTGTAGTCCAAAATAAATTTAATGCCCCGACGCGACGGTCTTGATTCGTGAGAAGCTACGTCCCTTGACGGTTGTCGGATTTATGTCGGCCTGTAGTAACTAGATATTATATATCGGCTAGCCCCGAACCGCAACTCACCGGAACTAGCATACTATGACGGGTTTTTTTACCATATGTTCCTAGCGACCCCTATTCAGTCCTATCAGTTAACTTTCTACTAGCAAGAGCTTATTCAGAATCTCTGTTCATTTACTAATGAATAAAATAAAAATGTTAAAGGGCGTTGAAAGATCAAACTTAAATAAAATAGGAAAACTGTCATAAAATACTAATGTTATGGTAGGACATGATCATATTATAGTTATGTAATTGCATATTATAAACTCTTGATAATTTACACGTTTTATCAAATTGTATCGGCTAAAACCATACCGGTAAACCCCCAGACAATGTCACAACAGTTATCCCAGTTCCGATGCTGCGATACATTTTCGATCCGCGTATTAGCACAGTTTCAACACCTGTAAAAGTATTATATTAGTGTATTTGAACAAACCCTGGTTCCGTACAGTAGAAATTGCTGGAGGGTTTTTATTTATTTCTGTCTAAGGTAGAGCCCTAGTTAAAATTCATACCTTCTAAAGATAACCTCGTCCTAGTTGCATCCAAATTATTTTAGTTGGAGCCGTGGACCGCTCGAACAGTCCAGTTGTGTTGTTTCATCAGATCTGTCCCTATAGCCATATATCATTACCAACCGAATAATTATTGTGCATCGCAATGTTACGTCAGAGTTCATAATTGTACTAGCTTTTGCTCGCGACCCTGTCCGCGTGAATGTAATTTTGTATTAGATCCCACGGGAATGGACTTCATCCTCTTTTTAAACCCTTCAGAGGTTGATTTTTGAAAAACATAGTAGCCTATGTCCTATTCTGATGTATAAGCTATATTATTGTAAAGTTTCATTAAAATCCATTCAGTAGTTTTTACGTAAAAGAGTAACAAACATACATCCATCCATCCATACTTACAAACTTTCGCGTTTATAATATTAGTAGGATTAGACTGTGTTATCGAAAATAAGTTTCTCTAATCCAGAATATCTCACTCACCGTACGAAACGCAGCAGCAAGCCGCTACTTTACGTCGGTTTTCTGTGAGACAGTGGTAACGACCCGGTCGAGCCAGCCCATTCATGCTGTAGACAAAACTGGCTACAGCGTGGCTCTACCATTCAAACCTCAAATAGTTTCGACCTCTCTAGTGACTAGTAATTTTGCAATAGCAGATCATAAAATTGAAAGTGTTCCAGTTATGAAGGTGTAATGTATACGGTAACACGCTCGTATTAGTCGTATTGCTCAATGTTACGCGTAGAATTTATATCTCGGCATTCTAAATAAGTTTGTGCCTAATCTATATTCACTTAGGTTTTAGCGGTTCTTTCGTGTTCCAGTAGTATCTTGCAAAAATTCCGGCCATTGGCCTCTTGAGTGCAAAATAAATCTAATTAAAGTGTAAATATTAAATTAGCATTTTCTATTAAAACACGTTGCTCATATATCGTACAAGTTTTTATAAAACATTCCTTACCTGACAGGCTTCGAGGCGCAGTGGGTGAGTGGCCGGCTGCCGCAGGTTCGATTCCCGCACCGAGCCAAATGTTTGTGAGATCCCAAAATACGTGTTTCGGGACTTTATCAGGCGAGCGCTTTGCCCGTCTCATCATCCAATCAAATAAAAAAAATGCCCAGTAAATTCTGGCTTCAATGTTCCTTAAATCGAAACACAACAATGCTTATATTTTTATACATACCTTATAAATTTTTGTATCCAAATTGTGAAAAACCTGCCACAGTGTCTAGTTTAGGCAAGTCGTAGTGTACCTATATCCAGTAACTTTAGACCGGCATAATTATCCACGACAACGTCCACTTGCTAATAATAAAACTGATTTATCAATTGTGTATTTAATTAGTATGTTATCTTTCAGCAAAAACGTCCGCCAAATTAACAAATATAGGCGAATCAATAACATCCTGTATTTTGAAGCCAATTAGCATGTTAACAGCGAATCTCGCTGTACCTAAAATTGATATCCGGCGACACCATACTATGTTTCCTCTAGGGTTATTTTTCTGTGTATATAGTACATATTATATCAGTGAAACAAATAAAATCACAACAGGGACATAAAGGGTTAAGCCAATTGTCGAAGAACGCGATGTCTCTGGACGGTTGACATAATGAAGCTTTACTTATAATTTTTGTTAAGCATTGATTAACACTAGTCGTCTCTTTCTAGCCACTTTATAAATCACGTTGACAGAAAAAGACAAAAGAGTGTTTAACTAATCAATGCGTAAGTAACGTATACAGGGTTATTTTTAAAACACCAGCAACCTCGCAGGGGTAGATTCCTAAGGTTATAAGCTACTACTTTTGTTCTACGACTTTTGATAATTTGTTAGATTTTATTTTCATACAAAAATAAGTATTCATTTAATTTCCGTCTTGAACGTTACAACGCGCATCGCAGATTACGTAAACAAATACGCGAAGCGTGGGGAACCGGGCTAGCTCCTTTGAAGGTCAACGCCCGAGCAGCTGAGCGGCGCGTTTGATGTCGCGCGCGCACGCCGCGCCGCGCCGCACTCTACGAAGAAAAACACGACACAACAAAAACTTGTAAAATCATTTTTTTTAAATATATTGAGTTATATCCAAACTCGTAGAACAAAAGTTGTTCCGTATGGGGTCAGCTATCTGGTCCTGCGAGGTTGCTGGTGTTTTAAAATTAACCCTGTATAAGTGAGACCCCTATATTTAGACTGCAATGTACATACATCTCTTCCATTGTCGATTGTTTGCGCTGGAGGTCATAGAATGGCATTCAGCATATAGGAAATTCTAAATAAAAATAATAACTTAATTCCAGTGAATATTTCATCCATAAATAAAATTTATCTCACGTATTTTTCCGCCACGGAACTCATCACTCGTACGTAGGGAACATTTTATTATACAGTAACGCAAAAAAAGCAAAGGAAATATCAAATAAACAATTCCATTTAGTACAGATTACAAAAACAGCAGATCTGTGGTTTATGGCTGTAGTACGTAAAGGTGTGGTCTAGACTTTCTCCGCTTCCCTGGTGGGCGGTTTGACGCTAAATTGGTAGCGGTCGGTGACCCGTGCCGGCGCCGCATCGCGCTCGCCTTGGGCCATGGTTCGCGCGTGCATACTAAATGAACTCACTTAGCCCACTGAGCAAATTATTATATGCTATGATAGATGCTCGCTGACCGTGTTGTATTGATATTAAATATTTTAGGGTATGTTTAAAGACTGGTTTTAATTAATTGATATTATGAATATCGGTGGAAATCAAAATGAGATGCTTTTTAATACAATACAGTAAATCAACAATCAAATAAAAGAATACACTTGCAATAAAATAATACATTAAATTTTATAACAATATAAGAAATATTAATCGAAGAGACCGCCCCGGACCGTACCTGGTGCAAAAGTGCCCATTATACTTGCAACATTGCCACGTTGTATTGAAAGTGATATATGTTGCACCAGGTACGATTCAGCGCGAGAATCCTCACCATTCCTTCTCAGGCGTCGCCCCAGTTCTTGGATAAAATCCTTGGCCTCCGCGCACCACACCCCACTAACCTCTACCGCGAAGGGAACGAAAAAATATGATCGTTCGAGCATGGAGTATTTTAAGTGTTTCTGAGCCGCTGCCCATTCAGCGGCAGAACCGGCTTTATGTACAGTACGCGTCAAGTGAGAGGCGGCGTATGTGCTGACACACGTCGCGTCCCACAACAGACAGCGGCCTTTCTCCCAAGGTATTAGAGTTAGCCCATCGGGCCGCTTGCCATCAGAGCGACTCAAACCAGGCGGTTCCAGTGTGCAGGGTAAGCCGGCAGACACCAAGGCACGACGGATGATGTCATTGAGCATGTGATGCCTTGGAAAACGACCCGCCGACCTGCCGCAACTCAAACCGTGTCGACCCCTGGCATCAACCTGCGCCCCACACACACAAGCGTGTGGCTCACAAATGTTACAGCCAAGTCTAAGCGCTACGGCTACTCTTAGTGAGTCATTATCAAGTAAGGTTCCGACGTGAGGTGATGGAATAGCATGAAGCCAAGCCCCAGACTCCGAGCAAGAAACCGATTTGAGTCGAGCAACGTCAGCTCCCAACGCTGAACTAAGCATATCAGCGACTCTCACTCCACACATCCGCTCGTCCCACTGACGCTGCACACTTGGGTTTTCAGGCTGATCAGCGGTAGGGCACACCAACGACCAGGCGTTTAAAGCCTCCGCTGCGTACGGGATGGCGGTACTGTCACCCTGAACTTGTAGTATGTTAGTAATCAGTCCCGTAACCCCGTGCGCAGACGCTAAAAAGGCCGATACGTTGGTATCCCCAACACGTCTAACACCCAATCCCCCGTGCCGAACAGGTAAGGATGCTTGTAGCCATTGTTTGTCGTCGAGATGTATATTCAAAATACTCTCCAAAGTGTCCTTAATGTCGCTATCCAACAGACCAACTTCTTCCGGAAAAAGCCATGTTGGACATGTTCTCATAACGTACATCAGTTTGGGGACAGAGAGGCAACTGCGATAGAGTGTGAGAGCCACGTGGGCAGATAAATGCGGGAGATGTTGCCGGGCAGATGCCAGCATGTCTCTTTTAGTTCGGAGCGATTCAGGCACACCGTCTTGGAAGATTGGTGCGCCTAGAAGCTCAAATGACTGCCTGTCAAGGACCCTTATATCGGGGAGTATTTTCTTTATGTCCTCCATGCGTCCTCCAGAAACAGATCCACAGGGATATAGCTCACATTTAGCACAATTTATAATGAGCCCAATATCCCTCAGCCTAGGAATCAAAGTCTCCAAATCTTTGATAACAACGTCAGGGTCGCCACCAATTGTACCATCATCAAGGTACCACACATTAAGCGGCGCCTCTAACGCGGCTATCATTTGGTTAATTGCCAGACTGAAGAGTAGAGGACCGAGAGGATCACCCTGTTGCGCCCCCACCTGTGATGCCATTCTGTATCCATTAAAATACAGGTTGCTGGGAGAGAGGTAACACTGGTCGAGGAATGGGCTTAAAAGAGGAATTTTATCCCTTGACTCGACCAGCATCGCCTCTCTCTCAACACTATTAAAGGCATTTTTGATGTCAATTTTTAAAATGATGTTGTCATTGCGCTGTGGATCCATCGCAAAAATACGAGTAGCGTGTATGGCCGCTTCGCAACCCAGCGGCGTGCCGAACCCTAACTGATGCGGCTGCAAAAACTCTGCCGCCTTGTCGCGTACTGCACGACAACCTAATTTCGCCACGAGGCGGCATATCACACTGCCTACCGCAATAGGCCGTATGCCACCGTCCTTTTTTTTAAGGGCGCAGAGCGATGCTCCGTATAAAAAGGGGCACACATCACAACACAATTTTCCCTCAAGGAGAAAATTGCACAGGTTGGTCAAAGACTCCAACAGTCTTGGGCCATTGTCTCATTGTTTATTATTATATTATTATTATTATTTTTAATTCATCACTTCACTTCTCAACTTTACACATTTGTTTTCCTACTTTGTTTCCGCTCACAAAATGCAGGTTTATTTTACCTATCGCTTGCTTTTATAATGACAAGCTAATTTTAAATCAATATAAAATATTATTTACCTTTTTAATTTCTTTACATTTGTTCATTGTTCAGTTGTTTCAACACGATATTGACAAAAACAAATAAACCGCAGTGTGAATTAAAACGGAACGGCATATTGTTAGAGACGAAAATATGTATGTTTATATATTTTGACGATGTTGTCCGACTCTCCCGGAATAGCTATGCTGATTAATATGGGATTATACTACGATAACACTGAACAAGACGTGAGAGATTATTGGTGGCGCCTATTCAGTAACTGCGAAAGGGTCCTTACATCGGTGGTGAGTCCCAATTTATTAACTCCATAGTATTATGTTAGAACAGTGATCGGTGTTTATTATCTACTAGCTTTTGATCGCGGCTCCGCCCGCGTGAACATAATTTTCCGGGATAAAAGTAGCCTGTAACCGTCTCCAGGGTCCCCTCTGTCTCTGTAGATAAATTCATCAAAATCGGTTCAGTGATAAAGCGTAACAAACAAACTCACTTTCGCATTTACTTTAACCCCCTTTTTCATGCCTTATTAAATAAAATTTCCAAAATTCATGAAACATGTATTTATTTGTTTCAAAATTACGGATTTTCATACATATTATGATCCCCTATTTTGACCCCTTTGGGGTGGAATTTTCTAAATCCTTTCTTAGTGCGTTCCTACATAACAAAATGAATATACAGTCCGAATTTCATGCTTGTAGCTTTGACAGTTTGCGCTTTCCGATGATGAATCAGTCAGTCAGTCAGGACATGTTATTTTATAAGTATAGATGATAAAAGGGAAGCGAAAACAGTATGCATTATACTTTCACGTTGTGTCAAAAAATATAATTATTTTATTAGTTTATTTTAAATGAACGTGAACGTCGTACAGGCCTTGTGTCACGTTGTCACAGTTTATACAGTTGGCAAACTTATTACTAGTCATAAAAAAATAATATCAATACAACATGTACAACGGTAGACAGTTTTACTGAGGACCATCCTTAAAATATTATTATCGCTAAATATTTCGTATAGTTTTTAATTTGGCCACACACGCAGACTTGAACATTCATTTCCAAAATATTTTAGAGCTACACTCAGGGGTCCAAAATGCGACAAGTTACTCGCGAACTGCCGCTTGCCGACTACTTTACTTTTTTATGGGTTTTTTAATCCTTATAAATTACATTAATGCATACCCGTGCATACATTTGAGGATATAGTAGCATTGTTTCTTTTTTTTGCGAATTGCTATAGATACTGCAGAACATTACTTATGTTTGTCGTCTATTGCCCTACGAACTGCCTGGCGGAAATACACTGGCTAGTAATAACCTATGATTACAGAGTTATTCGAGTCTCAGGTAAAACTTAGTTTCTACTGAGTTACTCTAGTTTTTTTTTTACGCCCAACATTCACATACATAGTCCTGACCCCACAGTAAGATACGAGTCTTGTGTCGTGGGTATCAGGAACTACGAAAGAGTTTCGATCTCACAACACCCAGACCCCGAAACAAATATTTGTAGATCACACAAACATTTGTCTCGGTGCGGGAATCGAACCCGCGGCCTCTCTTTTCACGGAGGCTGTCATGTCATGTAGTATTCTTCTCAGTGTTTTATTTTTTTATATTTTATTAACATGTTCTAGATAGAACAGGACAATTTTAGCACACATTGTTCAGATTGTTTATGTATATCCGATTTTAAACAACTCCTAATTAGCGACAATTGTCATGCGCAGACAAAGTCGCGTGCGCCGCCTCATGATAAAATCTAGTCTGAAAAAAGTGCCAGGTCGTTAAAGAGCTCCATTGTTCGATGCCAACAGTCGTAGCGAGCCAAACCAGTGTTTTATCTTCACGGGAATACCAAATGAGCTTAATTACTCTAAACATTAGTACTTTGGTGCAGTGAAGACGGTCTTCGCGGCCCAGTGTGAATGATGTCTGCTTAATGCATCTTCTTGCTTTTGGTACATAAATAAATTGTTGTATGTTTTAAGTACTATGTCGGTGGGAATGTGTCTAAGGAACAATGAGTGAATATTGCTTGCTTTTATGTTTCTTTTTTGTGTTCAGTCGTAGATAAACGCCGATGTCAGACAAATATACTTTACTAGTGGTAGTATATTCATATCCGCCCGGATAGTGACCACCGTACACATGGTGTTAAAACCTGCCATAGTGACCCACACACCTTCCCTCTCCGAAGACGGAAGAAGCATATTTTATACAGACTGGTTTGACTCTGGTGACCACCGATAAAATCATTGTTTGTCGATGGTCGCTAGTTTTATGGACTGCACTACGCCTACCCTCAGGTGTATTGTAGTCATTTTGCCGTGTTTTGCAACTGAAAATGGAATTTAACTGGCATAATATATTATGAGAATAATTTACCGTTGCAACAAAATACCAACCTACATACATATTATTATATGAAAACTAACGAGGATAAATTGCCTATTAATAATTCATTATATAGGTTCGTTGAATATACATTTTTTCAGCAAAAAAAATATTACATTATCTGTAGGAAAGATTGAGCTGTCATTTTTGTAAGAATTTCTAAAGTGATTACATTTATTGAAACACGTGGGAAATGTTGCTCAAATATTCAATCAAGTGTGTATGATGGGGGTTTTGATTACTGTGCGTCAATATTTGAATACAAAGTCTCACAGACACACGTAGTTCATGAACTCTTCATACTGAATGACCTTCAGTATGGTGACGTGTCCTTAGCACATGTACTGTATGTTACTTTTAAAATTGATACAGTTGGCTTATTTATGTACAGTGTACACATATGGACAAATATTTAATTTTGTTTTCTTAACTGAAGAAACATAAATTCGATAATATTTATTTTGCGTTAGTGTATAAGCATTAAGAACTATCTTTTTTAACCGACTTCAAAAAGGAGGAGGTTCTCAATTCGACTGTATTTTTTTATGTTTGTCACTACCGGTCAACTGAAATTGCACTCCAAAGAGAGCTAAAATTGTTATTTTCTACTTTTCAGTATATATTTTTTGAAGTCGCTTTTTCAGTGATGTTAAACTTTTTTAATATTTTTTATCCGAGCACGACAAAGTGACTACACTACACCCGATGGTAAGCCCAGTGCAGTTCATAATAACCGACGACCATCGACAAACAATGAGTTAATCGGTGGTCACCAGAATCAAACCGGCTTGTATAAATCCTTCTTCATATTCCGAAGCAAGTCGAAGGGCCTGCAACAAGTCAAGCGGATGACCGATGCAGGCATAGGGATTCAAGGATGTACCCCAAATTCCCATCCCAACCAACCATCAAGTCATGTCGCAAGGCCCTCGGGAAAACCGGATATACACTGGTTAATACCCTGGAACGTGATCGACACACGGTGTGTGGATCACTATGGCAGGTTTTAACAGCGTGTCTACGGTGGTCGCTATCCGGGCGGATATGAATATCCTACCAACAGCATATGAGCAACTATTTTTAACCCCTGACAAAAAAGAAAGGTGTTATGACCACTTCGTCTGTCTGGCGATGTGTGTGTGTCTGTGACATCGTAGCTGATTTAAAAGCGGTTTTTATATTTGAAAGTTATAATTCAACGTGCAATCGGGGTGTTTTTTTTTATCCAGGCTCGGCAAAATGACTACGCCACACCTCATGGTAAGTGTAGCGCAATCCAGGAATAGTGTCGACCAACGATAAGCAGTAGGTTCTTAACGATGTTCAGCCGCTCGAAAGTTCAAGTGATTTTCCAAATGGCATCGGGTTTATTTAAACGTTTAGCTTATCTGTCGTATGTTCATCCATCTTAATGTACAGAAAGAACTCAGTACGAACGAACGTTTATCTGTCACATTAAACATTTATTGGTATTGCAATTTGCACGTCGAGTTTATTGACATCGAGCACAACACACTCATACACTGAAGTTTTTATATTACAATTACAATCAGTCGATTGTGTTATTGTACATTCAACCGGTTCTTAAAGATCGTCACGGAACTTAACATAATATATCGATTTTATAATATTGTACGACTAATGCGATTTCACGCTCCGTATAAATATTGTAATTAATTTTACGGCCTCATAACGCTGGCATAATAATAATTATTGTGAGTTGTGACATTCCGATAAATGCATAACTACGATTAAAAATTATGCGCCTCGGCAGTCTTCGTTTATCTTACGGCCGATTTCAATAAGATACCATAGTAGGGATGTTAAAAAATAGCGATATTTTTTCTGCAACTTTTAAGATATATATTTAAATTCGATATACTTATCGATGTTTCGAATGGTTGATTTTCGAAATTTGTCGGGAATTTCAAACTAAGATATTTATTGAAATTTAACATTAGTTAAACACGATGAGGCAATATAAAGAATTCTAACAGACTAAAGAAAGAAAGCCGAAAATGTTTCGATATTTGTACTAATTCTTAAAAAAATAAAATTGCCGAAACGTATAACGTTAATCATCGTACTGTATTTATGTGAGTATGAACCATGGCACATTCCTATAAAGATACTGAACACCTTCTCGAGGCTGTTATTAAAACATGCCGCTAATGCAACCAGTGGAAACACAAGAAGCTCTTTATTTACGTAATGCATATGTAAGTATTGCTATTGACCAAGTTGCTTTGCAATTGTTCGGTAATTTTTTAAATATTCTTTTCGATTATATGATATTGATTTATTTATTAAATATAATTTACGAAAATCAATCCTTTATTTATCGATTAACTTTTGATCACAGGTCCTCCCGCGTCTCGGTCTTATAACTGAAAACTCACTTTGTCACTATTGCACTCAGGCATAATGTAGTTACTGCGTTCTTATGAAGGAACACATGTATTATTAGTTACTCTTGAAGCATTACTACTTTGTCTTCCTAAGAAAACTAAATAAAAAAAAATGGTGAAAGACTTCACAATACCTCAGTAGTTGGAAGTTCCAGAAATTATCAAAATAGTTACAAACTCACAAAGCTTCTTTGTTTGTAATATCAATGTAGATTATGCAAAACACTTTTTTGTCATTCAAAACCTTTAAAAAAATCAATACCGTATCGAATGTTGAAATAAGACGAACGACCCAGATGAAGATAGATCCGTACAATAGCCAGTTCACGGAACTCTAAGCACGTGTTGACACAAAACGTGCGGGCGTTCGCGAATTCCTCGTTTAAAGACCTAGTTTTCACAACACAGTGCGGCGCCTAACGGCACTCGGAATCGGTCACCGCGAGATGTCTACCGTCGTGGCTGACCCGGCATACATACCACGCGAGAATAGTGAAATTAAATAGTGAATAGTGAAATTTTGAGTGGTAGAGCCACGCTGTAGACAGTTTTGTCTACAGCATGAATGGGCTGGCTCGACCGGGTCGTTACCACTGTCTCACAGAAAACCGACGTAAAGTAAGCGGCTCGCTGCTGCGTTTCATACGGTGAGTGAGATATCCGGAAGCCCAAATCCCCTCCCCTTCCCAATCCCTAATTATCCCTTTCCTTTAAGGTCGGCAACGCGCCCATGATTCTTCTGGTGGTGAGCGTACATGGGCGGTGGATATCACTTACCATCAGATGACCCACTTGCTCGTTTGCCGGCCTATGCTATATAAAAAAAAAAATATACCCAGGTTTAGAACTTAAGTCTATTTCTGCCGCCAAGCAAACAGTGTGTAAGCACTGTTGTGTTTCGATTTGACATTGAAGCCAGTGAAATTACTGGGCATTATGAGACTTAACATCTTATGACTCGGGGTGACGAGTGCAGTTCAGTGCCATGCAGTGCTTTGTAATTCAAAGTTCTGCGTGTTGTTGCTTCTTTATGGGCAGGCGTGGCGCTTACTATCAGGCGAGCGCCTTGCTTGTCTCGTCATTGAATGAAAATTTAAAAAAGTAAAAAAAAATCTCATCATGTGTTAAGTGATCTCCGCCGCCTATGAACGTCAATAGAAGAATTATGGTCGCGTTGCCAACCTGAAACGAAAAGGATTATTAAAAGATTGGGAGGAAGGAGAATTTGGGCCTTAAGATATTTTGCTCACCGTACGAAACGCTACAGCAAGCTGCATTCACGTCGGTTTTCTGTGAGACAGTGCTAACAACCCGGTAGAGTTGTAGAGTGTAGTCGAAACTGTCTACAGAGTGGCTCTACAACTTTTAAGAATGTGGTGACGATTTTTTTGTTTATTTTATATTATTAAATCATGAGACGAATCAGTAGCTCGCCACGTAAGTACTATATTAGGCTGCTACAAAAAAAAATCGTATAATTACGCAGAACTTAGAACTACAAAGTTCATTACCCCGAAATATAATTAATTGAATGAATTAAGATGCATAATGCTCAGTAATTTTGCTGGTTAAAATGACCTTTAAACCGGAACGCTACAGTGCTTACACTGTTGCTTGGTGGCTTACATAGACAAAGCGGTGGTACCTATCCAAACGGAGTATCCCTTATATTGTTTGTAGCAAACACTGAGTACTGGTTCAATGAGTCTCTGGGCTTAAGTTGTATAAAGAATAAACGCCCACGTGACGACTTTCTCTTTTGTTAATGTTTACTATGCCATAGAAATGTTACACAACATACCGTCACGTTTGTCCTAAATGGTACAGTGGTGCATCCACATTTCGGCAGCTGAATTTCTACCTTTCTTGTGATAAAGGGCGGAAGTGGCAACTAAGTAATACAGATACAAAATTATTCATACAACATTGAGTAAAGACAATTTTGGGATCTTCGCTATAGCGGATTTTTATAGCAGGTTCATACGGTTCGAATTTTAATTGATCAACTGCTAAATTGAATACGATTTGATCCGTCTTACTTGAAATCGAACCGTGTCAAACCCGCTATTAATTCATATGTTATCACTGCGATTGACAGCCTTTTGGAAACAGTGTGGTGTGTACGGAAACTAATATTACAATAGGGTGGTTGATTTAATTATTTTTATTTAGAAATCTCTACCCAAAACTTATTGCAGAAAGTATTTCATTAATCCGTCCATAAAAAAGTTAAGTTAGAAGCCTTTGAAATCTGACGGAGGAGGCATTTGTCAAATAACAGACGACGCAAACTTTGGTGTCACTTTCTTTTTCGATTTGGCGTAGTACTGTTAGCCTGACGCGAGTCGGCTTTCTACAGCTTCACCGGACTTTCGGGCGAACGCTTTAGGCGCTCTCAACCCTTAAAAGAAGACAATTGGTGTCACTGTGTTAATTGGCCATTACGGTGCACGCGTGCCGGCGAGATAGTGAGATGTCCCCACTACGCGCCCACCTTGGCTCACACCAATATTAAAAATCATAATTGCATGCCCATTTTTAAGACGATTTTGGCTGTGTTTAACAAATGGTTTCTTTTTCGTATTATTTTCTGATGCGTATAAAATAATGTTTAATGTAGGAAACTACCTTCTTCAAAAGCGGGTGATATTGTATACTGTTCGTTCGAAATGAGACCCCGTACGGCGCGGCGCGGGGCGCCAAATATCTGTGTCACCGGCTTCTACGACTTTCCTCACAAACCTGGCACAAATGACAAACAACAATCCATATGTTTATGACAGCCTCCGTGGCGCAGCGGGCGAGTAGCCGGCTGTGAAGCGAGAGACCGCGGGTTCGATCCCCGCACCGACACAAATGTTTGTGTGATCCACAAATATTTGTTTCGGGGTCTGGGTGTTGTGAGACCGAAAGTATCTCGTAGTTCCTGATACCCACGATACAAGACTCGTATCTTACTGTGGGGTCAGGACTATGTGTGTGACTGTTGGGTGTATTTATTTATTTATTTATATGTTTAAGTGGCAATGCCATTACGAACAGTGAATACGCCTTGAACGCAAGTTACTTATGTTTATCAGTGTTTTTGTGATATAATATAGATAAAATATACCATTATGTATCATTATCGTGCGAAAGCCGGTGTCAACGGTGAAATTAATAATTGCGTTGTGCATAATGTTTTCGACGAGACGAAATGCACCGTTATCCCTTCTCCTTATGAATAAAAATCGATATCATCAATCTGAATCATCGGTACCGTTCAGAAATGTAAAAAACATTTAGACATATTGGATATTTATATGTATTTTAATATTATTAAAAAGTAGAACTCCTGTTATCAGATTAATGACCTACTTTTTTATATTCATTATCTTAATATATACATATGTATGAAATTAAAGCCTTTTATTAAGCTCCTATGGTTGTTTGCACGTTATCAAACCTCGAACAAGCTATTGCTACGGACTAATCTCCGAAACAACTTTACCGTTTATGATGGGTTTCATTGGCAGTCTTAAGACTTTTCAGTAACTTAGGATAGATTTTTATTCTGGAAATATGTCGGGACATGCTTTCACGAGCAGAACCGCGAGCAAATAGGAGTATCTAATAAAGTCACTAAATTGTAGACACTTGAATAATAGTGTTTTAGATGTAAAGATTGGCTGCTTTTCCATTTTATTTATTTCGTAAAGAAAAATCTCATAACGTCACGCGGCCGAAACGGGCCATGAGGAACAGAAAACCCTGCAGCCTTCACGTAGCACTTACTGTTTGTTTACTGTTTTAAAACGCTGAACACGTAAACATGTAGAAAGTAGAAAATTCTTTTACCCGGCGACAATTCCTTGCGTTCGCAATAACGTACTCCTTAATAACTGTTATCTAGCAATTGACACTGAACTACTTTTTACGACTTAGTGTCAGAAATATAAATTAATTTTGTGACTTCAATATCTTTACGTAGTATAAAATAAAGTCGCTTCCGCTGTCTGTTCGCTTAGATCTTTTTAACTATTCAGCGGATTTTAATGCAATTTTCAGTAATAGATAGAGTGATTCATGAGGAAGGTTTGTCTGTATATCACCCTATGACCCATGGGATCAGGGCAATAACGTGCATGTGATACCGCGAGGGACAGCTAGTGTCCTATATGTAGGACTTGATGTCTAATATCGCAGCAGCAGTATCGGAAGAGTTCACTTAACTTTATGAGAGTAGTTTTATTATTATTAAAATATATTATTTATTAGTATTATTTTTGCAATGAACTCACGAGAGTCGGATATTAGATATGTTATTGTACATCTAATATTTATTGATCGTCACCGTATAATGTTGTTTGGGACAATATACAATATTGTTGAATATTGTTGTAACACATTGTAGTGTCGATATATTATCTGCGGCTATCCAACAGTACGTCACTATTGTGGTTCCTATAGCATCGAAGTACGACTACAATTTTAAAAATTTTCGTTGCTTTTAACTTCGTTTGGATATCAGCGTTACTTGTTCCTAACTTCTTATTTATCGTAAGAAAACCAATTACTGTAAAGGGTCTACGCGTACGAAATGTTTATTAGCCTTTTATACTGTATTCGTTAGTCGATTATTGAGAAAGTAATAATATATAAAATATCCTAGCTAAATTGTATCAGCGAGCCGTATCATTAAGTAACGTATCTCAACTACCTCGTTCGAAAAGAATAACGATTGTACGGAACCGAAGCGACTTTATTCTCGAAACAGTCTGAATATAATCTCAGATATTCCACTCATCGTTTCCATTCTCCTTTTTTTTCTTTTGTGCCGATCACTAATTTGATTGCACAGGAAAATGTCTTGTTTGATATTACTATGAGTGCCTAATATTTGATTATGTTGACCTTGAGTGACTGTCACGTTGGTGCAGTTTTGCATATACGGTAAGACTGCTGTGCTGAGGTCTCGAGTTCGATCCTGGGTAAAAATAATTTTGTGTTTTTCGATCACGAAATACTCAGTATCAGTCCGGGGTCTGGAATTTTACCCGGTTATATCAATTTTTAAGTATGTTGGTACGGAGCCCTCGGTACTTGGGTCCAAGTCGCACTAAACACTTTTTTCAAGTTTTTATTTTTTACTTTTATAATATTTTGATATCTAGAATAGAATGCCTGTTGCTAGGCTAATAATAATTGGCCCTAGTTTCCATGATAGATAATTTAAAGAAAAATTTCCATAGTATTTTGAAGTCATATTAAACCCTTAAAAACATTTTTTAGACCTAACCAACATGTTAATAATTTTACACAAGCTTAATCAATTACTAGCTATAATTGATAGATAGTATAGCTAAATGGCGATAAAAGTTAGTTCGACACTGTGCAAACAGAAAAATTACGACAAATTCACGGTTTGTCGCGAGAAAACAATAGCAAGTAACTTGGCTTTGAGCAATGCCCCTCCCGGAGTCAGACTGTAAACTAAACAAGCTTACTGTCTCGTTGCCGCATTTGAGGTGGTACAAAATATTATGTAAACAATGAATCAGAGAGTTTCGCTGTTGTAAAGCAACTACTGCGACGGGCCACATTAACATCTCTTGTCTCGAGATGACGAGCACAGTCTAGTCACATGCAGTACTTCATAATTTGAAGTTCTGATTGGTGTTGCTGTTTATAGGCTGGCGTGATGCTTACCGTCAGACGTAATTGTAGCATAGGCTGGAGAACATCCATATTCGCCCACAATACCAGAAAAATCATGGACGCGTTGCTGACCTTAAAGGAAAGCCCGTTCTTCTTTAACGAATCAGCATTCCGAACTGGCGGTAGAGTTAAAATTTGACTGAATCTAAATGATGTTTGACATTTTACTGATTCAATAAATGATTTGATTTTGATTTTGATTTTGAAAAGGATTGGGATGGGGAGAGGGATTTGCGCCTCCAGATATCTCACTCACCGTACGAAACGCAGCAGTAAGCCGTAAGTTTACGCAGTCTTCTGTAAGACCATGATAACTATTGTAACCGGCTAACCCGGTTGAGCCAGCCCATTCCTACTGTAGATAAAACTGTCTACAGCGTGGCTATAACCACTCAAAAAATTATTATGAATTACGAGAAAACATAAGAAAGTCCTCAACGGATAACAGCAAACGAACTTCGAGTCGGGTTTGAAGTGGGTTTTTTGAGTGGTAGAGCCACGCTGTAGACAGTTTTGTCTACAGCATGAATGGGCTGGCTCGTCCGGATCGTTACCACTGTCTCACAGAAAACCGACGTAAAGTAGCGGCTTGCTGCTGCGTTTCGTTCGGTGAGTGAGATAACCGGAAGCCCAAATCCCCTCCCCTTCCCAATCCCTAATTATCCCTTTCCTTTAAGGTCGGTAACGCGCCCATGACTCTTCTGGTGGTGGGCGTACATGGGCGGTGGAGATCACTTACCATCAGGTGACCCACTTGCTCGTTTGCCGGCCTATGCTATAAAAAAAAAAAAAAAAAAAAAGATATAACTTATAATAATCATTCAGTAAAAAGATTATGTACAATTTACATAAGTTTTACCTTGTCGTTATTTACCTTAACTGTGTTACTGATACAAACTGTTGTGTCTGTAGAATTAACGTAAATAATTAAAGAACAAGAGCGGTCAAGTGACCAGTAGTTAATGAATATGGCATGCCAAGCGGATGTTTAATATAATGTCTGCCACAGTAATTAGTAAGATAACAAGAATGTCGTGACTATAACAATAGATCTAGTATTTATGGACGCCACTTACTTACGTAGGGCTGTCACATGTCGGATTTTACATATTGTCATTTGGCATTTTGGTCTTATCGTGATAGCATGATTAAACGATTTATGGGCTATGGAAATCCATGTAATAAATGAATGAAACCTTTTATTACACGATTGACTGTTATGTGGAAAAAATT
Organism: Amorpha juglandis; assembly: GCA_949126905.1. Taxonomy (NCBI): domain Eukaryota; kingdom Metazoa; phylum Arthropoda; class Insecta; order Lepidoptera; family Sphingidae; genus Amorpha; species Amorpha juglandis. Next base: position 5,448,666 of record OX421372.1, on the reverse strand, counting down.
ACCGTTCATTTTTGCAGATTACAAACTGGTAGGTCTTTCGTATGCGAGAGGCCGTCTGGGTTGGTTCCACCGCTTTGTCTAGTAAGCAACAGTGTGTAAGCACTGTTGTGTTTTGGTTTGAAGGATATTGAGCCAGTTAAATTACTGGGCATTATGCGACTTAACACCTTGTGTCTCAGAGTTTTCTAACGTAGTTCAGTGCCATGCAGTGCTTTGTAATTCAAAGTTCTGTGTGGTGTTGCTTCTGTTTATGGCGCTTACCATCAGGCGAGCGACTTGCTCGTCTCGACTTTCAATCCAATAGAAAAAAGACGTGGCAACCTTACTTAAACCACGTGCCACGGAAGTCTAGCATGATTTTGCATAATGATTTCTTACGTTTACGCGAATGTTACTCATTGAAATAAAACTAATTTAAACGGATTGTAAAATGTAATATTTTGTGATTAGTGTGAAGATCGCGAGCGTGAACGATTTTGTAATAATACGGAATGCGCCACGAATTGTTGTGAAAAACACATGGCCCAGTTATCAGATTACAACGAAGATTAACTGTTGTTTTATTTGTCGTAACAGTTGTAAATGGTGTCTTGTAAATAACGGAATTTAATGCTATTTACAAAGATAAAGTTACTATTCATAGTAATTAATTAACTCATTTAATGCAGGCGTTTTGCTTGCATTGATTGTAAACATGTAGTATACTTAGGACATCCCGGTGATATGTTGGGAGTCATTGTTATATGGATTAAAATATTCTCAAAATTTGAATAACGCTTAAAGATAAATAGATACAATTATTTCATAAGTTATAGTGTTGTTTGTGTGTGTGTTTAATAGTTTGCAGATATCTATTCTCGATTCATTCCAGTTTCTTACAAGTCAATACAATTGCTATTTTTCTAACAAAATGTTTACTATAATTATTCTTGATCCTTAATATCTAACAATTATTGTAACATTAATGTAATAATATGAAACTCTTTCCCAAGGGGCTATGGCTTTATATTAAGATCACAAGAGCTAATTTAATATTCGTGCTAAGTTCGGCCACGCCTCTCGCCGCATCCCAGGCTCGCAGCGCCCGCAGGTGCACTACCGGGAATACAAATTGGTCCACAGAATTATTTATATGATTATTGCATGCGTTGTAACTTATGAATGCACATATTCATATGTGCCATCGACTTTTTACTTCTTTAAAGCGTGGAAATGGAAGTTATCTTGTACATATTTATTTTATGGTTAATTGCTGCGCGCCTATGTGTATGTTTGAGTTTATGAACATTATTTATTTGTTATTATATCCTATTCCAGAAATGTAAACAAATATGTATTCACTTTAAAAATATGTAATTCTTTTGGACCTGTCAATACCCCAATACAATAGAGATACCTGAAAAGTGGGGTGGTCGTTTATATTTCTGGTGTAGATATATTGAATGCACTGTAGTTGATTTGTGTGACAGTAATGCTTCATGCGTCATCCTTTACATGTAAATCACATGGTAGGCACACTCTGTCATTGTCTATACAAACACAAGCGCACATATAACAACACGTGCAAGAATAAGTTGAATTATCCATACCTACGTGGCGAAAATCCGTGAATTATTCCCATCGGGGATATTTGGGGTCCGGGTTGGAAATTAGAGAACTGATTTTTTTATATATTGTAGGATAAGATGTAATGTGCAGTAAAGCCTGCGCTCGGTATTATAAGCCGATGATGTCAATTCATTCCGACGGAAATATAACGTTTTTAAATGTAATGCTTGTGACAAAAATAAAAGTCTAACGCATAGCCGACATCGTTCTCTCGTGGAAATTGCAATATAAACGAAACAGTTGGTAATGTTAATGTTATTTTTAGCCGTCGTCGCTATGTAACTGGATTCTAGCTCTCTCTTTATCTGTGGGCTAGATTCATTCTTTACCTACATTTATAAAATATTTTTTTCTGAATTGGTACATTTTCGTAAGTAAAAAAAAAAAGTGTGCGTCTTGGGACGCTCGACAGAAGTGATAACTTAAACTAATGTGGGTTAAAGTGAGAGCGGAAGGAGCCTGCCTACTGCTACCGTATGCGTGAGGGAAAGGGAAGCCAGACAGAGTGGCGCCTTAACGCGTTACGTTACGAAGTCCGGTCAAAGTCGTGTCAGAGTCGTGTCGAAGTCGTGTCGAAGTCGTGTCAAAATCGTGTCAAAGTCGTTTCAAAGTCGTGTCAAAGTCGTGTCTAAGTAGTGTCAAAGTCGTGTCAAAGTCGTGTCAAAGTCGTGCCGAAGTCGTGCCGAAGTCGTGTCGAAGTCGTGCCGAAGTCGTGCCGAAGTCGTGTCAAAGTCGTGTCGAAGTCGTGCAGAAGTCGTGCAGAAGTCGTGTCAAAGTCGTGTCAAAGTCGTGCCGAAGTCGTGTCAAAGTCGTGTTAAAGTCGTGCCGAAGTCGTGTCAAAGTCGTGCCGAAGTCGTGTCAAAGTCGTGTCGAAGTCGTGTCAAAATCGTGTCAAAGTCGTTTCAAAGTCGTGTTGAAGTCGTGTCGAAGTCGTGCAGAAGTCGTGTCAAAGTCGTGTCGAAGTCGTGTCGAAGTCGTGTCAAAATCGTGTCAAAGTCGTGTCGAAGTCGTGCAGAAGTCGTGTCAAAGTCGTGTCTAAGTCGTGTCTAAGTCGTGTCTAAGTCGTGTCTAAGTCGTGTCTAAGTCGTGTCAAAATCGTGTCAAAGTCGTTTCAAAGTCGTGTTGAAGTCGTGTCGAAGTCGTGTCGAAGTCGTGCAGAAGTCGTGTCAAAGTCGTGTCGAAGTCGTGTCGAAGTCGTGTCAAAATCGTGTCGAAGTCGTGTCGAAGTCGTGTCAAAGTCGTGTCTAAGTCGTGTCAAAGTCGTGTCAAAATCGTGTCAAAGTCGTGTCTAAGTCGTGCCGAAGTCGTGTCGAAGTCGTGCCGAAGTCGTGCCGAAGTCGTGTCAAAATCGTGTCAAAGTCGTGTCGAAGTCGTGTCGAAGTCGTGTCAAAATCGTGTCAAAGTCGTGTCGAAGTCGTGTCAAAATCGTGTCAAAGTCGTTTCAAAGTCGTGTTAAAGTCGTGTCGAAGTCGTGCAGAAGTCGTGTCAAAGTCGTGTCAAAGTCGTGTCTAAGTCGTGTCAAAGTCGTGTCAAAGTCGTGCCGAAGTCGTGTCGAAGTCGTGCCGAAGTCGTGCCGAAGTCGTGTCAAAGTCGTGTTAAAGTCCGGTCCAAGCCGACTGGTCACTGTGTGACTCCATCTGGTACTTAGAAATTATCAATGTTCCAGGGAGGTCGGCTAACGCTGGCTGGTCAATGGACCGCTCGCGTTACGGAACGTTTCGGTTCACCCTCCCATAAGAAGTTATCACTTCAAAAATTACTTGTAAACGTGCGATACAGGTTTAAAAAGTCAACGCTGAATCATATGAATGGCTTTTACTTGACCATCGCATATGACATTAAAAAAACGACCAATTGCGTGTCGGAGCATGCATAGTGAAAGATTTCGTAGTCAATATGAATGATGAATGTTAATAGTTTTAAACAAGCACGAGATACTTAAAATGAAACGACCGCAAAAAATTGTATCTCTGTGATACTGAAAATAACTATTTTTGCGGTAGCATAACTAAAATATTGTTTAACCGTTTAACCGTAATTTTCGTCGATAGTTCCTACCTTTTAAATTTGGCACCATGCATTTATTCAGAATTTTCCACCCCATAGTTTAAAAGTAAGAGAGGCGCATCTTTCACGACTTTGGCCACGCATATCTCATAACTAATTACTTATATATAAAAAAGTCATTCAGCAACCACTATATCAATTTTAAGGCTCATCCAATCATACCACACATCCATATGTGTAATGGATAAACATCATCCCTCAGTTACATGTATAGAGACGGAGAGAGAGAGAAAAATATTTTCTTAATTTCAATACATCTTTGTGTAGCGGTTCATAGAATACAAATTTTATATAACGCTAATATTTTCTTAGTAAAATAGCTGTGATAAATGAAGGGACAGACGAACATGATATTATACCTAAGGATTTCGTTTTTACTATTTGGCAATGGAAGCTTAAAGAAGCACATAACTGGTTCTGGATTGACCATTCAACTCTATATATGACAATAAGTCGTAACCATCCAGGGTACTGACTTTTACACAAAAATATATTATGACCCCATAAGTGAAAAGGGGTCATGTATGCAGTAATTAATGATGACTGATTCATAATTATCTTATTCATAATTATGCCGTAGATACACGCGACCGTTTAAATTAACTAGATAAAGAATGCCGATATATACCATCCTTGATTTTAATTAACTTAATATATACGTAGATCTATCAGTGGCGTGGACATTCACATATAAGTCCCCTAGGCTTGGTTAAGTCAATAGTCACGGATCAAAGGTGCATTAATTAATAGTGACTTATCCACGCGGCCGTTTAAATTAGCTGCAGCGTATGAAAGGCACCGTCCCGTCCCTAATGTGTGCCGCAATTAGCGAACAGGACGCCGCGCCGGAACACTTTTATTGAGCTTAATGCCGGTCGGGTTGCGAGCCTTCGTCATCCTTTTGGTACTGTGCCCAATGAAATGGTAATTATATGCCGACTACGCTATTTTCTCACGTATTAATACGCTTATTGTGGTCATTTGGTGTGTTGATGGTGTTATATTGATACGAGTTATATTTTAGTTTATTGGTCACAATGAAGAAAGAAGCACGTCGCGCGCACCTGGTGGTAAGCACGCCTGCCTGTAAACAGATGCTTACTCACATAAAACCTTCAATTTCAATTACATAGCATTGGACTGCGCTCGTCATCCCGAGACATAAGACGTTAAGTGTCATAACGGCCAGGAATTTCACTGGCTTCAATGTCCTTCAAACTCAGACACAACAGTACTTACACACTGTTGCTTGGCAGATAGACAAAGCAGTGGTACCAACCCAGACGGCATCTGGCATACGAGGGACCTACCACCTTGTAAGTTACAAGGTGGCAAGGTCGAATCGTAGGCCAATAAACGTTTGATTAAACACAGTAATAATTGAGACCATTTAAAATGTAATGGACGCGTGTTTATTTGTTCCAACGCGACAACTAATTAGTTATAATATTATATTATTATGACGGTAATAAAACGTTTCTTTAAGTTGTCGTAAAAGAATAATGAGTATACAAAAGTACTTAAGAGGACTTATTTATTTATTTATAACTTTAATTGTACACATCACACAAAAAGTATTGAAAATACACAATAGACATCTAAAAATACTAAAATGAAGTACAATTGGCGGCCTTATTCCGTTAGCAATAAGGCCGCCAATAATTTTAGGGCTTACAGCACCTCTAGATGTATTCAATAAAAATGGTGACTGACTGTTGACAGTAATGAACAATAGTATCATGCTGGCATACCGACTATCCTATCCAGTCAAATTAGGATTTTATTTCCACCATCTGAATAGCCAATGTATCGCCGATTTCTCTGGTATTGCAAAATGACTAAGATCACTGACTACTGACTACTATTAAGACTACTGGATCTGATTTTAAGTACGGTGCAGTCTACATATAATATCGAGAATTATGCCGATTTAAAGTTACTGGATATATACTGGTTGATCCTGGAACGCGACTCGCGACTCGCTTGAACAAGCCACTATGCCGGATTTTTATCTATACGGTGGTCGCTATTCAGTCGGGTACAAAAATATCAGGTACCCTGCCTGGTCATGGTCATTGGCGATCATTAACCAGTAGCGGTGAAGCTCCTGCTCGTTTGCCCATTCTTCTTTACAACCTGAGCAGACAGTTTTCGGAGTTTTCTTTTGGTCTCATAGTTATTACACGTTACGAGTGCGGTTCTGTCATAAATGGTCATAAATTTTAGAAGTTAATATTTCACATTGTTGAGCCAAATTCGAAAACACGTAGAATGGAAAAATAATAAGTTTGGTTCTTGTGATTAATTAATTTGCATGCCGCTGCCCTAGGTCCTATTTCAATATCCTTGGGCTGAGATTCTAGAGTATTGATTTGTTGATAAGGAATGAAGTTAACTTTGCTGGCTTGGCTGTGCCCCTGGTATTGCCGATGCCCATGAGCGGCGGTGACCGCTTACCATCAGGCCGGCCGCTTGCTCGTCTGCCTATCGAGGCAATAAAAAAAAACTTTGTAAAACACAATATATTGTACGATGATGATAATAATAATATGTAACAATATGTCAAAACAATGAGTGTAGTGTCCTTATACTCGAGTACATTCTGCTATCAGTTAAGATGACGCAAGCAGCCGTTCCATCGCATCGCAGTTAATCGTTCCAACATTTTAATGATTGTCCACGATTATTGAATCGTCTCAACTGGTTAATCACTCGTCCATTTTCTTATTCGTACTGTAATAATAAGAGTACATTAACGTGTTATTTTTAATTGTAATTGTCAGTCTAATTAAGATTGAATTAATGGGGACATTCAGTAGTCATATTTAGAGGAATGTGACTGAATGTCTATTCAATAAATAATAATAAAAGATTCTACTCGTATAATAGAGATTACAAATCTCTTTTCTATTATGCGACTTAAATTTCGGTCACGATAACAATCTTTATTATAATATTGTTATCTTATCAAAGAAATTTTTGCAAATTATCGTGTTGGTATGGTATGGTAGCTTTAATTTCCACCAACTACTTAGATGCGTTTATCACCAAAATGTATCTATTTTTTTTCATAATTGGATTGATTGTAATCTAGTTTATACGTCGCGTCGTAACTTTATAGTTTTCCCGTTATCTTTTAATTACACCGGAATTACACAATAACATAGCTCGTGTAATGAAGATGAATTGTATTTGAGTTAGGTACAGTCGTTTGTTTTTGTCTTTCTGCGTCATGAATACTTATTCATAAATCTTAACAAAAGCACTATCTAGTATATATTGCTATTCATTACTTCAGTCACAGTAATATTAAAAATTGCATGTTCCTGCTATGATTGTTGCAAAGCAAAAAAAGAGCAATGTTAGAGTTTCTTGCCTATTCATCTCTAGTGAAACCCAGCTTCGAACTGGCAGTAGAGTATACATATAATTACGGAAACTAATTTATACACTCCTTTGCAAAAAAAACGGGCGGGTTTGATTTTTTAACATTATTGGTAATAATTTAGTTCTTCAGAGGTTTTAATAGCCAAACTAACATAGTTTGCCAGTAACATTACTGGCACTTAATAAAGAGTCTGGGTATGAAAAAAAGTTCATTCCAAATTCAAAACTTTTGTTTTTTAAATTATTAATCCCTTTTTCATTTTGTGACACTTTTCGCGGGTTTGCGGTTAAAAGGTTATCAAGCAACTAAAAGTAACTTTTCGTTATTTTTAGTACAACAATTTATGTTTATCGCATAATTCTGCCTTATTGTGACTTAAAACAGATATCTTTGTGTCTATCGTAATGGCAGAAAAAGCAATGAGAGCTAGTAAAATTATAGCGCTGCTGGAAGAGGGGTGTAGCCAATGTTACGTCTCACAGCGGTTAAACGTGAGTCGTTCAACCGTACAAAGAACCTGGACTCGATACCAAGAGACAGGTTCCGTTCAGAGAAGGCAAGGTTCTGGGAGAAAACGTTGCACACAGCCGCGAGACGATCGCTTTTTAGTGACTCAGGCGCTGAGGAACCGCAAATGCAGTTACATAGACCTCAAAAGAAACCTTGAAGAGGTACGAGGAGCACAAGTTAGCCTATGGACTGTGAGGAGAAGACTTTTAGCTGCTGATATACGTAGTCGACGACCAGCGCGGGCCCCCAAGTTACTCCGTGAGCACCGGATTGCGCGGTTGAGGTTCGCTAGAAATTGCCTATCTTGGACACCAGGTAACTGGAGTAGCGTACTCTTCTCCGATGAGGCTCGAATTTGTCTGCATGGTGAGGACCGACGTCGGCGAGTGTTACGAAGACCAGGGGAACGCTATGCCGATGTGTGTTTTGAAGAAATCACCCCTTATGGTGGACGGTCCGTTATGTTTTGGGCGGGCGTAACTTCCAACTATCGTACCGAGATAGTATTCATAGAAAATGGCTCACTAAATGCGCATAGGTACATAACAGAAATCCTTTCTCAAAATGCACAACCCGCACTGACTGTAATTGGTGAAGATGCCATTTACATGGACGATAATGCTCGGGCCCACCGTTCTGGCGACGTAGATGCTTATATGCAAGAGGTCGGTATTCGTCGTTTGGATTGGCCAGCGCGGAGCCCCGACCTTAACCCCATTGAGCACGTTTGGGACCTCCTAAAAAGGCGAGTACGATCTGTCCAACCACCTCCACAAAACATCAGAGAGCTTAAACGTGTAATCTCGACTGAGTGGGAACACATTCCACAGGACACCATCAAAAGCCTGGTGGGAAGCATGCCAAGACGATTACATGCCGTAATCGCTGCAAGAGGAGGTCATACTCGTTATTAATTTTTATTTTTTAATGTCTCTTTTATTAAAATACCATAAAAATACTCGTAGTCTTAATTTCATTATACCCATAAAAATGTCCATTTTAACACGGCTCTCTGTTTACATTGACTAAAACACCGATACCAGGATAAAAGTGTTAAAAAACTAGATTCACATTGATAATAAGAAATTTCTAGTCATCCAAGCTAATGACATACTAAAAATATAATAATATTTACCCATAGAAAAGCTAAGGTAAAGTGTGTGTGTAAGGTGCCCGTTTTTTTGCAAAGGAGTTTATATAAAATTCTATAGGGTAAATATTTTCATGTTTATTTATTGCGCACTCACGCCGAAGGGGTAGGCGGAGGTGTAACCAGTACACCCACATTTCGACTACCGCATATTCTCCACATGACGTGATGGGCGAGCCTGTCGCCATACTAAGCCAATTCCAGACTCCGGGCTGATACTGAGCATTTCGTTATAAAAAAACCCATTATTACTTTACCCGACCCGTGGATCGAACCCGAGACCTCAGCTTATCAGTCGTACCGCGTACGCCATACAACTGCGCCACTGAGACAGTCATGTTTATTTATTACATTTTCACAACTCATTTATGTCTACAGACTTTTCTCTTGTCGCATTTTAACAAATTCCGTCAATAGTTTGGCTGTATAGATTTGGCAGACACCAAACTCTTAGCATTATTATTAGTATGCAAATATGGGTTTATGGTTCCCGGACCAGATTATGCGGCCGTTTGAATAGCAGTTGCTATTTATTGCATAAAAACTACGATTGTGGGCCTAAATGATCCATACTAATACTATAAAATATGAAATTGACCCTGTCTTTCTGTCTTACGTTTTCACAGCTGAACGGATTCTAATAAAATTTGAAGGACATAGGTTATATTCTGATGAAGGATATAGGGTACTTTTTTCACGGAAATAGACATTCACGCAGATATATCCACGAGCACAAACTAGTGTGTAATAATGGCATATAAAAACTCATCAAATGAACCTGAAATAAATATAATTATTTCTTTCTACCTGGCGCTATCCCGACTTAGTCCTAGATCTGCCTTCCTACTTAGACGATTCTAATTTGCCCAATATTGAAAATCTTTTATTTTTGAATAATGTTACCTTCAGGTTCAGACGATTTTTTTAAAGCCATTAATTTGTATCGATATGAGTGCCGATATATTATCACTATATATACAAAAACAGTGGTAGCTGATTAGTTGATATTCACCGATATTATCTCACGCGACTTGTGATTGTGATCTAATCTATAACAATCACGTGCAACCACAGCCGGTGTTGTTATCTGAAGCGACAAATTATTAATTGTTTTGCGTTAATTTAATTATATTCCTAGATTTCGAAAAATCATAAAAGCTTGAAATTATCTGTACAGATTCATTTTATGCTATGTACTAGTACGTAGTATGCTATGTACTAAGCAGCGATAGCTCAGCGGGGATTGGTACGGACTGTCGAGACGAAAGTCGCAGGTTCGAAACCAGCCTCAGGAGCATACACCTCTGACATTTCCAAGTCACGTGTATATTAATGGTGAAGGAAACATCGTGAGGAAACCTGCATACCTGAGAACTCGAATTTTCGAAGGTATGTGAAGTCTACCAACCCGCATTAGGCCAGCGTGGTAGACTAAGGCCTAACCCCTCTCATTCAATAGAGGAGGCCCAGTGGGACATGTATAATACAGGGCTAGTAAAAAAAAAATGTACTAGTAGATATATATCAAAAATCCCGATGCAACAACATTTAAAATTTACCGGTCAATCGGATATCTCGTAATGGATATCTTCCGCTGTTGACCGCAACGCTGGACCCTCTTTGTCTACCGGCCGGCGCGACGCGGCGGTCTTATAGGTAGACAGCGTAGACAGTGTCAATGAACCGACAAGAAAGTGAAACGATACTGTTTACTTACATCCCGACGACGCGACGTGGATGAATCACCTAAATTCAAGGGGCGTCAGGCGATCAAATACTTATGTTTTGTTTATTCAGGGTATTTAACAATGCTCCCGTTAAGTGTTGTCTCAGTGTATATGAATGGCATTAAATATGCAACGAAACGCAACAGCAAGCTGTCATTTCAGGTCGGTTTTCTTTGAGGTTGGCACCTCACGTAGTAAGTACTACACTGGTGGAGTCGGTCCATTCATGTTGTAGTCAAATTTGTCTAACGTGGCTTTACTACTTTTAAATGGGATACTTGTATGATATTTTAAAACCCCCTCACCATTCCTATCCTTTAAGGTTTGCAACACATCCATAATCCTGGTATTGATGCCTTGACTTGCTCGATTGCTGGCTTGTATATTTATTTTTTATTTCTAATGTGAAAATAACAAATAGTAATAATGATGTACTAGTATAAAGTAACGTTTAAAATATCTACTACTTTTAACTCTGTACCATAACAAATAACAATATAAACGTTAAGAGCCGCGATGGTTTAATGGATGTGCCGTTGTTTTCCAATGTGTGTATCAATTTGAATTGAATATAATGCGGTATAGGCAATTAGTAAACTCCTGCAGTTTATGAAAAGAAAAGGTATTTTACTTTCATTTATTGAATGCTAGATATAGAACACTTGTAACCAGATTTTCTAGGGCCTCCACCCGCATGAATATCTTTTTCCGGAAAAAAAAAAATATCCTATGCCCCATATCGTAATTTCCCGGCTTGGGACTTGAACACAGGATAACACCGGCCACACAGGTTATTTAAACTTCCACTTAACCAATAAGACGATACTATAAACAAAATACCATCTGTAAAATAAAATTCCAACAATTAATAGAGAATTTCCCATCCATAATAATGTACGTCGTGTGTATATCAGCGCAGTTCCGAACACGTTTACTGCTAAATCTTGGGTTTCGCTTAGCGGCCGGGGTGCAGTGATCCCAGCTTATCTCGCTCGTTTGTCCTGCGGGAAGCTCTTTACCAAGATACCGGCTTCCTCCACCTCGGGCTTTTAGCGTCGTCTGCCATGACAACGACCGTTTTATGATTCTGCCATTCTACTGATACCGTGGAGTGTGATACTCGACATTTGAACGACCTTGTACGTGTGAAATGTCGAGATATATAGGCGTGATGTGAATGGTACGTTATGAGGTGCGTGATCGAGACAAGAGACCGCGACGCGCGATTGCAGGGACTCGTCGGCTTTGTAACTAATTGTATAGGTACGTTTTGAGGTATGCGGTCGAGAGAACAGAAGAAGAAGAGACCATTTCCATACAATTTCATACAAAGCGGATGTGTCGCTATCGCTTCACTCGTGTCACGCGTCGCAGTCTACATGTCTCATGTATGTGAATACATGGATGTGATGTTTTGGAAGGTCTGAGGTAATCTCGTCGAATGACCGCGGAGGTTTCGGTTAATACATAATAGATCTGGCGTGTGTGCAAATTGTTTATCATATCCTTGCAAAACATGCATAGTTTCATAATGAAAATTAATTAGCTGAATCAGGTTTATTTGTGGTAGGTAGTAATAATAATTGCTCTTTAATTGTAGTTTTTATTGAAAATACAGTGGTGGTTGAGTGTGCTATGAAATATCACCAAATCTGTATATTACACACATAATTATTTTGAATCACAAATTCTGTTTCCGACAGAAAGTTCCTTAATTAAGCTATTTTAATTAAGGAACTTTCTGTCGAAGCAGAATTTGAACAAATACGCTCAGGATTCGAGGTTAGAATTCTGACAGCGCGTGTCGTCGCTTATTTATTTTATTCCATAAACTAGTTTAGAGTTGTGTTTGTTGTATAAAAGTTGTGCGGTTTTGTTCATTAAACATCGACGGTGATGAACAGTGTATGGAAACATTGAAATAAGTGATTTAAGAGAAGTACTAAAAGGAGTTAGCACCTGGAATCCGACAGGACCTTGAAATCGACCGCACACATGTTTCATCGTTCTGACATTAGATATAGTCTACGTATGAAATTATATGACTGAAGACTTGGCAGCATGGTCTACGACCTTAGCCGGTTCCTGTAAGGAACAAATAAAACAAAAAATAAAACAAGTACGCTCAATTTATGTAAAAAAAGTAAACTAAGCGATTATTGCTATTTCCTAATCTTTAATGCAAAATTTCTAGTTATTCGACTTATTGATTCAAATGAAACGTTAACCAAAGTAATCTTTGTCTCTGAAATAAAAAACTAAAACCATTAAAAACGCTGCTGCCGTGTTGCATTTTGGTCGTGCAAAACCTCCATTCGGGCAGATGTTTGTATGGTGCAAATTATGTGATGTCTCTTTTTTTGCAAAAACATTCCTTTTTATTATTTTTGTTTATTCATATGAAATAATTTAAACATTATTTAGGAAACCACCCTATAATTGTTGTGAGGCTGCGAATGTGTAGAGTAGCTTCGATTTTTTTGCATTCGTTCTAATGCGATCACCCTTCAAATATATTTTATTGTTTATTTTATGATGAATGGTCTAGCGGCATAGTTCGTGACACGTTATCGTTTAGACTCTAGGCACTAATAAATTGTGAGCTTTCAAATATCTTATTTTACGAGACTATCGTCGACAAACGCTTCATATAAATCACTATTGTCAATTATTTTTAATGGCTATTGCTCGGTTCCGTTACTCACATCAGTTTTAATTACTCGTGCCGTTGAAATATGTATGATGTCAACTATAGAGTGCAGAATTAGCGCGGCTTAGTTCCTTATGTATGCTTAGTTTATATATTTTGGCAGACAAAAGTTGGATTATTTAATTTACATACAAGTAATGGCGTCCTGTTTTTTTCGCCAAGTTATCACTGCTTTCTTTACGTACGGTCGAAACAGAACGGTCCACGGACAGTGACTACACAGCTGCTGAATTTGTAATGCGGTCTAAAGATCTCCGGCTACCAAGAGGCTTGACTGCCTTAAGGATCTCTTGGCGGCCGACACAATTATGCCGGCTTGTTTAGTCTTTAAGCAAAGCTTGGTTGTTATTATTTTTGCTTACGCAACAATCAGATGTTTTTTCGAATTTGTAATTAGTCTAAATTTTATATGAAATTAAATATAATAAAGTACAAAGTTACAGGAGTGTTTAAAATAGGCAGTACTTAAATTTATATTTGTAAGTCCGTTTTTAACTACTCTATTATTTATAATCAGCTAGATAGTGTGTACTTCAAACAAATTAATCTTTAATGACTGTAAAATGAACTGTTGCCAAAACGGAAACTGGTGTAAAATTTTCTTATTGCCTCGTTGTGCCACATAATAATATTAGAATAAATAAATGAATGTTATGAAATGTTATTCATACTGTAGTTTGTACCATGAAGGAATACGAAACAATTACAATGAACAGATCAAAACCGTAACATTTTATGAAGTCAAATTGTCTAAAAAATAAATTCTTCTAAAAAATAAATTCTTATATTATGCTTTACCTATAGAGATTTCATGATGTAGGTAACTGAAGTTTCAAGTTTGGCTCGTAGCTCATTTCATAATTTCATTGCGTTAATGAATGTTAACATAGCTGCAGATTGTACGATATAGGCAAAATATCTGGACCGGCTATCTGTATGTTATTGCATGTCTATATTTAAAGACCGCGCGTTGATGTAAGAAAGAAAGAAAGCATTTATTGTTAGGCAGTGATGAAGTGATGAATGATGAAGATGAATATATTGCAGGCATCAGGCACTTGAATATTTATGTGCAAAATAGTAGGTGGGAACATATTATAATATACCTACTCACTGTAGACGGTATAGACTTGTGACATACTATCTTACCGTTTTAGTAATTCACTCGTTATAATCGTAAAATTATTAGAATATTGAAGTAAACTTTATTTGAAATTAATCTATATCACAGTAGGGTTTCATTATTTGTATATCGTTCTCAAAAATCGACTCTTCTAATATTTAACATTCTTAGAACGACATGTGTGGCATGATTTCTTTAGAATAATAATAGACTACAAAATATTTAGGTTCCTTAGAAAAAAGTCGCCGATCCATTCATTACAAAATATTCACCCGTACATCAAGTTTATACCAGTACAGCATGTCATACATGATTGAGTAGAGATTAACTTTACATCATACATATTTGTTTAATGTATAAACAGTGGATAGAAAATTGCATGTGTGTGACACGAATTGAACGCACATGAATTTTGCATTATTCCAGTATTTGTTAGGAAACAAGTTACGTGCAATGCGCCGATGCAGCGATTGCACGAACTTGCCCGCCTCCTCTGAGACTAATTGGTTGCTTAAACAATTATACAAGAATGTGAATAAATAAAACATTATACATTAAATTACTGACGCTTCTGCTATTATGTCGGCTTCAGCATCAAATTAGTTTCTCCTATTGACTATTGTATTATTTTCTGTTTAATCATTGTGAAATGATGATTTAATCACGTTCATTGATATTTTCGCTAAAAACATTTTACCATTCTCTGATTTTATACAGTTTACCTAAAGATTAATGTTGTTTGTTACAGGTAAGCCGCTTCGCGTCGGATCGATCAACAATTCAAATCCCTCAGTAAACATCTTCACTTTGTTTTCATTGTTACACACAAAAAGCGCGGAAAGTTAACGCGTAACAATCTTATTTTATTATTCTGTGTTATTGTGGTAATTCACGATTTTGTGTGTTCCGACAATATTTTCTCGTATTATATTTTCGGCCTTTTTTACGAGTATCATAAAATGTGGCTCTAGGAATGATTGCAGCCAAGGAGTCCCACGCGATGCAGATACAACGTGGCCGCAGTGCCCGGCGCGGCGCGGCGTTCCAATTGTTTTCTTTTCTCTTGAAATATTGTAGTTTGCGGCTCCTCAATCTTTCGGCCATTTTCCGAATGGAAAAATTCACTCAGCCAGGAGCCGCAGCGATTACTCCTCTTTACGTAGTGACACGCCGGAGGGTGGGCGAGCCACATAAATAATCGAGAGCTTACGGATTCCGCCGCGGAATACTAAGGAAACTGCGAGGCAAATTGATCGCTAAACGTAACGCTCTAATGGCTCGCCGGGTCGGTAATAATGGACATTTATAATACCCATTTCACACATCACGCATCCCCCAGCTTAATCGCGATGATTTTACTTTAGGTATACCGGTATACGTTACTATTAATTGAATGGTTAGTTCTTAGGCTATTTCATTTTGAATTTGCGTATTTTCT
This sequence comes from Amorpha juglandis, assembly GCA_949126905.1. Lineage (NCBI taxonomy): Eukaryota > Metazoa > Arthropoda > Insecta > Lepidoptera > Sphingidae > Amorpha > Amorpha juglandis. Next base: position 5,432,945 of record OX421372.1, on the reverse strand, counting down.
TTTTCTCAATTCGGATTATTTTTATTGTTTTTACATTTTTTATTTTTTATTATTTTTTTACATTGATTTTTCCGCCAAATGTGGACCGAATTTGATGAAAAAAAAACGTTCGATAGTGTTTAGCTGCGAAGTGGCCCCATATAATAACATAAAGATCTACCCGGTCTAGCCGGTCCACTCATGCTGTAAATAAAACTGTCCACAGCGTGCCACTTTTAGATTTTGTAATTTATGAAACATAATAAAATAATATCTTACGCAATTTATCCGGCGGGCGACTCGGTACTCGGTGGTCCGGTGCGGCGGTCTGTGGCCGTGCGTCGTAAATTCGGGTGCGGATGCGCGCCGCATAAATCGGCAATTGTGCTGTCAACGTGTGGGCGCCACCGTCGCCGCAGCCACCTCAGGTGATATTACGAGTTCCGACTGGCCTGTGGATACCGGGCCGTGTTCACACAAGGACTGGTATTCGTTCTTACAAGAGATTATATGGGATATAGATAGTATATGGATAGTCGAGACGAAAGTCGCAGGTTCGAAACCAGCCCCAAGAGCATACACCACTGACTTTTCTAAGTTACGTGTATATTAATTGTTAATTATCGCTTGTTTTAACGGTGAAGGAAACATCGTAAAAAAATCTTATTTTAAAACCATAAGCGAACCATACAGTATTGTACCTACTAATGTGGTACATTAATGTTTGCAATTAAAATATAATAAACCAACAGTATTCATAAGGCATTTCATAAAATTCGATTATATCTAGTCATTAACTGAGCATTAAATAACAATTAAAGTTAAACATGTAAAAAGACTAGAGGAAATCAGGTATTTGCGATATAAAATTAAATTCCAATGGCACACGTCGCGTCGGGCATAAAAATCGTCCCAGTCACCCCATAACATTATCACACAATAGTTTCAATTACAGTCCTCAATTTACTAATTTGTAATTGCAACACACAGCAGGAAACCTGCATACGGAAGGAAACATCGTGAAGAAACCTGCATACCTGAGAACTCGAAAGATTTTTCGAAGGTATGTGAAGTCTGCCAACCCGCATTAGGCTAGCGTGGTGGACTAAGGCCTAATCCCTCTCATTCAGTAGAGGAGGCCCGTGCCCAGCAGTGGGGCGTATATAATACAGAGCTAGTAAAAAAAAAAACAGCGTTCGCGCTTAATCGTGACTTTGCAATATTGTCGCTTGCCAACCGAACTGGCCGCGAGTTGTTTGCTTCCCATTGGTAAAGTAAATAGGAATATGAGGGCGTAAACAGTCCGGCGCCCGCTTCCTATCGCAAACATTCGAGGTTTTTGCCGCCTGGTCGGACGGACCTCCCATGTTTACTAATCTACTCAACTTTGTATTACAACATATTGATAACATAAAGGTAAGGTATACGGGCCCGTATGTGTTATACTTAAAACCAAGTCTAAAAATACTTGGCAAAATAAATGTCATTACGTACGTACGTTCCTAGGAATGCGTATAATTTCTTTTTATTTTTATAAAAACATTTTTCTTCTTGCTTAACGCTCTCTTACACTGTATTTCACATAGATCTAAATTTCTAAGCCATTTTGTTTTATATTTCTACTTCTTGTTGAAGAGTGGATTCTGCTGAACTGCCTCTTGTAATCTAAATATTTCTTGTGTTAATTTGGTTTAGTTATTCAAATATTTTCCACTCGATTTATGGACTTGTCAATTAAAAGTCGTCTGCGATATTCCCGTCAAATTTCCCTCGCGCTGGCGTTTTATGTTTTTTTTATAGACATTTTGTGTTAATGGCCGGGAGTCGGGACAAATTCGCTTTATGCCCCGTTTCGTCATGTCCCACTTGTCGGCTGTCTGTCGCCTTCGAAACTTAATTTTGTCGCTAACTTCATTGTGAGTATGTCACGCTTCTATCGACGCCTTGAATATCTTAACTTATGTGTTGTAGGTACTTTGTAATATCAACTTTTTCGTATTTTACCAAAGTGGATACCTTCGGCAAGTGGTTCTGTATTTTGGGAGGTTTATTCGTTGCTCATTTTGTTTTTAACATTCCTGTAATGCCGGTCAGGTCGGAAGGGTGGTGAAGGTTCCAGTTATAATCACGTCTGCATTACGTAATCAATGAATAGATCACACATAATCCAATTAAGTCCAAACCTATTCAAAGCCTGAAATATAGCCACCGAACATATGATGTACAGTAAATCTTTGCGAGCAATATCGATGACTTTCACATCATAATCATATAAAGCGAGGGCACAAAATTCGCAGAAAAATTTCAATAAACGATGCCGTAAAAATCATGATAAGACTCACGGTGAACAGTGTGTATACAGCCGCGGCAACCACGCAACCGTTCGAAATACTCGATCGTTCCCAGAAATCACGATCTTATTACAGATAGTTTTCGTGTTCGACACCCAGCGTCCCGGCACTGTGGTTCGAGTCCGTTCGAGTTGCGTCTGGAACTTATCGCGGACGACGGGTCCGATGGTGGGTCCGTGAGATGAATTAATTTGCCCGCTGACATTATACACACTACCATAGATCCTAATAAAGATAATTTCGCCGCTCGCTTTTCTCCGTAATGTGTTGGAATTAAGGCAAATTTTCGCCGTGTGTACAGTCATTATTCTGTGGTAATTTTAGTATCGTGGTGATTAAAGTTAATGCAACAGTTGGAACGGTTTTTATCGCCGCCACGCCAGTTAGGGTTGATATTGAATGATGGCATTTTATTCTATTTGACTTCGATAATATTTAGGTACAGCGACACGTAACGATGTCTCTTGGGACTAATGCACGGTCATGAAGGTCCATAAACTTTGGCAACTAAGTGTAAAACACTTGCCGTTCTACAAAGTGGTAGGTCCCTCGTATGCGAGAGGCCGTCTGGGTTGGTACCACCGCACCGTCTCTTTCTGCCGGCAAACAACAGGGTGCAAGCACTGTTGTGTTTAAAAATCATCATTAAGTATGACTTGTCAATTACCAATATTAATTAATGACAGCTGACAGTCTAGTACATGCTCTTGCTTCTTTTTATGTAGATGATGTTGACACTTGTCGCTGGGACCACTATGTGAAGGTACCATAATTATGTTTATGAATTTTTTTTGTGATTTTAAGTGCGGAAATAAATTCATTTTCTTTCCATCTTACAAATATGTGTTACATATGTGTATTTGCATACATAATCATTAGAATTTCACACGTGTGTAAATCACCTAATATGCATCATTGATGACACCGATAGGCGTTTGATGTATGAAACGCGTTGACGGTACCCTGCGTCCAGCATGAAATGTGATATTGGTTTCTGAATTTACGATGACGTCACATTGATACATACCGTGTATCAATAAGGCGGAGGCGTGATCGTAACTTACTCGCCCTATGTGGACTCCTTGCACAATAGAATGCAGATTTTGACGGGTTGGAAATACGCGTGGAAAAGTTTAGATTTTTTTTGACATTTTGACGGCCTCCGTGGTGCAGCGGGCGAGTAGCCGGCTGTGAAGCGAGAGGCCGCGGGTTCGATCCCCGCACCGAGACAAATGTTTGTGTGATCCACAAATATTTGTTTCGGGGTCTGGGTGTTGTGAGACCGAAAGTCTCTCGTAGTTCCTGATACTAAGTCCCAATAATATTTTTACTCATATATCTTCCATGTACAGGCAGCGATCCGTTACATTTTTATTATATTTATAGATTTAATTCAAAATGAATTCCATTTCTTGTCACTATGATATGATATTATGACTTTAGTACCTATTATGTATTGAAATGTGAAAATGCAAAAGGCGGATAATAACAAGAATAATTGAAACAGTGGGAGGGCGGTGAAAGTGGACCCACCTTTAATAACGCCAGGCCAATATAACTAACAAATGTACACAATCTTTTGTTCTCCACTCAAGCACTTTAGTTCCACTTGAGTTATTACACGTTTTACTTGATTTACGACTAACTTTACAGCTCTATTATTGTTTTGTTTTGTTATAATTATTGTGTCCGAGTTTTACTTAGGTACACAAACATTGTGTACATTTATTGTAAACTTAAAGACCTGTTTTAGGGTGCGCGGCCGATACAAGATACCGCGACCCTTACGCTACGCTGACTACTGCTACGACCGACACACTTATTATGCAATTGTATGAGTACTTTCTGAGGTGTGGGATCGGGACAGAAAAGTACGACACCTGACCATTACTATACAATTTCATACAAAGTACATATCCGCTTTGTATGAAATTGTATAGTAAGGGTCACTATCGTCTGACATGCGTCGCGGTCTCCCTGCCTCAGTCGCGTACCTATTGAGGTATTGTACATGCATTTAGATTTGTGCGGAATTTTATACGTGGCATCGTACTTACATTCATGGCTTTTGACATTACGTAAAAGTCAAACCTGTCTGATATAAGTTTTGATAGCTTTGACAAAGATGTTGGGATGGTATCATTTTTGTATCCGAGTGGATGGCGACCACTGTACACATGGTGATTAACCTATAGTAGCTCGTTTAGGCGAGCTGCGTTCTGGGGTCAGCGAGTGTTTATTCTACTGTAACTTCAGGCCGGCATAACTCTGCCGACCGTCGAGGGACGTCATGCCCCTTGACTGATGGTCCATATTTCGACTACGCTGTACATATTATGACAGGTCCAATGTAGTTACTGCCGTCCGAAGATATAAAAAGATTTAACAATGATATTCCGCGACATGTTTGTGATGGAGCATATCGAGATAATACTGATGACAGAATTTTTTAGTTTTATCAATACAACGATGCCTGTTCAATGTTTATTCAGAAAGGAAACATTAATAGCAGTAATATATTTTATTGCGTTTATTATTTAATATGATAAGGCGGATGCCGAAAGTTATTCACGTTTTTTGTCGGTACCAATATTGAAGTATTATTGGACGCGTTCAAATTCACGTGGCTGTTAATCATTGATAAGAAAATTGTAATGAAATGCGCTCCCGGCCTCTATCTTACATAAAACATTACCCCCCGACGCGATGTGTCGTGTTTCGTTTATCGTATTATCTTTATCGAATAAGTCTGCAATTTTGCATTTCTAATTTGGCCCATTATCCGTTTATTTGGATTTTGTTTTGCGCCCGTGTGCGCTTCTGTCTTGCACGGCGGAGATTAAAATTTTGTCCTCGGTTTTTACGTAGTGTTTTTGAGTGGCAGGCGTTTTGGTATAAATCAATGGAGTTTCATGGGACATTCATCATGTTGCATGTTGGCTGTCGGTGCCGTCCGGTTCGTGGCATTTGATGATTCCGTCGTTGCCGGTTGGCGAGATGAGGCGCGTGTTTGAGCGGCCCGCTGGTGTTTTTGCCATGTTTGGCCATCGCACCGGCTCATTGTCTCGCCGGGCGGTACACGCCGGTTGTTATTCCGCACGCAATATTTTGCCAGTATTAACGCTCGATTTGGACATATAAAATTATTATGTGATGTTAAAATGAGATAATTAAAAATGACAAGGTTTTGTTCGGTGCGTGCAAAAAGTATTTTTGGAATCGAGAATGTGCAATGTTTCGGATATACACGTCCGATACGTTGGGGGAAATGATTATGGATATTGTGCGCTGTAATGTTAAAGATAACAAGTTCCATTAAGAAATGTAATCATTTGAGTGTGGGCAAGGTATCTTTTTTACCGTTTTTAACGACAGAAATAACTAACGGAAATACCTATTGCAAAATACAAAGTCACCGTAATTTATCAATATTCTTCTTTTAGTTGATTTTATTAAAAATCGTCTAACTCTACATAACATGACTTAAGCCATTCCAAATTTCCAATAGCGTCGAAACAATGTTTTCAATTCGAAACAATGTGGCACGTACGCTTGTTGCAATGGATCTATCTGGCCGGCGCGCCGCGCGTCTACCTCAGCAACAACTGTGAGCTATGGTGTCATTATGTAAACTAATCTTCAACAGAGCGCACATCGTAGTCCGGAATAGCTGATACTTGTGACCCGGGGCACGATCCAGCTCCAAGAAATACCAACTGTCGCATCTAAATGTCCCCTTATTTATATTGTCCCCCCACAACTCAGGTTTAACACAAGACGCGGCATCTTCAATGGTATTCATATTATTGCACTTTATAGTTTCGCTGAATTGTCGACTGCATGTTTTTAAATCGTGTGTAGCTATAAAATCGTCTCGCAAGTGGCATTTTTTTGCATAATAAAAACTTCGCGGTTATGTATTAACTGTATTTACGTATTTTGTTTGAAGCATGACTTGAATCGGTCGATAAGAAGAGGAAGAGAACGAGTGGTTCCATATTGTTTTTTTTTTATCAAATACATTCCATACAACATAGATTAAAAAGGCTTGACGATAGATATAGATGCAAGAACAGTCGATCAGTTTAATGGAGAGAACTGTGTCGATTGAAGTGAAGTGGACTATTTTACGGCAGTCTCCATTTGCACTGATTCAATATAAGTCCCTCCTTTGATACAACACGGTAGAAAGGGTAGACTATTTCACAAGAAGATAGTGTCTACACAAAGCGAAGGTAAATGAAATTTTTGTATATACATTAAAGTTTACTATAGTGGAAAGTCATGATTTCTTATTTTTACGCGATTATTACTCATTGAAATAAAACTAAACGTGCTGGTGGGAGGATACTTGTATCCGACCGGATAGCGACCACCGTACACTGGTGCTAAAACCTGCCATAGTGGCCCACCTTGTGTGGGTCGCGTTCCAGGGTCAGCCAGTGTATATCCGGTTCTCCCCAGGGGTCTTGCCCCCCTGATCCTAACCCTTTTTCCTTCCCCTCCTTGGTCCTTTGGCAGGCCGGCATGATCTTGCCGACCTACGATGGACACATTGTTTATCGTTGGTCGACACTATTCTTGGATTGCGCAACACTTACCATCAGGTGTAGCGTAGTCACTTTGCCGAGCCAGGATAAAAAAAAACTACTATATATCACGGTGTGAACTGTGACCACGAAGGCTGAAAAACTTTCGAAACATCGGGATCAAAATTAATAAAAAACCGCGATAAAATCCGTTTAAATTAGTTTTATTTCAATATAGTGGAAAGTGTAAATGTAGAGCCAAGTTTCTTGCTAACTTATGAAACCAACACCATTCATCTGTAGAACAATGGATGCAGTAATTTAATAATACACTTACACGACGTAACACTTGGAGAGTGTGTCGACGGAATGTTCAAAACACTGATTGATTACGTAAAACCAACCCGCACGCACCTCACGATGTGTCAAATTTGTAAGCCACTGAGCTCCGGGGATCCTAGAATATTGGATTTTATATTACTATGATCTGTTACACGGAACATTTTCGCGCCCGTGTTCGTCACAAAATTTTATTCCGCCAACCCCGGCTGACTTTTATGCATCCTCATAAAACTGATGTTCCCAAACACAGTGAGTTAGGGTGTACCGACTTTATGGCAATCGTTGTTTTATGTTTTTGGTATTTAGCCCCTTTTCTGAGTTAAAGTTATGAAACTTACATTAGACTCCTTTATCGCAATGTGAAAATAGCTTTAATCGTTTGAACAATAGGTACACTCAACAGTCGCACACATAATCTTGACCCCACACTAGGTTAAACTTGTATCATGGGTATCAGGAACTACGGAAATTGCGGTCCCACAACACCCAGACCCGAAATAAATATTTATGAATCACACAAACACTTGTCTCAATGCGAGAATCGAACCCACAGCCTCTCGCATCGCAGCAGGCTACTCGCCCACTGCAATACAAAGCAATTTGCAACTGCTTTTAGTTATTTTAAGCGCATTTTCCTGTTTCACAAATAGGTATTATGATAGGTCATTTGATGAACGTATGCACTCGTGTGGCCTATATACTATGAGCACATATAGCATGCACTGCCGCTCGGGCGAATGAATTTCTAATGAAATACCATAGCTGGTTACTTCCGAATTTAACATTCAATAAAACACAGCGTTGCCTTGACGTATAAAATTTCCACTTATAAAACAACGAGGCAAAGTTTGATAAATTAATATGAAAATGTTGGTTTAAGATTTTTCACGAGATAAAGTGTTCGTTAAGTTCCGCTTTATTGTTGTAAGACTGATCGTGGAGGCGCGGAAGCGCGGCACCAACTAAGTTTATTGACCATCGCAAACTTAGTTTCCACCGAAGTACGCCACTTTGAGTAACTTTAACTCGGTAAAAGCTACGGCCCGGCGAGCCTCTTTTTCTTATTTTATTGGCAAAGTTCTTTCATACGTGTCTGAGAAACTCTTTTCGCAGTTTTTTAATGCACGTAAATCTGAGGCCGTCGGGCTCGTAGTTCGTAGCGAATTTCTCTTCGCATTTCAACGGTGTACATTGATGTGCTTAAATGTTATACTGTATATATACGGCGTTCATCTGTTGGCAGTGTGCCTATTTTCGCAAATTGTTACTCCGGTGCGACCCTTGGCTGCACGCTGCAGAGGCACGTTTGTATCTCGACATTGCCCTGCAGTCGGCACACTGCACCTGTCCTCTCAAACAACCCACTGTTATTTATATTTTAGAGCGATTAGTGTCGAATTTACGTTACTTACAATGGAAGTCGCTGATGTTTTTGTTCCATTTGATTTATATTATAAATAATAAGGTGACCCAGTTTAAAAATTGGTCAGACATGTTATCGTTATCTAAACTTTCAAAATAACCTAGTATTAATATATTCATGCAATCAGACTAACCTTGGTAAGAAATTAATTTGAATTTATTTTCTATTTTTATGTAATAAAGTCTCGCTGTAGAAAACATTGTCTACAGCATGAATGGGCCGGGTTGTTATCACTGTCACAGACAACCAATGTGAAGAGATATGAAGAGTAGTTTTCTGTTGCGTTTGGCAGCCTCTGCTATAAAAATAGTAAGAGCAACCAGTAAAACATGAAGTTTGCAAAATGTTATAAAGATAATATACATTTTTTTCTCGAAGACATTACAATGACAGAGTACTTATTAACCCTTTTTAAATATTTTTATAAACATTGGAGTTTTAATGAATTCGTCAGACTCTTTTAAAAATCGACTTCGCTCACTAAGTTTTCTATCTATCTATCTAACCTCTGGCAGTGAAAGGACGTTTAAAATATTCAACTTTTGCAAAACTGCTTTTTAATATTCATTGTTGATTTAATTATAAACGTTTGTAATCCTCTCTCATATAACGGTTTATCTCGAATGTCTGTGGTCGATAACTTTGAGGGTCGTAACCTTTTCAGTCTAGTCTGGCTTCGATTGAAGTGGTAGTGTCTGACCGCTCACATACGTGTTACTGATTTTATTTCAGAACTTGTATGTTTTTTGCTAGAAGAGGGAATGAATATAAATGTTCATATTATAGAGTATTATTCTCGATGCGTCTCATTAGTCTATTGGCTGCGTTCTAGGGCAAATAGTTGTCAATCATTGTCCTACGTTCATTTACATTTCATTTACATTTACAAGGTGGTAGGTCCCTCGTATGCGAGAGGCCATCTGGGTTGGTACCACCGATTTGTCTATTTCTGCCGCCAAGCAACATTGTGTAAGCACTGTTGTGTTTCGGATTGAAGGACATCGAAACCAATGATATTACTGTACATTATGAGACTTAACATCTTATGTCTCGGGGTGACGAGCGCAGTTCAGTGCAGTAATTCAAAGTTCTGTTTGGAGTTGCGTGGGTGTAGCACATGTTGCACTTATGCCCTTCGGGTATACAGGCGTGACCTTCTGTTATTGTGGATTGTGGAGATAATAAATGTATGAATAAGTACAAAATATGTTACAGCTGTCTTTGAAAATTAGTATTTTTTGGTTATATCTATATTAAAATGTGTCATACATCGTTACTACACTCCTTAATGCAATTTATTATTTTTGAGATATTTAAGTTATCATAAATTGGTACTTCTTTGAATTGGTATTTCTTTGCTCACCTTTAACTCACGAATAGGAATCTGAAACATATAAAAAGCAATTTTAATCATTAAAGGAAAAACATAGAGCATTGAATCCAAGTTCGCACTGCATAAAGTTTGCGGGAAGTGGTATAATGTAGGCTTGGCATGCCAACTGCGACCATATTCTGGTCGCATTCGCAAACTTAAAGAACGGCGACCGGCGACCGAGACGCGCCGCTCCGGATGACTCATTTGCGCCAGTTTAAAATATATTCGCCACTGGCAGACCTCATAGGCTTTGTTGTCGGTAGAATCTTACACTTTCGCACGATCTTAGCGTCGAATGTAACCCTGTGTTAATTTTTAATTATTTACTTTGCAATTGTTTCGATTTGCGAACACTGTCGGCTCCACTTTTGTCACATTGTTTTTAATTGACATTTAATGTTCATATGGCCTTTTTTTATTAGATTGAATGACGAGACGAACAAGGCGCTCGCCTGATGGTAAGCGCCACGCCTGCCCATAAACAGAAACAACACCACACAGAACTTTGAATTACAAAGCACTGCGTGGCACTGAATTGCGCCCGTCACCCCGAGACATACAATTTTAAGTCTCACAATGCCCAGTAATTTCACTGGCTTCAATGTCCTTCAAACAGAAACACATTACCTCACACACTGTGCTTGGCGCCAGAAATAGACAAAGCGGTGGTACCAACCCAGACGGCCTCTCGCAAACGAGGGACATACCACCTTGTAACTGTGATTTGTGAACACTTTCGACTCCACGTTTGTCACGTTGTTTTTAATTGACAATTAATGTTCATATGGCCTTTTGGAACGAAGTTCCTTACGGCAGGCTTGGAGGGGATAGGGATTTCGCTGCGTGACCGAACTGAAAAAAATGTAATAGTAAAACCGTAAGAAAAATGCGTGGAAAAAATGCGTGGAATAAAAGCGTTAAATGAGAAGAGCGCAGGCGCGACAGTCGCATAACCAGCCAGCGTTAGTTCCTTTTTTAAAATGAAATTCATTCAGCCAGTTATATTTGAAGTATTTTTATATATCCTTCGATTTTTAAAAGATTACGCTAGCTCGTTATTATGGTAGGGGAGCCCACGATGCTAAATGGGGATTTACTCGAGCGTCGTAGAGACCTATTGGGATGCAAAGCTTAGATGATATGAAGAAAAAAATGTTATATGATATATACCTTTACATCGGTGGGGGAAGCGGCTATAGATTTTTAAATATGTAAAAAAAAACTGTTGCATGGACATCCTCGAGCGCGTCAGATATTGATAGCATCAATGCCCTACGTATTTTTAATAATGTACGTATGTTAATCTGATCGTTTGCATGATGCGGGTGGTTGTATTTAAGAGTTGAAAATGAAAAAAAAAAAAAATAATCGAGCGCGTCAGATTTTCTAAGGGAGTGTTAAGTGCACCAAAAAAAAGCTCTCATTCACTAATCTGATGATTTCGATGGGACGCAAACTCGCGGCCATTTTCATAATGTGCAAAAAAAATTCGCCATTTTGAAATACTCAAGCGCGTCAGATTAAGATATATATAGTTCATCTTTATGTTCTAAACGTACTGTCTCATAATCTGACGATTATCTAGAGGGATTGGCCTGATCTGACAAAAAAAAATTAGAAAAACGGTTCACCTTAAAGGCCATCCCTGCAACTTCCCGCTAATTCCATTCCTGGGCTCTTAAAATTGTACTTATGACGTTTATGAGCTCAAAATATAATTTATGTGATATTTTGAGCTCGCTGAGTTCAAAGAAATAATATTTCTATGCATTTGAGCTCTCCCAGCTCGAAAGTCTGATAGAAGTTTCATAGAACACTATTTTTGGAATTTTCAAACCGCAATAACTTTTGAATGGATCAACCGATTTTCACGTGGTTGGCGGCATTCGACGCAGTTTTATCATCCTCATAAGTAATTTTGCAATTTTAATTGATCGAACCACAAATTTCGGAGTAATCCCGAAAAAACACTTTTTCGGGTTTCTTTCGTTCACGATATCTCTCGAACGAATCAACCGCTTTTGACCAGCTTGGTGGCGATCGACGTGGTTTTTCAAGCTCAAAGGCGGATTAGTTTTTGAAGTTGATCGATAAAGCCGGTTAAAAGTTATTCCAAAAATTATATTGCAAACACGTTGTAAACAGTATGCCACGAGTCTTTATGATCAATGATGGCGTCATGGCAACAGAAACCAGAGTGGGGACGGAGTGAGAGAGTAATAGATAGAGAAAGAGTGAGAGAGGAATAGAAACGCGGAGAAGGAAATGTAGGCATCACGCAACTGCACGCATTTAACTTTATCGACGAATTTTTGTTATTTCGGCTTGCGGAAATCGTCAGATTATATATTTTTCATTATTCTTGAATTATTTCCTTCAAAATAAAAAAAAATTTAGCTACGCTCGAGAATGTCGAGATGACGTTTTTTTTTACAACTTTGTTGCCCTCCGCTTTTTTTACGTCACTCTCAAATTGTCAGATTAGTGGAATATACACTTTTTAGGATGTAATTAACTCACCCTACCTTAATCTGACGCGCTCGAGAATTTCTGATGGTCAATTTTTTTTTACTAATCTGATCCTGTATCCTTCACGGGCGGCCTTATATATGGGCCTCATGTTTTGTGGAGGTACTTAACCGGGTACAAGGTATCCCCCTGTATATTAATCTGTCGCGCTTTAGTAAATCCCGAAATCCCCGCTTGGGCTCCCCTACCAATAAGTTGATAAAAAATGCTATACAATAGCTTTACCGCGGCAGTCTCCGAGTGCCACACGTCTTTTTTTATTTCTATTTTTCTATTCTATTTCTATGTAATTTTATGTTGTCAAACAAAAATAAAGAGACATATTTTGTTATTTTAGTTGATAATTTGATTTTTTTGCAATTTGTGTCGATTCTACATTAGCCGAAGGAACTTCGTTCCTACCTGGTGTCCCACGACACACACCATTTTTTTATATTAATTCGTAAATAAGAGATTTACTGTTATTGCCTTTTATATACTCTCATAAATAATCTGACTGTAAATAAGGAATATTTATATGAATGAGTTAATATTAGTTGAATTCTAATTGCTACGAGTTTAATAGCTTAACAAGCACCGGCTAGTGTTTATTGTGATTGTACCGTCTCATAATTAACAAAAGGAACATTTCAATTGGTTCTCGTGAGATACCTACTGCAAACAGAATGCGCTCTTAAAATTATTAATTTTTAATAAGATATTTATTTTTGATTGAATAATTAGCAAACACTTTATTATAAAATGCAGTCTACAACACACCAGCTAAGTATATAATCAACAAATTATTATAGGTTACCATAATACACTTATCCGCCAAGCGTCAATATACACTCCCTTTGACCGTACAAAGTGGAGAAGACCGCGTAGCGTCCTAACCGATTCAGAGTCCTAACAGATTTCAGTGCAATCACTCTGGCCATCCGAAGGAGGCATGAAGTCATAACACAAATACACTCCACACAATCGTTGTACCGTCCTCGCCGCCGAGGACCGCGCGGCGTTCCCCGCAACCCCGACTCTAGTACCGGCCCGCGAGCCGATGATGACTAGTAGTATATAAAATCCCCCAAACCAATAATCGCAGATGTCTCTGCCCTCCCCCCAGTGACCGCCTTGAGTCGAGGTTCGTACCCCAAACGGGGTACCCTCAGTGAGGTCACTTAAACGTAAGGATTGAGAGCGCCTAAAGCGCTCGCCCGAAAGTCCGATGAAGCTGTAGAAAGCCGACTCGCGTCAGACTAACAGCGTAACGTCAAACCGCAAAAAAAAGAAAAAAAAATAGGTTACCATAGCGACCTGTAGATATAAATCCAGTTTAAAATTAGACTACGTTTTGTAATAAGGCCATTACAGTTTTATGGTATGACGATCTTCGTACAGCTCACACGCAGTCGACAAGAACAGTACTCACTTAGTTACTACACAGTAGCTAGATTTTGTCATTTTTATGGCTATTATTTTTTTGCTGTTGGTTACTTTTTCCTCTGACGCCTACGATGACCTATCATTATTTTATTACTTATTCTGTATGAGATTAAGCTCGTAGTAGGCTCGTAGTAGATTATTGTTTAAATTATCATAATTAACTTACAATTACTAAATGAAAAAAATAATAAGTAGCGAATATATAAACATAGGTATTTATATTTTTATGAAGTACATACGCACTCACGCCTGTAAACCCCGAAGGGATAGGCAGAGGTGTAACCAGTACACTGACATATCGCCAAGCATATTTCCGTCCCATGGTGTGATAGGGGCCGAGCCTATCGCCATACCGGGCACAATTCCAAACTCCGGGCTGATACTGAACATTTCATGATAGTAAAACACAATTTCATTTGACCCGATCCGCGGATCGAACCCGTGACCTCAGCATAGCAGTACCGTACCGCGTACGCAATACAACTACGCCACCGAGGCAGTCTTTTTTTATGAAGTGCATAAAAATATAGTATTTGTTTCGTTTGTCACTTTATTCTTGTTTTTGTGGAATATTTCTTTTTGTGAAACTATCTATTCACAGGCACAGTGAATTCATTTTGAAATTCAAATCGTGTCCAAAAAGAGATCGGTCGGTACTCGTGACACTTTCCCCGCGTTTTGTCAACCATAAAATCGGAGAACGTCAATTTGTTTAATAAAAAATGTCACTCAAGACGAGAATAAACTATCAGACAACTTCATCGAGCAGCTATTTTCCAATAAATTCCTTGTAACAAAGTCGTAAACTGTAAACAATTTCTCGCATCCACAAATATGGGAATGCATTACACTAGAAGTGTGGTAATAACGTATGTTGGTGTGTCACCGGGCTGTGAGGACATTCCGAGAACGTTTGAGATGCTGCCCACCTTGGAAAGTATTTACGTGCCTGTTTCAGGTGACAAGACGTTTAAACGATGCGGATGGTAGAGTATTATATACTGAAATCGCATATAATAATACCGGAACCGTGACTGACAACATATATTTTTTTATCCGAGCACGGCAAAGTGACTGCACTACACCTGATGTGTGTTTTTTGGCCTGCACTACACCTAGTGCAGGCCAAAAAACTTCGGAGAGGGAAGAAGCAAATCGAGGGGCCTGCGACAGGACAAGCGGATGACCGATGCAGGCACAGTAATACAAGGATAGGGGCACATACCCGCCCCAACCAACCATCAAGTCATGTCGCAAGCCCCTCGGAAGAACCGGATATACTAGAACGCGATCCACACAAGGCTATGGTAGGTTTTAACACCATGTGTACGGTGGTCGCTTTCGGGGTGGATAAGAATATCCTACCATTATTAGACAGCCTTCGTGCCGCAGTGGGTGAGTCGGTTTGAAATGACTGACTAAGGTTTGGGTGTTCTGAGGCCGAAACCATCTCGTAGTGCCGATACCCACGACAAAAGACTCGTATCTTAATGTAGGGATAGACTATGTGTGTGACGATTGAGTGTATTTATTTAAAAAAGTATCGTTTGATTCCAAAACTTTTTTTAAAAATAGCCGCTAGCTAGTTGTTATCCCCATGTGGTCTTCAATCACCAGACTGGTATTGCAAATCGAATTGCCAATCTAACTTATGAGTACACTTGTACTAATAAGGATCTTGATAAAGTTTCAGTTTCGACTCGAATAGACGCCGCGCCTCGCCACGCCGGTGCAAGTTACTCGATTAGTCTTTAGTTACTCGATTCAGGGAAGTAAATAGTGAAAGTTGAGTCGAGATGATCGGTAGATAACCTTAGACGTAACGTAGTGTGAATTGTACCTAAGGCGTTTATTTGGATATATTTCATTGATTTTGTTCATATGATTACCATTTTATATTACGTATTATATACATAAATAACATTGTTTACGCAACGCATCCAAGGAATTCGAACCTAGTGCGCGACCCCTCATACAAATAATACTACGATTTCTTTGGATAGACATTTTTCGGATTCAAATTTGATGCAATGTGTTTGTTAAGTCTGAAGTTATTCACGAGACATTGTTTTGTAGTGGGTTGATACAATTTTCTGCCTGGCGTTATCCCGACTCATTCCCAGGGTCCGCCGCGCCGTCCCATCATGATTTGACGGTGAATTTGGTAATATGTAAGGCGACCCGCCATCTGACCCCCACAACGCGCAACGGGAATTTCGCCATTGCCTCGTCTGTTAATTACCAGAGTGTACCACGTGCAGGTGAGGTTTGCCCAAAGTCCACACGCTATTGAAGAAAAGACACAGTAGATACAACATATCGATATAAAATCTTAAACCAATCGATTTTGTAATATCAATTCTACGTAGCTAGCCGGTTGTGTATCGGCCCTTGATCGAGTGTGCCTTCCGTGCAAGCGTAATGTGTTTCATGGACCATTGCGCTGTAATCGCACTTTTGCTTCTTTAAACTTAACTGCAATATTCCCTGTTAATTTTATAACGGAAATTAACAAGCATCACGTTGCATATTCAGACCACGTAGATTAAAGATCTGATACATATACTGAATCGACGATTTTAATGTGTTTGATTAAAATCGGTGATCAAGTAAATTATGTTATGAAACATATTCTGAAGTTATCTTGTATTTTAAAGGAATACAGAATTGTAAAAAATTCAATGCATAATTTATTAAATAAAACCTTTTGTTGAATGTATCTGTTCGTTTAGGTATTGAGGCGTTACAGTATTATAGTAACTAATTTAATTTGCATGCTCGGCCGCAAAACGCTGAGAGGGGAAAAATCAATGATGGAGGAGACATCGCTCGCATGGTCTAAGATCCCGCGGAACATTGACCTTCACCCATCTGTTTACCGGATGAAAATAATAATTTAGGGTATAAAAGGTGTTGCTGAACACATACAAATAGGGTTGCCTAAAAAAATATGGTCAAGGATAGGTTTTACCAATTAAAAAAAAAAAAAGAAGATATTATTTCACTGACTTGCTCACCAAATAAATGAACCTTCAATGAAAACCTACAATGTATAGTACTTGCAAAAGCTAGGAGCTAGAAGAGCGCAATGACCACTTTTTAGTTACCTGTTTGGACACGGCAACCAGGTAGTAGTGGCCAGAAAAAAGTAGGCAACCTATTTTTTACAGATAGTATACATTGTACACTTTTCATTAAAGGTTAAATTTTTTTGGTAAGTAAGTCAGGGAAATTATAAAATCTTGTGGCTTTGTGTAGACTATGGGGGTCGTACCCGAATCTACGCATGCCTCTACAGGTCCCATGCCAGTGAAGTGGGGTCAACATTCCTATTTGAGAACGTTCAAGTGGGGACTGACCAAATTCTTGAACAGTTCCCATCCGCGGAGGTGGTGGTCCTTGGCGACTTCAATGCTCATCACGTAGAGTGGCTGGGGTCGCGGACCACCGACCTTCCGGGTCGGACTGTTTACGAAATGGCCTTGGCTTATGGTCTCACACAACTGGTAGCGCAGCCCACCCGTGTTCCAGATGTTGAGACCCACGAGCCTTCCTTGTTGGATCTTCTGCTGACTACACACCCCGACGGATACAGAGTGGTGGTCGACGCCCCTCTTGGGTCGTCTGACCACTGCCTGATCCGTTCGTCAGCCCCTGCTATGTATCGCAGTCGTGTCTCAGCTACTGGGACTCGCAGGGTCTGGCGGTATGGGTCAGCAGATTGGGATGGACTTCGTGAATTCTATGCGTCCTTCCCATGGAAGCAGCTCTGCTTCTCCTCGGAAGATCTTGACGATTGTGCGGACTCGGTTAGGGACGTGGTACTCTTGGGGATGGATATATTTATCCCCAACACTAAAATACCCGTCGGGCGTCGCAGCCGGCCCTGGTATGATAATACTTGTGCCGAAGCTGCGCGCCTAAAGCGGTCCGCATACGAGGCGTGGGTCGATGCCAGAAAGCGTCAAGATCCGAATGTCAAAGAGGAGAAGCGGAAATATAATGCTGCTTCTAGATTCAACAAGAGGGCTATAGTCAAGGCCAAGGCGGAACACATTGGCAGAATTGGCGAGCGACTGAAGAGCTACCCTTCTGGAAGCCGTGCTTTCTGGTCGCTTGCCAAAGCTGTCCAAGGTAACTTCTGCCAGTCTAGTCTCCCGCCACTGCGTAAGCCTGATGACAGTCTGGCCCATAGTGCAAAGGAAAAGGCCGATCTTCTCGCTCAATCCTTTGCCTCGAACTCGACTCTGGATGATCGAGGAGCCACACCGCCAAACATCCCCCGGTGCGAGTTCTCCCTGCCCAAAATCCGCATAAGCCAGCGTGCGGTCAGGAGGGAACTAAGGCTTCTCGACATCCGTAAGTCGAGTGGGCCTGACTGTATCCCCGCGGTGGTTCTTAAAACGTGCGCCCCTGAGTTGACCCCCGTTCTAACGCGCCTTTACCGTCTTTCCTATTCTACTAACAGGGTTCCCACTTCATGGAAGGTGTCTCATGTCCATCCGATCCCTAAAAAAGGTGACCGGTCGGACCCTTCGAGTTATAGGCCGATAGCGGTCACATCTTTGCTCTCCAAAGTCATGGAACGAATAATAAATGCCCAGCTGATGCGGTACCTTGAGGAGCACCAGCTGATCAGTGATCGTCAGTACGGTTTCCGTCACGGTCGATCAGCTGGTGATCTTCTTGTTTACCTCACACATCGCTGGGCAGAAGCTTTGGAGGGCAAGGGTGAGGCTATGGCTGTTGGCCTAGACATCGCGAAGGCGTTCGATCGGGTATGGCATAGAGCCCTTCTATCGAAGCTACCATCTTACGGAATCCCCGAGGAACTCTGCAAGTGGATCGCTAGCTACCTGGAAGGCCGGAGCATTAAAGTCGTCGTTGACGGCTGTTGCTCCGAGACTTTATCAGTCAATGCTGGCGTTCCACAGGGCTCGGTGTTGTCGCCGACACTCTTCATCTTGCATATCAATGACATGCTGTCTATTGACAGCATGCATTGCTATGCAGATGACAGCACGAGTGATGCGCGATACATCGGCCACCAGAATGTTCCTCGGTGCACCGTAGAGGAAAGACGGTCACAACTTGTGTCTGAAATCGAGAGCTCTCTGGGGCGAGCCTCCAAATGGGGTGAAATGAACTTAGTTCAGTTCAACCCCACGAAGACACAAGTTTGCGCGTTCACTGCGAAGAAGGACCCATTTGTCATAGCGCCTCAGTTCCAAGGAGTACCTCTTCGGGTTTCCGAGAGTATTGGGATTCTCGGCGTCGAAATCTCGAGCACAGTCCAGTTTAGGAGTCATTTGGAGGACAAAGCCAAATTGGCTAGTAAAAAGCTGGGTATCCTGAACAGAGCGGGGCGGTACTTCACGCCGGGCCAGAGATTGATGCTCTATAAAGCTCAGGTACGGCCCCACGTGGAGTACTGCTCCCACCTCTGGGCAGGAGCCCCCAAATACCTGCTCAACCCACTTGACTCCTTGCAAAGGCGAGCTGTTCGAATCGTCGATGATCCTGATCTCACGGATAGCCTGGAACCGTTGGGACTGCGGAGAGACTTTGGTTCTCTCTGCGTGTTCTATCGGCTGTTCCATGGGGAGTGCTCTGAGGAACTGTTTAAGATGGTGCCAACGTCACCATTCTACCATCGCACCACCCGACACCGCAGTAGAGTTCATCCATACCACCTGGAAACAATACGGTCTAGTACCGTACGTTTCCAGCGTTCATTTATACCACGCACGTGCAAGCTCTGGAATGAACTCCCTGCCTCGGTGTTTCCCGAGCGCTATGACATGTCCTTCTTTAAACGAGGTTTAAAAAGAGTATCCCTTCAGTGGTAGGCAGCGGCTTGGCTGTGCCCCTGGCATTGCCGATGTCCATGAGCGGCGGTGACCGCTTACCATCAGGCGAGCCGCTTGCTCGTCTGCCTATCAAGGCAATAAAAAAAAAAAAAAAAAAAATAAAAAAAAATTTTTTTTTTTAAATGTTAATTAATCATATCCTTGACCATATTTTTTTAGGCAACCCTATTGGTATGTGTTCAGCAACACATTTTATACCCTAAAATGTTATTTTGATCCGGTAAACAGATGGGTGAAGGTCAATGTTCCCCCGGATCTTGTACTAGCAGTACGTCACAGAGAGCTGACAACGACACGTTCTAATAGAAAATTTTCATATTCATAAGGACGTGGCAAATTTGCATATAAAACGAGCAAGTTCGCGCCCTGCACAGCCGCGCCTTCGGTTCGAGCACCCTGCTCCCAATTCTCTTTCTTCTCAACAACCGAAGACTTTAATAAGACCAAATTTTGATTACGCGTTCATACTTATACGGGGCGACATGTAAAATTGGGATCGTGAGAGCCGCAGTACGCAGGTACCTTGTCAATATTTTTATACTCGCCGAGCTCTCAGGTAAAGAAAACTGATGAAATATGTATGATGAGCCTATAGGTCACCGTTTTGGATTTATGCGAGATTTGTAACAATGGAAAATTTAAAAGCTCGTCAGAAAATTGTCTCACTTAACAAACGTAAATTCTGTCAAATAACTTGCATGGTTATACATTTACCCACTTGGAGAGTAATTTTGACGCTGAGTTGACATTTCACTCTTTATATTTTTGGCTTAAGTAGGTCTTTGCGAATGTGTAGTCTCACAAGGGTTACTTTTTGTTCCGTAATGTTCTACTTTAATGTTCTTTTTCCGACGCTTTTTGCATCATCACCGTATTCATTGCGAGAGATCGACCGCGTCCCAGTGACAGAAAATGTGATGAAAGTGAAAAGTGTTTTAGAACTTATCTAAGTTAAGATATACTTCGTCTACAAAATAATGTTGAAATTACTGTTTCATTAAGGTTATTAAACGTCAGTACTTTTGCGATTTAGGAAACGTAAATGATACATATTGCAGCTATAGGACCAACTTGTTACTTTTAATTTACTGTGACGAACTAAATTCCATATCAAACAAAAACTGAAAGATATGATTTTAGGCGAACAATACCGTCCCTAATATATTTTTATCCAACATTCTCGGATCCTCGGGGAATATATTCAAGATTCATTACTGAAATTCCTTTGATTTTCGTGTAGGTAGGTAGTAAACTTTGATTACTTCAATCGAACTTGAATTTCACTTCAAAGGGCGCCATTAAGTGCTTTTGATTTCTTTCTTGTGTAGACAGAAATTAAAGGAACATATATTTTTAAATCAATTATATAAATTGATGGATTTTTATAATACTCGATGTGGTTAGGTAATGACATGGCTTGCTTGATAAAGGTTTCGTGATAAAAAGCTTACCGACTAATATGAGTGTCTATCGACGGTCATAAATTATCATAACTATATGAGCTTGCTTAATTGCTTTTATAAAGAATTTTTCACATAAATTTGTATACTGATCCCTGATTTTGTAATTAGTAATATCACATTTGATAAAACAGTGTATTATACAGATTATACAGTTGTTTATAAGCGTGAGTAGATTGTGCTACTTGGCACAATGATTAACATAAATATGTTTACGTATATTATCCAATTTGCTAATATAATAATTGTCACAAGCTTCATGTATGTAAACACTTTGTTGTTAGACGTCCTATCGGAGACCCAGATCTCCATACATGTTTTGCGATAGGAAATTCCGAATTTTCTACTAATTAGTCAGCATGAACGTTATGGTTCAGACGGTTAGGTCCGTTCACATGTCGTTACACTGCATAAGGTAATATCTTACCTTTCCCTCATGTACCTAAAAGTATCCTTTTAGGTACATAGCGGCGATGTGTGTACTACGAAGAACCACTCTGTTCCTAATATTGAAAGTCATGCGTTGTTATACCATAAGAAAGCCAGATTAAAATGTCAATACAATTCACATGGTGGCAGTACCACATGAATTGCATTGCAAACTTTCCAACTCAGGAATGAATTTCCATCTGCGGTGCTTCCTTAGTGTTGCGACATGCCCTTCTTCAAACAAGGCTTAAAAAGGTATTATTCCTACGGTAGACAGCGGCTTCGCTAAGCCCCTAGCATTGCTAATGTCTATAGGCGACATCAACCACTTACATCAGATGAGCCGTCAGCCTTCGTAGGCCAATAAAAAAGTATCTAGTCAGCACTTATTTATATTGACTTTGGAGTTATCTTACCCAACATAAATCTGGCTGGGTTTATAGTAGTAAGATCCCATATATACATTTTAAAAAATGTAGTAAATCCGTTGCTTAAACAGAGATTTATTAATACTAGGGTACTCGGCTCATTTGTTCCTCTTCAGAGCGCGAGCGTTCGCAGTAAAACAACGGACTGTTTGAAATGCAAATCACCGTTCCGAGCGCACTCCAATATTCTTTGTGATAACAAATACAGAAACACAATGAGTGTTAAGTTTTAATGATAGATGTGATGCTGAAGGAAAACTGTAAGTCACTGTACCCTAAGAATCGGTAATGTTTAAGCAAATTTAAATAATGTTGATGAATGTCGAAAATATTGGGTTAAATTGTTTGAATGCTCGAGGGTTAATGTTGATTGACTGTTATATAGAGCCAAGTCATTCGTTAAGTTTAACGATAGGAATTTGTATCCATAATGTTCCTAATTAATTAAATCTTCAATAGATGAAATTCTGAAATTACTACCTGTAATAGGATCGAATTGACATTAAACAATGTTGTAAACGCATATACTCGTAGATATTGTTTTTTTTAATAATACATAGTAACAAAAACTAATCTGAGAAAATCTTTTCGTGGTAATGTTATGTATTGCGTAAGCCGAAAATTTCAGCAGTTGACCCGCGATCAATAAAATCCAAAGAACCGCCACTTCAAATGTGTTTTGGGTTCAGTGACAGAAGTTTTGTATTTGGAAAATAAGATATCGGTTTGTAGATTATAGCCCATACGATACAACACACACGATACAACATAAATGATCATAAAACTTAATATCTCAAGTTTTATAAAAGCATATACCAAAGTAGTTCAATAACATAGTAAGTACGTGTGTATAGAACCCACTGCGAATGATTTCTATTCATGACTTAATATATGAGGCCATGAGAACCATAGTAGCCTAATTCAATGGACAAGCTTTTTGAGTACCATAGAAATAGTCCATTGAAATGTTACATTTTTTAGGCCTCACCTTGCGTTTCTTAGAGGACGCAATTTTATTTTTTTGATGTGTAGGGGGGGTAAGTGTAAAGCTAAAATAAAGTTTGTGGGGTCGCCACCCTTGTCCCACGGCCGCCATCTTGAAAATAGGGGTTGAAACGGTTTTTACGATATATCTCTTAAACTATTTATCTGATAAAAAAAAAATTGTTAACGTTTTTTGTTGCTAATTAAATTCTCTATAACTTTGGTCCAGTAAATTTTTGTCGTAAAACTATAAATAAAAAAGTTATAAGTGAAAATGTTCAGAAATTCGAGAAAAAAAATTATATTTTTCGATATAACTTTTTTTTTATCATTTTACGAAAAAACAATATCAGACCATTTTTGTAGATCGTTTTTTAAGGAACAACTTTTATAAGCAACATTTTTTCATTAAGTCAATAGCTAAGGTTTTACAGCGCTCCGAAGTGAGTACTATTTTTCAGTACTCTTAACTATACATATTTTATACATGGGTACTAATAATGTGTCATCAGTTATTTATTTTATTTTTTTATTTTGTTATTATAATTCTTTTAATTAGTAATTTTGCAATGTTATTAATAATTAATTATTGACTCTTTTCCACTCCATTACAGAATTTTACAATTATTGATTTTTAAAATAATTTTAAATGTGACGGCCGTTACCGAGAATGCTGTCCAGGTAGAAAATACCCAAGCGACTATTAGGGAACAAAAGAACAGCTGCTATTATTATTATCATTATTTCTAACCTCTCTTACTGTACGAATAGCTGAGAATATTGTGTTGAAGTTGTCGTTCAACTTATATCTTTTAGTTGTGCTACATATTTCTCTACGTGCGGATGTATTTTATTCTGTTTTTAATTGTGAAGACGATTTCGAATGATTTTAGACTCGATTTTAACTGCAGTGAAAACTATTCTTTTTTTATTAGCATTTAGACTTTTTAAGCGTGCTTTTTCTATTATTCCATCATGAGTGATTGTTTTATTTGTAAAAAACCTTTAGGTGAAAATTTCACTTATAACTTTTTTATTTATTGTTTTACGACAAAAACTTACTGGACCAAAGTTATAGAGAATTTAATTAGCAACAAAAAACGTTAACAATTTTTTTTTTATGAGATAAATAGTTTAAGAGATATATCGTAAAAACCGTTTCAACCCCTATTTTCAAGATGGCGGCCGTGGGACAAGGGTGGCGACCCCACAAACTTGATTTTAGCTTTACACTTACCCCCCCTACACATCAAAAAAATAAAATTGCGTCCTCTAAGAAACGCAACCCCAAATGTAACTTTTCAATGGACTAAAAATAAAAACAGTATTTTTTTAATCAACTAGCACTCTTCAGAATACATACTTTTTATTACTTTTATGTTTTATTTGACCTATTAATGTTCCAATTTATGATTTTAGTAGTAAGAAAATAGCTTTATAGGTATTTTTCTACATTTTATACACAGATAGGCCACTTTGGCAGTAGGCTTTTAGAAATGGATTAAAAAAACCTGTTATTAGGCCAATTGTTTATTAAACACTTAAATAAAAAAACATTAACAGCAAGGGCACTTAACAACAAAAATTTATACTTAGTCACTATCAACGTCAACCTTAACATCTATGTAATTTCTTATTGACACATTATCTTTGATACTGGTTTAAAAGCTGTGATGCACTGGAGGTATAAAAGGCAAAAGATCTAATAAGTCCTTTTTTTCTCACAACGGATGGGTTTTCCATCAGGGTATAAATGATCCAGCTTAATACCAGTCAAATCTGTAAAGGTCCTTTTCTTTAAATCTACATTTTCAAATAAAACATCTTCATCATTAGAATATTTAAAAAAAATTGTAAAGGGATGCATTGAATTGAATTGAATTTGAACGCCTAGATTCAACAGAAGCAGTGCGACATGTCTTTTTTCTGTCAGTTATAATTTCCTAAAGCATAAAAGCTGTTGAACAGAATTATTTCCTGAGCAGGCAGAATCTTTTCATGACACTTATGTTGGCAATTACACTCACGAGCAGTATCAATTTGTTTTGGTGGCACTAGAACACTTTTAACATTAATATATTTCGCACCTCTTGAACGCTTTTCCTTTCTCACTTCTTCCATTTGCTAGGTTGTCTCACTCTTTTTCTAGGTTTAAATTGAACTGGAGTAGTTTCAGAAGTTATATTAATTGGGGATTGGTTTTTGTCACCCAAAATCTCAATTAAATCAGTAGTAGATGCTGACGAATTACGTCCAGATGGCTGGTAGTCTGAACCAGAATCTTCAAATGGATCTTCTTCTGCTTCAGACCAAACAAAAGACAAATATTTCTGTAAACAATGAAAACTCTTAGAAGACTTTTAACAAATAACACGTCTTATTTATTGCCATATAATACAATGGAATATTGTAATACATACCTCGAAGTTCGTTATCCACATTCTTTTCTTGTTGGTTGTTTTCCATATTGCCAAATACCCACTTACTCACAAATAATATTTTACTGAACGATTAAGCAAGCGCGAAAATAATGACGTTTGTCATCAATAGACTGTCAAAAAGTAGCCTAACTAATGTCATCATAACAGTGAAGTTTTAGAGGGCTTAAACCATAGTGGCCTATCTTACTTAGGCCAGTATGGCACCTCAAATTTTGATCACAGACTAAAAACAGTAACAGTGATTATGGTGCCATCTAGTGAATATTCGTTGTATCACTTTTAGGCCACCTTGGTTCTATCAAAATGACCAATTTGAACTGGAAAAAATCATAAACTCAATATCGTAAAAAAGTGAGTTAGGCCACTATGGTTCTCATGGCCTGATATAGAATTGGTTGGTTTACCATTTCGTTTCCATGTAGGTTTTACAGAAAAAAATAGTGCAAATAGCTGACACAGGAGCGAGCGAATGAATTGTGACCGCTCGTTGTGGAACTGGCACACACTTAGATTGAAATTGAAATGAATTGTTTGCGGAGTCAACGCCGCGCCGCGCCGCGACTGGATTATATGCGGTTTTTACTCCCTCTTCCACGTAAATTGGATCTAGAGTTAGATGTCTTTTTCCAAACGGGCTGCAATCCTCGTTTACATTTATCCGAACGTCTATAGCGAACCAATGAATCGAATCGTAAATTCTTCTCTTTGTGCCAACTATTATACAATTTGAACGATCGGATTCGTCGTTTGTTTGACTTTTAGCTATTGAAGTCTGTATGCAAATAACAATCTTCGCGTTATGCTCATTAAACTATTATGGATTAATAGAACTATATTTATTAATTTGTTAGTCCAAATGGCTAAACGACTGGCCACCTGCCCGTTAACCTTCAAATGTAAATCATCTGTACTGATGAACGAATTAGCTTTGCCTTCAATCCAAATGTAAGTGCATAGACCTATTCAGTATCTTCTTTTTAACTTTTCTACATTGAGTAAGTCATTGTATGCATTATCGTTACTTTCAGACATAATTATACTGTGTATGTGTACAATGATTGCTTATGTTATTTATTAGATTAGTGTGATTTTTGAATCTTATTATGCGCATGTAATATACATTGCATTTTACTATTTCAATTTCTGATGTTATACTCCGGTCTTGTGTTAATTTCATTTCATTTCAAACTTATTGGCGCTTTTCAATCTATGTCAAAACTATTTGGAAATACACATTTCATCTTCCAACAAAAACAACACATCTGTGTCGTCTCAACGAATGTGGTTTCCAGATTTACATTTCTAATAGATTTTATTACTACACTAGCTATATGTACGTAATGCGGTCCGTGTGAGAAAGCATACGGACAAAATAAAATAGATTAGTAATATATCTCCTTTCGACAGCTCCGTGGCGTAGTGGGCGAGTAGCTATGAAGTGAAAAGCCGCAGGTTCGATTCCCGCACCGAGAAAAATGATTCTGTGCTCCACAAATATTTGTTTCCGGCCGTGCGCCTATACGAATGGACCGATTTAAATTGAACGGGATTATTTAAGTAAAATCACGAGCAGTTCGCTCGCCTGATGGTAAGCGCCACGCCTGCCCATAAACAGATACACCACCCCACGGAACTTTGAACAAGGCACTGCATGGCACTAGACTGTGTTCGTTACACCGAGACGTTATACCCAGTAATTTCACTGGCTTTAATGTCCTTCGAACCGAAACACAGCAGTGCTTACACACTCCTGCGTGGCGGCAGAAACAGACAAAGCGGTGGTACCAATCCAGACGGACACTCGCATAGGAGAGGCCTACCACCTTGTAAAACAATTACACTTAATGGTCGACATAATAATTGGTCTTCACTGTACTTACCATTATATACAATGTAGACACTGCCGTGCCAGAATAAAACGTAAACTTTATTTCTTGTACAAAACGTTAGCGAGTTGCTAACGTTACACATAACTAAGATCGAAACGAACTTGTCGAAGCATACAATCTATCTTCAAGATAGGGCTGAGTGAAATATGTGTTTGTGATATCGGTAGCGGCCGCGGCAGGACGCAGGGCGCGCGGCATACAGTACGCCGCACAGAGCAAGCGCGCGTCTCGTGTGAAATCCAACAATGCGCATATCGTGACTGCCAATGCGATCCTTTGTACAGATTAATCGCTGACATAAATTCTCTCCTATTTATTATATCGATGCTACATATCCGTTCGCCTTAACCATAGTTTATGGAACTTCAAAACACATTGTTTTGTATTCTTTTTATTTGATTGTATAACGAGACGAGCAAGGCGCTCGTCTGATGGTAAGCGCCACGCCTGCCTATAAACAGAAGTAACACCACACAGAACTTTGAATTACAAAGCACTGCATGGCACTGAACTGTGCTCGTCACCCCGAGACATAATATGTTAAATCTCATAACGCCCATTAATTTCACTGGCTTCAATGTTCTCCAAACCGAAACACAACAGTGAGCAAACACTGTTGCTTGGCGGCAGAAATAGGCAAAGCAGTGGTACCAACCCAGACGGCCTCTCGCATACGAGGGACCTACCACCTTGATTATCTTGTCAATTAGATGATTATGTTTCTTGTACCTGCCGTTATAATTAATTAAATTTTTTGGTGTCAATAAAGCAATTAGCGAGGTTTGTGTGCTATGAAAGGTCCCCGTTGTGTCTGTGTGGAGTGTTCGGAGGTTCACGAGTCTTGCTCGTCGCGCCTGAGTGGGTAATGTACGTGACGATCGCTAACTTGGCCAATCGACGCAGAGGAGACGGCTGTGGAACGGCGCGGCTCGGTGCGTCATTACCGAGCCGACACCAACATAAATAAATCCGTTTAATATTGCAACCGTTTTGATATGGCGAATATCAAACATGATGGTATGAACTATAGACGATAAATCAAGAAAAATATTATGAGTGCTAGAGCCACGCTGTAGACAATTTTGTCTACAGCATGAATGGGCTGGCTTGACCGGGTCGTTATAACTATCTCACAGAAAACCGACGTAAAGTAGCGGCTTGCTGCTGCGTTTCGTACGGTGAGTGGAATATCCGGAAGCCCAAATCCCCTCCCCTTCCCAATCCCTAATTATCCCTTACTTACCATCAGGTGACCCACTTGCTCGTTTGCCGGCCTATGCTATAAAAATAATAAAAAAAATATATCAGTTTTTTTATGAGTGTGAAAACATTGTATGTGGCGTCTACGTATTATTTTCAAGATTTAAACAAAAAATTGCACATACATGTTATTTCAAATATGTTCCAACTAAAACCGTTATTTTTATATTGCGGCCACCTGGTATACTTTACACAAATATGTCTGTTAACAAGGCAAATCCAGCGCGCTTGAGTCTTGACGCGTTTTGGAACAGCAATTAGTTTCTTATGGCGAGCCCCGGCCGTCCCTCAAATCGTGTATCTCTGCATTCTGTGACTCCTAATTTTTACAGCTCCTGTCTCGACGAGTAAGTCACATTCTACAGAGCTGGATTCTCCGTATCGTAACAATTGAACCTTAATTGAAATAAAACTAATTTAAACGAATTTTATCGCGGTTTTTGTTTCAAAAGCTTTTCAGCCTTCGTGGTCACGGAGTGGACTACTAAACCTCGGGACCAAATATAAAATAAAAAACCGCGATAAAATCCGTTTAAATTACTTTTATTTCAATGAGTAAGATTCGCGTAAACGTAAGAAATCATTATATGGAACCTTAAATAAATTACCGAACCATATTTCGTGCGATCGCGTCAAAAGAGGATCCTACCATGTCTTCGCTTAGCAATTTCTCAGGCTTCTATTAACCCCCGACGACTTTGTTGTAACACTGACATTCGACTGAAGAAGAAAATATTTTCTAACTCGTTGCAATGTTTTTTTTCCTCCAAAAGGCTTTGTTTCATTTTGTACTTAAAATATCTCTGTAGCCAATCAGATTGTGTGAACTATAATTATCGTTTGTAATTCGTTTTCCGTGTAATGGATTGACTTTTATTTTGCTCTCGTAACAAGGCTTTGTCTGTGGCTTTTGTGAAAATAACCTGCTAGGACATGCGACCCTTATGACGAAATTAAACAAGTCCCACCGAGTTTAATACCAGCCCGCATATTCTGCGTTTGTTTACGTTAGCGCGGTATTGTTCTCCGTAGAATGTGTTTGCTGCAAATGACTGTATTGTTTGATCTTTGCAAATACGTGACCAGTGTTTTAAATAAAAACTCTATGAGTAAGATGAAAATAATGTACGAAATGTGTGTGTGCGACGCGAAAGCAACTACGTATGTTTGAGCTAATTCAATGGTGAGTGTGTGTGCACTAGTAACGGAAATAGTGTGTGACACCCTATTTATTCATTTTTACGAACAATGAATATTGACTTTTGATTTTCAATATTCATGCAAATAAATGACAAAGGGAAAAATTTACCTGCTACTTTAAACAGTTTATACGTAATAAAATTGCTTTGAGAAATCTTACTTCTATTATAAATATGAAAGTTTGAATGTTTGTGAGTTTGTGAATTTGGATGTTTGTTAGTCAATCACGCCTTAAGTGGGTAGACCATGGTCTGGAGTAGGACACGTTAATTTTTATCCCGCAAAAGGCCGCTCATGCCGGTAGACCCGTAGGCAATATATTATCTGCAATATGTTGGCATGACGTTAAGCATAATGATAATAATTGAAAAATAACCAAATCCGTATCATTTTTGGATCAAGACGATTGCTACATAAATAAAATACGACTAAGAAATCTTTATTTCAGAGATTTATCAAAATTAATTGATCTTTTTATTGTTTTATTTGGTCTAATGATTGACGAAATAGTGATCATGTACAATGAGAATGGCGTCTATTAAATGTTTATAGACGTCATTTGCGTCAACAGATTTATAACTCTACCACGTTTCGGTTCCCACGAATGACATTTCTTACGTTTACTATGCTACGGTTTGTACTATTACAAAAATGAGCGATCGTACGATAAATGTAATATTTTTTTCTCAACCTTCGTGTTTTGACTTCAAATTACTTTGCTTTTTTGTTGATTCAACATTATGACTAATTACAAAATTACATATTAAAATGTTCTTTTAGAAAACATTACATCTAATGGCTAATAGTAATACAATGTTCTATCTAACAATTACAAACCAGAATTATTGTGGTTTCACAAATTATTAGCAACTTTGCTACGCATCAAAGTTTAGTACGCCCATGTTTAATCATTTATTTCGCCAATGTTATAATACAGAACATTTATATACAGTTTCATCATCATCATCAGCCACAAGACGTCCACTGCTGAACACAGGCCTCCCCCAAAGATTTCCTGACCGACCTGTTGGAAGCGGCCTGCATCCAGCGACTTCCTGCGATCTTTATACAGTTTACTCGTTGCAAAATAATTTTAAAACTGTATTTACGTATTCAGCATATGTAATTTCTTAACGTTGCGAAATTCTGGGCACGGATGCACCGGCGCGACGGGAGCAGGCACCGCAGGGCGGTCTGGGACCGGGCACTACTGCACCACAGTCGACACAACCCGGAATATTGAACCGGGAGCAATTGCGAAATCACTATTCATCCATCAACTTCCGACAGGCATATAGGGGTTCATCCAGCGATGTATGCAAACGTTCGCTTTCAAACACCGGTAAATATGCAAACTTTGATGTCAAACGGTTTTTTTTTTATAGCATAGGCCGGCAAACGAGCAATAGGGTCACCCGATGGTAAGTGATCTCCACCGCCAATGTAAGCCCACAATACTAGAAGAATCATAGACATGTTGCCGACCTTAAAGGGATGGGATAATTAAAGGATTGGGAAGGGGATTTGTGCCTCCGGATAACTCACTCACCGTGCTAGCCACTACTTTA
Organism: Amorpha juglandis; assembly: GCA_949126905.1. NCBI lineage: Eukaryota > Metazoa > Arthropoda > Insecta > Lepidoptera > Sphingidae > Amorpha > Amorpha juglandis. The sequence continues at coordinate 5,401,463 of OX421372.1, read as the reverse complement.
CGTCGGTTTCCTGTGAGACAGTGGTAACGACCCTGTCGAGCCGGCCCATACATATTGTAGACAAATCTGTCTACAGTGTGGCTCTACCACTCCAAATTTCACTCTTTTTTGGAGTTTGTAGCTTATCCGAGAAATAGAAAATTATATAGTCTATGAAAAATGAATTTTGATTTACAAGTATGTTGTTACCAGTTTAATAAAGCAACCATATTTTTTTTGTGAATTTGCCCTCAGCAATGTGACTCAAATGTTGTGGTAAATGTTCTCTTTGTATTACTAATTAGTTGACAAAGTCACTTTTGTTTTTAAATTCAAATGAGTTATTATATTTTACAGTACATATATTTAATCAGATGTTAATTTTTATTTATTCGTTTCTTAAATGCATTTGTACATATTAATCATTTATTTTACATATGTTATGTGTTATTATATTACTTTACGTTCTACTGCCTAAACTAACTGAAGTATTGCGAGCGATGAAGTTTATTCGATACCCCCTAGGGACATTTTTATTGTGCCCGGAAAAATAGTCCATGCACGTAGTGATAACGGGACACGACCGGGATTCTACGTCTTATTGTCACCAGGGACATTTTAACCCCCGGAAAGAAACCGGGTTCTGTTATGTTTGACTTTATTGTCTGTGTGTGTGTTTGTCTATGGCATCGTAGCGCCAGAGTGATTTGCTCAGTCAGGCGAGTGATCTGCTCGTCTAGTTATTTAATGATTTAAAAAACATGTTCCAATTGATCATTAGGCGTACCAAGGATTGCTCCCATATATTAATCTCCTAACCGATGGACAAAACAATGTAGCTGCTAAAGATTGCTGCCCGCCCATTTCAAAATTTACCCTCGCCTTCAAAGTCCTTTAATGTTGACAACGCGTTTTCTGTTAATATAGGTGTACATGGGTGATGGAGATAATTTACCATTAAGTGACCTATTTGCTCGTTTGCGGCTCATGACATAAAAAACCGAAGTCAGATCTCTAATATCAACTTCACTAACTATACCGGACACAGAAATGCAAGTCTTAGCAGCGATAATACAGTCGGAAGTCGATAAACAAGCAGTGCTCGGGAAGCGTCGAGAACGTTTCAAGTGATTGATGATAGCCTGCCAAGCGGAGGACCTCTTACACTATAGACTTGCTGTGATTTATAAACGTTTATCTAAACCATAAGCCTCTGTGTGAACTGAGCACGCGCTTTACTGAAAATATATCTAGAAATGTGCGCATATGTTGCGAAAGTCTTCGGAAAGTACTGCGTGTGAATTTGATTGCGTTGCGTTTTGGTTATTGTCGAACAACTTTTTAGGGTCCCATACACAAAGGGTACCATAGGTAACCTATTACAGATTCTACGCCGTCTGGTGTCTGTTTTAGTATATTTATCAATAACTTAAAATAATAAAAGTAAAACATAATGATTTCTTATGTTTACGCGAATATTACTCATTGAAATAAAACTAATTTCTAAGTGGAGTCCACCCCGTGACCACGAAGGCTGAAAAGCTTTCGAAACGTCGGGGTCAAAATTAACAAAAAACCGCGATAAAATCCGGTTTAAATTTAAATTAGTTTTATTTCAAAAAGTAAAACAGTGGGAGCATGGAACCCTCGGTACGCAAGTCCGATTCACGTTTGATCGGTTTTTTAGAATGCATAATCCTACAAACTAAGACTTTTTCCCGGGTTCCCGTGACCGGGCATTTGAAAGAGCCTCGTACTTAAATGTTACTTACATGTATATGGTGTAATTTCTAATTAAAAACGTTTCGTTTACAAGTTGTGCTTTACTTACCTATGTATTTTTGAAAAAATATTTTATTGATTCTTATTTTCTATATTAGTATTATTCTAATAACTATACAAATGGCCGATACGTTGTTACAATATCAATTAAGGACTTTATAAGACTTATTATTTAGTATTCCCAGGAAAGTGAGCATTTTGTTTCCGGATTCCTGGACTAAGAAAAAGTCGAGAAAATACAAACCCAACTACAAACATACAATGAGGTAAACATAACCCTGCGTTGCCGCGCAGTTTGCTAAAAATAGCTTTCACCATACCACATAGCGACGTATGACTTTCAGATAACAAAAGTGGAGTGATGATGTTTCGGCGGGTGCTCGGTATCCCGCCCTTTCCATGTTTGGCGTCGCGACGTCTTCGGACGTCCCTCGTTACGTCCCGTCCAACCGTCCTCACGTCCATTGAATCGAGTTTCCTTTTCTGCCCACTCTTATTGTCATTCGGTTTGGTAAGCCACGTTCACGAACATTTTTACGACTGGCCGAACGTGTTTTCTTTGTTTGTTCGAAACTATCTGCGGTTTTTCCTCTAATCTTATTACATGACGTTCATTGGACACGTCTATGGATACCTAACATGTCGGATAAGTCGTAAGTCACTGCCGCACTCAGAGATGTCACTAAACTTTAATTATTAATTCTCAGAGACGTCTATAATTTTTTTTCTGTACTCAGTAAAATAGTATAAATCATTTTCTGTATTAATTAACGAAACATAGTGAATTAACAGAGTGTGGAAATAATCGAATTTTATGAAATGATTTAATGACAAAGTTATTAGATGTTTTTGAGTGCGGTAATTATTAAGTGTCACTTAAGTTATATTCTAAAATGCAAAATAAAACCTAATGAAGTCAAAAACACGTATAAAATGATGATTTATTCTGTTTAAATATACGCTTTTATAATGATGTTACAAGGAAAACAAAACAGTATATTTAATGAAGACTGTCTTACTTTTTGCTATAAAAAGAACCAAACATACCTATACCTACAGGATATTTATTTTATTTATTTGCATATTCATATCTTGCAACTCAATCATATAAAACTTGTCTGTCCCATAATTTACAGTTAACACTTCACTCAACGTCAACTCGTTAGTCAATAAATAAATATTCTAATTTGATTGCTCTTTAGCCAAGCATTTACCACCTGCGATCCGATGTTAATATACCATCATAACAATACGTTATTTTTCTTCTCACACAATAAATTATTAACAAAACGAAGCATTATAACCGCATAGAGAAACAATATACTATAATTACGATACACTGTCTGATTAATTGACTGTAAATAATTGTCAATAAATTGACTTCGATTAATTATTTTAGTGAAACTACACGACACAATAGAGGCGTGGTGAAAGCCCAACGGAGTTCCAGGAAGCCCTTCAAACTTTACTAATATACTTGTATTCGGGACGCATTCGTGATTCGAACCGCACTGGTGGTTTAGCTACAAACCGCTTCAGTACCTATAATTAGTAGTTAATTAAGAAATGTTACTATTCGCAGAAACTTTTAGGAAGTAATACTTCAATTGCTAGCTTTATCTGCTAAGCGCTTTAGCACTTTCTTACCTGTCCTATTTTCTCTTACAATTAATTAATATTTTAACATCGTTCTATTTTACTTAGAAAACCATTACTACGTGTGTCATTTACACAAGATTTATAGATAAATAAATTAATAAAACTATAACTGCGTTTACACCTCACAAACGTTATTGTGTTACGAGAAACGAAACGTATAACATTATTGCATAGTATGGATTTAATGAGACAAGTTTTTCTGTACCTAATAAGATGCACAATTCACATTTATATGTGCAATTGTATGTAGTAATAAAAAAATATATTTAGCAGTTATTATCAATACAGTTTCTTCAGTATAGTGAAAGGAGTGTAAACTTTTAAAGAACGAACATTATAATAAGTACTTTCTTAATTTTATATTCTTATATGTTTTTATTTTAACGTTTAAAAAATTAAAACAACACTTTTAAAAATATGGAGTAAGTACCGTACACACAAGCTCTGAATTATATATTATTATACGTCCCACTGGCCTCAGTCGTGATTCTAAATCTATCAAAAATAGTTCATCGTTTAAATAATTTTCAAAAGGAACCTTCTACACGAATAACAAACAATTGAATATGTATCTTATTTGATATTCCACATAGAATAATTTTGTTTTACAATACTCAATAGCCTGTAATATATTAATAACTTGATACAGTAAATCATGCGGCAAGATTTTAGTGTTTATTAAAATCCCTATGGTTAAGTGCACGCGCTCCATCTGCTCATTTTAAGTACATATGTTCGTTGGTTTATTGCGCCGGCTGTGTTATTGGAAACTCTTTCGTATTTTATAATGTTCTGAACTTCCTTTGACGTTTTTATATCCCTATACAATATTCATATACAGGATATGCCAGTTATAGCACATCATGGAATGGTATTTTGTCTTTTATGATACTATTTTTGAGACTATTTGGCTACAATGTTACTATGACCCATGTAAAATGCAATGTAGTACAAAATCTGTGACACCCAATGTAATTCATTGGTCGAAACCGCCGTACCGTTCCACATATTGTACTAGTAATTAATCCTATGCTATACAGTATATATTCTACTTATAGAGCCCTAAGCTGTCTGACTCGATCGCTGTCAAATGGCAGTGATCGTTAAGCTTTGTCAGCAATGTTGATTAAATGTTTGTAACCCCGCGTCAGCTTCTTATTCGTCAATCGTTTTATTTTGGTAGAGCCACTCTGTAGGCAGATTTGTCTACAGTATGAATGGGCCAGCTCTGTTGGGTTGATACCACTGTCTCAGAAAACCGACATGAAATTGCAGCTTGTTGTTATGTTGCGTTTCGTACGGTGAGTGAGATCTTCGGAGGCCCAAATCATCCTTTCTCTTCCTAATCCCTTAGTTCAGCCATTACCTTATCCCAGCGATTCCCTTAGCACATCATATTATTGATGTAATAAAAATATTAGCACAGTACCTATATTGAAACGATGATACCAAAGATTTCACTCTATTTCAATCTGCGATCCTATCTCTGCGTGCCTTTCAAGTCGTCATATTTTCTTTAGGAGCAATCTCACGATGTGCCCGTATCTCAGTATGAACGTGTGTATAGATACATCGTGCACAGCCCGCTTTAGATATCTAGATTGCGGCTGCACCGACCCGTTAACCCGTATGCAAATATTTGTCTGAGTGCACCGACGCGACCGCTCAGCGTTCATAAATACGGAGATTAATCCCCGGTCTCCACTGAACATACTTTAATCCACGTGCCACTATAAACGGAGTTTCACTTTGCAAACGTTAATTAAATACCACAGATGGGCGATATGCATATTTTTTAAATATTCGGCCCCGGCCGCGGTATCGAGATGTAGTTTTGTGTTGTATGTTCGTGTCATTGCTGTTTTGACACCAATTTTTATTGTTGCGATGTTATTTGTATTTTATCTCGTATTTTTTTAATTGAACTGTCGTTAAATAGACGGGTGATTATCCGGTTGAAAATGGTAAAAATAGAAACAAATTTATAGTAGAATCAAACCCATTGTAAAAGGAAGAGAATACAACAAAAGTGATAGGAAAAATAAATTAACGGCGATCTGAGGTCGGGAAGTGGGAAGGGGGGGGCTTTTAAGGGTAAAAAACGGTTTATCTCGATTTCCGGAAAAACTACAAGTCCTATGGAAAAAAGTTAAATCGCAAAGTTGTAGGTAATAAAAAGATCTACAACTTTTGTATACACACTTTCTTCACATAACCTCAAAATATATGTGAAAAATTCAAATAACCAAGTTTTTTGTTTTTATTTTTATCTATTATAATAAATCATTTTTTTTCACGAAATTTGGTGAAAACTTACCTTTTTGTATCCCAAATACACTGTAATTTTTTTGATTTAAAATATTTATTTTTGCACCTTATTTTGACTTAATATCGAAAAAGCAGCCTAATTTTCAAACGAAAATTCTCACGTCAAAATATGAGCTTTTTTAAAAAAGTTTGTTGGTTTCTTGTTCATTGAATTCTCTTCTTTCTGATGGTGTAAAAAAATATATACATTACTATGGTAAATGTGCTCAGAAAATGTAAAGTTATAAGTTAATATTTAATAAGACATATCTACAATATTTTGAGTAAGTTGTAGAATCTTAACGTTGCTCTTTTCTAAACTTATTACAATATATATTAGAACTACATACATTGAAGGAACGTCATAAAGTAAAATAATTAGTATAATATAATAGTTTTTTTGTGCATGATCTTCAAGAACTATATGAATAAATCAACTAAACACGCAATAAGAGCTTGAGCAGACCAGTCCACACAAGCAGCACCCGTTCACGAGCATGACGCATGTGCCAGCCATCGGCCTCCTCAACCATGTTACAGGGAAGTGACCGACCCGGCACACGACGCCGCCGCAAGCACAGACATTAAAGCGAGCATGACATACCCAAACTGCTTAAAATTAGCGTATATAGTAACATTTTCTGAGCACATTTACCATAGTAATGTATATATTTTTTTACACCATCAGAAAGTAGAGAATTCAATGAACAAGAAACCAACAAACTTTTTTAAAAAATCTCATATTTTGACGTGAGAATTTTCGTTTGAAAATTAGGCTGCTTTTTCGATATTAAGTCAAAATAAGGTGCAAAAATAAATATTTTAAATCAAAAAAATTACAGTGTATTTGGGATACAAAAAGGTAAGTTTTCACCAAATTTCGTGAAAAAAAATGATTTATTATAATAGATAAAAATAAAAACAAAAAACTTGGTTATTTGAATTTTTCACATATATTTTGAGGTTATGTGAAGAAAGTGTGTATACAAATGTTGTAGATCTTTTTATTACCTACAACTTTGCGATTTAACTTTTTTCCATAGGACTTGTAGTTTTTCCGGAAATCGAGATAAACCGTTTTTTACCCTTAAAAGCCCCCCCCCTTCCCACTTCCCGACCTCAGATCGCCGTTAATTTATTTTTCCTATCAATTTTGTTGTATTCTCTTCCTTTTACAATGGGTTTGATTCTACTATAATTTAATTATGTTTCAAATTGGAAAATCACCGGTCTAAAATGGAAATGGTCCTTTTTGAACATCAGATATTTTTATTTTGATATCCGATAAAGCGTAACGAACTAGTTTTAACAGTTGAAACGAGAGACTTTTACAATTCCTTGATAGTCGCAGTCGGCGGTGTATAGTAAATATTGCGACACTTTCAATTTAGTTTCTCTAATGGATATGCTATATACGTATGAGTTGAATACTTTAAAATTTCACGTTTACGCTCCTACAAGTTAAGCTGTAAGCTAGGCGGCTTCCAATGAAAGTTTACACAAAAGATAGTTGGAGCTTGTTGGCTAAGATTCGGCCGACGTTCGCACGCTGAAATCGCACAACTGCAGCGTGAATTGAGCTGAGTGGCAAAAAGAAATTTTGAAGGCTTAAAGTATTTTCTTTTAAAGTGAGCAATTCTAGCCAATAGCAGCAATAGCAGTTTGAGTTTACAGCCAATGTGATTGGTACTCACAAACGATACATTATTGTAAAAGAGTTTATATCGCATAGTAACGTGGATAAAAATAACTTGGCGTGATATAATTTCATGCTCGATTGGTACAAAGTATATTGAAATGTCCTTTTAAGTGAGGTAACATCGAGATTGTTTAATCGATTAAGTTGAAGTTGACATTATAATGCGTCGTAGTCTGTACCAGTGCGTAACATCTCAAGCTTTCAAAGTATAATATTCACTAACATTTTTTTTACTAGCCCTGAATTATATGCGCCCCACTGCTGGGCAAGGGCCTCCTCAACTGAATAAGAGGGGTTAGGCCTTAGTTATTAACATTAATCATTATTATTATTTGAGTCGAGCACTGACTATTGAAATAAATATGTTTATAATTTATTACAGCATTTTTTGTTAAATAATGATAAACCGTTCAGGTAGTTTCATAATATTTATCAGAAGCAAAAGTGATTATAAAATATAGCTGAGTTTATTTCTTAAATTTCGGATCAATGATGAAGCATCACCTTCATTATGAAAGTCAAAATAATTTACATTTGTATAGATAGGTGCTTACCAATGTTTATATTTTATATATTATCAGACTGTCAATAATAATAATCATTAATAAATTAAATATTATGAGTAGTGAATAACGACGATCGATAGGTTCAGTTCTTTACAGAAAATAGTAATAAGTTTTCTTAATATAATAATTTTCGTTTTCGTGAGTAATAAATTTTACAATTTTCACTCCAGAAATGCAAACATTTTCAATTGGAATACGAGTTTTAAATTAAAAGTTATACAAAGTAGTTGGGAACAGCTTGAGAGCTGGCGTGTATTGATTTCGGAATATAGCACACAGTGTGCTGCACACTGCACATTGTGCCCGATTGTATTGCACTTTTATACTGTACGGCAATGAGTAAAGCCTGGCCGTAAACCTGAATAGCTGTCCTAGAGATTATGACAAAAATGGCTTATTTGTTTTAGTAAGCCGGTTCATCCGTCGGCTTGAAAATATCAGTCAAGGTTTCGATTTGATCGTCGTCGCTTTTGAATTGTACTAATAATTCCATCATTGATGGTTTCTTTATAGCAGAGGCCGGCAAATGAGCTAGTGGGTCATCTGATGGTAAGTGATCTCCACTCAAAAGGAAAGGAATAGTGATTAGGAAGGGAAAAGGGATTTGTCTCTCTGGAAATCTCACTCAACATAGGAAACGCAATAGCGGTATTTCTGTGGCAATGCTAATAACCTGGTCGAATCCCTTCATTTATGCTGTAGACAAAAGTGTCTATTGTAGCTTAACTACCTATAATACTGCGCCATGATACAAAAATAACTTACTTCCTCATTTGAAAGTGAACACAAATTTCTATGCAACAGTCATTATGAACCTTACTAGTTATAATGCTGGCACTAGTTCGCGCCGTGAGATTGTAAAACATGACGAAACAAATTTTCACACCTGCCTACACATTACACTGTACACAGTGCGCTTGTTTACTATGCAAGTGTCAAAGTAAACTGTTCGATTCCCAGCGTCCACCGAATGAATGAGTAGTCACACATATTGTATCCTAAATTGAATACTTTAGAGATGTTAATGTACTTTTCCTATGAGTGTATAAAATCCTACCAATATTATAAATACGAAAGTAACTCTATCTGTCCGTTCTCACGGCTAACTGGCTGAGAAGATATTAATGAAATTTGGTTAGGAGATACGTTATATCCAGGGGAAGAACATAAGGTCCTTTTAGTCCTGGACAAAGACATTCAGGTAGGCGAAGCCGTGGACAAAAGCTAGTCCTGAAATTGCAATCACAAATATGTATCGAATTCTTACGTTCTCAGCTTTTCTATTCTTAAAAAGTACTCGTTTAGAAGAGAAAAGACGTCCACTCGCTGAAAAATGTGCAAAATTATAACTTTTAATCTTTTTTAGTTTATTCATATAATAAAGTTTGAAATTATGCAACGTCAATGTTCCTTTTTTTATTTTTTTCTCACGTTGGCATTGTGAACAGCGCAAGTTTAAAACGGCGAAACTTGTCAGGCATTCGGCCGCAGGGTTTCGGATTCATAAACATTTTTCCTCGTAAATATTTGTAAGGCGCTTTTATTGTCCCCGTTTCTGAGACTGTAGCCTCCCTTCTCAAACCGTCTCTGGTCGTCGTGTTTTTTTTTGTGTATTTTACGAACTCCGCAGGTGTTACAGTAAAAATAACAGCCTGAAGGTATACGACTGTGCGTCGCGTCCAACCCGGAGGTAATAGCACAATCGTAACTCGCTTTACAACATTGCAATGTAATGTGTGATGGAGGTTTTATTGAATTGAGCGTGTTGGATATTGTATGGGCATCGTTTCCACACACGCTGCATGGTTACGTACATCTGATGCACATACGGTACTGAGATTGTTAAACTTGGCATACGTGGATAATCTTTTTTTTATAGTTGATAGAATGACGAGACGAGCAAGACGCTCGCCTGATGGTAAGCGCCACGCCTGCCAATTACGTTGGGCCGTCGTTGAAGATGCAAAAAAATACGATTTAATTTCTTACAAACTAATTTATTAATTAAAAGTTACAATTAAAGTACTACATGCTAAAGGGTTGACTCTCCCGATCAAGGTTGGAACGAAAAGAGTGCTTGAAGCCGGGCTACGGTATCTAATATATCTTTTAGTTTCGCAATCATCAATGACGCGACGCAGGTGCTACCGAGTTCCACTCAGTGCAGGTGTTGTTGTCATCCATGGGAAGTGACGAATTCTTGGTAGGTGGCGAGGTGTTGTAATACGTCATCCAACCGCGCGGTGGGTCCTTACTTAACATCTCCCTCCGCAAGATCAGCATCTATTTGTAGACTTTTGTCGAAAATAGTGCGGATAGAGACAAGGGATCTCCGGAGCTGCTATCCATGGCTTCTTGACCATTTTGCGTTTCGTTGTCATTAATCTTCAGCTCATTCCTTTGTAACTTGCGGCGTCGCATGAATACTGCTAGGATAATTAGTACTGATGCACCGAGTATCACGTAGACAGGTATGGTAGTATGATAGATAGTGTTCACGTTCGTTGATTCCAAAGGCATTGATTCTTGTACTGTTATCCTGGAGTTAGTCGAGTGTAGATGACTCAGGTCAATGGTATTCAGTTTCAAAATTTTCTTTGCAGGTACTTTGTATGAGTTCTTGCTAACTGCGATATTTAAATATATATCCTTTAACTTGATCGTGATAGTTGTGCGTAGAAAATGATGGGGCGTGTAGGGCGAATCCTTTGGAATGATGGCCAAATAACTTCCTTGCAACATTTCATATTGGTCTTGAGAACAGGTTAAGTGAACTTTTGTTGGGCTGGGAACGCTCAGCACGTAGTGGCGGTCGTCCAATTGTTCCATAGCTTCGGAAGACAGGATTGCTGAAGTGAAGCGGCAGGACTCGTGCATGTTTTGTTGTAGTATCAGCTGATGGATGCAATTTGATTGTTCTCCAAAGTGGTGGCTTAAGTTGTCCTCGCAAAAGTGATCGTGGTAGTACTTCGGACATTCTGTCTCTATGTACAATAGACCTTTCTCGTGGATTGCTACAAATGGATAGGCAGGTATCAGGATTTTACTATCATGATTTGGAGCTAAGGATAACTTGTATAGGATGTAGTTAGTGGGAAAGACAATTGGAAATTGAACTACCAAGATTATATATCCTAGTTTTATTATATCGAAATATTCTCTGAGGCTAACGTTTAAAATTACATCCTTATTATATAAAGTGCTTAATATGCCTAACATATCTTTAAAAGTAGCTGGGCTAAATGAAAATACCTAGTCATGTCAGATTCGTATCACTCTGTAAAATAGAGTTAATAGTTTCTTCTAACTGTTTTTGATTCGCAATGATATTACTCGTGACGTTTGAATTATCCGAAACCCACTGCTTGCTTAAACTGATTTGGTTATTTATTTCATTGGCTAAATTGTTCTTATTTCGTTCCAGAACTGCAATGGCATTATCATATTTGAGTGCATCTGTATAGTCTAAATTCCCGGATATGCTTTTTTTTTTATCACAGATCCAAGACCATCTTTTTACGCGCCTTGATTCAAAAGTAGCTAATTGATCTGAAATTCTTCTTAATTTAATTTCTAAGTATTTAATGTGAGGGGCGTATAATGATGACGTTTTATTATTTAACTGCGGTATGAGATCGAGCAACTGTTCTTTAACATAATTTACTTAAGTACGAGCATCATCTAAGTTTATAGTTCGGACGAATGAGTGGTAGTGTGAGATAACTCTAGTGGGTCCTAAGTTGAAGGGAAGGATACCAGGTCCATCTTATAGACTTTCAAGTGTTATCTTGTCCGCTTGGGCCAGAACGAGCACTTTTAGGTACCTGTTTTAGACGAGACTTGGGTACAAGTCCGTGTTTTTCTTAGTATAAATGTGAATTGGTAGATCTTGTAAAAACTCTAACGTGCAGCAATCTTTTGCCTATGAGCCAAAAGGTTTGATATAAAGATTTGTTGTTCGGGTGTATAAGTCTGCTCGGGTTCGCGATCTTTATTAATGTTCTCGGTTATCATTGTGCGATTATGGAGTGAACTTACGTTAATTAATTCGTAGACCATCGACATGCACTTACGATGTTCCTGCATATATCCTTATAGCAAATGCTCGGTTATGTTTATGTCTAAGGGATCTCTAGGATCTAGATGGCCAGTTATCATGTCGATCGGTCGACATTTAGTAAAGCTATGTATCGAACTATTGTAGGTTAATATGGCGTACGTCATAAGATTAGAAACTGATTCTTTTCGATGTTCGAGTTTTAAAATACGTAAACGCTCCAACAGAGTAGAATGTAGACGTTCTACCATTCCATTTCCCTGTGTATTGGGGCATGTTCTGTGATAATTTTAAAATGATAATTTTATGCAATCTAGTGAAGTCTAGGAAAAGCTGGTTTGTAAGTTCTGGGCCATTATCGGTGACGTATCTGAGAGCCATACCGTGATGCGATGAGAACTTTAATAAAGCCTGAACTACACTAACGGCTGGAGCATTTCTCAGTGGATACGCTTGAGCGTACTTCGAGAAAGCATCGATTATGGTTAGGTACTTTTGAGTCTCTACATTAAATAAATCTAAGTGCACGACTTCAAAAGGCTTCGTTGAAGGTGGTACAATTTGAAGTCTTGGTCTAACTGCATTACGGTCGTATCTAGCCTGTCCGCATATACAGCATTCATTGATGTATTTTGTGACATAATCTTTCATTTTCGGCCAATAATACCTATGTGAAAGAGTGAGATAACATTCATTAATGCCTCTATGGTTGGCCTTGCCCTCGTGGTAATTTTCAATGATTGCTTTAAATAATCTTTGACGTTCTCAATTTCATTTTTAACTAAGATTAACTTCATTGCCGAATTTTTGAAGGTCCTTTGAATAACTGGTATTATAGAGTACATTTAAACTAAGCGTAGGGACACACATGTAAAGTAGTTAAGTATAAGGAGTCGCGAATAAACCATGCTACTCAATACTCGTGTATAATTGTCCAATCATCATATTAGGTATATAGCCATATTAGGTATATATATAGGTTAATAGAGCCCAACCTATTATTAACTAAACTTAGGATTGATTAAAATTCCTGTCTTTACTTATAATGTGTCCAAGATAAGCTGTCTCGAATATCAAAGAAATCTGATTTATCCATCTGAATTTTAAAATTAGACTCGCGTAGTTTTTCGCACACTTTTTGGAGGTTAACTATGTGCTCCTGAAGGGATGTCCTGAACACTATATATGTCATCTAAATAGACTAGGAATAGTGGCAGTTACCTATGTATGGGAACTCCATGCGGAATTTGAAGACCTAATTATACCTTGTTCTAACATTTTACCAATCTGTTCCTGAACCTCTTATCTATGAATATATGGATATTTGTAACTCTTGGTGTAAACTGGAATTTCGTCAGTGGTTTTGATTGAATGCTTAATTTTATTTGTGAAAGTTAGGGGTTCACCGTCTAAGTAAAATACGTCCGCGTACTGCGCGCAAAGCAATTCTGAATTAGTACGTTCTTCCTCAGGTGGTTTGTTCGAAGGCGTGAGAGTACTTCTTTAACGCGTTGATGCTGTTTTTTTTGTGAGGTACGGTCTCGAAGTTATACATCTCGGCGGAAATCGGTCTGTCCATCGAGAATATGATGTCACTTCGGCTAGGTTTGGTGATCTGAACTATGCCTCTCCTATCTGACATGCTAGTTAAACACTCTTCTATCGTACAGTTAGAAAAGTTTTGTCTCGGTATGAACGATTCTCTATCATGAGTGTTAATTAGAATTCTATCCAGTTTCTATGAATTTGCCGGTATAATGTCCTCATATAAGTTCGCGTTATGTGAATCATACACTTGGATCGGATTCGATGCGGTTTTAGTTCTGAGAATCTTATTTTTATAATCAATTACTGCTTCTCATTTATCTAACAAGTCCGTTCCTATCGGAAATCCTATATATAGTATCCTATCTTATCAGATCATCGAGCTAATTATGAAATTTGTAGATGAAAAATGTCGTACCGTTATTATCGCTGAATTTGTCAAAACTAGGCAACGTAATCGAATAGTTACATCTAGTTTTAGCATGCACATACTTCAAACGGGTCATAATTTAGTGGAAAACTGCTAAAGTACTTTTCAACTACAACAGGGCTTAAAAATGACTGATTTGCACCTGTGTCTATTAAAAACTTTAACGGCGGTGATGAAATTTGAATAAAAGAAAGTTGGCGTTGCGTTTGCAAATTAATTTCTATTTTAAGGTGTCGGATTTCTGATCCCGTTGAAAATCCTGTTCATTGCTTGTCACATCTTCAGTTTCAGCAGAAGGCTGTTTTGAAGGATATTCCTGAAGGGAGTATTCGACTGGCTGAAATTCTGCGTACTCATAATAATCATCGAAGTATGGTTCGTAATTATATTCAGGATAATACTGTCGTCGTAATTAGAATTAGTGCAATCATTAAAGTTCATTCAAGTTCAAGTTTCGTATTACATTGCTAGGAGTAAGCACCTGTGATGTAGGCGGCAAAGGTCGCGTGACGTAGTTGCTTACGCCACTCACTGGACGCGCATGATTCACCGGTTGAGAACGGCGCGGCGATATTGAAAATGCCTGCATCGAATAATGTTCGCGTTCGCTCGGTCCTTTATAAGCGTTAATAAAATTGTTAGGCGTTGGCACTTTCTTATCAGGCAACCGATTGTTCCTACTTTGCAAATACATCGCGTTTGTCTCTTCGTGAACAAATTCTAACGCCTATTCGATGGTTTCGGGTCGTATGCACCGAATACGAAAGCCTAAAGGATCGTTTAATCCTCGCACATATGCCTGTAGCGTTAATTTTAGGTATAAGTCACTCTTAGCGGCGACAGTAGTTCTGAACTGAGTCATGATGGTACTAAATAAATTTTGAAACTTTTTGTAAAAATCCTGAGCAGAGCTAAAGCCTTGAGTTAAAAGAGCCAAGTCGTTGTAAAGAGCGGTCTTATCTCTCTGATCTGCGAGATTATTAAATAAAACTTTACGAATGCCATTCCAGTCACTAGAGATACCATTAGAATTTATTAAGCGAGCAGCAGAGCCTACTACTTCATTGAGTATACCGTTGATTAAGGCGCACCTGGCTAGCTCATTACTTCCTTGTCCACAAAATTGTCGTACAAAATGTTATGTGATCAGTTTTTAAAAAAACGTGTAAGTACGTTCGGATTTCCATTAACCTGCGGTACTAACCTAAGTAATTTATATAATATATAGATATACATTATATTTAGATATTTTATTATAATATCTAACTCAGCCATATCGGTTTCTTTCTCTATGACACTATAACTTAACACTTTAACTTATAAGGTTTCTTAAACTATCACTTAAGTTTCTGTCTACTTATTGTAACTAACCTAGGGTCCAACGTTTTTCGCGATGAAAAAATCTTGGCATTTTATAATTACTAAGTTTCTTAAACTATCTACTATTTGTAGCTAACCTAGGGGTCCAAAGTTTTTTTCATATTAGTTGAAAATCTTGGTAATTTTATAACCACTAAGTTTCTTAGACTATCTACTATTTGTAGCTAACCTAGGGGTCCAAAGTTTTTTCATATTAGTTGAAAATCTTGGTAATTTTATAACCACTAAGTTTCTTAAACTATCTACTATTTGTAGCTAACCTAGGGGTCCAAAGTTTTTTCATATTAGTTGAAAATCTTGGTAATTCATATTAGTTGAATTGGGAAAACTTACGGCTAGGAATGAGCAACCACTAAGGATCTAGTGTACTCACATTAAATCGCCTTTTTTGCGTTATCAAGGTTTGGATACTTCTCGGGCGGCTCCACACGTAGATTCGGATGCTTCTTGACGCGGCGTAAAAACCACACGACCGGCGACGTTGAAGACGAAAAACGGAAATCTTCTTATAACGCGTAACCGATCGCGAGCATCCTACCGACTGCGCCAATTACGTTGGGCCGTCGTTGAAGATGCAAAAAAATACGATTTAATTTCTTACAAACTAATTTATTAATTAAAAGTTACAATTAAAGTACTACATGCTAAAGGGTTGACTCTCCCGATCAAGGTTGGAACGAAAAGAGTGCTTGAAGCCGGGCTACGGTATCTAATATATCTTTTAGTTTCGCAATCATCAATGACGCGACGCAGGTGCTACCGAGTTCCACTCAGTGCAGGTGTTGTTGTCATCCATGGGAAGTGACGAATTCTTGGTAGGTGGCGAGGTGTTGTAATACGTCATCCAACCGCGCGGTGGGTCCTTACTTAACATGCCCATAAACAGAAACAACACCACACATAACTTTGAATTACTATTAGCTTTGAACTGAACTGCGCTCGTCACGAAGTTAAGATGTTAAGTCTCATAATGCCCAGTAATTTCACTGGCTTGAATGTCCTTCAAACCGAAACACAACAGTGTTGCTTGGAGGCAGAAATAGACAAAGCGGTGGTACCAACCCAGACGGCCTCTCGCATACGAGGGACCAACCACCTTGTAATCATTTTTGTTTTTCTTGCCATAATAGGTATTTATTTGTATACCAATTTGAACAGTCAACACTACAAACGTGAAACCCTCGTTATAGAGGTACAATCAGTCTCTTGAGTCGCAGCTCATCTCTCGGAATCCAGATAGAATGCTAGTTACTGTGTATTATCGGCATGACTATTATGATCCATGTTGTTTAGTATTCTAGAAAGCCTTAAAATTGGACATCTTTATTTTGTACAACGAATGTATGAGCAAACAGCCGCGTAAGAAACAATTGAGAGTAATTTTTTTAGGAGCTAAAAACGAAGAATTTTCTTTTTCACTCTGAGGTTTTAATACACTTATTAGATGATCACTTTTTGTTGTAATGTAAGCATGATACATTTTTTTTGTAATGTAATGTTAGTAATTTCATAGTATGTCGGCAACATATGGATTCGTGGAAGTGCCTGAAAATTAGACGGTGGCAAAAAGTGCTACAAATAACAGGCGCTATTTTTATATTCTTTTTTTTAACCCATTTACGCCTGTAATACTAGAAGAATCATAGGCGCGTTGCCGATCTTAAAGGGAAGGGATAAATTAAAGGAATGGGAAGGGGAGGAGGGTTTGGGCCTCCGGATATCTCACTCGCCGTACGAAACACAGCAGCAAGTGGTTTACATCGGTTTTCTGTGAGACAATGGTAACGACCCGGTCGAGCCGGCTACATTCATGCTGTAGATAAAACAGTGTGGCTCTGCCGCCCATCAACTAGAACTAGAACTTAACATCACCTCATAATAGAAAATATTTTTTTTAAAACAAAAACAACATATAATTAACGTTATTTTTAAAAATATATGTAAAAAAAGCAAAGAACTGTGAAAGTAATTTGATATCCGACCGAATCTCTACTTCTCTGTAGATACAAACATTTGTTTAACCCACAAACGTTTGTTCCATCCTTTTCAATTTAACGTAATAAAAATATAGTATCGTTTTACGTGGTTACACTACATTCAGTCCTACTTCGTATAATACGAACATCCACCTCGATTTATCATTTGTATCCTGGATTGTCTCGGGTTTAATTTGTACGGATTTTAATGAGACAAATAGGATACTTAAATTCATTATATTTCAAGATTATAATTATTTGCTGAAAATTATAAATCGTGCTTTTAAAACCCATTAATTTAATTGAGATTACGGTTGGTATTATAAGTGAAATTTGATCTTTACCACGCTTATAGTGAACAATAATACCAGTTATTAGCCTTTATACAATTATTTTGTGCAAAAAACATATGAGTGTAGCATAATTTCCCCGGATTGGTAAAACTACACAATATCACAACTTATTCTCTCTCGCATGTGAATCGATACTCAGAAGTATCGATTCACGTGCAAGACATAGTGTTGCGCCTGTTCAAAGCGAATGCAAAGTACACCGCCCAGAACTAAATTCATTTTCAATACAAATCGCCACACATAACATTGAAGCGCTTTGAAATGTAATACCGTATAACTTTATTGAACGCTGCATTGAAGTTGACCGCAGAGCGGATGTATGCCGGTGTTCGCGATCCGCGCCCACACGAACTTCCGTCTATAGGCCAGTGTTTCTCAACCTTTTTTAGGCCATGCCCCACCTTAAAATGTTTTTGTTAAATTTGTCACCGATATCTAAATACTATTTATTAATATCATTGCATTTAAATAACCTAAAGCGAGAGGGTTAAAGTCGTGTCGAGTCTATTTTTAAATTGCCCCCCTGTGGGGCATGGGCCCCACGTTGGGAAACACTGGTCTAGGCCGTCCTCGGCAAATAGAGAGGCACCGTGCCAGCCCTGCAGCGGGTAGACTCGCCACCTAACTGGGGTTTTACGGGATTGCCTGTTTTCAGAATTCGGATATTCTAGAATTTGAATTTACGTGATGTGGCCATTGAGGTGTTGTGGATGCGATTCGTAGGAGACGGGGCAAATGTGTGTGATTTTGAGGTGGATTAGAACTAAGTATAATCATTGTTTGTAGAACACGATCCCTCAAATATATAAGGATTCACGATCACGATATCTCGTAAATGTTTTATGGAAGTTGTTTTAAATTTAACGACTTCATCTTAAATAAACACAATATAGGGCTGCCACTGAAAACGTATTTCTTTAGTTATTTTTTTTTATTTAATTGAATGACGAGACGAGCAAGGTGCTCGCCTGATGGTAAACGCCACGCCTGCCCATAAAAAGAAGCAACAACGCACAGAACGTTGAATTACAAAGCACCGCATGGCACTGAACTGCGCTCGTCACCCCGAGGCATAAGATGTTAAGTCTCATAATGCCCAGTAATTTCACTGGCTTCAATATCCTTCAAACACGACAGTGCTTACACACTGTTGCTGGCGGCACAAATAGACAAAGCGGTGGTACCAACCCAGACGGCTTCTCGCATACGAGGGACCACCACCTTGTGCATATTTTCAAGCATTTCGTATTTCTTATAATAAATACCACCAATCGCTTATACATTTCGTAAACATATTTTTTAATAGTGATAAGTTATTATTCATTAAACATTATACAAATGCATTACATAATTTTGCAATATAATCGTGTGAATAGAAATTCAGCTATTGCTGGAAAGTCTATAACTTCTACCGATCGCGGAAAAGTGTGAAAATATTTGGAGTCGCAGGTGTGGAAGTTCTCACGTTAACTATTCCCGATATATACACGGGTATATACGGATATAAATGCCCTCCAGTTACATTACCTACGTTGGTGGAACGTTTTCGCTTCTCAATTGTTATTGTTCCTTCACGTATTAGACGGTCGGGTTGCTTAAATGAAGCCAGTATATCTTTTTCCTGTAAGTGAATGTTTTCGGATATTTTATATTGTATCCTAGAATTTTAGTATGTCTACGTATTTAGATGGAAATGTTGTAGTGTAAAATAATACATAAATACCTTTCTTTGGTCTGTGGTTTTATGTGCCTGGTAGATTCGGTTCCATTAGTTTGAAACGGTTTAATAATATTATTCTTAGGTTTGGTCGCCCTTTCGTTTAGTAGTAGAGACAGTACTTTGACTCAAAAAAAGAGAGGAAATCATGGAATTCTTGGATTGGTCATTGGTGTAGTAGCAAAGTACCAAAGCTGAGAACCATGAGGTCATGGGTTCAAATCTCATGTGGAGCAATCATAATTCGTGTTAGTTATTAGAAAAATCACACATGAGTTGCCCGGGCCTATAATCTGTGTCCGGCAATGGCGTTATGCTCGCCACTTATCATATTATGGGACGGAAATAAGCTTTGCGAAGCGTGGATGCACTAGGTTGTAGGTACCTATGGATACTACAGGCATTCGATTTTATTATGTGTTATTCGAGTTTATTGTGTGTTCTCTATATGTTTCGCATTTTGCAAAAATTGCGGCAACCGAATCACGCCGAACTCATGGTTTGTGTGGAGTTATTCATCGTTCCGACACATCGTTTTGATTTACAACTATTTATTATGTAGAGTCATTGTGGATAGATTATTAGATTTAATTATTTATTATATTTGAATAAAATGGGGTCGTTCACAATATACACGTCACAACTTGCAACTTTTTTGATTTAGTATTCAGGGCAGAGGTGCGGCCGGTTGCCGGTGTTGCCACCGTGTCTACGTGATAATGATAAATGTGGCTCTCGCTAACCTCTATCAAAATATTTCCCGATTTTCCCCCGGAGGACCGGTCGGCTCGTTTTCCTAAATGAAAAATCCTGACTTCCCATTGTTTTCACACACAACAAAACGACGAAACCCTTTTTTTTTCCAAAAAATCTTGCAGAAATTCACAGCTCAACGTTAATTAATTGCTTTCGCGCCATCGTAATTTTTAGTACGTCAGTGTTTCTGATATTTCATTTCGGCGATGTCACATTCCAGTTCTGAAGTAATCCGAGCAGCGAAACGTTTAGATTCATAATGTACATAAAACAGAAGATCGCCCGAAGGCTCCGTCGCGTCGTTATTGGATATCGCTTACAAGGGGTTCTATGTTTGACAGTGAGACAGGCGCCGTCGATCGTTTTATCTTCGTGAAAGGAAGTCATGTCACAAAAGCGAGCCACTTGCGAGCTCGCTTTGCAAAAGGAGATCGGCAAAAACTGTCTTCCGTCGCGGTGCGAGTAAATAGCGGCAGTCCATTAGAGGGCGCACGGGTGAGGTCGCGGACTCGAAGTCAGCGGCAAGCGGCGGCGACGCGGGTACATCGGTTTTCTGTGAGACAATGGTAACGACCCGGTCGAGCCGGCTACATTCATGCTGTAGATAAAACAGTGTGGCTCTGCCGCCCATCAACTAGAACTAGAACTTAACATCACCTCATAATAGAAAATATTTTTTTTAAAACAAAAACAACATATAATTAACGTTATTTTTAAAAATATATGTAAAAAAAGCAAAGAACTGTGAAAGTAATTTGATATCCGACCGAATCTCTACTTCTCTGTAGATACAAACATTTGTTTAACCCACAAACGTTTGTTCCATCCTTTTCAATTTAACGTAATAAAAATATAGTATCGTTTTACGTGGTTACACTACATTCAGTCCTACTTCGTATAATACGAACATCCACCTCGATTTATCATTTGTATCCTGGATTGTCTCGGGTTTAATTTGTACGGATTTTAATGAGACAAATAGGATACTTAAATTCATTATATTTCAAGATTATAATTATTTGCTGAAAATTATAAATCGTGCTTTTAAAACCCATTAATTTAATTGAGATTACGGTTGGTATTATAAGTGAAATTTGATCTTTACCACGCTTATAGTGAACAATAATACCAGTTATTAGCCTTTATACAATTATTTTGTGCAAAAAACATATGAGTGTAGCATAATTTCCCCGGATTGGTAAAACTACACAATATCACAACTTATTCTCTCTCGCATGTGAATCGATACTCAGAAGTATCGATTCACGTGCAAGACATAGTGTTGCGCCTGTTCAAAGCGAATGCAAAGTACACCGCCCAGAACTAAATTCATTTTCAATACAAATCGCCACACATAACATTGAAGCGCTTTGAAATGTAATACCGTATAACTTTATTGAACGCTGCATTGAAGTTGACCGCAGAGCGGATGTATGCCGGTGTTCGCGATCCGCGCCCACACGAACTTCCGTCTATAGGCCAGTGTTTCTCAACCTTTTTTAGGCCATGCCCCACCTTAAAATGTTTTTGTTAAATTTGTCACCGATATCTAAATACTATTTATTAATATCATTGCATTTAAATAACCTAAAGCGAGAGGGTTAAAGTCGTGTCGAGTCTATTTTTAAATTGCCCCCCTGTGGGGCATGGGCCCCACGTTGGGAAACACTGGTCTAGGCCGTCCTCGGCAAATAGAGAGGCACCGTGCCAGCCCTGCAGCGGGTAGACTCGCCACCTAACTGGGGTTTTACGGGATTGCCTGTTTTCAGAATTCGGATATTCTAGAATTTGAATTTACGTGATGTGGCCATTGAGGTGTTGTGGATGCGATTCGTAGGAGACGGGGCAAATGTGTGTGATTTTGAGGTGGATTAGAACTAAGTATAATCATTGTTTGTAGAACACGATCCCTCAAATATATAAGGATTCACGATCACGATATCTCGTAAATGTTTTATGGAAGTTGTTTTAAATTTAACGACTTCATCTTAAATAAACACAATATAGGGCTGCCACTGAAAACGTATTTCTTTAGTTATTTTTTTTTATTTAATTGAATGACGAGACGAGCAAGGTGCTCGCCTGATGGTAAACGCCACGCCTGCCCATAAAAAGAAGCAACAACGCACAGAACGTTGAATTACAAAGCACCGCATGGCACTGAACTGCGCTCGTCACCCCGAGGCATAAGATGTTAAGTCTCATAATGCCCAGTAATTTCACTGGCTTCAATATCCTTCAAACACGACAGTGCTTACACACTGTTGCTGGCGGCACAAATAGACAAAGCGGTGGTACCAACCCAGACGGCTTCTCGCATACGAGGGACCACCACCTTGTGCATATTTTCAAGCATTTCGTATTTCTTATAATAAATACCACCAATCGCTTATACATTTCGTAAACATATTTTTTAATAGTGATAAGTTATTATTCATTAAACATTATACAAATGCATTACATAATTTTGCAATATAATCGTGTGAATAGAAATTCAGCTATTGCTGGAAAGTCTATAACTTCTACCGATCGCGGAAAAGTGTGAAAATATTTGGAGTCGCAGGTGTGGAAGTTCTCACGTTAACTATTCCCGATATATACACGGGTATATACGGATATAAATGCCCTCCAGTTACATTACCTACGTTGGTGGAACGTTTTCGCTTCTCAATTGTTATTGTTCCTTCACGTATTAGACGGTCGGGTTGCTTAAATGAAGCCAGTATATCTTTTTCCTGTAAGTGAATGTTTTCGGATATTTTATATTGTATCCTAGAATTTTAGTATGTCTACGTATTTAGATGGAAATGTTGTAGTGTAAAATAATACATAAATACCTTTCTTTGGTCTGTGGTTTTATGTGCCTGGTAGATTCGGTTCCATTAGTTTGAAACGGTTTAATAATATTATTCTTAGGTTTGGTCGCCCTTTCGTTTAGTAGTAGAGACAGTACTTTGACTCAAAAAAAGAGAGGAAATCATGGAATTCTTGGATTGGTCATTGGTGTAGTAGCAAAGTACCAAAGCTGAGAACCATGAGGTCATGGGTTCAAATCTCATGTGGAGCAATCATAATTCGTGTTAGTTATTAGAAAAATCACACATGAGTTGCCCGGGCCTATAATCTGTGTCCGGCAATGGCGTTATGCTCGCCACTTATCATATTATGGGACGGAAATAAGCTTTGCGAAGCGTGGATGCACTAGGTTGTAGGTACCTATGGATACTACAGGCATTCGATTTTATTATGTGTTATTCGAGTTTATTGTGTGTTCTCTATATGTTTCGCATTTTGCAAAAATTGCGGCAACCGAATCACGCCGAACTCATGGTTTGTGTGGAGTTATTCATCGTTCCGACACATCGTTTTGATTTACAACTATTTATTATGTAGAGTCATTGTGGATAGATTATTAGATTTAATTATTTATTATATTTGAATAAAATGGGGTCGTTCACAATATACACGTCACAACTTGCAACTTTTTTGATTTAGTATTCAGGGCAGAGGTGCGGCCGGTTGCCGGTGTTGCCACCGTGTCTACGTGATAATGATAAATGTGGCTCTCGCTAACCTCTATCAAAATATTTCCCGATTTTCCCCCGGAGGACCGGTCGGCTCGTTTTCCTAAATGAAAAATCCTGACTTCCCATTGTTTTCACACACAACAAAACGACGAAACCCTTTTTTTTTCCAAAAAATCTTGCAGAAATTCACAGCTCAACGTTAATTAATTGCTTTCGCGCCATCGTAATTTTTAGTACGTCAGTGTTTCTGATATTTCATTTCGGCGATGTCACATTCCAGTTCTGAAGTAATCCGAGCAGCGAAACGTTTAGATTCATAATGTACATAAAACAGAAGATCGCCCGAAGGCTCCGTCGCGTCGTTATTGGATATCGCTTACAAGGGGTTCTATGTTTGACAGTGAGACAGGCGCCGTCGATCGTTTTATCTTCGTGAAAGGAAGTCATGTCACAAAAGCGAGCCACTTGCGAGCTCGCTTTGCAAAAGGAGATCGGCAAAAACTGTCTTCCGTCGCGGTGCGAGTAAATAGCGGCAGTCCATTAGAGGGCGCACGGGTGAGGTCGCGGACTCGAAGTCAGCGGCAAGCGGCGGCGACGCGGGTGCGGCGCGTTCAAATGCATAGATTTAAATGGACCCGGTCTCGAAAGCAGCGGCGCGGCGCGGCCGCGAGGAGCGACGTACGAGCGGCGCGCGCCAAATGAGCGGCAACTGCGCGTCTGCATTGACGTAGTGTTGTGTATTTTCAAAAATGCCCGCCGACGTGGTGGAGCAAATTATTTCAATGATTTTTTATATGGAACATCATATTCACATCAATTTCGTTCGCGAACGGACACTAATTTCTCATAGTACAACACTACGCCGCTCGTCGCGCCGCGCGATCTGCCCGCTGACTTCGAGACCGGGTCTCCGCCGCACCCGCGCCGCACCCGCTGACTTCGAGTCCGCGGCCTGATAGAGCGGGCGCGGGTGCGAGCGCGGGAACGACAACGGGCAGGGGATAACGTGTTTCGAACGGATCGAATCACGGGGACCAGCCCATTATGCAGATTTTCCATTAGTGGAAAATTCAAAGTGTCCCTCTTCTTAGTTCTGCTTTGCAAGATGTTATGGCAAAGACTTTCTCTATTATATCCTTTGAATGGCTCGCAATTATTGTTTGATGTTCTTTTGGCACCAAAGTTCACAGTTTTGTCCGGAACAATCTCGGATAATGTGATATCTTCGGATATTTCGCCGTTATTTCGCTCTCTTAGTTAGGGTTATTAAATATTCATTAATACTTCTGTTCATTACGGATATAAGAATAGCTAAGTAACGATTTAATGAAAGGTTTTCACTTTCACACGCAAGTGCAATGTCTCGAATGCTTTTTTTTATATATCCGAGCTCGGCAAAGTGACTTCACTACACTTGATAGTAAGCGTAGTGTAATAAAAAAAACAACCGACAAACAATGAGTTTATCGGTGGTCACCAGAATCATGCCGGCCTGTATAAATGCTTCTTCATACTTCGGAGAGGGAAGAAGTAAATCGAGGGGCCTGCGACAGGACAGGCGGATGTACGCTACAGGCACAGGGATACAAGGATGTGCTCCTATTCCAGACCCAAACACCCATCAAGCCATGTCGCAAGCCCCTCAGGAAAACCGGATATACACTGTCTGATCCTGGAACGCGATCCACACAAGGCGAGGGTCACTATGACAGGTTTTAACACCATGTGTACCGCGGTCGCTATCCGGGCGGATATGAATATCCTATCACCAGCCACCTTCCACTTCATCGTTGTTACTTCGATGCCTTATGGTTTATGCATCTTTATTTAGTACTAGCTGTGCCCGTGAACTTCGTTTCGCCATCAAAAAACTTTCATACAAACTTTCATCCCCTATTTTGGCCCTTTAGGGGTTGAAATTTAAAGAAAATATACCCTGGGTCCTCAACTATGTTTGTGCCAAAATTCATTGACATCGGTTAAACTGTTTAGGTTTTTCATACAAACTTTCACCCCCTTTTTAAACCCTTCAGGGGTCGATTTTTTAAAACATAGTAGCCTATGTCTTATTCTGATGTATAAGCTATATTATTGTAAAGTTTCATTAAAATCCATTCAGTAGTTTATATGTGAAAGAGTAACAAACATACATCCATCCATACTTACAAACTTTCGCGTTTATAATATTAGTAGGATTCTATCATGATGAAATGTTAATGCCGTTACAATTAAGATAAACGCATGGAGACGCGTGCTGTAGATTGTGTCAAGGACTGCAGCTAAATTGGCAATGCTCGCTCCGGACGCCGGACAATCGATCAAACCCGGGAGGATATTAGTCTGACATCGTCGGTATAAAATTACCGAAGGCGTGTTTCCAGACAGATTGTCAGCGTTATTTCATTTTTGAACAAAATTGATTGACGTCAAATTCGATCAGCTCAGTAACGTACGAAACGCTGTTATTATTTTCTTATTATTTGAAAATAAGCGGGGATTGGTACGGACTGTCGAGACGCAAGTCGCAGGTTCGAAACCAGCCCCAAGATCATACACCACTGACTTTTCTAATTATCGTTTGCTTTAACGGTGAAGGAAACATCGTGAGGAAACCTGCATACCTGAGAACTCGATAAGATTTTTCGAAGGTATGTGAAGTCTACCAACCCGCATTAGGCCAAGGTGGTGGACTAAGGCCTAATCCCTCTCATTCAGTAGAAGAGGCCCGTGCACAGCAGTGGGACATGTATAATACAGGGCTGGTAAAAAAAAAACAAAATCAGGTGTGCGCCGTGTCTAAAGGACCTATATTACCTCCATAACTGTACGTTAAACGGGCCAGTGTTCGAAACACATCTGACCGAGATTCGCAAAATAAATCCACTTAAATAGAGCCGTATGTCCAATATTTACTTTATTGGCAATCAGCTACCGGACGATTCAATTTGGGCGTGTAGAGTTTTAGTGGCGTTGCAGACGGCAGTTAAACAGACAGTCGGGTAGTACCGCACCGGTGATAAGTCACAGCGGAGACGTGCCCGAGTGCGAGGGAAGCTGTTATGGTGTGTGCGCCGGCCATAACAGTAAATCTGGAGCAGGGATTTACTCCGGCCGCCGAGTGAATCGCGAGCGTGTGCCTCGCGCGCGGTCGCAGTTAATTACCACCCGTCGAGATTGCTTCCCGACACTGCGATGTCGACACGTGTTACATAGGGACCCGGTGACTTTTCACAACCACAGTACGTGTCTAGGACTGCATGATTGATCCCCAGTAGTTTTGCTTTACAAATATCACGTCTTTGTTCCATTTTTAACCCTCGCCAAAAAGGGGGTGTTTATGTGTGACCCCTTTGTGTTTCTGTGGGCATAGCGTAGCATACTAGACCGGTGATTTTCCAATTTGAAACATAATTAAATTATAGTAGAATCAAACCCATTGTAAAAGGAAGAGAATACAACAAAATTGATAGGAAAAATAAATTAACGGCGATCTGAGGTCGGGAAGTGGGAAGGGGGGGGGGGGCTTTTAAGGGTAAAAAACGGTTTATCTCGATTTCCGGAAAAACTACAAGTCCTATGGAAAAAAGTTAAATCGCAAAGTTGTAGGTAATAAAAAGATCTACAACTTTTGTATACACACTTTCTTCACATAACCTCAAAATATATGTGAAAAATTCAAATAACCAAGTTTTTTGTTTTTATTTTTATCTATTATAATAAATCATTTTTTTTCACGAAATTTGGTGAAAACTTACCTTTTTGTATCCCAAATACACTGTAATTTTTTTGATTTAAAATATTTATTTTTGCACCTTATTTTGACTTAATATCGAAAAAGCAGCCTAATTTTCAAACGAAAATTCTCACGTCAAAATATGAGCTTTTTTAAAAAAGTTTGTTGGTTTCTTGTTCATTGAATTCTCTTCTTTCTGATGGTGTAAAAAAATATATACATTACTATGGTAAATGTGCTCAGAAAATGTAAAGTTATAAGTTAATATTTAATAAGACATATCTACAATATTTTGAGTAAGTTGTAGAATCTTAACGTTGCTCTTTTCTAAACTTATTACAATATATATTAGAACTACATACATTGAAGGAACGTCATAAAGTAAAATAATTAGTATAATATAATAGTTTTTTTGTGCATGATCTTCAAGAACTATATGAATAAATCAACTAAACACGCAATAAGAGCTTGAGCAGACCAGTCCACACAAGCAGCACCCGTTCACGAGCATGACGCATGTGCCAGCCATCGGCCTCCTCAACCATGTTACAGGGAAGTGACCGACCCGGCACACGACGCCGCCGCAAGCACAGACATTAAAGCGAGCATGACATACCCAAACTGCTTAAAATTAGCGTATATAGTAACTTATTCACATATTTATTATTATAAGCTATTCCCAAGCCTTTAAATCTTCTAAATATTCCGAAATCTTATAATATGCTTTATTGCATAACTTTCGCTTAATAGTGGCTTTAAATTGCATGATATTAAGCTCCTTAATGTAATTGGGAAGTTTATTGTAAAAGCGTATACAGAGCCCTTTAAAAGAGTTGCCAATTTTGTGGAGTCTAGTTTTATGGCATTTAAGGTTATTTTTATTCCTAGTATTTATGCCATGAGTATCACTAATTTTTGTAAATTGGTCTATATTCTTATGAACATACATTAAATTAGCGAAGATGAATTGTGATGCTACTGTCATTATGTCTATTTCTTTGAATTTTTCTCTAAGAGAATATCTGGAACAGAGCGAGTAAATAGATCTTATAGCTCGCTTTTGAAGAACAAAAATAGCATTGATGTCAGCAGCACCACCCCATAGTAAAATTACAACTTTGCGATTTAACTTTTTTCCATAGGACTTGTAGTTTTTCCGGAAATCGAGATAAACCGTTTTTTACCCTTAAAAGCCCCCCCCCTTCCCACTTCCCGACCTCAGATCGCCGTTAATTTATTTTTCCTATCAATTTTGTTGTATTCTCTTCCTTTTACAATGGGTTTGATTCTACTATAAATTTGTTTCTATTTTTACCATTTTCAACCGGATAATCACCCGTCTATACATATTGTTTTAAATTATTATTTTTTGGCATGTGGCAAATTTTGGAACTAATTGAAAATGTAGAAGTTTTCTCTACATCTGTCAAAATCTTTACATAGTATAAAATGAAGTCGCTTCCGCTGTCTGTTCGCTTAGATTTTTTAAACTATTCAACGGATTTTACTGCAGTTTTCAGCAATAGATAGAGTGATTCAAGAGGAATGTGTACATGTATATCACGCTATGACCCTTGGAAGCAGGGCAGTAACATGCAAGTGAAACCGCGAGGGACAGCTAGTAGAAAATCAACCAATGAGCGGTTGACAACAGCGCCACTCATCCCGTCAACTAACTATACATTAAAATTTATCTTACGCAGTGACGTTATTGTAGTGACAATTCCATTAAAGTATAGTCTGCAAATTACACTTGTATAATATAGGACAGTAGGATGTACAAATAGGTTTAACCCGGTTCAAATACGAAATGTGTGTGACTGCGTATTCGTTTGAACAGACGTAAAATAAAAAAGTGGGATATTATTTTTATTTAAATTAAAACTTTGCAGTCTTTCCTCTAATGGGATAGGCAGGTACAACTAGTGCACCACTGTTCGCCGAGCTCATTCACGTCCCATGATGTGATAACGCTAACCTAATCATAATAATAATTCTAGCAACATTCTAATTTTGAAGAGGCGACGCGACGGCCAGTTTCATGCAGACGCATGCTTGTTTTCAAACCCCAACAAAAAGAGGGGTTTGTGTGAGTTTCTGTGTATGTCTATGGCATCGAAGCGTATAATGAAATAGTCCAAATTTAATACAGTCTAAGTGGTAGAGCCGCGCTGTAGACAATTTGGTCTACAACGTGAATGGGCCGGCTCGACCAGGTCGTTACCACCGTCTCACAGAAAACCGACGTAAATAAGAGAGATATCCGGAGGCCCAAAACCCCCTCCCCTTCCCAATTCCTTAATTATCCACTCCCTTTAAGGTCGGCAACGCGCCTATGATTCTTCTAGTATTGTGGGCCAAAATGGGCGGTGTAGAAGACTTACCATCAGGTGACCCACTTGCTCGTTTGCCGATCTATGCTATAAAAAAAATCAGTTTTTGTTTGTAATATAACTTAATCGACATGGTTTAGCAGTATAAAAGTTAAATTGGCGTCGGAAGTTTTTGACGGATAAGCTATAACTAATTATTATTTCGTTTGATGGTCAGGTCACACGTTATCATTTATCACAAGAGGTCAAATTAGTGTCGTCCACAGAAAAGCCAACTTGATACGCTTAATATGTGACTTTTGCGAAAGTAATCTTGTATCTATACCGGTTTGTCCAATCTATTATATAAAAATAAGTCGGGTTTTCCTTCCTGACGATATAACTCCAGAACGCACGAACCGATTTCCACGGTTTTGCATTCGTTGGAAAGGTCTCGGGCTCCGTGAGGTTTATAGCAACGAAAATCTAGGAAAAATTTCAATAGAAAAGCGGGAAAATAGGGAAAATCATTTTTTAAATACAGCGCCATCTCTGATACATAGCATGTACTACAAACCAATATTTTAAGTAGATGGCGTCGGTGCGTGACACATTGCTGACAGATGGCGCCACTGTTAGGCTACTTTTATCCCGGAAAATACAGATCACGCGGGCGGAGCCGCGCGGGACAGCTATTAACCATAAATGAGTGATATTTCTTGACATCATTGGGAAATTACGGCAAGCATTTGTACATAACACGGAAATTGTAAATAATTACATGTAAAATTATTGTGTTTGCGTAGAAAAACGACGCGATGTTTTAATTAATATTCAGAAATAATCGATCACATCGAGATTTTAAAACAAACAAACATAAGTTCATCACTTTATCGACGAGGTGCAACTAGTGTACCCACGCGACGTTTCGGCCAGCTTATTTCCATTCCATGATGTGATAGGGGACGGGCCTATCGCCGTACCATATAAATTCTAATCCCCTCACGGTTCTCAGCATTAGTACGCTGCCGCTAGACCAATGACAAATCCAAAATTTTCCCGGTTCTACTATTTTTTACATTGGTAGCTGGATTAATAATTATTTATTGAAGGATACTTCGTGGGTTCTGAATTTATTTAATGTTCTACTCGGATTATTTACGAATTCGTTCCCGACTTCCCGACACTACATTCGGAATAGGATTATTTCCATTTGGTGCTTTTTTAGACGAAATGTCACCAGATATGATAATGATCGGAGTCTTTCATTGACTAATCGGCAAATGATGTTGTTTAAAGAAACATGACAATACGTGGTACATCGCGTGTTTAGTAAACTGGCCGAGAATAATAATAATAATAATACTTTATTGCACACACACTTACAGAAAGAAAAACACATATACCAAGAACTAAACCTAGAAGTGTACAATGGGCGGTCTTATCGCTTTAAGCGATTTCTGCCAGACAACCATAGTATGGAGCTAGAATATGTATTTGATAACACGAGCAGCACACGAGGTTGGGCGATCCGCGAACCACTTCGCGAACGGTGGCTACTGGATCATATCGTGTCGCCGCGGCCGGTAATGCGCACGCACACGCATTACACTACTAAAGCCTTTTAAATTAACAAATAAATTAAATTAAAAAATAGACGTGATTTTTAACGGCAAATTTTGTTGTGTATCTCAGGCTCCGTCCGTGCTTGTATAAACGTTATAACTAATTTTTTTTTTTTGTGAAAATGCGTACGTACATGCGTTTCGTGTTCGCCGGTATATCATTCATGACGGCAATGTTACTGTTGATGCGGGTTGGTGACCATCGGCCAGGCCTAACCCATGCTGTGAATCGTGTCGCGCGCTCTATTAATACGGATAGAGGTGACAGTGAAAATCGCATTGATGTGAACTTAGCGCAAATTAATTTGACGGGAGAAAAACGCTTGCACGTCATACAGGTTCGACTATTTTAACGTTATTTTAATCACCCTACGCCCGCTGGTGTAATAGACTCTAATGAACCAAGTGAATACGACCATAATAATGAAATCTATTCTGAATCGCGGCTACCGTGCATATCATAAAAAGCCATAATTGGATATTCCTATGAATCGTTTTTTAAATCAAACATTAAGTAATGTTATAAGTCTGTGTCGCGCGGCGTGGTGGTTGCTATTGCCGACACCATCTTTGGATAATCGTTGTCTATTTTAAACTGCAATCAGGTTTAGTCGTAATAGTTCAAACACCATCTTTTCCTGTATCCATTTAATTATTATTTTAACCGCGTACTTCAATTTTCTTTTCTCGCGTTTAAAATTGTTATTGGCTAAGTCCCCAGTTTTTCCAAGTGACTGAGCGAGTTTCTGTGCGAAGTTGTCGAGACCTAATAATAATTAATAGCCTCGACGAAAGTCCGATATCCTTTCATTAGTGTCCCGTCTGCACCGAGCGGCCCAGATTAAAACTTGTTCACGACCGGGGAGCTTTGCGACGGCCGTTTTTTAAAAGACCGTCCGCCCGTTCACGTCACCGCCTTTGAAGAGTTGTGAAATGAAGTTTCTTTTCTGGATTTTTTTTTTTATCCTGGCTCGGCAAAGTGACTACGCTACACCTGACCTGAATAGTGTCGACCAACGATAAACAATGTGTCCATCGTGGGTCGGCAAGATCATGCCGGCCTGCCATAGGGCCAAGCGGGAGGGGAAGGAAAAGGGATGGGAAAAGGGTTAGGATCAGGGGGCAAGCCCCTTGGGGAGAACCGGACATACACTGGCTGACCCTGGAACGCGACCCACACAAGGTGGGCCACTATGGCAGGTTTTAGCACCAGTGTACGGTGGTCGCTATCCGGTCGGATACAAATATCCTCCCACCAGCACCATATTTATACCACCCATATTTGCTTCAGCATGTTTTTTTTTTGTTTGCAGATGATGCGTCACGCGTGGAATAATTACAAGCTGTACGCGTGGGGTAAGAACGAGTTGAAGCCGATATCGAAGCGCGCGCACCTGTCGAGTATCTTCGGCGCCACGGACCTCGGCGCGACCATCGTGGACGGCTTGGACACGCTGTACCTGATGGGGCTGAATGATGAGTTCCGCGAGGGACGGGATTGGGTTGCCGAGCACCTACACATTTCTGATGTCGTGAGTATACCCGGCTGATTTCATTATGTCTATTTTAATTTTATTGTTTACGTAGTTTGGTTCAGAAAGCCTCCGTAGCGCAGAGGGCGAGTAGCCGGCTGTGCAGCGAGAAGTCGCGGGAACTATTAAATTCCGGCCCCGAGATAAGTGTTTGTGTGGTCGACAAATATTTGTTCGTGTCTGGGTCCGTTTTCTGTCCAGAAGGGTTGGCGTCAAGTAAGTGGCTGGTCGTAAAACCTACAAGCCAAATCTTATTGTAACATGTGTTGAAAAGCATATTGCGACCCACTGCGAGTGGGAAAAGGGCAGATGTAAGAAAACCTAGTTTGCTTCAAGTGCTTCTATGTCTAAAAAGCAACATAATAAATAAATAATACATAGTCCTCAACATTATTCGGACTTATGACATATGATCACGCCTGTATTATCGAAGGAGAAGGTTGAGATGCAACTGGTGCTGCCACGCACTGTGCGACTAGCTTATTGCCGTCTCGTGATATAAGGCATGAGCCTGACTCCGTACCGGGCATAAATTCCAGACCCGGGCAACTCTTGTATGGTTATTCGAAAATTATCTCAAAACTCATTACGATTGACTGACGGGAGATTTCAACCCATAACCTCACCGGTTTCTTAGCCTAAGTATGCTGCCACTAGACCAATCAGGTGATCCGCCTCATTTATCTTTTATTTAACCACATCTAAATGAGTAATCTTTTTATAATTTAGAGAACATAACAAAATCACATATAGGTGTGTAGTACCAACTAATAAAAAATGATTCTGAACTAAAACTGACTATTTTTACAATTTGACATTAAATCAAACATTCATTTTAGGTACATTAACTTGCATAATTTGCACAAACCACGATTATGCGGTGAATGGTCATGCAATTATAATTAGTGTTAAAATGAACAAAATAATTAATTGATGATGAGTTATCTATACTAATAATAAAGCTGTAGAGTTTGATTGTTTGATTGTTTGTTTGTTTGTTTGTTTGTTTGTTTGTTTGTTTGTTTGAACAGGCTAATCTCAGGAACTACTGGTTTGAATTGAAAAATTATTTTTGTGTTGGATAGTCCATTTATCGAGGAAGGCTTTAGGCTATATAACATTACGCTGCGACCATTAGAAGCGAAGCATCAGTGAAAAATGTTGCAAAAACGGGGAAAATTATTCATATTTGAAGGCTTCCGTTGCTAAGCTACCGAAATAATATTATTTGAAGGCTTCCGTTGCTAAGCTACCCTAATCTATACTAATATTATAAAGCTGTAGAGTTTGATTGTTTGTTTGTTTGTTTGATCACGTGGGCGGAGCCGCGAGCAAAAGCTAGTCATACAATAATTACAAAATAACTCGCGTCACAACTGAATGTACAAATTAGCAAACTAAAAATAATTATGTAATGAATAATAAATTGTAAAAATAATAAATTGTAATGAATTAACATAATTAGATAATAGTACAATAAAAATAAAATGATCATATAGACACTACTTACCATCATCATATTATATAGGGGGTAGGCTGCAACTGGTGCCCATGTTTCTTGGAGCTTATTTCCATCCCATGATCTGATAGGGGACGAACCTGTTTCTACCACCATACTGGGCACAAATTCTAATTCCGGGTAATTCATGTGTGATTTAACACATCGCAAATCGAATTGAATCCAACTTCACTGTTCTCAGCCTTAGTACGCTGCCACTAGACCTCTGAGGCTATAATAGTATAAGTATCCAATACGGAAATGATCACACAACACGATCCGACATACAATGTAGACAATGCAGGTAAATCCAAAGGGCAGTGGGCGAGCCTCCCACTGTGAAGCGAGAGGCCGCGTGTTCGATTCACGCATGGAGACAAATGTTTGTGTAATCCACAAATATTTGTTTCGAGTCTGTGTGTTGTGGGACAGCAACTCGCTCGTAGTTCCTGATACCCACGATACAGGCTAACCTAGTGTGGGGTTAGGACTATGTGTATGACTGTTGGGCGAATTTATTTATTTAAATGTGTCCCATGGATAAATGTACGCATTTGCACACGAGATAGACATATTTCTTTCATTGAAATAAAACTAATTTTAACGGATTTTATCGCGGTTTTTTATTAATTTTGATCCCGACGTTTCGAAAGCTTTTCAGCCTTCGTGGTCACCGGGTAATCTCAAGTATTATTTTATTTCATTAGTTTTATTTCAATGAGTACTATTCGCGTAAACATAAGAAATCATTATCTTTCGTTCAGTACCTACACATTTTTTTTTATAGCATAGGCCGGCAAACGAGCAAGTGGGTCACCTGATGGTTAGTGATCTCCACCGCCCATGTACGCCCATCACCAGAAGAATCATGGGCGCGTTGCCGACCTTAAAGGAAAGGGATAATTAGGGATTGGGAAGGGGAGGGGATTTGGGCTACCGGATATCTCACTCAACGTACGAAATGCAGCAGAAAGCCGGTACTTTAAGTCGGTTTTCTGTGAGACAGTGGTAACGACCCGGTTGAGCCAGCACATTCATGCTGTAGACAAAACTACACAAAAAACTAGCCACTCAAAAAACACAACACTCAAACACACACACACACACATTATGTGTATATGTCATTGACAATTTTATTTGAACAGATCATATTTTCTTTGGTAAACAACAATTTAAATAATAAAGTACGTAATAATTTACTCAAGAGGTGTTGAAACAGGCGCAGTGTCAATATTTTAATTAAATTCGCCAATTCTGCGTATCTACTCCGACCCAAATTAATCCAGCTCGTACACTGAGTATTTTATAATACATGATAACAAAGGCCAAGGCGGTGTCGCTCCATTGTTATCTTTCTAACTTTCAGCTGATTACTACTCATTTGTTTTGTCTATACACCTATGTTGTAACTAACATCGAATGGTTTGTTCACAAAACCTCGTTACGTTTGAATTTATTGAGTTTTAAATTCATATACATACATACGCTTACTTACTTACTTAAGGGGTTACATGGGTTTCCTCCGGGAAAAGATGGCCTGTTTATAATATATTTTTTTAATATCC
Source organism: Amorpha juglandis (assembly GCA_949126905.1). Classification (NCBI taxonomy): domain Eukaryota; kingdom Metazoa; phylum Arthropoda; class Insecta; order Lepidoptera; family Sphingidae; genus Amorpha; species Amorpha juglandis. Next base: position 5,365,465 of record OX421372.1, on the reverse strand, counting down.
TACTTCTTTATACCTGCGGCGCGCTGTGACCAACTACCCTTGAACGCGCAACTTCTTAAGACTGTATCTCCAAAACTATTACTCAGATCGACTTGAAACTTTAGGACAATATTCTAAAGATGTTGTAGAATTTAATAAGACAATAAAAATCAAATCGATTTTCTGAAGCCGTGAAACCCATGTAACCCCTTAATAATATGTTATATTTTAATTATTTCCACACTCAGAGTCAGTTAATGTGCTAAGCTACATTACTGGGTACAGTAAATGCTTTACGCACTATAACTGATTACAGAAGTAATCATAATTGCAGTCTCCCAAGTAATAGTGGAATTCCATGAAATGGCTATTGTATACTTAAACTCAATTTACGTATCTGAGTATGGCAGTATAGTCTACGTGGTACCTGTCAGAAACTAGGAACTTTATATGCAGTGTGACTGGTTGAGCGGGACACTTAGCAGTTCGTATTTAGTATGCCTAGTATGCCATTAACTTTCTAAATACATTATACTAATGTATAAGCATATCAATAATAGTCTCATTGGTCTAGTGAGTACTAGTAATAGTCTACTTAATCTGAGAAACCGCCAGGTTCAATCAAATCCCAGGTCAGGCGATCACAATTTGTTTTAGAGTTTTCGATTCGAAAAACTAGACTTGTGCTGTCCGAGGTTGGTATTTTATGCCCGGTATGATGGCAGGCTCGTTCCCTATCACACCACAGGGGGGAAATAAACTCGTCTGTGTGCAGCACTCGTTGCACCTCTGCCTACCCCTTCGGGAATACAGGCGTGACGTTATGAATTTAAGAATAATAAATAATATGTACTCATATTATTATTACTTACGGTTATATAGGCTTACATTAGATCTATTGATGGATACCGGGGCGACGCAGATTTTTTGTTATGATCATTAGATCTTACTACCTTTTCCTCGCGGCTCCGTCCGCGTGATCTGCTTTTTCCGGGATAAAAAGTAGCCAATATTCATCAGGGATAATGTAGGATTCTAATGGTGAAAGATTTTTTTAAATCGGTCCTGTAGTTTTTAAGTTATACAAAAATACAAATCTTTCCTCTTTATAATATTAGTGTAGATAAAATCACATTGAAAATAAGGTAACGATCATAAAAGAATTACATTATTAATATGTCTCTCCTATTTTTTACAGGACTCGGAGCTGTCTGTATTCGAGACTACGATTCGATTCGTGGGCGGTCTACTGGCGTGCTATGCGCTCACTGGAGACACGGTGTTCAAGGACAAGGCAGCGGAGGTTGCGGACGCACTGCTGCCCGCCTTCGAGACTCCCACAGGACTGCCCTACTCGCTCATCAACCCTGCCACTAAGGTACGCTTGAACTCTAGTATATATCTAAATATATAAAACTCAAAGGTGACTCACTGACATAGTGATCTATCAACGCACAGCCCAAACCACTGGAGGGATCGGGCTGAAATTTGGCAAGCAGGTAGATGTTATGACGTAGCCATCCGCTAAGAAAGGATTTTGATAAATTCTACCCCCAAGGGGATAAAATAGGGGATGAAAGTTTGTATGAAACTTTGTCAATTTTAAACGTTCACGCGGGCGGAGCCGCGAGCAAAAGCTAGTTACACATAACCAGCATGAGCCATCTTTCGTTTTTTGTTTCGTGTAAAGCCACGGTTTTCCTAAACCACTAGTTGCTAATTTACAGCAACAGTGGCAACAGCGGTGCTCGCACTATACTAATACGCCCGTTTCAATTATAACACAGTTCATAAAATTATTATTGCTCAGAGATTTAGAAAGTCATATAAATGCTCTCACAAGCTGAAATATGATATGCTGATAACAAAAAAGTATTTACGTATCGTATCTAAATATTTTATCATATGCAGAAGCGAACTTCCTAGTCTTTGTGAATTAATTTTTTGACGTCATTAAGATAATTGTGTTGATAGACAATAATATATTTACTGAAATCAGATCATTTTTACGCACTGACTATGACTTGATGATTGATTAGGGCGGGTATAGTACTTGTAACCCCAGGGTTACAAGTACTATACTATATATACTATGCCCAGGCCTGTATCGGTCATCCGCCTGTCCTGTCGCAGGTCCATCGATTTGCTTCTTTCCTCTCCGGAGAGGGAAGGGAAATGTTAAGTGGTGATACCTACACAGACGGATTCTTTCATACGGAAGGTGTGATTTTTTCGTTATGGTTCAGGAAAAGTTTACAGAGAAAATTAATTCGGGACAGTCACAATTCAACTGAATAAATTTTTCTTCACTATATAACCAATTGGGAGTTTTTGCTCGCTTAGAACGATTGAGGCCGTATTCACACCAAATATTTTTGTCGAGATGTTAGTTTATAGCTATATATAGTAACATCATGCTATGACCCACGGCAGCGGAGCGGTAGTATACTAGCGACAAACGCAAGGGACAGCTAGTTAATAATAAACATTTCTTTTCAGGCGAGTCGACAGTACCACTGGGCGGGACCTAACAGCATCCTCTCTGAGTTGGGCACGCTTCACATGGAATTCACATACCTCAGTGACGTCACTGGCCGTGATGGTAAACACACGCTTAGATTTTATTAAGATAACCCAATGAGTGCACGATATTAACGTATATAAACAATAGCCAAACCAGCCAGAGCTTTGAGTTACGAAACACTGCATAATACTGCAGTGCGTCGTCACCCTGAGAAAATTAGAAGTGACCCTACTACTATTATAAATATGAAAGTTAGATGTAATTTGGCACACATGTAGACTGATCTGATCTGGACTAGGACGTAGGATACTTTTTATCCCGGAAAATTATATTATTTCTACCCTATATGGCTACTTTGTAACGTCTTAAATTGCACTAAGCTATTTTACTTACAATATCATATTTTTAAAATGTATTTACAAAACATGCACAAAGGCGAACTTGATGCCAGAGGCATTCTCGAACAGACAACCTGCGGTGATGCACAATGAGTGTAGACAACGTTCATACGGTATTCTGTTATTTACAGTGTACAGGAAGAAGGTAGAAAAGATCCGTGAAGTCCTGTACAACATCGAGAAGCCGGGCGATCTCTATCCGAACTTCATCAATCCGCGCACAGGACAATGGGGGCAGAGTGAGTACAATACAAACATCATTTCATAATTTAACAATTTAGTATTCCGGCCAGTTTTTTTCTTTATGTTTCAAAGCGATATTACTGATATTATTTGTATGGTAACCTATAGCATTTTGTTGATATAAACCTAGTTTAAAGTTAGACTACGTTTTGTAATAAGACCTTTAGTTTTTCATCGTTATAGTAATCTAATCCTTATGCTAAACGTCATAAGGTTGTGTTTAAATCATGAATATATATATTTAGCAATCAGAAGTGGTTAATATTAAAAAAAAACAACACGATACACAAAACAGTTTTATATTTTAGTTCGTAATCACAATAATTCAACTTAATTACTTCGAGAAACAAATCAACCGTAATAGAAATAAAATGGAACACTTCAAGTACAAATTGAACAATAAGTAATAAAGAAAATATGTCTCACAGCCCTTGAACAGGGTTGTCGCTCCGAGTGACACCCGACAAATGAATCGAGTGACGGTTGGCGCACGCCTTTTATACAAATTTAAAATGTTATGATGGTCTTCCCTTATACGGCCTCTCCTGACACCGAGTCGTCCTCGACGGGTATGCTTTGGGGTTCATCTTCGCTGGGATGATCCTGGTGTACCACAACTGCTGCTTCGTCAAGATCCGGCATGGATAGTCCAACTCCCACTGGTTCATTACTGCCGGGTTGACCTGAATCACCGTAAATATCATCGGTTTCGTCATCTGAAAAGTCATAGTTATTTTAGAACTTACACGTAAAGAAGCCAATTCAGTGAGATAGATAACTTAAAGCAAAAACATAAGATAGATGGCGTCCCAACCATCTTATACATTTGCCACATACTTCACCATAGAGTCAGGCACTGTAGAAGGCGCATACGCCAGTGTTAGGCCAACAAAGCCTCTGGTGGGGTGTTCTTCAACTCATCGTTGGGTGACTTACGCTATTAGTGGAGGACACACCTCATTGTTGGGCGACTAACGCCATTGGTGGAGGACACACCTCATTGTTGGAGCTCATTGTGGGGGGACACACCCCATTGTTGGGGGACACACCCCATTGTTGGGCGACACACCCCATTGTTGGGGGACACACCCCATTGTTGGGGGACACACCCCATTGTTGGGGGACACACCCCATTGTTGAGGGACATACCCCATTGTTGGAGGACCGACGCCATTAATGGAGGACACACCTCACCATGGGGCCATACGCGCCAGAGACCCCTCATGACTGACGATACACGCATCAGCGCATATCTGAAACAGAACATTTTAACAGAGCTGCATGATACTCACTCTCAAAGAAGACAGCACAAGTTTCAGGGCACCATTCTCCCTTCCATGGCACCATGTATTGGGAGGCTGCTTGAGTAGTCTTCCCACAGCTTCCACTGAGTAACCTCAGTCCGTATCGGCCGTTAGGCAGAGCTTTGGTAACCCTGTACGGTCCTCGCATTCCTGGGTCTAATTTACCCGTGGATTGCGAGTACTTTATAACAAAGGCCAGGTCACCGACTTTATATGAACGTGGTGGACGTCTGGACCGGTTCACTGTTTCATCCTGTCGAACCTGGTTACTTTGTAGGAGTTCGCTAGCGCGACTTCTACTAATCTCTCGTAGAGCCTCGCGGTTGCCTTCCGGCGCACTCACGGCAAGGTCTCGAACCAGTGAGCGGATGATTGGAGTGGTGGCGTTAGTACCAATCATCAGGTTAATGGCTGAAGTTTGTGTGGTCTTCTGCTTGGTAATGTTTAAGACCAACTGTAGTTTCCAAAGCGTGTTTGACCACAAAGCGTCTTTGTGTCCTACTTCGATACGGAGCATGTTGAGTACAGTTCTAATGTACTGCTCCACCTGTCCATTCGAGCCGTTCATCTCGGGGGTGATATAGTGTAAATCACAACCGAGTTCGGTTATCCATCGGACAAAGTCAGCGGACTCAAACATCCTACCTCTATCAGTGACTAGCATCTTAGGGACGCCAAATAAGGAGACTGCGGTGGTCATAACCCGCTTTAACTCATTAGTGTCTTGGCGGTAAATTGGATAGAGGAGGCAAAACTTGGTGAAGGCATCAACTAATACAAGAACAAATTTATAACCCTCTGATTCGGGCAGCGGTCCCAGGGCATCTACGTGTATAGTGTCAAATGGACTATTAGGTTTGGGCCAAGATGTGATGTTTTGTAATGGAGCTCGAGGAACACGTTTTTTGGATATACACACTAGGCAGTGAGAAATGTATTTGGAAACAAACTGGCGCAGGCCGGGAAACCAAAAATGTTTTAAAATAAGATCTATAGTCTTGTCGGCGCCAATATGTTCGTGCTCGTCATGGAAAATTCTGAGTAAACTCAGACGATGACCCTTAGGTATAAAACAAAGTAGTCGTGACTCTTCACCAACGGGTGTGTACTTATAAAATAACAGGTCATTTTTGACAGTATAACGATTTGAATCAAGTTGCCCCTCAGAGAGTTTCTGGATTAGGTCTCTCGTTTCATCGTCTGCGGCTTGTGCTATTTGTGCCCAGTTTCGGGGTCTTGATATTTGATTAACCGGGATAGCTGGGTTACGACTGAGGTAGTCAGCATGTGGCAGCATAACACCTTTTCTGTACTCGATGGAAAAGTGAAAGTCCTGTAGATAGATCCACCAACGGGCGACGCGAGGGAGCAGATCCTTTTTCCGTTCGGTTGATTTAAGAGCATTGCAGTCTGTAACGACCTTGAAATGCAGGCCTATCAAGTAATGGCGGAAGTGCTGCAAAGCCTTAACAACCGCCAGTGTCTCCAACTCATAGCTGTGGTATTTACTTTCTGCTCCCTGCGTAACCTTACTAAAATATGCCACTACATGCCTCCTACCGTCAGCGTGAGTTTGCAAGAGTACTGCACCATAACCGACGGAACTCGCATCGGTGTGAACCTCAGTAGGAAGTTCAGGCTTAAATATTCCGAGAACGGGTTCACTAGTTAGGCTTTGAATCAAGTCCAGACGAACTCGCTCCTGCTCTGGACCCCACTTAAACTCAACGCCTTTTCTGGTCAGATGGGCAATACACGCGGTTTTGGTTGCATAGTTTTTAATATACCTCCGGAAATATCCCGCCAGTCCTAATAACTGACGAACCTGCCTAACGTTTCCGGGCACAGGGGAATTTTTCAATGCTTCAACCTTACGTGGGCTCGGTCTCACCTGACCAAAACTCACCACTCTACCCAAATATTCAACTTCGGTAGTCAAAAATGAGCATTTCTTTAAGTTTATTGAGAAACCTGCCTTTGTGAGCGTTTGTAATACACTCCTGAGCAAAGAGAGACCGTCTTCAATGGTGTTACTTAATAGCAGTACGTCATCTATGTATACTAGGACGCTCCCTGCCTCAATAAACTCGCGAAGAGTTTGGTTAATTATACGCTGGTATACGATCGGGGAATTCGTCAAACCATATGGCATCTTGAGATACTCATAATGGCCTTCGGGCGTGACGAAACCCGTCACATGCACAGAGCCCTCACTTATTCTAATCTGATGGAAGCCCGTAGCCATATCCAAACTAGTGAAATAAGTGAAATGTCCTAGTCGGTCTACGTGGTCGTCAATTAACGGGAGGGGATATCTCTCCCTTTCGGTGATACGGTTTAGTGCTCGGTAGTCGACGCACATTCGGTCAGTTCCATCTTTCTTTTTAACTAGAATTATGGGGCTGGCGTATTCTGACCGTGACTCTCTGATGATGTCTTTCTCTAATAAATCTTTGATTATCTCACGAACTTTAAGCTTCTCATCAAAAGAAAGTTTGTACGGTCGATACACTACAGGAGTGGTACTGGTGAGTTTGATTACCATCTCACCTGTGGTAACTGTACTCGTAGCGGTACCAGAAATGAAGAAATCCGAAAAAGTTTGAATAACGGTCATCAGAGAGTCGCGCAGAGCTCCTTGTAACGGGGTGTCAACTAAAGTCTGATCAAGAGTCTGGACTACACTAGCACAAACGTGGGAGCTACTAGTTCGAGTTATAAACTGTTTGTCCTTTGTACGCACGTACATGACACCGTCGCGGTTGAGGATATCAGTTCCAATTATAATTGAGGTGTTCATGCATGAACTGGGTACTACTACTAAATCGGCTTCTAAGGAGATATCGCTCAACTCAACAGTTACTGTTATGAACGTGGTAGCTGTGATTTCCCGTTCGCTTATACCTTTTAGGACGCAGCGAGTGGGCTTTATTTTGCAGGAAAGATGCTTTAATACTTCGGAAGAAATCAACGAAACATTTTGGGCCCCGCTATCAATAAGCGCATCCATGGGGATACCACTACTGTTACAACATCTGTATTTTCAGATTTGTTATCAATACACAAGTTAACGTTTCGTTGGTTTCTAGGATCCGAACGATTTTTGGCGAAACAAGCTTCTTCGGTGTGACCTTTCTTTTTACAGAACGTACACTGGGTCCAGGGTCCCTTAGCATTAGAGGTCTGTGTGTCGGACTTGGCAGAGGAAGTTCGTGCTTCGGACTTAGCATGGGTCTCAGTGGCAGGCTCTGTTCGTGGCTTCTTGTTACATCTACGACTCAAGTGACCGCGCTTTCCACATATAAAACACTTAGGCCCATTATCGGAAAAAGGACCTGGTGGTAAGCGTCTCTTAGAAGAACTGTCGTTAAGCTCAGATTTTTTGCGTTTGGGTTTAACGTATATTGAAAGAAAAGAAACTAGGTCTTCCACTGTCAAGTTTGCATTTGCCGCCGCGGCCCTAATTTGTGGGTTATCAATGCCACGGATAACTATAAGGGTGCGTAATTCATCGGTTAGTCCCTTAACTACTCGTAAACGCAATAAAGTACGCCGAGCATATTCGGCGTACGTTGCGTATTTGTCGGATGTCGTATTCATCGTTTCAAAAAGGATGTTGGCGTAGTCCAACTTCCGAGGGCAAAGAGGCTTGAACTCAAGCTTAAAATTTGACCAAGTGCGGTCGTTAGTGACCAACTCGTTCAACCACACTTTAGCGTCGCCTTTGAGGCAAGAAGCTACTCTCGAGAGGCACTCGTAATTGTTCCAACCATTCGCGGACACCGCCCGATCCACTTCCTCACACCATGCATCAATGTCATGTATGCTTGGATCGAAATTAGAAACAAAGTAGTTATGTGACCTAATGGGTTGCAAGGATTTGATGGCATCCGCGAGCATTGTTACGGTGGACGAGGCTTCTGAACCGCGAGCGGTTGGATCTGGAGTACGAATGGTCGATGGAAATCCCTCAGAGTTGTCTACATGAGCTCGTTGCGGAACACCGTTCAAGTCTACTAGGCTGTTAGGACGCGGGGTGACCTCATGAATCGAATTTTCAGTATTTACTACGGTTCGATTATCAATTTGTAAGGAATTATCAGGAGTATGAGAACGTTCAATAGCGCTCAGTCTCGTCATGATGTCACTTAGAGTGTTTTGCAACGTATTGTTATTGTTCGGAGACCCGGGTAGGTGCCTAGGCCGCGGGGGAGTTCTATGTGAATGTGTCGACCCTGATCGAGATGCTGAACGGCGACGATTACGATCATTATAACGGCGATAGTACGAGCTATCCTTCGAATCACTACGTTCGCGGCGGGTAGTCCGATACGATCCCCGAGTACGAGTACGACGCGAGTTATGCACTGATTCACTGCTTGTTGACCTACCTCGTGGGCTTCGCGAACGATTACGTGACCTACTTCTCGACTTACGGTAGTTCGATTGTCTAGGCATATTAAATGTCAACACACGCACAGTAGAAACAACAAATACACAATAAAAACACGTCAGCACAAAACACACAAATACTTGTCGGTTAGTTGATTTGTTTCGCGATTGTTTATCTAAATGTGATCTTTTAGATCCTTTATCCCACTTCTGAATTTAGCAATCAGAAGTGGTTAATATTAAAAAAAAACAACACGATACACAAAACAGTTTTATATTTTAGTTCGTAATCACAATAATTCAACTTAATTACTTCGAGAAACAAATCAACCGTAATAGAAATAAAATGGAACACTTCAAGTACAAATTGAACAATAAGTAATAAAGAAAATATGTCTCACAGCCCTTGAACAGTGTTGTCGCTCCGAGTGACACCCGACAAATGAATCGAGAGACGGTTGGCGCACGCCTTTTATACAAATTTAAAATGTTATGATGGTCTTCCCTTATAATATACATAACACTTTATTTTATTTATTAATGGCACCTCTATAACTGAAATAACCTGTATTCTGACCTCTATTAATGGAACCCTCTGTAAATGAGACAGATATTTATTTATACCTGGATATCTGAGACACTGGGTAAGTGGAATATCTCTATAAGTGAAACGACATTACAGGTCCATTGATGTCTCACTTATCCAGGTTTCACTGTATTTACATAGAACTGTCATATTGTCGTCACACTAATCTGAGCCTTATATAATACGTCATAAGGTCGAGTTTGAACGGTCGATATGTATTGTGCATGCAGGACACATATCCCTCGGCGCGTTGGGCGACTCGTTCTATGAGTACCTGTTCGACAATATGACACTGTCGTCACACTAATCTGAGCCTTGTACAATACGCCATAAGGTCGAGTTTGACCTGTCGTTACGTGTAATTCTCGCAGGACACATATCCCTCGGCGCGTTGGGCGACTCGTTCTACGAGTACCTGTTCGACAATATGACACTGTCGTCACACTAATCTGAGCCTTGTACAATACGCCATAAGGTCGAGTTTGAACGGTCGACACGTGTTGTGCATGCAGGACACATATCCCTCGGCGCGTTGGGCGACTCGTTCTATGAGTACCTGTTCGACAATATGACACTGTCGTCACACTAATCTGAGCCTTGTGCAATACGCCATAAGGTCGAGTTTGAACGGTCGATACGTGTTTTTCTCGCAGGACACATATCCCTCGGCGCGTTGGGCGACTCGTTCTACGAGTACCTGTTCGACAATATGACACTGTCGTCACACTAATCTGAATCTTGTACAATACGCCATAAGGTCGAGTTTGAACGATACGTGTTGTGCTCGCAGGACACATATCCCTCGGCGCGTTGGGCGACTCGTTCTACGAGTACCTGTTCGACAATATGACACTGTCGTCACACTAATCCGATCCGTATGTAACACGCCATAAGGTCGAGTTTGACCGGTCGACACGTGTTGTGCTCGCAGGACACATAACCCTCGGCGCGTTGGGCGACTCGTTCTACGAGTACCTGTTCGACAATATGACACTGTCGTCACACTAATCTGAGCCTTGTACAATACGCCATAAGGTCGAGTTTGACCGGTTGATACGTAGTCGTTCTATGAGTACCTGTTCGACAATATGACACTGTCGTCACACTAATCTGAGCCTTGTACAATACGCCATAAGGTCGAGTTTGACCGGTCGACATATGTTGTGCTCGCAGGACACATATCCCTGGGCGCGTTGGGCGACTCGTTCTACGAGTACCTGTTGAAGGCGTGGCTGCGGTCCGGCCGCGCGGACGAGCAGGCGCGCGCCATGTTCGACGTGGCCATGCAGGCGGCGCTCGACAAGATGTTGCGCGTCTCGCCATCGGGACTGTCGTACCTCGCCGATCTCAAGTATGGACGCGTTGTGGAAGAGAAGATGGACCATCTGTCGTGCTTCGCTGGTGAGTTGTGATTTATATTCCGTACGCCTAAGTTTCAATGGACGTAGTTACGCAAAAAGGATCCAACCCACAGCAAGTTCAAATGGAGATAATGAATTTGATTTGCTAAATTCATTAATTTGAATTGATTTTATAGACGGGTGATTATCCGGTTGAAAATGGTAAAAATAGAAACAAATTTATAGTAGAATCAAACCCATTGTAAAAGGAAGAGAATACAACAAAATTGATAGGAAAAATAAATTAACGGCGATCTGAGGTCGGGAAGTGGGAAGGGGGGGGCTTTTAAGGGTAAAAAACGGTTTATCTCGATTTCCGGAAAAACTACAAGTCCTATGGAAAAAAGTTAAATCGCAAAGTTGTAGGTAATAAAAAGATCTACAACTTTTGTATACACACTTTCTTCACATAACCTCAAAATATATGTGAAAAATTCAAATAACCAAGTTTTTTGTTTTTATTTTTATCTATTATAATAAATCATTTTTTTTCACGAAATTTGGTGAAAACTTACCTTTTTGTATCCCAAATACACTGTAATTTTTTTGATTTAAAATATTTATTTTTGCACCTTATTTTGACTTAATATCGAAAAAGCAGCCTAATTTTCAAACGAAAATTCTCACGTCAAAATATGAGCTTTTTTAAAAAAGTTTGTTGGTTTCTTGTTCATTGAATTCTCTACTTTCTGATGGTGTAAAAAAATATATACATTACTATGGTAAATGTGCTCAGAAAATGTAAAGTTATAAGTTAATATTTAATAAGACATATCTACAATATTTTGAGTAAGTTGTAGAATCTTCTTTAAATTATATGCGTAGATGCCTCTTTATTGTTATTTTAATATAACTTATATACCTGAGTGATCTACGGAAAATTTTAGCCCATCATAAAGAAGTGGGGAAGGGGCTAGGTGGGTCTGGGCCTTACTACCTGTTATTTAGTAGTTCGTTTCTTTGCATTTTCTGAGCACATTTACCATAGTAATGTATATATTTTTTTACACCATCAGAAAGTAGAGAATTCAATGAACAAGAAACCAACAAACTTTTTTAAAAAAGCTCATATTTTGACGTGAGAATCTTCGTTTGAAAATTAGGCTGCTTTTTCGATATTAAGTCAAAATAAGGTGCAAAAATAAATATTTTAAATCAAAAAAATTACAGTGTATTTGGGATACAAAAAGGTAAGTTTTCACCAAATTTCGTGAAAAAAAATGATTTATTATAATAGATAAAAATAAAAACAAAAAACTTGGTTATTTGAATTTTTCACATATATTTTGAGGTTATGTGAAGAAAGTGTGTATACAAAAGTTGTAGATCTTTTTATTACCTACAACTTTGCGATTTAACTTTTTTCCATAGGACTTGTAGTTTTTCCGGAAATCGAGATAAACCGTTTTTTACCCTTAAAAGCCCCCCCTTCCCACTTCCCGACCTCAGATCGCCGTTAATTTATTTTTCCTATCAATTTTGTTGTATTCTCTTCCTTTTACAATGGGTTTGATTCTACTATAATTTAATTATGTTTCAAATTGGAAAATCACCGGTCTATTAATACCATATTTTTTTTCAAAATTGATTTTATCTCTTTTTTAGATTTTATCTAACCAGCTGATTTTTTTGTTTTTACTTAGTTAATATTTATATAATTTAACAGTCATATTGTCCTACATAAATTTTTGGGACTCATCAAATCGAAATATTCTATCCTTGCTACCTCTGTTAGCTACCACAATAAAGAATTTTCGCATAGGGAATTGTTGGGCGTCTCATCGAAACGAAGCTACTCACGGAAAATGAGCTTGATAGTAATCAAGTGGATCAGCTGGCCGAGGGACCCCTGACCATAAGGAAAATAGTTATAAAAAATGTTTACGTTACAGGTGGTATGTTCGCGCTGGCGTCCACGACACTCGACAACTCGCTCTCGGACCGGTACATGGACGTCGCCCACAAACTGACGCAAACATGCCACGAGAGCTACGACCGGGCTGACACCAAACTGGGACCGGAGGCTTTCAGGTACGACCACTAACATCTATTGTATAAAGTCCTCCGTGATCGAGTAGAAAAACATCTGAAATCCTCAATGGCTGAACTGATTTTTGGCAAACATAATTGAAAAAAAACAACTAGTATGTATTACCAAACATTTTGGATTTTTTTTACTCTTTCATCATTTGTTTAAAAGAAATAAGTCGTTTGGATATTAAATAGATAGATAGATAGATAGTAACTCTATATTGTAGACACACACAAAAAAAGAAAACAATAGACAAAAAAACAGCAAATAAATAAATGTGCCACAAGTGGCAGCTAAAAGCGATCTCTTCCAGGCAACCATTAATAAATAATGAAAATGTATTCCATGTATCGAAAGATCATGGCTAACATAGACTATGTGGCTACAATACTACTAATAAGTGGCCTTAGTAGTAGAGGTCGTGTCTTTTCATTAACTGAAATTATCTAAACGACTAAAAGAACAAAAAAAACGTATGCGTGAGAGAAAGGGAAGCCAGACAGAGTGGCGTCATAACGCGTTTATCGTATTCGTACGATACGAATCGGTTTACTCTCCCATAAAAAAAAAACCGCAAAATTCCCAATTACGCGGAGTCCATGCTACCAGATATAGATATACTAACGTGGGTGGTTGGTCGGTTGGTGTGCAGGTTCTCCGGTGCCGTGGAGGCTCGCGCGCAGAAGAGCAACGAGAAGGTGCACCTGCTGCGCCCCGAGACCTTCGAGAGCTACTTCATCATGTGGCGCCTCACCAGGCAGCAGCGCTACCGGGACTGGGGCTGGGAGGCCGTGCAGGTACACACACCCATACACCCACCCATACACCCACTACATACACCCCTTTTCACTTTGTTTGTCCGCGATGAACTCCTAAACCACTGGACTTTTTTTTTATAGCATAGATCGGCAAACGAGCAAGTGGGTCACCTGATGGTAAGTGATACCACCAGAAGAATCATGGGCGCGTTGCCGACCATGAAGGAAAGGGATAATTAGGGATAGGGAAGGGGAGGGGATTTGGGCGTCCGGATATCTCACTCACCGTACGAAACGCAACAGCAAGCCGCTACTTTACGTCGGTTTTCTGTGAGACAGTGGTCATGACCCGGTCGAGCCAGCCCATTCATGCTGTAGACAAAACTGTCTACAGCGTGGCTCTACCACTCTAAAACTCTTTGTTTGTCCGCGATGAACTCCTAAACTACTGGACAGATTTTAATTATTTTTTGCTAACCGCGTGCAGTTTGATCTAACTTGAGAGATAGGATAGTCTATATCTCAATTTATAGTCGCATTATTTTTTTATTGCAAATTGTTTGTTTATAATAATCTGTGAGTTCCATAAGATTTTAACAGATGGCGGTGTAAGGTAATTTTATTAAAATTTATCGGCTGGATTGAGTAAGTATCCAATAGATGGCGCATACTGTATTGAATAGTTTACTACAATATGATTTAACATATACCTTAGCCACAGCAACACGTGGCTGGGTTTGCTATTAACATATATCACGTTGAAAACAAAAGTGACACTAAACGAAAAATGTGTTTATGGGAGATTAAGTTTAAATGTTTTATAAAATAGCGTTCATAATTAAACATCGACTATCTTCGTTTAGTGTCAGTTTTGTTTTCAAGGTGATGTATTACCTGCGACACTAGATTAAAGAGACGATTAGTATAGGTGAAATTTAATCGATATAAATTCTTATTTCATAATGTGTTTTAATCACACAGGCACTAGAGAAGCATTGTCGAGTCGATGGTGGATACACCGGGCTGGTGAACGTGTACCATCAGAACCCTCAGGGCGATGACGTGCAGCAGAGCTTCTTCCTCGCAGAGACTCTTAAGGTAACGTTAAGTGAGCTGATTCAAATATACAATACAATACAAAACAAAACTCTTTATTGTATAACCAATAATCACTTAGCATAGGACTACTTAATGGTTTTATAATGGGCGGTCTTATCGCTACGAGTGATCTCTGCCAGATAACCTTTGGATGGACAGAAATTGAAGTAAAAGAAGTCACGGTGGTGTACAATAAAGAGAGAGATAGAGAGAGACTGAGAGACAAGGATATCGTAATTGTAATAAATTTAAATAAATAAATGTATAGTAAACTAAAATACTAATACATATATAAAATGTCAAATATAATATATACTAATACATATAACCAATATTAAAGAAAAACAATAGGTTAACAAAAAGACAAAATATTAATATTATAGCAATGTACCAAATATATCATCAGTTTTTTTCGCCTTCCTGATTAAATAATAGCACTGCAAAGTGACTGCACTACACCTGATGCTAAGCGCAGTACAGTCAAAGAAACCAGCGACTACTGACAAACAATGAGTATCGGTGGTCACCAGAATCATGCTGGCCTGTATAAACGCTTCCTCACAGTCCGAAGAAGGAAGAAGCAAATCGAGGAGCCTGCGATGGCACAAACAGATGATCGATACAGGGATTAAAAGATGTACCCCAACCTACCATCATAGCATGTCACAAACCACTCGGGAGAACCGGATATACACTGGCTGATCCTGGAACGCGATCCACACAAGGTGTGTAGGTCACTATGACAAGTTCTAACACCATGTATACGGTGGTCGCTATCCCGGCGGGTATGAATATCCTACCACCAGCTATTAAAGGTCAAAGAACAAAAAACTAATTTGTTGATTTATTTCCAGTACTTATACCTCCTGTTCGCGGATGACACCCTCCTCCCGCTGGACGAGTGGGTGTTCAACACGGAAGCACATCCCCTACCCATCAAGGGCAGCAACCCCCTCTATCGCGCCGCTGATACCAACATAGACAACAATGCGATATAGACGCACCTGGTACTGTTAGCCTTACCTCTTGTCCTAGGTAAGCGACAGAAACGATTCGATTCAATGTATAAAACGACGTCTGAATTACTCGGCAACGTAGCCAAGTGTTGACACAATTATTGTTTGATATTATTGCACTGTATCGCATTGTATTTTCGTGTTTGTCGCTCACTTAGTACAATGTCCTAGGTTCGCGTTATATACATGGTAGTCATTGGTCTTTCTTTTCGTATGAATGATCGTTGACGTCTAATACGTCACTTGGCACGAGTCATACAAATGATCGATAACAGACATGGATCTCTAAATAGACTACGTATGTTCTTCAATGTGAACAAAGTGTGCTACTTTTTGAAGTGTGCTACTTCTTCGTAACGTAACGCGTTACGGCGCCACTCTGTCTGGCTTCCCTTTCTCTCACGCATACGGCAGCAGTAGGCAGGCTCCTCCTCTCTCACTTTAACCCACATTAGTTTAAGTAATCACTTCTGTCGTGCGTCCTGAGACGTACACGTTTTTTTACTATCAACACTGACGTGTCATTGTGGTAACGTAACGAACTAAATGAGAGAGAGCACATGTCCAAAAAGTTGCTTAAAGATAGATGTATAGTAGGTACATGTACGGTGTCTATTGAGATCTTTGTTCTGTGTGCCACACTGTACGATGACGCGTAGACGAAAGAGCTCATTTAAAAACAATCCTAGCCGAGTGACAATGCTTCATTCTATTAAGTGAGTCCATTCTACATTCGATAAAACTTGATAACGCAGTAAAATTTTCAGAAATAAAAAACACAGTTTCCGAACTAAATTCATTCACTTGTATGTTTTTATGAGACTTTGTTAGTTCGTCTACCAATTAAACTTCATTATATCATAGATTGAATATAGAAACGAAAACGCTTGGCAGCAATAAATTGACATTTGACAAATCTCATTTTACACTACTTTATATCAAACGCTCGCATATCGCTTCATACGCCGGTCCCCACAGTGTTATCCACTACAATAACGAGATTGAATATAGAAACGGAAATGTTTGGGAGCAATACATTGAAATTTGACAAATGTCATTTTACACTACTTTATGTCAAATGCTCGTATATCGCATCATACGCCGGTCTCCACTGTGTTATCCACTAAAATATCTGGTTTGCGCAGAGCTTTGTCGTTTGCGCGTCAGCATTCGCCCAGCGTTTTTGTAAACCCACTACCAATGAAACTCTCATTTCGAACTCGATTTTATAATGAACGATATGACTTTCTTTTCGTACTCAAACGCTTTTTTTTATATCCGCTTGATGTTTTTTAAGAAATTATTTTTATATACTCCACGTCATATGACACTGACGTGCCAGCTATATTGTACAAACAATGAAATAGACGAGCCTATACACTACTACAGCTAATAACTCTCGAATCTATAAATCAAACAATATTTACAATCGAGTTCGGGTATTGAATATGATTTTTTAATTTAATGCGAGTTGGCAACAGATATATCCTGACAGCCATTAGCAGTTTGTGGGGACTTTTATTGTATAAATTTATTTTCCTCAATAAGTACAGTACTAAAATCTTATTTATTAACTAAAAACTACTTGAAAAAAAATTACTAAATTAACCTCCGAATGCTAATCATTCCATATAAGAAAATATATTGGCAACCCTAATTTTTGACACATAGTTTGGTAACATTAATGTAAGGTTATTTATATTTAATTATATTAAGCGCTGATAGCGTATAATGATGATTATAAAACGGTCATTAATTTTATTTATTAATTTATCTAAAATGGTTTTGGAAAACACATCTCGCATATTTTTCTAAACTTATTTTATACTAACTTTATCAGAAAAAAAAACCTTTCACCATATCAATGTCCTTATGACACGAAGTAATTTTTAAAAATAACTTTTTTAGAACAAATATTTCTTTACCATTTCTTAAATAACATCCTATATATGTACTTCGCTTTGCTTGTTTATCTCAATTAGATATAATATTGAATATCGAGAAAGGCGGGAAGGCTAGAAAATTGATTGTTTAACAATCATAGTGTAAATTGGGAACATTTAATGGCCGACGTCGATTGAATGTTCTTTAATATTAAATTCTCAATAAGTCTTTATTATGTAGGACGATAGAAATATATATATACGTCCATAGAAAATATTAATATGCTTCGCGTCTACTTCACGGTTACTATTATTTTGGCGTATTATTAGGTCCAATTTGCAACAAAAATGTATCTATTAATTTGAAGAGAAACTACGCCACATGTTCAAATATTTAAATTTTCTATCAATGGCGAATTATTCGATTGATTGCTATCGAATCGAGACATCTCGGATTCGATTTCTGCATCAAAACCCACTTGAATTATTAACAAATATTTGTTCCGGAACTTAGTGTTGTAGGACCAAAGTCTCCTAGTTTCTGTCATTTACAACACAGGGTATCCTAGTGTGAGATCAGAATTATTTAAGCGACTGTTGGGTATAATTATTTATTTGTTATTTATATAAAAATAAGAAAGGAAGTGTCTGATATTACGGTCCCTGTGCCCACACGGTACGGGATCGAAATATGATTGTCAAAATACATGGTATATCCGTATAATAAAGGGCAGCGCAAATAAAACGCAGCGTAGCGAAAGGATGTGACCGGATGGTTGGTATTTATATCAGGGATCCAACAGTTTGTACTGTAACTTAAAAGTGTTTTTGTTAAATGTCATTATCAACTACGCTGGGTCTCCGCTAGGCATGTCGGAAGTACCAAAAAGTATAGATATCGAATTCGATATATCGATAAATCGGCTGGATGACCTTATTATGGCATCCTATATGAATGAAATGAATCGAAATGAAATATATCGATACATCAAAGAAAAAAAACGATATATTATTTATATGTTTGACTTATCTCCACTGACCGAAGTCCCGCATATATTCTTAATACTCAGCAGTAGTTGGTACGCTACGATGTGCTCAAGTCAATTAGCCGATGTGAGAAATAGTAGCAGTAATCGGGAACTGTAAATACACGTTCTGCGATTGTTTTTTTTATTGTTCTTACGCATTATATTTTTAGTCCATAAAAATAGTTAATACAAAGTTTTCGTCTTAACACTAGTTTTAAAGACTACTTACGTATGATTTCGACAAATACTTACAATGTTTTAAGTAGGAAGGCGGCTGAGCTAAACAATTAACTTATAATAGCTTTTGTATGTCGCAGTCATTAGTTGAAAATAATTAATTTGGGCATTCTCCGGAAAAAATCTTCCGAGTAACTTTCGTGGCCACGTTTTCTTCATAATTTAAACAATTATATACTTTGAGAGTCATATATTTATTTAAAAATATGATTGTCAGCAACACCACTTAAAATTATTGCTGAAATATCAATTATAGTGTTCTTCAATTTATCAAGAATTACCTTATTAAATTACATATACCCTGGATGAAAGTAACGCGGAGATTTTTTTCGTAGAACGACCCAACTATCAATATTATCTGTTTTAGTATATATTTAATATTTAGTCGTTTTATATGGCGTAATTCAATTTAATAGTATTGTAATCGCTAGATGTCAACTGTAAAAAAACGAAATGTGCTCACTATAAAGAACTATAAAATATCTTTACTATGGGCATTATTATCGTCTATATGCACAAACTATATTAAATTATTTAAGACATCTATTACCATGTCTGGCTTGTCAGGTGCGTACTTAAAACCAAAATAAAAAAAATACACATAACTTATTTAGTCACAATCGACTATAATCTCTTTGCACCGCGTATGTTATACAAGATATATTACATTAGAATTCGATTGACACCTACAATTAATTGGGTTTTTTTTTAATAATAAGTGCGCTCTTTGCAATGCTGGTAAAAATACAGTAAAACCCTGATCTTTCTGCATATAATTATTATATAGAAGTTTGACTATTCTTAGATAGATTAATTTTTTATTCGTTTTTTTTTTATTATGCATCTGTCGAATTTGTACACTACTGATTTCATCATGCCAAGTACTGTATTCTAAAATTTTAACTCAGTAGTGCATCATGAATTTACGTCAATATTTTGTATTCTTTTTAATGGGGGATACAAGAGTATTTTTATACATAATCTCAATTTGATATTTTTTTATAGTAAGCTCACAAAGACGTAGATTTTGTTAAATATCCGCCAATGAAAACTAAAAATATTATTACAATCTTTTTTTTTCTTTTTTTTTCATCAAGGGAAATGTATAATTCATGTAATATAATTATTATATTTCCGATCTCGTAGTTGTGTATGAATTGTTGAGGTATATTGCAATATACTTTAGGGCTTTATCATAATAATTTGAATAACGACAGACATATCTACGAATGTTTGTATGTGTAAAGGTGAACGTTTTAGCGATTAGAGTACGGACACGTGACGGAGTTCTGACCATCGGTGTTGCCCGCTGGACAATTTTTTTATATTTTATTCAGTTCAAATGTAGCAGTTTAGTTTATCATGAGTTTTTTGATGACACTTAAATGTTCCATATATGAAAGTGTAGAAACGGCTGATCTGTGAAATATGTTTTCGGTATTATCGACTCTTGTGTAAAAGTCTTTAAGCCCTACTACAATTATAATTATGTGCCCTACATTACCAATGGACGTTTTACAAAACAGCCGATTCTACATAATTCCAACGTCATAAAGTCAGAAAGTGATGTTTAAAATACGTTTTACTCCGTTTAGAAAAAACCGTATAGCTTTGTTAATTTTGTGATTTAATATACAAAGTTAAATAATATATTTTTTAAATATAATTTTCTGCACCTGTTAATAAAGCATTATGATACATAGCTTATCTACCATTTTTATTTTGGATAACGACTTATCGAAATTATACCTAAAATTTCTTAATCCACTAAATTATTTAACTCAAACGTAAATAAGATAAAATAAGGCGCAGAGTGAATTGCGCATTTCAAAAATATGTACGGATCGCATTGTGAAGTGATACCGTGCACAGCCATATGTCATCGGGCTTTAGAAAAAGCATAGTTAAAATATCTGTAAAATATGTATATGTATAATAATAGTCGTAGATATTAATATAATTTTAGCTTTAGGTTTTCTGTGTGTAATTAATATTGTTATTTTTAATGAAATGATATTGTGAGTGTGTGTATGTTGATGTATTTGTTTTTAAATATATATTATATATCAGTAACATGGATACTGCCACGTTAGAGTTGTGTTCGGACAATCATGAAATTGATTTGCGTCGTGATCGATAGTTGGAAGAAGTGAAGAACGCTAGCGACTCATAGTTCCTTGTTTTATGTGACGCTGTAAATTATGATTTCTTATTTTTACGCGAATATTTCACATTGAAATAAAACTAATTTAAACGGATTTTATCGCGTTTTTTATTAATTTTGATCCCGATGTTTCGAAAGCTTTTCAGCCTTCGTGATCACGGGGTGGACTGGCTGTGACCACGAAGACTGAAAAGCTTATCCGAGATAAAATCCGTTTAAATTAGTTTTATTTCAATTGTAACCATTGTTTGATTTTTTAGTGTATCGAATAGCGACGTTAATAATAAATATAATCATATTTCCGAATAGCATTAAATATTGACCGTATATCAAAGGCATTTAATATGGGTAACACAACCATCGATCTTAAATCAAAAATATAAATTAAAAGAAATTATTTTATTTTTAAATTTGTAGTTTGCTATTCCAAAAAAAAATTGCATGTATCACAAAACAAAATAACTACAAAATAAAAGGGTTCCCTTTTGGTTACTGAAACATCAAAATGACAAAAAGCGATAATTAATTTTGATTTTATCAATTTTCGTGACGTTAAGTTATAAAACGAAATAGCTCTTGATTTGAATTTCTGAAATGAATATGACAGATTATATCTTTACATATTCTATATCTAATCTTCCAATAATCGGCTTAAACAGCGTCAATTTACGAAAATAATATTAATATGTCGATGCGTGTGTTACATGGCTGTGTTTGTATGACTACAAAACAGTTGTTACTGAATGTACCTACCCTTACTGCCTGTTATAAAACAATGTAATGTAGGTATGGAGTTGTAGTATTTAATAAAATGATGTACATTTTTTGTTTATTAATTAAAAAAATGTTTACAAACTGTGCTTTCATTTTTACCTTTTTCAAATGAAAACGTTTGATGTGATTATTGCTTTATACATAAATTCGTATAAAGCAATAATCACATCAAACGTACTGCTAGCCGCCTAAACAAAGTTAGCGGATGTGAACTTAGTGATAGCCTAAAAATAGTTTGAGACCAAAATAAAATATTTAAACAAAATACATTTCGCTCACTCTAAAAAACGACGTAATTGCAATTACAATTGCATTCGTTCTTTTGTATGAGCGATTTAAGTTGAAAATGTTAGGTAAGAAAATTGAAAATAAAATCGAGGGTCAATTTTATTCTAAATCCTTAACTGATTTATTTCATATAGGTATCACTTTTAGGAATTTAATTATGAGCAATCAAAAAATATAACATTTTTTCGAGAGAGATCTCGATGAAGCAATTGTGTTGTGTTTAGGAGAGATCCTAAACACAACGCAATTGCTTCATCGATCTAAATAGCAGCCGTCGCGATCGGAGATATCTTGGGGTGAATCAAATCATTTATTAAGCAAACACCTTCGAGTTGGTTTCTTACATTACGTTTCCATAAAACAATACTTGTATGATTGTATTAAAATTTACGAAATTTGATTGCACGAAATGTCTACAAAACATTTCTAATTCAAAATAATCGGTAAATCAGTTCATTAACCTTAGCCCATTTGAGTATACGGCCTATAAAAAGGGTGGCAAAGGTAACACAACCATACCGCCTGCTAAATGTCGCGGCATGATTGTCTCTGGGCTAACATTTGCAGCGGGGCCGCCAGCCATCCAATTAGGGGTGTTGAAACGCTGTTTGCTTGAACATGTTACTAGCTATTTTAACCTTGACGATGTCATCTGGGACGTTAAGGAAGGCTGCTCAAATGTTATTGGCATGGTATCGTGTAGGTACTTATTATATGTATATGTGCTTGTCGGATTTATTAGCAAATTGCGAATTAATATTAGTCCCGTTTTGATTGTGTTTGATGATTGAAGTAAGAGTTTGTTATCCGTGGCGCGGTGCGCGGTGCCCGAGCA
The DNA here is from genome assembly GCA_949126905.1 of Amorpha juglandis. NCBI lineage: Eukaryota > Metazoa > Arthropoda > Insecta > Lepidoptera > Sphingidae > Amorpha > Amorpha juglandis. Next base: position 5,342,526 of record OX421372.1, on the reverse strand, counting down.
ACCGTTCCATAGGCAAATGTTGTGTGATCCAAAAATATTTATTTCGTTTGGGTCTTGTAACACCGAAGATATTACGTATACGTCCTGATACTCGCAAGTCACAACCCAAGATAATCGTATTTTACGATGGGGTCAGGGCTTTAAGTGCGTGACTGTAATTGAGTGTTACTTATTTAATTTTCTCGTTATCTCATGACAGTATACTAGTCGGGAACACAGAATATAACAAAGCAATGTGATCACTTACTTTGCCACATTTATCAGTTTTATCTACACTAGATTATATGTATATCTGTTTAATGATTTCTTATATTTACGCGAATATTACTCATTGAAATAAAACTAATTTAAACGGATTTTATCGCGGTGTTTTAATAATGTTGATCCCGACGTTTCGAAAGCTTTTAAGCTTTCGTAGTCACGAGGCGGACATTCCACCCCGTGGAAACTTTCAATATGTCTATTTACATAAATAAATCACGCACAATTTCCTGACACTTTTACAGGCTAAGTGCGGGAAAAGGAGCCCATAACCATAACAATCATATTTATATGAGGTAGATATCTAACTCGACACCCGCCATAGAAATAGCACTGAGATACTTGCATAATAATATTTAGTATAAATCAGTGGGGAGTAGATTTATTATTTTCAATTATAAGTTATCAACGCTATTGCCTGGTGGCAATATAGTACACGACATGATAGTTAAATAAATGAAATGAAGTTAAATGACATGATACTACATAGCTAATATATTAGGTTATTACATCGCTAATAATTTATAAGACATATACCTACCAGCTTCATGTGACTTTTAAAAACAATAAAATCTCAAGTAATAGAAAGGCACCTAAAGAATAAAATATAATAATAAATATCGATATTCTAAGTAATGTAATAGTAAGTAGGTACACAATATACAAATGTGAAACAAACAAATATTTTCAAAGACCACGTTAAATGGCCCGGAAAACAAATATTGTTTCAATTAGCGAAGACAAGACAGTTTTCTTTATGGGTTTGGGACGCTCCCTGTCCCCATTCTGTATCGCACCATAAAGGGTGGTGGGGTGGTGGGATTGTGGGGCTGCAGCGAACGGCGGGCTTTCAGGATAGCTGAAATAGTACAGCGACTGGCAAAGTGACGAGTGGGCTCGACGAATCGCCACGACCCAGCACAACGCCGACGTGGTCATCGGGTTTTCAAATTTTCTCGACTTAGCTTGTAATCAGTTCGTAATTGTCTTTGCTGGACTTATTGCCATTTTAAATTAAAAGTATCGTTTGTTTATATAATTTTAAATGATAAGTTCCCGAATTGTTCAAAATAAGTTTTTAAAGTCGGTTGGTATCGTAATTTGTCGTGTGTAATGTACGCGTAGTGTAGGATAATAGACTGAGAAGTACAGACTGAACCAGCAGCGATGAAGCTCTCGATTAAACTACGCTTTCTACTGATAATTACTGCATTATCACGTAAGTTGTATTTCCAAATTCTTTATAATAAAACATTTTAATCGGAAAACAAATATTGAATGTGGAAGAAGTGAGAGATTTATGTCGGGATCGTATGCCACAAGTTATATAATCTCTTTCTACCCTCATTGGGTATAGATTTTAGTGTGCAATTACAATACACGCACTCGTTAATCAATAAATTATAATAACACATTTGAAAACAATCTTATACTCAATTTCCAGCAATTATACACCTTTCTTATGATCAAAATACTAGAGGAAAAAGCCGTGGAGCAAATGTTTGTCGATCAGTGACATGCAGGACAAGTCTTTGCACTTGAACAATTCATCGCATTAATTCAATCGCAGAGTATGCAAATTAATCATTAGATGAAAATGAAACAGAAAACCTTGTCAATAAATTCAAATATTTTATAATGAATTTAATTAAAATTTACAAGCAAAGTTTTTTAATGCTATTAAACAATCAATTTATACTAATACAAATACAATATGCTTACAACATGTCCATAAATATTGAGGGTAAAATAGTTGTGTAAATCCACCGATTCCCATAATACGCGCAAGACTCAGTTTAGGAATCGGAGTGTCACGACATGGAAAGCCCTTGTACAACCATCTTTTTGCACCCTATTTATAAGTCATGTATATTGTTACCTTGTTTTAATCTTATTGTACTGTACTTTTCGAAATAAATAAAATATTATATATAAAAAATAATTCAAAATCGGTGGAATAAAAGCTCGCGCTCGTATTAAAATTGTAGTTTTAAACTTTAGAAAGCTGAATTATCACAAATTAAAACTTTTATAACCATATATAATAACACTTTATCGCAATACCTACTATTACGATGCCAGGGGCCAAAGCAATAAACTAATGCAACTCTTATCTCCGCTATGTATCGTTAACTTAATATGGGCACCTAATTTATACTTCGATAGCCTCCGTGGCGCAGCGGGCGAGTAGCCGGCTGTGAAGCGAGAGGCCGCGGGTTCGATCCCCGCACCGAGACAAATGTTTGTGTGATCGACAAATATTTGTTTCGGGGTCTGGGTGTTGTGAGGCCGAAAGTCGCTCGTAGTTCCTGATACCCACGACACAAGACTCGTATCTTACTGTGGGGTCAGGACTATGTATGTGACTGTTGGGTGTATTTATTTATTTACCTAACGTCTATAACGATATTCACATTTATTATATTAAAGTAGTGTTATGTTGTTTTATTATTTACTATGACTTTTTTTAAATATATTATCTTAATAATATTTACTTGTACACTCATCAGTCCTGTATTATACTGTTCCACTGCTGGGCAAAAGCCGTCTCTATGGATGAGAGGGGTAAGGCTTTAGTTCACCACGCTGGCCTAATGCGGGTTGGTAGACTTCACATATCTTCAAAAATCTTAGTTATGGAAATTGCCTCACGATGTATCCTTAATGTATTATGGGTGAAGGATAATCAAGCCATAATTTACAATGATGACACTTAGAAAGTTAGAGGTGCATGCTCTTGGGGTTTGTTTTGGAACCGGCAACCTTTGTTCCGACAGCCCGTATGTACCACTCCCCGTTGAGCTACCATACTTTTTACAACTGTAATAAAAATCATAATACCAGAAATTCATGGTTGCGTTGCCGATCTATAAGAAAGCAATGGAGATTGCGAAGGGCAGGGGACCCTTTTGCCCTCCGGACACTTACCGCACGAAAAGAAAAAGCAAGCTGGCTCTACACTTTTTGTGAGACGATAGTCGAGCCGATTCATTTATACTGTAGACGGAAGCGGTTACAGAGTGGCTCTACCAATTATATAAACTCAATACAGCACTGGAAACCGCATAAAAATTGGTTCGGAATTTGTGGCGATTAGCATGTACAACAAAAACTAATTACGATTCTATAATATTTATGTATATCATAATTTATATACAGATATAGAGTGTATATCAAAAATAGACGCATACAATTTAGAGCACATGAACTAAGGTTTCACTTTTGGAAATTGATTTCTGGAAGGCCGCCATAGGTATTTTGGGTGCACAAAGAAAGGTCTTTTTTCATAGTCTTTTATTATGACGATCATGATTGTATCCGATTCTACCACTAGAGTATGTATCTAGCAAGCACTTCTATTATTACTTATCCAAAATAATATAAACGAGTACGGGCTTTTTAACCGACGCAAATAACTGTGGAGGTTCTCAATTCGAAACGTACCTCTACCTACCTCGAGGTAGGTGCTCTTTTCATTTTTAATATTTTTTATACAAAATCTACCTCCCGTGCACACAACAATTCACCAAAGTTTCATCACAATCGGATGAATGATTTAGGAATGCATAAATAAACATACAAAGAAACATACATTTTATTTATATAGATAAAGTTTCCTTCAATAAATTATAAGAAATACGGTTTTTCCCGATATTGCGTTGCAAAGTCGCGCCTGCTTTTGGGTCACTTCCGCTGACGTCCGGTTCGCGTCAGGCATTAAATTGACGTGTAACCCTATGACGCGACGGCTCAAAGTATAAAATGTATGACCGGCAATGAAATTGATTCATTTCCGATAGGGCATTTTTTTTGGCTCGAATGAATTATTTTATGTATTGAAATAAAACTAATTTAAACGGATTTTATCGCGGTTTTTTATTTCCGCGATAAAAAAAATAAAAAACCGCGATAAAATCCGTTTAAATTAGTTTTATTTCAATGAGTAACATTCGCGTAAACGTAAGAAATCATTATTTTATGTAGTCGCCACGCCTGCTCATGAAAAGAAGCAATACCATAAAGTACTTTAAATTTCAAAGCACTGCATGGCACTGGACTGCGCTCGGCACCCCAACCCATAAAATGTTGTCTTATAATTCCTAGTAATTTCACTGGCGTTAATGTCTTTCAAACCGAAATTAAATAATGCTTACACACTGCTGTTTGGTGGCCGAAATAGCAAAACGCACACGGCCTCTCGCATACGATGAACTTACCAGCTAGTAATAGCTATTAATTATATTGAATTAATCAATAAGAGTCCAAACCAAATTTTGAAAGAGTGTTCCTATATTGACACAGGTAGCAACTAAGAAAGGTTTTTTAATACTCCAACCGCCTAAAGGGGCGAAAAGAGATTGCAAAGCTTGTATGTAAATAATATTCTTTTGGTTTATATGTAAAATGGTTGTTAATGGCTTTTTTTTCAACACAATTATTGGTGTTGTTCTCGACATTGGCGAATCATCGAAAATCGATAGATTCATAATCTAAAATTAGAATTAAATAGAATACAATACAATTATTGAAACGCGTGTTTCGTCATTTCAACCCCTAAGGGCAGTTTAATTCAAAAAAGACTGACACGGGTAAATTAATGTATTGTTACATATTCAAAATAGATTGTGTAGCGTTAAAGATATGCCAACTGAAACCTTTTTTACTAAAACACTCTTTAAAATTGTTAAAACTGGCATTTATACCACAAGAATACCTAATAAGCAATAGGGGTTACTTTAAGAGTTTTGCAATTTACCTATTTATTTAATATTTTACTAAAATAACAAAATCAGAAAAACATATTTTAACTTATATTTGATATATTTAAAAAACATATTCATGAGTGTCGATAAAAAAAACTAAGTACCTGTTTTTGCACACTCCATAGATATAATATAAAAAGTTAAAAGAAATCTCTAGACGCCTGTTTGGTCCAGATGTTGAACAGGATGGGGATTCAACCGACCGACCGTGAGAAGCATGGGATCTTCCTGACAGCTCAGTATTAGGGCCGCATGAAATACAGGATGTATAGTAGGATAAAGTCGACACGAGGTCTACGACAAAATGTATTTAAGTTGACATTTGAAACATAGAAGATATTGCAAGAACATGAAATAGCAAGGAGAGTCAGTTTTTACTCGTGTGTTTTAAATAATAGTATTATAAGCATTACCTTAAGCATAATGATGTTGACGGATGTCAAAGTTGCAACGAAACCCACTTTCCGTTTGCATCTTTCGTACCTAATAAGGTATTATTTTTCTGGTATTTAATATATTTTGATAGCGTTTATGTAATTTGGTAGCATATTATTATAAAATGTGTGTTCTTGTTAACTTAATAGGCCTGTAAACGTTAGAATCTTGAGAAGAAGAATACAATTCGTGAAAATTCTCATAAATTCCACAAAACGGGATCCATTCATTCAGATTTAAGTCTCCGTACATAATGTCAATGTAAATTTAAAGGTCCCGTATTTTACTGCTAAATCTTATTTTAAAATACATATTCTTAATTGCTACACCAATACATACGAAATATTTTGGTTGAACGTATTTAAAAAAACTAGAGCCGAAAAGTAATGAGAAATTGTATACCAGTATGTATTCGTTACTAAAACAATTAGTACTAGTTACTATCGTATTGTTACTTTACTCGTTACATTTGATACAATCAAGCACTGGCATGAATCATCGCATTGAGTCGCGTCGCGTATGATTTCGTATGTATTTACTTTGTAAAAATAATGCAAACTTTAAAATATTTATTTTTGAACTTTACTGTGTTTTGAACTATTCTCATCTTGTTACAAATTTAAGTAAATAGGAAGATTTATCGTTAACATAAAACAAAGCAAATAGCCTAAGAATCTTAAGGAAAACTTATTGAGTGTACAAATATTTTAAAAAAAACATTCATTCAATCACTGGACGAACGTTTTTGGTTCATACATGATATATAAAATATGCATTTTATTCGTTCGTATACTGAATCAAGCTATTATAAACGATAAATGCGAGATACTAGTAACGAAATGAATTTGTGAGTAAAGATTCGGCTTTAAGTCAAGTGATGTATCGTTACTCGGTAAAAAATACATATGGTTTGCTACAGCTCTATTAAAAAAACCAAACGTAACATCAATCTCTACATCGGAATAAATCAAAAACATCACCTCATAATTGGCAATACTGTGACAGCTTAACGTCTGGGAAAAGTGCCTATTCCGTTTTTATCGTAGGCGTAAAGGTAACAGTCATGAGGTAACATAAGGCGCGGCCACCCGGCCGGCGCACCCTGGCATTTACCCGGGGACCATAAAAAGAAATATCTAGCAGGGCTCATCGTTAAAGGCCTCGGCGCGCCCTACAGACCGTTCCGCTAGCCAGACGCCCCAGTAACCCGTTTAAGGCTTCTTTGATTTGATATTATGAAAGTGACATGGCTTGATTGTTGCATGATATGAATAATAAAGATTTTTTTATTTTACTATACTTTAAAATGTGCGTTTTTTTTTATTTCAATACTGTCTGTAACATGTGTATAAAAAAACATGTCATGCCGACCTCACTGGGAGTGGGATAAGGGCCGGTGGAAAAATATGATACCTATACTCTAAAAATAATATAAAAATTGTGCTGCAAATGTTTTAACTTTTATTTCAACAAATTCATGTTGTAGATATCCCCGAAGTAGTGCACTTTCCGGTCATTGAACGCTAAGAGTTATTACCCATGGTGAATACGGACCGAACCTCGTGCCAAAAATAATCGAATCGTCTAAATCATAAACAATTTTGATTGCATGACCTGGGAATCGAACTCGAGATATTATATACATCCATAGACATTACACCAATGATGCGAATTGTAATTAAGTACGAACATCGTTGTTTGACAACATAAAAGAAGAGTAATTAAATCGGTTGTAAGTCAGCTTAAATTAAGTAGACAAGGGATCGAGGTCACTCGGACGGGTGTCCGCCAAACTAAGGGTTGGCGGTATGCGTGCGGTCGCCGGGGTCGCTGTGATAAATGATGCTCATTGTCTTTCTTTATTGCTGAAGGGTTACCCAGTTTTGATAGGCGACGAGCCCGGAAACCTCGTTTGCGAATTTGTTATACACTTATAGACAAGCCATTTATTTTATATTTGACTTGCTTTGGCAACGATTTAATGGGAAATTCAAATGCCTTGATGAGCCTATTCATTACACTGCGCAGATCATCTTTCGCATTAACATTAACATAAAAATAATGCAGAATGTTGTTTATATTCTTATTTTATAAGCAGCATTGTGGAGTGCTACAGATGGTTGGGTCGAGGCGAAAATATGGGGGTCGAATCCAGCTCAAAGAGCATGCACCTTTGACTTTCGTCAAGTGTCATATGTCATAATGGTTTATTATCGCTATAGCGGTGAAGAAAAATTGCTAGTAAACCTGCATACCAGAGATATTCTCCATAAAAATTTTGAAGGTAAATGAAGTCTGCCTATCCGCTTTAGACCAGCGGTGGCATAAGGCCTAACCCCGCTCATTCGGTATAGGAGGCCCGTGCTCAACAGTGAAACGTGTATAATATAGGGCTAGTATAATGTGATAAATTATCAAATAATATTTGCGATGTAATGCAAGGAAATGTGCAGTTTATGTACTTAATTGACGGTTCGCCGCTGATTGTTCCGACGTTTGTTTTTTTTTTGCCACGTCGCGCGCTGCGTTCGTTTTAAATGTCGCGTCATATCTTTGCAGAGTAGGTCTATCTATATATATATAGATATCAAAGATTTTGGACCAGTATACAGGGTATAGGTTCGTAAATCATGTGAGGAGACTAAATGTTAAATGCTTTTATTTAGACAAAGTGTTTGGTCACCTTCAAGCGATATTGCAATATTCTCCATTTAACTGAAGTACAGCGGATAATTTAGTTACAAAATATTATGCCATATCGTTGACCGAATTACTCTTGATTGGACATAATCTGATAACCAATCGTATTCCATTTTAAGTCGTGAGCCTATAGTAGTAGTTAATGTAAATTTTCCAATGTGTAAAATATATCACATTTTGATTCACTGTTTAAAATTGATAAATTTACAGATTTTTACATTCGGTACAATTTTTACATTCGGTTGTTTAGCGATCAAGTTCATTTACAAATAATTTCATCCACTCAGCTCCATCGCTGCAGGATAACTGACTACAGTTCGGTCGCAGTACGCACCAGCACAGACGCCTGCCGAGTGCAGTGCTCCCAATGCACTCGCTGCACTGACACCACCTCTTCGTAAAGTTGCGCGCCTGGTGCCGGGGCCGCGCGTCCGGGCCCGTCGCGCCGGCCACTTGGCAACCGCGTGTCAAATCCGTTGCGCTCCTACTCATCTCTACCTTATTTGACACCGTTCCCTTCTCATTTACGCACATTGGAGATGAAGAGCATAGATATAGGTACTAATGACGTTACCCAAGAATCAGGCCCTGGCGACCGTGGCACACAAACTGCTAGAAACGGGCCCTACGATAAAATTAGCAGACCAATGATAATGCTGCATGTAGGTAATTTGAACAATGAACTGTGGGTACATGAATTATTTTATTAATTCGCAAAATTTTCGATACTATTATAACATTTCTATGATTATTGGTGATTGGATTAGTTAAAAACGTGTAATAAAAGTATTTAATACTTTATAAACAAAAATTATAAATAGAACCCAAAATTACTTATCTCTACATGTAAGAAATTATTGATTTTTGTAACCGTGAATCGGCTTATTAATTATCAGCGATATTTTTTTATGTTTATGTCGGTTTTTAAATTTTATTGGTACGCTAAATTGTTATTTTGCGTTAAAACAATTAATTTATAGTTTAATTGTTAACTAGTTAGGTTGCGGTATTTTTTGGTTTACCAGGTGCATCCAAGAGACAGAGTATGACACAACATAGAACGCAAGTCTTTTCAATATATTTAAGCGCCTCGTGTATAGCATTGTGTAACCTGCGATTGTGTATACTTATGAAAGAATTAACGTACCGTAGAGTAAAGTAGAGTTTATTAATAAGTCAGAAAATCCTTATTAGCCCTATGATGACCTTATACTTTTTGCCATGAAAAGCATTTTAAAATGTTTACTAGCGCCTCGCGGAGTTTTCTGGTAATATTCATACAACATACCTTCTTCCACTTATAGTTCACGGATACATGGGCAACACCGTTTCTATAACAACACCCACGCGCGCGCCATTCTCCGCCTCCAAGGGAGAGAGGAGCGATAATATTCCGAACTTTCTTAATCTCTTTTCTTCTATGGCTTCCTGGTACGGTTGGATAGTAAGCTTTCAGGAAGGGAAAGAATGTGCCGTACTAAATAACTGCTGTATGTAGCAACAGCGATGACGCGACGCCAAGTTCACGTTGGACCCTTGTCTGCTTTAACTTGATACCGTACGTCAAACCTAAGCGCCCTTATCCTTTTACCAACGCTCACAGACTATGCTGCCCTTGTATTTCTTCGATGTAATTACGCATATCATTCGCATATTTCGTTTTTTGTTATTAGGGCACAACGACCTAACCACACTTTTCTTTACATGGACGAAGGTTCTTATTAAAAATTACAAAAGAGGCATATTCATCATTATGAGACACGATCATATTGTGTATAGCGTGTTCGCTTCACATAGGCCCTAGTCGGAAAGTTAATACCTTAACATTGGAGATAGCAAATATGTTCCCAAAGAGAGCTTTTAAAATGAAAGTTAGTTTCAGTGGTTATACACATTAAGGATTTAATTTTTCTAGCTCTCGCCATATAAGCTATAAAATGTCAAGAAGATGCTATTTTTTCTCGATATGATAATAATATGTATATGGACGAATGAACCATTAGTGGGCTCGGATTTACTAACGCAGGCGCGTTTCATTGCATGCAAACCGCTCCCTATTTAACGCATCTGCGTTTACCTGTCTCGAGTCAATATACCGTGCGGAACTATATAGGTGAACATAGCTTTGAATTCGTATTATTGGGATATCGATTCTTCGTTAGTGTACTTCTCTGCTTCTATGTAGCCTTAGTACTTTCCGAACGGTTCGACATTATCGGCAATCATCGATATTTCCAATACCCAGAACAGATATCGAACATCGGTGGTTGTGTTTTCTATATTTTATATGTATATGTCATAAGGACATAAGCCAGAATGTGTTAAAAATTTCATATATGCAATTATAAATATATTTGTTTGGCACATATCACAAATATTATAATTATTAGGTTTGAAGCAAATAGTGGTAAATATATTTTCGTTATTATGAAATAATTACGTGGCAATCACTTACATATGTACTTGTTTTCCATTTCACTAACTCTTCATACTGGGTTCATCCGGATCCCGGATATTGATTTTTAAGTCGTTAAAACATCTCCTCGGATTTCTGGAAACCTTGACATTACTGAAAGTATTTCCGGTCAAATTCGGTCTTTATCCGGCTTACCGACCGGGAACCGGATATTAGGGTACGACAATTTTATTATTATTAAATGTTGTGAAATCCGGTTGGTAAAAAAGCCGAAATCGCAAAATAAATACAACTTCCGTATTAATAATAACCAATGAGGAAATTGTGCGATTAGGTCCGACTTACACAACGATCCTTGAATCGTATTTAACCACTTATGTTTAGAAAATGCCAAATCGTATGAAAAGTTGACATTCTAAATACGTTGACATTCTAAATTCATCGTGCAAGTCGGCCTTATAAACAACATGTTTAGTGGTGGCTAAATACGATTAAGGATGTCGTGCAAGTCGTCCTAAAAATCCAGAACTTTATCTTATTTTGTGCGTTTAGTTTATGATAACTTAAAAATAGAGAAATAAATATCGTCGGCGTCGCGATCCGCTTCAAGGCGGATCTGCCACAACACTAAATACGAATGTACTAGGAAGACAGAAGGCTACTAAAGTTCTCCCATACATTGTAAACACTGACGCTTTTCATAAAAAAAACTAGCAGAGGGCTTAAGGTGTTTACTAGATCTTACTGCCGCTCTCAGAGACATTTAATGGTTTAGTTGTTCCACATACAAAAAAGTTCATAATGGGTTCTTTAGCGTACCTTCATGAAAATTAATGTACAGCAAGACGTCTTTTCTTAAGCTTTTAATGGTTGATTTGATATTTACGTTAGTTAGTTTTACGTTTTGTTTGAGGTTGTATTTTTATTATGAGTCGAATTCGCATTATGTATATAATTTAAAGTATAAATGTCTGATCTGGTAGACTTTATCGAGTCTGTGGACTATGTTAGAAGGTATAGAGAAGTAGGACGAGGCGATATTTACGAGATTATTCTGATCCCTTTACAAAAGACTCAGTTCAAAAATTCCACGCGCGATATAGATTTACACCTGAACACAGAACAATTTTGCTTTGCACCTGACATTGACAGCGGTAAGGGATACCATAGAAAAACCAGCGCAATTATTGCTTTACTTTATTTAATTGAAAATAGCTGCTTCGCTTTTAGTAAAAAGTAGCAGTTAACGAACTGTTTGTCATGTACTATATCACTACGAATACTACTTTTAATGCGATTAAATAACTTTTCTTTTTATTTATTATCAACACTTTTTAAGCGTGGCTACATGACAGCATTATCGATTTGACAATGATCATAAAATTTTTCTACAGATAAGTATATAAAATTCCATTAACTAAAAAAGCCCTTAAAATATGACTCTGGGACGTAATATTGATTTAAGGATTTAATGCCAATTAGTGAACACTCATTAGGATTAATCTAGTGAGCCTTTCGATAGAAAGTCGAAATTACGCCATGATTACATAAGTAAATTTTATCTACGACCTGTCAGGTAAGTAATGCGTTATTATTGACGTAAAACTTTTTCTCTGCCCATATTTACTGTTGCACATAGTTAAATCCGGCTCGAAGGACCATACCTACCACTGTCTTAGCTAAAACCGTCGTGTAGTATCTAGTAGCTTTTAGAGTTTACTACCAACCGTTAATAACGTAGGTACGACTCATACCATTACATTCAATATACTAATGAAAGGCAGACAGTCTCGTCGACTTCTTGTACGACTCGCTCATGACAGCATACTGCAGATGTACAGAAAGAGACCGATAATAATACCCTCTCACTCTTATAAAAATAAAAATAAAACATTTCTTTAGGTATAATCAACCGAAGGGTCCGACTTAAATGCGTAGTTCTTGCGTAAGGCACTCGCGTTGGATTGGTTGAAGAAACCACGCCCAGTGCGTAACCAAACCTTGAAATTCGACGAGCCCTTCAGCAAACCCTTTTAAACTTCTTACAGTCTCTGCGTTCCTAGTAATCTGTGTTATATTATAAATAATTTAAAAGGGCTCCAAAACATACAACAAACAAAATTTAAATATTGACAACAAATTTGTGTGAATTTAATAATATAATTTGTACGTTATTTTTATTTAATGACAATTACGACTATTTATGAAGGGCCACATATTATGCCTTACGGTGTTGTAAGATGTAACAAAAGTAGAATTAGCTAAACATAATATGAAATGAAAAAGTAATTAAATATGTTAAATAGCGTTCAAGAAGGTTCGTTCGAGTAGAGGTGTGAATGATAAAGGGCTCTTCGTTTGTAACAAGAAATAATGGGCATGTCACTCCCAATGACTTTGTGTACCAGGAGAACATGATCACGTAGGAAGTTGGACGTGAAGGGCTTTTTGTGACCTTTCTTCGTTCGTAGTTCGACGACATCAAGCAGTTGTTCGTAGGTGCCTACTACCTACAGAAATGTTTTTTGATTAAACAATTTTCGTCGTGAGTACAAGTATAGTGACGTACACTTAGAGTAAATAAATAAAGTAAAATTAAACTTAGGTTTTTAATTTTATTATCTTAAATTTTTTTATGTAAATATTACTACGCAAATATCAAAAGTTCTGATCCCTATAAGGGATACCTATAAGAATTCATTATAAAAAGAAGGTAATAAAGCTAATCTTATTCAAAAGATCCTGTACCGTAAATATGCAACAAACAGCAATTTATGTTTGCGTTATTCCACATAAAATGGTTTAACCAATCAAATGAAAGCATTTTGTTCAAGTGCATGAGAGAAAAGGTAGAATTTCGACCACAGGCTGTACTCGTAATAATAACATGCTGTAATGTAATGTTGACAACTACTGACATTATTTTGCATTTAAACTCGACATTTGTGTCAAATGTAATCAGAATTCCTCAATAACTCATGCCTTAACCTCAATCAATAAAATACATATATTATGTACCGGTTAATAGTCGCAGAAAACAAGTCATTGGCAAAATCATCGAACACCGATGGCGATGGAGCCATAATATTATAAAATTGGTATTGATTGGATTGGATGTGATATATTTTGTTACAAAGTTACTGACATCCTTTCTATCTAAACTTGCTTTTTCGAAATCTGACATAATTTTTTATTCACATTTAACAAGATACATATAATTTGATTTGTAAAAAATACACCTAAAATCTTCATTTATTTTAAACATCGGCATTAGTGCCATGGTAGGTTAGTTTAAAACATGCGATTTCTTATTTTCCCCATCCTTACTTTTTTTACTTACAAACAAATAAAAAAACATAAGGACAAAATTGTGGCAACGATGGCCTCACATGAATCTCATTGACCAAGGTAACATGACGCTGCTAGAGATTGTGGAATGTGCGTTACAATTTTTCCCAGACTCGTAACGCCTGGCGCCTGTAGAGGCATTTCTCTGCCGCCTTAGCTTTAAATTTCAACTGTGTTAGAATTCATCATATTCATTAATTAGAGATAGTTTTTGAATTGAATGTTTAATAACACTCGATTTTTATCTAATCTAATAAAATTAAATAGTAGAGTAAGCGGGCCTCCAACATTTAGGCCTCAAGCCAACTAAACCCGCACGGGGTATACTCTGCTAACTAACGGACGAGGCAATGGCGGAACTTGGCTTACTACATTAGGCTAACATTGCGCTACCAGTCTCGATTAACCGTAATAATTATTTAGCATTTTAAGACTTTTTTCTTATTGTCTTTTCTATTTTTAATTGGCCAATCATTATAATAATAACACACACATAGTCCTGAACCCACAGGATATAACTCATACGAATCTTGTGTGGTGGGTATTAGAAACTAGACAGATATTCGGTCTCACAACACCCAGACCCTGAACAAATATTTGTGTATCACACAAATGTTTATCTCGTTGCTGGGACCGAACCCTCTCGCTTCTATTAGTCTAAAAAGTCTTTTAAATACCAAGTCGAGCAATCACAATTTGTGTTTGAGGTTTTCGATTGCACACATGAGCTGCTGGCAATTAGAATTTGGGCACAGTGTGGTCATACCCTCACCTTAAATATCACGGGACGGGCATAAGCTCAGTGAACCGTGGGTGTACTAATTGTACCTCTGCTGACCTCTTCAGTCTTCGGGGATACAGGCATGAAATTATGTAATGTAAATTGATCTATATCATACCTATTTATAGATAGTATAAGAGAGAGAGAGTTACATGCACGTGTCTTAAATTTGTCTATGACTGTGTACAGTCTACATCGCTGTACTACACTCTAACACAACGTGTAGAGCTATGCGTCTGTGTATCATCGCACACTAGTACACTACCGTGTCTTCATTAGGAGTACTCAATACATATAAGCGTAACACGATTAGACGCACATCAATTAAGGGTTGACATACTGGTGACATTCATTTCATTCTAGGAAGCAAATTTACTCGATGTAATTATCTATTTCCACAATGTAAGTAATTAAGTTATTTAATTGTGAAGCCATAGAGTCAAAATAGAATTCGTTTATGTAGATTTCCATCTGGAATCTGAATGAATTATCTTTAGAATTTCTCAACTCTACAATGACTCTACATCAATAATGCACTTAATTTTTAGTACTACGCTTGTTCTAAGCAAAACTTTATTGTGTGAATAGAAAAAATCCTATCTTTCAAAATATTCAGAGGTAGTGTCTAAGTTCTTAGACGATAACACGCATGCTTCTAACAAAACCACCCCTCTGTTTAATCGTGTGAGTTTGTATACATTTGCACACAGAACCATCGTTCCCCTATCAAGGCGTCCCGCACCGCCCGATCACTAAGCATATGTGACATTAGAACTCCATATCTCTTATGCGATCCTGGTACATGTAGCCCACATGTGCAACCCTTTTCTAATACGTGGCCCGTACGTACGCCACACATTGCTAATGTTTTTGTTTGTTAGGATGGGTAACATACATTCAAACGTTAATTTTACTCATGTAAACCTGTGAGTGTATTTGGTTGATAATAAAGTTTTTTATAAGAAACGTTGAAGATTGTCTAGTTTTTCATTGTTGTACAATATAATAATATGATATGGAAGAAATTTTAAATTTCTCAAGTGAAACGTGTATACGAATTAAACGCAGTTTCAATCAATTGCAACAGCTACACACGTTCTTGTGTAACCGTCGCGTTATCCACATGGGCAATAGACATATCACATCACACACGGTACACATAGAGAGCCCTGTCTGTACTGGGGTACTTACAAACAGGCCGTCGATGTCGCCATGTTCTTCTATTGACTACCACTGCTACGCCGGGTGTTCGCGTCGTCGCACACGCCCCTTGACGCAATGACATGCGTCAAACACAACCGAAGCACTAGGACAGCATAAGGTGACAAAAGTGCAATGCCCTACATAAATGCAGCTACTCTGAGTAACGACAATATTACTTGAGCCGCCAATTAACTGTTCTCTGCGTATCCCCCGTTCCATCGATGATTGTGCGAGAGACAGAAGAGCGATATCGAGGCTCAGTTTATATTGGTGCCATCAAAGTCATTCTCAGGTCAGTCTTCTCTCTCTGTCTTTCACGGTAAGCTGTTCTGTCGTTGTATTTATAAATGCAGCTGTGTGTTAGGGAGTGCACACATGCACACAGGTGAATTTATGCTGGGCAGCTGATTGCGTAGAAAATGTTGTCGAGTTACATATGTGGTGCGTGGAGTGTGGTGTATCGCAATCATGACAGTTTATTAATGTACACGGCCCATTTATGTTCACATCGCGGTCGCGCCGCACCGCACCGCACATGCACTTGCACTTGCAGCCATATCAAGGTTATATTGTTGTTTACGTTGAAAAAATGGATCGATGTCACCATTTAGTTAGACGCATAAATGCAAGTATTATATTATTAAAATGCGTAAATGTTGGACTTGACTCGCATGAAATGCATCTGTCCAGCTGTAAATATTTTATACTAGCTTTTGCTCGTGGCTCCGCCCGCGTGATCTGCTTTTCCCGGGATAAAAAGTAGCCTATGTCTTATTCTGATGTATAAGCTATATTATTGTAAAGTTTCATTAAAATCCATTCAGTAGTTTTTACGTGAAAGAGTAACAAACATACATCCATCCATCCATACTTACAAACTTTTGCATTTTTAATATTAGTAGGATGAAGTGTTTTTTAAATAAAAGAATGTTTGAAATTACAGTCAGTTATGAAATTATTATTTTGTCCTACGAGAAACTTCCACAATGTAAAATGGGCCTTATGCTAATATAAAACAGTATAAATAAAAATTTGTGTTGCATCGAAAATCTGTTATAAATGACATAAAATGAATCTGTACATACACTATATTACATTAAAAAAATCCAAAACTACACTCAACTAAATATGTAGTTTGTGTCCGCAAACCAAAAGAATTATAGTCAATTTAGGAAAATAAAATATATCTGCGGCCATTTAAAATTAATAAGAATATAAACTAATATAATAGTTCTCCAAAGTACAGTGGTGATCTTATTAGTACTCTCAACAAAATTGACATATTACAAAAAAAGGGAGCTGTTCACTCAATTGAATGACGCGTGGTCGATTCATACATCACTTTTTACATACCTTCTAGTGAGCAATAGGCACCTATTACTTAGTTTGAATAACATCCACCTCCTCATTCTAATGGTCGCCTAGTATCTCACTAGCTCAAAACTCGAACGGGTTACGAGATTATCCATCCGCAAGATAAGTTAGTTAGTTAATCCATCATCTGAGTTCCGAATTAATTTTAATTATTTTCAAATACCATACTGAAATTCGATTTTTAGGTACTCAGGCTCTCTTTTTTATTTGATTGAATGTCGAGACGAGCAAGGCGCTCGCCTGAAGGTTAGCGCCACGCCTGCTCATAAAAAGAAGCAACACCACACGAACTAATAAACTGTACTGAACTGCGCTCGTCACCCGGAGACATAAGATGTTAAGTATCATAATGCACAGTAATTTCACTGGCTTCAATTTCCTTCAAACCGAAACACAACAGTGCTTTTACACTGTTGCTTGGCGGCAGAAATAGACAAAGCAGTGGTACCAATCCAGACGGCCTCTCGCATACGAGGGACCTACCTTGTGAAACACTTGACTTGTACAATAAGTTTAAACATATTTAGCCACTAAACCGTTACTATACGTCAAATTGTATGAAACGTTGAAATTACTAAACATGTTTGAACATGGTTATATACTCGATCGATCGTCGACTTCAGTTTGATGTAGGTACCATAAGATTTCCATTACATTTCACTCCATGGGCATGTATATGAGGGATGATTCTGGGGGTCCGGACCCTCCCTTAGCATACACAGAAAAAAATATTCGAAAATACGCGCTTCCTGCTCTATGAGTTTTAACATTTTAACAATTCAAAGACATCCTCTGCTCATCGTAATTGGTCACTAGATAGGTACTTTACTAGGTAGTAGGTCCCATGTATCTTCCGCAAAGCAGCAATGGGTAAGCACGTGTTTGTTTCGTGAGAAATAGAGCCCTGACCAATCGTGAGATGAAACGTAGCACGATAAAATCTTGTTCATATTGATAAAGAAGTCCTGATTGTGAAGAGGCTTCCAAGCTCTAAAAGAGACCGGCCGCAAAGGCAGCGCACAAAATTTATACCTACGGGCAGTAATCCTGGTAATACTAGGATTCCTGGAACCGTCCCATTTGCGCTGAGAGATCGGGGTTTTTAGTCAGTACACCGAGGTTTCAACCTTAACCTGTGGCAGTAATTCGGATGTGAACTGGGTTGGAAGGCCGGCAAGATATGCATAGTCTGTTTTCGACCGCGGCGTTGGTAAGGTTTGCGTGATATTGATTTTCCCTGCTGCAAAAAAGAGCTATTCGCCCGTTTACTTACAATATTCGTTAACCCTAAATGAATGGCAGCGCGGTTCGCCTCGTGGTGTTGTGCTGTCGTAGATGAAGAGGCCGTCCACGGCAGCGCACTGGGTTCGTTACAGCAGCAGTCGAAATTTATATCAGGATTCCGAGTGAATGTTTTGAATGTGGGGAAGAAGAATAACACAGTATTTTGGTTTGTCTGTATTGTATATTTTGGTACGTACTCGGCTCAAAAGTCGTTCGGATTACGTTTTATTACCCGGGTGGCAGCATAACGTAAATATGAACATAGCATATTTCAAACATGACGTACGACCTAATTTTTTTCGTATTACTGTCGGTTGCATATAAAATGAAACATAGTTAAATACCCTATTAACAAAGTGAATATACAGTATTAAATATAATTATAATTAATTTAAGGATGTCTGTTTGGATTTATAATTATAATACCAATATCGACCCTCAGAGTTCACCTAGCTAATGGGTCCTTTGTTGGTAGCCAATCCAGTATTACGGGATTTTCACCATGTATGCGATGGTCGCTATCCTGTCGGATACAAATACGTTTCAGGTTTCCTACCATCAGACGTTTCCGTGAAATTAAAAAAAACATTAAGTAGTGTTGCCTAAATAGGATGAGGGTCTTTTTTAACAGTTAGGTTATTAGAAAATTTTCAGTGTAAGCTACTTTAGTTATAAATACTTGGCTTACAATTTAAAACAATGTAATAAATAATATAATCTGTAATGAGTTTAAAGTAATTTGCTGCTACGCCGCGCTTTGCCTAGCTTTGTTTAGGACATGGATAGAAAACTGACGTAAAATGGACAATGACTAATAATGACTGGAGCCATAAAAACTTCAACCCTTTGCAGCAGTTTTCTTCACATTATTTCGAAATTCACCACCCGTGCCACCCTGCGAGCTGCGCCACGCCGCACCGCGCCGCACCCCATCGGACTCTATCAGAGAAACAACTCCTAAAACGTTATGGTATCTTAGTGAAAAGCTGACGTCATCAGGCGCGTTAGGGCTTGCTTTTATTTCCTTTTTGGTGAACCGATGACGCGACGCCGCCATAACAATTGCGTTGGTCCCGCTGCCACCCGGCCCCGCCCTACTTCTCCCACACCTCAACCGATCCTTTTTGGTAGAGTTAATCTTCCTCGAACCTATTTTACCCTGGTACAAAAAGGGGGCAAACCATTGTTCTTCTTACGCATACGCACTTTTTACGCACTCCCTTTCATGTTTAAGTTGCTGCTATATTTAAACAATGGCTACCTTATTGGCTTATTATAGCTAATTGCTATGTTGTAATTGAAAGTCTAAAAACTTGGTTTTTTAATAACTGAGTGTCGGCAGTGTTTTTAGTAACATTATTGATTATTTATTATCTTTCACATTGTTTACCAAAATAATACGTATTCTAACTTGCTTTAACAGTTCTATCCTTTGTGCCGATCTAGTCCAACGGCGACAAGAAAATGTCAAAATACGGTTTCATGGACTGGATAATCCATTTCTAAAGAAATAATTAGTTTGTATAAATTCTTAATTATAAATTTCTTTAATCATGTCCTACATATTTAATTTGTCCACAGCTAGGCATAGCCTCTCTCAATACACACTGAGCTCTACCTTTATTAGCTATAAGCATCCAGTCATCCTTATGTATGTTTTAACGCAATATTTACACAGGAATCATATCTCAGTGGTTAGTTAGTTCTATGAGAAATAGTGGTTATGACCAGCCAAGCATAGTTAACTAGCAATTAAATTCCATTGTTATTCAGGATTGTTTTATTATATTGTTAAAACGGTTGTAAGTATTTATAACAAGTAAAGATTTTGCAGTGGATATAAAATAATAACTCAGTGCATTATTATCAATGCAAGTTGTTTACGGAGTGAGCGGTCGGTGCACCGCAGTCGTTGCGGCCGAGTCAGCGAGCGTTCGCCGGTCGTTGCCTTTACGAGCATTTTATCCTTGAGTATCCTTGCTCAGGACACCGCGTCACAATTCATCTCTACCGGCCTATGCCGCCCTAGTAGCTCGCAGGATATTTCGTCCCTTTGGGAATATGTCGGACCCTCCTAAGGGACGTTTATCCGCCATCTTTGCCTCTTGTAATTCTTACAATATTACACATGCACGCACACATTTAAGTAAACGTTAATGTGCTGCATCGAAAACGATTTACGCTTTGTTTATTATAAACCTTACCGACAACGCGGCGCGGAGCAGTGCAACGCAAAGACAACCGTGTTTAATATTTGTCTACGAGGGTCATATACCTAAAGAAATTAGATTCTCAAATTTATAAAAAATATTGTTTACTAGCTGTGCCGCGCGGTTTCGCCCACAACATATTATTAAAAGTTATGCAGAGCCACCTACCGGGTCCAATTGTGACTGCCTGACGTCAACCCCTCTAGGGAGAACACCAATACACCATACTGGACTGTCATATTTTCCTAGTTGTATATTTTGTATCGCATCATTATTTTGTAGCAGCGTTTGTAGGCTGCAGGTCCTGGGTTCAATTTCGAAGTCGGGCAAACAGAATTTATGTTTAAGCTTACTTTTTGAAAAATCACACATGAATTGTGTCTGCTATGGCAAATTCTCCTGCCTATTACATCTTGCGACGGCAGCAAGCTCGGTGAAAATTAGGTGCAGCACTAGGTGCACCTCTGCCTACTCCTTCGGGTATAAAGGCGTGATGTTATGTTACGTATATTCAACATAACGTTGCGCACTGCTAAAATGAGCATGCCACTGATCAGCGGGTGTCACGCTACTTGCAAAAATAAGTACATACGAGGAAGTTTCAAAGTTACCCCGATAGTCGACGAGATTATAGTGAAACTTTTCAGGTGGTACGACCACATATTTTAAGGACGCCCAAACGATCACTTAGTGAGGCTTACCCTAGACTTACCAATAGCGAAACGGTTGCGTGGATCACCACCTTTCTGGTGGACGATACGACGGTTTAAAAATCTGAAAGTAGCTCATCTATATAAAAATGCAACACATAGTCATGTTAAATGGAAAATGCAGTCAAGCAAGTCCGACTACAAATAAATGGGCCCCTAGCAGGAAGTAGAGTTATCTCTATTAATTATAAGTTACCTTTCGTTTCCTTCAACTTAGTTAGTGCCAATTTTTATTAACAGCGAGTCCATACTACCTTTGTAACATCATGATCAATACATAGTGTAAAACAACGCACTAAAATCTGTCTGTTTTTCTACTTATTTCTCCTAAACTACGCAAGGAATTAAGATGCCGTTGCACTACCATTTAGAGTATTTATTCAGGAAAGTTTATATTTATATCACGTTATGATCCATGGGAACAAGGCAGTAACATGTCTTTGGTGAAGTCGCGAAGAACAGCTAACCTTATCGATACACATAAATACAAATGAAATGCTGTAACTATAACGGCTGGACCGATTTAGCAATTTTTTTATTGTTCGTAATAGTCCGAAAAAGGATGTAATGGAAAGCATATTTGGCAAAACTGCACCGAAAATTTTAAATTCGTGGAATACTGAAAGAAGCTTTACAGGAGTTTTTGTATGGTATAACTTAAGACCATAACTCACGATTCGAACGATGGATATGCGTTATTCTTTTTTGACGTGATAACGTCTTATAATTCGATAGAGCCGGCTGCACGCACGAAAAAACATGACTCATGCGTCGTTACCTCGCTCTGTCACGTTCCATTTAAGGCTTGAAGTGCAAGCGAGAGCGCGGAACGAGTGACAAAGAAGCACAATCGGCCTTTGCGTTCGGCAGCGTTCGAGATTTAAAAAAATTAAAACATAAATATTAAATCTTCCACATGAGTTTTGGCGGGAATTCTGACAGTGCAGTTCATCGCTTATTTTAATTTATTTCATAAACTAGTTTAGAGTTGTGTTTGTTGTATAAAAGTGGTGTGGATTTGTTCAATAAACATTGACGGTGCTGAACAGTATATGGAAACATTGAAATAAGTGAATTAAGAATCGTACTGAAAGGAGTTAACACCATAACTCCAACAAGACCTTGAAATCGTCCACACCCGTGTTTCATCATTCTTGTAGAAATAACTTGAGAATGAATTGTACTTGACACTGGCTAAATGCATAGTACTGCAAGAGCCATAAATAAAAAGATAAAAAGATAAATCTTCCACATATCACAACAACGTGTCTGAAATGACAAGTTAGACCAGCCATCCGTCAAAGGGAACATTTTCTCCTATATCAAACACATTGAGGCGGGCTTTTTAAAAACTAGATTTACGAAAAGGACATTGTTCGTCGTCCATACATAGTTGGCCTAAGAACCAAAAGGTAGGTGAATTTACTTTTTGGGTTTTAGATAATGTATATATTTGATTGAAACTATATTAAAACTACGGACACTTGAGAATTCCGAAAAATAAATAAAATACTTTCGGATTTTGAGGTTATAATTAGGCCAATAAATACTATCAAATATTAAACAAATGAAATTAAAATTTTCTTTTGAAAAATGCTACCATTCCATCAGTATTTTCTTAAGACGTTATCACGTTCAACTATCGTCAGTAAACCGACTTTACAGACAACCGATTTTTTTTTGTTATATTCAATGTAGTTCTGGAAAAGTTCCCTAATAAAATTAATTCGGTACGATCATAATTTACTAAAAATAAACAACTGAATAAGTTTTACGTAACTATCAATTGGGAACTTTTGAACGCCTTGAATGATTGAGGTCATATTCATACCAAATATTTGTTTTGTCGATACGTTGGTTCATAGCTATATAACATCATGCTATGACCCACGGGAGCGGAGCAGTAGCATGCAAGCAGGTGAAACCGCGAAGGTTAGCTTGTAACAATACAAATTATTCTTAAATTAAGATCCTTAGTTTTATGCTGCCCTAATGTATGCGGACGTCACCGCGACCATATTGGCGTAACAAATTGCTTTCCTTCCCTCTTCACAAGTGTGCGCGCGCATGGACCCAGTTCATAAATAACAGGGAAAGGACAAATTATATCTCCATACAATTTCTGCACTCCTGTTAGTTGTTGACGTCATTCCAATAGATTCTACATCCCTTGGGTACCCCTCGAACGTTGACCTTTCTCCTGAATGCAACGGATTTGTCGCTTCGTGTCGCGCGAAATAAACTTAACTAATACACGTGTGAAAACTATGCCTTACGTAAATTTTACTGTATTTATGTATTATACCATACGCTCAGGCATGTATCCGCAAAAGTATAGGCAGATGTGCAATTAAACCACTTACGATTCGCCGAGCTTATTTTAGTTCCATAGTGTGTTGAGTAGCGCCCCTATCATCATATCGGTTCATACAGTCTAGTGTGGTTTTTCTGAATCGAGAAAATCAAAAAAAATTGTGATTGCCCAACATAGCATTTAAACGCAGGGCGTTGTTGGTTGATCAGCCTATGAACGCTGCCACTAGACCAAAGAGACGATAAGTTAAAGCTAAGTTAGAATAATATATTATGATTGCTTTTGAACTATAAGTACAACCATCAGCATTATAATAATATTATAGTTACTACAGTAGACCTGCGTAACGCCCTCGGCTATAAAAGGACTTGTTAGGGAGGCAGCGCAAAAGAGAGGGGTTGTTCACCCTTGTGCATCTCTGTCACGCTTGGAAGCTTGGAAAGCTCGGGTCTGGTGAGATATCCTTGCATGTTCTGCATTCTTGGTACATTCCCGCGCCAATAACTCCGCTGTCGCTAGCCGCTTTCTCCATCCGATGAACTTATTTGCGCACCCTGTGAGAGAGATAAATTATTACGTCTCGTTCTATCGCGCACATATTCCTTCTTTCGTACGAAGTTCAAGATACGATGGATGGTAACTACCAATTAGTGGATATTTTGTAGTTAGTGACTTGTTTTAACTTAGTTTACCACCAACTGATGCGAGACGTTATTTTAAGGGTGTTAATTTATCATACCTATGTATTTAAAATTTTAAAGTATCATGTAAGTAAAAACTCAACCGTTAAAAGACCCGAGGTCAAATCCGAAAGCATTTACAATTTTTAATTTAAATTCGACGTTGTCGTTGGCAGGACTCCGTACATAATAAGAGCCTTTTTTAATTATTACTGATCTGTGTGCCACAATGTACAAATTTTTTTCTGGATGCAAACACTATAGAAATATATACAAAAAGTTCACGCACAATTTGCACGGACTCGAAGCAAGCGTAGCATCGCGCCATAGTAAATGATACACCGCTCGCGAACTTTTGTTCCCGCACTCAATCTAGTGACGCGGTTTCGATTTCTGATTCCATCAGGCTATTCATACCTAGTCATACTAGAAGAGCAGTACTTAAATAGTTTTGCGATACTACTACCCTAAGAAATTTAATAGTATCGATCCGTAGTCATATCGATAGTTTTTTCGATGTATTATTATGGGAATATGATCATGGGTAAATGAAACTAGCGGTCTAGTGGAGTGGAGTGTGGAGTAGTGGAAGCCGTTATATATATTTTTTTTTTAAGTTTACTGTGCCGTCTTTGTTCCGACTAGAAAAAAGATTTTCGTCTATTACACTATTGTTTTAATAAGTCGTTGACAGATATATAGATTTTTTTTCTTGAAGTTTCGAAATCTGTATCACTACTTTATTTAAACTTAAATTTCATATTTCTCCATATTTTCTATAGTTGTCACGGCAAGCTTCCGCGCGAAAAATCGCGCAAAAGTCAATGTAAACAAAATGTTTTCAGTTCGAATTCGCAACAAAATATTACGCAAATATACGCCGCGCCGCTCGCACACGATTTCATTAAGCACAATATTACTGTAATAAATAGCTCTATCTCTGGTTGTAATTTATATTATTTCCCAGTATGCAGTGGAGCAAGGATGTCACAGCAGCCAGTAAAAACCACGACGACATCAACCGTACCACCGACATCAGTCGCGGCCTTCACGCCTGTGACCCTGACGGTGGTGGAGGAGATGCTGACGGTAACCACGCCACCTATCTGCGAGGACGCTATCACCGCCACCAACCCGCTCGGCCGGCTACGCATGGCCATGAAGAACAGCGTCTACACGCAGATGAACTCATTCTTCGACGCGTTTATCATCTTCTATACTGATGAGCATCTGGTACTAATGAATTTCTTTCTGTTCTCACATATTATATTAATTGACATTGGATAAATAATTTTCAGTACTTTAGCAAATACCGTAAAGCAATCATGTTATTATGAATATACCAATATCATATGTTTAGTACGAAGTATAATAATATACTCTAGAGCGCTTTACACTTATAAGAACAATGCATGTATGGATTGCCTATCTACGAAATTAAAACAACTGCAAAATATTTTGTTGTCAACAAATTTGTCTGTCAACTCCACAACAATGACTAAGCTTACCGCTAACAATTCCAGGCATCAATTTAGAAAGACATTAATTGTATTTTTTAAATGGCTGCACAAATCTTTAAACATAGCTAAGATCTCTATATTAAACCAATTTCAAACCAAAAAATCGTTTAAAATCAGTCCATTATTTTATGCCCTACGATGCCACAATATCACACACATATAGACACCCACAGACAGACAAAGAAGTCAAACTTGTAACAGCCCTCTTTTATGTCAGGGGTCAAAACATAACAATTTCTACGCACAAGAGAGACACGTTATTAGGTTGCAGGTTACAATTTTTCTTATTGGATATTGCATAGAGCGAAGAGCCGTCGGCTGATGAGCGTCGGTTGGAGTACATCAGTGGGTGGGACGGCGCTGGCACGGGCGTGGTTTTGGCCGATGGCGGCGCCGCAGTGTGGGTGTCCAGTGGAGACGTAAATCGCGCCAGGGCCACGCTCTCGTGTGCCTGGATAGTCATCGATGGCGACGACCCTGGTCAACCTACAATGCCTGAATGGATTGCTGTAAGTAATTCTTCGAAGCACAAAAATTGAGTGGTGCGTGGATTGATAGGGCTCGTCATTACAAATATTAACTTGTGTACTATGTTAGGAACATGTTTACTTATTTATTTTTGAATACAAAGAACTGAAGAAAAGAAGTAGAGCCACGATACCTACTAATCCAAAAGCCACTAAGCTACTAAGCCAGTTTTGGCTACAACACAAATGAGTCTATTAGACCAGTTAAGTATCAATGTCTGAAATAAAATCGAAGTAAAGCGGCAACTTAGTGTTGTTTCGTATGGCGACGGAGATGATGAAATGGTTCAAGTAGAATTGATTCCTATTAATAAAGAAGGTAAAGCATATTTTCCTTTTTCACTCCAGGAGCGTCTAGGCCGCGCTGGGCGAGTGGGTGGAGACGCACGCCTCACTTCAGTAGTAGAGTGGCAAGCCCTGTCCACGGCCCTGCAGCGTGAGTCGCTGCAGCTCGTCCACATCCCGACCATGATTGACCAGCTATGGAACGATGAATTGGAGCCTGCACGACGGCGTCCAGAATTTTCTAAAATCGTCGCCATTTTGCATAACATGGAGTACACAGGTAGGGTTCTTGATTTGTATTTTTTTTTTTATTTGTAGAACAATTGATAGTCAAAGTGCTAAATTATATCCTAATTCTAAATTATATGATAATAATTTTAAACACTGCGTATTCTTATCATCAGGCAGGTCTGGTCAACAACTTGATATTTTACGCCTAATTTAGGATTAAGCTGGCGCGACAAAGTGGCGGCCGTGCGAGCAGAGCTGCGCGCAGTTGGAGCTGATGCCATGGTGGTGACGGCTCTGGACGAAGTCGCCTGGCTGCTGAACGTACGCGGCAAAGACCTGCCGTACGCGCCGCTGTTGAAGGCCTTCGTCATCGTCAGCACGAAGGACGTGCGCGTGTTCGCGCCTCCTGGGAAACTCTCCATGCCTGTCAGAGACGCACTCGCGGTGTACAACTGCTACACTAATAATTGTACCAAGTAAGTTTATTGATTTATAACCTTTTAAACACGCTTTTATTAGCTTCAGACGTATGTTACTGTGTAACGGTAACTTTGAACGTGATTTTGACCTCCTTCAAAACGTCGGATTAAAGCGAAATTTGGCATACTTATCAAGGACCGATGACAATTCAATATTTATTAGTATACAATATGGTTCCAATATAGGCGGACTTGCTGCTATAGGCATTCTCTACTAGTCGACTTTGCGTGATGTTGTCTCACCAAATACCCATGTCATGGACAATTTTCGAGACCAATCCGCCAAACTGTTATCATTGTATGAAAAGAAACGGTCAAGATGTATTTTTGTATTACTGGCTCAATGTATTGTCATTATAAATTATCTCGAGTAACCGGTCCATTACGTAATACAGTAATACCCCGCACTTACGCGATAGGTGGGACCGAGCGATAACCGTGTAAGTCGAATTCGCGTAAGTCGGGGTACAACTTTACATGTAAATACATGTAAAGTAAGTTTAATCGGGAGCAGAGTCTAAAGAAAATAATAATTTTGACGAACGAATGATGCTTGAATTCAACAATTGAGAGTCTTTCACAGCTTCTATATTTTATTATTTACATTTTATAACCGTTCGGACTGTCGATTCCGGTAGGTCATTTTTTTTTGCCAATATCACAAAGGGGAATGCCCATCTCCCATACAAAAAAATGCCTAAGATGAACAAAAATGAATTATACACCAATTTGTAGTTAAAATCAAAGCAAATCTATTACAACTAAAATGCCTATCCAAAAACTTGGGGGAAGCTGGTTAAAAACATTTTGCCTAGATTATGTTACGTGTGTTAAAATTGGGATCTGACAAGTAAAATAGATAAAACAATGAGGTTTTATATTGGAGCGGATGTCGTATCGGAAACAAAAAGTTTGGTACATACGAATAACTTAAACAGAAAAACTATCTGTCAAATAAGATGTATGTTTACTAATGCCAAATTCGACATTCATGTACATTAACGACAATCAAATAAAATACTATAATAATAATTATAATACTTTTCCCCTAGTGTGTAAAACTTGAGAATAATACAGCTATTTTTATTTTAATCTAAATAGATTATATAACTATTTGAAATTTCTGTCTATTTCCAGGCATTTTATGGGCGTTCCCCTTTTTATTTTTGATACAAAGTCTTTTATTATATTCAGTTTACGCTACAAAGACAGTGTCTTTCTTTTCTTGTTGGTTCAAATGATACATTTTTTGTTCTTTTGGGTGACATAATTTGAGGTTATCAATAAAACGCAACGTACGTAAAACGATTCCACGCGGAACACATTCGAACTTGTCGTAAACGTACCACTAACATAGCGGAATGGAAGAGCTGATGCGGGCGACCATCAAAAAGAAAAACCGCGTATCTCCG
This sequence comes from Amorpha juglandis, assembly GCA_949126905.1. Taxonomy (NCBI): domain Eukaryota; kingdom Metazoa; phylum Arthropoda; class Insecta; order Lepidoptera; family Sphingidae; genus Amorpha; species Amorpha juglandis. The sequence continues at coordinate 5,313,593 of OX421372.1, read as the reverse complement.
AATTCGCGTAAGTCGGGGTAGCGTAAGTCGGGGTATTACTGTACATTTACTTGACTTTATTATGAAGCGTTTATTTACTATCCTCAAATGCATCAATGTCCTGAAATGCATCATAATTATATATTCATATAATATGTGTGGGCGTCATGTGGTGTTCATGGGTATAGATGATAACTTCCCATTAAATAATTTATTCGTTTATACTATTCTAATATAAAAACCCATACGTTGTTTATGTCATAGGGTAAACGACTATGTATCAATCTACACGGAACTCCGTCGGGCGACAGAGGCAAAGATCCTGATCCCTGCAGCAGGCACCTTCCAGCGAGGAGCTTCGGCAGCCATAGCTCAGAGCATTAACGTGGCTAAGCGCATGTTCCTGCTCTCGCCCATAGTGTACCTAAAGGCTCAGAAGAACGAAGCAGAAGTGAAAGGCATGAGGAAGGCGCATCTCAGAGATGCTGTTGCCATGTGCACGCTTTTGAATTATTTGGAGGTAAATACATCTTTATATATTTTTTAATAGTGAGTAGAGAAGGTTGGAAGGTAAGACACAGATAAATTGTTCTTTTTTTGGAAAGCCATATCCAATACCAATCGAAGTATATCGTAGAGAACATTACGCGAACTTGCAATTTCTCAGTTTGGTGTTATCGATGTTAAATATGGATTGGGATTAAATTATATCAGTATTATAATGTCCCACCGCTCGATATTCCTCCTTTACAAAAAAGAGGGGTTAAGTCTTATCCACTTTGGCCCTGCAGGTTGGAAGATTTCCTAACCTTAGAAATTCATATCCTATAAAGTCGCACTAAGTTTATACACTTGTAATATGTCTGTACAATTCTAAATTCTTGTAACGTTTCTCTTAGGGCAAATCAGGCCTGAGTGAACTCTCCATAAAGAATACGGTGGACTTGACACGTGAAACACAGGCAGGGTTCATAGGAGCTGCGATGAAGACCAGAGTCGCCTTCGGTCCCAGCGCATCTGAACCGGACTACCGGCCCACGAACGCATCCAACCGCCGCATATTCAAAAACTCCACTCTTGTTATACAATCCGGCGGGCAGTATGATGGTAACGTATTTTATATACAGTTTTATCAATGACGTATGTTATTCGAAAACTAGATGGGGCGAACTAGTTTGTATTCCAGTTTTTTAGTAAGCTACTCGAAATTGGAATTTGTGCCCGGTGTGGCGATGTGTCCTTTCTTTATATCGTGGTATCTACGCAAATAAGATCGACGTACTGAAGGTGCAGCACAAGTTACACCTCTGCCCATCGTTTTAGGGACACAGGTCAACTTTTCTATAAAACAAAGCACAGCAATATTTTTGCGGTTTGTAGCTCTACAAATTTTATATTTTGTTCTGTTTTATAAAATATTTATCGATCATATGAAGATTTCATACAAAATCGGCAATTTCTACTCGTCCTTCTTTTACTAGAATAAATGACGAAACAAGTAGGTCACTCGTCTGATGATAACCGCCACTGATACTACGCTAAGGTAATAAAAAAGCAATTAAGGCCAAAAGTTGCTTCTGTTTTTGATCGAATTTCCCAAAAATATATTTGCTGCAGTAAAAAAGGCATGATATTTAATTTACCCCAACAGAAGGCACCACAGTAGTGACCCGTACTGTGCACTTCGGAACACCAAGTAGGGATGAGCGTCGTGCGTACACCACAGTACTGCGGTCCCTCGCCGCACTGGCGATGCTTACCACCCCTAACGCGCTCCCTGGAGCCCACACCGACCCGGTGGCGAGAGCGCCGCTGTGGGCCGCGAGGCAGGACTACACTCACCCCACGGGACATGGAGTCGGTGCTGCTCTTAATCGTAAAGAAGGTATGTTGAACAGGAAAAAAATGGTTTTTAATATTCGATTTAAATGAGATTTTTTTATAACATTATTTTTTCGACACTGAATCCGTGCAGGAAAGAATATTATTCTGAAATAATCGTGAAACCTTTGCATCTATGTACTTAAAAAACTGGTTAATTTCGAATCTGAATCGCGAACCTAGAGTTTCGTATCCACATCTTAAACTTCTATTTAAACTTTTGTTATATTTTTTTATAAATTAGTATATCCGCCATAATAACATTTTCAGCCGGCTACCTATAACGGTTCAAAAGATACAGCTCTTCAAAGATAGAACGGAGGTTCGTAATAGGGTTCCAACGATACCATTTGGGTACAGAACCGTAAAAATCTTTAACAAACTCTTGTATTTTATGAGCTTTTGCCGGCTGCTCCGCTTGTGTGATTAAATCTATCGGCTACAGGGGATTGTGTCCTACATGATAAAGAATAAGTTAGAGCCCTTCTGTTACGTCAGAAACCTTCACAAAGCGCAAACTGTATAAAATCTCAACTCAATTGGTTATGAACGATGCGCGAACGCATTGAGTTCATAACCTGAACGGATAGATGAACCCCTTCTAGAATCATATTTTTACAAAGATACATCCAATCGACCTATTTTTTCAGATCCTGTTGTGATTGACTACCGCCAAGATACCAACTTGCATACTCTCAGAGAAGGATACTTCATAACAAGTGGTAATAAACCTAACACCGTTTTTATAGCATATTCCGGCAAACGAGCAAGTGGGTCACCTGATAGCAAAAGATCTCCACCGCCCATATACTTCCACAATACCAGAAAAATCTACCGAATCGAATCAAATCAATGGTAACGACCCAATCGAGCCGAACCATTAATGCTGTAAACAAAATTGTCTTCAGCGTGGCTATACCACTCAAAACATTGCATTTTTTTTTGGGTCATGTGATTTTCACTAATGGTTTTTATATTTTCGCCAGAGCCAGGTTGGTACGAGCCGGAGAAATACGGGATTCGGCTCGGCAACGTTCTTGAAGTGATTTCTAAGCCTTTAGGATATCTGGCGTTTAAAGAGTCCACGCTGATTCCTTACGAACCTAAGCTTATAGAAAAGAATATGCTAACTGAATATGAGGTAAGTAATACATTTGCCATTTAAACACATTTTAAATTTACCCAGTCCGCTCCTTTAAGTCTATGCCTATATACAGCCAGGTCTTCGAAAGAATCGGTAGGCATTAACTTAAAATAATTTTAATGGCTATGTTTAGCATAAATATTATTAGGTAAGCTAATTTCTTGTGACGCTGGACCATGTCCCACAAAGTAACGATACCGTATGTGCTCCTCATACAACAAAATTTGTCAAGATTGTGTTATTTTCAATACATCAACCGCTTCTATAAAACGTCACTTGATTCAAGGCTTTGAACTTACCTACTTTCGTTTAGTAGCAATATTGTTAAACTAAGTGCATTTCTATTTTTTTTCCTTCTACTTTAAATTATTCAGATTAAACTAAAATGAGCATGTTGTATTCACTCCTCGAAGGGCATACACATTTGTGCAATTCCAATTTTATGTATGTTAGTTGCTTAGCATATAAGTTATGTTGAAACTCCAATTTAGTGAATCTTATTAAATATAAAAGAAGTAAAACTTTGCACGTAGATAATAATATATCCATAATACTACGTATGATTGTGAACTGGCGACCTTATAGCTTCGACTTCAATCCTTGACATTCCAGATTACGTGGCTCAATGCATACAACGACCGGATAAGAAAGATAGTGGGGCCAGAGCTGATGGATCGAGGCCTCACCGACGTCTACTACTGGATGACGAACAAGACTGTACCCTTCGAACTGCCCTCTAAACTTAGGAAACATCATACCAATGCGGCGATATTATCTTATAACCCGAGCGGTATTATTGTCATGATCAGTGCGGTGATGTTTGCAATGTGTTCTTAATGTAATTTATTAAGTATTGACATCTTTATCGTAATGATTTCTTACGTTTACGGTAATGTTACTTATTGAAATAAAACTAATTTAAACGGATTTTATCGCGGTTTTTTATTTTAATTATGGCCCCGACGTTTCGTGACTCCAAAGGCTGAAAAGCTTTCGAAACGTCGGGACCATAATTAAAATAAAAAACCGCGATAAAATCCGTTTAAATCAGTTTTATTTCAATCTTTATCGTAACTAAATATGCCTTATATTAAATGTTTTTATAAGAGTAGCTCCGAAATTGGATGTTAATAGAAAATATTCAGTAGAGCGCGAAGCAATCATACTTATTATAATAATCTAGTAGTCGTCTAAAATTAAGTCTAATTTGTTTAGGCCACAAGATTCCAACGAAGAAGACCTACAGAACTCTGTTATTACATTAAATGTATAATTATTTTTCTCTTGACTGAGTGATCGGACCCAAACGGCCGGCTATTCATTGCATATTCGTAGCAATTCGTAAAAAAGGAACATTCCGAAGCGCATAATTTAAATCGTAGTACCATATGATAGTATTCTATAAATTATTGTAAGGGGTAGTGCCACGCTGTAGACAGTTTTGTTTTAAAAAACCTATGATACGTTTAAAACTTGGCAGTTTTGCTGTTTTAATTTTTTTGGAAACATATAGAGGATTACAGTAAGGTAATCCAACACGGTCTTATGTAATATTATATAAGTGAATATAAGTATATAATAACTATTATTTTATTAATTATTATAATTATAAAATTAATTATAGCATAAGAATCAATCATAAGTAAAATCGGGAAAACCCGTATCATAAATGTTAGTGCAATTGATTAATGTGCCTTTAAATTAGCAATTTCCAAACATTTTTACTTAGACATGTGTGGAAATCTAATGTAGGATATTTTAATGTAGCGAACCTAATGTATTGTGTATGGACCTACCGCTAACACAGGACTGATGCGGCGCCTTTATAAGTACAAAATATGAAAGATTATACTTCCTTTAGATACCGATACTAAATTCTACGATTACACCCCAAGAATAAAGTTAAGTAAAGAAGCTTATTTTTAATTCAATCACTAGTGTCATAGGGCCACCAGTAAAAAGAAATACCTCACACTTTTAGACGGAATTCAATGATTTATGTATGTACAGTGGCGTAGCTAGCACGGATTACTACCCTTACCTTACCCACCGGTACGAATTTCGGTGTCATGCCAAGACAGAAAATTATAAAAAAAAGGAGGTTCTCAATTTTAGAATATTTATTTATAACAGACTTCAGGAAAAGGAGAGGGTCCTCAATTCGGCGCGTTTTTTTTATTTTTTATGTGTAGTTTGACACTTAATATAATTTACATTAGTGGCTAAATTATAGGTACATCAAGCAGGCGCTTCTACAGGCGCGACAAATGTGTAAATGCTATCACTGTACGAAATTACTTGGCCGGACTGAGTCATGGGTGATATGGTGCTGCCACACCGCTGTTATAAAATGTTTACAAACATTTACTAACATTTGTTAACAAACATTTGCTAACATTTTATCACAATGTTAGATAATGTTAGTAAATGTTTAATGTTAGAAAATGTTTGTAAACATTTTATAACACCGGTGTGGCAGCACCAATAGGGTCACGGGAAGTACGGGCAATAGACTTTCAATAAACTCACTTATTTCAGTCCGACCAACTTATTTCGCGCGTATTGTACCTAAGCTTTGAAGTGTATTTTAGAACATTTTATTAAATGTTACATTTGATAATCGTTACCGTTAAAGCATTATCCCGTAGCAATAAATTAGTTTTAAGTAAAAATGGAGCACCGAGTGCCTTATTAAAACAGTAGTGTGTAAAGTTGCTTCTTAATAGGTAGGTAGTTCGATGTATATATTATTAGGGTTTTAAATATTATTATCAATATTAGAATGTCTTGCTTCACCAAATATATCTGTATAAACTACATAGCATTTGTGTAATTAAAGTTTGTTTAGTACCTAGTTATTTATGATCACAGGATATATTTACAAAATATTAAGTTTATCGTTATCAGTTAGATCCTTATGTCTGTGGATCCTTAGTTCCCAAAGTCGTCCAGGTAGACCCCCAGGGGTCCACGGGAGACTCGAACGGGGTCTACGTTGGCATGACAAAAAAATAGAGGTTCACAATTCGTAAGCGGGCGCCCACGAAAATTTATCTGCTTTCGATAGTGAAGAACTAAAATGTTGGCTTGACTTCACCTATCAATGTAGGTAGATAATATTTTAAGCTCAGCTCACATTTTTTGTCGAGTTTTGGGAATATGGTAGAAATGTAGCTGCAGGGGGTCCACCGGAACCTGCTAAATTTTGAAAGTGGTCTAAGAGATAAAGTCTGGGAACCTCTGCGTTACATAAATAAAAACACTTGTGTATGGTTTCATAAACTTCACGCTGTACCCGGCATGCGTCTTTTTCTAAGAAGGTACTCACTTAATAAGTGTGTGCATAATACCTATAGTTATGACTTTTTTTTCACATAAACCTTAAGTCGTGCGCTTTATCGCAAATGGGGTGAATGAGTGATATAGACACGCATAAAGGTTAAACATTCGTTCTTAAAATGTTTTATAATCTGTGGTTAATGTTGGTTACACAATTAAATTCCTGTGTATTCTCACGCATACACACACGCATCTATCATATAATAGATTTTTCCAAATAAATTAATTAAAAATAGATTATAAAATAACATAAGACACATTAGATTCGTAGAAATTACTACACCCAACACAGCCACCTGAAATCCAAGATCGACAGTGGCATGCATTTTTACACAAAGTAGTTTTACGCATAGCTGTCTGTATCCCACAACGAAATTAATCAAATTAAACGATAAAAGAGTTAGAAACTTTAATTTTAGATCTAGTAGATTTTCTTTCACATATCAAATCAACATATTCGTATCTAGATAGATTTTTATAATAATATTCTCACTAGTAGATCAAACTGTATATTAGCCAGGTTATCCTTACGTTAGTAATATATTATTATAATGTTAAATGACGAAATAAAACAAATAATTCTGAATCAATAGAGTTTTATTCCATTGGTCCGTGTCAATATCACTAGTCATTTTCCAGGCGTGGATTCAGTTAGGGTATCCAGGGGGTAACAAGAACAATTGCCCCCTCCTGTCAGAGGCAAACAAAACCAAAGTATAGCTTGTCTGATATGACACATTATACGATTTAAAAACCAGTGGCTGCGATATATCTACCAAATACGAACCAAATTTAAAAAATATTTTTAAAATTGGTTCGTAGAAGTTTGAGGTGAATTATGAAAACTTCTCAACGAATCACAATATTTGAAGTCGGTTTTTAAGTTTCAGATAAACTTATGTATATAGATTTGAAGAAACCACCCACCTCAAGTGATGGGCAATTTCTTAAAATCTTCAAAAGACCTTATCGAACAAAAATGCCCCCCTCAGTAACATCCTGGATCCGCACCTGTCTTACACACATTAGTTATTGCACATAAAAACGTTTTTCTAAAGCTGAAATCACGTCGCGCTTTAATTAGGAACTTTATTTTTTAACCCTTTGACAACTTGATAAGATAAACTATAAATTATATAGAAAATCAAATGAAAAAGGCTGTTTTCAATAAAAAATGTTATTCATAGATCGGTTAATTTCTGTAAGTAATTAAGTTTTTGGTGACAAGCACACACAGTTATTGTCTCTATTCAAACTATACTCGCACACTAAGCAAGAAGTGTAAAAATGGGTTGAATTATCTATAATTTACAGGCATAAAGCTTGCTAAAAATTTCACCATAAATAGTTAAAACGATAGCAATTGGAAGGTAATACGAAAATATGTAAAAAAATAAGTTGTTAGTAGATAATATGTTTGTAGATAATTATTACAGAGTTTATATTCATTGTATTATTACGTCTTTATTATTAACTGTAAAGTATGTAAATTAGTTCTATTCAAAGGGTTAAATTTAGGCTCGTTGCAGAAATATGTACTAATTGACTTCGCTTGCTTCGCACTAAGACGAATATCTCTATTATATGGTTTTTGATTGAAATGCAACCTACAAAAACAATCCACAATATTGTTACCATAGTAGAGATCCATACAGTCTAACATCGCAAAATATGGCGTTATTAATAAGTTCTATCGTCAATATTAAATGTCGAAATATGTCTTAGCAAGTGGAAATACGTTGTCTCTGCTTATCCACATGGGAAACAGGCGTGAGTGCATGTATGTATATTTTTATCAAATATGTTGTTAGATGGTATGAATCTCTAGAGCTATGCTATACACATTATATAACTACACAACGAATATAGCCGAATCCTTTTATATAATTTATATAAAAAAATGAGATAATATCACGGTCATTTATTTAGCAAAACAACTTTTTTTAATATAAGTACTGAATTTACGATTCTAACAGTGTTCAGATGAAAAGTATGCGTGAGAGAAAAGGAAGCCAGACAGAGTGGCGCCGTAACGCGTTACGTTACGAAGCGGTTTACCCTCCCATAAGAAGTTATCACTTCAAAATATAATATCCTTTTAATTAAATAATGTCACTGCTTCATATAATGGTATAAATTAAAAAATATATCAATAGTTCCTACACTAAACATATTCAGTAATTTAATATCTGAGGCAATATAAATGCGCTGTAGAAATTCCAGCTTTAATAACACTACTTTGTCATACATTCTACATGGCACACATACTTAAATTTAATTTAACATGTGTGCATTTAAATTCGTGAACAGCTAGCTTTGCACGTGAATTGTCGTATTAAACCTTACAGATAATATATAAATTAAACATTTTTAATGCAACATAAATAAAATTCAACATAACGTTAAAAAAACATCTATATGTAGGAATATTATTCGCTTAGCTTCGTTTTTAGAAAACTATTCAACATTCTTCTTCTTTTTAATTTATGGCTTTGCATTATTATGCATTTCGCCAATGACAAGTATAATCTATATTTGGGCGACATTATCGTAACAACGATAAAGCCCTTATAAATAAGAATAAAAAAAAAAAAGTATAATCTATATTTTCAAGTCTTCACAAGAATGATGAAATGATGTTTTGGTGTTAACTCCTTTCAGTACGATGCTTAATTCACTTATTTCAATTTTTCCATACACTTTCATCACCGTCAATGTTTATTGCACAATTTTTTTTAAACAAATTAAAATAAGCGATAAACCGCACTGTCGGAATTCCCGCCAAAATTCCTATACAATATTTCTGAAATAAATGCACGAAACCACATAATAAAGGCACAGTGTAGCATATACAGGCAACCCATGCTACTAATTATATTTCTAACTAACCCAAAATTTATAATTTGACAAACGCCCAATAAAACTCATTTCAAATATCCCCACATAAGATACGTATTAACATAACTTTTACTAAACAACCTATAAATCACGTCAGATATAAAGTCTGGACACAAACTCAACAGTAAAAGAATAATGATTTTCCATAAATATAAACATTTATAACCTTAAACTTCAGTCTTCAAGCTGTGTCTCTTATATCATACTATTTTCGATACTGATGTGATCGTGATAAGCAGATTTTAACAGTTTAAGAGGATTATTTTACATATCACAAATCTTACAACGAGAGTTAAAGCCACAATGCTTATTTTTTTAATTATATAACATAAACATTTCAGTTAAAAAGTAAATGTAATTTAATGCAAAGGTTGTCTAATTATTGCGATCACCTACTTACTGATACACATTCTATGACTCGGTGTCTTTATTATAAATCCTAAAAATATTAAATAAGCATACTGTACACACATTATACAGTGGGTTACTGTGTTAATGTTTTGTATACACTTTTCACTATGAATATACTGGATATGATGACTAATTGTCACATTAGTTATTTAGTAATTATCTATGATACGTCACACATTGTGTATTTAGTTAGTTTAGTCAGTTTACCAACTCGTCTCGTATATTTCGTCATTATATTTCGTTATAAAATACTGACACAACATACGTTAGGTAAACGTTTTGATTGCATACAAATAATGGGCGCGAATGTTTTACATTATGTGTGGGTTTACTTATTTTTCCCCATATGTATAATTTTCTTCACAAAATTGCCTTATCTCAAAATATCCTTTCAATGTTTATTCTTATGCTGACTTCAAATGCTCCTACATTGATATGATTTGTATAATGGATCACTTTAGTTCCAAGCTAGCCAGTGTGAACTAGAGATGCGACTCGAGAAGGAATTTGTGACTCGAGTCACTCGAGTAACATTGCTTACAACTCGAGTTAGTGATGCAACTCGAGTCTTTTTTTATTCGAATGACTCGAGTGAATTTGTTGAACTCGCGCCGACTTGACTGGGTAATTCGAGTGCATACCAACTCGAGTCAAATTTATTTTCACTCAAATACGAGTTTAACAAATTCACTCGAGCCACTCGAGTAAAAAAACGACTCGAGTCGCATCTCTAGTGTAAACTATAATTTTATAACGAAAAATTCAGACTATCCTTAAGATAATATTGTGATGTTGGTACGACAAACACAAAACGTGCGTTTGAACACTAAGTACAAATAAAGCGCACTGTGATTGTAAATAATAGTCATAAGCGGCGGTGGTGACGTACCGTAGGTGATTAAACTTATCATTACAGTGAACATTCATCTCCTCAGGTCTACTATCTCGACTGGTGCGGTGTCATCCACTCGGATATGTGTCACGTTCTGGAATTAATTAAAATTATGTCAATTTTTTTAATTTTTAATTTTATTGAATGACGAGACGAACAATGCGCTCGCCTGATGGTAGGCGCCACGCCTGCTCATAAACAGAAGTAACACCGCATAGAACTTTGAATTACAAAACACTGCATGACACTGAACTACGCTCGTCACCCCGAGACATAAGATGTTAAGTCTCATAATGTCCAGTAATTTCGCTGGCTTCAATGTCCTTCAATCCGAAACACAACAGTGCTTACACACTGTTGCTTGGCGGCAGAAGTAGACAAAGCGGCGGTACCAACCCAGACGACCTTGCGCATACGAGGGGCCTGCTACCATTTATAGTATAAGTGCTCCGTTTTCTAGTAAAACCAGCATCAGTACTGCATACCGAGGTAACAGCACAGAGACAAACGCGCTTGCCCTATAAGTTGCCCAAGGTGTGCTATCAAAGTACGAGTTATCTAGTAGGTACTGTAAGAGATATGGCGTAGAAATGCGACTCGCGTAAGATTTAGTGACTCGAGCCACGCGAGTAATTATACTACGTCACTCGAGTTGCACTCGAGTTTTCGAGTCAGTGAGTTTCGATTAGTTTTAGTTTAAATATCTTAATTAAATTAGTAATATTCTACTCGGCGCACCGAGTTGACTCGGTTACTCGAGCAAACGAACTCGAGTCAAATTTGTTTTAACTCGAATACGAGTTTAACAAATTCACTCGAGTAAAAAACGCCGACTGGAGCCGTTTTTTTACTATTCTGCATCGTATGGCGTCTTTTATCCATGGTGCATGGTTGTCTGGTACTCACATGGAACAATGGTGGATCGTTGGGATGCGGGTGGAAACCAGTCTGCCGGCAGTTGGCGATGAACTGCATCCCGTACTCAGGCGTCAGCGCAAAGTAACCAGTCCTGGAATTATTTAGATACTTGCACTTGCATTTTACCAGCGATATTTAATGGCGGCCGGTTACCGAAATTAACCGGCCAAGCGCCAGCCCCAGATCTAGGGGGGGGGGGGGGGCAAGCCGGGGCATATGCCCCGTACGGCAAGTTCAGAGGGCGGCCAAATTCACACTTTACAGACGAATGGCTCACTATTAAACTTTGACATTTAACAAATTCCGACCATCAAACAAGAAATAGAAATGTCATGTAGACAATATCAAATAAGACTTGAGCGTCATAAAAACTTATTAGCATCAACACTGCTGGATTCTAATGACTATGTATCCCGAGTTAAAACTACAATGTTAGCGTCAATTTAAATATTGATAATAATGGGATAGGCATCTCAAATCTCTTAAAACGAAGCACTAACATATCTGATAAAAGCCTTGATGGCTGATAGCAGATGGAAGGAAATAAAAATATATATATATATATAATTAAGATATCTTACTCGTTGTATTTAGGCGCGCACACAATCGCTATAGCTTCGGGCATCATCAGCTGGTACGAACACTGTGTGTGGAGATCCACTGACGATAGAAATGCAGTCTGCGTTGGATGTGTCTGTAAAATAACATAAACGGGTCAGCCTCCGTGGCGGAGTGGACGAGTAGCCTGTTGCGAAAGGGCGTGGGTTCGATTCCCGCACCGAGACATATCTTTGATCCGCAAATATTCGTTTCGAGTCTGGGTATTGTGGAACCGCAAGTCCAACGTAGTTCCTGATTCCGGATCCTTTTGAGTCGCATATTTTTTTTAACTTCTAATCTACTTTGGCATAATGATTTAGACATAAATATAAGCATCATTAGGCATAAATATAAGCATAATTAGGCAAAAATATAATGGCATATTTTTTTTACATATTTTTTTTGCATACTGTTTAGATAGGCATAATTACCATGCGGGCTATAGTTTATCGGTCTGATTTTGAGTCGTCTGTCAATTGACAAGTACCCATTCCATCAAATTTGAATTGCTTCTAACTCATTTATTTTTGGATGGACTTATAAATTTATTTTAGTAATAGGTTTTATGTAACATGACTTGTTCATTTCAATAGAAAATAAATATAAAAAACGTGCGCGTCTCGGGACGCTCGACAGAAGTGATAACTTAAACTAATGTGGGTTAAAGTGAGAGAGGAGGAGCCTGCCTACTGCTGCCGTATGCGTGAGAGAAAGGGAAGCCAGAGTGGCGCCGTAACGCGTTACGTTACGAAGCGGTTTACCCTTCCATGAGAAGTTATCACTTCAAATAACTCATCAACAACTCTATTTCAAAATACAAATAAGACGTGAGCAATAAGATAGTATTTTGTATAAAAATCAAAATAAATATTTAAATATTTTTGTATATCTTATTGTTAAATTTAATACAATCTATTGTTTTTTTTTTCTCTCTTATTTTACTACGAAGCTGTGTATCTTGAATGCTGTGTACAGTAGTAAATAGACGCCAGATTTATATCATGTCTTATATAAGTGTAACTTTATGTAAAATGTAGTCTGTTGACTGTAACTGTACCAATAAATAAATAGATAGATAAAAGCTTTATTTCGGCTCATGTAACACATCACACAAAGAAAGGAGAAAATAAAATAGCAAATAACATATTAAAAATAGATCTGTGGTACATTTCGCCGAAATCAGGCCCCAGCTCAGCAATGTACTTTGCTTCGATCGAGCAAAGCGCTGGTAATTCTGCTGGCACCTGGTTCTAACAAAAACATTTAAACTATATATTATACCAAATGGCACTACTCGTATACAGGGTTATTTTTAAAACACCAGCAACCTCGCAGGGGTAGATAGCTGTCCCCATACGGAACAACTTTTGTTCTACGAGTTTGGATATAACTCAATATATTTAAAAAAAATGATTTTACAAGTTTTTGTTGTGTCGTATTTTTCTTCGTAGTATGCGGCGTGCGCGCGCGACTCAAAGACGCCACTCAGCTGAGCGGCGCGTTGACCTTCAAAGGAGCTAGCCCGGTTCCCCACGCTTCGCGTATTTGTTTACGTAAACTGTGATGCACGTTGTAACAATCAAGACGGAAATTAAATGAATACTTATTTTTGTATGAAAATAAAATCTAACAAATTATCAAAAGTCGTAGAACAAAAGTAGTAGCTTATAACCTTAGGAATCTACCCCTGCGAGGTTGCTGGTGTTTTAAAAATAACCCTGTATATTAGGTATGTGTATAACTTAGCTCATAGTATAATAAACTAAACAATTTCTTATCGGGTTTACAATCTAAAGCATTAGAGAAAAAATAAAAAAAAAATTCCTCGGCCCTTACATGTATCCAACCGAGCGTGATGAGGTTATGCTGGTCCTGGTAGTGGAAGATGTCCTCCTCGTTGTTGGTGCTGCACGAGTCGGGCGAGCCGGTCTGCTGCGGCACCACCACCGCCGTCACCTTCAGCTGGTCACGCTCCTGCAAACATGTATACTGGAAACTGAATCACTCAACCTTGATTCGTAAAGCTCGGTAACAAGAAAGATAAGTGACTGATGCTAGTGGAGGGTACCTGGTCATTTATACGCTTTTATTAGCTTGATACGTATGTTGGTATGTTTGTATGTAACGGAAACTTTGAACATGATTTTGACCTCCTCCAAAACGTCGGATTAAATCGAAATTTGGCATACTTATCAAGGACCGATGACAATTTAATATTTTAAAGAAAAAAATAAAAAAATATACATTTATATTTTTTTTTAAATCAAAAATAAATAATAGTTTAAAAAACTAAAAACACGCTTTTGTAGAAAATCCAACTAAAAAATAGAAAATAAAAAGCGTGGGATGCATGGTGTCAACTGTTATAAATATTTTATTGACAGATATGGAAGGATTATCATTATGATAATATCTTTAAAAGCACCCCACGTTTTTTTACAATACATTTTTTTGTACCCAACTGGATATTGCACACACGATGAAAAACTCGCCATAGTGGCCCGTTCCGGCAAGTCGGGTTCCGGGCTCAGCCAATGTATATCCAGTAATTTTAAGCTGACATAATTCTGCCAGGACGCAATGTCTCTTAACGGTTGATATTATATTTAATTTTGGACATTGTATTTAATATCAGGTATAGTGTAGTCATTTTACCGTGACAGGATATAAATCCTATTCCTTTAATAAATTAATATAAATCACCATATTAACAAGCTTAATACCGAAATGTGGGATGTGGACTCAACAATTATTGTCCCGACAGTCGTCTCTGCCCATGGGTTTATACCGAAAAGCCTCGACCAACATCTTCAGATGCTCTCAATTGGTCGTTGGGTCAAAGGCCAGATACAGAAAGCGGTGTTAAGGACACGACACGCATTGTGAGGAGGTTTCGCTCTCTTGGGTCCGAACCGCCGGTGGCTTGGGTCCTAGGCCTCGCCATTGGAGAGTAATATTTTTATATTTTTAAATGTTTTGTTTTCGTGTACTAATATTTTAAAATGTAAAAAATCCTTTAAATAAAGAGAACTGTACCTTAATATATTGAAAATAAATGTATGTTTTTGTATTAATAACAATTAGTACAATTGGAATAAAAAAACAACAACTTTTTGTATATTCAAAATTCGACAAAAAATTATTCTGATACCAATCAGTTTGTATAATCGATATCGTATTACAAAAAAACTATATAAATGTAAACTTACTAAAATCCCCGCAAGTATGCCACAGGTCTCAATATTCCTTGCAGTATTTTCAGCGGCGAGGCGAAGGAACTTAGGGAGTACAGCCGCGGGTATCACCACAGTGCGTAGTCTATGAGCTCCATATAACGAAGGCATCACATCACTGACACTTTCACTAGAAAAATATGGTACTTCAATAGTGTAAAAATACATGTTGATGAAAACTAAATGTTACTTGTGGAATTGAACACTGTCCATGAACCAATACTTACGAGAGACTGACATTTAAAATGTATAACCAGCTAAAATTTTACATTCATAAATATACAAAACACTTAAACAAAATGTTATCACAGCAACATTAGCAGTATTAGGATATATAAACAAGTTACGTAACACTCATATATGTATATATTTAAATTTATGAATATTAACAACTTAAGTACTATGTGTGGATTATTATATACGTTATTGGTCCATTTTTAGCGTCTAGCACTATTTCTATGCATTCGCGCGCAATACGAGTCATATAGGAATATGGGTGAAAGTATTTTTTATGCAGTAGAGAAGGGAAACAAGTAAGTCCGTCATCTAATAATCATCTCTTTATTACTCATTGCCAACGCGCCACTCGTTGGAGTCGTCTCACTCTCACTTTTTACTAAGTCATCTCACTCTCACTTTTTACTAAGTGCATTTGGATGTATCCACGGTACATATACCAAAACATTTTTTACATTTTTTGTTTGTCTGTCTGTCTGTTTGTTTCGGCTAATCTCTAGAACGGCTGGACCGATTTTGACAGGACTTTCACTGGCAGATAGCTGATGTAAAAATGACTAACTTATTACTACTACTTAAGGACTAACCTAGTACTGCTACTTTTATTTAAAAAAAAATAGATTTAGAAAAAAAAATTGGATCTCACGAAGAAAAATTAAACTTAAAAAGTAAACTCTGCGAACTGAACAATAACCACGCGGACGAAATCGCGGGTAACAGCTAGTACTTTTATATGATTGGTACATTCTCACAATGTATCCTAAATCTGACCTGTGCGGCCTCGACGGCGGTATGAGCGGCGCGCGCGGGGGCTCGGCCGCGAAGTCATCCGGGTACAGCACGCCGTCCACCGGGGGCGCTGACGGGGACACCGCCCACTCCTCCTACACATACATTTATTTTATTTATTTCAAATTTTTTTTCAGTGGTAGAGCCACACTGTTTGTCTACAGCATGAATGGGCTGGCTCGACCGGATCGTTACCACTGTCTCACAGAAAACCGACGTAAAGTAGCAGCTCGCTGCTGCGTTTCGTACGGTGAGTGAGATAACCGGAAGCCCAAATCCCCTCCCCTTCCCAATCCCTAATTATCCCTTTCCTTCAAGGTCGGCAACGCGCCCATGACTCTTCTGGTGGTGGGCGTACATGGGCGGTGGAGATCACTTACCATCAGGTGACACACTTGCTCGTTTGCCGGCCTATGCTATAAAAAAAAAATATCTAAATCTTTATTAATCATGTAGGCTAAGAAAGCGCTTATGACAGGTCAAGTACAGAACATTTGTCATTAAAAAGACTAACTTAGAATTAAGGGAACTTTGGACTAACAGCCGCGCTAAAGGCTGGCAGGAAAAGGCACACCAACAAGCATGGGAAAAGGGAGGGCATCCTTAAGTGAAGGGATTCACGGGAAACGAGGATATGGAAATCGGGACAAGGGCAAGAAGGAGTAGGGTAAGTTTACAAAAAATCTGTAAGGGTTTAAAAGGTAAGAAGAGAGTAATTTATTTAATCAATTCCCAAAAAAAAAAAATTACATACAAGGTTTTGGTCCCCTGGCACCCAAAATATGTTTAACCTGTGTTTTGGGCGACAGTGTTATACATCATAACCTCGCGCTGTATTCACACGGCAGACGGGCGACTGGTGTACAGGAAATTAAAAAAAAACTCGCCAAACGCGAGTTACACTCGTACACCGACGATTCCGTACCACAGTGCTTAAATTTTCACTTGTTTTAATTTTAATATTATTTCACCTAATGGTGCTGCCACACCGATGTTATAAAATGTTAACAAAAACATTTTCTAACATTTTCTAACGTTTTTTAACATTTTCTAACATTTTATAACATTTGAAAACATGACATCGGCCCTTCTTTGACGGCGCCGCTCTCAAAAGTACCGCCGCCCGTGATTAAAAAATGTTAAAAAATGTTAACAAATGTTACAAATTGTTAAGAAATGTTTACTAAATTATGCTGCCACACCGCTGTTATAAAATGTTATATAACATTTTCTAACACCGGTGTGGCAGCACCATAACAAATACTCTGGGAAAATGTCAATCAACTACCTATTAAAGGTAGGGCAGACTGACAGACCGACGGCATAGGTCCTATAACATGGATTAATTGGTATTTGGTATCCTATAGGTATGGAACCCTGAAAAATACAAGTTATACACTCAAGTTTCTTGGTGCTTAATTCTTCCAGTGGAAATTTCCAAAGTGTGGGTACATTTTAAGCAGTGCATATCGTCGGGGATAGTGCAAATCCGCGTATCTAGCATTGGATAATTCCGCGTATCTGCATTAGATCAAATGTTACAGGGGAAGGTTAAAACTTTATAATTTTCTTATTTTAAGGGCAATTGGACTCATTTTTACATAGAGAGTAATAATTGATGGGTTCTATGTATTCTTAATGTAGATTATCCGTTAAATTAATTAAATAAATGTGAATTGCCCGCAAAATTCAAAATTGGCTACATTTGTCAGATACGCGGAATTGTCCAATGCTAGATACGCGGATTTGCACTATCCCCGACGATATGTGGAAAAACCCTTAATTAAGAATAAAAAAAAAAAAGCAGTGCATAGTTATAAAAATTCGATACATTTTACCGAGCTTATTTCCGTCCCATGATGTGGTAGGGGCGAGACCTATCATCACACCAGACATAATAGTAGACTCCGGGCTGTTACTGAGCATATTGTAATAGAAAATCCAATATCTCCTTTACCCAACCCAGAGATCGAACCCGAGACCTCAGTACAGCAGTTGTACCGCGTATTACAACTACGCCACCGAGCCAGTGTACAAAATAACAATTTGAATAAACCCCGTTGTTCCACGCATTCCAGGGTTGCCATGTGACAAAGGCTTCAAAGTTAATACTCCTCATTATTTATTCCAGGTAATATTATCCTTGGTATAAAAAAAGTGTCACCACTCACAGCATGTAATAGATGTGGTGTTGTATTATTTGCATCCCTCTTGTTTTCATCAGCTTGTAGACGTTCTGCCAGTTTTGCATCTTCTCTCTCCTGCTTTCTCCTTTCTTCCTCTGCAATACGTCTTTTCTCCTAAAAATTTTATTGATTGACACTGCATGCCATAACTAAGATTGAAGTTATGTGCTTCAACAATATTAATGGATTAGTATTTTTTTTTACTTGCTTGAATGACAAGACAAGCAATTCACTCGCCTGGTGGTAAACACACAGATAATAAATAGAAGAAACAGCACATTGAACTTTGAATTACAAGCATTGAATGGCACTGGACTGCACTCATCACCCCAAGACATAAGATGTAATGTCTCCTAATGCCCAGAGATTTCACTGGTTTTAATAGCCTTCAAACTTAAACACAACAGTGCTTGCATGCTGCTGCTTAGCGGCATAAATGGACAAAGCGGTGGTATCAACCCAAACAGCTTCTCACATATAAAGGACCTACCACCTAGTGAAGTGAGTATATAGAATTAATAACCGGAATTGACAATAATTGAAATTATTGAATTTAGTAAAACAAAATCAGTATCTCCATTTGAACTTGCTGTGGTTTGGATCCTTTTTGCGTAACTATTTGCGTAAATTGTGGTTCTAGATTTGTCACCAATTTGTTCCTAGATTAACAAAATATATTAATAATAAGCACCTCATTTTCCTTGTACAATGCATGTTCTTTAGCATATTGGTCCAACAGTTTCTGCTTGAGTTTCTCTGCCTTTGGCATCACCTCCTTCAGCTTGGCTTGATTGACAGCCTTCACCTGTGCCGGCACTGTGGCATACTCAGGATGCTTACGTATCTTCTCCAAGAATAGTGTCATGAACTTCATGTACAAAATGTATGCATTCTCAAGGCTTCCCTCAGCTAAATACACATTAGCCATTCGAACCATCTCCAAACCTGATCTGTAGTACCTGTTAAATTATTAAACTAATCTCATCATACTAATAAATATACCCAATAGTCACACACATACTCCTGACCCCACACTAGGTTAAACCTGTATTGTGGGTATCAGGAACTATACGGGGCATGCGGTTCCACAACACCCAGACCCGAAACATATATTCGTGGATAACACAAACATTAGTCTCGGTGCGGGAATCGAACCCACAGACTTTCATTCTACTGGCCCTCTACACCAGAGGCTTTTAGAAGATTGAATTTCACAGAGTACTCAAAAATTAATTATGAAAACACTATTAGAATGTATGTACACACAAATTTTACGGGTTTAAACAACTAGGTACATAAATTAAGGAAGTACCAATTAAATGATAGACAATATAATATATAACATAGCAGATTATTATGGGGATTAAATAAATTGCTTTAATGTTTTAAATTACATTATATAGAAAAATTAGGTATAAATTTACCGTCTCGGCGGCACATTCTGGTCCACCTCCACAAGAGTACCGTAGTTCGCCAGTTGTTTTACCCTTGCAGCAGGTTCTAAAGAAGTCAAATCAACTTGCTTCATTCGTTTCTCTTCCACCTGCATTGTACTGAATACTATACTCGCAATTAACACAAATGGAAGTAATTAAAATATCACCTAAATCAATTCGAACTATTTTTCCTGAAATGACGAAATAAACAATGAAAAAAATTAACAATAACACCAAATGTGAAATGACAAATAGCAAACAATGCACGAGCGAGTCTTTGACAAATAAGGGATGGAAAAATATCGTGTCGATATTTTTTTGCGATGGATTGTAATTTTGTTGGTGATGATTTTAATTGGATATATAGATATTTTTTAAGAAGTATCGATAACATATTTAAATCGATGTTTTTTAAAAATTGCCATAAAATGTGACCAAACTAGAAGCTGTGATGCTGATATTTTTTTTATGATGCCAGATGCCATAAAGTGTTTTTAAAAGTACCGATACGCTTTTAAATCTTTTTGCACTTTCGACATGTCTATGAGTATACTAATGACCATATCTCTAAGTAGTCTGTGCCTATGGCAAATGTTACTACTTCACCAGCTGTTCACCAGGCACAATTTACTCTGTGCGAGGTACCAGCTAGTGACGTAAAAAAATTACGTTATTAGAATATCAATTATCAATGCATTTAATTTATTTTTTCAACGCAGACAGGTGTCTGTGTATACATGTAGGTACATACATACATATTATTTTGAAATGTTAATATCAAATACTGAAGTCTATGGTTCCTCGGAGGGGTAAAAATCCGATAAACATCATTTTGTAGTTATATAACATAGTTAAAATATTTTTCGTTTTCAATCTTACATTTTTTCCACCGCAAAGATAACTTTGTCCTATAACGGCGGTTATCTAAATAAATTAGTGTTGCCGGATAATCGATGTTGAATCGATTAATAGCCGATTATTTTTTGAGGCACAAATAATCTAGGTATCGATTGTATAATCGATAGTATCTATTAAATCGATTATATCAATGTAATCGATAGTAAAAATCATACAATTATATCGATTATAATCGATTACTTGATTATAATCAACTATGTACCCAATATAAATGATTAAATCGATAAAAACCAATTGGTATTATTTTACAATTAAATCAATTATATCGATTATATCTAAGTTATCGATATAATTGTCTAATCGATTAAGATACAATTGTCATTTGCTGAATAGGCTTCTTGGTGACATCTACCAACGAAAACTTTTTAATTTTGTTTACTTTATGTTCGGCAAAATGAGGGTCGGACACTAAAACTTACAACGATTCATGTCAATAGATCCAACTTTTTATGATGACAAAGTCTAAAGTTTAAATTGGTGTGGTTTTACCTACTTAATTAACAAAAAATAATTAAAATTTGTATAACGTCTGTATTACACATAAAACAGTCCAAAGACTAGCAATACTATCTTAAGCAATTCTAAAATAGGATTGATTATGTCGATAGTATCGATTTAATCAATTAAATTGAAAGAATTGTAACAAACGATATAATTGATTTAATCGATTATATTAGGTACTTGGTCGATTCTAATTGAATAATCGATTGCAATCGATATAATTGTATGATTTTTACTGTCAATTATGTCGATTCAATCGATTTAATAGATGTTATCGATTGTACAATCGATTTTTAGATTATTTCGGGTGAATACAATCGATTAATTGATAATCGATTAGCCGGCAGCACTAAAATAAATCGTGTGGTGATACGGAGCCACTGCACCGGTGCTAGAATGTGATTCGCATTTGCCCGATTTTTAAATAAATAGAAAATAATATCAAACCGAGTCTCCATGGCGCAGTGAGACAATAGCTGGCCATAAAGCGAGAGGTCGCGGGTTCAATTCCCGCATTGAGACAAATGTTTGTGTGATTCACAAATATTTGTTTCTGGTCTGGGTGTTTTCGCCGACCCCACTGCGAGTGGGGTAAGGCAGGTGGAAGAAGGAAGAAAAGATATCAAACTAATATTTCTTCTCAGCTGTACCTAGAAAAATCCTACTTACGAGTTGAAAATTATATTCGATTTTCAGCTTTTTATTTTAAACATTGCCAAAATAATTCGGAAGAAATGTAGCAACAACACATCACAGGGCACCAAACACAGAAGGATAATGTGTAAACTGCCATATTCCACGTACTTTTGATGCATTTAAGCCATACTGAAACACACGAGTACGTTGATGGACATCGTCGATATAACCAGGGGCATGGTTTGTCTTGCAATGTGTTTAAATACATGTCACATTTAATTTCATCCTTCCATGCCTCATCTTCGGTTTCATGTATAATTCTTTCAAGTCGACTAAAAGAAGAACGAATAATATACCATAGCCTTTTGAAATAGGATTCCCTTTTTTTCCAGTCTTTAGCACCTCCACAACAAGTATGATGATTTTTAAATGTTTTAAAATGCATATCATTCATTTTTTTTGAAGATTTTGAAGTCAATTTATTTCGCCTCCGTTGTTCACATGGCCTGCAGCAATTTGATGAACGGTGACGCGTAAATTTAATCGTACGTTTGTATCTAGCAACTGAGCTATTAAGGGGTACAGGTGATGAAAGAGAATTGCGTAGACAAGGAGAGCACTTGTTTGGTGGTTTTACATGTGAGTTGTATGGTAGTGGATGAGATTTTGATCTTGTACGTGGTCTATTAATATTAAACTCTAATGAATTTCCTTCACCATTGAGTCTTTGAGAGCGGTCATGTAGGTATTTATGACATTTGGTATTCTGGCTTTGGTTCTTATATTTCGTTTCATGGTAGTACGGTGTAGGGTCAATCATTATATTTTTGTCCATTTTATGTAATTCACAACCACAACATTTATGTTTTACCGTATTGTTATGTTTTATTGTATCCTGAGCAGTTTTTAAATTAGGGTCTTTGAATGATGACGCCTGATGGATAAAATGGTTCTTACGAATGGGTTTCATTCTCCAGCCTCTGCGATCAGTATAAAACAGAGTATACTTTTTATTTGGATCTGGACATCCATGAGAACAAGTAGTTTGTCGATGCTGCATGTCATTTTCTTCATTATGGCTTTGTAATAAAGAAAACATTGCTTTAAGCGAGTAGGCAGCTTTACCAGCCAAGCATTTCACAGCATTCATTATTAGGGATAAGGGTGTTCGGTTATGAGGACACTCATAGTTTTCACACCCATTTCTTTTAATGAATTGGGGCTTCAATGGGTACGTTATTAACCAACACAATGGTACTGTAATTATACAAGGAATCCACGCAACAATCACCAAAACCAACAAAATACACTTTAAGACAGTTCGTATTTTATTCGCATGATGTTTTAAAGTTTTGTTTGGAAATATCTTATTGGTGGTGCCAAAGTTTTGGCACAAAATTCGATCCCTTCGTGTTGATTTTGGGATCTTATTAATACAGCAAAATGGTCTAGAGGCAATAGAGGCATTAACATGTGTTGGTTTTGTACAGTTATCACACAGAGAGCAACTCGTAGCAACTGCTGCATCACCAACAGCTTTTTTACGCACTTGCAAACGTGACGGCGTAACTGACACTTGTTGATTTTTACAAGAGTAATCGTGAAAATAAACGGATGGGTATACTGGAATACTTTTCGAACTTACAGTAGTCTTTCGTCGCCACATGGAGTTATTTTCCGGAAAACATACTAAATTATAATGTTGTGCTGTAGTACATGCGCAACATTTTGATTCAGATTTTGTTACTCTTAATTTACTCGAGTGTGATTTTAAAAACTTTAAAGGTTGACGATCGGCAACAGATTGAGGTTTATCTTTTGGTTGAGATAGTTTAGTTATTTCATTAAGTGTTGGTTGCAATATGCCTAATTTATTTGTGATACATCCTTTATCACATCGATATTGCTTAGAGGAGTGATCAAATGAACATTTCCTGTTCTGGAAGCCAAAAATGTCATATGAAGCATTCAATATTTTTGTGCCCACTTTAGTGTTTCTTTGTTTAGTTGAACAAACATTTCTATATTTCTTTGTTAGTCTAGGTAACTCGCTAACAAATAATACATTTAATTCCTTATTTCTTTCAGTGATTTCTTTTCTTTTCATTAATTTAGACAAACGCATCGGCTTAAATAAATTATGCTTATAAGTAAAATTCTTTTTTAATTCATCAAAGCTTATCGTTTTTCTTCGAGCACGTTTTCTCAATGATTTCTCTGTAAATACATAATTACTGACAAATAATTAAACATTTCTTATTTTAAGATATTGATATAAAAAAAAAGAATTACCTTTTGGAATAACCTTCAATGGTTCGCTTTTAGACTTGTGTGTAATAAATGGTATTTGTATTTTCGGTATTTTGTTAGTATCTGTGAAACTATTTCGTCCTGACCTATTTATTTTGCACTCATTTATAAAAATGCATTTTGTATCTTTTGCAACATCACCAATAATTTCTTTTGGATTCGAATATCTTTGTAAGTTTTTATCACAGAGTACATTGAAGTTTTTATCGAATTTAACAACTTTTAATCGATGTAGATCCATAGTTCTATTTTCATTATTTGCTAATTTATTATTCGGTTGAATGATTTCTTAAACATTATACTGCATTATTCATAATTGTATAAAAAACTTTTAATATAATTAAATATATACATACGAGTAAACAATAAAAAAAGTGACAAATCAATTAAAGTCATTGTTGACAAATAAGTTTGCAACCTTATCTTCATCAATTCTGAAAACGACGAAATTCACCACCACTTTTTAAATCTTACTGCATAGGTATTATCAAAGGTATAAAGCAAGATTTGATGGTGCGGCTCATTAGAAAAGCATAATTAAAGTCTCCAGAACGCATGTTTTAAAAATGGCAAAGTAAATACGGTGTCCATGATAGGTAGGTATCCAGCGCGAGCGATACAAGAGGTGCCCAAGATGTTCCCATTGTGTTCGAGGATCCGGATTTGGTGGTTAACCTTTGGGTCAGCACGCAAAAAAACTGAAAACCTTGTGTAAAAAAAAAGACATCCGATTTAAATATTTGCCAGCCGTCCCTGTCTACTCGTTGAAACTTCGTCTTCTAAGCACTTGTGGAACGTATATATAAACGCCGAAATTTCGTGGATATGCAATCTTTTGGTTTATTTAATTTTACCATGTCATTTGCAAGCGGTCGACTCTTAATCCATTTAAAGTATGATTCATATTCATTTCTGGACGCATGTTTCTTTTTGTTCACAATTTGTTTACCCGTCACATTTTTAAGCTTTATGTACCGTATCTGGTTAAAATACGAATTAAAGTCAGAAAAGGTATTTTATAAATTAAAGTATCCTTTCGATTGCATTCGATTGAAGTATCCTTCAGTTTTCTTTTAGGATTTTTTTATTTTTCTGTTAATAATTTATTTGTTATGGCATTTCTTACATTTTTGATTAGACCGCACCTAAAACGAACAATATTTTTGTGTCCTTCGTAATTTCGTTGCTGCCCTTAGGTCTAATTTCGCTCTCCGAAACCGATCTGTTTCATGTTTTGACTCTTTAGTTGTAAAGTCAATTCTCTTTTACGCAATTCTCGTTCTATGAGTCTTATTTTTAATTCTCCTCTCATTAATTCATTGTAATATTTATCGGTTTTAACCGATTAATGAATATTCTCCTCGTCTAAAGGCAACTTCGAATAGAGAGACATTATCAAATGGTAGGCGCTTATGTATATTCATATTCATACTTTGCTTTATTACAAAGACATTACAAATTGAGGAATATGTACTCGCTCTACATAATCGATCGTTATCGATTTATAAACATTTTATATTAAACAAACAAAATAATAGTAGTTTATGTTGGCAAAATCAACAAACCTCCGTAAAAGGGTATGAGTTGCGAAGGCATAACTTTCTACGTTATATATAGTATTTTTCTTAACATTTATTAGTATAAACATTGCCACCAATATTACAATAATGCTTTTTTGTACAACAATTCTTTTGTTATGGTTGTATTTACTTCTTCACACATTAACGTCTACACTTATATAATTATCTACTCTGTGGTCTACACTTTGTTAAAGACATCTTCCCGTCTCATGTCATCATGAAAACACAGATGGTCACAGCTCACAGGATTGATAAACTATGCTATTGATCAATTTTTCTTAAAACCTGTAATTATGCAAGGTTTTACTTTCTTTATTTTATTCATTATATTATTATTCATTAATATTTCCCTGATTTGGATTTATTCACTACATATAAAAGTCATATAGGCAGTGAGGCATTAAACAATATGTGGGTGGGTATTTTTTTGTCATCCATGCCACTATCACAAGTAGGTACCTACGTTATACTATTGTCCTGCGCCTACATGACCTCCACGTAACGGCTTCTATTAGATATTAATCAGTTGGAAGATGCACGGTTTCGCGTGGGACCGAGTTCAGTACCCAGGTCATAGGTCCACTAACACGGAACAGAGAAACTCCAAGCAATACAATACGCCTACTGTTTTGACATACAAATATTAATCGTTTATCGGGTGTATTTGTAAACTAAGGCAGGGTTGCACCATCGTACTTTAGCAATGACAAACGTGTTAAAGTACCGGTTAAGCAAAAAAGGAGTTGCACCATTTAACAAATTTTAGATAACGTCATAACTTTAGCTGTTAACCGTAACTGCCCAAGATTCGCTGGTTAAAGCTATTATTTAAGTTAAATATCTGCCAGATAGTTCAATTATAGCATCCAAACCGATATATCTCCTAAAGCGTCTGTGTTAAAGTCAAGTTACTGTTATCGTCAAATTTGATATAAACCCTAACTATAACTGCTATTATGGTGCAGTCAAGCCTAAATGTAATGTTTCGTGAAAGTATGCAGTATTAATAGGCACTTCAATAATAACCTCAATAATATTTACGTGATTGTCACGCTTGTATCCCTGAAGAGGTAAGCAGGGGTGTACCTATGGCAGCTAATGGTAATTCCATTACATAATAACCTTATAGCAACATCGGATACAAATTCTAATATCCTAAGTAAATCATACTACTCTAACGGTAAACTTGGATATAAAATAAGATTGACCAACTTGAACCCAAGACTTCCCTGCCAGTAGACCCCTAGTACCACAGAATATACTAAAACATTCAATGCCATGATGATATAAGGTATACCTTTAGATTTAACCTTATTCTATTTATAGTGCCAATACGAATGAACCGCCTGGAATGCGGTTTTTTTGTTTGAAAGCTGGTTTAATCGAGATGATTCTTAGCTATGTTTGAAAATCTGATCAGTCATTTAAAACCACAAATATCAAATACATGAAAAAAGTAAGCATGAAAACCACAAACCTGTGACTCATGTCTCGTGAGTCATGCCATATGCGAAACTAAAGTAAAACCCTTACTTTAACACCTGTCTCCAGAAATATTTTTTTGTAAACTTAGTATAATTTTACCGCATCCAATCCAGACATGTGTAAGTACATGAATGCGGTCAGTGGCACCGAGCTAACCCTAGTCTGGCTGGTTCTCGCTTGGGAAGACGCACGGCGCGGCGCGGCGCGGCGACTCGGCGAGAATGTTCTTTGTTACTAATGATCAGGATCAGGATACAGTTGCAGCTGCGCGAAATTTGCATTTTAATATTTGCTTGCCTGGTCGAACAGAGACTTTTTATTCAGGCATAGAAGACAATGACTAAATTAGATTTTGGATTCATAACTGCTCTTTTTTACAAATTAATAACAAAATAGGTATACTTAGGTTTTACTTTTTCTATATAGCAGTGGCGGGCACAGGAGCAAGTGTCACCTATTGGAAATTGATCTACACTGCCCATAAACACCAACAATCTCTGAGGAATCATTGAGCTTATAGGAAGGGATAATTAAGGTATTGGTAAGGGAAAAGGGATTCGGGCCTCCGGATATCTCACTCACCGTACGAAACATAACTGCAAGCTGCTACTTCACGTCGGTTTCCTGTGAGACAGTGACGACAGTCAATCCAGTCAAGCGGCCTAATCATACTGTAGACAAACTGTATACAGCGTGGCTCTACCACTGGCATATAGGTTTTATTACGTACATAAATATTTGGTTAAATTTTTCTTGCCAGTAGTATTATTACGTGTTTATACAAGTATAAACATTTTACAAAAACTGATCAATAATATATTTCCCAGTTAATGTGACCAAATTACCTGTGTTGATGTCCTTGATGTCATTTTAATTCAAATCACACGTAAAAACAAACAAGTCTCATTGAAGAAGTAGGCTAAACAATTAATACATTTTCAGACGTGTGTGAACAGTATTGTATACCGTTCTAAATAGCCGAGAACAAAGACCCAACTGACAAGAACGTGGTACTTTGGTCCTTGAGATTAAGGCTACTACCAGACTTTTGAACACAAGTAGTAAAAGTCAACGCATTCTGACTTATAAGTAGATTGTGGTCATAGTGTATGCTATACAATTGCGCTGTTTTCCCATTCAATGTTTTTATCTTGTTTCCTTTCCAATAGTGATTGCTTTAATAATCATCAATAAATCGGATACAAAGACGCATTTGAAAAATCGCAAATTTTTGATAGAGATAGAACGTTTCAAAGTCCTTAACTTTCATAATTTTTTTGTGTTTTTTATAAATTCGAAATCCGAATTATGAAAGAAAGATAAAAAAATCATAGAACGTTCTCCTGGAAAGTAAATATTTTTCAAAACCAACTTTAGATTGTACTTGCATGATATTCTGTTAAGTACCAGAGGCTAGTTTTAGTACGTGGGTATAATGTTTATATGCAACTAAGTTTCCGTATAGGTATTTGCTGGTATTTCCTTATAAGATTTAATAATGTACATAAATGGCTCCGAATGTTGTTTAAAGAATTGATTAGAACAAACATGTAGAAAAACTATTAGATATCCGTATTTATAAAAAAATATATAATTTTACTTATAAAAACTGCTTTTCATCAACGTTTATGTCCCAATCCAATTACATACTTATCAACCGACATGATTGTGTGCGGACATCGATTGCAATTTGTAAATGATGAAAACATTATTGAGCTCATTTTCGGTCATGAACTTTGAGTAATTCTGAACTTACAAGCAGGTTTGGTTTACGAAAAGATGCAAAAAAACGAACGCTGTTCGGGTGGAGTCACGAATATACTCAGTCGAAATAAAAGGAGAATTATATTTTATACATGGTATATTATTATTACCAGAAACCGATACAAAATAAGCTTAAAGTAGTGATTCTTATTAAACTAAGTGCAATGATAAGTTAGAATTTTAGTAGAGCCGCGCTGTAGCCAATGTCATCTATCTAAGATGAATAGAACGACTCAACCACTGTTGTACTACTGTCTTACATAAAACTGACGCTGCATTAAGAAACAGTTCATCTTGACTTTTAGTAACACACAGTTCTGACGCCACTGTCATAAATCTGATTATCATAAATCGTGGATATCAAGAACTATATAGAGACTTTCGGTCTCACAAGATCCCAGACCTGAAACAAATATTCGGGTATCACTCAAACGATGATTTCTTTCGATGCAGAAATCGCAAAAGCAAACTCTCGCTTTGCAGCCGACTATCTTCTCACTGCGCCACAAAGGCTGTAATTTGTGAGATTACCTGTGATTCAACCGTCTTCCAAAGAGGATAATAATATAAACCCTACGTTGGCCCTCTTCTAAGTCGCTTTCCTTTCTTTAAAGCAACGCCTTGAAGATTCCTCTTGAACAATAAGTACTGTGGAACACTCACAATCAGGTAAACCCGGTAGCTCCATACCAAAAAACAACCTTTGCAAATTAGGTTGCTTAGAATAAAATCAAATACATACTACCAAGACGGTGTGGAAAAATTTGCTAATCCCAAGATCAGATCCATTAACCTATGCCTTCTCCAAGAGATGACTGTATTTCCTGCATCGTTAGGTCAGCCGCTCTGACACAAAGTTTAGAGAACGGTGGTGCAGCCGGTTACCGTCGGCTGTAACAGCAGCGCTGCAGAATGTCTCGCGACATCGCATGACGTGCACGCACCAACGTCGGCGCCCGCGCATTCACGCACGCGTACTAAACAGTGGACAATCAACTAAAATAATTTAATTAGTGTAAAGTGTAACGTGCTATTGGACGGGACCCAAACAACTCTACAGGTATTTTTAGAGCGAAGACTTACAGAACTGGTTCTCTAGAATATCGCGAAAGTGTTCGACTTGAATAACGTAAAATACCGGTATCGTATCAAAAATCAAACCTATGGTGCAGTAGTAAAAGTTATTTTTGGTAAATAGGTACATGGCGATTGAAACGCAATGATTACATTTATTACTGAAGTGGAATGGTCTTTCAGGAAGACGAGTTATTTAGCATTAGTATAGTCGGCATAACAGGATTATACATTGTACTTAATAATTATTCTTGTCCCTTGACAGTTGACACAGTTAAGTATTCTTTTTCGCAGGGCAAAAGATAAGTCACGACATGGCAAACTACCAGTTCATCTGTTTGGTCATCGTTGCAGCGTTAGGTAAATATATACAAAATAAATAATAGGTACCGTTTTATCTCTCTGCGAATCTGCTAAATATTTAGCCACTACAAAACGGTCCGCCTTCAAGTTCCTAGCTCCGTTCATCCGATATCATCTGCGTATATTTTACCATGAGTATATATATTTTTAGCAAAATATCTAAATTGACATTAATGTACATAATTGTGATAAATAAATATAGATGTTCTCTTGAGAATATTCTAGTTGAGTAATTTTAATGAAGTAAAGTTAGAAGAGAATCAGTTACCTGAGCATATTAAGAAGTCAAAATATTCTGTGAAAAATAAACAGAAATAGTGACGCGACCTTATATAATATTTTTTAATATCATCGAAAAAAGCTATCTCTGAAGTAAACAAGTTACGCATACTTGACCGGCAAAAAACTTACAATAACTATGTCATATTAAATGTACTTGCTTATTATAATATTGATAACTCATGTTGTCATTATCACTAATTTAAATAACTATAGAAATAATGTATTATTCAATTGATGGATTTTTTCTTTAAACTTATTTAAACATCTTCATACTACGCAAGCAAAATAAGATAACTAAAATGGTGTTTTAGCACTAAATGTTAAAGCAGTCAATTTTGTTAACTACATGAATGGGTCAGGTCATCCAGGATATTACATTGTCTCACAAAACACCGTCATGATGTAGCTGTGTGCTATTGGGCTTTGTACGGTGACTCGTCCACAATTCTTCTGTTATTCTTCTAATATTCACGGGCGGGGAAAAAAACTGACAAAAGTGACACACTTGCTCATTTGACGGCCTATGCTATCAAAACATACAAACAAATCAAAATTTTTACTACATTGTACAGCAACAGATGAGATAAGAGTTGATACATTATTTTACTTGTGGTCTTTTTAAAAGACAAGTGCTATAATACATTAGAACGTTATCTATGCAAAGCAACCGCCGCGCCTCGCCCGGCCCGCTGGACCACTGGCATTTAAAAAGTTGTTTTAAATTGCTTTTAAAATTAACAATAATATAAATAGTATAAAGTTGGAGGAAGGTTCCTACTATCTATCGAATGGGCTAGAATTTTAGAAGTTACAAAATAACTCTACCGTTTTAATTTTTAGTTGATATTACGTACAAAAGTTATTGGAGCAACGTAGTAAGTAGTCTTGTTCCGCAGAAGTAGACCTTATAGCTATAATGCAAGGTTCGGTATTAGGTAATAGCGAATAGGGTCACAGTGTAAGGTACCAATTCAATTGTTTATTTTTTATAATTGACGCGTCATTCTAAATAATGACTGATAATTTTTGAAGCTACCTTGCAGTCCTATTCTGATTCCAGTATGACTATGTTTATTGCTCGACGACCTCGCCTGACGCTAAACCGATTTGAAGCTAAAGATTGTGTAGTCTCCAAAACAAACGTGTTTGGTTTATCTGTGCATAAACTGTCTAAATTGGGTGCCAAGATAGGATTCTGCCCCAACCTACAATAGGTTTTTAATTTAATTTAACAGGCTTTAATGTCCTTCAAACCGAAACACAACAGGGCTTAAATGCTGCTGCTTGGCGGCGGAAATAGACAAAGCGGTAGAACTAACCCAAACGGCGCATACGAGAGGCCTGCGACCTACCACCAAATAAACACGTCCTTACTATGCAGCTTAGTATCCAACATTTATGATTAACGATTCTCAAACGCAATTAAACGGCAAAACATTGATCTAATGACAATTTAATAATATATAATTTTACAAATGAACTCAATTCTAAGAAGTGTATATCATTTAGGATGTGATTCATGGTTTCGTTGTTAAGGATAATTTTGTGACAGTCACAAGAAAACCCATATGAATGTTAATCACTATTCACTATCGTGTGTGATCTCAGACACAAAACGTACTCGTAGAGTATAGCGTAACATGATTTACATAGTGATTCATCGGCCACCGCCATCTCAGGTGTCCGTCAATGAACATTCTCATTTACTTCGCCGTGACCTTTTAATTTTATTTCAATTTAACGGTTCGCTTCATAGACTGGTGATTATCCGGTTGAAAATGATAAAAATAGAAACAAATTTATAGTAGAATCAAACCCATTGTAAAAGGAAGAGAATACAACAAAATTGATAGGAAAAATAAATTAACGGCGATCTGAGGTCGGGAAGTGGGAAGGGGGGGGCTTTTAAGGGTAAAAAACGGTTTATCTCGATTTCCGGAAAAACTACAAGTCCTATGGAAAAAATTTAAATCGCAAAGTTGTAGGTAATAAAAAGATCTACAACTTTTGTATACACACTCTCTTCACATAACCTCAAAATATATGTGAAAAATTCAAATAACCAAGTTTTTTGGTTTTATTTTTATCTATTATAATAAATCATTTTTTTTCACGAAATTTCGTGAAAACTTACCTTTTTATATCCCAAATACACTGTAATTTTTTTGATCTAAAATATTCATTGTTTCACCTTATTTTTACTTAATATCGAAAAAGCAGCCTAATTTTCAAACGAAAAATCTCACGTCAAAATATCAGCTTTTTTAAAAAAGTCTGTTGGTTTCTTGTTCATTGAATTCTCTACTTTCTGATGGTGTAAAAAAATATATACATTACTATGGTAAATGTGCTCAGAAAATGTAAAGTTATAAGTTAATATTTGATAAGACATATCTACAATATTTTGGGAAAGTTGTAGAATCTTCTTTAAATTATATGCGTAGATGCCTCTTTATTGTTATTTTAATATAACTTATATACCTGAGTGATCTACGGAAAATTTTAGCCCATCATAAAGAAGTGGGGAAGGGGCTAGGTGGGTCTGGGCCTTACTACTTGTTATTTAGTAGTTCGTTTCTTTGCATTTTCTGAGCACATTTACCATAGTAATGTATATATTTTTTTACACCATCAGAAAGTAGAGAATTCAATGAACAAGAAACCAACAGACTTTTTTTAAAAAGCTGATATATTGACGTGAGATTTTTCGTTTGAAAATTAGGCTGCTTTTTCGATATTAAGTAAAAATAAGGTGAAACAATGAATATTTTAGATCAAAAAAATTACAGTTTATTTGGGATATAAAAAGGTAAGTTTTCACGAAATTTCGTGAAAAAAAATTATGTTTTCTAAAAGATAAAAATAAAAAACTAAAAACTTGGTTTTTTAAATTTTTAACATAAATTTTGAGGTTATGTGAAAAAAGTATGTATACAAAAGTTGTAGATCTTTTTATTACCTACAACTTTGCGATTTAACTTTTTTCCATAGGACTTGTAGTTTTTCCGGAAATCGAGATAAACCGTTTTTTACCCTTAAAAGCCCCCCCCTTCCCACTTCCCGACCTCAGATCGCCGTTAATTTATTTTTCCTATCAATTTTGTTGTATTCTCTTCCTTTTACAATGGGTTTAATTCTACTATAATTTATTTATGTTTCAAAATGGATAATCACCGGCCTATCAGTATTGTTACGTCAACACTAATCTTATGACGTGGACTTGGTTTCCTCACTTCGTATAGTAAATCAAATGTAAGTAACAACTTGTATCAGAGAGACAAAGGTAAACTTACGCCTTTAACCCGAAGGTGATAGGGGGAAGGCCTAATTGCTACTGAGTACAAATTCCAATCCCGCGCAATTCACGTGTGATTTTTGTAATCGAAATATAAAATACAATTTGTGATCGCCCGACCTGGGAATTTTCTCTGTTCTCAACCTTAATACGCTGCCACTAAACTAATAACATCAGTGGAATGATCAGAAAAGCCAGACTTCTGCTGATGATGATGGCGATGAAGTGTATAAATTTTTAATCATTATCGTGACCATTAATTATGATAAAGTAATCATAGGTAGGTACTATAACTTTTCTACTGTAACTACTCAATACAAAATCTTCCATCTAACACTGCTAACTTTGATTTCGGGTACCTACGTTTCGTTACTTGGTAACTGTTTAGATAATAATTCATCACAAATATATTGTGTCCCCCGCGAAATGCATCCTTTTCTTTATTAAAATACATACAGTACTACAATTAATGATATGCGGTTCAGGAGTCTTGTTTTTCACAAATTCGTATTAAATGCAACCAATTTTAATTTCAGTCACTGCAGAAGCAAATAATACATAATGTCGTGGATTAATTTCATAATTTACCATCATCTTCATTTGTTCATATTTAATTGAAGATGGTCTAATCGCATAACTTTAATCATAGTATTGTATTGTATACTGTCGTCTGCCAAGTCTGTTACTCCATGTTTCAGGTTAGTAATTCGATCAGATATCTCAACAACCTTGATACCATGTTATTGATTGAAAGTTATTGCCAAGTGATAATCTACTACTTTATTCTACAGGAACAAAATCCGAGACAATAGTATGTCTTGCATATGAAATATCTCTTTATTTGTTGCAATAGACGTAGACAAAATAGCCATTGCGTTATTTAATCTGATTGAATTTTTGTTATAATTAGATTAAGCCTTAGATTATGTTGTATCAATATGATCAATCAATATCGATTGAATTGAATTACTTTCCGATTAGATAATTACATAATGTAATATAACTTTCTCTGTAGATTGTAAATGATTTTATAAGCATCAACGATATCATAATCACATGATTATATTTTTGTGTATATCTCTAGCGGAATATCTTTCGAATCATATTAGTTTCAATTGATTGATTGATTCCTCCGAAATGTGCTGCTAGTGATGTCTAACACATACTAACTAAAACAAGGTGGTAACACAAGGTGGTAGGTCTCTCGTATGCCAGAGACCGCCTGGGTTGGTACCACCGCTTTGTCTATTTCTGCCGGTAAACGACAGTGTGTAAGCACTGTTTTGTTTCGGTTCGAAGGACATTGAAGCCAGTGAGATTACTGGGCGTTATGAGACTTAACATCATATGTCTCGGGGTGACCAGCGCAGTTCAGTGCCATCCAGCGCTGTGTGGTGTTGCTGCTTTTAAAAATAAATATATTCGTTAAGTAGTTATAAGCAACATTATCGATTTTTACATTAACATAAATACATCACGAAAGTTCGTAGAGGCGTGTGGCGACTCTAGGTAGTGTTCTTTCTCCTGTTTCTCTTTGTTTTATTCATAAGTAAAGTAAGTATGTTCAACTTACGAATAATTACCTTTAAAGACCTCACCTCATTAAGTATTGATGACAATGTTTAAAAGATTACATTGAGGACTGGCGATTGGCCAACTTTGGAATGTGATAAAAATCTTGCCTTTCCTACAAGGTTCACACACATACCATTACAATATTGCCTTGTGAGATCTATAGTGATATTAATGCGGGTTTAGTATAAGTAAATAAATATTTATTATATATTAAAATTGTTCTAAGTGATAATATTTATATAAAATGAGGTAAGTATCTCCTATGCGAGAGTTAGTTAGGGTACATACTATCTTGTCTATTTTTACTGCAAGTAGTGTTTAAGTACCGATGTGTTTCCGTTTGAAAGACATTGAAGTCACTGAAACAAGTGGGCATTATGAAACTTACGACAAACACACTGCAATGGCATGCTGTATTTAATATTTATAAGTTCCCGGTCGTGTTGCTTGGTGTTTATTATCAGGCGTGCGACCAGCTCGTTTCAGCATTCAGACTTATAAAAATTAAGAACTAGCTACTCACCTAACTATACATTAACTCAGAATATACGACTAATAAAATCGCTTTAAGACATTTATTTTCTGCTATAAAACGAGGAACGTGAATGTTTAATTGCTTAGAATTAAACAAAATTGAATACAAAATGCTATCCATCCAAACGGCCCGGCTATAAATTTTCACCTTACCTTTTAAGAAAGAATATATTTTCGTTTTTTATTTCAAGCATTTATCTAGAGGCCAAACCAATATATTCTACGATCAAAGACATAAAAATATACGAATAGATATCTTAAACTACAAACATTAATATATTACTGGCGCACGCAAGGCGAGGGAAACGTGACCGAATGAATAAACAGAGAGGGGATCCAGTGTGGATATTTCCTTTCTTGGTGTAGGTCAGCGGTTCATGCAGATGTATAGCTAAGTACACGTTCCGAGGCGAAAGAGTTTCCTGCCATTATGGTACTATCGGTGCATCGATTTAAAAGGAGCGAACCACTTCTGTCTAATATTTTTTTAACGAGCTTACATTTCATACTTATCGGGTTACTAGACATATTTCAGGGAAAAGAATTAATGTTTACGAACTAGGTGCCCTAAAGTGCTAAAGGTTATATTGCTGAAGCACGTAACTTTTCGTGATAATGTATTTTCCTTTGTCCGATTAATTATTATTTCCGAAGATAAATTAATAATGTAGAGCAGCCAACACTTTACGTCCATCTTGTTTATAATAACACTTAATTGGCTCTTATCAGACTAATTTAATGTTTTGATCTGTTTGCATAAGTGGTTTCTCAAGTCCACTTGAATAGGACAACAATAAAGAAATTTTGAGTGTCTTTCGTACATCCGGAGTCCGAGGCTTGTTATAGATAAGAGAACACTTAACCAATTTACGGGCGCTGTAAGTTAAATGTCTTCTCTAGCCACATGACTCAGGCGTAATGACGGTCAAACTAAGGAAATTCATTTGTTAAATATTTTCACTAACTAAAAACTTGTAACTCATGTACAAAGAGTAAGATTGTATCTTAATTTTGATTCCCAAATGAGTCATCTTTTTTACACCGAAATTGTTTTTAACGATAATGATTTGCCAAAGTATTTAAGAGGTACTAACGATGACGTCATGCTACACGTTTAATATATTTAAGTTCCAATAACCGTCTATTTCACCAAAGATACAATATTGTTTTGAAAACATACCATAAGTCGTAGAAATTTAACTGAAAATTGGGACACTGGAACATTACGTAGACCCGGAATTAAGTATACGTACCTTTGACGTCACAAAGAAACAATTTATGCCAAATCAAACCGACGTTCCTTCGTTTCTCAGGCAAACAGTTGCATACCGTTCCACTTAATATATTCACCTGTGATGCTAGTGCATCGTCCCAGACGTGATACTTAACACACTTATCACAAAATAAGCTGAACACCAATAATTTGAACATAACTGATAATTAAATTTATTATGTCTATACCTGAGTCATAGTTCACGAATAAAAACTGAGCTATCAGGAAACTCATTCTTTATAATTTTCCGTGTTGTAAGAGGGCATTATATCATTACTTCGGCTTCATACAGTATACATTAATGACGCAAAGGTCAAAAAACCGGATGGAATTAAACCAGTACACTGAGCTAAGACTCCTGCGAAACAATACTTTATCGGGTTTCCTTTGTGTGTATAAACAGTGTCGAGACGAATTACGGCTACTTACTTTTTATATAAATTGTGAATTAATGATTTTTTCGTTTTGGTCATGATTCATATAAGCCAAATATAATTATTCTTTTACTAACCCTTACACCTCGGAATAGAACCACATGTTAAGATTAATGTTGTTGATTCGGCTTTAAATATTTACTTCCTAGCACCTATGGTAAAGATTCTATGACAGAGTATTCTAATGACGCGACGCTACCCCATAATGATGATACCATGCACTTATTCAAAAAAAAAAAAAGAAGACCACCAGGTACAATTCAAAACTTACCGAAAAGAGAAACCGCGCCCAACATCTCTCCTGGCACATTGCCTGAACCAGATAACTATGAACGACATTATCCACCAGGCCTCTAATTTAAAATATCATTAACTCTAAATGACTTGTGGGACTCGGATAGTATGTATTAGAAGTTATCAGCGCGGCGTAAGTTTTCCTCAATATATGGCATTGCATTAGGGTAAAGCCACCAAAGAGTGCGCACTACCAAAGAGTACGCAACGCTTCGTTAGGTAATATTTTTTAAATGTATTGGCATTATTTTGTGATCTGTAAGTTGGGAAAGTCATTTGTCAAGTGCAGGACGTGAACTTTTTTCGTTAGTATTACAATTTTATAACAAATAATCGATTATCACTATATTTGATGTATTTTTATTAACATTTTAAGCAAGTTTTGTAAGGTTTGTGATTGATTGGCACCCTACAAATGTTATTGTATTTGACATATATGTTCTAAATTTGATGTTATTAAGAGGTTGTGTCGACATTTTATTTGCTTTTAAAGATTGCACTGACTTGAACCAAAGACCCGTATTTGGTAAGAGTACGCACCCAAAGAGTACGCATGCGCACTCTTAGCTTGTATGAAGTGAAAATGTTGGGCTTGTTGATGTTAGAAGGAATTCGAAAGAATTGCATACGATTTAGCAGAGAAGAATGGACTAGATCAAAAATTCAATAAAAAAAAGCAGGCCAGCAAATAATGGGTGGAAAATTTTGCAAGAAAACATATGCTCAGTTTTCGCCAGCCAGAAAATACTAGATTGGCACGTGCTGCTGGCTTGAACCGTGTACAAGTACAAACATTTTTTAAAACATTTTTTTATTTTTTATGCCAATATAAAATAATTCACGATCTAATACAAATTTGTTGCCAGACAATTTTTTAATATTAACGAAACGGGACTACAAACCGTCCCAAATAAATTACTCAAAGTTTATGCCAAGAAAGGTAAGAAGATAGTAGGCAAAATAGTATCAGCAGAAAGAGTACAAACAGTGACAGCTGTCTGCTGTATGGGTGCTACTGGAGTATTTGTGCCACCAGCATTAATTTTTCCTAGGAAGAGACAAAAACAAGAGCTGGTTGATGGATCTTCAGAAGATTATTTGCTGGTTGTATCAGATTCTGGATATATAAATTCAGATTTGTTTCTACTGTGGCTGCAGCATTTTATAAGGATGGTTAAATCATCCAAAGAAACAAAAGATAGGAAAAATAAAACTACAATAAATACTCCGCAGTTGTTGAATGATCTTAATTTTTATATATTACTAGATGACCCGGTGAACTTCGTATCACCTACATATATTTGTGTAAAATGTGGTCAAAACTTAATACAAATGTTTCATTTACATTAAATGCAATTAAGTGAGGTACTGCACAATTGCATGTGAGGTAGCCCGTCGCACATTTAATTGACTTCGACGACCTAAGTCAGGTCGTCTTCCACCTCCTCCCGGTGGGACAGTCCTGTCCCTGTCCTGTCCTGTCCTGTCCCTGTCCTGGCCCCTGTCCCTGTCCTGTCCCTGTTCTGCCCCCGTCCTGTCCCTGCCCTGTCCCTGTCCTGTCCTGTCCTGTCCTGTCCTGTCCTGTCCTGTCCTGTCCTGTCCTGTCCTGTCCCTGTCCCTGTCCCTGTCCCTGTCCCTGTCCCTGTCCCTGTCCCTGTCCCTGTCCCTGTCCCTGTCCCTGTCCCTGTCCCTGTCCCTGTCCCTGTCCCTGTCCCTGTCCCTGTCCCTGTCCCTGTCCCTGTCCCTGTCCCTGTCCCTGTCCCTGTCCCTGTCCCTGTCCCTGTCCCTGTCCCTGTCCCTGTCCCTGTCCCTGTCCCTGTCCCTGTCCCTGTCCCTGTCCCTGTCCCTGTCCCTGTCCCTGTCCCTGTCCCTGTCCCTGTCCCTGTCCCTGTCCCTGTCCCTGTCCCTGTCCCTGTCCCTGTCCCTGTCCCTGTCCCTGTCCCTGTCCCTGTCCCTGTCCCTGTCCCTGTCCCTGTCCCTGTCCCTGTCCCTGTCCCTGTCCCTGTCCCTGTCCCTGTCCCTGTCCCTGTCCCTGTCCCTGTCCCTGTCCCTGTCCCTGTCCCTGTCCCTGTCCCTGTCCCTGTCCCTGTCCCTGTCCCTGTCCCTGTCCCTGTCCCTGTCCCTGTCCCTGTCCCTGTCCCTGTCCCTGTCCCTGTCCCTGTCCCTGTCCCTGTCCCTGTCCCTGTCCCTGTCCCTGTCCCTGTCCCTGTCCCTGTCCCTGTCCCTGTCCCTGTCCCAGTCCTGTCCTGACCCTGTCCTGTCCTGTCCCTGTCCTGTCCCTGTCCTGTCCTGTCCCTGTCCTGTCCCTGTCCTGTCTAGTATAGCGTGGCGACCCGTCACCACTGCAAGCTTCGCCACGCCAACAATCCGGTTTATACCTGCGCTTATAGATGTTTCACAACAAAAAGATGTCAAATGTTTCATACCCAGGAACAGTTTGTATGGTAAAATTAAGTTGTCGTTTTTAGTGTTTTCCGTTACTTATTATTTATGTTACTCGTTTTTTCTCACCGGGTAAACCTTCCCTGAACTTCCACAGATATTTCAAGATCAGAATTAGCCAAATCGGTACAGCCAGTCTCGAGTTTTTGCGAGACACACGCACAGCGATTCATTTTTATATATATAGATAAGTAAGTCGCGCACTCTTAGCTTCTATGAAAGGTTGTTACCGCGTACTCTTTGCCACCCGGTACCCTAAGAGTGCGCATGAGAGGAGGTCTAAATTTATGTCTTTTTAATATTTCCTGTGATTGTTAGTTAATATGTTAATATTTTTTTATGTTCCTAAAAGACCAATAGATAGGGAGCCGTAGAGTAACCGATCCACTTGACTACTATCAAGCTCATTTTCCGTGAGTAGCTTCGTTTCGATGAGACGCCCAACAATTCCCTATGCGAAAATTCTCTACTGTGGTAGCTAACAGAGGTAGCAAGGATTAAATACGTCGATTTGATGAGTCCCAAAAATTTATTACTAACAGGTTATTTTTTTGTTAAATCTGATGATAACTATCTAAATTATTCGAAAAGATATTTGTCCTACAAAATGTATGGTTTGATCAAAGAGTCCCCCCCTTCCAACATGTATCGATAACGAGGTCA
Organism: Amorpha juglandis; assembly: GCA_949126905.1. Classification (NCBI taxonomy): domain Eukaryota; kingdom Metazoa; phylum Arthropoda; class Insecta; order Lepidoptera; family Sphingidae; genus Amorpha; species Amorpha juglandis. Next base: position 5,272,227 of record OX421372.1, on the reverse strand, counting down.
TCAAAAATGATTACTAACCAGCTGCTTTTTTCTTTGTTACTTACTTAATATGTATATAATTCAACAGTCATATTGTCCTACAAATTGCGTGGTACGTTATCCCGGTCCTACGCTCAGAAATTGTTAATACCACAAGACCATTTTTCTCATTACTAACTGTAGGACAAAAGTATTACATAATAGGTTAGTGTGTTCTCTACCCAAATGAAACAATGTCCTACAAGAAAACAGGTATGTATCACTAGTCCGACAAGAATTGTAATTTTTTCGTTTTCCTATTGGGGTATTTGACTATGTTTAATTTTACACATTATTTTGTATTTATTGGATAATAATACCAATTATAAACTATTTTGCGAAAACAGAATTGAAATTGGTTAAAAAATGAGGTTGTTGTTCATGTTTTAAATGTTGGTATGAGCAAAAGTGGGCGTGTAGTGGGAAAATCTCACTATCTCCCTCGCACGCGTGCATCGTAATGGCGAGACCTTGCTTGTGACGTAACATGCCATGTCGTGTATCCTTTTTCCGTCATGCGATAACTAACCCTTCCAGCAAATTGAAATGGATTGTAACTTATTTATTTTTTACTTAATTTATATAATTCTTTCATTAATAGATTTCGGGAAACGTAACTTATTGGTTAAAATAATAAAAAAAATCTAGTCAAATACCCTTTTGTAACATACGAGACAGTGAAAACACCTTTTTTTAAATAACTTATTTTTTTTTGTAAACTAGTACAACAATTAAGTAAATAAATACAGTAGCTACAAAAATGTATTATTTATTTAAAATTTATTATGTATTTACATATAAAAAAAACAATGGGTTGCACTCCGGGAGTGCCGGCAGAAGTGAAAACTTAAACATTAACGTTGTGCATTTTTGAATATTTTGGAATGAAGAGGGAATAACTTCACACGAATTGCTTTATTTATCAGCATAAAAGTACTATCATTTACATATGTGATTAAACACAATATTCATTTATTGCGCTATCGTACACAAAAATATCAATTTATATTACATAACAAAGTCCGGTCAAAGTCATGTCAAAGTCCGGTTAAAGTCCGGTCATAGTCCGGTCAAAGTCCAATCAAAGTCCGGTCAAAGTACACACTATCGTAGACAAAAATGACAATTTAAATTACAGTACCTGGGCGACCGAGCTCTGCTCGGGTGAAAAAAAAAGTAGTATTATTATTCGCCAATAGATGTCAGGAATTAAGTCTAACCTCAAAGCAAACACTCATTGACTTCGTGTTACTTAACAACGCCATCTGCTGTTGTGCTCACAAAAAAGTAGTATTATTATTTGCCAATAGATGTCAGGAAGAGTCATTTTTTTCTTCCAAGTTTATGTTTAAGTTGATAAAACACGAATAAAATGACATTTCCTAAAAATGATTCCTAGCTAGATCGATTTATCGCCCCCGAAACCCCCTATATTCTAAATTTCATGAATTTCGTTAGAGCCAATTCCGAGATTCCAATTATATACAGGGTTAATTTTAAAACACCAGCAACCTCGCAGGACCAGATAGCTGACCCCATACGGAACAACTTTTGTTCTACGAGTTTGTATATAACTCAATATGTTTTAAAAAAATGATTTTACAAGTTTTTGTTGTGTCGTATTTTTCTTCGTAGATTGCGGCGCGGCGCGGCGTGCGCGCGCGACTCAAAGGCGCCGCTCAGCTGGCTCGGGCGTTGACCTTCAAAGGCGCTAGCCCGGTTCCCCACGCTTCGCGTGTTTGCTTACGTAATCTGCGATGCGCGTAGGTAACATTCAAGACGGAAATTAAATGAATACTTATTTTTGTATGAAAATAAAATCTAACAAATTATCAAAAGTCGTAGAACAAAAGTAGTAGCTTATAACCTTAGGTATCTACCCCTGCGAGGTTGCTGGTGTTTTAAAAATAACCCTGTATATATATATATATATATATACATATACAGGACAATATGACTGTTAAATTATATGAATATTAACTAAGTAAAAACAAAAAAATCTGCTGGTTAGTAATCATACCTATTGGAAGGAGTGGCTTCCAATAGGTGTCGATAACGAGGTCATAAAAAATGATTTGAATATTGTCCTACAAATAAAATAATAAATTTTTGAGTATCATCAAATCGAAAAATTCTATCCTTGCTACCTCTGTTAGCTACCACAATAGAGAATTTTCGCATAGGGAATTGTTCGGCGTCTCATCGAAACGAAGCTACTCACGGAAAATTAGCTTGATAGTAATCAAGTGGATCAGCTGGCCCAGGGACTCCGGACCAGTACCTTGTATGCCAGAAGATAATTCTTCAAAAGATGGACTTTGGGGACCATCAAACCAGTAATATTCATATTTATCATCAATTATTGCCCATCCGAAATAATTACATACATGTTGGAAGGGGGGGATCTCTATGATCAAACCATAAATTTTGTAGGACAAATATTTTTTCCAATAATTTAGATAATTATCTTAAGATTTAACAAAAAAATAACCTGTTAGTAATAAATTTTTCGGACTCATCAAATCGACATATTTAATCCTTGCTACCTCTGTTAGCTACCACAGTAGAGAATTTTCGCATAGGAAATTGTTGGGCGTCTTATCGAAACGAAGCTATTTACGAAGATTCAGCTTGATAGTAATTATTTTTACATCAAGGATCTGTACTACTACTTTTGAGCGTAGGACCGGGATAACGTACCACGCAATTTGTAGGACAATATGACTGTTGAATTATATACATATTAAGTAAGTAACAAAAAAAAAAGCAGCTGGTTAGTAATCATTTTTGATGACCTCGTTATCGATACATGTTGGAAGGGGGGGACTCTTTGATCAAACCATACATTTTGTAGGACAAATATCTTTTCGAATAATTTAGATAGTTATCATCAGATTTAACAAAAAAATAACCTGTTAGTAATAAATTTTTGGGACTCATCAAATCGACGTATTTAATCCTTGCTACCTCTGTTAGCTACCACAGTAGAGAATTTTCGCATAGGGAATTGTTGGGCGTCTCATCGAAACGAAGCTACTCACGGAAAATGAGCTTGATAGTAGTCAAGTGGATCGGTTACTCTACGGCTCCCTATCTACAAAGTTTAATTAAAATTAGAACTACAAAGTGTAACATATAAGTTGATTTTTATAAAAATAAAAGTTTGAAAAATGCGTACTCTTTGGTGGCTTTACCCTATGTATATTAATTCACATGCATTAAAATCAAGAAAACATCCGCTGTAAGTATCATCTGACACTGAATATATGTGCCATTGTTAATACCTTGTTTCATGATTTTAAATTATGTTTCACCTTCACAATTTTGTTGGTGGAAAGATACCTGAAGATCCGGTTATGGCCTAATAGCGACAACCGTATACATATTAAAAACCCGCTATAGTGGCTGGTTTAGCCGAGTCGTGTTCCAGGGTTTGCCAGAATATATCAAGTAACTTGCTGACATAATCCTGCCAATCGTTGAGGGACGTATCTTGACGTTGACATTATATTTGGACTCCACTGTAGGTACTTAACATCAGATACATTGTAGTCACTTTGCCGTGCCATGATGACAAAGACATGATCCGTAATTCTTTTAAAATCAACATGATAACTAAAATAATATGTTGACTTAATGAAGCGATTGCATGCGGAAGCAGTGCTCTTCCGCGAAGTGCCGTGAGAAACGAACACCAGTTATATTTATTTATCATCTATAGAAACAAAGTGGAGTGTCAAGACTCAGGTAAAGTGCTTAATAAACGAATTGGGCAAACAGCTTCTGACGGAATAATGTCGACGGTCATTACCGATATCTATGATTTATCAACGAACGATCTAGTTACCCACCAATAATATGCGTTGTATTGGTTAACAATGAGCACGGATGCGTCGCATGTATAATTACCACAGGATGTGATGTGTGAATAATAATTGAACATGCATTTATTAACATCTAAACAGTAAATAACGTTGGCCACCTAAACGCCATGCGACGACAAAAATTAGGTACGCAATCATAGCTTCAGTCTAGATCTCGCCGTAATTAGAGAATGCAGAATGAAAGGAAGAATAGACCGTGTAAACATATTAACTGGAAAATATTATGCAAATGATTGCGCGAAGAAATACTACACAACCTAACTGTTTATTAAAGTGAAACTACCAACACGAGAAAGGGTGTAAAGAGTTCATAAGATGTAACTCGGACGTATCCTCAACTCAAAATGCTAATTCGTAATGTGATGCAGCTGATTTGACTCTTAATACTTTCACTTTGTAATACGCGCTTAGCCAACTATCTCCATGCAATCATTGGGCGCAGCAATGAGTCATTCCATTATATCCAGACATTTACAAAAATATTACCGTCTTCGATTTACGTTAAGTACAAAACCGGATTTCAGACCGTTAAGTACACATTTTAAAGCTGCGCCTGACCCACTAATTTAAGTGTAGGTACGCCTGACCGAGCAACGTTAAGAATGTTTACATTTTGATAACTTCTGAGTGCAGTACTCTGAATACTATTAGTTAACACCGTAAATATTAACTAATGGGACACTTGATAACGGTACCACGACGTTTCATAACTTTCACATGAGCCGTGTAAATTGAATTAGACTGATGCGGCCATTATATTCGACATCTTTATGGCTATAGCACATAATCAATTATTCGAATATTTCCGTGTTTTATGTGTTAAAAGTTTTTATTACATGCAAACGGTTATTGCAAATGTGCATTTTAATTTCGATTGATGCGATTCGACCTCGTTTGGTAATTGGAAAAAAATCGCTGTTTGTAAAGAATGTTGCTTTATACGAGACACAGCGTAATTTTTGTTAGCAAAAGCGAGACGTACACTTGTGTGGTCGAAAAGAATTCACATTGCTCACAGATAGATATATAGAATATTAATTATTGCACATCAAACAAAGTAACCTAAAAGCACGGATCATACAGTAAGGGTGATACAATTGGCGATCTTACCGCAACCGGTGATTTCTTCCAGACAACCTTTCCGATTTCACAGCTTGATTTCTACAAATACGATACAAGGTGGTAGATTCCTAGTATGCGAGAGGCCGTCTGGGTACAACCGCTTTGTCTATTTCTGTCGCTAAGCCACAATGTTAGCAATGTTTCGGTTTGAAGGAAGGTGAAGGAAGGTTTGAATTGAAGTCAATGAAATTACTGGGCATTATGAGACTTAACATCTCATGTCTCGGGGTGACGAGCGCAGTTCATTGCCATGCAGTGCTTAATAATTCAAAGTGGCGCTTACCATCAGGCGAGCGACTTGCTCGTCTCGTCATTCAATTAAATAATTACAAAAACTCTTATTAGGGACTAATTTGGATACTTTCAGATCGTTTATAGCAAAGTACTTTGTCATTTAGAAGTACGTACATAAACATGTTATCTAACATTTGATCTCCCTTCAGGCGCGAAATCATGCATCGGCCAAACATCAACAGACTCGGCGAAACCCGCAGAAAGTTTACCGACTCTTGCAAAAGAAGTAGAAGATAACAGCCGTTACAAAACCTTGGAGGCCAACGTTACAATGTTGAAACTCCTCGTAGATGATAAAGACGGAGTGAGCAGGTAAAACTTAAAAACGCCATCCTTTACTAAGCCATCATAATAGTACCAATTAATTTTAATGTTTATTTTGTAAAATCGTGACTCGTGATCGACGTGTCGAGGTTTTGAATACAAATTAATGTAGTTACATTATCTACTTTATTACTATATACTATATTCATTACATATTACATTATTACTATATACTATATTCTGCCGCCAAGCGACAGTGTGTAAGCATTGTTGTGTTTCGGTTTGAAGGACGTTGAAGCTAGTAAAATTACTGGGTATTATGAGACTTAACATCTTATGTCTCGGGGTGACGAGCGCAGTTCGGTGCCATGCAGTGCTTCGTAATTCAAAGTTCTGTGTGGTGTTGTTTCTGTTTATGGGCAGGTGTGGCGCTTACCACCAGGCGAACGCCTTGCTCGTCTTGTCATTTAATCAAATAAAAAAAACTACTAATTAAATTACGAACAATATATAAACATGAGTAAAAATAATTATAAATTATCATCATCATCATCAGCCACAAGACGTCCACTGCTGAACAAAGGGCTCCCCAAAGATTTCCAGACCGACCTGTTGGAAGTAGCCTGCATCCAGCGACTTCCTGCGATCTTTATAATTATATTATTTTGTAAACATCACTATACATTTGAAGTGTGGAAAAATTGAAAAACAGTATTTAATAATCTCAGGTCGGAAGTGTTCGACATGCTTCACTCACGGGACGACAACCCCGAACATATAGATCTGCCCACCTTCCCGGAGGATGGAGAGGATGCGAAGACGGATGTGCCCCTTAATCCAGATGTGCCACTTACTCCAGATTCACAAGCCGAGTTTTTACAAGGTTTGTACGCAATAATAATACTAGCCCTGTATTATACTCGTCCCACTGCTGGGCACGGGCTTCTACTTGGCCTAATACGGGCTGACAGACTTCACATACCTTCAAAATTCTTATGACTTCTCAGGTATGCAGGTTTCCTCACGATGTTTCCTTCCCCGTTAAATCAAGCGATAATTAACAATTAATATACACGTAATATAGAAGTCAGAAGTGCCTGCTCTTGGAACTGCTTTCGAAACTGCGACTTTCGCCTCGACAGTCTGTAGCACTCCCCGCTGATCTATCGCTGCTCAAATTGTACATAGATTATTTATAAAAAAATTAATAAGTTCCATTGTTACACTTTACACTAGGTGACATGTACCAAGAAACTACAGAACTCTACAAAATAAATAAATATTGGGTGTTATCAGTACCGTCGATGCTATACGATACGTGGTACATTAGCTTAGGACCCCCAAACTAAAAAGGCCCCGAAATGCCGAAACTTAATAATTGTATTAAAAAACTCAACTTGATTCTTGCATTCATAGCCTAAGAGTTATCTGCGCTACCTGGTTGGTAGTATTTATGTAATATATTTTATGTCACAAACATAATCACAATTGTCACAATAATTTATTACACAATTTTTTTGCTTTCATTGTAACGTACAATCCTGATTTAACATTTTCGCTATCCGAAGATGACATGGCGAAAGAAATATCATTATTATATAGCACTTTTCGATAACAGTAGCTATCTAATCGATTCAAGTATTCGAGAACTGTAATGTAATTGAATGATGAATCGAAAATTACAATAACAACGTCTAAACGAAATGCTTTATTTTTATCTTATACAAAAAATGGAAATTTGAAGGAAACTGTAAAATTTAAAAATGTTCCTTTCTTACTAGACCTAAAATGTGTAGAAACATTCCAGTTCTCTAAAGTAACATCAAAAATCTTCATCAAAAACAAAAATGTATTTGTTAATTATTTTATACTAGCTGTCGTGTCCCTCGCAGTTTCACCGCAGGCTTGTTATTGCCCTGTTCTCATGGACCATAGTGTGATACCTATAAACCTTAATAGTTCCCAAAATAATAGTAAAAATGGCATCTAAATCCTTTGCATAGTTTAGGAGAAATAAGCGAACAAACAGGCAGACGCGGATAGCGTCTTTGTTTTAAGCTATGTATTGATGAGTTTGGCAGTTCTTTTATTTTAGCTACAAATAAATAGGAAAACTTTATATTTTCAGTTCCAGAACAGGCAGTGTCTAAAGATACACAAAGGCTGCGGTTCACGGCGTCTCGCACAGAGCCCGTCGGCGCGGCGGCTGGCATAATGGTGGTGGTCACCTGCACCATCGTGTGTCTGGCGTATACCGCCCTTATCGTCTGGAGACGGATATACTTGTGAGTTTTAGTAGAGAAATACTTCGCATTTCTATTGGTTAGGTATTTACCAAGTTACAAGCTAATGATAGCCTGATTAGCAACGCATGTCTTTAGGTAAAAACCATGAGACTCTGGATTCCATAGAGTAATAGAGTGCACAAGTTAAGAATTTGTGTTTTATATAGGAGAGGCCGGTAAACAAACAAATCGGTCCCATGATAGTAAGTAATCTCCTCCGCTCATAAACGTCCACAGCACCTAAAGAATCATGGACAAATTGCCAATCTTAAAGGAAAGGGATAATTAAGAGATTGGGAAGGAGGAGGTTTCGGGCCTCCGGAAATCTCACTCACCGCACGAGACACAACAGCAAGCTTTTGCTTCGTCGATTGTCTATGAGACAGTGGTAACAACCCAGTCGAGTCGGCCCATTCTCATTGTAATTGTATGGCGATATGAGGTGGCATCACATCAGTGGATGAAAATAAAATTGCACTTGTGCTTACCCATTGTAGGATAAAGATCGATGTTAGCTGTACTTACATTTTGGTAAAAACATACTGTAACTACTAATATTTACAAAATATATCGAAGCGTAGATCAGTGCTCATACAGTAAGGGCGTTGTATAAATTTACCTACGTGTGAATTAGATACGGTTGCGCTATTAAAAGATTTCTTTACGAAATCGAATAAGAAGGTCGTCCGACCGCGGCGACGCGATCGTGTCTGACTGTGATTCAGCTATAATATGGGCAACAACAAAAGATTTATAAAACAAGGCATTGGACATTTAAGTGACGGGAAGAAACATTATTTGTCGCTGCCAGGTTATAAAGCGCTATTGTGTGGGGTAACTCGATACACTGGTCCGGGGCCCCGCTGCGTAGGAAGCGGTCAACTGTGACGGAAACCACGTTAGCGTTGTGAATACACCCTCTGAAGAACTCAGGAGGTCGGATAAAGCGTGTACAATATTTTATAGCCAGTTTTATAGCATTTCAATACAGACGCTTTCCTTCAACCCACGTTTGATAGGCAATGTGTGGGTTGTCCAAAATAAACCTAATGAATTTCTGATTCGAACGTTTTATTTATGTTTTACTTTCGTGTTTGTAACAAGCAGTTTTAGATTTAGATACAAAAATACAGAATATGAATATTTTTGTTTAGTAAAGTCGCGTTGTAGTTTTATCTACAATGAATGGGTTCAACCCGATTGGTACCTGCACTACCTCACAGAAGATAACGTGAACTCTCAGATTTGCTGTTCAGTTTCTTTACCCATTTTGTCCTGGCATTTGGAGGTTCGTGGGCCTTAGTTGTCACTCACCATTCGATGAACCACTTGCACGATAATATAGATCAGTGGTCGTCACACTTTTCTAGTCAAGGGCCACATAGTACAATGTCAAATATCACTGCGGGCCGCAATTTCTTGGGTTTGTAGTTGACTCCACCAATCAATTGGCATATTTTTATGAGTATAACGTGTATAAAACACGTTTCTGTCTAGCATTCTTGTATTTATTTAACTTCATGTACAAAATCAGTTTTAATAATATTGTCATTGTTTGCTATTTCGTGGGCCGCACAAATCACAATCCGCGGGTCGCAGTTTGACGACCACTGATATAGATAATACTCTATTCTATCTCTATACTATATTCACATTATAATCACAATTGTATGTTTTTTTTTCAGAAAACGAAATGGGTTGAAACATGAGCTTTTAAGAAACGAGGAGAACGTGGCCGAGACGAGAATTGAGGTAAGGAGCACATTGCTTTAAAAATTAAATAACTGCTCATGATTTCTTTAATTGATAGTGAACAATTTAATTAAGTTCGCATAGATATGTAGAGATCTTCAAAAGAATGTAGTGATTTGGCGATATCCGTTACGCAGTTAGAGAGTAGCCCGCTATGAAACGAGATTATTCGGATTCAATTCCCGCATCGTATGCAAGGTCGCATCATCTTGCGCTGAGGCTCCGAAACGAGCGAAGTGGTTTATTTGTGAACTTTGTCAGTAATTGTAGAGCTTTAACGTATATATTATTATGTCCATAGTATATGAACAAAATGGATTTTGGATTATCTCAGTTAAACGAATATTTGTTTTATTAATATTATTCCATAATGTTACATTCAATAGACAAAGAACCAAAGATGATTGATGTAGTATATGACAGCGCTGTGATTTCCCAAAGATCTAAAAATAAATTTAATTAATATAATTATATAAAAAAAACAATTTAATTTTGTACTTATAAAAAAATATTAAATTTTCTACGTATTTCCCATAAGTGTATGTAACTACACGATGTAGGTAATTATTCTATCGGTTAAATAAAATTCAGTTTAATTTTATTTTTAACTTACCTGTTATATTTAATCGCTTTACCTAATTTCAGTTTTCAGCATAATAGTGTTCATTTACTACTACTTGGAGCAATATACAAATAAAGAAAGCAATAAAATTGCAATTTCTAATGACTCGCACTAGAAAGTAATGTACTAAATAATTTAGATTATATTTCTCATCAACAACACATCGCAAAAACAAAACAACATGAGAACAACCTGTATTTATCTGAGAATTGTCTGGAAAGTTTCGTATATATCGTAATCTACCTGCAGGGTTCACACCCACCATATAGACGATGTAGTCGTTCCAGGTGTAGGCACACCTTGTGCCAAAAGAGGCGTGTCCATTCTCAGTTCTTTTACTTATCGTCACTGGAAGGGCCAAAATATTGAAGCGCCTATACCTGAACTTTACCGTAAAACTTTATAAAGTTGTTTTTTCCGATAAAAAATCATAGTAATTATATAAGAAAAAAAATATTAAACTCGAAAAAATATTAGTTTTACTGAAAATTATCCAGTAGGTAAATCGATATGATTTTTTATCGTAAAAACAACTATAGAACGCTTTTTAGTATTTTTCAGTGACGACATGGTTTATACCAAACCATGAACGAAGACCGCTATAATTTGAACTCGCTTCGTCCTATAATTAGCAAGTCCCTGCTTACCCACATTAGGCCAGCGTAGTGGACGAAGGCCTTACCCTTAAGTGGGACGATTTAGTACAGGTCTTATTAAGTTTATATTTACTTATTCAATATTTTTTTTATTTCAGCTGTAAGGCGCAGTTAAGTCAACGAATATGCCACACTTGCGACCGTGTCTCTATATTACGTTAGTACAGATAATTAGCTAAAAAGTATTAAGACTGAGTAAATTGGCTAGGTTCAGCTATTAAAACATTTCTATGTAAATTTCTTATAAGCAGATAAATAAAATTGTTGGATATGTGAAACAAAAATATGTGTAGTTTGTTGATATTAGCTAATGCCTTTTGATTTTAATTCGTCTGGTTGTTTTAAGAATTAAGGATAATTATCAGGATAATTCACTTACTAAAATGATTAAATCATAATAACAATATAAAATCGTTTTCTGTTTCGAACACGAAATGTTTTTTAAGCGCATTTGTATTTCTGTTAAACTTACCTTCCAAGTTCATATTGAAAAACTCCAGCTCGCCTAGCATTAGCGCCACGAGATTTTCTTTCGACTAGTTTTGTCTCGCAAATCCTGTAAAATCTAACATGGTTGCTCATAATACTCGACTTCATGTCATAAATAGGTACTAGGGAAAAAAACGACATTCAAATTCGTTTAGACGCTAAGATGGCAGACAGACAAAGGGGACAAACTTTAAAATCCTTCTTTGTTATTGGAGGTTAAAAAAAGAAAATATAGTAATATTTACTTCATTTTGGTATTCTGTCAACAAAACCCAACACAACGACATAATTATATCGAATATTGACACTGATATAAAATATCTCTCGTCAATAGTTTTCTTCCTCGAACACGATGTATCTCATAAGGTGCATGCTAGGCCCGCGGATTAGTTGAAATAAAGCGATCAAATTAATTTATCTGTGGGTATGCCGATCAAACTTTATGATTGGTTTATTTCTGGGATCTGAATATTTGGATTAGGATCCTTTATGGCCGGCGCTCATAGACGGCATGGCACGGCATGGCATGGCAAAGGATTTTATTACTAATCAAGTTATTTTGAATCTTATTGCCACGAGTTTAGAATTCACGTTACTTTATTTCAATACCACAATGCCGCGACGTGCCGCGGGATGCTGTGGCATGACGCGACGCGCCGCGGCATCCCGCGGCGTCCCGTGGCATGCCGTTTCATTCCACGGATTGCCGCGGTGCGCGAGAGAGAGAGAGTGGCTGGGCATTCAGCAGGATGCCACGGCATGCCACGGGACGCCGCGGGATGCCGCAGCATGACCTGCCGTGCCATGCCGTCAATGAGCGCCGGCCCTTAGTGTATATCTGTTAGCCATCGAGGCCACGTTGACAGTACCAATACATAAAATATTCTCCGACATGGCCTCTACTTGCCACTTTGACTATTCTTTTAAATGCATAAATATAAACGAGTGCCATACCGACATAATGTGAAAAACAATCAAAATGTAAACTTTAGTCATTATATTGTACTTAGATATAATTATGATTGGCATGTTTGTATCGTGTTATTTATTCATTATGTAAAGTTAAAACATGTCTGTGATGTGATTAATGTAAGAACCTTTGGAAATACATTGAAATTTATATTATAATTATATATTGTTTTATTACCCAATATTTCGGTTTTACAGTTCCTACGAGCCCATTATTCAATGTCGGAGTATTTTTTATCTGCCAGTATGTGTTATCCTAGATAAGATATTGTACAGCCAGTTTAGGCATCAATTTGACATACGCTTTTCCGGAATATTTTACTCGTTTCCGTTTATGAAGATAGCGTGATAGTTTGGTGTTCGACCGTATTATATTTTAACTGATATGAAACATTTACTTGGAAATTGAGAAATCGGCCCTCAAAAAATAAATTGATGTTTATCGAATTTGGCTTTGTTCAATTTCCTTATGTGTTATTGGTGTAAGACTATAGAAAAACAAAATTAGTATAATAACAATCCACTTTATTATGCTTATTTGTTAATCATAAAATAAATTCGAAAATATGTGTACTGTGAAGCAAAACAATAATTACGTTAAAAATGCAATATCATAACTTAAAAATATTTGATCTTAGAAAATTAAATATTGCGCCAATTTTACAATCTAATCACATTGTCTATCACCGGTTCATAGATTTGTGGTTGTTCATCTCTATAGCTACAGACAATTAACAATGGCTACTTACTCTCATTAAATACGGACAGTTGAGACCACGGCTTTAATTTTATAAGTTAGGAGGAATGTTATTCTGTATTAAAGCTATGCCAATTGTCACTGTAACAAAAATCCAATGTTTTCAATCATCAACCCATTTTATCCTAAAATGTTTGTCGACAAAATAGTTAAATGCCATTTTAATAGCCTGTAGCTATCCCAGACGAGTTCTGTGATTAGTTAGCGGGCTTGTGCCTCACAACAACTGGGCCGGTGTTGTCGCCTGTCGCCTTATTGAGAGCACCGTGAGCGCCGTCGCAGTACGGCCACTGGAAAAAAACCGACAATAATTAATGATTCCCGCTAATTACATAATGACTCACGTCCCCGTTTAAATCGACGTTATCGCCAGCTTTTATAATGTCAGCAGTTCCTGAGTGATTTGTTGTTTTAAACGTATTTTATTCTAAAAATACGCGAATATTGTGTTGTTTTTTGTTGTGACATTTTTTCTACAGTATGAATGCGGCGGCTCGAACGAATCGTTATCGTGTGTCACAGAAAACCGATGTAAAATAGCGGCTTGCTGCTGCTTTTCGTAATAGGAGTGAGATATCCGGAGGATAAATCCCACTCCCCTTCTCAGTCCCTTAATTATCCGTTTCCTTTAAGGTCTGCAAAGCGCCCTAGATTCTTCTGATATTGTGGGCGGACATGGGTGTTCGAGATCACTTACCATAAGTTGACCCACTTTCTCAAAAGCAAGCCTATGCTATTAAAAAAATTAAATACTCCAAGATGCCATATAAACTAAATTATATAGTTAGATAATTTATAAATCATTGATTAACACAACACCTATATCATCGATAAAAGAGTAGGTCCGATTTGAATTCTATCAATTCATCCAATATTGTCTAAATTTATGAGTACATATATTATTGGACCTATTACATTGTCGATAAAAGTGCTTTAGATATTCCAAAAATGTATTAAGATGCCCAGTATGGCGATTAGCGCGTCCCCTATCACATAATAGGACAGCAACTAACTTGGCAAAACATGATTGCAGCATTAGTTGCACCTCTGCCAACCCCTTCGGGAATAAAGGTGTGAGCATATAAATAAAAAGGTATATGTTTTGCACAGATTGTATATAAGTAAATGGCCAGCATTTCTTAGTTAACTATAGATCTTCTGAATTTGAAATAGGATGTGAAAGTTTCAATGAGTATGCAGATTTCAATAGCAATTTGTAATAATAGAAAGCAAGTCACTTGTGAAATTGGATTGATTAAGACTAACTCAAACCGTATCATTTAGACAGATCTAATAGACAATAGACACCCATCACAATTATTGAATACTCAATTCAAAAATATGACTTACAAAAAACTACTACTTGTATTTGCAAGTTATAGTGGGATCTAATAATAATTTCTGCAATTTAGAAAAGAAACCCTATATTTTAATCCAAGAAAAAATGTTCTGCAGTTGTTTAGATGTTTACTATTTGTTTCTGGCTTTGATCCAATTTTTGTAACATAGACATAGAGAACTACTCTAGTCAAAAACACACGCCTTATTATAAACAAGTAATTTATGATACACCTGTTGTACCATAAGCCACATAAAACCGGTGTGTTATTGCAGTCTTGAAATAATTATAAGATAAAACCATGTAGGTCACACATAACGCCGACAATAACCTGATAACACAAGATTACATACAACTCTGATAAAGAAAAGGCTTCCTAGTAAAATTTGTTCTATGATAAGGGTATTTAGTTTTATATTGAACTCATAAAATAAAAATAAAATTTATAAATGATGTTTTATTATTAAAAATATTTTTTCAAAAATATAATTTTCCATTAAAAACAATTCAAATGACTAAAGGTAAAGAGATTATATTTTTTATTTATTTTAACACATTTAGGTGATTTAAAAAATTGTGTATTTATTAAAATCATGATAAAAGGCAACAGAAATTAAAATTTACAAAGCTGCATATTTGAATCAATAAGGAAAATGTTTTTATCAATACATTTGTTCCTTCATTTTATTATTTGTTATTACAATAATTATATTATATGTAGTATGTACACCTGTAATCCCCGAAAGGGTAGGCAGAAGTGTGACTTATACACCCACATTTCACCTAGCATATTTCTGCCCCATGACGTGATAGGGGTGAGCCTATTGTCATTCTGGGCACAAATTCCAGACTCCAGAATTGAATGGTAGGTATTAGAGAATATAGTATCTTTGATTATATTTAGACATTGTTTGAAGATTATTTAATTTAAGAGATGAGTATTTGAAAAATCTTTCATAAAACCTTATTTAAAATCCAGGCTTCTTATCTGTTATTCAATAAAAATATTGGTAATATTATTTTATTAAATACTTACATTTTTACTCCTCCAACATCTACAGAGAGCAGCTTTTTCTGTAATGTCCTCAATATCAATAAAGTCCACTACTTTCGGTATGTCTTTCCTGATTATTGGATTTATCTGACCATTATTAGCTTCCCTTACTTTTTTAGCAGTTTCATATGTGTAATATGTTATTCCACCCACAACTACCGTGAAGGGCACCAGAGCAAACCAATCTCTCACTGAAAATAAAAACATATATAACATAAGAACTAATTTAAAATGAACATGTTTTACTATCATTTCTAAAATGTGTGTTTCTATGTGTCATTTATTGCTACTGTATCCTTACTTGAATGATTATAATTACAAAATTCAATTGAACTTGTTTATTCTGTCCTTCAATTAAAATGTATAAAGATAACAGCAGCTACAATAAATTGTTAAACTAACTAGTCAGTGCCTGCCAGTTGTATTTGAAAGTATGTCACTGAATCAAGGTAAAAAAAAAGAAATAATAGGCGCAATAATTACCTTCTTTACAGTTATCTTAAGTACATTTATTTATTATAAAATTTTATCACACTATAAGTTTGATTTAAGTTTCTCATTTAGAATATGTTTGAACAGGAAAAAAAATATCTTGTGACAATGCCTCGCAGATGGGAAATCCCTTCTTTACTTCAAAACCCAAGGATAAAACATACTCACCTCCAAGACGAAACCATCCACCAATAGAATCAGGTATCGGTAAGCTGGCTAAGTAATTCGGAATAGTAACTTTCACGAGAGTTGATATAATATACATTTTTTATGAGAATTAATGATTTTTTCTAAAGTAATAATATTACACAACACTACCTTCACAGCCGACAATGGGCACAGACAGACAAATAAAGACAGATTCTATGGGTATCTGACGCCTGACAGCACCTGACAGTTTAATTAAATTTTATTAAAATTCATTGCTGTATGGCAGGAGTGCTCGATATGTGATAAAATATATCTACATTTATTTGATATATCGAACAATTCGATATTATCGAATGAAGTCAATATACAAAATCAATATATTTTATCCGTCATATAAAATAGCGTACGAAATTAGAATATTTTATTTATTTTATATTTGTATATTTTATTTATTTTATATACAATACAATATATCGATTTATTATATCGCAAAAAGATCGCTATTTTTGGTACATGAACATCACTACTCTTTGTTCGGTAGAGACGGTATTGAGCAGTTAAGGATAAGTTCGACATATCGATACTATAGAATGAAAATGTTTAATAGCCCATACAAAATGTACTAGAAACTTAGACCACTAGAAAAAATTGTCGCGACCAGAGATCTCGATCGCAAATCGTGGCAGTGTTTGAAACCTTTAAACTCCAGAAAGGGAGAAAAAGTGGCCACACAATATTCGAATCGTATGTTTTTGTAAATCAATATTTTTTGTGACATAAGACATATCAAATTAGCGTTAGCGTTGAACCGTCCACGGTTGAACCACTTTTATAGGTACAAAACAAAACATTTAAATAAAACTTGTTTGTGACCATACCAGACTCATATTTCAGAGGTGCCACGACCGCGGTGTGAGGTTCATAAGACAGATGCATACTGCATAGATTGTCAAATGTGAATTTGGTAAATTGCAAAAATGATATAATTTTAATCGACTTTTAATTGAAAAACTATTCAACAAGTTATATCAATTCAAAAAAATAATCGATTTTTATCTTGTTAAAAGAAAAAAATATTGACAGGTATTCAATCTCTATTTATAAATACAAGGTAAAGCTGTCCCTAGACAGAGTTATTACTGTTGGAAAATACTATCAATTTATTCAAATATATAGATATTTTAATATCTCCGCCTAGTGGAACATTGGGGACATCAGTTAATATATTTTTCGTTGTTCTACAATTAGTTCTAAATGTATTAAATAGGTATTTGCTTATGAAATTGGCGCTCTGTACGTTTAGCGGTGAAGGAAATATCATGAAGAAACCTTGATACCTGCATAGTTCTCGATAAGTATTTCGAAGGTATGTAAAATCTGCCAACCCGCTAAGACGAGCGTAATGGACTAAGGCCTAATCTCACACTATGTAAAGGTGGTGGTGGTGGTGGTGTTATTAATGACTCATTCATCAACATTCAACGATCAAACTGACGCGCCATCGCGCTGGATCTAAAAAAAGATTTGATAAACATATTCCTTCAACGACTTAGATTTTAATGTTCATCGAAATAATCAGTGAAATACTACTTTTATGCAATATGTATTTCACACAGACAAAACCGCGAGCAGGTGTTTAAACAATCGATTAAATTGCAATTATTTTCCTAATGGCAATTCAGGTTAAACTTCAAAATTGTTTTTTTATCTGTGTCTGATTTCGCTTTGGTTGGGTGCGCTTTGCTGTAAATCGTGCGTTGTAATTATGAGTATTTTCATATGTTTAATTGAGTAATATCCATTCAACGTAGTTCCTCATGTAGTTTTATTAAAGTGGTTTTGTGGAATCCTTCGGAGGATGCAAATCAATGCTGCTGTGTACTGAATATGGCTGACGAAAGACTAGTGGTCCTGAATCGTAGTGACAATTTGGGATTCGGGTTTTCTCTGCTTGGCGAAGCCGGTTTGCCACACATTATTTACGAAATCGAAGAAAATTCTCCGGCGGCTCGAAGTGGCGAAGTAAGTTTGTTTTACGGATTATTTAATTTGGATAATGACTAGCGTTATATGCGCCTACCTACTTTTATCCATTTATTGAACGTAAATCGTACTTTTTAGACGCACAAAATACTAAGTTATCATAATATTTATTTTCGGGCGTAAGTCTTATTCGAATTTCAATATGGCTCTATTACATTCGTCTTTGCACAAATTTAATAAAATGATGCGTTGATGTCAAAAAGAGCTTAACTTTAGGTGATTGGCTATCAATAACGCTTATGATATAATTTACCCACAACATTGAATTAATATTCCAACAGTATATAAAGCACTTTGATTCCTACTATCTATTATGGTAATTTATACAAGTCAAGTATAATTTCTTCTTCCAATACAAGTTAAGCATGTTACACCATGCAACACCATTTAATTTGGAATTTTATTAAATATACTGCTTAAATACCTGGCTAAAATTATTGCATTAGTGTTTTATATCTCATTTAAATAACCAGTAATTAACGGTAACATAATTATTGTGTCTGGCTGTTATTTGTATGTTTACAATGCCAAAAATAAATTAAAATTTTGCCATGAATATTTTTATTTTTGAATACCTTTATGTGTTTATTTTAATAAGAAAGCCATGCATTTTCTTTAGTGCGGTGCAAACAGATAATATCTGTTATGAGGAGAAGTCTTTATTGACCTACAATTCGTTTTTCTTTAACATTGTTTTAACTTTTAAAAGAACAATAATTTTTTTACTATATTATTATATTTTATTACTAATATGTATTACATAATTATTCTGATGACCAGTAGTATGAACATAATGAATGACAATGCATTTACATAAATTACCCTACCATAAACAACAGTGCTAAGAATATGATAATAATCCATGAAAGTAAAAACATAATGTATTAGTTAAAACAGGTAACTTACCTATTATGTAAATAAATTAAGATTTACACTCCTAAACAAGAAAATGTTAATTATATTATATATTTACAGAAGTAGATGTCTATATAATATACAATTTACATACAAACTTTAAATACCACATAATATACTAAAATTTATTAACAATTGACTACAATTTTAACATTGCCTCAACCATAATTAGACGCATACTCTGAATGCAATATAAAACTATGAACATTTTTACAGTACAGTTAAGCTATATAATTGTGCCACCATAAAGAATCCACTTTTAACGGCTCCAACCACTCGTACCACTATCCATGCCAAGGTGAATGTGTTTATATACCCATCTAGTGAACTTAATTTATTTATTACATGTGATTAGATGCATCTCGAAAACTCACATCTAAATATATAAAACTCAAAGGTGACTGACTGACATAGTGATCTATCAACGCACAGCCCAAACCACTGGAGGGATCGGGCTGAAATTTGGCATGCAGGTAGATGTTATGATGTAGGCATCCGCTAAGAAAGGATTTTCATAATTTCTACCCCCAAGGGGATAAAATAGGGGATGAAAGTTTGTATGAAACTTTGCCAATTTTAAACCGATCGGGCTGAGACTTTGCATGCATATATGCTGTTCACGTGGGTGGAGCCGCGAGCAAATGCTAGTTTAATTATAAAGTTGACCATCCCCACACATACAGTTTTTTTTTCATTTGACTTCAAAGATTGCATGCCAGTTTCTGTCTGTTGATGGCCATGAGGGTTGTAAATGTCATGACATATTGTAAGTGTTTATTAAAGAAACAATCGCAAGATGATGTAATGCTACCATGAATTTAATTGGCACTGATGTCATCTGCTTTTCATAGTTATTTATTTGTAATTGGTTACAGTATTTTCTTTTTAGTGTACATAATGTTTTTATAAAAAGCTATTGTAGTTAAGTTAATTAGAATAACACTAATTACAATACAAACAATATGATAGTTCAATTTCATGTTTTGTTTTAGCTGAAGTAGACAACCAAGTCATGTGTGAAAGTCACATGGAGATTTTTTCTTCTGTATTTCCACAGTTGATTGTTTTTGACAGTGCTGTTACTGTTCAAATTAACCCAGAAAATGGGAAAAACAATTTCTTTTTAAGTCAATTTTTAAACTTTGTCAAAACTTATTTTAAACACACAAGGAACAGGAGATTCTCAATTCGGTGGGCTTTTACCATTTATTTATTTGTAGCAAATAATGCTGTGTGTAAATTCCAATTCAACAACAATCACATTGAGTGTGCTGTTCCTGTTTAGGAGTTTCAATTCATACAGAGTCTCGAATTCTTAACTAAATTTATATGGGATGTGATGTATGGCTAAATTCTATAGAATGAAATTTTTGCCAACAAAATCAGTTCACTATTGGCGGAGAAATCAATTTATATAAAAAAGCAACAAAAAATACATATTGTATTCACTTCCTCCTTTTTTGAAGTTGGTTAATAATAGAATTAAATGGACGATATATGTCGAAACTAGTCAGGCAGACCAAATTGATTTAAGGCTTGAATTAAAGTATAGTTTCTTCGCTTCAATGGCACTTGTTATTATAAAATACTAGCTTTTGCTCGCGGCTCCGCCCGCGTGAACGTTTAAAATTGACAAAGTTTCATACAAACTGTCATCCCCTATTTTATACCCTTGGGGGTAGAATTTATCAAAATCCTTTCTTAGCGGATGCCTACGTCATAACATCTACCTGCATGCCAAATTTCAGCCCGATCCCTCCAGTGGTTTGGGCTGTGCGTTGATAGTTTACTATGTCAGTCAGTCACCTTTGAGTTTTATATATTTAGATTACACCTAGACTTACGCAAATTCTATTCAAACGATGACATCAGCTTGTTGTTCCTAATGACGTAAAATCGAAAAATGCGTTCAACATTAAAACCGTGACTAACCTCGCATTGACATGGTTCATCGGTATTTATATGTTGCACTATGATAATAAATAAATAATAAATACACCCAACAGTCACATACATTGTCTTGACCCCACAATAAGATACGAGTCTTGTGTCGTGGGTATCAGGAACTACGAGAGACTTTCGGTGTCACAACACCCAGACCCCGAAACAAATATTTGTGGATCACACAAACATTTGTCTCAGTGCGGGAGTCGAACCCGCGGCCTCTCGCTTCACAGCCGGCTACTCGCCCTCTGCGCCACGGAGGCTGTCAACTATGATGGCTGAAGAGAGCTTTTATTTCCATTATGGTGCTGCCACACCGGTGTTAGAAAATGTTATATAACATTTTATAACAGCGGTGTGGCAGCACCATTTAGTAAACATTTCTTAACAATTTGTAACATTTGTTAACATTTTTTAACATTTTTAACCGCGGGCGGCGGTACTTTTGAGAGCGGCGCCGTCAAAGAAAAAGGGCCGATGTCATGTTTTCAGATGTTATAAAATGTTAGAAAATGTTAAAAAATGTTATAAAATGTTAGATTTAATGTTAGAAAATGTTTGTAAACATTTTATAACATCGGTGTGGCAGCACCATTAGACTATTGATATTCTTAACTTGAATGACCAAAACGTCATTATTGAATAATCAAGTTATTCGTCGATAGCGATCTAAACTACATAACCCTAACATCATCCCGAATGCTAATCGCATTACCATAATATGTCCACTTCGACCCCTATTTATTTGACAGCATTTCTCCCGCGGACATCATCGTGCCGTAATTTATGAAGTTTAAAAAAGTTATTGTGTAGAAAGAATAAGCTGGTAAATGTTATATGTCTATTCGTACCGCTTGCTAGTGGCCAAGCAACAAAATCACACATCGCGCTAAATGTAAACTACTATGTAGTTGCTCTTCATAAAACGTTTCTATAATAACTTAAATCTGCAACAGCTCCGTTTGCCAATCTCGCATTAATACCGTAAATGTACTTAATAAATAGGTACCACAGTAGGTACTTTACGATTAAACGCATATTAACTTTCGCAAATGCCTTGAACTAAAAATCGATTTATGCAAATACATGCACCATATTAGGTAAGTGTACTAAATTGCAGAGCAAGTGCATACTGCATATACATCTAGTTACAACAAGTAATTTAAAACGTATAAGGCACCCAAGCCAATGCGGTGGGGATTAGCGAACATGCCATTATTAATTATCTCGTTTACTGGCGCCTACATGTCGACAATCAATAGTTTTCATGTAAAATGATACAATACGTACAAACCGAAAGTATTATTAGCACCCTGACATCATAAACGCTATTTGAGCCTAATGATTGTTATTAGACTTGTAACAACACTCAACAGTTTGCAGTGGCGAGTTGACGCCAAGATGACGCACTAGCTGACCGTCGACGATTGAATTAAATTCGCTCACAAATGATATGAAGGTCGATTGATAGGAACCCATTTCTTGTAAATGAAACCGCCCGTCCATGTCACAATCAA
Organism: Amorpha juglandis; assembly: GCA_949126905.1. Taxonomy (NCBI): domain Eukaryota; kingdom Metazoa; phylum Arthropoda; class Insecta; order Lepidoptera; family Sphingidae; genus Amorpha; species Amorpha juglandis. The sequence goes on along the minus strand of OX421372.1, from coordinate 5,249,661 downwards.
TACAGTCGTCGAATCTGCTGACTTCCATATTCTAAACGCAACTGAAACTCGATCACTAACGGCCGTTTTCAATAATCGAACTTAGTTTGAATTTCCGGATAGATAGCACAAATTAGCCAATCAGAATACAGTTTGAACGTCACGCGTACAAATAACTTAGTGTGTTTGGTTGATTTCCGTGATCTATCTGATTAATCAACCCATTTTATTGGGAACGGTCATAACTCGACTCTTCCTTTGCACACATCAAAACACAATTTAGTTACACTTCAAGTAAAATTTAATAATTTAAGTATATTTCCATTTGCCGCCCCTTGACTCCACTGCTCCTCCACCAATACAATCTTTATTTTTGCTGCTGCGCAAATCCATCTTCTGAGCATACCTTTCCAAACCCGAGGGTGGAGTGATGATTATGCCGGACTCACTAGTCTTTCGGCTCAGTTCGCAACCAAGTGACTGCTAGAGCGGGGTCCTAACCAATATTTGTACGCTGGTGTACCGACTAAGAACCCCGTTGTGGTTGCCTAAAGCGGCGGTGAGACGAAGCGAAAAATTTCGTGCGGCCTGCGGTGCGGTTGAAATTCTTTGTGAGTAACTAACCGCGCGGCCGCCGCGCGGCCGCCGCGTGGTCGCCGCGCGGTTGGAGCGTTGCGAAGAATTAAACATTATGGCTTAGTTAATAGAGTTTACATTAGTTTTTCAAGTGATGCGAGCGAGGCGCCCGCGCGATCGCCGCGGGTTCGCCGCGCGGCCGTAACTGGGATTCCGTGTCATATAAACGCGCCCTAACAGCGGTTTCGCACTACATCCGATCCGAACCCGTGAAAATAGGGTCCGGCGTAGGCGTAGAACTATTTCTATGGTAATTTACGCACTAGATCCGATTTCCGTCATCCGATTTTTCTAGAATCTCCATCCCGGAGATAATTTTGACGGACCGTTGACGGACCGAAGTAGCCATAGTATTATTTTTATGGACGCTCGCGCACTGCGTCCGACTTGAATCCGAACTGCGTACGAGTAGAGGCAGCGGGGCGGGGGGTGTATGCGGCGGGGTGGGTGACGCGGCAGGCATCCATCTAGTGTGTATATCGGACTAGTGCGTAAGGGATATCCGAATTCGGTCCGAGTTTTCTAGATCCATATTTTCACGGGGTCGGATCGGATTCGAATCGGATGTAGTGCGTAACCGCTCTAAGGCGGAAGTAGGACGGGGGAATATACGCTCTCGGTGTGTACGGCATGGCAGTAGCAGCACGAATTTCGCGCTTCCGTCCATCTCGGGGACAAGTGCAGTCTTGGACCAATTGACACCTAACACAACCAGACACGGACCTCCATCCTTCCAAAAACACATTTTGATAACCAATTGAATAGTGGGATTGGTGTGTGGATACACTGTAAAATCTGTAATAATTTATTCATGTGAAGATCGCGCCACGCCGATTGGTTGCAGAGCGGTGACGATCCGATGTCAGCGTCTCGACATTGCGTGAGACATGAGTAAGATCACGCTTTTGTTGTCATTATTTAAGTGATTGATTACATTTGATTTCTTTATTACATAGGTACTGTCGACCTGTAAACTTGCGTTCTTGATCATGTTCTTGTATTTATTGTTGTTATAATTAAGATAACCAACACGACAAATTTATTTCCTTATCGTCTATATTATTTTCCCTTTTTACGTTTTTGTAATCCACAAAATAAATTTATTTCTCTATCGGGATATCAGGATCCATCAGTTTGACTCACACTTTAAAGCATGAACGAATTTTGAGCAGCAAATTGCCTTCAGAATCATGCCATCCGGGATAGAGAAATTGTAATATACTATTTTGTACTAATGGTGCTGCCACACCGCTGTTATAAAATGTTTACAAACATTTTCTAACATTTGTTAACAAACATATGCTAACATTTTATCACATTGTTAGTAAATGTTTAATGTTAGAAAATGTTTGTAAACGTTTTATAACATCGGTGTGGCAGCACCATTACTGATTCAAAAACAAATTGTGCTTACTTGAAATGGTACTTTACTATTATTTTTTGTAGTGGTTACATTCGCCCGTATGCAAATAACGTTCACTGCATTGTGTCACTTCACGCTGTTTCTTCTATTAAGCCAATATAACTTCGTTTTGTCCTCCATTTAATGGAATGTTGAATAAATGCGAAGAATTTACCTTTGTAAATTCACCCTCGAAATTCTCACAACTGTTAATAAATTTATACATATTTTGAGTGTTTCGTTTCAATAGAGTTCATGAATCCACGTGAGATTGCGCTTGTTTGTTGTGTTTTGGTTTGAAGGACATTTAAGCTAGTGAAATCACTGTGACGGTGACGAGTACCGTCCAGTGCCATGCAGTTCTTCTCTCTTTTGTTTATGAGAATGCGTTATTCTTACAATCAGGCGAGTGACATGCTCGTTTGTTATGTCATTCAGGTTTACAAACTATAGTGTTGATTCCCTGTACGCCATTAGGTAAAGGTAAGGATGAGCCCTGAAACGCAGCGTCTCAATGCTCGACATTATATTAAAATTGCACTGTACTTACCACTTATCATGAGGTGTGGACACTTCAGTCAGTTTGCAGCACCGGTCAAATGCACGAAGGTTGCAAGGTGCAAAAATGCCTGGAAAGAAATGAGATAGTTTATACCATTAGATATTTCTGAATATTTTTGCTAGTCGGAACATAATAATTACCTATTGCATATCTCGAGACAATACCTACCTTTGTCATTCACAGACAATTCTGATTAATAAGTGGAGATGAGATAACTTAAAGCCTTCTCATAGATAAATGCATTAGCCCTTCTCGCAACATTGTGTGCGGTCTGCATTTTCACTATTAAAACGGTACCCTGCCTACGTCAAGTCATGGTCATGACCACAGTCTGAAAGTCATACAGTTTGTCAATGAGTTTGATGTTGACAAAAAAGCCGACATCGGGCACAATACCCGCAAAATAACTTGGTCGGATTCAGCGTAGTCACTTTATCCGCCCTCTATGCTTCCCCTCACCTTTTATTCTATGAAAACAATAGCCGAGATTCCGTTTGTTACTAACTTCAGTCTGGCCAAGTTAATTTATGCATAAAGTAAAAAAGGTGTATAAAACTATTAACCACTGATGTAAGCGTGTGGTAGTCACTCGAGTACCACACGAGTCTTGGAGTGATAGAGACACGCTGTAGACAGTTTTATCTACAGCACGAATGGGACGGCTCGAACGACTATTTCGCAGAAAACTGACGTGAAGTAACGGCTTGTTGCTGAGTTTCGTCCGCTGAGCGAAATATCCGGCGATAACAGCGCGCTGCCACTTCACGATGGTTTTCTGTATGACAATCATATTAACTATAGCCACTATACTATAACCCATGTATGATAGACACAAGTGTCTACATCGTTACTCTACTAATTCTTACACATATACACTACTCGTGCCGACTGCCGCGAGTCACATAAGGTGAAACGCCAGTATACGTAAACCATGTCTACAACAGACATGGTTTACGAATCATTTGTTCGACGCGCTTCAAAAAACGATTAGTCCATGGATCGTCGCAAGTATGGCTCTTGGGACACGCGTTGTCCTGTGTTCGTACGGAACAGATACATACTGAGCAAGGTACTTGGACCCTGGAACGGACAGTTCTTAAAAGGCTTAAATTCGCATCACAGCGTACGGTTGCCTTGTGTAGACGCTTGCGTCGACAGACTATAATATATTGATATAATACTGTGGTCTGTGACCGTAATCTCGCGTGGGCGTGGTAACTGCTCCGCGGTGCTTCCAATCATTATCAATTAATCATTTCACAACAGTTGCGCAGCCGGAAGTACTCAATGACTTATTTTATTTTTTATTGCTAAGGTTGTTTTGAGTATGACGAATGTATGGTAAGACCTTAATTAAAAATTCGTACCTACTACCTGCATAAGTATTTTCCTACAAGGCCCGAAGGGGTTAAGGCAAACCGAGTTTAATTTTGTCTTTGTCCTTTTTAAGAAGTATTGTTTGCCTTCCAAGATGTCTTGTTTTTTTATATAACATAATTTGATATTATAATTTAGAAGAAACAAATTTAAATTATTAAAAAATGCATAATGTTAATTAAAGTCGATGTTATTTTTCAACTATCCAATATTTTAAAATACGCACCGCTCATCTGCGGAAAACAACAACGTTCGATCTTGACCCTTCTTTAATCGTCAATGAAAAAATAGAGATTTACTAATGATGAGATGCCACAGAGAGAAGAGGGGCAGTTGAAAGTCAGCGCTAGGTCACTAACTTAGCAGTATGCTGAATCGCAAAAAATTGGTGCAATTTCATTATTTTAGGTTGTCTGTGTTTTTATTTATTCTAACTATGATGACGTCAATTCTCAGTAGATATTAAATGTCAATAATAATAAGTGTAATTAGCAACGATTTGTTCTCACCGTTGTAACGCCCGTACTATTGATTTTTCTCCAAACTACAGCTAATAATTAGCCGCGTCGATCATGCACGAAGCCGCGCGCCTGCCTCTCGCACTCCATTGTTGCCGCGTGAATATCATTACGTCTTTATACAATTAATATATGTTCACTCATTAATATGCGGTTGTCGCTATCGTTACGAATTATTTTACATATCTAAACAACCTGAATAATCAATCAACACCTAAACGTGGAGCGTCATTGATAAAATATCATTCTATTATAATCACAATGATTGTTGTGTGTTGTCGTACAATGACCTAATGTTTTCTATTAAATTAGATTGACATTTTTACTAATCAGCTTATCGCGGAATTTGTATTAAAGCCACGTGACTTCAAATACAAAAATAAAGAATAAAGAAGAAAAGAAAAAGATTTTTATCCATGTAAGCGATAACTGGGTGAAATCTAGGATGAGTTATTTGATTTTATCAAATCAACAGAAATACGCATTTCTTCTATTTATTACTATGTTTTACCGACGATGCGACGTTTTTATAGCGACAACGAGTTCGCAGGCTTGAGATACTTTGACATAAACATTATTGCTCTTTGTAACCACTTGTTTCTGTATTATGTCGACATCACATAGTGTGATGAAAACAACATTTCGAGACCACCAAAAATACATTGGAATAATTAATAGCTTGACGATAAAACCTGTGTTAATGCCGTCATAAATCACATTGTAACTCGACTAATGTGAACAAAAAAGTGAAGCCACTGCACACAGAAAAGAGTGCATACATTTATACGTACGGCTCACGTTGTATCAACTTGTATGGTAACGGTCGTAGTGTTCTGTGAAGTCCTGTCTCAATCGCATACCTAAATACATAACTGGATGCAAATATGCAATAACATGTTAACCCACATCGAATAAAAATCTCAACGATTTTTATAACAGACGCGGGCAAATTAACAAGTGGACGACCTGATTTTTAAGTGATCATCACTCATGAACACCAACAATATGGGAATGGAGATTGGTAATGGGAGAGTGGATTAGAGCCTCTGGAAATCTTACTCAACAGCATACTATGGTACTACCTCGAATGAGTTAAGCCGGCATGCGGAGCGACGCGGCGCCCTATCGTGTTGCAGACAACACTGTCTAAAACATGGCTCTACCACTTACAAATGCTGAACAGTCTATCCCTCTAGTTCAGCTCTCATTAGCCTTTTCTAGATTTCTTTGCTCTCTGTCTACAGTTAGCTGCATGTAGACGGGCGTCGGACAAGTGCAAGCGCTTTAGGCGGTTCATGCAGACATAAAACTCTTTCATAGAGACGGTACAACTATGCAGGATATAGGCTAGATATTGTGACGATGAAGTACAAGGCTTTTTAAATGTCAATACTGTTTGAAATAAAACTAATTTAAACGGATTTAATCGCGGTTTTTTATTAATTGTGATGAATGAGTAATATTCGCGTAAACATAAGAAATCATTATGTAAATACTGTGTTGTAGGACATATGTAAAATTACCGGTCAAACGCAAGCCGAACTTGCGTACCGAGAGTTCCGTACCCACATCCTATTTTTTTTTTTTATGTTTATATTATTTGTTAATAATATAATAATAATAACTGTTCTAACGGTGAAAGAAACATCTATACGCCTAACATGTTTACTAGAATTTCGGAGGTATGTAAAGTCTTGGTATCCCATCGCCCAATCCATGTGGGGGCGACTGGGACTATACCCCCAGCTGTAGGACCAGTATAATTACAGGGCTGATAAAGTAGAAGCCTTTACATTGAATAAAAGCAGGTATGCGCGTTCATTAGAGTTGCATCCCTTTGCAATTCCCTCATGCAACCTGCCTACAACGCGTGAAATATTGGAAACCATTTTCCGTTTTGTACACACCGAGGAAACTCGATAGATTTCCTGTTACTGTGCAACCTAATACTACAATATGAAGAATTTCTTCTACACGTGTAAGTGGCTTGTATAAGATGTTGTGTGTTTTATTTAAAGACACGTCTCGATCGTCTTTTAAGGTTTCGTTGCTTGATAAAATATCGACGTTGAAAACAGGCGTGTTTAAAAGTGGTAGAGCCACGTTATAGACAATTTTGTCTACAGCAAGCATTTTACTTTTCAATACTTTCTAACTTCATAATTAGATGCAAATGCGCATTAATATTTCAACCTACATCAAGTAAAAATTGAGATATTAATTTTATTTTGCTAAACTCATTAACTTAAATCAATAATTTTAATTTATATTTTGCTTATTCTTAGATGGGAATATTTAATAATTTTTAAAACAACTACAGAACCCACTTAAATTTAATAAATTTTGCAAAATAAAATTAATATCTTACTTTTAATTTGATGTAGGTTGTAATGTTATTGCGTACTTGCATCCAATTATGCCTTTAAGGTTTACAACGCGTCCATTATTCTCCTGGTATTATATGCGTTCATGGGCGTAAAAAAACAGCATCATATACAAAAGTTTTTTAAATATCTACGAATGACGAGAGCATTGCCATAAACAGTAGAGTTAGCCAGAAATCTCAATCCAACCTTTGAATTACAAAGTAATTACTGCATGGCGCTAACTGCTCATCACCCCGTGCGCTGGACTGGACTGCGCTCAAGACATATCATCTTACTAATATTATAAACTCGAAAGTTTGTAAGTATGGATGGATGGATGTATGTTTGTTACTCTTTCACGTGAAAACTACTGGATGGATTTTAATGAAACTTTACAATAATTTAGCTTATACATCAGAATAGGACACTACTACTTTTTATCCCGGAAAAAGCAGATCACGCGGGCGGAGCCGCGAGCAAAAGCTATTCTCTCATAATTTAATTTCACTGGCTTCAATTTCCGTCAAACCGAAACACAACAGTACTTACTTGCTGTTCATTGGCGGCAGAAATAAACGAAACGGTGGTACTAAACCGGACGGCCCTGCATACGAGGGACGTACTACATACTATCTGCTGCAATATTAATTATATATTATTTTTGAAATGAAACTTCTTTAGAATCGTTGTGATTTGAAAATTTGATGAAACGAAAAAGGTTGGTCACTAAAGAGGTTGAAAAGAAACAAGATCTCAAATATGTAAATTTATGAAATGTAATATTTCGCATTAAACTTTTAAATAAATTTTAAGCTTGGTAAAAGTATTATAAAAATAATAAACCTTTTAATTATCCTAATACCACTGATACTCTATTTTTATCTCATTCACTTGTAGGCTACTTTTCTGAAGTTTCACTTCTGCCGTGTGTGAATTGCACACACACACACTTCTTGTTTTTTGTGTAGATTGGTGGCCGGGCCTTTATTGCATATCCGCACTAATTTGTAAAAATCAAACATTGCCGAAGCGCATAATTTAAACGTAGTACTGTACTCTCCGAAAATAGGGACGATATAGGTACACTTAATAACATTTATTATGTATAATAATATCCGATGACGTATATAACGGATCTTCATAAATTATGATTGATAAATACGATAATGCACATAGCACAGATGTTTAAACGTTGGTGTAAACATTTTGAACCAGATAATTTTAGCACGCTTACTAGTTGTTTACGTTTGCTCTATCACACCGTGCCCTTGTCAGGGAACAGAATAGAGCGTGACCTTTCCATTCTTATGGACTTTGTAATGCCATTCATATCCATTGATTATTCCAATACTATAGTAGGTACAACACTGGATGATACGTATGCTTTCGGCCGCTAAGCCACCATTGTTAGAGGACCAGTGTGTTCTGGCTTGAAAGACATTGAAGCCGGTGAAATACTGGGCATTATGATACTTAACATATGTGTCGAAGTGACGGGCGCAATTCAGTACTGTGCAGTGCTTTGTAATTCAAAGTTCTGTATGGTTTTACTTCTGTTTATGGGCAGGCGTGGCAATTACCATCAGGGGGCGTCTTGCTCGTCTCGTCATTCATCATCATCATCATCAGCCACAGGACGTCCACTGTTGAACATAGGCCTCCCCCAATGATTTCCAGACCGACCTGTTGGAATAAAATAGTATATAAAAAAAAACAATAAAATAAAAAAAACATACAGTGCTTCGTATTTCAAACTTCTGGGTTGTGAATGGTGATGGTACAGTTTATGGGCAGGCGTGCCATGACGCTTACAATGGCGAATGTCTTGCTCGTTTCATTCGGCTAATAAAAATAACATAATGATTATGTAATGTATACTAAAGCACACTGATTAGATTTATAACGTTGTTTTATTGAATATTATGTGTAACTTTCACAGCTCGTTATGTAAACATAAAATATTTTTAATCACGTCGATGAGTGAGATTATTGTACGATAATTTTATTCCATAAATATAGAAAATGGCTTTTTGATGAGATAAATAACATAATATGAATATGTAACATAATATTAAAGGAAACCATTTCGAATAGCATAGCATAGAATAAATAAATGCTGTATTAACTACAGTGATTTCAAAATTACGAAAATTTGGATTTGCTCTGTATGTTCCACAGTGGATGCCGGATGGATTGGCACAATATACACAATCTTATCTCTGCATATTAGGCGCAGTAACGTCTGCCAAACGACTATTACACCTAATTTTTACATTTTTTTCTAATCAGTTATTAACATTATCATCAGCCATAAGACGTCCACTGCTGAACATAGGCCTCCCCCAAAGATTTCCAGACCGACCTGTTGGAAGCGGCCTGCATCCAGCGACTTCCTGCGACCTTTATCAGGTCGTCTGTCCACCTTGTAGGCGGACGTCCAACCTATATCAGTTATTATACCTATAAATAATGATCATGTGAACGAACATGCTAAATTATTATTTATAATTGAATTAAAAATAAATCAGAGATTATAAGTTTTAGCCGGCGATATAGAGCTATACAATCATAGTGTGACGTCATAACCATGGTGCTACTACATTTTAGTACTGCTGGTAGTTGTATTAGAACATATAATTATATTTCTGGGTATATTTTCGAATTCTATAGTAATTATTATGATCCTGGTTTAGACCCTTTATTAAACTACTTTGTGTTTACAGTACAAAAGTCTACGGTCAAAGTGGACGGTGATTTGAAGCTGTGAGTAAGATATCTCCGCACAATGTGTGCCGACTGTCATTACTAATTCACACTAACTGGATTATATTGTTACATCGAACGTGTGTTGAAAACGATACTCCCAAGATTTACTAACAATGTACAAACAGTGTGTAATGTTACGCCATTCATCCATTATTAATGTTATGTTATTATCGTGAATTAAAACAAGCTGCGTGCCCGATCGGACGATGGTCGCAGGTCACCAGCTCGGCAGTGTGTCATGTTGTTACAAGCATTCCATCTTTTTTTTATTTTTTATTAAATGGTCTACAAAACTGGCCTGTTCAATTGACTTTCCAGACGAAATTAAAAACACAAAGCCTAATCTTTATTTCAGTTACAATACGAGAATAATGTTACGCGGATGTGGGATTCGATTATCCTACTTCCTCCTAATATTATAAACGTGATAATCTAAAATGTTTGTGAGTTTGTGAATTTGTTGTTTGTTGATTAACGTATTAACGGCTGAACGGATTCGCTTGAAATTTAGCGCATAGGTTTACCTGACCTGGATTAAGATATAGAATATTTTTGTTGGTAAAAAACATTCACTCAACGTCGCGAGCAATACTTGTAGTATTTAAATTTGGGATCGGATTTTGTGCCCAATATGATTACCTACCTACCATGGTCGCCACGGGAATGGAACGGAAATCACCTCGGCGAACCGTGGGGTAGTTGTACCTCTGACTACCCCATCTGGGATACAGCCGTGATATCGCAGCTCCGCCTGCGTGATCTGCTTTTTCCGGGATAAAAATAGCCTATGTTAGTGATAAAGTAGTTTTCTAACGGGAAAAGAATTTTTGAAATCGATCCAGTAGTATTTAAGTTTATTCGTTACATACAAAAATACAAATTTTTCCTCTTTATAATATTAGTGTAGAAGTGTAGATAAACAATTCAATCTTGCATTTCTCGCAGTGAATCATAATTAATTCAAAATGGTGTAAAAGATAGCAAATGGATGTAGTATTGCGTGGGTTACTCGTTTTAATGTAAATCATATTCCATTACATAGTTTTGTAAATATTTATATTCATTCTATATATTCGGCATAGTCGTATTTAGTTGTAATAATCTTTGACGCACATCTTAAAATGTAAAAAAAAATACATAAATAATTCACATTTAAGTATTTCCATTAGAATATCTTAAATAAATCGATCCAATAATAAGAAATGTACATCCCTAATAGATTTTACCGTGCCGTTCATAGTTTCCAATAAGTCATAATTTCGCGGGCGTAAAATCAAGTTCGGCGCGAAACGCAATAAACAACTCAAGGTGAAATACGCACTACCGTAGTCTGCGGTCCGATACAGGGCTGCCAGTACATCCAATTTATCATGTGCCGTGCCACCGAGTCCTTGCAATTGTTCAAAACTGACTTTCGGTTAACGGCACTCTTTTTTTTTTGTTCGAGCACGCCAAAATGACTGCACTACACCTGATTGTAAGTGCAGTGCAGTTCAAAAAAATCAAATCAGTCCACTGCCAAATAATGAGTTTATCGGTAGTCACCAGAATAATGATAGCCTGTATAGCTTCTTCACACTCCGAAAAGGGAACAAGCAAATCGAGGGGCTGCGGCAGGACAGGTGGATGACCGATGCAGGCACAGGGATATAAGGATGTACCCCTATACCCGCCCCAACCAACCATCAAGTCTTGTCACAAAACTCTCGGAAGAACCGGATATACAGTGGCTGATCCTGGAACGCGATACACACAAGGTGTGTGGGTCACTATGGCAGATTTTAACGTATCGTACGGTCGCTATAATAATATTCTACCACCAACAGTTAAAAATACGTGACAACTCAATTACACAGTTTTTATATCAAAATATACTATCTGACGGCCCTGGTGTAATGTAGGGTTGCCAAGTTTGTTTGTAGAAATACTGAACAACACAAATTAAGTAATAACAATCTACTGACAAAGTAAACTGCGCAGATATTACCTGCCCTTAGGCTCGTCCTTGGGCGGCTCGGGTAAAGTTTAATTTAATTAGGATCGCTTAAAAGATACCGGACTCTTTACGAAGTCTGTGCTATTTCCATTGTTTTCATTTGTTATCTAAAAAGGAAATATTTCATAGAAAACACCGACTGCAAAAGCCTACAAAACTTCTACATCACAAGGGCGGAACGTTGTAACAATAAATTAACAGTACTCTTACTTTTGTACATTGCCGAATGTATAATAATTAATTTTGTGTACACCATACTTTTTTTTAATGTATCCAATCCACTGTTAGTACGTTAATACAGTACGTAAAGAGCAAACCAATCAAAGCTCGCGTGCTCATGATTTTGCCTACGATTTCTTTTTGATTTCGAAACAACGTAGCATAGTTACATAAGCGTCATCTCTGCATCTGTGGTAGTGCTCCTACAAGCAAGATAACAAATCCGAAATTTATCATGCCCCCCTCAAAATCAATACAACATCAGGGCTGATCACGGATACCAATGAAGTTTGTGAATCTTTCAGTAATTACTTCTCTACCATCGGTACTCTATTTCCAAACAAAATACCTCAAAGGCCTCGCAATATAAAACACACGTTTTCTTGAAATAAATACCAGAGTCTTAACACGAATTTATCAAAATTAAGTCATACACACAAATGTGAGATATAATAAATAATTATTAATAACTTACAAGTAAATGAATACAAGTTTAGGTATACACAGAATAATTTCAAAAGCGTTGCGGTCTCACAACACCAAGACCCGAAACAAATATTTTTGGATCACACAAACATTTCTCTCGGTGCGTGAATCGAACCCACGGCCTTTCGCTTCGCAGCTAGTTTCTCGTCCACTGCAGCACGGAGGCTGTCACTAGGCTTGGATAGTATCAAATCTTAAAATTGGTAGCTAATTAATTATTTGTCCAATAATTAATTATTTGTCCAATAATTAATTATTGGTTCAATTAATACCTATGTTTTACCTTATACATACATGTAGTATAAATTTTTAATTAATTATTATGTAATTACTATATCAGGCTTTAAGGAAATATTTCGTATGTCCTCTTATGTCTAGCTATTAAAACTGACCCGTAGATGCCCCATAGTCCTACTCATAACTAGGCTAATCGGTATAAAATATATTACAAGTAGTGTAGTGGTGGGCAGCGGCTTGGCTGTGCCCCTGGCATTGCCGATATCCATGAGCGGCGGTGACCGCTTACCATCAGGCGGGCCGCTTGCTCGTCTGCCTATCAAGGCAATAAAAAAAAAACATAAGATTGTAATATTGTTTTTTCTCTCTCTCTCTCTCTGTCAGCTATTTTTTTGTAAATTGAACTCATCAACCCAGCTAGGAAGAGTTTCGGAAGGTTGTTTCATTAGAGAAGAACGGGCAAGGAACTCTAACGTTGCTCTTATGAAAACTAATTTACAATTTCTGCATTAATACTATTATATTAAGTTAGATATAGACATAGCTAAAATTATGTCAGTGAGGTAATAATGATTTTTGTGCACGATCCTCACTACACAACGGGCAACTCTGCTGATAGCACGACACAGGTTTCTCTTTGTGACCTGACTAGAGTCACGTCCCGAACAGTGAATTGGTGTAAATGGCTCATTCATTACTCATTATTCAATAAGAGACACGTCGACACTCGTCAGTCACCCTCGCCGAATGATGCACTGTTACCATAGTTCCAATGTTGTGTAATGTGTTGTGTTGTGGGTGTGTTTGTTACACGTTGTCTGTGTTTGTTTTTGTTTCACAAGAATTTCGACACACCTGGTAAGATGGTTTTCTTTTTTTTTGAAAAATGGTGCAAACGGGCTCCTGCTGATGGAAAGTGATCACCCGCCGCCCATGAACACCTGCAACACCGGGGGCTTGCAAATTCGTTGCCGGCCTTTCAGGAAAGAATATCTTCTCTTCTTGAAGGTTGGTTTACTAGGTGGTAAATGGTATGCGAGAAGGCGTATGGGTTTATACTTTGTCTATTTCTTCCGCCCAGCAGCGGTGTATAAGCACTGTTGTTTTTCATGCTGTTGTCATTCAAGCTAATAAAAAAAGAACATCCTAATCGAAAAATATTGGCATTGTTATCGTCTCTCTTTCTCTGTTATTCTGTATATATTTTTCTTACAATTTACGTTTTTATTTTATAGAATTTTAAGCGACTTTTTTGCTACTTGTATATATGTACAGCTATTTCTCCGTCGACTTCCTGTGGACCGATGTTATAGGAAAAAATCATTCGATAAAGTGATAGATTAGATAGCTGTGATTTGGTTCCTTTTAAAAGTTGTTAAGATCTGATAACGGCATACGGACTAAAATAAGAGACTTTGAAACGGATAACAGCACATTCGTCGCAATTATGCTGATGTAATAGATTTACATGTCATAGCTGTACCTACCGATAAAAGTTGAATAGTAACATAAGTTTTAATAAAACTTAAAAATAATCTTCAAAAATAACACTGAAAAGCTTTTGGGTCAATTTCCGCTGACCCGCTGTAGCGCCGACCGCGACAGCGATTTCACAACATATATTTTTCTATTCACTGTTATTTTTGAAGTCGGTTATTTTTATATAATAGCATATATATTATGTTCTATAATCATTTTACTTATTGTCTATAGAATTGCGTCAAAACAGCTGTATCAATCATCACGTGAGTTATTAATTAGGTATTTTAATGACGTTTTTTCCTCGTTTATGAACTAGCTTTTGCTCGTGGTATCGCCCGGGATAATAACATATGTCCTAAAAGCTTATTTTAAAAAAGTGTATAGTTTTTGGAGTTGCTCTACAATTTCGGTTGACCCGCAGCGACTATGGCATTGATTTCACAAACATTTAGAAATTGTTAATTTTGACTTGACTTGTTATTTTTGTAGTCTGATTTTATACAACAGATTAATTTTATAATACTTTTATATGTTGTCTATAGATTTACGTTAAAACAGCTGTTCAATCATCACGTGAGTTGTTAAAATAGGTTATTTTAATGACATTTTATCCTTATTTATTCACTAACAGCTTTTGCTCGTGGCTTCGCCCGGAATAAAACGTAACCTATATCCGTTGTGAGTGGTGGAGCCACGCTGTAGACAGTTTTGTATACAGCATGAATGGGCTGGCTCGACCGGGTCGTTACCACTGTCTCACAGAAAACCGACGTAAAGTACATAGCGGCTTGCTGCTGCATTTCGTACAGTGAGTGAGATATCCGGAAGCCCAAATCCCCTCCCCTTCCCAATCCCTAATTATCCCTTTCCTTTAAGGTCGACAACACGCCCATGATTCTTCTGGTGGTGGGCGTACATGGGCTGTGGAGATCACTTACCATCAGGTGACCCATTTGCCCGTTTGCCGGCCTATGCTATAAAAAAAAAACGAACATCCAAATTCACAAAAAGGTCCAAATTTTCATGTTTATAATATTATTACTTATTAGGAAGTGGGATAGTAAGATCTGTCTCACTGTCTATTTAGGTGGGAGGATATATTAACTCAATGTAGTATAAAGCATCCTGCACACTCGTCGCATACGCCACGCGCCCTTGCGCATCACATGTGTGTAACATATTTTATTTTATGACTACTTCCTAACGCCGCGTTCAGATGAACATTCCTTTGTATTAAAATATGCCATTCACATTTTTTTTAATATTATATGTGCTATAATATAATAGATAACAACTATATAATAGATACCATGTCTGACTCTTAAGTCAGTCTCTTAAGTCAGACATGGTCAGTATTTGTTCATATCGTCTTCACAATACATATAAAGTTTTAGTTGGCTGTAGTGCCAATATAGTTCTCGTAATTTTGGGCAGAATTCTTTGATTCGATAAAGCCAAATTGAATGAATAATAAAAAACATCTGAGCCACCTAAAACTTGAAGTCCGATTAGCAGCGTCATAAATTTGATAGTGGCTGTTTGTTGGGCACGACCCTCTCTCTCTACGAGAATGGGTGTGGGGTACCGACCGCCCGATACACTTAGTACAAGTTTGTACTGCGCCGCACCATCACGCAAACAGTATACGCTGACGATATAGAAAACTTACTTTAATTGCAAGTTGATGTACATAAACTTGATGTAGAAGAAAGTACTGAAAGCAAATGTTTATAAGTAGGTGTCGCCGTAGCAGGTCTAGAAACGCGCCACGACACCATGCACGCAGTTATATGCCTCCAAGTAATTGCCGGTACGTAACTCTTATGTAACGCATTCATTCACATTGCTCAGATCGTTCTACAGTCTACAGTCGCGTGTCATAACACAGAGGCTGTGCAGGCTGCTGACAAACTAATATTAAGGTGCACCGCATATTAGTGACTATCAGCTCAGTGCCTACATCTATACTAATATTATAAAGCTGAAGAGTTTGTTTGTTTGAACGCGCTAATCTCAGGAACTACTGGTTCGAATTGAAAAATTATTTTTGTGTTGGATAGTCCATTTATCGAAGAAGGCTTTAGGCTATATAACATTACGCTGCGATCATTAGGAGCGAAGCATCATTGTAAAATGTTGCAAAAACGGGGAAAATTATTCATATTTGAAGGCTTCCGTTGCGAGCGCTGCGTACACGGTTCAAACTACCCAAAAAATATGTATGAAAGAATTATTCCTCTTTATTAATATTATAAAGAGGAAAGATTTTTATTTTTGTATGTAACGAATAAACTTAAAAACTACTGGACCGATTCGAAAAAATATTTCATCATTAGAATCCTACATTATCCCTGATGAATATAAACTACTTTTATCCCGGGAAAAGCAGATCACGCAGGCGGAGCCGCGAGGAAAAGCTAGTTATATATATGAAGGTTACTCTTGTATGACTGCTATTTGACAGTTGTAAGTTGTTCGACCTTGCAGTAGTTGTTCGCGGCAATTCTGTTGTTTATTGTTGGTGACGATATAGTATGCGCAATCGATTCTTTTTGCTTCAATTTTTTTTATGACATGGGCCGGCAAACGAACAAGTGGATCACCATGATGGTAAGTGATCGCCGTCGCTCATAAACTTCCGTAATACCAGAATAATCATGGAAAAGGATAATTAATTAATTGGGATGGGGATGGGAATTTGGGCCTCCAGATATCTCGCTCACTATACGTAACGCAGAAGCGAGTTACACAGTAAAGTAGCGACTTTACGTCGGTAGTCTGTGAGACAGTGGTGACAATCTGGTCGAGTGGGCCCATTAATGGTGTTGACCAAATTGCCTTGGCGGTGTAGCCTGTGTGTGCCTAACGGGTGGCTCTACCTATGACGTAGCTCTATCACAATTATCACCATCATTAGCAAAAGTAAGACATTAATGAAAGAAGTTCAAGTTGACGTGCGATATGGAACGATTATTTAATTATTGTTTATGATATTTTAGTAATTTATGACATATTTAATCTTTACATAGTATAGAATGAAGTCGCTTCCGCTGTCTGTTCGCTTAGATCTTTTAAACTATTCAACAGATTTTAATACAATTTTCAGTAATGAGTGATTCTTGAGGAAGGTTTATATGTATATCACGCTATGACCCATGGGAGCAGGGCAGTAACATGCAGGTGAAACCGCGAGGGACAGCTAGTATTCATTAAAAGAATAGCTCTGGCAACCGAACTGTGGCCATTGTAATGATTTTCGCCAATGTGTAATCAGCCTAACGATTCGCTTTACGTCGTTTTTGTTGGAATTGTTACCGGATAGCAAACATTCCCTCTGTTTATTTTCATTATTAAAACAACGTGATGTTTATAAAACATCAACATTTGAAGTTTTTAAAATCATACACATTACACAATAGATATATTAGTATTCTTTGATAAAACGATGTTTTCTACAAAAGCATTCCTTTCAACTGAAAATTATGATTACAATATTTTTTTCACGGCACACCTACTAACTGTATTAAACATCATTCCCGTTTATTTACAGTAGTAATAAAAAATAGTTTTTACTTCTTTACAATATTGAGTTTTTATGTGCTGAAGTTCAAACAAAACCTTGCGGAAAATTATGGAAAACGCCAAGCAAAAAATTAAATAGGAAAGGGTTCATTTATTACGCAGCGTTGGTTGTGTTCACGGCGACATCAAGGGACTTCATTAAAGTGAAAATCCCATTAGTTGGTAAGAGAGCGTGTAGGCTAGAGGCGCGTAATTCATATTTCCGCTCCGTACTCCGTCTTTCTGTGGGAGTGCGATCGAATTTATCTTTAAGCTCGATCCATTAGCGGTCCCTCGTGTGATAACGGCGAGTTGCGGGCAGAGCGGCGGGCGCGGCGGACACGCACTCGGCCGCACTCAGCCACCGCACCAATACGGGCGGAGTACTGACGACTGATCCGACTCCAACGCACCCTTCGGCAGCGCACCTTTTAATTGTCGCGGCAACCGATCGCCAGAAGGTAGTGCCTGCCGAGTGCCGTGTGGTTGTTGCAATACCGACCACTGACGAGACGAAGTTGTTTTTAAAAACTGGTCGTGATTTAATGCGTTACGCGTCCGTGTCAGTGATTCATTGAGACCGGCTCGAGTGTGTAGTGTTGTCGTGAGTTAATTATCCGTGAAGTTGTGTCAATACGCACATTGTTGTTTGTTCCAGTAACGTGTGTGTCGTGTGTGAATTCCAAATATTTGGCGTGGTGCATGCGGGCACGTGTCCCCCGTCGATATCGGGTGAAATAAAAATTACAAGGGTCCGTGTTACTGGCAAAATTCCATATTAGTGTAATAACACGTCCGTTCGTCGTTATCGTACATATGTACATACTTACATAGTTGTAACATGTTGTTTAATGGAATTTTATTGAACCGAGTACATAATTGAATGCATCGTTGATACGCCAAACATTATTAATCGTTAACCTCGGGATGTTTTCTATATCTTGGGCGTGTTTATCTGTGTAATATAACCGCATTTATAATAATGTGTACATTTTGTGGCCAATTGGAATATATAATGTGTGTTGAAAACCTTGTTGGTTCGTGTTTCCTCTCCGAAGTTATAAGTCACGTAGCACTGTAAACATATCACATATGTGCCTACCTACCTATACAGTGTTCGTTTATATGTAAGAATTACTCATAACGTGGAATTATGTTTTTGATTTTAAACAGTTACTAAAGAATCTATTTTAACTGCGACACTTCAAAATCATGTGTCTAATATTGTTGATTTTACAATTGGCAAAACAAAGTATAGACTCCATCTAAAATTTGAAATAACTGAATGAGCATGTTGAATTACAGGTCGAGGCGGGAGACGTTTTGCTCAAGGTTAATGGGACTGATGTGAACCGGTTTACTACCAGAGAAGGTAAGGAATTTGCCATTTATCACGCACATGCCACTTATCTAGTGAATGTTTTAACGTATAGATAACCGGGTACGGTTTAATTGAATATGTTTAGTACTACATGTCGCAATTAAATGGAAGCGAACACCGGTGGTGTCGCGCGACGAATCCGAGGCGTTCGATGCGTCGCAACTCACATCACATACGCGTAGACACAAACCTGTCGATCGCGTTATGTTCACGCACGAACACTAATTTCGATCAGTTATTAAAACGTCAAGTCCGACCGTTATCTTTGAACTTATTAGCACTAATTCAATGATCGCGTTATGGCCCGCTCGTGGCCGACTGTCGAACACGCAACCTCGCCATTCGCATTTCACACTTATTGTGTACATCTACGTCTGGCCGCCTCTTACCGGTGCCGCCCCGGTACACGGTCACAATCACAAACAACCTATTTAATTTTCCAATGGGAAAATTTCTTTTCACCGACGGCGGATAATCAGCATTCAGCACTTTATCGAAACACAAATCTATGAATACGAATAATCAGTATTTCTTGACGTGCCTATTGTTTGTTTAATCGGTGTCCTTTGTTTTAATACTAATTATTACAAATGTGCAACAATTTGGTCCATTCAAAGCATTTTCTGATTTGTTGCAGTTTTAAAATGCTTGCGACTGTCATCCGATCCCGTCACTTTAAGACTGAGAAAGGGTGAGTGTGTTATTTTAAACTAGGGCTTGGTCCAAATGTGTACCACTCATATTTACTACAAGTCTTAATGTGGTTAGAATAAGTGGGTTCTGAGATGGTGTCGCGTGTTGCGGGCTGCGGCAGCTGCAAGTAATAAAATTCGTTTATTCCCGAGTGTTTCGGTCGAGTTTGCTAAGTAAGCCACCACAAATAAGAGTTGCGATACGCGATGTAATTTTATAGGTGACTCTTGGGATCCGTACCGGGATAGAGCTCGTTCTCTCCGGCTTTGTCCCGGTTAATAATGTAATATCGGCCTAGTTTGATATCGATATTTTTGCGAAGTTACTTGTAGGTGAGGAGGGTGTGATGACGTGTCGGTTGGTGTTGATAATGTTACAGACCCGCAGATCAAGGCGAGCGTGAGACGGTACCTGTCGGCGGCGTCGGAGCGACGGTGTAGCGGCGGGAGCGCCGGCGCACGCACTAACCACGACAAGTGAGCACTCACTATGTATGGTTACACCTGCATACAATAAGCGCAATTTAACTTGGCCAGCCTGAATCAATTGAACGGTGCTCTACGCCTGTCACACAAATAAAAACTACTAGACCGATTTGAAAAATTCTTCCACCATTAGAATCCTACATTATCCTTGATAAACATAGGCTACTTTTTATGCCGGAAAAAGCAGATCACGCGTGCGGAGCCGCGAGGAAAAGCTAGTATTTAATAAAAATAACCGCTTCCTAACTAGGTAACCTACCTACTTACCTAACTTCACGCCGCCCGCAAGTTAAATTGAGCTTATTGTAACTTGCCTACTAAGTATCGACTACTGTGGTTGCACACTATTTTGTTCATTCAGGTAAATTAAACAAGTAAGTAAGCACTTTAATAACAATTGAAACCGAGTGGTATTGCTTTAGTCCAAACTCCAAACGCAAGCGGTCTTAATACATAGACTGTATTGAAAATCATGTATTGAATATTTGATAAGGTTTCTTCATACTTATCATCAGTCTGTTTTAGTCTACTGTTAGATATATGCAATACGAAAAGAGCAGGTTTCTCCCCTGATGGTAATCGCTATACCTGCCCATATATAGAGACAACACCACACAGAACTTTGAATTACAACGTACTTCAAGACAACTCCTAGCATACCTCTCTGTAAACCTATTGAGCTATTTTACATTAATTACGATCTAGTCGAAATTGAAGTGTCCATGACTCAGTTTCGTTACTCAAGAGTCACACACTAGTAGCAGAATTAAATCCATTGCACAACCCACTTGTGTATGTACTGAGCCAGTCTTCTTCTGTCGACTTACTTTATGTTATTTTCACCAATTGAAGCATGTCTAGGTAATACTTTCAAACATATTCACAAATATTTGTCTCGGGGTCTGGGTGTTGTAAGACCGAAAGTCTCTCGTAGTTCCTGATACCCACGACACACGACTCGTATCTTACTGTGGGGTCAGGACTATGTGTGTGACTGTTGGGTGTATTATTTATTTATTTATATTTATTTTAAACATTAAAACATTTCTCTCTTTATTTGTATATTTAAAAAAATAATGCCATTCAATAAAAGATCATAACAGCAACAGTACTTAGCGTTTAGAAATACCTAATCAACATTTCATTGTACTACATACACTTCATAATATTGATTTAATTACCGTAGTGAAGAGTTACAAGAAATAATCACAAAAACAACGCTATCAGTACTACACCAAAGATATTGGATTAAGTTATAGTACACTGTGAAAACATTTATGTTTGCACAGGAAAAAACTTACATATTCTATTATAGTTCGTAGGTATTTCGGTCCCCGCGGTATTGTGTTAACCCCACAACATTTGGTGATAGAAGGCGAGCCCCCCTAACTGTTCGACAGCTGATTTTGTATCGAGATAAGCGATTAGTGAAACCATGTGTCGCGGCGCGCATGGGGGGAGTGTCCCCCTCCGTTATTAACATGTTGCTTTCGTCCGCGTCGCGTCGGTGCCAAGTGACGTCATCGTTTCATTAGTCACGTGCTTGTGTGGTCATATGTTTTCGCCCGCAATGTCATTACAGCTGATCGCTGTGTACTCGACAATGGTCGGTGAATGCAGATCGATTAATTACCGAAACGCTCTATGCGCCTTGTTGTGCTTACTTTAAACAAGAAACAGTGTGTTATTCACTACTTCTGTTGTGAATGGATCCTGTTAAATGTTAAAAAGTCTTGATGCCAGGTGACTAGTGTGATATAGTCGAGAGTATGTCGAGTAGGGCCTGTCATTCTTGAAAGATGATTGAATAATAAATATGTTTAAATGTTTTAACATTTTCTTCATAGTAAGGCTGATAAGACTGCTAAGAGTACTGATAAAGTTCTTTATTTTTAACCCCCAACAAAAATTAGATGTGTTATAAAATTAACTCCTTTTTCTCGTAGTGCCTAAAAAATCGACCAATTTGAATGCGTTTTGTTTTATTTTATTTGAAAGCTAATTTAATCGATATAATTCTTAGCTATGTTTGAAGAAAATCTCTTCAGCCGGTTAGAAATTAAAGACCTTTTTCCAATTCATTGCCATGAAGTGCTTTGTAATTCAAAGTTGTTTCTGTTTATGGCCAGGCGTGGCGATAACCATAAGGCGAGCGCCTTGCTCCTCTCGTCATTCAATCAAATAAATCAAATGATGTCAGAGTTCTAATGGTTAGGCCATATTCGTCCATGTTTTTGTTTTCCTCAATAGCTATGTCTACATGAAAATACTATGGCTCATCTGGCTACTAGTTAGTTTGTTTTGTTTATTTAATATTAATATTCAATATAAAAGGTCGACAAGGTAATGGGGAACAGAGCTAGTATAATATGAAAAAGTTAAAAATATATTTATAATCGAATGTGTATATAGTAAAGTGGAACAGTTCCTGTGATAAGATTTGTCGACACAATGGAAATCCTAATTAAAATAAACAAGAACACTATCAGTACAGTAATAAATACGCCCCTCTGTAAATAGGAAATGAAGGCACAGTCGATGGTAGTCCACTAGAAAATGTAAACACAATCGTTTTGGAAAGTAATCAACTAATAGTTTTTTTTTCCCCCGTAGATCGAGTTCCCCACCGTCGAGTAACTCGAACGGCAACTCATCTAGCAACTCGTCGAGCAACGGGTCGGCGGTGCAGTCGGGCGACAGTTGCGAGGCGTTGCTCTCGGAGGAGCGGTCGCGGCGGCCTCGCGTCTCGCAGCCCAAGTTCGAGGCGTACATGATGACCGGCGACCTCATACTCAACTTGTCCAGGGTTGAGCATCCGCTCCACAATCATCATGCGCCCACACATCGTACACATTACCATAGGTAAATATATGAAACAACTAGGTTTTCTTTTTATAGCTTAGGCCGGCAAACGAGCAAGTGGGTCACCTGATGGTAAGTTATCTCCACCGCCCATGTACGCCCACCACCAAAAAGATCATGGGCGCGTTGCCGACTTAAAAGGGAAGGGATAATTAGGGATTGGGAAGGGGAGGCGATTTGGGCTTCCGGATATCTCACTCACCGTACGAAACGCAACGGCAAGCCACTACTTTACGTCGGTTTTCTGTGAGACAGTGGTAACGACCCGGTCGAGCCAGCCCATTCATGCTGTAGACAAAACTGTCTACAGCGTGGCTCTACCACTCAAATTAGAACAAATTTAGACAGCCCCGGTTGGTAGAAATGTCATTCATTAACTAAAATAACAACAAAATAAAATGTATTTATTTCCAGGCAGCTCAAGGTTCATAGAATGTTCGTATACGATTTATTTTAAACTATTTACTATAAAATAAACACTATCGTAGAAGGAAACAAGCACTTTTGATCTCTCATCTGTCTGCAAACACATTCAAAATGCTGTTGATGTTGCTTAGTCGTTGCTTTATAAAAACATACTTATTTCACACACACCTAGTCAATCCTACAATAGGATGTCCTGTGCCCTGTCCCCATATTGAGTATAATAACTTTAATTAATATTGACCATTAATACGATAGAATCATACGTTTGAATATCTATAAAATAGGATATAAATTGGACTAGTATATGAGGCTATTCGTTGTAGTATGTTAGAATTTTAATGGTCTACCTAATTGGGTATTACCTATTTAGCCACTAAATGGCATATTTTCGTACATAACCAAGCAGATTTTTGTATAAAACGCTTGCTTTATAACATTAATACAATATATATATTAAGATTTGA
This sequence comes from Amorpha juglandis, assembly GCA_949126905.1. NCBI lineage: Eukaryota > Metazoa > Arthropoda > Insecta > Lepidoptera > Sphingidae > Amorpha > Amorpha juglandis. The sequence goes on along the minus strand of OX421372.1, from coordinate 5,225,763 downwards.
ATTAGTACATACTTTAATTTCCTTAAGTACTAAATGTTAGGAAATGAAGTCTAATTTAGCTATAAGGACCCCTACTTTAGAATGATTATAAACATTGAATTACTGCTTTAATTACCAACATAGCAATAAATTATTTTAAACGATGTGAATTATAAATGCTATAAATTTCAATTACACTTAAATATCCTGGTATTTCCTAAACACTACCCGCCTGCCTTGATCGAGCAAATAAAAAATTCCGCATAACATTATCACATTGGAGTTGTTTATATTGAGTCACAGATAGTTTTTTAGAGAATCTTTTAAGTATTTTTCTACTGTTGACTTGATTAAATTGAATACACAATGGAAAAGTGTGTTGGTGTGTTTATCAATAATGTAATTTTTTTATTTTTTTTCCTTTAAGTCAGCATTGATATGTAACAGTTAGCATTTTTATGTTATATGTATAATTAGTCACGTCCGCATATATGACTGTATAATATTATTAAAATAGTAATCTGTGGATAGCGTCGTTGGTGGTACATTTAATTATTAATTTCTATGTGTGTATAATTAGTGTACTTAATTTATAATGTACTACTGTTTGTTATCCTAAATAAATAAAAATAAAATCAGCTGATACATTAACAGGTACAATTCGACGCCGGCCTCCCCTAGTGAGAATCGTGCTAGCGGACGCGCTGAGTTGGCACAGAGGCACAACTCCTCGCCTGATACCGGACTGGTCACAGTTGGCGACCATGCTACCAAAATGTACGTCATTTGCATTTATTTATGACTAGCATTCGCTCGCGGCTCCGCCCGCGTGAAGTTCTGCACCGTTATATTATCGATATCTTTAAATTGGCATAACCTTTTTTTATTTATGAACCGATTGACATCAAACAAACACTAAATGCTAAGTGAAGCTTACGACAATATATTAGTGAAAACTATATCTAAATCGGATGAGCCATTTCTGAGATTAGCATGCACAAACGCACAGACAAACAGACAAAAATTCTAACAATCATTGTATGGGGTGCTATTGCGTTGATAAAGGCCCCAATAATATTTTTTCTAATATATCGTCAATGTACAGACAGCGATCCGTTACATTTTTATTATTATGTATAGATATTTTTGAATGAAAATGATTACACTTCACTTACTGTTAAGTATATAGACAGTGATATATATCCGTTGATCCGTCATTGTGTCCATCTAAGGTCCCAAGAATTATTTTAGCCTCAATTTACTGGCACCGGAACGCACAAAGCCGTAAGGAGCCACTATGTTTGGTTTTCTACCATGTGTACAGTGGTCGCTATTCAACCCGGTACAAAGGAATATTGAATCCAGTTAAATTACTAGACCTTGACATGTTTGTCTCAGGTGATGTGATATATGATGATATAATTCATGAGATGATATAATTCGAAGTGTTGGGTGATGTTGCTAATATTTACTGACAGGTGCTCCAGGCAAACAGTCTACTCGTCTTGTCATTAAGGTTAATAAAAAAAATACCGACACCGAGTGGCGACGCTAAGCGAGTGGTTAGAAACCCTAAATTATCTTTACCATGCAGTAAGATTATTAAAATAGAGGTTGGAGTTGGGAATAAACATTGTCCTTTGTGTGTTATATGAGTAGTAGTAATATATAAAGCAATCTACTACTGTGAATATTTTAGGTGTTAATGACTTCATTAATAATATTTAAATACTTGTACTCTGGCGGCCGACCAACATACGAATGTGTGTATTGATCACCTTGATATTTGTTTTATATTAAAGGTCAATATGTAAATAAAATACATTATTTGTACACTGGATGGTATTTACGTCGATGTTTATTCGTGCACCATTTATCGTACGGACATTGTGTATCAGACAATTAATTTAGTACATTACCAGCTTTGTATTGTATATGCCGTGACCGGATCATTTCATAATAGTAGTTGATCATTGAACATATGAAATGGCTTAATGAAGTAATTGAATAGAGTTCGTTTGACGATAATAATATAGTGAAACGCATGAAGTGATATGGTCAAACAATGTTTGATCATAATATCGTAAAATAGTTACAATATTAACCAATAGAGGCGCTGATTGCTCTTTGTTTGTGTGATGTATTTAATGCAGGAAAGTAATATTACTGTGCAAGGAAATTCAAATAATTATTATTACTCATGGTATAATGGAAACTGCGGATGGGAAGTTCTTAATACACAAAAAGAAATACATGTGCGGTGTTTACGGCATAATATGACTGTTTAAAGTAAAAACATTGGATGAAATAAAAGTTTTCCTCTGTTGGCACAGCTCTAACCTAACTACCAAATAAGAATTATAAATGCGTTCCTAATAACTAGATTTCGAAATACAACAGTGCTTACCCACTCCTAGAAATCAAGTATGAAGACTGATGTTGCCATCACAGTGCTCATAGATTTTATAATGCGCATTGTCGCGTTGCACTGATTATTGCGCATAATCGCGAAGATGAGGGACATACGAAATCTCTATCTTCTTTACATAGTGTAAAATGAAGTCGCTTCCGCTGTCTGTACGCTTAGATCTTTAAATTATCCAACGGATTTTAACGCAGTTTTCAGCAATGATTCATAAGATTCCTACAGAGAAGCCGAAAAATTCAACGATTTGTAATGTGATGTCGTAACAAACATATTTTTACCCGTCCGAAGCCGGCGCGGGTCGCTAGTGTATAATATTATCCATGGTACATACTGATGTGATAACATCATGGTACGGAAATAATGTTGGCGAACTGTGGGAGCACTCGGGGTCAACTGACCTCAGCTCACTCGGGGTTACAGAGCTGTTGTAATGTTGTCAGGTTCATATCCCAGCCTGCGTCCCCGGCTGGCGGCGGGGCGGGTGCGGGGGGCTCGGGTGGCGGAGGTGGTGCGGGAGGAGAGGGCACGGCGCGTGCGCACCACGCCGTGCGGACATCACGCTCTGAGGACCATCTGCAGGTACTAACCACACATTCTTTCTTTCTGCCTAGCGTTATCCCGGCTTATATGCCAGGGTCCGCCTTCCGACTTAAACGCTTCCACTTCGCCCGATCTTGAGCATCAATCCTACTAATATTATAAACGCGAAAGTTTGTAAGTATGGATGGATGGATGTATGTTTGTTACTCTTTCACGTAAAGACTACTGAATGGATTTTAATGAAACTTTACAATAATATAGTTTATACATCAGAATAAGACATAGGCTCCTATGTTTTTCAAAAATCAACCCCTGAAGGGTTCAAAAAGGGGATGAAAGTTTGTATGAAAAATCTAAACCGCTGAACCGATTTTGATGAATTCTTGCACAAATATAGTTGGATGACCCAGGGTTAAACATAGGATATTTTTTTCTTTAAATTTCAACCCCTAAAGGATCCAAATAGGGGATGAAAGCTTGTGTGAAAGCTTTTTGATGGCGAAACGAAGTTCGCGGGCACACCTAGTCTATAAATAATTGACCCGTTCATGAATACAAGGACTGTTCTAGTTTTGAAACAGTACGATACGGGTGCTTGAATGTAGCATAAGTTCCAGAAGGAGTCGTCGTTGAGCGCGGTGGCGGTGGAGATGGAGGAGGATGTGACGTCATCACTGAACACGCTGCTGGACGCGCGGCCCGACTCCGCCACGCCCGGACCCAGGTCCGACTCCGATCCTGAACGGGACAGGTACGTAAATTACACAATACGTGCTAAATAACTCTGCTAGCCACAACTCTGAAACTACTCTGATATTCACGAGCGGTATCAGAGCTTTTTCTTATTTTTTTACAGTCAAAATTGTAATGTCACTAACTACGCTATCGTATTGGGTATAAACCTGTAATTGATAGATGTATGAATGTTTAAATAAATAAATAAGGATGACGGAAGACAGAAAGTACGGTGATCTGACTGATATCCTAGATGTGGATCTACAATGATACACTTCATCACACCTGTCGCCTGGGTTATGTAAAACCGATGTGGATACTGTATTTTAGAATATAAGTACAATTGGTAACCCTCCCCCCCCTTCCTGTAAATCAAATCACGCGCTCACGCTTTTTAGTTTTTTTAATATTATTATTACATTTTTAGAAAAAAAAATATTTATTTTTTTCTATAAAATATTGAATTGTCATCGGTCCTTGACAAGTATGCCATATTTCGATTTAATCCGACGTTTTGAAGGTGATCAAAATCACGTTCAAAGATTCCGTTACATACAAACATACGTCTGAAGTGAATAAAAGCGTCTTAAAAAGCCGAAACGTCAACTTAACAGTGCCATAATGTCTGTGTTACTGTTATACGTGTTAAAAAGCCGAAATGTCAATTTAACAGTACCATAATGTCTGTGTTACTGTTGTAGGATCGTGTGGACGTACAACGCGCCGGTGTCGTGTGCGTCGGAGCGCGCGCACTGCAACGGATCCACATCCAACTCCACCTCCATCTCCGACGGCATGTCGCAGCGGTAAATAAAAAAACAATATAAACAAACAATACAACCTTATTACTATATGTAGTACAAACAATATAATAGAATAAACAAAATAAAATTATTTAATAATGCCCTACAGTGCTTTGTAATTCAACATTCTGTGCTGTGTTGCTTCTGTTTATGGACAGGCGTGGCGCTTACCATCAGGCGAGCGCCTTGCTCGTCTCCATGAGGAGACGCAATGAATGATCAAGCAAAAAAAAAAAAATTTTTGAAACTTTTTGTAGTGATACTATAATCCTCCTACTCACTATGCGCATGTTCGATGTAACATAGACTTAGTTCAGTGCGGTTATTTGTTTATGAATATGTGGTGCAGATCATCATCGCCTGCTTCTCCTACGTCCGCGTCATCATCAGGCATGTCGTCACGCGGCACGCCGCCGCAGCGACATCACCATCATCAACACCACAAGCTAAACGGTAAACATTCTCAACTCATTCAAAGATTCACTCTACAACTGGCTCTTTTTAATTTATTGCATAAATAACACCTACAATACCAGAAGACTCGCGGGTTTGTTACAAACCGTAAAGAAAAGAATAGCGATGAGAAAAGGCGATTTAGGTCAAGGTTAGACAAGTTTACGAAAGTCGGTTTTCCATGGGACAGTCGTATTACCTCAACCGAGCTTATTTATCATTATCGAGGTCAAACAATGTTCAGCCTCGCTTCAGTCAATATTTTTTATATTAACTACACTTAACACTTTCTTTTACTATCTAGTCATCTATCTCGTGTATGATATAACATAAAATCCCTGTATATTACACTCGTATAATTCTGGAAAATCAATGTCTGGACATTAAAAGAGGCCATAACCCAAGAGTTTGTTTTGGAATTTGTTCTTATAGCTAGCCACGAAATGCCGGTAAAAGATAAAAATAAAAATGTAATCTAATATAAAATGTCAAAGATATATTGTCATGTAAAAGTGATATGTATAATCCAATTTACTGAATAAATGATTTGAATTTCGTATTTCCAGGAGACATGAGTCTCTCAGAAGCCGTATCAAACATATCAAGCCCCGACTACCAGGACCAAGACGACATGTTCGAGACGGGACGCGAATGTCCACGGATGGAACTGTCAGACCCGTCCGATTCCGATTCCACCATACTTGTGTCCGAACCGTGTCACAAGCGAGCCAAGTCTAATTCATCGTACTCGAACGAGCACGGCAGTGACGTCACGCTCAACGGAGACAACAACGAGCACCGGATAGTGATACAAGTGAAGGGACCCGACAAACAAACGGCCAATACCACGGAGAACGTAAACAACAACAATAACAACTACCCGCAGAACACAGAAAATGGCTTCAATTCACCTGAGAACCAAGGTTATCAGGTGAGATAGTGCAGTGTTCTGATAAGAATGATAATGGCAATGATTAAGTGCAGATTAACATTGTTTAGAATTCTTGTAAACAGTTATTTGGCACACCAAACCGTGACATACTGATAGTGTGACAGCTAAACACAATATGATAAGGCTCATACAAATATCTCTATTTCAAGTATAGGACCTCCATGATAGTAAATCGGGATATATGGTGGGTTTATTTCCCAGCTCAGGCACTAGCTTTATGTGTGAGTTCACACATATTATACATTGCTTCGGTGGCTAAGTTGGATTTTGTATTCCAACTCCTCTTTAATTGCATCTGGGCATGACCTGAGATGACACGCTATGTGAACGGCCCACTATTACTTGTACTGAATGTTCATTCAGGGTCTATTTATCTATATAAATAGACCTTTTAGACCTCGATCGTACAATTTCTCGAACTTTACCGATTGCGCGCCCCTATGGCCGTGTGCACGTCATGTTTAATGTCATGTGTCATGCAACATTTTGCCGGGTACTGCGTACTGTTATAGTACGCGGTCGTGTTATATTACGCGTCATGCATTAATCACAGTACTCACACATCTCTAGGTGGCACTCGTTCTCTCGCTGATATTATTATTATTGTCATGTTTCAGGAGTTAGGTAGCAGCACAGACGCCGGTTCCGACGAGGGTTCGGACGGAGACTCCCTGCACTCGTTCCATTACAGTCCCAAGGCGGTCGACATCCCCTCCGCGGAGAGACTTGCCAAACGGCTTTACTACCTCGACGGGTTCAAGAAATCTGACGTCTCGAGGCATTTGAGCAAAAAGTAAGCAAGTTACAATACGCATTATAACTACGTACGTAACATTTGCCAGGTGGTAGTTCCCTCGTATGTGAGAGGTCCTCTGGGTTGGTACCATCACGTTGTCTATTTTTGCTGCCAAGCAACAATGTGTTTAGCACTGTCGTATTTCGGTATGGAAGACATTAAAATCATTATAAGAATTTTTTGTGGTAGACACTGACAAACGAGCAAGTGGGTTACCTGATGGTAAGTGTTCTCCACTGCTCATGTAGGCCCACAATATTAGAAGAATTAAAGGCGCGTTGCCGACCTTCAAGCGAAGGAATAATTAAGGGATTGGGAATGGGATCGGGAATTGGGCCTCCGGATATCTCATTCATCGTACGAAACGCAGCGGCAAACTGTTACTTTACGTTGGTTTTCTGTGAGACAGTGGTAATGATCCGGTTGTGCCGGCCCATTCGTGCTGTAGACAAAATTGTCTACAGCGTGGCTCTACCACTCAAGACTTCACATCATACAACTCGGGGTGTGTTATGTAATTGAAGGTTCTAGGTGGTATTGTGCTTACAATAATCCCGCTTGTGATACAGCAACGAGTTCTCGCGCGCGGTGGCGGAGGAGTACGTGAAGCACTTCACGTTCGCGGGCGTGACGCTGGATGCGGCGCTGCGCACGTTCCTGGCGCGGTTCGCGCTCTCCGGCGAGACGCAGGAGCGCGAGCGCGTGCTCGTGCACTTCTCGCGACGGTACCTCGAGTGCAACCCGGGGACGTTCCGATCGCAAGGTACCACAACATTACAATATCTTCACGCTCGCGGGCGTGACGCTGGACGCGGCGCTGCGCACGTTCCTGGCGCGGTTCGCGCTCTCCGGCGAGACGCAGGAGCGCGAGCGCGTGCTCGTGCACTTCTCGCGACGGTACCTCGAGTGCAACCCGGGGACGTTCCGATCGCAAGGTACCACAACATTACAATATCTTCACGCTCGCGGGCGTGACGCTGGACGCGGCGCTGCGCACGTTCCTGGCGCGGTTCGCGCTCTCCGGCGAGACGCAGGAGCGCGAGCGCGTGCTCGTGCACTTCTCGCGACGGTACCTCGAGTGCAACCCGGGGACGTTCCGATCGCAAGGTACCACAACATTACAATATCTTCACGCTCGCGGGCGTGACGCTGGACGCGGCGCTGCGCACGTTCCTGGCGCGGTTCGCGCTCTCCGGCGAGACGCAGGAGCGCGAGCGCGTGCTCGTGCACTTCTCGCGACGGTACCTCGAGTGCAACCCGGGGACGTTCCGATCGCAAGGTACCACAACATTACAATATCTTCACGCTCGCGGGCGTGACGCTGGACGCGGCGCTGCGCACGTTCCTGGCGCGGTTCGCGCTCTCCGGCGAGACGCAGGAGCGCGAGCGCGTGCTCGTGCACTTCTCGCGACGGTACCTCGAGTGCAACCCGGGGACGTTCCGATCGCAAGGTACCACAACATTACAATATCTTCACGCTCGCGGGCGTGACGCTGGACGCGGCGCTGCGCACGTTCCTGGCGCGGTTCGCGCTCTCCGGCGAGACGCAGGAGCGCGAGCGCGTGCTCGTGCACTTCTCGCGACGGTACCTCGAGTGCAACCCGGGGACGTTCCGATCGCAAGGTACCACAACATTACAATATCTTCACGCTCGCGGGCGTGACGCTGGACGCGGCGCTGCGCACGTTCCTGGCGCGGTTCGCGCTCTCCGGCGAGACGCAGGAGCGCGAGCGCGTGCTCGTGCACTTCTCGCGACGGTACCTCGAGTGCAACCCGGGGACGTTCCGATCGCAAGGTACCACAACATTACAATATCTTCACGCTCGCGGGCGTGACGCTGGACGCGGCGCTGCGCACGTTCCTGGCGCGGTTCGCGCTCTCCGGCGAGACGCAGGAGCGCGAGCGCGTGCTCGTGCACTTCTCGCGACGGTACCTCGAGTGCAACCCGGGGACGTTCCGATCGCAAGGTACCACAACATTACAATATCTTCACGCTCGCGGGCGTGACGCTGGACGCGGCGCTGCGCACGTTCCTGGCGCGGTTACACAACACCCAAACTCGAAACCAACATTTGTGTTGGTGCGGGAATTGAACCCACGGACTCTCGCTTCGTAGCCGGCTACTCGCACGCTGCGCCACAGAGGCTATCTTAACTTGTACTTGTTCTGTATTAATTTTATACTAACATTATTACTCACGGCTTTGCCCGCCTGAATTTATTTACCGGTTTAAAAACTAATCCCCCAAGCCAAGCCATGTATTAAAAAGTCCATGTAACAGTTAAGGCGTAATTAATTAAAAATAATCGGTATTTACAAACTTCCAATCTAACCTTGACTAAATAACTTATACGTTAAATAGTAAATCCAGGCGCGGCCTAGTAACCAGTTACACATTTTGTCCTTAGACCAGCTACCCAGTCTAATACGTATATGTAACAGGTATCAAATTTTCCAATGTCCTAATAAATAATGACATATTGTCCCATACATGCCGACTGAACGAGGCAATCGATATTCAATACAAATATACATTAAATTCCAGACGCGGTGCACACGCTGACGTGCGCCATCATGTTGCTGAACACGGACCTGCACGGCTGCGGCGGCGGCGGCACGTTCCGTCGCATGTCGTGCGCCGAGTTCATCGACAACCTCGCCGAGCTCAACGACGGCGACAACTTCCCGCGCGACACGCTCAAACATCTCTACCATGCGATACGCACGCAGCCGCTGCAGTGGGCGTTGTGAGTCTAATTACATAGTTTTTTTAGGTCGATCACGAGACGATCAGGTCGCCTGTCGCATAAACAAAAGCATAGATACATAGACCTTTGAATTGCCAAGCACCACTGTGGTTAGTACTGTACTGTACCCGTCACCCTGAGACATAATATATTGTCTCAAAATGTCCAGTGGTTTCACTGGCTTAGATGGCTTTCAAAGCGAAACACAACAATGCTTGCCCACTGCTACTTGGAATCAGAAATAGACAAAGGAGCAACCTAGACGGCCTCTCGCTATATTTTTTGCAAATCTAAAATGTGTCTTACTGCTAGGTGAAGGTCTCCCCTTTACTCGGTTCTGTAGACATAGACTAATTAATTCACTATTATGTTTGCCCCCTTATATCTTTGTTAGTACTGTTCATTATGTTTTTTTTTTATCCTGACATGGTAAAGTGATTGCACTAGACCTGATGTTAAGTATAGCGCAGTCCAACTACAATGTCCACCGTCAAGAGAAATTGTGTCTGTTAAGCATCGGCAGTATTATTTGGCCCTGAAGTTACCGAATATACACTGTCTGACCTGGGAACGCGACTCGTCTGAACGAGCCACTATGGTGGTCGCTATACAGTCGTGTATGGTTGTGAGGATTTTCTTTTTTATTTGATTGAATGATGAGACGAGCAAGGCGTTCGCCTGATGGTAAGCGCCACGCCTGCCCATAAACAGATGGAACATCACACAGAACTTTGAATTAAAAGCACTGCATGGCACTGAACTGCGCTCGTCACCCCGTGCTATAAGATGTTAAGTATCATAATGCCCAGTAATTTCACTGGTTTCAAGTAAATTTTAATTTCATTTTTTTAATTTCCTTCAAGCCGATACACAACAGTGCCTTACACAGTGTTGCTTTCTGGCAGTAATAGACGGCGCGGTGGTACCAACCCAGACGGCCTCTCGTATACGACGGACCTTGTGAATATTATTCGTTGGCTGCAGGGACGCAGAGGCGGCGGCGGCTGCGGCGGCGGCGGAGGCGCGCGCCGCGTCGGGAGGCGCCGCTAGTGCCGCCGCCGTGGGCTCCAACCCGTTCCTGGACGTGCCCGACCAGGCGCGCGCCGTCGAGTACAAGAAGGGTTACGTCATGCGCAAGTGCTGCGTCGACCCCAATGGAAAGAAGAGTACGTACGCATTTACACCATACTCACATCGCACTTTGTGAACTGATAACTTCTTATGGGAGGGTAAACTGATTCGTAACGTAACGCGAGCGGTCCATTGATCAACGGAAGGTTCGAGAATATTCGAGAACTTTCCGTGAAACGTCACGCGGGCCAATTGACCAGCCAGCGTTAGCTGACCTCCCTGGAACGTCGAGAATTTTCGAAGTCCCTGGTGACGTCACACAGTGACCAGTTCGCATACGTTGGCCCTTCAACTGACTGGCCTGTGAACCATGACTCCCTCAAAAAAGTCACCTGGTATATCACTAATCACTCACTGTAGAGTACATTGTCACAAAGTCACCTGGTATATCACTAATCACTCACTGTAGAGTACATTGTCACAAAGTCACCTGGTATATCACTAATCACTCAGTGTAGAGTACATTTTCACAAAGTCATCTGGTATATCACTAATCGCTCACTGTAGAGTACATTGTCACAAAGTCACCTGGTATATCACTAATCACTCACTGTAGAGTACATTGTCACAAAGTCACCTGGTATATCTCTAATCACTCCACTCACTGTAGAGTACATTGTCACAAAGTCACCTGGTATATCACTAATCACTCACTGTAGAGTACATTGTCACATAGTCACCTGGTATATCACTAATCACTCACTGTAGAGTACATTGTCACATAGTCACCTGGTATATCACTAATCACTCACTGTAGAGTACATTGTCACAAAGTCACCTGGTATATCACTAATTGATGTATTTTCCCCATCAGCTCCGTTCGGCAGGCGAGGCTGGAAGATGTTCTACTGCACGTTAAGAGATTTGGTTCTATATCTACACAAAGACGAACATGGTTTCCGACGCAGTCAAATGTCGGACAATTTGCATAACGCCATACGGTAAATATATGCTAATATACGGTTTATTATTATCTACTCCGTTTTTAACACACTTTAAAAAAAGGAGGAAGTTCTCAATTCATGTATATATGTTTTAGGTATGTTTACACATCACTGATATATGCATCAATCTTGTATTCATTTGTTTATATTTGTTTGAAATAGTTTTTCCATGGTGATTGGTATTTCCATGTAAATTATGATCTGATGAATAACTACAAGGAATGCGTAAATGGGTAACTCTTCCATAGAAAACAGTAACCACACCACGATTCGGGCTTGAAATCAGTTACTGGAGATTTCAACTCATATTATACTATTGCGTTAATTTTTTTTTTTTACAGAATACATCATGCACTTGCGACAAAAGCGACGGATTATACAAAGAAACAACATGTGTTTAGATTGCAGACTGCCGATCAGGCCGAATACTTGTTCCAGACAAGGTAATAAACTCATCAAAAGACTTATCAAACACAATATGTGGCCGTATTGACAGTCTCCGTGGCGCAGCGGGCGAGTAGCCGGCTGTGAAGCGAGAGGCCGCGGGTTCGATCCCCGCACCGAGACAAATGTTTGTGTGATCCACAAATATTTGTCTCGGGGTTCTGGGTGTTGTGAGACCGAAAGTCTCTTGTAGTTCATGATACCCACGACACAAGACTCGTATCTTACTGTGGGGTCAGGACTATGTGTGTGACTGTTGGGTGTATTTATTTATTTATTATAAAACGCAGAATAACCGTAACTGATAGTTGAGGTTTATAACTGACAGTTGCGATGATAACCAATAAAAACAGACTGATATTTAAATCCAATAAAAAGTTAGTTAGGTATTAGATTAAAATTTGATTAAATGTCATTGCTTTTCATTATATTTTACAGTGATTCGAAGGAGTTGTGTTCGTGGGTGGAGACGATAAACTTCGTATGTGCTGCGTACTCTGCCGCTCCTCTCGCGGGCGCGGTCGGGTCGCAGCGCAAGTTTCAGCGGCCGCTACTGCCCTGTACACACACCAAGCTCTCTATGGTATGCAGTTCCGTCTTTACTCTATGAACACGCGGGGCACTAGCCACAACTGGACTGTAAGGCGCCGAAATGCCAAATCTAATGACTGTTTTTACAACCAAAAGTCGATTTAATGACCAATACTAATGCAATCCAGTGCATGTAAAATAAGTAAAACATCTATGTCGTTTTTTTTTTTTACTAGCCCTGTATTATATACGTCCCACTGCTGGGCACAGGCCTCCTCTACTGAATGAGAGGGATTAGGCCTTAGTCCACCACGCTGGCCATTACCCGAATTAGCGGGTTGGTAGACTTCACATACCTTCGAAAAATCTTATCGAGTTCTCAGGTATGCAGGTTTCCTCACGATGTTTCCTTCACCGTTAAAGCAAGCGATAATTAACAATTAATATACACGTAACTTAGAAAAGTCAGTGGTGTATGCTTTTGGGGCTGGTCTCGAACCTGCGACTTTCGTCTCGACAATTCATACCACTCCCCGCTGAGCTATTGCTGCTTATGTTTGATTAAAAGCCTTTTTGAGTTCAAAATGGTCCAAATCTGCATGTCAAGGGTAAAGGCGACGTGGAATGAACGCTAATTAGGTCATGTTGATACTACTGTAATGGTTATGTTCCAGCGCGAGCAACTCGCCGAGCATGAGGAGCGCGCCGCCAAGCTCGAGGAGGAACTCGCGGCGCTGCGGCACGCGAGAGACAACACGCCGCACGCCAGAGACAAGGAGCACTACCTCGCCTATGAGGTACACACTACATCAGTGTTACCCAACCTTTTTTAGGCCATCCCACACCTTAACATTTTTCTGTTAAATTTTTCACCGATATCTAGCATTGCATTTAAATAAACCAAAGCGAAATGGTTAAAGTCGTGTCGAGTCCAATTTTAAATTGCCCCCCTTAACTATCGAATTGCCCCCCTGTGGGGCGTGGGCCCTACGTTGGGAAACACTGCACTACATGCACATATACTTTGCAAGGAGGTAGGTCCCTCGTATGCGAGAGGCCGTCTGGGTTAGTACCATCGCGCTGTCTATTTCTGCCGACAAGCAACAGTGTGTGACCACTGTTGTGTTTCGGTTTGAAGGACATTGAAGCATTACTGAGCATTATGAGACTTACCATCTTATGTCTCGGAGTTACGACCGCAGTTCAGTGCTATGCAGTGCTTTGTAATTCAAAGTTCTGTGTGGTGGTGTGTGGCTTCTGTTTATGGGCAGGCGTGGCGCTTACCATCAAGCGCGCATTGCTCGTCTCGTCATTTAATGAAATAATAAAATGGAAAAAGATGAGGTCGATGATGGAACGAGCTTACCCAAAAGGTGCCGATTCACACAAGTCTAAAGAGCTTTGGGTTGTTATCTTTTTTTTGAAGTGATAACTTCTTATGGGAGGGTGAACCGAAACGTTCCGTAACGCGAGCGGTCCATCGACCAGCCAGCGTTAGCTGACCTCCCTGGAACATCGATAATTTCGTGACCAGTCAGCTTGGACCGGGCTTTGACCGGACTTTGACCGGACTTCAACCGGACTTCAACCGGACTTTGACCGGACTTTAACCGGACTTTAACCGGGCTATGACCGGGGTTTAACCGGACTTTGACAGGTCTTTGGCCGGACTTTGACCGGTATTTGACCGGACTTCGACCGGTATGTGACCGGACTTTGATAGGGCTTTGACCGGATTATGACTAACTTCGACAGGACTTTAACCGGACTTCGACCGGACTTTGACCGGGCTTTGACCGGATTTTGACAAGACTATGACTGGACTTTAACCGGATTTTGGCAGGACTTTGACCGGTATTTGACCGGACTTTGATCGGATTTCGACTGGACTTTAACCGGACTTCGACCGGACTTTGATAGGGCATTGACCGGATTTTGACAAGATTGACATTACTTTGACTGGACTTTGACCGGTATTTGACCGGACTTTGACTGGGCTTTAACCGGATTTTGGCAGGACTTTGACCGGTATTTGACCGGACTTGACAGGGCTTTGACTGGACTTTGACTGGTATTTGACCGGACTTTGACTGGGCTTTGACCGGATTTTGACAGGACTTTGACTGGTATTTGACCGGACTTTGACTGGACTTTGACCGGATTTTGACAGGTTTTTGACCGGTATTTGACCGGATTTCGACTGGACCTTAACCGGACTTTGATAGGACTTGGACCGGGCTTTGACCGGATTTTGACAAGACTGACATTACTTTGACTGCACTTTAACCGGATTTTGGCAGGACTTTGATCGGTATTTGACCGGATTTCGACTGGACTTTAACCGGACTTTGACCGGATTTTGACAAGACTGACATTACTTTGACTGTACTTTAACCGGATTTTGGCAGGACTTTGACCGGACTTTGACAGGGCTTTGACTGGGCTTTAACCGGATTTTGGCAGGACTTTGACCGGTATTTGACCGGACTTTGACAGGGCTTTGACTGGACTTTGACCGGATTTAGACAGGACTTTGACTGGTATTTGACCGGACTTTGGCTGGACTTTGACCGGTTTTTGACAGGACTTTGACTGGTATTTGACCGGACTTTGACTGGACTTTGACCGGATTTTGACAGGATTTTGACGGGTATTTGACCGGATTTTAACTGGACCTTAACCGGACTTTGATAGGACTTGGACCGGGCTTTGACCGGATTTTGACAAGACTGACATTACTTTGACTGGACTTTAACCGGATTTTGGCAGGACTTTGATCGGTATTTGACCGGACTTTGACCGGATTTCGACTATGCTTTAACCGGACTTCGACCGGACTTTGATAGGACTTTGACCGGATTTTGACAAGACTGACATTACTTTGACTGGACTCTAACCGGATTTTGGCAGGGCTTTGACCGGTATTTGACTGGACTTTGACCGGATTTTGACAGGACTTTTGATAGGACTTTGACCGGATTTTGACAGGACTTTGACCGGTATTTGACCGGACTTTGACAGGGCTTTGACTGGGCTTTAACCGGATTTTGGCAGGACTTTGACCGGTATTTACCGGACTTTGACAGGGCTTTGACTGGACTTTGACCGGATTTTGACAGGACTTTGATTGGTATTTGACTGGACTTTGACTGGACTTTGACCGGATTATGACAGGACTTTGACTGGTATTTGACCGGACTTTGACTGGACTTTGACCGGATTTTGACCGGTATTTGACCGGATTTTGACTGGACCTTAACCGGACTTTGATAGGACTTGGACCGGGCTTTGACCTGATTTTGACAAGACTGACATTACTTTGACTGGACTTTAACCGGATTTTGGCAGGACTTTGATCGGTATTTGACCGGATTTCGACTGGGCTTTAACCGGACTTCGACTGGACTTTGACCGGATTTTGACAAGACTGACATTACTTTGACTGGACTTTAACCGGATTTTGGCAGGACTTTGACCGGCATTTGACCGGACTTTGACCGGGCTTTGACTGGGCTTTAACCGGATTTTGGCAGGACTTTGACCGGTATTTGACCGGACTTTGACAGGGCTTTGACTGGACTTTGACCGGATTTTGACAGGACTTTGACTGGTATTTGACCGGACTTTGACTGGACTTTGACCGGATTTTGACAGGACTTTGACTGGTATTTGACCGGACTTTGACTGGACTTTGACCGGATTTTGACAGGTTTTTGACCGGATTTTGGCAGGACTTTGATCGGTATTTGACCGGACTTTGACCGGATTTCGACTGGGCTTTAACCGGACTTCGACCGGACTTTGATAGGACTTTGACCGGATTTTGACAAGACTGACATTACTTTGACTGGACTTTAACCGGATTTTGGCAGGGCTTTGACCGGTATTTGACTGGACTTAGACCGGATTTTGACAGAACTTTGACCGGTATTTGACCGGACTTTGACAGGGCTTTGACTGGGCTTTAACCGGATTTTGGCAGGACTTTGACCGGTATTTGACCGGACTTTGACAGGGCTTTGACTGGACTTTGACCGGATTTTGACAGGACTTTGATTGGTATTTGACCGGACTTTGACTGGACTTTGACCGGATTATGACAGGACTTTGACTGGACTTTGACCGGATTATGACAGGACTTTGACCGGATTATGACAGGACTTTGACCGGATTATGACAGGACTTTGACAGGACTTTGACCGGTATTTGACCGGATTTTGACTGGACCTTAACCGGACTTTGATAGGACTTGGACCGGGCTTTGACCGGATTTTGACAAGACTGACATTACTTTGACTGGACTTTAACCGGATTTTGGCAGGACTTTGATCGGTATTTGACCGGATTTCGACTGGGCTTTAACCGGACTTCGACCGGACTTTGACCGGATTTTGACAAGACTGACATTACTTTGACTGGATTTTGACCGGATTTTGACAGGACTTTGACCGGATTTTGACAGGACTTTGACCGGACTTTGACTGGACTTTGACCGGATTTTGACAGAACTTTGACCGGTATTTGACCGGACTTTGACCGGACTTTAACCGGACTTCGACCGGATTTTGACAAGACTGACATTACTTTGACTGGACTTTAACCGGATTTTGGCAGGACTTTGACCGGCATTTGACCGGACTTTGACCGGGCTTTGACTGGGCTTTAACCGGATTTTGGCAGGACTTTGACCGGTATTTGACCGGACTTTGACAGGGCTTTGACTGGACTTTGACCGGATTTTGACAGGACTTTGACTGGTATTTGACCGGACTTTGACTGGACTTTGACCGGATTTTGACAGGACTTTGACTGGTATTTGACCGGACTTTGACTGGACTTTGACCGGATTTTGACAGGTTTTTGACCGGATTTTGGCAGGACTTTGATCGGTATTTGACCGGACTTTGACCGGATTTCGACTGGGCTTTAACCGGACTTCGACCGGACTTTGATAGGACTTTGACCGGATTTTGACAAGACTGACATTACTTTGACTGGACTTTAACCGGATTTTGGCAGGGCTTTGACCGGTATTTGACTGGACTTAGACCGGATTTTGACAGAACTTTGACCGGTATTTGACCGGACTTTGACAGGGCTTTGACTGGGCTTTAACCGGATTTTGGCAGGACTTTGACCGGTATTTGACCGGACTTTGACAGGGCTTTGACTGGACTTTGACCGGATTTTGACAGGACTTTGATTGGTATTTGACCGGACTTTGACTGGACTTTGACCGGATTATGACAGGACTTTGACTGGACTTTGACCGGATTATGACAGGACTTTGACCGGATTATGACAGGACTTTGACAGGACTTTGACCGGTATTTGACCGGATTTTGACTGGACCTTAACCGGACTTTGATAGGACTTGGACCGGGCTTTGACCGGATTTTGACAAGACTGACATTACTTTGACTGGACTTTAACCGGATTTTGGCAGGACTTTGATCGGTATTTGACCGGATTTCGACTGGGCTTTAACCGGACTTCGACCGGACTTTGACCGGATTTTGACAAGACTGACATTACTTTGACTGGATTTTGACCGGATTTTGACAGGACTTTGACCGGATTTTGACAGGACTTTGACCGGACTTTGACTGGACTTTGACCGGATTTTGACAGAACTTTGACCGGTATTTGACCGGACTTTGACCGGACTTTAACCGGACTTCGACCGGACTTTGATAGGGCTTTGACCATATTTTGACAAACTTTGACAGGACCTTGACTGAACTTTGACAGGACTTTGACAGGACTTTGACTGCACTTTGACCGGACTTCGACCGGACTTTGACCGGAATTTGACAGGACTTCGACCGGACTTCGTAACGTAACGCGTTACGGCGTCACTCTGGCTTCCCTTTCTCTCACGCATACGGCAGTAGTAGGCAGGCTCCTCCGCTCTCACTTTAACCCACATTAGTTTAAGTTATCACTTCTGTCGAGCGTCCCGAGACGCACACTTTTTTTTTTTTATTGCCTTGATAGGCAGACGAGCAAGCGGCCCGTCTGATGGTAAGCGGTCACCGCCGCTCATGGACATCGGCAATGCCAGAGGCACAGCCAAGCCGCTGCCTACCTCTGAAGGAATACTCTCTTTAAGCCTCGTTTAAAGAAGGACATGTCATAGCTCTCGGGAAACACCGTCATCTATCTAGACAGATTTGCATATAAGATATGTTGTAAACTTAAGATAATTTTGTAACAATATGTGTCTAGATGAAGCGGTACCGCACGTACGCGCACGCGATGCGAGCTCGCGGCGGAGGGGCGGGCGCGGACGAGGCGGCGCCGGCGCTGCCCGACCGAGGTGACCGAGTAGAGCGCGCGCTCGCCGCACACCCCGCACACCCCGCGCCGCCGCCCTGACGCGCCATGGCGGTGTTCGCCGCCTGCGTGCTGTGACGCGCGCGATGCCCGTGCTGCCCGTGCGTGACGCACGTGACGCACGTCACGCACGCCACGCACGCCGGCCGATCCGCGGGCGGCGCCGTGCTTTCTCCTCCACTGTGAACGCTCGTCGCGTGTTCCAATCGGATTTTTGAGTATATCGACACATCTAGTCCTGTCTTCCTTGCGATATACCGTTGAACTTCCGACCGCGTCGCCGTCACGCGTGCGATGCGTGCGAAACGACCGCGAATCTGGCGTGAAGTGCTGTGAGATCAATGTGAATATTATATGCGCCAATAATACTCGAAAATAGTAACTCGGGGCTCGCATGCGGTCGACTCGTGTTTTTGGTATATTTAAATATGATATTTATTAGCGTTCCGCGTTATGGATAATGGTAAGAACATTTGTTTTCTTCACTGATTTGCCGTTATGGTCATCATAACGTCGTCAAAAGGCTGGTGGGGATGCGCCCCTGTTGATTATAATGTGGCACATGTTGGTGTGGAATAGTTACGTTACTGTACCTAATGTTCATGGTTGGTCGCGAGGCCGACGGTTTTATACGCTTTAATTATTGTCTTATTCTGATCACAACATATTGGCTTGGTAAGATATTATAAGAAAACTCATATATCATTCCATGTAACTCGGTATCATTGTTCATAATAGTGCGACTGTAAGAAGGGCGGGCGAGACGTAGCGAGATTTAGCTGTTGACTCATTATTTTACTATTTTTACATTATATTTAAATTAGTATATTATTTGACAACAGCTGAATTTATTACAATATTGTAAATAGATTTTAAAGTGTTGAGACTGATACATGATGTTATTTATTTCATTCGTAAATTAACCAGTGTCAAAGTCTTAGGCATCGATAGTGTATGAATACACTCACCACTAGGATCTCAATTGTAAAGTATGGCACCATTGGGTTTCAATGTTATTTTTCATTGTAAACATAATTTAAACAGAGTTTGTTTAATATTGTGTTCTTTAACAAGTTTTAATAGGCACCTTAAGTCAATCCTACAATCAATGACAGCTAATAAATATATTTTTTGCGTATCTAATAAATGTGTAATGTGAAACACCAGCTGTTCTAAAGAATTACTTGTGGTATATGATGGATGTAATCAATGAATGAGAACTAGTATTATATTAAAGTTCATTCCAAAATATTTCTAACAAAATGTATTGCTGCTGATAATAAATTAATAGATCTATATAGCATACTGTACAGAGACCTCGATGTGGGATAGGGAACAATAAGAATGTGTTGATAATAGGTACAAGAGTCCATTAGTGCCTCATAATGTACAAAAAAGTATGAATCCAAAGCATTTTTTCATTTTTTGATGTTAACATCAAGAATATTTCAATGACTGCCTACACATTGCAGTATAAGTTCAATATAAGTCTTGAAATTCAAGATATTTATGTAAAACTTTCCTAGATGTACACTTCATGTAAATAAACTGATATTTTTTATGAATTATTTACATGTAACATTTATTTTTATATTATTTAATGTATAGCTTGGTGAGACTTGTTTTTTTTAATAAAATGTTTGCTCGGCGCTTGTGATGATATCTGCATTATTTTGCTTTAGAGAAGTTTGTATGGAGTTGATTTGACTGTGCCCCAATTAAATATAAACAAAATGAACTTATATACAACTCTTCTAAAGATGTCTATTGTTTAATGTTTATTTTGCTCAAATTGTACAATTGTTTGTACAAACGAGCAGTGAAGGGACTGCCCATGTGAATAAGTATTCAAAATTATTAGCACACTTTTTCATATGATACACACTTTATATCATTACCTCTAAATTGTAATTAGTTGAAACAAAGTATTATAAAAGTAAATCTCTATCAGTAAGTATGGAATTAAAAGTTGGCTGTGCTGGAAGTGTAGTAATAACATTTTGATCCAGTAGGTAATTATTGGAACTGTTCGCTGGAGTTGAACAAATCATGTTGGAATTCAGCATATACATATTGTAAGGTAGGATCTACCACTTACATCAACATTTTATTGTTAAATTGGAATGTGAATCATAAGTGGAACTAAGTAGACAGGTTACAGATCATCCTGACACAGATTTTATGGAAATTGGCTATACTGAATAGTGGATGCCCAACAGAGACAAGTGAATATTCTTATATTCATTGGCATTATTATACCATGCTATTTGTTTGGGCACCTCATATTGTGGTGCATCCTCTATTTTGTTAGCAAAAAACCACTATTGTGAAAATTTCATCCTTTTAATGTAAATACTTTTCATATGGACTGTAGTGATCCTTGATAAGTTTTCATCCATCTGACAAAGTACATTATAAATGTCTAAGTAATTGAAACTATCATGTAATAATAGCCTTAGTGTTTTTCTTTTATACCAATCATAACCCCTTAAAGAGCTGAAATAAATATTTCAAAACATCTGTATCATGTTTTATTTATATACAAGTTGTGTTTAAATTGTAACTTAATATCGAGAACCAAATGAGTAATCAGCATTCTTCTGCAGTGGCCTCTGCAAAGGGTGTGCCAGTAACTTAGCAATACAATCATGAATCTTGGTTGCATTTCTGGACACTTCGAACACATAAGAATATCCATTGTCCAAGTCTTGTAATGCATCATATATTTCTTCACACTTGTTCAATGTGCAATCTTCTTCATGTGCCAGCAGAATATCTATGTAGAAGTACAACTGTTTCTTAAGAAATACAAAGTTTGGATCTTCTAAATCTATCAGCGGCACACAGTTTGGTCTCCCATATAACACAATCATCCTTACAACATAAGGAGGTGGCAGTATACATTCCCCCTGCTTGCACTCAGGTATATCCACCTTCTGCTTGATCATGTTAAAAAGTTTCGTGAAATCAAAGCTTTCCGATGTACATTCCTCCACATTAGTATAATCTATGGCGTTAATAATATCTTTAAGGTTGTTTGTGAAATTCTGTGCCCAACATGGTTCTGTGTCTTTCAATATAAGTAGGGCAAATTCGGTTCTTTTATTAATCGCGTGTTTTGAATGCAGGAAGAAATCGAGTACCCTCTTCATCATGTTCATAGGAGTAAACGTTGATCCATCCCCCAAGCGGTATAATGAATTAAGATTGTTATAGCAAACATCCAAACAAATGATAATCCTCTCGGGCACATTCACATTTGGCACGTTAGGTTTTTGGAAATTAGCGATCACTTGCTGTTGTAACTGCATTAGTTCTTCATCGGACGTTTTTTCAAAGGTTTGAATATTTCTGTAAGTAAAAAATAAATTACCAACTCGTCCTACCGACATGTACTTTCGTCATATAAACTGAGTTAATTGATTCACTGACAATAAGAAATTACCTTATTTCGTTAACATCTGGAGGATCAAGGGGATTATCTGATAATATATCAGGTGAATCCATTTCTTTTCAATTATAAATACTATGAAAAACAAACAATAAAATGGAACAGAGAAACAATCTAAATCATTGACATCAAAATTGAAAATTGACATATGACAGTAGACCAGCGTTGCTAGATCTAGTTTCAAAATGTTCCCTATGTTCATACATATTTTTCCTCAAATATCCACTTAACTTTGAAAACGGCAATTAAATTAAATTGAAAGATTGAAACTCATTGAAAAATTTTAAAGATCACTAACGGTGACTCCATTGCAGCTAATGCAGCAGAAAGACGTAAGACGATGAGTGTTGACTTGTGACTCGTTCTTAAAGTAATTTTTCCCAAGGAATTCAATAGGTCCTTCATTTCCCCAGAAACCTTTGAAACCCAGGACCTTTGCGAAGTCCTCCAAAGTTAACTTTTGTTTTTGTAATGGGAACCTCCCTTTTTGACATCGGCAATCGATAGAGCGGGAAACTTTCCCTGTTTTCTAATTACAGCACTAAAGCGCATTATGCGGCATAATGCTCAACGTTGAATGTTTCAACTACAGCAACGCTACACACAATCAAGCACTCTCAAAAGTACTGCTTTCGGGTGATACATGCAATCGATACCAACTCAGTAACAGAAAATTAACAAGTGTTTTTTCTTTAAGTTGGCATTGATCGAAATTTTATTTATATTATCGTTAGTAATTAATATTGTTTATTGTTGAGATTTTTTTTTAAGCTTTCGTCTTATCGTAGTGTTTTCGAAATATTCAAAAGTTAATTCAGACCCTGTTAAAAAGTAAATGTACTGTGTAATTATCAACTTGTCTTGGGAAAATATGTCTAATACTGTAATTTGGATTGGATACGTTTGGATATGACTATTGACTAACTACCTACTGTGATTTACATATTATACTGTTTGTATGTCTGACTAGATAAATATAATGAATTGTCGAAATATTTTAAGAGAAATTAAAAACAAAGACATTTCGAGTTGAATAAATGTAATGACTAGATTCGAGATTTTCCTTTTAGGCTTTACAGACTATTTAAATGTAGAGTGAATTTCTATTCCTGAGGACATTATTTGAACGTAACTTACAATTAAGTAAATTTACGTATGTCTTAGCAGCAAGAACGAATAAAAAAAAACATAAAAAAAAACTCGTTTGACGTTTCGCTCGAATTGAATGGAAACGTGATGGAAATCGACGAGAAACGTGTTTTTTTAATTAAATAAATACAGCACAAAGCGAATACAAAAGATGGATTATCATTACGAACAGGTTAGCGAAGTAGAAGCGTTGGACTCCATTTATTATGGTGATATGCAAAGTAAGTATACCATTAATCTTCTATGTCGAAATTTACTCAGTTGTTCATAAGGAACCGGCCTTACGGTAGAGAAAGATAGACCGCATTATCGGGCTAATTTTATAGAAGTATAAACAAATGAAATAATACTGACGGCCCGTTCAATAAAGGTACAATACATAAAGCAGCAAATTACGACATTCAAACCAATGTATTCAAGAGTTTTTAGTTGACCATAAACTTTGCTAATTCCGAAATTATTTTATTTATATTTTAGTACTGGAAACTGAACCTGTACATAAATTCAGTATACCAATAAAATCTGAAGGTTTCGATGATGGGGATGGACTGGCATGTCAACTGGTGTTTACATACACGCCCAAATATCCAGATGAAATGCTTGAAATAGAAGTTGAAAATGAAGAGAACTTTGACAACATTGTTGACAAAGAGGAACTACTTACACATTTGATTGCACAGGTTTGTGGTATTTGTAAGATGTGATGTGAATACTTTAATTTTTGTTGTTTTTAAAGATTTTGAATTTAAAACTTTGTTTTGGAGTGTGAGAATAATTGTGTATGTACAAAGATTCTGCTAACTGCAAAAACTCATTAACAGCAAAAAATCCTCAAGTATTGTTTATAACAATACTTTGATAATGATCATATTTATGATGATATAGGGCAATCAATAAAACAAAAGTAATTAGTTACTCTGTGTGATGTGTTACACAAGCCGAAATAAAACTTTTATCTATCTATCTAAGTAATTGCTTATTTCAAAGTTACGCCTAATGTTACTTAATAAGTTCTTGCAATAAGCAGATCAAATAATATCCATAATGAAAAATATTTTGGCTTGTCTTATTTTAAAAATATTTTAACCATAAATATGATACCTGATTTAGTAATTTGTAGGGCAAAGAAAACTTGGGCATGGTGATGGTGTTTACACTGGTGTCGGCTGGTCAAGAGTGGCTGAATGAGAGGTGGGACAAAGTAAAGAAAGACAGAGAAGAACAAATTCTCGCTAAGCAGAAGGCTGATGAGGAAGCTGAACAGGTACTGTATGAATTTATTTATAGCATCATAACAGGAAGTACAGATCACAGTTAATATAATAGATGTTGTATGTGATACTTTAAAGTGTGCCAACATTTAATCAGGGTTCGAGGATATATATCAATGGATATATATCAAGATATATATCCGATATATATCGAGCCGTGTTCGACGATATATATCAATATTTTTTTTATAATATATTGCAATACAAAAATGGTTTAAAAAAATAATGTTATTAAGTAATTTTTAGAGTTTGTTATTGTATTTCTACTTCCCAAATATAGATGGCGTGGGAGTAGTGTTAAAACATACTCCCTAATGGTAAGTTCTAATCCATAAATGGCAACACTTCTGCCCTAAAAGAAGAGTTTATGGTTTTTAGTTGATTTTGCCTTATCCAAAAACGCGTTTTCTTTTTTATAATTTTAGTATGTGTATGTCACACATATGCAAACAGTATTCATAAATAATACAATAAAATAATAATATGGTTTTCATACAAAATTGATATATATCCAACTTGATATATATCGGATATATATCATAAATATCCGATATTTTTATATTTATAATAAATATCGGATATTTTCGAACCCTGCATTTAATGCAACTTTTTTGGAACATGCATTAGTAATCGAAGCTGCAGTGATGACAATGTCAGTGCAGACTGAAAGTAAAAGATTGCCATGTTTCAGTTCCTTACAGAAGATAGTAGTAGTGGTAGTACTATATAATTTGTTATGCAGTAAACATGTAGGTAATAAGTAATATCTGACATACATGGGTAAAATTAAATTTAAAAGTTCATCCATTCTTTTTTATTACAAAACAAATTCATCCATCAATAGCAATTAACATTATAGTTTAAAAACTTATTTTTTACAGAAAAGGTTTGAAGGAACAAGAGTGACAGTAGAATCATTTTTGGCGTGGAGAAAGCAGTTTGAGATCGACATGGGTATCCCAGCGAAAAGAGAGAGGGAAGCCAAAGACAAGAACAAACTGACAGGCAAAGAACTGTTCCTCCGAGACACAACCCTCAATGAGTCTGATCTTCAATTCCTTGATGATGGTAAATACAGCCCACTGTCATATTTCATGTGTTATTGCAGGTGTTTTAAAATTAACAGTTTATTTTATTACCAACGGTATGGTATGTGTTAAGTAATTTGTATTAATTAACTTATAATATTTCATTTCAACAGGAGATGCTGTCAAAGTGGATGAGTCTCTTTTCCAAGACCTGGATGACCTGGACCTTACAGATGAAGACGACGAGGACTATGTTCCCGGGCAGAGCGGCAGCGACAGTGATTAATATTTACATCACACTTCCCTGTCGTTCTAGATGAGCGATAGAAAGCGACACAACACGACGCGACGTTTTTTCCGTATCGTACACCGTCTCGGTGTCGTGTTTGTTGGTCATCCAAGACCATGCCTATTACATGGACCACCCACAAGCGACGTTTGATCCAATAAGGATGCACCATCCTTAGCTATTTTAAATTAATGTTAAAATAAAAACTCAATATTAATTGGATATTTTATTTTAAATTTTACACTATGATATGTACAAGATAAATGGTTTCATTCCCGCATCGAAACAAATGTTTGTGTGATCCACAAATACTTGTTTCGGGACTAGGTTGTTTCGCCCCAGAGGGGTTGATGACAGACAGGCGGCCAGTTGTAAAAACTACAAGCCAAATCTTTCTGTAACGTGTTAAAAAGCATGTTGCGCCGACCCCACTGCGAGTGGGATAAGGGCAGGTGGAAAAAGAAGAAGAGTATGTACAAGATAAAATTATTTGGTGGTCGGATATTCATATCCGCCCGGATAGCGACCACCTTACACATGGTGGTACAACCTGCCATAGTAATCCACACACCTTGTGTGGATCGCGTTCCAGGATCAGCCAGTGTATATCCGGTTCTCTCGAGGGGCTTGCGACAGGACTTGATGGTTGGTTGGGGCGGGTATAGGGGTACGGGGTGCGAAGTCAGGAAACCTCCCCGTGGTGCACCCTGGGCAACGGACGGTCAACTTGTTCATGCTTTTGCATGTGACCGGACGGCCGATATCCTGACAACAGGTGGCGGATGACGGTCGTATCGCGTCGCGGCGACCGTCGTCACTTGTCTTGGTCCACTTTGGCCCAAAAGAGTTTGTGGGTGGAACGAGTGGTCGACGGTCGTATCGCGTTGCGGCGGCCGTCGACACTTGTTAGGACCTCCGGGTTCTGTCCCGGGGAAGATGGCGGGCTCGGTGTGCGCTAAAACGCCACTGAGCGGGCAGCGGGAGACCGCTGTCACCGCCGTTCTCGTAATCCGTGAGAGGTCCGTGGTCATGTCTCGCGCTCTCACCGGACCGAGGGTCTTGGCTTCACCGCCCGGGCCGCGAGGTAGAAAACCTCTATAAAAAGTTACCCCGAATCCCAAGCGGCGGCGCACCGCGAGGGGATGCATGGCCGATGGGAGGTTCGGTCTTTAGTGCGACCCCCCGCCGGAGTCCAGCCGAAACTCCGAGCGGGTTACGCCTAGGCTTACCCAGGTACAGGGGGCACTGCCTGGGCGGACCATTTATTTCCCCCATACTCGTGGGATTTATTATGAATTTTATTCACAATCAACCCATTGACGTAGTGGAGAGGTTGTCTGTGCCTGGGGTCGTTAGCGACCCAAAACAGACAAAGGAGGGGCAAGCGCCCACAGAGAATGTTGCCGAGGTTACGGCGCCCGTCCCGAGTATCGAGTCCGAGGCCGGGCCGAGTGGCGCTACCAGGCGCACGAAGAGGGGTCGCCGATGTCGAGACCGCACTGCGGCCACGATCCCGAGCGACAGCGACTTCGAGCCGGCGGAGAAGGTACTCGCTGTTTCTGCGAGTCCTACTCCGGCGGACGAGGTCGCTCAAAAGGAGGACGCCGGTGTGCCAGCCGAAGAACTAGACTGGCGCCTTCGGCTGGCTACGACAATCAGGGACGTCTCGCGCAAGTCTAAAAACCTAAAGGGGACGGAGCAGCGGAGGCTGAACCTCGCCGCCAACGAGTTGTTGGAGAGGGCGGGCGAGTCAGAGTCCGCAGAGGTGGTCCGCCTGGAGGCCGAGAAGGCAGCGTTGGCGACCGAAATCGCCAAGCTGAAGGCGGCACAGGCGACGCAAGCAAAAGTCCTGGAGGAGGTGCTCACGAGCGTGAGGGCGCTCGGGCAGTCGCAGCCGGTGGCCGTTTCGGAGGGCGCGTCTGGAGAGACGTTCGCTGAATTCCAGCAACGTCTCTTCAACATTCTGGACGCGCGCTTCGAGGCGGTCTACATGCGGCTGCCCCCGGAACGCAATCCCCGTCCCCCCCTGGCTGCTGATAAGGCTAGGCCGGGGGCGGCTGAGTGGCCGCCGCTACCAACGCCGCGCACCGGTCCTCCGGTAGTTCCCGCGGCTGTGGCAGGGCCTTCCAGTTCTTCGCCTTCTTTCGCCGATCCGCCGGCGTCCGGAAAGGGAAAGGGGAGGGGGAAGGGAAAAGGCAGTAGCGGAAGTTCCGCCAAACCCGCCCCTACCGTTGCTTCACGGACCGTCCCTGTGGTCGTGGCCGTGTCGGCCGAGCCGGCGGCATCTGTTGCCCCTCCAGTTCCCCTCCCGCGATCATCACAATCGGGAGGGAAGAAAAAGAAGAAGCGTAGCGCGGCTCCAGCTCCGATCCCTCGTGAGCCCCGCCCGCTGCCACCCGCCCCCACGTCCATGGACGAGGGGTGGGCAACGGTGGCAAAAAAGGGGAAGCGGAAAAATCCCCAGCCTGCGAAGAGCGCTGCGCCACCCGCACCGCCGCAGCAAAGGCCACAGTCGAACTGTAGGCCTGAGCCGAAAATCCGGCTGCACCGCAAGGCGGCCGTCACCTTGACGGTGACGCCGGAGGGACTGGCGCATGGTATAACTTATGCCCAGGTCCTCCGGGAGGTGCAGAGGAATGTGCGCCTCGCCGAACTTGGCATAGCGGAGATGCGGGCCCGTCTCATGGCTACGGGCGGGTATCTATACGAGGTACCCGGGCCGGACTCGGAGGCGAGGGCCGACTCCCTCGCCATTAAAGTGAGGGATCTGTTCCGCGGTACGGAACTGGAGGGGGACGTGCGAATCTCTCGCCCGTTCAAAACCGCGGAACTGCGAGTGTCCGGGTTGGATGCGTCCGCCGACCCGGAAACGCTCGCAACGGCCCTCGCACGGGCTGGGGATTGCGAGGTGGAAGTTGTTAAGGTCGGGGAGATCCGCCCCGACCGTTCCGGTCTTGGCTCGGCATGGGTGCGATGCCCAGCCAAGGCCGCGGACAAAATAATTAAGGCGGGTCGCATTTTGATTGGTTGGGTGGCGGCACAGGTCCGGCTTCTAGAGCCGAGGCCCATGCGGTGCTTCCGCTGCCTATATAATGGGCATGTGCGGATGCGCTGCACCGAGGAGTGTGACCGTAGCGGGGTCTGCTACCGCTGCGGTCAAGAGGGCCACAAGGCCAGGGGATGCTCCGCGGAGCCGCACTGCGCAGTCTGCGCAGCTGCAGGTAAACCCGCGGGGCATCAGGTTGGCGCCAAGGCCTGTGTCGCCTCCTCGCGTCCCCGCCGCTCCAAGCGTGGTGGGCGCGGCGGGGTTGTGACCCAGCTGGACCCGCCTAACCGCGTCGCACCTATGGAGATCGCCCATTAATATGGCGCAACGAATCCTCCAGGCGAATATCAACCACTGTGCCAGGGCACAGGACCTGCTTGTTCAGAGTCTGGCACAGTGGTCGATACATGTGGCTGTGGTTGCCGAGCCGTATTTTGTCCCCCCAGGGATGATTGGGCTGGGGACCTAGACGGCTCGGTGGCCGTCATTACTCGGGGCGCCGCCGGCTCCCCTCCCTTCGAAAAGGTAGCGAAGGGTTCGGGATGCGTGGCGGTTCTGTTGGGGGGGATCTGGATTGTGGGAGTGTATTTCTCCCCCAACAGATCACTGGCCGAGTTCGAGCACTTTTTAACTCGGCTAGGGGCCCTGGTGGTGCAAGGCAGTCAGCCTCGCCCCGTCCTCGTCGCCGGCGACTTCAACGCCAAGTCCTTGGCTTGGGGTTCGTCGGCGACCAACGTGCGCGGCGAGGCCCTGGAGGAGTGGGCGATCTCGTCCGGCCTGGCCGTCTTGAATCGCGGGTCGGTGGACACGTGCGTGCGGCACAATGGCGGTTCGGTGGTGGACATCACGTTCGCCACCCCGGCCCTTGCCCGCCGTGTCCGTGACTGGAGGGTCCTGGTGGACGAGGAGACGTTGTCGGATCACCGATACATTCGGTTCGACGTCGCCTCGTCCACCACCACCCGGCATGGTGGTGGCCCGACCTCCCCGCGATCAGACGGCCCGCGTTGGGCGCTAAAGCGCCTCGATGTCGAGGCCCTGAAGGAGGCCGCTCTGGCCCAGGCGTGGATCCCCGTGCCGGACGCGCCGGTACGGGTCGAGGACGAGGCGGCGTGGTTCGGGGCGGCAATGTCGCACGTCTGCGACGCAGCCATGCCCCGAGTCCGACGCCTGCCTGAGAAGCGCCAGGTGTTCTGGTGGTCGGCGGAGCTCGCGCGGTTGCGTGCGTCATGCGTGGCCGCGCGCCGCCGTCTCGCCAGGCACCGTCGTCGCCGGATTCGTCTGCCCGGCGACGAGGACCAGGAGCGGCTGCTTCACGGCCTCTACAAGGAGGCCAAGAGAGCGCTGCATGTGGCGATTGCGAGGGCAAAGTCTGCGGCTCAGAGGGAGTTCCGGAGTACTCTCGACAACGATCCGTGGGGGCGTCCGTACCACGTGGCGATGAAGAAGTGTCGCCCGTGGGCGCCCCCGCTGACCCAGAGTCTCCGGGGCGACCTCGTCCAAGAGGTCGTCGCGGCTTTGTTCTCGGCCACGGAGGATGTCACTCCTCCACCGATGGCGCCACGTCCATCGGCGCCATCGTCGAGTTCGGCAGGGGTTGTTTTCGAGGTTTCGCCCGCTGAATTGCGGGCGGCAGTGGTTCGGCTGCGGGGCAAAAACACCGCCCCGGGGCTCGACGGCATTCCAGGCAAGGCCTGGGTGTTCGCCGTCGAGCACCTGGGTGCAAGGCTCCGCGGCCTTTTCTCCGCCTGTTTGGAGCAGGGCGTCTTCCCGTCGCGTTGGAAAACCGGGAAGCTCGTCCTGCTCAAGAAGGTGGGCCGACCCGCAGAGTCGCCATCGGCCTACCGGCCTATCGTGTTGCTCGACGAGGTATGCAAGTTGTTTGAGCGAATCATTCACGCTCGCCTCGTCGAGCACCTTGGAAGGGTCGGGCCGGACCTGGCGGACTGCCAGTATGGGTTCAGGCAAGGCCGATCCACAATCCACGCGATTTTGCGGGTCAAGGCACAGGCGGAGGATGCAGTAGCCCAGGGCAAGGTGGTCGTGGCGGTGTCTCTTGACATCGCCAACGCGTTCAATACGCTACCCTGGGCTTGCATCAATGAAGCACTGCGGTACCATGTGGTGCCACCATATTTACGGCGTCTAGTGCGCTCGTACCTATCTGATAGGTACGTTGTGTATCCGGGCGCCGACGGGTGGCACCGAAGAACAATGGTTTGCGGTGTTCCACAGGGCTCAGTTCTGGGCCCTCTGCTGTGGAACATCGGCTACGATTGGGTGCTCCGTGGTACCAATCCTCGAGGCGTCGCTGTCGTCTGCTACGCGGACGATACGCTAGTGACAGCGACGGCGAGGACCTTCCAGGAGGCCAGTCTGCTCGCCGCGTTCGGTACAGAACGGGTGGTGGGCAGAATTCGGCGACTGGGCCTCACCGTGGCCCTGGACAAAACCGAGGCCCTGTGTTTCCATGGGCCTCGGAGAGGGCCACCTTTAGGGGCCCACATCATTGTGGAGGGGGTGCGGATTTCCATCGGCTCCACCATGAAGTATCTAGGATTGGTGCTAGATAGCCGGTGGAATTTCCGCGCCCACTTTGAGAAGTTGTCGCCGAAGCTGGTGCGGGCGGCAGGCGCTCTTGGAAGCCTGCTGCCGAACCTGGAAGGTCCCGGCAACCCCTGCCGATATTTGTATGCCGGAGTCGTGCGGTCAATGGCCCTCTACGGATGTCCCGTTTGGGCTGGGTCCCTGAACGCCCGCTGCGTCGCTTTACTGCGCAAGCCGCAGCGTTTAGTGGCGCAGCGGATCGTCAGGGCTTACCGCACGGTCTCCCACGAGGCGGCCTGCCTGTTGGCGGGCACTCTCCCTTGGGATCTGGACGCCCAGCACCTCTCGTCGGCCTTTTTCTGGCGGGAGAGGGCGTCCGAACGTGGAGAAAGGTTAGCTCCAAGGGAGATTGCGGCCCGATTTCGCAGAGCCGCCGTGGAGGAGTGGCATGCCAGGCTGGAAAGCCCGAGTGCTGGGTTGAGGACCGTCGCGGCAGTGCGTCCTGTCTTCAACGAGTGGATTGACAGGCGCCACGGTGCGCCTACATTCCGGCTGACACAGGTACTAACGGGCCACGGGTGTTTCGGCTCGTACCTGTGTCGGATCGGAAAAGAGGACTCTGCCGTGTGCCACCATTGTGGCAACTGCCGCGAGGATACGGCTCAACACACTCTGGATGAGTGTCCAGCCTGGAACGACGAGCGCAGCGCTCTCAGGACAGTCGTCGGAGCAGACCTCTCGCTGCCGACCGTGGTCGCTGCCATGGTCGGCAGCCGGAGGTCATGGCGTGCGATGGCCTCCTTCTGCGAGTGCGTCATCTCGCAGAAGGAGAGCGCAGAGCGGGATCGTGAGCAGAACGATCCCGCTCGCCGCCAAAGGAGACGTAGGAGGCGTCGGGTGGACGACTGACCGGCGTCTCCCGCCCTGTGGAATGGGGGCGTTTGGAGAATTCCACCACGGTATCCCCTGCCTGTCGTAAGAGGCGACTAATAGGGGCCATCGGGGGTCGCGGGCGCGCAGCGGGGGGCTGTCGTAGCGCCCAATTAGTACCTATGTACGTGCGACCCCGAGATGGACGGCAGCACGGGTGGTCGGCCTCGTTGCTGCCGTTGACGCCGAGGGCGTCCTTCGGTGTGCGGGGGCTTCTGAGCCCCCCCAATTTGGAGACGGGCCGCCAGGCGGCACCGCGCAGGAGCGGTTCCGGCAGCAATCCTTGGCTTTCCCAAGGAGACCCCGGGACCGCTCCACATGCGCCGAAGAAGGCCACCGCGGGGTTTTGGTTGGTAGTTACCGGCATAGGGTGTAAATAGTGTTAAGGACTCGGCCCAGCGGTCGCCCGGATGTTTTCCATCTCTCCCGGGCGGTTCGCTGGGTCGTAAGGCCGGTAGAACCCAACATAACCGTTCCACCTCCCCCCGGTGGGGCGGTAGCAATAAACAGCTTTCCCCGCGACAAAAAAAAAAAAAAAAGGGTATAGGGGTACATCATTGTATCCCTGTGCCTGCATGGATCATCTGTCTGTCCCGTCGCAGTACTTGTATGAAGTCTACCTCGTCTTACACGTGGTCAGTGATTCACACATTAATTTTACTAAGCATTTTAGGCTTTGTTCTGTCCCACCTGTTTATTTATGCCCTCGTGGTTACGTGCCTCGCTCCGATGGATCTCCTCGATCCGCTGTGCGCTGCATGACTAGCTGAATTCCTCGTACGTGACGTAGGTATCATAGAAAAACTATGCATCAAAGGATAGAATGCGAGCTGCGCCAATGCGGGTCAAACACAACGGGCGAAAAATCGCATTTTAGGAAAAACCCTCAATACCTGCACTATCCAATTATATTTACGAAGCAAGTAGCTAGAATTATATTAGTGCATAAAACATTACGGGGACATGATGTATAACTGCAGTAGGCCGATGGAAGCAAAGACTTGACGCATTTATCATCAAACTGTATTTAAACATGCTTCTCATGTATGAAACCTTTAGAACTGTCCTTAACAAACAGATTGCAACTTAACGTCTGCAAACAAACAAGGTAGTAAGCTATAATAAAAAATTATCATGATGAATAGATATCGTCGATTTATAGCTGCATTGAAGTTGTCACTTTACCCAGGTTTCTAGTCTATTGAAACAATAGCAGCTGCAGTCTGTGATGGCGCTCGTGATCAACTTCAGGTCATAAAGATTGGCATCACATAAGCTCACACCGTTAACCCTGAAGGGGTAGGCAGTGGTGCAAACAATGGACACACGGTTCGCCAAGCTTGTGTCCATCCCATGATGTGATTGGCGGTGAGCCCATCGCCATACCAGCCACAAGTTCCAATCCTGGGCAATTCATGTGGAATTTTTCGAATCGAAAACTGAAACAAATTGCGATTGCCCGACCTGGGAATTGAACCCAAGACCGGTTTTCACCTTAATACGCTGTCACTGGACCAATGTAGCGATAAGGATTAACTACAGCTCGACATATGTAGTATAATTTTAATAAAAAAAAGTGATAACTTAAACTACTAAGTTGAACTATTTAATGCGCTGCGCTGTGGGTTAAAGTGAGAGTGGAGGAGCATGCCTACTGCTGCCGTATGCGTGAGATAAAGGGAAACCAGACAGAGTGGCGCCGTAACGCGTTACGTTACGAATTGGTTTACCCTCCCATAAGAAGTTATCATTTCAAAAGTGACCCCCAGGGCTTTGACAAAATTAAAACAATATAGTTTGAGCAAACAAAATAATTTGGCTCATTTAATATCTATAGCTTACGATTACTAAAATAGACAATACTATAAACGTAAAATGATTATCACAAAATATATTTACAATGTGCAGTCTTGAAATCAATTATTAAAAACATAAGATCAATGTCTTTTCACTAATAACGACAATAATTAACCATAGATATGTATGTTAGAACGAAAAAAAAACGCTAACTTGCGATGCCGAGAGTCCAGCCCGGTATGAGGTACCTACACAATTTGTCAATTTATTAATTAATTCAAATCGCAATGTAAAACATCAATATGACAACAATTTCATTTTAAAGAGTAACACACAGTACAACAATTATTATATTTCACGATTTAAATTTCTAAGTGTGTCGAAATGAGCACACATTTACAATTGATTTATATAATAAACAGTAATCATTTGTTCAATAATCTTAGGTGCTGGGAACAAGATATCAAAGTTATCGAGGGATTTTATACCATTTCGGTATTTTACCACATTAACAACACCTATACAACATGTTAAATATATTCTCAGTAAAATAACTAAATAGGGAAAACACAACAATCATACCATACATACTCGTACATCAACTAATCGAACAATGTGATGAATTCAACGCAACAAAAATAACAACAAAACACAATTAAATAATTGAAGTCAATGGTGTGGTAGCTCTAGAAGTTCCATTATTTTATAGTAGTGTAACGAAACAAAGGCCACTTGATTTAGAAATGATTATTAGCGAGTTGTAATCACCTATGCTATAGATCAATACATTTATAGCCATTTTAATTCCATACACACATTACTGCTTATTGTAATAATACTAAACATTTGTACCTAAAATAGTGTTTTATTTTCGTTATAGTGATCATTAAGTAAGACACGATTTCACCGGTTACCATGGTCCCAATGGCATCGATTTATTGTGTATTCAGCACTGAGACAACGGAATTATATACTTTATAAAGCTACCTATCTACTTATAAGCCTGTGTAAAAATATCTATTGATGGGCGTATTCATTTTCATAATGCGTTACCTAAGAGTGTACCTATTTATGTAACATTTATATACAATCTATGTACGTTGTTTAAAAAGGACCTGAGTCCAGACTCCATAGGATACCACATGGCACGGATTGACGAATCTTTGTGAACGAAAGCAAATGAATAAAATGAATGTCTATGGGTTAACATAAAGAGTGCTTAAACATCAAGCGATTGATCAATTCCAGTATATTATTATATTGCTGCATTGTAATATTTGTTCAACTCATTTTCAGCACAAATGTTATATGTAAACAAATGACAAATGGACAACTATGGTGCATGACGACGTCGGTGTTATCTGTGCATGTTACATTACTAGTATAACCGACGCCGCGAAAGTAATATCCCGGGCACTGCATGGTACTGCAAGCGACTGCAGAGAGCTACAGGAAGTGCAGGGTGTGGTCGGCGCCGAGTTCAGGCTGCCGCGTTCACTTGAGCCGCTGCGTGACGTTGGCGAGCGCTACTGCGAACGCTTGCAGCGCTGAGAACGGATGCTGGAAGTCGAGGGTGTACGCGTTCCCGTCTATACGCCCGAACTGCATCACCTGAACCATTGTGATAATGTGAGTCTATGTACCGATATTTGTTATACGAGTACTATTACGTAGGAATTATTTGTGGTCGATAAAACCGCCATTGCGAAGGCGCACGACAGTTTTGCTGGGTAGATAATACAAATTCTTTTGCCGCAGCGTCACATTCACAATGTAGTCGTAACGTGTTTAATGCGTGCGCAAATGAATTTATAACCCATATTAATACAATTTGATATGTGTTGTATTGTATTTCATTATATTATATGGTGTAAGGGAAATTCTTCCGCTGGTGATTACGAACATGATACCGCTAATAAATAAACCTCGAAATAAAACTAAAATGCGACACACGGCATTATGATTGAATAGATATATACAAATGGTTATTCATATCATCGTTAAAATATTAATTTTATAAATAGAGCAACGTAACGCTAGTAAAAAATCAATTAACGATTGGGGTTTAAGCGGCGCGTGTGCGTGGTCGTAAAGAATAGATAATTTTATTTAGCGATTTTCAGTGGTATCATGTCTGTAATCACCATCAGACATCTGATTCCTGGCAGGTGGTTAGTAGGATTCTTGAGTGGCCAGCAAGATTATAGTGAGAATTCCTCTTATTGCTTAAAAGGAGGATGTGGGATACCTGTTTCCCATGGTACTCTATCTGGAAGTTCTTAGCGGACTCCTGTGTGACGCGGCCGCCGAAGTCGAGCTGGTAGACCTGGCTGTTCTCATTCCACATGGGAGCCTTGTTGTGCATCACGAGTTGTCGCCGCGAGGCATTGTTGCGCGTCTCGCTACACGACGAAATGCCACCCGCGCGTTTTAACTGTCAACAGACATTTAGATAAATCTCCGAACCACGCGTTGAGCGTCAGACACTCACGTCAATGCTGCCTCATATTCGCGTTGATATTACGAAGTAAATCTTA
The DNA here is from genome assembly GCA_949126905.1 of Amorpha juglandis. Taxonomy (NCBI): domain Eukaryota; kingdom Metazoa; phylum Arthropoda; class Insecta; order Lepidoptera; family Sphingidae; genus Amorpha; species Amorpha juglandis. The sequence goes on along the minus strand of OX421372.1, from coordinate 5,188,899 downwards.
AAGAACATTCGTTATTGACGCTTTTAGTAGCAAAAACATATTTTTGCCTGAATGGCCTCCTAAGTAACTATGAAAAAAATAATTCCTATATAATGGCACCTTGTTTCTGAGCTGAGCTTTCTGGAAGCTCTCCAAATCTCGGTAGTTCTTGCTGTTCACCTCGTTGTAGCCACCGTTCGAATATTCATCGTCGGAACTCTCGGACGGCTTCTTGTTTCTCCGTCGATTCAAAAGTGGCGAGTTGAGGAGTTGTCTGCCACAATAATTTAAAGAATAATTAATTATTTATAGTTTGCAAGCATGTTGCAAGTAGATATTTACAGTCTATGTCGTAATTGTGTCTATGGACGGCTATTATTACTTACCACCATGTGACGCGCTTGCATAAAAAAATAGTGTTCACGTATTAATAATACACACTGTTTATAATATAAAGGATGTATGGCAGTGACCATGTTTAACGTTAAACGTCCCATTTACAAACTTAGTAGTTAAGTTCGATCACCTTTTTATATATTGCTATTGGCTATAGATTAAAAAGTTTGTGTATTTCGATATACTAATGTCAATCATATGAATATGGAAATAAGGCAGAGTTTCGAACGTTATTAAATGATGTCTCCATGCCAGTTAGACTTACCGTATGGGCGAGGTGGAGGAGTAGCGCGAGGCGCGGGGCGTGGACGTGGCGGGGGGGGCGGCGTGCGAGCGAGCCGCGCGGGGCGACGCGGGCGCAGAGCTGGTCTCGCGCGCGCCCCCTCCCCCTCCCCCTCCGCCCCCGCCGCCCGCGCCGCGCACCGCACGCACCGCGCGCACCGCACGAGACGCCACCAGACGCAGCGCCAGCTGCTCCAGCGAGCCTACACACACACACTTGTCATCATTACGGGTATACAAACCCTAGCTCATTCTCGTATTACTAGCAGAGGCGTCTTTACCGGGTGTGCAGGGTGTGCGGTGCACACGGGCGCCGGGCGCAGCGTTCTAGGGGGCGCCGTCCGCCGGCCGAGCTCAACTCACACGCCCCCCGGGCATTTTCAAATGCACCTGCGCCCGTGTTATATGTTCTGTTTACAAGATCGCGCTAGGGTAATGATTGCACACGGGCGCTACATGGGCTAGAGACGCCTCTGATTACTAGACCAAGCGTCTTACCTACCTGTAATCCTCTATAGTGCCGCTCTTGTGATGTGAGCTTGTGAGGTAATCTACGCATTGGCAGAGTGCGTCTACTGATGTGACTTTTGCGCTCTGTGCTCAAGCGAATTGTAAGCAAACGCAATTATAAATGTGGAGAGTTGTTGATATCACGGACAAACCTGATTTAGGAGTGTGACCTGTTTAACTGGATTTGCGAGCTGATGGCTGCCTGAATCCGCATCAAATGGCTGCCAGTATGGAATCTTGAAAGGCTTAAGGATGTAAAAAAGGACGGACAGAGGTGAGCGTAAGCATCTACGTCTATACTAACTATAATACTTGCTGTAGTCGGAGTCGCTGTCTGTGGCTGACATGCGCGGCACCGGCGTCAGTACTGGCGAGGGGGGTGCGGGTGTTGTCGGCGCCGGGCACGGGGACGGGGAGGGGGAGGCACGTGCGCTGCACGACACGCACACGTACGCTTCAGCCCCGCTCTCACGCCGTTCTGTCCCCCCGCCCAGCCGACACACGGTACACACGGGCGCGTCCCTCCTCGGCCTTCGTGTACCCTCCTCCGCACTGGTGGCGCTAGTGTCTTCGCCACCGGTGCTCGGTTGGCGCGCGTGTCCTGAACATTCGTCTCTAGAGTCGGTGCGCGACGTTCTCCTCCCGCGATCCGCCGTCAACGCCATCTCACTGGAGTCCAGACTTCTCGATTTCCCACAACGGCGTAAGCTCGGTGTCTTAGTCGAATCAGGCTGACGTGCGTCCGCGTGTCGCGGATGACGTCGCGCTCGTCCGCGGCGGCGAGTGTTGACGAGCACGAGGCGACGGGGCGGCTCCCCGCGCAGTGCGGCGAGGCTGACATGTGCGTGCAGCGGGTCCACCAGGTCGAGGTATCCGACGCTACAGCTGCGCGTGATGGTGTCGTAGACCGGCAGGGTGGCGCAGACCGGGCTGATGGGCACGACGGTGGTGGTGCGTGCGACGCGCGGTTCTCGCGCGTGTCCCGAGGTGGAGGATTCGCCGGCGGCCTCCTCGTCGATGTATCGCAGATCGTCGCCTCGCTGCAGGTTGCGGAGCGCGTCGGTGCGTCGCCCTAACGCGTCCGGATGCACCTCGTGCTCATAGTTCCTGTTACATAATGACTTTAAAATTCTAGTGTTCATGTCGTACGCGACGTCGCTCCTACCGCATATATTTTTGCGCAACTTTGAGAGACAGTTGTCGGTGACGTGACCGTCGCACTTCTTGATGGTGACCTGTCGACTCGGTTCGAGGCCGAGGTTCAAGCTGAACGTCTGTTGCTCTATGTTGTTCAGGTTGCCCTTCAGAGCCGTGTTGTCTGACCTGACGCCGTAGTCAGTTCTGCCGCCGCCGCAGAAGTCTCCTCGGCCGCCACAGGTGACAGTTTGCGGGGAAGGCCTCTCGAATATTATATCTGTTGGAGCGACTGCGTTTTTCGGAGACTGTAGAGTTGGGACTGAGCTCTCACACCTTAGAGGAGAGATGGCGTGTCTGTTCGGTACACCTGCTGAGCTGTTTAACCTCCGCTCGGGTGCCTGGTTGGGATGTCTCACTGGAGTAGAGTACACACTTTCTGATACACTGTTCACACTATCGTTGGTATCGATGAACGGAAACTCATCATAGGATTCGGCGCGAGCAAGTGAAGGACTACTCGTATTATTATTATTGGATGCATATCCGTCGTTCTGATTTAAATTATTGGTATTGTTTATTCTGTCACTGAGCATCATTTTTCTTCTGATGTTATTGTTGGTGTGTGAAGGAGAATCGTTAGAATCGTTGGAATGGAACACTTCTTCCTCGTCCTCGGAAAATATGTTTGGGTTGAAATTCGGATCGGGACCCATGAAGTAGTCATCCCTCAGCTCTGTTATCATGAGAGTCATCTGCCTCGGTTGTAAATGAAGCAGTGAAGTCTTGTAAGTAACTTGGCCGAGGTTGGCAGGGACATTTTTGGCTAGGCCGTGCATTTTAAACTTAGTTCCCCATATGTTGGAAGTTACTTCTACTAAGCGGACGTCCTGCAATAAGACAAATAGTATTTAGTAGACTACTGAAATCCTAAAGCACAAGCACATAGAGAAGACGTAAGACGGAGTGAGGATGCAGCATACTTTCAAACTGTTTTCATACGAAATACAGTAGTTCTTTACAAGTGCAAATAACAATTGCATTGCGTTTCGTGGCTTGCCCCTACAATTTACTACAATTTGTGTCTGTATTAGAGGCACTGTATTTTGTACGTCTATAATGTCTTACGTTTTTTCTATGTGGCTTGTACCTAATTGTTGATGTTTCTAAGTTTTAACTAAGACAGACACGTACTTCGGGTAGAGAGTCGATGTAAGCCAATTCATCTGGAGCATCGTCTTTTTCGCTGGTGCTTCTTACTTTTCGTCTCTCGCGCGCTCTTCGGCGACGTTGTAACCTTGGAGACCCGGAACATCCTGTGAGGCCGATTTTAAGTAATGATGACGATTGTTTTAGTTTTTGAAGTGATAACTTCTTATGGGAGGGTGAACCGAAACGTTCCGTAACGCGAGCGGTCCATCGACCAGCCAGCGTTAGCAGACCTCCCTGGAACATCGATTATTTCGAATTCCCAGGTGGAGTCACACAGTGACCAGTCAGCTTGGACCGGACTTTGACCGGACTTCAACCGTTACTTTAATCGGACTTCAACTGGACTTTGACCGGACTTTGACCGGGCTATGACCGTTGTTTGACCGGACTTTGACAGGTCTTTGGCCGGACTTAGGCCGGACTTTGACCGGACTTAGACCGGACTTTGACCGGACTTCGACCGGACTTCATCCGGACTTTGACCGGACTTTAGCCGGACTTTTTTACGAGTGGTAGAGCCAAGCTGTAGACAGTTTTGTCTACAGCATGAATGGGCTGGCTCGACCGGATCGTTACCACTGTCTCACAGAAAACCGACGTAAAGTAGCGGCTTGCTGCTGCGTTTCGTACGGTGAGTGAGATATCCGGAAGCCCAAATCCCCTCCCCTTCCCAATCCCTAATTATCCCTTTCCTTTAAGGTCGGCAACGCACCCATGATTCTTCTGGTGATGGGCGTACATGGGCAGTGGAGATCACATACCATCAGGTGACCCACTTGCTCGTTTGCCGGCCTAGGCTATAAAAAAAAAAAAAAAAAAACTTCGACCGGACTTTGACAGGACTTTGATAGGGCTTTGACCGGATTATGACAAACTTCGACAGGACTTTAACCGGACTTCGACCGGACTTTAACCGGAATTCGACCGGACTTTGACAGGACTTTGACCGGGCTTTGACTGGATTTTGACAAGACATTGACTGAACTTTAACCGAATTTTGGCAGGACTTTGACCGGTATTTGACCGGATTTTGACAGGACATTGACCGGTATTTGACCGGATTTGGACCGGATTTTGACCGGATTTTTACCGGACTTAAACCGGACTTCGACCGGACTTTGATAGGGCTTTGACCGGATTTTGACCAACTTTGACAGGACTTAGACCGGATTTTGGCTGGTATTTGACCGGATTTCAACTGGACTTTAACCGGACTTCGACCGGACTTTGATAGGACTTTGACCGGATTTTGACAAGACTGACATTACTTTGACTGGACTTTAACCGGATTTTGGCAGGACTTTGACCGGTATTTGACCGGACTTTGACCGGTATTTGACCGGATTTCGACTGGACTTTTACCGGACTTCAACCGAACTTTGACAGGACTTTGATAGGGCTTTGACCGGATTTTGACAAGACTGACATTACTTTGACTGGACTTTAACCGGATTTTGGCAGGACTTTGACCGGTATTTGACCGGACGTTGACAGGGCTTTGACTGGACTTTGACCGGATTTTGACAGGACTTTGACTGGTATTTGACCGGACTTTGACCGGATTTTGACAGGACTTTGAGCGGTATTTGACCGGACTTTGACCGGACTTTGACCGAACTTTGATAGGACTTTGACCGGGCTTTGACCGGATTTTGACAAACTTTGACAAGACCTTGACCGGACTTTGACAGGACTTTTACTGCACTTTGACCGGACTTTTACAGGACTTTTACCGGGCTTCGACCGGACTTTGACCGGATTTTGACCTTACTTTGACAGGACTTCGACCGGACTTTGACCGGACTTAGACAGGACTTTGACCGGTGTTTGACCGGATTTCGACTTGGCTTTAACCGGACTTCGACCGGACTTTGACCGGGCTTTGACCGGATTTTGACAAGACTGACATTACTTTGACTGGACTTTAACCGGCTTCTGGCAGGACTTTGACCGGTATTTGACCGGACTTTGACAGGGCTTTGACTGGACTTTGACCGGATTTTGACAGGACTTTGACTGGACTTCGACCGGACTTTGACCGGGCTTTGACCGGATTTTGACAAGACTGACATTACTTTGACTGGACTTTAACCGGCTTCTGGCAGGACTTTGACCGGTATTTGACCGGACTTTGACAGGGCTTTGACTGGACTTTGACCGGATTTTGACAGGACTTTGACTGGTATTTGACCGGAATTCGACCGGACTTTGACCGGACTTTGACTGGACTTTGACCGGATTTTGACAGGACTTTGACCGGTATTTGACCGGACTTTGACAGGGCTTTGACATGACTTTGACCGGACTTCGTAACGTAACGCGTTACGGCGCCACTCTTGCTTCCCTTTCTCTCACGCATACGGCAGTAGTAGGCAGGCTCCTCTGCTCTCACTATAACCCACATTAGTTTAAGTTATCACTTCTGTCGAGCGTCCCGAGACGCACACTTTTTTTTTATCCGGCAATGTGTCTACACCTAATGCAACTCAAATATAATGTCCACTCTCAAGGGATACGATGTCTCTTGCCGGTCGGCAGAACTTTGCCGACCTGAAGTTATAAGATATACACTGACTAAGTCGCGAACGCGATTTGCCTGAACGAGCCGCTATGGTGGGTTTTTACAATGTGTATAGTAGTCGCTACCAGTCGGATACAAAAATAATAAGGTACTGCTGTTGTTTCATTTTTGGTTTAAGACTGTATGACTAGCGCGTTCAAAACCTCTGTTTACAATAGATGACAAAGGAGGAGGTTCTCAATTCGGCGATTTTTTTATTTACAAACTGTACTGCATGACTCACATGAGTCCCTTTTTTTAAATACATTCAGTGCGATGGTCCTGACCTAATGTTGCGTGTGCAACTGGATGCCAATTCAACTCTTTGTGCACGTCTACATGTGTGGTATATGTTTGTATAAATCGTGTGGGCTTGTCAATGATAGAAGACAACGGTTGCAGTCTCACTGATAAAAATCTAACTGACATTTTCCAAGGTCACGTACAAACATCAAGACGTGCACGTGCGAGCCGATATATGTGTTTTTTTATATCACAGGCCGGCAAACGAGCAAGTGGGTCACCTGGTTGTAAGTGATCTCCACCGCCCATGTACGCCCACCACCAGAAGAATCATGGGCGCGTTGCCAACCTTAAAGGAAAGGGATAATTGAGGCTATCAGCGCAAAAGTGGTGTAACCCACAATTTTTGTTAGATACGGTTTTGGTGTAAAATACATTATTTTTCATAATAAAAATGAGGTATTATATACGAATATTATTATATAACGAATAATGTATACGGTTTTGGTGTAAAATACATTATTTTTCATAATAAATATAATGTATTTTACACCAAAACCGTATCTAACGGAAGTTGTGGGTTACACCGCTTTTGCGCTGATATCCTCAATTAGGGATTGGGAAGAGGAGGGGATTTGGGCTTCCGGATATCTCACTCACCGTACGAAACGCAGCAGCATGCCGCTACTTTACGACGGTTTTTTGTGAGACAATGGTAACGACCCGGGCGAGCCAGCCCATTCATGCTGTAGACAAAACAGTCTACAGCATGGCTCTACCACTCATAATTCATATATTAAGACATTTTCCATGGAACAGAGGCAAAAAAACAATAGTACCTTTACAAAAACCATATTAAAGCATTGCCATTAACCTCCTCTACCTCTCAACTCGTGGCTCTATCACTCAGTGTGTGCTTACCTTCTTCGCGTTCAGTGTCTGAGGAGGAAGTATGCGCGGAGTTGTGCGCGGCGCGGCGAGGCGTGCGCGGCGTGCGGCCTGCACGCGGCGTGCCGCCCGCACTACCGGCACTACCCGCACTACCGACGCTACCAGCACTACCAGCACTACTACCGCTAGACGAGCTCCCAGCGCCGCTGCTACTGCTGCTGCTCTCACGCGCGGTCGCCATCGACGATGCATGCTCTGTACAAAAGTTTTACAATTACGCCTCTGCTTTTTATTACTTAATTTATTTATTTACTCTAGCAATATGATTAAATTTGATAATATGCAAGTAAACCTACTAATAAATATGCTTTATAGGGTTTACAAATAAATTGTTTAAATGCTTCGACGGACGGAGCCAGAAGAGAGGGGAAAGCGCTTTAGTAGAGGAGAAGGTGGTAATGTGGCCCCCCACTTTGTTTTTGAGGTCTCATGTGAAAAATAAAAGGAAAACATATGTAATGAATACATCATTAGTTTCCTTATTTACTTGCCAATACACTACATAATACGGAATAAAGAGAAATGCAACGGATAAATCTGAAATATATTTATTAAAAAAAATAGAAATTTTGCAATTTGAGATCAAGTGAGAGTAATATGGCACCCTACTGACTACTACTATGGAGAGACATTTCCATCACATCCCGATGAGTCGCTTTCAACTATTTCTTCATTATCGGAGCTACTGCTAGATGTTACGTCTCTTTGTTGCCAATTAAAACAGCCGGAATATCTGCTGAGCGAAAAGATTCATACAATTGGTTTTTCTAAGGTGACGATGTGAGCACCTTTGCTGCTGTAGTATTAGTTTTCTACCAAGAGGCTTATGCCTTGTGCATATCACATTCTTAGAAGCTGGAGACACTACACTTTGTCACGGCATCTATAAGTAAATAAAAAAATAAATATCACTCATGTATGTCATACAACCAATATGAGGGGGCCAAATTACCAATATTGTGGAATTTACAAATCAACCTCTAAAAATATGTAACATCAAATATTTTACGTACGTACCTTCAAAATCTAATAGGAAAACGTTAATCGAACACAATATCCAAATCTCAGATGCATAAACTCGGTATTTCCAGAAATATGCAATTAAATGCAAAACAATAACAAAGTTTTTGCGAGTGCAAGTTCAAACTGGCTCGAATAATAAACGCATGTGCTGACCTCTCATATTTTTTTTTTTGCTTAAAATCTAAATTGTCATTGATACTCCCGGAAAAAAAATTTAGCTTGATGACGTGATTCTAAGCTAGAAATATCGAAGGGGGCCATAATATCTGTGGGGGTCACATCACCACCTTCTCCTCTATTTACAAATATTTTAAGATATTATAACTAATAGATTCAGATTATATTTCCTTATTTCAAACTCTGCCTTCTACACTTCGTATTAATTTATTTAAAACATATACAGTTTCATAAAACTCTGTACAAAAACTGGTAACTGTCTATTTATGGACACATATAAAGCCATTTTTGAAGGGTTGTTGAAAAAAAACATACCTTCAGCCTGCGGGTCGAATATAACAAACTCGGGCCTTATCTTGCTTGTCCTGCGTCCTTTGAGCAGCGGCACCAGACCACCGAGGTGTTCTAGGTACAGCGTGTATGCTCCGGCCTCTTCATCATCATGCCGAAGCATGGTGCAGTGCAGTCGACCATCCGCCAATGGAGGGCGCGATACGAAGAGACGCAGCTCGTTTGTTTCGGGCACGTTACACTATGAATTATATAAACAACATGTTACGTTTCTTAGGTATTTGTTAATTAACTAAAAACACTGTATGTAGAAGACTTTTATTATGGTTTTTGTGTTTTATTCGGCCAATGAGATTGCCGGAGGCCCAGGACCACATCTCCTCAATTTCCATGTAACATTTCATCCACCTCCATTCTCTTTTTATCGATCGGAAATGTATATTCGATAAATCCTTTTTATTTTATGGAACCCTACTTTAAATAACCCTAAAATAAATGAGTAAACATATCAGAAGGATTTGATCTGTGTATGATTTCATCTTTAATGTGGACGGTTATTTTATGAATTGGATCACGACAATTGCCGCAACTGAATGAAAAATGTGATTAATTCGCGGAATCCGTGACGTATTCCCTTGGGTTCTGCAGAAGCCCTTCAGTAATTGCTGCTTTAATCTTTACATTATATTTAGAAGAAAGTTCTCATTCACCTGCGCGGAAAATCATTTATAGGCTTGGCGGAATGAAGGAACTCGGAATGCTGACGGTTCACGATATTGATTCGTCGGCTATTAGACCCTTAACTAACATATTATTATCTATGGTCACGAGTCTCGTGTCGATAGTATTATCGATACATGATACATACTCGTATAGTGTGCGCGAACAGGCTGTGTAGCGCGGGCTGCAGCCTCGGCGGGAGGGGGAGGCGGGAGGCGAGCCGCGGGTGCCGCAGCGCCTGCGCCGCTCTCACCCGCGCCAGCAGCTGCAGCGGCGCCACCACGCGCCACACGCGCGCCGTGCACACCGACCCGCCCACCACCACGAACAGGCGGCGAGCCGCGTGGCCCCATGTCAACGACGTCACGCGAGACTGCACCATGTACACACACATAACGCACACACACTATGGGACCGTCACGTGAGGGTTGAAAGAGGGGGAGGGGGTTTGGCAATAATCACGAAATATCACAAGGAGGGAGGGGGGTGTAGACTATCCCGCCCACACACCCGCCACTGTAACTACTGTAAGATATCACGTGGATTTATTTTGACAATGTACATTAAAAATGTTCCATGTACTAGTACAATATATGTATGTTTTTTGCATGATTACACCATTCCTTTAATATTATTTTTATGTCAGTCAAAAACAACCTGAAACCTTTCTGTCTAGACATTTTGTCATGGTCCTTAATTTCAGGAGTAAATTAGATTATACTTTATACCCGTATTTAAGATAATATTCTAAAATATTTAAGATTCTTTGTAGGTACTGGAACATACACGTGATTTTGGGTGGCGGAGGGGGGTTAGTCTTAAACCTCACCACGTATCACCAACGGGGGAGGCTGGGGCTAAAAAATGGTAAAAAAAACATCACGTGATTAATGGACGGCCCCTATCACTGATAGAACCCAGGCTTACTATAACTGAAACGATGTGAGTAACTGAAATTAACACTCGTTCACCATATCATGCAAGCAAAAAGTATATGAGTAAAGGTGAATGAAAGTCAGAATCACAGATATTATCTATGCCCTCCTATGTCCACAAAAATGTAATACGTAAATACGTTACAATTTTTTTTTTGTTTTTTATTCTGGCTCGGCAAAATGACTACGCCTCACCTGATGGTAAGTGTAGCGCAATCCAGGATAGTGTCGACCAACGACAAACAGTGTGTCTATCGTTGGTCGGCACGATCATGCCGGCCTGCCTAACTGCTTCTTCACACTCCGTTTAAAGGACCCAATTTTATAGGAAGGAGGGAACACGTGTGCCGGCAAACTATTCCACAGCTTAATGGTCCGGCAGAAGTAACATTTCGCGAACTTTTTAGTTCGAGCCGAGATGGAGGAGACCACGAAGCTGTGGTAACGCAAGCCAGCACACGTGGTTCTGTTAAGGAAAGGTGAGGATGGGATAAGGTCAAACAATTGTACTTGTTATTTAGTGGATGGCTAACATTATAGAGTTAGCTGGCTGATATAATTACCTGAGTATACGGTATTGGGACGGTGTAAATGAGTGCTCCGGTGTCCGAATAAAATTTAACCACGTTCTTGTACGGTGGTGCGTCGGGCGGCTCGTTCGGTTCTGTTGAATAATAAAACATATTAACCATACGCGCAAAATATCTTGGCCGAGGTGAAGTTAGTCACTTTACATACCCTTTACGCCCCCTATCACCCTTTATATTTGTTTAAATGCTCTCTGAAAAGTGACAACCATAGCCGCTACGCCATCTGTGAATATCTTCTGGCTGACCATATAATTCTGTGCGTATTGTGAACAGGTTTATTCTACTGTGGTCAAGGACCAAAACTCTATCAATAATTGTTTTTGTTTTAGTCCCAAAATAACCTCGCCTCCAAGTTTTTATTGTCAATTATTTATAATAATCGACTATCAACATCACTACTAATTGGCATAAGTCTCCTCTACTACTTTTCTCAATCTAGCCGAAACCGCGGGTGTAGGTAAGTATATAAACTTTCCTATATAAAAATTCATTAATGTGACGGCTATACTCCCCCAAAAGGAAGATTTCTATTAAGTGCTACATACGTTCAGATAAAATACCATTAAAGAGCTCATCAATCCTAAAGTCATCACAATTAATCAGGCGAACTGTCTCGAACATATCTTTTATGAGATTTGTCTCGTTTACGACCCGAGACGAATGTAAAGTACCCATATAATTGCGAACACATTTAAGTACTAAAACGCGTAAAACTCATGTCTATTGGCAATCATTTACAAAATTGGTCGTAAATTCAGTTACAGATTGAAAAGAACAGCTCCGTCTTGAATCGTTTATCACTCACGTGTCGTTTCCACGCGTCCCTTTTTCACATTTTCGTGCCAACTATTTATAAGTGAATCGCTACGTCACTACCTATCTATTGTGGATGTTCACAACTTACTCGTTTTATTGGTATTGTTGTGCTTCATACTCATTATTCATGGCAATGTTACTAAAAAACTTAATTGTATATATATCTCCTTACTAGACATTTTTTTGGATTGGAACGTTATAATTAATATGTACAACACGAATACTTATTGTACACTACGAATGCTAATGTGGTGAATTCAGAGATCGCAATAATTGTAATATTGGCACTAGAAAAGTGATGTAGCTTGCTGTTGTGTTTCGTACAGTAAGTAAGATTTCCGAAATTCATTATTCTTCTGGTGGTGGGCGTACATGAGCGGTGGAGATCACTTACCATCAGGTGACCCACTTGCTCGTTTGCCGGCCTATGCTAGATTTCCGAATACCCAAATTAATCCCATACCCCTTCCCAATCTCTACACTCTATGCTTCCTCTTTAAGGTCGGCAACGAATCCATGAATCTTTTGGTATTGTGGTTGATCATGGAAGTTGGAGATCGCTTACTATCAGGTGGTCCACTTGATTATTAGTCGCCGCCTACTATAAAGATGATATGAGAGGTCGTTTAATGTCTAAATAAATTAACTATTGGATAGAAAAGTAGAAAGCAAAACAATTAGTAAATTTATATCTCCAACAGCCTAGAAAGTTATTGCTATCAACTTTCAATAAATAATTTACCAGCTATGAGAGTGCCTGCGACCGCGAGTAGTTCCCTCGAGTTTGCCCATTCCATGGCGAGCGTGTTGCCCCGTAGGCCAGTCCGCACGCGCACGGGACTGACGTCATCGTGCCCGCGCAGCAACACGATCTCTCCGTTGCCCAGCGCAACCGCCAACACGTGCCCTCCATTGTTGTCACTACCCTCCTCCCCTTCTTCCATCTTGAACTTCTCGCACGACCACGCCATCGATGTAATACCACCTTCAGCGACAAGTTGTACCTATAGACAATATTAATAGATTAACCCTATCGTAGAACAGTCATATTTTAAATACGTAGCTAGCTATATTTCAGTTATCTATATTTTTCTCCTTACACTTGTTAATTTATTTCATAATTATAGTCTATAACTTGGGCTTGGCCGACCTGGTTGGCCAAGCTGCATGAAAGTTTTTTTCGTATTATTTACTCTGTCCCCAATTTTTTTCTCTCATATTTGTTTTTTTTAACCGACTTAAAAAAGGACGTGGTTCTCAATTCAGCGCTTATAATTGTTGATTTTTTATTACGTAGAATCTATAACAATCAGAGATAATGTAGCATCTATTCTGATGAGACAATCTTCAGAATTAGAGATCTAGAGATTAACCTCCTCCCATACCCTCCCAAACAAACTCCTCATATTAATTTTAATAATATAGTTAAATGGTTTTATAAATGTATAACTTAAGTACCTAACACCAAAAATATAGTAATATATGGTAAAAAATATTTCTTATGACACTCTGCTCAAAAAAATTGAGTTCGAAATCATTATTTTGTTTGTGAAATAGTTTTATGGTAGTCCTAATATTTAAGACACAAGATACGGAACGTTTACAACCTACAACATAAACACATGAATAAAATATTTTAATATTCAACTAAACCCCGAAAAGTCAGATAAAAATATCAATCACATTTTATTACCTACGTAATACCAGAGTGGTACGAAGTGGGCTCTTATATAAAGTATCCATCTCAATATTGGATACGCTATCAATTTCAAATTCCGAGCACGATCAGTGTTTGTTATACCTTTTTAATTAGCTACACTATATTGCCAGTAATGTTCGAAACAATGTAAAATTGTTACGTTAGACATAACACGGTTTTAAAGTATTACCGTCTTATTCATAAAAAGTTATGAAACACCTAAAGTGTTCTATAAGCTCGCTATAGGAAGATTGGCAAAAAATCGTATTCATAACAGCATTTTAACGCTAAACAGTTCTATAAACCTATCATAAAGTTATAGTGGCCTGGACCCTACTATAACAGTATTATAAGATACAAGATGGCCGAAATCACAACAGCTGATAACTATTAACTGACATTATTTTACAAAATTGAAGTAGGTACGTCGTACATAGTCAACATTGAAAATTAGTAGTTAGTTTAGAATTTACATTAAATAATATTGCTGATTTTATTTATAAAAAATCATGCAAGCGTTACGCTAGAAGTCATTGAAACGATTCAACAACTTAAAAATTGTACACGTCGAAGAAAAGTGTACCGATAGTACAGCTATGACTATGTACTTACATAAAATACCTCATAAAATTATTCAAAATATATCGAATTTGGTATCTAGTACGTAAATTATGCCAAGCCGACCCCTTTTTCACGTTCGTTTGCGTCCGTGTTTTTATTTTTAATTCGGACACTCTCCTTTATTAACTTTTTCAATATCATCTATTAAATAACTTCGTTCCAAAAGCATAAGCAAGCGTTAGTTTAGGAGGTGTAACAATGTTTCATTACTTTGGTCCAATTTTAGGTGTACCAGTACAAACCTTATCTTGCAACAACCAGTTTAAACTTCTCTGCCTTTTAATAATCTTTTGAGATTCCATCATTAAGTAATACTTTTACTTCGAAATTCGAATCAAATATAATCAAATACTTGTTGTATGTACAACGTTGATTACTTTATTAATTATTAAATTTGAAACGACTTTACGTTCCGTAGACAACAAAATATGGTTTTAAGACGTAATATTGTCTATGATTAGACGTTTTTGGACACTTTTTGGACAAACGATATGTATTATCTGTGGTCGATTCGGTATATTCGTCAAACTTTTTGGCGAACTTCATAATAATGGCAACATTTTTGCTTATAGACGATTATTAGTTATAGAAGGTTTATAGAACTGTTATGAATAAACAAATTTATCAAACGTTTCATAAGCCTATCGAACGTTTTAACTAATGAACGCTATAAACGTTCCATAAGCATTTTTTATGAATAAGACCGTAAGACTTTAAATTATCAGTAAATGAACGCTCGCAAACTATTACGTGGATAAATAATTTAAGTTTTATCGAAATCATAGGTAATGTAAATAACGATCATCAATCCAAAGCAATCTTTCCCAAATCTATCCTCAAAGCCTAATTTCTATCGGGAATTTGTATCGATCGTTTTTGATACTAGTACCTGTGAAACCATAGCGCCGTGGACATCCATAACAACGAGTTGTGCTGATGCCGTGCCGAGGTACACTTGGTTATCGTCAGGAGTCCAGCACCCGCATGTGATGCGCGCGTCCAGAGACAACATTGAAGACCAATAGCGTTGCCCTGCCACGGAGCCCACCAGGACGAAGCCATCCTGTGTAAATATATAATTCTAATTTTAAAAAATCGACGGCTTAATTTAGCTCTTACATAAAATATGCCAGTGAGCTCGAGTTTCCGCTATACTCGTAGGTACTCGCCCAAAGCTACTTACTGCTTTTATACTTCCCCATCTTTGTCTACCGTGTAACTACACCACGTAGCCTAAGGGCGTCCTACATTCTCCCTAGCCGAGATATCCAACATTTAATTAATATACAAAGATTCTAAGTATTTTCTTAAAAAATAATTATGCTTTAAATGGAAAATAAAACAACTTTGTAATTTCACGTTATTATGATATTTGTTTATTCTTGAATAGTCTAAGTAACATTAATATACTGCCCGTAATGAATTTAAAAGCTTCTTTTAATGGTAATCACGTGCCTACTTACTCCAGTCCCTTTAAATTAATTAGGCAATTTTGTCTTTCGAATTTGGTATATAATTTGCTTAAAATTATTTCATCTATGCCTACTGCTACATTTTATTATATCTACTTTTCTATATTATGCTTTTTAGGTATAAAACATAATTTTTTCAGGTACAAAAAAAGGATCAGATTCCCTCCCCTCAGCCAAAATTCCTTACAATCCATATGACTATAACAATAGTTTTATATCGTTATGTACAATTTGGGTTCAAATCCCACACATAAAGTTAATGATCAATTCTTAAATACATAATTAACTTATTACAAATATTTATACAAGTTTGTTGACATAGTACTATAATTTAATTGCTTATAAATGGTCAAAATAAATTTATATTATCGTCTCATTACTCAGATACGTTGATGGTTTTATGAAAAAATATTATACTCTGTACCGTCGGGATAAGTAAATAATAAATAAATAACACCCAATAGTCACACACATAGTCCTGACCCCACAGTAAGATACGAGTCTTGTGTCGTGGGTATCAGGAACTACGAGACACTTTCGGTCTCACAACACCCAGACCCCGAAATAAATATTTGTGGATTAGACAAATATATGCTCGGTGCGGGAATCGAACCCACGGCCTCACGTTTCACAGTCGGCTACTCGCCCACTGCGCTACGGAGGCTGTCGATAAGTAGTTTCATTGATGGTACTAATGCCATTAAACCTTGGATTTGAAGTAATACATAGGTTGGGTGGCAATATTACAGTTAAATTTGACTTGTTATTAAATACATTGGACATTTTCATGGAACGGAGGCAATAGTACCTTTAAAAAAACAATAGTACCTTTACAAAAACCATATTAATGCATTGCCATTAACGATGTGCTCGAAACCTCGCAAATCATGGGACGGAAATAAGCTCGGCGAACAACGGGCGCAGCAGTCGCACCTCTGCCTATCCTTTCGGGGATACAAGCGTGAACTTATGTTTTAACCGAACAATCTAATAGTAAGCGGGTAAATGTTTCAATTTCAGGACGGGTGTACCATTAATCAATTGAGTTTGGTTGCCAGATTCCTAAGTTTGACGATTTAAAGTTATGACACTTAAATTTGCGTAATATAATTAAACAATATGATCCTTTATTACGTAAACAGTAAAGCCACTGGCTTCACATTATCGTTGGAACACCTAGACGGATTACACGCTCAACCTTGTCAATAGAGCTGACAACCTGACGAATTAGATTAACGAAATGCCTATACATATAATAATTACCTTAAATTTTTCTGATGATCGGTGGATCGTGGATTAATATACCATACCTAACTATTAAATAGCTTTCCGTTATAAGAAATGGTATTTGATAAATACCTGGGTTCTAAGACTACTTCAAACTTAGGTATAGGTTTTGACAGTGGTAGAGCCACGCTGTAGACAGTTTTATCCACAGCATAAATGGGCCGGCTCCACCGGGTTGTTATCACTGTCTCAAAAAAACTGACGTAAAGTAGCGGCTTACTGCTGTGATTTGTACGGTGAGTGAGATCTCCGAAGGCCCAATTCTTCCTCGCCCTTTCCAATCCCTTAATTATCCCTTTCCTTAAGGTCGACAACGCGTCCATGATTTTTTGGGTATTGTGGGCGTTATAGGCAGTGGAGATCATTTATTAACAGATGACCCACTTGGTACATGAAAAACATTTTTCTATAATCGAAACCATATCGAAACCCAAACTAAACAAAACCGACATTAAATGATTAAAAGGTAGGTATTCTTTGAAATAAACTTGAGTACGAGAGAGAAAGAGAAGAGTTCGATAAAGGGCCTATAATTGCTAATGTATTGCCTAAGCTACGTAGAAATACAAGAAGATCAACAACTGACACACCATTCTTAATATCCATTTGTGTTTTCTACTTGCGTCGGCGCGTGTCATGTATTTTTGCCGCGGTGGCTACACAGAGAAGCCTTATAGCAAATTGGAACATTTTGACTCTTTCGAGGCTTTAGTTCACAAACGAATGAAACTAACGAGACGTTACGTGTACGAATACATCAGTAATAAAATCGATTCCACAGACGCGACGCAACGTCGTCGGGATTATTTCATCATTAAATCCCCAGAGCGAAACCCGCCGTGAATGTCATTAAATAAAAAGATTTCATTATATATCCTTCTCCGAACTTGGTTTTAATTATTTTAACAGTTGATCTGGGTCGGCATGTTTCATAATACCGTTTGTGTGAAATAGACAGATATAATCTAGAAAGCGAGAAACATTAGAGAAGTTACTTACACTTTATAGCACGAAATGTGGTTACTGGAACTTTAAAGTTATCCGTATCCTAGATTAGACTCTTGGGATGCCTGCCAAATTGTAATCTTATTCAAAATTAGTTACGTAATCCGTACAGAATGTAAAAATGTTATCTTTACAAGTGCGTTGCGTTTTATTTTGGAAATTTCAGGTACGCATAGTAAGATTAGTACACCTAGTAGTAGCCTTTTGCTGTATGTCGCAATTCGGCATAATGATTGCGACGGAATATAAACTATACACTCTTTGCTGCTGTTGTAGTTTCTGGTATGCGCTGTACAATTCAGTCTCTAAGGACAAGTACGATAATAGTAGGTATTAGGTACAGTACCGATAGTACTGGATTTAGTTCTAAAATACTTTCCAATACAGCTGTGAGTACTAAAAACGTATCACCGTTATGTTAATATTTGGTGCTACTATTACTAACTTCAGTTTATACAAGCAGAGGCAGCAGTGTCAATAAAATTAGACGTCCATTTTCTTGAACATCCAGTACTAATTATACTGTCAGTTAATTTCCGAACGCTGTGAAGTGTAAACCCACTATAATAACAAAATTGTCTACTAAAACCGTAGGTAAGTTTTATCAGAACTGACCTGGTAGCAAATAAGTGCCATGCGGCCGTCATGCGACCAGGAGAAGTGTGTGACGGGAGTGCTCCTGTCGTTGATCAGCTCGATGCTCCACCGGCCCTCGTACTTGATCCACACGAAGATCACGCCGGAGCTATCGCACGACGCCAACTTTTGGTACGGTTCGTTCCATTTCACTAGAATCACCTGCGGAAATATCCATTACTACCACAAAATGTTAAATAAATGACGCTGGACATTACTATTTTTCTGTTTCGGGAATACATCCTGGGGCTATTAGATAACGAGACTGACCCTGTAAAACATTTTATTTTGATTTTATACATATTTACTTATTATCATACATAGAGGAGGGAAGTATATGTATACCTTCTATACATATACTTCCCTCCTCTTTCAATTCAAGACAATTCCACAACCGAGCTGATACTGATTTAGTCAAAACCAAAAGATAGATATTAGATACACAAAATAAAATAAAACTAGTAACATAGGTACATGCGACAAAGGATAAAAATAAACTGTATATTTGAATAAGTTCATGTCGTGAAAACCTCAGTGTGTCGGTTGAAAGTAATTCGGTATTAGGTTACTACATTGCTTTAGGCGACGCAATTTTTTAAAAAGAAACTTATATTTTTCGTTACTTTTATAAACAAATAGACCTTTACTAGAAAGGAAAGTAGGCATACACAAATATACAATAAAGATTCAAAAACTAAGCAGTCCTATAATTCGGTACCTACCTATCAAATTATCTTGAATGTTATTATCCCTTACGTAGACGTTGTAAGCTTTCAGCTTAGGGTGAAATATGAAGCGTATGCCACATAATGTAAACTTATTGTAATTTGTCACAGAGGTATATATGTATATATCTCCTGTCACTACATATGTGGAGGTTTGTGTCCAGGGAGCAGGCTATTTGTGACATTCATAAATTCTTATAATCCTATTGATTATCTAACTATCTATATGGATTTAAATAAGTAAATATTATAAGTACCAGTATTATTAGATTTATCATCGATACATAAAATTTAACACAACTAACAGACAAATGAAAAAAGTTAAACGCGACATCTGCCTCTGAAACAATATACGTTATACTCGACGGTATTATTTGACGATATGAACTGACATCAGAGACAAGTGATATTACATTCCACATGCACGGCATGTAAGTTAAGTACTTAAACAAAACAGTCTGAGTGTGCGGGAATCCAGCTATAACGTAGTTCCACCTACTTGTACGAGAACAAACGGCGGTAATTGCACGTGACAGCCACTGAATTATGGGTTTGAGTATTAACACTCCTGTGTAGGTATACCAGCACATAACATAGCGTATAGCACATACATCTGGTAGGAGATCATATTATTATCAACCACGTGTTCAAATATTATGTTTACTCAGGTTTATTCTATAATTATTAACCTTTGTGGATATAGACTGTGCTGTATTCTTGTGTGAGTGTACAGTGGCGAGAATACAATGATGTATCGTGGAGGCGACAGCTTACGTGCCGCAGTATGTGGGTGGCCAGCTGCGAAGCAAAAGGAGTTTATTTCCAGCACCGAGACAATTTTTTTGTGTGATCCACTAATATTTGTTTCGGGTCTGGGTGTGGTGGGTCCCTTGTGGTTGCTGATATCCAAGAATGATAGGTCAGAACTATGTATGTGTGTGACTATTGTGATAGAGTTCAATATTTTCGTGATGGTTTCTTCTTACAGAGGTTATGGAGAATTCTAATTATTTTTTATTACAATAACCTGTTATCGTCTTTGCGGCTAACGAAGTATAGTCATGGAAGAACCAATAAAAAGCACCTTACAAAAAAAGTGGCTATGTACATATTTCTTTTGATAGAAGCAGGGAAAAAGAGAAAACAAAAGAAAAGTTTGACAGCCTCCGTGGCGCAGTGGGCGAGTAGCCGACTGTGAAACGTGAGGCCGTGGGTTCGATTCCCGCACCGAGCAAATATTTGTCTGATCCACAAATATTTGTTTCGGGGTCTGGGTGTTCTGAGACCGAAAGTCTCTCGTAGTTCCTGATACCCACGACACAAGACTCGTATCTTACTGTGGGGTCAGGGCTATGTGTGTGACTGTTGGGTGTTAATTACTATAATTATTAAAGTATTTTTTTTTTGGAAATAACGAATAATCAGAATGAATGGACGAGAACCACATCCGAAGACGTCCCGTATAAAATGTGACTAGCTTAGGAGAATAGGAACTATTTGTAGGTTAGGAGATTATAGTCTTCTTTTTCTAATAATACCATTACTTTGCATCTATGGGCTGAGAGGATGACAACCAACAGCTTACAGGACCCTATGCCAAATCTATCGACCAACAGACGAGGTAATGACGATTAGCGACCCGCCAACCAGTTTTGTACCAGCGGGCCAGAATCACCATTCGCCTTTAAGGAGAATCCTTAATCCAGTCAAGGAACAACGAGGCGGAAGAAACTGTAATTATCCCAACGGATAGTAAAATTATTTGGATTAACAATAGCTCTTTAACCCTTGATAGAACATTACATTCTCACAAAAGTAATTACATCGTAATTATGCTTCTGTTTAATAACAGAAGGTAGAGTGTCGCTAATAGCCCAATAAAACAACAGTAATTATTAATGACTGTACATGATATATTAAATTAATTTAACACAATAAGATAACCGTTTGTAAACATTATTAGAAACTAAGGTAGCAGAGAAGAGTTGCATCTTTGTTGCAAATAACATTTGGAAATAAAGTTGAAAATAACAAGGCGCTTTTAAATGCGACACAAAGAACCGCGTGAAGCATTCGAGCAGCTTTCTTTATATCTCAAACGAAAACCTCCACTGGCTCGTTGAGCACATTGGGTAAAATAGAATTTCTTTTTTCAGTATAATGAAGAATAGTATCTAAATACAAAGGTAGATGTTTAAACGTAGAGTTTTTTTATTAACGATATTACATATCAAAAAGAAATGTATAAATATCAAACCCTATTTTTATATTAAAACATCATCATTATCGTAATTAGCAACAACAAAGAAATATATAAAGAAAAACATTCTCAACGATAAAAGCCAGATATATCATAAGTTTTTTGAGGAAGGTCAAGTTTGCTTTCAAGGCGAGACAATGCAGATATTATCCATGTGATATACGTAAACGATGGTGTTGGCCAAACAAGAGAGCATGTTTCAGACGATATTGATTTTTGTGTATAATTTACTATGCGAATTAAGCTTATCATGGCCACTACAAGGACATTTTATTAATATATTTTCCACCAAAGCATAACAGCAATATAAAATAACATTCATACGGGGCTCAGGCTAAAAATATTTAGGCTTATTTGCTTCATCCCCGCAATATTCACTGCAGGGATTGTATAGCTACTTAAGTGCTGCTAGACCTTGACTCATGTTATCAATAGTTATATAACCGAGGAAGCTCTTTAGTCTGCGAGTTCCGCAGTAAGCCATTCAAAACTCATTTCGTAATGCGGTCACCACTACCTTGTTATACAAATGTTTGCCTATGGAAGTATATGGTTTCTATAACCGAATAGAGATATGAAGAAAGGAAATTGAAAACAAATATAGGAAAAGAATCGTCCATTATTTCTAATTTATCTCAACTACATATATTTAAGCCAAGAATAACATTAAAATATACGCATTGTCTAGATTAAATATGTTCTTACAACAAAACCATAAATAAGATTCTGATTTACACTAAAACTAGGTCGATCTTAGGGAGAGTTTAACAAAATAAAGGAATAAATATTCGGTACCATATTTTCTCGAATGAATTTATATTTTTTTTGGCTAAATTAGGTTATATTACCGCCACGTAGTGCGGAGTATCGTAATTGGAAATACGGAGGGCAAGAGAGCTCGAAGATGGTCTCCAAGCAGATGGACTGATCAAGTAATGGACTTATCTTCATCCAAATTCAGCTCGGTAGTTATAAGCGCGATTGACAGAAACCGATGGAGGCAGATCATTCGATCCAAGAGTGGAGCATCCAATGATGATCACGATCTTCAGAGATGACGGACCGAGGGACGGATCAGAGAGAGAGAGAGAGAGAGAGAGGGAAAGGTTGTATTATCGTCAACCCACCCTCGACACAATCGATTTATAGTTATCTTGGTTCATGCAGATATCGTAAAAAAAAAAAATTTACTCGATTTTCACTAGATAGTTCACGACAGAAATCCTATCAAATTCTTCAAACTTTCAGTACCTAGACGGAGCTCGCCTCTTACTAAATATGCCGAACCACACTGCCAACCATTTTAGCCTAAGACTTATCGTTTCCATTACAGATGTGACCAGACCCCTCGACTGCTTAATTATTGAAGTATCAGTGACTTTGCTCTTTTGATGGATTTTCTCGTGGAGCCTTTCTTAATAGAAACTTATGTAAATTGTGTAAATTAATTTTGCTTCGCATCAGTTTCGAGAACTAATAAGATTATTGAAACGTTATGTTAAGCACTGTGGTGTAGGCTGCTAGATGATAGGACTTTGAAAACTAACCAAAGCATATACAATCTAGATCCTACAACGTTGTTTTGCAAACTTCGTCTCTTCTAATTGCATAACTTGTCAGAAGTTTGTGTACTCTTAGTTCTTACCATGGAACTGAGTAATTATTCTGAGTGTACATTTTATACGTTGCATCATATTGATGTCCTGACAACTAGACCACTTATTGACTTTATTGTTGTCTATTAAATTACTGAAACAAGCATAAGGCTAGAAGGATTTCCTGTAATCACCTTGCCTTCGATGATTCATATTGATACTAACTGATGTTGTGGACTGGTAAGTGTACATTATAAATTACAACTGTTACTCATTTTCATATAACATAATTTCGTTATTAAGTTTAAGGTGTTTTCAGAAATAACAAATCAACAATAAACACAAAACGATTGCATCGAATTAAAAATAGTAAAGCTACATTTACTCTACATGGGTACAAACAAATAAACCGCAACTTAATAATAAAAACATTAAATAGTATAGCACACAATGAACGTAACTATTTACGTTGATCTAATATTATTTGCGCCTATAAAATTTAACCATTTATTCTGATAAACAAAATGGGCTGTCACGTCGCTTTCAATAATTATTATACTTAAGAGGCTCTTACTGCCATCCACCTACTAAAAGGCCGATTAGTGATTAGTCCAAAATTTGAGTAATGGTCAAAGATGTGGGTAATAGTGTCCTTAAATCTTTAAGATTCATTATATATTTGTAGGGGATAATAAAACTAGAAGTGGGCAATAACTTTTCTAAAATGTATTACAATTCATTTAAGGCCATTTTTTTACCAGAACTCAAAACTGGGTTTATTCAATTACCGGTCTTTTAGTAAACGGATGGGAGCAGTTAGAGTGCCAAGAGGAATTAAAGCTGTTATTAAAAATTCTGTCACTTAGTTTAGAATGAAAGAAATTAAATGACGAGTAAGATGTTGAGGATTGAGGACTCACGTCAGATCTATGTCCGCGTAAGTTGTAGTTGGTGCGGAGCGGCAGCTCATGCGGTCGACGCACGTGGGATGACGTGAACGTGACGCCCACGACGCCGCGCACGTTGCCCGTCGCCAGCCAACCCTCCTGGTAGTAGTTGTTTCGGTTCAGCTTCCAACCCTCCTCCTAATATATAATACACAATTTAATCACTATAAAACACGCAATTCACTAAAATTGGAATTCCTCAATACCGTTCGAATTTCTGCAGCTAATTTGTTTAAATTAACGCCATTTTTAAGTTCTAATGTATCCTAGATTCTGTAATTAGGAATATCTTTTAGAAATGCTCGCTGTTTAATTTGACCTTGCGATAATGGCGAAAGTAATTAGTCGTGTCGTTAAGTGTTATATTTATACGAAGGTGGAATGTAACTAATAATTAATGTTATAAGGCGACTAGAATGGGGCATGTTACAAAACAAGTCTAGCAGTTCTGTACAATATGCAATACCTATGTTTCCTATTCTTATCAAGATTACACACATTTTTATCCGCCGATTAGATCAAATTATCACTCGCTTTATTTTATATTCGTGA
The DNA here is from genome assembly GCA_949126905.1 of Amorpha juglandis. Lineage (NCBI taxonomy): Eukaryota > Metazoa > Arthropoda > Insecta > Lepidoptera > Sphingidae > Amorpha > Amorpha juglandis. The sequence continues at coordinate 5,164,281 of OX421372.1, read as the reverse complement.
ACTTTAAAGTTTTTAAGGTTCCTGAAACCATCGCTCTCTATTGATAAAAAAAATATTAACTTGGTACATTAAATAAGGTAGCATGTTTTTTTACATTTTGCATATCTTATATCTTTAAATGAGCAATTCTTGTATATATATATATATATATATATATATATATATATATATATATATACCTATATAATTGGAATCTCGGAATCGGCTCCAACGATTTTCATGAAATTTAGTATATAGACGGTTTCGGGGGCGATAAATCAATCTAGCTAGGAATCATTTTTAGAAAATGTCATTTTATTTGTGTTTTATCAACTTAAAGTAGTCTCAATTAAAACTGAAAAATATGACTATATATATAAAAATGAATCGCTGTGCGTGTATCTCGCCAAAACTCGAGATTGGCTGTACCGATTTGGCTAATTCTGATCTTGAAATATTTGTGGAAGTTCAGGGAAGGTTTACCCGGTGAGAAAAAATGAGTAACATAAATAATAAGTAAAGGAAAACACTAAAAACGACAACTTAATTTTCCAATACAAACTGTTCCTGGGTATAAAACACTTGATGTCTTTTTGATGTGAAACATCTATAAGCACAGGTATAAACCGGATTGTTGGAGGGACAGGACAGGGACAGGACAGGGACAGGACAGGGACAGGACAGGGACAGGACAGGGACAGGACAGGGACGGGACAGGGACGGGACAGGGACGGGACGGGGACGGGACGGGACAGGGACGGGACAGGGACGGGACAGGGACGGGACAGGGACGGGACAGGGACGGGACAGGGTCGGGACAGGGACGGGACAGGGACGGGACAGGGACGGGACAGGGGGGAGGTGGAAGACGACCTGACTTAGGTCGTAGAAGTCAATTAAATGTGCGACGGGCTACCTCACGTGCAATGGTGCAGTACCTCACTTAATTGCATTTAATGTAAATTAAACATTTGTATTAAGTTTTCACCAGATTTTACACAAATATATGTAGGTGATACGAAGTTCTATAGATTAAGATTAGTAATTAATTAATTAAGTCAATGAGTGTTTGCTTTGAGGTTAGACTTAATTCCTGACATCTATTGCCGAATAATACTACTTTTTTTTTTTCACCCGAGCAAAGCTCGGTCGCCCAGGTACTATGTAGTTAATCGTCGTACCAATAAGTAGCCGTTGTGACGTAAAGTTTTATAAAATGTATTTACTAAACATATACTACCAATAACATGTGACCTATGTGTCTTTACTGAAAATTGTCAGGCAAATTGACAAGGTTATCAACTCCATGAGGAATTTACAAGAGCTTAGAGTGCTTTTAGGTTCTCGTCGCTTTGAAACATACTCTACTTACAAGGTTAACCCAATCTTGTCAAAAATAGTATCAAGGTTCTGTATCCTATAGTTTGTTTCATAGATTTATTTTGCGAGCAAAATGGGTATCTTGTGAATAATCCATGAGCCGTCCTTTCTGTTGAAACTGTTTTCACAATTATTTTCTTTCTTTGTATGGGTTGCCAAGAGTACATTATTTCTTGTGAAAAGTTTATACCGTGTAAAAGATTAAAGGAAATGAACGCGTAATGTAATAAAGTTCCAGCTTGTTTTACACGCACAGACGTCATTAATAGGAAGCTCGAGCAATTAACCAGGCACGTAATGGTGCATGCCCTATCACGATGGCGGAAGACCGGAGATCGAAAGCGAAATTGGCAATTAGCTGAATATTACGCGTTTCGACACCTACCGTTAATACGTCTATCGGCGCCCAATTAGGACAATTTTGTTACTAACATGCCATACTCAGTACATGACAATGCAATCAACAGGTTGTAACGTTGTCGCGCATGAAAGACAATTGTTTGATTACCTATTTACGATACCAACTTTACAAATCGGAAATTCTAGTTTCGCTGTCCAAATACACCTCAAATGTGTAAGGGATCTCGTAGATAAGAGGCTTACTTGTTCTTTAATCAATCAGTTTTGTATGTGCCCAGTTAGATAGACGGTCTAAACGGTACCACTACTAACACACTAATTATGTGGTTTACATTTTTACCTTTGTGTAATTTGGAAATTGGTAAAATACACTTTTGTACGCGAGTCGTATCCATATATTTTTATTTAAGTTACTCAGCTAGAACTTTGTGTAGTTTGTGTTTAAGCTATCATTTGCAAATCATTTACGTCTGGATAGGTATGATAAGTAATTATGTACCTATTCTGAGAAGATTATTTCCCCACCAAACCACCTCGCTTCTTCCTCTCTGCTTGATCACCAAACCAAGTGTTGTAGTCTGAATTTTTTAGACTGTCTTCCTCATTCCATCATAAATCCTTTTCACTTTCCTGCAGTTGCGACGGACTGGGCATAGCACTGGGATCTTTCCGTCCTTCTGGCGGAATATCCTTGTCCTCTCTCGATAATTCGTAGTCCAACCCTTGTCAACCACTTCCGGCCCATATCCCTTCTCCCTTTTCTATCCAAGGTGCTTAAGGCCTATGACTACAAGCAACTATCCATGTTTGCACACCTGAACAGCCTGTTAAGTCCACTGCAGTCCAGTTTCAGACCTGCTGATGATATCAGGGCGGTTCACCCACTATTGCCTGAAGAATTTTCCACCGTGTAAAACCAAGACAATTCTTGTACAAACTCTGACCTTCCCTATCTTCGATTATGGTGACATGAGCTATTTTCATCTCAATGCAGATCTTCTAAACAAACATGCCCGTATCCTTAATAAATGCATTGGATTCACTTTCACTGCAGCATTGTAATTCTGGTTCCGCACTTCACTTAATTTAGCACTTCACTTAATTTATAGGGATGTGATCAATCTTATCGATGTTAATATTTATTATTATAAGCACTTACTGTTAGGTGTATGTAGCGACCCTTAAATATGGCCACACCTTTTTGTAACACGTTGTTTAACTCCTTAAACCAAAATAATCCTTGTGATAGAATAAAAAACGTGACGTGTTACTTTTACGGCACTATAAACAAAACGTTTAAATAACAAATAAAACACCATTAAAACGATTCTGCAGCTCTGTATGTATATCGGTCGCAGGAAACCTCCATTCCGATAATTTTAGTATAGCGCAAATTGTCCAGATCATCATTAAGTGGAGTACAATCAACATTTTAATGCGAAATCAATCAAAGTCATTCAAAGATGCCTCGATATATTAAATTCGCATTTCCGTTCCAATAGCCATCTTTCATTCATTTTTCTGGATTCAGCGTCCATCCCTGAAGACTGCGATCGGCAAGATAAAAGTCATTAAAGAGTTAAATCGGGCGGAAAGTTCAAATTAATGGTGCCACTTCATAATGAGTTACAGACCCAGTAGTCACCTGCCACGTGCCCACGCCCTCATGGACCCTGGGACCCTGTACTGATAGTAATGCCAACGACTTGCTGGAATATTTTTATGGAATTAAAAAGACTATGTTTAAAATAGGAAACTAATGAAAAGAAAATCCAAGGTGCAAGCCATTAGATATAATATACTTTTTATAGCATAGGCCGGCAAACGACCAAATAGGTCACCTGACGGTAAGTGATCTCAAACCACCCGTGACCGCTTACAATCGAGCCGTCGCCGACCTTAAAGGAAAAGTATTATGAAAGAGAGGGGGATTTGAGCCTCCGGGTATTTCACTCATCGTACGAATCGGATCAGCAAGCTACTACTTCACGTTGCTTTTCTATGAGACTCTCTCTCCTGTGTGTGCGCGTGTGTGTGTGCGTGTGTGCGTGCGTGTATCAATAGAAAGAGAGTAAGGACGACGGCAGAAGAGTCACTGTCTCACAAATCAAAATCAAGCTGACACACACAGCAATGCTGAAGGCATACAAACAAGTCCAACTATCTATCTTAGGGTACCTAGATTTTTATTGCAGAACCTGGCAGATTTAATGTTGTACAATTTTACAATGTTCTATATCAAGGTAATATTAAAGAATTTGGATAAAGCTCGAACGAAAATAATCATTAAATAAATTTTGTTACATAATACTTGAAATATAGATACCAAATCAATTATTTTTAGTTCTATTTTTCGTTAGTTTTAAGTTCATGATCAAAATCAACCTACATTTAAAGATTTAGGTTTATTAGAAACACCTAAAACAAACTCTCATAGGTACTGCGGTACGTGCAGATTAAGGCATCTTCTCACTTTAAAAGTGCCTCAAAAATAGGCTGTTTTTGCGATTTTTTTCGAGGATTTTTGCTTAAAATTATGGGATAAAACGGATCCTATGTAATAAACACATCTTTCAAGTACATGAAAAAATTAATTTATTTTATTTTTTTAAACAATTATTATAATACATCAGTAGCATCGAAAAACCCGTGTAAAAATGTTATGGTCGTGGCTTGTTGATGGTATCTCCGAGACGGGTCGTCTGAAACAAAAAAATAAAACTGTTTTAGATTCAGTATGTCAGTGGCTATAGCGCATATCATCAGATTTTTGATATTCGCGAAAATAACAAAATGGCGCACGTTTTTCGAAAAAGTAAAAAAAAACCACGATTTTTTTGCAGTTTTTTGTAAAAAAAAAATTCTTAAAATCAAAATTTCAAAAATCTGATGATATGCGCTATAGCCACTGACATACTGAATCTAAAACAGTTTTATTTTTTTGTTTCAGACGACCCGTCTCGGAGATACCATCAACAAGCCACGACCATAACATTTTTACACGGGTTTTTCGATGCTACTGATGTATTATAATAATTGTTTAAAAAAATAAAATAAATTAATTTTTTCATGTACTTGAAAGATGTGTTTATTACATAGGATCCGTTTTATCCCATAATTTTAAGCAAAAATCCTCGAAAAAAATCGCAAAAACAGCCTATTTTTGAGGCACTTTTAAAGTGAGAAGATGCCTTAAATCATAGCTCTACAGTTAAGGCCGTTCCCTAACAGTGTTTTGACATCTATTTCATACAAAATGTGTAAAAAATTTACTGCCAGTAAGCAAATCTGTCGGTAAACAGAATACTGGAAACGGCCATTACTCGTGCGTAATATACTTACGTACTGGGTACATAGAGTTTTATTATGGTTTGAATCTAATTCGAAGATTTTTATGCATTTCTATAGAAGCGAATCAAGTATTGACTGAAATCTGTATAAATGTATTTTATCCAGAGAAATTGAATTTAATATCATACGGATAAAATGCAATGCGAAGGAGGCTAATTGAATGTGAGCCTTGCTTCCATCATATTGGCCCGACGCTGCTCGCTCCCGCTTCGCTAAATTGCTACTACCTACTGCGCGATTTAGCCGAACTCATCTACAGGAAACCCGATGAAATCACTGCAAATGGCTTTCCATCAACAAGAAATGCAGAAGCGATGTTTTATTAGTATTGGGTTCTTAATTAGCGAAATTTTTAGACGAGAACAGGCACTCTAGCTCCAGCAAAACATTATCTACGGTGTTTATTATTGGAAAATTGTTTATGTAATCAAAACTAAATTAACGCCATGGAATTCAGTCATTAAAATCATTTTCGTCCAAGGACAGGAACACAATAATTTAAATCATTGAATTTCATGCTATATCGATAAGTATAAGCTGCTAATGTGACAATGGTAGATTTAGGCTACGATAAGACCGCACTACGCGAGGTATGACCATTACAAAGGATTTTGTCTAATAATAACAGTATCGCATACAACGTGTGTAAGAAATTCTAAATATAAATATAACTGATTAGTAAAACTGTGGCAGGCACGATGCTTTCTCATTTTGGGTGAGTGTACGGAACTAGCAATGCAGCGGTCGAACACTATTCACTATTCTGTATTCAGCAACATATTGTCTTACCTCGGGCAGCTCGTCGGGCACCTTGCCCATCCATGACAGCGACAAGATAGTGCAATCACACTTGGCGTTCACGTTCCTCTCGAAGTGGAGATGCATGTTCGCTGATCTGACTTACACAAATAACTTCAATTTCAAACAAACATCGTCAAATCACTGAGCGGCTACGCGCGATACTGAAAAAATTCGCTGCGAAGAGAGCACGGTGCGTTCGGTGCACATTTTACAGGAATTAATTTGTCGATGTTAGTTTAGGGAATGGTTTACGGCGGTGGAGGTACGAGGTGGGACGGGAGACGCGTCGGTGGTGTGGTGCGTCGTCCGTCGGTGGCGCACGACCGAAGTGACAGAGGGTGACAAGGCTTCGAGCTCGCAACGGGCGGCGCAGGGTATTGATTGCGCGGGGACCGCGCGCCTGCCCACGACCTCTGTCGGCCGCGCGGATCACCCGTGCCAAGGGAAAACCCGTGGAAAACACATTGAGATGGCGCTGAAAATTTAAAAATCCGCACCGGCTAGGGCTAGTTGGGTAATATGCCACAAGTTATAGGATCAAGCGCCTTGCCTGCATTATGTGATGACTTCCTATTTACTCCATGTAGTTCGTAAATATTTTATACTCCTTATGTAGATAGATAGGGGCAGATGAATTTTTCGCTGAACAAATAACATACTTAAGCCCACACATTTATCCTAAAAGGGGTAGGCAAGGATGCAACTAGTGCACCCCTGTTACGCCGATCTTATTTCCGTTCCATGATGTGATATGGTTTAAGTCTATCACCATACGGGGCACAAATTCCAATCATGGGTAATTTGTGATTTTTCAAATTAAAAAATCAAACTCAATTTGTGATTGCCTGGCTGGGACTCCCTGGAACTGACTGGAACTGGACTGGAAACCCAGGACTCTATTCTAAATGAATCTTTGTGGTAGTCTTCTATATCAAAAATATTATTACTGTGACGTCTATATTCGTTGCTTCGTTTCGGATTTATAGAATAGGGGTCCAGGATCTAACAGTCAGGCTTAGTATCCTGCCTAGACTAAAGAGGCGATTGTCTCAATATGAAAGGTAAGGGTAATTTATTATTTATATTTACCTATAATAATGATATATTATAAATAGAATACCTATATAATTTTCATAAGTAATGCTGGCCATGTATATTTAAATATACTTAAAGAGAATTTTTTAATGGAAGACCAAAACTTACATTTTCAACAAAATACGGTATACGAGTAGACTTGAAGGAAAACTATTTTAAATTAAGAACTATATGTTTCTCCACTAAAATGTGACTAAATTTGACCATTACTGTTGTGTAGGATTTTGCCATATTTTACTTAACTAGAGTCATAAATAAAAATAATAAAGTAAATTAGATTTATTTTCATAAATCTAATGCAATCAAAAATAGTTTAACGTAAATATACTAAAAATAGGTATTTTGAAAAAAACTCAAGTCGAACTAGTTGGGGCAAGCCAAAACACACAAAATATCACCTAGAAGAGGGGTTCGAAAAATCGTCAAAATCACCTCACGTAATTAATGGACGTCCCCTTACCTACTCCAAGCCCATTAATGCTTAATCAAATATGGAACATACATATGCCACCATAATTATTATTAAACAAGTGAAAACACTAAGCATTCAGAAAATATATTATTATAAATACGTAATAAAACTATTATAATATCCACAAAACATTCCATTTATTAAAAACTTACAAAATTAAAAATATCACAAAGCAATGATATCACAGATTATCAGACAGATATTTCAAACATGATTACTGGATTCGAACTTCTTCGAGACTTCCCCATGTGTAGCCGGACTTCACTTTAACCGGCAGCGGTACTTTCAACTTAACCGTTTCTTCCATCACATGTTTCAGCACGTTTATGAAAGAGTTCTTGATCGAGTCATGCACTTCGTAGATTAATTCGTCGTGCATTTGTAGGATAAGGCGAGGTTTCGGGTCGCAGCCGTCAGTCTTCGTGTCTATGGCACACATTGCTGCTTTGGCGATGTCCGCGGCTGACCCTTGAATGGTTGTGTTCACTGCTTGACGTTCTGAAGCTCCTAGAAAGAGAGTTGGCTTTTTATAACTTATATAAACTTTTTTTATAGCATAGCCGGCAAACGAGCAAGTGGGTCATCTGATGGTAAATGATCTCCACCCATGTCCGACCACAATAACAGAAAGTCATGGCCGCGTTGCCGACCTTAAAGCAAAGGGATGATTAGGGATTGGTAAGGGGAGAGGGATTTGCGCCTCTAAATATCGCACTCATCGTAGGAAACGCAGCAGCAAGCCGCTACATTACGTCGTCGGTTTTCTATGAGACAGTGGTAACGACCCGGTCGAGCAGGCCCATTCATGCTGTAGACAGTAGTAGTGCTGTAATCTACAGCGTTCATTCAGTGCCATCCGAAAGAAAAAAAAATTACAAATCATCGACTAGTCACATCTGCCATGCTGACTTAGAATGCAATGTATACAAAAGATATAACTGAAGCAATAAAGCTGAACTCGATAACAGAAAATTGCTAAGGCTCATTTCTGAGCCTTACGTTTTTAACCAAATTTGATTATCACAATTTCCAGTGACTTTACACTTATTTCGGTGTTTGATATCTTTTTGATCGTCATAGGCATTATGAACTTCACTATAATCAACCTTAAGCTGCTGTTTGTGACTTTCATAAGCTAGATTATAATTCATCTTTATTCGAATCCTGATAATCCATTATGAGATACCATAATGAGTCTTAACACAATTCGGATACTCATGTTAAGTTGACAAATTATAATTTTAATCAAATTCAATTTCCCTTCACAAAAGTTTTTGGCGATATACAATTCGCCTTTGAAGAAAAAGCCGCGTGTAACCCGCCCGATATCACGGAAATAGTTGTAGTAGTGCCCTTATTCATGGAATTTATTTAACCAAACTCGAGCGATGAATTTGTCTCAACTATATTTTGCTCACCGTCTCGGCTATATCTCGCTCAATAAGTATTATAGTCAATTTTTGCTCACTTTTCAGTGCGACCATTGAACCTGTTACATTTCGATTCTCAGTTAAAAATTTGATTCTCGCCACATCGCGCAATAACCAGCTAAAATATGTAAATAAAATATATATAAGTACAAGAGTACTCACCTTTCTTATACAAGACATTGCTATTGATATTGGGCAGGTACCGCCTCCTTTTCGTGAGTGTTTCAACGTAACCTTTGTTCCGGCACTCGTCGACGACAGATTGCGTGAACTTTTTCACAGCCGGGTACGTTTTATAAAAGGAGTCCATAAACGCGGCCGCCTCCATCTCCGACACGTCGAGGTACTGCGCTAATGTTTTATTACCCATTCCGTACAAGATTCCGTAACATAGTTGCTTCGCCTTTTGACGAAGATCGTCGTCCACCTACAAATATTTTATTTTACAGACACCGAGCCGCGCTGTATAATATCTCTGTGTGACTTTTATGCCCTGAAGGGCATATTGAAAGATGTGATTTTTATGTATTTTGTGAATTTTAGACATAAAGATGTTTTATATAGTAGTACTAGTTGTTATATATATAGATAGGTGAGATGCAATTAGAATTTTCAGGAAACCGATTTTATTTGCATTTTCTTGAAGTATTGTTTCGAGAATATTCTCTACAAATTTAAAGTTGATCCGATAATAATTTTCCGAGATATCCCACAATTAGGAAGTTATAGCCAATTGTTAAAACAATTTGTTTAGACATTACAATTACTAAATATTTCGAGAAGCTCTCTATGGCGTATTGTCACAAAATATTTGCATTTATATGCTTACCAACTTCGATTGACTCACGAACTTAAACCTATTGGCCACGCACAGCAACGAGACTTCGTTGAATGAATTATGCAACAACAAAATAATCTTTAGCAAAGCCGTAGAGGCCATTTACCCGACAATCGACATGCTATTTCGTACCCAACCCTATATAATGAAGAAAAAAATATTTGTATAAACATTTTGGAACATCCTTTTTTGAATTGAACGCCTCGTCACACAAATTAAAATTGCATATTTGCAGTGCAGCTCCCACACACGTAGCAAGACTAATGAAAGTAAAGTGTTCAATCTATATCCAACAGATTTAAGCAGCTGAAAATTCTTTCTGTACCACCACTTACCTCTATATCAATAATCGATACTACTTACCTCGTCTTCCGGCAAATTGCTCCACGAAGACGCTATAGCCTTGAACACATCAATATCTGACTTCATGATTTTCATCAACACTGGATCTTCGCTGAAATGTGTCAGCACTCTCATTTCCAGCTGACAATAATCCGCAGACACCATCACGTGACTTGGAGCAGCCTTGAATATATTCCTGCAGTTGAATTCCATTACATCTTCGCTAGTGGTCTGGTCTAAGCTGAGATAGTGCAGTGGAATGGAGAATGTCCGCGGCACATTCTGCAGGTTCGGCTCATGCATACTGATCCTGCCTGTGCAGGTGTGCATTGTATACAAAGGGTTTATCCTGCCAATGAAATGCAGTTTTAGCAACGTTGTTTAATGAAATGTTAAAATCTGGATGTCGTATTGTGTGTATCATTTGTATGTGCAAGTCAAAATTTTCCCAAATTCCCTTTCCCGGAACTGAAAGAGCCTCGTCCAAGGAATTTACTTTATTTTATTTTAATGTAAATCGGTGAAATTGTGATAGTGAAATTACATACCTATATTTTTCTAATTAAAGTCGGGGGTTTTTAATTTAATCGGGATGTAACCGATTGTTTCGATAATTGTTATAAATGTTATAAAGTACTTTGCATCATAACTAATCATGAACATTCCGAAAACATATTCGTGATTAAGACTAAACGTGCATTTTTCGGCTATTTTGAACTCGGACAGAACAGCTGGATAAGCATTATTCGCAAATCTATAAAATTAAGTCCCAAGTATAAGCCTTGGTTTAGATAATTATTCCACGTTTGGTTCAATTTATTCTGGAATTGTGTATATATATAATTTTACGCCCGAAATACGTCGAGGGCATTTTACATCTAGTTTGATTATACGAGTACTGATGCTTGATACTAAAATTGGGTAAGTAGTTTGATTTCTGGTATATATATTTTTTATAGCATAGGCCGGCAAACAAGCAAGTGGGTCACCTGACAGTAAGTGATCTCCACCGCCCATCTACGCCCACAATACCTGAAGAATCATGGGCGCGATGCCGACCTTAAAGGAAAGGGAAAATTAGGGATTTGGAAGGGTAGGGGTTTGGGCCTCCGGATATCTCACTCACCGTATGAAACGCAGCAGCAAGCCGCTACTTTACGTCGGTTTTCTGTTAGACCGTGGTAACGATCCGGTCCGGCCGGCCCATTAATGCTGTAGACAAAACCTGTTTCCTACTAGGCAGACACAACAGATTTGCACTTGCTACGATCCTTTAACACCTGTTTGTCTTTATTCACTTTCATAGTATAATACTATTCTAATATATTTCATATTATAATAGTTCGACTTAATCCTTAAAATACGAGATATCCTATTGTTTTACAATTAGCATTGAAAAGACAATATATGACACAAGAGTCACCATTAAGCTCACATGTACGGTTTCATAGTGATACAACAAGTTATCAAATAATTTTAAAACAGGAATTTGAAAAAGAAAACAAACACGATAAAATAATTAAAAACAAGGAGTATGTACTAGTCTCGGCAAAAATACCGCAGTTCCATTCTACGCCTGTCGTCTGCTGCAATCTCATGATTACTTCATAGGTCACATTTACGTGACGCGAGTAGCGACTATAATAACTGCGACTCGATAATATTTTCCCATAGAAAAATTGTACGTGTTAAACAAAGAAAGTGGAGGTGCTGTCAGTGCGTTTAATTAATGAACCCCTCGAAACGGGCCTCCGCGGGGAGGTGGGGCGCTAGGGGCGGTAACAATATAACACAATACATATACTTTTAAGACTGTGTACAATGTGTTACGGTTGCAATTCTATGCACACATTATATTTGATGTTCCATCGGCGTTGTTATGAACTTCAGGTACTTATTGAAGTATAGTTTATGATGTTTTATACGGATTACCGCGCTTATGAGCCTACGTCGGAATTACCCATATAACATCGTAACAAAAATATTGGCGACAACACATTGACATATCAAAAAATATCTTATCTATATATAAAAACGAACGTTTGTCTGTATGTCCTTTATAGAATCGTAAACTATGCATTTGACCATGTGATGATCTTTAGCAAAGTTGTTGTGCATGAGCCCACGGGGTTTCTGAGTTGGGACGACCAATTTTCGACAGATGGCGCCACTGTTAGGCTACTTTTATGCCGGAAAAAGCAGATCACGCGGACGGAGCCGTAAGGGACAGCTAGTTATTTATAAATACTAATGAAGTTTCAGTCTAAAGCCGACAGTAATGCCCTAATGAAACGTTGTTGTTATAAAGCAAATTAATTAGTACGCAGCGTGGTGTAAATAACATGATAAAAAGCATGGTGTAATCATATAAAACTTGTATATTATTATGTCAGGCCATCAAATCACACCGCGCCGAGCCCTTCATGCACTGAAATAGAAGGTTAACAGCATCATCTAAAAGAGACTCTATTGCTTTGTTACACAGAACAAGCTGATGAGCTGAAAATGCACAATTACTACAGACGCGTTGTATGTACTCGTTAGTTAATAACACAAGCAGCCTGCCCCATAATCATACAATGAAAAGTAGCTGTACCTATACATGTTTTCTATAAATACTAATTTTGAACAACGGAGTATGTCGGAGTACGACGGTGTATATTTTGTTTTTTATTTTTTGTTTTGTAATGAGTAAGAGGTCCTCTTCGTTAGACATACACTTCTTAGCACAGCTTAGTTAGACACAATTTTCGTCGTTTTCTAGTCTTTTTATAAATCGCGTTCAGAGTCAGAAGAGTGTTTAACTAATCATTGCTTAAGTAACGTTTTGATTAAATAAAGTTATAAGAAAGTTTATTAGTAAGGTATTGCAAAGACACTACCAGATTTTCTTAGAATCAGTTACGTTTGTTTACGGCACATCTCACGAGTTTACGAGGAAAAGCAATACAATCGTATCATAGGACACAGATTCACTCAATATAAAACAGATTGAACGACAGCGACCCTTTACAGATGCGCACATTATAAGGAATTCACTTACCTATCCCCTTCGGTGTATATACACGCTTTCTCAGTCAACGGATAAAGTGTTTTGGTCAGAATTGAATTTAGTTTCCTCCAATATATAACAATGCTGGCCATGGGACTGTGATGGGACGTTAATACACTTTTCTTCGTACTCACTTTACGAATACCGTTGTTTATACATAAAACCTTAAAAACAAGCCATTGTCAAAGAACCTCTTGGGAAATTAGGACGGCATCATCACGATTTTCGCGCTTTCAAAGCCGCAGTGCTGCAGTCCAATTTCGGTCAACGAACAAAACTACGACACTACAATACTAACACACACGAACATCATCATGTGCGCAGACACAAAGAAGTATTTTTCTTTTACAGGTATGTAAGTACGACACAGCATTTTCTGTTTTTATTAATGAAGAATTTAAAACTAATTGTAGCTGAGAGCATTTTAAAAAATGTAATTTGCAAAAGTAACGAAATAAATCCGATATAAAATATTTATTAAATACCTTGGCAACGTCTTTGGATGAATTAAAGTTGAAATGATACCCGCACAATTTAAACGCTTTCTTTTGCAGAAGTTCCTGTGAATTTCGCACATCAATCAAAAGCCTCGACGCTAGATCTTTATCAACGGTGATACCGTAATGCTCGCAGTTGGCGAGAATCTTTGAAACTTGGATTTCGATATCTGCCGATGGGATTAAACGAATGTAATGAGAGTTCATGACACTTGACAAATAATAAAGTATTAAAAACCAACCAATCGTGCTTTGAAGATGTTTTTGCAAATATTGTTCTTGTTGTTGCGCAATCATTCCCACCGCCCATGCTTTTATACACATGTCTTCAAATACATCTAAGTTCCTTATTTTCCGCTGTCTATTATCAATTGTTACTGAAGTTGCTGACCAGTCTATTTTGCAGTATTTCTTCATCTAAAAAATTAATAAGTACATAACTAACACAATGACCTATTTACATGAGTATTTCGATCAAAAATAGATACTTACTAAATACGCAATATTTGGTATCTTCTCATCGCTATCGATTAACCATTCGGCAAGGGAAATATCCACACAAGAAGCCTGTACATCTATACCAAGCCACCGTTTTACGTGAAAATTTAAGGTTTTTAGTGATAATATTTTTAACGTAATATTTTTACGAAACCATGAACATAATATATTTTTAATCATGGAAATATTACCCTTAAAAGCGCGTAAGTCAAAGTACATGCATGTCATTGGTTCAAAACAAAAAGCAATGCCTTGTATGGCACATGGATTAACTTCTCTTCTAGGGGATTTGACATTCAATATGCTGCTCCCTATAATTTCATTGAAGGGTAAAACAGTACTTTTTATATTCAAATACATTGATGTTGTTTCTAGATTTCTAATCACGTGTATATTATCGTAAATATCATTGTCTTTTAATAAAAAACAATTTAATTTATAATTGTTGATTCCCATACAATATTGTTTTGATTTATCACTTTTTATAATTATTTCGCACAACGTATATTTTGTTCTGATATTTACAGTCTGTAAACTATCAATTTTCTTCTTCTTTGCAGCTGATTGCGACGATTGTTTATCATTTTGAGGAAGACGTTTAAAGGGACTTTTAAAATAATTTTCTTTTACAGTTTCGTTAACTTGTTGTGTCTCTATTTCTACTATATCATCAGACACATTAAAACATAAATTTGTATCTTGATTTTCATCGTCTTCTTCATACACTAATTTGATATCCTCATCATTATCAACGGGAACTAATGTAGATTTAAAAGCATTAAGTATTGATTCGGTGTTCAAAGCTTCAAAATCCGACGTTGTTTCTTGTTTAATAAGCAAGTTTGTTTTGTTGTCAAGCAATTTATTTGGAACTAAGTCTATTGGCAGGCTATCGTTAAAAATACTAGAACTATCACCTTCAGAAGAAAAAAGACTTACATCTTTGATAGATGTACTTTTAGATGGAGTTATTTTATCGGTATTGTCGACTTCAGTCCCAGAAACTTCAATTTTATCATCAATCTCGCCAAAACTAATATTCGGTGAAAACATTTTATCCGAAGTGCGTAGTTTTGTAATATTTTCAAGGGCCGTCTCAGTTAAGTTTAAGGAATCCCATACAATTTCATCTCTGATTTCTAATTTTGGACTTTTACTATCATAACATATAACATTTTGAAGGGTAGATTCATTTTCCAATGGTTTATTATTAACGTTTCCAACTTCATTTTTGCCATTTGTTACATTGAGAGTTTTGTGTAAAAATATAGGATTTTTAGTCATAAATTTTACATCAGGACTGGAATTTTCAGAGTTAGCATAGACTTCATTGATATTATTTTGACTAGATTTGTTTAGCAAATTATTCACAAGATTATCTGTATTGGCTGCCTCTTTAATCTGCATGATTGAACAACTCTTATGAACATCAAGCATCATTGGATCATTTGCTTCTTTTTCATATAATCCATTTTCTTCATATAAATCTTTAAAGGTTTTTGCAGATTTTGGTGTCTCATTATTCCATTTAATATCACTTACGCCAATCTCTTTTTCCAAATATTTTCTAGCTTCAACAATAAGATTTAAAGCAGCTTCTTTTGCAGTCATTCCACAGTAACCAGTCACCCAAATGTTTTTTATTTTGTTACGTTTTTTCACATCATTATCGTCATCACCCTCTCTCTCTTTCTCACTCTCAAATGGGACTGCTTTGAGTAATACATTTTCTATTACATTTACATCAGCTAAAGCAATACTCGATATTGTTTCATAGCCTGCATCAAATAGCGTACGCGCCCTTTTACCGTTCAACGAAGGCAGCCCCATTAATTCAACTAACTCGGAGTGGATACCAAAATGTAAACGATCCTGAAACTGTGATATTAACATTTCCATATTCCTCCAACCTAATTGCCGACAAAAAGCTGTCACCATACCTGAAACAATCAAGTTACATATCTCGTCCTACATATGATTACACACATTACAAACATTAACAATTTTTAGTCCTGAAGAATAGACAGTAATCCATTATCTATTAAATATACCTGCAAAAGTAGCTGCTGCCTGTTGAAGACTTTGTAAGAAACCTCGAGCACATTGAAATTTTGTTGCAACCTCAGGCAGTGGTATTTCATTCACTAAATCTTGTAAAGCCAAAGCTGTATAAAATCTGAAACAAAATAATATATTGAGTAACACAGCTGATAGATTGATAGTTTTGAATATGCCAACATATATAATATAGATATATATTTTATAGTTGTATTATAAATTACCGTTTATGAATGTTTAACTTGTTTTGGTCACTCTTCATTTTGGTGCCTCCTCTTACATTACGTATAATAAAGCTTTCTTGCACACCAACTAACTCTCCCACCCGTTTCATAGCTTTTGTTAATGACTCCCACAAAGTCAACAAATGCAACCAATCAATATTACTCCACTGACTGCTAACACTGTATGGAGTCACTAAGTAGATTAAATGAAGATCCGTCTCTAGAACAAGACATTGCCGAGCCTTTTGTAGCTCACAAAATAATGACAGACCATCATTTGGAGCCATTGATGATGAAAGACAAGCTTTACCCAAAGGTGTAGCAACATAATTTTTCTCACCATCATCATCCTGAATCCTTACTAGTTCAAAGTTTCTCAATTTTTCTAGTGTGTTCTCTAGAAGAAAATGTTGTGATGGTGTAACATCCTGCTGATTATACAGTAATGTACATTTGGCATATAAATCTAAATCTTCTTTTGTACTGACTACCTGACTTGCTATCATCTCTAAAACAGCCCTCATGAACTTATCTTCACTTTCAATACAACTTTTCACAGGTTCCAATTCACCTATCATCAAATCAATTCCAATCTGCTTTTCTGCCTCAGTGCAAATAAGTATACTTTCACCTTTTGTATCTCGTCCCATCCTACCAGCTCGCCCAACCATTTGCTTGTAGCTTAATATATCAATCGGTTGCCTTTGAAAAACGGGTGACCTGATTATTACCCTCCTGGCAGGTAAATTGACACCAGAGCTCAATGTTGATGTAGCAACTAAAACTCTTATTGCCCCAGACTTAAAAGCACCTTCAATAATATCTCTCTCATCAAATGTCAGACCAGCATGATGGTATGCAACTCCAAATGATATTGTTCTTTTTAAAAAATCATCTAAACCCACTGGGCAGTTTTTAAGTTGTTCCAATACTTCTGTAATGTATTCTACACTTAATTGTTTTCTTAAAAGGCTTCCTATTTCCCCACCTTCACATCCAAGTTTATTAAATGAAGATGATATAGATTGTGCTAAGTTTTCACATCTATTCTTAGTCATACAAAAGATTAAAACAGAACAGCCATCTTTAAGAGTATCTAAGCAAATGTTCAATACATTATCATTATTAATAAAAGATTTATTGAAATTGTTTACAAAATTAATAGAGTTCTGATGTTTATCATAATATTTGTTGCCAATCAAACAATATTCATCCAGAGGAATAGGACGGAATTCAGTTATAAATAATTCAGCAGTCAACCAGTGTGCCAACATCTTCAAGTTCGGTAATGTAGCAGACATGCCAACTATCTGTGTTTGGACATATTCTGATTTAGAAGAAATATATTTAATTTTTGTAAGTAACAGTTCCAATATGTACCCTCTGTGAGAATCTCCGAGCAGATGTAATTCATCAACAATAACTGCACCCAACTCTGATATGCTACCTTCATCCAAAAGTTTGTTTATTAAGCTATTTGCTTTCTCAATAGTACAAATAGCCAGATGGACTGCCTGAAAACCTCCTGGAGGTGCCTGTGATCCCATAAAACCTTCCACTCTAATTCCACAACTTGATAAAATATCTTGTAAGTAGAACATTTTTTCTCTCACAATAGACACAAATGGTAAGATTATAATAACTTTTTTTCGCCGTTCGAGGATGGTTTTTATTGTAATTATTTCAGCAACTAGAGTCTTACCTGCAGAAGTAGGGGCAGAGTATACTAAGTTACAACCATCTAAAAGCACTTTTGAATTACTTAGGCAGGATACTTGCCAGTCAAACATCTCTGTGATGCCTCTTTCTGCATATTTCCTTGTTATTTCCAGTGGCAATCCCCAGTCTTTTAACTTTTTACTCATAATTTTGGAATTTATTGGTGTACAAATATTAATACAGTTGGAACAGTCCAATATTGTTTTATTTTGGAATGATGCATTGATTTTGTCATATTGCGGATATTTGTTTGTTTTTGTGTTATTATAATCATTTTGTTCTTCGGAAACATATTTTTTAACTACACTTAAAGAACTTTGTATAGAGAATGAAGTATCAAAGCAATTGTTTAAAAAGCTGACGTTTTCAGCCAATAATTGCGAGTCTAATACTTCATTATTTAACTGAGCCATTATTTCATACAATTAATTCAAATCAACTTGTTTTCCATGGCAACGTGTGAACTCTCGGTAAAGAGAGTATTATATTCCATTTGAATTGTGAGCACAGATCACTATATTAGTAAATTGTGAGTGTGACTGTTTGTGACAGAACTATAAACAAAAACAAAACACCTGATGACTAGAGTCGTCGAAAAAATATCGATATATTGATGTTTTCTCAGCGATACATTGATATTTTTGGCGATATATTTTAATCCGCTCTAAATACATGCAATCGATACCATCTCAGTAACAGAAAATAAACAAGTGTTTTTTCTTTAAGTTGGCATTGATCGAAATTTTATTTATATTATCGTTAGTAATTAATATTGTTTATTGTTGAGAATTTTTTTTAAGCTTTCGTCTTATCGTAGTGTTTTCGAAATATTCAAAAGTTAATTCAGACCCTGTTAAAAAGTAAATGTAAGGATGGATGAAGGTATAAACATTGACTATTCATATTTTTATTCTCAACACTGAACTTAGCGCACTCTGGTGGTGCACTCTAGTGCACCACCAGTGCAACGTGAATTAGTTTTCTAAAACTAATTCACGTTCCAATTAGCATTAAGCACACTTCGGCATTGTGCGCCACTGAGTCGCATTATGCTCTGTAATTGGAAAACAGGGACAGATTCCATATATAGAGGGGATATGAAGCTCTGATATGAAGTATGTTTTGAAGTGATAACTTCTTATGGGAGGGTAAACTGATTCGTAACGTAACGCAAGCTGTAGGTAGGCTCTTCCCCTCTCACTTTAACCCACATTAGTTTAAGTTATTATGTAATATAAATTGTCATTTTTGTGTACGATAGTTTGTAATAATGTAAAGGGAGTGCGCGCTCCATAGAGAAAAAACAGTCCAAAATCTGTGACCTTGAAAAGAGGGAGAGGCACATAAGTATTTCTTCTCTGTCTAGTAGGGTGTCCATGCTATAACGATATTGAGAATATTATCTTGTGTTATGGCTAAGGTACAATATGAAATTTAAAAAAATAAGTTAGCGTCTTTAGAATAAATACTTAATTTGATTTAATGTTCCAAAAGTACATAGTTCAATTTTAACTATACATTATATATACATTATAACGTTCATTCATATGAGCCATGTTTTGCAATGTTCATTAAATGGTAATTTTGAAATTTAATGTCTACACTGGACTATTTTCCCAATGTTGAAAAAACAAATACTAACTTGGGTGCCTCTCTTTTTACAAAAAATAAGGACCGATATGATTGGTTTATGTGCACACTCCCTCTATATTATTACTCCAGACATACAGATATCCCGGGCCCCAAATCCCCCTCCTTTTCCCATACCTTAATTATCCTTTTACTCTATGGTTGGCAACGTGCCTATGATTCGAATGGCGTTATGGACGTGTATAGGCGGTAGAGATCACTTACCATCAGGTGACCCACTTGCTTATTTGCTGGCAAATAATAATAATAATAATAATAATAATTTATTTCAACCAAAGTAAACACATTTTTACAAGTTTTACAATGAGACCCAAACTAAGCGTTTATGCCTGTATCTTGGGCCTCTGGAGCACGAGTAACAGAAATACCAGAAAGTGTATCACTATGAGAGGATGCAATTACTTAAATTATTATATTTGAAGGACTAGGACAGTGTTAGGACATAAGGTGTATGAGGTTAGTATTAACTGTAATTGTGATTGTATTTAATCACAATCTTGTGTGTGTTGTGTGTGTGTGTGTGTGTGTATATATATATATGTGTGTAAAGATATAAATTTTTGTGGTCAACCAGAAGAAGTACGACAATTCGAACTTCACTCTAGTAAATGTTCTACCTCAGCATATGAGAGTTTCAGTAACCAACTTTTTACTGTTTTTTTGCATAAATAGGCATTGCTACCTTTTATGTCACAGACTTTACAAACTTTATTGTAGGTGTTAGGCAGTGAAAAATTTGGACAGCGTCTGGCCAACAGAGATTTAGAACAAATGAGCGGAATTCTGTAGGTTCGTCTGGTTATTAGGTCCTCGTAGTCAGGACGACATCTTATTTGGTGGTGAGTTTTAAGAGTGGCATTGAGCACAAACAAGTGTCGTACTCTGAGAACTGGGAAGGCTTCGTAGAGATCATCAGTAGGGAAACGAAAAGGCTTCTTGAGCATTACCTTCAATATAGCTCGCTGAGCTCTCTCTGCTTGAATCAGGTAGCTTTTCCCCGCGGAACCCCAAATTGTTATGCAGTACTGAATTATTGTTTGACATAGGGCGGTATACACTAATTTTAGAACATCAAGAGATGAACAATCTCTTAGCCTTTTCATAACATGAATTAACTTTCTTAGTCGACCTGAGAGATCCGATATATGTTGTTTGTAATTTAGGTTTTCATCCACCGTAACGCCTAAGTACTTCAATGCTGATGTGCGATCGATAAAACTACAGTTACATATAGAATTGGCTTTTGAAGCATCGTCATAACAGTTATGTAATTTTATTACGAAATCTTGAGGAGGACCAGATAAGGCAGTCTTGGAGAAGGCTATAAATTTAGTCTTTTTGACATTAAGTGTCAGAAGATTGGTGTCCAGAATTTTACTGATTTTTGCTAGACCATTTTCAGCATGGGTCTGTGCCATTTTCCAACTAGTTCCATGAAATAGAATAGCAGTGTCATCGGCATAAGCAATAATGTCTGCGTTTTTGAGAGGCTGCCTTAGGATGTCGTTTACATACAGTGTAAACAGGGTAGGGCCGAGTATACTACCCTGTGGAACCCCAAAATCCACGGAAAGCTGCTTGCTGACATTATCTTTAATCTTGAGACACTGCTTACGGTTAGAGAGATAGCTCTTGAACCATTCCAAAGATAATCCTCTGATACCTGATGATTCAAGTTTTTTCAAGAGCAAATCAATCGAAACCGTGTCGAATGCCCTAGCGAGATCTAAAAACACTCCGATACAGTTTTCGCCATTGTCGACAAAGGATGACACCGAGTTGACGAGAAGCGTTACAGCATCTTCTGTCGACTTACCCTTTCGGAAGCCAAACTGACGGTCTGAAATGAGATTGTTCTTCTCCAGAAAAGGTACCAAACGATTGCTGACAATTTTTTCTAACACTTTGGATAGAACACTAAGTAAGGCAATGGGTCTGTAGTTATCTGGGATTCCTTTTTGTCCACTTTTGAAAATAGGCGACACGGCAGCAACTTTCCAATAGTCAGGGAATTTACCTGAAGTTAGACTTAAGTTATATATGTAAGTCAAAGGTATAACGAGGGAAGGAAGAGATTTCTTTATTAGGGCAACAGATAATTTGTCTAAACCTGGGGAGCTGTCATTTTTGAAATTAGATATTATTTTAGAGATCTCGTAAGCATCCGTGGGGTTTAAAAATAGAGAGTGAACCACAGATTTTTGTGCTCTGTATGATTTGGTAAGAGATTCTTGAGTCTCTTGAAGCCTATTAAGGATGTTATCAGCTAGGTTTTTTCCTACTGAGGCAAAATGTTGGTTACAAAAATGGAGTGAGGTAGAAGGATCTTGTCTACATTTTAACAATTCGTCAGCACTATTATTACGAGATGAAGGCTGACAGATGTTCTTAATAGATTTCCATAGATTTTTTGGATTGTCTCGATTACTCTCAAGTTGTTGGTTATTATATAAATTTTTAAGTTTACGTAGCAGCTTGTTACAAAAATTTCTGTACCTTTTGTATATTTTTTGGCGCTCAGCGTCGTTAGGAAAAGCTTTAGATTCGATATGGAGTTTGTCCCTATGTCTCATACACTTAATCAAACCAGGAGTGATCCACGGTTTGAGGTTTATTAATTTCCGACCGGTTTTTACCTTATGGGTATGCTGGCTTATTACTTTGTCAAGTATTACGTAGAATCGTGATAATGCGCTATCCACAGATGGGTCATTTAGAACGACTAGCCAATCTGTTGCGTTAATGTCAGCTACGGCTGCATCAATATCTAATCTCAGTCGCCAGCGAGTTTTATGGTTTTCACGGATCCTAGTCAGAGATAATCCGGCTATTATGATGTCATGATCGGTAATTGAGGATTTACATACTAACCCGAACGTGACCGAAGGGGATCGTATGAATGTGTGATCCAAGCACGCCTGCCCTCTTGTTGGTTTGGAAATTGCGGGAAGTAAACAATGTGAAGCCATAAGGCAAAGGTATGTGGATACTTGATTATGTGTTGGATTACAAATATCTATATTCATATCCCCCGTTATGATTAGATGATGATCGCGACTTAGGCTATGCAAAACACTGTCAAGGGAGTGCAGGAAAGGGTCTATTATAACTGTTGAGGGGGATCGGTAGATGCCCAGAATTGTTATGCTTTCGTTTAAAGTTATAAGCAAACTGTCGGTATCATTAATAATTGTGTATGAAACAGTGCATCTATAGGAGTTTTTTACGAATATTACAACTCCACCGTTTTTATTCATTTGACATTGAGATTGATATGAGTAGTAACCAGGTAAATCCATCGTAGAATTTGATGAAAGCCAGCACTCACTTAGTACTATAACGTCTATATTAGAGTTGAGGCGTTTGAGTGTAATGTAGAAGTCATCGAAGTTACGATTAATACTTCTTATATTGAGTGATAATATTTTAAAGTGATAGTTACTTACTGACAGGAATTCTTTACATAGTTCTGGTGATTCGTAGGAATGACATATAATCGACACGGTTTCGTCAATATCGTTCGAAACGTCAAGTATGGCCATATTGATATGGTAAAAATGTAGATACGTGGTATAACTTGAATCGAGTCATTCCAGGCAGACACGGTATACGTCCTGAGGGTGAGCAACCATCACTTTTAATGCATAAAAGTTGTGTTATTTTGTGACTGTATAGAGCAGTGTTGTGTAATACAGGAGTGTGTGTCTGTGTTGAATATGTCATATGGGTGTGCTGTCTTTGTCTATACATACATTTATTGTTTTTAGTTAAGGTTAAAAAATTAGTACTTGAAATAAAAATTAAGGGTTTTAATAAGGTAAATCTAACTACAAGGGTTATATATACTAGCATGTTAATCTTTATTGTGAAATTAGAAAAATTGGGATTTATTGTGGTAATGTTGTTGGTTACCTCCGGGTAACATAATTTACTTTTATTCTTGACCGCGTTCGACGTGACGGAGCAACTCTTCCATGTTTCTGATAACGATTGCGGGAAGTCCTTCATTGCGTCGAATGTACACGGAGCTGTTTTTGATCCAGCAGTATTTGATTCCTGCTCCTTTACAGCGTAGACGTGCGATACGAAATAACTGACGATTTTCTTGAGTAAGGCGTTCGTTAACGTAAATATTCCTGGGAACGCCGGCAACATCTATGTCAGCACCGCTTATATTACGCTTGCTTCTTGCAGCTTTAAGAAACTCATCCCGTTGATGACGCCGCAAGAATCGAACCACTAAAGGACGAGGAAGATTTGCTATAGGGTCGTCTGATAACGCAATACTTTTGTCCCGGCGCTGGGATCCAACTCGAGTTGCGTAGTCTATATCTTCGAATTGCAACGGTACTCCGATTGTCTGAGAGATGACCTTGATGATATGCATTGGGTTTTCATTGGCATTTTCATTAACACCAACAATCTCGACTTCGTTTCTCAAAGATACTTGGGCTCGCAAAGTTTGTTGTTGACGAAGTTCAGAAATCGTATTTTGTAATGATGTTATGATGGTTGAGCGTTCATCTAAGTCATTAAGTTTACCTTCAGCTAGAGACAAACGGTTTTCGTATTCTTCTAGGCGAGCGTTACATGTTTTAATATGTTCCATTAACAATTTCATTTGTGACTTGATTTCCCCAACGTCCCCGCGCAGCAGTCTCATCTCTAGGGCGAGAGCAGACAGTGAGTCACTGTTTGGTGATGACAGTGGAGAATTCGGAACTGTTGTAAAGCTAGTTATTTCACTGTCTATCTCAGTAAGTGACAAGACTTGGGTACATGTAGCGGACGATCGTACTGGAGTATTTGTGTTGTCCTTCTTAGGTTGTTTAGCTTGACATAGCGGACAAATCCAGGTTGATTTCATTGCCTCAGTCAGCTTCTTGGCGTCCGTTAAATTAACGCATATTTGATGGAAGTTGGTTGCACATTTCGAGCATTTGATGTGTGGGCTCGTTCTAATAGATTTTGTACAAGCTGCGCAGTTATTAACCATTTTGGAATATATTTACGCTTGAATATTATAAACTGACCGAGAACAAATAGTGATAGGCGGGTAGTTCGGTAGGAATGCACGGTCACTCAGCAGGTGTAATGTGGCAGGTGTATTATGAGTTGTGTCTTGATGTGACTCACCGCCGTCGGCAGACAAGGATGATTTTTTTCTGCAGTGGATCCCGTCTCGCTTCAACTTGAGGTAGCGCGGGGCGAGGAAAGGTAGGCGCACGGGTTTCGCTACACTTAGTTTTAAAATTAATTATTTTTTCTTCGTTAATTATGCACACTACTATAATTTTAGATAGAGTTTATATAAGGGTGAGAGTTCCGTGCGAACTTCTGTGTAATTTAAGAGCGCAAGCGATACGTCTACTCCTCTTCAACACAAAACTCGTCTCAAAAATGCTATTGAAAAAACCAAATGCATTCGGAATTTCTCTGGAGCATGAATTATAAGGCATAGAACCGCAATGCGCGCAAGCGTGGTGAAGCCATATCAAATTACGCCCTAAAAGCACTAAAAGGCTAAATACGTCGGCAGTCGGAGTCAAACCTCAGTACGAAGAGTGCTCTCAATTTTATTAAATAAATGATGTACTGTATGGTGAAAGGATGTTACAACGCGTCACAATCACCAGAAACATATAAAGATCACATTTCACAGCAAAGTACTACCTGAAATCATATTTTTTTAGTGTCATCAAATCAAAATATAAATTCATAAATGTGAAATACCTACACCATTACAATAAAAATGTTGCTAGCTATTAGAAAATATTTTAATAAAAAATATTATTTTTCGTCCTACCGTTACGCGTTATCATGAAACTTTGCAATTGTGTGGATCTCCACCACCATATCAAAATTGTTCAGTTTTTAAGGTATTTACTTACTTTTTGTCAGTTTAAAGTTTTAAATTTTCAATGACAATAAATAAAAAAACATAAAATATACATACCAACCTTTATATTTAATAAATAACGAAGCACTTGTATCACATTTGAGGACGTGTAGCACAGCCACATTATAATGTAAATGTAAGATATTTTACAACACTTAAGAACATCTACAAACTACTTCTCCATTACTGAAGTACTTATTTAAATATACATTGTGAGACAATTTTTATTATCCAGACGCATAAGCACATAAACAATAGCAAGAACATTACATTCCCTTTAAAACATTAATAAATAAAATAAGATCAACATTGTATAATGAAATTTATTCTATGCTAGTTTATGTAATGTATACTACACGCTGTGAAAAGAATTTTGGAAATTGACATATTAAGGAAGGAAAAAGGGAGATTGAATGTAATATGAAACTCTTTTATAGAACGGAATAGGACAGCGAACTTGAGTACAAATATTACTTATTAAAAATAATAAAAAGGGGGAGGCCAGCTAGCTAGTGATTTTAGAATTATTGAATTGCATAAATATTTGTATGTATAATTAAGTTATAATAATTAAAAGAATGTATCATAATTGTATTTTTTGGGCAGTATTCTCCTTGCTTTCTGTAAGAGCTCTTGATTCATGAATAAATGCTGCATATGTTACACCCTGAAAGAAATTGAAAAATTTATTCACTATCTATTTTATCTACTATTTTGATAAGTGTGTTTTTGAGTATCAAATATGAATGAAATTTGGCACACAGGTAGACCATGATGTGAACTAGAACACCTTGACCCACAAAAGCCAATTCACGAGACCGAACCCGCAAGTAAAAGCTACTCTAACATAAATGTTCGCTTAAATTTTTTATACATTCGAATAACCTTTTTAATTTTTTACTTCTAGCCATTCAAGAAAAAAGTTAATAACATGCATATACACAGACAAACGAACAGACGGGTCGATAACGTAAGGGTTCTCTTTTTCTAAAAATGCACAAAAAAATATTTACTTGCTGAAGTGAAGATCTTATAAATCCTTCATTAGCAGAAACTGTAAGAGCTTTTATCCTGTGGCCAAAATTGAAAATAATTTTAGACCTTAGTCGCACATGGCCTCTGACTTTGAGATTTTGTCTAGGGTAATCATCTTCACCTGAAAGTACAAAGAATGTATTGGTTAAATAACATTGATCGGCCACATGGCTGGGCGTACATTTGTGACGTGGATGTAGCGCAATTGCCTTTTTAGCCTTTGAGGAAGGACGAATGGTGTGTCCACATAAATGAAGCTGAAATAATAACAAAAATATTTTTTGATTCAAATCCTTAATATTATTAGGTCAAATGGATTTGCCTTTAAGTTAAATGATTTTTCAGCACAAATAAATATAGGGGAATTTCCTAATGGTAATATTATTTTGTGGTTACATTCATTGATACCTTTTAGAAGTACAATTAGACCAAATATGAACTTATTTCAGATCGTCACAATTTTTCACTGTTCCCTTCAAATGAAAATCCTGATAAATAATTACCTCCATAATCATCAGGAAATACTTCAATCATTTTCTTTAATTCTTCTGTTCTAACTTTTTCCATTAGCCCACCTAATGTATTTACAATTTTTTCAAAGTCATCCCACGCTGTTCGGCAGCATACTAAAGATTTTCCTTAAGAATTGCAAAAAAAATATTAATAACCACACATATGTCATAGGAAAATAGCTATGTTATACATTCGGTAAAACAGTTTTTAGACTCAGATCATTGGTTTACAGATTACTTCACTATAATTTTAGTGTAGATAATAGATAAAATACCTTCAAATAATCTTTCTAAAATTGGTTTAACAGGTCTGTCAGCTTCCCAAGCACATTGCTGTGTTAGTACTTCTTGTTTGAATACATAATTACAGTGTCCATTTGTCATGTTACTAACATATGCCATCATTGCTGTCACATCTAGATTTAATGTCTTAATTTCGGTATGGTCTTCTATACATTGTGACACTTGTTCTAAGGTTGCTTGTTGTCTAAAAACCAATGATATACAAATAAAACTAAACATATTATTATATTAAAAGACTAAATAGTTGTAAAAGTCAACAGTTATATGACCATGTAGTGTAACATATCCTGAAATGAAATGAAATGAAACTTGAAAAATAAATACTTACTTGCACACAAGTTCTTCATCACTAGATTCTGAACTCCATGAATCATCACAATCTTCAATATATACTGAGTTTGGTAAAATTTCTCCTTTTACAATTACACCAACAGCTTTTAATTTATTTGCTAAATTTTCTTCTATACCACTCATAAATTCAAACACTACCTAAAAATAATTAAGTGATGTGATATAGTCCCCTTAAGTAAATTCTTATGCTTTAAATGTAATAATCATTCTAAACTCATACCTTTGGTGGTTGGTACATACAGGGATAAAGCTTAGCACATTCCAAATAATCTTCAGCTTGATCTAGAATAGAACGAGCCCCATATGATGCTTTTCCTGCACTCAGTGCAGATAATGACTTTGGATTTCTTGCTATCACTACAAAAAATTATTACCATAAAGAGGTGTGAATATGAATGCAGGAGTGCATTTCTTTATGTATTTATTTTATTACAAACCATAATATAGTTGATTTGATTAATTCAATAGAGATCATAATAAACTTAAATGGCATATTTCTCCAATAAGAAACTAAGGCAAACTGTAAAGACATTAACATTTATCTAGTTTCTTTAAATATGTAACCAAATATAAAAAATATAGAACAATAATTACCTTTTGTCCATGTTTTGCCTTGTTCACTAACAATGTCTATGAGTAACTTGGTGGTCTCGTTAATGTGAAATATTTTACATACGGCAAGGACGCCAGGCCGCTTCGAGCACTCAACCATCGCCCCCAGATGTCGAAGATTTGAACATGCTAATTGTTCAACTTTTACTTTCTTAGACTTTTGCAACTACGGTAAAAGGAAAAGTAAGGAATAAAATTTATTTTTAAATGTTCATTTCTCAAAAAATATAAAGGTTACCTTCTTCAAGAATTCAATTTCTTGTCGAATTTTCCTGTGTAATTTCATCACCCCATCAATATTTTCAATAGATTGTAACTGTTCTAAAAGTTCTCCTCCGAAATTTATTTTTTCTGTTAACATACACATAGTTCTTTCCGTACTATCCATTGCAGAGTTATACAGGTTATACTTTTTATTTATGTAGTAATAAATACAAAATCATTCTCTTTAAAACCAAACAGTTTTTTCCGCTGCAAAACAGGCAACAGAGACCAGAGAGACAAATCAGAGAGACAATTGACAAATCAACTAATTGACAGGCAAGTTGTAACCACAGATTACTAAGAGAAGCTACTCTCAAGCTCGTCGCCAAGCAAGTGTCAAGCTATTCACAGTCAAATCAGACTTACTTTTTTTTTTTGTTTTATTTGTTCCTTACAGGAACCGGCTAAGGTCGTAGACCATGCTGCCAAGTCTTCAGTCATATAATTTCATACGTAAACTATATCTAATGTCAGAACGATGAAACACGTGTGCGGTCGATTTCAAGGTCCTGTTGGACTCCAGGTGCTAACTCCTTTCAGTACGACTCTTACTTCACTTATTAAATTGTTTCCATACACTGTTCATCACCGTCGATGTTTAATGAACAAAACCGCACAACTTTTATACAACAAACACAACTCTAAACTAGTTTATGGAATAAATTAAAAAAGGCGACGACCCGCACTGTCAGAATTCTAACCTCGAATCTCCTAAAATCAGACTTACTTAGAAATACCTAGGTACTTGCCTACTACGTAGTTCTGTGGCCACAGACTACCTACTTACGGATACCACGTTTTGTGATTGCAGGATGCAACTGACCGCTGTAAGCTGACTAATTTTGTTAGGATTGAGGGATGTTGAAAAATTACCAATATATCATAATTTTTTACCTTTTAGATATTCAGTAGTCATGTCAAGTCAATATTGTTCTCGATATAACATCACTGGTCATCTCCGGCAGAACCGATCGCGTGTTTGTCACCGGTCAACCTGTATCGTTTAAACTCTGACCCACTTAATATTGGCGGAATTATGTACTTCTATACTATTCTATCCGAAAGTGTTTACTATACGCTCGTCATTAAGAACCTCTAATGTTTCACCCAATGTGTAAAGCGGAATACAGCATACTCGGAACTTCGCCCAGTCCAAACATCGTTTGATTATTTCGTTGATTACATAGGTACTTTGATTCTATAAGGCAAAGCAAAAGAACAGTGAAAACATTTCAATGTCAAGAGCGGTCAACGTGATTGGACTAAAAAGGATGATTTAAAACTATTTTGTCATATTGACAAATCAGATTAGATGTCGTTTCTATATAAACACTACAGTTGTAGAAAATTTGTAGCCGAGGTCCGTACCCCACAGGGGGTGCCCTCAGCGAGGTCGCTTAAATGTAAGGGTTGAGAGCGCCTAAAGCGTTCGCCCGAAAGTCCGGTGAAGCTGTAGAAAGCCGACTCGCGTCAGGCTAACAGTACTACGCCAAATCGAAAAAAAAAAAAAAAAAAATTGTTTACCACTTTAGATATGTAAATTAAACAAAAATGTTGTAATTTGTAGGCTATCTAATGTAATGAGAATTCATAAACGTTTACGTTTTATAACGAATAGTAATTTAATATTCATAGATTACATATTATTCTCTATTTACGCATATTCAAACGATAATACTGGAATTACCCGCCATTTTCGTGATTCGCTGTTGTGGTCACGTGACCAATATATTACACAACCAATCAGAAACGAAAAACTCCGTGGTCTAAATTCACAATTTTGAGAAATGGCTGACGAAAAAGAAGTTGAAAAAACTATTGCGGAAGACTTGGTTGTAACCAAGTACAAGTTAGCTGGACAAATTGTAAATCGTAAGTTTATTTTTGTGTATAATTTTATGTTTTATAGTAATGTTTGGCGCAAGCGTACGTGGTTGACTCGTAGGTTGTACAATGGACGCGTGTCATCGCCATGCGGACAATGTGGAAGCCGCCACTTAGCCAATCTTTAACTGTTGTACATAATATTAATGACTCGAATCACTCCTTTGTGTTACAGGTGTTCTAGAACAAGTGATTGCTAAATGCGTGCCTGACGCTTCCGCGAGAGAATTATGCGAATTCGGGGACAAACTAAT
Organism: Amorpha juglandis; assembly: GCA_949126905.1. NCBI lineage: Eukaryota > Metazoa > Arthropoda > Insecta > Lepidoptera > Sphingidae > Amorpha > Amorpha juglandis. The sequence goes on along the minus strand of OX421372.1, from coordinate 5,133,421 downwards.
ATTAGACGAGACTTCGAAGGTGTTCAAGAAGGAGAAAGACTCCAAAAAAGGGATCGCTTTTTCAACATGTGTGTCAGTTAACAACTGTATATGTCACTTTTCACCAATTCCCAGCGAAACGGACTACATCCTGAAGCAGGGTGATTTGGCGAAGATGTGAGTACTTATTTGTGAAGTTCAACGTCATATGCGGTTCTATAGGAATAACTTGAGAAAGTGACCTAATTAACAAAATAGCTCTCTCCACTTACAAAACAAGTGAACGTATTGTTTGATGCATTTCAAGTACTCGCGTCGTTATAGGTTATATCTAAAGTCTAAAATGTTCAATTAAAACATGTGGCCACAGTTACATAGTTCCATATCCTCAGCAGTCATAAAATTATGTCACCGGTTAGATTATCCACATTGACATATTGTATGTTATATTGTCAGTGACTTGGGAGCTCATATAGATGGATTTATCGCGGTGGTGGCGCACACCGTCGCCGTGGGTGGTGGCGAGGTGACAGGACGCGCGGCTGATGTGCTGCTCGCTGCACACTATGCCAGTGAAGCCGCCTTGAGACTGCTGCGGCCTGGTAATGAGGTACTAACTTAATCATACTACAATTTAACATAACTAATATGATATCAAATAATAAAGTGTTTAAAAATACCTTTTAGAGTACATTTTTACCTCTCTCTTAGAGGTTTACCTCTCCTGGCTTTTTAGAGCCAAAGCTCTTCAAATTTAAATGTCAGACCACAAATAAAAATTAATCTGAAATATTCCCTTTTAGCTTGTAAAAATTACTTCTGAAAGTAACAAACTTGAAAATACAAAACCTTTTTTCTTCCAGAATTCTGCAATCACAGAAGCTGTTCAGAAGATTAGTGCTGAATTTGGTTGTAAACCTATTGAAGGCATGTTGTCACATCAACTTAAACAGTTCAGAATAGATGGCGAAAAGAGCATCATCCAGAACCCTTCGGAGGCGCAGCGCAAGGAGCATGAAAAAGCCACACTTGAAACATATGAGGTGTATGCCATGGATGTGCTCATATCCACAGGAGAAGGTGTTGTAAGTCATCTAAGAAAAACCTTTTTTTATGAGTCTTTATACATGACAATGAAAGTGGATTCTTTGGCCACTCTTATACTTAAGGGAATATTCAGGAAGTTTAGTTCAGGGTTGACATAAAATTAATACATGAGTTTTATAGAATCATAGGTGGAGTCAATCATAGACAATTGATTATTATGTTAGAATTTTTAATTAAATAAATGCAAAATTCAATGTAAATATCCTGGAAATCAAGCAATCAAACAATATTTTGTATGCAAGAACCTTAAAACTGTATTAATTGTTGTATGTATCCCTGAATTCTTTCCAGATTATGTCATTTCATACATAGTGTGGCAGTTCTCAGGGGAAATTAACAAGTAAAACTCTTAACTGAAATTTTAATTTATATGATTTTAGTTTTAGTTTACTAACAGTTTATAAATATTTTAAGATTATATTTATTTGTGTCTGCTTTCATTGAGACTTTACGAGTTTACATTCAGGGTGGTGTAATTGTTACAGGGTCGTGAAATGGACACAAGGTGTACAATATACAAGAAAACTGAAGAAAATTATCAATTAAAATTGAAGGCGTCGAGAATGTTTTTCAGTGAGGTATACAGCATACTATATTTTAAACTTTTTATTAGTTTATGAAACACTATCTAAAACAAGTGATTGGTCCATCCAGGCCTGAACAATTATATCTCTTATGTATCACACTTAGAAAATTATTCTTTCTTTTAACATGGTTAAATTTGATCAGGTTCGTAACAAGCATGGTTCGATGCCGTTCAACCTCCGCAGCTTCGATAAAGAGACGAGCGCAAGGTTAGGAGTGGTGGAGTGTGTCAACCACAAGCTAATTGAACCATTCCAGGTAATATGTTCAATCCCAATAATATATTAAAACAAATGTTGGTCTGTCTTTGTTATTCAGTACGTTTGAACGACTTGAAGTATTTGAAACGAAATCTACATTCATAATATGTGCCTGGTGACAGGAATATAAAGAAACTTATAAAACATTGTTTAAAGACAGAGATATTTTCAAGCAAATAAATGTACGTAATTTTGTATTGGATTTAACAAATATGTTGCCATAACATTTTCCAAGTATAAATTATAAGCACAATATATGGATATTAAATTGTTGCTTCTTTTTAAAAAGCGTTTTTTAAAGTGCTTAACCAATTACAATGAGTTCTATTATAAGGTTTGATCAAACACGAGAGCGACGCAGCAAGACGCTCTGTTAAAATACTACTAAGCAGTCACTCATCTATACACTGACAGTGCCACAGGTTGCTTAACTCGTTAATCTTTTACCGATTAGTGAGTGCAGCTGGCTATATATAGCGTCTCAAAAATAAACCATTACATTGTTTGATTACTATGGTTAATGTGTAATATCATAATGAGATGGTTATGTTGAAACCAATTAAAACTGTGAGAATGGAACTATTTGCAGGTGCTGTATGAACGTCCTGGTGAGTTGGTGGCCCAATTCAAGTTCACAGTGTTATTACTGCCCAGTGGTACTCACCGCATCACCGGGTTGCCTTTCGACAAAAGCATCTGCAAAAGTGAGCGCAGTATCAAAGACCCTGAGCTGAATGTAAGTATTGGCTGTCATTTGTCACTGTTTAAATTCTTCAATTTGAGTGTAAAGTGTTATTTTTTTGAATGTGCAAGTTTTCTTGTTTTTTTTTTTATTTTTGGTTGTCTTCTATTCCTGCAAGTTGCTTAACAACATTCAGTTGAAGTTTATTAAGTTAGGATCAAGGTGTGCATGATACAATATTTAGTTACTACCATGTAATCATCATTTAACATTCTTGTGCTATATGTCTTGAGAAGCTTGCCTCTTTAATATCAACTTCAAAGGAGATTTTTTTTTTGTTGAGTGGGAGTAGCTACCAAACTAAAATAAATTCCTAACATAGAGTTCATTATGAATATCCCTGATATCTTTCGAAGCATGTCCTTACCATGTATGCTTTGAACAAGCACAGGGTACATTGACGTAATCTTTTTGAGCCGATGTGTTTAATTTCGCGCTTCGGTTTGAAATATTACAACATATTAATTAATAAATAGTATGTATGTTATGAGTACTTGGATATGCTTCTAGTCTAACCATATTTATTTTATTTTGCAGTCCCTCCTCACCTCATCTGCAAAGTCAAACAAAAAGAAGAAAAAGAAAACTGGGACTGAAGAGCCTATGGAAGTTGAGACTGTTGCTTAGCGACTAGACTACCTGTCCTTACATATAAAACATGAAATCTACAGCTTGTCCTAACATCCACTTGTGAATGCAAATCTCAAAAGCATCATACAATTTTTGACAGAAAGTTTTGTAATGTCTTCTTTTAATCGAAGCATTAAGCTTACAACCAGATGCTAATAAAATAACTTTTATTGTTCAGATGACTGAGTTATGAACAAAACAAAGCAATATTCATGTATGCTTTCTTATTTGTAGTTGATACTAACAACTTGATATACACACCCTTAGCTTACTGCTACGTTATCTAAACAATTTCTTTACGAATAACTTAAACAATACGTAAGATACAATAAATGCCGAAACTTGTCTCTATATGAGATTGTTTTTAATTTCTATAAAGCTAAATATCCAAACAGGCTGCACTTATCAAAATCATTCCTTAATTTAGAAAGTACAAAGACCTATTGAATTGTGCACACAATTTGTGTATTGCGCTGCCATTCCCACAGTGTTGACATAGTTTATTCAATGTGGAGTTCTGCTTATTTTTACCTTGCACTGCAAACCACACAACTGTCTTGTGCTGAAGATTTCCATGTTCCTCGTTAAAATATAATTCATGTTTATGTATGGTCTGCTTCATAAGCATGGTTTGAAGAGTTGTATTCAGTGACTAATTTGTATTCAACCTCGAGTGCAAGCAATAATAGCCATATGTTAGGTTTTCTGTTGTGTGTTGTATTATGTAACTGTTTTACTATGTGATTATGAAGGAGTCCATACAGTGAAGAGTTGTAAAATATGACACAGAAAATAATAAATCAACTGCCACACATGTGGCCTGGTTTTTGTAATTATGTTTTTTTATTTATTCATTAAACCTGTGATAATAAATAAAATTTACGGCGTATTTGGCCTAAAGATACGGTAGTCCTGTATGTGCGCATGTAGACATGGGTTCGGCAAATAGTGGTCGATGGCTAGCTTTTGCCCGCCACTCTGCTTGCGTTATTATATATAACGGTATCCTATAGGACTATGTCCTCAATTGCTTTTATCCCATAGAAAAAAAGACCTTCAGTTTATCCGAACCTGTTATACGTTTTTCTCTCGGTATCTATAAATCGGTAGCGGTCCTAGTTTATTTTTACAAGAGTATGACAGTGACTGCACTAAATGTGATGGTAAGCGTAATGCAGTCCAAAAAAGCAGCGACCACCGATTGAATGATTTTATCGGTGGTCACCAGAATCATGCCATCTTGTATAAATGCTTCTTCACATTTCCGAAGACGGAAAAAGGAAATTAAGGGGCCTCCGACAGGATAGGCGGATGACCGATGCAGGCACAGGGATACGAGGATGTACCCCTAAACCCGCCGCAACCAACCATCAAGTCCTGTTGCAAGCCTCTCAGGAAAAACTGATATACATGGGCTAATTGAACGTGATCCAAACAAGGTGTGTAGGTCACTATGGCCGGTTTTTACCCCATGTGTCCATTGGTCGCTATTTGGGCGGCTAGATATTTGTACGCAGAGATGGTGAAACAGGCACATAGACTAAAATAATGGTGAATGTGACCTTCAAACTATTTGGGCTATCCAGAAAATCAAACTATGTTTATTGGGAATGGCCATTAACCAAAAAGGAATATTTATTACTGTTCTTGATGACTTATTTGAACCCAGAGGTTTAAGTTAGTTGGTGGAATAAGTTAGGGTACAATCAATCTTAATTATCAGACCAAAAAGATTCTTTTTCCTCAGAATATATGGGTTAGACTAGAATATAATCATAAACTTCAAAGCAGCCAATTTAGGCCACCCTAGCAGTAAAAAGAAATGTTTTTATGGTGATAATCAGGTACACTCAATTATTAAAGAATCTAAGGGTACACTATTGTATTAAAGCAGTACAATTTTATAATTTCATTAATTATTCTGTTACCATGTCTAGTGACATAAATGTGAGATTAAGAAAACAAAATAGTGAATTGGCTATAGTAACTGAAACCAACTATGTTTTATTATATCCATAAACAATATAATAATCACATTTAATAAATACATTTAAGTTCTAAATTATTTAGTTCATTTCTCTTGGTTAGCACTTGTGTTGGGTTGCGGTGCTTCCAGTGATGAAGCTATGAATTCATAAGTCTTGCTTGCTGCGTTACTAGTGTGCGTCGGTAAATCCACCAAGAACTTGAAAGTAGTTTTTACTCCACAATTCCAGTAATATTTCAATAGGTATGAAATTCTGTCATTTGAAGGCAGTGGAGGCAGCTTAAAAAAAAATTGAATACTTGTATATAAACATAAACAGTTAAAATTTTTATAGGAAAAATGAAAGATTCAACAATTCTATAAAATTTAAACATTTTCTAGAAGAAATATGTAATGAGAAAGTACCTCGTAAGGTATTTGCTTCTTCAGTTCGCCAACGTAGGGTGACATTCCATTTTCAAGTTCTTCATATATCGCAGATGTTGTAGCGCTATCTTTCCACACACCTTTATCTATTGTATAGTATACAGCTGATCCTAAAATCGCAGATTTCACACCAAACCTGAAAACATTTGCAAAAGCAATATGCTTTTTAGTTGTTAATTTTTTTTAAACAACAGAAAATTTTATAATCAAAACACACTTTAACATTTTGGCGGTTCCTTTTATTTTACATTAAAAGAAATACTATAAGTATTGTTTTTAACTTGAATAAATTATATAATTTTTGGAAAGAACCTATGTTACTATGCGTGCCAAATAAGAATAGGACTGTCAAGACGCCATTTTGTTCAGCAATACGCGCAAACTTCATTACCAAAGTGTATGGTGTGCCAAAAAATCAGTAAACAAATTATATTCAGTTTAAATGTTTACTGTACGCTTTTTTGGTATTTCTAATACATTTCACGCCAAATTAATTACAAATGAGTAGGATTTCAAAGAAAAAGCATATTTATAAAAATAACAATAACAAGGAAGCCCAGTAGGCAAAAGATATAAGACACACGAGCGTATACACGAAAGCGTAGCTAACGGCACACTGGTAGCTTCTCAATAGCGTCACAAAATTGCGTCATATTAGGGTGATAGTAGCATTAACTGTGTATTTGTTCATTTTTTAAACTCTTTCCTTACAGTTCCATCATTAATTTATCCAAAATTATCCATTAATAAAATTCAAGAATAGTATTTATTAAATGAATATAATGATTATACAATAATTAAATCTATATCTATTAACAATAAAAAATATATGAAATTTCTTTTTTGCACTTTTTTTTGCTAGCAGTACTACTTTGACAGTTATCGTGTGAAGTTGGCAGCAAACGCGATCCTATTCTTATTTGGCACGCATAGTACCGTAGAGGGAGTAACTATAGAGGAGCTATCAGCGTATACTGAATAAGGACAGATATACTTTGCATACAATTTGTGGGGCTGCTACATTCGTAAAATTTTCCCCAATTTTGAAAAAATCCTGATACATTTTTTATATTTCTTATGTTAAAATGCGGCCTAACAAAAATATACCTGGTTAAACCCCTTGAAGGTGTCGACTGATTTAATTAGTACCGGGTGACAATATTACATATAAATAAAGTACAAAAATCTCCATCATCTCATTGGTCTGGAGGTATAAATAAAGTACAAAAATCTCAATCATCTCATTGGTGTTCATAGAACGATTGTACCGCGGATTACTAATATTGCAATTTGGCATTCCTTTTCTTAGTACTTTACTTTTTAGTTCTATGCGATCCGTCTATACTTATTCCTTTGTTTAAATTTTACTTATATAATTTTTAGATTTGACAACTGAGACATTACATAATAAATTGTATCCATACGTTTTTCTTCATTCCAAAGAAATAGACTAATATTTTAATTCATGCAGTCGGGTAAAAATAACGACCTTTTGTTACACAATTATGTTATGTTTCAGCAGAAAAATAAAAGAGGTTCGTTTAAGTATCACAAAACAATTTTATTGGCCTTCAGATTGTTTTTGTATTTTATCAGCTAATTTTCACTTTTGTTGCAATTTTAAAAGTTTCCTTTTTCGAGACGTGTATTGTAATGATAGTTTTCTCAACGGGCTCTGCAAACATTGAAATAAAGAAGTATTAATATAGAAAAATAACCAGCCAAATGCGAGTCACACTCGCACACCGTAGTTTTCGAGCCAGAACACAACGGCGCGGCGTGATTATATCATTCGGTGTTATAATATAGGGTTTATATTATAATACTTCCAAGTTTGAAGCTTATGTGTATTATCTTTAGAGCGAATACAAAAACGCCAAAATAAAAACGTGTTTATTGTATGAACACCCCTCCTAAATGTTGATATTTTATGATTTTTATTCATCAATAAATCCGCCGCAATATTTATTCTATTACTAATTATATAAAAGGCGCTTATTATCCACGATTGTAGGCAAAATTAACTATACACAAGCTGGTATCCCTAAAATGTGTATAATCCTCCTTTGTGACATATTGTTAAAGAGATTGGCTATCTCATTTTTTCCCGGTGAAACGATTGCACCTAGGAGCAAGACATAAAATATAAGGTCATTACAACATTTGTACGTATTGTAGTATCAAAATAAATATCTTGATTTATGGAAAACATTGCAAAAATAAGTGAACAGAATAAAATTAATGAGTTTTATGATATAACCAAACAGTGTGCGTCTTATTTCCACTTTATTTTACCGCTCAACATACGAAAAATGGAACTTACCTGTGAATGGTTATGTTTTCCGTGGAACGTTCCGTTTGGCTTTTACACGCTAAATTACTGCAATTCACCATATTAAATTGTTTCTACGTACGTCTTTTTACACTTACGATCGAGTACGACACCGACACACTCGTTATAGAACACAAAAGCAAGCAATAAAGAAAACTGTGAAAGTTTGTCTGCCTCAATTGTGAATTGAGTCAGACAAATAAAAGTGATACACTGAGTGAAATAAAAAATGCTTAGTGCGTCTCTTTCTGACTTTTATAAATACGCATACATGCATCCCGCTTTCGCAATTATTATTATTCTGATGACCATTCTATAGATAATCATTCTACGCATAGTACATTTCGTTTGAGTGTTTTGGCGGGAATTCTGACAGTGCAGTTTATCGCTTATTTTAATTTATTTCATAAACTAGTTTAGAGTTGTGTTTATTGTATAAAAGTGGTATGGATTTGTTCAATAAACATTGACGGTGATGAACAGTGTATGGAAACATTGAAATAAGTGAATTAAGAATCGTACTGAAAGGAGTTAACACCAAAACTCCGACAAGGCCTTGAAATCGACCGCACCCGTGTTTCATCGTTCTTGTAAAAATAACTTGAGAATGAATTGTACTTGACACTGGCTAAATGCATAGTACTGCAAGAGCCATAAATAAAATAAAATAAAATACATTTCGTTTCGTATGTGTCAAAAAATGATTTTTATTTTAATTTGAGAGCTGGATACTTATCCTTTGAGTTGTTCGTCTTATGCGGCATCCATACGCTTGCCGCTTGCCGCAAACTTCAAACCTCCACAAACGTTTGGCTTGACTTGGGGAAACAAACTTCACCGTCCACACGCTTGCGAGTGAGTTTGTGTGTTCTGAAGAGGCAAGCATGACGGACGTCGAGCTTTTGTCCGCTGTAACGTTTGGATTAACCTATTTTATCTTGCTTGTTCTTTAAATGTTTTCGGAATGTGATCATCAGTATATCTTTTTTAATTTTTAAAGGTTTCACAGAAATTTTTAAAATTTCACTGAGCCGATTCCATGCATCGGCTACTTTTTTGTCTTTATACTCCTTATCTTTAGTACTAAACTTTAGTATCGCTGGCGCACTGGTGGCGAATAGACGTTAAAAAAATTGGTTGTCTGTAAAGTCGGTTTACTGACGATAGTTGAACGTGACAACGTCTTAAGAAAATACTGATGGAATGGTAGAATTTTTCAAAAGAAAATTTTAATTTCATTTGTTTAATAGATTTGTATGTATATAGAGAAGGAGGTAATTGGAAATCACAATGAAATTGATCAAGTTAGATTTATTTGTACGCATAAATACAATTATGTCAATATTTTTTTTACAATTTAGTAGTTTTTACAAGTATAAATGTGCGTTGAGCAATAGCAGCTGTCCACGCAGACGCATCGCTCACTCAAGTAGGAGAGAGACGGATGTCGAACGCTGCCGAACGCAAAGGCCGATTGTGCTTCTTTGTCGCTCGTTCCGCGCTCTCGCTTGCACTTCAAGCCTTACATGGAACGCCTCAGAGCGAGGTAACGCCGCATGAGTCATGTTTTTTCGTGCGTGCAGCCGGCTCTATCGAATTATAAGACGTTGTCACGTCAAAAATGTTTACGAAAATGAGTGGAGAAAGATGGTCGAACGACGATATTTTACGGTTTATAGAAGTTTACTAAGGTGAACCCTGTATTTGGAACCCTAAAGATAAGGAGTATAAAGACAAAAAAAGTAGCCGATGCATGGAATCGGCTCAGTGATATTTTAAAAATTTCTGTGAAAGAATTAAAAATTAAAAAAGAAATACTGATGATCACATTCCGAAAACATTTTAAGAAGAAGCAAGATCAAAAATAGGTTAATCCAAACGTTACAGCGGACAAAAGCTCGACGTCCGTCATGCTTGCCTCTTCAGAACACACAAACTCACTCGCAAGCGTGTGGATGGTGAAGTCTGTTTCCCCAAGTCAAGCCAAACGTTTGGGGAGGTTTGAAGTTTGCGGCAAGCGGCAAGCGTGTGGATGCCGCATTAATTACTCGACATTTTATTTGTCTCTGCTCGACATTTGGAAATCATCGAAAGTATTTACAATAGATGGACCCATAATTTAAAATTAGAATAAAATAGAACTTTTATTTACCACAGAGTACATTATTATATAACTGAAATTTATTTACTTTCAAAAGGTTTATAGAGAAATGTATGAATCATTAACATAATTTAATTTAGTAATCACCCTAAGGAATACGGATATAAAATGATCGGTTTGGAAATATTAACAAGCTCGTCCTAAAATATTTCAAATACATCCTAAATTATGGATCAGATCGAAAAATTGTGTGAAGTTGTAAATGGTTTTTTGGTCCCAAAACTAGCGCTGGATTATGACGAAGCAAAAAACCACACTGAATTTATTAAACGTGAAAAATATTTGAAAGATAATTTTCATAATATTATTGTTATATTGAGAGATGTCAATCTTCAAACTCTTCCCCATGCTTCACTTTTGATTTCTAGATTTATAATATTGTACGAAGAATTAAAAAGTGAAGGGCCATGGAGCTCATTTCTGTGCAAACAGTATGCGCAAAAATTGGACTGCGCTTTTGATGTTAGGTACAGTGTTCGTTTAAATAATTTACTAAGATCAACCATATTCAACACTCAAGAAATATTTGATGAATGCATAAAAATATTGCATCAGACCGTGACTTCAGAAAGTTACAGAAAATATCCAGGTCTTGTGGAAGTGTATTTTTCACTAGTGCAAAATGTAAGTGTAAAATAGTTAATAATTTTGCAATGACAATTGTGATAAAAATTATAATTTTATACGTTTAAGTATGATTTTAAACAGATATAAGTCATAAATCAGTTGTATCAATTGTGATAGACACAACAGATTGCTGTTGAACTGTGTAATTGGTATTTACACTTTTACTTTCCTTTATTTAACACATTCAAAAGTTGCCTTTTTTTTTTTTTTTTTTTTTTTTTTTTTTTTTATCCTGGCTCGGCAAAGTGACTACGCTACACCTGATGGTAAGTGTAGCGTAATCCAAGAATATTGTCGACCAACGATAAACAATGTGTCCATCGTTGGTCGGTAAGATCATGCCGGCCTGCCAAAGGGTCAAGGGGGAGGGGAAGGAAAAAGGGATGGGGAAAGGGTTAGGATCAGGGGGCAAGCCCCCTGGGGAGAACCGGATATACACTGGCTGACCCTGGAACGCGACCCACACAAGGTGGGCCACTATGGCAGGTTTTAGCACCAGTGTACGGTGGTCGCTATCCGGTCGGATACAAGTATCCTCCCACCAGCAATAAAAACACCTGCCTATAAAAATTATAGACATTGTTTTGTGAGGTGAGATGGCTCTTGATCATTACCTATAATAAAGTTCCAAAAGTAGCTATCTGCTTAGTTTGGTAGAAGTTTTGTTAATTTTTATGGGCACTCTGAAGTTGGTCACTTGCCTTCTTCACCTTCTGTCACCCTTGAATTAACTAGAGAACAAGGAGCTATTGGATAGTCCTGTGTCAATCAATAATCTTCTGGGTCCATCAAAAAGAATAATTTTAATCAATACTTTTATATGACTCGAGCCAAATGACCAAATTAATAATGATTAATGCAGGAGTACAGTATTGATCATAGGTGCCTTGCAGACCTTAAAGAAAAGGGTAATTACACTGTCTACAGCGTGGCTCTCAATACAATATTGGATATATGAATTAACACATTATATGTTTATTTCCAGGATTACAAACTGGACATAAATCCTACAACAATGTTACCACTATCACTACTTCTGATAGATGATTATGATCCAGCAAACAAAATGAAAGGACTAAAGTGTTGCTCTTCAATACTGCTTTGTCTTGTGAGTAATAGGTTTTACATCCCATTGGTTTAGTAAATATATTTCATTGTGATAGTTGCTGGTGAATTAGCAAGTAGGTCACCTAATGGTAAGTGATCACCAACACCCATGAATATCCATAATACAAGAAGAATCATGAATGTGTTACCAACCTTTAAGGAATTTGAAAGAGAAGAGGAAACAGCTAAAAAAGTCGTTCATAAGTGACAAACTGTAAATGATTTTGTCTTCAGCAAGAAAGCAGAAAACCAATGTGCAATGGCAGCTTGCTGCTGTGTTCCTTACAGTGAGAGCTATTTAGAGGCACAAATCACCCCTTCCCTTGCTAATCCCCATTCTATCTTTAATGGTTGGCAATGCATCCATGCTTCTCTCTGATATTGTGCATGTAATGACAGCTAGCTACACAGTACCCAGTCAATGTGTCTTTACTAGTCCACACCAAGCACACATAGGAAGAATTGTAAAATGAAGGTGGAATATACCTATACATACACACTCACGCCTGTAATTCCCGATGGGCCTCTGCCCATAACACCCACAATGTGGGTGTAACCTGTACACCCACATTTCGTCCAGCCTATTTTTGTTCCATGATGGGATATGGGGCGAGCCTCCCCATACTAGGCACTAATTCGAAACTCTGTGCTGATACTGAGAAATATACCTATAACAACTAGTCTTAATATTTTTCAGAATCACAGTAGCTTTCAAGAAGGTAATTTCTATGAAGTGGTTCTGGGAAGCCTTTTAAAAGCAGTCACTGAGAAAGACATAGAAATAATAAGTTTAGTATTGGAAAATTTGGTGCAGTTGCTCACAATACTACCAGATCATGCCAAGGTAAGTTACTATAGTTTGAGTATGAATGCATCTTGCTATATTTGTGGGATGTGTCCACACCAGCCCCGCAGGTTTCTTTGATAACTGGGCATTTGGCATAAAGGCCTTGTCAGACAGAAAGCATGACTGGGTGTGATGTCGCATTGTGATAAAAGCTTGATGGCAGCGCGGCGTGATGGTCATACATATCACGTCGCCTGTCGCGGGGTTTGGTGAACATAGGATGTGACGCCATTCATTAACGAACTACAAACATATTGCCCTATGCGACTTATGTTGTTGGACCTATTTGACAAATAAAGTAGCAAGGAATGGCTACTAACTTCACATTGTGTAGAATATTATTCATATTGACATATCACAATGACCTTTATACCTAATGTTCTTTAATTTTTTCTCTGTAAAGGTGTACACTGTAAAAAAGTTATTGATTTAACTTCGGTTACTATTCAAAATAAAGGTACATAGTATATTTAACTTAACAAAATCCATTGCCCACTTTACTGTCGCGTTGCTGGACTTGGATGTCCTCTGCTAATGAGAGGGTTTGGGTTAGGTTAGGTTAGACCTTATTCAACTATCCGCCCTGTAGATTGGGGGCGTTTGAAGAATTCTACCACGATATCCCCTGCCTGTTGTAAGAGGTGACTAATGGGGTCAATCGGGGGTCAAGGGCGCGCAGCAGGGCTGTCGTAGCGCCCAAGTGTACTGTTGTACATGCGACCCCTGTATGGACGGCAAAATGGGTGGTAGGCCTCGCTGCTGTCGTTGACGCCGAGGGCGTCCTTCGGTGTGCAGGGGCTTCTGAGTGTAAATTAAAGTACCATTTTTCGTCAAGCTTTTGTTTGAAAGTGATCTAAAGCACAAAAGTATGTTTCTCTGATAATTAAGAAAATGCGTTTAGTGTTGCTGTTAGAAAAGCATGAGCTTTACCTTATTATTTTTTAGTTAAAAGTACATGTTACAAGTATATGTTGTGATATCTTTAGACATAAAGTACTGGGAAGCACTTAGATCAGTGTGGCCTGAAAGTAACAAACTCATTATTGATAAAAATGTCACTTAGATCACTCTGGTTTTAGCGTCGTCATTTAAGCAAATGTATATTTCTATAATTTCAGAACCCCGCTATAGACAAAGCCTTTACAAACATTCTGGATCAAATTATCACAGAATCCAACGTGTACAGGAAGGCAGCATGTCTGAATTTCATTGCAAGTCTAATTGAAATGCATGGAATCAACTGCATCTACAGAAAATCATTTAAAATTATATTGCGTGACAGTTTTGATGAATGCAGTAATGAAGCTGTTGCAGAAATTTTATTACCATCTGCCATTGAGGTAATAAATGCGTCTTAATTATTGTTATAGACACTTCTATATGCAAATCGGGTAAATTACGTATGTACGCAGATCATTATATTTTCTTTACATTCCAGGTTTTAGACACGTGGATTCAATATTGTTGGTGCACTTGGCGTTTATCATCAGACCATAAATTACTATCTATATTATTCAAGTTATTGTATATTACTAAAGAAGAGTCTTTTGTTAGGCAGATACAAAACTTAATAACTACTTTAATTGGACTATGTACAAAAAAGGAACAGATAACAATAATGGAATCATTAGGATCTATACCAGACATTAAAAATGAAGAATTTCTCAAAAGATTAGAAAAAATAAAAAACGATTTGATAACGTAAATCAAATGTTTGTTTTATTAAGTATTACTAGATTATAATATCGTTATCTTACAAATATGATGTGGTTCAACAAACCAATCCAAAAATATATTTATTGGTCCATTGGACTAATTAATATACAACTATCACAGACTTTTAATAATAAGTATAAAAAAGTTAAAACGCTTATAAAAATACATCTTTCAAGGTATTAATAACAATATCACATTAAACGCGAGCACAAAATATTTCGTATGATTCCTGATAATTAATCCTGTTTAAAATAGCGCATATTTCGTCCATAGACGGACGAAGATTTCTGTCCATTTCTAAGCAGTGCTTTGCTAAAGTATATATTTTTTGAGCTTTAGCCCACTTATCCACCACAGGGTCCAAAAGTGGACCAATTTCATTGTTCCTGCACGTCTCTTCAACGTAGCTTTTAATATTTATGTTACCATTACTATTTGCCACAATAGGTCTAAGGCCAGTAAGTAGTTCAAGGATAACTATGCCAAAGCTGAATATGTCAGTTTTTCGTGTAATAGTTCCGGTGAAACCTTCTGGCGGCATGTAGGCGGACGTACCCATCATAGAGCTAGTAACGTAAGTAGATTCTAGTTGTTTTGCCAATCCGAAATCACACAACTGAAATATCAAACGTTAAAATTAAACATTTATATTTTTTTGTAAGTTGATTTTGTATTTAATATGAAAATCATCACAAAGAATAAAAAAACCAGTCAAGTGCCTAGTTGGGCACGAAAACCGAAGGTTCCGTACCAACCTCGTTAAATTTTGGCTCTTTATATCATAGATAAAATAACATATTCTGTGACAATTTCACTACATATTACGGTACGGTACGGGAGCCTCATAAAGGGAGGACAGACAGAAAGACGGCATGGGTTATGTAATAGAGTTCCGTTGGTACCCTTTGAATACAGAGTCCTAAAAGTAAACAAATAAGTCACGCCTATATCCTCGTAGGGTTAGGCAGAGATATAATCACCTCCACATCGCCATAACGGGCAGAAATTCCAATCCCGGGCAACAAATGTGATTCTTCCAACCGAAAAACTCAAACATAAATTGTGATTAGTCAACCTGGGATTTGAACCCAGGACCATTCAGATTTCTCTGCCTATGTATATGCTGTCACTATACCAAAGAGGCGGCAAAAATAAACCCTTGAGCAGTTTAAACAGCATTGGTAGTAATTTTAGACAGAATTATATTTCGATCATCGGAATGAGTAAATGGGAATGAGCTCTATCTCCTTCGAACATTACATAGCTCTCCCTTCCACCAGATTTGAAAAGCTTCTAACTTATTTATTTTCGAACAGATTCATAAAATTATTTTGTTTTTCGGTTTAAGCAACGTAAACTATTAAAAATCGATCCATTTACCTATTTATCTAAAAATCTTGAAAGCACAAATAAAAACTCAATTTATATACCTTTGGCACACAGTCTGAAGTCAACAAAATATTGGCACTTTTGACATCACCATGAATAAAGTAAGTTTTCATTGAGGTTGGTGGATGAGTTTCTCCACTATCAACTATTACAGGTTTGATGGTGTTGTGAATATATTTCAGGCCTTCAGCAGTGCCAATCATTATGCCCATTCTTTCATTTTCGTTAAGCACCTTTTTAGCCAGCTTCTGTTCTAGTGAGCCTCCTTCAATATATTTACATATAATGCATGGAGTGGGCCCATCAACAGAATACCCCAAAATAGGCACTATATTCACATGCCGTAGTTGCGATAATGATTTCACTTCAGCATTGAATACTTTTATTGCCACTTCAGGTTCGCAATCAAATTGAAGATAACATCTCACTTTTTTTACTGCAAGTAAGCCATACTTCGGATGTGAACCAACAAACACTTCACCAAAACCACCCCTTCCTATTTTGCCGAATGTTCCAGAAGGTCCTTCACTTTTCGATTCTGAGAAATTGTTAGTAATAGCTGTTAATTCGTTATACTTAAACGAGATCAAATTAGCATCTTCTAGAATTTTACTGTCAACTACACTGTATAAGTCAACAGACGGTGGTGCCATGTGGGGGCCACTAGATGAGTAGCGGTCTTTATGAGATTGTAATTTTGGTTGAGATATATCTGCCACTTCAGTGGACTCTGTAGCTTTTTCTGAGTATGTTATGTTGGAATTTTGTCCATTATTTTTTTGCAATAGTGCACTTAAGTCAGGTAGGTCCTCAGTGTGTAACGTAGATGAACTTTTAATATCCTTTTCCTGTGTTACCATTTGAGCAGTTGTTTGACGTCCAAACGATTTCACATTTTTGAAAGACTGACAAATAGAAGAGAATTTCATTAAATCGCTAGGGAATTTAATTTGTTTGGTAGATCTGTTATGCAGAGCTTGATTTTTCGTATTTGATTCTGTCGAGTCCATGTCTGTTTCACTTGATTTGTGATCTACTTCTGTACTATTTTGTTCTGAACTGTCTCCATTTAAGAGCGAACTAATGTTTAAATCAATCGCAGCTGCGGGGCCTGCATTTGGTCTTTGAGGTAAGGGTTCTAAAAATAAAAACAAATATTTAAAGAGCTTTTACATTATTTATATAATACTGGATGTGCTCGACATGAATTGTAATGTTTCTTTTTCTTTGTTAAGTATTTTTTTTACATAAACCTTCCGTAGAGTGTTCGCCACAATAATTCACCAAAGCTTTATCACAATTGCATGAATGGTATAGGCATATATAGGTGACGAACAAACAATCATTTTTATATAATAAATGTACTACTAAGCCGTATAAAAGCAACGATAGTTCCTATACTATAAATCCGCAACGAAGCAAGTTCGATACATGTAAAGAGTATTAAGTAGACATAGAATAGACATAATAATATTTTTAATGAATGATGATATGAATTTATAAGTAAAAGCATACACGGAAAATAAAATTATTGATACTTCTTTTGAAAAACAACAAAACACGTAGCAATATTAAAAATCCCCTTTTATAGACACTTTTTCCGACGCCTTTAATTTAATAATAGCATTTTATATTATTAGTATTATTCTTTACTATTTTATGGACATCCTATGCTACACTAGGTCTACGTCTCCGAAATTCGTCGCTTTGTATCGTTTTATAACAAAGGGGGCCTGGTTACTGAGTAGTCCAAGAGCCTGCACCTCGTGACCTTTCGTAAGTATTAATTGTTAAGTATCTCTTACATATTGACATACGAAATGTCGTGAGGAAATCTGCATACATGAGAATTCTCCATAGTCATTTCGAAGTTATGTGAACTCCACCAAACCGCATTATGTCAGCGTGGTGAACTAAGGGCTAACATCTCTCATTCGTAAGGGAGGCCAGTGCTCAGCAGTTAGGCAGTATAATATAGAGTCGATATTATTTTTGGCTAAATTGGCCTAACGACTGTTGTCAGATGATTGTTTGAACTTATTTCGCAATATTACATTACATTATCAACTCGGTCGGTCGACTTTGTACGTGCCCTCCGAAGCATGGAGACATTTTGTTGGAATACCACTAAGCGGTCACCCATCCTTAGAGTGACCGCGCCAAAGGTTGCTTAACTCTCTAATCGTTTACCGATAACCAGTGCAATTGGCTATGAACTTATTGAAGACTATTTTTGTTTATAAACATTTATTAGGCAATTAGCGGGTTCTACAATTACCCTGCAACATAGTTGCGATCTCATCGGCTGCTCTGTATATTTCGGCCTTGATTAACACCTCCTTTAAAGTTTGTATTGTTGGCCTTATCCTTCCAGATGTACTCCATTCATCAAACAACACCTCGGCACACTTTCGATGAGTTTCTTTAGCATGTTCTTGAATCATTCTGAAAATAATATAACACCAATATTGCAAATTTGTTTTATTTCGGATAGCCTAAAAGTTATCATTGGTTTAACATCTTCATTATTATAGATCACCAAAGATAGATAACAGGACTTGGGGCGATAATTATTATCTATCACCAATAATTATTTTGATTAACACAGTTAAAAATTATAAAGCGTGGAATGCAATAGACTCATATGGTGTGACCTTTTAAGGTTAACCGTCATCTTGAACGACAAACAAATGGAGAACAAACCGTCAATAAGAGGTTGAGTTGTATTACTCCCGTATAGAAGGGTTAAGGGGTAGTGTTCAGGATTGTCAGATCTACCTCGGTATTAACGTAATGAACCACACCATGAAACCCTTGAACACGTCCTCACATCCAAGGTCCGCCAAGTGTACCGTGTCAGTGTTAATACGGTATCACACCAGGGAAGTGCCACTAATCACTATGAACTTGGTGTTCACGATCAGATTGCTGGGCGATGCACGATGTGCCGAGCCCTTTTCTAATTAATGCTGCGCTTGATGTCATGATACGCGGCGGAAACGAGGAACGGGAGAAACGGGAAACGGTGAGTGAGATATCCGGAAGCCCAAATCCCCTCCCCTTCCCAATCCCTAATTATCCCTTTCCTCTTCTAGGTTCGGCAACGCGCCCATGACTCTTCTGGTGGTGGGGGCGTACATGGGCGGTGGAGATCACTTACCATCAGGTGACCCACTTGCTCGTTTGCCGGCCTATGCTATAAAAAAAAGTGCTATGTCATGTATGCCGATGACATAGCACTATGGATAAAGACCGGATAAACACCTTGAGAAAAGTTAAATCTGTGGCAAGGGCGGCGCGGTATTCTGAAACTAAAATGTTCTGGGACGTGTATAATACAGAGCTAGTATTATTACATACAAGTGTATCAAGCGCCATTTTAAGAACATCCACATTGCGGAGATGAAGATGCTGCGGTGGAAGTGCAAATCGCTGATTGGATAATATTCGCAATAAGTACATTCGCGGTAGACTTATTATTAGCGACATGGCAGATAAACTTGAGCAACGTGGTTTATGATGGCTAGGTCATGATTGTAGAAAACCAAAAGAGTAGGTTTGGCACAAATGCCTGACACATCATACCAGGGATACCATCTGCAATGGCTCAAATGGCGCTTGATTGACAGTATTAGTATAAGTAGATATTTATTAGAGCCAATGGTCTTATTAGGGCGGATGCTCAAGACCGGAAAAGTGGAAGCATCTAATTAGGAAGGCATACACTGGCAAAGAATCAGGACAGGAAAATGCTATGACGTGGCAGCTTGCTGTTGAGTAGCAGAGTCATGATTCTTCTGGTATTGTTAGTGTTCATGGGCAGTGGAGATCTCACCAGGTGACCTACTTGTAGAAATGTACAAGTAAATGTCAGACTCTGCTATGAATTAAAACAAATTATCCTGTTTGGGTTTTGCAATTCTAAGAAACCACTAAAACATGAACCAATATAACAGGAAAACCGTTTCAAAATATTTAGAAAAAATTTCCTCTTAACAACACAATGAGGATCTTATAAAAAACAAAGCTTTTGTACAAAAAATTGTATGGGTTTTTATACAAAATGAAGAATAATTTATTTTATGGTTTTCTATAAATATAATCATGTACTATAGTTTACACCATGCACTGATTGGCACTGCATTTAATGGATTGAGGAGCCATTTTTGGTAATTTAATGTGGATACCATGTCTATTTCACAGCATATTGGCCAGTTTCCAAGCTGTACATTGGAATTAGTTAAAAATATCTTCAAAAGTTACAGGACAATAATGGTGACTCATCAATCAAAATATTTGGATTGCAGAGCTACTTTGAACTGGACAAATAGTCTGTGGATATTTTTGAAACTGAACTTCTTGAATCTGTACAAAAAGGGTTTTGTTTTTCTGAATTTGATATTAACTACAACTAATTGATTGTGGCTCCCCAAGCTATACATACAGCAAATAGGTTTCCTAAAAGTAATCTGGCAATTGAAACATGTTTTTAGTATCATTAAGTAGTGCATATGAGTAGATGAAGTATACATTTTGTAACTGGAAGAATCTTATTATTTTAAAATTAATAGGGTAGGTAGTTGACTCAATTATTGACTGTATCATAGGTTCTCAAACTATTTCATCCACTGCTTTGAGAATCAATTATTTTCTAATGCCCCCTGAAATTACTTTATTTTAAATACACCTTGTGTGAGTGAGTCATCCTTGTTCTGAGTTAAAACTTACATTCTTACTAATATTATAAATGCAGAAGGGTGTTTGTTTGACATTTACACTTTCACAGCTAAACAACTAAACCAGAGGTTCCCAGACTTTTTTTCTCATAGACCACTTTCAAAATTTTGCTGGTTCTAGTGGACTCGCTGCAGCTACATTTCTACCATATTCCCAAAACTCAACAAAAAATGTGAAGGTTGTCATCCTGAGTCTCCCGTGGAGCCCTGGGGGTCCACCGGGACACTTTGGGAAATAAGGTACTAAACGGATTGAGGTGTTTTTCTTTTAAGTATTTATAAAAACAAAGTAGTCATAATGTCCTGATATTGTATATTTTCAGTATTTCTAAAGATATAAATTAATACAAAGTTCCATAACAAGAGCTACCTATATTCATATTTTCTTGCCAATAATTTTAACTAAATTGTTTTTATTTTTATATGTGAAATCTAAGGAGTTCTTTGTATTATGATCAGAAACAAATATAGAACGAGATAACTTTGCATTTGTACATTGAAAATAATACAAGCCATTCCACTAGTCACAAACCTCGTGTGTTCACTATTGTACTTTCGTTCGAAATGTTCACTTTGCGGATCCTTCGGTATGAAGTCCATGACCTTTTGCCAACTATTGTCGATTTCTAGGGTGTTTACAATGTTGTACAGTGATCCTATGGGAAGTTTACGTAATTCTTGATTTCTATCCATTGCTCACAAATCTCGCGGAACAAATATGGATTCGATTAAGTAGTTAATCAACTATTTTTTGCTTAAAACAATTTGCGGATTCGATAATTCAACTTGATAAACTTGTATAGATGACACCAGCAGTGTTACCAGAATATTTTTTTCTCGAATCGCCTCACCAGAGCGCTCGTGTAGCCCCGAGATAGCCCCATCATGGCGCACAGGTAGTTAAGGCGGGAAAGTTTAAATAAATTCGTGAGCTTATTATTGCTTTTATATTTATTTATACATACAAGTATACAATTTATACATAAAAACTATTAAAACTGATTGTTGGTGTTAAAGTTTTTTTTTTCTGCATAAAAATGATTTATTAATTAAATATTTCAGAGAAAAAGAATATAGCCAAATCGGCTACCTGTAGCCAGCGGATAAAATAATATCGCCGCTCGGTAAGGGAGATAGCCCGATTGGCGGTAAATAGCCCCATCTGGCAACACTGGACACCAGACACAAGTTAAAATGTCATTGGAATTTGCATGTCCCTGATAGGGATGTTGAAAAAATATCGAGTTTTTGGCCAAATATTTTGGTTCGATATTATATTAGTGTATCGATTTTTATATTAAGGATCATAATCATATCTGAATCGATATTTTTAATAAGTTACGATGAAATGTGTACCTAAAATGTTTACGATGCCCTAAAAAGATCACCCAAATTCCAAGCCGATTAATCGCTACGATATAAATAGATATTTTTTGCATTTTCGACATGCCAACCATTTGTTCTTGAGATCCTAATCCTGTTGAGAAGAGCTGGCAAGAAACTCAACGGTTGCTCTTTTTACACCCTTGTTATCACAATAATTAACGCACAGCGTACAATTATACTGCCTTATGAACCAAACTACATAACAGTGATTTGTAACTTCACTTGTGAGCAACGTCGACTATAGTTCCGGCTTTACGATTTCGAATATGAATCACACTACTTTATAAGGCTCGACCAATTTGTGTTAAATATAAACGTTGATTTTTTTTATAAGATTCAACTAATGTTTTATTTACTAACATCAGTGCCTTAAGTAGGTCAGTAGTTCATTGGGTATAAGACATTATTTACTACAGTTTGCCAGTAATAATCAGTATTTCAGTAGACAAACCTTAATTCAGCATACTTAGCACATAGTTATAAGTTTAGCATTTGGGCACAGTGCACTAGGCATGTCGAAAGTTCAAAAAAGTATCGATTAATATCGTATCGTTAATTTAAAAAAGTATCCATATTGATTTCAATATATCGCGAAAAAACATCGATATATTGGCTTGACATTAGAATAACCTTTATTAGCTTCATAAATTTTTCACCATATTTCATTAAATCTTATATAAAAAAACGATACTTCGACATTTTATCTACATCCCTAGTCTGCACTTTGAGGTCAAAAACAACTGTTTTCAACGAGAATACATAATTTAAATAGGGGGAAAGTTAAATTATGCATTAAAGCAATAACAGTAATAAACAAGATAAGAAAAATATAATGTTATTTAAATTAAATGATAAACCGTGTCGAAGGTTAACTAAATAAAATTCGATAAAGTATGCTTAGTAAAATAAAACTCAGTCAAAATTTCGAGTAAGCTTCTGATCCTGAGGGTTCCATGTCATTATCTATTTAATTGGATTATATTGTTATAAACTATTAGTTTATATATTAATATTTATTGCTTTATATTTAATAAATCACTCCCTACCTTCTCTGTTACTTTTATACATCTGCCCCCATCTGACTTAGAAATGACTAGACTTTTTTTCCTAAGTCTATGCACCTGCCTTGTTTGGTTGACTGGTAGAGAATGCCCCTGGCATTCCGTCCATCTGTTCATATTTTGTATGAAGTGTATTAAATATATAAAAAAATATGTTTACTCAATCATATTTATTAGTTGTTTTGTCTGTTTTAGACAAGAAAATTTAATTTGGAGTAAGGAACCGTAATAGTGACGCAAACTTTTAATCTGAGGGAGTTAATTTTTTTTTGAGTATAATGATACATTGTGTTACTAAGGTATTGGAGTGTATATTTAATTTACATACATGACAAAATATTTATCAACAACTATAATATATTTTTATGATTCCTCGATTTGAAACTTAAAAGCAATTCTGGTGTAATGGTGGTAAGAGTTCCTGCATCTGCTGCAATTTCTGACGTGCACTAATGCGTCTCCATAGGACGGGGCATTCTGTATTTTCACATTTCGTGGCTTGGGTATGTCCACAACAGGATTCGCAAATCTGTAACAATATTTTGATCATTATAAAATTCTATGGGAGACATTATACGAGATAATTTACTCAACATTTTCAGTCATAGCAAATGTATGTCTTATTAACTAGGACTTAACGTTGAAATTCTTTGTGAGTAACTAACCGCGCGGCGACTGCGCGGCGACCACGCGGCGGCCGCGCGGTCGCGTTTACACGAGCGCGCAGTCGCCGCGTGGTTGGAGCGTTGCGAAGAATTAAACATTATGGCTTAGTCAATAGAGTTTACATTAGTTTTTCGAGTGATTCGAGCGCGGCGGCCGCAACGCGGTGGGATTCCTTGTCATATAAATGCGCCCTTAAAATAGTTACATTCTCCACTACAGGAGACGCTGACAGCGCTTTGTTTATGTGATGTAAGACAGGAAAGTAGAGTGACCAAGCTAAAAATTACCAAGGGCTATTACTGGCTTTCAAAATACGTCATTGTGGAAGCTGATAACAAGACTGTATAAATATTATAATATGTATACAAATTGCGGAAGAATAAAACGACTATAAAGTAACAACTTTGATGACATAAAACCTTGCATTTATTGTTACAGTTATAATCTTACCTAAACTACCTGTTAAGAATAATAAATAAGTTCCTAGTCTTATAACTAGACTTCCAACTTTTAATATCTGTTGTTTTACTAGTCTAAATGACGGAAAGAGCAGTTCGCTCGCCTGATGGTAAGCATCACACCTGTCCATATACAGACAATACCACACAGAACTTTAAATTACAAAGCATTAGATGGTACTGGATTGCGTTCGTCATCCCGAGACATAAGTTGTTAAGTCTCATTGAGTTTAACTTATGCGAACATTGTATGAAATGGTAGACTATATCATAAAGCGATCAATTATACGATTTGGTCAATCTCACGACATCCATCAAGTATGGAACTCAACAGCTGTTAAATTCTATCACCCCTATAATCCCAAAAGTAGAATGTAATAGTTTATAAACTCATACAGAGGACAATAGTTTGTGCATTTAAATATTATAATATGATAGAATTTATTAGCTGTTGTTTAAGATCCATGCAAGATGCAGAGTAAAACTAGTCCTACATAACTGTAATCAAGTAACCTCTGACCTTTGCTAATTTGATAAAAATTGTTTATGTGTAGAATTGGATTTCCCAACTGGATATTATTATTTTTTATATACATTAGGGTTATGCATATTGAAATATTATTAATAAATACACCCAACAGTCACACACATAGTCCTGACCGCACATTAAGATACGAGTCTTGTGTCGTGAATATCAAAAACTACTTACTATCAGAGATACTTTCGGTCTCACAACACCCAGACTCCGAAACAAATATTTATGGATCACACAAATGTTTGTCTCGATGCGGGGATCGAACCCGCGGCCTCTCGCGTCACAGCCGGCTACTCGCCCATTGCGCCACGGAGGCTGTTAATATTCAAATGGACAAATATATTTGAATGATAAATTGGACGTAGTTACGCAGAAAGGATCCAACCCACATCAAGTTCAAATGGAGATACTGATTTTGTTGTGTTAAATTCATTAATTTAAATTGATTCTAATACCGTATTTTTTGCAAAATCTTACATGGCATATGTTTCATGCCCGATTTTTGAAAAAACCGAGGTTAAATTAGTTTAAATCATGGAATTTAGTAAAACAAAATTTGTATCTCCATTTGACCCTGATGTGGGTTGGATCCTTTCTGCGTAACTACGTCCAATTATAAGTGATAAATGAATGAGTATTTGGGCACAGTATGGTTTTTTGGCGGAAATTCTGACAGTGCAGTCCATCGCTTATTTTAATTTATTTCATAAACTAGTTTAGAGTTGTGTTTGTTGTATAAAAGTGGTGTGGATTTGTTCAATAAACATTGACGGTGATGAACAGTGTATGGAAACATTGAAATAAGTGAATCAAGCATCGTACTGAAAGGAGTTAACACCAAAATTCCGGCAAGACCTTGAAATCGACCGCACCCGTGTTTCATCGTTCTTGTAAAAATAACTTGAGAATACATTATACTTGACACTGGCTAAATGCATAATACTGCGAAAGCCATAAATAAAAAAAAAAAAAAAAAGAAAGAATGTTTACTTGGGCACAGTAGGCGACATGTGCATCGGCGGCAGACAACCTCGAGGTGAGCGTCGCGGCGGCGCGCTGCGTGTGCGCGCAGTGTGTACACACCGCAGCGCCGCCCGCACCCCCGCCCGCACCGCCGCCCGCGCCGCCGCCCCGTGTGTACACGCGCGCGCCGCACACGGCACAGCGCTCGCGCGACATGTACCGCGCGATGCTGCCCGTGTGCACCGGCTCTGTTTGCTGCACCGTTCTAGAGTAACCGAGCTCGTTCAACCTGGGGGTATTAAAACTACCTTACTCACGGCTTTAACACAGACATCGGTAACGTTGACAGATTAACTATGTAGAAAATGTTACATACAAACCTTGATATATTTGTTACATTTGTGTTATGAATTTTTGACCATCTAACACTGTCCCTGAAATACATAAACTTATCTAGGGGGAAGCCTGAATACCTAGTGCCATATAAATAGTAGCGTAGCTAGGAGGAGGGGGTTGAGGTAGGCGGTCCGCCCCGGGTGTCACTTGTGCTAGCTACTACTGCTAGCTACTAACTACGCCACTGCATACAAATAAGAGAGCAGCAAATGTTGTAGCATACTATGTATAAGGGAAATTGTCGCGAAAACTACGACATGTGGTAATGTTGGTAAATAGGAACATGACACCGTTAAAAGTCGCGAAATAAATCTACCCATTTTTAAGACCATGCGCACTCACCTCTAGCGCATCACTATTGGCCATTAACTCCGAGCGTCATAGCTGACAGCAGTTTTACAGCAGCTTTTAATTTTTAGTCACATTTCTCTATTTGCAAAAAATAAAAATCGATTTAAATTGTTGTTTTAATAATACGATATGAATAATCGTTGTATTTAACTATCCAAACATTTTCTGCGTAAAAAAATAAGAAATAGGTAGTTTTATTTCGGGATTTATTTAGGGGTATCATGTCCGTTATCACTAGCACTATCATCTTAGTTTTCGTTACGAAATACAGCTGCCATTTCACGTCTTCTGTAAGACAGTGGGAATAACCTGGGCAAGCTGGTCCATTCATTTATATACAGCGTAGCTCAGCTTTGAAAACAAATATCATTGGCATATGTTGAACTATTGATCGATGACTTTTAATCAATGTGTCCATTACGTAGTTATATTCTAGTATAGGTGGTAAAATTGTACAATCCAAGTGGCGGATACTGACCATTTGAAAACGTCGACGCCCAACAGCGAGAGGCAGCGGTGCAGCGGCGGCAGCAGCACCCTGGCGGCGTAGTACGCTTGGTGTGGCCGCGCCGTGGGGTCGCGCGCCAGCTCGCGCGGCGTCCTCGCCAGCCGCACCAGCGCCGCGCCGGGCGCGCCCGCACACACCAGCCACGACACGCGCCAGCCCGCGCGCGGCACCGCGCGTGCGTCACGGCTCGCTATGCGTCTGGTGATTGACCAACGACGATTAGATATGAATTGACTGCCTTCGTGACGCTGTAAACAAGTAGCCGGCTGCGAAACATGAGGCAGCGCACCGCAACGAATGTTTGTATCATCATCATCAGCCACAAGACGTCCACTGCTGAACATAGGCCTCTCCCGAAGATTTCCAGACCGACCTGTTGGAAGCGGCCTGCATCCAGCGACTTCCTGCGATCTTTATCAGGTCGTCTGTCCAATGTTTGTATAATCCACAAATATTTATTTCGAGTCTGGGTGGTATGGTACTACCTTGTAGTTCCCGATACCCACGTTACAGGTTACAGGTTAACCTAGTGTGAGTCAGGACTAGGTGTGTGACCTGTTGCGTGTATTATTTTACACGTTTTTTGTTACATTGCTGGTGGTAGGATATTCATATGCGCCCGGATAGCGACCACCGTACACATGGTGTTAAAAACTGTCATAGTGATCCATTACGCCTTGTGGGGACTCGCGTTTCAGGATCAGCCAGTGTATATACGGTTCTCCCGAGAAGCTGGCGACTTGACTTGATCGTACATTGGGGCGGGTATAGAGGTACATTCTTGTATGCCTGCATCGGTCATTTGCCTGTCCTGTCGCAGGTCCTTCCATTTGCTTCTTTCCTCTCCGAAGAAGAAAGAGGCATTTATACAGGCCGGCATGACTCTGGTGATCACCGATAAACTCGGGTGGTCGCTGTTTTTTTAGATTGTCCTACGCTTACCATCAGGTGTAGTGCAGTCACTTTGCCGTGCTCGGGTAAAAAAAAAAACTGTTAATAAGGAGCAGTATCGTCCTGAGGATAGTTTTAGGAGACACGGTGCCCCTTAGTCCATATAAATTTATTTGTGGTTTAGTACAGGGAATATTTGAGCTCTAAAGACGGACATGTGCAGGCGTCGTCTCCCTGGTTCGGGGTTTGAGGCGGTGTTAACTTTTAACATTTGCGGTACATATTGGCACTCGATAGGGTTGCGATCACTGAGCTTATGATAAACTAAACCCGGCGAACTATATTCAGTTACAACAAGCACAATTCTGATTGACGGCATTTGAACTGCACTGTACTTTACCAACAGGGCAGTGTAGTAAGGTTGTCAGAATATTATAAGACTTAACATTTTATATCTCGGGGTGACGAGCGCAGTTCAGTAGCATGCAGTGCTTTGTAATTCAAAGTTCTGTGTTATGTCAAGCAACAGTGTGTAAGCACTAATGTGTTTCAGTTTGAAGGACATTGAAGCTAGTGAGATTATTGGGCATTATGAGACTTAACTTCTTATGTCTCGGGGTGACGAGCGCAGTTCAGTAGCAGTGCTTTGTAATTCAAAGTTCTGTGTGGTGTTGCTTCTGTATACGGGCAGGCGTGGCGCTTACCATCAGGCGAGCGCCTTGCTCGTCTCATCATTCAAAAAAAAAAACAAAATATCCATGCATCAGACAGCCTCCGTGGCGCAGCGGGCGAGTAGCCGGCTGTGAAACGAGAGGCCGCGGGTTCGATCCCCGCACCGAGACAAACATTTGTGTGATCCACAGATATTTGTCTCGGGGTCTGGGTGTCGTGAGACCAAAAGTCTCTCGTAGTTCCTGATACCCACGACACAAGACTGGTATCTTACTGTGGGGTCAGGACTATGTATGTGACTGTTGGGTGTATTTATTTTATTTATCGACTGACTTGGCTATCTCGTTGGGCGGTGCTGTAGCCCCCGGCCTGTACCCCGCGGGTCCGTGGTACTCGCGCGTGAACATCAGCTCGTGCAGCGGCAGGGTACCGGTCACCAGGCGCTCCAGGGTCGTCTGCACGATACGCTTCACTCTCGACACGTCGCCGGTAGAGAACAATTCGCACAACGACTCTTGCAACAACTATAACAAGTATTGTTGACCATCTAACTCTGTCCCGAAATACATAAACTTATCTAGGGAGAAGCCTGAATACCTAGTGCCATATAAAAAGTAGCGTAGCTAGGAGGAGAGGGTTGAGGTAGGCGGTCCGCCCCGGGTGTCACCTGTGCTAGCTGCTACTGCTAGCTACTAACTACGCCACTGCATACAAATAAGAGAGCAGCAAATGTTGTAGCATACTAGGTATAAGGGAAATTGTCGCGAAAACTACGACATGTGGTAATGGTGGTAAATAGGAACATGACACCGTTAAAAGTCGCGAAATAAATCTACCCATTTTTAAGACCACGCGCACTCGCCTCTAGCGCATCACTGTTGGCCATTAACTCCGAGCGTCATAGCTGACAGCAGCTTTACAGCAGCTTTTAATTTTTAATTTTTAGTCACATTTCAATTCGCACAACGACTCTTGCAACAACTATCATAAATACTCATAATTATATTCACAGTTTTATTTGCATACCAACTGTACTGTTGTGTTCTTAGATTATTTAAAATATACTAAACTCTTTATTGTATAACCAATAATCATTTAAAATAATTTAGCATAGAACTACGTAATGGTTTTACAATGAGCGGTCTTATCGCTACGAGCGATCTTTGCCAGACAACCTTTTGTGTTGTGTGTGTGTTTTAATAGACATTTTGAAAGAAGCTCACGGATCGTTTTTAGCCCCTCTTCATATTATTATGGTGTATATCTATATAGCTGGACCCTATCATTTATCAAATATTTAGTACAATCTTTCTTCGATCCGGTTTCCGGCAGAGTAATTAGACAGATGCAAATGTTATATTTCTCTGTACATATCGTAAGAATACAATACGCGCGATAATTTGGCCGCACTGAAGTTAGTCACAAGCCGTCACAGCTGTTTTTGTCCGAGACTATAGTGACGGGATTTAGATAGTATCTTAAAAAGCCATTCCATGCTTTTTTTACGATAAAATACATTTTTTTCTTCAAATTTATTTTCTATTTTTTAGTTAAACCCTTCTATAAAAGCGTGTTTTTTAGTTTTTTTTAACTATTATTTATTCAACATGAAAATTAAATAGAAATTACTTTCACGCCAGCTGGACAGCCATCCCTCCTCACAGTTTCGATTCCTTTAGCTTCATACACGGGCGTCTCCTGCTGTGCACTCTCGTACATATAGCCTACATAACGCTTCTTAGTTTGTAGAATGCACGGTTGATATACCTGAACAAAAGTAACAAAAAAAACTAATTCAATTACAGCTCGCGGATTTTATAATTATGCGCACCAATAATACTCGCAATATTTTTGACGCCTGATTTTTTTTTATTCTGGCTCGTCAAAGTGACTATCTTATACCTGATGGTAAGTGTTAAAATTGGTATAGTAATTTAGGTTGTGTTTGTTAGGATTTTCCTGATAAATATTTTTGCTGTAGTTGGGTAAAAATTATCAAAACATCAAAATTACATTATTAAATGTTTAGGACAAGCAACAGTGTTTAAGCACTGTTGTGTTTCGGTTTGAAGGACATTGAAGCCATTGAAATTACTGGGCATTAGGAGACTTAACATATTATGTCTCGGGGGTGACGAGCGCAGTTCAGTGCCATGCAGTGCTTTGTAATCCAAAGTTTTGTGTGGTGTTGCTTCTGTTTATGGGCAGTCGTGGCGCTTACCAGCAGGCAAGCGCCTTGCTCGTCAGTCAATTAAATTAAATAAAATAAAAAAATAATAAATTACCTTTTCCAATTTGAGTACAACCGGGGAAGGATTATCAGCTGTGACGGCATCTGCTATCTGCTGTCCGATTTCAAACGCCTCGGCTCTTGTGCCCCCAGGAACTACTACGAACATGGAATCCGTGTCCCCGTACACGACCTATTGCATAAAAAAAATGATGACAGTAATTATTATGATGACATGGCTGATAAAAGCATATAAATAGTTGAATAACGTTTACGCTTGTATTCTCGAAGGGATAGACAGAGGTTCAAGTTTTCTCATAAAATCTGGCAAAATTGCATTGTGTGTTAACATTGCCGACCATATTAACTTTGCCACCAACACACAAATCGAACTAGATAATATTTTACTTATATTTTCTATACTACTTCATTATATTTTTGAGTGGTAGAGCTACGCTGTAAATAGTTTTATCTAGCACGAATGGGCTCGAACGGGTCATTGCCACTGTCCCACAGAAAACCGACATAAAGTAGATCTTGCTGCTGCGTTTCGTACGGTGAGTGAGATATCCGGGGGCCCAAAACCCCTCCCCTTCCCAATCCCTTAATTATCCCTGCCCTTTAAGTCGTCTATGATACTATACAGTTTAACCTAGTATAGAGTTAGGAGTAAGTGTGTGACTGTCGGGTGTATTTAATAAGGATTCCGTCGGTACCCTTTGGGTACGGAATCCTCCAAATAGCTCCTATTGATTATGACCGGGAACTATTTTTTTTTATAGCATAGGCTGGCAAACGAGCAAGTTGGTCACCTGATGGTAAGTGATCTCCACCGCCCATGTACACCCACCACCAAAAGAGTCATGGCCGCGTTGCCGACCTTAAAGGAAAGGGATAATTAGGGATTGGGAAGGGGAGGGGATTTGGGCTTCCGGATATCTCATTCACCTTACGAAACGCAGCAGCAAGCCGCTACTTTACGTCGGTTTTCTTTGAGACAGTGGTAACGACCCGGTCGAGCCAGCCCATTCATGCTGTGGACAAAACTGTCTACAGCGTGGCTCTACCACTCAAACTAGGGTCCTTACCCTTTGGGTACTGAGCCCTCAAAATAGCTCCAATTGATTAGGACCGGGAGCTAAATAAAGCGATCGGTATGTACCTTAGCGTTCCATTTCGAATTCTTGACTAATTTGATGGCACGTTCCAGGGTCTCCCTTCCTTTAGCGACCACGCTGTCCCCCACTTCGACGCACGGCATGCGACCGCTGAAGTTTGCCGCCGTGTATCCGTACGTCACGTTAGCAATCAATTTCAGACCTGCAAGATAATTAAACCAAATTATGTGCTTGCCAAAATCTATTATTTTTGAAATGATAACTTCTTATGGGAGGTTAGACCGTTTCGTAACGTAACGCGTTACGGCACCACTCTGGCTTCCCTTTCTCTCACGCATACGGCAGCAGTAGGCAGGCTCCTCCTCTCTCACTTTAACCTACATTAGTTTAAGTTATCACTTCTGTCGAGCGTCCCGAGACGCACACTTTTTTTTATTCTATTCAGTATCTTGTTTATTTGAATGAATGACGAGACGAGCTAGACGCTCGCCTGGTGGTAAGCGACACGACTGCTCATAAACAGAAGCAACACCACACAGAACTTTGAATTATAAAGCACTGCATGGCAATGAACTGCGCTCGTCATCCCGAGACATAGATGTTAAGTCTCATAATGGCCAGTGATTTGACTGGCTTCAATGTCCTTCAAACCAAAACACGACAATGCTTACGATAATTTTTAAACCTATAACATTATATTCATTTTTGCCTATCATTTGGAAAAGCGACCATGGCACCAACAGATATATCTTGTGTATTTGAGTTACATACCTAATTGTCGGGAATGCATAGCTTTTTTCACGGCTTCATCGGTCTGCATCTTCATGTTTTTTTTTACGGCCTGCCTCGCCGCGAGGATTCTACGCAACAACGCCGGTAACACACCACGACGAACTGAGGACTTCACGAAACCAACCCCGACGGGAGACCAGTGGACCAACCCGTTCTTCACAAGAGTTTCCAACTTAGACTGGGGTATTCTTAGTCGCCACGCTCCGAACTCGTAAGCAGAATTTCTATAAGACAGAAAATAATTAATAAGATTAATAATAATAAATCTTTATTTACGTAAAGGTACAATAGTTACAAAATCATTAGGTAAATATATATATGTAAAGAACATCAAGATTACTCTAAGTAATCTCTAATAATTTAAGCTGTGGAATAGTTTGCCGGCACACGTCCTTTTTTTTTTTTTATTGCCTTAATAGGCAGACGAGCAAGCGGTCCCACCTGATGGTAAGCGGTAACCGCCGCTCATGGACATCGGCAATGCCAGGGGCACAGCCAAGCCGCTGCCTACCTACCTCCTTCCTATAATATAGGGTCCTTTAAACGGAGTGTGAAGAAGCAGTTAGGCAGGCCGGCATGATCTTGCCGACCAACGATAGACACACTGTTTGTCGTTGGTCGACACTATTCCTGGATTGCGCTACACTTACCATCAAGTGTAGCGTAGCCACTTTACCGAGCCAGGATAAAAAAAAGCAGTAACTTGATTCTGGAATGATTCTGATATCCATTAAGAGATATTACATTATATTTGGACTGCACAGTTTTTACAGCTAGATTTTTTTTATAACAGGCCGGCAAACGAGCAAATGTGTCACCTGATGATAAGTGATCTCTACCGCCCATGTACGCCAACAATACCAAAATAATCCTATGATTATTACGCATAGGCAGAAATAGATAAAGCGGTGGTCAACCCAGACAGCCTCTCGCATACGAGGGACCACCACCTTGTGAAACGTCTGTTTAATTGTCTTTCCATTTATCAGACAAGTACATTTTTTAACAAATGTTTCTTGATTTCAATTACCTATTTATTCGTAAAGACTACATAGATGTATATATAGACGTGTTCATCTGAGATGAAAACATACTTACCCATCGATATTCTGCACTCGTCCAATACATGTTGAAAAGCAATAATTATAAGCTATCATCATGGATGGATATAGACTTTGAAAATCTAACACTATGACAGGGTCCGAGTAGAATCGAGACTCTGTAAATAAAAAAAGTTATTAGTATAAGGTAAATATAAATACAAGTCTATGCATGTTTTCCTGAAGGTGTAGGAAATATTTCTAGCAATTATTTCTTTTATAGCGCATCTGCGTGTTGGCGAGCTAGTTTCCGTACCATGATGTGATACGAACCTATTAACATAATGACTATCAAGCAGAAATTTCAATGTCAAGTAACTCATTTTTATCCTACTAATATTATAAACGCGAAAGTTTGTAAGTATGGATGGATAGATGTATGTTTGTTACTCTTTCAAGTAAAAACTTCTGAATGGATTTTATTGAAACTTTACAATAATATAGCTTATACATCAGAATAAGACATAGGCTACTTTATATCCCGGAAAAAAAAAACAGATCACGCGGGCGGAGCCGCGAGCAAAAGCTAGTTTACACATAAATTTGAAATCCAATAAAAACTGATTGTGAGATCTGGGAATAATAACTCTACTAACAACGAAATAACGAATGAGTGCAAGACACAGCACTGCGCTTGTCGCATCGAAATGTAAGATGTCAAGTCACATAGTGCCCAGTAAATTCACAACAAAGTTGAAATAAAACCAACTTAAACGGATTTTATCGCGGTTTTTTATTAATTTCTTAAGGCTGAAAAGATTTCGAGACATCTGGATCAAAAATTAATAAAAAAACCGCGATAAAATCCGTTTAAATTAGTTTTATTTCAATGTGTGATATTCGCGTAAATTTAAGAAATCACAACAAAGTTATTAGTAGTGAATTACCTGGTTCAAATATGAGTGGCAGACATTCAGGCGCACGCATAGCAGCTCTTTGTTTGACGGTCGGCGAGAGTGCTATAAGATTGAGCGGTCTGGCAGCGCGAAGCATCAGGGATTCAACACGGAACTGTGACCCTCGGGACAGTACCTCCCACCATTGAAGCCCAAATAGCCTTGCAAGTTCCGATGTTCTGTCTAAAATATAAAACATTAATTATATTGGTAATTCGTGTTAATTTTCGTTTGTTCTTAATTATAAGATACTAGCGAAACACTAGCGCTATATAATTTGTCCGTGCTGAATTTAGTCACGAGCGGCGTCGGAATTATTATTTTCCGAGACAAAAGGGGGACGAGAGACGTAGAGTTACTGTAATATCATAAGTCAATTCTTAGAACTCGATTATTTATCAGAGACGTATTTTTTGTACTGAGTAACGGAATAAAAATAATTTTCTGTATTGAGTAACGGAACATAAAGCGTTTACTGATTGTGAGTGAAAATAATCAAATTCTAAGCAATTAATTAATGTCAGTTAACTGACGCCTCTGAGTGTGGCAGTTAGTATGACTAACTTAAACACGGCCGAGTTATTATGCGCGTATTATATACGTTGCAGTAAAACAGTTCTTATAAATACTATACTCACTAATGATATCTAATTTTTCAAGCATTCTAACCGTCCCAGACAATTTCGTAAGGTAGTACTCTACAGGAATCCATCTAAAAATCCTCGTCTCGTCGCTCCACCACTCTGACAATTGAGCATAACTGTAACTAGGCACTCTTTCTTTCAATATCTCATACATGCAATTTTCAAAACTATAGCTTGATAATGCCAATTCATGACGGAACAGACGCCACACGTTGAATATTACCCGTCCAATAACTTTCCCTTCAAAATCCTTATCGTCATTTCTCCATCGTTTCTGTCTATATTTTTCTGTTATCCTCGATATATCTTTAATAATATCAAGCCCTAGTACTTGTGCCCTTTCGAAAATATATCCCCACGAATTCATTTCTATTTCATAACCACACATGATGTCTGGATTGTGTTTATTAACTACCTTAATTATTTTTTCTATTAATTCAATTTCGTTATTTACATATACAACAGGACAATTAAAAATGCATCTATCTAAATATTTCGGTGATTCCCTTTCATCAACAACGTATATTTCAGTCAAAGATCTTGTTAGGAAATGGTTTTCAGGGCAATCGTTAGTCACTGTATAAAATATTGCTCTTATTGAATCCACTGCGGGATCTGGATTATATTCGCCTCGAACTGATGTGTGAACTTCCGCTAACATCAATGTAAGGAAATTCACCTGAAAATATTGGAACAGATATTCAGAACGTACGTAATAGCGGCCAGGTACAATGTCACTTGGTACGACTTACAATTATAGCATTGTAACTCACTGTCGTTTCGACATGCTATATCATAGCTCTAGTAATACATATATCACTATTGAGGTACTATTATTCATTCACACATATAATTGTCATTATTTAAGTTACCGTCCAAGTGCCATCATAGGGTGCCGCTACTCTAAATGAGGTAACAGAATCTATAATGTTAACTAGGACCTATATTCCCACTTACTTCGACATTCGATGATTCGATTGAGTTAGTTGCATCTAATGGATTATCAACATTTCCGAAGCAAAGAAACGATCCATCGGGATGCATTGTTACTTGCATTGCATCATTAGTAATTGATTTTACCTGTACGAAATAACATTATAAAAAAAATAGGTACATTCAAAAAATAAAACCGACTCAAAAAAAAACAACTTAATGGGTTAATAATTTAAAAGCCTATTAATGAAAAAAAACGCCATTTAGATCTCGTACCTTATCATGAGTCTCGAGGCTTAAACTACTGTTGATCTCTACTTCATTTAAGCCTAAGGCCTGAGAATTATCCAACTCATCAATATTCTTACTTATGTCTCTATGATCAGTTTTATTATCTTCGGGTTTTACTAACACATTTTCTAATAAGCATTTTTCAACTTTTTTCCTTGTCGGAGGTTTATTCACTGGTTCTAAAATACATTTTCTACTTCCTGCTAACAAAGATTTTAAAACGTCGTGTTTTGAAGCCTCTTGGGACATCTCATTTGTTTGCAAGAATAATAATTGTCGCCATTCTTCTATAGTAGTAGTGTATAACACTTTATCAAATAGTTTTTGGTCTCGGGATAATTTACTTTGCACCTTTAATATGATTTGCCCAATTTCAACTTTATCACCCACATCTTTGTGATCAGAATAATAAGGAGCGGAATTTTTGAAGTTAGGAATGCTATATCCTTTTAAAGTAGAAATAATGTAGCTTTTTGTAGGAGGTTTTATTAGTGGAGTCAATATTTTTTTAACTGGGTTTGATTTATTGGTTACATCTAATGATGCTGTATCCCATTCCCCTTTGTTCTTATCGAAGCTATGATACTGTTCATTATTATGGTCATTTAATGGTATTACGCTTCTTGTTTTTACTGTATCTTCGGATGTATCGCTACCATCACATTGACCTGACGAGGTATCAAATATTTTAGATGAATCATAAAAGCTCGTTATACCTGATTTATTACCATTAAAAGACAATTGCAAATCGTTCATGGAATTGTCTGCATACCGATTAATTGCACTGTTAAAATGACTTATTGAAGGGCCTGCAATAGGTTCATATTTTTTTTCAGTGTCATAATGTTCAGCCATTTTCGATTTTACAATGTTATTATCTAATTCGTTTTTAATTTGTTTATTAACTAAGTCGGTAACAGTTTCATTGCTCAGATCAGGCAAGTCTGTACCATGATCCATGAATCTAGAAGTATCTAGGATTGAAGGTGGCTCTTCTTTTATATTTTTCCTCAGATGTGAACTACTAACATTAATATTGTCCTCTCTTGACGTGTTTATCTCATCAAGTTTACTAATATTTAATTTACAACTTCCATCGCTTTTATTTCCAATTTCGTTGGTTTCCCTTTTCTTGTTACTGCGTTTGGACAATCCCAATCTCATTTTTCTTTTTCTAACTTTCTTTATATCTAAAAAAATAATTTCGTTTCATAAAGCATTATGTGTGTTGCTACGGTGTACGACTGTACGATTGTATGTATAATATATTGAATATTTTGCATTTTACTTACGATCATCATCAAAGGTTCCATCTAGCTGCGGTATATTAACTCCGTCCCAAAATGAATCATTCCAAGACAGTGAAGAAACATTTCCTGCATCATCTTTACTGAAAAAGTAAATATTAGAATTTTCCACATAATTTTTAAGGACAATATTTCTATTACTCCATACCTGTCTTTAATATTCAATAATATTGTTTGGTCATCATATATCTGTGAATATTCAGCATCATCTAACTCAATATCGCTTTCCTGGTCTGCATTTGCTGGTGTTCCCATGATGCTATCATCTTCAATTGGTTTCTCGTCCATGTCGCCTAGCATGTTTACAAGGTCCAAATCTTCACTGTTCACTTTAGAATAGTATAAAATATGTGTTAAATTTAACTAAATAAGTATTTTATTTTTGGGAATGATATAAATACAGTTAAAACTTACGCAAAACTTGACTGTAATGTAATGAAAGACTAGTATTCAGGGCCACATTTTCATCAACGAGAGTGTTATCACATTCTTCAGTAAAGGTGGTCTCTAACTTTCTGGGAGTTTCATTAAAACTCATACTTATTGCACTATTAGGTAAATGAACACTGACATCAACTGCTTTGAATATTAGTGAACCCTCTATATTTTCTGCTGGGTAACAGATTGATTCCATTATTGTATCGGATATTTCACTATTTGTTACGACAGGTTTGTCAATCAAATTGGAGATTTTTATTTTAATTATTTGATCAAATTTGTAATGTGATTCTGTCTCCTCTGATTGTAATCTTCCTTGTGTCAATGATTTTGCTGCAAGGGATAAATTTAACTGTTTTCTTCTTTCCATCTCCTGATTCCACACTTCTTCTAGCCCTGGGTTTTCAATTCCATCCCCTTTGCCTATCTTTTGTCTGTTAATTATACTTGATGCTACACAATCGGCTTCATAGAAACAAGAACTTTCAGGCTTCAATCCAAACCCATTAGGGCTGTCTATTGGTTCATTGCTGTTTTGAGACAAGTTTGATTTACGAAATAATACATTTTGTATGTCAATATTACTCATTCCAAAAAGGTTGAAATCTATGAAGAATTGTAATGTAAAGTTAAGATGGGATTCATGTGGTTGGAGGATTTGACCCAGAATAGCACCATTACTACACAATTCAACAGCTTGCCTTAGCAAAACAGGATTATACAGAAAAATTTTCAAATACAAATGTTCTTTGTCATGAAATCCATAAAATGGTCTGGAAGTTAAAAGAAAAAATAATAAAGTATAGTATGCTAAATTTATAAATTTACCTTATGTTAAATTATTACTTACAGTCCTTTTACTAAGGTTATTTTGTAAACATGCTGGTTTGCAGATGTTGCTTGTTTCAGGGCTATGTTTAATGCTTTGTCTAAACTCCCTGCAATCTATTGTTAAATAAAAAGTTAAATTGAATGATGAGCCATATAGGTTATTGCACAATTATATCTATAGAACTAAAGGTTTAGTATGACATAGTAAAAAACATACTTGATACAAAAGTTGTGGTTCTGGGTTTGGCGTTGGACATGGTATGTAAAAGTATGGGAATACTCCGTGAATGTGAAGACACGCCTTGTGACCATCTGGTGTCGGGCCAAATATTCTCAGGACTGGTACCTGTTTACACATTTGTAATTAAAAGATGTTTTTTTATCAAAGAAAGAATTTTTATCAAACAAGCAAGTGGTAAGCATGTTTCATAATACGTAATAACAACCATTCATAAAACCCATGGTGCTCATTTCACAGGAGATGACGAAGTTACAGCAGAGCTACTCAAGGCAGACGGGAGAGTGAGCTGTTCTGGAGAATTATGTCGAATCGTTTTGCCCAAAAGTTCGATGACTTCCAACCATTGGAGCATGCTCAGTTACAGTGGTGTTTTGGTACTGTGGTCAGGGTTCGAAAATATCCGATATTTATAATAAATATCAAAATATTGGATATTTATGATATATATCCAATATATATCAAGTTTGATATATATCAATTTTGTATGAAAGCCATATTATTATTTTAATGTAATATTTATGAATACTGTGTGCATATGTGTTACATACACATACTAAAATTATAAAAAATAAAACCTCGTTTTTGGATAAGGCAAAATCAATTGAAAACCATTAACTCTTCTTTTAGGGCAGAAGTGTTGTCATTTATGGATTATAACTTACCACTAGGGAGTATGTTTTAACACTACTCCCACGCCATCTATATTTGGGAAGTAGAAATATAATAACAAACTCAAAAAATTACTTAATAACATTAATTTTTTGAACCATATTTGTATTGCAATGTATTATAAAAAAAATATTGATATATATCTTCAAACCCAGCTTGATATATATCGGATATATATCTTGATATATATCTATTGATATATATCCTCGAACCCTGACTGTGGTATAGTCCACACACCATAAGACCGAGAAATATAACTATTATTACTTACTATAGAGCCAAATAATTGGCTCCAGCCAAAATCTGACTTTTAGACAAACACTAAAGTGGGCAATATGTGAAATTTATCTAGTGGATAGAATTTGAAATGAAATCATCCAATCATTGATATTGCTTGCAAAATTAGCATGCTGAAGTGGAAGTGAGCTGGTGTTTGACGGATTATTCTATTTTGTGTACCTGGGTAATATCGCTTGGGTGAACAAAGTGGAATAAAGTATTCAACTTTTTGCACCTAGGAATTTGTACACCTGGGTGATACGACTCTGGTCATTCAATCAATCAATGCTTAAATAATGTTTATAAGTTAGGCCCATATTGTGAACTTCAATCATTAATGCCTTATTTAAGATAGGTTATAGTTTTTTCATTTTGTCAAAAGTTATGTAAGGTTGATAGTTTGCTATAGAGTTTTTTATCTCACTGTAAAGTACTTTGATATATTAGTGAAGCAAAAAATAATGCACAGGCCAAATGTCCAAATCAATAAATAAATGTTATCTACCAGACAATCAATATCAAAATCAGATAATTTGGCACTATTTAAATTGGCATTATTTAATGAAATAAAAATTTCACATATTACACTTCTGGACAGGGAGCTCTCGGGTAGCTGATCCACTTGACTACTATCAAGCTCATTTTCCGTGAGTAGCTTCGTTTCGATGAGACGACTAACTATTCCCTATGCGAAAATTCTCTATTGTGGTAGCTAACAGAGGTAGCAAGGATAGAATTTTTCGATTTGATGATACTCAAAAAATTATTATTTTATTTGTAGGACAATATGACAGTTAAATTATATAAATATTAACTAAGTAAATACAAAAAAATCAGCTGGTTAGTAATCATTCTTATGACCTTGTTATCAATACCTATTGGAAGCCCCTCCTTCCAATAGGTATGATTACTAACCAGCAGATTTTTTTGTTTTAACTTAGTTAATATTTATATAATTTAACTGTCATATTGTCCTACAAATAAAATAATAATTTTTTGAGTATCATCAAATCGAAATATTCTATCCTTGCTACCTCTGTTAGCTACCACAATAGAGAATTTTCGCATAGGGAATAGTTGGTCGTCTCATCGAAACGAAGCTACTCACGGAAAATGAGCTTGATAGTAGTCAAGTGGATCAGCTACCCGAGGGCTCCCTGTCCATATACTTGTCTATTGAAAAATGGCTTGTACTTACACACGTGAACACTAACCTGTTTTATATCACATCCTCTAAATTCCGAATAAATCACGTCTATTCCCGGTGTTGGTTTCGATAAATAATAATCGCAAACAACAATGCGGACCGAAAACTGTGATTCCCTAAGAGTTGAACCTGGAAGCATATCAGTACAAATATTACTGTATTTTTGTTCATAATTATGTATTTTATTATAGTATATGCATTATACTTACAATCCAGTGAATCCATGTTGAGTTAAATGCATTCTGCTCTTACTTTTAACTTTTGTGATAATACCTGTGCAAATACTGAAATTAAAATTACACCAAACTTTTGATTTGAATCAAGTTGGTTTGGGTTACAAAATGAACACAGCTGATTGTAGTCAAAATTGTTTTGGTAACCAGAGATTAAAAAGATTATCGTTCCTAGTACATTCTTTCCACAGACTACTTAAGAGAACTGACGTTATTCTTTACTACGAATTAGTCGGTCGTTGCCTACTAGGGATATGTTAATTTTTATCGATATTATAATTTTGTACTTGTTACTTTCCGGCCGATAGTTTTAGGCAATCATTAATTTAGATTAGGTAGGCACCCAGTAATTTTTTGAACCTTTAGCCATGTCTTAAGGACATATTTTTATCTTTACATTACACCAAAACATCTACACAAGAAGTGGGTTAAAAATACAATTCATTGACGATTGTTTGTAATTATTGGTGTTTGGAAAACTTTTTTTATATACATACCAGACCATTACTTTTACCGGAAATCAATGAGTTCCATATGAAAAGTTATAGCAAAGAATGATTTCAAACACATTACCCGGGTCCAGAGGAGAATGGAATGGCATGTATGGCAGTACTATTATGATGGTATTTGTAATTTTTTCATATCGAGCATGGAATGTAAAAATATTGTTAAAACAAGGTTGCAATGGCTGTAATATGTAGATAAAAATATTGTTTTACTTAAGTATTTTTAATCCATATCTGTAGTCCAAAAGACATTTATTTTTTATTTTTTATAACAGTCACACACATAGCCCTGACCGCACAGTAAGATACGAGTCTTGTGTCGTGGGTATCAGGAACTACGAGAGACTTTCGGTCTCACAACACCCAGACCCCGAAACAAATATTTGTGGATCACACAAACATTTGTCTCGGTGCGGGGATCGAACCCGCGGCCTCTCGCTTCACAGCCGGCTACTCGCCCGCTGTGCCACGGAGGCTGTCATGCTAGAGACCTTGCTTTAATATTTAAAAAACATGAAATGACAAGTAGCAATAGACCCCTTTTTCATCTTGAATAAATAAACCCCCCAATAGTCACATTATAGTCCTGACCCCATACTAGATTAAACCTGTATCGTGGGTATTAGGAACTAAGAGGTCCCAAGATAACTATATAACTAACATTTTGTGTAAATAGGTTGAAATATAACGATAATTGGAAGTGTCTGAAAATTTCAAGCCCTAGTAATCCCTTTGAAATATAATAATACAATGCATGATGGGATATTTCTCTTTTATAGATCTATAAAAAAGTCCGCGATGGCATGTTACTACCTCCTAAGGATAGTTTACTATACCCATTATATCTTCTAAAAAAATGGTCACGTACAATGTGGTAATTGGAAAGTCATATAATTTAAATGAATATCTTAGGAGTTATCGCAAAAATTAACGTGCGCGAAATTAAATTAAAGCGCGTTGTTCACGACGCGCCGATGACGGGACTCGCTTGACGCATCCCCGCAACGCACCGCGCCCACTATCACCCACAGATAAAACATCTAGGCCATTCTAGGCGTAATATGCTCTACTACTCGTGGGAAGCCAGGGCGGGTCGCTAGTATATAATAAAGAGTTACTATCTATGTTGCTGATCGTACCTTAATCCTATATGTTTAAACAATAATTATCATCTTATAAAGATTTTGAAGACAATCCACCAACAACCGAAACCACCCAAAAGTATCGATTCTTTTGGATTGATGATAGATGTTATGTGCAATTAATAAATTAATTTACTTCAATTTCGCGTCCCTAATCAGTATTATTATAAGTTTGTAATGTTCTCATTCTTTTGTAGTTCGTTTCATTCATCATTACCAGGTGCAATAAAATTCTAGAGATCCATAATTTTTTTTGGGTACTGAAAATATTATATATTATAGCTAAATTGTGAAGATCTATTGCTCGTTTTTCATCATCTGCTATAAAAATAATTTTGAATTTAATACGTTGAAAACGACGACGACACAATTATTTACGATACCATTTCTCCATTTTATCCCGTACGTGATAAAATAGAGAAATTGTGTCGTCAAACAATTATTGTTTGCGCAAATCTCTTTTCGTCTTTTTGCTTAGTAATCTTCTGATATTTTCAATTTGTACCTGGCAACACTGATATTGCATCGTAAAAAATTGGTCGTGTTTTTGTGGCGTTCGCAGTTTCAATACGTGCTACGTACTTTAAAAATAGTTTTCATCAATAGTTTTACAATCAACACCAACCTCGATTTGCTCTGCTTGTGGTCATAAAAAGCAATAAAAAAATTAAAACGTGAACATGTGACGAAGTGTAACGTTAGGGAATGAAATGTAATTATTAATGAAAATGAAGTACTATTTCTGTGAACTCGAAAGTTACATTTATTTGTATAAAAAGATAAAAAGTCAGTGACACCGTGATGATGGATGATGAAGAGGCGGATTTGCGCGAACAAATATTCCACAATAATGTCCGGGAGCAGATCGTAAGTAGCGAATTTATACATAGTTCTAACTTGTAGGTCCCGACAAAGACAGCCTACACTACAGTGATATTTATGAACATCACGGTGGGTTCGATCTCGATCTTTTGTTCCTGCTTGTGAGCACTTATTTCGTATAAATGCATTAATGATGAAAGATTGTACATCTCAACATTTTCCGTAAATATTAGTTTTTTTTTTCTCCGCTGCCGTAAAAGACTTTACTGGTTTCTAAAGTAGAGCATGTCTTTGAGTAAAAAAACGTTGTTTATTAATTAACATCAAAGAGCATTACCAAGTTTCAACTAAATCTGAGTTTTTCAATTGAATCTGACATCTTATTTCTCA
The DNA here is from genome assembly GCA_949126905.1 of Amorpha juglandis. Classification (NCBI taxonomy): domain Eukaryota; kingdom Metazoa; phylum Arthropoda; class Insecta; order Lepidoptera; family Sphingidae; genus Amorpha; species Amorpha juglandis. The sequence goes on along the minus strand of OX421372.1, from coordinate 5,088,834 downwards.
TAGAAATTTTCCCAATTCTCCCCTTAGGGGTTGAATTGTGAACAATGCCGATATAATTAAAGACTACCTTGGTACCTAGTGTAGTTGTATGGCGTACGTGATACGACTGCTGTGCTGTCTTGGATTCTATCCCCGGGTTGGTAAAAGTGATATTGGGTTTTTCTATTATAAAATGCTCAGTATCAGCCAGAAGTCTGGAATTGTGCCCGGTATGGCCTATGTCATTATGGGATGCAAATAAGCTTGGTAAAATGTGGGTGTACTAATTAGATGTCTGCCTATCCCTTTCGCGCTTACAGGCATAGGTGTGTGTCAGCTGAAATATGTGTTATAATACTTTTTGAAGAGCAATAATTCAAAATAAAGTGATTGTTACCAAAAAATATTAATCTTCATTCAAACTTTGCCTACCACTACTTTTCATCTCTCCATGGATGAAATATAAACAAAAACGTTTGTTGGTGATTATTCTGCCAATAATGAAATATGCTGTCAAAATTTCATCTTTCTAGGTCAAGTGCTTCAGTTGCAGTAAAAGAATTACATCAGTTAGAACATGTAATTTTACATATATTATATACACTGTTATTATGGTTTTTAGTAAGTGTTATTATGATTTTACCATTTACATCTAAACATAAGAACATAAAAACTGGTAATATCTTTTGCATACCCTTACTGACTGAATAGGTTGCATGGACATAACACATTTAGAAACTTCAATTTTAATGCTGAAGGAATGTGCTCAATAGGCAAAAATATTGTTGATGTATGTATCAATTGCATTTTCATGTTAAACATTATTTTTAAACATCTGCAAAAGAGTCGGCAAGGTCAAATCAGTAAAAATAACCAACTTGTTTGTTTGAAAATTGTAAACACATCAGTCATTTTATATGTAGACAAGCTCAGTATACTTTGTACCCATTTAAAATGAATGTATGTCCTATATTCTTAAGGCTATAATCACTTTAGAGTAATATTATAAACTACATAACAGTGTTTACACACAGTAGGAATGTCAATGTTGTTTTTTTTACTATTAATATTGTATAAAATTTTATGAACATATTTGATGTTTATAAATGTAGTTTGTTATTTAGATGTTATCATATACTGTGATTAGTATGTAGATTGTAGGTAGATAAAGTGAATTGATGTTGGTTTCCCCCCATCCTTCACCACTGGTGTAGACACCAATACATTGAATGTAATTAACATAAACCAATTTTATTGTATGGGGATGGTAAAACACAGAAGGATTATCTTTTTTAAATCTTATAAACATACAAAACTATAAAAATTGATTGGTGGTTGTATTATGTCATATTTAAAAAAATTGGTAACTGTTAACATACTCATTTTGTATATTTTAAACAATTAAGTTGATAGTTTTTCATTTAATCATCTTTTACAGGATCACCTTTTTTAATTTGTTTAAAATTGTTAATATGGGCTAGTCATATAGGTCATTAGAGATAAAAATATTCTGTTGATGGATATGATAATACCTGTTTCCTTAAACATTATTTTTGTAGGGCATTTGTCATTAAATTTATTCTGTATGCCATTGCTTTCATTCTATATATCATTTACATAGTGCTATTTATTTAGTATAATTTTATTTTATTTGACAAATTACCTAAGATGGTGCACAGTTTTCTGTGACCTTTAACCTCTTCATGCATCATGATGTGTTTTTATCATTTAAGACATTTTCTAGTACTGTGAAGATCTTATTGTCATTACAAATTAGATATCTAAATCCTTCTTTAAAATTCAGTCAAGAAATATTATCTATCTGTCTATGAGTATGTTTTAGAACACTAATCTGATCATGGACTCACTTTATGCCCCACTACTTTACTTGCCGATATCTTGAACAACTTATCATGCATTCTTCTAGTGGTCGGCGTACTTGGGCGGTGGAGATCACTTACCATCAGGTGACCCATTTACTCGTTTGCTGGCCTATGCTATAAAAAAAACACACACATGTTAATTAGTAAAAAAATTCATGCTTGATTTTCATATAGACTTGAGCAGTGTTTCCAGGTAATTTTCACACTGCCTCTTCATGATTCTCTTAATACTTTTAAACCCAAGCTGGTTCCTTTAAGTAAAATAATACACATTTATTACTAGTAAAATGTTTTATTAGTGCTACTTACTTTGGTAGGTATCGCATGTTTAGTCACTAAATTTTAGTGGGAAGTATGAAGCTGCTGCTTATTTACTAAAGAATCCAAATTCGCGGTAAATGACGAAAGTTTTATCCCAAGGTCTGGTTCCACTTCAAATTTCTATATTTATTTTTAAGGTAAACTAGTGTTGAAAACCCGAATATTTACGATGCGTCAATCAATAGTAGGTAATATTTTTAAATCAAGGCGGGGGGAGGGTGGGGGTCGTGTGAATTCGACCCCGTATTTTATTTTAATGGCCCGGTACCGGGTCGCGACCCGGCAAATGGGAAACGTTGGACTAGAATACTTAGCATCTGTCTGAATCTTTAGTCTGCTGTCTCTTGACCTCTGTCAACAATGCACATTTTAAATTTAAGCTCCATTTATATGAAGAAAGTTTATTGCATGCCCCAGATGAGATATAACAGAACATATTATGTTTACGAATGGGCTACTTTGACGGAATTGTTACCACTGTCTTGGAGAAAACTGTCGTAAAGTAGTATTTAACAGCTTGTTGGATTTAGCACGGTGAGATATACGTGTCCATGATTCTTTTGATATTGTGGGCGTTTATGTACTGTGGAGATCACTTATCATCAGGTGACTCATCTTCACGTTTGCCACCACGAATTTTATCACAGTTACAGGTAATCTCGCCTATATCGTATACGAGAAACTCCCATCTAAATGGGGCTTAAGGGCATATTGTATTCTATGTTGCAGATATTCTTGCTCCTCTTCATCCTGCTGTATCTGTTCTCATTTATGTTGATTGAGAAATTCAGACGAAGAGACAGTGAGGACTACTTCACAGCGGATGAGGATGAGGTCAAAGTATACAGGATAAGCGTGTGGCTGTGCACGTTCGCGCTTGCAGTCTCGTTGGGATCAGCACTCCTGCTGCCGGTCTCGATTGTCAGCAATGAAGTGCTCATACTGTACCCAAATAGCTACTACGTCAAATGGCTCAACAGTTCTCTCATACAGGGTGAGTACAAAACTAATCTACCGCTACGTGTGGCAAAGTAGACTATAAACTAAAATGAAATTGAAATTGTGATAATCTTGCACTTGGCTTAATTTATCATTGCTATTTCTTCAAGGAATACGTTTTACAATCAGCAGATCAGCAGTAGTAATCTTATCAATTTATGGTTTTAATTTTTACTTAGCGATTTATGTAAACACTTTCGAAACCAAGTAGATAAGAATTATATTTTAATTACATGTTATGGGAACAATTACGTGTGACGTTTCTTTATGTTCCCAACACTAAACATCTGTTTATGTCTACAGATTTAATGATTCGCGAAATATTGTTCGTTGTATTTATAATGAAAGCATACTCAATACTCAATGACTTACGAATTCCTGATTGAGCCACGTGGCCTAAACAGCTGATGTAAACAATGATGAATATTGCATTTAACTTGTGTTGTTTGATAATAAAAATATTGAATCTATTATTTTAATGGCTGATGTAATAAAACTTACATATCTTAAAACCATAAATTAACATCAAATTATGAACACTAAATATTTGCCACCAACGCTTTGAGGGTTTAATTGATTTGCGCGGCATTCTATTATGTAGGCATACAATTGATTGTATGTTGAGATGATGACTCGATTTATGTTCATTAAAAATGTTTACACATTTGAAAAAAGTAATCATTTCATAAATGCATCGATATATTTTAGACTTTGTTAAAAGAACAAGATACTTAGAACTCAAATTCAAAGTACAAAATACAGGACTGCCAGTAACGAATATGTGACCTTATTGGGAATATCCAATTATACTACTTTGCACTCCGCAGTCCGCGATCAGATCATAATTAAATCTTATCCACCCTTGAGTCCAGTTAAATACAAATATGATCATTTCAAGTCGGTTTAAAGTCGTTCTAAATTTGACGGAGATATCACGTACGCTACGAATTGAGAATATTTTTTGTTGAAATCGGTTAAAAATAACCTGCTGCATGCATGAAGTCTGCCTGTAGCCTTTATACCCGCTTCAGCGCATGCGTCGTTGTCCTGTATACTAAAATGTCATACCATACTCAAGGTAATAAATAATTGTCCGCAGGTCTGTGGAATCACGTATTCCTGTTCTCAAATCTGTCTATGTTCGTGTTCCTGCCATTCGCGTATCTGTTCTCGGAGTCATCCGGGTTCCCTGGATGTAGAGGGTTGAAGGGTCGCGTGTACGAGACATTCATTGTGTTGGCACTGCTTGGTGTGGCGATGTTGGGCTTGGCGTATGTAATATCCGCGTGGTTGGAAGGCGATCGTTCCAGTATTGATGCTTTACTTAGTGAGTATTTATGAATTTAATTATGGTTTGGTGTTAAAACAACAAGAAAACTTTGTGATAAGTTTTTCATTATCTATCACACAGACCGTGCTTGCTGTCTTTAAATGTCATACGAACATCTTGCAGTTCTGTTATTTCCTTGTCTTTTTAACATTTGGGTTAGGTTTTATGTAATCTATATCCATTTCTGCACAGTAATATCACAAACAATTGAAAACCGCACCTTAATGTTGATTTTTTTTTTGTTTTATTTGTTCCTTAAGGGGTTAGGTGGGTTTCACAGGCGCAAAACAGGTACATTTTTACGATTTTTTTTTACACCAACCAACAAAATATTTCGTTCCATCAGTTTACCATATAAAAGATATATATTTCATAAGTAGTTTGTGAAATTTTCATCGAAAAATATTGAAGATTAAAGCGTGGACACGTCGTTTCCTGTGACCCCTCAAAAAAAAGGTCTCTCGGCGTAGTCAGGATAACTCATGACAGATTCATCTGAAATGCAAAAACTAAAAACTTTCTGTTAGTAGATGCTTAAAGCTCGTACTTGAACGAAGGAAAAAAATAAAAACCAAATATTGCATTTTTGGCGGCGTTGAGAACAAAAAACCTTTTTTTGAGTAAAATTTGCACCCTTCATGGCCTTGAAAAATCACTTAAAATAGAAAAAGAAAAAATACGAGCTTTAAGCATCTACTAACAGAATTTTTTTAGTTTTTGCATTTCAGATGAATCTGTCATGAGTTATCCTGACTACGCCGAGAGACCTTTTTTTTGAGGGGTCACAGGAGACGACGTGCCCACGCTTTAATTTTCAATATTTTTCGATGAAAATTTCACATACTACTTATGAAATATATATTCTTTTATATGGTAAACTGATGGAATGAAATATTTTGTTGGTTAATTTAAAAAAAAATCGTAAAAATGTACCTGTTTTGAGCCTGTGAAACCCACCTAACCCCTTAAAGGAACCGGCTAAGGTCGTAGACCATGCTGCCAAGTCTTCAGTCATAATTTCATACGTAAATTATATCTAATGTAAGAACGATGAAACACGTGTGCGGTCGATTTCAACGTCCTGTCAGACTCCAGGTGCTAACTCCTTTCAGTACGACTCTTAATTCACTTATTTCAATGTTTCCATACACTGTTCATCACCGTCGATGTTTAATGAACAAAACCACACAACTTTTATACAACAAACACAACTCTAAACTAGATTATGGAATAAATTAAATATGCGATGAACCGCACTGTCAGAATTCTAAACTCAAATCCCTTAATGTTGATTTTAAAGTTAACAATTAATAGTGGTGTACGAAGTAAAACTAAAAACCTTATACCTTAACCTTATTTTATATTTACTAGCTTTTTCTCGCGGCTCCGCCAGCATTAACGACTTTTTCTGAGATAAAAAGTAGCGTATGTTCTAAAGTAGGTCGTGGTCTACCTTTATACTAAATTTAATACAAAAGGTCGTGAATGGCGTGATTATTTAACAAACATTCAAATTAATAAACAAATTCACAAACTCACAAACATCCAATCTTTCACATTTATAGTAGGATATGAATGAAGGATAGTGGAATGACATATTTTCGGTAGGACGTGATATGGTTTCAATTACATTTAAACGGTTAAATAAACTAAACTTGTACTCGAATGTTATAAGGTTAGGTCAGTAATCTAAATGTATAACGTAACTTGCCAAACTATTGTATGCAAATCGAATGTAGAAAAAAATATAAAGAATAATGGTGTTGCGAATTTAAATTAGTGCTAATTGAACTCACTGGAGTAAATTGACGTTACTGTGTTAACAATCAAGGAAAATATTAGTAATGATTTTGTTTTTAACACGCTTTTATTAGCTTCAGACGTATGTATGTTGGTATGTTTGTATGTTGGTAGGTTTGTCTGTAACTTGTCTTTGAACGTGATTTTGACCTACTTCAAAACGTCGGATAAAATCTTGACATCGCGATGTAGATGTGCCAGTGGCGCCATCTCCTGATATTTTCTTGTCAACTTGTAGTTTATTGTCTGGCTATAGTCAGATTAAAATGTTTTTTTACCTACCATTAAAAATGTAAAAATTTGGATGTCTGAATTTGGGTGTGTGTTAGTCAATCAAGCCTTTACGGTTTTGGATGACGTTTGGCAAACAGGTAGACCATGGCTTGGATTAGGACATAAGCTACTTTTTATGCCGCAAAGGGTCGCTGACGCGGGCGGAGCCGCGGGCAAATGCTAGTAGCTTAAATCTTAAATGTTTCTATTAACAACACACCACAACACGTTATAAATTTAGCATGTAATATGGTTAAAACATAAGAAATAATATTCCTAAAATATCAAATGTTTTACATCTGACAGCCCCCGTGGCGCAGTGGGCGAGTAGCCGGCTGTGAAGCGAGCAATGAGTTCTTATATATTAACACCTAAATGTAATTTCTATTAAGAATTAATATTATGTATGTTCGTATTAACTTTGTGCAAGTGAACTATATCACGACTGAACTAAAACATTGCAATGAATACGACAACACTATTTTACAAAGTGATATTAGCATCTGTCAGTTTACCCCAGTGGATTTTCAATTGCACTTTAGGTACCTTGTATGCGAGATGTCGTCTTTTGTTATTTCTGTCGCCAAACAGCGGTGTCTATAAGCACTGTCGTGTTTCGGTCTGAGGGACATTAAGGGGTTAGGTGGGTTTCACAGGCTCAAAACAGGTACATTTTTACGATTTTTTTTTAAATTAACCAACAAAATATTTCATTCCATCAGTTTACCATATAAAAGATATATATTTCATAAGTAGTATGTGAAATTTTCATCGAAAAATATCAGGGTTCGAGGATATATATCAATGGATATATATCAAGATATATATCTGATATATATCCGATATATATCAGACTGAATTTCATGATATATATCAATGAATATATATGTCAAATGTTTTATAATATATTGCAATACAAAAATGGTTAAATAAATTGATATTAAGTATTTTTAGCGTTTGTTACTGTATTTCTACTTCCCAAATGTAGATGGCGTGGAAGTAGAGTTAAAACATACTCCCTAATAGTAAGTTCTAGTCTATTAATGGCAATACTTCTGTCCTAAAAGAAGATTTTATGTTTTTTAGTTGATTATGTCTTATCTAAAAGTAGATTTTGCAATATACAAACAGTATTCATAAATAATACAATAAAATAATAATATGGCTTTCATACAAAATGGATATATATCCAACTTGATATATATCGGATATATATCATAAATATCCGATATTTTGATATTTATAATAAATATCGGATATTTTCGAACCCTGAAAAATATTTAAAATTAAAGCGTGGGCACGTCGTCTCCTGTGACCCCTCAAAAAAAAGGTCTCTCGGCGTAGTCAGGATAACTCATGACAGATTCATCTGAAATGCAAAAACTAAAAAAATTCTGTTAGTAGATGCTTAAAGCTCGTACTTGAACGAAGGAAAAAAATAAAAAACAAAAATTGAATTTTTGGCGGCGTTGAGAACAAAAACCCTTTTTTTGAGTAAAATTTGCACCCTTCATGGCCTTGAAAAATCACTTAAAATAGAATAAGAAAAAAATCATTCGTTCAAGCATGAGATAATGTTATTTTGAAGAAGTGTGCAAAATTTGAAGGAGATCGGTTCATAAGTTTTCGAGAAATCGTGACTACCGATTTCAAAAATGTAGTTTCTGAAAAACGCGTTTTTCTGGAAACTACCTCCTCGATCTCCTTCAAATTTTGCACACTTATTCAAAATAACATTATCTCGTGCTTGAACGAAGGATTTTTTCTTTTTCTATTTTAAGTGATTTTTCAAGGCCATGAAGGGTGCAAATTTTACTCAAAAAAAGGTTTTTTGTTCTCAACGCCGCCAAAAATTCAATTTTTGGTTTTTATTTTTTTCCTTCGTTCAAGTACGAGCTTTAAGCATCTACTAACAGAAAGTTTTTAGTTTTTGCATTTCAGATGAATCTGTCATGAGTTATCCTGACTACGCCGAGAGACCTTTTTTTTGAGGGGTCACAGGAAACGACGTGTCCACGCTTTAATTTTCAATATTTTTCGATGAAAATTTCACAAACTACTTATGAAATATATATCTTTTATATGGTAAACTGATGGAACGAAATATTTTGTTGGTTGGTGTAAAAAAAAATCGTAAAAATGTACCTGTTTTGCGCCTGTGAAACCCATCTAACCCCTTAACGCCAGGGAAATTACTGGGCATTATTTTTCGGTGTGACGAGCGCAATCCAGTGATATGTCATTAAAATTACTGTGTATTGTTGCTTCTGTTTGTGAGCGGACGTGGGGCTTCCTATTAGCCGAGCGACTTGCTCGTCTCATTGAACGACGAAAATATGTACCGAAGAAATTACTTGGTCACTGTATCGCGGCTAATTGAAGTCTGATTCACGTCAGCCGGCATTAGCCCGGCGCGGCGCGGTCCGTTACCAAGTTTCTTATAAGTATTCGTGTGAGCTTGTTTCAATTAGATAGTGGCTTAGATTCGTTTTTACATTTATAATTATTAGTAATGTACTCAATTTCCTCAATAATAAACAGATCAATTACACAGATCATTTCCGAGTACTGATACAAACGTCGGGAACATAGAAATTAGGACCTTCTCTTCGTATTTTAGAAATCGAGTTTATTAATGCATATTTAAAAGACATATCCGATACTTAATTAGATATATTTGGTCCGCTGCATGGGAATAGATAATTAATTTCCGGTTCAGAAGTTGTCGCTTGTATTGCATATAAATTGCTAGATTTGTAGGATGCAAGTCGATAGCGAACAGTATTGTGGTTAGTGGTCCTAGCAGCTACTAGCTGGAGTCTATGTCAACAGATTACTGGATATTTAAATTTGTATAATACATCGAGGTCGTGTACTCTAGAACAATGTTGCACAAGATGATATAATGTACAGCAATAGGTATTCGATATTGTTATTTAAGTCTAAAGAAACTAGTGATCACTGTTGTCAAGGCTATCGAGACTTCTAGTGAAAATGTGTGATGCAATTTGCAATTTAGGTACCAAAGGTTGACACCACACTCTAAATGTTAAAAAGGATGTATCCCAGCTTAGGTTAGCTAGCAGCTAGGTTAGGAGCTACGGCGGAAACTTTAGCTGCGTCATAAAATCTGAGGCAACCGCGACCGTAGTCTACAATCCTCATTGGATCAGTGCTGTGGATGAGAAAGAAACTATTAGATCCTCCAAGACGTCAGATTTACCCTACTCCAGACCTGAGCTCCCCGATCCGTTGCCTTGAATCCTCGATCCCAACTTCGCCTTTAACTTGGATGGACATATTATAGTAATTTATAAACGAATGCAACTCAAAGACACACCTTGACTAGAAATGTAATTTGAATTTAAGAATGCATTACATGCATTCTTTGAGTTTGTTGTCTGTGTACAATTGAGTGTAAAGACAGCTCGCGTGCAATTGTTTAATGCCGTCGTAGTTTAATGGGCGCGCCGGAAACAGTGGTACAGTTGAGACGAGAAATCTGATGCACCCGTTATTCTAATGAGTGACATTTTCGAGCTATATTATCTTGCAGCATTAAATATTTCTCATGCGATGCTTGTTAGGTGTACGGACATCACATAGAAGTATCGAGTACGTATACAATTATAGATACGCCACGTAGCGCGCTTCAGTTCGAATGTACTTGACATAAACAATTTGTACCGTACGATAATAATATTGTGTTGGATGTGAACGCAACAATCATTGATAACTACTATTATTGTACTTAAGGTTAAGTGGTTTATATCAATATATGCTCTAATTTTATATGTACTTGCCCCATAACTACATGTCTAAATATACTACTTAAACATGTAAGTGGTAAATAGTTATAACTGATAACAACTTCATTCATAAAATAATTATTACCTATTTACGAGTACCTACACAACTGTTACAGTTATATGACAAGCTTCGTGATATAGACACTAGAATGTCTCAATGTGGGGTCAACAATGTGTGTGACTATTTGCTGTATTTATTATTATTTTGACAGACTTCACATACCTTCGAAAAATCTTATCGAGTTCTCAGGTATGCAGTTTTCCTCACTATGTTTCCTTCACCGTTAAAGCAAGCGATAATTGACAATTAATATACACGTAATTCAGAAAAGTCCGAGATGTATGCTCTTTGGGCTGGTGCGACTTTCGTCTCGACCGTCCGTACCAGGCTCCGTATGGGCTCGCATTAAGCCAGCGTTGTGGACTAAGGCCTAACCCCTCTCATTCAGTAGGGGAGGGCCCGTGCCCAGCAGTGGGACATGTATAATACAGGGCTAGTATTATTATTATTTTAATAATTATGTTTATTCAACTAGATGTTTTTATTTTGTTCGTAGATCTATGGACATATCTCCCTTTCCTGTACTCGTGTGTGTCGTTCGTCGGCGTGCTGATGTTGTTGGGTAAGTGTTCATTATCATTTATTACAAATGGCATCTATTGTTTATGACAAGCCAATGGTTTTGCAGCATAATTTGAAACAACAGCTTTCAACAGACAGTACACACTGTGTCAGTCACCGGTTCCAACTAGTTATTACCATACGGTGATGGACGACTGAAACCTGTTTTATAAACCAGACAATCGTGTCGATACTAATTAAATTTCTGCATACTCGGCTCATAGCTCAGCTGTAAAGGCAGACTTTCGATGGTTGTGCCTAGTTTCCGGACTTATATCCTATAGATCCACAACAAAACGACGAAATTCGGAACATTATATAGAGTTAAGTATACCTACTTAACTCTATATTACTACTTAAATCTAGAATCGCCATGAAAATAATAATATTTAATATGTGTAAGCAAAAGCATATACGGAAAATGATTGTTTGTGTCCATTTATTGTGGTTCTAGGATATTTATGTTAAATAAAATACATTAGATGTACATAAAAATTTCAATTTCAAAATAACGGTTTGCAATAATAAAAATTATTCCCCTTTTATACATGGCTATACATATAATCATTACATTTTATATAACAAATATTGTCATTGTGTTGAATATTCTATGTTACGGTAGGTCTACATCTCTGAATGTGGTCGCTTTCTATAATTTTATAACATAAGGGCCCAGATGCGAGCGTTAGTCATGACGTCGTCTGTCGCCGCCATATTGAATCCAGTGGCGCCGCGCGTGACATCGTTTGTGACGCTGTCATGTCGTCGAATGTGTCTCGCATTTGGAATGGATTTGCATAGTAGTGCACTGTACAAACGAACTAACTCAACTACAATTATTACGCAGGAAGAACGCGCGTTTGAAGTTAGACGCGATTTTCAAAAGTCTGCCTTTATGGTGGATATCACTTTTATAATATTGACTCTACAAACATTGTTTAAGTACTTGAAACTTGACTATCGATAGTACGTTTAAATAATTATCAACGAGGTAAATTATTTTCATAGACGGTCAATACATCGTTTAATTCATGACGAATTTATGTAGATAAATTATTATTTATCTAATAAGTATTAGCTGTAATCGCAACCTGTTTATTGTATCATTGTAATTGATTATCACAAATTTGGACCAAGGCTCAAACTTTAATATTTATGAAAATCAAGTGAGTTCATTTTCTTCGTTTTTTCTACATAGTGAGTCGTCGCATTCATGATGAGATAAACACGTTGTCCGAAGTAATAGGTACGCGCAAAATAACTTGGCTGGCCTGTCCTTTTGACATGAGTACACGAGATATCTCTCGCGCGAGAGGTCAACCTTCCTGGGATCGACTAGTGTACCGTAAACTACACGACATAGAGATAGTCTTGGCGATAAAGAGATGCAAGAGAAAAAGAGACGTCAACAATTTCTCGTGACGTGCATACCGTGCCGAAATGTAGAGATAGCACCAGAAATGGAGTCGACAAAATTTTCTTCGAAACGGATATTTAAGCCCGTCGATGTTAGTCATTAAATCATCAGTGCTCAGTGATCAATAACCTTTTTTGTTAAAATAATTGCAACACGCTGGCTAACGCAGTTATATTCCATCGAATATGCAGATAGTGTGAAAATTTTAATCAATGTTTACTATAAGGTGTCATTAGAAGTAATGATTATAATCGATATTCGATAAGTAGTTTTCAATTGGTTTGATTAGGCAATTCTATTCAACTATTCAAACTATCGCGTGGTAGGTACACTATTGTCCTGTTATAGCAACTGTTCAATCGTTATAGGATGCGTGTGTCGGTCGTTTTGTGTGTAAATCCAGGACACTGCGTCCGTTGGCTTTGGTATACGGAAATATTTGCTTATTCTATGTATTACAATGTCCTTATGTATAATGGCATCCGCCAGAGATTACGCATTATATAGCCAATGTAGGTAGTACCAATTTGACATACACTTCTCAGTGATGATTTTATTTTGTATTTTGCTGTCTTAGCCCTTGTTTACGTAAACGTTAGTTGTCAAATAAAATTAAAGAAAGCGGTTTATCATCAGCGTATATCTAATTACAACTTCTTAAAACGGCTGTCTGATGAGCTGTCTGGCGGATACAATTATTAAACACTAGCATTCGCTCTCATGAAATTCAGCACCGTTATATTATCTTATGTCAGTTTGTTGACATATTGTAACTAGCAGTGATTAAATTTTACAGATTTTGACACTTTGATACTGAAAACAAATCATACAATCTTTAAATAACGTGAACTAATTATTGTTTGTTACAAACGGGGAATCGTGCAACACAAACTTATATTTTATTTGTTAAAAAAGGTTTATTTGGACATACTGAAATAGGTCGTAAATGTTAATGCTTCTATTTCATTTTTTTTATAAAAGTAAAGAAAATGTTGGCCGGCATCTTACTTCGAGTTCAATTGATGGGAATGGAGAACTGCTGATAGATTATCTCTATCGAAAGTAACAGATCGAATCAATTTATATAAACGTAAATGTATATTAAATTACTAGAAACACAACTAATGAATTGTAATATGTACATGTATTTTTGCACGTTCACATTTTATTTATTAAACTCGGTAACGGTAATTTTGACCGTTTAATGGCCTTCCATCGGCGAGTAGTATTTGATAACTATTGTTGCGTGCAATAAACCCGTTTGTACGTCGCTTCAACATTTGATATGTAATTGGTGTCAATCATTGACCTTCACTCCGAGTTTGTTGAATTAACACGGGGATATAGATAATAATACTGTGACGGGGACGAACAGCGCGGCGGAATCTTATGTGTTTTATCATTTATAATCTACAGAGTCCGGTTTAAGGCTTTACATATCTATTGGGTAATCGTCCTAATCAATAATTACACGCTCTATTCAATTTTTTTATTGTACTTACATAATTTGTATAGGATGTTTTAGCCTACTTACCTACGCATTTCACTGCGTGTATGTATAGAAATAATTTAAATATATGTTGTGCTCCCTTAGTTGCTCAGTGTAATGTATGCAGTAACCTCAGTAATTATAGCAATGGAGGGTAAACATACTACCGACAGTGACTACTAATACTGAGGGTAGATAAGAATAAGGACGACATTTACGACAGATGGCACCTTATAAATACGATGTTTAAATGGGTAAACATATTGTTATGTACCAAAGGATAACATTGAAACTAGACAAAGAAAACGTGCACTTGACAATCTATTAACCGACAAACATATTATTATTATTGACATAAAAGTGTACATTACACGCGTACAATTTTAAATGAGGAGGACAAATCGTACTAGTCCAAGGCACTCGAAGCAAATCTAATTAATCCGCTTAAAGTCAATGATTGCAGGTTTATTGTATAATATTCAACGAACCATCGGTCAAGACCAATTGTACTTCAAAATTTAAACGTATGAATTATATCATATGTAAATCACGAACACCATTTGGTGTAACGTAGACGTATTGTTAATATCACAAGACACTTTTAATTTATGATTAAATAAACCACAACACTAACACCTTTCTTCAAATGATAATACTAATCTTTGTCTTCGTCACCATAGCCTTCCTTTTTATCCAAAAAGTATTTAATCAAATCATCATGTTGAGGAAATTTGTCTTCCAATTCTTTTCTACACTCAGCCAATTTAATAATTTCTTCTAGTTCTTTGTAAGCTTTTGCCTTGTAAAGATGAGCTTTGAAACTGTTCTCATTGAGACGTAGAGCAGAATCGCAGTCGGCGAAAACCTGAAAAATATGGCAGTTAAAACAATTGCATATATTATTAGTTGTATATTATATGAAACAACGGTAAGTAATGCCGAGAAATTAACCGTAAAATTGTACGTATTGTGATGATTTGTCAAATTTTCATTTTTTTTTAACTAGCCCTGTATTATACATGTCCCACTGCTGGGCACGGGCCTCCTCTACTGAATGAGAGGGGTTAGGCCTTAGTCCACCACGCTGGCCTAACGCGGGTTGGTAGACTTCACATACCTTCGAAAAATCTTATCGAGTTCTCAGGTATGCAGGTTTCCTCACGATGTTTCCGTCACCGTTAAAGCAAACGATAATTAACAATTCATATACACTTAGAAAAGTCAGAGGTGTATGCTCTTGGGGCAGGTTTCGAACCAGCGACTTTCGTCTCGACAGTCCGTACCGCTCACCGCTGAGCTATCGCTGCTTCAACTTTTCTATACTGTAATAAAAAAACTTGAAACGTAAACACAGTTTGTATCTTATAGCGGTTTCATACGGTTCGATTTTATTTGCGTCACTGTTAAATATGAGCCGTTGTACCAAACAAAAATTATTATATGGGCGAATGTCTGATGTAAATTATAAAATAAAAATAAAATAAATATACCTCATGCGATTTGAATGATCTCAATAGATAATTAATCAATCAAGTCAGTTGATCAACTAAAATCTAATAGAGTGATCCCGCTATTAGTGACTTATTATCTAACGATAATTTCCACAACAGTCCCCACTCATCAGTTACACATAGTTGCAGGTTAAAAGGTAAGCATAATAAAGCTCCTGCAGAAACTGCCCGGGCCACAGTTCACAATACGCAAGCCTATTTATCTAGCAAATCTAGATATACATAGTTATAGGATCGTTCGCACGTAGCTATTGTAGATTTATTTCCACCTGACCTCGCGCCTCGCTGCTGCCGTAACCCACTCGGCAAACGCATTGTATCTGAACACATGCTGTTTGTCTCATTTACAAACCATGTTCAATATTCATTTATCCGTCAACAGTAAAATGTATGTAGGTATCGTGGTTGGAAACATAATAGAAGCACAGTCTATAGAAGCCTATCATTAACTTCTGCCGGCCGCATCTTTATGATTATGAAAAACTGCCGCACTGTAAATACATATTACGCGCGGTATCTGTGTAATTATGTAACAGTAATAGTAGTCAGCGCAATTTGTTTATTTTTATGCATGTTTGTGTGAATATTGAGATATTTCATGTCAAGTAACAATTATTTTATATTTGTTGCTATTCCGACGCCTATTGGCTCTTTTTGTAATAAGATCGCTGCACTCCTATTTTCTCCATTCCGACAACGGTTTTTAGGTCGGTCGTAAAATGATACCATGAAGAGCTCAAGCTCCCAATTTGGTTTTTGTTCTTACTCCTAATTTATACGTTTGAGATATCTGGGTAATAATAATCATCATGTACATAATTATGTTCAAATGTTCAAACCTTTGGTAGGAAGAAATGCTAGTAAATACGAAATTCCTGTTCTTTTCTTGGAAGTCATGCATAATGTGGTGGCTACAGCGATTGATGTATTTATTCATACAGATAAATTCAATGACCATCAATATAATAGTTTATTCTCCCCGCTCAATATAGAATGGTCCTACAGTTGTTTACTATATTTCTGTAAACATTATTCTTGCCGATCACGACATGCATTCGGCATGTGAAATGGTAAATATTGATACATCGAGCGACGCTTTTGTCTTTTGAGATGTCATTTTGATATGGCTGTACATTATTTATGCTTGACACTGTGGTAGATTTCAATTTATTAAACGACTGATTGCTCAATTACTAAAGTCGGTCATCACAATTAATATACGCTCCTGCGTAAATCTTTGTTGTACTCGCGATTTTAATAATGTTGTGGCAATCTACTTAGTAATAATATTATTAGTAAATAAGCTTGACATAACATTGAAGTTATCATTTGATTAATTAATGATATGATATATCTTTTTAAAGGGCCTTAAGGCTGAGTCTACCTATCACACCTCTATCAAAAATGTAAACAAATATCTATCGTAAATTACATCAAAATGCAATAAAGGGAATTAAAAAGTGGGTATATATATGTGTACATTTCTGGAATAGTACAGTAAACGCTGGTGTTTTATTTCATAGATTTAGGTACCATAAATACTAGGGTTGGTAAAAAAGTCGTCAATTTTTATTACTTTGTACTGTGAAAAATAGGTTACTAGACACCTCTAGAAACTTCTCTTCAAATATGAGCTCTTAATTTTAATAGGAAGGTGCTCCGCCTTACAGTAGTAAACATATTTTCGTCAGTATTAAAAAAAATCATATCTCTACCAACTATGCAGTAAAAATATCTGTTCTTGTATACTTGTATGAAATTGAACGCTCTACAAAAAGCTCTTATATTTTTTCGTAAACCTCACCGTTTAAAAGATGTTAAAGGTTGTTGATGATTTTAAGACAAGTTTCTCTTTTGCTTATGAATTTTATAACTCGTTAACAAAAACACTTTAATATCTTATAAATTAATAAATACGCGAACTGTGTAAACTAATATTTATGAAATCTTTATTTATGCTGTGATATAATATGTTGCCAAAAATTATCCGTATTGATAAAATGATTCATATAGTTATCGTATCCATTGTCTAGCGTTGATAAATTATATTTACTGCGATACAATACTAGATTACGGAAAGCAAAAATAATGTGATTAATATCAGATATAATCAAATTTAAATAAATAATAATACGTTAACGCTTTTTGAATGTTGACGTTTTATTACCACTTTGCGTCGTGTCGTGTCTTTTGAATTCACGGTGATTTTTATTTGTATTTAAACGGTTGGAGGTAAAGTGCTAAGCATGCCATTGTGTATTCAACCTATCCACTTAGCAATCATTTTACAGAAATTTTAAGGTCATGTGCATTCTTATCTCACTACCTCAATTAAAGTCGAGTTGAATGATGAATCTGATAAGTACAAGTTGTAGCGTAATTTGCTTGAATATTTAATACATAAATATGTATTAGAGATTTAAAAAATTATGTCCGCATTTCTTCAGTGCAAATGATCTGTAATGAGTATCCTAATTTTTTATCTTCAAACACCAGATACCATTAGGGCATTATGATATGAATGTTGGAAATTGCACGAGTGACCTTGCTATTAAAGCTTATTCTACAATAATGTTTTAGAATTTTTAACAATTTGTGTCAACGCTTCTGTCTATATTCAAGTATTATTGAATTCGATGTAATGAATAGGGATATTTTTGGAATTTACACGGCGAGTATAGATCAAAGAAAATGTCATGACATATATTTGCTTTCAGTTCGCGTTTAGTCATTTGGAAAACACCCTAACGCACTTGCGATGTGTTTTCTTTGTTAGAAAAATATACATAATATTTGTTTTTACCTTGTCAAAATTCCCAAGTTTTATGTTTGTCAGAGCTCTATCACAATATAGCATAGAGTTGTCTCTGACTTGTTCTATGGCTCGATTGTAGCAGGAAAGCGCGCGCTCGTATTCGCCTCTACGGAATGCTTTGATGGCCTGCGTTTTTAGCGTGTCCGCCTTCTCTCGGCGTATCTTGCGTTCCAGAGCTCGTTTTTCCGCGTCTTTGCTTACCTCTGCCATCCATGCATCTTTGTCGATCTCGTCCTAAAAACAATCAAAAATATCTTGTTACTTTGGTAAAAATAAACGATACACGGCATATATTGAATTCTTTCCCGTCACATTTCCCAGTAAAAAGCACTTAAAAATCATTATTTTTGATGACTTGATTTTAAAACATACCCCTTTATGTGTTATTTTTAAATTAAATTCGAATTTATTATACAAATAAACCTTCCGAATGAAATTGTCTAAATAACTCTAAATGATAGTGAAAACCGCATCAAAATATGCTGCGTAGTTTAGAAGAATTAAGCAGATAAACAGACGCAAATAGCCACTTTGTTTTATAGGTACTATTTATATAAGATTTAGGATATTTTTGCCACATACATGCCACTGAATAAGTGCCAGTTAATTACATATATTAACTGTAAATAAATATATATTGTTTTAAGTTGTGTCGCGACGAGCGGCCGGCTGCTAAAGACTTTGGACGACTATTAACGTTTATTTATGTTTACGTTTTCTATGATAAGCCGTGTTTAAAAATACAACACGTTGGAACTGGTAATTGTTTGCCTTTTGTGGCTGTTTTTTTTACAAAACTATTGTGTGGTTGTATGTAGTGACACATTTATCTAAGCAACTCTAAATTAGGAAACTATTTTCATCGAAATAGTGTATAGTATAGTGTAACTTAATATTCAGATCGGACAATCATTCGGTTCAATGAGTAAACTGGCTGGGGAAATGAATGTATACCGCACGAATATTTTCTATCCGCAAATAGTGCGAACAGCAGCATCCACATGAGGTGTATGTTTATTTATAGAGAAACGCGAGCCAAATTGCTTTCTCTTATAAAACAGATAGTTTGTGGCGTCAATCGTTTAGCGCGCGATTGTGTATGTGAAACAATCAATTCACGCTTGTGCCGCGTCGCGCTGCACTGTGCCGCGTGACACAAATAATATCTTGATAAACTATGTATGTATGGCATTTACAGTTTTGAGCATCAACGGGATCCCAATGATAATAATTATGAACATAATGCTTCTATATTTTTATTTAACAAAACAACTTGACGACATACTGTAAAGTTGTTATTGTTAAATAAATTGGACATATACCATAGTATATTTCTAATTATTTTGGCATTTTGGAAATATAGAAACGAATAATCATAGATTAACCAACTTTATCTATATTATACACAGTTAATTATCTAAAAAATAGAGTTTCATTTCTCACTAAGAAATTCTTAATGGTTGCGTCCTATACTCTGTTGTTGCGGTATTATCGTTCGATATTTGTTTTGAGTACATTTTGTATGGAGACATGTGCGGTCTTACACTGCTACAGTAATGCATCCCTATTTTTATGAGATTTTTGCACGTGCCGATACGTGAATAGCCTAAGTAACACAGTGACATCGTGAAGCTCGTCACACGTCTCGTATTATTAATAATAAGTAATTAGTGTATTACGACTCTGTACATGTGTACATGGGTAGAGCGGTAGAGTATAATAATATAATGATAACAAAGGTTAATTTTAAAATAAGAGTAAATACAGACAAGCCATTGTCAGATTATACTGTATAGTTTAGTCTACATTCCAAATAAGTACACAACGGATGTTCTTCATTATTTAATATTAGGTGTGGTATGTACATATGCGCGGGATTACATTTTTATTGCGATATTTCCTTACCGTATTTCTCTTTTCTAGAGACTGAAAAGCCTTCTCATTTATTACAGTTCGATTTTCTTTAACGGTCATTTTTACGTCTTCATCAAGTATGACCTTTCCGCTGAGATACTGATCGGCCAATGCTTGTGCTGCGTCGGCTTTTTCTTTGTCTCCACTAGCCATATCTTTCACTAGATTCGACACTTCCCCAATCCGCTTCGTGAAGTTATTCCATTCTTCGTTCAATTCCATTTCTTTGTGGTTTTTTAAAGCGGGATTTACTTTGTTCAAGCTCATGTTAAAATATTTCGATGTTATTGTAAAATATTTCAATGATTCGCGTTGTGTACGGCAAGTCAAATTGACGTAACAGCGCTCCTAGTAACGGTTGTTAAGATAGAGAGGCAACAGTTGGCGACCTGTTTAATTTTCTTCTTATATTTAGCCAGTGATGTGTTACTTTTAGATTCAGTATAATATATTTTTACATTTATATTTTAATTAATAAGACGTTATTTTAATTTCCCCTTTTCTGTTAATACTTTAAAATATATCGAATTTCTTCGTTACGTTTACCAATTTTCTTCACAATAGAACAATTGAAAAATGGCGGGAAGCAGTTTTTTTCCTTTTGTATTTATTTTTTCAAATGTCACGAGCCAGATACATACAGTTCAACCAAAAAGATTGGATACAACTTCATACATACAAAATACAAAAAGACTTTCTCTCGACCTTATTAGGCACATTTTATATTTTGATTTGCTAATATAATAATAGTAAGTAGGTCTCCAATATTTATAGACAATGTTTGGTTTTATAAAAATATACCTACTAACTCGTTACACGTCAGAGCTTACGTTTATTTTTGCTCGTTTTTTTTTTGTATTATCTAAATGCGGAGCAATTGAAGCATTGCGAACAATAGCTGTCGAGTTCAATGCTGTTTAAAAATAATTCACTTTTAGATTTAGCAGATGAAAACACGTGTTTTGTTTTTCAAGAATAAATTGTGTTCTACGAGTATTTTAATTTTTCTTACAAATTTTACATACCAGGAGAGAATGATGAATTACGTTCTCTCTTGAATAGTGTCTTACTCTATCTCTTATCTGAGAATTATTATTTACGATGCGTAGAATTATGACTAATGATTGATTGAGTGCAAGTAGTAAGTTCACGATCATTTTATTTTTGTGTGATCCTCGGTTTATTGTTTACGTTAGCGGTCCTTATCTTTTAGTTTATAAATATACGAGTTCTCAAGGCTTAGGACTCAGTTTGAAATATCACTTGCGCAATATTATGCATTTTTCTTGCTATTATATTATTATGTGACGAATTTCACGGTACGATTTTTTATTATTTATATCAATTATAATAAATAATTGTGCTGTGATAAATGTCACATTTATTATACTATAGGCACTTTGTCTGTACATATTTTTTCCAAATATGAATTGCATTATGTTAGAATATCGATATAAAACACAAATATTTTTTTATTATTATTTTCTGTCTGCCTGTCAGTCTGTACAGGCATCAGCTCTAAAGTACTGAATTTATTCCAAATGATAATAAAACTATAAGGGTATCTTGATGTAACGTTTAGTCTTTGTTTCATTAAAATCGGTTCATTGTACCGAATGTTATGAGTATTTACCTACATCGTTTTTCTCACAAGAAAATCAATAAAAAATAAATTGGCAGTAATATAATAGGGACTGCCGATAGAAGTGAAAACTTATAACTTAAGTATATTTATTTAGTACTCACTCTCAACTCGACGACTGACTGATACTTAGAGCTCACAAGATTTCACCCATCCAAAAAGCGTCTAACGCGCGCAGCACCCGGTCAGGTATATACGATGTGTTATACGTGTATAGTCTGACGCGAAACCAAAGTTAACCCCTACCAAAAAGTGCTTAAAGCGACTACAGAAGTTTTCACTTAAAAAAACTCGCCGAATTGAGAACTTCATCCTTTTTTGAAGTCAGTTAGATATTTTTTTTTAACAGTCACACACATGGCCCTGATCCCACATTAAAATACGAAAAATATATAAAAATATGAGGCCAATGGTTTTTTTTTTTTTTTTTTATCCTGGCTCTGCAAAATGACTACGCCACACCTGATGGTAAGTGTAGCGCAATCCAGGAATAGTGTCGACCAAAGACAAACAGTGTGTCTATCGTTGGTCGGCACGATCATGCCGGCCTGCCTAACTGCTTCTTCACACTCCGTTTAAAGGACCCAATATTATAGGAAGGAGGGAACACGTGTGCCGGCAAACTATTCCACAGCTTAATGGTCCGGCAGAAGTAAGAATTTGCGAACTTTTGATCATCATCAGCCACAAGACGTCCACTGCTGAACATAGGCCTCCCCCAAAGATTTCCAGACCAACCTGTTGGAAGTGGCCTGCATCCAGCGACTTCCTGCGACCTTTATCAAGTCATCTGTCCCCCTTATAGGTGGACGTCCAACGCTCAATGGTGATCAGATCACGCTAATACATCTGTTTGTCCATCAGTGTTCACGCCGCTGGGCTTCGTCCGTCTATTCGGCGTGGTGGGTGGCGTGCTGGTCAAGCCGCAGTTCCTGAGAGATCTCAACGAGGAGTACTACATGTACTCGTTTGAAGAGGAGACGTTACGGCGACGGATCAACAATGCCGTGTCCACAGGTAAGCTATATCGAATTCTGGAAGTTTCTACGAATTGTCTGCAAGTGTCAGGATACTAATATTTAGCTAAAGTATCTCGTGCAACTATTTGTCTATAACTAAGACGAGTGGGAACTAGTTACGTGATAGTTAAAATATCATTTGACACGACCCGGGATCGAACCCGAGACCTTAGCATAGCAGTTGTATCGCGTACGAAATACAACTACGCCACCGAAGGCAGTCAGTTGGCCCAATAGTATGTAAAAATAGAAATTCATAGCCAGAAATATAAAGATTTTTATTGGTTTATCAAGATTGCAATCAAATACAATTAACTGTAATTAACAATTCAACGGTATATGTGTTGCTAATTTACTAAATGTATGGCTTTATTTGCTTAATTGGCTGTTTGCACTAAAGTTGAAAGAAAGAAAGAAAGAAAACATTTATTGGCAACCATTGGGTGGTAAAAGTTTTAACAGCATAAGTACATATCAAAACAATAGGCAAATAAAACAAAACACAAGTGTGTACGGTATATGTTAGGATATGTGTCGTCATTGTGGGGCATTACGTGGATAGTAGTTGTTGGACTCTACTAAAAAAAAAAAGTTACGGCCGTTGCTATACAGATATTGGAAACTATTTTTACTGCTTTGCATTTAATTATATTACCTATTTTTAGAACTTAATAAATATTATATTATTTAATAAATATGCTTTTATATGGTAGGCTGGCAAACGTGTAAGTGGGTCACGCTGAACGTTCACAATACCAAAAGAATCATGGACGTGTTGCCGACCTTTAAGGAAAAGAATAACTAATTAATTGGGAGGGGTAGAGGAATTTAGGCCCCGGATATCTCACTCACTAATTAAGTCAACATACAAAACACAGCCGCTACTATATTTCAGTTTTCCGTAAGACAGTGGTAATGAGCCGGCCCATTCATGCTGTAGACAAAACTGTCCACGATGTGGCTCTATCACCCATATGACCTTTCAACAATTTTTAAGTACCGGAAATAATACGTTAAATTTGACGGATGTTGGTCCGCCATATTTTATTCTGTCGTGTTGCTATTCTTCGTCGAATTAACTTGATTGTACAAAAAGATAACGTGATTTAATAGGAGAAATATAGTAAAAACAGTTACTACATATTTTAGCCATATTATTTCTATGTAGTATGTACTGTACAGTGGTCTGGCCCCAAGCCCCATATGTATTGAAATATCTACTTTGTAATAATCTTGTAGTCTATACATATAATAAAAATGTTACGTGTCGCTGTCTGTACATGGGAGATATATGAGAAAAAATGTTATAAGGGACCTTTATCAACGCAATAGCACCCCATACAATGATTTTTAGTATTTTTGTCTGTTTGTCTGTGCGTTTGTGCACAATGATCTCAGAAACGGTTGATCCGATTTAGACGCAGTTTTCACTAATATATCATGATAAGCTTCACTTAACATTTAGCGTTTGTTTCATGTCAATCGGTTCATAAATAAAAAAATTATATCAATTTAAAGATATCGGTAATATAACGGTGCAGAACTTCACGCGGGCGGAGCCGCGAGCGAATGCTAGTATAAAATATATTTGATCGAATGTTGAAATGAAAATCACTTTCTTGTTGGTGTCTGTCTGTAATACAATAATGTTTTTCATTGTGATATGACACTACTTATTTATTTTTACTAAAAAATAAGCACATTATTTTGCTTTATTCAAATACGTAGATGTTCAAAGTGATTCGGTAGAAATCGTCGTGGCAGATAAATGGTGATGCGTAGTTACATGTCATTGTGTGAGTTTGACACAGAGCTAAATATTCAATTTGCAAACAACGCTCTACAGAAGTACTGACTACTCACTACATCATCTATAATTATATAATGAGATAACAAAGCCACTGTATAATTGGAGTGCATAATATAACGGCTAATGTATCGAGGGTACAATACTACGATTAGCTTCCTACACACGGCGTGATCAGGAACACGATACATACATCCGACCTTCGGTTAAACATTAGGCAAATAGATTTAAATGGATTCTGATGTCTCCGTGGTTAATATTTGCGCATGAGTTGTCATGCTTGGCATCGAATAGTCTGTCGAATAATGTATGAAAAAATTTACATTACATTATACATGCATGATTGGCGCAGAACACTTTAAATATTGTGCGTGTTTTAGGTAACTTGGCATTTTAACTTATTGAATACTAGCTCCTCCTTGCAGTTTCACCGCAGCCATGTTACTGTCTTGCTCCCATGGGTCGTAGCGTTATATACAAATAAACCTTACTGAAGTCTTTAAGTAATAAAATAATAGTGAAGAAAGCGTCTAAATCCGTTGCATAGTTTAGGGGAAAGGGACAAACTCAACAGACTCAGATAGCGACTTTGTATTATTTATACTACGTATTGATTTAATGTATGTACTATATGGTTAGTGATAAAGTAAAAATATATGCTGCTTTTGTGTCTATTAGACATGAATGTCTTTAAAATTGTCGGACAGGATTTATGTGTTCTGTTGTCAGCATAATTTTGAGCTTTATTTTAGGTCAATACTAACTGAATCTACTTTTCAGTAATAGATATGTATGCACATCTAAAATGGGAGGCATATAAAAAAGAAATTATGCGATTGATTCATTGTTTAATATCGGCATGTATTATTATTATCGTGCTTAATTACAGCTGTAAAATGACTATATTGTTGTATGCACTTGATTGGGTATATATCCAATTACATATGTATATCATGAATGTGAAACATGCTACGCATCGTTTGAAAGTTATTATTGTTATCTGTTTAAAGCAATTGTGACTAAAATAGACGGTAAAAAAATATTCGATGGTAACCTTTGATCTTTTAAAAAGCTACAAAATACATACGTATAATATAATGTAGGTGAACTTCATTCGTGATGAGCAATGCAATGCAGATAACAGTATTTCTTTTTATGATTTACTTTCAAATCATCAGTGACTAGTGTGTTGCAACGTTTAAAGGAGTATTATATGAACTGAAATAAGAAAAGTTTTTATTTTGATTCTTAGACAAAAACTGTTGTTGACTATAGGAATGTTTGTCAGTTTCTATGCTTAATAATACGTTAAAATATCATTCGTCGCGTTTTACATTTATTTAATTTGAGACAGTTTGTATACTTAACAAAGTAATTCTAAAATATAGTATATTTAGATTTTTACTAAATATGTTTAGGATTAACATTACGTTCGGAAGAGTTTTAATTAAAATTGGTTACAATTTAGAAACTGTTAAAATACATAAATTTTGTTTTTTTTTATTATTAGTGTACATAATTTTAACATGTTTAAAGATATTGTTACTGAAAATTAAACACAATTGAATTTTATAATTGTTCGACCCACATGATATGAATAAACATCATGCTCGTGTCTGCCAGCAAGTTAGCCATTGATATACAAAAAATCCCTAGATGCACAATCAGTGTCTGAAAAACGTCCGCAAAAAATGAGCGCACAATTCTAAAATGTGCGCTCATTTCAAATAGTCTCGCGTCGCTCTCGTCTAGACACACACGTCAAAAATGCCAAAGTGCTCTTTGAGAAATTGTAGAAATATCACGTCAATAAGGTTAAAAAAAGATGGGATATCGTATTTTCGATAAGTAGAAAAGTTTATTGATTAGTTTATGTTGTTTTTATGACTGAATATATGAAGCAATATGTGATTTTGATTTAATTTGTTTAAAAATTACTCTCAGCAGTCGAAGTATAATACGGCAAATTTCAATGGCCGCTTTTATAGTTTATGAGCGTTAATTACAGCCATCTTTTATTTTAGTCACATAGTAATAAGACTCTGTTCTGTTTTTAATGGAGTCGATTTTTTTTATAGTGTTTATATTTTATTTATTAATAAATTCATGTACTTTTAAACTTTTATGTATTTAGTTATTGACAAATATGTTTGCGTTATATAATATGATATAAGAGAAGAAGTAGTCAATTTGTTGTATTTTTTAATGTGCTTAAATATTAATATATAATGTATATTGATTAATTATGGACCAACTTATGGGTTCGCGACATGCGGCATGCTAAAATATGATTAATGTAATGACAGAAGTGTCGCGTAGTCTGTGAATGTCACTTTGGCGCAACACGTCTAAAAAACTTCTTTTTTATTTTAGTTTTCCTCGTGATCTGATATGATGTGCAGAATGGATATCAATCGTCAGTCAACAAAGGCCTGAATTTTTTTAAGCCAAATAAATCAAGCGTCGTTTGGTCTGAGCATTTTTTGGACAAAGATATGTATGTCACTTCGAAATACTGTCTCCAATCTAGCCCTAAACACTATATACCTATAAAAGAGTTTTCATAACCTATGTATGTGCAGAATAAATCATTTTAACTTTGAGTTTTAAACATACCATTTTAACAGTTAATATTTGTTTCATTCATTTACCCATGTCTTACCAAAAATCTATTTACGCTTAGATAAAACTATAATTATTAATTTCAAAACACAAAATTTAAGCAATAGCTAATAAAAAAAATAATAATGTTCGTCTCCACTCCATGCCTTGTCCTACCGACCACCCGTCGGTCGTAAAATTTTATTGCTTTTCGTACACTGCTTTGTAAACCAAGTTTAAAACAAAGTGCGTAAGGTTGAATTTGCAATAATATATGTTAACATACACACATGTGTTATATAGGTATAATTGTTGAGTGTTTGGGGACAGTTTCGAGACTTAGTTTTGTACGGGACCGTGCATCTAGGTTTTTTTTTGTATATCAATGAAGTTAGCAAATAAATTTAAAATAGAATAAATTAAGAAGTGTAGTTAGGTACCTATTATGGTAATGCATGTGACAGATTGGTGTCTCTTGCCATAGTAACCTCTAGGTACCCATGTAATTACACCATACCTACATAATATTATTATGTATTACATGATTAATAATACGTTTATCGCTTTAGGTCGAAGTTTTTTTTCGTAGTCCGACCTCGTACTTGAAAGGTACTTAGGCTTATTTATATTTATATAAAGGTGAACTTGTACAGATACCTAGAAATATTGATCTAAAGGCATATTATATCTATACTAATAATAAAGCTGTAGAGTTTGATTGTTTGATTGATTGTTTGTTTGTTTGTTTGTTTATTTGTTTGAACGCGCTAATCTCAGGAACTACTGGTTCGAATTGAAAAATTCTTTTTGTGTTGGATAGTTCATTTATCGAGGAAGGCTTTAGGATATATAACATTACGCTGCGACCATTAGAAGCGAAGCATCAGTGAAAAATGTTGCAAAAACGGGGAAAATTATTCATATTTGAAGGCTTCCGTTGCTAAGCTACCCAAATAATATTATTTTATGGCTTCCGTTGCTAAGCTACCCAAATCTATACTAATATTATAAAGCTGTAGAGTTTGATTGTTTGTTTGTTTGTTTGATCACGTGGGCGGAGCCGCGAGAAAAAGCTAGTTACAGATAAAAAAGTAAGTAGGCTGTACGTAAGAGATTCTGTAGAGATGTTTAACAGAAGTCATTTTCGATTAGTTTTACGGTAATAAATGATCAAAATTTGCCAAGAGTAAATATTTTTTAAAGGATTTAGTACGAATAAGTAAAATAAATACAAGTTTAAATAGCAAGTGACATTAGCACATTATCATATTATTTACCAATTGCTTTATTATTCTTTAAATTTTTTAAAATACATTTAGTATTTTGTGACATGTCCATAGAATATTAAATAAAATAAACATATGTTATGATCACTCTTTACCTAGAATACGATATGCCAACTACATTGTTGGGTTTGTAATGTGTACCTACTATCCATCCGATGTATTCCAGCAAACAATAATACGTGATTACAAAAAGCTTTGTTCTGTTCGCGGGGATCCATGAGAGGTTTATTTTACAAGGTACCTCGTATGCGAGCCGTCTGATTCGGTAACACCGCTTTATCTATTTATACCACCAAACAGCAGTGTGAAGCACTGTCATGTGAAATTACTGGGTATCATGAGACTCTTATGTCTAGGGGTTACGAGCGCCACGAGTGTCATGCAGTGCTTTATAATTCAAAGTTCTGTGTGGTGTTACTTTGGGCTATGGGCAGGCGTGATGCTTACCATCAGGCGAGCGACCTGCTCGTCTCGTCATACAAATAAAAATAAGAGACTACTCGTTAGGGACAACACTTGTGGCTAGAAATTAACGTACTAATATACAGAATATTCTATTTACAGATGTATTTGCTATCAATAGTGTTCAGACAGTTGTCATACAAAATGTATCAAAAGTTTACTGCCATTAAGCAAATCTGTCGGTAAACAGAATGGAACGGCCATTACTGAGCTCATATAAATATGAGCAGCATAATTATGAGTGGTAGAGCCACGCTGTAAACAGTTTTGTCTATAGCATGAATGGGCTGGCTCGACCGGGTCGTTACCACTGTCTCACAGAAAACCGACGTAAAGTAGCGGCTTGGTGCTCTGTTTCGTACGGTGAGTGAGATATCCGGAAGCCCAAATCCCCTCCCCTTCCCAATCCCTAATTATCCCTTTCCTTTAAGTTCGGCAACGCGCCAATGTTTCTTCTGGCGGTGGGCGTACGTGGGCGGTGGAGATCACTTACCATCAGGTGACCCACTTGCTCGTTTGTTGGCGTATGCTATAAAAAAAAAATGAGCAGCAGCAGGTTGCTGGTTGAGTAAACTCAACTAGTTGGTTTCCTACAGAGCACATAGCCAACAGCTTAGATTGTTTTGATTTATTTAAATATTGTTTAATATGAAAATATGTAGAGTGCAGTAATTTTTCCATGGCAGCGTATATTTTTTTTTTGTTAAGACATTCTTCGTTTCTAGCCTCGTTCGTCTAGTGGTAGCGTATGTAGGGAGAAACAAATAAAGTTCAGCGCTTAAATCCCAGGATACTAGCAAGTGGGTCACCTGTTGGTAAGTGATCTCCACTGCCCATGTACGCCCACAATAACAGTAGAATCATGGGCACGATGCTGACCTTAAAAGAAAGGGAGAATTAGGGATTAGGAAGGGGAGGCGGATTTGGGCCTCCGGATATGACGTAATAAATTACGCATGTGTTGCCCGAGACTGGAATTTGTAATGATATGGTGATGAACTCATGTGGATCACATAATGGCACGCTAAACTCGGCGAATCGTAGATACACCCATATACCTAACCCCTTAGGTACGCTTATGACCATTTAAATATATATAATGACAGCCTCCGTGGCGCAGCGGGCGAGTAGCCGGCTGTAAAACGAGAGGCCGCGGGTTCGATCCCCGCACCGAGACAAAAATTTGTGTGATCCACAGATATTTGTCTCGGGGTCTGGGTGTTGTGAGACCAAAAAGTCTCTCGTAGTTCCTGATACCCACGACACAAGACTCGTATCTTAGTGTGGGGTCAGGACTATGTATGTGACTGTTGGGTGTTTAAAAAAAAAAAAAAAAAAAAAAAATGTAAATAATTCAACATATTGCAATGTACTGAGCATTAAATAAATGTATGATTTTGCAACAGGATTGAAAAGCTATACCTACTTCATCTTTTTGTTTAATCTGCGTTACGAGAATTTGACAAGGTAGGTACGAGTAAAGTGGATAAATTAACTCCGATGTGATGGTGTCGGTTTTTTTTGCCATTGACGTCAGGAACTTTGTTATGGAGATATTAATTATGTATTGCTTTTGTACAATAACCTATGAACGTAGGTATTATTTTTGTTCTATCAATTAACTCTATAATAATAACAAGATTGTTGCTTATCTTGCTTATTTTAATTAATGCTATCAATTGTATAAAAATAATGTCTTATTTAAGCTATTTCAATATGGCCTACATAGCAATACGGGCTATTAGCAAAATGTATGGGAGAACAGTTATGGTGCTGCCACACCGCTGTTATAAAATGTTTACAAACATTTTCTAACATTAAATCTAACATTTTATAACATTTTATAACATTTGAAAACATGACTTCGGCCCTTCTTCTTTGACGGCTTCTTTGACGGCGCCGCTCTCAAAAGTACCGCCGCCCGCGGTTAAAAAATGTTACAAATTGTTAAGAAATGTTTACTAAATGGTCCTGCCACACCGCTGTTATAAAATGTTATATCACATTTTCTAACACCGGTGTAGCAGCACCATTAAAAGCAAATGTGTACTACGCACACAGAAACATAAATTATTTTTAGGTATCGTCTGTTTAGCCAATAACTTTAGTAGGATTTCGTAATACATTTGGGTTCATCACTCAGCCACCACTTGTAAGCATTTTAAAATATGTTTCCTATAATAAATCAATATTAATAGCTGTATTCATTTCGAAGTCTAAATTTACCGCTGCGTGTATATTTATCCCAACTTCTTTTCCCGATGTATCTTTTACGTTTCTTATACAAACTGCTGCAACATTCTTGTGCTAATATTTGAATATTAAATTCAAATTCTAGAAACTGATAAAACTGGTCCGTATACCAGCTATACGAGTAATTTTTTAAAAAGCGTTAATATAAAGACTTAACAGCCGATTTAAAAAAAGAACACTGAAATGTCAAAGATATCAATTTTTGTATATCTCTTTGGAGTCGGGGCAGGTCCCAGTGCCAGTCAACTGGAATTGCACCGACACCAAACAGACAAGAAATTGTTATTTATAACATTCGTGTGTTATTTTTTGTGGATTTTACGTTTTGTTAATACTTATTTAGTTTGGCATGTTCTAGTATATTTACATGTACTATCTGGCGTGTAAATTCCAATAAAATAACACAATCGCGATTAGTGTGTTGTTAGCCGCCGTTGAGGTGTTTCGATTTTCTTTCTCTTAACCGAATTTATATGGGATCACATCGCAGTTAAACTCTATCGGATTTTTCCGACATATCGGTCCACAATTGGTGGAGAAATCGATCGTGATGTACATATACATTAAAAAAGCGTCGAATGGAGAACCTCCTCCTTTTTTTGAAGTCTTTTAATAATGAATTTAAACCAAATAGTATAATGGAGTATTTTTTTATTCTGGGTCGGCAAATTACGCCACACCTGATGGTAAGCGTAGCGCAATCCAGGAATAGTGTCGACCAACGACAAACAGTGTGTCTATCGTCGGTCGGCAAGATCATGCAGGCCTACTTAACCTTCTTCACACTCCGTTTAAAAGACCCCATATTATAGTCTGGAGCTGTTAAGTATTGTCTCCATTATTTCCAGGTGTGGGTTACATATCACCCGAGCCTATATACCCAGACCGAGGTGATGTTTCTGCACCGCTCGATGCCGACGTGTCAATATCAAAGGACAGCAAGAACGCATCGATAACGCGGGGCAAGCAGATCCCCTTGCTACGGTTGAGGAATGGGGCGCTGCAGGCGGGCCTCAATGAGCGACTGCAGCGGATTGTGGCCATGAGAAAGGTTCGTCTATTTATTATAACTTGTATTTGGTACATAAGCGTGTTATCGTAGTCCTTTTTATAGGAGAGTTCAGACAATGAGCAAGAAGGTCAACTGATGGTATGTGATCTTCACCGCCCATGTTCATAGTCGGTAGAGTTTGTCTTCTCGTATTGTAGATGAACACACACAATAATAGATTATGGATGCGTTGCTGACTTTAAATGAAAGGAATGGGAATTGGCGACGAGACGGGGTATTTGAAAAATCAAAATTCCATTTTTTTGAGCCTCCGGTAATCTCACCGTAAGAAACGCAACGGCGAGCAGTAGTAACTCGATCGAGCCGGGTCATCCACGTTATAGACAAAGATCCCTACAGCGTAGCTCTACAATTATGTATCTGGTGAATTTCTCGTGTGAGTCTTTTTTTTATCCTGGCTCGGCAAAGTGACTATGCTACACCTGATGGTGAGTGTAGCGCAATCCAGGAATAGTGTCGACCAACGATAAACAATGTGTCCATGGTAGGTCGGCAAGATCATGCCGACTTGCCAAAGGGCTAAGGAGGGGGGAAGGAAAAGGGGTGGGAAAAGGGTTAGGATCAGGGGGCAAGCTCCCTGGGGAGAACCGGATATACTCTGGCTGACCCTGGAACGCGACCCACACAAGGTGGGCTAATATGGCAGGTTTTAGCACCAGTTAGCACCAGATCTTGTACTTGTAAGATGCAAGTTCTAAAATCATATTGATGCAAACCGATTCAGTTTCTACTGAAAATGTTACTGTTTCTATTACAATAAATAAATAATACTGCTGCTGTGTATTACTTATATGTTAAAAGTTTTAATTAAAGTTTATTTTTGGATTAACAAAGATAATTTTTCGTATGCCTCATGGTAACATCAAATAAATCAAAATGGGTCCTGATCAAAAAGATGTTGGGAACTACTGGTAAGACATTAGCGGTGGTCTGCAAGCGTGAAGAGGTGCCGCCATTTGTAATGCCGTTCTTTATCCGCGCGAGTACTAATCATTAAAATACCAAGCAATTTTTTTCTGAAAAGAATATAGAACACTGATTGTTCAAGAACAACATGACCAAGGTCATGTTCGGTTTGTTTATCAGTTTCGTGATTTCCGAAACGAAACACTTGTTATTTTGAAGCACATTTACGAGCTAGTTTACACGTTTCTGGGTTATGTAATTACGAATTACGGTAAAATTATTACGCATCAATCTGAATATTTTAACATAAATGTGAATCCGATAAAAACTAATTATTTCTCAAATAGTCGATGGTTGGAGAAACACTAAAATAGTTTGGTTTTACTGGTGCATCCCTAGAGACACCGCCACGCGGCGCACGCTCGGGATAATATGGCGGAAAATAGTTTAATATTAACTGTAAAGTATTGCATAAATTCTCTTTAATTCATGTCAATACTCAGTACTACTGCACTGTTATAGTTAGGATTGAAAACATAAAATAATACTAGGATTTTGTGTTCTGCAAAAATATTGCCGTGTGAGAACAAGTCGGGGTCCGTACCGTTTCTCACGAAGTTTACAGTTTCGTCACGTTACGGTAAAAAATTCGTGTTCGTGTCGATTGCCGAGGGTTATTACGAATCGTATTTCGGAGTGGGGACAGCGGGTGAATACAGAATAGACGCTCGATCGATCCGCTCTCTCGTTCAGTGCTCTGTATACTACTAAATTAAGTTGACGCGCTGCGCGTATATTGCATTATGAGTCATAAGGAAAAAGAGATGATTTATGACAAATTAATAGACAGAGAACTATTAATCCGTTTGGTACAAGCGAGACCAGTTTTATGGGACAAGTTTCAGAAGATTTATAAATCGAAACCTGCCAAAGCAGAAGCATGGCGCAATATATGTATGATTTTAAACGATAATTACGCGAAAATGAACCAAAAGGATAAACACATTTTTGGTAAGTAGGTATTCTTTTATTATATTGTTTGGAAAGGTTCAGACTAGGCACCAGCTGTTTGCGGAAGCGGTAAATGGGAGGTTACTGCGGTGGAAGCAGGCGGGCGCGGTCGGACTCGGCCGGAGCGAACTACGAATACGTCATTTACGTACGTCCAAGACGTCCTTCGCTGATAACCAATAAGTCGTCGTGCCACTAGAATTGCCGAGTGCCGCATGATGTGCGCGGCGCAGTATAATGCCACGGGTCATCTGAACTATTAGGTACAAGCGGACAAGTGCTGTGTGATTTTTCACGGTGCACAATTTAACCTTCGGCGAATTACATATTTATCTGCTAGTCGTGTTTAGTACCGGCCGCGAGTACAAGTTCGTTTTTACGCCAGTACTTAGGCCGCCTAAGTTATTTTGCGCCTATTGTACCATAATGTGTTTAGTACGCCTCAAAATAGAGGAAATAAGTAAAGAATAACATTACAATAATTATAAGCAATAGTTCTACAATTGTTTCAGGAAAATGCGTAATTAAGAGATGGACGCGATTAAGGGACGCTTGGCAAAAAAGTATAATTGCGAATAAAAAAATCGGCCTTGATGCTGAATCTAGTCAGTACAAATATAACAAGGAAATGGTGTTTTTAATACCAGTTGTTGACCCAGATTATACTCACAATAACATATCAAGAAATATCGACAAAGATGACATGGAGATTGAAGAATTTATTGACATTGAGCAAGTAAAGAAAGAAAACGATAATAAACCTGGAAGAAGTCAAAATAAATCTGTAAATCAGAAAGAAACATTCATAAATATGCCACACAGGAACACAAAATCTATGAGTGGATTGGATGCAAGAACAATACAAGTTATTGATTGTCAACCGAATCAAACTGCCGAGGAAAAAGAGGAACGACACATGAATTTCTTTAAAAGTATCCTACCCTCTCTTAAAATGTTTGACGATGATCAAACATTGGAATTTCAATCTGAAATTATAAAATTTATACGGGCAATTAAAAAAAGAGACACTTATTTAGATTGGTCCCAAGAATCTAATCAAAGGATATTGTATACTATGCCTCTTCCTGAACAATCGCCGTCAGCCGCGACCACGTCCACATATCCTGACCCTGCGCAGTCTCCATCTGCAGCGTCTTCGTCCACACAATCTGGTAATGATCACGAACGTGCGTAATAAGAGGGTGAGATTGCGACTATACAGTCGGGGACACAGTTGGTTGCATTGTTTTATTTACTTGTTTTACATTCGTAGATAATTGGTAATAATTCGTCGTGATAAAGTCGTGATAATTCTCAATGGAAGGCATTCTTTTGGAAACATCAAATTGCATTTATTCTTTAAGGATACATAGTAACTTAAAGAATAATATCGCAATTCTTAAACCTAGGTATATTTATTTCTAAAAGAGTATTTAAAAACAATGTGAATATAAGAATATTCATCATTTAACATTTTGTTTTATTTTTACCTATACGTATCACCAATTTCTCTGTTTTATTGTACTTATTTTCTTTTCTTAATTAGCTTAATCGATAGTGTCTTTTTACTAATATGCTTAGCCAATAAATAATTCAGTGATTATTATGCTTATTCGAATATAATTGAGACGATTACGAATACGTATGGCTCTTAGACGAGATCTTTGTAATATAATAGAAGCAGATGCCATAAGTATTAGTTATCTTGTTACAACAACATCGACATCCCTACTAATATAAAAATGAGATAATATGCTTAAATTTTGTTGAGTAGAAAATACTAATCTAAGGTTTAGAAGCTTCTAATACTTCTTTCAAAATTGTTGTAATCATAGTTCGTAATGACGAATTGCGATAATAAGAAACGCTGCACCGTTCATCGTGTTGTATTACGAATAGTAATGTAGCATGTACGTAGAGCCCATAGTGAAGATGCCTTTTTAAATTTAAACGCGGTTGCTGCCTCTAATTTAAAACTAATTGGCTGATTTTCTAGTCCCAATCCTAGTAGAACCGTACAATAAATATATTTAAAATCACATTTTTTAAAAAATACGACTCTTCCCTTTTTAAAGTCGTCTTTAGTACTGGTTAAGATTAATTTGTAAATAGCACAAGATTGTCTAAAATTTTGATTATTTGCTTAAATAAAAATTTAAAATAATCTCTTTAGATTTCTACACTTTGAAAAAATATACAAGCACAGGGCGATATTTGCCTAATCCATACATAAATAATTCTTTTAAAATTTTAGTAGGTACTATACAGCATGTGACTGAAATTTTTGCCATTTATTTAATTCATTTTAGAAAAAAAAATAGAAATAATTTGCACTATCAAAGTTAATTAAACAGAAGTGAATACACACCGAAAACATGTTACAATAACTTAATGATTTCTTACATTTACGCGAATGTTACTCATTGAAATAAAACTAATTTAAACGAATTTCATCGCGGTTTTTTATTAATTTTGATCCCGACGTTTCGAAGACTTTTCAGCCTCCGTGGTCACGGGGGGGACTCCCCGTTTAAATTAGTTTTATAACAATACTTTTAAATACTACAATCGTTCATGGTTTAGTCACCATTATGTAGGTTATTTTAAATTTACCATGGCCGAGAGGATTTTGATAAGCTTCGTTATTTATAACACGGATTGGTATGCACGTGTATGTTGCAATACTTACGTTTTATGTTACAGCGATGTAATGTATTTTAAAAATAACAAATCAGTAGGTACTTTTATTTTGTATGAACAGTCAATGGAGAGCACTTAAATGAGAACAAGCATTATATCGTTTCTGCAGGGGATCGATGGTTTTAGTTATCTAAAAATATTTTCTAGTGGATGTGTTTGAAAAGCCAAAGCCCGTCATATTTTCAGATATCATAAATATAATGCTGGCGTGGCTTCTAAGTTACTTATTAGTGGGTTGGTTAAATATTTTTTACAATATAACTTTGAAGCTATTGTCTGCATACGGTATCGCAGCGATGGACCAATTTCTATTTTTTTTTGTCTGACAACTGGGATTAACAGTTTATAAAATCATGTTTTCGATAAAAAGGTAGAAATCGCATTGATTTAACATAAATATGTCTATCTATTGTTTTCAGGAGGTCGAGAGCCAACGTAAAACTTCGTCTCTACAGCGTAATGTAGTCTACCCGCTGGCCATGCTTCTGCTGCTTGCGCTGACCACCATCACAGTTCTCATGGTGCTGCAGAACACGCTCGAACTCCTCATAGGGATAAAAGCATTGCCGCTTAGCACTAGGGTGAGAATGTTTCTATAAATATTTTTATTTCAAAATTATACCTGATCTAATGAATTGTAAGGTATTCTAGTTCATAGGTATTTTACAGCATAGGCCGGCAAGCCAGTAAGTGGGTTACCTGACGGTAAGTGATCCCCATCGCCCATGAACATCCACAATAAGTTAGTTTTGGTGTTAACACCCTTCAGTACGATGCTTAATTCATTCATTTCAATGTTTCCATACACTGTTAATCACCGTCAATGTTTATTGAACAAATACACACCACTTTTATACAACAAACACAACTGGTAAACTGGTTTATGAAATAAATTAAAATAAGCGATGAACTGTACTGTCAGAATTCCCGCCAAAACCTCCACACAGCTGATTGTAGTCAGAATCCCGCCAAAACCTCCACACAGCTGATTATAGTCAGAATTGCCGCCAAAACCTCCACACAGCTGATTGTAGTCAGAATTCCCGCCAAAACCCATTGTATGTGTTGCAGCAATTCACATTGGGTATAGCGTCGCTGTCGAAGCTCGGGTGGGCTGGTGCGTGCCTGGAGGCGGTGCTGATCCTGTACTTGCACGCGGCGTCGCTCACCGGTCTGACGCGGCCGCTGCGAGCGTTGCGCGTGTTGCCGCGGGCGCGCCGCACTCCGCTGCCGCGCATCATCGCGCTCTGTGCAGCACTGCTCGCGCACTCGACGGCGCAGCCGCTGCTCGTCAAGATACTAGGTACGCAAGGGTTGATTGATTTATTGTGTAACATTCTTTGGCCGCGTTGAGCACTCCTTGGTAGGGGGTCAGCGACATGATAATGTTAATTCAGACTATACACGTACGGGCGCGCCGCACGCCGCTGCCGCGCATCATCGCGCTGTGTGCAGCACTGCTCGCGCACTCGACGGCACAGCCGCTGCTCGTCAAGATACTAGGTACGCATGTGTTGATTGATTTATTGTGTAACCTTCTCTAGGCCGCGTTGAGTACTCCTTGGTAGGGGGTCAGCGACATGCTAATGTTAATTCAGACTATACACGTACGGGCGCGCCGCACGCCGCTGCCGCGCATCATCGCGCTCTGTGCCGCACTGCTCGCGCACTCGACAGCACAGCCGCTGCTCGTCAAGATACTAGGTACGCATGTGTTGATTGATTTATTGTGTAACCTTCTCTAGGCCGCGTTGAGTACTCCTTGGTAGGGGGTCAGCGACATGCTAATGTTAATTCAGACTATACACGTACGGGCGCGCCGCACGCCGCTGCCGCGCATCATCGCGCTCTGTGCCGCACTGCTCGCGCACTCGACAGCACAGCCGCTGCTCGTCAAGATACTAGGTACGCATGTGTTGCACTTTTTGATGTGAAACCTTCTCTAGGCCGCGATGAGTACTTCGTGGTAGGGGGTCAGCGACATGCTAATGTTAATTCAGACTATACACGTACGGGCGCGCCGCACGCCGCTGCCGCGCATCATCGCGCTCTGTGCCGCACTGCTCGCGCACTCGACGGCACAGCCGCTGCTCGTCAAGATACTAGGTACGCATGTGTTGATTGATTTATTGTGTAACCTTCTCTAGGCCGCGTTGAGTACTCCTAGGTAGGGGGTCAGCGACATGCTAATGTTAATTCAGACTATACACGTGCGGGCGCGCCGCACGCCGCTGCCGCGCATCATCGCGCTCTGTGCAGCACTGCTCGCGCACTCGACGGCACAGCCGCTGTTCGTCAAGATACTAGGTACGCATGTGTTGCACTTTTTGATGTGAAACCTTCTCTAGGCCGCGATGAGTACTTCGTGGTAGGGGGTCAGCGACATGCTAATGTTAATTCAGACTATACACGTACGGGCGCGCCGCACGCCGCTGCCGCGCATCATCGCGCTCTGTGCCGCACTGCTCGCGCACTCGACAGCACAGCCGCTGCTCGTCAAGATACTAGGTACGCATGTGTTGCACTTTTTGATGTGAAACCTTCTCTAGGCCGCGATGAGTACTTCGTGGTAGGGGGTCAGCGACATGCTAATGTTAATTCAGACTATACACGTACGGGCGCGCCGCACGCCGCTGCCGCGCATCATCGCGCTCTGTGCCGCACTGCTCGCGCACTCGACAGCACAGCCGCTGCTCGTCAAGATACTAGGTACGCATGTGTTGCACTTTTTGATGTGAAACCTTCTCTAGGCCGCGATGAGTACTTCGTGGTAGGGGGTCAGCGACATGCTAATGTTAATTCAGACTATACACGTACGGGCGCGCCGCACGCCGCTGCCGCGCATCATCGCGCTCTGTGCCGCACTGCTCGCGCACTCGACAGCACAGCCGCTGCTCGTCAAGATACTAGGTACGCATGTGTTGATTGATTTATTGTGTAACCTTCTCTAGGCCGCGATGAGTACTTCGTGGTAGGGGGTCAGCGACATGCTAATGTTAATTCAGACTATACACGTACGGGCGCGCCGCACGCCGCTGCCGCGCATCATCGCGCTCTGTGCCGCACTGCTCGCGCACTCGACAGCACAGCCGCTGCTCGTCAAGATACTAGGTACGCATGTGTTGATTGATTTATTGTGTAACCTTCTTTGGCCGCGTTGAGCTCTTCTTGGTAGGGGGTCAGCGACATGCGAATGTTAGTTCAGACTATACATATAACACATCGTGTATACCAGACGCACACAAAAAAACAGTTGACGCACGGAATCACCTGTGCGGTGAGACATCCCTATTGGGTATTGGAGCGCGGTGATGTGTGCCGTCCTTGTTCCCGAGTTTAGCATTAGTAAGCTCGCAATGTGGCTTACGTTTCCAAAATGGCAAGTAAACAGCAAAGGAATAGCATTTCTCGTTTACTACCATTTCGGCTTCGGAAGTGGTCCCCTTACACTCGGGTATATCACGACCGTACACAACATATATTTATCTTATCCATCAGGTATAACAAACTTCGACTTGCTCGGCGAGTTCGGTCGCATCGAATGGCTCGGCAACTTCAGGCTGGTGTTGTTGTACAACGCTATATTCGCGGCGACCGTGACGCTGTGTCTCGTCAGCAAGTTCACCGCGAGCGTGCGGCGCGAACTCTACAACAGGTTGGTGGAGAACATCAACATTGTCGCGCACTGCGTCTCTTTCCTCAACAACTGACACACCGACCGGCCTTTACGCTGTTGCTCTGTCTAATGTGTAACGAAATTATCGAAATGGGTCGATTGTGTATATTATTGTGTATATATAACGAATTTAAAAAAATCTGATTAGAAATGAATTATAAGTTATAAACCGACCGCTTACCATCAGGCGGATCGTTAAGTCTATAATAGTTTAAAAATT
The DNA here is from genome assembly GCA_949126905.1 of Amorpha juglandis. Taxonomy (NCBI): domain Eukaryota; kingdom Metazoa; phylum Arthropoda; class Insecta; order Lepidoptera; family Sphingidae; genus Amorpha; species Amorpha juglandis. The sequence continues at coordinate 5,048,017 of OX421372.1, read as the reverse complement.
CAAGCAAAGATAATAATCGTACCTACTTCGCCTGCCATCATCTTGGGTAAATTTTTGGGCATGCGCACTATATGATATAATGCGCAATCTACATTACCACAACTTCAATGTCAGTGTATAATATGTAATAATGGCATGCTTGATCACACAGATTAGAGTACTTACGGCAAAACATATTTAGCTCAGTCAACCAGTTGATTGGGATGAACACTGTCACATAACACAATACCAATTGCGTTGTCTGTGTAAAATCACACCATTACATATTATACAAACGACTCTTTTCGCTAATGTAGCACTACTGTTCATATCTAGACGAAAATTGTATACTTTCCTTGCTTAGTTACCACATAAATAATATATTAAATGAACATAAATGCTCACTTAAAACTAGAAGAAAAATACTGATAAATATATATTATGTAGTGGAAGAGTTGGTGATACATTGGACAGAACTTCAGTAACTTATAACTTTAACTAACTATATTTTATAAACAAAGGTGAAAACATTGAGGTTCTCAATATTGGTGTGTACAGGGCTCGTTGTGTATTCAAGAATGGTTTTACTCATGTACATGCGGCGAACCCGATCTGATGGCATTCATTAAATGTAACACTGAATATCCACCTCCTAAATGTTGCCATAGGATTATGATTATATTGTTTTAAGATATGTCTTACGCTGGAGGTAGTCTAGAGTACGAGTAAAAAAACTGAACATGTAACTTCGATAATAAAAATAAACTATAAAAATAGGAAAACATGAAACAAATATATTATACAAATGTGTAGTGTAAGTTAGAAATTTCAAATTCTTTGCATTTATTTTTCTCCTATCAAATTAAATTATATGTTCCTAATTATTTTTATTTATATTATGGTTTTGTGAAATGTTATGAGTAAAATTAACAAATTAAATAGTTGTGAAGTTTTTGAGGAAAGACTTGATAGAATTTTGAATTATTTTACCAATGAGACTGAATTTGTTAAGGTTATAATTAGCGCCAGGTGATTATTTATTTTATTATGTTACAGTATAATATGTTATAATGTTTTAATTGAAATTAATTTAAACATATTGTAATATTGCCATGACTTGTATTAATATGATAATGGTATTCTTTGTGTATTTTACTACTAGTTAACAAACTTGAATGTGTTTCATTAGTAAGGTTTGCGCTAAACATAAGCTGATATAAATTTACTAAAAGACAATTAAAGACTGTTATCTTAGATTTAAATATGATTAGCGTTTGTTTTTGCTCAATGTCGCATCACATAATGTTTATCCTGCAATAGTGATGAGAAATTAATGTTTGGTTTGGAGGCTCATTAAAATGTTTCTAGTCTAACTGATCTCTGTTGCAGGTATATTCGCATATATATGAGCTTGTTACGTGTCAGATTCATTTAACGTTCATCAGCGGCCATTACTAACGCGCAAACTTACACTCTGTTAGATGATATTCATGAAAATTATTGCTATGTTTGAATATAGTGTGCTTGAAATATTTCTACGAAACAGTGTAGACGAGATTATGCCTGTGGTGCTACAGTGTGTACTTGAGATGTACATCGCATAATAATTTAACACCATATCTGTTTTGAATGTACTTATGGTAGTTATGTACGTAGGGTGTTATTTAAGTTTTGTGTGAATCTCTTGTGTTTGAGAGTATCCTAATTATTATTATATTTAGAGTGTGCGAATTTTATACATTTGTATTACATTGTACCAAACGTTGAGATTGCATTTCAAATAATACATATAAAAATCGTTACCGTTTTTTTATTTCCACCCCCACATGTAAATAGTATTTTTTCACTGATTTGTAAATAATCACTGTACCTTAGATTTTAGAAATGAACATATATCCAGCTTTTACCATATGCATTGCTTATCAGTTTGCTTCCACATCATAAAAATTGCACTGCTTTAGCTATATTAAAGTATATGTTATAATTTTTTTATGCTTATTAAATGTATTCAGTCTCATTAGGTAATTTTGGTTTCCATACTTTCATTTATATGGTTTTCTCTATTATTTAGATTCAAGTGGGTTGCTGAGATATTTACGTTGCGTGAGGAGCCGCCGGCCAACATTTCGATGATGACGACGCAGTTGACGCCAGACAGGACTGTTACTGAAGATAAAAATGATCATTCATTAATGAATATTCCTGACAGTGGGAAACAAAAGTCAGAATAATTGTTCTGTGATGATTAAATTATGATATGAATGAACGTCAAAGTATTTCACGAAACTCTTAAGAGGCAAGCGTGTGGTGTATATAAAAGTAAAATAAACTCATCCCGACTACGGAATAAAGATTTCGCTAATAGAACATTCTTACTTATCTGCCCATCATTAGATATATTGTATTTCCTGTGATGGTAATGTATATTCTAATTAATCCTCTGGATCAAGACAAGTCCATGGATGTGTCATTTATTGAAATAGATTCAGTGCTTGAGATAAGCTATCTCACAAACATACTTAATACATTTCTCATTATGAAATTCCACAAAATTGTAATATTTATTTCCTATATAAAATAATATAGGTTATAAATATAACAGTTGGTGCAACTACTGGTGTTTATTACTGGGCATTATGAGACAACATCTTATGTCTCAGAGTGACGAGTGCAGTTCAGTGCCATGAAGTGCTTTGTAATTCAAAGTTCTGGTTGGTGTTGCTTCTGTTTATGGGCAGGCGTGGCGCTTACCATCAGGCGAGCGCCTTGCTCGTCTCGTCATTCAATCAAATAAAAAACTATACTTAATGTTATGTGTAACCTTTGTTGCTGTCTCATATGGTTGATAGTTATAAGGTAAAGTTCCTGTGTAATCTGCATTTGAAATTGAAATAAAATACAACTCACAAAAAAGGGGGTGCATGTAAAATTGTTAGAATTCAAATTGACTGTTTTCTTTAGCAGCAATGGCTTATTTAAATTACTTCTCTGGTAGATGTTGTTTAAATACTGAAATAAATAGTGTAGGTACATATCGCTCATTAAACACAAAAAGGCCACAATAAAAAAAAAACAAAAATCGTTTTATTGCAAAAATATGAACTAAATGGTACACTAATTATTTACAGTTTAATGATATCCATCATATTGGGATTTGAATCAGGAAATATTCACTTTATATTGTGAAATATGATTTATGTCCGATTTCAATAATAGTTTGATTATACGGATAGATCTCTGAAAATCAACCAAACTCCGTAATTTGTACATGTCACTTTCAAATTGTATTCTGATTGGCTCAATTGTGTGATTTATCCATAGACTCTGACAATAAAATATTGGTGCTGTAATTGAGAGCTAACGAAAAAAAGGACTATGTGAACATACCTGTCTGTTTTATGGTGACCTGTAAAATCTGATCTTGTAATATAGGATGTCTGTGGGAATGGATGATTAGTGTTATTATTTTTATCTGTGATGTTAAATTAAATTTTTTATCATGTTTATATTTAATCAGCCATGTATTTTTGATGGAATATAATAAAAGTTCAAAATATTAATTAGTTTTTATTTATTATTCTTATTGATTACTAAATAATGCTTCCCACATCGCCTGCTTTCAGCTTTGAGGATTAATTTTCGTGGATTGTTTCTCACAACATCCATACTCTCATTACTGTTGAGACCTAACAAGAAACCTAGGTTGATGATGTCATGTACATTACGCACATGCAACGGACTCTCTGCTCCACTTGTTATTATTATATTTTTTGAATCTCCCACTGCATGGTACAAATGTGCATTGCTGATAATATTTTTCCTAGATGTGGAGTCTTTTATGGCTGGTGCATACATGATTTCAAAGTAGATGCCTCTGTTTACAGCTTGTGTGTACATTTTGCGATGTACTTTAAATGGTATCCTGCCTTCTGGTTCAAAACTTATCATGTCTATATCCATAGATCCACATGCATATTGAAATGCTTGAAGTGTTTTAGGTACTACAGCGATTATATCATATTTCTTTATATTGTCTGATTGAGTCATTTTGTGGGCAATACTGGAGTCAGAAAACTCAAATGTTACTCTTTGTAAAACATTCAATAAACTGGACACTTCAGCTGGTATGTCGACTGGCGGTGGTATAAATTCCTTTCGATCTTCCCCTTTCTTTTTCTTTTTTTTCGGTTCATCACTTGGTTCTTCGATGTATGTGTTGATGGCTATAGTGTCGAAGCCCAACTTTTTAATCGAATTTAGTTGATCCAAAGCAAAACTCCGACTAATGGATAAATCACAAAACACCCACGCACGAGTGGACATTATACTGCTACAAAATCTCGTTTAGTGAAGTGAATTTTCAGCACTTACTTTGATTTAGGAAACGGTACTTAAATTATACGCGGTAACATGTTTGCTTAATATTATAGGTTTCTAAAACTAAAAAAATATATGAGTTGACATTTCAATGACCACGACCGCCAGTATATATTTTCAAATTATTCAGTTGTCACAGAAACAAAAATCAAACATCACTGGTGATTGGTGAAATTATATTTTTATTCGTAAAGAAAAGATTGTTTTGTGCTTGTTTTGTATCCAATTACAATGAATGAGTCTTTTTAGATTCTTAGCCAGTGAGTTTCCTCATATAAAGCGGATATAATCGGCCAACCAATATTACAAATTTTGTATCCAATTATAGGTTATGGCACACTTCATAATAATTCCGAATCATTTCGTCCAGAAATCAGAAATGTCAAACGGTATTATAAATTATCGATTCTGAATCGATATTAAATTTTCATACATATAAAACTTTTTGTTAACCGAAATTAAGGTAAATTCAAAATGACATGTTTTAAACCAATAATCCAAAGAGTATTACACTAGGTTATGAAAACAATAATCTCTTGTCATTCATTATTCATACAGATTACAACTACACAGCAAAAAGTGAATTTAATATCCCAAAGAGTGGTTAATTGAATAATTACAGATATCACCATTATAATTATCTTAAATTATCTTCAATCAAATCTTCAGTAATGGTAGTGCACATTGTAATAGCTGGAGAATCACAATGTGACTTATTCGCACAAATGTGTTTAGTAGCAGATTACCTCAGTCAAAATCTCCCTAATTTTTGTTTTAAACGGATAGAAAAACCTGTGCTAGAATGGAAGGTCTGCCAGTTTTGTAATATATTTGTATTTTTTATTTTTTTAGGAATGGTCTTAATTTATTGAAATTGAATTGGCTTTTAGGCTTGGCTGTGTAAAATAAACCAGAAGTATAAATGGCATCATATAGGATCGCCTATAGTATGGAAAGAGATATTAACTAAAGGTAGTAAGCCTTGTTACATTGGTGGAGCTACAGAATTCTTGGATTATTGTCATTCATATTATGAATTTGATTCCTTCTTTGCTTCTGAAAACTTTGGAGATCTTGTTGTAAACTTTGGTCAATATGAAAAGAAACTCAAAGAAGAGAAACACGAATTGTCGAAGCAAGCAGAAAACGTAGAAATAACCGAACAAACACCTACATCAAACTTTGTTGTTACCATAACGGGTACCTCAAATCCCATAGCTATGTATATTATATCCGGATTGTTGGATATGACCAGTGGCAATAAGAATATTTCAAAAATATATGTCTACGACAGCGAATGCACTGAACAATTTATGGAATTTATAGAACATGAATGTAGTTATATAGAAACATATACTACGTCAAAAGTCGTCAAATATGTAGAAAAAATTGGCGTAGCACTCACGCATACTGATTTACTCATAATACTAGATCACGTCCCGTTTAGGTAAGTTTGCGTTAAAATATAGTTATTCGTTCGATATTAGAGTATGACATATAGGATTAGATATAGGATTTATACACACATCATTTAATATGTAAATATATTTTTTTGCCCCTTGATTTTCACAAGTTTTATAGAACCAAATGGATTTAAGAGATCATTTTTATACTCTTCATATTAAAACAATATGCTTTTTTGTTGTTTTAGAAATGAATTTGCAATAGGAGATTGGCTTCATGCAAACAAAAAAATTATGGAAAATATAGCGTTAATGATAAATGCCTCTGCGTCCCGGAAAATGTACGTTCTTTTTCCAAATTTGGGCCCTGCTTGTTACAATGCAACCGTGCTGATGAAAATGGTCAATATTAATAAAAATAATATAGTCGTTGCTACTTCTGATCTAGGATTAGAAATAATTGTGCCTGTTGCTGAAATAGCTCAAGTTCCTTTGAATAATATTTTTTGCCCACCAGTTTGGGGTTTTGTCGGTATAAATCATTTAGTAGATATTCGAACAACAGTTCATAAGTATAACTCTTTTGAACCCTATAGCAGATATACAAAAGTTAGGGATTCTACACTAAATATTGGGTCAATAACTCCAGAAATGAGGACGATGGAATATCTTATGTATTTCGATGAATCTTTGTGGATTAAAGTTGCTGAAAATAAAGTAAGTAAAAATACGTGTTTCTCACACTAGATATACAGGGTTATTTTTAAAACACTGACAACCTCGCAGGGCCATATAGCTGACCCCATAAGGAACAACTTTTGTTCTACGAGTTTGGACATAACTCAATACATAAGAAAAAAAATGATTTTACAAGTTTTTGTTATGTAGTGTTTTTGTTTGTACGTCTGAGTGTAGGTATTATCGATCGAGACGGCGCGGCCGGTCATTGAACTGACGCGTGCGCCCGCGTGTATTACGTAATCTGCGCGTAGGTAAAATTCAAGACGAGAATTGATTATAAGGCGAATACTGTTTTACACAAATAATTGTTTTATTTCAGGAAAAACGCCCTCAGAAACAGATTTCTCTAAATAAAGCTATATCAGTATTGAATGTGGTAAAAGTGTGGCTTTCAGAACAACAAACGGATCAAATTGTAAATCTAGGTGTACATTGCAATGGTACGCGTCTTTATACTATGTACCTACAAAATTAATTGTTCAGACTTAGTAACTAATTCAACGCCCAAACTAAACTACAGGATTTAAAAAGTAGAAATTGTGAAAGCATATATTTTCTACAATGATGTAACCGTTACCTGGTGTTCCAAGGAACAATCTATTCCTAAAAAAATAAAAGGGTTTCAAAGGATGTGTAGGAAATATTGTTTTTTTTAGATAGATTGGGGATAGGAAAGTTTATATGGGAAAACTACATTTACACAAGAGGCTCAGATGAATGAAGTCAATAGCAAAAACTAGTTTTAGAATAAAGTTATAATAGTAGTATTACTATGATGGTTGGAATATTTAAAAGTTCTAACAGTATATTATTCTACTTCAAGGTTCGTTTGGATTAACGTTTGATGGTGCATTTTCGCAGCCTGCCCGATTTGTTGACGGAGAATGGACGCCTGCAAGTAATTTTATGCTACCAAGGGATTCTCAGATGAAATTGCCCTATTTGCAACAAATAGCAGTGCTAATGATGTCTTTGAGAAAAGGGGAATTACCTCAGATTGTACCTTTTTATCCATGTTATTGTAAACCGAAATTTCACAAGAAAAAAAACGTTTGGTAGCATTGATATCGATACCAAATGTCATCGCATAAAATTAATCGATTTGATTTGTGATCGCCACTCGTCATGTTTATGAACGAAATCAACGAACGCCGTCCGTTCATTTAGTTCACACTTCACTGTTCACATCAACTCTAGTACTAATCGGGAGGTTGGTGTTGTTGGTTGTATTCATTCGAGAAAGTAGGAATGTTATGACGTGCAGTACTGTCTTTGTTTCGATAGTATACAGTTTTGATTTGATCCAAGAATTCAACAATAATGTGATATAGAACGCACTATGTCTACGTGCGGTCGAATGGCGACATGATTCTTTCCAAAGTATGATCGTGCCAATAAGAGTTATTAGCATAGTTAGGTGCCCGTATTGGTTAAGTTGTGTGAATGTTGTGCCAATAATGAGATAGTGGAGTGTTGTGATGTGGTTATGGGACATGTGGGGCGTGCTGTGGGCCGTCGGGGCCGTGGGCCGGCTGGTGGCAGTGGTGGCTACGCCGTTGGAGCCTGCGCCACTGGTCCCGCAAGGTGAGAGGTGGAACCTTGCCACCTACGCTCCGAGCTTACCGCTGTCTCACTATGCATGCGCTTGTGCACCATGTTATAGCGCCTAACTCAACCTTACATTTTATATTATTATTTTCAATGTTTACATTGAGTAAAAAGAACCGTGTTTACCTTAATAATGTTTGAAATAATCATTCACTCGCTATATAAACATGTTATATTCGTTATTTCTTATAGTGTTTTCTAAAATTTTCTTGTCATTAGTTTGGTCTTTAATTGATTAAAAAACTTAAAATAAGTTTTTTGTGGTATAGCATAGATTTATGTTTGTCTATTTTAATAAACTATTCATAATTACTAATAAACAGTTATTAGTTTTTCCTCACATGCATTATACATTGTGAGTATTATTTGTATTTACTTTTTACAGTTTGTGGTATTTACATGCCCTGATAATATGATAATAATTTCAGAGTCTGTAGAGACAGAAGTACAAGTAAAGAACAGCAAATCATATGCTTGCTTTATACATGAGTCTGGAATCATTTTTGACAGTAATGAACTATTTATTTTAATACTTTTTTTTTCCTCTCCATAAACTTTGGTTGCAAATTCAGAACTTGAATTGCCTATTCTCTATGTTGTTTTTCCATTCTACTCTTTCCTGGAGACTAATTTGACAGATATTTAAAGGTCATAGGGATTTGGGATTTGGGGAATTAAATAAAGCTTTAATCAGGCACAAAATAGAAACCACTACAGAAAATATGTATGTGGTTAGATTTAGACAAAAATCTTTAAAAAGCTACATTACAAATGTCTCTTGAATAAAACAAACATACTGTCTTACTTAAATTTTAGCTAAGTTTATTAGTTGTTCTAAACAATATTCTTTTTATCTGCCTGACATTATCCTGGCTTAATGCCAGGGTCACCTTCCTACTTTCTGTTCTAAACAATATTAGAATAATATATAGATACTAACCATAGCAAAACTTTTCTTTTTTAGAATAATAATACAGCAAAGAACATTGTGTTTGTGCATCCATATTTCCCTCAATATTTTTAATACACACAATGCAGGTTAATCAAATGAGGGGTCAGAACTATGTGTTTACTGTCAAGTGTATTTATTATTTATTTATTGGAACGAAGTTCCTTACGGCAGGCTTGGAGGGGATAGGGATTTCGCTGCGTGACCGAACTAAAAAAAATGTGATAGTAAAACCGTAAGAAAAGTGCGTGTAAAAAATGCGTGGAATAAAAGCGTTAAATGAGAAGTGCGCAGGCGCGACAGTCGCATAACCAGCCAGCGTTAGTTCCTTTTTTAAAATGAACTTCATTCAGCCAGTTATAATTGAAGTATTTTTATCAGGGTTCGAAAATATCCGATATTTATTATAAATATCAAAATATCGGATATTTATGATATATATCCGATATATATCAAGTTTGATATATATCCATTTTGTATGAAAGCCATATTATTATTTTATTGTATTATTTATGAATACTGTTTGCATATGTGTTAACCCTTTCACGTTTATAACTATACCAAGTCAGTAAAAATGATTTTGTTTATTTATTTCTATTTATTTTGGTCTAATTTAAAATAAAATTAATAAATAAAACAGAAAATATGTATATTTTAGTGATTTTGAGAAGGGGACATATTTGTCCCTATATGCGTTAAGGTATACATTTTTAAAAGTATCATAAAAAATTACTACACTTTTACTGCGAAATAAATACACACACTACAGTAGTAAATATAAAATATTTAATGCAGAAACTTATTTACAATACAGAATGTAAAATGTAATAGTAATCAATAAAATAATTACGTTCAAATGTATAACACAAACTAATGAATACATGCCATGTAAAAGGTCGATCCTATTCAGTTCATTACAATTGTTACTAAGATGCAAGTTCCTACATATTTTTTTTAAAGCGGTTTATAGGCATAACATTAGCAATGTAAGGAACTCCCATATCAGAATCTGTAGAACAATAGCTCCTCAATGTAGGTAAACAATGATATCCCATAAAAAAGTTCAGGCCGAGGAAAGTTTTGGCTTCTTCATTAGTCTTGGTAAAAGATCGGCCGTTTTATTCAGCATAACGTAATGATTCACGAACAATAATCTCATCTACGAGTTATAGGAGTTAATTCGATATCATAGGTGTAGGTGTTATCTAAAATATGTACATCACCAAAGTTGTACGCTCTGATCTCACGAAAATTGTGTGGTAGATATGAATTTTTTCGCCAGTTGAAAGAAGAAACAGTAATGCCAAGCTGTTGATTTTCAATTGTGGTCTCTTCTAGAGGTGCTTAGCTTGTTTCAATTTCAACAGTCGACATTCCAGCATTCATATCCTGCGCTAAACAAGTTTGATCCTCTTCATCAAGGCGCAAACCATCCTCGTCGTCACTGGTGTCAACCATCAAGACTTCGAAAATATCGTCTTCCTGTAACAAAAAATTTCTTTGTCGATTTGAATACATAGTCTGCAATAAAATATGAAAATAAGCAGGATAAACTGCAAATAATAGCAATTCATACAATATCAATTGTTTGAAACAAAAGTCTCCTTTGATGCATATAGGGACACCCGCGTCCCTTTAGAATTTTTACACAATATCTATTACTTTTACTAAGAAAACAGAAAATATGTAATAAAACAACAATTTTGCTTACCAATGAATGTAACTCTGAAAAAAAACCGTTGTGGGAAGTCACTATATAACAATAAAATATGTTTTAATGTACATACATCTAGCGAAAATACTTTTCATTTTTCGCGCCCGAAATTTTATTTACAAATAATGTTTGTTTTTACTGTCCCCAGCACGCAAACTTAAGAAAATACTTTAAATTAAAAAAACATAAGTCTAAAGCAGGTTTTACTTACTCAATATTACTGTAAATTGTAAAAAATTAACTGGGGACAAATATGTCCCTTATGCGTGAAAGGGTTAAATTGTTTGAACATACACATACTAAAATTATAAAATAAAAAACTCATGTTTGGATAAGGCAAAATCAACTAAAAACCATAAACACTTCTTTTAGGGCAGAAGTGTTGCAATTTATGGATTGGAAATTACCATTAGGGAGTATGTTTTAACACTACTCCCACGCCATCTATATTTGGGAAGTAGAGATACAGTAACAAACTCTAAAAATTACTTAATAACATTAATTTTTTAAACCATTTTTGTATTGCAATATAATATAAAAAAAATATTGATATATATTGTCAAACCCAGCTTGATACATATAGGATATATATCGGATATATATCATGATATATATCCATTGATATATATCCTCGAACCCTGATTTTTATATCTCCTTCGATTTTTAAAAGATTATTACATAAGTTGATAAAAAATGCTATACATTAGCTTTACCGTGGCAGTCTCCGAGTGCCACACGTCTTTTTTTATTTCTATTTTTCTATTCTATTTCTATGTAATTTTATGTTGTCAAACAAAAATAAAGAGACATATTTTGTTATTTTAGTTGATAATTTGAATTTTTTGCAGTTTGTGTCGATTCTACATTAGCCGAAGGAACTTCGTTCCTACCTGGTGTCCCACGACACACACCAATTTTCTTATTATATTATATGTATTTTTGGTAGATATTTAATTAATGTTTATTTCTAATAAAAATATAAGAAACTAGTCATTTAATGGTAATACTTACATATTATAAAACAAAATCCTCTGCCATGTAAGTCTGTTTGGGATTAATTCGAAAACTACTTCCCGATATTCACGCTGTTTTCACCAATGCATAGATGAGATATGATATATCTAAACCTTATATATAATTTGTCAAGGTTTTGTGTTTATTGATTAAAATATAAATATACTAGCTTTTGCTCGTGACCCAGTTCACGTGAATGTAATTTTGTATTACATACCATGGGAACGGAGTATCTGAATACAATATATTGTAAGTTTTATACTAGATCATTATTATATGCCAAATTTGATCCCAGTTCATTCATCTGTTACATTATGATAGACTAGAAGCGATAAAAGTATTTCGCCATTAAAAAGCTTTCATTCAAACTTTCATCCCCTATTTGGGCCCTTAAGGGGTTGAAATTTAAAGAAAATTTCTTAAAAATTGGTGTGTGTCGTGGGACACCAGGTAGGAACGAAGTTCCTTCGGCTAATGTAGAATCGACACAAATTGCAGAAAATTCAAATTATCAACTAAAATAACAAAATATGTCTCTTTATTTTTGTTTGACAACATAAAATGACATAGAAATAGAAAATAGAATAGAAAAATAGAAATAAAAAAAAGACGTGTGGCACTCGGAGACTGCCGCGGTAAAGCTATTGTATAGCATTTTTTATCAACTTATGTAATTGTAAATAATAACGAGCTAGCGTAATCTTTTAAAAATCGAAGGAGTATTTTTATATACTTCAAATATAACTGCCTGAATGAATTTCATTTTAAAAAAGGAACTAACGCTGGATGGTTATGCGACTGTCCCGCCTGCGCACTTCTCATTTAACGCTTTTATTCCACGCATTTTTTCCACGCATTTTTCTTACGGTTTTACTATCACATTTTTTTCAGTTCGGTCACGCAGCGAAATCCCTATCCCCTCCATGCCTGCCGTAAGGAACTTCGTTCCAAAAATACCCTATGTTTAACCCTCAGTCATCAACTATATTTGTGCCAAAATTAATTGAAATCGGTTCAGCGGTTTAGATTAATTATACAAACTTACATCCCCTTTTTAAACCCTTCAGGGGTTGATTTTTGAAAAACATAGTAGCCTATGTCCTATTCTGATATATAAGCTATATTATTGTAAAGTTTCATTAAAATCCATTCAGTAGTTTTTACGTGAAAGAGTAACAAACATACATCCTTATCATCATACTTACAAACTTTCGCGTTTATAATATTAGTAGGATTTGGAAGTATCAGAAAAAGTCAAGTGGTCTAGGAGGTTTCATCGAAAACGCTGCTTAATCGCTTTGAGATATATTAAAACAATGCATGGTGGGTTATTCCTCTTTTACAGATGTACAAAAAAGTTCATGATGGCATATATCTATTGTTTAGTGATAGCTTACTATACCCATATTATGATAAAAAATGGTCACATACAATGCGGTAATTTGAAAGCTATTTAACAGGGTTCGAGGATATATATCAATGGATATATATCAAGATATATATCCGATATATATCAAGCTGGGTTTGACGATATATATCAAATATTTTTTTATAATATATTGCAATACAAAAATGGTTAAAAAAATTAATATTATTATGTAATTTTTAGAGTTTGTTACTGTATTTCTATATCCAAATGTAGATGGCGTGGGAGTAGAGTTAAAACATACTCCGTAATGGTAAGTTCTAATCCGTAAATGGCACCACTTCTGCCCTAAAAGAAGATTTTATGTTTTTTAGTTGATTATGCCTTATCTAAAAGTAGATTTTGCAATATGCAAACAGTATTCATAAAAAATACAATAAAATAATAATATGACTTTCATACAAAATGGATATATATCAAACTTGATATATATCGGATATATATCATAAATATCCGATATTTTGATATTTATATGTCGGAGATAGCGGAATAACCAACACAATAAAATGTAGATTTAATATATTAGGCATAAATTTAACACCTATGGACTATTTAGAAGAAAGTATAATAATACAATACAATCAATCGTACAAACTACAATGAATTTAGCAATACAAATGAACATAGTAACAAGGTAATAATATTGACTTTACGTTACCAGACAGCTCAGAGCACCACCGTGCCGTGTCCACAACTGGACAACTTCTGACCCGTCGACAGCTGCGCGCCCCCCTTTATACTATTATTGTAAAGTGGGGGTAATGCGAGGCAACGACAAGTCAAATACAATACTTATTTTATAAACGGAAAACGGATATCAGACTCATTTAATAATTTAAAGATTTAAAGGAAATATTCTCCCACACGGCCATTCTGACGAGCAGCCAGCCATGGCTCGCGAACAAAAGTCAATTACAAAATCCGAATCCCGTGGCTGTTGCCAAGTCACATGACAACGACTAGCCAAATCACATGGCAGTTGTCAAATCACATGACAACATAACGGTTTGCCAAATCACATGGCAGTTGTCAAATCACATGACAACATAACGGTTCGCCAAATCACATGGCAGTTGCCAAATCACATGACAACAAAACGGTTCGCCAAATCACATGGCAGTTGCCAAATCACATGACAACATAACGGTTCGCCAAATCACATGGCAGTTGCCAAATCACATGACAACATAACGGTTCGCCAAATCACATGGCAGTTGCCAAATCACATGACAACAACGGGGTGCCAAATCACATGGCAGTTGTCAAATCGCATGACAACAACGGTTTGCCAAATCGCATGGCAGTTGCCAAATCACATGACAACAACGGTTTGCCAAATCGCATGGCAGTTGCCAAATCACATGACAACAACGGTTTGCCAAATCGCATGGCAGTTGTCAAATCACATGACAACAACGGTTAGCCAAATCACATGGCTGTAGGAAGGAAGGAAAGGAAAACCGTGGAAGGAAGATAATGAGTTTGGGGTATACAAACAGTTGTGATTATCAGGCATAACTATAGTCGTTGGCCGGACGACTACTGATATGCAAGACAATCTTAAAACTGAAAATTATAAAAATCCTTATTTTATACCGTAACCGCCTCACATTAGGCAGAGGTATAATCTAAGGAATCTATTAATTCACGTCCCATGTCGGGATCAACAATTCTAAAGTTATCGTGAGAAACATACAATTAATTTCCAGTTTCATGCCAATACTACATCACCTACTTGAAACGGTACAATCTTTTTGTCAAAATTAGGCTTTTGTATTTGGGCTAGCTCGTTCATCCTGACGGATGCTATGGAAACCCAGGCGTTCCAAGTCATTTAACAAGGTTGATATGACAGGAGCTGACTGGTGGCAGCCCGTAAGAAGTCGGAATAGAGTATGACCAGTAGTTTGAAAGTGATGTTAATTGCTAACGGCACTTTAACAGCGTCTTTACAAGTTCTAATGGAGTTATCTTCAGCAGTTGTGAAGCTCAAAACAAACAGAAAAGCCAAAATTCATTATCATCAGAATTCGAAAGGCTTACCACAGGAATCAGCTTCCCTTACTCACAAAAGGTGCTGTAAACCGCACATCTTAATATTTTTATCTTTTTCAAAAAAAGATCATGTAATGTAACCAAAAATCAAATGTATCAAATAAAGAAACTGTACTATGGGCGCAAGCGTGCACTCAAGCGCCCACAGACAAGGGTCTCGTAAGTAATAAAATAATCGAAGAAACATTTCATGGCTTCAGACATAACATGAATAAAAATAAATTTCAATGCATGGAGAATGACATAATACATGTCAGTGACTCCGGTATCAAAAATGTGATACGCGTCTTCAGAGTCACATAGTGACTCGGGCACCGCACAAACATTACGATTGAAGAACGACGCACAGAATTTGTTTTACCCGCGAAATTGGGTCTAGTCACTGACGACGTATAACATCTTAAACTAACATGGTTATTTTTTTAAAACTAACGCTACATAAAACGGGGTATCTTTGCTAACGTACATCGGGTATTAAGATATCAAAAATTGGTATGACAATGGCCCAAACGTTTGCATATCTCCTCATATGACCGCGCAAACAGAAACCCGTACCTATGTATGCTCATTCGCATGATACTACACCACTTACGAAGAAAGCGTGTTCACGCATCCGGCATTTTCTCGCCTCGCCACAACATCATACGTTCTGCGGCGGCCCTGAGTCGCCTTTTCATAAGAGCCAGTTAAATAGCTCAAGCTTGTAGCGATAACACGGTAACGCATGGTCAATCTCATACGGTCCACGCATGCCGGAGTCCAGTTTACCCGTGATTTGTGCAGCCCATGAATGTGCGGCCCGCAATGACACCTCGCATTGAACTATGTGGCCCTCGTCTAGACAGGTGTGAAGACCACTGATCTGTACAAGAAACATAATTTAAAGTAGGCCAAATCTGACCGACCATTTTAAACCGTAGGCTATGTAAACTTTGAACATGTGGATCGAAGGTTCCCCACTGTTCGCTAATACAAAAATCAAGCATCGCGTTTACGTTCACAGTTACCGTAATTTGCAGCAACATAATTATAATGTGAATCACAGTGTCGCAAACAATATTAGCATAAATGCTCTGTAAACCAATCGAATTAATTCATTATAAGATGTCAATACCATCATTGCGTTAAATAAACACAAATTTCTAAATCTTTCATACTGAAAATGTCTTGTGGTAACTCAATCTGGGAATCAAACCAAGAGCCCTCAATGCATAGTTAAGTGCTATTATTATTCATAGTGGTCCTAAAAATAATTGCACGGAACACAAATCGATAACTTATGATGAGGTCATCATTATTATCGCAAGTCACCCAAGTGATAAATTTTACTAAGTCTTGGAGCACTGAACACGACTGCACTATAGGAGTTACAGTTTTTGTAATTATGTCAATAATGAACAGAAACACTCATCGGTTTTTGAAATTCTCAATACGATATTCAAGGACAGTTATGAAAATATAATGTGGACAAATAAATCATCTTGTCGGGTAGACGATGGTTAATTGTGATTCTACAAGAGTAAGGCTGGATTGCACCATAATAGCATTTATAATTAATGGTTACGTCAAATTTGATGACAACAGTAATGCTGACTTTAACATTGACTACGGGATGTGTTGCATCATCGTATTTCGATACTAGTAGATTCCTCGATTAATTCTAGAAGTAGCGACATAATATTATTTTGTAGCACAGACGCTTTAGGTGATATACCAGGATGGAGGTTATAATTTGAACTATCTGACAGATTTAACTTAAACAATAGCTTTAACCAGCGAATATTGGTCGGTTACGGTTAACAGCTAAAGTTATAACATCATATAACATTTGTCAAATGGTGCTACTATTTTTTTTTTTTTGCTTAACCTGAACTTTAACATGTTTGTCATTGCTAAAGTAAGATGGGTGCAACTTATGGCGCCCTTAACGTTTAAAAATGACTTCTGCTATAAAATCATTTTGCATTTAGCGAAAAGTTTTTACTACTATGTAAAAAATTAAGAAATCCTCACGCAATTATTTTCTTTCAAAATATGCTGCGAAGATCTTATTCAATTAATCACAGATGCCACGTAGCCAAATGCGATAATTGAAAATCTAATGGATTGTCCAAGCAAATCAATATTCTTATAACAGAATCGGACTCGCGTTTTTAGTGAAACCGGTGCAATCGTCAATACTTTGAACTTTTATTCTATGTAACATTGGTTCATAAACCCTCTAAAAATTCGAAAAGAAATTATCGTTCACATCTACAACGACAATCATATCAGGATGGATTGATTGATGTAAAATTCAATGAAATGGATTCCCTGCATTAGGTATTTAGTAAACGGGGAGTCCACAGCGTTGCTAGATAGTGAAGACCATTTTGATATCGGTAGGCGATCACTACATACACACTACACATTTTAACAATTCTACAAAACCTGTAGGCACTTCAAATTATTTTTTATACGCGATCTACATAAAATGGAACGTTCTCACCAAATCCATGTTTCTCGACGTATACTTAATACTCGTAAATGTATCCGACCACAGTCGTCCCGCAAAGCCAGAGCGGCCTTTAGCCGTACGGGTGCACCATCACACCGTGGGTAGAACGATCGGGAACTCTTGCAGACCAATATCTTGCACTCCAAGCCAGCGCCGGTACCACATCAGTAGAACTCGTTCATTATAGAAACATACAACAAAAGGTACACAATTAATAACTTTATAGGTATGGACACAATATGTGAGAATTTTCGTATCCAAAAGCAGCAAACTAACAACATGTTCACAATAAATTGAATTATTGTAAACAAGTTACTTTCAAGATATCAAGACATGGAATTATTAATATCTATCGGGTAGATAATTATTCATTTACATTTCTGAACACCATCAAATTCACCAATTCAATGCAATTTTACACTGGATGAATTTTGTTTGGCACTGGACTGCTGCACTATGGATAATCGTGATGATTTCTAACCAACTCACCACATGAAAATATTACTTGCGATTTTTAGTTTTAACAAAAGTAAAATACAATTGAAAAAGATTCACCAAATCACTTGTAGATAGTCGCAGTTCCTCGCGTAGTTACTAACACAAGTGAATTTAAAATTCTTATCGAGTAATATCGTTACTTGGAATTTATGTCGCGCTAAACGCCTTGACAAATTACTCATTAAGAAAATAGCAGTAATTGTAAATGATACAAAATTTAAAAAGTATTTTTGGTGACAGCAAAATTTATCATTTTAAAGTTACTGTGGGCTTTATAAGTTCTTTATGCCGCTTCTGATGTCGGAGATAGCGGAATAACCAACACAATAAAATGTAGATTTAATATATTAGGCATAAATTTAACACCTATGGACTATTTAGAAGAAAGTATAATAATACAATACAATCAATCGTACAAACTACAATGAATTTAGCAATACAAATGAACATAGTAACAAGGTAATAATATTGACTTTACGTTACCAGACAGCTCAGAGCACCACCGTGCCGTGTCCACAACTGGACAACTTCTGACCCGTCGACAGCTGCGCGCCCCCCTTTATACTATTATTGTAAAGTGGGGGTAATGCGAGGCAACGACAAGTCAAATACAATACTTATTTTATAAACGGAAAACGGATATCAGACTCATTTAATAATTTAAAGATTTAAAGGAAATATTCTCCCACATATAATAAATATCGGATATTTTCGAACCCTGCTATTTAAACAGATACAGTATTAATCCTTATCAACTTAATTAAGTTACTTGCCTTAAGGCATGCTTAAGCATTACATACACACTATTATAATCTTTAACACCATTAATTAAAATGGTATTGTGATCGTATATGGGCGGTGGAGATCACTTACTATCAGGTAGGTACCCACTTGTTCGTTTGCCGGCCCATTCTATAAAAAAAAAAACTAGCATTTTTAAACATCTTGAAACATAATCCGCCAACATAAATCATCTTGCTATTTTCAAATCAACAAGACAAACTCTAGAAAAATAGTTTCTAACTTTTTCATGATTACATTTTTGCATATGTGATATATATGAGGGTGTAATAAATTGGAGAAAACTACACAGATGATCTTTCGCATATGAGTATTACGAGGGATCTACCTAGTGTATTCTAAAAACTAAAGATATACTAATAAACATCGGTAAGTGTAGGTACTAAGCGTGCTCAGTTCAAGTGTCGCTTTAAAGCTAGGGCACGCGTAATTTAATTTAGTCTATTCGCGACGGTACCGCAATAAGACGGCAGTCGAACACACAACAAATCTCTTTCGTGGCGTTAAGTTATGTAAAACCTCCTCTAAAAGTATTTCCAAGGATATTCTCGGCTCTGAATAGATTTTGTGACGTCACTTTAAGTGCTTAAAAAGTATGACACGCTTAGGGTTAGTACAGATTAAAGTACTTACATACTTGCGATGTCTAATCTAAAATTAGAATTGAATTATTGTTGTATAAAATTAGTATTGAATTATAAGTACTTATATTTATTTGGTCTGTGGAATGATCCATTCAATCTGGACAAAAAATCCGTAAAAGGTTGTATGGCAGCACAAGTTATAGTTATCTAAAGTTGTCAGACAATTTTGGTCGTTAATTTATTTATGCAACACACACACCCATGCTATCCAGTATTTATTGGATTATCATAGCCGCCAGCAAACATGTGGAGAATGCATAAAATAGTTATTTATTAATATTTATATTATCTGCTACACTGGAGTTAGTTTAAATAGAAAAATGCGGGAAAATATTCTTTCTATTCTTTAGAACTTGATATGAAACCGATACTAAAGTTAGTTACAATAGCGCGAGTTTCTAAAGGTATAATATAAGCCGTAGAATTTCTATGACTTCAAGATGAGAACATCATTAGGAGACTTTGTAAATATACAATTAAATACATAATACACCAGTTGAGGATAAATTAATACAAAACCCGTAGACTTAGCTAAAATTGTTTACAGTCCCCACAAATCCATTTGGCGACTACAAAATAAATGACCACAAATCACTTGTACAAGATTTGCGAAGACATCTAAAATGAGCCAGAGTAACAAGAGTACACGGCGGTCTAATGACGGACGATCGCTTTATTTGGCGCGGAGGTCGACCGCAAATCCCTACAAATTGCTTTGAGAGACGATAATCTGGCAGCTATCGGGGGTCAACTTGAAGCCGAAGAGGGTACCGGCGTACCCTCGCTCCACGACGTAGCTCGCGCATTAGTTCCCGCTACGCGATGGAATGTTCTCATTTTCTTTTAATCGGACCGCACTCGGTATTTTCGGATTTCAATTTGTTCCATTCTCGTTAGGTGAATTGGTTAGTTATTGGCATCGGTTCGCTTCAGTTCGACTATTTCAATAGTCCTTTGAATTACGTTGTGTGTACTACGTTGATACTCTTAGTAATACCATCTTAACACTAGTGGCAAACGGAGCTAATTGGTAAAATGGTCCAATTACGACCACTAGTTATTTATAAATGCCTTGAAATTGAAAACGACAAAGAAACTTTACGAAAACTTCTTTACATTATGTCTGTACGCTGAAAGAGCCTACTTAAAGCAAATGAATTATTAACATATTTTAGCATACTTCTCTAGTGTATTTTTTTTTATCCTGGCTCGACAAAGAGACTAGGCTATAATTGATGGTAAGTGTTGCACAATCCAGGAATAGTGTTGACCAACGACAAACAATGTGTCCATCGTAGGTCGGCAAGATCTTGCCGGCCTGCCTAACTGCTTCTTCACACTCCGTTTAAAGGACTCTATATTATAAGAAGGATGGAACACGTGTGCCGGCAAACTATTCCACAGTTTAATGGTCTGGCAGAAGTAAGGTTTAGCGATTTTTTTAGTTCAAGCGAGGAGACCACGAAGCTGTGGTTCCGCAAGCGAGCCTGATGGCCTATGTCTTATTGCTAACTGCAGCTTGTCATCACAATCTCCCTAATAATTTGGTAGGAACGTATAACATGGCAACATTATGTCAATGATGTTACACACCATCGCGTCGAGTCTTCCTCAGTATAAGAAAAACACGAGGTAAACCACTAAATTTATACAATGGGTACAAGGTACGAGTTATAGATCACGTCTCGTTCAGGCTGGCGTCAGAAAGTTTGTTTTCATTTCATTCGGCACGCCCGCGCCAATGTGTCGTGATCATGACTTAGTGTGACGTGTTTCCGCACAACCAACTGGCTAATGAATGTTACATAATATGCGGGTGGCACGTCCGCAGCGAAGCTTCAGACGTACCGCGTTCGTTCACTTACAAAATTAATCTCTCTGTACATACTTCAGCCGATTGGGATTAAACAACTTAACGTATCCTGGTCACGTTACGTAAACAGTGGAATTGCCCATCGTTAATTCATGGATGCTTATAGTTAAACCATACGCATACTTTTATTCATTGACGAACGATGAATATTAAATGCTCAAAGTTTATCAAGACAGCTAGCTCATCTCGCTGGTATGTCTTTCAAAAATAGATTAAAGTTTATGCAAGTTCTTAATCCTTTTCGCCTTTAGAGGATCAAAGTCGATTTTTAAGAGTTTGCGAGCTTAATGGATGTGGTGACTCATATGTGTACGAAAACGTTTTTGCTAATGATTATGATTCAACAGCAATATACAAATGGACTGTAATAACTTGGAATAAAAAAAAGCACGAACCATATTTTAACTATCCACTTTAAAAATAACAAAAAGAAATCGACGTGGGAGCTCGTCACGATGGATCAAGTCCAAATCTAAAGCACTAACTAGCAAACTTATTCGGACGTTTGGGGAAGTTTGATACCATATAGTATTATTGCTTCTGAGTCTGTACCGTTTATATTGATATGGATTCGTATATGGTTGCCATGTCGGGTACGTCGGCTGCATATTACCACTTATTAACCAGCACATGACTAATAATAAGTTGCGCGATTGCTCGGAGTTTCGGACGGTCGTACGACCCGAGACAACCAGACACATATCAGTTGCATAACAAACGGGCGCTGCAGTGTCCGGCTAACGGGACTGTGGTGTGATGTGAAATGGGGAGCCCAGCGCAGTCCAACGCACACCATCCGAACGTTTCTCAGTTGCGTTCGTTCGTGCGTTCCGCTACTAAATTACCTCGAAATATTATTTGAATTTTGTTGATTCATCACGCGATCAGGATCACAAAATGAAGAGATTTACGGTAACCTCATGCAGTTTGCCAGTTTCATCATCTCACCACGAAACTCCAGTGTAAAACACGGGCCTTTTAGAGTGGGCCGTTGTTGTGCGATCGTGAACGAGACCGTGACAGATCTGACACAATAATCCCGGACAGACGTAACGTTGGCGAGCATCTTTTTAAATTAGAAAGAATATCATTCAGACACTGGGTACTTATTAAATTAGGCTGGGTATATTATGGGTATTTATTTAAGTTATTTGAGTATCTATATTGTGCTCTTTGTGTGTACACTGTACATCTGTAATTGAGTATGTAGCCGTGCAGTGCGGAAGGCGTACATCGCGAATCCTGTTTAGTTGGTGCGAGAGCGCGACTCGCGATTGCGTCCATCGAACTGGTTTGCTGAGGGCAATGAGTCTCATTACATGGTAAATGGCTTCGCTACCGGAGGCTCGTTACACGCACGCTGCGGCGCCCGCGCCCGCGCCTCCGCTGCCTGGTGTACATTTTAACAGGTTCCCTGTCCCCATACAAACCACTTTTTTTCATCATATATGTCCCACTCTTTTTTTCATTTGTTTATTTCCCATTTTTTTTTTATAAATCACTTCGGTTTGTTTTCTCACTATAAAGGATATAACCCACACGTCCCGATACTAAAAATGCGAATTAACCTGCTACGTCAATTTCAAATAAAGGCATGAATTTGACTCTAAATTTGAATCACATATGATTCATGAACGTACAGTTCTTGGTACAAAATATATCAAATGAATCATATATGATTCATGGGACAGGGAACCTGATAATATAGGTTGTGGTAGATCCCTGTTACGTAAGCGGCCATCTAGGTAGGTATCACCGCCTTATATGTTTCTGCCGCCAAGCAGCAGTGCGTATTGTGTTCTAGTTTGATTTACATTGAAGATAGTTAAATTATTGGATATTATGAAACTTTAAATCTGTTTATGGTCTGGCGTGATGCTTATGCTGCCTACCAGCGCCGTTTGGTTGTAACTTGTAGCATAATAATAATGAATAATATAATATTGCTTAGGAAAGTTTACATTATATTGTATTGTGGTTTAGGTTCATTAAATAAAACAAAAATTATAACACCAATACTAATTTACCATTTGGCTGCCTTGTGCTAACAAGTTATCAAGAAGTCTCAAATGGAATCATTCGCCGATCTGTATGTTGGCAAAGTAAAAACAATAAAAATTCAATTCGCTGTACGTTATTAAAAATGTCATCACAGCATAAAGAAATATATATATCTTTGATGTTCGTCGCCTTTGTTCCTTCTAACGAGCTACCCAAAGAAGTTGCTTTCTGCTTTGGCTCGACTAAAACGAATGTTAAAGCCACCACTTTGATTTCTGTTTCGCTAAAAGGTGGAAGCGAAATACTTTTCACCGTCTCACTTGGGATTTTCAGAAACTAGAGACGTTTTAGATGGTGGTTTCGGTAATATTTCTAACTATAGACCTGCCGCTTCCAACAGGTCGGTCTGGAAATCTTTAGGGGAGGCCTATGTTCAGCAGTGGACGTCCTGTGGCTGATGATGATGGTGATGATGATATACTTGCAAACAGTAATAATGTAATTGATTTGTATGTAAAAGATCAATTTAAAAAATCTCTCGTAATAAAAGTACACAGTAATGTTTCGTACAAATACTCCATAGTAGCAGATAAACATTGTCAATTCTTGTGTAGGAAACAATGGTTATAAAATTTGCGTGAACGAGCTCAAAAACGAACAATACTTGGAAACTGCATTCTTTATCTTGATAGCTTTTGGCTTGTGGGTAAGCATCATAATGTAGTTACGACACGATTTATCAATGATGCGAATGTTGCGCCAGCGCGCCGTGTCGTCGGCGATTGTTGCGGCCTCGGTGCAGCACTTGTAGTTGCTGTAAGGCTATTTGCTGATAAGTGAGCATTATGAAATATATTAACACCTATGACAATACGATAAAAATGCAACATATTAACACCTATGTATACTGACATTGTGACAATGATTTGGTAAAGTTGCGTCCAAAGTGGGGCGCCTGGTGTTCTACTGTATTTAAGCACGGAAAATTCTGATATATTGGAGATGCTAATTAACTTAAAAAGGCCAATGAAAATTGGTTTTATTAAACTTGGTTTTATAGTTTTTGAGTTGTAGGATATTTTCGGTTAAGCAATATTTAATTTTTGCGATCGCCTTATTTTAAGTTTCTTGTAGTTTAAATCTACGAACGTTCGTCTTGATTACGGAATCCTTCCTTGCATCCGACACGCACTTTGCCGGTTTTTACATGTGTAATCAATATGTAAAATAATTACATATTATTTCGCCCAAATTTCCCGGTTATTCAGAGTTTTGTCAGACGTCATGAATCTCCGTGATGATAGGCACATTGTGTATATACAGAATTAATTAATTAATTTTCAAATTACCCCTAATTCTGTTTGAAATAATATCACGTAATAGGAATAATTACTTTTTATACATCGTTCCGGCGAGATTTATTGACTCCAGATGTAATGAAACGTAAAGGCTGAGCCGATTGGGCAATAACTTTATAACCGTAAACTCGAGGAGCTGAAAATTTTCCAACCTGTTTCAAAATTCCATACCATCACATTATGTATGAATAAAAAATAACTCGAATGGAGAACCTCTTTTGTAGTCGGTTAATACCATAAGTTTACACCAGTATCCCCAAAAATGTAAGGTGAAGGTGATAATAAAAATGGTAGAGACACACTGTAGACCATTTTGTCTACAGCATGAAAGGACTGGAAAATTCATACAAAATTGCGATGGCCCGAACTGGGATTTGAATTCAGGACTTTACGGTTTCACTTTAGTAGGCTACGATGAAACCAGTGAAGCGATGAATAAATAAACAGGTTTTGTTATATACTTGATTGGTTGCTCAACGTTTTTTGGTCGTGTCATCATTTGTTATAAGGAGACGAGATAGTTTCAGATTTCACACTATTCAAGCCATAATATAAAAAGTATGCTGTAAGAAAGACCAAAAATATGTATTTTTGGCGAGTAAAAATATTGGAAGAACTATAAACCAAATCGTGCTGTAACATATATTATAAAGCATGTTGCCACTGCGTGTGGGATAAGGTCAGCTAGAAGAAGTAGAAGATGTATGTACAACGATGAGTGTTATTACAATATGTCGAGTAAATATTAAGGGCCGTCCATGAGCAAAATACCGCGCGATCGTGGTTTTTAGAGGCTATCTAGTCATTAGTTAAAATAAATATTGATTAATAAAATATACAATATATTTCTACTGTCTGTCAGCTTTACTTTGTTCGATTCAAATTCATGTTAATGCTGATATATATTTTTAAATTGTCGTTATAAATGAACCATAAAAATGACAAAAATGCAAACATTCCGTGCGTCTCCTTTTAAAGTACAGAATGTTATCAAATGAGATTAACATCACTAGATAGGCAATTTAATAACGAATATTTTGCCCGTTTTAAATTTTCGAAAAGACCAAAGCCTGATTTTTTAAATCAATTATTCGCTAAATACGTGCATATTCTGCACACGCTGAGTACACGATTCAGTATGGCGCGAGTCAGTCAAGGTCGTTTGCTCACGGACGGCCCTTAATATCGACGCAAAGTTATAATGTATCATCGCGTGCACCGCACTATTATGTTCCGTTATTTTTATTTTAATAAATGCGTTTTATACTTTTTAACTGAACATTCGCGTTATTGAATGTGGACAGAGTTAATAAACTAGTGTGAATCATTTTTATAGTAGCAATTTGTTTTTTGGCCACTGCCGTGTTCGAACGCCAATTTATTGTCAAAATTATTCATTTGCGCCGCCTACATAATTACCTGCATAAGGAATGGGACAAAAAATAACGTACGAATTCAAATTGTAGGTATTAATGCATCTTCATTTGATATTCGCTTAGTGATATTATCTCCGGCAAGATGGTTTGTCCCTGACATTTGATTGATGGTCATTAAGTTAATTTCGTTGTTCCGCAAATTGTTTGGTTTCAAGTTTAAAACACGAATTGAATTCGTGGAAACGATCCATTGTTTAGTTTTTTGGGTCTCGTTAAATGAAATATATTCGCTACTAAGTACCTAATACATAACAATTATTTTGCCCAAATGTTGTAAAGATGGTACTGCATACCGGATAGCACTTTTACTTTTAATGTTTACTGTATATTGTAAACGCTGCATGTTCCTGCACATTCGTTTAATGTACACTTTTAAATGATTTAAACGGTTAACTGCTTTACGTAAGGATTTTAGCTACAAATTTGATTGAAAACATATAACAATATTTCATTAATATTAGTTATGTAGTGTGTGTAACAATAATCAAAAACTAATAGTTTGCCAACGCAATATGGAACGAAGCATGTTAAATATAAGGCTACGTGACAGATGGACGACTTCAAAAATAAGAAAAAAGACAAGAGTAAACGATATTATTAAAAAAATAAAGAAACTTAAATGGAACTGGACGGGTCACATTATGAGAACGAACAGAGAAAAATGGACTAAAGACGTAATGGAATGGTATCCCAGAAATGGAAAAAGACAAAAGGGACGCCAAATCAAGAGATGGGAAGACGACTTACCAAAAGGATGGAGAAGATTAGCTCGTGATAGAGAAGAGTGGAAGAAACTAGGGGAGGCCTATGTCGAAGGACAACCTGACCAACAAACTGGTTGCTGAAAAATTTATACTACCAAATAGATTTACATATTTTTTATTTCACCAAACTAGATTTAATATTACAATATATAAGGTAAAACTGTACTGTACTCTGGTCAGTGAATAAAGGCTTTTATTATTATTATTATTATAGTGTGTAACCGAACGTCTCGATCCCCATACTCGGACATGCGTACACACACTATTACACACAGACACTATATAAATCTATAGACTTGGGTTCTTCTGGGTCTATGGCTCTTTCTAGCCGACGACCGGCGTATTGATAAGCTGTTCTTAGTCGTTCATGTCATCCTATTATAACTCTACAATAGTTATACCGGAGACAAACCTCCGGTATTATAACTGTCGTAGATAGCAGATCGTGTACTGTACAATCTGTACAACCATACAGCTATACAACACACCAGCTATGAACACACCACCTTTTTATCGATGGTATATCAAGTATTACCATATAGGTGTGTTAATTATACGGCATATGTACACAAACAGGCGACAGAAGGTAACCGCAAGGCCGTCCACGCCGCGCGGCGGACACCGCGCAGTCTTCCCGCAACCGTTGTCTAATTATTATTTCGACATAAGCCAATTAATACCCGCGTGCCTTGTGGATGTAAGGCGTTATTAAATTTTGATCATTATCTACGCAACCCAACGTTCGGCGGTCGAACGCTAAGGTGCGGTTTTTGGCGGGTTTTCGCTTATCAAGATGTTTGCATGATTGTTACCTGTGGTAATTAACAAAATGTTATGACAATATTTAATTGCTTATGTGTGCGGTGGAGTGCTTAATTAATTTGCGGGAGTTAGGGAGTAAGTTTACAATTGCTTGAATAACATTAAACTATTATAAATTTCACACTGTGATATTGGCAAAAGCGCGAAATGTACCTACTTATATTCTTAATAAAAACAAGCGTGGGTTTAAAGTGAGCACTTTGTGGCTTCTCCTTTATGGGTAGGTAGTATTTTAAATTATCCATTTCCTTTTCTGACTTTAGTATACTCATAATATCTATAATTAACAAAGATGAGGACGTTAAGTATAAAACCTAACAAATCTTGTTCCATAATAAAACAAGTACCGTCTCGTTTACGGTCTATGCATAGCAATATTTTTGGTTTATATGGCGTTCGTTGATTTTTAGTTGAATATTTTAGTAAATATTCTCTATGCGGGCGTCTAAGTTAATAATATAATCAAGTTCAATCTAGAAATTACCTATAAAAGCTTTCTTCTTCTACTAATAAAGTTTCTTTCATAATTAAATTTCTTTTTCTATATAATAAAACTTTCTTTCTTTCTTTCAAATTAAGCAAGTAAATTTATTCTATAGTGATTTCCATTAGCCTGTGCCTAACATAATCATATAAAGCATCTACGCACTTTCCAGTTGTCTCCATCTAGCTATTGTATTGGGGGTATTGATAAGTCCAAACAAAGGAATTATTTGTATGGTGGCTAGATATTTGTTTACATTTCTGGAATAGATTTGAAGAATAGACATTATGTACACATTATTATTATTATTATTATATACGTATACATTTCTATATTTGTACTTATTATTCATTGACTATTTATTATTTAGCATTCGTATTAATTATGTGTCGTCCGTATGACATAGTTACACCCCCTACTAATTCTTTTTATTATTTCTCTATTGCCAAAATTCTATCATAAGGTTCTCTGACAGAGATCGCTATAAGCGATAAGATCGCCTATTTTACCACACTTTATGTTATTTTTTACTTTATAATTTGTTATTATTTCTTTAAATGGTGTACAATAAAAAGTTTTCACTCAATAATCATTTCGAATTAAGATTATATATATTACAAACATTAATACTATATCTCTATATTTTATTTGTACGGGCAAAGCAGCAAGAATGACAAGTATTGAAATGAATTAATAGCGTCTCTCATAATTTAAAATTTCAAATATTTACACTGTCTAAAGTCTACTAGACCGCACGTAGGCCTTTCAAAACATATTCATGCTTAATGAAATTTATTCAATAACGAATTCGTAGAAATAACGATACTTGTGAAATGTTAGCTAATTTATTAAATATTTGCCCCTCGTTACGGGTATAGTCGGTGCTGAGGAGTATTAAAATATTGTGTGTAGTTAGAAAAAAACGATGTTCTAAAATTGGTAAACATTCTTATAAAGTAATTTAAAATTTAACAGTGCGAGTTTGTTTTTCATGAGTTTAAGAAAACTACTAAGTAGATATTTAGTACTAAGCATGCTGCACTAAAGTATTAAAAAATTCTTTTATTTTATTGTTTGAATGTATAGGCAAATGTTTTTATGGACCTGTTACTCTTTGGTGACTTTTAAATATGTTAAACAATCAACTCTGCGAGAAGACTAAACTGGTTTTAAAGATTTCTATGAAAACATGTTTAAATATTAACAACAATCGGTGATGCACTCAGACTCACCTTTATTCACCTGTCAAGGATTTCAACTAGCATAAAGTAAAATGCTAAAGTTCATCAACGCTCCAAAATATGTTTGCATTCAAACGTGTGAGGTCATCGTAGCGAATGTCGTCATCGGATGCCCGGATAGGAGCTTCCATCATCGGCCGCCGCGTTGCGCCGTGCCGACGAGACGTGCCAATAAAACTTAACCGCAGCGTCGACACGCTAGCCACAGAATAGGTGGCCATTTTACTATAACACTGATTATAAGTATTCATACTTCACAAGTCGAAAGCGAGATTTTATTATAATTCTTACCATGAGTGAAAGTCTTCACAATATGCAAACATATGTATATTGCTTCCTAATCGAATAATATTTCACCATCATTACTGTATCATGCCGTTGCCACTGGTGGACTTAGGTCTTTCCTAATGAGCACGGTCCTCAACTCCACTCATCCAACTGCAGTCAGCCTCTTTGCGTAGAATACATTGACTATACTTGGATTTTTACCGCAATTTGCAAATGGATTTCAACAAGTCAGTGGCTGTGACGAGACTTGAATTGCAATTATGGTGACATTTGAATTTTATATATCAAGTTCTTCTGAATGATAAAATTAGCATTACATTCTTCTACGCTTGACTCTGATGTGTTAGTTTGATTCGTAACAGGCTTTGGAATGAAATCGCCAAATAAATAAACTATAAAACTATTCGGCCGAACAATTTTATTATTTGAACATATTACCTATTCGAACAGTACGGTGATAAATATTTTGTGTTTCGGGAATCTTCTATTTCGAAAATATTCACTCATATAATGATCTAATTACAATTTTAAGTTATGCACTTATTTTTTTCGTGAGTGACAGCGTACTCGGATGTCCGCCCATTCATTGCTTATTCTTTGAAACGAAGTTTGCCGAAGCGCTTATTTAAAACGTCACGTAAGTAATGTACAAGAGTACATGAAAGCTTCATGCTTTGAGGGATACCGAAGGAGTCTACCGAATTCTCAAAATATTCATATCTTTGTTTTATTCAATGCAGATATCTATTAATTTAAATTGGGCAAGCATTAATTGGACAGCTCTTAAAAGTGGAGCAATGAAAAGTTTTAAAATCCAAAGTAGAAAGTTTCTCCGGGATTAGTAGCATTGTACGATGCTTGTGGGTATTACAAAAATTTGTAAAATACCTAAACCAATATTTTTTATTCGCCTTTCTCTTTATATTAGAAATGTTTTGTCTACGTACTGTGTATAGGCCGGTTCTACCGGACTGGTATCACTCGCAAAGGATCCGGCGTCATGTTGCATCTGGCACGCTTAGTGAGATCTCTCGAGGACAACATTTTCCTTTCCTTTCCAAACCAATTTAATGTCGATAACCCGTCGATTATTCTTCTGGTATTGTTGGTGTTCATAAGCGGTGGAGAACATAACATCAGGTGACCCGCGACCTCGTTTGCCAGCCTCTACTGTAAAATAAGAAATAATTGAAGTCAGTGAAGAAGCTATTTTTAAAAATCTATACGTTATGCGATCTAGCACCGTACGTTTCCTGTGTTCATTTATACCACGCACGTGTAAACTTTGGAATGATATCTGCGCGCTATGACATGTCCTTTTTTAAACGAGGCTTAAAAATAGTATTCCTTCAACGGTAGGGAGCGCCTTGGCTGTGCACCTGGCATTGCCGATGTCCATGAGCGGCGGTGATCGCTGACCATTAGGCGTGCCGCTTGCACGTCTGCCTATTAAAGTAATAAAAAAAAATACATCTAGATCGAACAGTCCAGTAAACGAGCTATAACTGTATAGATACCATATTCGGGGCTCGAGCACGGTCCGAGTTCGTTGTAACGTAGTTTTTACTGGTCATCAGATTATAGATATTACCGCCGAAAAGATACAACTGTTACAGACGAGACGAGTAAAAACAACATTGTTTTAATAACTTTTGCATGATTGGCTATTTTTAAACGAGGCAAAAAAAGTTTCTTTATTTATCTGTATATATTATATTTTATGTATCTTCACACATAACTCCGCCAAATGTGGATAGATTTGAATGATTATTTTTGTACTCGATAGGGTTTATTTCGGTGGTGACCTTATTTAAATTTTAGGAAGAAATTCCACCCCTAGGTGAAGTCGGGGATGAAAGACTCAAATTTCGTAATTTATGCATCGATTCTGACTATATTTCATTAAAAATGGTAAATAAAAATTTGTATAAAATAATTCGTTTTTATATAATGACTTTTATATACATACAGCTGATAGTATCTGGGTTTTAAATGTTTTGAAGAAGGTGGAAATAAACTGAGCATTTTCTTAAAGGTATTAATTAGGTGATGATATGTCTTTTGTATTCGCGAGTCCGGCTCGGTAGACACGAATTTGAATTTGACTATTTCTAGCGCCAAACAGTTCTGTTTAAGCACTGCTATGGTCCGTTTTGAATATATATTGCTTGAAGCCAATGAAATTACTGGGTGTTACTGGACACTTAACATCTTTGTCTCGAATGCCTAAGCATAGTACATTCATTGGCAATTGTAAGTTAAACTTCTGAATAGTGTTGAGCTACTGTTTGTAGGCATAAGTGGCGCTTACAGCCGAGCGAGTGGCTCGTCTTGTCATTTTGTTGTATAAAATAAATAGCATCAGACCTAAATTCCACACCGGAATCCTTTCCTTTATAGATGTCAGAAGTAAGTAGTTTTGTTTTTTTTATTTGATTAAATGGCGAGACGAACAAGGCGCTCACCTGATGGTAAGCGCCACGCCTGCCCATAAACAGAAGCAACATTACCTAGAACATTTAATTACATAGCACTGCATGGCACTGAACGGCGCTCGTCACCCCGAGACATAAGATGTTAAGTCTCATAATGCGCAGTAATTTCACTGGTTTCAATGTCCTTTAAACCGAAACACAACAGTGCTTACACACTATTGATTGGCGGTAGAAATAGACAAAGCGGCGGTACCAACATAGACGGCCTCGCATACGAGGGAGCTACCACCTTGTATTTTATTATTATTATTATACAGAATTATGTAAACTGTCCCATGTATGTGTAACCGCCAGAGTCAAGTTATGTACCCACGTAGTTATTGGATCGCACACATCTATGGTTTCTTCAAGACTAGTCCATGTGAACTGAGGATTTATTGTTAGTGAATCGATAATGGCTGTCACTCTTCCGGCCTTATTAAAAATGGTTGACTAACTTTAAATTACGATTATAGGACCTAGATAATAATATCATGGTATTCCATATAAACTGCATTTCTGTTCATAAGTCTGAAGTTTGATTAGGTAATTATTATTAAAGTAACCACATAATATTAATTTTGTAAACAAATATACATTTGTATTAATAGTAGCCATGATTATGATGAACGGGCAACCACAGGACAGGTTAGGTAATATGTTTGCCTCGTGTTTTTCAATCAACCCGTGTTTATTAAATGTTAATAGGTAATAAATATAATAAAACACATTGTTTAGTTTGAAAGTTATATAAAATTGAACTAATTGAGCTGTCATGCAAACATAACCCTAGGAATTAATGAAAGATGGAATGTTTCAAAAATTCAAAAAGTTATATAAGAAATTTAATGTTATATTGTTTTTCTTTCTATGTTAACTTGAGTGTTATTTGTTACAGGTATGTTACAGACAAAATAGTTACTCCAACCTCTATTTAATCACGTAAGTAGCTATTCTATTGATATCGCGCCGTTGTTCAAGAATACGGGCCCATTTTCATTGTTCAATCTATTTTCGTCTGACTTTGGGATAGTTAAGTCTAATTGAATTGTGTTATCTTATTTTGTGTTATCTATTCAAAAACGAACCACTGAACCCAATGATGGTAGATCATACCTGTAAATGAGCTATAGATAATAAAGGAGCATTCTAGCTACAAACTCTCCCATCTACTGATGGAGACTGAAACACTATTTATCGGAAGGAGATATGAATTTGTTTTTGGAAGCATATATGATGTCAGAATGTTTCAAATTTCACAGTTTTAAGGCCTTGTATAAGTAATTAACTAACAATAATGTCATATTACTTGATTTTACAATAAAAGTATATACGCCTTGATTTCATGTGATATACCGACATAGTTATGTTAACCTAGACAGCCTCCTTGACGCAACGGGCGAACAGCCGGCTGTGAAGCGAAAGGCCGCGGGTTCGATACCCGCACCGAGATAAATGTTTGCGTGATCCACAAATATTTGTTTTGGGGTCTAGGTGTTGTGAGACCGAAAGTCTCTCGTAGTGCCTGATACCCATGACACATCTTACTGTGGGGTCAGGACTATGTGTGTGACTGTTGGGTGTATTTACTTAACCTTCATTGTACATCGTGAAATAATGTCAAATGATCCAAATCAAACAACATCGAAAAGGCAAGAGTCGAATGACGAGGTGCGCCAATTCGGTCATTGGTTTCCACGGCCGGCAGTGGCAGCGCTGCTCGCGCCGTATTAAACTCAGTGAAATTTCGAAGGCAAGTGTAATTACTCTATTAATTTCATTGGAGCGGCGTGGTGCGGTTTAGTTCGCGTTCATTACGTTGCATAACCGGTTATTACCTTGCTCTTGTTTGCAGCCACTGTTCTCACAGTTTTACAACACACGATCAAAAGAAAAACAACTGTGAGAAAGAACAATGGCGAGATTATACCTGGGATATTTTGGAAGCGTCTAGAAAAGTGACTTATATAAAACTTAATAATGTAAATGGATCGTATTTTATGCGATTTTAGTTTTAATTGACAAAGCCGACGTTAAATTATTTATAATATGAACAATATATTTGATTGTTTGTTTCCGGCGCTGGTTTTAATTTGGTATTTGTCAGTATCGGAGTTACCATTAATAAAAAATATGAAATATTATTTCGTTAAGAGTAAAAAGTAATTAAATCCTACATCCTCAATAAAATACAAATAAACAACTGAATCATTTGATCACACATAATATATATTCGATTTATTTTGTTATTCAAGAAAAAACTCATGATTTTATGTATGTATTTCGATATTAATTAAATAGATATAGTTAGCGGTAATAACAGAAAAAATTATTTGGCAACACTAAGTGATAATGTCAATTTTATAACTACTTTTCTATTTAAACACATTGTTAGCTTTTACCTACCGTTTGTGTATTTTCGCAGTTTTGTGCCAAATTATCTTTTGATTTGACCCCCGAATAGCCCCTGGACTTGATTTGTTACCTCTTACGACGACTTGTGCTTTCTCACGGACGATCTGAACTGCAAACAACCTTCTGCTTTTTTTATACGGACTCCGAGTGTGTCTCCAAGATTTTGTTATTGTTGTGTGAAGATGCGAAGTACCAGACCTACACGCATATTGTGCGTGAATTATTATGCGTAAACTGATATTATTAGAGAAGAAGAATAAATGATTAAAAACCTTGAGAACTGTTTTATTTGACCTCTAAATGTTGTATTCTTATTCATGTGAAGCAGAAAAATAAAAGGTCTTCTAGGCCTTATTAGGGAAGTTTAACGCCATACTATGTAGTCCTAATTATTCTAAAAATCTGTTGTAAATCCTCATCAAGAAGCCACATAACTACTTTGTGATGGGACTATGATAGTTTTAATATTAAGTATCCGGAGTTTTGGCAGGAATTTTAACAGTGCAGGTCATCGCTTATTTTAATTTATTTCATAAATTACCTAGTTTAGAGTTGTGTTTATTGTATAAAAATGGTGTGGATTTGTTCAATAAACATTGACGGTGATGAACAGTGTATGGAATCATTGAAATAAGTGAATTAAGAATCGTACTGAAAGGAGTTAACACCGAAACTCCGGCAAGACTTTGAAATCGACCGCACCCGTGTTTCATCGTTCTCTTAAAAATAACTTGAGACTAAACTATACTTGACACTGGCAAAATGCATAATAATGCGAAAGCCATAAATAAAAAAGAAGAAGTAAGTATCCAGTACCACGTCTTAACATGAACGTTCGAGGTTCAATCTAGGTATTATTATTATATAAATATGTTGTTTGTTTTCGCACATGCCATCCCATATATCATTTATACATTATAATGAAGGTATTACAATGCCTTTGCTAAGTAGTCTACACAGAAACTACACAATAACCTCAAAATATTCTTCTTTTTATTTATGGCTTTCGCAGTATTATGCATTTAGCCAGTGTCAAGTATAAATTACTCTCAAGTTATTTTTACAAGAACGATGAAACACGGGGCGGTCGATTTCAAGGTCTTGTCGGAGTTTTGGTGTTAACTCCTTTCAGTACGATGCTTAATTCACTTATTTCAATGTTTCCATATACTGTTCATCACCGTCAATGTTTATTGAATAAATCCACACCACTTTTATACAACAAACACAACTCTAAACAAGTTTATGAAATAAATTAAAATAAGCGATGAACTGCACTTTCAGAATTCCCGCCAAAACTCCCTCAAAATATTTAAATTGTTCATATATTTTTTTTATGCCTTGTCAAATAAAAATTGACGATAATTTTGTTTAAGTAATAGAACCCCTATCATTTTAACATTTTTCCGTAAATAGACGCTTCAAATCGACCTCAGGTAAACTGTTGTATGGAATCTCGCCATTGTTCTTTAGCTTTATGTAGGTTTAAACATATGGCTTGCTGTGTTCGCGTGTAATTGTCCGACGATTGCGCTGGATAATTCAATACGTTACTAAACTTGAATGTTGATAACTATCCAACGACTGTAAGATGTATCCGCTTAAATGTGTGAGTGAGGTGTGCATAAAATTTAATTTGTATAAATCATTGCGTTACATACTTGTCACGTAGCTTTAGAAACAGATCTTGGCGATAAATGGACTATTGTTTTTGATATTTACTTGTTACAATAATAATACATTTTCTTATTTATGTCAATACTATAGGGATAAAGTAGAATTAACTTGGTACACGGATTTACGTGTAAAACGTTTCGACCCGTAGAAGCTTTGATTGCTTTTTTTCTAGCCATCGAGAACAATTTGCGCAATTTATTTCGACTTATCTTTATAAACGACATCAGGTCGCTTATTGAAACAAGCCAAAGAATACGAATTTAATATTCAAAACAAAACGCAGGTGGAAGACGACGTACGTCGCCAACTCGGAACTTGAACCAAAATTTTCAACTAAATTAATTATTTGTTTCGAAATTGCGGCGGCACGGTGTGCCCGGTAGCGCGGCAACCATTTTCCCGCTGCTGACAACCTAATTGTTTCAGGAAACAGCTTTCAATTATACCCCCATCTCGACGTGTACTTATTTAAATCGAGAAACCTACGGCTAACCTAAATTGCTGAATTGTAGGACAACTCCTGGAAAGGGCACAAAATAATGCGCGGTTGCGGTTAGGCCGTTTCTGTCGCGACGTCGCCTTTCAAAATGTCACATTAAACTGTTATTAAATTTAACTCGTTTATTTATATTGCGAGGGCCGAGGGCGAAGGGCGGGATGTGTTGCGTGTCTCTCTATAATAAGTTTTTCTTGTTACATGTCTACGATTATGAACAGCATTTTATGAAAAAATCGTTGTTTCGCTTTATTTAATATTCGTCCTGTAGAACTGAAGCATTTATTTGAATTTATTAACAAAGCTTTGATTGATTTACGTTTATTGTGTTTAGTTTTCTATTAAAAGCTGACAACAAAGAAATATGGTACAATTCACTCGGGGACAAGTAAAATTTATTTTAAATAATTTACTTTAGAGTGCTTATTGGTACAGTACGGTGAGTTTTCGATAGGTGAGTAGAAATGATTTATTGCTAATCTTGTATAACACTATTCCTGTAATAAAAATTCTATTAAATTTTGCAATGTCATCGAACTACGTAAAAAACTGATGTGAAATTTGCTTTGTGGCTATATTCATCATCATCATCATCATCAGCCACAAGACGTCCACTGCTGAACATAGGCCTCCCCCAAAGATTTCCAGACCGGCCTGTTGGAAGCGGCCTGCATCCAGCGACTTCCTACGATCTTTATCAGGTCGTCTGTCCACCTTGTAGGTGGACGTCCAACGCTGCGCTTGCCAGTACGTGGCCTCCATTCCAGAACCTATATGTGGCTATATTACTTATTAAAATTATGTTCTCATTAAGGGACAGTTACAGGTTTTCGAAATGTAAACATAATATAAGCATTCATTACGTTATTATGATGACGAAAAACATCAGGGGGGAACACGCCATGTATATCATTTGTTTAAGGGGTTTGTAGTTCAGTCGCGAACACGCAAGGTACGCGATGTGATCTGGCCTGGGGCAACGTGGATTTAAATTAAAGAAGTTTATTAGAGACATTACTGTCTAAGGCACTTACAACCAAATGTCTCGGTTGATGCTTAATGGCAGCGGACATTTGGACAAATAAAAAAAAATACCGAATAAGGGCGAGTCTGACTTGCGCCTCAGGGGTTCCTGCACATAAAAAATATTTTTGTTAATTCTATTATTTGTTAGGATATTTGTATATCTATTACAAATAGATAATTGCGAGGATATGCGTAGCCACTAATGACACAGATATAGCTTAAAGACATGATTTATTATTTTAACAGATACTGCTTTCGTTTTAGTATTTTAAAAGCATTTTGTTCGACAGAATCAAGCTACCTTAATGGCAGTTGAAACGCCGTTAAATATTTCCTTTTAAATAATATTAAGTGTGAAATATATTTATTTTTCAGCCAAGCTGACGCGCTACGGAGTTTTATGCAATTGGGTTGAAACGTAATATCGTCGTCATTACATTGCGTCATTTGCATAATGCACGTATTAAAATTGAAAGCGTATTTAATGGAAATTTCGTAGTGTTTGGTAGAAGCGACGAATAGCCTTCATATACGTTTCATTTGTGACTTTACTGTCACATATTAATATATCAGCTCATTGTTACCGATGATTCATTGAAAATAATTATTTAATTGTAGTTAATAATTCAATTAACGGCTATCGCATTGCAGTGATGCCGTGATGCGTCCTCGAATTTGCCGTGCTAAAGAGTCTGTCTCTATAAGTTTTATTTGGCTTTTAAATCTTAAATATCAGGTCAGACAATCAGAATTTGCATT
Organism: Amorpha juglandis; assembly: GCA_949126905.1. NCBI lineage: Eukaryota > Metazoa > Arthropoda > Insecta > Lepidoptera > Sphingidae > Amorpha > Amorpha juglandis. The sequence goes on along the minus strand of OX421372.1, from coordinate 5,009,197 downwards.
CGATTTGGTATTCGATAAAAAAAATCATACGTGAGTTGCCTGGGATTGGAAGAGAAAAAAAAAGAAATGAAATCTTCATCTATTATCTGTGGTTTACTTTTTATGTTCATACTTTTTTATTTTCAGCTTATCTTAATAACCACGATAGGTTTAAAATGCTTATGCCTTCTTAATTTTAACTCGTGGTAGGCGTTGATTAATTCAGACACAAAGCAATTTATTGCTGTGCTCATAACGGTCAATTAAGTTTAAGTATTCATTAGCCATTTCTTGGATTTGATTGTTTCTCAGAGACGTCAAGCCTATTCGTGTATGATTCAATAACAGAGCATAAGGCATCTTCTGTATTCACTAAAACAGCATTTTTTTTATAGCCTATGCCGGCAAACGAGCAAGTGGGTCACCTGATGGTAAGTGATCTCCACCGTCCATATACGCCCACAATACCAGAAGAATCATGGGTGCGTTGCCGACCTTAAAGGAAAGGGATAATTAGGGATTGGGAAAGGGAGGGAGATTTGGGCCTCCGGATATCTCACTCACCGTACGAAACGCAGCAGCAAGCCGTTACTTTACGTCGGTTTTCTGTGAGACAGTGGTAACGACCCGACATGAAGTATTAACTGGCTCAGATTGTAGAAATAATTGGATTTTAAAAATAAATTATTGACAATTAAAGTTAAAGGATGACGTCAACAATTATTTAAGTTATAAGCAAACAGCCGCGCTGCTGTGGAAAAAACTAATGATCAATTCAGACGGGAAAATTGTAAAGAAGTACCACTATCTGTTTTACATAAGCATTCACGATCTTTGGTCACGTAGTTTGTGGTATTTATTCATTTTCAAATGACCGTCATTCAGCATACAGCTAGTTTTTGCGCACAAAACATAATAAGTTATTTTTTTGCGGATAACAAACATCGTCTTTAACACACGTCACTGCATCCCGGGGGTCACTGGCACGCTTATAGTTTTTGTGATTGAAATAAGCAAAGATAAGCAAAGCAAAAGTTTAACTTCTGTGAGGTACCATGTTTTTATGGTTGTCGAAATACACACGTGGGTGGAAGTGGGTTAACGATCTGTGATTCAGCCGCCATCACAGGACGATGCTCTCAGATTCCTTTGATGTTGTCTTATTATGACTCTGCCCGCGGCCTCGGTTTACGCCAGCAATTATTAAGAACATTCCGCTAGACTTTATCGTCGTGAGGTTGTATCGCGATAGAAATAGGCAAGTGTTCTTCTATCTATTGGTTTTTTGCCTCTACAACTATTACTGAACGACCGTCATCTGCAACAGTAACTGTTCATATGTTCGTTTCTTTTTCAAAAACTTTGAGATTATATGAAGGCATGATTTCACCATTCATAAGTAATGTATAGATAGGTATGACTGTTTTTATTCTGATTTCACCTTTAACTTTACAACTTGGTCTTTATTCAACCTAGTCTAATATAAGAGTAACCAATAACATGCCGAGTCACTAGTTTTAAGTCTTATAATAAATTTTCACTTTGTCCTTCATACGGAAAAGTATACATTATTGAAAAACGTTTTCTGAGTTGTAAGGAGGTGTAGACTAATAACACCTGACAACTTGTTCAGTGCAATTACCTCGTGTGATTAAAGCTTTAATCTGGTGTTAACATTATCTTTTACGATGCATCAGCCGCAGCGCGTTCCCCGTGTCGCTACACCTCACAGTATTACCAAGTTTTCGTATCAGATTAACTATTACAGTTGTTACACTCGCCCGGGACACCCAACTTTATATCTAGGTGTTGTGTGTTTAGAACAATTAATCCGCAAGCCAAGTTTGGTTTCATCCATTTATACAATTGTATTATTCGAAGAGTCTGTTAAGTTTATACATGGGCTGCTTTGAGACTTGGAGAATATTAACGTATTGAGGAGAATGAAGTCATAGTAAACTTGAAGTCAAACGTCTGCAGGAATGAAATTATTTGAGTGGTAATAGTAGACATTTGTTTTCTAAAGCTTCAGTTATATGTTTGGCCAATACACTTCCCAATATTCCGCACGTGTGTGGATTCTTTAGTAAGCGCTTGCCAGAAGCTTTCTTTGTTTTGTGACAAAAAATATTGAATTCCGATCGGCCGCAAGCTCTTGCAAGCCTACACAAACCATACTAAATACCTAATCCGCATTTCGAAATATGATTCTGTGAAGGCGTGGTAAGCCTGTGGAACCACCCTAAAGAAACACGAAATTACGTTAGTGGTCCAGATTTATTCCAAAATAAATAGCAGATCTATTATTTATCTAATATATTTATTAAACGAAGTCACTTAAAAGTCGTCTAAATCAATTATTCAATCTTTGTCGTACTTCAAATAAAAAAATCTAATATTTTACAAATTTAATTAAAGTGACAATAATTGGCAAGACTGCCGCGCAATTTAGCTAACTGAAGTATTTTGTTGACGGCTTTTTAATTTCAACACAATTAAAAGTCTATAATTGGAGTCATGTTTATGAAGGGGTACAGGGCAGTGTAATAAAGGCCAGTTTAATTGGTTCGAATTGTAGTCTTTTTGTGCTAAGACGCAAAGGTTTATGCCCTGGCGTCGAGTACCTATACGTCTAGGACTGCAAACAATTGAAGCGTTCTCGTAGTTATTTGGCATGGAAAGTATTTTTGGTCTTTTCCTCATATTGCAGCTTCCTTTTTAAGGTGCCATAACAAGAAGGTGCCGTTTTCCATCTGTTTGTGCGTTTCTGTCTTCCCTACTTATAAAGTGCTATGTCTTTTGAATCGTAATAGATATCCGACTGACATTTTCAAAGACCTATTTTGTCAAATATCCTGACAAAACTAAAATAGGTAAAATTTAAGTGATGTACGATTGGCAATAGGCTTCTTGTTTCCTCTTCAGGATCCGCTTCAAAACATGTACAAAATGTGAATTACACACTTCGAGTTGTATGTCTTTTTTATCCTGGCGCGGCGAAGTGACTACTCTGGACTTGGTGTTAAGTGCGGTGCAGTCCAAATATAATGTCGACAGTCAAGAGATATTACGTCCCTCGACGGTCCGTAGAATTATGCCAGCTTGAAGTTACTGAATATACGCTGGCTGACTCCGGAAGGCGACTCTTCTGGACAAGCTAGGTTTCCACTAGGTATCTAGTTGGATAAAAAATGATCAGGTATTCTTCCACTAGCAGATAATTATTACTAATATAAATCTGCAATTATAATGAAATAAGTACCTATTGTGAAGTCTGCCAACTCGCATCAGGCCAGTGTGGTGGACTAAGGCCTAATTCCTCTCATTCAGTAGAGGAGGCCCGTGCACAGCAGTGGGGCATGTATAATAAAGGGCTAGTATTATTATTTATTTATTATTAAGTACCAATTCTGGAGGAGGAATATACCTATATTGGAGGCCCAAAAATCTCAAACCTCATTCCTTTCTGTAAAGGTTGGCGTTCACCTATGATTCCGCTAGCAGTGTTCACTCACCAATAGGTGACCCACTTGCTCGTTTGCATGTCAACTGCTATAAAACTGAACAGATACCATGATATTAATTAACTTAGATTCTGGTTTTCCCTTGAAGCTGTTAAGTCAATTTGAACAGCGTTTGTTTGCGTCGCAGCACAGTCATTATTTATTCATCGGATAATCGAATTTCAGTGTTTTACCCTGTGGTCAACGTAGCACGCATTGTTTTATGATAGTCCCGTTTTTTCGAGAAAGGGTCACATAGATTGCTTTCCCACAATGAAAAATTTAGATGTCGATTCGTAGTAACTCTGTCGTCTGCATTTAAAATTAGCTCAAAATGTCTAAGAATTTTATTTTTAATGGCAAGACTTAGCATCTTGTGACTGCACTGCACCTGATGGTAAGTATGTTTAGTGCAAACGTTATGTTTATAGAAACTGCACCGGAGTACTGGGTAATGGGTATGTAAGTGTTATTTATGAGTACCGGCCTTATTGTCATTGGTAAGTAGCATTAACTCAGAGGGAGTGAAACAGGGCCTAAAACATTTACTTTGTGTAAGTGTTTTCTTTTCATTGTCAGCTTATATTGTTATGAATTTTCTTTTCAGAGCAACACTTAGATTACTTCGTTTTGACAGTAATTCTTCTTAATACTCGACAGTTAAAGTGCCTCGTACAATTTTTTTAAATTCCCTCAGTATATCTAGTGCGAGCTTTTTCATACCTGTTACATATCTATACAAGCAAACTGTATGAAATGGAGTCCTTGCCAATACAACCACTCTGTGGAACCAGCTGCCGCCGGCTGTCTTTCCGAACCGTTACGACATGGGAACCTTCAAGAAGAGAGCATATTCTTTCTTGAAAGGATGGCAACGCATTTGCAAGCCCTCTAGTGTTGCAGGTCTTCTTGGGCGGCGGCTCCTGCCCATTTGCCCCCTTTTACCGTAAAAAAAATACTATCCATAATGAGCGCTGCCCAGGTTAGCACACATGTTTTCGTGAATACGTGTGACGTGACAGGTATCGAAAAACTCGCACTTATCTGCGTTTTGCAACTTGTCTGATGTGGATTGAATATCAAATTCGTCTGTTTTATTATGTGTAAAGTGACCGCAAGCCCTAGTTCTCACTGCGGTCGCACGCATGTACAATGGAACCACGTATTTGTTCATTTGAATAGATCATTTTACTCTAGTTTGTCGTATTGTGCAGTGCTGGTTTTTTCATGCGCTTAATGTTTTATGTTTACTAAAACGTGAGCGGATTTTGTAGTTGTTTTAGTTGTTCCCGTGGTTAGTGTCGGATATTTTGTTGCTGTAAAAATATTTTAGAACCTGCCGGTTACAAATTCATAGATATAGCCTACGACCTGTAAGCAATTCATTAGCGAATTGTGGTTCGGAATTATTTTGCAATACGTTAGCCTATTATGTCTACTTAAAAATAAAAAATCCCATTAATAACTTGTCCTGCGTAATACTACGCCATATTAGACGCTGATGTTCCATTTCTAACATTTTTATATTTTCCTACACAACATTTTGACAATGAGAGATTATCGGCATCTAATGCGTCGTAGTGTGGCACAAGTGTAATTTTAGGCGGTAATTACTACGAAGATGAGTTCCCACTCATTAATAAATGCATCGTAATGATAAGAAGTGTCATGATTGGGAAGTACTAATTGACACAAAGGTGAGACAAAATGGCATACCTTTATGTACGATTAATGCATCTGATATTCCAACCTACATTAAGCCTAAGTAGCTCATATAGTGTAAATTATTATTATTTATTATACATTATTTTTATTTACTGCAGAAACAGAACTTTAAGTATGATTGAACGCTGTATCGGTGTTTACAAGTTTTTCACTAGATTAGTTGTTAACCACTGACGAAATTTTTATTTTATTGAACATTTTATCAGGTAAAATTGTTTCATTTGGCTCATAAATGATTCGGTTTTGAACGCTTCCCACAAATAGACTGTCAATATCCGTGCAACGTTCGCGTACATTTTTATTTTATTAATTCTCTTTGAGCGGACGCGGCTGTGCGTCGACTCTGTAAATGTATGTAAATAAAGATTATTAAATAATTTTATCGAGTCGGCGCGGATAATAAATGAACTTATTGAATTGTTTGTGCCGTGACAATGTGAGCTGATGAGAACCGTCCCGGCTTTACAGACTCGCTCATTGCTGCTATTGAAGCGACGACCGCTTTTTATCTAAGAAATCTTCAGCATTTTAATAAGTGGCAGTGTTGATTTAAATAGTTCAAGTATTATTAAAAATATAATATCTCATAATTAATTGGTTTATGAAAATAATTTCTGTTCTATCTGAAGTAAAACTTACACGTGTAGTTGCATACATAAGCATATAGGTAACAAGTGAATCTATGATTAAATTTCATACTATGTAATAAGGACCTTATGTTATACATTAATGAGGATGTTTTATAAAGATTATTCGAGCCATATAATTAAGTTGATTTAAATGCTTCATACCTTCGTTAATTAGAAAAATATGGTGGAACTTACGAAAAGATTTTTACAAAATGCAACACGCTGCTGTTTTTCTACTTTACTTCTTCTTAGACCAATAGGCATTTTCGATACACTGGCAAAACTGAACATCCATGAACACCTACAATACCAGAAAAATCATGGACGCGTTGATGACTTTTTGTAAGAAATAAATAATTAAGGGAATGTGACTTGGAGGGGGGGATTTGGGCCTCCGGATATGGCATTCACCGTAAGAATTGCAACAGCAAACTGCTATTTCACGTCGGTTCTCTATAAAACAATGTTAACTACCGACCGGCTCGTCCGAGTCGGCCCATTCATATTGTAGACGAAACTGAAGCGAACTCTATCAACATTTTGAATATGACGTGTAAAAGTGCCTTTCGTGGCCTAATTACTAAATAAGTGACTTTTATAAGTTTTAGTGATGAGCTGGTATAGGTTATTAATAATGTAAAATGCTACATAGTTGAATCATAGCTCGCACCGCACTCGTGTAGGGCGGCGAGACCGCTCATCGCGCGCCCTCATAAAGACCTGCCAATATAACCCGCTCTACTCAATTTATTCTATCTATCGGATTTCCTTTACGGATTGAATATTTATAAAGCAAATTTTTGTTACTTTGAAGCAATGCCAACAAAAATGGGCCGGTATTTGTAATAGGAATAATAATTAAGTACGAATCAACGGGCAGTCGATGGCGATTCATCAGTTTATTAAAGTTGTACCCGGCATCAATTATTTGTCAATTATTTAAGGCCTGTACGATCATATAAAACCTACCGAAGTATGCTGGAAAAATGCATGCAGAACTATTAACGGTGTTTATGGTACCGTCCCCAAAGTGTACCAACGCAACCTTATTACTAAGGCTACGCATTCTGTCTTACCTTTATATGCTTTACCTTTACCGTACGTAGCCCGTTGCTTTTTCTACAGAGTATGTATTATTATGGTGGATAACATTATTAAAAAAATATATATAATTGTTTAAGATGTGTACGGATTTTGCAGTGCCCGATTCCCACTTGCGCTTGATCCATTTTTACGATTCAGCCTATGTTTAGACCCTAAAAATGTATGATAGATCGCTAAACCGGTTCGTTTGAAGGTGGGCTGTTTGTTAATGTGAATGGTATGCGAAGTATTTACAATATTAATCCCACCCATTAATACTTGTTTACATTCGTAAGTGTTAATTAATTCTTACATTAATCACAAATCGTGACCGGAAAATATCGATAAAAAATAATCGATCATCGCATGTATATTTTAGGCGATTACTTCATGTTGGCCTTTCATGTATGTGAAACACTTTATTAATCACATTATGGAAATTCTATAATAGATGGAATAGGCAACTTATACTCTTAGGCAATTATGGTTTTTTCGATGAAGTACGTATATTCAAACAATGTTCGGGTTTCCGGACCTCGTTAGACACTTAAGAGAAAACCTATCAGATATGACGCTTGCCATCAGGCGAGAGACCTGAATGTCTCGTAATTCAAGCAAGTAAAACATATATATAAAAAAATTATAACGGCTCTATATTGGATCATTAATTGCCCTTCGTATCTCCTAGATTAAAATATGGGGATGACGAGAGCTCGAAGTGCACAATTTAAATCATACTACAAATAACATTAATATTGCACTAATGCAAACTATTTATTAGTAGACTTTTCAATACTTTTTTAGTTGGTTGATTAACATTTATAACTGAGGTGGCTTGATACTACTGAGGTGCAACAAAAAGTTGTTGTCCGGAAAGCCGGACCTAGCAGTTCATCGCGACTGTAAGTTAGGTTTTGAAACGCATATTGCATCTTTAGTATTATCATTATAATTATTGTAAGTGCAGACTTTGTGTCTGTTCACATCTGTGCGAACTTGTTATTGGGTCTCTGTCAGTTATATTATTACTGCATTCTAATTCTATTGTGTGTAAGTTTTCCATGTACTAAATAAATAAATGATATTAAAACTGTCATCAGTCAGAAACAGTCTGGTTTGCAGCTTTTTACGTTTCAATATGTGTGAATCTTTACTGTAATTTTCTTTAATTGGTAGTGGCGTAGTGATGTGGGATTGCAAATTAATTCGAAGTTTAAAACATAGCTTTATATTGAACTACGACTTGACGATCTTACTTGATGACGACGATGACTTGATGATCTAAATAACAGGTTTATTTGGTCGTTTATTTCTTTATCATAGTTGCCGCTTCTTGTGAATCGTTACACTCCTGTCAAGGATATATAAATATAGGAAAAAAAACAACACAGTTTAACCAATCATATTTCTTCTGGAAACGTTAAAACAAGTCCTTGATTTTTGTTTTTCGATCGATACATACATGGTTATGAGTGGTAACATTCTTATATTAATAGTTCGTAAATTGCCTAACATGATAGTCATTGCACTTCCTTGGTCCTTGACATTATGGTGACGTAAATGTCACTAGCATCCGTGTCAAAACAATGCAGTTGTTGACATATATATAAAAATTTCGTGTCACGTTGTTTGTCCGCGATGAACAACTCCTTAACTACTAAACCGATTTAAATAAAATTTTGCAAACTGTGTTGGATCAACCAACTTGAGAGATAGGATAGTTTATGTCTCAATTTATAGTCGCAATATTTTTTTATTGCTAATTATTTGTTTTAATTATCTGTGAGTGTCTCTGACTCCTTTCACGATCTGTAGAGTCATCTAATTCACGTTTTCACATTACATATATCGTCATTGTAATATAAATTTACTAGGCAGTAGAATTTGGAACTACCTAACTGAAATGCATAAAGTTAATCTGTCAACTATACAACATCGACTAATGCTACGTCCCATCGTGATAATGACGAACGCACCGTGCCTCTGTTAACTTATGCTGGGCCAATGTCAAGACGTCACGCTCATAAGTTGCCAAACATATTTGTCACGACACCCTTGACATTCTGTCGCTACTCGCAGGGCGCGTCATTGCCGTGTGAAAGTATAAAAGAAACAACAAAATATTGTGGTAGACTGCCTCGCTTGATTGGTATTGTGGGAAGTAAGAACTACGTGTGTGGCTGTTGGGTGCATATATACTTATAGTTATTATACTAGCTACTGACACAGCTAGAGACTGCATACTTGAAGTATGCAGTCTCTAGCTGTGTCAATCTAATGCAGCTGTTGACACTTATTTATACTGCGAGCGTTTAGAGTTTAGAACGTACGTGTTAGGAAACCGATAGCGTAAACTGTTCTAATTAGGGGTCAGCGACGCTTGGGAATGCTTTACATCTTTAAACAGTTTATTTGCATTTGTGTTTAAAATAGCTTTATAAGATGTACTAGCTTTTACTCCCGGCCCCACCCGCGTGGACGTTTAAAATTGACAAAGTTTCATAGAAACTTTCATTCCCTATTTTATCCCCTTGGGGGTAGAATTTATGAAAATTCTTTCTTAGCGGATGCCTACGTCATAACATCTACCTGCATGCCAAATTTTAGCCCGATCCCTCCAGTGGTTTGGGCTGTGCGTTGATAGATCACTATGTCAGTCAGTCACCTTTGAGTTTTATATATTTAGATGGAGTTTCGCTTAACACAATACTGAAATACGCAACGAATTCGATTTTACTTTATGCGCAAACATATAAAATAGCAGACATAATCCTATACTTTATTATCAATACTATTCATTATTTGGCTAGTAGTTGAATCTCATTTATTTGTCTTGTTTTATTTAGAACGTAGTGAGACAAAGCAGTTATGAATTATGAACAGATTTTTTTCTACCGTTGCCGATTGAAAATATATCTGTGCGACTTTTGATATCTATTTACGTCGCAAAGATAATAGAACAGCATTTTTATAATCTGTAACAGTTCTGCATCTTTTTGTTCCTAGCCGATTCTGTAGTCTTTTGTTTTTGTTGGGCGAAAGTCGAATGCATTTTGTACAGTGTTACTGACGACTTTGCTCCGGAGCGCGATCACCCAAACGATTACTCTCTGTGGACTGCGCGGTTGAACTCCACCGACCATTTACTCTACCTGCATTTCTACCTGGTGGAGTGTAAGTAGATTTAGTTGTGTGTAGCTACCGATATAATACAGGTATTAAAACGGTATTATTAAATAGTCGTAACTCAGTAATCCTTCTTTCATCACGTTTTCTCGCAGCTGACACATTACAGAAATCTAAACCTTTATACTGATTTTAATATTCTAAGTAGTAGATCTCTCTTATGCAATCGTCGGTTTGAGGAAGTATCACCGTTTTGTCTATTTCTAACGCCTAGTAGTAGTGTGTAAGCTGTTGTATATTGTTGAAGTGAAACTTCTTTAGAATCGTTGTGATTTGAAAATTTGATGAAACGAAAAAGGCGTCACTAAAGAGGTTGGAAAGAAACAAGATCTTAAGTATGTAAATATATGAATTAATGTAATATTTTGCATTAAAATTTTAAATCATTTTTAAGCTTGGTAAAAGTATTATAAAAATAATAAACCTTTTAATTATCCTAATACCACTGATATTCTATTTTTATCTTATTCTCTTGTAGGCTACTTTTCTGAAGTTTCACTTCTGCCGTGTGTGAATTGCACAAACACACTTCTTTTTTCTTATTATTTAATGTTCTTAGTGGTATTTTTGCTACCTGAGAAACAAAGTCAGAAGTTGTTATTATACAAATAAGGCAATATACGATTTGAATACACCCACTTATATGTTGTTAAAGTTATTGCTTTACGTACGTTTATAGTGGCAGTGGCGGATTTATAGATTTGCCGCCCGTAGGCTATTCAATTTTTGCCGCCTCTAAATTTTGATATCTTAGTACACAATCATATCAATTTTCTATCAATAAAAGTCCAACTTTATAATTTGTGCTCCATCATCCTCGTTACATCAACTTTTCCCATATAGTTATTATTATTGAGAACTATGGTACCGTGTTAGATCCTTGATTATTTTACATACATTTGGCGAACGTTGATTAACATTTATTATTACACTCACAGTTTAAAAACAATACAATAAATATATCTTTTCTTAATTATTTGTTAGCATTATGATTTAAGTTAAATAATAAAAGCATTACAATACTTTTTTGCGAGACTTTGAATTCGCAAAATCATTTATTATATCGTCGTACGAAATCTTGTTCATTAGCTCTGACTCTATGCACAAGAGAGCTAAAGCGTTTAGCTTTTCTTGACTTAAAGTCGATCGTAGGTAGTTCTTTACTCTCTTCAAGCAAGAGAAGCTTCTTTCACCTGAACAATTTGCCGCTGGTGTACAAAGAGCCATACGAAGTGCTATATCCAAGATGGATAAATGTTTCCTAGATTCTGTTCTCGCAGGAATGCAGACAGACTTATTAATCCAGAAATTGGTTTTATTGAATTCTTTCAGACGAAAGGTAGCTTTGAAAGTGTAGTAATTCCTGAACTAAGTCTGTTTCTAAATCATTAGGATACATTTTTTCTAAAAAACTGTCTTTTTCCGTCAAAACTGATGGTAACAACTCATTCATTTTGGTAAGAAATGAAAATCTTTCTATAAATCCTTGATAAGCCTCTTGCCGTTTTGCTAACTCGGATATGAGTCTATCTATGACAACGAGAAACGTATTAACCCTGAAGTAATCACTCGCAGCTATTCCAATATCTTCATCTGGTGTCTCATCAAATCTTTTTTTTCTTTTTGGTTGTCTTTTTTTCATCTCTCTTGTATATTCTTTCGATACACTTAACTCGATCGCCTTTTCTTCGAAGTACTTGAAATTCTCTCGTTCAGCTATGAAAAACTTACGAAGTGATTCGTAAAGATCAGCAACGGTAATCAAATCTATGTTAGAAGTCTGAATTTGAACATTCACTTTGTTTATTCTCTCCAAAAAAACATCCCTGACAACAACCATTACCTATTAAAAACTAAAAATTAGTAAATTTTAGTCAGTATTTTTTACGCATAAAGAAATTACTTTCTGAAATTGAATTTGACAAGTTGCAAACTTGCTGCAGCAATCATGATTAGACCATCGATATTATATCAAGATTGAATTGGGTAAGCAGATCTCATAATTATTAGGTACACGGAGAAAAAATTATAGCAGTTATCAGTGAAGAATATATGTAAAAATTACTAAATTTCGATCATAATATCGAATCGCTATTGCGATATTCTAAAAGTGCATAATCATTAATGTATAATTAGTAAAGCGTTTAGGAATTGTTTATGCAGAGATGTTGAAATATTTATTAATTAGCACTGTACCTATATGAGAATATTTCGATTTTTGTTAAATATTTCAAATTCTCTCCAATTTTCGAAATTCGTAGATATTATGTGTGTGTATAATAATTTTTTTTTAAATTTGTAAACCGAAATAAAAAATTTATGAACTAAATTTGCCGCCCCTTAAAATTTGCCGCCCTAGGCTCCAGCCTACTCAGCCTACTGGTAAATCCGCCACTGTATAGTGGTCAATATGTTGAAGTACGTGTTTCGGGAATTTCCATTACAAACTGTACCTGCGTGGGACGTTTGGTCAATTTTCAAGCCGACTTCACCTATTAGACAAGTTTAGGGATTTTTTAAACATAAAAGACACGTGAGACACCCAGAAAAACGTGTCATATACTGGATATAGTTTTGAATTTTATAGCTCACAGCATATACGCAGAAAGTCGCTGGATGCAGGCTGCTTCCAACAGGTCGGTCTGGAAATCTTTGGGGGAGGCCTATGTTCAGCAGTGGACGTCCTGTGGCTGATGATGATGATGATGATGAGCATATACGATAATCAGCAGAAAATTCTCGTTTGTGCGGCTGCGTTCAATTTTAGTATGAAAAACAGAATCTTATGCGGCGGCCTCCAATACGAAGGATATATTACCTAGTACAGTTGAGTCGGCTATTGGAGTCTATATTTATGTAAACTCATAGACTCACGCCTGTTTCCCATAGGGGTGGGCAGAGACAACGGATGTCCACTTGTACAGAATGTGATATTATGACGCATGTAATTAAAATAAACAAAGTTTAAATATAAAGGTTCGGTGCCCTCGATCCGCCATTTCGACTCGCATTTGACCGGTGTTTTAATACAAAAAAGCCTAAGATTGTCCTTAAGCTATTGCGGTTTTGAATACTTGTAAGTAAAAAAATCAATCAAATGATAGTTACCTCAAGTCCGTTGACCTATGAGGCATTGAATGATTGTCGATGTCTTCATTGTGTCTTGGAGTTACGCCCCTTGGATTGAATTGGGTGGGCGGAACCAATAACGGGCCTTGTTTCCTGAAACTAGTCATACATGTTTTGACTTACGGAATATAAAATCTATTAATGTAACTCATTTTTATTAAGTCTATATTTTACTAGTTTTTGACCGCGGCTCCGCCCGTTACATACAGACTTTTAACCCTCTTTCTCCTCTTAGGAGTTGATTTTCGAGAAATCAGTTCAAATATATTAATTCATTAAGAATTCTTTGTTTATCTTAATTTGATGTCTCTTAAATTTGTGTTGAATTGAGAAGCTCCTCTGTTTTTCGTCGAGTAAAAATCAACATTCTCTTAAAAAAAATGTGTAGGCGAAGATGATTCAGTCAGGGCATTACTTTTATATGCAGATAACAAATTGATGTACTATAAATGTATATGTATGATTAAATCTAGATCATTTTAAATAGCTTAATACTAGTTTTACGAGACTCGCCTTTGCTAGTGACTTACGCTGTTCATTTCCTTCACTTTGAGCCATTCCTATGCGTCGAATGCACTGGCAATATTAAATTGAAAATGCGGAATATATTCAGTAATAAATCGCATATCTATCGGATATGAGCGGCACTAGGTAGTGAGGTTCGCTCAGCAGTTCAATAGCCACGTTTGCGGTGCGTTCGTATTTATTTGTTGCCGTGTACTTTCCAGTTGAGTGAATATCGCATGCTCTGAATATCGTGTCACGAATAACTATCATTTACAGTTATGATGACAATAGCAACAAGCAATCGGCAATGTTTGAATTCGATTCTATAACTTAGCCGTTATATAAATAAATAAATAAATACACCCAACAGTCACACACATAGTCCTGACCCCACAGTAAGATACAAGTCTTGTGTCGTGGGTATCAGGAACTACGAGAGACTTTCGGTCACACAACACCCAGAACCCGAGACAAACATTTGTGGATCACACAAACATTTATCTCGGTGCGGGGATCGAACCCGCGGCCTTTCGCTTCGCAGCCGGCTACTCGCCCGCTGCGCCACGGAGGCTGTTATATCCTTCGACGATGATTTGATAAACATCTCTAAACCATCCTCATGAATCACTCTATCTATTGCTGAATACTGCATTAAAATCCGTTGAATAGTTTAAAAGATCTAAGCGAACACACAGCGGAGGCGCCTTCATTTTATACTATGTAAAGATATACACATGTAGAATGCAAAGTAGTATATTATGATTCAATGGCCGTTACATGTAGTTACCCACAATTACTGAGACATTCATACGCGAGCCTCTCAGCATCATTCGCGGCATATTCTCACGCACCGATCGGTTTACGCGTAAAGTGCAAACCAACCGCCGCGCCGAGCCTTAATGCTAACGTTTTTATCACAATCAATTGAACGTACAAATAATTATCGTCTACATTATATTTATCATAAGTAAAAAACGTAGCGTGCGGTTAATGTTATGTTTCATTTAATTTAGGTTGAAACTTTAATTTCTTTATTTCCTTGTCGTTTTTTTCTATTTTTGTGTGGGTAGAGGCTCGATCTTTTGATCTCATCGACATATATTTATTTTCAAATCTCCTAATTGATCTGGTGATATATATAGCCTAAGATCCGGCAGTAGAATCTCTACGTTCATGACGTAGATGCTCAAGCTCAAATTTCTACATTCATTTTCGAATAGGACAATACATTGATCATAGGGTGCCAGTCAAAAAAGTATTACCTGTTTACACCTGGCTGCCAAGTAGTTGCGGCCGACTAGGCAACGGCACCCATGGTTTTTTGAATTCTCTACATACATAGCTGTGTAATAGGAACAATGTTTTATTTAACTACACCATGAACGAAATTTTTTCCCAAAATTTAATTATATTTTTTTTATTAAAAATATATGCGGGCACTTTTTGACTGGCACCCTATGATCAATGTATTGTCCTATTCGAAAATGAATGTAGAAATTTGACCTTGAGCATCTACGTCATGAACGTAGAGATTCTACTGCCGGATTTCGTGCTAATACATAACACTGTATTTGACGGAGAACCCGTGACGTCCTCGGGGTTCAAATGCCAAGTCGGCCTTGATTGGCTGACGATATAATGTTTCAAAAAATCGATCATAAAAATCATATACTCGGGTTACTCGGGACTGTAATTTGTGCCCGATATGGTGCTAGCCTCGTATCACTTAGTGGAACTAAAAAAGCTCCGTAAGCCGTGGATGCAACAGTTTCACCTCCTCCTATGCCTTCGGGGATGTAAGTTTAAACTTATGTTCTATGTATGTATTTTCGAATGAATGTACCAAACATTCAGTGTATAGCCAAGTATAGTAGGTTAGCTTAGTTCATCTAAGTTATCTAAACCAGCCCCGGTAAGCGCTCTATAATACATATTACAGCATCCGTAGCGGGCGAGTAGCCGGCTGTGAAACGTAAGGCCGCGGGTTCAATCCCCGCACCGACACAGATGTTTGTTTGCTCCACATACAGTGTCATTTTGACACCCTATACTTAAATGAAACCATGTGTAGTGTTCGTTAATATAAGTACTTTGAGCTAAGACACTTTCTTATTAAAGGCAAAATAAAAAAATAATATTTCCTAACAAATTAAATGCCATTAACATTAGATTAATTTTAAACAGTCTGTATACGCGCGCACACACATATACAACTCAACACATCGTACACAGTACACACTACACACCAGTCATCGAATGAATGAGACACACACACATACATTACCATTAGATACAGCAACTACGGCGAATAATATTAATTCAGATCCTGCCCGTAAGATTGCGCCCCGGATGTAAAGTAATAGCTTATAATTTATCAAGAGCAGCAAATAAACGACAGTGTAGTAGTGCAGTATCGCTGAGCCGGAAGTAAACTTAATTTTTAATAAAACTCTATAAAATGTTATTGTATCCGGTACCGGTAGTGTCAATTTCACTTCAATACGAATAATTATTACACACTTAAAACATTACACAAACGTTTGTGAAAACAGTATCAATTTCACCAAGATCGCCGCACTAATAAAAATTACGAAATATGTACCGTAATCATCATTAATTACTAATAAAAACTAAATACTGAGCAAAATGGCGGTTTGAAAAAAATACGTGCACATCAAACGAAACGACCCGAAGCGAACTAACTAGAATACCTAGTTTGTTTTAAACTTGTGAATGTAGGTATAGGTCCGTATTGAATGCACGCACACCAAGGAATTGGGAATGCCTAAATTACACATTTTAGTGTTGTCCTAATGTGATTATGTATGATTCGATCCGCGAATCTATGATCGAATAAAAAATACCGATTCTTGGTAGCAGCAATGTCAGTACATTGCAGGCTGAGAACGATGAGGTATTGGTTCAAAAATGTATGTAAGTTCTACGGTTCGAAAACATGTATTTTATTATGAATTTGTATTTTACTTAACGATACGTGAATTATGTGTATAATTATGGTGCTGCTTAGGTAACTTGTACGGGTGGTTTGGCATGCATTTCCAAGCTTAATCGATATCGCGACATGAGCCCACGTAAATGATAGGCCATCACACGAAATATTTTGCCTTTACGCTATAATAATCGTCATAAATATTCTTCACTAAAAACATTTAAAGAAACTTATTAAACCTATAATGTATCAATATTAATTGAAACCTAGCGACTATATCTAGCGACATTAAATAATCGTAAGGTTAAGATTAAGTTCGATTTGAAGGATCGATTAACAGAAGATTGCAATGCATGCATAGCAATGAATCCAGCACTAGCCTTACACGTGTTATTGCGAGAGAGTAACAGCTATTGTATTTACTCTAATGCGAAAAGAGTCCCGATAATAGTTTATTAGTGTGCATTTATTATACCGTCAGGTCAATGTTCCCGCTTTATAAAATCGCCAAGCGCACAGAAGGCAAACGGGGCATTAGATAAGTAAAACACTATTTTTGGAAATGACGGCTCAAAATAGTAATTTAGGAATAGACATAAATATTAGATTACCCTATGAAATGTAATAAAATCCTAAGTAAAATAGAATCTTGTAACTTTTGCAATGATTATTTGTATTTAGTCAAATTTGTGATACCTATTTATTGTTGAATAACGTTACGTACTCCTCGCAAACACATTTTTTTTACGTTTTATCAATTAACAAAGTAATACTGTCGCAACTTTTTCAGGTAATGTGTCAAGAGCGTCTTTGTGAGCCTGAAACGTATTTTCATATGTATGGAGTTGCCCTTCTTAAGCGTTTGTGTTTTATAATAACATCGTCAGCTGTGACATTTTATTCAATAGATTTTAGTGCAAAAACCGTACAGCGTGATTTAAAAGGCTCAAAACTTAAATCACGTTTTTTGGCAAAACTACTACAAGCTCAAGCCTCATGTTTGGTACAAGGTAAGCAGAGGCGATGACGAATATATGGTTTCATTTAGTAACAGGGTGTCAAAATAACCCTGTATATCTGTTTCGGGTCTGGGTGTTGTGAGACCGAAAGTATTTCGTAGTTCCCGATACCCAGGACACAAGATTCGTATCTTACTGGAGGCTATGTATGTGACTGTTGGGTGTATTTGTTTATTTTAATAAGATCACGTTTAATCTATTATCTAGCGCTTAAATATTTTAATATCATTACCCTGTGTGGATTATATATTATAGTTTTGTAACTGTTATGAATGATATAATTCTGTTTACGTTTTTATTACTTGAATGCAATTACATCACTATGGTCTATTGAAACGTTTCGTCGTATAGAATAGGTCTAATTGCACGTTAGGACTGCACCCTAGGCCCACAAGGGTTGTAAACGGATTAACTTAGGCTAATAGCCAGTCTTTCCACCCACACCGTGTCCGACAACAAAGATGAAAGGCCGGCTTAACGTCTCTTAATTTAATTAAAAACACACCCAAACTTACAAAAAACAGTCTGTTTACTATTTAAACTAAAATAAATAGCGTGCGAGGCCAACGTTAAATTTTATTTCATAACATCTCGGTTTACCTTACACGGTGTGTTTAAAAGTGGGCGAAGCTTTGTGGCGTTTAAGCGAGGACTTAATGAAAGTCTTGCGAGGAGGCGTTTCAGCCAAATCCCCCTTTAACTGAGCCCGTCGAGGGCACAGATTTAGAAGGATTTCCTTCGTCGACTTTGTAACACTTTCATGCTGAGATTACGGCGGCCGTGTCTTCCTGAATTGAAAATTATTTTTGTTTAACCATACTATATAAAAACGGGTGGATATTTAACTACATGTATAATATATACGGTGAGTTTGGAATTACATTGGTGGGTTTTATGTTATATACATACGAGCTTTTGCTTTTTTTCTGGCTTAAAAGTATCATATGTTCTAAGCCAGACCCTACTTGAGTGCCAGATATAATTTAAATACGTTCAGTCGTTAAGGGGCACACCTAGTGTGACAGCCAAAAAAAAGGCGACTTTTGCGAATTAAAACAAAAAAAAACTAGTGAATCAATCGTTTTAAAATTTTGAGGGTATATTTATACATGTTTTGAGAATACACAGTAAAATTTTTGGAATAATATATTAAATATTTTTGAAATAACACGCGATCTCCGGCGGCGCCAAAAAAAAAGGTCCTCCACTGCTGGAGTGATTGCAGCCTTCTCCGTTGATAAAACTTAAACAAAAAAATTCTCGTTAAACAAAAACATATTGTCTGTACGATGATCCTCGGGCGAACCAAAAAATCAAAAATTGACAAAATGGCGGCATGTTGAAAAAAAAATTAAATTTTACCCAAAATTTTGGTCGTTTTTGGCCTACCAAAATCCGATTTTTGATCAGATCAAATAACTGGAGAGTCATCGTATGGAGAACTATATAGAGAAGATGTAAAAAAAAAATGATAGCGATCGGATCATTTGTCTCCGAGTAATCACTCCAGCAAATTCGAAAAATGTTGTTTCGAGAAAAACGCGTTTAAAGATAAAATGATCGTTTTCACTGTTATAAATGGATTGAAATCATACTTACATGTATATGGCTCTGAAAATACGTGACGGGGTAGTAAACGAAAAATTTCACGAGATTACTATACTGACATATTTCTGGATACCTGAAAGCATACAATAGAAACCGGAATCGTATTACAATGGTTGGAAGAGACGGCAGACTCAGGTACAACCCGTAGCTAATGCTACTATCTAACCGCCGAGCGGCTACTCTTTAAATGGCTTTAACTCAAAAAATATTTGAGATATCGATTTAAAATTTTAGTATGTTATTTTTAAAGGTATAACCTATTGAAATATGGAAAAAACAAAAATTCGTTTTTCTTAAAATTTCACACTAGGTGTGCCCCTTATGCGTGATTCATTAACAAACCTCCAAATTCACAAACTCGCAAATATTCAAAGTCCCGAACTAGGGATTGCAATCCGGCGTCATTTTCAATCCGGCCGGATCCGACCGGATTTCCACTGATCCGGCCGGATCCGACCGGATCCGGCCGGATTGATCAAGTCAGGGTGATTTTCGCTTTTCGGTTCAAAATTAACTGTTAGTAAGTTAATCAAGTGTTATTGTGCTTAATATAGGTAGTTTATAAAAAATAAAACATATAAAAAATTTATTTCCAATCTAATGTTAAGGTTAGGCAACGAGCAAACAAATAAAATTTAGTAGTGTAGGTAACTAGTAAATTTTTAACGATAAAACAAGTAGCTCAATTTTCATAGATTTCATTTTCACATATAGATCAATTATTTTAGTAAGTAAAATTATAAAATCGAATATAATTAACCTTACGTAATTTATTGAAATGAGATCACAATAATTAATAAAGTATTTGAGAATGCTAACTTTTGCAACAAACAAGTCTTATATTTATGACAGGCACCATCATGATTTGATGAATCTTTGTAATGAATGGCACAATTATCACAATAATGAGTTTGTCTTATAATTTCAACTTTTTAGTTTAATCAACTTACGAAAACTAATTATTTTCAGTAGAATTTTAAGTAATAATTGTCTTAGTATTCATTATACATAGAAAATCAATCAATGAGTAACATTCGCGAAAAAGTAAGAAATCATTAAATCAATGTTGATTTTGAAAAAAAGGATCGTAAAAAAAAAATATTGTTAATTGTGTCATCTGCTAAAGTCCGGTCGCGGACCACGAAGAAAAACGTACAATGACCTCTTTACCTACTGACAGTGGTCACAAACATTTTTGTATCGTGTGCGGATTACGTGACATAATTAGAAAGAGAAAGAAAATTTACAAACTTATTAAATAAATTATTTATTTAGATTTTAAATTATAAGTTATAAAAAACGAGTTACAATTACTAATTCGGCAGAAATAAAAAAAATGAACATTCAAAAGAATTCGATTCCTCTGTATTCGCCTGTCACATTTATTACAAAAGAATCAAATCAACAGTTTTGTCTACATGATCGTCTAGTCTATCTAATTTCGATTCCTCTTTTTTTACGTGAAATACCACATTTACCAGAAAACCACATGCAAATTAGAACAAACCTTAAAGTCTCAACTAAAAGGTTTACAATCCCTAAGGACGGCGGTCGTTGCATCTGTGCGAGCGAGACTCATTATATTTACGCGGGAGTGACAGAGACAGGTAGTAACAGGTCAATGTGCGTTTTTCTTCCTTCTTCGCGTCCGCGCTATAGTCGACTTTTAATAGAGCTGCAAATATAGCCTGCGGCCAAAAGGCCCTTTCAGTTTCTACACTTGTCGGCTTTATTGTCAGCAAATAGTCATAAATAGCAGACAAGTATTCTCTTCGAACTCCGTCAAAACTTCGTGACCTTTCAAATGTAGTCATTTACTTTTTTAGTACTTTATGAAAATCTTTCTCTTGTTTAGTATGTAAGCTATAACACATGGTTTCTTGCTGGATTTGTAATTGTAATTCTTCCTGTAATGTCAAATATTTATTTAGTGAGGGTGAATCTAAGTTCTCTTCTACTATTTCTTCCAAATTTTTCTTTAGAGTTATCATCTTGAACAACTCTTTCCAAGATTTTTGTAATTTCTGATCGTATGCCTTTTTTCTTTGGCATAATAAAGTACCTAATAATGCGACAACTCTATTTAAATATCTAAAAATTGTAGCACCGGATCCGGTCGCCGGATCCGGTATATTGGTACCGGATCCGGTGGACGTAAAATGATGCCGGATCCGCCGGATTACCGGATCCGGTTTTCCGGATTGCAATCCCTATCCCGAACATACAATTTAATATTTGTAATATTAATGGGAGTAGGGTAGTAGCATTGTTGAAGCATATTACAGTATTAGTATATATATTATAGTGAATTGCAATGTGATGTGTGAGATGCATAGTATGACGAAAATTCTAATTATTTTAAATAGGAAAGGATAATATATTGAATCGTATAGTCACTGAACCCTGTCACATCACTGTTTTAATATCTATAGTGTTGCAAACGTATATTTATTTTTACAAATTAGGTACTTATTTCATTTTGTAAAATTAAAGAAATAATACTTCGCCCATGAACAAGTATCGATTATCTTTGATATTGCTTTGCTCCTAAAGGACAACAATAAGATGTTCTGATATTAAACTTAATATTTAAAAAATAGCTTTAGTGTGAATAGCTGCTAATGATACTCATTGTATTTTCTCATGTGTAAAACAGACACTTCACTTACCTTTAACTTACCTCTCTTGCTTGTTTTACAATAGAGGTTTGGCAAAGTCACATGAGTTTACACAAAGTATAATATCATGTTTATCAGTATCAAAGACTGAAATTAAGTTAGACAAAGACATTTCGTGGTAGTCGACAGGTGACGTGCTCTGTGACAGCGCTGCGTGAAATTGGCTCCAGCGCACGTCGGTGTTTGTTCAAACTTGGACGCGTCGGATCGCGCTGTACAGACGCGACGCACCACAAAAAACTAAAGTAGATTTCACGATGGTGTATCTCCATCACCCAGACAAATAAAGGCTTATATTCAGGCAGGGTTCGAAAATATCCGATATTTATTATAAATATCAAAATATCGGATATTTATGATATATATCCGATATATATCAAGTTTGATATATATCCATTTTGTATGAAAGCTATATTATTATTTTATTGTATTATTTATGAATACTGTTTGCATATGTGTTATATACACATACTAAAATTATAAAATAAAAAACTGTAAAAAACGTGTTTAGATAAGGCTAAATCAACTAAAAACCATAAACTCTTCTTTTAGGGCAGAAGTGTTGCCATTTATGGATTAGAACTTACCATTAGGGAGTATGTTTTAATACTACTCCCACGCCATATATATTTGGGAAGTAGAAATACAGTAACAAACTCTAAAAATTGCTTAATAACATTAATTTTTTAAACCATTTTTGTATTGCAATATAATATAAAATAAAATATTGATATATATCGTCAAACCGAGCTTGATATATATCGGATATATATCGGATATATATCTTGATATATATCCATTGATACATATCCTCGAACCCTGTATTCAGGCCAGTAATAATAACAATTTGATACAATATTTTTCCGGATTAAGAAGATAACCGGATAACCTATAAAAAAATGTAATTCTAGTTTATACTTGTTGCACCTACTTTGTCTATCTCTGCACCATCCTAAGGTTGACTGGTAGAGAATGCCTCTGGCATTAAGTCCGCTTATATACAGATTGTATATGAAGTGCAAATAAATAATAAATAAATAAGAAAATTAACCGAGACATGTTTAATCATTAGAAACAAGAAATACCTAATAGGAGTTAATGAAAAATAGGCAAGTTTTAACAATATCTTATTTTTACAAGGGACGAGAATCTTGAAAGACTTCTTGTTTTTAACACAAATGGAAGCGTAGTAATGCATTAGATGTGCTCGGATGATGTTTTAAGAACAAACAGGCTTTTAATTAAGTCCGGGGTTTGTTCACAGTCTTAAAACCATCTGTTTAGAGAACTAAGATATTCGTTGGATATTCGCCATTTTTTAATCTTCTCCGTTGTTCTTAAGGACTGTTTTATCATAACTTGACTTAAGTAGAAGTCGAGACTTTGCGAGTTTGTTTATCGAAGTTTTTTGGTGAATTATATATTTTTTCAAATGTATGAATCATCTTCGTCCTGTCAAGAAGATTTGTAATGTGGCCGTCCCCGTCCCCGTCCCCGTCCCCGTCCCCGTCCCCGTCCCCGTCCCCGTCCCCGTCCCCGTCCCCGTCCCCGTCCCCGTCCCCGTCCCCGTCCCCGTCCCCGTCCCCGTCCCCGTCCCCGTCCCCGTCCCCGTCCCCGTCCCCGTCCCCGTCCCCGTCCCCGTCCCCGTCCCCGTCCCCGTCCCCGTCCCCGTCCCCGTCCCCGTCCCCGTCCCCGTCCCCGTCCTCGTCCCTGTCCTGTCCTGTCCTGTCCTGTCCTGTCCCTGTCCCTGACCTGTCCCTGTCCTGCCCCCGTCCCGTCCCTGTCTTGTCCTGTCCCTGTCTTGTCCTGTCCCTGTTCTGTCCCTGTCCTGTCCTGTCCTGTCCTGTCCTGTCCTGTCCTGTCCTGTCCCTGTCCCTGTCCTGTCCTGTCCCTGACCTGTCCCTGTCTTGTCCTGTCCCTGTTCTGTCCCTGTTCTGTCCCTGTTCTGTCCCTGTCCTGTCCTGTCCTGTCCTGTCCTGTCCTGTCCTGTCCTGTCCTGTCCTGTCCTGTCCCTGTCCTGTCGTGTCCCTGTCCTGTCCTGTCCTGTCCTGTCCTGTCCTATTCTGTCCCTGTCCTGTACCTGTCCTGTCCCTGTTATACAATAGCAATAGAGCTCAAATTAACTCAACTTTTTATTTAAAAAAAAAATTTATAAGAAAAAGAAAAGGGCTGTTTTTACGGTTTTTCCGGCAATTATTCAAATTTTTTATTCAAAAAAAAAACCATCCTTGAACTTCAACGAACATTTAAAAAAAAGAATTGGCCAAATTGGTCCAGGCGTTGTTGAGTTATGCGCTTACCAACACATTTTGCGATTCATTTTTATATTATAGATTTGTTTTTTTATATTGCCGTTTTTCATCGTTTTGTTGATCTGCGTAATTATGTATAAATATATACATATAAAAGACCTTTTTTTATAAACCTAGTTTTTTATTTTGTTTTTTTAGATTTAGTTACAAAAATTTACACGCTTGCTATTACAATTTTAATTAAATGCCCATTCTTTTACCACTTTATATAGAAAAGTACAAATTATTATCTTAAATAAGTAACCCACATATAGTAAGCTTGCTAGACATTCAAACCAACAATCATGCACTCTGGCAAACACCGTTTTACAATATAACAATTAGTTATTATTAAGGTGTAACATATTTTTTTTTGAAATATTTTATGAAACAAAGTTGTCATAACAAAATATACAATGTAAACGTGATGTCTTATTACTGTACAAAACATTCAAAAGTTACACAGCTTCATAATTGTTAATAAAAGCTCTTAAAAAGTAATATGGGATATTAAATGAGTTATTTGTAATTGTTTCAATTAAATCGAACATTTATAACAGTGTAAATCTCTTTTAAATACAAAGTAACATCAGCATTCGTGCGATGCGCGAAACCGACCCTTAATCAGTCTTCAATGTAAGACACTTTAATGAGATTTCTTTTGGGAATCAACTGCAAGGCCCCGTAATTCCCTCCGAGGTTTTATTGGCAGTAAAAAAGTTTTCGCCTTACAAGATCAAGTCGGGCCAGCTATTACTGTCTTTCAATACACGCTTCCCTTAGAATTACGCCGTGGAAGCTGATTTCGATCGATGTTTGTGTTTTTGTAAAATCGACTGCATAAAACCAACAGTGTATTTTCTTTTAAAAATTTACAGAATGTATTGTAATTATTAATGCTTAAAGTCCATAATGTTACATAGAGTATCGCTAATAAAAGTAATTAACATTTATATTATGCGAATAATAGTGCTAAGTTAGTTCCAATATAATAATGAATCAGCAGCGAAGGTTACATACAATACGATTCTTTCCAGCTTCCCTTTAAAAACTTCTCAAAATTTAAGACTTTTTGTATAGCAGAGGCCGGCAAACGAGTAAGTGGTTCACGTGGTGGTTGGTTGGGGCGGGTATTGGGATATATTCCTGCATCCTTGTGTCTGCAGCGGTCATCCGCCTGTTCTGTCGTAGGCCCCTCGATTTGCTTGATTACTTTCCTCTCCGAAGAGGGAAGAATCATTTATACAGGCCGGCATGATTCTGACAAACAATAAGTTTATCGGTGGTCGCTAGTTTTTTGGACTGCACTACGCTTACCATCAGGTGTAGTGCAGTCGCTTTGTCGTGCTCGGATAAAAAAAGTGTTGGTTAGTGATCTCTATCACCGATTAACATCTCTATCATCTTAATTAATAATACGTAATAAAAAATGACAAATTATAGCGTTGGCGTCCGTTTTGAATTGTAACGCTTCACTACTACAGTGAATATAAATCAGATAATCCGCGACCATGGGATGTGGTTTCAATAGATCGTAGTTTGTTGGTAACCGCGAAAACTAATTACACCGGTGGTATACGAGTATGGACTCGCCAAATATCAAAAACGCTTTGATAATTTTACTATGAACTATTATTCTGACCGTACAAAGTATATTTACACTCCACATGTTCTGTGAAAGCGTGTACTTAAATACACAAAGTTGACTTTAGCTCGCAGCGTACACTGTACTGTTTATGTGTTGTTTGTATTTTCATACAAATAAAACTAATGCAGCTGCTCGTAGCTTTCGAGCTCCCACGCTACGCGGCTACAGTGCTACGGAGTATAGAAAGATTTCAACGTGTTCTACTAAGACTCGAATTCATATATTATGTGTTATTATTCATTAAACCCTAGTACGACTGCCTCGGTGGCGCAGTGGTATTGCGTACGCGGTACCACTGCTGAGCTGAGTTCTCGGGTTCGATCCCAGGGTCGGATAAGGTGATATTGGATTTTTCTATTATGAAATGCTCAGTATCACCCCGGAGTCTGGAATTGAGCCGGGTATGGCAATAGGTTCGCTCCCTATCATATCGTGGACGGAAATACCTTTGGCGAAATGTGGGTGTACTGGTTACATCTCTGCTTATCCCTTCGGGGATTACGGCCGTGAGTCCGTATGTGTGTATGTATATAACCCTAGTGATGTACATAATAACATAGTAGTTTTGAAATCATTTTATGTGGGTCAGCGAAGACTTTAAATACAAGTTTTTATTTTAATTTTTGTTTTGCATATAACTCGAGTAAAAATTACGTAACATTGCGATATCTTGGTATACACAAGTAAAAAATAACTGCGGTCTTTGAGATTTATATCACTTTTTTTCCACCGAACATGTTTAATTAAACTTTGTTTCTTTTTTACAGGTATTTTTTTGATGTGATCACCTTTCCTTATGGAGGCATGGGTATATGTAAAAGAAGGTACATAATATTAAGAAATATAAATGGATGTAAGGAAGCGCACTTTGAGATTTTAATAAAAACGAGTTATAACTGAAGCGGTGAAATGTAGAAATGTCTCAGTATTCCAAAATAGCGAACACAAAAGGCTTGCCTTTGGCGTAAACATCGTATGAAAAAGGCAATTTGTAGAATGAATAAATTGCTTCTATTGTTTCACCGTTTCTTTGGGATGTTTGTAATGGTTACTTACTTCTGACGAGATTAGCTTACAAGTACTAGTGGAGTATAACAACAACTTTTCTATTTGAGCTTTTTGCATCCTTTCATTTGCCACTGTCGATGTTATCCTTTGTCGTTTGTAGGCAGCTTATTCTAGCTTGTTTGTACACCGTTCACAAGCTTTTAGCATGGAGCCTTGTGGAATAATTTTATCCTGGCTCTTATGCTAAACTGGAAGTGCAGCGCAATCATCAATATGACAGATAGCGTAGGCTCTGTTATAGAGTTCCGTCGGTACCTTTTTGCTATGAGACCTAAATACTTCGTAACATTGGGGTTACAGTAAGATTCTATACATATCTCTCTATATGTATTATTCTATTTCTATATTGCCATGCTTTATGACACACTACTGTATATCTAAAATGCTTGAAAATATGATGCAATTTATTTACTAAATTATATGTAATATTATAACAATTAAGCCCTATTTCACAATATCCCACTAAATGTTATTGTCAAATACAATAAATTATAAGACAACAAAACACAAACAAACAAATCACGCTTTCAAAACTGTATATCAAATTCTGTGTAATGTGTTATCTGGTAGTTAACATTTTAATAGCATATTCTTAACAGGCCCTTGAGCTAATATTTAACTACCTGGCGTTTGTGTTAAAAATCTGCCTTTGAAACTACGGGTCACTAATTAGGTTGAACGTATTCATAAACCTTAACTATAAACACGCGAACGCATAGCGCCATGTTTAAGGCGTTAATTACACTAAAACGAATCATGTATAGTGTATACAGAAATCTGCGCATACCAAACAGATGACTGAAGTTTTATACTTGGCTTGGCTGGTTTTTAATAACGGGCGTTTTTTTTATTTGATTGAGTTGACGAGCAAGGCGCTCGCCTGATGGTAACCGCCACGCCTGCCTATAAACAGAAGCAACACCGCACAGAACGTTGAATTACAAAGCACTGCATGGCGCTGAACTGCGCTCGTCACCCCAAGACATAAGATGTTAAGTCCCATAATGCCCAGTAACTCACTGGCTTCAATGTCCTTCAAACCGAAACACAACAGTGCTTATACACTGTTGTTTGGCGGCAAAAATAAACAACGGGCGTACGGTTCACTAGTGGAATAATCGATGAACATAATGTTATGTTTAATAACGACACATGTGGTCTGCGAATATTGCTCATACCACCCACGTTACAGGACACTACTGGAATGTTGCTGTTAAATGGACGCATACATTTTATATGAAATATAATCCACATTAAGTTATTATCAAGGTGGTAGGTCCCTCATATGCGAGAGGCCGTCTGGGTTATTGCCACCGCTTTGTCCGTTTCTGTCGCTAAGCAGCAGTGTGTAAGCACTGTTGTGTTTCGGTTTGAAGGACATTGAAGCCTGTGAAATTACTTAACATCTTGTGTCTCAGGGTGAGGAGCCCAGTTCAGTGTCATGGAATGCTCTGTAATTTAAAGTTCTGTGTGATATTGCTTCTGTTTATGGGCAGGCGTGGCGCTTACCATCAGGCGAGCGCCTTGCTCGTCTCGTCATTCAATCACATAAAAAAAAACATTAAGTTTCATATTTCCTTGGTGTATAAACATACTGACTGTACACCTTTTATTAACGTTAGTTTATCTCTAACGATCCTAAAACAACGCAAGGTAAAAATCGGTCTTATGATTTTGTGGTGTTGGGTGTTAGGAGGTATATTTAAGCATATGTCGGTGAAAAAAGTTTTAAACATACAGAGTTCGAAAAGTACGACTTTTATAAAAACAAAAAATATTTATACCAAAAATATAATCTATACTAATATAATAAAGCTGTAGAGTTTGATTGTTTGATTGTTTGTTTGAACGGGCTAATCTCAGGAACTACTGGTTCGAATTGAAAAATTATTTTTGTGTTGGATAGTCCATTTATCGAGGAAGGCTTTAGGCTATATAACATTACGCTGCGACCATTAGAAGCGAAGCATCAGTGAAAAATGTTGCAAAAACGGGGAAAATTATTCATATTTGAAGGCTTCCGTTGCTAAGCTACCTAAATAAACAATAATTTATAAAGAAGAAATATTTGTATTTTTGTATTTAACGAATTAACTTAAAAACTACTGGACCGATTTGAAAAATTCTTCCACCATTAGAATCCTACATTATCCCTGATAAACATAGGCTTTTATGCCGAAAAAAGCAGATCAAGCGTGCGGAGCCGCGAGGAAAAGCTAGTTTAGAATAAAAGCATAAAATAAACGTATCCGAATGTATGTGAAACAGTAACAATATTAGTGAAATATCAGCTGGAATTGAATGTGCTACGCTGGTGACAGTAATAAGTCTGGGATATAGGTCGCTACTCACAGGACGTCCCGTGCTCAACGCCCGCCACACTTTATTCTTTCCTACAACAATTTGCCGAGCATTCACGCCAATTCAAATAATGTCAACAGTATTGCTTTTAGTGCGTGGAAAAATTTCACCCTCGTAATTTTCTCTCTTTTGAAAATTGAAATAATTTCCTTTGAACGCTATTCTGCGTTATAGCTTTTTTATTGTTTGCTTACAAAGAAGTGTTGTTTCGCACACAATTAGATTGTAGATGTTCTTTGCTTTACGTGTTTTTTGTTGATAAAGTTTAACGTTTTATTTTGAGACAATTGTTAAGATTATTTTATTGCGTGTTTTTGGCGTCTTCAATTGGCAAAGCTTGTATTTTTGTTCGCGGTTTTAACAAACGGCGTGGTTTTTATATTCTTATCTTGATGGAACATAAGTACGTTTTAATGAAATACACATTTTATAAAAAGGTTTAACCTTTCGACTTTGTCATCAGATCAATCGTTTATCAAGTTTAATAGCAAAGGTTATTCGATTAGCATCTTGACGAATAGATGTATAATAACAGCTGTAATAATAATATTTTTTCAATCCTATATCTTTTACCCGCGACTCCCTCTCTCCTCCCTGTCTTGTATAGTATATAAAAAAATTCAAAGTATTTTTTAAAACGATCATTGATATTGGCTATAGTGCCTGTTTGTATCAGACGATTGCCACAAAGAGACGAAGCTCATCTCTAGCTTCCATGTATCCAAAGTCCTATCTAGATTGTTCAAGAAAATGATAAGGGTATTTAATCTACAAAAAGCCTTTTAAATTCACTCACTTTAAATATCTATAATAAAATAAAGTTCTCTGTAGCGTAACATCTAACAATCCTCATTTAAGTACCCACAAAAGTTCTCCTTTGATGTATGATATTCGTCTGTGAAATGAAATCAAAGCACTATCCGGCAGGAGCGCTCTTTACCGGAATTGGGTTAGGCAACGAGAAGCGACACTACACGGCGTACTTGAGAACACTACGCCGCGGCCGCCCCGCGCCGCTCTCCCAACTGTAAACTGTCATACTATACGGAGGGAGCGCCGTGATTTTATCGCTTCTTTCTCTTGTTTTATGACATTTTTGTGTTTACTAATCTATACTAATAATAAAGCTGTAGAGTTTTTTTGTTTGTTTGTTTGTTTGAACGCGCTAATCTCAGGAACTACTGGTTCGAATTAAAAAAATATTTTTGTGTTGGATAGTCCATTTATCGAGGAAGGCTTTAGGATATATAACATTACGCTGCGACCATTAGAAGCGAAGCATCAGTGAAAAATGTTGTAAAAACGGGGAAAATTATTCATATTTGAAGGATTCCGTTGCAAAGCTACCCAAATAATATTATTTGAAGGCTTCCGTTGCTAAGCTACCCAAATCTATACTAATATTATAAAGCTGTAGAGTTTGATTGTTTGTTTGTTTGTTTGATCACGTGGGCGGAGCCGCGAGCAAAAGCTAGTGTTCAGGATAAAGTAAATGTTACATTTACAGATACATACTAGCTCTTGTTCGCAGTTCTACTTATGTAATTAGGTTTAACGGTCCCTAGGCCATTATAATTTCCATTAGAAGAAACGTAATAATAACTACCTCCAGGGCAATTAATAATACTCGAACAATTAAATGGGTTTTAAAATTATAAGGAGACGAGCCACGAAAGGTTGTCATTAATAAAAACGATGATACTAGCGGTGATACTAAAAAAATGGAAGGACAGGTGATTGTCAAAGATAATGAATTTATTAGATCGGTAATATACACAGTCTTTGTGATTGACAACTTACTATAAGCACTAACGTAAGTTTAGTGTTGAGGAAGTCAAAATTTTCTTATTGAGAATAAATTTCTTTCAACCTTGATGTCAAAGATAATACCAAGAATATTGGAATCGAAAATAAACGGCGCAGAAATAAAGTAGTCTACGTAAGGAAGCCAACCAAGCGTTACTTTAAGGCTCCCGAAAAACAATATTTTTATAATTGGTAGGAGCAGGGCTTCTCGACGAAGCTTAATAACTATTTCGAATAAACCCATTGAACTAATACAAAGATATATATTAAGCTAAATGAAACGCTAATTTGCGCCAACAATTATATTGTTCGGCACGTATAAAATTGGTTGTAATCCTCGAAACGTAGAAATCCCTGTTACAAGTAGGGAAATATCTGCTCTCTCCGTCGTCTTACGTTTTCAAAACTGCCTTAATAACAATAATCTTAACTTACGTCTTAACTTTTTTAAGTTTCTAGGTTCGTAGCAGTTAAGTTATATTACATTACTTCTTTATTAACCAACTTACAATTCTTTGGGCCGCGCTGAAAAATCGATTATCAATACGCCTCATTTTTGGGTAATTATTTTTTCCTTGACCTTCAGTTATTTTATTACTCTTCATATTTCATTAGGTGACACGAGTTTCTGCCCTCCAAAGAAAACACAAAAGGTAATTTAAAAATGTATGGCGCTACATGAAGCAAAAAGATAATTATAATATTAATTAAGCGAATTGACTTATCAACAAACAATTAGAAACAATATACATAATACATTTGTGTTATATGTACTGTTTTATGTTTTTTCTATATTTAAACTCCCTAGTGTTTAATTAAGAACTATAAATAAAATAAACAAACGCATAGACATAGCAGCGTTAGCACGTAGTATTATTTTAATCTTATAAAGTTACAAATATGATCAATTAATAGAACTAGATTAAAGAATGTAGAATTATATTCATCAAAGTACCTGATGGGTGACGATGTCTTAGGTTTACGCGAATGTTACACATTGAAATAAAACTAGCGTCGGGACCAAAATTAAAATAAAAAACCGCGATAAAATCCGTTTAAATTAGTTTTATTTCAATACTTGAGGGGTGAATTTCGTGGGCCTATGTCGCCATTTTATTTAAATACCTCTGTTGAATGGGATTGCTTTGAAATGGTCCAGATGTGCTATTTTAGTTACTCTGTTATCCAGGCCGCTACTTACACCGTTGGCATTGGCTCGGTAAAAATAATTATACAGAACCGATTTTTCTATGAAGAATAAATATTATCCACTAGATAATGCGTAATGAATGAGTGTATTTCAATTAATCAAGTATTTTACATACCGGGTGTAAAGGAAATGCTTTCGAAAACGAAATCACATGGTAGTGCTGGTAATTACAGACACGTTACCACTAAAAATGCCGAAAACAGTCTACATATTTTATTTTTCACGCACAATTTTATTCGTGCCAATAAACACAATGACGCTTTATTGAAATAATAATTAAAATCGTATTTTTCCTACAACGCAATGTAAAGCGAATAAAAAATCAAGTAAAGCTAGGAATCAGCTGTGTGATGCGACGTGCGCCGTGTTAATACCTACTGAGTATTGGCACGCGGTTCATTGACCCCGTATTTAGCATTAATACGTTTTATATTGCGGGCTTAAGTTTCCAAAATGGCAAGTAAACAGCAAAGTTTGCTGTTTATATTAAGGTAGTGTTTTATTACCGTTTCGGCTTTAGAAGCGGTTTCCTTACACCCGGTTTAATATCAACTTTGAAAATCATTTTCCCATAAACTTTTCGATCAATTTATTTTTTATTCCGGCTTGGACAAGGACATTTGAATTACCATTGAACGTGACAACACCACTGGACGAGTTGCAGAAGTAGTAGCTACTAATTATATAAATGGTTTAAAATCACAATTAAGCGTTTTCCCACGAATTTTTTTGTTTTTATTTAAAACGTTACGTCGCGTCGTAAAGAACAGGTTTATCCAAAAAGTTTCAATATTAGCATAAGGTTATCTTCTGAATCATTATAAGATTACCATATTCAATGGCAACATAAAACATTAAGCATGGAGTCAATATTTATAAAATCAAAAACATATAAAGCAAATCTAGCATACCAAAATTGCCATGAGTAATGACTCATTTCAATGGAAATGGCCACAATGTACAAACAATTAAGAGTATGTGATTTTTTCTTATTAGAAGTTTTAGGATAAGTTGTATATTTGAAAATCTTATAATAATACAAAAGTCATAATCTAACATATATTGGTAAAATATATCTACTAAGTGATTTCAAAAATAGCCTTATATACATTAATTGGTAGTCAAATCATACTCGTTTTTTTTAAATCCTGGTACGGCAGTAACTATACTGGACTTGAGGTTAAGTACAGTGCAGGCCCAACATGATGTCGACCGTCAAGAGATTTCGAGTTCCTCGAACGCGATTCGTCTGAACGAGCAACTATGGTGGATTTTTCACCATGTGTAAATGTCATATCAGGTACCCTCCCATTAGCAAAGGATTTTGTGAAACAGAGCCCAAGTGCTACAGAAATGTTACACGTCCGTCTGACAGGCGGCCTACATCCGCAAGCACCTCGTAAAGGCGAACTAAAACAGTGACTTCATTACTTTCATTGTCGAAGTTTGCTGTTCCCTCATGTATAACTGGGGCTTTAAATTGAACTGTTTATGTATTCCGCTGCCTGTAGATACCCAGTACCCGCCGCTCGGGACCAAGTAAATTCGAATCTCGCTGAATATCTCTCGAATCTGCGATACGTTATTTAAATTGGCTTTTAAATGTTTCATTGATTTTTAGTAGCTTTGATGTGATAGAAATAGGCAATAATGGTCGTCCGCGAATTTAGTTGTTGTGGAATGATGTTAAGATTTAGTTTGTAGTTTTAAGACCGACCTCCTGCCAGCCAGACCTCACCCCTCTGAACAGAAAATACACCCAGACCTGAAATAAATATTTGGGGATAATACAAATTATTATAATATTCAGTAATGCAAACTACACTAACTGCTACACTAGACATGTGAATAAACGTTATCAATACTTGTAACACAATTTGTTCCTGTCGACACACAAAAACATTCGCGTAACGACTTACGAGTAAACAAAAACAATTGTTTTAGACTCGTTTCTTTGGACATCCAATATTTCGTTCAACGAGACGGAATAATTTTATTATTTCGCGAAACAAAATTTTCTTTCGCATCGCTGAATGAAATACAAGTTGACTTTGTCGAAGACAAATTATGTTTGCGTGTTTCTATCGATACGACTTATAATAACACAGTATACTGTTATAATCAAGATGAACGGAACAATGGTAAAGTTTTTCATGATAATTGTTAAACGAAATGCAATGTGATTAGTCAGTTAAATTAGACTATTGTTTCTCGCTAGATAACATCAAGTCGTCGAAAGTTTTGGTTATTGTTTATGATAACAAATGGATAGAACTTTACTCTTTGTTTGAATGCTAACGGTATTTAATATCCAAGTTATTGAACATTAACAGGATTTGATAAGTGATAAAATGTTGCAAGAAGTAATTTGATGATATATACACTCTTTATTTTAAAAGGTCATATTTATATTTTTATATTAAAAATATTTAAAGTATATAAATCTATCACCACCAATGGCGAGGTGTAGGACCCAAGACAGGGGAATGATTATTATTAGTAAACTCAATTCCTCATAAGCCGTTATTTTGTAATCACGTAACACTTGAACTCTGGTGCACTTTAATGATGTTGATGAACCGGCTCACAAAAACCTCCTGAATAATAAGTTGCAAAAACGTAGAATAGCATTCCTAAGTTACCATTGTGAACATTAATTAGTGCTTAGTCATGTACTAACCACGATAACGCCTCGGGCCACCAGGAATGCAACTCTACATCCGGAATCAAGAAAAATCGTGACAAAATAAAAACTAAATTCATTCCAGGAACCGTCTGTTTACATTTCTAAAAAGTTTTCAACGGTTTTTTGTTGTACTTACGTAATTTGTTTTTTTAGTTGGGTAATTGTATGTGATTCGGGAATTGTTTGGTCAGTGTCATTAATTTCTTTTGTTCTTTTACAGGATTAAGTGATTTAAGTGTTTTTGTAGGCATCCTCTTTTGTTGCCAATGCTATACTAACTTTGTAATTAACAACTCACTCATCCGATCCAAATCCTAGAAATGTCGATCCGAAATAGGCGTAGTACTATTTGCATTAGGAGCTCTAATTTTGTTTTAATGACGAAAAGATCTGGCAGGCAATTCTCACGGATTCGAATTCGAATAAAATCTCGCATCCGGATTTGATGTAATGAAATTTAAGTTGAGCTGTTCTGTAAATCTCGGGCTTGACATTTCTCGTAGGTTTGCTAATCGATTGATACTTCGAAAATTACTTTACCATTTGAAATTTTACCGTAGAGACGAGACCCGACTCGAATTGCTGATTCGAGTCCTAGATTATTTGAAGGGAAATGAGAATTGCCTCCTTGGTCGCTCGCCTGATGGTAAGCGCTACGCCTGCCCATAAACAGAAGCAACACCATACCAAACTTTATATTACAAAGCATTGCGTGGCATTGGATTGCGCTCGTCACCCCGAGATAGTGCTCAGTAATTTCACTGGTTCCAATTCCCTTCAAACCGAAAAACCATAGTACTTACACACTGCTGATTGGCCGCATAAATAAACAAAACGGTGGTACAACCCAGACGGCCTCGTATACGAGGGACCTATCACCTAGTAAGAGGTTTTCCAAAGTCGACAATATCTCCAGTTTGAATCATACTTTCACGGTCGGATCGGATGTCGTGCGTAAACACTGTGACCGTTTATAAGAGTAACTAAAGAAATAATGGTAAAATATTCATGACCATTTAGATTCATGTCTATTTGTAATGTTAAACTACGTATAACTACAGGTATTAATTCCCTACGAAATGTCCGGTACTTGAAATTGTTATTTAATGCTGAGGGTTATCAGGTCTGTAACACAAAGACCTTTAGTAGGTACTAGTTTTTGCCCCTAGCTTCGCTTGCGTGGTGAGGTATAATATTATATCTCTAGAATGTGTACATTTTTAGCTTATGAAATGTAAAAGGTTCGTCAACATCGATACAATGGCCTTATTCCCTATGACCGTATAAACTCGTAACACGTTTCCATTAGAAAGAAAGATAATTTCTTAGTCACAGACCACAATATATTTTACAGTAATAAGTCATCAATGGTTTTGGCATTTGTACGTCGTGACTGTGACAGGTAGGTTGACCACTCAGCTTACTGTTGTGCTACAGCTCGTACCACAACACAGCGCTGATTTTCAGTGGTAAGGTTACGTGACGTGCGGTCGCCAGCGAGCCTACGTGAACTTTATGAAATTAGCATTGAATGATATTCTATTAGCCAATATCAAATGTTTATAACAAGCATGTAATGCACCGCATCACGTGTATAAAATTCGCATTAAGAGTCATAGGGATATAGGGTCATAGGAAACAAGACTCCCATAGGTTTTGTGCGATGCTTGAGCAAATAAACAGACAGTCAGCCATCGTTTCATAATAGATAGGTTTCTCTAGTACTCTTAGGCCGAATTTTCATCGTATATTACCCAAACATCGGTCTCTAAGGGTTTCTAATCCACATTTAGAAAGTTTATTGGGTACAGAGGAATTTGCGGCTGAGCTACATGGCGTTTTACTTAACAAAGTTACATGAGATTTCCAACAATTTCAGTTTCAAATTTCGTGGGATGGTCTTGTTGATCAGATGGGTCGATTAATAAGCAATTCAATACTTGTATAACAATTTAATGCTCAAAAAATTTGTTATAAACAGGACTTGGTTGTATGATGCTTGAAATATTCAACAGGTAATCACGTAATCGTTATTCATTTTCATTTATGAACACTAACAATGTCCTTAATATACTAGTTTCATAATAGAGCAGTTTTCCTATGTTTTCATACATTGTTTTAAACGTAAAGAAACTCTTTTGTTAAAACACAATGAATATTGGAGAAAAATGAGCTCGCAATTATGATTTTAAATATTTGTATTAGCAAAAGTGGACACGTAGTGGGGAGGTTTCACTATCTCGCTGGCACGTGTGCATCGTAATGGTCATTTTAGATGGTGACGTCAAGGTTGGCGTCATCGGTCATTTGATAAGCACCCCCTCCATGAGATTTGAGTGGCTTCTAACTTATCTAATTTTGGACGGATTTATAAAATTATTTCTCCAATAGATTTTGTGTAACGTAATTAAATTAAAACGACAAATAATTTCAAGTCAACTTTCGTAATCATCGGTATTATCTAAGGGTAATTACATGACCTACAATAAAGTAATTATTAAAAGTGTTTCAAGCATTTAAATCGCCAACACCGTTGTCATTTTTGAATCAGGCCGAAAACAATTTGCGATAATAACCAAGTTTGCAATGCTCAAAATTTTACCGTATTTTTCCAATACCCATTTGTCAAGGTCGTATAGAAATGGAAACCTAATTAGCTGAATCCGAATACCATGGCTGGGGACTTTCTCTTTTCATGCAACAGTGGTTCGCGTCAGCAGTCATTGACATGGCCGGCGGTTTTAGTAAATTCTACCAGCTAATAGGCTACGTGTACACTATTACCACATTATTACATTAGGTCTAGTTCAGTAGCCCCGTGTGCGAGTTGACACATTACAAATTGTTGCAAGACCAACGCCGGTTTTACTTATATAATGTAGTTTGATGTGAAGAATTCATAGGTTTCCAAGAATTAAAATGGTTTGGCTCTAAATATCAGAATGGCATCGTAGGCACGAGCCTCGTCTACGTAATGAAAAGGGATAGCTTAGACTTCACATACCTTCGAAATTCTTATGGAGAACTCAGATATGCAGATTTACTCAAGATATTTCCTTTACCATTAAAGCAAGCGATAATTAATAATGAATACACACGTAACTTATAAAATTCAGAGGTGTCTACTCTTGGGGCTGATTTCGTACACGTTTCTACAGTCTGTACCGATCCCCGCTGAATTATCGCTACTTTTAAAAATATATATAAGTAAAAAAATAATAACAATAAAAAAAAGTGTGCGTCCCGGGACGCTCGACAGAAGTGATAACTTAAACTAATGTGGGTTAAAGTGAGAGCGGAGGAGCCTGCCTACTGCTACCGTATGCGTGAGAGAAGGGGAAGTCAGACAGAGTGGCGCCTTCACGCGTTACGTTACGAAGTCCGGTCAAAGTCGTCTCAAAGTCGTGTCAAAGTCGTCGAAGTCCGGTCAATGTCCGGTCAGTTATGACAAAGTCGTGTCATAGTCGTGTCATAGTCGTGTCAAAGTCGTGTCAAAGTCGTGTCAAAGTCGTGTCAAAGTCGAGTCAAAGTCGTGTCAAAGTCGTGTCAAAGTCGTGTCAAAGTCGTGTCAAAGTCGTGTCAAAGTCGTGTCAAAGTCGTGTCAAAGTCGTGTCAAAGTCGAGTCAAAGTCGTGTCAAAGTCGTGTCAAAGTCGTGTCAAAGTCGTGTCAAAGTCGTGCCGAAGTCGTGTCGAAGTCGTGTCAAAGTCGTGTCAAAGTCGTGTCAAAGTCGTGTCAAAGTCGTGTCAAAGTCGTGTCAAAGTCGTGTCAAAGTAGTGTCAAAGTCGTGTCAAAGTCGTGTCAAAGTCGTGTTAAAGTCCGGTCCAAGCCGACTGGTCACTGTGTGACTCCACCTGGTACTTACAAATTATCAATGTTCCAGGGAGGTCGGCTAACGCTGGCTGGTCAATGGACCGCTCGCGTTACGGAACGTTTCGGTTCACCCTCCCATAAGAAGTTATCACTTCAAAAAGTGATTAGCATAGTATTGTAGTTTATTTCCCGCGGCAAATGATATTAAGCACACTTACTTAAGTATAAACTCAGGGTTCTCATTATATAAACATTTCAACTATTACTACTTACAGTTACGCGAAGATCTTAATCTTTGAATGTACAGTTATCCTATCAATATTAACATAATTATTATAGAGGCGCGATGGTAGTCCACGGTGTTGTCAATAGCCCAGAATCGATTAACGATCGATCAATGTAGTGGACCGGTATACGATAGTGTAGGAAGAAAATCATGGTTTGCGTAAATAGGCTGCTACGAATATCAGTAGATTAAAAAGTATACGGTGTGGATTTTAATTGACTACGCCGGTAAATACTATGGTCGTTAATGAAACATGATTATATTAAAAAGATCTCTCAATGTGATCATAATCTTAATTTAAAGTGAAATGTTTTAATAATGTTCGTTCAAATCCTTAGTCATTTCTTTCAATTTCCTGTTTAGACAGGGGACTGCGTACAAACAACTTTGCAGCAGAATCCAGCCCATTAACCTGGGCTTTACTATTCATCAAGCCGGTGACCTCTTTTCCAAGGTGTCCCAAAGATAATTTAGGCAGTGAGAAATTTCGCCTTTAGGGTCAAAGTGTTACGAAATGACCTCGGCCGCAGCCCTCGGGGAAAAAGGCTTATTTCGAGGTCACCGAACATTTTTGCCACGTATCCTCGTGAATATTATAAAGAACAGCCGCATTTCACACGCTTCACCCTCACTTCACATATTCTGTTTTAGCTCTAACCTTTATGGCGGCGACATTTCACTGGAGATTTTGTTATAACGAGAAGTCATTTTAAAACATCGCGTTTGGAGCTATCCGGCCGACGACTTAGCTCTTAATCTCGGTTTAATAGTTTACAATATTTCTGTCCGCTTTCACGACATCTATTAATTTATTACGCAGGATATCCGGGAAGTTGTTTGGAATAAAATTTTGCAAAAGTTATTCCGGCGAATTACAGAGTAAAAGAAAGGAACCTCTAAGCTTTTTCAAAGCATTTTCCTTATTATGATAAGTTAAAATTCCTGAGAGAGCAACATTTTTATTTCATTTCTTGAAATCTTTTTAAATAAAAAACGCAAAAGAGTTTAGCTCGCTTCGGTAAAATACCACTGAGAAATTATCACAAAATGTTCTTTAAAATACTAGATGTTTGTTTTAGTATAGACACACGAGAACTTTAGCCGGTAAATACCAGAGCCTTGTTGGGCTTGAGAGTAACCATTATTCTTAGTTGAACGGCAAAGTGGCTTGCGTCGAACACCTGTTTCCATACACTACAGAATGTTTCCCTTCAAAGGGTCTAGAGCAATCAAGTTATTGGGATATATTTATTAAGTTGTTCGAAGTTCCCTTTACGGGTGCTCATATATCTTGAATAGGAAACATGTTTTGGTTCGGCCGTAATTTGTTGGCGTTCCTCGCTATTTTTGTTGCCGATTTTATTGTTGTTTAGTGTCCGAGTGGCGGCGTTCTCCGTCCTTGTTGTTCCCGCTCTGTTGTATGAACGGAAAAGGGTCTCTGTAATGGAAGTTTCGTCGTAAGGCCAGCGTGTATTTTTGCCGAGTGATTCGCAGGGGTAGCAATTTTATTGGCCCAGTGATCTGGCTTTATAAGTCATGTTTACTGTAATAAACTCGTCGGTTCCCTTCGAAATGAGCTTCTATATTGAAAGTTATGCGTTACCAGTTGTAACGTTGTACGTTACCTAGAACACTTAGCAAAAGATATTGTATAAAATCCTTAAAAAATTAAATATATTTTTTCGCACGGCGCACACCGGGAGAAATTACTTGTATAGCAATTCACCGTTAGAGGCTCGAAGCCGCAGGCGGCGACGAGTCGGCTGTCGCTCGTTCACTTGAACGCCATTCGCCCGAGCAACAGGTCGTAATTGCTTCCACTGTGTCTGTGTGCCGTGGATAGATTTTTTTTGTCCCATTACCATTTACGTGGCAATCCGGGAGATTCCAGCGTGTATTTGCACGACATAGCTTCCTCCATACCCTGCGCACCCCAATTGGGGTGCAAGTACTACATTGCAAGCCTACCCTTGCGAATATTACTTACTTCGCAAGCCCTACCCTTGCGAGGTCTACGCTCTGGGGTTGCCGCTGCGACAACGATATTTAAAGTCCCTGCGAGTCGCGTCGACGGTCGCCAACCAAACACCGCTGCGCTACCGCCCGCGGGATCAGTCCACGTGGCTGCCTTCGGGTCACCGTGCCACGAGCTCCGGCCCGGCCTACCTTCGCCTTGACCCAAGGACGGTACTTGAACGTGGCAAGAGAAACCAGACGGCCAGAACCTACCCCCTGTATATAAAAAAAAAAAATAATAAACGAATTCTTCAATTTTTTGTGGACGTAGTTTTTTATTGTGCCCGTACGCGGGTCACCACACATAGAAAACGTCACACTGGCGCCTTAACGTGGTTCTTCTGGAGTCTGGTTTTCCTTGCTTCGTAAGTAGTGGTGTTGTGTTTTTTTTGTAAACGTTTTTTTTTAAATTTTTGGTTGCTAGCAACTAAGGTGTGGTTGGTGGTATTGTAATTTTTCTTTTTTTGTTAGTACAATCTTTGAGGCTGCCAATCACACACTAGTTGCAATTGTTTTCTCCCTTCTCCGTCGCTGGTGGTAGGATACCTGTACCCGACTGCTGGTGTTGACCGCTGGTAGTGGGATACTTGTATCCGTCCGGATTGCTACCACCGTACACGGGTGCTAAAACCTGTTGTAGTGGTCCGCCTTGTGTGGGTCGCGTTCCAGGGTCAGCCTGTGTACTTCCGGTTCCTCTTAATCCTAACCCTTTCCCCATTCCTTTTTTCCCTCCCTTCCCCTCCTGCTAAAATTTTTTTTTTCTTTTTTTCCCACCTGTGTTTTTTTTAACTTAAATAAATTTAGTCAACCATAACGTATTAGATATTTTTTTGTAACAGAACGGCACTCAGTATACATACCTATAATTTGTTCAACCGTTTCAATATCGTCTTATATTTTTAAAATTTCACCCATCTTATAATATGGCACATAAAACTTTCAAGAATAGTAGAATAATAGGTTTAGTCATAGACTACTGGCTTGACGTTGCTCCCCTAGTCAATTTTTTTAATTATATTTAATCTACCCTAAAAACTTAGGTTTTCTATTACTAAATATTACCTTTTCTAGAAACTGCGATAGTACATCAATCAGACTATAGGGACGATTGTGCAGGAGCGTCCACAGGATAGCATTCGCAAGCCTACCCTTGCGAGTGTGTCTATTATTTTTTTTTTTTTATACGTTTTTGTGGCTAGTGACAAAAGCGTCCATAGGATAGCATTTGCAAGCCTACCCTTGCAAGTGTGTCTATTATTTTTTTTTTTATGATACGTCTTTGGTCTTTTGACAAGGGCGTTCGCACTATAGCATTTGCAAGCCTACCCTTGCAGGTGTGACTTTTTTTTTATCCTGTGACTATACGCGCCTGCATCCTCGTTTCCCTCACTTGATTTTGGAAAAGATGACAGTTTTCTGTATTATAGAAACTGCCATAATTTGATTGCGAGAAGAATGAAAGATAGGATTATGATCTAGATTTTTGAATAATTTGATTGTGTGAAGAATGAATGTCAGGAATGAATGAGTATGTACTACCACGGAGACTAGCTTAGCGGATTTTATTTCAAGGAATAAAATCCTTCAGTGGCAGCGGGGGTAATGTAACGTTGTACGTTACCTAGAACACTTAGCAAAAGATATTGTATAAAATCCTTAAAAAATTAAATATATTTTTTCGCACGGCGCACACCGGGAGAAATTACTTGTATAGCAATTCACCGTTAGAGGCTCGAAGCCGCAGGCGGCGACGAGTCGGCTGTCGCTCGTTCACTTGAACGCCATTCGCCCGAGCAACAGGTCGTAATTGCTTCCACTGTGTCTGTGTGCCGTGGATAGATTTTTTTTGTCCCATTACCATTTACGTGGCAATCCGGGAGATTCCAGCGTGTATTTGCACGACATAGCTTCCTCCATACCCTGCGCACCCCAATTGGGGTGCAAGTACTACATTGCAAGCCTACCCTTGCGAATATTACTTACTTCGCAAGCCCTACCCTTGCGAGGTCTACGCTCTGGGGTTGCCGCTGCGACAACGATATTTAAAGTCCCTGCGAGTCGCGTCGACGGTCGCCAACCAAACACCGCTGCGCTACCGCCCGCGGGATCAGTCCACGTGGCTGCCTTCGGGTCACCGTGCCACGAGCTCCGGCCCGGCCTACCTTCGCC
This sequence comes from Amorpha juglandis, assembly GCA_949126905.1. NCBI lineage: Eukaryota > Metazoa > Arthropoda > Insecta > Lepidoptera > Sphingidae > Amorpha > Amorpha juglandis. Next base: position 4,965,849 of record OX421372.1, on the reverse strand, counting down.
TTGACCCAAGGACGGTACTTGAACGTGGCAAGAGAAACCAGACGGCCAGAACCTACCCCCTGTATATAAAAAAAAAAAATAATAAACGAATTCTTCAATTTTTTGTGGACGTAGTTTTTTATTGTGCCCGTACGCGGGTCACCACACATAGAAAACGTCACACAGTATCCGAGTGGGTAATGTTGACATGAAATGTCGTTATGCGACCCATTTACATTTTACACTTCCCGTAATTATGTCACCATTTATTTATTTAATTGGGTCTTCAGGCATGTATAATTGTGTTTAATTTATATTTTTAAAAAGAATTCGGTTAGCTAATGTCTGGTAAGTTAATCAATTCGTGTCAGTTCCCTTGATAAAGCAATTTGGTTGTGGTACCTCCGTCAGTCACGTGTCTTAGACGGGTCTCCTTGTAGCTTGTACCTAGTTCGTTACCAAATAAGGTTCTGCTAGTTCTGCACGTAGGGTCGACGTCCCTGCGGACAAGATACTTGCCTTAATTAATCAAAGGCTGGGTATCGATAACAAGCGGTAAGCGGGAATCACAATTAGAAATACGCCGCCGGAGAATTATAAGTCCTATGTTTATTAACTGATCATTAGTGTTTGGATACGTTTATAAATAACAAATCATTGGTTTATCTTTTTGGACATTCCTAATGCCATTCGTTTTTCTAACTTCAGATAAATGTTTATTTTTATGCTGATTTTCACTCTAACTACTTGACAACACACATTGAATCCTCTACAGAGGCCGAGATGGCCGAGAGGCCGAGTGGAGGGGAGTCCACTCCCTAATCCCTATATTAGCCCTTTCTTTTTAAGTCCGCAACGCGTCAATGATTCTGGAATTTTGAATGCAAATGGGCGGTGTTGGACGTCACTTACTAACAGTAAACCGACTTGCTCGTTTGCTGGGTTAAAAAACACACTCATCAAAGAGGTGTAATCAAAGCAATAGTACCAAGACTGCTAAACAACATCAGTTACTGTCCATAACCGCTAGTCTCTCATGCCGGGGATGGCGTGAAAGTCCGCAGCCAGTCAGGTACCGCATGACTGATGGATGCGCATCGACCAGATCAAGGGTTCTAACCAATCCAGCCGCGTTCACCGCCTGCCATTTCCGTGCCGCCACGCTGCTCGCTAATGCGCCCGCGGATTAATCAACTATTAATTACATTTAGTTCGATGTCGCGGCCTGTTGCTATAGGTATTTCGATGTGATTAAACGTGTTTCCATTATGATATATAGATTTTCCAGCTGTTGGCTCTAGTATTCCACTGATCTGCTCGTTTATTTTTCAGTTGTACATAAATGTAAAATATTTTTATATGAGTCTCCATTTTTCTATTATAAGGTATACACTGACCATAGATAATATTATATATTTCTTATGTATTCTTCATTCGCATGCGATGACTGCGGTAACTAAAGCTATAATATCATGACGTTAGGTAATAAGAAAATTCTGAAGCGTCAGCCTAAATAGCTTTATTAAGAAAACTAACACGAATTGATTATCTTGTCAGATATTAACAAAGCGAATTGTTTTTAAAAATATAAATCAAATACAATTATACCTGTCCCAATTAAAACAACATTTGGTGACAGAATTAAGGGAAGTATAAAATTTAAACGAGCCATATAAAACGACAGTTCTTGTCAACATTACCAACTCGGATATTTGTAATACAGGTTCATCCTGGAACTTTCTTTCGAAGAGCTTCAACTTGTGTAAAAAAGTTTTAATTACTACTGCATTTTTTGTAATCTTTGACGACCGATTTATCGATTCCACACGAGTCCTAAACCAAAATAATCCTTATTACGTTTACAACTTTCTAACCAAAAAGTTCACGTGACAAATAAAAACCATTAGAAACTATCAACGCATTGTAATTTGGAAATAGTTCTGGAAATTGAGAAAAAGACTAATTGTTTTTTGTCTAACTTTAGAATTTACAGGACGTTAATAAAAAAAGAAAGATTTAGGACGTCTGCCTCAATGCTAATAGTTGGCTTAGGAATAAAATGTCCAAGGTTCCCGTAATTGGACAAATATTTGTATCATCATCATCATCATCATCATATTATTATCATAATATTTGTATGAACCGCAAATATTTGTTCCCAATTGGGGTGAGATTTATTGTGAACGATTTATGCTCGAATTGTTTGTACGATTGAAATTATTTCAAAAATTGACCGAGTCACAATTTTTGGTTCGTATGCAAGTCTCATATTAAATACGATCCCGATCATTATTTTCTGTTTGTGTGTTCGGCATTGTTATCCTACGTTCACCTTAATTCATTCGGGTGGTAGGATTTCTTTTCCTATGCATAAGACAAAGGACTTTCCTTAGACTTAATGTCTACGGTTGGCCGACTGTCTGTCGTTAACTTTCCTCGGAAACACTGTGTGTATGTATGCGAATATGTTACCTGATGATGAATGTCGGAAATCGGTGAATTTTTAGATCCACCAGTGTATGTTAACATCGACCAAACTGGTTGATGAAAGTTCCAAATTTTATTCTTCATTATTATTTTATTTCTAAATTTATTCATATACACCAGTATATCTTAAGTTAAGTTGGTTGTAAGATTATTCCAAGAAACAGATACAGGGTTTTGTTACAGAAATTTCTGTCAAAGCTGAATTTGTATAAGTGCGCTCAACTTTTGTAAAATCTTCATTAATTTATTCATTCGCGTAGTGTACAATCTTAAGATACACTACGCTTTGGACATTCACTTTAAAGTACATTGTATGATAATGAATTCTCAATTTCCATCATTCAAATAATGTTTTCTGTAAAAGAATAAACAAAAAGTTTTAATTATTTCACATAATCTCCAAAACCCATATACGAAAATGACAAAAACACAGATTTTATAATTACATATTATCGTTAAACACGGTCGCGTTTTGTGTGCTGTAATAATGAAGACCTATATACTTGTGTATACAAACCTACGAACACGCGAGTGAGGGCGTTTACGACAGGTCCGTGCCGCATAATTCTCACATCTACTCGTCCTCGCTCTCGGCGGCCACGTAACACCAACTTTTTCAAAACTTTTGTTTGTAAAATATGATTTTCATATTTGTAGAACAGACGCGGAATGCTGTCTTGGATGTATAGAAAGGAGGTCGGGTAGGGTTATTTTTTCTTGCAAACTGCAGATCCTGTTACTGTCTATGTATGTACCACTATCAGATATGTTGAGTGTCCATTTTCTGTTTTTTCAGGTTGTTGCTACTTTCTTCCCATCTTAATGTTAGCGTCTAATTTATGTCTCTAATTATTATGGCTTCAAAATTTAAACCGAATACCATATCCCATACTTCTTTAAAGTTTACATGAAATATATCAAGCCCAGTGAGATTACTGGGCTTGATGAGACTTAACATCTTACATCTCGGGGTGACGATGCACAGTCCAGTACCATGCTAATACATCGTAATTCGAAGTTCTGCTTGATGTTTCTGTTTATGGGCAGACGTGAGGTTTATCATCAGGCATGTGAACTGTTAGTTTAGTCATTAACGTTAATAAAATATATTTTTTATAACCTATACCCAAAGTTCCATTCGCAATGACGTCAACTTTTCTATCAGAGTTCATTCTACAGTTATTCATAAAACCCGTCTACTTAGCGATGAGTCGTAAAGGGTCAGACAAAATATGTTATGAAACCACTCCAAATACTTCAAGGACAAAAGAGGTCGCCAAGAGAACTTATTATGTACTAGACAATAAGGCCCCGGGGGTGTTGTGGCAGCCGACTTAGCACTCTGTGACCTTTGACATGGCTCATTTGAATAAATTCACAGTACCCTTTAATAGCAGTTATAATATAGAGTTATGGTTATAACTACGACGACCCTCGGTGCCTGTGCGGGAGATATATTAAGCACCCTGTGTTTCAAATATCTGATGCCTTTTTCTATAATTTTCAGGCACATTTTGAAAATATCGTAATTAAAGAAGTAGATCTCTGCTGCGTGCCTTTTCACACGATTAGTGTGACGCATGGAAGTTAACGGAACAGATTATGCGTCTAAAGAGCCTTCACAATATGTTATAGTGGAAATCCAAAAACTTGGCTGTGAAGTCAGAAAAGGTTTTTTTATAGCAAACACCGGCAAAGGAGCAAAACCTGACGGTAAGTGATCTCCACCGGCCATGCACGCCCACAATACTTTAAGAATCATAGCTACTCACTCAGCGTATGAAACGCAGCAGCAAGCCGCTACTTTACGTCGGTTTTCTGTGAAACAGTGGGTACGACCCGGTCGAGCCGGCCCATTGATTCTGTAGACAAAACTGTCTACAGCGTGGCTCTACCACTGAAATCACTGTTAAGCCGTTCATGGTAAATCTACAGAACTTGCTTCGTTGTTTCGCAGACTAATTATTAAGAAATTAGATAAGGACCTAAAGTAAATTCAGAAAATAGCTAATATAAGTACTACGGACGGTGTCGCAGTTATTAACTATTTTTATAGCCAGCCGCTTAAAACTACTGTAAGCATACATTGAATCATTCTTCGCAATTTTTTTTAACTCAACTAATTGCCTTTTTGTTCATTCTCGACTGAAGTAATTCATTTATTATAATAAGTTTTTATAGCTATATTATTATTTTTTTCTGTTACTTCCTTTTGCAATATACTTCTCTTAATTATTTCCCTGTACAATTCGTGATGTTATTTGTATACGCTTTGTGTATTTACTTTTATAGTTTCAATGTTAAAAGTATTTACTTTTATATTAGCCTAGCTGATCATATTGTTGGTCATAAACACGCCGTCCTTTTTTTTTATCCTGGCTCGGCAAAATGACTACGCCACACCTGATGGTAAGTGTAGCGTATCCAGGAATAGTGTCGACCAACGACAAACAGTGTGTCTATTCTCTTTCTTGTACTTTGTTTTCTTGCTAAAATATCTCGACTCATGAAATCGATCGGTGCGAGAATTTGATTCTATAATTTCTTTACAACACTTGTCGTCGAATTTATAAATTTTGGTAAATACATATCTATCATATCAAAGTCTGACTTGCATCACCAAATTCATACAGATTTAGCTCAAACCATTGCGGTGTATGTATGTGACTGTTGGGTGTATTTATTTTTATTTTTTTATTGCATTTTAAACTCCACCATGAATAAAGTATTACGATAAAAACTAATGTGCTCTCAATATGTAAATAGGAATACATTTATATTTCAGTTTTGTGATTTATATACCGCCGGCATTTACATAAATATTAAACGGTCTGTTAAAACGGTTAGCGGGGGCACGCGCCGCTGGTTCTCAGTTAAGTAGGTGCTCCAATTTCATACTATTCGACTAATATTAAATATTGTGGTCACATTTCAATCCGGCCTCCATTAGCTTTCATATTTGTGGATTTTATAAGCAGTGTAATTGATTTTGCTAAATGAAAATTTGTCAGAGCTACGTTAGATTTTAGTATCGTGAATTTAATATAAAAACCGCAGTTGTGATCGTATTTAGTTCATTTGCAGTAACTGTAACCTATACCGCGACTCCATCGTCACACAGTGTAATTATTCCAATTTGTGAAAACTCGTAAATGTATTTTTTGGATCGAAAACTATTATATTGTTGTTGCCCGACCTTGGATATCAGATTAATCCAAAATCCAATCCAATCCAAGTAATCCAGGACTTCAACACAAATACAAATAAGGACATACAACCAAACAGGTAGAAACATTAAAAATATATTTATCAAAATAATTTTGTGTAATATAAAACGTATTTAAAATTATCGAGCAATTTCCCTAACCCTGTACATCAAAGGCACAAAGTACTTTATGTAGAAAGGGATCCTTAATGAAGCAACATCGGGAGGAAACACATTTCATCGAAATCTAATATATTTGTAATTTATCTCCAAAAAGCGATATGCTTGCCGCACTGTACTGCTGTGACGAGTAATTGTATTGTTCGATCGTGTATTTAATATAATCGTATCGGTGTGGGTGTTGTTGGGCCGAATGTGTCTCGTAGTTCCTAATATACGATAGAATATTATCGTATCTTACTGTGGGATAATGTGTTGGATGTATTTGTGTATGTGCATATATAGCCGTACTCGTGTTAGGAAGTATAATTGTAAAGCATTTTTTTGTTAGCTTGTATGACAAAACGAGCTGGTCGCTCGCCTGATGGTAGGCTACGCCTGCCCATAAACAGAAGCAACCACACATAACCTTTAATTCATCATCATCATCTCAGCTTATTGCCGTCTATTGTTGGACTTAAGCCTCCCCAAGTAAGCGCCAACCAACCTTTAATTACAAAGCATTAAATGGCATTGGACTGAGCTCATCGCCTCGATACATAAGATGTTAAGTCTTATAAAGGCCAATAATTTCACTGGCTGCAATGGCCATTATATCAAAACACAACAGGTTACACTTAGCTGCCTGGCGGCAGAAAAGGATATGGCGGTGGTAGAAACTCAGGCAGCGTCTTGCATGTGAGAAACCTACCACCTGCTCCTAAGATTTATTAAAATTAATTACCTTACCTGAGACATGAGATGTTAAGTCTCATAATGCCCAAAAGTTTCACTGGATTCAATGTCCTTCAAGCCGAAGTCGCTAAGCAACAGTGCCTACACACTGTTGCTTTGCGGCAGAAATAGACAAAACGGTGGTACCAACCCAGACGGTCTGTCTCATACGAGGAACCTACCACCTTATAAACACAATTGCTCCAGTTAAATAAACGACACAATGCAAAGGTAATCCATTTAGGCAAAGATTGCGAAACTTTAACAATTTTGTAAACAGCGTTTATCAGTCTCACTCGTTTGTGACGTCACGTCTCGTTTTCACGGCGTCGTAACTTCTATTTATGGTGTAAGTTTGTCGGCACGGTGCGGCGAATTACGCGCACCGGCGCGGCGCGTCGCGGCGCACCATATGCTGCCAACGTTCACAAACCTGTTACTTGTTACTTACTTAATAAAACTTTCCGGGTGTAACATCTCATTATACTCGTGCCTGTAAACGAGGATATGGGATTTTTTACGCCCCAACTTACTTTTGTTTAATGACTTATTTGCGCTCATAGAACTCGCGGTTCACAAAATGATGCGATATGTGCTTGCGAATGTATGCGATGTGATGAAGCTGTTATATTAATCTGTATGACAAATCGAGCAAGCTGCTTGCCCGATGGAGTACGCAACGTGTGCCCATAAACAAAACACCAATTGCGATCTGCCAGTATTCATTAAAGTTTTCGTAAATTAGGACTTTGAGTTTATTTATAAATTATATTAGAATGCTAAATAATTTCAAATAACGTTAGCTGTTTAATATTGAAAGCATTAGTACCAAATGCTGCGCCTATACTTAAATATTTGTCAAAAGTAACTTTCATTCGACTCACTTCATTTCAAAGCAGAACTTTCTCAAATACACGTTATTAAATATAAATTATAATTAAATTTAACGCTTCAAAACGTCCTCTGTGTCCAAAGTTTTGTCAAAGACGTTAAATGTTTCAATCAATCACAAACTTGTTAATTTAAGAAACAAGATTTTTCAAATTATTCATTCGAGTCCCTCAAACTATACAACATCAGTGTAGCAAACCAGCAAGTTGAAATGACACATGAATAGTCAATAAATACACCCAACAGTCACACACATAATCCTGATTCCCAGACTAGGGTTACCTGCATCGTGGGTATCAGAAACTACGAGGGACTTGCAGTCCCACAACACCTAGACCCGGAACAAATATTTGTGGACCACACAAACATTTCCTCTTTTCCTTTGGTCTCTCGCTTCGTAGCCGGCTACTCGCCTACTACACCACAGAAATAGTTTCGAAATAGCACTAAGTTGCAGGTCCTTCGTATGCGACAATCCGTCTGGGTTGCTATCATCGCTTTATGTATTTCTGTCGCTCAGTCCCAGTGTGTATGCATTATTGTTTTCGGTGTGAAGGTCATTGAAGCCAAGAGATCATACATTAAATTACATTAAATACTAATTTCATAAATCACGATCATTACACAATGTCATAATCCTTTTAGATCAATTTAGCAATCATGATTTATCTTCAAGGGTTGGTGATATAAGCACAAAATAGTTAATAGTGCTAACGTAATATGAGTCACAAATAGCCTATTTCCTACATCTATAAAGTGTTATAAATAAAAACGTATTCTGAATTCACGGAAAAGTGTCTGTAAATAAGAGGACCTTTAATAAATTCGTTTGCGATTTGCTGTTTTATGAAAACCCTAAATCGAGTCAAGTACAATCCTTAGTTATAAATGTCAAAACAACTTTATGTTTATTGCCCAGTAATGGTATTGAGATACCTAAAATCAATACTAAGGTTGACTCAGGCATATTTCTTGTTACATATCAATTTATTGGGATGGCATGTTTTTTATGTTTTGACCGGATTTGCTGCTTATTTGTATTTTGCGGATATTCACTGTGTACGACGAAACTGAAATTAAGGAGAGGCCACAAAGGTATAAAATTATTAACTTTTGGTTGCAGCTCAGCATGTCAGCTTTAATGGTACCCTATACCTAGGAAACTATCTCCTATACAAAATATACGTTTACCCAATATTTTCATCCATTATTTTTCTATCATTTATCCGAGCACAGCAAAGTGACTGCACTGCATATGATGGTAAACGTCCATCACCACCGACAAACAATGAGGTTATCGAAGGTCACCAGAATCATGCCGGCCTGTACAAATGCTTCTTTACACCCCGAAGATGGAAGAAATATATCGAGGGGCTTGCGACAGGACAGGCAGATTACCGATACAAAGATGTATCCCTATACCCGCCCCAACAAGTCATGTCGCAAGCCCCTCGGGGAAACGGATATACACTGGCTGATCATGGAATGCGATCCACACAAGGTGTGTCACTGTGGCAAGTTTCAACACCGTGGTAGTGTACGGTGGTCGCTATTCAGGCGCATATGAATATCCTACCACCAAGAACTCAATCTTTACTCGGCACGAGAGTCAATCCCATTACTGAGATAATAAATATCCTATGTTTCATTCCAGGTCACGGTCTAACTGTGTAAATTTGTCTAAATTTTATCGAAATCCGCTCAGCTATTGAGGCGTGAACGTTATTGATTGACAAATATCCAAATTCACAAACATCCAACCTTTCACATTCATAATACTACTATGATTGTGGAGAACTATCAAAGAAGTGAATAATCTGCTGCTATACTACATTCTATATAAAAATAGCGAACAAAATAAACTTGTATAAAATATTTGAAGCTTTGCTGGGGTATTAAATTTCTACAATCGAAGTTATTTTCTTTGTGGCGGGACTCGGTAGTCGGGTGTACTGCGTTACATGGATTGTGTAAACAAACAATTTCTGTACAGCATTATCCCCTTCTCATAGATTCTTAGGTTTCGCCCTTTGTACAGAAAAATACAACACAAAATACATCAAAGCGTCTGCGTAGTTTTATTTACTTTTAAAATATTTCCTGTCTTGGCATTTACGAGTGGATAGTTGTACTAAGAACTTTGCGAATATTATATTTAGTGAAGTTTTTAGATTATGTAACACATATTCGTTGTATTTCGGATTACTGTTTTTTTATTAATTTGAATGATTAGACGATCAGGTCGCTCGCCTGATGTCAAGCGCTACGCCTGCCGATAAACAAGACCGACACCACATATAGCTATGAATTACAAAGGATTGGGCTCATCAATTCAAACATAAGATGTAAGTGCAAAAGGTGCAGTAATTTCACTGGCTTTAATGTCCTTCAAATCGTAATATATCAATGCTTACACACTGCTGCAGAAATAGACAAAGCGGTGATACCAACCCATATAGCCTGTAATATACGCGGGACGTATGACATAGTAATTTATGCGAAATAATATTTTATTATTCTCATTTAGCTGTTGCTAGCCCTTCCTTGATCTGCTTTATCCGGGATAAAAAGTAGGCTATGTTACTCAGTAATATTTTAGCTTTCTAACGGCAAAAGAATTTTTGAAATCGGTCCAGTAGTTTTTAAGTTACATACATAAATACAAATCTTTCCTCTTTATAATATTGTGTAGATAAATCTGAATTCAATTTACTTTTATCAACGAAATTATACTCTTTATGATTTTTGTTATTGCTCATGTTACACACACGATGTAAAATTGATATTTTTATGTTATAGTGTTCTATAAACATTTAACATCAAATAAACTCTGAATGATCAAATAAAAATAAATTCCTTGATGGGTCGTCGTGTACCAAACGACATTTTAATGGAGATAATTTCTTTTGTATACGAGAGTTTATACTACAGCGCCATTAGATTTTTTGTAATAATTCGAATTTCAAATAACTATTATGTACATATAGATTTTATTTTTAATATTTATTTCTTCGTCGTAAAATCCATTGCTTTTTTATTGTGAGATTTATCGGTCCTGTATAGGCATTTAACAGTGTTGCAGCCTGTTCTATATTGTTTATAAATTGCCATTAATTATTACACGAATACCGCGAAAATGTATGCTTTTAAGCATGCTTACAATAATGATATTCCGGCAATTATGCAAAATGTATACACTCAGTAAGTAAGTCAGTGTAGCGTTACGCCGTAAAAATGATATTACGGCTGAAGTCATTATATTTAACCGCTAAATGTCTGACATAAAATTGTTACAAGATTTTTGACCTCACGAACACACTAAAATATTTAAAAAGTTAGAAAATGGTTCCCCTAGTATTTAATTCTACAACAATAAAACTGTTTATAGTCTCGACTCTCGAGCGACGAAACGCCAGCTGAGAGAATTAATTATAGTGAGCTTTCAACGGTATGTAAGTGAAGTGAAAAGTACCTCTAAAGTCAGCGCACAAATTGTTTGGCCGGGCCTTGTATACAACAATGCATTGGAGCTTGTGAAAATGCTTTAGTTCATGGGGCAGTGACTTAGTATACCTATGTTGCGGTGTAGGAAACTGAGATAGCTTGATTTATGCTATAGAGATCGGTGTATTTTTGCATTTCTATACACCACTATTTTTTAAATACCAAAGAATAAAAGTGAGCTGATAGCCGATAATGTTACTAATGTCTTGGTGAATCTATTTTTTAAATTGTACATAAGACAAAAAAGTTATAGGCAGTCCTAGTTTATCCAATTTGTGCAAAAAATGATGCCTACTGTAACGCTGCCGCCGTCGCCGAGGCAACAGCGTCGCGCGCGCGCCCCCTTGTCGCACCCCTGCCCCCGCGCTCGTCTATCGTACCTAACAAGTTACTATACGGAAAGTTGTAACAATAATTTAATGTTTTTGGTTCTAAAATTGTTGATATTTTTGTTTAATTTTTTTTAGTGATATTTGGGTTAAGTAAATGACACTGATACCCCTGTTTTTTTTTCTTCTATAATTAAAAAATAGTAGTGTATATAACATAAATGATATTGAATTAAATAAGGAAAAACCCTCGTTTCCGTTAATAGTGTTTTAATAAAATAACTTCTAATAACTGTCCATCCTTCGTATTATGTACATGAATGTGTGAGTATCATGTGGGATTTATTCTCGTTGTTGACACCAGTTAAAAGCTGTAACATAATCATACTCCTATACCCTCGAAGGGGTAGGCAGAGTTACAACTAGTGCACTATTTTGCTCATCGTCATACCGGGCACAAATTGCAATCCTGGGCAATTTTATGTGTGATTTTTCTAAATGTGATCGCCCGACCTGGGAATTGAACCCAGGACCTTACGGTTCTCAGTTATAGTACGCTGCCAATACCAATGAGACAATAAATGCTATTATGTAGATTTTCTATTCCTTATTTTTATTATTTACGTTTTGTACTGACTTCCGAACACACCTTCGCATTATATATCAGATGCACTGTACGTTAAGCGTACATTGATAGATTGTATGGCGAGGGCGCCCGTGGGAGTATTGCGGGCAATTGTTTCGGTGACAAACCATTGTGACAAGCTTGTGTGTGGTACACCACACGCATTGCATGTGAACGGCACTAATAATGGTTTTATTGAGCCACTGTGTTTCTAGTTTACCTGAAGGTGCTTGTGTTTACTATATTGGTAAATAATCGTTTTAAATTGAATATTTAATCAAAATAATGTCGGCATTAATTTTCCACCATTATTCGGAAAGATTCATTGACAACACGCTTACGGATTTTTGCGAATAATTACGGGAATACGAACATTTTATCATCAATGCTGTAGTCATCTATTTAAACTAAAACCAAACTAAAACCTAGGACTTTTTGTTTTGTTCACTTTAATTCAAAGTCAAAATAACTGTGCCCTGTCTTAACACACTACAGTGTATATCAAGCCAGATGTCTAACCAAAATTAATTTAATTTTACAATAATTAATTAAATTGCTGTTATTTCGTAGCCTTACATATTTAGCCATGGTGTCATTGCGTCTGGATGACACTTGCATTTCGTTTATGCTGCGGCGGTTTGGCTTATTAAAGACCTGAGATCAGTGTTTCCCAACGTGGGGCCCACGCCCCACAGGGGGGCAATTTTAAAATGGACTCGACACGACTTTAACCCTTTTGCTTTGGGTTAAATAAATGCATTGCTAGATATCGGTGACAAATTGAACAAAAACATGTTAAGGTGGGGCATGGCCTAAAAAACATTGGAAAACACTGTCTGAGATCGTCCGTCTTTGTAATTAAAAGTTCTGTCTGGTGTTGCTTCGGTATATGGGCAGGTGTGGCGCTTACCATCAAGCGAGCGACCTGCTCGTTTCTTCATTCAGGCTATTTAAAAAACACCAAGTAATCTGGTCAGATAAATAAAATCTTGATTAATTTACCAAATAATATGTTTTTGTTTCAGGTACATTTATTTATTAACGTGCAAGAGACGTAAAATTAAGGTAATAATGTTCTAGTCGACGGCTCTAAGAACACACAACTAACCAGGTTTTTATGTACTTTACTTAATGGAATTGAATATTTAATGATTTTTTGTTATCAACATTTACGAGTGTTATCTTGAATTATTTCTTTTATTATTCATTAACTATTTGACTTACTAGGTCGTAGGTCTCTTGTATGCAAGAGGCCGTTCGGATAGGTACCAGCGCTTTGTCTATTTCTACCGCCAATCAGTAGTGTGTAAGCATCGTTGTCATTGAGCTGTTTCAAAATATACAGGGTTAATTTTAAAACACCAGCAATCTCGCAGGACCAGATAGCTGACCCCATACGGAACAACTTTTGTTCTACAAGTTTGGATATAACTCAATATATTAAAAAAAAAAATGATTTTACAAGTTTTTGTTGTGTCGTGTTTTTCTTCGTAGACTGCGGCGCGGCGCGGCGTGCGCGCGCGACATCAAAGAATCCCGAAAGAATGAATTAAATGAATCCCGATATCTACAATAAAAGAATATTTAGACTATACAGTACCATTGCCAAGTAATTATCCTACACCCATGTAGTTACTCAAAACGGTAGGCAATAAAGGCGACGTCGTACAGGATTGTTGTGGCAAAGGAATCTTGATAAGCATCGTTTAGAAATCTGGAGATATTCCAAACTCGGTGGCGGACATTAAGGGCCTTCCGTGAGCAAACGACCTTGACTGACTCGCGCCATACTAAGTCGTGTACTTGGTGTGTGAATTTTCGTGCAGAATATGCACGTATTTAGCGAATAATTGATTTAAAAAATCAGGTTTTGGTCTTTTCGAAAATTTAAAACGGGAAAAATATTCGTTATTAAACAGCCTATCTAGTGATGTTAATCTCATTTGAAAACATTCTGTAGTTTAAAAGGAGACGCACGGAATCTTTGCATTTTTCTCATTTTTATGGTTCATTTATAACGACAATTTAAAAATATATATCAGCATTAACAAGAATTTGAATCGAACAAAGTAAAGCTGACAGATTGTAGAAATATATTGTATATTTTTTTAATCAATATTTATTTTAAGTAATGACTAGATAGCCTCTAAAAAATCGATCGCGCGGCGTTTTGCTGGGGGCATGGTCTTAAGATGTACCTGGATGTTGTTCGATCGTAATAGTCGTCCGGCTAGGCCAGGACACTTTGGGCTGGCTTAAAATTCTGGCACGAAAATGGCTATACTACTTTAAATAATAATGGAATATATTGCATGAGTCTGTAGAGAGTACTAGGATGCCGTTTATTCCTTGTTTATTCACGATACATGTATAGTCATATTAAAATTTGAAGCGTAAAGGGCGAAATTGAGAGAATATTTAATATTATGAGCTTATTGAACAAGAAATAATAATAAGCAATCTTTGAGCAGCAAGGGACGGTGTATTGTATAAATGTTTTCTATTCATTTTTCATATTTCAAGGATCACTGTTTTCTTGCTGTGTACGCGTGCTTGTTCCGGTTTAAAAATAGAAAATTATGCCACTACGGTGGCCACCAATTGTATACAATGTGCTTATGAACTTAAAGCCATGGTTTATTAATTTAAAATAGAACCCCTTATCATAAAGTAAGAGATACATAATGATTTCTTATCTTTACGCGAATATTCTCATTGCAATAAAACTAATTTAAACGGATTTTATCGTGGTTTTTTATTTCATTTTTATCCCGTGGACTGACCACTCCGTGGAGTCCACCCCGTGACCACGAAGGCTGAAATGTCTTCGATACGTCGGGATTAAAATTAAATAAAAAACCGCGATAAAATCCGTTTAAATTATTTTTACTTCAATAAGAGATACATTTACACAGATTCCCATAAATCATTCTGTATCGGTTCAGAGCTAGACACAGGGCTCTTACAGACAGCGACACTGTGACTCAGACACAAGAGTAGGGTTGTTAATAGAATTTCGGTTTTGATGGCACGTAATTCAATGATATTACGCGGTGTTGTACCTCCGCACGTTATATTTTATTGCACGGATGGTATCTTAGTGCGGTGTATTGTACTCATTAGGACTTTATTGCAGTGTAAGTGGGCTGGCAATGTCTTTAGAAGCTATTACTGCTTTCATGTGCTGCGTTGTACTCTATAAAAAACTGAGCATGACCTGAAATGGCTCTCATTTTTGCGGCGATAAAACCTTTATACTGTAAATGAAAACCTATTTGATAGGTGGGTGTCACTGTGACGGCTCTGATGGATATATAATTTTCGATTGTTGGAAAAATTGTTAATTGTTGTTGTGAGATATTATTAAAATTGTTAATCGTTGCTGTGAGGTGTTGTTTCCTTTCTCAAAATCCAAAATAACACAAGTGACAAGCAGTGACGTCACGTCAATCGAAGTGTGAGGGAGAATGGACACATACCATACAACATGGGTCACGGCATACACTCTGTGCACGTTTGTTTGGCGACGGAGCTCCTCCCGACTATTATCGATCCTCACCCACTCTCATATTGAATTTTAATGAACCGCACAAACTTAAATAACCGTGCCGGAGTTTCCGAATTCCCAAAGGGCGTTAAAACTCAGTGATACCCACCGCTCAAACTTCCCTCGCACTCGAAATGCTTTTAATACGTCTTTTAACTGTCAGAGTTCATGCTTATCTAACTTATAACGTGAATGGAATTTCTCATGAGAACTTCAGTTTCAAAGTTGGTAACGTTTACCTATTGTTCGTCTCTTCTATTGTATATTTCATGTTTTTGCCATGTGAAGTGTAATGCTGATATGCAATTAATATTACTTTATAAATCTTCGTGCTATATTCCTTATGTCTGGTGTTGTCTCGGCGTAATGCCAGGGTCCGTTTTTTGCTCCTAATTTCATCACGATTTGACGAAATTTGATTTTGATTTAATTGGATTTGGTATTATGTGGGGAGACCCGCCGTCTGACCCTCAAAACCCGCAACGGGAACCAAGTTTAGGTATTCCCTCTTCTGTTATTCAGCAGGGTAGAGAGCAGCACAACTTCGTGATATAATTGTACAACAATATTATTACAGTCTTCTGTTATAAACAGTCTTTCTGCTTCCCCGTTTGAGTCCAGATGTATTGCATACCGAAGCTCAAGCTTGTATCCCCAAAGGGAGACAGAGGTGTAATTAGTGTACTCACGTCTTACAGTTTTTTTTATGTCCAGTCATGATAGATGGCGAGCGTTAGCCATATAAGGCACAATACCCCGGGATTGTCCCGGCAATCCCAATCAAAAAACTTTCACAATAATCGCGAGGCGTTATTTTGTTATACTTACCCTATAAGAAGAAGAAAAAGTTACTATAGTAGGCTATATCGTGTTTGTTGTTCAACTCTATCCGGGTGATAATATTGTTAGATTGCAGTATCAACCCTAATATTGAAGATAAAGTATCATATAAGCTATCTTCGAGATAGTTAAGCACCTAATTCAATATTCAATTATTTTTTATATATAAATATGCACAACAGTCGTATACAAAGGCAATCAGAAAAATGGATTGCATACTACAACCGAAAGCAGCAAACTAGGCAGTTATTTCTGCTGAATATACGGTTGCTCAGGCGAATATTTAATATATAGTCTATCATGAAAATTCGGCGCACAATACATTCGCGAGGGTAAAAAAGTAGAGTTTTTATGTAGCTGAGTATTAATAACAATGCATTTCAAATTTATTTCAAAAATACCCCGCTTATAAAAATGAAAATTATTTGACATATTTTATGTTTAAAAGGCATACATTTTAATAAACGCGTGGGTGTTTGGAAACAATAAAATAGTCTAGATTCTGAACACGCATAAGAAATCATTTTGGCTATTTTATTATTATAGCTGTTTTATTTCGTTTATTATTTTTTATACGAAAGATCGTCTAAACCAGGGATTCCCAAACTATTTTAGGCGAGAGACCCCTTTTCCCAAAATAATCTGATACCTAGCATACTTTAAAAATCCTATCTATCTCTAAATCTATGAATCTATTTTCTAATAGTCGTAGAGGTACGCTGGCCAAATGGGTGGTAGTACCAATGTCTGACAGAAAACCGACGTGAATTAGTAGTTTGATACTGTGGGTAAGTTTTTTCCTCCTTGTCTAATCAAAAAATCACCAGGTATTGAAGCAAGCTGTATTTACCTGTAATAGTTTTGTTACTTTTGCCATGTTTCTTTGTATGTCCGTATCATGCAAATGAATTAATGTATACAAACGTTGGTAAATCAATAAAGAGAAAAAAAAATCAAATTCAAAATCCTCATTCCAAATCATCAGTTCCTTTTTTGAAGGTTTTTTATTGTCGGCAACATCCATGATTCTTCTGGTATCGTATATATTCATTATAACCTACTTGCTAATTTGCCGACCCATGATAAAATATCTGAATGACCCATTTACCCCGAGCACCTAAGTTGATTCACGTAATTTTGACACTCATAAATAATCTCATATCCTGAGGACCCCAGTTCCCTTGACGATGTTAGAGTCGGGTATGTCGGAATAATTTAATTACGTTTCGGAACTGGTCCGGTTGATTGTGTCCTTGTTTTTATACTTTCCTCAAGTTGGATTGATGTCAAGTTCGATTTT
This sequence comes from Amorpha juglandis, assembly GCA_949126905.1. Taxonomy (NCBI): domain Eukaryota; kingdom Metazoa; phylum Arthropoda; class Insecta; order Lepidoptera; family Sphingidae; genus Amorpha; species Amorpha juglandis. Next base: position 4,948,248 of record OX421372.1, on the reverse strand, counting down.
GTCCGCCTATCCTCCGCCCTGATCTAATTAGGTCAATAAATGTCGGGGAAAATGACAGGGGAGTTTCTGAAATCCCAACGATTAATCATGTAAGTTAATATAAGTTAATGTATTTGTGTAATATAATTTAAGGACTTATTAGGTTGACTTATCGCACATCGGCAACGAGAGTTACATAACTCAAAAAATGTAGTTTTTGGGAAATCGTATTTTACTTTATTTGTATGTAAAAATTGCAATATTTTTGATGTGACACTCTCGTTGCCGATGTGCGATATATATATTTTTCACAGAGACAACAAATATCAAGTTTATGATATTCTGCAGTTTTTGCCGTTTATCGTTTATTTTTTGAATGCGATTTTTTGTTTGAAAGCTGGCTAAAGCGATAAAGTTCTTAGCATGTTCGATGAATGTGTTTTAGTAATACCAGACCTTTTTCTAATTTTTGTCGGGGGTTTTTAAAGGGTTAGGTTGTACATTAACTGGGGAGATTTGTTTTAAGTGTCTAGAAAAGCATAAATTAGCTTACATAAGCCTTAATTCTTACAGGAGTGAATTATTTTTTTATGTACTAGTCATTAAAAAAAATAAAAAGTTATTAAAAGTGCCATGTTGTAAACAGTTTTGTAAACAACATGAATGGACCGGATGTTCAGGTTGTTACAAGTCTCATAGAAAGCCGACGTAAAGAAGCAACTGACTGTTGAGAATGGTGAGTGAGAAATCCTGAAGTTCAAATCGCCCTCCCCTGCAAAATTCTTTAATTATCCCTATCCGTTCAGGTCGCCACCGTGTCCAAGATCCTTAAGGTAAGTATGGTAGATGATCATAGGCGGTGAAGATCACTCACCATCAGGTAACATACTTTAATTTGGCGGCCGCTGCTATAAAAATAAAACAATGCAATATGAAATCAAATAACATTGGTTAAATAAACAGGCATTGGATGTTATCGTAATAATGCATCCATTGAAGACAATAACGCAATGATGAATAATAAATGAATTATGTAACTCAATGAATAATATTGTATACTCAGTTCATTCATTAAATGTACCTAGTAGTATTCGTTGTACGAATGGCCAACGAGCAAGTCGGTGGCCTGTTGGTAAGCGATCTCCACTCCCCATGTACGCCCACAATACCATAAGTATCATGGGCACGTTGCCAACCTTAAGGAAAAGGGATAATTAAAGGATTGGGAGGGGAATGGGGATTTGGGCCTACGGATATCTTACGCCATACGAAACGCAGCAGCAAGCCGCTACTTTACATCGATTTTCTGTGAGACAGTGGAAACGACCTGGTCGAGCCGGTCCATTCTCGCTGTAGACAAAACTTCCACAGCCCACGCCACGTTTACGTAGACGTGGGTACGTCTACCACTCAAACATGAAGCAGAGCATTTTAGTTTCATAAAAATTGTTTACCAACGTTGCCTGTAACTCGGCACACAGATAGGTCATAATGTAGAATAGATCATACGCATAGGCTACTTTTTATCTCGGAAAATCCTCCACGCGGGCGAAGCTGTGAGGAAAAGCTAGTAGTCTAATAAAATGTAGTCTAAACAGCAGTAAATAGTCTACACACGTTCAACCCCAATGATATTATTGATTAGAGACCGTTTGTTTATTTGACTATCACGCTAAAACGGCTCTGTTGACAGACTTGATTATTTAAACGTATGTCCTTGCACAGATAGGTATTTATTTAGAATCATTTGAAATTGTGTAATTTGAATGTAGCTTGTAATAGAAATGTAGTGAAATTACTAGGTGGTGGCCTACCACCTTGTAGGAAACCACGGTGGTAAGTATGCGAGAGGCCGTCTGGGTTGGTACCACCGCTTTGTAAATAAGTAAAATAGACAAAAAAAATCCAATACTTGAAATACACATCTCTCATTACAATACTTCTTTGTCATGTAATTCAGTATCGACCAACTATTATTTACCTGATTCTTTGAAGACGTCAAATGTTAATACATATTATGTTTTTTCAATGGGGGTGAGTTATGGACAGGGAGCCCTCGGGTAGCTGATCCACTTGACTACTATCAAGCTCGTTTTCCGTGAGTAGCTTCGTTTCGATGAGACGACCAACTATTCCCTATGCGAAAATTCTCTTTTGTGGTAGCTAACAGAGGTAGCAAGGATAGAATATTTCGATTTGATGATACTCAAAAAATTATTATTTTATTTGTAGGACAATATGACAGTTAAATTATATAAATATTGACTAAGTAAAAACAAAAAAATCATAGTTAGTAATCATACCTATTGGAAGGAGGGGCTTCCAATAGGTATCGATAACGAGGTCATAAGACCTCTGTTAGCTAGAGAATAGAGAATTTTCGCATAGGGAATTGTTGGTCGTCTCATCGAAACGAAGCTACTCACGGAAAATGAGCTTGATAGTAGTCAAGTGGATCAGCTACCCGAGGGCTCCCTGTCTATTAGTAGTCGGAATCAGTAAGTGTAAAAAATCTGATTGTAATTCTGTGTACAAACGAAAAACCGTAAAATGTACTGGGCTTTCGCTCGGAGTCTGCCTTTGATGGTTATATTCATGAATGACGTGTTTTTATTATGTTACATGTGTATAAATTGCAACAGCATCAGTTATGGGAATCGGATTATGTATCTAATAAATTGCATTAAAATCGATTCAGCTATTACGGCAGCAATATTAAAGCGTTAGAACTCTCGCAATTATAATAAAATTCCCATCAATGTAATGTTGATTTTTATGTAGTATAAGCTGGTAAACGAGCAAGTAGGTTTAGCTGATCTGATGGTAAGTGATCTCCAGCGTCCATGAACACCCACCATCCTAGAAGAATAGTCACGCGTTGCCGACTTTAAAAGAAAAGGATAATTAAGGGATTGAGAAGGTGAGGTGGATTTGGACGTCTGGATACATCATTCACCATATATAACGTAGCAGCAAGCCGCTACATTACAACGGTTTTCTGTGAGACAGTGGTAATTACTCGGTCGAGCCGGCCCATTCATGCTGTATAAAAAAAAAACTGTCTAAAACGTGGCTCTACCACGCAATGAATATCTATGATATATAATTTAATTCAATATTTTTATAAAGCATTAACTACATTATTTACAGTTCTTGAAAACGTATTGTTGGCACGCAGCCAGTGCTTAAATGTGATTGCTGGACTGCGTTATTTGTCAACACGAATGGAAAGAACATATTTTACACAAAATACTTTCATTAAAGCTGTTATTTTACATTAAAATTTTTGTTACTTTGTGTGGAATTAGTATTAAGTGTATGACTGTAGTGTGTTGTTGCCAAGATAGGTCTTCTTTGTGGATGTTTCAGAAGTCATTGTGATAATGTGAACACAACTAAATACGATTAAATTATGTCGACCTTTTTGTATGATTGCATGCCTAAGCTCACGCCTGTATCCTCTAAGGAGGTAGGTAGAGGTGCCCCTAGTCATTTTGCACTCATGACTCACCTAGCTTATTTCGGTCCGATAATATGATAGCCGAGCCTATCGGGATATCGGCCACACATTCCAATCCCGGGCAACTTATGTATGATTTTTTTATTTGAAACAAAATAGACATTGCGATTTCCCAACCTGGGATTTGAGTTTAGGACCTCGCAGAATACTTAACTATGCTGCCACTAGACCAATGAGACGATGTGTTGTTATAATAATAAAGACATACCATCACTGTATTATATGTATGTATACGTCCCACTGCTGGGCACGGGCCTCTTCTACTAAACGAGATGGGTTAGGCCTTAGTCCACCACGCTGCCCTATTGCGGGCTTAACATACCTTTGAAATTAATATGGAGAACTTCAAAGATATGGAGTTTTCCTCACGAGTTTTTTCCTCACCGTTAAATCAAGATGATTAAGAATTAATACACACGTTGTTATAATTGAAGTTTTTTTGAAAAGCAATTATCCCTCGTAGCCTTGCATCAGATATTTCATATTCCACGTTTTTCCGTCTAACACACTCGGTTGACTGAGCATCTCTTTTATATGTTTTTGTTCTCTCTGTGCAGACTGTGAATTGCTTTAAAAACTTTATGATTCCACTTTGTATTTAACTCCTCAACATGTTCTATGTAAATTATGAAATTTTTCTGTGAAAAACTAACGGCTTCTTTGAGAGTGAAATTATTACGATGCGCTTTTGTTTGTTCGCGTTTAATATTTACATTATGTTTTAATGAAAAATAAGCGTCGCCTCGTGCACGGCCTTCAGTCTTCACTCTACTATGAAATAAAGTGTTATTAAACAGTTTGTGTGTTTTTACAATTAAACTACTCATTATTTAAACAAACAATATTAAAATGTTGTGACTTATACTGTTTTCTCTTTTTAAAGCTCGTCAAAGAGGGATGTTTTAAGTTTGCGATCTCTGTTTGTCTGTGGGTGTGAGCGAGTCTGTATATTTGTGAGTTGCATTTTAGCGCCTGATTTGTTTGCATTTATGTTTGTTTATTTTGGTTTAATCGAGACGGATCTTAGCTACACTGCTACTATAAATAATTATGTTAAATTAATATTTTCGGGTTTAACGCAATCCACTAACAAAGGCAATAATGGTCCTGAAAAATGTCATAACAGCAAAACAGGTTCCCACAGAGACCCTTGACCCCGTAGAGACCCATTTGTCCCAGTAAAAGTTGACTGAATATGACCATTTAGTGTGCGGCGTTTCCTTTCTAGGTGTTAAAAGGAAAGCATTTTTCAGTGAGGTCACAGTGAGATCGGCCCGAGAGCCCGAGAGCCCGAGAGCGGGCGCAATTTGTGTTACTTGACGTCGTGTCGCCAACGTCGCGGCGCCGGATGAATACAATCGCGGAATGTTACCGTTAAATTATGCGAAAACGTTATTTATTCTACGGGCGATAGATCGATTCAAGTTTGAGACAATCAGAGACGTATTATCGCCTTCGACGTTTAAAATGCTTTTTGTTTATTTCCAATGTTTTGCATGGTGGTATCTTTTCTATATTTACGTTTTGTGCGTTAATGTAAGTATGCCTGGCCAGGAACAATCTGTTACTTAAATACATTTCTTTGCACATAAAGTTCGATTTCGAAGCGGGCTTGTTTACGAACAAAGAGCAAAGTCGGAAGAACAAACTAAAACTGCTGACGCATTACGAGTTGTTCGAGTATTTGCCGTCTCGTGTGTCCTCCTAATTTATTATAAACAATAATCGATTAGGAAAGTTAATATAATGTAGTTTGTAATGAGAAGTCTGTGCTGTTTTCTGCCGCGAAGCAGCAGTATTTAAGTACAGTTGTGTTTCGGTTTGAAGAACATTGAAGATAGTGACGAAGTAAGTATTACTTATTATCTTATATTAGTCACGAGTGCAGTCCAGTGCCATGCAGTTTTTATAATTCAAAGACTTGCTCAGGACGTGTTAAAAATGTAATGAAACGAATAGCTCTATAGCAATAGCCCTAAAGGCACTCCTTTGATGGTCGAGTCAAGCAGATGGTCTGGCCTGTCTCCTTAATTTTACCATGACAGCCAGTGCTACTGTGCGTTAATGATGCTACTGTCGAATGGTATTCCATAGATGTATATGAGTTATAATATTATCACGCAGACGCCGCGTTATTCACTGACACCCGTGTCGCGACCATCCGAAATCTGCCTTTATACTTGAAAAAAAAAAGTATAAAACCTGTTCCCAACCAGTCATTTGTCAACATAACAATCATTCCGCACTGGACGAGGATTTCCTTCGTTTCCTCTTTTTCAAAACGTAATATTACTCAGAGCAACGTTCCGTACAACCCTTTTTTGTGTGAAGCTCACATTTTTCAGAGGCGCGGCGAATGGAACGCAATTTGTATAACTCGCGCTATTCGCTTGCGTTCCGGCCTCTCACGTTTAACGCCTCCACTCTGGACTTTGGCCCGAGGATATATCCTGAATATTTTCTGCGTATTTCCTCAAAGTAACTCACACAATATTACTTTGAGTAAATAACAATCTGATGCTGTCAAGATGTGTAAATGTCCTCGGCTTGAGTACGCACTTATGTCGCCTTAAAGATATCAGTGTCGGTTGAGTACTGACAGTGTACAAATTGTGGCAAATGCAATTTATAGCCGCGGATAAACTCGACTCCGTCCTCTAACCGCCTCCAGACTACACTGACGTTGATCTACTCCTCAATCGTCAATCAAGGGTCTCTATATAGCACGGGTTTAGACTTTAAATTAATTTAGATGGATTGTTTTAAGTTACTTTCTTAGTCTGGTACATAATCTAAATATATAAAACTCAAAGGTGACTGACTGACATAGTGATCTATCAACGCACAGGCCAAACCACTGGAGGGATCGGGCTGAATTTTGGCATGCAGGTAGATGTTCTGACGTAGGCATCCGCTAAGAAAGGATTTTGATAAATTCTACCCCCAAGGGGATAAAATAGGGGATGAAAGTTTGTATGAAAATCACGCGGGCCGAGCCGCGAGCAAAAGCTAGTGTTGAATAAACTTAGTATATAAATATTTATGTTTTAAAGAGTAACAACGAAGATTATGTTCCATTTTGTTAATTAGACGCGCTCGCTTATAAAACAGAAGGTGGCGCGGGCCGTGCGCGGGTGTTTCCAAGTGTCTCAGTATGGTAATCTCACATGAGACACGATTCATTAGCGCGAGTGGTGCACCATGTATATTGAACCCGGCGCGGCGCGCGGGTCAGCCAACCAGGTTCGATGCCCGCGCCGCGCCCGACATCACGCCGATTTGCATGTTTCCGAACGATTTCATGCTTTGTTTCTTTGACCATTCGTTCCTTTCTCGGAATCGTGATGAACCAAATTAGTCGCATGACCGCTGCGATGATTCCTTCTGACCTCTTTATTTTAAAGCTTTTGTTATTATAGGCGCAGGATATCGTTGCAAACATTACAAAGTTAATGTATGTAAAAGGCGTATGCGTGTCAAGTTTCATAGCAGTGGACTGCAAAAAAAAAAAACGGTTGGATTCTGAGAACGGTATAAAGAAAAAACTCGCGCACATGTAAGTGGGCACCGCAGTATTTATGCGATTGAAGTGACCGGTGGAGTGGAACGCCCTGAGATCGTGTTCGCGGTTGTTGGCGCCTGATTAAATCTGTCGGGTGCAAGTGCGGCAACATGTGGTCACCGATGTACGAGCTTCGCGCCGCACCGCCGCTTCACCGCGCCTCACCCGTCGCGCTGCCGTACCTTTGCCCGTATCGCTCCCGCACCGCTCCCGCACCTCGCCCGCATCGCTCCCGCACCGCTCCCGTATGCCGCTGTTCGAATCGCTCTCCTATTTCACACCAATCACTCGAATTACGCTTGATTTAATCAAAACTGCTATCTTCCATTATCGAATTCTACAACAACACCAATGAAAAATAAGTAATAGTGGCTTTGGCTCCGCACGAGCTCACACTAAATTGAAAACAATACGGGCAATGTGGCTGCAGCCATTGTGTGGTCAGCGGATGGATTTATTAATGCTCGAAATAGGGAAATATTTTTCATAGAACCATTTGCACCGCTGTGTGTAGCAATAAAGCGTTCGAAGTCTCCGGGCGAGGCGACGCGACGGTCGCAAACTATGTCCGCGCATTCGCCTGCATAAAACTTGCTAATTAACATACTCGCTCTTCCCTCTCCACCGATGTTCAACGTTTAAATACTGAACAGTTTTGTAGGGTGAGCGCGCGAAAGAAGCGATATTTACTTATCGCAATTTAGCAGAAACAAAATATTCTTTTGTCGCATTGAAAGATGCCTATCGTGGTTATTTCTGTGGCGGAGAAAAAGAACGCAGGAAACGTGCCGCGAGTGGAACGCGCATTTCTTTGAATTCCCTTATTATTATTTGGCACCGGTGGAGATCCGCGATAACCGAGGGATGTTGTGAAAAATCTAATAAAACGAAGTATGCGGATTCAGTGAAATTGGAAATATCGCTTAATGCGCTTACAAGAGAAGCGGAGGCGCGCGAGGGCGGCGCGGCGGTGGCGTGGAAATTATTTCGGACACAAAGAAAGTGCCCCCTCGCCGATTATATACCGCGCTCTCTATCCTGGACCACCTTGCTTTTTTTTTAATTCTATGCTTATTATGTATTTTATGACGAGTCCCATTGTGGCTGTGATATACACTTAGGTTAATGTTTTTAACGTGTCACCGATATTCTTTTGTAGTGTTTTGTACCGTGCATTTTCTTAATTAAATGCTTATACACGCGTTTGATATATGTGTAATTATCTATGAATACACAATAATAATTGCAGTTTTTTTTTCAGTTTATTATTTTTCTAATTGATTGTTTGCGTGTTTGGTTGCACTGCACAGCATTGCTTTCACTTATAAGAACGTGGGGTTAGTGATTATAAATTGACGGTGACTTCAATCCCTGCGGGATCACGCATTTTTAAAATTGAGTAAAATAATATAAGCCCTTATCCCTGAAATTTGTCTATTGTTATTACTAAAAATAGTCAATTTTGGGGGATTATTTGTGATCGTAAGATCATAAGAATTTCTAACTAAATACACAATGAATATTATCAGATATTCAAAATCAACGAAATCACTACAGAATGTTAACTATATTGAATGTTTCAGAACAAACGATTACGTTAATAGGGTGCAATTATAACACCCCTAATATTCCCATTTCCTCACTCGCCCAATAAGTGGAAAGTTAATGGTTAAAGCGGCTCAATTATGTAATCCGTTTGCGTAGACGAATAGGAACGAATCCACGGCGGCTCATAAAAGCCGTTCGTCATAGTCTGAATATATTACGACTGTACGCTACCTCGACACTAGGCACAGAAAACTGTATTTAGAAGACTTGGTTTGTTCTGATGTATAAAAAAAGAACTTTCGGTTGTAACAACATTATAAAAGTAAATAAGCGGCTAAACCGTTGAAACTAAATCAATTAACTCATATTTCATTAATCCGGTTTTAGTTGAAGTTTTTTACGACGTACTTATATAAGTCTTTAACACAACTAAGAGACGACTAAATAAACGCTTTGTCTATTTTTGCCGTCAAGCAAATATGTCCTCTGTTGCGTTTCAGACGTTGAAACAATCGTTTAAAAAATAGTTTGATTCCGCGAACTACGTTGATAGGACTTCTGAAATATTTTGGAGTGTTTCCATCAATTTCTGTATTTAATTATCCATTTTATTGATGTTTGTAATCGACACCTCATAGCAGTCACTTTATAAATAACTAGCAACCGGCGCGGGCTTCGCACGGGTAAAAATATGTTTGTTGCGACATCACATTACAAATCTATGAATTTATCGACTTTCTTGTACTGTAGTATGTATGTATTATACATATAAACCTTACTCATGAATCACTCTACCTATTGCTGAAAACTGCATTAAAATCCGTTGAATAGTTTAAAAGATCTAAGCGAACACGCAGCGGAAGCGACTTCATTTTATACTATGTAAAAATGAGAGAATAATGAACTAATATGACCAAGTTTTTTGTTATTTCAATTACTATTTTCAAATGAAATGTTCATTGAAATGTTTCAAGCGAAATGTCTCTGATTAGTTTTTTTTTTAATTCCGTATGAAGTCAGTCTACTGTAGTCATTGCACACTTTATGAACCGCACTTAGAAGGTCTGAGTATCGAGATTTCTATGGTTCCCTTACTTTTCCTTATACGAACGCGCATCAAACTATTTGTACCTTTTTCCCTTCGGTTATTTTGTATCCACCGAACCGTGAATTTGTTCTGATTGCAGGTTTGTTATCGTAATTTTTTATCCAAACAAAAGTACTGCGTATTGTTTAGCGAAGTAAAGCAATGTTTTCAGTAAACTTTAACATAAAATAATTAAAATATGCAACGATCGAAAATATAGTTTTTCGGATGAAACTTGTTTGTTGCCATATTGAATTGAAACAACTTCGTGTGCATAAAGCCGGTTTTATGTTTGTTATAAAAGTTATTAATTTTAATAATCTTCTATTCTGCTAATAAAGATTTCGTACATTTATATCTTTATGTTTGGTTTAAATTTATTTTACGATAATTGTGAATAAGTGAAAGATCTTTTGTTTATATTTTACTAGCTTTTTCTCGCGAATCCTCTAGTGTCAGTTTCTTTTTTCGAGATAAAAGGAGATTGTATTTATCCCAGTTTGGTACTAGGTGTTTTTCAAATGTTATTCATATTCATTTTAGGCGCTAGGGCGTGATTGATTAACGAACATCCAAATTTACAAACTCACAAACATCCAAACGTTCTTATAATATTTTATATTTTATTATTATTACTACTAGTTTTTGCTCGTAGCGTCGCTCGCATTAATGGCCTCTTCTGGGATAAAAAGTAGGCTATATTCTAGTAATAACTGCTAAATTTCATTCAAAACCAACTAACAAACATCCAAATTCACAAACTCACAAACATTCATACTTTCACATCTATTATAGTAGTAGGATTAATGTATCTATTATATAAATACTATTGAAATGTAAAAAAAATATTAATGTTCAATCGTTATTGAATTTATATACACAATTAATTTTGAACAGAGAGATGAGAGACAATTTGAAAACTTAGTTGGACCATACCTAACATTTGTCTTTTACACTAAATGTTATTATTATACAATTAAAATTGGGATGTTCAATTTGAAACTCTAAATTGCTATGCATAGCTCTTGAATTCGCGTCTCCGTAGCATAGTCGGCTGCATATTTATGAGGTACTCGTATAAGTTTCTCGAGAGAAGAATATCCAAAGTGAAGTAAACTCGGCGAATATATTCCGGAGGTCTCATATGCATACTTTGTAAAAATCTCTCGCGAACGCGTGAACATAAAATTGTGGATCGGTCCCGTGTGGCTCGCGGCCGTTCCGACCCGGTCCAACTTCACTGCCTTATAAAACTTGTACACCTCTCCTCTGTCCGAAACGTGAACTACTGCTGTGTTTTTCTTGCGTTTCTATTCCTGTTAGACGATCGCGTTCGACATTCAACAAATGCTTCAAAACTCCGAGAAGCGGATCTGCATTTCTGAACCTGTTTTACAGCATGTCGTGTAAATTTCTGATTCAATCTGCGCAATACACACTTCACGGTCACGTTAATAAGCCAATGACATTAAAGGATACTAATATAGATATAAAGGCAAACAATGTGCGTGACTGTTTCCTATGACAACATATATAAATGGTGCGCATATATAATTTTTTCACGTAGTCCATAGTCGGTGAGCGAGGGCGTCGTGTGCGCACGAGTGGCGCGGGTTCGTTCACACGCACTCCCACATGAGCTGCCTCCAATTTGTCCGGGAACCTACTTCAATGGCGTGCTATTTCATTATTTATTTCTGGACACGCTTTGTTACTTCGCAATGACTGATGACAACGGAAGTCGTCATTTGTTTAATGTTTGCGAATCAAAAAGGAAGCGTTGACTTTCGGAGATATGTCAATTATGAGTGAGCTGGAAAATGCGGAAAATGTTCCATTTATTAATAAATAGACTCTCCACTGTCGGTATATGATATGTTATTCATCTATTAATCAACTTCACTTTATTGTAAATACTGTATACTACATTTTCACTTCGATAATAATTACATTGTATAATTCAGTTTAATGAATTCAGTTGTTTCTTTATTACTTCTAGACATTCGCGAAAATGCTCCGATTTTTTTAAATGTAGACAAGATTAATGTGCCACTATTCGTTTGAAAAGATCCACTACTTTCGTTTGCAAACACGAACACTGAAAGCAGAATATCATAAGCTTCTCGTGACAATGATTGACGGCAATCTTAAAAAAAATAAGATTCATAAAACGATAATGTAGAGGTAATTACATAATTGTCACGGTTTTTATGTGGTGTAAAAAGTGTTATACAATATTGCGTGGTGAGAATGGTTCGTTCACGAAGGTCTGTCGAGTCGGTATCAATCAACTGCGAGCGTCGGCGAAACAATGCAGTATTAACGTGGATACCGTTATGTCACGCCGGGTAACACCGCAACATCGAACATGCGGAAGTTTATTGAATGTCAATACCGAGACATTGGACGGTTAATATATTTTAGTATTGATTTTAGTCCATAACAGTCGCTATAGGTAGGTGTAGTACGAGTTTTGATTGTTTACGAAAGCGATCATAGTTTCAGTTTTCTCTCTACACATCAACTACCACTAATGGAAACTATGACGAATTAAACTTTATAGTATAAATAATTTTATATTATATTAGTAAAATATGAAATTAGTCAGCTATGACGAACTAAATTTGATAGTTTATATAATTTTATATTATATTAGTAAAATATGAAATTAGTTTTATTTATGTTTTTTTTCGATATGAAATACTAATTACCATTTTATCAACAGTAATTATATGAATTCGAAAACTGAAAACGTATTTGTAACTCGTATTAGGCTTACTGATATATATTAATTATGAATCCACACGGCGATAATCATCTTTATAGTTGATGGATATTCGTGATGCAAGTCGATTTTAAAACAAATTCTGTAGGCCTTTCCGCAAATCGAGAAGAAACAATATTTAATCGTGACTTCTGTATACATGTGTATACTATACGTATGTATGTGGCGTCCGCTGCGCTGGTGCGAGAATTTGTCTGGAACGTCCAATGACAGGAAGGTAAAACGGACCTACAACTCTGAAGTTTATAATGGTAGCCGTAAATCTGAAGGCCAATGCTTGCGTTTCAAAGATGTGAAGAAAAGGCACATGAAGTGATGCTATATCGATCCTTCTTGTTGCACGTCTCTTGCTTAGATCATTTGGAATGTTTTTAAGTGGTAGAGCCACGCTATAGATAGTTTTGTCTACAGCAGTTAGGGACCGACTCGACCAGATTGTTACCACTGTCTCACAGAAAACCGACGCAAAGTTGAAGCTTGTTGCTGTTTCGTACATTTAATCCTAACAAAACTCAACTATGTTTATAATTCAGCATTACGAACGGCTCTAGCTTCGGCTTCCCACGGGCTAAATAATGAAATACGGTTTCACACGCAACATATAATTAAAAGATAGGGTTCAAATAATGAGGTGTGCGTTTAAAAAAAAACCTAGAACCCGATTGCAGCGCCACTTACCGGGTCCAATTGTGAATCTAAACCATCCTGGGACCTACTCAAATACCCAAAAAATTATAGATATGCTAAGTTAATCTGCGACAGCAAAAAAATGAGTGCTCTCATAGCCTCGCAAAGCCAAATGGACAAAGCTTGTACGTGAAGCGTTAACTTCTATGTCTTACATACCTTAACGTACTGTACCTGTAAATGTATCTCGTATTCTAAGATTTCGTCGCTAACATAAATATGCACTAGCTTACAAAGTTTAGTAGGTAGGTATTTCTTTGACGAAAATCTTGTTTATTTATGAATTTTTATTTATTATCATCATTAGCCATAGGACGTCCACTGCTGAACATAGGCCTCCCCCAAAGATTTTTCATTCAGCTAACAAACTGTCTCTTCCTCTCTTATTACGGACACATTCATTTTTTTTTTAATTTGAAAAGACAGACTAATAATATTACTGTATAACTCAAAAAAACGACTGCTGCAAACAGTCAGTCTCGCATATATTAACAAAGCACCTTATAACAAAGGACAAGATCAAAAGATCAAATTAAAATCTTAATATCAAATAACAACAGACAGAAATATAAAAATAAAGAAAATTTAGTTAAATACAAGGAATATACTAATTCACCACGGGCTATATTAATTCTACAATATTAATAAGCTTGTAGCAAGCTTATTTCAAAACATTTTATGTTGTTATTTTTATTAATTATACGTTGCATTGGTTAAATGTTGGAACAACCAAGAACTAGACGATCAAAAACAGAAACGTAAAATGAAATGAAATTAAAAGTTAATATGGAATCTGTCATGTTTATTTACATGTTCATTATAAGGCTATCTCATTGGAAGACAGTTTACATTTTCAATGAATATCGGAGCGTATTTAACATTTATATTAAAATAATTTCGTGTATGTTGTTCGTATGCACGTACACTATACTATACTACACACTAAATTATAGTGTTTTGCAGACCATATAAATAGACATATATTATAATTTTATGAATTATCTAGGTAATTATCAAGTAGAGTTCTTTCCACTCATACATAAAGCTTATTGGTTCTATATCTAGATCGCTATCGAAATGCTGCGATAAAGCCGACTAGATTTATTGCGTATTAAGTTAGTGATGTGCCGGGTTTTAATCGAAGCTTTACATCGAATGGAATAGTAATCCGATTCATTTTAGAGTGATGTTGGTACGCAAATTATTATTCGATAAATCATTGAGTCACCAGTAATTAATTGAGCTTTAAGTAATTTGATCATTTCTGTTATTACTCCTTAAAAATAATTAAATTCGCTACGGGTTCATATATTTTGATTTCAGTTGAACAACTACTAAATGGCATGCGATTTTACTTATCTCAAAAGACTTGCAATCGAATTAATCAACAAAAACCATACGGCATTTATCGACCAAGTAATTTTATCAATGAAAGTAGATCAATATGCCCCGTTATTAAAAAAAATACCAGATACATTTTGACACAGTTTTCATTTCTTTAAAAAGATCTAAGAGTATCAAATATTCATTATTTTGCCTGTGGGAAGCCGAATCTAGAGCCGGTCGTTATTGCTGAATTATAAACATAGTTTAGTTTTGTTAGCTAAGTTAGCTAAAACTTCATAAAAGAACTGAAAAGGCAAAAAATAATATATAAAGGTCTTTTTGGAGTTTGCTACCAGTCAGCTGAAATTTTTAAGTTTTGTTGAAGCTGAGTTACTTCCATAAAAAATTGTGGTAGACATATAAATTATAATACATTAAATAACACAATACCGACGAGTCTGCTGAGTTACCCCAAAGTGTTTAATTTGTTAGCTCCGTACCCCGTCTTTATTCTCAATTTTAATCAAATCTATACCACATCGTATTTAAAGTCGTACCGAATATTTTTTTCAACAAACTTATTCGGCATTTGGCGTAGAATTGCAAGCGTTTAAGTAGGACGATTGACCCCGGCACTAGACTGGAATAACGCCAGGTAGAAAGAAAGATTTGTTTGATTCGATGAAGTATTCAGTTTTTATTGACAGCGCTTGCCTTGACAGTCTTTGTGACGCAGTGGGTGAATAGCCGGCTGTGAAACGAGAGGTCGCGGGTTCGGTCCCCGCACAGAGACTCTTGTTTGTGTGATTCACAAATATTGGTATCGGGTCTGGGTGTTGTAGGACCACAAATCCTTAGTAGTTCCTGATATCCACGATTCAGGTTATCCTAGTGTAGAGTAAGGATTATGTGTGTGAATGTTGAGTGAATTTTTAATATTATAATGTCACTCAACAAAATGCCAATATCTAGGAATCTAAACAGTCTAATCAGCACTCAATACATATGGTTGATAATAATGGAATTGGTAATAGGTACTACAACTCTCCATTTACTACAATCCTGGAAAATGTAATTGGCATGGGTGTTGCCATGAACAAATGCTAGTAAATGAAAATGGGTAGAGACTGTACAGTGTACGTAGTTAATACAGGAAAACACGTGTGCATGTATCCCCGTCAATGATATATCTCTATACGCCGGGTAGTAGCCAATTAATCAACACAGCGCTTGTTTTGCTCGGGATTCGGTTTAGTGCTGCGTTTTTACCATTTCTTTTTGATACATGTTAATCCCCACGAATGGGCGGGTCGGATTTTGTATTTTATTTTCATACGGGTCTATAAATTGTGGGATATATTCTGCTGCGTCGAACTGTCTTCATATAGTTAGTGGTTTACAGCCATCGTTTATATTAAAAGCAGTTAAATGTTTAGTCAGGTATATTTTATATCATATTTTAGAAGTATTTGCTTAATGTACTAGATGGTAGGTCTCGTACGCTTTATCTATTTCCGCTGTAAAATAATAGTGTGTACGCACTGATGTGTTCCGGATTCAAGAACATTGAAGCCATGAATTAGTGGATAATTTGAGACTTTGACATCTAGTGCCTCGGTGACGAGGGCAGTGCTGTGCCATGCAGTGTCTTATTATTGAAAGTTCTGGGTTGTGTAATGAAATGTTGCTAATGTGTATGGGTCGGTGGCGCATAACGAGCGATATGCTAACTCTGTTGCCAAGCAACAGTGTTTAAGCACTATTGTTTCGGGTTGAAGGACATTGAAGTCAGAGAAATTACTGGGCATTATGAGAATTAAAATCTTATGTCTCGGGGTGACGAGCGCAGTTCAGTGCTTTGTAATTCAAAGGTCTGTGTGGTGTTGGTTCAATTTATGGGCAGGCGTGGCGCTCACCATCAGGCGAGCGCCTTGCTCGTCTCGTCATTTAACCAAATAATAATAAAATAAGAATGCACGTCTCGTGTAAATAAAAAAGTATTTTGTGTAATCATTCTAACAATCACTATGGCGTAGTGATTTAAAATAATCCCAAACTATTTTATATGTAAAGTATTACAATAAATAAGCGCATTGCGACTTTATATCACTTTAAGTATATTGTATCCTACTTGAATAGCAACTAAAGAAGGCAATAAATACTTTACGGGATTGTTGCGCGGAACAAAGAGCGATTCGTTCGCTACTCGCTGGGTGCCCGGTGCATTTTATTACGCTCCTGAGATGTAACTCGAGTCTCAAAGCACCTCAAAGCAGAGATGACAAAGAAATGTGAAATGTCGTTTAACCTTTGTAGTGGGCGAGTCGGGTATTATTGTGTGATAATAGTATGCATAGAATGTCGTACTGTCGCGTTTCCATAAATACCTTTTGATATACTCGTAGAATCATTCCAATTTCAATTTACATTTGATGTAACAGAAGTATTTGAAAATAAATTACATAAAATGTAAGAACTTTTTTAGAGTTGAGGTCGACAACCGAGTAAGTGGGTCACCTGATGTTAAGCATTATCCATCGCCCATGAACATCCATAATACATGAGGAGTCATGGATGCGAGCTTAAAGGAAGGGGATAATTAAGAAATTGGGATCGGGACGGGGATTTGGGTCTCCGGATATCTCACTCTCCATACGTAACGCAACAGCAAATACGTATTAGTTTTACTAAACAAAAATATTTTTAACTTACTTTCCGTAAAAAGTTGTAAGTGGAAGAGGCACACTGTAAACAGGTTTGTCTACAGCATGAACGGGCTTGCTCAATCGGGTGGTTACCACTGTCTCGCAGAAATCGAATTAAAGTAGCGGCTTGCTGCTGCGTTTCGTAAGGAGAGTAAGATATTCGGAGGCCCAAATACCCTCCCGTTATCAATCCTTTAATTATCCCTTTCCTAAAAGATCTGCAGCCATAACTCTCCTGGTATTATAGGTGTTCATGGGCGGTGGCTATCACTTGCAATCAGGTGATCCGCTTGCTCTATTATCGACGTATTCTATAAAAAGCTATTTCATCTCGCCTTTATGACCATAATCAGGCATTTGTGTTATTTCTGTCTATGACATGATTGGGACTCATAGTTATATCGAGCCGATTCAAGGCCGAACAAATTATGTTTTTCTATTCAATACACTCATCAAATTCGAGCATTGAACCTAGTTACGGTTCAAAGTACGTGCGCTACCTCTAAACGACGCGTTCAAAAGTTACAAACAATTTCACAAGTAATTTTATACGACAATACTCGCTAAATAACTTGGCAGGGCTGTAGTTAGTCAATTGACCGGCCCTCTACACCTCCGTCACATTTACGCTTGTACCCAAAAACAACACTTAAGCTCTTTGCTTAGTGTATATTTCTGTATAGGAAGCATTTTTGTTTGACGCCTAAAGCCAATGACGTATTCATAAATCGTCACTATGCTTTCGCACGCACTATTAGATCTCGAAGTAATGTTTATGAATATGGATATTAGTCTCTGAAAACAATAATCTGATAATTGACAGCCTAAGTGGCGCAGTTGGCGAGTAGTCGGCTGCGAAGCGAAAGGCTGTGGTTTCGATTCCTGCACCGAGACAAAAGTTTGTGTGAACCATAAACATTTGTTTCGAGTCCCTCGTAGTAGTATCCATGATACAGGTTAACCCATTGTGGGTTCAGGACTATGTATGTGAATGTTGGGTATATTTTATTTTATTAAATAATCGCGACTCCGCTTGTGATTAACTTCAGACCAGCCAATATATTTTGCACGTATTGCTAGCTGTACTAGTTCACTCATAATCTATCGAGAGGCAATAATGACATAGCGATTAACATGTTACCCGTTGTTTCAGGTAAAGTGGAGTTCGATGGAGTAGCTCTGTACTCGGTTGATACGTAAGTGGATTTATCCCGTGTTGATTACGTCACGGCAGCCCTTCACAACGAACACTGCACGGTAACTTTATTACCCAGGAACTTTGATCAAGAAGGCTTATTGTTTCTATTGAAGTAAAATGGATGCAAATATGCAATAACATTTCATTTCACATCAAGTAAAAATTGAGATATTAACTTTGTTTTGATAAATTCATTAACTTATAATAATAATTTAAAGTTCTATTTTGTATAATCGTACATGGGAAATGTTTCATTTATGACTTTTTTTTTTATAAAATACGGAATTTAACCTACTTAAATCTAATGAATTTAGCAAAATAAAATCAATATCTATTTTTTTTATTTGATTTGGGTTGAAATGTTATTGCGTATTTGAATCCAAATATTGTGTGTAATTTAGGAGATTAATTGATCTAGTAGTATCGCAGTTAGGTTGAGAAAACGCGAGGTCTTTGCTTCAAATCTCCGGTTGCTCGGGATTCGTATTTGTGTCTATGGCGATAAGCTCGACACCTATCTTAGTGCAGAAATTATCTCAGGGACCCGTGGGTGAACTAGTTACACCTCTGCCCAGCCTTTCAGCGATACAGGCGTGAGCTTATGTTATGTAATTTTAAGAGTTTATATCATGCCGGTCACAAAAGTGCTGGAGTGACGTGGAATTAAATGAATGAGAAGAAATGCGATCTCATTTCTACACAACTTAAAAGAATTCCCATTGCTCAAGAAGCAAGATAGTTAATATTACAGAAAAGCATGATTAACTAAGGTCGAAATATAGTCCCGTGGGCGGATTTAAATTGCAGTTATGTGGTGTGATGTTAGTTCAAAGTCAGGGAAAATTTAACTATGTAATATGTAAAGTTTTTTAATAATATCTGCAATGAATTAAATATTAACAGCAAGTAGGTATCCAGTCGAAAAGTTAGTGGATGGTTGTATGGAGTTTGGTCGGAATTTCTACTTTGTAAATGTTAAATGCACGTTTGCAATATTCACGATGTTATTTTTGGTTTTCGAGAGTGTAGCGTAGGGTTTGAATTATTTGTTTATCTCGTGAATATCAGATTGTGGTTTATGAGTTGTTAGTTACTCAAAATAAACTGTTAGTAATACAAAAAGATTAGCATGAAATAAAAATACGTTACAGTTATAATTTATTAGACAACCGAATAAAACATGGTTATTAAAAAATAATCGTCTATTGAACATTCCTTAATTTCGTAACATCTAAAACGTATTATTACTATGCTATTACGTCGAGTCTCGAATGACGTCAATTTTGTAAGTAAACATGTCTGTTCCGATTGTAATCTATTTACAAATTGATGTGTTTTTTTCACGAAGTAATTTTGATGATTACTTTTCTATTTTACTAAAAATATCCATAGTAATATCCTTCATGATTATTAAGCCTGAAGATGTGCTGAATAGAATATGCGTCAGTGATTTGAGTTACAATGGAAAAGTTATAGATTTCCATAAGCCCTTTGTATTCATCAGATAATGTGTTCGTATCAGGTGTAGTTATTAAGGCAATGTCATTTTAGGTATTGTCCCGTATACTAAAGGAATTCTAATTAGCAGCCGTCACCTGCCTACTGAGTTATTTATAATTAACCTGTTCATCCGTGCGTTATCTACGCTGTGGTGTACTTGTGATTGAAGATATCTTGAATTCCACACTTGATACTGGATTTATCTAGACAGTGAAACAGCATAACAGTGTAGTCACTTTTCCGTAATTACCTGATGTGAGGTTTCCTGAAACATTCGACTAGATAGCCACCCGCCATACTAGCCCGTTTCGTCGAATCGCGTTCCGGGTTCAGCCGGTGTATATCCAGTAACTTCAGGCCGGCATAATTTAACCCAACCTCAAAGTGTATATATGCTTCTCGGCCATTGTATTTGGATTATATTTAACTTACCATCAGTTGCAGTGTCGTCACTTTGCTGTGCCAGGGTAAAAAAATCTTAGGCAGTAACCCAACAATTAATCATCGTAGGTTATGCAGAAATTCCTACATGATGGAGTAACAAATGCTTGCTTATTAATTTTCCAAGAATCTTTATCCGAAGGCACGATATTACATTCTGCCATTCGTCGTTTTTTTCGTTTAAGAACATGCCTGACGCACTGCCATATGTATCTCACCATTGAATGAAACTAACACTCACTCTGTTAACAAAATAACTCTACGCACCTTCTTTTAATATGAAAGAATGAACACATGGCATTGACATATTGCATTTCATACAAGGCAGAACACTGAGTTAGAAAAATAGAAAAGCAAAATCAGTTCCCGAGATATCTGGCGGGTGATTGATGAGTCGGGCGCGTCCGCTTAATTGCGAGTCTCCATCATTTATATTGTTGTCGTTTAATCAGGAGGCGGGGGGAGGGAGTGCGGACCCAACCGTCCGCCGGACAGCCGGCCCGTCCACAGGAATGCGCCGTAATGACATTTTGTATCTGGCCAATCTGCGATGGGTGAAGCGTGATAATATACTTTTGGAACTCTCTGTCATATTAGAATACAGAGATTAATGGGATTAGTTTAATTTTATTTTGGGTAAATAGTAATGTAATCAATTTAGATTATCACTAAGACATTCCATTCGTGACAAAACCTACTTTAGAAACTTTTAAAGCAGAGGCCGACAAGCAAGAGGTCATCTGATGGTAAGTGATCTCCACCATATAAACACCTAGAATCTTGGACTACAATACCAGAAGAAACATGGATGCACTACCAACATTAAATAGGGATTGAGGATTGGGAATAGAAATGGTGATCTAGTGCTTCTAAAAGAAACACATCAGCAATCAGCCGTTTCATGTCGTTTTTCTGTGAGGCATTGGTATTGCCTCGGCTGAGTGAGACCATTCATGCTGTAGACAAATTCTACTGCGTGGCTCTACCACTTAAATTATAGACTTCTAATGATTTGCAGTTATATGGGCTCTATATGGGCGCCCTGTATCATCATGCTGCAAATATATTATGTTTGAGAACCGGAAACATTTACGGTAAACGAGTTTCCGCGTTTGGATAAAACTATTTGATGTATGTGTGTACATTGTCCTTTATTTCGCTAATAGAAACGCAGATGTACGAACTAGGGTTCGTCAGATCCGGTCCGCAAAGGAGAGAGCGGAATTCCTACAAAATACGAGTACATTAAACTTATTTAATTAAAGGTGGGTTGTTACATCTGTCGAGAAGAAACAATGTATTAGGTTATTTTATTATATTTGTTTCACGTTATTGACTGCCTTCGTGGCGTAACGGGCGAGTAGTCGACTGTGAAACGAGAACCCGCGGGTTCGAGCACCGAGACTAATGGACGCGGACGTATGATCCTGAAATGGTTGTTTCGGACATCGAGTATGAAACTGACTATAAGACCCTGGTAGTTCCTGATACAGGTTAACCAAGTGTCGAGTCGGGACTGTCGAATATTATTTTTAGCAAATTCAGTAATAATTTTATTTAACAAAATAATAATAACAATTTCTAATGGTCTTTTTGGAGTCGGTACAATTTTACTTGACCGCGACCACATCGCTGCTAATGCTACATACTTTTCTAATATAACTTGATCTATGATTGACGGAGAAATCGATGCACACACATAAAATACAAAAAAAAATACCGTATTGAATTGAAAACCTCCTCCTTTTCCTAAAAGTCGGAAACTAAATGCTCGACAATCGAGAAACTCTTTTTTCAAAATCGTTTAAAATGTACTTAAATAAATATATTTAAAGTTTTAATTCTTTGGGTGACGCCCGTGCTATCTACGCCACTCGGGAGGTCTCTGATTTGATGAGTGTATAAAATTAAATTTATAGCTTGGTGAGTTAATATGACCGCAGCCTCGCTCGTGTGATTACGTTTATCCTCAAGGGAGTTTTAGCATTTAGCTATACAAATTAAAATGTGTTACCCGTTAGACGTACAAATAGTTAAATTATATGGTAACGAGACAAATGTTTGTGTGATAATATTTGATTGGTGTCTGGGTTTGATGGTACTGAAAATCTCATGTTCCTGATGATTTTTTTTATACTAGCCCTGTATTATACACTTCCCACTGCTGGGCACGGGCCTCCTCTACTTAATGAAAGGGGTTAGGCTTTAGTCCACCACGCTAGCCTAATGTGGGTTGGGAGTCCACATACCCTCGAAATTCATGTGGAGATATCGGTATGCAGGTTTCTTCACGTTGTTTCCTTCACCGTTAAAGCGATAATTAACAATTAATACACATACAACTTACGAAAGTCAAAGGTGCACGCTCTTGGGGCTGGTTTTAATTCTACGACTAGTCTCGACAGTCCGTACTACTCCCTGCTGAGCTATCATTGCTTCCCTGTCCCTGACGATGTCGACGACAAAATTTACATCCTTGACATTTGAAATGGATGCTCTGAAATGTTCCCTAGTAAAAAGGGAGTCTTTCGTGCCCTCAGGCTCGACATCCAAGAGGATATTGTTCAGTGACATTTGTAACGTATCGTGTTACGATATTTTTGGATTAACGTTCAGCTATTTTTGTCAATTTGGAGTTGATTTAATCTTGACCTTTTACGCTGTTTTGTTGAGCGACTCTATACACTGTAAGTTCGAGTGGTAGAGCCACGCTGTAGACAGTTTTGTACAGTATGAATGGGCCGGCCCGATCGGGTCGTTACCACTGTTTCCCAGAAAACCGACGTGAAGTAGCGGCTTGCTGTTCCATTACGTACGGTTAGTGAAATGTCCGGAGGCCCAAATCCCCCTCCGCTTATACCCAATCCCTAATTATCCCTCTCCTTTAAGGTCGGCAACTCGTCCATAATTCTTCTTGTATTGTGTGCGTACATGGGCGGTGGAAATCATTTACTATCAGGTAATTTGCTCGTTTGCCGGCCTATGCTTTTGAAAATTTAGATGTGTTCATTGCAAATCCGTTCTGTCATCAAACTTTCGCCATCTACTATTTTAATAATATTTTGGGTACTTTTTATGACTTAAGAGATGAAGTTGTGTGTATGTTACATTGAAGGAAAATTATACTCATACACGTGTGTTTGTTTAGGACGGGCCTTCGTTCCGCCAGATTAACAGTTGCCAATTAACATGGGGTACTGCTGACAACTTCTTAGCACTCTTCACCACCCGCCTATGTAATGATAACATTATGAAATTCGTTGTGGATTTAAGTATGTTTGGTTTGAGAGTTCCTTTGAAATGGAGTATAAATTTTCGTCGAAAGGCAAAAATAAACCCTTCTAACATATTGTAAATGAGAATGACTTGTATTTATAATTCGTTGGAAAGCAAATTGTATTTTTTTAGCAAAGGGTGGCGAACGAGTAATTGGGTCACCTGTTGGTCAGTGATCTCTACCGCCCATAAACGCCCACAGTACTAGAAGAGTCATGGATGTGTTGCCGTTAAAATAATTAATGGATTAGGCAGAAGCAGGGGATTTGGGCTTCGGAATACAACCCGACTCACAGCACGAAACGCAATAACAAGCTGTTATTTTACGTAAGTCTTCTGTGAGGCCGTGGTAACCTCCCAGTCGAGTCGGCCATACATGTAAATAAAACTGTCAACAGCGTTAGAATTGCTTCAAGGATTGGAAAGTTGCAATGGCCGATAAGTCATAACATTGAAGGTAGACAACACAATTGATTCACGCGATAGTTTATTTTAAAAAACAAAGTAATACTTAATAATTATATACTCGCAAATTTTAATATATATTACAACATTAAATATTTGTTTCGGGGTCTGGGTGTTGTGAGACCGAAAGTATCTCCTAGTTACCTTAGTTCCTGATACCTACGACACAAGACTCGTATTTTACTGAGGGGTCAGGACTATGTGCTACGTGTTGGGTGTATTTATTTATTTATTAGTAGCATTTTATATTTCAGCATAAATTAATATCCTTTTTGACCGATTGATCGACTGCCTCGGTGGCGCAGTTGTATTGAGTAGACGGTACGACTGCTGTGTTGAGGTCTCGAGTTGGATCCCCTGGTCGGCTAAAAGTGATATTGGTTTTTCTATCACCAAGTGCTCATATATATCCGGAGTTTAGGATTTGTGCCCAGTATGGCGTAAGATTCGCCTTCCATCGCATCGTGGGACGAAATTAAGCTCTGAGAAATGTGGGTGTACGGGTTACATCTCTGCCTACCTCTTACAGGCGTCAGTGAGGGAGTGAAATTAATATCCAATGTTTATATTTAAGGTACAGACTACCCAAATTTTATAGTAAACACTAGATTTGGAACAAATACAAAGACGCAGTTAGTAGGATTATGTTATACGCCTTTATTCCGTGACAATGGTACGTGAAACACGCGAGCTTCGGCCAGTATTTGTAGGTCATTTTGTCATGTAATAGTTTTAAAATAGTCGCTGGCGTGTGCGAAGTGAGTTAGGCATTTAAATTAAATTTGCATAATTGTACAAAAGCAAAAGCTTTCCGTCGCTGCCGGGTGCAGCCCGGAATCCCGGCCGGCCCGTATAAACGACGAGTGCTTGATTTTATTTGGCTCTGTGCTTCTGTTTACCGCCACATCTAAACAAATGGCGTGACCTCTTTATACCGGAGTCCTAGCTTAATTGTAATTGACGTTAAAAAGTTTGCTGTTATACATTAAAAATTATATTTTACTTTAGATAATTTCGAAAAAGTGTTATTTATATGATAATTATAAAATCCTATTTCAGGGACAAATACAAACAAATTACTAAATCCCTGTATATCATGCCATAGAACTTACTGCCTATAATAAATGTAGAATATTAAAACTACAGTCTTTTTTATCCTGACAAGATGAAGGGACTATACTGCACATGATCTTAAGTACAGTGCAGTCATGATATAATGTTGACCGTCAAGAGATTAGAGATTAGATTAGTTAGAAGGTACGCACCTTGACGATCGGCAGAATTAGGCCGTCGTATCAGAAATATCGTATCAGATAAAATAAAAGTGAAACAAAGTATTTCCCGTCGGTGTTCCCGTTTAAGCCTGCGGGGTCCTTTCTAGAATCAGGCCTCGCACGGTGGGTTGACCTTGGAAGCCACTCCCAACACAGTCTTGCAATATTCCTATTATCGGAATACGGATTGGCGGTTTAACTTTGTTCATAGACTCACTTATGTATTGAATATTTGCCGGAATTTATATTAAAAAATATATGATATTAGAGCGGATTTTTATAACAAAGGTTAAGCTAACGAGTAAGTGGGTCACTTGATGGTAAGTGATGTTCATTATGCATTATGATTCTATGAATGTATACAATACAAAAAGATTGCTGGATTAGAGTGGATAAGTTGGATTCGGGCGTCCGGATATAATACCCACCGTATGATGTGTAACAGCAAGCTGTAACTTCATGTGGGTTTTCTGTGAAATAGTAGTAAGAACCTGGTCAAGACGGTCCATTCATGTTGTAGGCAAAACTGTTTTGTAATACAATAACTTTCAATGGAAATCAAACTGAATAATAAATACACTAAGTTTATATTAGGAACGTTTTATTCGGTTCCTTCTGGAAGCTCCCGAGGGAATTCCCAAGAAGTCTGTAAATCGAAAACCGCGGATAAAACTTGTATTAAATATTTATTTATCGTACGAGAAGATATTTTAAGAAATAATTATTCTATCGGTATATTTTTACATTTCCAAATAAGTTTGTGTCCAGTAAAGTTATTTCGGGATATAAATGAGCATGTATATAATGAACATTATAAGATAATTACAGTAATAAAATGTTTATCATCAACATCCTGCATTTATCTTACCACGTGGAATAATCTCAATGTAAAACGTGACAGAGAAGTTTTGAACTGTGGTATACAACCAGTCATGTAATGCAGATTTTTCTGTGTAATAAATCCAATCTAGTGGCAAAGCATGATTATAAAAAAACTCTAAGAATTGCTGGGAACTGAAAATTAACCTCTTAAGCACAGCAAACGGCGAATTGTGTACCAGTAAGAAATACCCTCAAAATTATTATTTAGGAGTATTTTCGTCAATTTATTATTGTTGAAAGCAGACGTATTGATTGCCATCTCGCGCAAAGGGCAAAAGTTCAAACCCTGGCGTACACTAATGAGTTTTTAGAAAACTCAGTATGTTGAGCAAGTCACCCTGTAGTGGTTAAATACATTAAAAGCTACATACGCATTTACAGGTCTCTCAAGGTTGATCCCGGGAATAAACGAAATAAGTCTAAACGTCGGTTGCTAGGGTTCGGATGGGAAAATAAAAATTGACTGTAGTTGAAGGAATAACAATGAACAATTATAATTGGACAGCTTTGCGATTAAAAAAAAACTCTTCGGTAGCCTTCGCCTGTAAAAAAATAGTATCTACATTATGTAGCGATTCCTAGATGGGTTCCGTAGAACACAAGGGTTTCGTGAAACAGTCACTAGGGTTCCGCGAATTAGTTATATATGTCATTGACTTGTAGCGAATGACCGATTCACAAAATATATTCACATTGAAGATGAACTCATACATAAATGAATTGCTTCTGATATATTTGCTCATTTAATGTAGTTCCACAAAATAAAAATAAAAGTTTGGGAACCGCTGCATTATAGAATGTAACAGATCAACCTACGAATGAGACTAACACATTTTATCATATTTTTGTAATAGAGCTAAAAATGCGAAGTATATTATTTTAACCGTAGTATTATGCACGCGTGTTATTCATGTGGGAACTTTTAAGCTAAGACTTAACACAGAGATAATCCATTGAAATATACTTACGTAACAACAATGACTCAATGTTACGTAATAATCCAATGAGAAAAGTATCGTGCTCTGTTGTAACCAATTGGAAGTTACTATCTCGGGGTAGGTATTAGAATAACATCAATAAAACGAAATTACCTCATACAATCCGTTTTACGATATTTAATAATTTTGAGAGGCGATTCGAGCCCGTATCTTCATTCCAGCGTCCGCTCTGAGTTTATTTAGGACTGGAGGGTACTCCCTGAGTATAGGGGCCGTGATTGGACACGAGAGTGGGCCTATATTTATTGTGTACACAAATCTTTAAGAAAAAGGTAAATACCGGACCGGTGGAGTTTATTTTTCTTTGAGGCACATTCGATAAAACGGAAACTGTGTTTGCTCGTCGTCGTGTCCAATTTTCTGCTGAAATGTATCTCGCTGATTGAGCTTGGTTGTTGTGTGGGTGATTTGTTATATTGAAAACTTTAAAAAGAAGTATTTATTGAACGTAATTACGCACATAATGATTAAAATCTAATTAATAATAACTTGTCAATTCATCTTAAATTGAGGTATGTTACGTGACGTCTTCGTCAAATGTAGGTTATCTTTGTATTCGATAGAGTTTATTACGTCGGTACTCCCATATTATTTTGGTTATAATTGGTCACAGAGTACAGGGGTGAATGAGAAACTGAACGGAAAACAGCAAACTCACCGTATTTCGAGTTTTGTCAGTTTTTTAATTTACATTTTATTTACTTTTATTCACACACATTGAACTGTGTACATTGCAACGCACAATCGCTATAACAGTGACCTCCATGTAGTCAAATAAAATATTTATTTCAATATTTAAATCTCCCCATTTTGACAGTGCATTCTTTGTTAACCCACAAATAGAAATTTCACTTCGGGTACACTCGATCCGACATAATAAGATAGACAGGATTACGAACTCGGTAGAGGAATGTGGAAAATTAGCGGAAAGTTTGGTAAGCGGGACGTTGGCGTGGTTATAAATTAATTAGGATTCGTAGCCAAGTTGATCAACAGACACTCAGGTGAGATGCCAGCGTCTGGCAACGTCGCGACGTCTGTGCTACAACGGATAAGGATTGGTATATAAATTACACGCTATTACATTACATACGAAATCAAGTTTCAAAGAAACAGGAAGGAAGAAATAAAAATTATTGGCATACATAAAAGTATGTAATGTAAAATTATGAATGGATTGGTACGCCAAAAAACAAAACCCCTCATTCAGCTTAAACGCTACAGCCGTAATTTTAGATATGAACCAAGCCAGTATTGTCATAAAGCTACAACCTGTACAAATATTTCTAAATCTGGAACTCGAAGCCAGCTCCTAGCGTTTCAACCCACCTACGCTGCAAGCAATGATACAATTTACGATAATAGATAAGATACAGGTAAGTTAATGCACGTTAAGGTGTTTAGTAATTAGCACGAAAAGCGAAAGTAAAAAGTTATAAGCATCTGCATATTTAACGCGAAAGCAGTTTGATGTAGAAAATTCACCCCACTCTTCAACAGTTAACTTCTTGCGTTCCCCCTCTCCCTAATTCTTTAGGAAACTATTTAGATTTGGGTTGAGAAGCATTTCCCGAATTTTCTGTAAAATATTTTCGGTTTGCTATCTATGTACGGATATTTTTTATGAGTAGATACATTTTTTTTTTGTGTTTTAAAATGTTGGTTTGTTTCGAATTTCATATAATAGGGATTTATATTTGATCACAGTGATATTGCTTAGTCTAGACGCCTGTTTTACGATATTATGGGTATAACTTGTATCATGGTATTGTTATATCGTATGTATTTGATTTATATTCCTTGAAATACAGTATATTACAAACTGCTTCGGTGGCGTATTGCGTACGCGGTACGACTGCTGAGCTGAGGTCTCGGGTTCGATCCCCGGGTCGGGTAAATTAATATTGGGGTTTTTCTATCACATGTTCAATATCAGCCCGGCGTCTGGAATTTGTGTTCGGTATGCCGAAGGACTCGGCCCCTATCACATCATGTGATGCAAATACGCGGCGAAATGGGTGCTCCGGTTACACCTCTGCCTACCTCTTCGGGGATTACAGACGTGAGTACGTATTTAATACAGTGTATTGCAGGTTTTCCCAACCTTTTTTAGGCCATGCCCCACCTTTTTTTTGTTAGATTTATCACCGATATCTAGCAATGCATTTAAATAACCCAAAGCGAAAGGGTTAAAGTCGTGTCGATTCCATTTTTAAATTGCCCCCTTTAACTATCCAATTGCCCCTCTGTGGGGCGTGGGCCACACGTTGGGAAACACTGGCGTATTGTATGTATTAAACACTAATTTCTTTACAAGTGCTTGTAATACAGTTGCGTCATACCGTAAGATTATAAGGGAAATCACATTTATCCTGCTTAGTGTAAGAAAACATTGTTACGCAATTTATTTCACGTCACCGGCATAAGATTTAATTAACAAAGTCGTTCAGGGATAAAGCGATAGTCGCCCGCTTTCCTAGCTTATACTTCCGATCAAAATACATAGTAAAAACAAGACTGTTCAGTAAACCAGAAGATATCAAAATAAAGTCTAGATAATTTCCACCGTAAAAAGAATAAATGCATTAACATTAGCTAATAGGTATTTCGGTTCATATATAATTTTTTGTTTATACATTTTTTGGCTACACGTGATATATATTTGTATACATATGGTCGATTTCCAGTTTTGATAGATTATTCTGTACATCTATACATATAATAAAAACGTAACGGGTCGCTGTCTGTACATGGAAGATATATGAGAAAAAATGTTATAAGGGACCTTTATCAACGAAATAGGACCCCATACAATGATTTTTAGAATTTTTGTCTGTTTGTCTGTGCGTTTGTGCACGATGATCTCAGAAAAGGCTTATCCGATTTAGATGTAGTTTTCACTAATATATTATGCTAAGCTTCACTTAACATTTAGCGTTTGTTTCATGTCAATCGGTTCATAAATAAAAAAAAAATTGGTGTGTGTCGTGGGACACCAGGTAGGAACGAAGTTCCTTCGGCTAATGTAGAATCGACACAAATTGTAAAAAATACAAATTATCAACTAAAATAACAAAATATGTCTCTTTATTTTTGTTTGACAACATAAAATTACATAGAAATAGAATAGAAAAATAGAAATAAAAAAAGACGTGTAGCACTCGGAGACTGCCGCGGTAAAGCTATTGTATAGCATTTTTTATCAACGTATGTAATTATAAATAAAAACTTATTAATTTAGACTTAGACTGGCTACTAAACGGTGGACGGCCGTGTTCTGTAATCAAAAATTCAAATTCAAATTTCAAACCGCGTCTACATTTCCAAATGTCATAAGTTATCTATCTGTTTTATTAACGGAATTTCGACTTTAACTTTGTGTGCTAGATATCAAATTAAGTTTAAAAAAAGTCTCATTTAACGGTTTTATTCCACGCATTTTTTCCACGGATTTTTTCCACGCATTTTTTCCACGCATATTTCTTACGGTTTTACTATCACATTTTTTTCAGTTCGGTCACGCAGCGAAATCCCTATCCCCTCCAAGCCTGCCGTAAGGAACTTCGTTCCAAAAAGTTATGCCAAATTAAAGATATCGGTAATATAACGGTGCACGCGGGCGGAGCCGCGAGCGAATGCTAGTTCTCAATAATTCCGATGTTTGCTACTGTTACCTTATACTTATCGCACCATATTTAGACACGATAAAGCGTAATAACAACAACAGTCCACCCCGTAACCACGAAGGCTGAAAAGCTTTCGAAACGTCGGGACCAAAATTAAAATAAAAAACCGCAATAAAATCTGTTTAAATTAGTTTTATTTCATTCAATAACAAAGCGTGTACAAATGAACTTAAATATCTATACAACGTTCACATGACCAGCATCGTCATAACTGGCATACATTTTACGTCTTTTATTTTTTATTTATGGCTCTTGCAGTACTATGCATTTAGCCAGTGTCAAGTACAATTCATTCTCAAGTTATTTTTACAAGAACGATGAAACACGGGTGCGGTCGATTTCAAGGTCTTGTCGGAGTTTTGGTG
This sequence comes from Amorpha juglandis, assembly GCA_949126905.1. NCBI lineage: Eukaryota > Metazoa > Arthropoda > Insecta > Lepidoptera > Sphingidae > Amorpha > Amorpha juglandis. The sequence goes on along the minus strand of OX421372.1, from coordinate 4,916,964 downwards.
TTAACTCCTTTCAGTACGACTCTTTATTCACTTATTTCAATGTTTCCATACACTGTTCATCACCGTCAATGTTTATTGAACAAATCCATACCACTTTTACACAACAAACACAACTCTAAACTAGTTTATGAAATAAATTAAAATAAGCGATGAACTGCACTGTCAGAATTCCCGCCAAAACTCCTTTACGTCTTTTCTACATCAAAAACTCCAAACCAGACCATTACCTTCCATTATTATAAAGCCATATGCGGTACACGGTACATACATATTTTATTGTTCATTTACACGGAAGACTTGAGCGCCCTTTTTTAAGACCTCTTCGCTCACTCACATCCCGCTCTACAAAAACACGCTGCGAGTAACCTGAAGAATAATTTTACGAGCCATTACCGTCCTAATGCTTCAGCGTATTCATAAATCAAGCATATAATATAAGGTGGCTATGTGAAAACCTAGTGAAAACGTAAAATACATCGTGTGCTAGAATAAAGATTCATGCTTACACATTCTTTTAAAGTGGGATATTTTCTGCGATTTATATTTTAGCCTTCTTTTCGTGATTTTTAAGGAATGCGATGCGGAATCCCGGTTGTGTTTGTATATTTAATGGAACACACATTTTATGCTACATTGTACGAGTATTGCGAGTATTTGAAAACACTACTTCATATATAATGCGGCTAAAAATGATATTCAATAGCGGCATTTTATTATACAAGATGGTAGGTCCCTCGTATGCGAGAGGCCGTCTGGGTTGGTACCACCGGTTTGTCTTTTTCAGCCGCCAAGTAACAGTGTGTAAGCACTGTTGTGTTTCGGTTTGAAGGGCATTGAAGCCAGTGAAATTACTGGGCATTATGAGACATAACATCTTATGTCTCGGGGTAACGAGCGGAATTCAGTGCCATGCAGTGCATTGTAAGTCAAATGTCTGTGTGGTGTTGCTTCTGTTTATAGGCAGGCGTGGCGCTTACCATCAGGCGAACGCTTGGCTCGTCTCATTCAATAAAATAAAAAAAAAATTGGTGTGTGTCGTGGGACACCAGGTAGGAACGAAGTTCCTTCGGCTAATGTAGAATCGACACAAATTGCAAAAAATTCAAATTATCAACTAAAATAACAAAATATGTCTCTTTATTTTTGTTTGACAACATAAAATTACATAGAAATAGAATAGAAAAATAGAAATAAAAAAAAGACGTGTGGCACTCGGAGACTGCCGCGGTAAAGCTATTGTATGGCATTTTTTATCAACTTATGTAATTATAAATAATAACGAGCTAGCGTAATCTTTTAAAAATCGAAGGAGTATTTTTATATACTTCAATTATAACTGGCTGATTGAATTTCATTTTAAAAAGGAACTAACGCTGGCTGGTTATGCGACTGTCGCGCCTGCGCACTTCTCATTTAACGCTTTTATTCCACGCATTTTTTCCACGAATTTTTTCCACGAATTTTTTCCACGAATTTTTTCCACGCATTTTTCTTACGGTTTTACTATCACATTTTTTTCAGTTCGATCACGCAGCGAAATCCCTATCCCCTCCAAGCCTGCCGTAAGGAACTTCGTTCCAATAACAATTTATTTAAAACACATAGCTCGCAGTTATTCTATTCACCCCAAAGGATTTGCATATGAAGTTAGTAAGTGACATTTTGCGTTATTCGCTCACAATCCCCGTGGGCGGCGCTCATCCGATCAGCCGGTGACGTCTATTAAGAGCCAGTTCCGACCCGAGTGAGAACTCGTGTAACCTGGTCCTGCTATTGTCTCCGTACACGACTAGGCGACTGGTCGATGCTATGTAGATTTTATATGTGTTGTTTAGAATAGTGTTGTTGGTATAGTAGTACCTACAAAACCTATGTTCTTGATTGTGTCATGGGCGGCTAGATTTTAGTTACATTTGTCTACATATTCTCTCTTGGATGTTCTTTTATTAATACTTGTTTAGGAATAAGAAGTTTAAAAGTGCACAAAATAGTAGATATATGATGTTATATAATTCGCTTTAAGGTACACATAAGTACTTGACAGCCTGTGTGACGCAGCGGGCGAGTATCGAGCTGTGAAACCAGGGGCCGCGGGTTCGATCTCTGCACCGAGACAAATGTTAGCTGATCCACAATCATATGTTACGGGTCTGGGTGTTATGAGACTGAAGGTCTCTCGTAGTTCCTGATGCTCACGACACAAGACTATCTTACTGCTTGGATAAGACTATGTGTGTAGCTGTTAGGTGTATTTATTTAAAAAAACAATTGTGGATATTCCTAGATTAAATGAATGGTGGTGGGTCTCTTGTTTACTCTGTGTTTAGGTATCAAGTCTTGTTGTATTTCTGCCTCCAAGCAACCGTCTGTAAGCACTTTTATGTTCGGGATTGAAAGTCATTAAAACCAGTTTAAAGTTTCGGGGTGACGAGTGCAGCGCAGGTCCATGCTTATTTACATCATATCAAGTAGTTTTAGTTTTGAGTTGTTGGTAACTTTATACTCTTTTGGTTTGGCGTGACGCTTACACTTATTTATCACAGTTGAGGATATAAAATTACGAGAAAATCAAAGTTACGCCAAAAATGCGTATTACGAAGTCGTTAAACTTTGGAAAATGTCTTAACTAAACAGTAGCATTGTTGAGTATCGTATTGATTTTTTAAAATACACATTAGTTTCCCTGTAAGAACAAATTATAGTATTCATTGCGTGTAAAACCAATCTAACAAGAACCGCCGTGGCGCCCGTTGCTTGGTCGGGATCTCCCATCGCTTACCGCACAAAGCTGTCGTTATTTGTGGGAGCAATACAATCTTAGAGATAGACGAACCTAATTTCATCCGAGGTAGGCCCTTAAGGCATATTTATTATCCATCTATTCATTAATGGCCGGCGCTCATTGACGGCATGGCACGGCATGGCACGGCAGGTCATGCTGCGGCATCCCGCGGCGTCCCGTGGCATGCCGTGGCATCCTGCTGAATGCCCAGCCACTCTCTCTCTCTCGCGCACCGCGGCAATCCGTGGAATGAAACGGCATGACACGTCTGGCCGGAGCATCCCGCGGCGCGTCGCGTCATGCCACAGCATCCCGCGGCACGTCGCGGCACTGTGGTATTGAAATAAAGTAACGTGAATTCTAAACTCGTGGCAATAAGATTCAAAATAACTTGATTAGTAATAAAATCCTTTGCCATGCCATGCCGTGCCATGCCGTCTATGAGCGCCGCACATAGAGGTATTTGCACGATCTACGCGGCCAAAAGTCCCAAAAACAAAGTAACAATAACATTCATAAAAACAAGTTCCACGAACAGAGTACGAATCCGGGAACAATACCCATGCTTTATCTACCTGCTACTGCACACCCTGCACTCGTAGCGCCAGTCGGAATTTGACCGTTTCACCTAGTGTACGTATTTGTTCTCGGCGCTTTTCTAAAAATTCAACTTTCAAAGTGATTTTTTATGTTATCAAGTTCTTCTTACGAATTGAAAGTGATGGATTCTGAAGCTCAAGGTAAGAGACTTACAAACTACATAAATAAAGTTATGGTCAATTATCAAAATACATTATTTTTCTTATAATAAAAAAACTAGTTTTCATTCCGTAATTTCCTTCAAAATTTTATCTTTACTAGTGTTTTTGTTTATGTATCGGGGTAGATCAGGCTATAATTTTTATTATAGGTTATTACTTGATCCTTTTTCTTAAAACTACTAGCAAAAACATTTCCGGAAACGTCCGGATAAATACAGTTTTTAGGGATTAAAGTTATTTAATGAAATTTGGTTTAAACTTTAAGATACATTTTAACGACTATTAACAAAGTTTATGTTTGTTTTATTTTCAGAGGGTACATCAGGAGTAAGGGTTGTGACCCGACAATACTTGTTTGACTCCATGAATAAAGAAAACTTGCCTAATTTAGATGCCACATTAAACTATTTAAAATATCAACTTTTGTCATGTGAAGATTACAATGAAGACCAAACTATTTAATAGAAACGTAATTTTGCTCATTTCAAATCAGAAATCAAGAAAAGGTGGACCGAAGCTCATTATAAAGAACATATTTTTTTAAAATACAACCGTTCTTGGCTAGAAGGTACTGTTGAAATATCCGTTATGAAGACTTCACATAAACGGCCAAATTTAATAAATTGGACTATAAAAGAGAAGAGAATTTTACAGCCCTTGAATTCGGCATATCGGTGTTACACGCCAGAATTAGAATTCTTGAAAGTATCCTTCATTTAGCATACAAACTTAAAGTGAAAAAATACAGGGAAAGAAAATCAAAAGAGGTCAAAGATCTAGAAGATCAAACCAAACGAGAAATACAAACGAGATTTTGCGTTGAATCAGGTCTAATAATAGATACACCTAAATCCAATTTTGGAAATACAAATGATGGGAATACCAGCAGAAGGTTTTTTGAGAACCCAAAATTAGCCTCAGAAATAACTGGCATCAATTATGAGCTGATTTACAGACTAAAAGTCATACTGGAAGCAATTTCAAGCGGGTTCCAAATTGATCATATTGATAAAATATGAAAAAATATGAAAGATACTCTTTAGAAACTGCTCGTCTTTATGTGGACCTGTATGACTGGCAACCTATCATCCCAACATGGCGCAGTTATAATTGAAAAGGCATTATTACCAATCGGACAGCTTTCCGAGGAAGCAGCTGAACCTCGCAACAAACATTTTAGATGTTACCGCCAAGATTTTGCGAGGAAATTTTCCAGGGAAAGTTGTAATCAGAATATTTTTAATCGCCTTCTGGTCAGTTCAGATCCTCTACTCAGTAGCATGCGAACTATGAGAAAAAGGAAACATTTTTACCTGAAACTTTGTCCATGTTGGTATCTGCGGAATCCCATATAATATCAGAAAATTCATCAGAGAGCGACGAAAAATGAAGCTTAATATTATTATGTGGTTTATGTTTGTACAATTTTTTTTATTTTTTATTGGAGAATATAAATAATTTTTGTAAAACATAGTTTTTTTTTATTTACGTCGTTTAGATACCAATTAAGCAAAAAAATAATTTTGGCCGCGTAGATCGGGCAAATACCTCTATGTGCGCCGGCCCTAATAGACCGATGATTTTCCAATTTGAAACATAAATAAATTATAGTAGAATGAAACCCATTGTAAAAGGAAGAGAATACAACAAAATTGATAGGAAAAATAAATTAACGGCGATCTGAGGTCGGGAAGTGGGAAGGGGGGGGGGGGCTTTTAAGGGTAAAAAACGGTTTATCTCGATTTCCGGAAAAACTACAAGTCCTATGGAAAAAAGTTAAATCGCAAAGTTGTAGGTAATAAAAAGATCTACAACTTTTGTATACACACTCTCTTCACATAACCTCAAAATATATGTGAAAAATTCAAATAACCAAGTTTTTTGTTTTTATTTTTATCTATTATAATAAATCATTTTTTTACACGAAATTTGGTGAAAACTTACCTTTTTGTATCCCAAATACACTGTAATTTTTTTGATTTAAAATATTTATTTTTGCACCTTATTTTGACTTAATATCGAAAATGCAGCCTAATTTTCAAACGAAAATTCTCACGTCAAAATATGAGCTTTTTTAAAAAAGTCTGTTGGTTTCTTGTTCATTGAATTCTCTACTTTCTGATGGTGTAAAAAAATATATACATTACTATGGTAAATGTGCTCAGAAAATGTAAAGTTATAAGTTAATATTTAATAAGTCATATCTACAATATTTTGAGAAAGTTGTAGAATCTTCTTTAAATTATATGCGTAGATGCCTCTTTATTGTTATTTTAATATAACTTATATACCTGAGTGATCTACGGAAAATTTTAGCCCATCATAAAGAAGTGGGGAAGGGGCTAGGTGGGTCTGGGCCTTACTACCTGTTATTTAGTAGTTCGTTTCTTTGCATTTTCTGAGCACATTTACCGTAGTAATGTATATATATTTTTTACACCATCAGAAAGTAGAGAATTCAATGAACAAGAAACCAACAGACTTTTTTAAAAAAACTCATATTATGACGTGAGAATTTTCGTTTGAAAATTAGGCTGCTTTTTCGATATTAAGTCAAAATAAGGTGCAAAAATAAATATTTTAAATCAAAAAAATTACAGTGTATTTGGGATACAAAAAGGTAAGTTTTCACCAAATTTCGTGAAAAAAAATGATTTATTATAATAGATAAAAATAAAAACAAAAAACTTGGTTATTTGAATTTTTCACATATATTTTGAGGTTATGTGAAGAGAGTGTGTATACAAAAGTTGTAGATCTTTTTATTACCTACAACTTTGCGATTTAACTTTTTTCCATAGGACTTGTAGTTTTTCCGGAAATCGAGATAAACCGTTTTTTACCCTTAAAATCCCCCCCCCCTTCCCACTTCCCGACCTCAGATAGCCGGTAATTTATTTTTCCTATCAATTTTGTTGTATTCTCTTCCTTTTACAATGGGTTTGATTCTACTATAAATTTATTTCTATTTTTAGCATTTTCAACCGGATAATCACCGGTCTATAATATGTACGTCTTTATGTAAAAAATTGTAGACTAGAAATCCTTTCAATAGTAAATAGATATCGGATTATGTGCACTGATAAAATGGCAAAATATATGTAATAATAAATACACCCAACAGTCAGGCAGGCAGGCAACATACATAGTCCTAACCCCACAGTAAGATACGAGTCTTGTGTCGTGGGTATCAGGAACTACTAGAATTTTTCGGGCTCACAACACCCAGACCCCGAAACAAATATTTGTGGATCACACAAACATTTGTCTCGGTGCTGGGATCGAACCCACGGCCTCTCGCTTCACAGCCGGTTACTTGCCAGCTGCGCCACGGAGGTCGTCATAATAAGTTTAGGTTAGATGGACGTTACTGGGCAGAATTTGAAATCTGTCGCAGGCTGCAGTTCGTCATTGTTCCTGCTAAACGATTCACGATTCAACACTATGTACCACGAAATATGCACGATCGGTGAGAAAGTATTATTTAGATTATCCAATAACGCTATAAATATGAGTTATATGTATTTGTAAATGATAAATCTGATGTCCAACAATAACTTATTAGTAAATACCAAATTTTTGTTTGCATTTTTGTTACGTTAAAGATTTGCGAACAAAGTACTAGTTATTACGTATGCGGACAATGGAATCACTTAATAAAAATAAATTGGACCCATGGCGTATATTTTCGTCTGGAACGTGGGCGTGTCGTTTACGACGTTCGCTATCCAGCGCCGGACCACAGCATGTGTTTATTGCGGTGCCCGTAAACGCTAGCTTTATAACCTCTGCAACTGTCTCCGTAAACGGTCTTGCGGAGAGCGACTCAAAATAGGCTCGTAAAAACAGAACAAGTGCTCGCCATACGGCTAATTAATCCCTTTGGAGTCAGCAAAGTCCTATGCGCCTGCAGATAGATGCTTGTCTTACCGTCGATTTTAAATTAATCTATTAACGATATATGGTGGTACCATACTTTTAAATACAAGATGATTATTTATGGTGATAAATTTGCCTAAAATAAATTTGCCTTAATGCTGCACACATACATACCCAGTTTTTTCATATACATTATTATTTTACAAATCACACTATTTAAAGGGATTAGACAAACCACTTGCAAAATGTGTGCAAAATTTAAGCTTAGTAAAAGAATTAGAACTGGTTTAAATTCAGTTGCAATATTTGACCCATACCTAGCAACAGGCGAAGTGAAATAAAAGCTGATGAAATAGCTATGATATCAATCGATTTTATTGCGTTAATCGCCGTTGCACTACTTTAAACGCGTAGCACCTTCAAGCTCTCGAAATTCTACGAGAGCTGATAATATTATGATGTTTGCTCATTCTACATTAGTTTCTTTAAAAGTCTATTTGTAACATGTATGCGCAAAAAATTTAAAACCTAAACCAGAGTCTTACTTGTTCGTAATGTTTTTTAACCGTGTACGAAATCATTAAATTACAGTTGCGAAGGCTCCATATACTACGATTCCTTCCGACTTCCCCTTTAACAACTTGTCAATAAGGAAGTACTATACATTAAGGCGTTTTATAATTATATAAATATTATAGGAATAATTCACTAAAATAATAATCTTAATTGGCAATATTGATAATAACCCTTCACAAATCTACATTAATATTATAAAGAGGAAAAATTTGTATTTTTGTATGTAACAACATTAGAATCTTACATTATCCCTGATGAACATACTGAATGAACATGATGAACATGCTACTATTTATCTCGGAAAAAGCAGAGCACGCGGGCGGAGCCGTGAGGAAAAGCTTGTCATATATTAAAATATTTGCGTAATGATCTCCAATTAAATTGGCGTCTGCGTCGGCATCCCTTTTGAAAATGCCTACGCCACTACTAAATTATGTTTAATTAGATATGTTAGGTACGTTACAAGGTATAATTAAGGGCTTAGTAGTGACCTTAATCTGGGATTTTATGTACGGAGTACGTCATACATTACCGAGCTGTACTGAGTCGATGCGAACACCGAGATGATTATAATCATAGTATAATACTATAATCAGTAATGTAATAATGTGATGAGTGCGAATATAATCTAGGCAAAGAATAAGAGAATTTCGTTGTTATTAAATAAGTAAAAGAATGGTAGCCAACAAGCAGTGTTTTATGATAATTAGCATTTCAGTATGAAGGTTGAAAATTTTAATAGAATAATTTGGAACGGTTGTAGTACTTTATCCTACGTTACATATTCTAGTTCATATATTCTTACAAAATTACCTCCTTGTCTATTACATAGTTTGTTCTTCGAAATTGTTCTGATATTTATTTTAGTACGTTTCAGGGTAACGAGAATTAGGCACATGAGGAAAATAATTGTAGCAATATGTCCATACATGTTATGCTCAAGCCTGTATTCCGAACCTCTTAGTTAGAGGTGTAACTAATGCTCCATCGTTCGCCAAACTTATTTCTGTCCTATATTGTGATAGAAGGTAAACCTATCCCGATACCAGGTAGAAATACCAATCCCGAGCAACTCATGTGTGATTTTTAATTCAAAAACTCAAACACGAGTTTTGATTGCCCGGCCTGGAACGTGAACCCAGGACCCCACGATTTCTCAGTCTGAATACGCCTAGATCAACCAGGTGATTAATAAGTACCTGTTGTCTTTCCTAGCAATGCCTAAACTAACCTTACATTAGTGTTCTGAAATATGGAAAGTTTGGCAAACATTCGCCGTATCTGTCGTCCAAATGCGTGCACTTTATGATCCAACTTTAATACCGCGGAACGGCATAGATCTTCATCATCGACTATCGCTTACGGCGTGATGCCTCCCCAGACATTGTAAGTGACGATATAAAGTTTTTCGATAAACGCGCCGCGGTTGCACGCTAAATAAACCCGCTCCAATCTGGCCAAAAACTATATTCATCCCTTCATATTGGACGGGACGGTGAAAACTATTTGTCCCCAGCCGAGAAACTTTTTGTTCAGAAATCGCGTAATGTCTATCGAATCAGTATTTCGTGGATATATTTTGCTAAGATCATCTTTTACAGTGTATGTTTATTGAAGATTTTGAAACTTTTGCTGTATGGAATTTTATTAGACATGAATTGTCTTGGATTGGAATTTGTGACCGGTATGGCTATAAGTTCACCCCCGTCACGTCATGGGACGGAAAGATGCTCGGCGAAACTTGTGTGTGGCACTAATTGCAACTTTGCCTACCACTTCAAGGATAAAGGCGAGAGCTTATAAATCTATACTAATAATAAAGCTGTAGACTTTGATTGTTTGTTTGTTTGTTTGTTTGTTTGAACGCGCTAATCTCAGGAACTACAGGTTCGAATTGAAAAATTCTTTTTGTGTTGGATAGTCCATTTATCGAGGAAGGCTTTAGGATATTATATAACATTACGCTACGACCATTAGAAGCGAAGCATCAGTGAAAAATTTTGCAAAAACGGGGAAAATTATTCATATTTGAAGGCTTCCGTTGCTAAGCTACCGAAATAATATTATTTGAAGGCTTCCGTTGCTAAGCTACCCAAATCTATACTAATATTATAAAGCTGTAGAGTTTGATTGTTTGTTTGTTTGTTTGATCACGTGGGCGGAGCCGCGAGCAAAAGCTAGTAATGTATATATGTGCTGAAATGAATTCCATTTATGGTATTAGAATAATTACTCAAGATTTTTTTTGTTATGCATAATTTCACTATCTATTTACAATAACGTAAATTATTTTTAGACACTCCAGTGTAAATAAAGATTTAATTGAATGTTAAATGGAAATAACGTATTACATGTTTCCAAACGTATTAGCAAATGTGTCTAAATGTTTGTGTGTATCTCTATCACGCTGAAATCATTAAATATTTATAGAAAACCTACTAGTGTGGACTAACTAGTTCATACGCGTATCAAATATGTAGATACTATTTTGTAATATGTAATGAATTTGAATGGAAATTGATATATTTATTGCATTTAATGATTGCGTTAGGAATACGAACTCTGTAACCTTTTTTATTTTTTGCTTCGAGATTTGACATTCAGACATTGACATTATTAACGTAAACAATGAATGTTTTATTTATTTTAATTTTATGTATTTGTACACCCACATTTCAAGCAATACATTATTATATATTTTAATATTGAAAACGGTTGGGCCGCTTTAGCTTATTACATTATTCGTAATAATCCGAATAAGGTTTATAGGAAAGAAAATCTGGAAAAGTTGCCCTAAATAAATTTAATTCGCGAAAAACTGAAAATGCGTTTTCCATGGCATTCAGTATGAACTTAAGCCCGAATCACAAGTCGAATAATGAATATGTATAATTCTTTTTTATTTTGTCCGTTATGGTTCAGGAAAATATTTCACAATCACAAATCGTTACGGTCACAAGTTAAGTGATAGAGCCACGCTGTAGACAGTTTTGTCTACAGCATGAATGAGCTGGCTCGACCGGGTCGTCACCAGTGTCTCACAGAAAACCGACGTAAAGTAGCGGCTTGCTGTTGCGTTTCGTACGGTGAGTGAGATATCCGGAAGCTCAAATCCCCTCCCCTTCCCAATCCCTAATTATCCCTTTCCTTTAAGGTCGGCAACGCGCCCATGATTCTTCTGGTTGTGAGCGTACATGGGCGATGGAGGTCACTTACCATTGGGTGACCCACTTGCTCGTTTGCCGGCCTATGCTATAAAAAACGCCTAAAAATAAAAAACGGAATATTTTTTTTATAATTGGAAATTTTTGTACGCCTAGAACGATTGAGGTGATATTCACGCCAAATATTTGTTTTGTCGATATATTAGTTCATAGCTACATGCTATGATCACGGAAGTGGAGCAGTAGCATGCAAGCGGGCGAAACCACGAGGGACAGCTACTATATATTTTATAAATAGCATTATGCACTCCTTCTCCATATAAATTTTAACTATGTTTAAACTAACACTCCTTGCGCGTGCAAAGAAAAAATAAAAGTATAGAGTCAGCATTTAGAGTATATTAAATACTTTCATCGCTATAATATCCATCAGGGATAAATCCTTTGTAACTATATGCAATGTACTACGTCATTTCAACTTCTCTCAGCAAGTAAATAAGTGGGTAAAACAGGAAGTAAAACATAGGACCTAAATTGAATATCTTTTAATAGACAGACACCATTTTGGAATATATAATTGTATTCAGTATAATAATATAACGTACATAATATAAGTATACACGGTGTAATACCATTAAATAATTGTAAAATAAAAATACAGAAAAAAAGTCCAGATTTTTTACTAGGGATCAATGGGGTTTTAATTACGCCTTAAGTGTCGTTAGGATTAGGATGAAATTTGGTACACAGGTGAAACATGGATTAGGTCATAGCGTACTTAATATATCATAAAATAAATCTAAAAGATACAAGCTAGTAGATCCTTGGTATGCGAGAGGCTGACTCCACCGCTTTAGCTACTTCTGCCGCCAAGCTTCTGTTTATAGAGCTTACCATCAGGCGAGCCTGCTTGTCTCGTCATTAAAGCAATTATAAACCAGAAAAAAATTAGGTAATAAATTTCTTCGCATTCCGTTAACTTAGTAGGTCAAAGCCATAGAGCATGGCTTGCTTCCAGCTTCCGGAAGGTTTCACGTTATAGTATGCCATAAGATCCTCTGTTCCCAATACACAATTTGGAGGGCAAGAAAGTCCAAGGCCGCAAGAAAGCGGCGGGTCAGCGGTGAAATTATGCAAATCGGTTTTATGATATTTTCAACGACACCGCGGCGACCTACTAAATATCCAGTATTTTTGACATGTATGGCTATTGATTAGCATAAACGGTAAGGTCTTGTTTTTGTTTTCGGAGTTGGATATTTTTTTTTTGTCGGATAAGCGCATTATTGTGAATTAAAAATTTACTCATAGAATTGCCGGCGTGTATTTTTCCGGGATAATAGTAATCTATGTCCTACGTAATCCAGGTCATGGTCTAGCAATGTGCCAAAGGCATTCAGCTATTAAGGTGTGATTTATGAGTGGCAGCGCCACGCTGTAGACAGTTTTGTCTACAGCACGACTGTCTCACGGAAAACCGACGTAAAATAGATCTGTAACATCCAGACCGGAACTTGACTTATTAGTGAAACACATAAACATTTGTCTCAATGCGGAAATCGACAACATGACCTCTCGCTACAGCTGGCTATTCGCCCACTGCGCCACGGAGGCTGTAATGTCATTCACAAGGTGGTAGCTCCCTCTTATACGAGGGGCCATCTGGGTTGATACTACCACTTTGTCTATTTCTGCCGCCAAGCAACAGTGTGTAAGCACTGTTGTGTTTCGGTTTGAATGACATTGAAGCTAGTGAAATTACTAGGCATAATGTGACTTAACATCATATATCTCGCGGTGACGTGCGCAGTTTTATGCCATGCAGTGCTTTGTAATTCAAAGTTCTGTGTGGTGTTGCTTCTGTTTAGGGGCAGGCGTGGCGCTTACAATCAGCGCCTTGCTCGTCTCACCATTCGATCAAATAAAAAAAAAGTAATTTCATCAACATTTTAAAGTAGACCGTTCGCAGCGAATATCGAAAATCATCTTTAAACCGTTTTCTAAATTTCCCAATCCCGATTACCGTCACGACGACGCGACGCGACGCGGGGATACAATATTCGATTTTTATCCTAATTCCAACATCTAATAATTTAAGGACGATCAATCAGGTTTACGTTACATTACACCTCCGCCAATTTTGAACATCGTACATTCGGCCCCATCAGAAGAAAGTACAGCAATTTATTTTGAACCGACGAAAATACCGGAGGAGGCTCTCAATTCCACACGTACACAATTATTTTACATTTTTTGAGTGGCAGAGCTACGCTGTAGGCCATTTTTACAGCATGACTAGGCTGGCTCGACCGGATTGTTATCACTGAAAATGAAAACCGACGTAGAGTATCGGCTTGATGCTGAGCTTCGTACGGTCAGTGTGATATCCGGGGGTCTAAATGCTAATGCAATAAAAAATATATATCAAGCGAATTAAAGTTATATTTAATATATTTAATGTTATTAGTTGTTTTGTTTATTAAAGTTGTTTTAAAGTTGAAGAAAAGATTCCACCGCTAAGGGCCTCAAAGACTAAAACTACGTAATTTAAAGAACGTTTTTGATGATTCTTTCACTAAAAGTAGTATAATAAAAACTTACTAATGAAAATAAAAATATATTGCAAAAATAAAGTCCACACAAAAAATAAATAGCTAATAATAAAATACGATCGTAATCTACTCTTATTTAAATCGGTTATCAATCATAGAAAAACAACAATAGCATCGACTCAAAATCAGCTTATATTACAATCCAATTTGATTTATACAGGGTTAATTTTAAAACACCAGCAACCTCGCAGGACCAGATAGCTGACCCCATACGGAACAACTTTTGTTCTACGAGTTTGTATATAACTCAATATATTTAAAAAAAAATGATTTTACAAGTTTTTGTTGTGTCCTATTTTTCTTCGTAGCGTTCGGCGTGCGCGCGCGACTCAAAGGCGCCGCTCAGCTGGCTCGGGCGATGACCTTCAACGCTAGCCCGGTTCCCCACGCTTCGCGTGTTTGCTTACGTAATCTGCGATGCGTGTAGGTAACATTCAAGACGGAAATTAAATGAATACTTATTTTTGTATGAAAATAAAATCTAACAAATTATCAAAAGTCGTAGAACAAAAGTAGTAGCTTATAACCTTAGGTATCTACCCCTGCGAGGTTGCTGGTGTTTTAAAAATAACCCTGTAGATTTACAGTTCTTTGAGACAGTTCTATTTTTGGTAAAAAAAATGATATGATAGAGTATTGAAATCTGAAATCGTGTTACTGACACAGGTGAGATGGAAACAAGTAACAGCGTTAGGATAAGATTTATGACTAGATTCGCTTTTTCACACCACACGTACAGGAATAATTCCCATTGTTTATAACGTGTACATGTGTTACCTAATCAGATTTGGTGCTCGCAACAGAAATTGCCATTTAAATCATGAGTGTGAGGGCTTCGCAGGTTTGTAATCTCATCTAGTGCGTAGTGGGTAGATAGTCATGAGATAGATATGTATAAAAAGCAAAAAAGTAACAGAAAGAATTCGGAACATTGAGCTCAAACTCAAATTAGGGGGAAGAACCTACAGATATACAAGGGCCCCGAATTTTAATATCGGGGGTACGAGAGTGGGGCATAGAGCCCCACAATAAAAAAAAAAAGTGGGACGACTACGGTGAAACGATGTTAGGTACGGTGACGAATAGTGTGGTCGACTGATTTGGGCAAAAATCTGATTAACTGTGACTGTTTCTAGTAAACTTACTGTATATTCTTGTTTGGGAAAGACGTCACCACTGCACACGTCTGGGGTCGAATCCTGGATGGAGAATAATTATGATTCATTGCCAGTATCTTCAACATGACACACCGGTCTGCTAAGTTCTATTTTGTCTTCATTCTCATCCCCAAGATCCTCTAATGAAATTGCACCCGATGCATCATCCGTGCTCCAGGTGTGCTATGTTCCCTTATGAGATTAAGTGAAGAGTCGAAATTGCCATTTAAATCAGGGGTGCGGGTGATTCTCCGCAGCGCTTAGTGTAATTGGCGCAGGTGCGGGCCCTCACCACCTACGAGGTGTCACCGTTCCAATTTCCTGAGCACCCCTCGGCCCGCGCTCCCCTACGAGGCCGTTATTGGATTTTTTTGCAATATTCCTCATTGCGTAGCCGCGTTGTTGATGTACTCGAATTACTGAGGAGAATGGGACCAACTGGAGCACCCTTCGGTCTTCGACGTTTATGTAATTGTGTTTTGTTGTGACGCGTATGCTTGGGAGTATCGGAATTTGTTTTTATAAACATACACATAGAATATGTATTCTTTGTGAAAACTGATAAATGTCTTTGTCAGACATATACATAATATTGTATAGGATCACTGAATTTACTGATGAATTTACCAGTTTACTGATGTCTTAGCTACGTAAGATGTAAACATTATCATATTCTTCTGTAGTTTAATAAAGTAGTAGGTAACTGTCTCACTAACTTCGTCATGACGTCAGCCATGGTTTATACCCCATACAGAATGGGAAATATAAAAGATCGCCGGGTTTCCTCGCATGACATGACCGCATTTACGTCGGCCACAATCTCTGACAACATTGTATTAATTAAACGTATTTGGACAGGTGTCATTTGCCACTTAAATATTTTATGTTGTCATTCAACATTCTCTTTTTGGGCAAGGTAAAGTTAAGTTGGATTACTGTTGATTTTTTTTAATGAGATTGGGGTCAACAGAGCAACGGGTCACCTGATGGCAAGTGATCACCGCCGCCTATAGACACCATCAATACCAGAGGAATTGACGGTCTTTGAGAAAGAAGCTCTTTCTTGAAGGTTCCTAAGATTTTGAGTGGTAGAGCCGCGCGGTGGACAGAAAGACAGTTTTTAAGAATATTCTTTAACGGTTTTAGCTTTTAAAATCGTTAAATCCTGATATTATAAATGCGACAGTGAGTTTCTTTGTTACGTTTTCACACCAAAATCGCTTAACTAGAAGAAGAATTTTGGTACAAAGATAGATGGGACCCTGGAGACGGTTACAGACTTTTATCCCGGAAGAGACTGTTTACGCGGGCGGAGCTACGAGCAAAAGCTAGTAATTATTTATTATATATATTAAAGAAATGAAATTTATAATTTCTTCGTCTTCATGGTATACGTGGCTCGGTAAAATTGCACCATTGATAATACACTCATATAAATAATAAGGTTCCATTCAACTAAATGCGGTTACAAAGCCGAATATTGAATAGCATTCCAAGGCAATATCTTTCATTGTCTTGAATTCAAAGTGTCATTAAATAATATAGGAAGTGTCGGTGTTTTCTATTACGTTACTTTTGTGGGGGAATATCATAAAAGCTCTATTTGAATAGTTCTCTCCCCCCATCGTGATATT
This sequence comes from Amorpha juglandis, assembly GCA_949126905.1. Lineage (NCBI taxonomy): Eukaryota > Metazoa > Arthropoda > Insecta > Lepidoptera > Sphingidae > Amorpha > Amorpha juglandis. Next base: position 4,900,399 of record OX421372.1, on the reverse strand, counting down.
GATAGAAAATGGCTTTACCTTTTACTACGTCCTAGTAATAAACAAAGGAAACGTTTTATATGAAACCGTTTAAGGCTTTAATGTTTGTTACATGGAACAATTAAGTGTTTTTTATTAATATGCTAGAACGGACGCCGCTAATTTTTGTGCTCCACGAATTGCGGTGCAGCTCTGCGACTGCGATCAAATATGCAGTGCCAAAAGACATGTCGCTGAATAAATTACGAAAGAAATACAGTCTTGTGCTTCAAAAACGTACGCAGATAACTTCATGTCGTTAAAAAACGTCAATTAGAAAAGCATCAGTAATTTTATAATGGCTGAATATGCAAAACCGTCTCAATTAAACCAGCTTTCAAACATAAAAATCTCATTTAATTCTATCCATTCCTTAGGGCGCTACGATTCCACATAAAAGTACAAAGGGGTCTAATTTATAACACCCCTCTTTTTATCGAGGGTTAAAATACATCTCTTATTACCTGATAACATAACGAAATGTACAAAAATTGATTGAAGCAGTTGCGGTGCTGCACCGCAGTGCGTGGCGCACAAGTTTTCTCGGGGTCCATTCTAGTACGTTAGTAAGTAATGATTCTAACTTAGTAATGATGGGTATGGGGAAGGAAATCGTAAGTCCTTTTCAAACGTGAGTGAAGGGAAGTGGTATTAAGTATCAGTCGTTTTAGCGGATATAGTGGTATTTCATGTATTTATATTTGATATATGTATTTGTTTGTTGAATGTGTGTAATATATTCATATTAGCGAAAGGTTTTGGATATATTTTCGTTTTGAATTTTCTTGTAATCAAACATATTCGTGGTGTCCTCCATCTTGGCTCAAACTAAAAAGTTCGCAAAATCTTTCTTCTGCCGGACCATTAAGTTGTGGGATAGTATGCCGGCTCACGTGTGCCGGGGTTTGCTTCCTATAATATGGAGTCCTTTAAACGGAGTGTGAAGAATCAGTTAGGCAGGCCGCCATTACCATGCTGACCTGCGATAAAAACATCGCCTGTCGTTGGTCGACACTATTCCTGGATTGCGCTACAGTAGCGTAGTCACTTTGCCGAGCCATGATAAAAGAAAAAACATTTGATCGAACATACAAAATGAATAATGTTAAGTTAATAAAATGTTTGACAAACACTTTAAGCTTAAACGCTGATGTATTTTAAATCTACATAACTCGGCTGTAATTATACTAAAGAGTATTTTAAAGATAATTAAGAACATTTCGAACAAAAATCATTTACTACATTAAAGCGGCACAGGAAAGGGTATCCAACACTGAAGAAAAGGTCTGTTAATCTATGCAAGAATATTAATTATAATTTCAGTGGACACATACCGAAAAGATGTAGGCTAATGAGCAAAATCATTAACGTGTTACAAAGATTTTATTTGAGGATCGCGATTGAAAACCTCATTTAAACTAAGAACGTGTAAGATCTAAGGCCCACGGTCAACCTCACCTGTAAGTGGTACTGCTGAATAAAGGACGAGAAAATAGTGGAACTTGATTCCCGTTGCAGTTTGTGGGGGTTAAACGACGTATCGCCCCACATTATACGAAATCCACCGTCAAATTATGATGGGATGGAGATCCTTGCATTTAGCCGAAATAACGCCAGGCACACAGAAAAAAAGATTCTATCGCATGACAGGCGAGACTGAAAAAATCAGTGGTGAATAATCCGCCATAGTGGCTCGTTCATGCGAATTGCGTTCCTGGAGCCGGTGTATATCCAGTACCTTCAGACCGGCAAAATTCTACCGACCGTCGAGGAACAATGTCTCTTGGTCGATATTATATTCGAACTGTACGACATCAAGTCCAGTGCAGTCATTTTACCGTGCCAGCAAAATAAATATGGAATGGAATGCAGCCCACAGCGCATGCAGCAATTACTTTGGTCTGGGAGGTATAGGTACGCCAAAGGAAGACGTAACTTGCAAGATGAGAATAGAATAGTAAAAAGAATAGTATGAGAATGTAAAACATCTTTTTTATCTAAACCTGATAGTAAGTGCAGTCCAAAAAATCCAGCGACCACCGACGAACAATGAGTTTATTGGTGGTCACCAAAATCATGTGTGTTTAATTAATTAATTTAATTATTTATTTCATTTAATTTTCAATTGTTCTTTAGCATCGCACTCAGAAATGTCAATTAAATTTAATTACATCTTAGTAAAATCTTAGAGTTCTATTATTTCTGGGATACGTAATATTATTTCTGCACTCAGTAAAGAAGTATAAAACATTAACTCGCATTGAGTGTGGAAATTATCAAAATTTAAGAAATTGCTAATTAATAATTAAACTTAACTGACGTCTGAATGTTGCTTAAAGATATAAATGAAAACATTTTGACGCGAGACATTGGGCGGGCGGGCACGTCTCGAAACTATTCGCAGTTTGCCGGCTCTTTATAAATCCACTACATAATAAGGGAACACGACTCGGAGAATTCAAATGGCTCGCTTTTAAATGAGAATACGCAAAGACTGAACAAAGTTTGTAAATAATTTGAATAACTTTTGAATCTTTTTAGGTTCGTTTTATTTGATACGCCTACGCCTGTTGTGACGTACGGACGAAAAGTTTTTGTAATTGTTGCTTTCAAAGTCGGATTCATTTAATAAAATTATTTTATTATTTCTTAGTTCTTTTCTTTTTTATTTCTTATTTTCTATTATCCTGGTCTTAAGCTCATAATTATTAGATATTGTAAAGAATCACTGGAATTGAGTGCCATTCAATAGATTCTATACGTTCGAAAATACCTATCATCATAAGCATACATACTCACTCACGCCTGTAATTCTTGAAGGGGTAGGCAGAGGTGTAACCAGTCCGTACATTTCTCCGAGCTTATTTCTTTTTCTGTCCCATAATGTGATATGGGGTGAGCCTATCGCCATATTGAGTTAAGTTAAACAATATCCTCAAGTCCAACAAAAATCAATTAACAATTTAAACACCACACATACTGAAGTGCATTGGAAGTAATATAATGATATTCGACACTTTAAGGTACGTGACCGAGACGGGGCGACCGCCACACATGACGTGTGTCGGGCGATAGCAACCTGTCCGATGTGACATTTTATGGAAACGATGGCTCGGTCATATATCTCAAAACTACCTATATCAGAGTAATTGACTCGATCATTTTTATTTTAATCAATAAGTTTTGTTAACCAAAATCTATTATCGAAAGAATTATATAAATCAAGTGAAAAATTAATAAATTAGAAGCCATTTAAATCTGATGGAATGGGTAGTTGTCAAATGACGGAAAAAGGACGCACTACATGTGTTGTGACTTCACAAAAAAGGTCACGCCTATATTGTGTAGGCGTGGAAAGGAGAAAAGAAGGGAAGGGAAGGGAAGAATAATGCAATGAAATATTCCCAATACGCAATTACCTCTACTTACACCAATAATTAAAATAAGAACAGCGGCTTCCTATTTTAATTTTGTTTTCAAAAACCGTTTCTTATTTGTTTTGTCTTCGGTTGCATATATTATACAACAATGGATAATATTAAACATATTCAAGTACACTATTGCATACAAAGCGAACGTGTCGCTGTCTTTTTTCTCGGTCATTTGTAAAAGATTTTTGTTTAAGGGCGCACCTTAAACAAAAATCTTTAACAAATGTGCTCTGTATAGAAATCGCAATAAATTAAACACTAACCTTTCGAGAGGAAACTTGGGTCGCTTTCAGCTCGATTGGTGGAATAAATTATTCAGAGAACACTGGGGACTGGCGACATTATTCATTTGCAAGATTATTGGGTCACGCGCCTCATTGTCCCGTCGCCTTTGATGTGATGCCGAGTGATTACTGCACAATGGACGACGACTATTTGATACCTATATTGTGCGTTCGTCTTCCCTATATTGTTATGTTTAATGCAAATTATAATATACTAGCTTTTGCTCGCGGCGCCGCCCGCGCGATCTGCTTTTTCCGGGATAAAAAGTAGCCTATGTCTTATTCTGATGTATAAGCTATATTATTGTAAGGTTTCATTAAAATCCATTCAGTAGTTTTTACGTGAAAGAGTAACAAACACACATCCATCCATCCATCCATACTTACAAACTTTCGCGTTTATAATATTAGTAGGATTAGTAACTATAATTATATAGTTTGTAAGGAATTGCTGTGGTTTGCCACTAATTGGCACGGTGCTCATGAGAGTGTCTTAATCCACAACACTGGTGTAATGTGGGTTGGTAGACTTCACCTTCGGAATTCTTAGAAATAATTTCCAGGTATGCATGTAACCCCACGACGTTTTCTTTCTAAGAGTCAGGTGTATTTCAGGTGGATGGAATTAAATGCGCCATCTTTGTATCAATAATCCATTCCACTCATCGCTAGGATATCGTTTTTTTTATATATTTCACTCCTAAATGGATTAAGTTTCGGGTTCTAATGCGTAGCTTTGTTCTATTACTAAACTTACTGATACTATATAATATAATACTAATATAATACTTCATATTTGTATTCATAAGCGTTAAACTTTTACCTACAACATTCTCCCAAAGCTCAGTCCCAAAAGTAAGTTAATATTCTCGAAACAATGTACCAAAGTCAAAGCTAGCAAGACGTGTAAACAAAGTGAGGTGACATGTATTCGTGCAAAAGTTTCACGTGGAGTATATTTAAAGCGGCCGCGGCGGAGGGTTATCAGTTTTTCGCGTTGCGCGAGTCAGCTTTAGCACACATTTTCTATCTGAATTCCCCGGCGGGTGATCGCAGGTGCGGGCGGTGTTGCGCTCACCAATAAATAACCCGACACCACCGTCTGCCGGTTTCATGATCAGCGTAATCTATACAGACGTGATGTAGGTGCCTCAGCTGAATATTTTTGCAACAAATTTCGTTTTTCGTACAGCTCGGCGTACGGCAAGCAGCCTGCAGTGCTATAAATGACAAATGCTCCATGCCTGTATTCATATTTCCGTGTACACTTTTGTCGTAATCAACATTTACTTATTTGTTATTATTTACCTTTTGAATGACAAAGTTTTATCGTCCAGTTAACGCATTGAATAGCCAATTGAAGTACCAATTGAATTGCCATTTCACATATTATGGTCCTCCGTATATACATATATATGTCGACAGCATTAATTTTATATTTCGCTGTTTTATATTTTATCCAATAAATAAAGTTTACTTGGCGATTGAAAAATCGGCACATAAATGATTAATTTTTACCCAGATTTTAACTGCCTATTTTACAAATAAGGTGTTTGATGTGTGAAAGCTTTGCCTGTAAATTACTTTAACCATTTCAATATCAATCCTATATTTAGATCATAACATTTTCTGACATCTTAAGGTTTTTTTTATGTTGGTAGTAAAAGATTCTAGTACATACATATTGGTATTGGTATTGGTTGTGGGCTCCTTTTCCCGCACTTAGCCTGTAAAAATTCAGGCCATTGTGCGTGATATCCGTGCCGGCTATAGTACAAGCCAGCCTAACTCCGACCAGAAGCGCAGGATCTTCCTGGTTTCTCCACAGGCTTCTCGGAGTGACCCCGGTGAGTCGAGGATTTCTGCCCGTTGTGCAGCTACACCTTCACATTCCAGGATGACATGGGCAGCTGTTTCATCGACCAACAGACATCCCCTACATAGGGGGCTGTCAGTCATACCTAGAACATATAAATGTTTGTTTAGCGGGCAATGTCCAGTGATGGTACCTACGACTATGCGTAGGGATGCCCTGTCCAAAGATAGGAGGCGTTTAGTCAGACGAAAATCCGGGTGTGGCACGGTTTCCCGGGATTGTCTGCATGTACTAATATTCGCCCATTGATCTGCGTGTTGTTTTTGTGTTCTGTGACGCAGCCATGTCCTCAGCTGGTTAAAGGGTACATACATATTTTGCTATAAACAAAATGTTGTTTTGTTTACTATGCGTCGACACGACTGTCATAAGAAAAACTGTTAAACCGAGAGTTCTAACAAAAATGTAAACAACGAAAAATAAAACATAGATGGTCCATAAATCTGTTGACATATATTTGCTTGAATTCTATTCGTGTCATTTTATTACCATACTCGCGATTTTGCATTACTTTGTTGTCTTCTTTTAGTATATATTTACTGTGACCCAGATATGGCATTTACTAAAAATGTTGATAATAATTACTAAAGTAAATTGTTTTATACTGCTTTTTACGTGTAGGTATATTTATCAAAGAAAAATTACTTTGTTATATATTTACTTGAAGCTCCATTTTTACATGATCTAGGTTTATGTCATTTAATGTTGAATAAGGTGTGTCAAAACGTTTTTTTTTCTCTGGTGGGGTAGAAAATAGAAATATTATATTAATAGAAATTTAATGAAAGATGACTAAAAATAAGAAGAGGAACATAAATAACATGATCCACTTAATAGAAATTTAATGAGAAATGACTAAAACAACATGATCCACTTTCAAACTAATTATTTCTATTCACAGAGAACAAACCCGTGTCAGGATTAACCAATGGTAGGCTTCACTTTAACTGCACTTATATACACACTTAGTATGATTAACTACGACAGAATTACTACTAGGTACTTTAACGTTCAGCCAAGCAGAATGCTGGCTACTATAATAACGACCACGATAATTTCTAAGGTCTTCACTACACGATGACGAAATGCGAACTGTGTTCTGTCAAGTCGTGCAACCTCTTTTATACACAATTTTAGGTGTTACCCGATGACAATTTTATAAACACCATCCGCATAGATTAAAAAAACATTCAAACATCTAACACGGCCTCTCCTGACACTTGCGCGTCCCGAGCACATTAGGTATTTACAGGACAAACAATCGAGTTTAGAAGAATACAATGCAAATGATTCGTTTCTAGACGGAGCCGTTATTCAATGCCACTCCGCACCACGCACGCTGTGCCGTATTCTTCATCAGAATCGCTGTCGTTGCACTTCAAAGCTTCCATCTGCCTGCATGACGCACCCAACGAGCATCTCGCACCTCCTGGGTAACAAAAATACACGGCAGAATCACATAGCTCACAGTTACATACAAACATTTGTCTTGGGTGCGGGAATCGAACCCGTAGTCTCTCATTTCACAACCTGATGATGGCTATCCGCTGCATGGCGGAGGTCGGCTTATCTGATCGTACCATGGGTATAACCAAGTGACACTTTCTTATACAAAAAAAAAAAATCAGTAATAAACAGCTAGTGTTTTATGCACCGCTTCGACCAATCCTGACTAATTTAAACAATCACTGCTGGGGTGGCCTTTGTGAGAGTTTCAAGCTTTATAAAAATCCTAGCTTGGGATTCGTCATTAATTTTACTCTTAGAAATAAAACAAGTGAGAATTGGTTCACCATGGATACACATCAGTCCTTAGATGTCTTCAGCAAAGTGTGCAGCCAGGCTGCTGCCCGTCGCTGGCAGACGGCTGCTGCCCGATGCTGGCAGACGGCTGCTGCCCGATGCTGGCAGACGGCTGCTGCCCGATGCTGGCAGACGGCTGCTGCCCGATGCTGGCAGACGGCTGCTGCCCGTCGCTGGCAGACGGCTGCTGCCCGTCGCTGGCAGACGGCTGCCGCCCGTCGCGATAACCGGCGCCCAGCACCAGATGTACAAAGCGAGCTCCTTTAGCCGGCTCACCTAGTGTTTCTGCACACCGATTGGTGAACAGCACCTGTGAACAAACCAGGCAGACGGCGTCTCTACTGCCCGGGATAGACTGACGCATCGCTGAATCGCACGTCTGACACTGATAATCTCTGGACGGAGGCATCAGTGAATTTGTTTAAATAGCCTACAGCTTTTTTTTTAAAAGAAATGAATCTGACTAGCGAGTCGAACGCTACAGATTGAAGAACGAATTAGCAACTGTCACGTGACTGTACGACTTGATATCAAATACCAACGCTACACACGACTGACTAAATAACGCCAATACGACTTAGCGCAGCACCAACGCTCCTATGACTTAACAACAAGTTGTTAACACTAGAGCGACTTGGACGCATGCGCTAACGCATTCGTTAGCAAACGGCGATTTGACTGTATGCCAACGCCAGTGTTCGACTAGCGAGACAACTCACTACGAACAGGTTAATCAGTGACTTGACAGTACTTCAACGCATATGTTCGACTAGCGAGACAACTCACTACGAGCATGTTAATCAGCGACTTGACAGTACTTCAACACTCATGTTCGACTAGCGAGACGACTCACTACGAGCAGGTTAATCAGTGGCTTGACAGTACTTCAACGCTTATGTTCGACTAGCGAGACAACTCACTACGAGCATGTTAATCAGCGACTTGACAGTACTTCAACACTCATGTTCGACTAGCGAGACGACTCACTACGAGCAGGTTAATCAGTGGCTTGACAGTACTTCAACGCTTATGTTCGACTAGCGAGACAACTCACTACGAGCATGTTAATCAGCGACTTGACAGTACTTCAACACTCATGTTCGACTAGCGAGACAACTCACTACGAACAGGTAATACTCACGATCAAAACAATGGAGCACACGCCTCTGGGCTTCACTCGCCACGCCAGGGTATTATATGCTGGGTCGTGGCTTGCGTCAACTTCCCGTAGTCTCCACCTTTGCCGAATCGAGTTTTCCATTAGGTAGCTGCCCGGGAGCAAGCGCACATCGCCTTTGATGGGCGAACAAACGCTGACAGACGGCTGCTGCCCGACGCTGGCAGACGGCCGCTGCGCGTCTCGATAAGCGGTGCCCAGCACTACTGGTCACCATTGTTTCTGAAAACAATTACAAACGCAGTGACTTAAATTGGCCAAATCTGACCGATTCTTTTAAACCGTTGGCTATCCAAGCTTTGAACATTTGGTATCGAAGGTTCCTCACTGTTTGCTAATTGTTCATCACAGTGTCGCAAACAATATTAGCACAAATGTTCTGTAAACCAATCGAATTAATTCCTTATAAGATGTCGGTATAATCGCCGCCTTAAATAAAAACAAATTTCTAAATCTTTCATACTGAAATTGTTTTGTAGTAACTCAACCTGGGAATCAAACCCAGAGCCCTCGGTGCATAGCTTTTAAGTGCTATTATTATTATTCATTAGTGGTCCTAAACATAGAACACACTCCACAACGTATGATAAGGTCATTATTATCGTAAGTCACAAGTGATAAATTTTACTGTAACACGATTGTACCACAGGAATTACAGTTTTTGTAATTACCTCAATAATGAACAGAAGCATTTTTCGGTTTTCGAATTTCTCAATGCGATATGCAACAGCGGATATGAAAATATCATGTGAACAAATAAAACATTTTGTCGAGTATCATTTGGCATTTAGAGAAAAGTTGTCTACAATGAATAAAAAATGTTCACGCTGTCATCTTCACGGATAGGCAGAAGCAAAAACGTCTCAACTATTTTTCTTACAAAAATGTATGTTGCAAAGATCTTTATTTATCACAGATCGTAGCCAAATGAAATAGTTGAACATTACACTTTATTTTACGAAACATCGGTTCATTAACCATCCAACAAATCAAAAAGAAATTCGTTCACATCTTCAACAAAATACGATTCCTTTCATTAGGCATTTAGTGCATAGTGAGTACACAACATTGCTCGATAGAGAAATCTGTGTCGCCCCGTCATCAAAACAATTTTATAAAACCTGTAGGTACCGCAAACCACTTTTATACCAGCACACAAACTGGAATGAACTCACCAAATTTGTTAGTTTCTCGATGTATACTTATCACAGTCGTCCGGCAAAACCGCTATGTGAGCCGTATAGGTGAACCATCACACCGTGGACACGGCGATATGGTCCAAATGCCAGTACCGGTGCCACATCAGTAGAACTCGTCCATTATAGTCCTAGGTAAATTCTGATAACAATTGACACACAATTAATGACTTCGTAGGTATAGACACAAGCATGAATGCTAGGACATTCTGCCTTTAGACTTGAACACAATATGAAAGATTTTTCGTATCCATAAGCAGCAAACTAACATGTTCACAATAAATTTATTACTGCCAACAAATTATTTTCAAAATGTCTTGAGACATGGAATTGTTAATAATTATCGGGTAGATAATTATTCATTTACATTTCTGAACACCAACAAATTTAGTAGCACAAAGATTTGATAATAATTATCGGGTAGATAATTACTAATTTACATTTCTGAACACCATCAAATTCAGCAATGCAATGATTTTACACTGAACGGCACTGGACTGCTGCACCATGGATCATCGTAATGATCTCCAACCAACACACCACATCACAATTTTATTGGCAATTTTTGTTCCATCAAAAATCCAATAAAATTGGAACAGACTCACCGAATACCTCGTAGACAGTCGCATTTCATCGCACAGTTAGACATTATCTCGCAATTACCAACACAAGTGCATTTAAAGTTCTAGCATTAGCTATTAAGTAATGCCTTGAAAAATGAAGTATCAAGAAGATGATGATAGGCTGCGGAGCCTATCCCACTTCTGATAATAGAAATTTAATGAAAGATGACTAAAAATAAGAAGAGGAACATAAATAACATGATCCACTTAATAGAAATTTAATGAGAAATGACTAAAACAACATGATCCACTTTCAAAATAATTATTTCTATTCACAGAGAACAAACCCGTGTCAGGATTAACCAATGGTAGGCTTCACTTTAACTGCACTTATATACACACTTAGTATGATTAACTACGACAGAATTACTACTAGGTACTTTAACGTTCAGCCAAGCAGAATGCTGGCTACTATAATAACGACCACGATAATTTCTAAGGTCTTCACTACACGATGACGAAATGCGAACTGTGTTCTGTCAAGTCGTGCAACCTCTTTTATACACAATTTTAGGTGTTACCCGATGACAATTTTATAAACACCATCCGCATAGATTAAAAAAACATTCAAACATCTAACAATATTATAAAAATACTTACTGATCACGCAATTTTCTTTGAACCCTCCGTCATATTTTTGTGACACGCCATCTATTGCAAACGACACTTTTATAAAAGAATACAATTTGTGCAAAAACATTAAAAGAAAACCGTCTCGAGGGTAGGGGACGTTAAAGCTTCATAGAATTTCTATTAAGAAAGTGGGTTCGCTTTTATTGCACTTATGCATAATTTATATAAGCTCATCAGTGTGGTAATAAATGCACGGTCAAGGCACTGCATCTGTGTATCTTCAAAGATATATTAGCAATGTGATAATGTAAGATTTATTCCGTCAATGTATGATCGGCCCGTTGTCTGCTGCTCATCATATATTCATTTATTACTGTATCAAAGTCGAACAAGTTATTTTTCTTGAATCTATCGCCAGAGCGTTCGCCTATATGCTGAAATGTAATTTTATATGCCTAGTTTTTTTATCATGTTATGTTAAAGAAAAGGCCCCACTTTCGCAACCTAAAACATTCTTACAAACGGAGGGTTCACAAAATTAATCTCACTTTTTCTCGTATTATTACAACAAATATATCTGAAAGGCACACATTGTTGGCCGACTCTAAGGATACGTCCAATACCGAACATTCTCCGAACTTTCCATCTATTTCCTATTTTAACACCCCTCTCTGTCGCACGTATGGGCAACGGTAGGTGGTAAAGCGAAAGGGAGAATAGATACAGATAGTGTTAGGGTGTTTTGAGATCCAGCTATGGTGGCCAACCCTTGTATTGCAAGGTCGAGATATTTGGAAATGTTCCAAAAACGGAGGTTCCTTATTTATCGAAGATTTAGCCTTTCAACGCAATGTTGGGATTGGATTTTGTTGTAATGCCTCGTGAATTGGTCGCAGTAGGCAAGTGGGTCAACAATTTTAGCAACATTAGTTACTATCGCGCCCACAAAACGAATATATGACAAATAGCGGTTGCCCATAGCTGCATAATGTAGTCTGTAGGGACTGTTTTATACTCGGACAATTGTGTTAGTGAGTAGTTCGTTATCTCCATAATAACGTGTTTATGCTTTTTCGTGGAAAACATCTGCCTTTTATATTACTTTACGTTAGAATTTATTATTATTCAATTATCACATACTGTATAATAATATAGAGTATGTTAAAATTGCCTCGGTGGCGCAGTTGTAATGTGTACGTGGTACGACTACTGTGCTGTGGTCTCGGGTACGATCCCCGGGTCGGCTAAAAATGATATTAGGTGTTCTATCTCGAAATATTTAGTATCAGTCCTGAGTCTGGAATTGTAACCGGCGATAGGTTCGCCCCCTATCATACCACGGAACGGAAACAAGCTCGGCGAAATAGGGGTTTATGAACACCTCTGACTATCCCTTCGGGGATTATAGGCGTGAGTGCGAATTTATCTATAATAATATTTTAATATGTAGTTTGTTACATTATCTATGTTTTATGTAATCTTAGTAAATCAAATGTAATTAATACATACATTTTATTTAAGACAGCCTCAAATCCTTGCGGTACCTGCTTCTACCATAGATTAGTGCAATCACCACAAGTTTGTACAGTCTTTACTACAAACGTTCTAATTGTTGCTCTGAATATTATTTGTTCATACGCATAAGGTAAACGTCTTGCAGTTCGTCCTAATAATCCACCCTCGCTACAAAATGGCTCTGTCAAGGTAACAGTTCGAACACTACATTAAGCTAAGTCTAATTTAACGTTGTTACATGGCACCGTTTGTTATCAGAAAGGCTACGTCAAGGCTGCCGCTCTTTGTGCGCACTTCCTACTGTTCAGTCATTTAATTCATTACGTTAAAATACTATGATTAAAAAAAATGATATTTAGGAAGATTTTTTTGCGACCGAGGCCTGTAGACCAGCAACTGGAGCTCCTCATGGTAAATTTTTGCTGGTGGTAGGATATTCATATCCGCCCGGATAGCGACCACCGTACACATGCTGTAAAAACCTGCCTGCCTGTGGATCGCGTTCCAGGATTAGCTAGTGTATATCCGGTCCTCCCGAGGGGCTTGCGACATGACTTGATGGTTGATTGGGGCAGGTATAGGGGTGCCGGGTAAAATAAGACGCTTTTAGGTAAATCCTTCTATATCTAAACTATAAATAAATTATCAAAGTTGTCTATTTTTAGTGAACATAGTTTACAAATAAATAATCGTCGAATTAGATCGAATTTTGAGGTCAGTTAATTCATTTCTATATCCAATGGATAGTGGCCAACCTAGTGTCGCAGATTTTAAGCCGCCCGAAGGCTTCTGGTTGGCTTAACGACCGCTTTCAGTTGATAACAGCCGGGACCAATTTTTTACAAGGCCTCCGAAGCACGGACGCGCTCAGTTGAAATACCAGTAAGCGGTCACCCATCCATAGACTGACTGCGCCAAAGGTTGCTTAACTCGCTAATCGTTTACCGATCAATGAGAGCAGCTGGCTATGAGTCGGTTAATAAGCTAGGTATATAAAAATTCGTGTCGCGGAATCCCGAGAGCGGTACAATATGTTTTGATGTAACCCTCCTTTGGCCGCATTAACATGCAGCCCACGCGTTCACCTCAAAAGATTGACTTTAGTGCAAAGTGTCTATAGTAAGCCCCTAGGGTACAATTCCCCTTGGACCGGCCCTCGTAAGTTTTCAATTCAAAAGGGTCCCCTCTTATTTAAGCCCCATAAAGATGCTTTTAGATGAAATGTTCGCATTGTTACAGTGCACTCAGTTGCGCCATTTCGATTTCAATTGAATTTTGTGATTGTTTTGCAATTGACAGCGATTTAAATTGTTTAAATAAAAATTTAATTTATTGTACAATTTACTTTCTATTAATATTGTAAATGTGTAAGATTCGATGTTTGTGAGTTTTTGTTTTTCAATGTTTATTAATCAATCACGCCTTAACGGCTGATAGGATTTGTATGATACTTCGCAGGCAGGTAGATTATGACGTGTATTGGAACATAGACTTTTTTTATCCAAAAAAAAGAGATTTAAGAGGACAGGCCCGCGAATAAAAGCTAGTATATTATATGTTCTAATACTTAATAAATAATAAAATTCAGGGTCAGAAGTGTAAAAGCAGTCATATTTCGACGTGTACGCATAAAAAAATCTTACTTTATTTTTCACCTTTTTATAGTTCCTATTTACGCAACGTTTTTTGCATACAATATTTTTATTGCCTTTATGTGTAGGCAATTGTTATTGTGCCCTCCTTTGTTACGACAGTCATTATTATTTTAGTAGACGTTACACATTAGGTATAAGATACTTATATGATAGGGAATAAAGGAAATATAGAGGCAGAATGTTCACTATTTAGTACCGTAGTAGAGTTAAAAGCTACAGTGGTGTTCTAATGAAATACAACCGACATTATAAATTCGACGCTCGTTATTATTTTAATACCATATGTTGTAGTCATATTATACAACTAGAATAAAAAAAAATAATAACATTCATTCGTTTATGTACTTCCAATTTTCGTTTAGTTTTATCATTATTCCTCATTCGTGGAAACTTTGTTGGATTAAGAGCTAAAAATATTACACGTACCTTTAGTTATATTTTTTCTGTATGTTTCCCAAATAAATAAAATAGAATGTACGTTGGTATTACAATTAAAGTCATGCTCCGGCAATCTTAGATTTCTACGAATTAGTACGAATGTGCTAACACTTTCCATCTGCGCCTCGTTAGGCAGTCAAAGAAAGTTCATAACATGATTGGTAACTGGAACATCATTAGCGTCCTTTATATTTCCCTGACAAATGAAGATTGCGAAAGTGCATAACTTATATCCTAGTATATTTACTAGGATTTAAGTTATGCGCTTTTCCGGACGCCGAAATTGTCACTCCCCTTCCCAATCTCTTAATTATCCCTTTAAGATGAGCAGTGTGTTCATGATTATTCTGATATTGTGGGCGTTCATGGGTGGTAGAGAGAGATCACCATCAAGTGGCCCACTTACCCGTTTGCACCGTATACTATAAGAAATATTAATACGAATAAAAATGGTAACAATCTGCGGACCGATTTTCAATTATGTAATATGTTCGTTTAAAAACAGCAATCCACTGCAGGCAAAGACTGCAGGCATGTACCATGTAAATCAATTTATCGTGCACGTGAAATTGTCGTGATAAAATACATTTTACGTTTAAATGGCGCGTAAAAAAAACTTTCGCAGAATTTTACAAAACAATTTTATGTAACGTGACCCAAAAACCCAGTGCCACATACATATCATCTAGTGCGTGAATTGAGTGAATGACGACTTTGATGTCATCGAAGATGTGTGCTTAAACAACTTGAACCGTACCTCAAAGGTAATAAGGGTTATATTTCCGTAGCAAACGTATCAAGTTTTTGGAATTATCAAACGTAACAAAACCACACTTCATTCACTAGTTGACGCCACTCTTATGTCGCTGACGGCAACAGAATACTGATTTCGGTTTCCCAGAAAAGGCTGTAACACGTTATTTCATAACCGAATTGTTTGTTTTGTACCTGTTCTTGAAATCTTAACAGTGTATATGATATGTTTTTTTATTATAAGACTGAATGACGGAACGAGCAGGTTGCTCGACTGATGGTAAGCGACACGCCTGCCCATAAACAAGACATAGAACTTTGAATTACAAAGCACTACATGGCTTACTTACAAGGTGGTAGGTCCCTCGTATGTGAGAGGCAGTCTGGGTTGGTACCACCGCTTTGTATGTAACGAATAAATTTAAAAACTACTGAACCGATTTTATAAATTCATTTGCCTTTAGGAAGCTACATTATCACTAAGTAATATAGGCTACTTTTATCCCGGAAAAAGCAGATCACATCATCAGACAATACATAAGATAAAACAAATGTAACAACGAAAGAACACAAAGAACGTTCGAAAGAAACATTTGTGATTTGAGTAGGTGGCGTGACGTGACAAAATCACGATGATATTTCATTGTGATTTTTTTTGTAACTCAAACGACAGTCACGGCTATAGAAAAATAACGCTTTTCCCAAGTCTAGACTTGGAGACGGGGTTTGATCGCGTGTAATAGCTAAAATCTTCAATCCCCACGTGTCTCGATTCGACGTTAAACCCTTAGACTTGGTTATTTTTATACGACACCAATCATTTTTATTCTGTTCATAATAATATCAGCCATGTATTGTGCTTTCGCATTGCTGGGCACGTATTTCCTCTATTATTAGCGGGAATTATGCCTTATTCCACCATGCGCTGGCGGAATTTGGTTTGATAGACTTCATATATCTTCGAAATTCTTACTCTGTTTCATAAGATTAATTATTATTAGAGATAATTTAGATTCAACTCGCATTACACCAATGTGGTGATCGCTTAATAGGGACGATGTTGACGGGTATCATCTGGAAGTGGTGTTATCGTATATATCCTGATTCCTTATATATAAGTACATAATTGGCTGTTGAAAATACACATAACATAGTTCTCATTTTTTTAAGGTTACTTACATCTACATATACACAGTTTAGGTCTTAGGTTGTAATCTGTGTCGGAATTATTAAGATGTGATATGGGTGATGTTTACAACTTAACGCGCCTTAAAAATATCTGAAGACATAAAAAATTAAAGAACAGGTTCCTGACATGTTAAATGTTGAAATAATGTGTAAATGTCAACCAATATTTGTACCTAAGGTGGTTTTAAGAGTTATACTCCTTTGAATTTTAAAAACACGCTTATAACATATGCATACCATTTAATTTATTCAATCAATATTCTCGCTTGACATTCGGAACGCTTCCCGCGCCCCGAATTGATTTAATGCAACACTAATGGAAACCGCATATTGCGACCTCGGCCTATATTGTTCTACGATTTACGCCATTTTATCTAATGTACATAGCTTTGTATTTAGAACGTACCTGAGATAACGCGAATGACTCATCAACGTGTTTTAAATTCGCCGTTGAACCGCGAAAATAAATCCAAGTGGGTCCGCTATCACACCGTGACGTAAGCCTTGGAACCTCTGCTTGTAATACTCATAACATGCATGATTGCATGGACATACCGCTTCGAACATCTCAAGGAAATTTCGTGGTAATTTTACAATCCTTGGAGTCGAGGATGTGGTCGACAATTTATATAAATTGTGATGAAATCAAAGGTGTATGCGTATAGAATATGGAATTCCGTGTGCCTATTATATGAATTGCTATTATTTTAGGAAACTGCTATTTTGGGAAAATAAAGTATCGTCAGTAATAATTTGTTGGTAATTGGACATGTATCAATTATAAATATCATGCCGGTAGGCAGAAATCTTAGAAGTTATTTATATAAAAAAACAAGATTCGTTTCCGAATACGTGTTATTGAACGGTAATTGAGTAGGTAGATACGTTCCTGGAATATAGAGAACCTTGTTGTGATGAGAGGTGGTTATATAATTTCACGTATAAATTATGTGAGATATTTTGGGCGAAATGTAAATTTTGTTTTCTCCAAATAAGTTGTACGCTATAATATTATATAGCTAGCTAGCTATTCATGAATACAGTATTACAATTCGGGATTTGTAGATATTTAAATAATTTATCCTTATCGTATATGTCGCGGTGTACTCCATGAAGATGTGTCAGAAAGGAGGGTTTTACAACCCTTGATACTTCATTTGATGTAATCAGGATGTAAGGCGTACGAGAGGTCCCAATAATTACGCAGGATTAACACATTATTGTTTATTCACTCTTTTAAATTACTACCGGCTCGGAAAACAATCATAGGTGGCAAAAAGAACCGGCGACAGAAAAATCCACCCGTAACAATGCTGAGAATACACAGACATTTTAACCCGACACACTTCGCGGTTATAAATCACAATATTTACACTCAATTAATTATTCACATTTACACTGTACTTAAATGACTCTAGGCTGCCATAATTTTAGCAGTTCCCGACTGTTACGACTCGCGGACGGAACTCAACTGATCTTGAAATGGCAAGACGCCACTTTATATAGAGGGATTTTCACTATCCCTACTTCGAAAGTAGAATTACTTGGTAAACAACACAAACCACCCTCAAATTATCAATATGAGTGGCGGTACCGACAATTGACGTTATTTAAACAGGTCAATTCAGTGTCCGTACTCTTCTTGATCCGACACGGCCATTCTGCAGGGCGGCGCGTGCTCTGCGCCAGTCACGGTTCTGAAAATGAGAGATTTTTCTTTGAGCTAGGTATCCATTCATAGGTACACTAGCTGATAACTTGTTTGTGGTCGAAGTTGTTGTTGCTACAAAATGAGTCCAAAAAGTTCTGTACCTTAGCATAATGTAGGCTGAACTTATCAATAATAACCGATTCCAACAATCAAGTTATCAGCTGTTATTTTTATACCTTGGTCGTAAACACAGGGACTAACTAAGTTATAGATATCGAAGCAAGTGTGTAATGAAAACAACGTTCATATGAGTATTAAATAATTAGGATTAGCTGTAAGTAGGGAAGTGAGTAAGATATTGGAGTGCTTGTGATGATAAGCAAATATTCTCGTAGTAAGGATGATGCTGTGGTCTGGGCGGTCATGTACGCCGTAGTCCACAGAGGCTCTAAAAAACAAGAAAATGTTCTCGTAGACCGTGTTTATATGCTCCACGCATTTCACACGTTTGCATTTATAATTGATGTGGTCTGGGTGGTCACGTACGCCGTGATCCACGCAGTTTTATTTTATGATAAAGTTCAAAGGAAATGGGAAGGACGATGCTGTGGTCTAGGTCTTATAATGACCGTGGTCCACAGAGGCTCTGAAAACAAATCCTAATAACATTTTGGCTTAACACCATAATCATAAATGATTTCAACATATTGCTCAGTTATTGTCTGGTAAACTCAGAATTTCTAGTTACCAGACACAGTAATAAGTAGGAAGGGGCCGACCAGATTATTTCAACATCGACTTACACGATTGCTAGGCTCGTTCCTGACCATTAGTTTGTATGTTGATACCAGAAATGACCAGAATATCCCTAAAGGCTAAGACAGAGTTAAAAGCTCAGGAATAACTAACTGGAAATTCAATGAGTCGAGAACATTTTTTTTTTTTTTTTCTTTTCTTTTCTTTTCCTTTCTTTGTTTCGGTTAGTGTTTGATTTGCTTTGTTCCGGCCATTCTGCAAGACCACGCGTGCTCAGTGTGGTACTTTGCATAGGCAACTAAAGACATGAATAAGACTTTGTGTGCGTGTGATGTGATAACAAAATATTGTGGGGATAGGTACTTCCATAGTACATCTAACTCTAGTACTTATTTCGTATTTAGGCTCTGCTCACTCCACGTGACAAGAGATTACACACGATGTTAATGTTTATTCCACATGACAACAGTAATTCATAAAAAAAAGGGGTAAATATTCAAGCATTACAAAAACCACTACATACGAAATGTATTTGATCCTTAGAATACTTGGATTTTTAGTTTTGGTTATGGGTCGCCTAAACGAAGCATAACATCTTTTTAATATGGCTTTGGGATTCGACATTAAAGAGAATTAGTTCACATGAATACTCATCTGTCCTTAGATGTCCTTCAGCAGGGCGTGCAGACAAACGTCCGGGCAATTCCTCTGGACAGACTTCATAATCGTCAGCGCCACGCTCACCACAGGAGTTTGTTTAAGCATGTAAGAAACATACAAGAAGAACATTAAAAATGGTTATTACAGGTTCCTGTGTGTCTGACGCATAACTTTTAAGAGAACTGTAGCAAAGATCTAATTCAATTAATCACAGATCGTAGTCAAATACACGAATAGTAAAACATTATTCACATCTGCAATGACATCAAGATGGATTGATGTAAAATGCAATAAAATAGATTCCCTGCATTAGGTTTTTAGCAAACGGTGAGTGCATAGCTTTACTTGACAGCGAAAACCACTTTGATTTCGGTAGGCAATCGCTATAGCGATGGGTCACCACATCTTAATAATTCTACAACATCTGTAGGTATGTAACTTTTCAAAATATCAAGACATTGGAATTGTTAATAAATATGGGTAGATAATTATTTCTGTACACCATAAAATTCAGCAATGAAATGATTTTACACTGAATCAATTTTTGTATGGCACTGGACTGCCGGACCATGGTTCACCGTGATGATCCAACTCATCACATGGCAATATTGCTCAAAAATCCAATAAATTGGAATAGACTCACCAAATTACTTTTAGACAGTTGCAATTCATCGGGCGTGTTCAATAGACAGGCTGTGGAGCCCATCCCACTTCTGATGTCGCGGTGTACTCCATGAAGATGTGTCAGAAAGGAGGGTTTTACAACCCTTGATACTTCATTTGATGTAATCAGGATGTAAGGCGTACGAGAGGTCCCAATAATTACGCAGGATTAACACATTATTGTTTATTCACTCTTTTAAATTACTACCGGCTCGGAAAACAATCATAGGTGGCAAAAAGAACCGGCGACAGAAAAATCCACCCGTAACAATGCTGAGAATACACAGACATTTTAACCCGACACACTTCGCGGTTATAAATCACAATATTTACACTCAATTAATTATTCACATTAACACTGTACTTAAATGACTCTAGGCTGCCATAATTTTAGCAGTTCCCGACTGTTACGACTCGCGGACGGAACTCAACTGATCTTGAAATGGCAAGACGCCACTTTATATAGAGGGATTTTCACTATCCCTACTTCGAAAGTAGAATTACTTGGTAAACAACACAAACCACCCTCAAATTATCAATATGAGTGGCGGTACCGACAATTGACGTTATTTAAACAGGTCAATTCAGTGTCCGTACTCTTCTTGATCCGACATATACATTTATTTGATGTTGATAATACCTACAGTTTGTGTCAGGGATAAACCCAATAAGAATTTGCGGTTTAGGTGGACGCATTAATTGATTGAATCAGTGATGCTTTGTTTATACGACACATATTTGCGTTTCTCTCAACCTGTTAAAGCTTCTATGACTACATCTAGAATATATTAAAGGTTTTTTTTTATTAGTATTAATAATGAGACCAGCAATTCGTTCGCCGTTCGATCGACTGCGTTTAATGGCTTTAATGTCCTTTAAACACGAACACATCAGTGCTTATACATTGTTGCTTAATGACAGAAATAGACAAAGTGGTGGTACCTAATCAGACCAAGGGATCTACCACTTGGTACGTACCTAGACAATTGCCATAACATCGCTACAATTAATTGAATATTAAAATAAGTTTGACCATCGACCGGAATGCTCTATTTTATTAGGATGGTCACTTGTGGCATATATAAATATCGGTAAACGTCGGTGTAAGAAGCGGCGTGATGGTGTCCTAAATTGTTTCAGAGAATAAATAACGTTCCTTATCTTTGCGCTTTCATTCCTGTTTATGTCTTTTTATTTTTTGAGTTTACATTGTAAGCGCGTTCTGCAATATGTCAACGCGGTGCCTTGCTTTATAATGATTTCATCTCTTCTTTATATTTTCTTGCATAATTTTAAGATCCATTTTGTGTTTTACCACCTTGTTCTAAAGGTTATAGAAACGAAGGTCTCGAATCCCCATGGATGGGGGAAAGTTGAATAGACTTGTCATGGCTCGTTATGGCATAGTGGGTCGATAATCTCCCGGAGTTTACCTGTCGGCTGAAATGTACATTACCGATGTTTGCATTTGCATAAACAAATGAAGCACTAATTATGCACATTCTACGTGTTGATGTTGAATTAGAGGATACCGTATTACGCGGTCCAAAACCCAGCAAATAATGATGTTATTGTTGCCCTTCTCTATCAACAAGTCTGTAAACGTGCATGCAGATCAGGGTGAATTCGCCACAGGGCCGCACGCATTGCAAACATCGATAAAAATGTTTAGTGTATGCGTTATTACATGCAACCTATATTTGATAGCCGTCGTGGCGCAAAGGGCTAGTAGCCTACTGTGAATTGAAAAGGCCGCAGATTACATGTTTTTAGTCCGTAACGAAATAAATCATATAGGTAGAAAGACAGAGGAGTTGGAAAGATAAACTAGAGTAGCAATTAGAAAAAGTCAAACACTACGCATTATTCATTAGGACTTTTTAACTTGTGAAGTTGGCAGAGAGTCCGCATACTTAATTTAAACGACAACGTGTATAAAGTTTTTATATGTTATACTGCCTTAATAATACAACGTGAATTACAAATTACAAAGCCCTGCACTGAACTGCGCTCGTCACCCCGAGACATAAGATGTTAAGTCTCATAATGCCCAGTAATTTATATCCAGCATTTAGGTTCTCGCTCAAGCATTTCAATAATTTACAGGGATGCGATCGATCGTAACACACCAGTGGTTAACATTAGCATGGAATTTTATAAATTCTAGACTTTGATAAGATCCGGTGCATAAACACTCAGGTGAATGTAGCTACCCTTAACTATGACCACACCTTTCTGTAACACGTTGTATAGTTATTAGTTTTTTCGCAGCGTAACGTATAGGGAAGTTGAGACAATCGATTTCTTGACGTAGTTTTTGGACCATTTGGTACAACGCTTCTAGCGGATGTCAAGCATTTAATTATCCTATTAGACGCACATAGGTTATCATTGCTAAGAATTACATAGCTATATAAACACATCCGACGAAGAATAATCTCGTATTTTTAAGCTTTTTTGTCAAGCGTAGAGTAAACATATTTCAGAGTGATACATCGCATTCCCACTTTTAATTATTATACAAGGACCCTATTACTCGTATGTATTTATATTGATATGGAATTGTGTTAAAAGCGATGTTGTACAACAAAAATAGGTAGAGGAAAACGGAAAGATGGGATGATTATACCGATAGATATCTAAGGGATTCAATGAATCAACAACAGATGTTTTTGTCACTAACCCAGGATAGGTTCTGCGCATGACTCGAATTTATAAATAACTAACTCCACTAGCGATGCTTGGACTTTATTTCTTAAATTGTTAGATAAAGTGATAACTATATTTTTATTATATATATTGGCAGTATTTGTTAACTAGTGTTGTTGAATTTTTAAAATGTTTGAATAAGAAATGAGGGTCTGAATAAAATCCAAATTAATGGAAACACTCGCTCGCCTAATGTAATAAAATAAAGTAATAACAGAAAGAATAAATAAAATAAAGGAATAAATAGTAAGTAATAAAAAAGTCAGCGTTAATTTTGTATCTTCATACATTGGTAGTAATTAATAATAAAATGGTGTGTGTCGTGGGACACCAGGTAGGAACGAAGTTCCTTCGGCTAATGTACAATCGACACAAATTGCAAAAAAATCAAATTATCAACTAAAATAACAAAATATGTCTCTTTATTTTTGTTTGACAACATAAAATTACATAGAAATAGAATAGAAAAATAGAAATAAAAAAAAGACGTGTGGCGCTCGGAGACTGCCGCGGTAAAGCTATTGTATAGCATTTTTTATCAACTTAAATGTAATTATAAATAATAACGAGCTAGCGTAATCTTTTAAAAATCGAAGGAGTATTTTTATATACTTCAATTATAACTGGCTGAATGAATTTCATTTTAAATATGTCTCTTTATTTTTGTTTGACAACATAAAATTACATAGAAATTACTGACATTAAAATTGACACATTGACTGTCGCGCCTGCGCACGTCTCATTTAACGCTTTTATTCCACGCATTTTTTCCACGCATTTTTTCCACGCATTTTTTCCACGCATTTTTCTTACGGTTTTACTATCACATTTTTTTCAGTTCGGTCACGCAGCGAAATCCCTATCCCCTCCAAGCCTGCCGTAAGGAACTTCGTTCCAAAAATATATTTCCATATAACACAGGTTTCAGACTTGCACAAAGAATGGGGATTCATCAAAAGCAACTGACCTATGCCTGCCAATTATTTTTTAAACAACCCTTAAGTTTAATTGGATTAAAGTGTAGTGTTCGGCGTAGGGTTGCCTCGGAGGCTGATAAAAAGCCGGGATACATGCTATTCAGCTCTGAGGCACTTGCACTATGAGTGTCGATTGTTCGGACGGCCCGGCTGTACGGCCCGGCTGTATGTTAGAAATCGTAGAATGAGCACACTCTGAAATTCAAAACGCCGCGGCCATGTTTGTAAACTTAGTTTTGTATTTCGAACATTCTAATTAATTTTGTTGAGCTTCATTATATCATTTCAACTCCATGTGATAGAATTTCACAAAATAACATGATTTATTAAACGTAGATTAATTATAAACTAGTAAATATAGTAAGCGTCTGATTTTCGCCAATTAAACACCATCAGTGGTCTTACAGTGTTTAATCAAATATATTGGTTACTAATCCGACTTTATGATCTGAACTTGAGGTATTCGAGACTTTGGAACTCTGAATTCGCATCCCGTGCGTATATAAATAGTACTTCGGAGTAGAGATACTTCAGACCGAGATTTTTCGGATTCGTGTCGGATGCAGTGCATAAACAGTTGAGGATTTTCGACCAAGGAAAGTAAAAAAAGGTAATCATTGTTTCAAACGCCAAATCGTCAAGTGTACACGTGATTGCCGCAATTTATAATCGAAAACATAATAAATACATTAGCTGTATAATGCTTGAACAAGGTTAACCGTTACAAACAAAAATCGACGAGATTTAATCTCCAGAACACTAAATAATGGCTTGTTAAACATCTTTACTTAAACAATGCCGTGATTTTACGTTTTTCCTCGAATATTATGTCACTTACTTTCCAGTTAAGCTCCGAAGTTACGTATTGAAGGAGTTGCCTCGCCATCCACTAGGGAATTTATTTTGCTTATAAAATCGCTGAATCCGCAACCGTACACGATCCGATGCGGGAATGCGGAACAAAAATACCGAATCCCTAAAGATATCCTGACTGTCTACGGAATGCAGTCTAATTCCGTTCAGGAATTTTTACATTCCACACTAAAATGTTGTAAACACTGAAGTTGTTAAATACTTTGTAGAGATGTATGAAATAAATACAATAAATAATGCAATTGTGAACATGGATGATTGTTCACTTCAAGATTGTTCATTTTATCGGATTATTTATAAAAAGACAGGAATGAAACATTCGGATAAAAATAAATAAAAAACTTACTTCTTCCCTCTCCGAACAGGGAAGAAGCATTTACACAGACTGGCATGATTCTGGTGACCACCGATAACCTTTCTTTTTATTTGATTGAATGACGAGACGAGCAAGGCGCACGCCTGATGGTAAGCGCCACGCTTGCCCATAAACAGAAGCAACCGAGAACTGAAATTTTGAATTGCACTTCGCTTATCATCAGGTGTAGTGCAGTCACTTTGCATAATGTCATTAATGTCTTCTACATATTTTATTAATTTAGAATCATTAAACATATCAGGCGTGGTGTTCGTTGGTGCAGAAAAACGTTAACTGCAGCAAGTAAAACATTGCATGAAAATATCATTCTACTTATTTGCGGAGAGACTTTGGCTCTCTCTGCGTATTCTATCGTTTGTTCCACGGGGAGTGCTCTGAGGAACTGTTTAAGATGGTTCCAACATCACCTTTTTACCATCGCACTACCCGGCACCGCAGTAGAGTTCATCCATACCACCTGGAAACGATACGGTCTAGTACCGTACGTTTCCAGCGCTCATTTATACCACGCACGTGTAAGCTCTGGAATGAACTCCCTGCCTCGGTGTTTCCCGAGCGCTATGACATGTCCTTCTTTAAACGAGGCTTAAAAAGAGTATTCCTTCAACGGTAGGCAGCGGCTTGGCTGTGCCCCTGGCATTGCCGATGTCCATGAGCGGCGGTAACCGCTTACCATCAGGTGGGACCGCTTGCTCGTCTGCCTATTATGGCAATAAAAAAAAAAAAAAAAAAAAAAAATTAACCGTCGACTACCAAGATATTCAGTGTGAATAATAAAGTGTGATCTAATAGCATAACGTATTGCAGACTATAATGGTGCTGCCACACCGGTGTTAGAAAATGTTATATAACATTTTATAACACCGGTGTGGCAGCAACATTTAGTAAACATTTCTTAACAATTTGTAACATTTTGTAACATTTTTGAACATTTTTTAACAGCGGGCGGCGGTACTTTTGAGAGCGGCGTCGTCAAAGAAGCCGTCAAAGAAGAAGGGCCGATGTCATGTTTTCAAATGTTATAAAATGTTAGACAATGTTAGACAATGTTAGAAAATGTTAAGAAATGTTATAAAATGTTAGATTTAATGTTAGAAAATGTTTGTAAACATTTTATAACATCGGTGTGGCAGCACCATAAGGAAAACATAGACCAAGATAAAATAAAATGTTAAGATAAACGTAAATACCGGCAGAGCCTGTTGGGAAAGGGTTTCGGGGAAAGATTTGTCGGTAAATATGGATGATTTCCTTTCTATACAATGTATTTGTTTCTGTATCTTCATACCTTTTTATTTTACGAGGGTTGCTGGAGGCGATTCTTAATAGAGAACATTATTTTGCGTTGATTTATGTGCGAGATAGGCAATAGTTGCGAGTATGTTTGTTGGGGTTCCGTATATCTTACTGTACATTACACAAACTATCATCTGACTAAATATCATGAACCTTGCTCTACTAGTTTTTGAGATATCGTGATTAATGATTTCTTATGTTTGCGCGAATATTACTCATTCAAATAAAACTACTTTAAATGGATTTTATCGCGGTTTTATAATAATTATTCCACCCCGTGATTATGATGAAAAGCTTTCGAAACGTCGGGATCAAATTTAATAAAAAACCGCCATAAAATCCGTTTAAATTAGTTTTATTTCAAAAAGTAACATGGACGCTAAAAAACGGCCGCTCAGACGAACTCTTGAAGTGTATTCAATACCATCGCACGGGCAATTCCGTTTTCTCTCGTTTTCTTTCAGTCGGCAAAGAGGTGCATCCAATGGAAATCCATTTATGTCGAACCGTGGCTGCTCGAGTGCATTCAATATCTTTGTCTGAGTACTACTCGCTAATAAAATACCGGCATATACATATACCGGGTAGCTCGGACTCGAAAACCGGGCTCGTTTTATGATTTTAGGCACGTACATATTCGTCGCTTCCTAGTTAGGCCGCGCTTTCAACTAACTTCGGATGTTCTAGGTTGAAATTTATACGGACTTCGACGTTGAGTTTGTGATGAAAGCTAGTAATGTGTGATCTCTTTAAATTCACATTCTCAATGCTTTTCATTTAAAGAATTTGTAAACTCAAACATACATTCATTAAAAATTCAATTACAATGAAATTACTAAATTAACATTTCCGATAATTTTATTTACTAGGCTTTTCGATCAGTAAAATCTATGATGAGTTGGAATTATATAATGAAGTGGAATACGTTTTTTTATATATACTGCCCAGACTTTGTTTTTTATTGACAAATGTACAAATATACAATATTTACCAGAAAAGCATATTATAACTAGGAACGGCGTCATAGACCGCACTAACTGCGAGCGCTATTCTATCTGTGACAAGTCAAAGGATTGGCATTGGGAGCACATATTGTGTGAACCATCGAATATGGAACTAATCTAAAATACGAGCCGGTACAGTGACGAGACAGTATCTCCATTTCTATTAAACCGTTCAAAGAGTCAGCAGCATCGCGGCTAATAAGCATTCAGGCGGCCCTCATTAAGGCACCGCCGAGGGGAGGCTATTGATTTTATTCAACTCTCATAAAGGTAAATTCGACTTGAAACGCTCACTGAGGTATCAAAAGGTGATCCAGTATTTCAAACGCTTCGTGGATATCCAGAATGAATAATAATTTATTATTTAAGGCTCCGCCTGCGGAAATGTCGTTTTCCGGGATAAAAAATATTATTGTCCATATTCGTCCCGATCGAGATGATGGTTCTCCTGTGTGTCAATAGTATTCCACGCAAATCTGTTCAGCCGTTTGATTACCTAGCATCCAAATATTAACATGTATAAGTATGATGATTGGAGTCTACACTATAAACGTCTAAACTTCGAAATAGTATTTAATTTTACAACAATGTGTTAGGGATGTGAGGTTGTTCGATGAAGCGTGTATGCGGCTATCGATGAAAGTAGGTTAAAGTATAAATTACAGTTTTAATCTGTTACGATATTCAATATACGGTCTTTGGAGCCGATCACCTTCACAAAAGTTAGATTCATAATGAATTTAGTATCTATAATGGTAAATCATTCCCAAGTCCAAGACTACGTTGTTCGCTTCATTGTTTATGTATTTTAACGCATCAGATTCTTCAGAGAGAGTTCACAATGTAGAAATACGTTGAAGAACTAAGGTTCTAGACGTCGCGACCACAGTTGCGAAGCTGATATTGTGTTGGGTGGAACACTTGGCCAGGTGGGAGGACGGTATGCGGTCAAGGACCATAACAGAGAGGTGGCCAAGGGCCAAGGCAGGGTAAACTATACGTTGGTCATCCAGCGAGATTGGGCTACGGTATTGTTAACATTGATCCAACTTGGACTTGATTGGCTCAGGACCATGGCGAATCGCATGTAAGAAGAGAAGCCTATCAACAGCAGTTGGATGAAAAGGCTGTAAATGATGATGTTCAACGTTCATGTTGCATAAATTAGGCACATTGTGCATTTTATTATGCAAAATACAATGTTATTTTAGCCAATAGTAAAGTCACCTCACTCTGGTGCTCTATTTATTCCATGGCAAATAGTCGAGTCTCGGCGAGTGCAAAGCGGGCTGCAACAGTAACAGGAATTCCGTGTATTTTATTGAAGTCGCTACCATTACTATATTGGTTTCCGTGGTTCTTTACCTTTGCTTCGGAAAAATAAGATTTCCCACTTCACCATTATTAGCCTTTTCTCGATTTGTTTGTTGAATCTATTTCCAGTATATTGGTTTTATTATTCTTGCCTAGAAGCAACATTGTTTAGTTATTATGATAAGTTCCATGACCGAGTTTAGGAGTAAAGAAAAACGTCGATCACGACTTTATTAATTGATATCGATTGCTCTGTCGTGTCAGAAACTAAATGGACACATTAAATATCAGACAAGTGCTAGTCGGACTCCGTACCGAGGGCTCCGTATCACTGACTTTTTTAATTAATGTGAATTTTATGCTTTCTTAGTATATACGCCTCAATATATGTACTGTAATTAAAGATATAACACAATCTGTAAAAAAACAGTCTGTTACATATAGGTACGATTCAAAAGATAAAAACGTTTAAAGTTAGGTCAGACAGACTGACAGACAAATGACGTAAGCTTAGCAATGCGGTTCTATTAGTATGCTTAGAGTAATAGACCCTAAATTTATGAATTCAGTCATTGCACAAATAACCCTGTCCAGAGTGAAGTGTCTACTCATTTATAATAACAAGTTCGCGGATTAGGACCCCAGCCATGTCGATAAGCCTTACTAGACGACTTTAAACAATAGCTTTATTTGTAATATCTATGTATTATATTTAAATGCCGCAATAGAGAAAGTTTATATGGACGTCCCATTGAATAG
Source organism: Amorpha juglandis (assembly GCA_949126905.1). NCBI lineage: Eukaryota > Metazoa > Arthropoda > Insecta > Lepidoptera > Sphingidae > Amorpha > Amorpha juglandis. Next base: position 4,870,831 of record OX421372.1, on the reverse strand, counting down.
ATTCCAGATCATCATTAATATCAAACTGAATACAATGGGATTTCGGTTACATCACAGAACACAATACTATTTAATAACTTTTGTCATTCGCTTTCTAATCGTCTCTTCAAATATTGATCGCTTTTCAAACGTCGTCTGATGACAATCATAAAGCTTGAATGTACGATTTCGATGTATAATCAGAATATTAGTTACATATACCTATTATATTATATTACTACATTTAAATTTCTGCGCTTCGGGATGTTTTTTATTTCTATTGTATGTAGCATTAAATTTGTCTTTGTATCTATTCCTAGCATCTAACTTTAATTGCCGTTAGTAATATTCATATTTTTAAATAATTATTTACTTGATTTAACGCCTAACTAGGCCTAGTAGTGGCACGTATATAATACAGGGCCTAGTAGTATTATTTGCATTTAGTTATTTATTAACAATAATACAAATAGGAGGATTTATACTGATTGAAATAACACTAATTTAAATTTTTATGGCGGTTTTTCGTCGTATCGCGGATGAGGTCAGTCCACCCCGTGACCACGAAGGCTTTCAAAACGTCCGGACCAAAATTAGTAAAAAGCCGCGATAAAATCCGATTAAATTAGTTTTATTTCAATGTGTAATATTAACAAACATATGAAAGGGGTTTATACTAAATTTTCACAGAGCACATTTTCTGAATCACAAATAGAATTTAAAACAAAGTGTAAAGTTTTCTGTGTTTGAGGATGGAAGGCTCGTCGGAGTTGCGGCATCGGTGTGCAAGTCTTGCGTCCACTGGCAAATGGTGCGAAAAATTATACACTTTACATTCACATCGAGTACACACCCGACTGCATCATACACGGTGCCAGCTTTTATATTAACACTGAGTACATTTGCTTAACATTTTGCGTACATTTCCCTCAAGATATTTTATTCATTTTAACTTCGTTTTCTATCAAAGTTTAATACAATTGTGCCTGTAAATCTTGCTTTAACTTTTCTGACATCAGTCTTGTCAAAATGTATTTGCTTCAAAACTGCTACTTTTATCTCATCGTGTATCTTTAAACGTAATTCTAAAGACGTTGTTAAATTTATTTTCTCGTCAGACAAATCTGCAGTTAGTCTAAAACCAACTAACGAATTTATCTGTAACTTTCAAAATATTTTAATACTAGGCTAAAGCCCATTAAACAAAATTGAAAATGACAAACTAAAAGCAGACATTCGGTACATCAGTACCTATATCATGTGGAGTTAACGACGTACAATATAAGCTTTTTGGACTAGCAGTGACACAAACAGTTTAACTTGAACATGGCTGGTATAAATCCCCTCACCCCGGTCCATCCACCACGCTAATCTAGGTAACGTAAGTGTTCTAGTCTGAGTCGTGAATTCTAGACCGGTGCAAAGCCTAGCCAACTCCCTTAGAGAAATATATGGCTCTTGATTTTCCAATTACGGCCAACTTGGATCTCACATTTCCGTCTGAAGTGATATATTGCAGCGGGCGACATGCGATATGGCTCATGTTCAATGTTCGCCCCTTCAAATGAGATTTTTATCTATATTTCACGACAGCCAACATTTTATAATTTTTTTTTTAACTTAAATTGCGCTAACGGGAAAGGTAAGAAGAAATTTAAGCTGTGTACGGACACACATGTATTAATAGTAATTAGATATAGTTGTGGTAGCGTGAGGTATGTGTTAGTGTCAAATGCAATGTAACATAGATACTTAGTACATACTATTATTATGTATAATGTAGAGGCGGCTGCGCCCGCATGTAAGTAGTATAAGTTTAGTCGCGAATAAACCATCTTAGCTTATACCCGTGTTCTAATTGTACATCCTCAATTAATACGTAATCTAATCAACTCTATTAGTACCTAAAAGCTGCATGTATACTCAGTTCATAGAATGTTGTTTATTAAATTTGAACTAGGTATTTAAAAAATGTGTTTGCAACTCAAATTATAAAAACAATATCTGAGAAGATTTGCTCTATAAATTATAACATGAGATTAAATTCTACATAATATATATGCTAACAAAGGACGTTTTCATTTTTATCGTCTAATAAAAAAACCGCTACGTTTTATAATATTCGTTTAATTACAGTTAAACCTCATCAATCACTTTTGTCAATATTTTAAATACAATAATTTCAAAGATCTACTCTGTACAACAATCAAAATATATGTCACTAAGAGTTGATTGTTTCACACCGTCAGTAAAAGTTAAAGGGTTCATAAGAAAAATGGTTAATATTGTATGAAAGTTTTTTTTATTTTTATTTGTTTAGTCTGTTTGCAACGCCTGTCCATAAACAGTTATAACAGACCCATAGCTTTTAACTACAAAGTACAACAAGCGGTTGCACTACGCTTGCCATTCCTGAAAAGTAAATGCCGGGTAATTTTACTGGTTTCAATGTCTTCCAAATCGGAACAACTTAGCAGAAATAGACAAAGCAGTGTCTCTTACTCAGGTGGACTATCGCAAACGAGGGACGTACCAACTAGCATTTGTTTTCAGTACTAACCATACGTCAAAACTCTGCAGATTTCGTGAACTATATAGCTTGTAACGAATGTTTTAATTATAGCTAACGTTTTGAAGCAATGTACCCTTAACATTGTTCCGTCTATTCTTTCGACAGTTAAACGCCATCAATCATAATGATTTATCGGTAGTTTATCGTTTCTGAAATTTTAATTAACAAACCTTCAGAAGGCTGGTGTATAACGATCGGTTTATGCAAATGTTAATTTCACCTGCCGTTGCGATGATGCTTTTATTAAAAAAAAATGGGTCGTGTACTTATGTACGCGCGTGAGAAGTTATACTTCTTTGTTATTTATTCAATTTAATAGCAAATATTAAAAATTAATATTATTATTTGATGTTCAATTTTAATTTTTATCACAAACTTTTTATTAAATGTTTTTTAAATTTATTTCTTTATTTTGTGAATATTAAATAACCAATAATAAGTATTTAACATTAATAATTTAATAATATTTAGTGTTAATTATATTAAATAAAAGTATTTTAATTTATATCAATAAATAATACATACGGATATTTATTTATTTTTATTTTATTTATTTATAATTCTTTATTGTACATTGGAATATTTGGAAGTAAATCAATTACAATACAAAAGTACAATTGGCGGCCTTATCGCTCAAGGCAATCTCTTCCAGGCAACCATGGGATGGAGATAAAAGAAGGAGTCAGAAAAGGTAGGGTACATAAAAGAAAAACTACACATTTAACTTCAATAATATATACTAAATAGATAGCTAATATAATATACATAATACATATTATATACATAAATACAGTAATAATGAAATCATAAGCACAACACACATACAAACAGCTAGTGAGAGAGATAATGATCCATCACCATTTTTTTAAAAATAGGCAGTGATTTGGCTCGTTTTATCGCGACCGGCAATGCATTCCACAACCGAGTAGCCTGTACAGCGAAAGATTTGTCCATAAAGGAAGTAGAATGCGCCGGCATTTTCAGTATCATGTTCTCTGAAGATCTCAGTGATTTATCGTGCGTATCATTAAGAAATTGTAAGCGAGATTTGAGATAGCAGGGTGTAAGAGGAAAGAAAAGGATATTGTAGAGAAGAGAGAGAATATGGGCATTCCGGCGAAGTCGTATGGGTAACCACTTGAGCTTAGCACGAAACTCGGAAACATGATCATATTTGCGCAGTCCAAATATAAATCTGATACAAAAATTTTGAAGTCGCTCAAGTTTATCTAGTTGTTGTTCAGTGAGATCAAGATAGCTGGCGTCTGCATAATCAAGGATGGGAAGGAGAAGGGATTGTGCAAGCGAAATCTTAGTGGGTATAGGCAAAAGGTTGCGTAATCTACGCAGAGACCCAGCTGAAGCGAACAGTTTGCGGCTCAGTTCTTTAAGCAGCGGTTCCCAGGTAAGCGACTTATCTATGTACAGTCCAAGGTTTTTTACAGTATCACTGTACGGAATGTTGGTACCATCACAAGAAACCATCGGTATGTGAGCGAAGTCTAATTTGGATGTCATCCTGGAGCTACCAATGATAATGACTTGAGTTTTAGATGGATTGATCCTTAGTCCATACGCCTTGCTCCATTCGCAAATGAGACTCAAGTCTGAATTAATCGTGGTAACAGCCTCCGTCACCTTGTCTAATGGCGCCTGAGAGTAGATTTGGAGATCATCTGCATAAAGGTGGTAGGAAGACTGAAGTTGATGGGAAATAGAGTTGATGAAAACTGCAAAGAGAAGAGGAGATAAAACGCCGCCCTGTGGCACTCCGGCAGACGTGTTGCAGTAGGAGGAATATTTGTCCTCGATGCAAATCCGCTGCCGGCGTCCAAACAGGTAACTTTGAAACCACTCAATTGCCGTTGGAGATATGTTAAGAGAGCGAAGTATACTGAGCAACACGTCAAAATCTACGGTATTGAAGGCATTGCTGAAATCCAGCAAAGCTAGGACCGTCAGCTTGCCATCTTCCATACCGGATCTGATATCATCCGTAATATGAACCAGGGTGGTGGTCGTGCTATGACCAGGACGGAAACCGGATTGGAAAGGATTCAGGAGTTGATTTTGAAAGAGAAATGCATTAAGTTGGGAATGGACTAAGCGTTCAAGCACTTTGGAGAGAAATGGTAGGATCGAGATAGGACGGAAATCGGTGAAGGTTAAAGGGTTGGATTTTTTCGGGATAGGAATGATTTTAGCTTCTTTCCAAGCTGTAGGAAACGATGCAGAGGCGACGGAGTGGTTTAGGATAGTTAACCTCAATTATATTGGAGCACTTGAAAAAGTATATAAGCACAATTTTTTTCACTAATATTCACAAATAGTAAGTAATATCAATCAAAATATAAATAAATAAATAATACATACGGATAGTTAACCTCAATTATATTGGAGCACTTGAAAAAGTATATAAGCACAATTTTTTTCACTAATATTCACAAATAGTAAGTAATATCAATCAAAATATTCAATTTAAATCACTACTGAATATAATTTATTAGCACATATATAAATTATAAAGGACATTGTCAAAAATGGCCTATGAATCAACACGCATGAAACATTTACTATAATATTAATTATTATTTATAATGTACATTATAATTATTATTATAGTAAATGTTTCATGCGTGTTGATTCATAGTTTCAATAGAACGGACACTTATTAATTTCGAAAACAATTTAAAAAGTATTCACTTCCGTCATAGTCCTCGGTATTATAATTTTTGGTTCAAATTCGGGTTTTTAATAGGCAAAGGTATTGTAGCTCATACAGCCAAGTCTTTGTAACAACACTCTTAAGCTTCGCATTGTTATGCATTTCGCCAAAGACAAGTGTAATTTATTCTCAAGTCTTCACAACAACGATGAAATATCGTAACATTAATAATTTAATAATATTTAGTGTTAATTATATTAAACAAAAGTATTTTAATTTATATCAACATATCCACTCGACATGATAGAAGTACATTCTACTCTCTTCGCGTTTATGCGAGCCTGGTACTTTTTACGGCAACATGTTCCGAATAAGAAAAAACCTAAAGAGTTTTTCTTTGTCTAAATCGTCATTTGTTTATTAATTACGGCTACTTTCACTCTCATCATTTTTTCTTAACGCGCCTAACTTCATACTGTTAATTTTTTGTGTCACAGGTGCGCGCGCATCTTAAAATTTCACTCTCATCATTTTTTCATAACGCGCCTAAAGAAGTATAACTTCAAAAACTAGCGTTTACCTCCCAGCTCAGTCTGCATAAATTTGACTCTAATATAATTTTTGCCACGGAGAATTTCAATAACGTATTTTTGGATTTATACTATACTAAATTCTAGGTTATGTTTCTCCATAATTCTTTTTTAGTGATTCTTTACGTTATACGATAATTCAGTTACGACTAGTTTTAATATAACGTTAACTTGCTGTGTGCAACAATATTAAGCCTGTATTATACTAGTCCAGTGTTCCATAAAGGCAGCAGTAAATAAATAAATACACCCAACAGTCACACACATAGTCCTGACCCCACAGTAAGATACGAGTCTTGTGTTGTGGGTATCAGGAACTACGAGAGACTTTCGGTCTCACAACACCCAGACCCCGAAAGAAATATTTGTGGATCACACAAACATTTGTCTCGGTGCGGGGATCGAACCCTCGGCCTCTCGCTTCACAGCCGGCTACTAGCCTGCTGCGCTACGGAGGCTGCCAGTCTCTACTAGGAGCGGTTAGGCCTTAGTCAACCACACTGCTGGCGTAATGCGGGATGTTAGGATTTTTATACTTTTACAATTCTTAAGGGGAATTTCCAAGTTTGCAGTTTTGATTTTCTTCACCGTGAAAGTAAACAATCATTAACAATGAACACTTACGTTATTAAGAAATAATAGAAGTGTATCCATGGGGGCTGGAATCGAACCCGCCACGACTGTCTCGACAGTCTATTGCACTCATCGTCATATTTTCACTGTCAATTAGTTAAGTATATAACCTTTTTAAACTATCAAGATTTAAAATGGATTTTTTGCTGCAATTTTTTCGTCAAACGAATTATTCATTTAACTTTTTTCGTAACTTTCTTGTTTTTGTTAAATTTCATTTGTTCCAATTACTTGTCTCTACAAAGTCTTTAGACTGATTCGGTTTAACTTAACAGAGTTTCATTTTCATTTATTTGGAAAGTTTTGCTTTTTACTATAAAAAAAAGTCTAATAACATTATTCCAATGATAATTACGACGACTGTCTGGATTAGTTCATAAAGGACATTTTATTATTACTTTTTCTAGAAAATAGATATTGTAACATAGGTTACCTATTTTGCTCTATTATGTGTTTTTTTTTTTTTTTTTTCAGAGTACGAAGGCTATTCCACTATAGAGAGGCGTGAGACAGGGAGATGTTATTTCTCCGAAACTGTTCACTGCCGCTCTGGAAGATGCCTTCAAGCTCTTGAACTGGAAAGGATTCGGCATCAACATAAATGGCGAGTACATGACTCACCTCCGCTTTGCCGACGATATCGTGGTCCTTGCGGAATCGCTGGAAGACCTGAGTACAATGCTCGAAGATCTCAACAGAGTTTCTCAACGGGTGGGCCTCAGGATGAACATGGACAAGACGAAGGTCATGTCGAATGTCCATGTTATGCCCACCCCGATTACTGTTGGAAGCTCATCTCTGGAAGTTGTCGACGAATATGTCTATCTAGGACAAGTAGTCCAACTAGGCAGGTCCAACTTCGAGAGAGAGGTCAATCGTCGAATCCAGCTCGGCTGGGCAGCGTTCGGGAAACTTGGCAAGGTCTTCTCGTCCAAAATACCTCAGTGCCTGAAGACTAAAGTCTTCAATCAATGTGTGTTACCAGTGATGACATACGGCACTGAGACGTGGCCTCTAAATATGGGCCGTATAAGACGGCTCACAGTCACTCAGCGAGCTATGGAGAGAGCTATGCTCGGTGTTTCTCTACGTAATCAAATCAGAAATGAGGAGATCCGTAGAAGAACGAAAGTCACCGACATAGCCCAGCGGATTAGCAAGCTCAAGTGGCAGTGGGCAGGCCACATAGCTCGCAGAACCGATAACCGATGGGACAGAAAGGTTCTGGAATGGAGGCCACGTACTGGCAAGCGCAGCGTTGGACGTCCACCTACAAGGTGGACAGACGACCTGATAAAGATCGCAGGAAGTCGCTGGATGCAGGCCGCTTCCAACAGGTCGGTCTGGAAATCTTTGGGAGAGGCCTATGTTCAGCAGTGGACGTCTTGTGGCTGATGATGATGATGATTTGTTTTTTAACATTTTGATTATAATAAACTTTATTATATATGAGTACTATATTATAGGACCCAAATAATATATGGTATTTCATTAGTATTTTTTTATTATCTTATATAAGTTATGTTTGACGAAATGTATTATCGGAAGAATTATATAAATCAAGTCAAATATAAATAAATTAGAAGCCATTTAAATCTGTTGGAAGGTGTAGTTGTTAAAAAACGATGCACGACATGGCATGTTACGTAACAAGACGGGTCTCGCATAACGATGCACGCGTGCGAGTGCTTGCACACTGTTCCTTGGCGGCAGAAATAGACAAAGCGGTGGTACCAACCCAGACGGCCTCTCGCATACGAGGGACCTACCACCTTGTCTATTTGTCTTGTCTATTTCAGGCTACGGAACTCGAAACCTTGATTTCTCGTTCCTCAGTGAATTAGTTATCGACGGCACCGATGACTGATATCGTCAAATATAGGTCGATTTCATTACAGCTGGTGGGCTAGACTTAATTATGCTATTCAATAACCCTAGCCTTACAATGTTACTGTATTGCAGTAATTACAATGTACCTACTATGTTTTATGGCCATTTCTTTGTAAGGTTGTATGAAATTATGTTGTGTAAAATCAACTACACTCATCAAATTCCCTATTAACCAAATATATACTTAAACGGTGTCTTTATTGCCTCGGTGGCGTAGTTGTAATGCGTACGCGGTCCGATAACTGTACTGAGGTCTCGGGTCCGATCCCTGGGTCGGGTAAATGTGATATTGGGTTTTCTATCACGAAATGCTCAGTATTAGCCCTGAGTCTGGAACTGTGCCCGGTATAGCGATAGGTTAACCCCCTATCATATCATGGGTCGGAAATAAGCTCGGCGAAATGTGGGTCTACTAGTTACACCTCTGCTTACACTTTCGGGGACTACAGGCGTGAATGCGTATGTATGTACACATCATCATCATCATCAGTCAAAAAGACGTCCACTGCTGAACATAGGCCTCCCCTAAAGATTTCCAGACCGACCTGTTGAAAGCGGCCTGCACCCAGCGACTTCCTGCGACCTTTATCAGGTCGTCTGTATGTAATTGTATGTACACACATATACATATATGCTCAAGCTTATATCCCCGGAGGGGTAGACGACGCAACTGGCTTACCCACAATTCGCCTAGCTCACATGCGTTTTGTGCTTCCGTAGCGAGCCTAATGCCACAATGGACACAGATTCCAATCCCGAGCAACTCATATGTTTAATTTTTGGAATCGACAACCCTAATACAAATTATAATTGGCTGGGATTTGAAGCCAGTACAGCATCAATTTTTCAGTCATAATACTCTGACACTGAACCAACGACTTGACTAGGATATAATTGGAACATGAACCTTGGTGGTGAAAATGAACATTTCTTAGAGTTGTTTTTTTTTTCTTATCCTGGCTCGGCAAAGTGACTACGCTACACCTGATGGTGAGTGTAGCGCAATCCAAAAATAGTGTCGACCAACGTAGGTCGGCAAGATCATGCCGGCCTGCCAAAGGGACAAGGGGGAGGGGAAGGAAAAAGGGATAGGAAAAGGGTTAGGATCAGGGGGCAAGCCCCCTGGAGAGAACCGGATATACACTGGCTGACCCTGGAACGCGACCCACACAAGGTGTGCAACTATGGCAGGTTTTAGCACCAGTGTACGGTGGTCGCTATCCGGTCGGATACAAGTATCCTCCCACCAGCATTTTAATCAATAAATAAATAACCTAAAGATATCTTTACAGGGTTGTCACTAACACCGTTCGTGCGTCACTGGCAGCCCGCCTCGTATGAGCCGGTGGGCGGGCACCGGCGGCGGCGGTCCACCCAGCCAGCATCACCGCCGCCGCAGCCGCTGCGGCTCACCTTCCATGCACAGAACAGGTTCGTATCACAGATATCTTTGATTTTGTGTTTATAGGAATATTTTCATATAATATCGTAATTGGACGAAGCGCAATGAAACTCACGTAGAACGAGACTGATGTTTATTCGGACGGTAGATCGAGGACAGGTATCATCGCCCTACCCTCGACTTCTTTATAAATATTTCTATTACAATTATCATATAATAATAAGTACGTATATACCAGATTTATTATATTTTTTTTATTTATTTGACTGAATGATGAGACGAGCAAGGTGCTCGCCTGATGGTAAGCGCCACGCCTACCCATAGACAGAAGCAACAACTCACATAACGTTGAATTACAAAGCACTCAATAGCACTGAACTGCGCTCGTGACCCTGAGATGTAAGATGTTAAGTCTCACAAAAGTGTGCATTGTGTGTTGAAAATCACTTGCCATCACCTAAAAAACCTATAATAGCAAAGGACCGGCAAATTAATGTAAGTCACCCGATGGTAAAATTACACCTTCCTTGAACATTTTTAGATACTTTATAGGAGTGCCATACTGTCTTCTCCTGTTTACATCGCACCTGTGTGGTCCAAAAAAAAGAATGAAGCAATTTGTAGAGATGATTAACGGTCATTAGTAGCCATCGTGATGTCTGTGTCTATTCAGGACAAACTTCTGCCCACTTATGTAACAGTAACCGCTTGTGGCGTCTGTGTGTCAGAGAACTATGATTAATGTTCGAAGTACAGCATATATTATGTTGGTGTAATCCGCGGGACAGGTACTTTCATGTCAAAAGTTTAAGGAATGTGTTATGTAACTGAATTAGTAGAATAAACCCAACATCGTTATTAATATTATCTCAAACGAGGATATATCGATCAATTATTTATATATTTTTTTTTGAAGTGAAACTTCTTTATCGGCGTTAGAAAAATAAAATCGTCACATTTTTCCGTTACGCGGCACGCGTCACGTTTTTGACTTTGGATTATGACCAGACTTTCACTGGACTTGACAGGACTTTCATCGGACTTCGACCGGATTTTGACCGGACGTTGACCCTACTTTGACCGGATTTTGACCGGATATAGACCGGATTTTGACCGGACTTTGACCCAAATTTGCCCGGACATATACCGGACACAGACCGGACATAGACCGGACACAGACCGATCTTTAACCGGACTTTAACCGGGCTTTGACCGGACTTTGACCCGACTTTGACCGGGCTTTGAGCGGACTTTAACCGGACTTTAACCGGGCTTTGACCGGACTTTGACCCGACTTTGACCGGGCTTTGACCAGACTCTGACCGGACTTTAACCGTGCTGACCGGACTATGACCGGACGTTGACCCGACTTTGACCGGACTTGACTGGATTTTGACCGGACCTCGACAGGACTTTGACCGGATTCTGACCGGGCTTTGACCGGACTTTGACTGGAACAGGACTTTGACCGGGCTTTGACCGGACTTTGACCAGACTCTGACCGGGCTTTGACCAGACTCTGACCGGACTTTAACCGGGCTGATCGGACTTTGACCGGACGTTGCCCCGAGTTTGACCGGATATAGACCGGACTTTGACCGGATATAGACCGGACTTTGACCGGGCTTTGACCAGACTTTGACCGGGCTTTGACCAGACTCTGACCGGGCTTTACCCTGCTGACCGGACTTTAACCGGACATTGACCCGACTTCAACCGGGCTTTGACCGGACTTTGACCCGACTTTGACCGGGCTTTGACCAGACTCTGACCGGACTTTAACCGTGCTGACCGGACTTTGACCGGACGTTGACCCGACTTTGACCGGACTTTAACCGGGCTTTGACCGGGCTTTAACCGGGCTTTGACCTAACTTTGACCGGGCTTTGACCAGACTCTGACCGGACTTTAACCGGGCTGACCGGACGTTGACCCGACTTTGACCGGACTTTGACCCGGCTTTGATCGGGCATTAACCAGACTCTGACCGGACTTTAACCGTGCTGACCGGACTTTGACCGGACGTTGACCCGACTTTGACCGGACTTTAACCGGGCTTTGACCGGGCTTTAACCGGGCTTTGACCTAACTTTGACCGGGCTTTGACCAGACTCTGACCGGACTTTAACCGGGCTGACCGGACTTTGACCGGACGTTGACCCGACTTTGAACGGACTTTGACCCGGCTTTGATCGGGCATTAACCAGACTCTGACCGGACTTTAACCGGGCTGACCGGACGTTAACCCGACTTTGACCGGACTTGACTGGATTTTGACCGGACCTCGACAGGACTTTGACCGGACTCTGACCGGGCTTTGACCGGACTTTGACTGGAACAGGACTTTGACCGGGCTTTGAACGGACTTTGACCGGGCTTTGACCGGACTTCGACCGGGCTTTGACCAGACTTTGACCGGGCTTTGACCAGACTCTGACCGGGCTTTGACCAGACTCTGACCGGACTTTAACCGGGCTGATCGGACTTTGACCGGACGTTGACCCAATTTTGACCGGACTTTAACCGGACTTTAACCGGGCTTTGACCGGACTTTGACCCGACTTTGACCGGGCTTTTACCAGACTCTGACCGGACTTTAACCGGGCTGACCGGACTTTGACCGGACGTTGCCCCGACTTTGACCGGATATAGACCGGACTTTGACCGGATTTTGACCGGACTTTGACCGGGCTTTGACCGGACTTTGACCCGACTTTGACGCAACTTTGACCGGACATAGACCGGACACAGACCGGAGCTTGACCCGACTTTGACCGGACTTTGACCGAACTTTGACCGGGCTTTGACCGGACTTTGACCGGACTTTGACTGACTTTGACAGGACTTTGACCGGACTTTGACCGGATTTTGACCGGACTTCTTCTGTCGAGCGTCCCGAGACGCACACTTTTTTTGTATTCATGTCTATGATAATAAAAGCCTTTTGTTTAAACTTTATCTAATTTAACTTTATTAGACCAATTTCTGTAAAGTTGCATAATATAGTAGATCATTTTTTGAAAAATAAGGTCATAAAGAAGTTTCACTTCCTACGTGTGTACACTAGTACACGCACACATTTTTTTTTAAATAAGCCTGCAGGGTCACCTGATGATAAGTGATTTCCACCGCCCATGTACGCCCACAATACCAGAAGAATCATGGGCGCGTTGCCGACCTTAAAGGAAAGGGATAATTAGGGAATGGGAAGGGGAGGGGGATTTGGGCCTCCGGATATATCACTCACCGTACGAAACGCAGCAGCAAGCCGCTACTTTACGTTTTATGCTGTAGACAAAACTGTCTACAGCGTGGCTATACCAGTCGAATATCTAATATCTCGGAATTAACGCAACATAAGCTCATGCCTGTACACCCAAAGGGGTAGGGAGAGGCAACAAGAGCAGCCTCCGTTCGCAGAGTTTATTAATGTCCCATGACGTGATGGGGGTAAGCTTATCGCAATAACTGGAACATATGTCATTCCCATATATTGACAGTCTCCGTGGCACAGCGAGTAGCCGGCTGTAAAGCGAGCGGCCGCGGGTTCGATCCCCGGTCTGGGTATAAGAATTTGTATGGCGATAGGCTTCTCCCTTTATCACAGCACGGGACGGAAATAGGCTCGGCGTAACATAGGCTCAGCAATAGGCAGGGGCTTATGAATGTATATTCATTCCTAAAACTGTGTTGCTGTCGTGGTTTTATTGGCCATCATATTCGAATTTTAACTCTGCATAAACAGAATAAATGTCAACAAGCATTGGATCACGACAATGTCGCAAAGGTCGTCGTGTATTAAGTAATCAACGCGGTTGTTCGTGTGCAAAAACTGTAGATTTCGTTTGTTTTCGTCTTTCGCACGATCCGTTTTATTAAAGGATCTGAAGAAAATAGTATCTAGTTAGGTGAAAAGTCAGAATCGAGTTTAGAAAGCTATGTTTCGAATTACTTTGTTTCTCAATTTCCTTTTTAGTCTCGATGTGTTTTTTAATAGAAAACAAGTTTGGAAATAAGTTTTATTATTAAACAACTGAATGACGGGACGAGGCAGGTCGTTCTCGTGGTGACTTGCGCCACGCCTGACCATAAACAGTAGCAAAACCAGTCGGGACTTAGAGTTAAAATATTGCATGGCACTGCACTGCACTTTTCACTACAATAACACTTACATGCTGCTGCTTCGCTGCAGAAGCAGACGAAGCAATATTTGTTATGTCCATTCATTTATAATCACTTATACTATTACACAGCAGTGGAAATGTCACGTCATCTCCAGGGTTACTTTTCTAATTCAGCTTAACGATTAGTGCTATTTGGCAGTTGCTATCCATAAAACGGTAATATTAAATCATTTGGTTCAGGTCCGTTTAATTTTAAACGTCCGTTTAAATTTTTCAAATTATATCTGTACTATTTGTGAAAACTTGCATGGAAAATGACTCTTGAAACGGTGTACTGTTTATTGTAAAGTTACATTTAACAATGAGTCATTGTAGGGATGAACTCTGGTTTCTAGACGATTGATCCTCTCGTCCACTTCGCGTGATCTTGAATGTCCTCTGTCGAATACCATTGGAAATTGTATGATCATTATAATTAATAATATCAGCCCTGTAATACACCGTCCTATTACTAAGCACGGGCCTCCTCTCTTGATAAGCATTCAAAACGCTGCCCTAATCCGCAGTAGACCACTCGGGTTGGCACATTTCATATACCTTCGACAATATTACGTAGAATTTTTAGCTATCCAAGTTTATTCACAATCCTTACTAATATTGTGAATAAATCCTGTGTAATACTACACCTTCACTAATATAACATCATGCGTATGACAACCGCTATAACATGTTTAGGTTAACCAAGCCCTGAACCTACATATAAAATGTGTAATATTATACAGTAAATACAATTCATCAACTTATAAGTCAATCCTACTTCAATTCACAGCTATAGTCAAATCAATCTGGACTATAATTCCGATAATTTGAAGTCGAATGAAGCGGTGACGTTAAGCCCGTGTCGATCTGCTAAGTAATCTAACTTCAAATTTCACTTAAACTCACCAAAGTGGATTTATTATCTGTGTGACAAGCACCGGCCTCTACTTTAACTAGCGGAAAAGCTTATAAAGTTTTATTAGATTGAGTATGGACTTCAAAATGCTTCGATCATAATAATTGATTTTGCTGGTGGGAGGATACTTGTATCCGACCGGATAGCGACCACGGTACACTGGTGCTGAAACCTGCCATAGAGACCCACCTTGTGTGGGTCGCGTTCCAGGGTCAGCCAGTGTATATCCGGTTCTCCCCAGGGGGCTTGCCCCCTGATCCTAACCCTTTTCCCATCCCTTTTTCCTTTCCCTCCCCCTTGGCCCTTTGGCAGGCCGGCATGATCTTGCCGACCTACGATGGACACATTGTTTATCGTTGGTCGACACTATTCTTGGATTGCGCTACATTTACCATCAGGTGTAGCGTTTGCCGAGCCAGGATAAAAAAAATCTTTATTTTGAAAAATATTATATCACCCTTGAAGTGTGCTAGTTCACCCATGGGTCATTGATCTTATTTCCGTCACATGATGTTAATGATAGATGGCGGTCATATCAGCCACAAATTCCAATTCCGGGCAACTAATGTGAGATTTATCGAATGTTACCTCAAACATTAAAGACATTAATTATGGACTATAAAACCATGGACTAACTGTTGGAAACGAGTGAGCGGTTCCATAAAACAGGTGCCACTAGTAAAATTATTTTTCTTGTGATACTATTGTTACTTACTGTCAATCCTATTGTGTTTACAAATACTCTTAGATTAGGTTGGAACTATGACAACAAACGCACGAGACGCCATTAGCTAAGCGACCGGGTCTGGGTATGGTAATGGGTACCTACAAGAAAATTTTGTGTAGTGTCTTTAGTGTAGTGTCTAAAGAAATTGTGTATAAAGTTTCTTATATCACTACTGGTTGTGCTGATCAGTTATGTCGCATGATATAAAGGGAATTTAACTATCCTTTTCGATAATCAATTACTGAATCAGCTACCTAGTATGAAGGTACATCATTTAGATACAAAAACGATCACTAAGCAGATAGCTTTCGTGAGTCGTGTGCATTTCATACTTTCGAATAACTTAAACGAACATGTTCCAGACTAATCCATTTGTAAGGTGTACAGCTGAACGTGCAACCGTTGCGGTGGAAGCAACCTATTCCATTCCCTTAATTAAACCGTTCCCTATCGATTCCAATACCATTTATGCCTCTTTATGCTACGCTGATTGAACTTTACTATCTTTCGTGACACGTTTGTGTCTCGCACGTTGATTGCACTATATAATGCTATACGCAAGCTAAAACGTACTAAGTGATTAATGCCATAATACAACTACGCCAACCATTTGGGTATTAGGTGGAGGTGATTGTAGAATTCTGGTTGTTTTATTAGAAGGCCGGTAAAACGCCATTACTGACTCCGACTAGGTATTATCCACTGCCATTCGGCATCCCCATTACTAATTCTTCCTACTAATACTAAAATGGTGAAATTGTGATGTTTGTGAATTTTTATGGATTTGTTTGAAATTTGGCGCACAGGTAGACCATGACTTGAATTACAAGATTACTCAAGGAATACAGGGTGGTAGGACCCTCGTATGCGAGTGGCCGTCTGGGTTGGTACCACCGACCTGGGACTCATAATTTCATATACATAACTAGCTTTTGCTCGCGGCTCCGCCCGCGTGAACAGCATTTAAATATTATCATCCCCTATTTTGACACATTTGGGGTAGAATTTATCAAAATCCTTTCTTAGCGGATGCCTACGTCATAACATCTACCTGCGTGCCAAATTTCAGCCCGAACCCTCCAGTGGTTTGGGCTGTGCGTTGATAGATCACTATATCAGTCAGTCAGTCAGTCACCTTTGAGTTTTATATATTTAGATTAGATTCCCCTAATAGATTCGACGATATACGTATTGCTTAATAGAATTATTACATTTAGGGGGAGCGTCGTACCGTCTACATGACGTGGCCAAATCACGAATCGGCTTACCTTAGTTGCGTGACTCCAAAACCGAATTAATAGATAAAATTAACGACTTGTTATTCAACTTACTAGCTAATAGTTTTTTACCACTTTAAAAGGGTTGGGCGGTAGATTTATGACTTTGTGTAATCGATACCGTTTGTAAGAATACAGAACCACCTTTTTCAGTCGGGTAAGCTTCGCACAATCGTAAAGTGTGTGAGCACCGGCGTGTTCTGGGCCCCTATGCTATAAAACAATAAAGCGAGACATACTACACACACAAAAATATATCTACCATTATATCTACCACTACAAAATTATATCTACCATTTTACACTATACCATTTTGAAAACTCACCAATGAATGCAAAAGACCAGCTGTGTTTAAAAGATATTAGCAGAAGCTTAGTAGATATTTTTCCGCTGGTGTATAATATGTCAGAATATGACATTTATATTTGTACGGTTAATATTTTATTTGGCAAATAGTATTTGCTCATAGGCGATGAAACAGGCGTGTAGTAGTCTAAGGTCTGAGTGATGCATCATCTTTTACACCATCAAACGAGCGACCTGCTCGTCGCCTCATTCAAGCTTATAAAAAACCTAAGATCTGTAAACTAGATTCGAGTTCAATATACCTTGATACGATTTTTAAAGTCATCGTTTCAATAGTTCGGTTTTACGATTCGGGAGACCGATTTTAATCTCTAATCGATATACACTAAAGGCTACATAGTTGCAGTACAAGCGTGCCTTTAATGGAATTCCCCTTTACAATGTTTTTTATTCCCTGCCATTGTATTGATGGCCACTGGGCATGTGACTCATTATAATTACTTTTTTTATAGCACGTTTTATGTATAAAGTGAAAATGCACCTTTTTATTGTAAAAATGATACCCTTTTACGTTGACTTGGGTGTTTGGACTCTGTATTTTTACTAGCTTTTATAAGAGTGCTTTATAAAAGGTTTCTAGTTCAGGTTGCAGTCTATTTTAATTATCATCAAAATGTAAATGATCATTAAAGGCCTGTATCACGGACAGCCTCCGTGGTGCAGTAGACGAGTAGCCGACTGTGAAGCGAGAGGCCGCGGGTTCGATCCCCTCACCGAGACAAATGTTTGTGTGATCCACAAATATTTGTTTCGGGTCTGGGTGTGTTTTCTCCCCAGAGGGATTGAGATCAGGCAGGCGGTCGGTCGTAAAAACTTACACAATTTTATTTTCACAATATATCACAATATTCAAATAAAATTTAGCCACTAATTAACTAATAAGACAGCTATTTTGGAAAGTAACTAGTAAACATTTTTCTGCTGGTATGTCAGAGAGCGTCTTTTTTATTTCAACATGTCCTATTTTATTTGGTAAGGAGCATTTACACAATGGTGGTGAAACAGGCGCTTAATCTAACTTTAACCGATTTCAAAAGCATTTTAATTTGCTGATGAGTTGCAAGTTGTTTTTTTCGCACTGTCATTAGCTTTATATGGAACTTCCCGTGAAGTATATCCTACAGAAAAAAATATGAAATCACTCTACATTTACCAATACACAAAAATACGTCGAATAGGGAACCTCCTACTTTTAGAATCTGGTTAAAATGAGGTCGAACGAGTTGTTTCGTGTTGTTAACAATCACTATTACCTACCAAAGAATACAAACTATTCTATTATATAACAGTCATACAATAACAAACGCACATAAACCAATGCGCGGATGTACCGAAAAATTCTATTATACCGTTTCCTGGAGGCAGCGATTGGTTGTCAAAGGAAAATGAGGTCATCTGACCATCAATTGACGAACGTTCGAGGAAGCAGCCAATTGCGTATGTGATTGCCGTTAACAGCTTAATCTGAATCCATTTGTCGATAATAACAGTTCGCTGCACGCCCAGCGTGCTGTTGATTTGTATTAGGTAGGTTTCGATTTTGAAATATTTCTCGATTTCGAACTAAACTTGACGAATAAAAATGGCCATAACTAATTTTAGCTTGACAAGTCACTGATATGCAAAGGACACTAACTAAACTGGGTCATATTGTTTTAATTTAAGGCGAGGCGGGCCGAGAACTTTAGGTATTTTGGGCTGCCTCCGCCGCCCCTGGGTGAGCGCGCGACGTCCGCATTTACGCGATCGGCAGGCCGCGCGCCACTTGACTTTGCATGACAGCGTTCGAAATCTTTGTGCCACAGTTTAGAAAATCAAGCAATAGATAATTATATACTTACTAACTTCAGGTAGGTAATATTGATATGATGGTTACCAGTATTCTTATTACTTAATATTATAAAACTAGCTGTCCCTCGCGGCGCCGCCCGCGTGATCTGCTTTTTCCGGGATAAAAGTAGCCTAACAGTGGCGCCATGTGTCGAAAATTGATCGTACCCTCTCAGAAAACTTCGTGGGCTCATGCACAACAATTTTGCTAAAGATCATCACATGATCAAATGCATAGTTTTGCCGGGAAAGATTTGATCGTTTTGGTCGTAGTTTAGAGTTGTGTTTATTGTATAAAAGTGTTGTGGATTTGTTCAATAAACATTAACGGTGAAGAACAGTGTATGGACTCCGGCAAGACCTTGAAATCGACCGCACCCGTGTTTCATCGTTCTTGTAAAAATAACTTGAGAATAAATAATACTTGACACTGGCAAAATGCATAATAATGCGAAAGCCATAAATAAAAAAAAATGTGTGCGTGTACTAGTGTACACACGTAGGAAGTGAAACTTCTTTATGACCTTATTTTTCGAAAAATGGTCAAACTCCGGTCGAAGTCTGGTCAAAATCCAGTCAAAGTCCTGTTCCAGTCAAGGTCGGGTCAAAGTCGGGTCAAAGTTGGGTCAAAGTCGGGTCAAAGTCGGGTCAAAGTCCGGTCAAAGTCGGGTCAAAGTCCGGTCAAAGCCCGGTTAAAATCCGATGACAGTCCAGTCAAAGTCTGGTCAAAATCCAGTCAAAGTCAAAAATGTGACGCGTGCCGCGTAACGGAAAAATGTGACGATTTTATTTTTCTAACGCCGATAAAGAAGTTTCACTTCAAAAAGAAGAGGAATCCTAACTTGACATTGGCAAAATGTTTAAATACAATTGCCATTCCAAAAAACAAAAAACAATGTTTGGAACTTTCCGGCATCGTAAAAAATCAGCATTATAGTAAATAGGTATTCCTTCATTACATACTATGTAGGTCTATATAAGTGAGTATGTAGGTACAAATAAACTATTATTTGTACAAAGTATAACATTAACATTAGATATCTACATCCCAACAATCAGATAAAATAATGAGAAATATCTACTATGCCATAACATTTTAGGAATAACAAAAATTGGTGTGTGTCGTGGGACACCAGGTAGGAACGAAGTTCCTTCGGCTAATGTAGAATCGACACAAATTGTAAAAAATACAAATTATCAACTAAAATAACAAAATATGTCTCTTTATTTTTGTTTGACAACATAAAATTACATAGAAATAGAATAGAAAAATAGAAATAAAAAAAAGACGTGTAGCACTCGGAGACTGCCGCGGTAAAGCTATTGTATAGCATTTTTTATCAACTTATGTAATTATAAATAAAAACTTATTAATTTAGACTTAGACTGGCTACTAAACGGTGGACGGCCGTGTTCTATAATCAAAAATTCAAATTCAAATTTCAAACCGCGTCTACATTTCCAAATGTCATAAGTTTCACACCTATCTGTTTTATTAACGGAATTTCGACTTTAACTTTGTGTGCTAGATATCAAATTAAGTTAAAAAAAGTCTCATTTAACGGTTTTATTCCACGCATTTTTTCCACGCATTTTTCTTACGGTTTTACTATTACATTTTTTTCAGTTCGGTCACGCAGCGAAATCCCTATCCAAGCCTGCCGTAAGGAACTTCGTTCCAATAATTTTCTTTGTGTCGGTTTTTTATTGTAACGGTTTATCATATAAGCCTAAATATATACTATGTATAATATCACTAAACAATATAATTTGTAACAAAAACAAATACAAAAATAATTTTATAAACATAAATGTAAAGAAAATAATAATTTAGAAGCAAAGTCAGGCCACATTATATGTTTAGCAAATGACGACACGCTATTATTACCCATTTTATTAATCTGTACCAATGTAAACGCGGGGGAATTTTCGGGAGACAAACGGCGTGCGTCCTACCTCGAAGACGCCTCGACGGGCTCTGGCGGCTGGCGCGAGCGCTTCAACGGCTAGATTTTGGTAGTTTTTCTTCACAGAGATTAACAATAAAGATATTTTTGATTATTTTTCTTACAATTCGCTAGTAAATAAAAAGCCCTATCTTTTGATATAACTTTGACATGATTTCAAGAAGAAATGGCTTATTGCCACTCACATGAAATATCGATTTAGTGTCATCTTTATGATTTTTTTTTATCGAGAAAATTATGAGTATTCATGTTTCCATCTTTACAAAGTTTTAGAGAATATGTTCAATTTTAATAGTAAAAAATATATCGTGTAACTTTTACATATCAGTGGAGATACACAGGATCAAAAAAGCAAAAGTATGGGATAACGTCGCCTTAATTGGATCATAAAAAACACGAGCTAAATTGTAAATGTTACATGAAATTATATAAATGCTTGTGACAAACTTTGAAATACCGAGTTTTAAAGATTTTTGCAGCCTGTTTTGTAATTATGTATGTACGGTAATTGTATACCATAGATTGAGTATATATATGTTTCTGGAAATTAGCCAATTCACCGTATATACAGACGAATTGAGAACATCTTACTTTTTTAAGTGGGTTAGAAAATAACAAGTTTATTGTCATTGGGAGGTATTGGTTATTTATTAAAAAAGTAGGAGTATAATAGTAACGAATGTGTAAGAGTAAAAAGAGTATTCCTTCAACGGTAGGCACCGGCTTGCCCAGGCATTGCCGATGTCCAGGAGCGGCGGTGACCGCTTACCATCAGGCGGGGACCACTTGCTCGTCTGCCTATCAAGGCAATAAAAAAAAGAAAAAAGGGCAATCTTTTTCTAACAGGTATAGTTAGCAAAGCAGTCCAGCAATACTTGCTAATAAGTGTTACTGGCTGTATAAGAATTGAACAAAATTAATAAAAAATCAATCCTGTATAATATTATCCCAATGCAATAAACGGAGAATTAAGTAAATGTTTAATTTTATTAAATTCTATGATCCTCTAAAATGAAAAGTAATCTATTTTTTAACCTTAAACAATTTGGCGGCGCTCATTATCAATTTAGTAAAGCTCTTTATAGATCGACAGCGTGGCGGTCGGCACACATTACCGCTTGCAATGACAATAAAATTGTGTTGGGCGCATCGACACGATCGAATCTGCGAGCGGTCGCAGACCACATGATGGCCGGCAATGGCCACATAACGAGTGCGTCACGTCGCGGACAATCACTCCCCACCAGACCAGTCTAAATTGAGCATAGAGATGTGCTACACTGACTCAAGTATCCGCTATGTATTGGGACAACGATACTAAGGCTGAGATCTATAAACCAAATTTTGACTTAGTCTTAAAATGACTTAATTTTGGAACGAAAATGACATCGCCAAGTCTGAACTGAAAAGACGATCCTCGGCCGCCCGGTGAAATTGGTTTCAAAGTTTGAGGTGTTTTTTAAATTTTTACTTTCGTAAATTTCCTTACAAGTAATATTTACAATGTTATGACCAAATGCAGATACTCGGGTTTTTTAAAAAATCTGCGTGAAACGCTCATTCTTAGATTGACTTAGCAAAGTTGACTTTGACAAGTTTATAACTTAGTTTACTACGCAAAGTCACTTTCCAAAGAACTGGAGTCAGGCTTAAAGACTTGACTATGTCATTTTAGTTCTAAATGACTTGGACTAAGTTAAACTTTGCTTTAAAGATCTTGGCTTTAATATTATTGAAAGTCAAACTTTACGAGGCGATCGAGTCACCGTGTTATAAATTCAGCCTTAAGTCATTTTTGTATGAAATAACCAAATCCAAATTTGTTTTATCAATCTTTGCCATGGTGGCACAGCGGGCACCGGTAAGATTTCCGCATCAAAATGAATATTCGTGGATTTCTCATAAATAAAACTGTAAAAGAGTGTGAAACTGTGGTAAGCGTCATGCCTGCCTATAAACAGATTACCACATAGAACTTTGAATTTCAAAGCACTCCATGACTGGTCTGCGCCCTTCATCCCGAGACCTAAGATTTTAAGTAATTTTTTTTTACATAATGATTTCTTACGTTTACGCGGATGTTACTCGTTGAAATAAAACTCATTTAATAAAATCTATTTAAATTAGCTTTATTATAATTTTCGGTAAATTCACTGCTTACACATCGTTACTTGCATGAAGAATTGGCAAATCGGTAGTAACTGAGAGAGACCTACCACCTAGTAAAATAAAATCGACTAAATATGTATGATTAAATTTAAATCGATTTTTGAATCACGATAACTAAATACATCACTAAACAATTCGTGATCGAAATACTAATATAAAAGCTAAGTCTAGGCTTCACTTAGTTCAATGGCACGGAAGAACCGTGGCTAATCGCCACTTCACAAAGTTATTGTACCAATAAAACTTTGCTATTTTAGTTAGTTTGTGCGGTCACACGTGCAGGATTAACTCTGATACGCAAAAACTGCTGCCTCATTACTTTTAACCTCAGCTTATATTATTTTTTATGTTATTACTCTATTTTCATCATATTTATACTCATTAGTCTGCCTTGTATAATTCAATATGTTCGCAGGTCGACACGTCTGGGGAAATCTCACTTTTATTACATACAAGCTTTTACCCTCAGCTCCACCTGCGTTAAAGTGTTGGTTGGATAGGGAGATAATTTGGTGTATAGCTTCGCGTACTATGGAGGTCTATGAAGATCTAGCAACTAAATTGCGCCCTGACTTCGCATATGCCCATGACATACCTAAATGAAATGAAAAGCCTATCGACGACAAATATCTCAGATAAAAAGTGTCAACATTTGATAAAATGACGTCGTCTTTTTTGGGTTCGTAGACAAAATACCAGTATGAAAGTACTATTTTCTCTATTTTATCTCCACTTTGGACAAAACAAGTTGAGACTATGCAACCAAATATGGTTGCATAGTCTCAACTTTATTAGCTTCTATAGATGTATAGGGATAACCAGATAAAACTGGTTTTTCACAATCAAACGAGTCAACAAAATTATTTCGTCTTGCATAATAATATGTAAAGCCCCCAAGAGGCGCTTTATAGTTGACATAATATTATGTATATCATGTTCAACCGATTTAAATAAAAGAAAGACCAAATGTTAGCTCGGGCTTATTCCAAAACTATATTCAAATTCGTTCAGCCATTGAAGAGATTAGTGTTCACATGACAAAAATCCTGTTTTCGGTTTCATTGTACGTATACCTACGTACTACGTGAAAACAATTAAAAAGTATAAAATTTAAATTGCTACCAACCGATGATAAAATAAACTCTTTATCGGTTGATTAAAAAATCTCTTCAAGATGAATTGACGTCATTGATCTTATAACTACAGGGGCAGGAAACACCGAGACTAAATTACAAGATTCATATCAAAGGATTTAATCTCGGATGGCACGGCCAAAAAGATTGTTAATCAACGCTACTTGAGGAATGGCTAGACAGCCGTGCAAAAGGCAAAGGTAAAAAAGAGAGCAGCCGCTTGCTCCAGTTGCGCGGTCACGTGCGAAATGTGATGTTACGTGAACCAAGTATTATTGCATTAGTAAACAACGCTTTCGTTTAAAAATGTATTAACACTTACTGTACAGGCTTAAATCGATTCTCCAAGCTCGAGTCTTAAATAATTACGTAGTTAAATCACTCTATCTATACTAGTTTTCTGCTGAAAAATCCGTTATCTATTCTGAGTACAATTCATGATCCTTATAGTTAGATATGATGTTTAATTAATCCATAGGAATACCTACCTATAATTTTGGATTCTAGCAGTACTCCTCAAAGCAGCAAGTGGGCTATCTCTCGGTAGTTGCTCGCCACTGCCTGTAAACACCCATAATGTCAGATTCGTTGCCGAATCTAGAGAGGAATGGCGATTAGGGGGGAGGGGGGTAAATCTCACTCACTGTACGAAACGCTTGCTGCCACTTTGTGACGATTTTCTGTGAGACGTTGGCACTAGTCAAGTCGACCTCGCCCATTCTGCAAACCGTCTTAAGAGCACTTGTAAGTACATCATGGATGAAATAATTTTACACAGCCGCACTTGCGTGTCAAATAAAAACGTTCTCGATATTTAATGTCGTACTTAGTTAATCCAAGGTCGCTCAAATCTCGTAGCTCAAGGTAAATTATGTTGCCTTTACGCCGCGCCGTGACGTGACACTTGAAGCCACGTTCACAAGCAAATCCAGTGTAATGCCCATTAAATATTTGTAAGCGGAGTCGGCGGGAGATTAAGCGCGCGATTACAATACAGCTTTCATTTTCGTTTTACAGTATAACATATTTGAACGTTTTCGACGCACATCTGTTTCGATTTTTTTGCTATTTTTGGTGATTTGATATTTCAAATGATTTATGGATTTGTGTGAGAGTTTTAGCAAAGTTAATAGGTTTAAAGTACAGAATTACCTAATGTTCCTTTTGAAATTTAGCTTGTCTGATACAAACTTTACCAAGCTCGCGGCGTCGCTTGCGTGAATGTTGTTTCCGGTGCAAAAAGTAACCCATGTCCTAATCCAGATTATGGTGTACCTGTGTGCCAATGTCAAACAAAGCCAGTCAACCGTTAAGGCTTAACAAACGTCTAAAGTAACTAACATCCAAAGTTTCACATTTATAATATCAGTAGGATTGTGGCTTCGTTAAATTAACTATATTTTATCAATTTGATATTATAACAATGATGACTAGTTTACATATTAGTCATTAACATTCTCATTGGCCTTTTAACATAGTAAAATTGGATTGAATGATCGTAAAAATCCTTAAAAAGTGAACGCATAAGAAAACCACCTCGGTCCTCGACTCAACGTTTTTAAATTAGCCCCGTGACTTGTTTACATTTTTCGTTCGTTGTTCATCTTTCACAGTCGTTAAAGAACCTCTTGTTTCTTCAGTAATACCTCCTTTAGTACTTTGACCTACTTTTTAAAATAAGTAATGTCTTAAGTAAATATTTTAAGATGTATAAAGGTTGATGTAAGGAGAGCTAGGTTTGGCCGGGTAATGCTAACATTTGTCTTCATGTTTGTATAGGCTAAAGCAAATAGTGTTTCGGCCTCTACATAAACTACATAGATAAACCTATAAAGTGTTTTTTACATGACAAATCCCGTTACTTGTCCGTTTGTAATATGTCCAGTTATTTGAACATATGACCAAACGAAATCATGAGCATTATAGTATGCTAAATGGCAGGCAGTGTAGTTTATCTGGTCAGTCTGAAATTTGGTTCATTTGGATAATCCAAATGCAAGCAGAATTGCTTGCACTATGTTTGTCGGTAAAGGAACGTTTGCGTCCGAGACAAGATGCGAGTAATACAAACTTTTGTTCGTGGTTCCGCCCTCATGAGTCTTTTTCGAAAATGTAGCTTAGCTTTTAAATTTCGTTCACATAATAAAACTTGCATCGTAACCAGTTCAGCAGTTTTTCGCGGTACATATAAAGTCAGACAGACTGCAGAGATTTTAATTTTTTTATATATTTAGATAATATGGAATATTTGAGCTAAAATTTGTTATTATTCTGGGCGGGCAAAGTTTGTATTTGTATAGTGGCCATAAATACATATTACACAAGCAATGTTCCCAGAACTATGTTCATTATATTTTAATCATAATCTGTTTTCAAACAACTCATTCATATATAAAGTAATTAATGAAATTCATTAATTTTACAAAATGTATTTAAATACAAAGTAAATTAAGACTTATAATAGAACAATCTCCAGCTTAAATAATTTTTAATAGTATTTTTTAAATGATTCATGTAATGAGTAATAAATAACGACTTAAATTTTTTTTTGCATAAACAATTACTATTTTTTTTTATCTTTATTTATTAAAAGGGGCTTAGTCACGCAGTGACTACGTCACCCCCGTAATTCAACAACAAATTACTTATACTATATGTGTACACAATTAAATGCACACTATATATAATCCATACCTCCATATATATATATGTACAATTACTATTTCAAAATTCAAACAGATTATTCGTTAACCGTACATACGACCCATTAAAATAATTGTTTTAAATGTTGTTTGGTGAAGTGGTTTTGGTTAAATTTTAATTACACAGACACAGTACACAAAATGAAGTACTACTAACATAATATGAAGTACGATAAAATCTCTCTATCAAAATCTGCAAAATATTTCACTACATAGTATTTCTTTATTATTTTAATCAATGACTTACTACTCCCGACGTCTACTTTCGAATGAATTATATAAAACAAGTCAAAAATAAATAAGTTAGAAGCCATTTAAATATGCTGGAAGGGGTAGTTGTCTAATGACGGAAAAAGGATGCACGACATGGCATGTTACGTCACAAGGCAGGTCTCGCCATTTGCAATGAACGCGTGCGATTAGATAGTGAGATTTTCCCACCATGCGCCAAACTGCTGATACCAATGTTTAAAACATAATCTGCAGCCTCATTAAACCTAATTTTAATTATGTTTTCGCAATATAGTTTCTTTTTCGTATTATTATACATAATGTTTAAACGTTATGATGCGATGTCTACAGTTTACGTGTTCACAGTGTATAAAAGGGCCTTTACTAGCAATAATAGTTTAGTGCAGCTATAAATGGTGCTAATGGCATCCCAAAAAAAATTGCACAATAATAATGCGTAAATTTGTATAGTACTATGAACGTATTAAAAAGTACTATTCACTACTCAGTGGCTCTAGTGCGAGTGTAGATTTGGAATACAAACTCTGTTATATGTTTATAGCGCTGTGTCCCTTATATCGTAGGTATAAGGAACTATGAGATTCTTTCGGTCTCAACTCTCAGACCCGAATTTTCATATAGTGGCAAAGTTAATTGATTAATAAAATTGATACAAGAGGCAGACATTGTAATTAGAAATGTAGAGTACTTACATCGCGATAACAAATATAATATTTTATGAACGTCCCATTATATTATTTAAATACTTCTTTTTCATTAATTTCTGAAGAGGTAAATATAATAAACATTCAGTATTAATAAATCTCGTTAATTGTAAAGAATGAACTGCAAAAAGGTCTCACGAGAATATTTTCCGAGATTGTTCCAACCGGCACAACATAATTTAATTATTATTTCAAAGCAACCTGTTACTGCCATTTAAAAATTTATTAATGAGATTTTTATTAATTTTTAAATTTATTATTCGTCCCATTGCTGGGCACAGGCCTCCTCCACTAGTGAGAGGGATTAGGCCTTAGTCCACCACACCACACATTAGGCCACTAATGCGGGTTGGTAAACTGTAAAATCCAACGCATAGCTTGGTATGTGGTAGTACCTTCGAAACTCATATGCAGAATTCTTAGCTATGCAGATTCCCTTACGGTGTTTTCTGCCACCGTTAAAGCGAGCGGCAAATAACATATACTTAAACATACACAGTCACGCCTGTAATCCCCGGAGGGATGGGCAGATGTGTAACCAGTACCCGCACATTATACGTAGACCACTCCCCTCTGAGCTGCTTTTTACTACAAACAGGAAAATAAATTATTATAAATAAGGAATTTACGATTTTAGATGTAGAAAGTAAATAAGAAAACACGTAACTAAAATACCTATGTATAAGAACATTGTCAAACAAACATACATTGTACATAATTGGTACATTGGCAAATACATACCATGTAATTCACGAGTCCATGGTAATCTTCTTATTACAATCCACGATGGCTTTATTTGAATTTAAAAGTGGCTACTAGCATGGTATGTTCTTTTCCAAGAATATACATATCATAGTCGTATCGTATCATCATCATCATCAGCCATAGCACGTCTACTGCTGAACATAGACCTCATCCAATGATTTCCAGACCGACATTGTTAGAAGCGACCTGCATTCAACGGCTTCCTGCGACCTTTATCAGGTCGTCTGTCCACTTTGTAGGTGGACGTCCAATGCTGCGCCTGCTTGTATGTTCTATTCCAGAACCTTTCTGCCCCATCAGCTATCCGTTCTGCAGGTTATGTATCGTATAGCATACAATAATTTAATACGAACATTAAGAAGATTGATATTTGTATCGGGATGGGGGCTTTAGAGTTCCTTAACCAAATGGTGCCAACGGCATCATATTATTAAGCATACGTCGTTTGTCTGTAAATCCATCAGTGGCGAAGGGTAAAAAAATTCAACACCAAAGCCGACCCTAATTAATTGCAGACGATTACATTACATCTTAATTTTTTTTGTACCGGATTGCTATGAATAATATCCATGAAGATAGATAAGGGAAGCCGAAAGTAATAGTGTTGTATGGAGCCTGCATCACTGCTATCAATTTACCCTGCCTTTAAATAAAAAGAACACGAAGTAAAAGTTTCGCGGATTAAGGCACCCAACCCTCGGCATTTTTTTACTCATTTTCGCTCATAAATTTATAAAGCTCACGAATAGAATAGCATTATTCGTCTAGATCGGTATTTCTCACTAGGTATTTTTAAAATAAAGTAATTTCAGGGGGCGCTAGAAAATAATTGATTCTCAAAGTGGACAGTAGATGAACTAAGTTTGAAAAACTGTGAAATATTTCGTTTGTGCGGTAACAACACGACACCCGCCGTTCTATACTTATTGTCAAGCACTTTCAACCGTCGCCACATCACGCACACATACCAAGACGTGCACAAATGAACTTAACTATCTATACAATAATATAGACAGATGTTCGTCTAATTGAATCGCGTTGGAGTTTGAAATTGCAGAGGCGTTGCGGTTGACATCAACAGACACGAAACCAAATAAAGGTGTTTAAATTTTGAATTACGCCTCACAGGTTACATCAAAGGGATTTACGGAACGTTTGCAGCACCTACTTCACCACAAACGCTACAACAATTAGATTGGTATGCCACATAAAAAAAAATGGGTGTGTGTACTTATGTACGCGCGTGAGAAGTTATACTTCTTTGGCATCATTAAAAAATAGTTTTTAATTGCATGCAAATAATTGATTACAATAATAATAAGTATTTAACATTAATAATTTAATAATATTTAGTGTTAATTATATTAAATAAAAGTATTTTAATTTATATCAATAAATAATACATACGGATAGTTAACCTCAATTATATTGGAGCACTTGAAAAAGTATATAAGCACAATTTTTTTCACTAATATTCACAAATAGTAAGTAATATCAATCAAAATATTCAATTTAAATCACTACTGAATATAATTTATTAGCACATATATAAATTATAAAGGACATTGTCAAAAATGGCCTATGAATCAACACGCATGAAACATTTACTATAATAATAATTATTATTTATAATGTACATTATAATTATTATTATAGTAAATGTTTCATGCGTGTTGATTCATAGTTTCAATAAAACGGACACTTATTAATTTCGAAAACAATTTAAAAAGTATTCACTTCCGTCATAGTCCTCGGTATTATAATTTTTGGTTCAAATTCGGGTTTTTAATAGGCAAAGGTATTGTAGCTCATACAGCCAAGTCTTTGTAACAACACTCTTAAGCTTCGCATTGTTATGCATTTCGCCAAAGACAAGTGTAATTTATTCTCAAGTCTTCACAACAACGATGAAATATCGTAACATTAATAATTTAATAATATTTAGTGTTAATTATATTAAATAAAAGTATTTTAATTTATATCAACATATCCACTCGACATGATAGAAGTACATTCTACTCTCTTCGCGTTTATGCGAGCCTGGTACTTTTTACGGCAACATGTTCCGAATAAGAAAAAACCTAAAGAGTTTTTCTTTGTCTAAATCGTCATTTGTTTATTAATTACGGCTACTTTCACTCTCATCATTTTTTCTTAACGCGCCTAACTTCATACTGTTAATTTTTTGTGTCACAGGTGCGCGCGCATCTTAAAATTTCACTCTCATCATTTTTTCATAACGCGCCTAAAGAAGTATAACTTCAATAATGTCTACTTTGCGAGTCGAACGTTGGGAACCGATCACTTTTGTGTTTGTGTATCGCGTCTTTATCACCTGCTAGTTCAATATTTAATATTTTTGATTATTTTTATATTAATTTTAATTGTTATAATTTTTCTTATGTGAGTACGAGTGCCAATCCAGGTATTTCTATACATTACACTCGCATAATTCTGTAACATATACTTAAACATACGCAGTAAATCAATGTCTGAACGTTATAAGAGGCCATAACCCACGAGTTTGTTTCGGCATTTCTTCTCATGGCTAGCCACGAAATGGCAATGTTAATATAACTTAGTTAAAAAAAATATTGACATGCCATAGAGATGCCTATTAATTTTCCATTGTGTAGTTATGAATAAAAATACTTCTAAGATCATAATGCCAACCTAGATAAATACATAATTTAACAGCGCCGAAATGCTTGACTCGAAGATGTAAATTCTCGAATTACCCAGACATTGTATTCGATTTAGCATAATGTTTCAAACTATTGTATACCACAATTAATGCATGCAAATATGTTCTTAATCCATTTATAGTTTGTAGGTTAATTAATATGCAATATAGTTTGAATCTGGGTCTGTTGGTAATAAATGTAAACCGTAGTCATAGTCTATAATATTAACTTGCACTAAATAGTCCCTTAAATTGGTCTAGGCGCTAGGTGTACCTACTTGTCGTATGTGTTCTGGATTCAAAACCCAGGTCGGGCAATCACAATTTTTTTTTTATCCTGGCTCGGCAAAGTGACTAAGTTACACCTGATGGTAAGTGTAGCGCAATCCAAGAATAATGTCGACCAACGATAAACAGTGTGTCCATCGTAGGTCGGCAAGATCATGCCGGTCTGCCAAAGGGCCAAGGTGCAGGGGAAGGAAATAGGGTTAGGATCAGGGGGCAAGCCACCTGGGGAGAACCGGATATACACTGGCTGACCCTGGAACGCGACCCACACAAGGTGGGCCACTATGGCAGGTTTATGCACCAGTACGGTGGTCGCTATCCGGTCGGATACAAGTATCTTCCCACCAGCAGATTAATGTTTGATCTTCAATTCTAAAAGCAGGTATGGTGTTGTGTCCTATCTGTCCCCGTAGCAACATCTTCACCCTCTTCGTCCTCAGTATCTATTATTATTTCTTTTTCCTCGCATTCTTCTACCTAGTAACAAATCATAATTGTTTATTGATAACAGTAAAGTAAAAATGTCCAATATTATGGTGCTGCCACACCGGTGTTATAAAATGTTATATAACATTTTCTAACATTAAACATTTATTAACATTATCTAACATTGTGATAAAATGTTAGAAAATGTTTGTTAACAAATGTTGTATAACATTTTATAACATCGGTGTGGCAGCACCATTTAGTAAACATTTCTTAACAATTTTGTAACATTATTGAACATTCTTTAACCGCGGGCGGCGGTACTTTTGAGAGCGGCGCCGTCAAAGAAGCCGTCAAAGAAGAAGGGCCGATGTCATGTTTTCAAATGTTATAAAATGTTAGAAAATGTTAAAAAATGTTAGAAAATGTTTGCAAACATTTTCCGTCGGTGTGGGAGCACTTAAAACATCTAACAATTCTTAACAAAATGTAACAATTTTAATGTTAGAAAATGTTTGTTAACATTTTATAACATCGGTGTGGCAGCACCATTACAGTCTACAAATCATGGACCAAAACGCTTATACTGTATCGGTATCGAAGAATTTGAGTTATTGTTAGATTTAGGTTACCGCTAGCTGGGTAAACAAGATAAATAAACATGCTACCACTGTTTTAAGTTACCATTTTAATAACGGTAACCTAAAAATTACCTTAATACACACAGAGGTACCTGTGTGTATAAAACCTGCCCGTTTTGTCATTCAGCCTATAAAATATTTTAAAGTAAAAGTTCATTCGTTATTTTTTTATTAGACGGTTTGTCTGGCAATATCTCGTTCATTGTGTGTTTTATATCAAATGTGGTGTAGCCTCATCACGAGTAGGCAAGCTACGGCGTAATGTACACCGACACGTAATCTGAAAAGCCCGCCGTCCTGAGTACTATTAAAATTTTAATAAAGAAACAGGAGCGCCGTGGGTGTCTTATTCGGCGCATGTTTTACAACACAACCCGGATTATAAATGGATTATGTATATTAAAATCTAGTAAGATTTTGGGAACTAATTAATTTTAATGCTATCACGAAGTTCGTTGGACCGTTCGGTTGAAATACATAATATATTGAATAATAGCGAATTTCGGACCTTCTCAGTTCAAAAACTAAACTTTCCATTATTATAATTAAGGACCCATATAAATTACTTTTATGGCGCCTGGGGTGAAGATTTGTTATTTAAATGTAAGATGTGGGTTGTTTGTATAATATAGTTATTGTATGTAAAATGAGTCTCTAGTAATTTTATACAGGGGCCGGGAGTTGAGTAAGTGGGCCACCTGAGCAAAAGTGATCTCCACCGCCCATGAACGCCCACAATACCAGAATAATCATAGACGCGTTGCTAACCAATAAAGGAAGGGAGTGCGGATTTGGGTCTCCGGTTACCTTCACTCACCGCAAGAAACTCCCAGCGAGCTGCCACTTTACGTCCATTTTCTATTCTTTCACATCACGGAACGAATCGCTAGTTATGGTAACTTAATGGTTGTAGATTGTATAAATGATGGTTGTTACAGACTTATTACAGGCACATATACACATGCACATTTTTAAAAAACTAATGTTGCTAATTGAAAGTCTCCATTAATAAAATGATCGTTTCTTGCAAATATTACTTACAATTTTCGTTGCGGGAGCACCTGCACAGAATACTTTATGTTTCACCATGTTCCAGCTAGAACTTATCTGACGGGAATAAAATTAGCCTGTGGCTCAAGAGTGATGTGAACATGCGACGTCGGATAATATCCCATAGCGCCGTACCACAATTACTGCGTCATCAAAATAGGGCTACCACATGATTGGGAGTCGTCTGGATGCCCCCGATGCTTTATACGACTCCCGATAAAATACAAAATCTTCCGACAAATAGCGACTCTCGTTCTGTACATTTTTTTATAATTGGAGTTTACTCCTTAAGAATCGATTTTCATATATAAGCCCGGGGTATGAAAAGTTATGGGAACTAAAATAAACTTTCTCCGTTACGTTATGCGTTATACGTTATGTTCGTGCGCAACTTATCTAGCGCAGCTTCCAAATTGTATAAATATATTTCATGTTTTTAATATGCTTTATGAGTGTGTAATACATTTTGATGAATATAAATTATATAATTAATATAAATAAATGTATTATACATGCTTTCAGTAATATTAAAAATACGTTCATTCGTAAGGAGTAAACTCCAGTCATGCGTTGGAGCTAACACACACACTTCTTTGTAATAATATTTTTAGCTTAGATTGATAGTGTGTCAATAGTTGTCTTTTTGTTAACTGATGATATTGAAATTAAAAAAGTAACATTTTTATTGTTAATACTTATATCGTCCGACAACAACTCCAAAATCCCGACGTCTTACTATATGTTCTGATATAGATCTGGCAACCCTAATTCAAAACGTCGCGTCGCGTCGTTAGCACGAATACTACACGATATCTTGAATACAGGCAATACTCGTAATACTTAAACATTTCAATGATTGAGTCTGGCTTTTATTGGTTATTGAGAGCTTTTACGATCCAATTCGTCGTCTGTCGTTGTAATTAATTCGCCTTTTAATACATCAACCTGTTTATGTATCTGAGATAAGTACATGTAACATTAAAAAAACAAGAAAAAACGCGAATAAATTTATTTGAAAAAAGTTGTGTTCGAGATTATTTTAATAAATCATTAACTTACTTTAAAATAATCATTTTTTATTAACATATAAATAATCCTTTTCTAAAGATTATTCTTTTGTAACAAATTCAAAACATTCAGTCAATGCACGGCTCGAGAACAGTTAATCATCATCGTCGTCAGCACTAGTGGCGTCTGTTGACAACGCCCGCGCCGGAGCTCAACGCTACTTACCAAAAATGAGAAATGGCTTCTGGAAATTGCGTTCACTAATAACTTCTTGCGGAGTTTTCAGGTTTGATTTACCCTCGCAAATAAGGATGGACGAACACCAACTTAGTAATAAAAGTTGAGCGGAATTTTAGCTGTCACTTTGTTTTGCCTTAAAAGGGCGTGTTCAAGTCAGTTCGCCTTTTCTCAAATTTAGTAAAGTAGCAGTAAATATTCCGTCGAGAGTATAATCGTGCCGTAACGTTGTCTAAAGATGTACCAATATAATATCGTCTTTATGAAATGAAATTCTGTTAACAAAGAATTTCGAAATCGGTATTCTGACATAAGCTTCATTTTGTCTTGTGTTTAGACCTGGCATAGCCGTATGCTGTAGTTTGATAATATAAAACACTACTTCATTAGTGATGAGTTTAAACATTAAGCGATTCATTCTTAGCTGGCTTAACTAGTCCTAGCGGCTATCCTGTAGATATAACATGAGATGAGTGATAGTGATGAATTATTATTGTTATTCATTCCTACTTTTATAGTTATATACTGAATATAAATATACTTTTCGCCCTTGTTGGTAAGCAGTGCCCGTGCCCAACAGTGGGACAGGATGATTCAAGTTTGTTCAAATTTTCAGTTATCTATCCATAAATCTATTATAAATGCGAAAGTGTGTATGTTGGTAGGTCTTTCTTTCATGCTGCAACAGTGGAAGTAATGTTTATGGGACGGATCACTATCGTGTTTCACTAAACAGGCTACTTTCAATGCAGGAAATATGACAGGAAAGTCGTTCAATCGATACACGTTCAATATTTGATGAAGCATCAACGATATTACATGTCATAAATCTAATAAAGTCGCCGCTAACAACCCCAGACCAATCGGTATTCACCAATCCCTCTAAATATAAGTTCTCTCATTCATATTTATTGAATCCGAGTAAAACATGACCGAGACTATACTGAGTTAATTTCGCAGGATCCGACGGAATTATTCAGGTAATTGATTCGTTAATCAAGTTAGAAATCCGGTTGGCAAATAATAGAACTGGCGAAATATCTCACCGCACTCCCAATTTCGTAATGAAAAACTCATTTTTATGTCTCGTTAACGATATTCTATAAGTAGATGGTGACATACTCTGAATGACCTGCGGTAATAGTGAAGGATATTCTTACTACTTTTGTATTAAATTGAAAAAACGCTATCTTAGTAAGAAAGGATATAACTTTTATTTTCAGTATTTATTCCGTGATCAAATATCTTGAAAAGTCTAATCCCAAAATAAACTTCAATTAAAGCAGTACTTAGCGTCTGTTTCACCACCTTTGTTTAAATGCTACTTACCAAATAAGATATAACGTTCAAATACAAAAGCCTTTCTTTACCGGCAGAAAGACTTCGTAAATAGCTGTCTTAAACGTTAACGTGTGGTAAAATCTCGTTCATAAATTGAGTGGCAGGCTCTTAGTCTTATTAAAATTTTGAATGCTTACTTATAGTTTACGAATATACACGCGCCATTTATTCTTAAAGTTGATTTTGTATCGATGCTATAAATTGGATGGGCCAGTAATTTCTTTGGCTCCTTTCTGGCTACCTCCATTAATTTTTGGCTCCATGCCAGTCGCTTCCAGCTCTCAGTATGTAATTTATTATGCTTGACTACGGATAATCTTTAAAATCACAACTAATTTCAAAAATCTATACATATAATACAGTAATCTGTCTGTCTGCTAATTTGAAAGCTCATCACTTAAAAACGGCTTAACCGATTTCGTTGCAGGTTTCATTAAGCGAACCCCCAGTAAACCTGCTTGTGACATGACTTGATGGTTGGTTGGGACGGGTAAAGGCGTCGCTTCTGTTTAAGGGAAGGTTTTTACCATTCGGCGAGTGACGTGCTCGTCTTGTGAGTTCAGCTTATAAAATATTCAGCAGCCAAATGCATATTTTCTCGCAATCAATATACATGGAAAAGCGTAATTAACATCAAATTGGTACTTCATTAATTTGTATTGTAATACGTTATCTGGTAGATCACAAATAAAGACATTGTGAAAGGTCTATAATAACTTTTTAAAAAAAATCCGCTCAACAGGAATTGCAAAC
Source organism: Amorpha juglandis (assembly GCA_949126905.1). Lineage (NCBI taxonomy): Eukaryota > Metazoa > Arthropoda > Insecta > Lepidoptera > Sphingidae > Amorpha > Amorpha juglandis. The sequence continues at coordinate 4,833,702 of OX421372.1, read as the reverse complement.
AAATTACGATCATAATTTTCAATATTCAAAAAACAAATCAAAGTTGTAAACACAAAGACATAACAAGAAGAAAACAAGACTTGAGAGACATCGCGACGCAAATAGAATGTGTGTTTGAAAAGGGCACTCTATCGTCTGCATCGAATCAGCACTAGTTTCTCTATAACGAAGTTCCATACACAAACAGAGGACATCCGCCCGCCTAACATCATTAGACATATCTCGTTAGCTCCTCCACGACCCGAGTGTATTGTGAAAACTTATTGGCTTACAGAACGGTGAATATTGATTCTATTGAGAATCTATTGAGATTAAACGCCGTGACCGTGGATTTAATATTTACTACACCCCACAGTCTGGAGGATACATATCCGGAGGCCCAAATACCCCTCCCCTTCCCAATCCCTAATTATCCCTTTCCTTTAAGATTGACAACGCGCCCATAATTCTCCTGATATTGTGGGCATACATGAGCGGTGGAGATCACTTACCATCAGGTGACCCACTTGTTCGTTTGCCGATCTATGCCATAAAAAAAAAGTCACACATATAGACCTGACTAGGTACTAGGGACACTAAGTTATCCTGTATCGTGGGTATCAGGAACTACGAGGGACTTGCGGTTCCACAACACCCAACCCCGAAACGAATATTTGTGAACCACGCAAACATTTGACTCTGTGCGGGAATCGAACCCACAGCCTCTCCTTTCGAAGTCGGCTACTCGCCCACTACGCCACGAGGTTACAAAGAGTCTGTAATAACAAGCAATGGTTCACATTATTTAAAGGTTTTTTCGGTTATTTTCTCTGCAAGTAATTACGAACATTTTCAATATCCATGAAAAATCTAAGATATAAATATCGAACACAAAGGGAAGCCAACCCCCATAGTAGACTGACTCCTCTCTTTCAGTGGAGGAGCCCCATGCTCAGCAGTAGTACGTGACAATGCTAGTATTATACTATTACCAATGGGTCATAATTTGTATATTTCGTCATTCGAGAACCATTGCTTCATAAACGCTTTAACTTATTGCAGACAGTTTGAAATAATGCACTCTTAGTCGACTTTAGCTAGATATTTGTGGTTATGAAAATATTTCACACAATGACTCGACGGGTTTAAAATGTTTTTTTATATTAGCTTTAATGACGAATGAGCAGCTCGCTCGCCTGATAAGCGCCACGGCTGTCCATAAACAAATGCAACATCACACAGAACTCATGACATATTTTTTTTTATAGTATATGCCGGCAAACGGGCAAGTGGGTCACCTGATGGTAAGTGATCTTCACCGCCCATGTACGCCCACAATACCAGAAGAATCATGGGCGCGATGCTGACCTTAAAGGAAAGGGATAATTAGGGATTAGGAAGGGGAGGGGGATTTGGGTCTCCGGATATCTCACTCACCGTACGAAACGCAGCAGCAAGCCGCTACTTTACGTCGGTTTTCTGTGAGACAGTGGTAACAACCCGGTCGAGCCAGCCCATTTATGCTGTAGACAAAATTGTCTACAGCGTGGCTCTACCACTCAACTCTTTTTTAATTACTAAGCAGACGCTAGACTCTACAACCCGCAACGGAAACAAAGTGTCATCATTGCCTCATCCCTTAATCACCAGAATGTACCACGTGCAGGTTTGGTTGGCTTTGGGCCTAAGATGTGGCGACCCCTTTGTGATCCATGAACAGAATTACACATAATATATAACTGTATTAATGAAACTCACAATATGCATTACTGGCGGTCCCTCGCGGTTTCACCTGCATGTTACTGCCCTGCTCCCATTGGTCATAGCGTGATAAATATATAAACGTTCCTCATAAATCACTCTATCTATTACTGAAAACTGCATTAAAATCCGTTCAATAGTTTAAAAGATAAGCGAACAGACAGCGGAAGCGACTTCATTTTATACTATGTAAAGATTTGCCATATTAATATTAAAAACATAACAATGTTATTTGGACAGGACTTGCATTGCGCACATGTATGTGACATCATACTATGTAATCGGTAAAGTTTTGTAATTCTCGAAGTTACAAACGCGCCGTTTCATTTATTTTATTTCATGATACCAAATCGGTTGTACAGATTTACATAATAACATAATATTCCACTAAATAAAAATGGACAACTTACTTGCGAAAGCAAGGTGGGTGGCACCAACTACTGTGTGCAATCGTGTAATATTATTTTTTTTAAATACGACTACAGACTCATAGCATATTGTGCTTTGTATCAAGAACTCATAAGGTATATTTTTTATTCAGCTGCATGACGAATACTAATCCGAAGATTTAATAACAAAGTAACTAATGCATTACATGCTCGTTACCCCGATACTTGCATTAACACAATATGTGCATTCGAAACTCTAATAATGCCCGGTAAATTCACTTTCTTCTATGTCCTTATCGGGACACAACAGTGCTGCTTAACGGCAGAAATAATCACAAGTACCCTAAATTCATTACAAGATGGAATAATCTGAGAGTTCGACTTAATAGTTAATAAGGTGGACAATAATTATGTCGGGGTTACTTCAGTCTTGTTTTAAATAACATTAGGATGTACTAAAGCTTCTCAACACACTAAGAACTCGACTCTTCTATAAGTAAAGAAACTGTGTGATAACCTTTTGCAGTGCCAGCTACTTGTACAGTCGGTAGACCGACATACCGTCCTCGCCGCCGAGGACCGCGCCGCGATCCCCGCAACCCCGACCCTAGTACCGGCCCGCGAACCGATGATGATCAGTAGTTTTAAACTCCCCCAAAACCAATAATCGCAGATTTCTCTGCCAGAGGGAAGAGAGAGGGGAGATTCCAGCGACCGTCCTGAGCCGAGGTTCGTTCCCCTCAGGGGGTGCCCTCAGCGAGGTCGCTAAAATGTAAAGGTTGAGAGCGTCTAAAGCGCTCAACCGAAAGACCGGTGAAGCTGTAAAATGCCGACTCGTGGCAGACCAACAGCATAAAGCCATTCGACAGAAAAAAAGGACAATTGGTCATACATTCGCAGTTCGCACATTACGTCGAAACTGCACGTATAGCTAATTATGATTTATAAGGAAGGCGGCTCAAAGTGCTCGCATTAAATACTCAGAGCCCGTCTAATGGCTAATAAATCTGAGGTGTAACTATGATATACTGGCAACTCGTGCCCTTAATGTTTTTAGTTGGCAACTTTTTATTTTAACACATTATTGCTTATTGGAAGTTCGCGATCAACCGCTGCCAAGAAGGTTTTTCTTGTACGTTTATAGATAAATACAGCCAAGTTTATAAATAATATTATACAATATGTTCATAATTAAAAAAATACAATTATTATGTAAAAAACGTATATTAGAGAATAAGAATGACGATTAAACGGCATAGTTTTCTATATCTGTCTATAAAAAAATAAATTGCCAATCTTTTTTCTTACACACCCACAGTTTAAATCTAAGCTCACGCCTGTATCCTTAAAGACGTAGGCTGAGGTGCGCTTAATGCTGTACCCTCGGTTCGCTAACAATTATTATTTCCCTCTAGTGATATGATAGGAGGCGAACCCCTCGCCATACCGCGCGGCGCGCACCAATTCCAACTCCGGGCAATACATGTTTGATTTTTCTGTTGGTAAATTCAAATAGAGAAATATGACTATGCTGCCTGGGGTTTGAATCTAGGATGGTTTTTTAGCCTCTAGGGTCCTATCCTATCATAATTAGGGTTCTTATCCTAGGGTCCTATCATAATTGTCGGTCCAATGGTTGTGGACCGATAATTTAAGATTTTATTAAAATTTAAGAGTTACAATTAATATTTTAGAATCTTTGCGCTGACCCACCATTTATATTTAACTAGTTACTGAACTGATATGTTATGTTTATATTTACCGTTACTTAGCTAATATAGTGTAAAGGAGCTAATTATTTAATACTCTGTCGCAGAGAGTTCAAACTGGTGTTGCGGCCAGATCCGAGTTCGGTGTTCGCGGATGGCGTCCAATTCCACTCTTCAGCAGGACAGATGGACTACAACACGGCTCAGGTGTACTCAGGAAAGTTGGAAGGTAAGATTCAAGAGTACAATCTAAGTAAAATATAAGTTTTTTATAGATTGTACTTCGGAGAGTGTGCACAAGAGCTACATGAGCTCATCCCACCTTCCCCCTTCTACCATCGGAGCACCAGACGCACTGCAGGATATCATCCTTACTTGGTTGACATTCCACATATGCGAATAAGTCATCTTTTTTAATGCGCACAGCCAAGGAGTGGAATTCCCTGCCTGCGCCTGTCTTTCCGAGTGCATACAACCCGAAGCTCTTTAAGAGTAGTGTAAATCGGCACCTTCTGGGTGCGCTCGCTCCATCGTCGACCTCATCTTTGTCCATGCGGCTCGATCGAGGTCAAGAGCAAACCCATCTCTAAGAAAAAAAAAAATTACGCATCGCTAAGTAAATAATCGCTTTGTTGGTTTTCACACACAAGGTGTGTGGATCACTATGGCAGGTTTTAACACCATGTGTACGGTGGTTGCTATCCGGGTAGATATCAATATCCTACCACCAGCAAAAATGGTGTGCATAAAACTATTATATTCATAAAAGTCAAACTGAATACGACCTGTTAATTAATTTATTGCCCGCGTAATAAAAAGGAAAATGAGGTTGGCAAGCAAAAACACTTACTTTATTAGCATAATATTGAATTATAGGTATTATTTGTATCTTATTTTGTTCATTTTATTTAATGAATAGGGCATAATTTACCGTTAAACTCGCCCTGACCTTTAAAAATTCCAAATACGTTTTAATTATAGTATTCAATTCTTAATTGTGAACGTTAGCCCGAGTCCCAACAAGTGCTCTACAATTTAATTTCTTATTTTACTATAGATTCTCTAAAAGCTTAATTATTATAATGTTAAGTACAAAGCGGTCGTCTTACCTAGCGCTTCGATTTAAATTTAATTTTTAAAACGATTTTATTAGTTTCATACGTATGTTTGTATGTTAGTGTGTTTATATGTAAGTATGTTTTTAGTTTACAATAAAATACATTTTTTTCTTCAATTTTTTTTTTCTATTTTTGGTTAAGTTTTCTATAAAAGCGTGTTTCTTAGTTTTTTTTAACTATTATTTATTTCATGCGGATTAGTTTCATGGTATTTATAGAACGTGCTCGACGAAGGCTCTGTCACCTGGTGGTGCAAATCCGAATCTAAAAGATTAGAAAGAGGGTAAATCCCTATTAATACCTCACGATAATAAAGTGATAATTAATAAAGGAGTGAAAAATAACATTTAATTTGATTGAAATGTAAAATACGCACTCAAGCTTGTAATCCCTGAAGGGGTGGTTAGTGGTGTAACCAGTACTCCCACAATTCGCATGTAACATCTTATGTATAGGGGTGAAGAGCACAGCCCAGTTCCATGCAGAGCTTTGTAAATCATAATTTGTGTGTTGTTGAACGTGTTTATTGGCAGGCGTGGCGCTTACCATCAGGTGAGCGACTTGATGATTTCGTCATTCAATTAAATTAAAAACAAAATCAAACAAAGCATATTTGTAATTTTGCAAATAGCAATTTGGAATTTCTCTCTTGCTGTTGATAGGACTTTATCTACACCTATTATTATTCCTAAGGTATAGTCAGTAATTAAGCACAGAGTATGATCTAGTATCTGAAGACAAATAATAACACTGGACTCGCCAGTCAGTGAGTAATCACGTGTAGTTTATAACATCAGACGATATATGGACCTAATTGTCTGCAACAGACTATGTAGAGACGATAAAAATAATAAAGTTGCACATAATCCAGTCACGGCATCAGATAAGCTAACGCTAAGTGATGTAACTTAGAACTCCTTATATCCGAAATTAAGGCTGGTCGACTTAAAAGAGCTTCTTTAGTTCTTTATCTTTTTAAAAGAGCATTTTTAAAATAGACCTCATTTTTTATCAATCAATCGTCGATAATTCTAAATAAATACATAATATTTTCAATTTAATTCTTACACACCCCTTTGGTCTCTTTCACTCTCATTATATTCTTCATGCAAGCACGTCGGTAAAAAAATACAAAAATACCTATGCCTAATTTTTCTTGTTTATGTGTCATATATTTCAATAATGTTTTAAGCTTTTTTTTCAATGCTTGTGATATATACGTAATAGCTTATACTAAATTTACAACAATTAAAAAGAAAGTCTGTCATCATCTAAAAGGCTCATGTTAAAATACTTAATTATCCACATTTTTATACAAAATTCAGAAAATATCCATCAAATCTATTAACTAGTACTAGTGTTTTGGGATACACAAAAACTAATATGAATAATTTCTTCAACTCGACGAAGTGCCAGCCGCCAGACTGTCGCAGTGCGAACACAGAACAATTATTCTGCCAGAGTGTGGTGGCCGTGTTAATTAACAAGGTGCATCGCTTACGACGACTTTGACCTAAAGTACAAGGGCAACATCTGTCATGTGTAAATTGTCATTTTTGATACAGAGGATACATCCGAAAGATGTATTTTATCTTTTTTTATTATTTGATTGAACGAAGACACCTGATGCCGTAAGCGCCACGCCTGCCCATAAACAGAAGCAACACCACACAGAACGTTGAATTACAAAGCACTGCATGGCACTGAACTGCGCTCGTCACCCTGAGACATAATATGTTATATAATGCCCAGTAATTTCACTGGCTTCAATGTCCTTCAAACCGCAACACAGCAGTGCTTACACACCGTTGCTTGGCGGCTGAAATAGACAAAGCGGTGGTACCAACCCAGACGGCCTCTCGCATACGAGGGACCTACCACCTTGTATTAATAATTATTATCGCGAAGTATTAATAGGGATTTACCCTCTTTCTAATCCTTTAGATTCGGATTTGCGCCACCGGGTGGCAGAGCCTTCCTAGGGACCTACCACCTTGTAAATGTAAAATGTATGTGAAATAAATACCATCAAAGCGTATCTTTCCTTATTTTGAACATGAAATATACGCATGTTTGGCACATCGAATCTAACGGCGCGGTGCGTCCGGATAAATCAATAGTTCCGTAGAAGGAGGTTCTGTCAGCCCTAAACAATAAGGAACTGTCGCGACCCGAGTCACGTGCCGCCCGCCTCGTTTGTGTCAATTCATGCTGCCTCCAACATCACCGCAAAAACTACACACGTATCTGCGAATTAAGCGGGGCCACTTATAAGCTCTATCTAGCAACTTGGAAGAATGAAATCAAATATATTTTATAATTTGTAGCTAATTTGTTGCTAATAAGCAATAACGTTTTTGTAGCTCAAGCCGTTTCCATGCTAATACGTTGCCGCAATAACGGTTTTGTAGCTCAAACCATTTCCAAAAAAATGCTGTTACTGCTATATTGATATCAAAATAGCAGGAAACTAACGAAACATATTTATACGTTGTCAAATGTAGTATAGGAATTGTTGTAGTACCGAATCACTCCAAACAAACCACACTATTCTCCTAACTAATGTCGCTAAAAATCGCTAATCATAAATGGTAGAGATACTCTGTGGAAAATCACTATTTCTTATTTTTTACATGTCATGAGTTTCTGGTATTGGTATACTTTTGTTAAGTTCCGAAGTATTAAATCGCATTTCTACCCTCGTCTGCTTCTATCTGAAATATTTAGTACTTTTACTCGTGGTTCCGCCAGCTTTTAGTCTTTTTAAGCGACTTTAAAAAGAGGAAGAGGTTCTAAATTAGAAGCCTGAACAGATTGTTCAAATCCCATGCAGTTTAGCAGTTGATCAACTATAATCGAACCATTTGAACCCGCTATAAGCCAAACGGCATATATTATCAAAACTCAACCCATGCAATTCAACAATCAGTCCGTCACACAGCACACTGTACACGCGATTGAAATGTAACCTTCGTGTGTAGACTACTTTATAATTCCCGTGGCTTCTGTCCAATTATTTAGAGTTAACCGTAGTTGTTCACTTGGCTCATGTCACTCTGTGTACTGTTTGGACATTGTAATCACGTTCCATGAACCATAAAGTTCTAGATTTAGCTGCAGCTTGACAAGTTGGCAAGTCAATGTTTGACTGCCTTTTTCCTGTAGTAAGGTTTTAAAAACCTTTTATTTGTAATGCTTTTATTGCATAACTGTCTTTTTCACGCAAATCCGCCCGCGTCTTAATTTTCACAATTCGTTCCTATGGGTGAAAGAATTTACAGAATGCAATCAGTTAATCAGTCATTAACATCAACATCTTAGCCTTAAAACCTTTATAATAAATCTTGTCTAACGGATATGAAAACAAATTATTGTTGCCACTGACTTGACGGTTCTCTTTGGCCGTATATTCTTTTGCTATTAATGTACCTCCAATTATATGTATTTCTTAATGTGGAACTTCCATAAAGAAACCAATGCAACTATCGATATCGAATGCGATAAAATTTTATATAGTAGTTTAGTTAAACGATAAAAGAGCCTTTAAGCACAGCGCAAATAAAACACACAGACTTCACCCCTTGTTATTCCACCCCTCCTGAATATAATGCTCATTCGATTTCTCGATTCGGAAAAATCGTTTTTACAAACGAAGCGATTTGTCCATCATAGAAGTTCTCGGCATCGGTTTTTATTTCCCAGCTCACATTAATTGTTCGGCGGCTTGCGGAAATTGAATTGTTTTCTTTAAACGACTTACTCCTTTGTGCCGGTTTCTTTTAATTATAAGCCCGGATAAAACTGCCTTCTCGTTAATAACGTTTAAAAATGGATGCTCCCATTCAGTTGGATGAGTTTATTAGGCAAGGGGTGGTTTGATACGTTGATTTTTATGGATTTGTTTGGAGAGGTAATCTTTAAAGGTCCTTACTTTTAATCAAAAGTATGGAGTGTAAGACTAGGCTACCGACATGTTGGCGTCAACGAAGGCGGAAACGAGACCCTTCTCTATTTTTTTTTCGTCATTAAATAAAATTTTACCGTGCTGCTTTGTCTATGTAATATTACATTATTGGCCACGGTACGTGATTGACCTATATCTATGTATAGACCGTGGTGGACTAGTCCACTCAGCCCTCAAAATGAAGAATAGGTTTTGATTATAATTACATTGCAGAATGTCCTTTGGATCTTCTTATCAGACTTGTAACCAGTCTAGTGTCAAAAGCCGGATTGCAAACTTGCGTTATCTCATCATTACAAATGTATATATTTATATTTTTATCATATTCATTAACTTACTCACTGAGTAATGAAGTAAATAAAAGCTGTTAGGCGCGTATCCAAGCAGTCGCAATATCTCCAGTGTAGATGAATGACTGTCACACACAGTTAAACAATTTTTAGCACAGTATCTACACGTGGATGCACTAAAGAGCGTCAACTCTCAAAACAAGCAATTAAACACGGGCCCAACAAACTTGTACATTCTGCAAGTAACTTAATAAAACGAATATAATTTGGTGACGCGACGGCCCATCTGAGTGGAGACGAAGTGAAGTTTGGCGAAATTACTTTGGAAGTTTAATGAGGCATTGTTTCGTGAAAGGTCTCTTAATATTTACGTATAGCAAGCGACACTACCGCAGTGTATTAGTTATTAATTAAAAACTTTATTGTATCATAAGTGTTAATATTGCATTCTAAGATCCAACGTGCTCAATCTTTATTTGATTACTTAGGTTTCTAATGTTTTTTATAATTAAACACATTTCTTTAATACAAATATCTTTATTTACTAGACAGTAGCTCGCTTGTATACGAGAGACCGTCTGAGTTGGTATCTCAGCATTGGCTATTTCTGACCCAATCTGCATTGTGTAAGGACAGTTGTGTTTTGGGTTTAAGGTCCATTAAAACCAGTGAAATTACTATGCATCATGAGATTTGACAATTGATGTCTCAGGATGATAAACGCAGACTAGTGCATTAAAGCTCTGTGTTATGTTCTTTCTGTTTCTGGATAGTTTACCACCAGGCAAGGGACCTGCTCGTTTCGTCATTCAAGCTAAAAAAGTCAATGGAAAACAACTATGAATTGTTTTTGCACAATTACTACATACTAGCATTCGCTCGCGGCTCCGCCCGCGTGAAATTGAAACAATCAAATCTTTCCTCTTTATGTTATTAGTTTATATGTGCAATATGTACTTTTTTCGTTATCTGTTTCTGGTATGATCGAAATGATACTTCAATAAAAATTATTGTAATGTAAGTTGTAAAGAATTTTCCTACTTTAACCTTCTAATAGTTAAAAAAAAAAAATAAGTTAACGCCCTGTTGCGGCCCTGAAGTTATAGCAACTTTAGTACGGGCTAGGGTATTGACCCTATCACTTATTCAGTTCAAGCTACTTGCGAACTGTATGCGAAAATTCTATTTCAAATATTATTAAAAAGTTCTGACAATATACATATTCTAGCTGTAATGATGAAGATATATAAGAGCAATAAACCTCGTTTAACTAATGTATCCAGTGGAACATCAAAAAGTTTCGGGCAGTGTTTTCTCTACGCAGACGATTTTTCTTATACTACAAAATGAATGAAGGTGGAATTAGAGTGTAAGGTGGTAACAGGGGGTTGTAGGTAATTACCGTTATTTATGAGCGGTTTCTATCCCTCCCCACTCACTGCGACTGCAAGTCGTGATTTTAATTCATTCAAACTCCCGACGCTCTTTGCACCTCGAATTAGTTTGCATAAAATATCGTCGAGACATTTATTTGAGGGTCCCGAGTCCCCGACTTGTTTGTATTTCAAAGGGTTTATTTTGAAATAGTGGCTCTTTGAGTTAATTGTTTGTACGGATATTTTAATTATAATTAATTAATTTACTGAGGCAGTCCCACTTCAACTGACACGATTCGTTTGTTTCAGATGACGATTCGTCTCACGTTTACGGTATAATCACCGCAGACGGTCTATTTGACGGAACGATCTGGACGCCGACGGAGGAATACTATATAGAGCCATTGTCTAGATATAATGTAGAACATCCCAACATGCACAGTGTCATATACAGAAGGTCGGATGTCCAGCACCCGAACGAGGACGGCGGGGCATCCCCGTGCGCCTCACATCTCCTTCATCTAAAAAGAACACTCGGACAGAAAGCCGAGTTATTTAACTTCACAGAACATCGACCTCCCCAACATTCTCCCCTGAACAACCAGTCAGAAGACTTACGTAGTGAATTACACAGACGCAAGAAAAGATGGCTCCCCGAAGACGAGATGCAAGATGATGAGCCAAAGAAAAATCCCGAATTACCTTTAGATTTAGACGTCCCTTATACTAGTAACGGCGAGCCGTTTGATAATAAGCTTAGCACAAGGAAACCGAAAACCAAAATCGACAAAAGTAACCTCATCACGAAGGTGCGACTCGACTCCGAGGAGTCGAGACCGAAGCCAAAGACACACGTGGAAGTGATCAAAACGAAAGCGGGCGTCGTGACAGTAAGCAAGGATATAGTTAAGAAAGAGCCGGTGGGCTACACGGTGCTGTCGGCAAACGCGACCGATGACGGCCGCCACGTGAATAAACGAGCCACCGTGGACCCCAGAAAAACCACATGTCTCGTGTATCTACAAGCGGACCACATGTTCTATCAGAGATATGGGTCGGAGGAGGCGTGCATCGAGGTCATGACGCGACACGTGCAGAAAGTCAACGCGATATATAAAGTGACAGGTAACAATCAACTAGTTTTGATAACTGCTGACACAATGGCATTACATAACCGCACACTTATTACGCAATCCGTTTCAGACTTCAACCAAGACGGCAAGGCAGACAACATCACGTTTATGATCAAAAGGATAAAGGTTCACACGTTGGACGCGCTGAAAGACCCGGCTTATAGATTTCCCAACAACTACGGTGTCGAAAAATACTTGGAGCTTTTTTCGGGTTTGTAATACCATTCAATGCCATAAGACGGCCCTATCTCTTGTTGTAAATACGACAACGCTAATAAACTTAATAACAGTCGCTTGTAAAGAGAATTGCCGTGCTCGTTGATATTATTTGATAGCCTCCGTGGCGCAGCGGGCGAGTAGCCGGCTGTGAAGCGAGAGGCCGTGGGTTCGATCCCCGCACCGAAAACAAATATTTGTGTGATCCACAAATATTTGTTTCGGGGTCTGGGTGTTGTGAGACCGAAAGTCTCTCGTAGTTCCTGATGCCCACGACACAAGACTCGTATCTTACTGTGGGGTCAGGACTATGTATGTGACTGTTGGGTGTATTTATTTATTTATTTATTTGTTGATATAAAAGTTATTACGCGCATTTTTATTTTCCAGAGGAGGATTACGACGCGTTTTGTTTGGCGTACATGTTTACGTACAGGGATTTCGAAATGGGCACGCTGGGGCTGGCTTGGACGGGCGACCTCAAAAACGCCGGTGGCGTCTGTGAGAAGAACGGGGTATGTTTGAACAATCTATATACATATAATAAAAATGTAACGGATCGCTGTCTGTACATGGAATATATATAAGAAAAATATTGTTAGAATTTTTGTCTGATTGTCTGTGCGTTCGTGCACGCTAATCTCAGAAACGGCTTATCCGATTATAGATGTAGTTTTCACTAATATATTGTGGTAAGTTTCACTTAACATTTAGTATTTGTTTCATGTCAATCGTTATTAATAAATAAAAAAGTTATGCCAATTTAAAGATATCGATAATATAACGGTGCAGAACTTCACGCGGGCGGAGCCGCGAACGAATGCTAGTATTTAAATAAAGTGCTTTGGTAATTTTCGTATATTTGGTAAATATTAACGACGAAATGCTCAGTATCAGCCCGGAATCGAATAGTGCCCGGTGTGGCGATAGGCTCGCTCCCTATCACATCATGGGACGGAAATACGCTCGGCAAAATGTGTACTGGCTACACCTCTGCCTATCCCTCCCGGGATTAGAGGCTTGAGTGCGTATCAACGTGTGATAATAATGTTTATAAATACCTGTTACATTATATTATGTCCTTATTTTTCTCTTGAGTGAACACGAGACGAGCAAGGCGCTCGCCTGATGGTAAGCGCCACGCCTGCCCATAAACAGAAGCAACACCACACAGAACTTTGAATTACAAAGCACTGCATGGCACTAAAATGCGCTCGTCGCCCCGAAAAATAAGATCTTAGTCTCATAATGCCCAGTAATTTCACTGGCTTCAATATCCTTCAAACCGAAACACAACAGTGCTTGCACACTGTTGCTTGGCGGTAGAAATAGACGGCACGGTGGTACCAACCCAGACGGCCTCTCGCATACGAGGGACCTACCACCTTGTATTGTACTTATGATAACCGATGAAATGTTGTTCTTATAGATAACATATTACTACTTTATGTATTTTTGTAAGATCATTATTGTAAAGAAACTTTTTGTGGGAAAAGAAATAAATTATTATTATTTACTAGTTACTCGCGGCTCCGCCCGCGTGATCTGTTTTTTCCGTGATAAAGAGTAGCCTATGTCTTATTCTGATGTATAAGCTATATTATTGTAAAGTTTCATTAAAATCCATTCAGTATTTTTTACGTGAAAGAGTAACAAACATACCATACATCCATCCATCAATACTTACAAACTTTCGCGTTTATAATATTATGGACAGGGAGCCCTCGGGTAGCTGATCCACTTGACTACTATCAAGCTCATTTTCCGTGAGTAGCTTCGTTTCGATGAGACGACCAACTATTCCCTATGCGAAAATTCTCTATTGTGGTAGCTAACAGAGGTAGCAAGGATAGAATATTTCGATTTGATGATACTCAAAAAATTATTATTTTATTTGTAGGACAATATGACAGTTAAATTATATAAATATTAACTAAGTAAATACAAAAAAATCAGCTGGTTAGTAATCATTCTTATGACCTCGTTATCGATACCTATTGGAAGCCCCTCCTTCCAATAGGTATAGGTAGGATTATAACCGATAAAATGTTGTTTTCAGCATTACCGCGGCAGTATGAAGTCTCTCAACACGGGCATAGTCACGTTGTTGAACTACGGCAAGCACGTGCCGCCGGCTGTCTCGCACGTAACACTCGCGCACGAAATCGGGCACAACTTCGGATCACCGGTCAGTATAACGTTTACCGTTAATGTGCTACAGTTAATGCAGTTGCAGATAACATCGTCAGTGGTAAGGCCAAAATACTAAAGCGCCAATATGTGCATTTTGCGGTAGAGCTTTTTAAATTTGTTTTTTACGATACAAATTCATATAAATGCTACTGAATAATTTTCAGTAAAACTTATATTTTATTGAATCATATTTTTTTCCTAATATCATTGTTATTAATTTTTGTAGTAAAAAACATCTTTGAAATGCTCTATCCCAAAGTTTATTTATTATTTTTTTATATTATATTTATCGCTTTAGTTTTTTTTACCTTTCCACTGACGATATGATTCTATTAGATATGGAACACTAGGCATTTAATTCTTTATGTATAATAGTTTGTTAATCTTGATGTGAAAATGAGTACAGTCTTACTTAAATGACACAGCAGTGTAGACAGTTTCGTCTACAGCATGAATGGGACGACTCGACCAGATCGACCCTCGACTATCTCAAAGAAAACTGACATGACATGGCATTTTGTCGGGATTCTTACGGTCGGTGACATGTCGGAACTCACAAATATAATCACTCTTCCTTTCGTAATGCTGGCGACGCGACGCACCCATGACTCTCCTAGTATTATTCATCGACGACAAAGCGATACCATCAAGTGTCCCATGTGCTTGTTTACCGTTTCTTCTATAAAAAAAAAATTAATCGTAAATCCGGACTCAATTTTACTATTTTACTTTAAATATGGTATCGTACTTTTCCGTCATAAATCTTTTATAATGTAATAAAGAAACCATCACCATTTTAGCACGACCCTGAAGTGTGCACTCCGTTTGGTGAAGACGGCAACTACATAATGTTTGCGCGAGCAACCAGCGGTGATCGGAAGAATAACAACAAGTTTTCTCCATGCTCCCTTCGTGCCATCGACCCGGTCCTAAACAATAAGGCCAGGTCACCTAAAGGGTGCTTTACAGGTAAGAATTACTACCTACTAGGTTTTACCAATTCTCAGTAATATACGTATAGGATAAAAACAAGGCCTGCCTTGATATGGTGAATAGAGCGGAGACACCGCCACATATCCATCCTTAGAGTTAATTCTCATTCTAAACCTTACTATAAATATATTATTATTAACAGGCATTAACGCCATACATATCCATGCGGATACTGGCCTTGAGCCGGGTACTCCATGCTGAAACTGGCCTTTAGCCGGTATTAATGGGAAGAAACCTATAATATGCTGTTAAATTATTGTTATTTATTATTATTCGCAGTACATCAAACTATGTGTACACACATTTTCAATAAAATCTGGTCAGTTCTTTGACTGTGTAAATACAACAAATGTAATGACATAATAACAAGAAACACAAACTGGAAAACGAGAACAAAAGTATTACAAAAATTAATAACACCACAAACTATCCATAAGGCTGTTGGATTTCATAAAGCGTACCTACAATGTGTACGTAAACAAGAAATGAAAGTATGTAATAAGTATAAAAAGTATATTCCCTCTCCATACCAAATATCCGTATTAATTCGCATTACAAACACACAGTCCGGGAAGGGAGGGGACTAGATATACCGTTGACTTATGATATGAGGTCCCCTCGGCTCGCTGGCGCCACGTTTCTCCCCTTCGTTTTGCTTTCCCCCCACTCGTAATTAGGGTAGTCTGTTCCCTGATAAAATACTTTATCTGCTTACAGTGAAATATTTTTATATGTGTCAGCGTTGCGTTGTTTGTCTTAACCTGTGTGTGGTTCTAAAAAGGCAATTTAGCCTCTGCTTATACATGTATATTATGTAGAAGTTCTGTTTTGACCACGTTCGGATTTTATCTGATATTGTTATCAGTACATACTGATGTTGGTTTTACATAAAAGCGGGTGTCCGGTTCTATTGACAGTTGTTGATAGTGCTGGGTCTACTTGTATAAACCAAAGTCGGTAAACGTAGCACCAATCGCCAACGGGTGATACTTTTCAGTATTCGCTATCATCCTGCAATGTATTTAAAATCCAATACTGACAGTACTGTCAGTCAATTTCATAATACGCTTATAATAATACAATATGTCGTTTAGCATTGTTCTCACTCATATACGTAAACGTAGCTATATTAATTACGCTGACATGTTTCATAGATTTTCTCACTATTTTTCTCAATAGCAGATTTTACTTAGATTCATGTATATATTTAGAAAACTCGTTAACATATGTACATACGTCATTGGTAGAAACCAAGCGTTGCCATTATAAAGAAAGCACTTGAAAGACTATATTGGCTAGCAGTAAATACTTTCTGGTACGACTAAGGATGCTAAAAAGTATCACCGGTGTGTTAGCCATTGATGCTTCGAAATTAATGACTTCGGTTTTTACAAGTCGAGCCAGCAGCGTCAGTAACTATCAGTCAAACCGGACACCCATTTTCTAGCAAAACTAGTATCGTTACTGATATCATTTACTGTCAGACAATTTTTAAAGACAGCCAAAATCTACCTTGCCCAGCGCTTTGTCATCTGCGCATCCGTTTACGCTCTGAGTAAACTCTGTTCGTTATATCTAGTAACATGTTATATGGATATCAAATGATGTTATTAAAGACGGTAGAAGAGCTCAATAATGAATTTATTCCAGAGCCTCAACCAGCGATTTGCGGTAACGGTGTGGTGGAGGAAGGCGAGGAGTGCGACTGCGGATGGGCGTCGGAGTGCACCGACGTGTGCTGCAGGCCACAAGCGGCACGGCCCCATTACAAACCTTGCACTCTTACAGAGCATAGCGTCTGCAGTCCGAGCCAGGTACCAGTTGCTAGACTTTATACATACTTGAATTACATACTTTATATCAGGAGCAGAGTTGCCGTAGCGAAATAAAAATATATAAACATCTCTAAGCTATTGCCAATAAAATAAATCCGTTACACAACTTTATTCCTTACTAACTTTTCCTCGCGGCTCTGCCCGCTTGATCTGCTTTTTCCGGGATAAAAGTAGCATATGTTCATCAGGGGTAATGTAGGATTCTAATGTTGAACGAATTTTTAAAATCGGTCCAGTAGTTTTTATGTTTATTCGTTACGTACAAAAATACAAATCTTTCCCCTTTATAATATTAGTGTAGATGGATCATCTTGATCAGAACAATGCTAGAGTTTTTGCTTGTTTTTTTAGTAGATACTGCCTGCGAAACTGACGGTAGAGTCATAAAATTAATGAATCTCAATAAACATTTCTGGATTCAATACATATTTTCGTTTCCATATCTGATGGCAGACATTATTATCAATCAAAATCGAACTTTTTCACATTGGAATAAAACTAATTTAAACTGATTTTATCGCGTTTTTTTATACATTTTTGATCCCGACGTATCGAAAGCTTTTCTAAAGCGTCGGGATAAAAAAATAATAAAAAACCGCGATAAAAATTCTTTTAAATTAGTTTTATTTCAATGTGTAATATTCACGAACTTTTTCACATTGATTTTAGCTCCAAGGTCCATGAGTGTAGTAAAATGCTTAACCACTGATTTGAATTCCAGGGTCCATGCTGTACTGCGTCGTGCACGCTCAAGTTCGGCGACAAGTGTCGGTCGGACAACGGTTGTCGCGACGCAGCACATTGCGACGGCAAACGCGCCGCCTGTCCCGCGAGCCGACACAAACCGAACAGAACGCGCTGCGATAAAGAACTCGTCTGCTATATGGGAGTGCGTAATACATATTTTGTTTTTTTTTGATTGATTGAAAACTCTTTATTGTACACCACTCATAAGAATTACAATAGGTAACAAAATAATTACAAACATATGTGTAATCGTAACAATCGTCGGTCTTATCGCTGAAAGCGATCTCTTCCAGACAACCTTTGGATGGAACACTTTTCGTTATTTTTATTTAATTTTAATAATAATTATTAAAATTTTAATATAATTTTAATTTTTGTGAGACCAAAAGTCTCTAGTTCCTGATACCTACGACACAAGGCTCGTATCTTACTGTGGGGTCAGGGCTATGTGAGTGACTATTGGGTGTTATTTATTTATTAAAGTCACATAAAGCTAATAATACCGTTAACTTCTAGTCTATCTAATATCCACCTTATTTTTATAATTATATTTTTTTTTTATTTTTTTTATCCTGGCTCGGCAAAGTGACTACGCTACACCTGATGGTAAGTGTAGCGCAATCCAAGAATATTGTCGACCAACGATAAACAATGTGTCCATCGTTGGTCGGCAAGATCATGCCGGCCTGCCAAAAGGCCAAGGGGGAGGGAAGGAAAAAGGGTGAGGATCAGGGGGCAAGCCCCCTAGGGAGAACCGGATATACACTGGCTGACCCTGGAACGCGACCCACGCAAGGTGGGTCACTATGGCAGGTTTTAGCACCAGTGTACGGTGGTCGCTATCCGGTCGGATACAAGTATCCTCCCACCAGCAATAATGATATATGGACGGTTTATATCTGCTTGGTATACGATCTAATAAACCAATATCCACCTTAGAGCCATGGCATATAGCCTCAAGACGCATACCATTAAGCTATGGAATAGTTTGCCGGCACACGTGTTCCCTCCTTCCTATAATATGGGGCATCCCTTTAAACGGAGTGTGAAGAAGCAGTTAGGCAGGCCGGCATGATCGTGCCGACCAACGATAGACACACTGTTTGTCGTTGGTCGACACTATTCCTGGATTGCGCGACACTTACCATCAGGTGCGTAGCCGTAGACTTTGTCGAGCCAGGATAAAAAAATCATCCATCACCACATTTTTAAACCAATATGAAACAAATGATTGTCATACTTACTTTTACCTAATATCAAAATATTGTCAATTCATCAAATTTTTTTTATAGCATTGGCCGGCAAATGAGCAAGTGGGTCGCCTGATGGTAAGTGATCTCCACCGCCCATATACGCCCACCACCATAAGAATCATGGGCGCGTTGCCGACCTTAAGGGAAAGGGATAATTAGAGATTGGGAAGGGGAGGGGATTTGGGCTTCCGGATATCTCACTCACCGTACGAAACGCAGCAGCAAGCCGCTACTTTACGTCGGTTTTCTGTTAGACCCGGTTGAGCCAGCCCATTCATGTAGTAGACAAATCTGTCTACAGCGTGGCTCTACCACTCACAAAACCTATTTACCTGTTTAGTTTAAGTGCATAATTAATGTAACATACATAATATTTAATGCATTGATGAAATAAATGTTATTATTATTTATTTATTTAAATATCCACCTTATTCCCAGGAGTGTACGGGCTCTATCTGCCTGGCATACGGGCTGGAGTCATGCCAGTGTTCAGCTCGTGCGGATGATCCGCGGTCCGCGTGTGAGCTGTGCTGCCGGAAGCCAGGAGGCCAGTGCATATCCTCCTTCCGATGGAACACCGCGCCGTACGACGTGCCAGACATGTACTCCAAGCCTGGCACGCCTTGCAATGATTATAATGGGTGAGTTTTCACTTCAAATACCCTCCAATTTTTTTTTACTTGATTGAATGACGAGACGAGCAAGGCGCTCGCCTGATATTAAGCGCCACGCCTGCCCATAAACAGAAGCAACACAGACCTTTGAATTACAAAGCACTGCATGGCACTGAACGGCGCTCATCACCCCGAGATATAAGATGTTAAGTCTCATAATGCCCAGTAATTTCACTGGCTTCAATGTCCTTCAAACCGAAACGCAACAGTGCTTACGCACTGTTGCTTGGCGGTGCAAATAGACAAAGCGGTAGTACCGACCCAGATGGCCTCTCGCAAACGAGGGACCTACCACATTGTGTTGATAGGCTTGCCTCCTATCACATCTTGGGACAGATATAACTGCAAATCGTGGGTATACCAATTGTACCTACCTCCTTAGGGATTCAGACGTATCCCGGAAACGAACGGGTAGACAGAGCCAATTAGGCCTATGTATTTTATTTATTTAAACTTTATATACGTAACATGTATAAAGGCGGACTTAATGCCAAAGGCATTCTACCAATCTACCCTTGGGTGATGCAGAAACAAGATAATGTGGGTATATTTAAAAAAAGAGAAGATTTTTTTACACGCTTTTTATTAACATCACCTGTATGTTTGTTTGTATGTTTGTTTGTATGTTTGTTGTATGTTTGTTTGTATGTTTGTTTGTATGTTTGTTTGTATGTTTGTTGTATGTTTGTTTGTATGTTTGTTTGTATGTTTGTTTGTATGTTTGTTTGTATGTTTGTTTTTATGGTTGTTTGTATGTTTTGTATGTTTGTTTGTATGCTTGTTTGTATGTTTGTTTGTATGTTTGTAACCGACTCCTTTGGGCGCGATTTTTTTTTTTAATAAAACCTATTTCGTTTCAGGTACTGCGACGTGTTCCAACGTTGTCGCGAGGTGGACCCGTCAGGTCCGCTGGCCACGCTGCGCAAGTTGTTACTGTCCGATGAGAGTATAGCCGGGTTCAAGCGCTGGGTACTGCGGCACTGGTATGCGGTGCTGCTTATACTTCTCGCTGTTATTGCGCTGCTGGTGAGTCAACAACTTTTTTTTTAGCATAGGCCGGCAAACAGCAAGTGGGTCACCTCACGGTGATCTCCACCGCCCACGTACGCCGACCACCAGAAGAATCAAGGGCGCGTTGCCGACCTTAAAGGAAAGGGATAATTAGGGATTAGGAAGGGGAGGGGATTTGGGCTTCCGGATATCTTACCCACCGTACGAAACGCAGCAGAAAGCCGCTACTTTACGTCGGTTTTCTGTGAGACAGTGGTAACGACCCGGTCGAGCCAGCCCATTCATGCTGTAGACAAAACTGTCTACAGCGTGGCTCTTCTACTCACTTTCTTAGTAGATGTAAATAGTGTCTATGACGCAAGCCATATAGAAATTAAGGACTCGGCGCCTCTTCAAATTATTTTCAAACAATATGCATCATATTTGGTCGCAAATCACAGAAAGCGTCTGCGACCATGCTTGTCTCTACGTTATCTGTACGTTTTTATAATTAGCGTTAATTACTTAAAGGATGACTTACACAAGACGAGCAGGTCGCTCACCTGATGGTAAGGGTCAGGCCTGTCCATAAACAGAAGTAACACAAATTGGAACTTCGAATTATGAAGGACTGCATGGCATTGGCATGTGTTCGTCACCCCGAGACATAAGATTTTAAGTTTAATAATGCCCAGTAATTTTACTGGCTTCAATGTCTTCAAATCGGAATACAACAGTGCTTACACACTGTTGCTCGGCGACAGAAATAGACAAAGCGGTGGCACCAACCTCGGCAACCTTTCGCATACTAGAGTCCTACCATCTAGTAAAACGTATCTAGTATGTCTTTTCGGTTAGAATGTTCTAATAATAATATTTTTTTCTCTCAGCGATGCTGCCAAATACTTGACACTACTCTAGACAATATAGATAATATGAAGTATTAAATACTGTAATTATATGCCACAAAAAATAAGGTATTAAAGTATGCTAGAGAGTGTGTTCTTTGAAAAGCACAACATACTGGGTGTAAGGGAAACGCTTCCAAAAACTAATATAAGTAGCAATTAAAGCGGATGATTACCGACATTATATACCGATGAAATACGACACATATGATATACGATACATATGATATACGACATGATACCGTTAAAAAAATCTCGAAATAAATTTACTTATACTTTTTACGACCATGCGTACGCGCCGCTCGCGTATGTCTAACAGCCGTTAAACCCAAGCGTCAGCAAATTTATTACTAGCGTTACATTTCTGTATTTAAATTATTGAAGTGAAACTTCTTTAGAATCGTTGTGACTTGATGAAACTCGACGAAACGAAAATGCGTCACGACAAAGTCAAAAATATTCATAAATAGGATTTAGCCGGCGAGAGAATCAGATAGGTTACAAGTATGCTATCACGTGTCTTTGCGCCTGCGTACAACGAAGCCTTCGGAAAATTTGTCATAAACAACGTGGTGTATTATTCACGTGTTTTATTTTTTTGCATTTGCGTATTAAAATTCGATGGTTGATTAATTTATTTTAAGAATTCTGAAGTTTCACTTCTGTCGTGTGTGAATTGCACACACACACACTTTTTTTATTTTAACGATATGATACAAAGAACCGTTGTAGTTATCTATCCAAACATGATGCTGCGTGAAAAAAAAACGTTTTTATTTAGCGGTATCGTGTCCGTAATCAGCAGCACTACCACCTATCTTAGTTTTCGACAGCGTTTACGCCCTTTATTATTATAATTTTCATAAGCTAGGCTCATGACAGTGCATTATAAAATGCATTTGTATCACATATTCATACATTTTAGAGAGGGCTAAGATTATAGAGGCTAAGATGGCATTTTGTTTCATTCCATATTAAGCTATCACCGTTTTGTTAGTTGCTCATATAGTGTCTATTTAGGTCTTACGTTCGTGAATTTTACCTTGTTATTGTAACTACATTTGTTTAACACTACATTTGCGTTAATAGACAATTAATAATTTGGTGCATTATTTTCAGGTGGCAAGTACACGTTTCTTCGGTCGTCACGGTAAAAAGCTCAAATCAGTCACAATAATCCACTCGTCCACCACGGAAACCGTCCGCTTGCCTGATGCTGCTGATCAGGGTCTCATAGTCCACACTGCCGTCAGGTACGGATTCGTGACCGCAATTTATCACTCTGTGTTCAATTAATACCATTATGCACATTATTTATTATTTTTAATCATTGATATGACCGTTTCAGTACTCAATAGAGGTTTTTTTTTATGTTTCTAGATCAAAACTGCCACTCAAGAAAAAAGTAGCATTAAGAACACGAGCGTATCGAAACAAAAAAGATCTGAAGAACAAGCAAGGAGACAAACCGACTCCTTCGCACAATGCCAACAAAAAGAGAGTGAGTTCATACAATAATCAATACAAAATCTGTAAATTGTTTTATTAGAAAAAGGATATTCATTTATTTCATTTGTTATATCTTCCAGAAGCCGAGTAACCCGTCGAAGTTAGACGAAGTCCCCAAAGTCACAAAAGAAAATACAGCCATAGTCACAAATGCTGAAGGAAAGTCTCCCAAACATGTGATACTATCCAAACATAAAGGAAAAGTAAAGAAACGAAAAATGAAAATGAAGAAAGAGACAATAGACTACAGTTCTATGCAGAAGCATCCAGCTTCCCCTACTAAAGACACAGAGGCGTTAACAAAAGTACAGAAATGGCTACTCAGCTCGCCGCAACCGACGGCTATTCCAAAATCAAAATCCATACCACTCGGACTGACTGAAAGAACTCATAGGCAAGTTCAGAAAGGGTCTCGTAAAGCTAGACCGTCGAAGAGTGCGACCAATTTGCTGTCTGGCGAAAAGGCTAGACTTCAGGTCGTATTTAAACCTCCATTCAGGTTCAGTGTGAAGATATGCAAGAGCGATAAGACCAAAGTAGTCCTTGACAAATCTTCGAAGCCCGATGTGGACAGAAAACGCCATGAAATCGTATCTCAACCACCCGTACCGGATCCTATCAAAGTAATTCCATCCAACAGAAACTCTAAGCACTCTAATTCTTCTAGAAATACTGAAAGCACGTCTTCATCTACCGGTCCAAAAATTGAGAAGTCACAAAACCAAGAAGGTAAAGAACATGGCTACGCCAATTTGCTGCCGCGAAGTGCCAGTGATTGTAAGTTAGCGAAAAAGATTCCAGAAGTCAAAATTCGGAACGGTCATAGAAAAAGCAACTCTGTTGGACAAAAGAAAGATACCACTGAAAGCAAACAAAATCTAATATCTCAGGAGGACTTCGACAATGCTCATGTTTACGAAAATGTAGTAATGTCTCAGGATTCATTTGTACCGAAGAGTTGCAGTATGCCGCGACGACAGACCGCCGTCGGTATATCGCGACAAAGCAGCTACGGTCACCTACCTCGTGCTCAAATCCGCCCACATAGACATAGTACAAACAACGTCACACGCTCCAGAAACAACAGCGCCAGCGAACTAGAACACTTCTACAACGTTATCGAATCACTAAAAAGAACTGACAACAAAGACTCTAACCCGAGCAATACTAACACGAGCAGTTCTTCGGGCAGCAGCCGGCACGGATTCTCTTTCAACAAAAGCAACTCCAACAGAAAGGCAGGTAGCAGGAGTTCGCGACAGAACAGTCTAGTCGATAAACCGTCGCGCGCCAGTCCAGTGGAGTCGTCAGCGGCCAAGCTGAAAAGGCAGTTCAGCGAGGCTGAGCTGGGCAACAGGCAGTGCGACAGCGGGGTCAGCGGGCTCAGGGGCTTCCAACTGGTCGTGGGCAAGGACAAGCTGAAGAGACAACTGAGCGACAACGAGTTGTGCAAGTCTCGCGTGCAGCTGGCGATGCCGATGTCCGCGGGCGCTGAGCCGCGACACTCGTTCTGTTGGAGCGAGCGTCCTCGCCCTCGACCACGCCCCACCTACACCTTCGGCGAGCTGAAGCACTCCGTCCCTGACGCGACCGACGCGACCGATGCGACCGACGTGACCGACGCGACCGACGCCCCGCCCGACGAAGAGCTCCACATCTCTTCGGACGATTTTTTGAAAATCATCGATAATTGACGCGTTCCCGGTGTCTCATAAGTGTTAAGGATAGTTTCGATCGTTATGGTTATTTTTAAAATATGAACAAATTATTAATGTGTATATTAGATATTGTAACCGAAGTCGGCTGTTGTAAATATTGTAATTTGCTTTTATTATTAGGTATAACGTAACCTGCCACTGAAACAGATCATTGCTCAGTACGTAATGGGTGATGATAGATATGCGAGAATAGTTTGGCAACGACCTATGATAATTTCGGATCAAATAATATAATATATTTAATACGTTAATGCACTACGTGTGTTTTTTCGCATTCCTTTTTTTATATAAAATGATTTACCACTAATGCTTGTTAACCGATAGAGAGCCAGTCATCAGGTACTTCTTACTAAGATAAAACTAATACCGAGCATATGTCACTGGCAATGATCTAGTTTCACTGTACGATCTCTATAAAATGAATCTCTATTTTTTCTACATGCTATGTATTGTACAAATTTACTCAAACCTATGTAAAGTGTTCATATAAGATTATTTTGATACTTTCTTATGATACTTTACGTGATTTGATTTCATTCCAATTTCAGTTATTTATTTCATGTTCAGTTTATTATAACTGTTTAATATGGCGGTCAATTAATGTGTCAATACAGTTTGACATTTTGAATACAAGCTCACTCCACGCGCTAATTAAGGCGCTATCATAAAATAAATTTATTTAACTATGAATAAATATAATAAAGATTTACATAGGATTCTATTTCTTTCCCCGTTCGTTATATATTTTTATATGTATATAGGAATGAAACCTGCGATTCCTACCAAAACATAAAGCTTTTATATAGGTATCTATTGGTTACGTAACATTTCCTTTAAGGTTGTGAATATGCATCATCTTTAACCCGTAATAGAATCCTATGGAAATATAATATTCAAAATAAATACAAACACAAAACTGTCTCTTCATATTATTATGAATATTTTTCTATAATATATTGGATTAAATGCGAACTAACAAAATATATGTCATAAGTACATAAGGAGACTCATGGCTGTTATTCGTTTTGTATGTTGTGTTCTGCAATATCTGGGATGGAATCACTTTCAGTTGTTCCACGTATTAGTATGACAATATAGTAGAACATATAATAATAATTATTATTAAAATAATATAAATAATGTAATTGTTAATATGCTGTCTAGAGGTTAGGTACAAAATGGACATGATTAAGTTCCCGCCTAAATTATGTCGCAATATATTTTTATCGATGGTCTCGGCTATACCCTACAAATTGCGGATAGCTATTTTTTTTTATATATTCAAAAGAACAAATACAGATAAAAGTACAATTTAAATTTTCTATCTCAGATATAATCAGAATGTGTTCCAGTATTCGTGTGTCGTGCGAAGGCTTCGCGACTGATGCACAGCGTTAATGAGCTTCGACATAGGGAGGTAAGGGTAAAAACGTAAATGCTATTGTATTGTATAGGAACTGATGATTTCTAACGAAATACTAAAAGTATTTGGAGATGTTACAAATTTGTATTTACGATATAAATAGTGCTTTTATTGTCGATGGTAAGGCAATTTTATGGTTAAAATTATTAATCCATGAATAGATTAACTAATGCTACGCGCTGACGATTTGTGTGCAGATCTTTAAATTCTCCTCGACAATACACTGATTTCCACTCATAGTTATATTAGCATTCTTCCTTATAATATAAATAATATTATATTCGATTTAAATACGTGTTGATTATGTATTTCATTATACCTAATAAATGTGATTAGATTAAATGAAACGATTTTATAGTTCATAAAAATCCATAAAATATAAGGGAAACACGCATAACTAACTTCTTTTTACTGCATAAAACGTTTTGTAAAGTTGTCTGATATATAACAATGTATCTGACCATGTTCTCACTGTATTTGTTCCAAGTGCCTTATGAACAAATCATCGCATTCCTAAGTACATTCCAAATTACAAGGAAATACATTCTTCAGCTAACTTTTATCTCAATAAATATGATGTAACGGCAGCTGAACGTGTAAAGTGTATAAAGTAATGATTATGTATTTATATTCTATCAAATATTCGCTTTTCTGTACTTAAGTAGTCTGTGATAGTATGTGTTTCTTGAATTTACGGCTGTTACAATTACTTCGTACCTACTTAAGTTATAAATTTTTGTACCTTTATTGTTAAAAGTCCACAATGAATACAAATTTGTAATGAATTCATTTTCTAACATTTTACTATTTTTTCTGCATTTTTAAAAAGATTAAAAGAACTCCAACATTTTCTGATTTTTATTATTTTTAATATAACGTATACATACTCCTTGCGGTGACAATGTGTCTATGATATTGCTAATATAAATTGATAACCAAAAAGGTACCTAGTAACATCAAATAAGGAGGCCACGCATGCCTACGGAAATTGATGGCATAATAGGTACATTCTAAAATTAACTCGTCACATCACATTTATTTTCATTACTCATTTGTTTTGAACTTTCAAAATAATGACAGATCACACTAAAGATATTATAAACCACTACGTTATTACGCATATTTCCGAGGAATTATTGTAAATAAAAATGGCTCCTATACGATATAGTCTACATTACGAGGATTACTCTGAGCACTTAATGTCGAGGTTTGGTACACTACTGCAAATGCAATCATTGGTGGACATGACGCTTATGTGCAGCTCCCACACTTTGCGCGTTCACAAAGCTGTATTGGCTGCCAGTAGCGCTTATTTTCAGGTAAACATGTTTTATATTTTCTAATTTCCCAAACCAATACAAACATAAGCATTTATAATATAACTGGATCCTTTGCCTGGACCTATTTTTTATTAGTGTTAGGTAATGAAGAGACGACCAGGTCGCTCGCTTGATGGTAAGCGTCACGCTAATTACAACTTCGAATTACGCAGTACACATGGCACTGGACTGCACTCGTCACGTCACGTCATAAGATGTCTCATAATACCCAACATTTTCACTGGCTATTGGCAATTATTTTCAAATCAGCAGACAACAGTGCTTACCCGTGCTTGGGGACTGAAATAAACAACGCAGTGGTACCTATCCAGTTGGCCTCTCGCATGTTATGGACCGATAACCTAGTATAATAATTGATTATATTCTAGGAAGTTCTTCAAAAACAGACCGGTGAACCTCTAATTATATTAAAGATGCGATTTAGTGTGTTGAAATGTCTCGTGGAATTTATGTACTGCGGCAAAACTCAATGCTTGGAGGAGAATTTGGACGAGTTGGTGGCAGCGGCGCAGTTCCTAAAGATAAAAGGACTGTCTAAAGTCACTAAAGAAGGGCTTGGCATCACTAACGATAGTAAGACGCAATGTATTATGTTAAGCTGTGTATTCTCATACTACCATAGTACCTATTAAATGAATATTCTTCTAAATAATAATGAAAAATAGCAGGCAGCGGCTTGGCTGTGCCCCTGGCATTGCCGATGTTCATGAGCGGCGGTGACCGCTTACAATCAGACGGGTCGCTTCCTCGTCTGCCTATCAAGGCAATAAAATTTTACTTATATGAATGTTATTAAACAAAAATGAAATTCAAATTTAAAACGAGGGTCGAACCTCGTCGAAGGTCGATTTCTCGTGCCCATCTCATACACACCCGTTCGACACATGTCGCTACGAGGGTTTGGCGACTCCGAGCCCATTCAACCTTTAAAGGAAAGAATTGTTAGTAATGTATATGAGTAATGTTCTAGGCCCTTTCTTTTTATTATCGCGTCACTTGCATTCAAAAGCCAAAGAGAATATAATTATTACTATTGTGATAGCCACATAGTAACGATCCATGGGCATTATTCCCTGACCTTTTTTTGAAGTGAAACTTCTTTATCGGCGTTAGAAAAATGAAATCGTCACATTTTGCCGTTACGCGGCACGCGTCACATTTTTGACTTTGACTGGATTTTCACCAGACTTTGACTGGACTTTCATCGGACTTTGACCGGACTCTGACCGAACTTTAACCGGGCTTTGACCGGACTTTGACCCGACTTTGACCCGACTTTGACCGGACTTTGACCGGACTTTGACCGTACTTTAACCGGGCTTTGACCGGACTTTGACCCGACTTTGACCCGACTTTGACCCGACTTTGACCCGACTTTGACCGGACTTTGACTGGACTTTGACCGGACTTTGACAGGACTTTGATGAACTTTGACAGGACTTTGGCCGAATTTTGACCGGACTTTGACAGGACTTTGACAGGACTTTGACGGACTTTGACAGGACTTTGATCGGACTTTGATCGGACTTTGAGCGGATTTTGACCGGACTTCTTCTGTCGAGCGTCCCGAGACGCACACTTTTTTGTATTCATGTCTATGATAATAAAAGCCTTCTGTTTAAACTTTATCTAATTTAACTTTAACCAATTTCTGTAAAGTTGCCTATAGTAGATAATTTTTCGAAAAATAAGGTCATAAAGAAGTTTAACTTCTTACGTGTGTACACTAGTACATGCAAACATTTTTTTTTTTATAGCATAGGCCGTAATACGAGCAAGTGGGTCACCTGATGGTAAGTGTTCTCCACCGCCCATGTACGCCCACCACCAGAATAATGGGCGCGTTGCTGACCTTAAAGGAAAGGGATAAATAGGGATTGGGAAGGGGAGGGGATTTGGGCTTCCGGATATCTCACTCACCGTACGAAACGCAGCAGCAAGCCGCTACTTTACGTCGGTTTTCTGTGAGACAGTGGTGACGACCCGGTCGAGCCAGCCCATTCATGCTGTAGACAAAACTGTCTACAGCGTGGCTCTACCTCTCAATATTTATTATTTATTTATTTTTGATTATATTGTTATAAATATATTACAGGGGAGCATCTAGTTTTCACGCCGCCCGTTGTTATAAATCGTCCGCCACAGTCTCTTATCGACTTACATACACAGGTAAATACGAATATATATAGACCTCTTAGCAGCTCTTTATAAGAGAAGTGGTAGACTTTCAAACCAGTGCCATGCCGGACTGAGCGTAAGCCTAATGCTAGGACGAAGCGAAATTTTAAAATGGCTCCCCATACCTATAAGGTTTAGGCTCAAAAAAGTGTATCCAATTATTGGAAAAAATTGCGGTCGCTTTTGTCTACAATTTGTGTTTTATATTTTATTGTAGAATTTTATTTATGGCGCTAATCGACAGCCTAGGTGGTGCAGTGAGCGAGTACCCGGTTGCAAAAGGAGAGCCTGTGGGTTCGATTCCCGCACTAAACAAATGTTTGTGTGCATTTCTGCGTCACCTTTTGATCGACTGGGATAGAATGCGTATTGCATTCCCTAAATCCACCTTTAAAATTTGTATTCTATAAAATGTGTAAAAGAGTAGGTAGCAAACCCAATATCACTTTTAAAACACCCGGAAATCGAATCCAACACAGCAAAGCAGGGCAATACGACTGTACCACAGAGGCACACATTAGATACGTCGATATTGATTTGATTAACCATGGAGAAGTATTTGAATTCAATAAGTTACATAAGTTAATTAAATTTCCATTTAGATCATTCCAGAACCAAGTCCCATAACTTCACATGTCTCGTAGGAGCACATTTAAGTTGTCACTCCTAATAAGGTCCCATGGTTTCTTGGTTTAAGGACGATATGACGATATTATATTTGTTTATTATAATATCGTTATATAAATATAAATCGCGAAAGCTCATAGATATGACGATAGGTTCATTTCATGTCATATCATAGGATGGATAAAACCACGGTGAATCGTGAGTGCACGTGGTTGCACCGTTGCCTATACATCAGGAGGTAAAGGCGTAATGTTGTGTGTTTCATGTGTTGAATCTAGCGCAAGCCGAGTGACCGATTATATGATTATTCGAATCGAAAACTCAAAATAGAAATAGTGATTGCCCGACCTAGAAATTGAACCCAGGAACTCACGATTCTTAGATTTACTTAGTACGCTGCCACACGGCTCATCTAATTGGCATCGTATGTAAATTCTAATTAGGTATGTAATTCTGACGCTCGTGACTTCAAGCGGCCGTAAACGAGACCACTACAGTGAAGTCTACACGACGCATTGCTCACTGTTCGATAGTTCATAAGGCTAAGACAACGCCATGGCATCATAATATTTTGTAAACTTTAAAGCATCGTAACATCCTCGTTAATATGAATGCTGGTGGGAGGATACTTGTATCCGACCGGATAGCGACCACCGTACACTGGTGCTAAAACCTGCCATAGTGGCCCCTTGTGTGGGTCGCGTTCCAGGGTCAGCTAGTGTATATCCGGTTCTCCCCAGGGGGGTTGCCCCCTGATCCTAACCCTTTTCCCATCCCTTTTTCCTTCCACTCCCCCTTGGCCCTTTGGCAGGCCGGCATGATATTGCCGACCTACGATGGACACATTGTTTATCGTTGGTCGACACTATTCTTGGATTGCGCTACACTTACCATCAGGTGTAGCGTAGTCACTTTGCCGAACCAGGATAAAAAAAAAAAAAAAGAATGCCTAGTACTTAAAGACGATATTCATTAACCTCCTAATTTATGATGACAAGGAGAGTGGTCCTAAGCCGCCCCAGCTAGCTCCTGCGACAAGCACCAGCCAGCCCGACAACCTTTGCAGGACTAATAAGGTAAAGAAGGGATCGTACTTGTGGACTAGCTACTAGAAAGAGTATTTAGTATGTATCTTTTATTTTTATATTCTTCAATCATCGTAACGTAACACATGTTTTCAATTATTTTGATTTCATATACCCATGTAATAGGTATAAGAAGCCCAAAATAATGTCTAGTACCTAAGTTAGTCTCATTAATTTTTTATGGTATAATCGTGCGTGTCTCTAGTCATAAGTCATGAACTGAATGAGTTCTATAATAATACGTATAGGAAAGTGATAGCCAATGATTCGCGAAGCATTAATTATTATAAGAAAATAAATCAACTAGTAATAAATAATTAAGTTATATTTGTCCTACTCAACTAAAATAAAAATTCTATGCCATATTAATTAAGTCGCATTTGCTCGCGGCACCACCCGCGTGAAAGGCATGTTTCCATACAACTGTTCATCCCTTATTTTACCATCTTAGGGGTGTAATTTCCAAAAATCCTTCCTTCGTGGAGGCTAACAACATAAAAGTCATCAACTGCCGAAATTTCAAGTTTGTAGCTTCAACGATTTAGGTTCTGCGTTGATGAATCAGTCAGACAATCAGTACAAGTATATAATATGTGTGTATGTTATATATATTAATTGCAAATAAAATAGGTACAAAGATAAAAAAATATGATAATTATAACGTCAGGCGATTACATACTCCCTATAATTACTTGCAGGATATGGTGGTACGAATTCCATTTGACATAGAAAACGGTGGAGGAGTCAACACCATAGACTATACCGACGGACCACGAGCGATGAAACCTCGCCGCGGCAGACCCAGCGTCAGAGTACGTACTAAAGTTATGGACGAAGCCTGAATATCGGTCCTTGTGTAAAAATACATATCGACGCTTGTAAGGCAAAAATATCGAAACGACATTGAGTAAACTTTACAGGATAGTGATTTAATGTTCATTTTTTTTAGAACAAACAAAATCATAAAACGTAATCTATTTCTTTTAATTCATTTGAACTTTAAATCACTCTCCTGTAAGGTTTATTCAATGTCGCTTAGATATTTTTACTTTTCAAGCGTCGATATGTAATGTTGATAAACCTATTCCTTAAAAGAATTTTTGCAATTATCTTAACAGCCACCGTGGCGCAGTTAACGAATAACAGACTGAAACGAGAGGCCACAGCTTCGATCCCCGCAAAAAGAGAAATATTTGAGTGATCCACACATTTAAGTACTTCGGGTTTGGATGATACGAATATTTCTCGTAGTTCCTGATGCCCACTGGTCACATCACAAAATATTCGTAATATTCCCACGGTTCAATTTTGAATGACCAACTACTAAATCCGACGATTGGAACCGTCGGATCAGATGTGCTATTCAAGACAGTTGATCAATTAAAAACGATTCGTGGAACAGTAGGTTCAAGGCTATGTGTGTCAGTTGGGTGTTAGTTATTAAATTTTCATATAGTCCAGTAATTTTAGGTTAAATTAGGTAAGAATCTCGGAATTCGAGATACCCGGCTGTAACTCTGTAAATACTTGTGTATTGACACCCTAAAAGTTGACTCAAAACCTACATATGTTAGGGTGTGCGCAACTATTAAATTTCAAGGTCAAAGGTCACAAAAATCGCTTTTTTCGTAAATATCTTATTTCCTATGGGTTTTTTGCTATTTGTATCTATTATCAATATTGTAGAATACAAAATTCTCTACAAATTTTGTTTAAATTTTTTTTTCATACGGTGAACCGTTTTCGAGATAGAGGGCGGAGAGCGCGCGGTCACAGGATCAGTTCAGGTCAAACGGTGCCTCCGGTCGAAAACGCGCCATATATAGTTGATGAACTATCCATAAATCAATGATTATAAATATTTGTCAATTTTTTTTAACTAATATGTTATACTAGCTTTTGCTCGCGGCTCCGCCCGCGTGAACAGCATTTTCCGGGATAAAAGTAGCCTGTAACCGTCTGCAGGGCTCCATCTGTCTCTGTAGATAAATTCATCAAAATCGGTTTAGTGATTTAGGCGTGAAAGCGTGAAAACTTTCACCCCCTTTTTCATCCCTTAATAAATAAAATTTCCAAAATTCCTGAAACACGTATTTATTTATTTTACGTCAATAACCGAAATACAACATTTCGTTTATGTAACTTTCAAAATGACGGACTTGTGACCGCGCGCTCTCCGCCCTCTATCTCGAAAACGGTTCACCGAAAAAAGTTTTAAACAAAATTTGTAGA
This sequence comes from Amorpha juglandis, assembly GCA_949126905.1. Classification (NCBI taxonomy): domain Eukaryota; kingdom Metazoa; phylum Arthropoda; class Insecta; order Lepidoptera; family Sphingidae; genus Amorpha; species Amorpha juglandis. The sequence continues at coordinate 4,800,062 of OX421372.1, read as the reverse complement.
GAATTTTGTATTCTACAATATTGATAATGGATATAAATAGCAAAAAACCCATAGGAAATGAGATATTTACAAAAAAAGCGATTTTTGTGACCTTTGACCTTGAAATTTAATAGTTGCGCACACCCTACCATATGTAGGTTTTGAGACAACTTTTAGGGTGTCAATACACAAGTATTTACAGAGTTACAGCCGGGTATCTCGAATTCCGAGGTGAAACTACTAAAATGACTGGAGTAATACAGCATTATTTTGTAACCAAATTCATAATAAGGTAAACTTAATATTCCAGCGGTCAGGAGGATGGGAAGGTCATGGATCGCTTGGCCGAGCTGCAGAACGCGCGCTACTCCGTCGCGAGCAAGACTCGCGCAAAGCTATTCATCAGTTGAAGCATTTGCAAACACGACATATGCAGGTAAATTATGATCTTATTCTATGAATAAATAAATCAAAAATATTATGTATCAGAAAAATATAGGTCCTAAATTTTCTTACAATTTAACTTTATTATTATCATAGACATACATTTTTGCATGCTACGAAATACATAGTAAAACAATATTAGGTACAGCAAATCCTTTCTGATTATTTAATAATAATTTTGTTTTCTTCCCAGGACTACATGGATAGAGTAACTCTATCACAAGCAGTCAACAGTATATGCGGACCGGAATCCTCATCTAATTATATGAACATCGATAATGATCTCATGTATATGGACCAGACAGTGTCCTCAAACGTTTTGGACTCTAGCAATCCTTACTCGAAAGAATCGACTGGCATCGAAACTATTACACCAAACTATCAATCAACAAATACAACCTCTTCTGAAACTGTTTCGAGTGGAATAAGTACAGCAATGTCTCAATACGTGAACGCTTTGAAGAACGCTGGACTACCCACAGATTTGCCAATACTATTCGAATCTGGTGACGGCTCATACATAAATGTAAACGAGCAAGTGTTACTCGATATGGTGCAAAGCAGTGAAATTCAATATGAAGTTATTGAACAGCCAAACATCATAGAAAAAGTTTCTGATCCTAGCGAAATCAAGAGTATCGACGACTTATCGAAATCCATTGAACAAGGTGAAATGCTCCTAGGCAATAAAAGTTTTACATCGACAAATGAATACGACAAAGACCCTTCGCAGTTCAGCCGTCAAGATACTATCAACAGTTTGAATGCGATATTACCAGATAACCTGGAATCTTTTGGGGACCAGCAAAATTATGTGGTATTAGATCCTCGTCTCCAAGATACGAATAATTCCATGGATCCTGAGAATGCCCCTGACTTTTCATGTATCGATGGGGACATGCAATTCTTTACTAAATCAATGACGGATGATGTAAAAAAATATTACGAAGAACAACAATTAAATGACGCACGAGTCATAGAACAATTATGCCCTCCAAGCACTACATTAGATACAAATTTTAATATGTCATTACTTGATACTAAAATTTCTCATTTGAGTGAGAATCTAAATCAACAGTATAGTCCCCTAAATGCCGACGATTTGAGACGTAGTGAGGACTGTTATGACTTTGGGCTACAACTTACTCAACCAAATGATTTTAAAGATGATGCTTTAGATTGCCTAATGGCTACACCTAAGCGAAACGATGAAGGTGCATACGAAGGTGATAGTAGCCAATTTGATGAAAGGAGAAATAAAGAAAGAGACGAAATAATAAAAGATTTAATTAGCATGGAAAATAACATTAGTGAAGTGCAAAATAGTGAAAATCTTGGCAATGAAGAAAACACTGGCAATTCCGAATCAAAAATGAAAGAATTAAACGCTAATAAACATTTAATTTCTAATAAGAACAGTGATAATTTATCTACTACTATAACCTCTAGTGAATTACAGTGGGATAGTTTTGACATCGATAATGATAAGAACGAGAGCGAAAATGATAAGACAGAAAATAACGCATCATTAAGCGCTGAAAGAGAAACAGATTTAGTTAAAGATTCTCAATACTCCGATCCTATAATAGACCTAACCAACCCAGTTGAAGTCAAATCAGAGCAGTGGGAGCGCTGCGTAATAGATGATGAACATAATAATATGAATAAAGAAAATGAACAACCTGAAATAAGTTCTAAAAACTTGGAAGACAACGGAAATGATATTCCCTACGCAGTGGGATTACTGCCTCTAAAACAAATGCAAGTCAAAGAAAACTGTAGTTTGCTGAAGCGGAAACAATCTGTAGGTGTAGACTTATTGGATAATGTAGATGCAAAATGCTTAAAACGCAAGGTTAAACACAAAAAATACGATCTATAAACTTAACACATTAAATAAACGAATGTTGACAATCTTGCATTTTTGTATGTAAATATAACGACGTGTGAGAGGCCTTGGGTTCAATCCCCAGGGGATAAAGCATTTTGGTGCTAAATAGGGATGTTTGGCCTTGTAATGGGTGTCCAATAGGCACGCCTCCGATCATAACCTCTACAAGCCGTGAGTAGACTAATATCTCTGCCTGCTTCTTCGGACACAAGCGTGACCTTTTATACTTGAGGGAGGGGAGAAGGCATAGAATAGGACATGACCCCCAGATGTCATTGACAGATATACGGTGAAACCAAAGTCGTTACCTAAACGAACTAGCAAACTTTTTTATGACAATCTAATTAACAAATATTGAAATATCAAGTCTCTAATATTAGTTAAAAGTTGTATTAAAACTAAAGGTCGTCGTCACGAGATAAAACAAGACGGTTATTGTTATAAATTCTAAGATTCATTTTACAATGCCCCCAATATATGTTATCGGTGAGATAACACAATAAATAGCCATTATGAGTACCAATTTAACACACTGTCATAATGTATTTTGCTGTCATACTTTGTTATGTAATATTTACTTGGACATTGTGAAACAAAACATGAAGCACTTAATTTTATAAGTTGCTTGGTAATTTATTTCGCGAATTTTCATGGTCAGTGCAACGATGATAAAAATAAAAAAAGTTTATCTTAATATAATTTTACTGAAAACTTTACAAAGAATTTAACATTAGGTATATAAGGCATTTCATTTCGATATTTTCATAAATGTGACAAAAACTACGTGTATACTTCATGAAAAAGTAAAAAAATACTATATTAGGCGTGAGGTGTCCCAAATTTTCAATGTAAAACATAAACCTCTAAATCTACAATTATTTTTCTAAAAAATTCAATCATTAAAACCAACAGAAAATAGCGTGTTTTATTCGAGTTGAGCAAAACAATAAAATAAATATTTTGTGTGCAAATCGGATTAAATAAGAATACGCTTGTTGTTATAAAAAAATGTTATTAGTGTTAAAGCTATTTTAAAGTTTACCTTTTTTTTATTTCTACACAATGTTTTATTATTACTGCCAAGAACAGTTGCCACTTAACACTATCTACAGCTCTTTATTATTATAACAATAACAGATCTACAAAATATACAATAAATGTACAAATTAGCAAGATTGCACATTGTGTATTCTTTTGTGCCGTATAAATACCATATAAATGTACTTGTGTAAAAAAAATAAAAATATACAAATAAAATCAGATCATTAAAATGGCTCGGAATTGTAATCATATCAACTTTCTTACTATCCTTAATAGTTACGAGATTCTTATTGTGATATGAGTTTGTAAATTATGATTAAAGAAATATCAGATTATTCCTAATTCGTAAAATACTAAAGCTTAGATTTGCTATGATACTAAAGCTTATGTACTTTTCAACATGAAAGCTTGCAGCAGATATAATTCCAGAATACATGGAAATTACAAATTCACAATATTTTATTAAATGCATGCATAATATGCTCACATGTTGAAATGCACTAAAAAATAACTTATTATCAATATTTGACATAGATAATAAAAATATATAAAAATATTGCTTTTTATATCATAGAAAGAAAAGTATCAATAGAAAATAGTAAGATAATAGAATACCACTCCTACTTTCAGTATACCTAAAGTTCAGTTGAAGTAAACCATTCCTACAGCATTAAATCTATGAAAATGAGTACATCAAACAAAATAGTTCAGAAAAATATGTGGTATATAAATAAAGGTGCTTAAAACAATAAAAAAATATACAAATCAGAACGGAATGCATTACCTGTGAAGTGCGCAATATCACTACTTGCTAAGATCTTATAGATAAACGTCATTATAAAAATAAACTACTAAAGCTGCAGCTCAACAACATTACAATCAATCTGCCATTGAACAAATTGTAATGTGACCCAACTACTGTATCATAACGATTGATAAACATCACGACTGTAGATCATGGTAGAAAAGTAGAAAAACGGTCAGTAACAAGAGTATTGCTGATGCACTTTGTTTGCGGGCCGTGTCTCTGGCGTAGTAGCCGTTGGGGTCGGAGTGGTAATCGCCTATCTGGAAGGTGATGGCAGGCGATGACATGCGACCGTCACCGCCATTGGAGTATGCCAGCACACGCAGGTTATAAGACTTGCCAGGTGTGAGGTTGCCCACATACGCTTCCAGCTTGTTCTCCACCAGTACTATCGTGTCGTTTGCGGTGCTCATGTCTTGGTCTGTCTCCCACACTCGCACCTGAAGTTATGCAAATATTTATTAGGGAGTGAAACGAACTGACGTGATGGCTATCTCGCTACCACCTCAGGTTTCTATGTTATGTGTTTATTTTTACGTTTTTTTCTATATTTCATTGTATGACGAAACGAGCACGGCGCTCGCCTGATGGTAAGCGCCACGCCTGCCCATGAACAGAAGCAACACCATGCAGAACTTTGAATAACAAAGCACCACATGGCACTACACTGCGCTCGTCATCCCGAGACATAAGATGTTAAGTCGCATACTTTGAATCTCTGGATAATTTGAAATTTATTTCCGGTCTCTTAAAAATATTCGATAAATTGAATAAAATCAATGTTTATTGTTCCCCTCGGTAATTTGAAGTTGAAGGAATAGTATTTTGTTCGCCAAAATGCGATAATTTGTAGTCAAGCCAACCCTACTCTCTATAATTTGAATCGTTTATCACGCACAGACCTGTCGTTTGTTTACATACATGTACAGACCTGTGAATAATTGTATTTAATTGTTAAAAATAATAATTAATTGTCAGAAATAATAAATCACGAATTTTGATTAAACTCTTTACTTGCGTCCCCCCCCCCCCCCCTTCCTCGTGGTTATTTTGAACTCTTGCTTATTTGAAATTTTTCTCTCGTCCCTTATGTTTCAAATTATCGAGACTCGACAGAATATTCTATAAATCAAGACAAGTCCAACTGACTATTAGCTCCTTGCTCTAGTTAGTGGAATGTAGTAAAAATTGTGACGCACCTTGTATCCGAGTAGGGGCTCTTCCTCGTCAGTGGGCTGCACGTATCGCCACACCACTCGTACAGTGCTGGGGTCGTGCGCCCACACGTTGACGGATGCGGGCGGCTTCTGCGGCGCCTTGCGGAACGTACGCTCCAGGTACCGCTCGCTCTCTGGACCTTCGCCCGCCGAGTTGAACGCCATTACCTGCACCGTTTAGATTGTGTTAACTCTACGATCTGTGAAAACAATCAAACGCGAATACAGTAGTAGTACTGCTGTGTCACAGAATATCGAAATGGGACCTTGCTGTTACGTTTCGTACAGTGACTACAATTTCCGGAGACGCAAATACACTGCTCAATGCATCCATGATAATGGGGTTGCTTAAGTGCAGTGGAAATCATTTACTATCAGATACTCACTTGCTTGTTTGCATGTCTATACTATGGAAAAGCGCCACATTTTGTCACAGTAGGTAGTGTAGATTTCAATTTTGAATTATATATGAAATGGATAAATTTCAATTACCTTGACGAAATAGTATGTGTCCGGCTGCAAGCCGACAATAAGAGCCCAGTTGCGTGTAGTCCTCGACAAATAATAGATACACTCCTCCTCCTTGTTGAGTTGTTTCCAATATTTCAGTCGATGGCCTATAAGCTTGCCTCGAAGTCTGTCTCGAGACTGGTCGATAGGGTTCCAAGTGACGTTGAGAGATGTGGAGTTGAAGGACCGCGCGTACACCAGCTGTGGTGCCACTTGCGGCATGTCTTCAGCGGAATATATCGTAACAACTTCGCTCTCAGGTCCCACTCCATAGTCATTAATAGCCTGCACTTTCACATTATATGGTGTATAGAAATATGTTGGCGATATATGAACAACGAATGTGCCGATATTCCCGTATTTTTTGAGTACTTGCGACTGGAATTCCACCTCAGAGCCGTTGCGACGCCAGAATATTTTATAGTGGATGCCGGGACCGTTCTGCAACGATGACGGTAATGGTTGCCAGGTGATTGTGAGGTCGCCGGTCTTTCCACCGCCGCCGCCGACATTGAACGGTGCTTGGTAAGGTTTATCAGGCGTTGTAGAGAATTGCGGACTAGGTGCCGACGGTTTGCCAGCGCCCAAAACATTAACAGCTTGAACACGGAACTCGTATATGGCCCATGGCATCAAAGTTGTCGTTATCGTTGCGCGTTTCCTTCCATTATACCTGTCTACTTCCATAACGTTTGCCACATTATCCGAAATAACGTACCACGTCGAGTTCCAGTGGGTACGGCCTGTGACAATGTAACTGGTGATGGGACGGCCGTTCGAATTACTATCGGTCCATTCAAGGGTGACAGAAGATCTTTGAATGTTGAGAATTTGTAGGCCGCCTGGCGGCCCGGGCGGGCCTTCGATCCGCAACTGTGTATGAGAAGAGATTCTCCCTATTGCAGACTTGACAACACATTCATAATCACCAACATCAGAAAGACTAATGTTGTAAATCGTTAGCTCTCCACCTTCGATTTTAATTCTCTTATCTGCGTAAAGGTCTGATGCTTCTTTCATACGTATACCATTATGGTTCCACAAATATGCTGTGTCCAAAATGGGGTCGACCTCCGCATTGCAGTGTAAGAATATGTTTTCGTTGACTTGCGTCGTAATGCGAGGCGGCAATCTCTCGATAAACCTCGGAGCGCGCAACACAATCAGACGACCTCTGCTCTCATCTGTACCATACTGGTTTTTCGCAACACAAGTATAGACGCCTTCGTCATCTCTAGATAACTGTCGTATAATGAGATTGCCATTATCTGTAATGAATCTCTTACCACCAGCTCCAATAATGACATTATCTTTCTTCCAAGTAAAAGTCGGCTTGGGCGCGGCCTCAGGATTACATTTTAAAGTAACATTACCTCCATCTGAACCATAAGTCTCAGATTCAAGAGGGCGTTTTTTAAATGATGGTTTCAAAGATAAAACTCGCAACTGGCCTGTTGAATAAGAGGCTTTCAGTTGATTCTTAGCCTCGCATTGATACATGCCAGGGTCTCTAGTTGGATCCAAATACTTAATTATCAAAACATTATCTTGTATTACATAGCGATCCCTGTCTTCTGGTTCTAAAGTGTCCATACTAAGCTTTTGACTATTTTTCCACCATGTGTAGTTTACATCGGGAATGCCAAAGGCCTCACAATTCCAATGCAGCTCTCCTTTATTATCCATATGCTTATCCGCTAAAGGTATTGTGAAGTTAGGCTCTGCCTGTACTTTAAGGAAGACACTGTTAGATATATGGGCCCTGTCATTCCGGACATCACAAATGTATTCCCCTTCATCTTCTACACCTACATTTGGAATAGTCAGTACTCTATCAAATTTACTGAGATGAGCTTTCTTAGGTATAGGACTATTCTGTCTAGTCCAATTGTAAGAGGGCACTGGGTAACCAAACGAAACACATTCTAATCTAACCTCTTGGCCTACCACAGGTGCTTCTGGAAACACCTTAGGGAAATTGTTTGGGAACTTTAAATGCTGATAATCAGAATGTGGGTAAACTAAAAGTGGAAAGAATGGACCATTTCTACCCGCATCAGAGACTTTACTCATCACATTGCAACTGTAATTTCCTCTATCAATTGTTTCTAAAGCTGAGAAATAGAGGCCACCATCATTAGACACAAAAACACGCCTATCTTCTTCTACAAGATTAGGAAAGTAGGTTCTAGCCCACATAAAGTTCACAGAGGGGTAATAGGATGGTGGATCACAGTATATCACTTTACCCCAATACTGATTTCCACTTTCTATAGGCCTTTTTGGATTGAACTCTCTTATAAATCCGAATGACAATCTTACTGACTCAGACCGAATTGTACCAAACTTATTAGTAGCAGTACAATGATATTTGGAATTATCTTTTTCTGTATCAGGATTGTATATCATCAATGTTCCCCCACTGACAATGAATCTGGACTCTTCCAAAGGATTTATTTCTGTAAACACAGGACTGTCGACTTGATAATCCTCCCTGTACCATTTGTACACAGGTGTCGGATAACCTCCTGCAATGCAAGTCAATAGAATGTGATAGTTTCTTAGTGGATCATAAATTACATCCACTGGCTCTTTAATAAAATACGGCCCTCTGGGAATCCTCTCTGGATCATATGTCTCCAAGCCGTAAGTAAAAGACCGTTCTTCTTCTATAAGGTAATGAAGTCTTTGTATTTGTCCTTCACATATGAAGTGGTAGTACTGTGTGCCCTCCACAGTAGCTAAACCCCACCGCCCTTCCTGAACTGAGAATCTGTAGACTAAATAGTCTCGAGGCAATAAATTATAACTTGTGTATGTCAGCTGACGATCATCAAAAAATGCATTATCCAGTCCCGTTAATTGGGATCCATCAACATCATTGGCCCAGTAGCCGGGAGATTGCTGATGTGCCCCAATATACCATGAACCCTTCTGAGGGTCCAACTTCATCAGATTGGTTATGATAAAACCATGTTCCTCAACAGTGTTGACGGCAGCCAAGTCAGCCTCGTAGGCTTGACAAATCTTACGTGCTTCGTTTCTCGGACGGTCAGGAGACTTCGTGAAGCGATAACAGGATTCCCTATAACGTATCCAGTTAGGTGGGCACTTATACCTCTCCTCGTAATCCAGACCTGCGTAATAAGTGGCGGTATCGTCTACATCATTTTCGTCATCGCCGAAGCCGTCGCTGTTGTACTTACTGTCCTGGTAGAACGAGCTTTGGCTTTGGCCTTCATTACCGTTAACAGGAAAACTGCCGAACGGTATTTGCTGATTTGGACGATATTGTGTTCCGTTTTGTCCGATATCCGGATATTGCTGCGGATAATTCGGATTATAAACACCAGATTCTGGGAGCTGGGTCTTCACACAGCTCGTCACCGCAAGCACCAACAATGTAAACTTCATTTTCTGTAAACAATAATACATTTAGAACACACAACGATAAAATAGTGAGCGCAAATTAAACAAAACACTGCTATAGCGTACCTTAGTGTATGTTCATGTCGACTTTATTTCACAAACACCATAAAATTTGAATTATTGAAATATATTGAATAATGACAAACACTTAGAGAAAGCCTCGCCCAAATCTAGTTTAAAATAAAACGGAGTGATTATATACTCTTTGGTTTAAAACACTGAAGGCCAGAGTTGCCAGTAGATTTTCTATAATTGTTCAGCATTGTCCCTAACATTTACTATCAGGCAGTTTCAGGATACTTACAGCAGTCCACCCACCTTGTAGACCGGTGCCGATGCCGTTGAAAATGGTAAAAATAGAAACAAAATTATAGTAGAATGAAACCCATTGTAAAAGGAAGAGAATACAACAAAATTGATAGGAAAAATAAATTACGGGCGATCTGAGGTCGGGAAGTGGGAAGGGGGGGGGGGGCTTTTAAGGGTAAAAAACGGTTTATCTCGATTTCCGGAAAAACTACAAGTCCTATGGAAAAAGGTTAAATCGCAAAGTTGTAGGTAATAAAAAGATCTACAACTTTTGTATACACACTTTCTTCGCATAACCTCAAAGTTTATGTGAAAAATTCAAATAACCAATTTTTTGTTTTTATTTTTATTTATTACAATAAATCATTTTTTTTCACGTTCTTTGGAGTTACTCTCAGTTTCTACTTGTAATTTATTTATTTACACTTCATATACATTGTATAAAGGAGGGGCCCATCAAACAAATTTTCCACAGGCCTCATAGGTACAAGTTATTGAATTTATCACATTGTAATTTCTCTCCTGAGGGATAGAGGCGTCGGGAGTTTGTCACTTATAATTTGTCATGAGATCCCAGAGTATACCCAGGGAATTCATTACACCATGTTATTACATCATGATTGGTAAACGCGGATTTGTGACCCTAGAATATCCTATAATTTAGAGATATGTACCGAATCGAAATACTGAAATCATGTCTATAATGAGTTAATTGGGATACAATTGACTCATTACTGAAATGATTTAGATAACTAATATTTTGTGTGATTTTTTTATATGTCATATTTGTCATTACGAAAAAAAATAATTTTGGATCCTGATCCATTCGAATACATTTAATAAGCTAATGAATTTTGGAGGGTTTGCTTCATGAATGAGTACAATTTTTAAGTTAAGTGTTGAAAAAAAACATCAATTATAAATATGTATATTGTAGAGTCCATTATAGTTCGGGGAAAATCTGATGTTCAATCATTTATGTTATAATTAATATTGTCTTTTAATTTCGAAGCTACAAAGTATTTTCTTTTATTATGGTGGTTTGAAAGTCTTACTACGGGTATTAATTGAGAAAAGCATCACAACCGTCCACCTAATGTTTCGCTGCAATTGCAAAGTGTACTCCAAAAGTCTATTTTCATTATAACAAAATCCAAATAACTTTTGAACTACACATTTTCAACCGGGTTCAATCGATACCTTTCCTATCGTCTTATCGATACGGTTCTCTACCAAGTTGTTTCCATAGCTCTGTATAAACGATAATCCGTGATAACAATACAATTAAATCATACAGTTATACAGTTTTTGTACCAAAATAAATACTAGCAACTCTACTGGAAAATTAAGAACTAGTTACATTTCAGAACGATGCTACGTTGAGTGATAGAGTGAGAGGAGGTTACAAAATATTTAGTCTGTATTCGAAGAATGAATGAAGTAGTAGTGATGTAGATGGGGATTGGGGCATTTCCAGTCAACTGTCAAGCGGACAACCAAAAAAAAGTGAGGTCGTGAATTTTGTTTATACTCATGTTTTAATAATATGGCTCCCTACGGTGATCGGTGTTTTAATCCGTTCCTCTTGACTCGTCATAAAAAACGTGTGAAACTTAGAAAAATGTCTAAAACATTAAGTGAAAAGTGGTCAATTTCGCCCGATGTTTATGTGTGTGAGTCGTGCAGGAAACGGCTATTACGTGAATCCACTTCAGAGGCAAATATTGTGCAGTCACCATCAAGTCAGGCATCAAGTGATTATTCACAAACTACCCAAGACGAAGCTTTCATTCCGGAAGACAAGTACCAACACATTGCAACGCAGACAGACGCATCAATGGAAGATGAAGAAATTTTGAATCAGCTCAAAGAAAAGTTCAATAGTCCCTCCACATCCACATCGATGCAGACTATGATACTCACTATTGCACCGAAGTCCTGGAGCGAGAATAAACTGGCTCAAGAATTTGGAATATCCCGACGCCAAGCAAAAAAAGCAAAGCAACTGGTAGAACAGTTTGGCATCTTGACTTCACCGAATCCTCGCGATGGTCGTAATTTACCTGCGGCAACTGAAACCTCGGTAAAAAATGATGCACCTTGATGAGAACAGAATTGAAATTTCTGTCATGAAATTCATCACAGACGGTGCTCCCAAACATTTTAAGAATAGGTTCAATTTTGTGAACCTGTTTTACTACAAACAAGATTTTAAGAAAGAAGCACAGTTACACTTCCATGCCACCGCTCATGGAAAAGGGCCATGTGATGGTCTTGGGGGAAACCTTAAACGTTTGGCAACCTGTGCAAGTTTACAGTCTATGAATAATCCCATTACTACACCTATAAGATTATATGAATGAGCCAAGTCATCATTGACTGATACTTCTATTTATACTGCTCGAAGGAAAGTATTCAACCAGAGCGAGATTTTCTACGGGTCCGTTTTGCTTCCGCTATCACCGTTCCAGGAACTAAACAACTGCATGCTTTTCTTCCAATCAACGAGGGCTTATGTGTAAAGAGAATTAGTGCTGGTGGAAATAGTAAAATTGTAAAAATTACCAAATAAATCTCTCTATTTTAATTAACACTGTTTCAATCTCAATGAATAAAACCGTTCTATGTCTTAAATTATTGGCGATCATGTTTTAATTTTTTTGTGAAGAATTAAAGAAATCGTTTATTATTATTTTTGCATGTTAAAATGAAGGAATTAAATATTAATAGCGTAGTATTTTAGCATGTTAGCGCATAAACGCGATTGCTTAGAAAGCTCATAGCTATGTGTATGTACTCTATATGCTCTAAGTCTTAAACTATTGGCGATCACGTTTTTTTTTGTGAATAATTGGTACAAGTTAAAATACGTACGTATATAGCGCTACGTACACATACATACACAGAAGCTTGCGCTACACGCACGGGCGCATTTAAAAAAATGGAACTAACAAATATATTTATCCGACCCAACAAAAATGACGAGCCGAGCTTGGAAGTGTTTCATTTTCTTAAACCCCACTGGAAATTGTGTCTGTGTAAATAAGTCCAGCTGCACACAGTCAGAATTTTTCTCGGAGGAAAGATAAAGCTCCCCAGTGTACGTTATGTAGTAGACACCCCGCAAGGAATCAGACTTTGCTTGGGTACATAAGGTTACTATTATTTTTCAAAGAATGCTGAAAGTTTAAAAGATCAAAGGTAAATAAAACGTACTTAACATAGCACTTGAGTACGCTAGTCACCCTGAGATATAAAATGTTAAGTCATAATGCCCAGTAATTTCGCTGGCTTGAATGACCTTCAAGCCGGGGCTCAACAGTGCTCACAAACTGCTGCTTGGCTGCAGTAATAGGTAAAGCAGTGAGAGCTAGACCTACCTAGACAGCCTCTGGCTACTTTTATATTAGATTTATTTAATTATACATACTTGGTCAACTTAGTAGAATCTAACCATTTCACCCTAACACCTGATATTTGTAAATATGTTTATCAACTAAATACGAATAAAGATTGTTGTAAAATAAAACGGAAGAGTAATAACTAAACGATTCAAGATTTCAGCTTATAATACTCCCAAGACTCCTTCACTGCTCCCTAGTTATCGTCAAGTCAGCGTCCAACTTTGATGAATACCACATCCCAGGGTTCAAAGCATTTGAGCAAAAAATAATAAGCCTTTGTAGTCATTATCCAATCACCGCTCTTTTGGCCAGATAAGTATTGTGTTTCACATAAGAAGTAGGTTAAATTATTATTTGAATTATCCCATACAACAGGTCTATCCATACCGGTCGTATTAATAATTTTAACCTAAAAATTTATTCGAACCATCTTTTTAGATTATTACTTGCAAATAATTAGGTATGTGAGCCTAAGAAGTCACGTTTTATATCTGTACTATTTATGTTATAAATACAGCTTTCCTATTACCTAATATAGATTATCAATTACAAGAAGAAAAATAAAGGAAACACTTCAGTATTAATATTGTTCACATTTTTATTCTCCAAGTTATCAACAACATTTATGTGTCAATAATTACAATAATACTTATACTGTAGGTATAGCTAAAACAGATGGATTTTACAGATTTTTCATTCAGAAATAGTATACATATTGTATGATGTTAGTTACACATTCTAACCCAAGAATGATAGATTTCACTCAGTTAACCGCACACAAGATTACTCTTCTATAATAGTTCATCACAGATTATCAATGTACTTTTATTCATTTCTTGTTTCCACAAAATATACAAAGGGCGGACCGTGGCCACACTGATTATGCCATATAAAAATTTAACTATCCGTAGTACAACATTCTCAAAATACTTTAAAGAATTGGACTAAATATGTACCAATGAGTGATTTGTTTCTAAACATTACATTGGTAGGTATTTAATATTCATACATCGCTCCAAAATAAGTTAAAAAATAATTTGTTTACAGTTTAATCTTATTTACATTGTTATTAGGTTGCGATATGATTTAATATGTTTCAATAAATTTTCCTAATTTCTTATACTGACTGTAGGTATAAATAAAACATGTTCACATACTAGACAGTAAATTATCATAATATAATAATAAAAATATTTCGGGCAGACAATATTAGCAAACATAACAATAAACAAAAAGGTTACATTAATTAAATTAAAAGATCGAAAAAGTACTAGCATAATCTCAAAACAGTGAATATAACAGTTCGTCGGTGATGTATCGATGATGTACTAAATATCACTGGAACACCCGAATAAATGGAAACAAAACAACGAGGAGCGTACGTACTATAGTCTATACACATACACACGCATACTATGCGAATTGCACTCGTCCTACCGCGGCCGCCTTATAAGTTGCAGTTGCCAGCGACGTTAAGTACAATCGCGTGCATAAGGCTCCCTCCAACCCTGTGACTGTGTGACTTACCGACGCTCCCACTACAATATTAATTATACCGTGTTAGATTCACGCGCGTATACTATTGCACACGTAGTATAAGATTATGCTAACGCCTTAAAATATGGTAACTAGATTCATCTTACGATTAATTACAACTAACGAGCTAGCCGCAGCATTCATTTACTTACACATAACCGATAAACCATAAACCAACGTTAAATAGCACCCATGAGAATATCATACATTTAAAGCGACATTTATATGCAGAGACTATACATTTAGACTATTTACAATTAACACTTTCGAAGCACACAATACAACAGCCACCAACAGTAACGAAACTATTATGTTTCCTACATCTGTCTCGCCAGATCCAAAAGCGAAAAACAACATTAAAGTGATTATGTAATGGCTGGCTTAAATTACACAGTCTCATAAAACAAATATTCTCTAATATTGTTCTTAAATGAGATACAAAGTTAAATTACAGTAATCAGTCATACTAGTTAAGATCTCATTGTTGAGCCGTCCTGGATCGATTCGTATATCTTCACTAAAATAATATTGTTCTCTTCAACTAGAATTAATCGATTCCCGCCGTAATCGAGTTCGATCGATTGTTATATTGTAACCGACAAATCCGGCGTAGAAATATCGTAAAATATGTTACTGAAAAAGGAATCTGGTATAGGCTGGATATTTCGGACGCCAAACATTTATTTTTCTAATTTACAGTTCCTTTTTAGGAGTTGTCTCGTTCTTTTATTATTCACTTGCGGGGCGGAGGCCTATTGTCAGCTAACGAGCACGGTCTCGATCTTGAGCAGCTGCCGCAGTTTGTCGGTGACCCTGACGAGGGCGACCTTGGAGGCGCGCACGTTGACCTTCTCTCCGGCGCATAACAGCTGATGACACTGCGCACGCTCCAAGAACTCCTGCGTGCGGATCTCGCGGAGCAACTCTTTCGGCGACCCCGACCCGCAGTGGATTTGCTTCAGTAGGCTATCTTTTGATTTGATCTGCGAAGGAAGAAATTATTTTACATTTTGAGTATATATGTAGGTACATTATTACATTCGAATATCATTATATATCCATAATATTTATGAAATCCTAATGCGATAATAATAGAACTGTACGTAGTTTGTGCATTTCACAAATACGCACGCAATTCGAACTCCGTACTTCTATTCTGATGCCTAATACTACAATACTGAACTACAATAGCTGGTATTTATTTATTGGAAATCAAATCCGCGAAATGTGGGTGTACTGGTTTCTACACCTCTGCCTATCCAATCGGGGATTACATTGAGTGTATATGCATAATGTGAGCAGAGAAATATTTCGGTTTTTATGGTTGTATCAACCTATTAGGTATTGTTACATATTTATAAGTATTAAGTACCTAACATGATGTGTTCAGTGTTATATCTATTACAATAACAGAAGCAGGAAAATATTTGAATTCACGTACATTGTTATTAGGTTGGCCCAAAATATACATCCCTAATTAGCTCGATAACAATTACCTGTTCGAACTTTTTGGGTCAATGACTATCACAATCCTATTATTCTTACATCGCGTTAATTAATAGACGTAAAATATCTATGTTGCTTTACGTATTTTTTGTCACTGTCACCCTGAGGCATAAGTCTCATAATGCCCAGTAATTTCACTGACTTCAACGTCCTTCAAGCCGAAACAACAGTGATTACACAGTGTTGCTTGGCGGCAAAAATAGACAAAGTGGTGGCACCAACCCAGACGGCCTCTCGTATACGAGGGAGCTACCACTTTAGATAGATGTAGATATATAGAACGTACATACTATGTTACTTTGCTTCTTATTTTGATTTACTCCGCACACGTCAATTATTTCCTTGTATTATATCTCGGGGGAACTTACTACAGTCAAAAGTATCTTACTCTTAATGCAAACATCCGTACACCCGTCACTATAACTCCTGTAAGTCAAGTCTCAAGTCTCTGGCAATGCAATAACAATAAATAAATAACACCCAACAGTCACACACATAGCCCTGACCCCACAGTAAGATACGAGTCTTGTGTCGTGGGTACTAGGAACTACGAGAGACTTCCGGTCTCAACACCCAGACCCCGAAACAAATATTTGTGGATCAGACAAATATTTGCTCGGTGCGGGAATCGAACCCACGGCCTCACGTTTCACAGTCGGCTACTCGCCCACTGCGCCACGGAGGCTGTCAAAATAACTACCTGCAGTATTTAGTAACTACCTGCAGTAAATTAGTGATGTCCTGTAACAAGCACCAGAGTCCATCGGCTGGTTGACCTGGCGCTGCCCGAAGGGTGTAGAAGGGAGGGAGAGGCGCCTCCGTCGTTTGTATCTCTATGGTGGAGTCGGGCGGCGGCGGCGGCGATGCAGGCGGGGGCGACGCCAGCGGGTCGCAACCCAGCTCCTCACGATCTAACAAACAATATGGTATTTAAAAATAAGTTATGTTATTTCAAAATTGTTAATTTTCATTTTTAATATGTGAGTGCGAGTCCCATGTATGATGGTTATACTTAGGGCTATTTCCTCAAAAAGCCCATCCAGGAATTCCTGTACATTGCACTCGCACAATTCTGGATAAGCAATGTCTGGACATTAAAAGAGGCCATAACCCATGAGTGTGTTTCGGCATTTCTTCTCATGGCTAGCTATGAAATGCCGAAAAGAGATATTACAAAAAATATAAATATGTAATTTAATATAAAAAATATTGACATGTAAAAGTGATATTTATGATCCAATTTACAGAATAAATGATTTGAATTTGAAAAAAAATTTGAATATTGTATGTCTCACTCCGCATACATATAATCGGCTACGACTTCCTAAAAGAGCACTAGACTTAAGTCAGTCTTTTTAATGATAAATGTTCTGTACTTGACCTGTCATAAGCGCTTTCTTAGCCTACATGATAAATAAAGATTTTGATTTGATTTTTTTGATTTTTGAGGCACAGAGACACAAATTGATACAGACTAATACTGAGGCCTGACATGGTTTGTACCATACATCACATTCTAGCGACTAGTTGTCGCGTGTGGCGATATTTCTGTAGTCTGTAGGCATGTAAAAAATATCGGTAAGAATCACCGAACAAGACGTAATACCACTTTTTATTAACATTGATACGAGAATCACTATTTGTTTATGGATATTTACGGAACAAATCTTCTGTGCCTAGTAAAATAAATTCTGTGCTAAAAGGTGAAACGGGCCAGATTTCAATTATTTTCAATTAATATCGGTACACTTGAACAATTATATTGCCTCATTGGTCTAGTGGCACAATAGTAAGGCTGAGAACCGTGAGGTCTGGGTACAATACCCAGGTCGGGCAATCACAATCTTTGTTCGAAAATTCACACGTGAATTATCCGGGATTGGAATTTGTGCCCTTTATAGTCTGATGCTCGTTCCCTACCACATCATGGGATGGAAATAGGTTCGGAGAAACTTGGCTGGAGTAATAGTTGCACCTCTGCCTACCTCTACGTGGATGACGGCGTGAGCTTTAACATGTATATAATTATTATATTGGGAATTTTCGTACCAATAATTTCAGTTGCTGGTGGAAACCTCCAGGGCTCGACGGCCAGTCCTTGGACATCAGCTATATGCAGGCGCAGGAACTTCGTCGCGGCGCCTTCAGTCAGTTCTTCAGGCGTCTGGCCAGCATACGTTCCCAGCAGTGGGTCCGCACCGTACGACAACAGCAACCTTATAACCTCCACGTGACAGTTCTCACAAGCCTCGTGTAACGGTCTAAAAGATTAAAAAAAAACATTATTTAGTTTTCAATTCATTCTGTAAGTCACTGATGGCAGACTTCAGATGATCGCGTCATGCGGCAGGCACGAACGTCAGTGACACCATTGTCTGACAACACCATACATCAGCGTTAGTGACACTGTCGTAGGATGGTCACCCATGTATTTTTTTAGCACATTACAAACGCAACGTCACTGCATATTGGATAAACTAACGAAGGAACTAATAAACTAGCTAGGAATTCCACCCAGGACCACATTAGCCCAATACGGTAGTTTCTGATACTGAATTTTATATTCAATTAAAAACAATAAAAATTGGTCCAAAAATGAGCCCGTAATTAAGATTTTAACAATATTGGTATGAGCAAAGGTGGGTGCGTAGTGGGGACATCTCGTTATCTCACTCGCACGCGTGCACTGTAATGGATATGTGGCACGGTGATGTACAAGTTTGCGTCATCATCATTTGAAAAATAACCCTTCCATCAGATTTGAATGCTAGCTCAATTATTTTTGGACGAATTTATAAAACTCTTCTATACGTCTTGGGTAACTTAACTGATTAATTTAAGTACTTAAAAATATTAGGTCAACAATCCCATTAAAGAGAAGAGCTAAATAGTGAAACTGTAAGTAAATTTCTAGGTAAAGGAAATGAACGTCAACAAGCGGAAAATAAAGCGATAAAAAAAACATTGTAATAAGCGTGTTATATATAAATCAAGGAAAAATAAATATTATTTTCATAGAAGGAAAACTGGTGACCTGAGCAATTTAATGGTCTAATTATAATAAGCATTATTTGGTAGTATTTTTTAAAAAAATATTATATTAATATAAAAAACAGTTAGCTTTTAATATTACAATGAGAAGTTGTGTTTTAAATCACAATAAAAAAATCTTGATTAAAATTATAAATGTATATTATTACCTAATGCCACCCTGCGCCGCCGCCGACACATTAGCGCCGTATTGCAGGAGCAGCCTTGCAATTCTGACGTGGCCTTTTTCCGCGGCCACGTGCAACGGTGTGAAACCCGCATTATCTTTAGCTGAGGGATCCGATTGCATCTTTTCCAAACAGTAAGCGACGCAGTCCTAAAATCAAAGTTTACACATGTAAAAACACTAATTACATGGCTATCAGTTAATTCATCAAGCGGTATAGAGAAGCTGAGAAATAACCTAGTCATCATAATGTTTGGTTGGTAGTTATGATAACCGGTGCGAGTCGTGAGCATAGATGGACAGTAGTGGGGGCAATGTACAGTAGACAAAAGACACATAACAGTACAATAGATGATGAGCATCATCCGATCACTGACGAACCCCACGAGAGAAATGTCGGCGCCCAAGTGCTCTTTTATTTCGCCAATTGGAACAACAGTTGTTCACGACTCGTGTCGGTACCTCGAACCTAACAGAACCTACTCACGTTTAGTCTTCCTAATTTTGTTTAATCAATATATAGTATAAAATATGTTTGTCCGTTTATTTCTCCAAAACTATTCAACGGATTTAAATGCCGTTTTCACTATAATTTTGAGAATTTATTCCGAATGGTTTATATGTATATATAAACCATTCGGAATAAATTCTATAACCCATGAGAGCAGGGCAGTCACATATTTGCGATGCAACCACCACAAAAAGCTAGTAATTAATATATTAACCGTTAAAACCCCTGATGTCAACTGGAAAAACATCTCAATTTATAATGGTTGAATAAATTTTATTCAAATAAATAGGAATCATGTCGATGAAACCAGCTTCCTATAAAAAGACACATTCAAATCGGTCCACCTGTTTATGCGCTACTTACCATATACAGACTGACAAAGGGGCCAAACTTTAAAATACCCCAAAATACCCCTCTTTTTTGTCATGGGTCCAAAAGAATGAGATCGAGCGTGCGGCGATACACAACAACAAGTAGTAAAATAAGACACTTACTGTATAACCCAGTCTGGCAGCACGATGGAGGTGGGTTTCACCCACACTTTTGTTGATGAACCAGCTCTTGATTTCTTTTTGAATATCATGAATAGACTCAGGGCTTGGTTTAACCGCTGGTCTTCGTATTTTGTTGTTTGAATTTTCTTCTCTACGTATTATTTTCTTTTTCTTACGAATATAATCAAAACCCGAGCTAAATTTCCTTCTGCCAAATAAGCGCTTTAATCGCCTTTTTGTGTTTCCCTCCGTATTTGCTAAAGAGCTGCTTTCTTCTTTGGCTTTGTTGTTCTCGTTTTGTTCAGTCGTGGGAGCGTTCTCAGTTTTAGGTTTGTTTGCAGAGGGTTCTTTAATTCTCTTATTTTTGAACGTTTTCATAAGACTGTTTCTTTTTTTCAAGCGAAGAAGTCGCCCTTTGGCATCATTTCTCTTTAACGATTTAGTGCTTCTGAGTCCATCTCGTATTGAACTAGACCGTCGATTCATTTTATCTTTAACAATTTTTTTGGGCTTTAATTTAGGTTTAGGCTCTGGTTCTTTTTTTATTTCTATGGGTTCTTTATCTTTCTCTTCTTGTAGTTCCTCGTCTCTACAAGACGTAGGCGGTGCGGAGGCGGGTCGTTCATCGCCAAATACCTCTTTAATAGTAGCTCTTTGTTTAAGAACTCTACTTTCAGTTCGGGTCCTAGTTTTTAGGATAACCGGTGAAAACTCTTCAGTAGCACCGATCAACCCATCCGTATTTTTAATAAAAGCTTTTCTAAACGCAGTTACTGTTTCTTTTCTAAAAGCACCCAAATAAAATATATCTTCCATCAGTTTTTCTTTTTTTGCACTTAAACTCCCCTTACTGCCGTTTTTTACGAGACCTAAACTCGGCGTCGGTAACAATTCCGATGTGCTAGATTTTTTGGAAATAACTTTAGGTGTTTTATCATCCTTATCTTTATCTTTAGATTTCTTTTTAGTATCTTCTTTTCGACCACATTTTTGTATAAGAACGTCAACAATAGAACTTCCTTTTCTTTTAGTTCTTGATGAAAATACGGTCGACGTTGAGGCTTCAGAATCATAATGCAGCCTATTAGGGGCAGAACAGCTAGAATTTGAATCTAAATCACTGTCGAGTGTAAGTTTTTCTGGACGTCTTGCGTATAAATCATCTGTTGCAGCTGATGGAGCTGAAGACGGGGCTGGTGAAAGCGGAGCGGGATCTAAATCAGGAAGTGACGTTGATCCCCTAGTGAACAAAGCACCAGTGCGCCTAACGAAGGGTCCGCCGGAACGACCGCGTGGAATAGCAATAAGCCTGGTGGGCATACGCAAAGACCGCTTATATTTATACAGTTCTTCTTCCCAGCCTGGATGGAAAGCAGATCCATCGCCGAAATCAGGCTTACGTACGGGCGTCGAACTGTTGCTGGCACTACTGCTGCTGCTGTCTACTTTTTTAGACGGAGATGATTTTATGGGTGTTTTTTGAACTGCTGTAGTTTTGTTACTGGCTTTATCATCTGTTTTAACACTCTTACGTGTTCGAAGTCTACTGGCGACACTCAGACGTTCATCATCACTGTCGGAACTTGAGCCTACATCTTGCCTTTCATTCTTAATATTTTCGACAGACAAAGCTTTCATTTTTGGTTTTACTGTTTGTTTGAATACTTTGCTTTTATTTGATTTGTCGTCTTTATCTTTATTTAACGAGGAATCTAAAGATTTTCTGCTATTTTTATTAACATCCACATCACAACATTCTAGCTTGACATAAGCAGATTTTTCTGAAAGATCTTTCAACAACTGGTATTTAAGAAGTTCACTTTGCTCTTTTTCCTTAAGAATTTTACTCTTAATAAGAGGTTCATCGTCATCTGTCGACTCTAATTCTTCTTTTATAACGGTTTTTACAATTACTTTTTCTTTTGATTCTTTTTTAGTCATTGTGGAGGTCGTAGCCTGACTTTTTTCTGTCTTAATTTTATTTTTTATCTTTCCTTTTGACGATTTGTCGTTCTCCTTTTCAGATTTTTTATCAATTTTGTTCTTATCATGTTTACTTTCCCCTTTATTATTTTTATCAGGTTTTTGAGCAGTTTTAGTTTCTTTATAATCGATTTCTTTATTAGTGGTCTCACTTTTATGAGAAACACCTTGAGTTTGATTTTCGTTTTCAATTACTGGCAATTTTAGCTCCACTTCTGGTTCTAAGACTTCATTTTGTGTTGTAATCTCTTCTTGTTCAATGGGTTCTTGTTTGATAACGATTGGAACTTCTGTTGGTTCTATATCAGTCGATGACTTCTCTACATCCGTTTCATTAATTTCAGGTCTTTGTGATACTTCTAATGTATTTTCATTATTGTTATCCATTGTATCAACACGTTTTCTGTGTAATTTCTTTTTATGACAACCTGATTTTAGTTGTTCCATAAAACTATCACATGCACTAGCCCAATCTAAATCTTCGGCTGGAACGTCTTCAGGTGGTACCAACCCTTCTGGCTCTAAATTTTCAAGTATACTTTCAGTTTTAATAGGAATTTCGGCATCTCTCTCGATTTCATCAATATTCATAGGTTCCGATTTGACTTCAGGAATGATTGTTTCTGCCGGTAACTCACTTTTTATAACAGATTCTAATCGCAGATAGTCTTGTCGGATTTGGTTGAAAAGATGTTGTTTTTGTGATTTTGGAACGATTTTAACTTTATCATTTTCAGGTTCTACATTATTTTCTTTAGTTTCCACTTTTAGTGAACTGTCTTGTGAAGGTGGCATTACCTTTAATTCCGCCTTTGTTCTTATTCTAGATGCAACATCGTTTTCAGGAGACTTTCTCTTAGCGTCCGAATTGTCAATTATATGATATTCGGAATCGCGGGGTAAAGAATCCACAGCTTTTGGCATCTGTATATGTGAACTCAAATTCTGAGTGATTTGGGTATGGACGGGTTTAGCAACACATTTAATGTTTGTCTCAGACTCATCTGGTATTTCTATTACAGAATCATCGTCAATAACAATCAGATCTGGCATTTTCTTCGATGTTCGTAATGACTCCACAAATCCAGATTGTTTTGTTTCTAAAGTGTTCCTAAGAATACCTAATACTCTTTTACCAGCAGGAATACCGTTCGGATCCAAATGATGAGGAAGTGCATCTCTATGGCTCGGAATTCTTTGTATCACGTGGTTACGTCTATTTACAGATTGATTTCTGTCAAGGTATTGAGGGTGGTATGCGCTTGGTTCACGCGGTGATAATTCTGCGGGATAATGACTACTTGGATATCTATGACTCGAAAGCGGATGGTCACGATATGCACCAGAAAGCGAAGGCCTTTTGTATTCATGTTGATAAGCCGCATATTTATTATGGCTGTTGTAATTGTAAGCCGGTTGCCTCAATACCTCCTCTTGCTCACGGGTTGAATGCGGCATGCTTTGTATCCGACTATCAGCTACCCAAGTTTCATATCGAACAATTTTTTCCGGAATGTTACTCACAATCGGCCCAGCCGGTCGCTTTCTTTCTTCTATAATAAACGAACGATCATCACGAATTCTATTATCAATATGCCGATTATCTCCGACATGTCTAATTTTATCTATTCTAGGAACATATTCAGGTCTGCCTACAGCGGGAACTGTATATTTATTGCCATCTGTATGGGTTTGGTGAGGAGATTCAACGGGATAGCGATCAGGAACGGATCTACTGGGTTCGTAGGAGCCGTTAAACCGCAAGGGCGGGTGAACTGGTTGCGTGGGCGCACTGTAATTATGACTAGCATTTCTTTCTCCATATTGAGAAAAGTTTGGAGCAAAGTCGACTTTATGAGACGCCCCATAACCTGTAGAAGGTGGTATATTCGTAGTACGACCGCTGGAGGACGGATGAGCGTGTATATTTTTATGCTCACTGGACGCTGAGTCTATCACATCGTCCTGGGTTGTAGAGGAATCCGCAGAGTTTTTAACAGTCTTAACAGAGAGATCTAACGGTGATTCCCGTTTTTGCTTTGATTGGTTCATTTCATTTACAATACTTGTTACCGAGACAGTCTTACGGGCTGGTTGACCCGGATATCCTGGTTTTGCTATCGACCGCGCAGGTGATGTCTGTAGGGGACTCGACACTGTGTATTCATAGTTACTTCTTGGAGCAGTGGGTGCCCGATAGACCGGCCTAGTTGATAAAGTTTGTGGAACTGCCATCGGGGCACTTGGAACATATTTTGACGTCGAAGCTGGAGGTGTCGGATACGGAACCGGCGGAACAGGTGAACGATCCAAGGGCCGCGACGCGTACTGTGGGTTTACAGCATCCGGTACTAAGTGTTTATATGAAACTGGATGGTGAGTATCTACACGATGATTCTGTACAGGTTGCGGTGCAGTAGGCATAGGTCTATATCCAGGGAATGTTTGTTGAGGGTCATACTTTCGCGATGGAATTGCTGGATGCCGATCATAATGCGAAACAGTTCGAGCATAAGGTGACGGTTCTCGTCGCTGCTGAAGTGAAGGATATATTTGAGCCGAACGCGCATCTATTGTACTCAATTTCTGCTCTGGTGGCGTCTGCGGATGATGTATGGGCGGAACCCGATCGTTATGCGGAGGCGGCGGTTGCGGCACCGGCATGGCGTAGCGTTGCGCAGATGGACTGTGAGTAGCGGCAGCATCGCGCAATCTTGACACCGTGTGCTGTGGCATCGATAATCTCGCATAGGTCTGTGGACTATGTCGCGGTGGCAGAGATGGTTGTGGCGAAGGGATCGATCCATGTGATGTTCTACCATTGTCTACCAGATTTTGCTCGTAATGGTAACGTCGGTAGGATTCCGGAGGGCGAGATGCTGAATACGGATCTGGAGGCCGACTTGGCGCAAAATGCTCAGGTGGCCTGGAAATAGGAGTCTGCACGCCGTGAACAGGAGCCCTATATGGTCCGGATGGATCTAACTGTGGTTCCTGGGAGGATAGCGGAAGTGACGGGGCGGCAGAGGGCGGTCTGGCAGGAGATGGACACGGTGCGGCTGGAGCCGCAGCAGGCGAGGACAGCGTCGGCGGTGGTTTAGGTATGATGTGCGAAGGTGGCGACAGGTTATCTAAAGGATCTTCTTCGTCCTCAATATCCGGGAACTCGCGTCGTTTTTCTGCCGCTTCGCGCATTACGGTCGCCTTATGGATGATGTGCGGTTTGGGTTCGAGCGGTTCCGAAGGAGGGCGTGGCGGTATCGGAACCGGAGTGGATGAAGAAGCTGGGGCGGCAGCTACTGAAGGTGGGCGCGAAGAGTGAGCTGGTGCTCCAGACTGTGCCGGTGTTCCCTCCTCGGGGGGTAAGGCGCCAGCTGGCCACACAGGCTGCCCAGAATCCTCGCCTTGAGCTGGCTTCGGCACCCCCATAAAATACTGGCGTGTCCCTTCCAGTACATTGTTGAAGACGTCCATACTACGAGCGCCAACTCCAGAGAGCACCACCTGAAACAAGAATGCCGTTGTGACTGAAACGAGTCAAGGCGAATCGATATGGCTGTATAATGTATATATCGCTGTATAGCGAGTTAATACATCAGTCGCTAAGTGGGTATATAATGGTGGCGCGTTTGAACGTATACTCGTTGAGGTGCGTCGTGCGGGTCGTTACCCAGCAGCTGCCCTTGAGCGGACCTCGCCCCCGCACGCACACTACTTTACCATCTACCCGCAACACACGCCTACACTGATTATTATTGTAATTTGTTTCATGACATCGTGCCCACAACACTGACTTCCGCGTGAAGCGTTTGCTAAAAGTTAATCGACCTTCGTTGAATGAATAAAAACCTCGTGCATAATTAATTAGCGGCTAGCGCTCCGCATTTGGAATTGGAGCTTGATG
Organism: Amorpha juglandis; assembly: GCA_949126905.1. NCBI lineage: Eukaryota > Metazoa > Arthropoda > Insecta > Lepidoptera > Sphingidae > Amorpha > Amorpha juglandis. The sequence continues at coordinate 4,773,879 of OX421372.1, read as the reverse complement.
GTAGAGGAAGTAATGTATTCGTAAACGCTTGCCCTCGTGCCCGACTGCCATCTTAATATTTTTAGATCGGCGTTATTGCATTGTTTTTGTTAGGCGCGCTTATCTAATTTGAAAAATGTTCCAGAATGGTACCGTCTGAAGATATTATGATAAGCTAAATATAAATGACAGGTTTAATTAACACGTCATGTTAATATAATTTACAATCACTTTGCGCAAAGGTCAACAACCGATATAATAAAATAACAAAAATGTTGGCTCTAGATACTTACTTACTTATTAATTATGTTATCGGTCGAACAATGTTCACTCTAAAATATTGTAAATATAAATCTAAACTTGGGGACACCTGTGACAACTAATGCAAATTCTTACACAACTTATAGTTGCTATTGAATAATGATGTTATGCTAACACATCCGCAAGATGCCTACCCAGCATTGTTATAATGCAAGAAACATATTAACCGCTCTCTATTATTGGTTATATCGTCTGCTCATTCTAAAATAAAGCAACAAAATTAAATTATCTCGTATTTCACAGTAATCTATGTCAATAATCTCGTGTTTCAGAAGTAAAACAAGCTCTACATGTGTTACTTCAAGATTTTTAAATAAACTAATATCAAAATTTTCTTTAATAAAAGAAAAATGACAAAGTTATCGCTTGACAGTATAGACGAGACAACATTCACAATTAAATGGCAATTGGTAATGGTTGAATATGCGCGGGATGCGTGGACGGTACGAGCGCTCGCTTGCGTACAATGTAAACAGGTAGAGCGGTGCCGCGGCCGGTGCATTGATGTGAGGTCCCGGGAAGCTGTCGTACCCCGCGCCCTCAATCGATTGCAGCCCTCAGTCCTCAGTTCTGTCGGGCACGGGATGCGCCGGCCCGCTCTCGCCAAACACATTTAAATATAATATGTTTCATGCCCTGTTGCTGGCTCGGAGTTACGTTTGCACGTGTTTTTCGTAATCTACTTCGCGACCTATTTTTATTATTTATGAATATAGACATTTTGCCTTGGTGGGAAACGTTATTTTTTAAATCTTGGCACAGCAAAGTGACTGCACTAAACCTGTAAGCGCAGTGCAGTCCAAAAAAACCTGCGACAACCGTAAAACCTATCGGCAAGCGTTGCCATGCAGTTGGATAAAAGCTATATTTCGGTAGAGCGCTTCAAAGATCAAAAATTTCTTAATTGCTTTTGATGTTGACTACTTTAAAAATTCGATTAGTTATAATATGTAAATATACAATTTCAAGTGTTACTAAAATAACTCACAAATACTAAAGTTCTACTAAAACGATAACCCTCTAGTAAAAGTAGAGATTTTACAAATGCGACTTTGAGCTATAAAAATGTCGAAATATTCACAAATATATAAACATCTGCGTAAAGATCCCTGGCGATATAGCAAAGCAAAAGTTGGAAAGTCTGCGATTCCGAAGTAAGCGATACAATTATGCAAAGTTTCTCTTATATATATTGTTAGGTAGTCATAAAACACGTGTGCGTCGACAGAGCCGAAGTCTCGCTTAAAGATCGATCGCTCTATAAGCGTACATACGATTTCACCAAAAGGTCAATGTCACCTACACAAACGTCTGCAAGATAAAGTTTAACGACCTGACAATGTATTTACCTATCTTAATAGGTATTTACATTTAATAGTAGATGAATGCGGCACTGTCTACCTGCGTAGACTGACGATCGCCGATAACATTCTCAAATTCTTTTGATATTCTAATAAAGAAACGTGAGCGATAAAATCCGCTGAGTCGCTCTGACAACGTCATAAACTGAATTTATTACGAGAAGTTTTTTAATACTCCGCCACTCTGGCCGACATCTGCCTCGACATTTATTTGCCGTAAAATCTTTGCCTCGTCAATTCGCGTAAATCGTATACATTACTTTAAGTTTGTTATTCAACTTTAATTATTTAGATATGATCTCATTTTTTTACATCAAAAGTAAAAAATATGTGCGGGTTATAAGTTCTGTGTGGTGTTGCTTCTGTTTATGAGCAGGCGTAGCGCTTACCATCAGGCGAGCGGCTTGCTCGTCTCGTCATTCAAACAAATAAATAAATAAAATTAATTTTATTGTGCTAGTAACATTTTGCCTGAATCGATATTAATTTCAGTCGTACGGTTCAAAAAACGATGTCGACGGGTCACCGCTCGCCAGATTCACGGTCACGAGTAGGTTTTAAAAGCAGTAAATACAATGGATAATAAATTGTATATAATATTGCAGAGATAACCTTAAGATATTGTCGATTCTATTTCTGTAAACGCGATTTGTGTGACTGTGTGATTAATGCTTCTTCATACACACTACTAACCCAGTGCCTTGAATATATGAATAAACGCCAATGACACAAATCTATAAGCGCGTATGAGGAAAGACAACAAATAAATCGCGCTATCTTATTTATTATCTGTATTAGTTATCACCTGCGAGAGATGGGCGCGTGTGACGTGCGACATCGAAATAGAATACAGCGAAACGTGGGCGACTATGGGTGACATCTGACGACATCGCGTTGGATCGAATTAAATTTCATATAACAGATGCACCTTCATGCAACTACTGAGAAACCACAGATTTTCAAAATATATCGCAGAAGAATGATACCTGGCTGATACTTCACATCTATCATCTTCACATACACTTCAAAGAACGCGCAATTATTTTTATGATTAGCCAGATTTTAATAATCAAAGTAATCACGTACAATGCGCGCGATATAACTTGGCCGGGCTGAAGATAGTCAGTACAACCCTCTACTCCTCCAATCTCCCAAATAATAGCTGCGACGTAACTTACTTTCAGCCGGCCAATAGTTTATGCGTATTGTAACGCGGTCCATAAACACGAACACTTTCAAGAAAGACGGGCCCCCAACCTGCACAATTTAGCGACAATACATACGAAAATTGTAGGTTGTTTAAATGCAAGGTGCTTGTATGCAGCCATGCATAGTATGTAATCAACCGCGCGGCGAGAGCCGGGGAGAGCACTCGCACCTATTCCGTTACATTACATTGCACGCTTGCTTATTCTATCTACCATCTGTGATCAATATCGCTCGGTAAGAAAAGGTGGTACATGTTCCCTACAGACGTATAGATAATTAAGACTTACATTATAACTTACGGTACTTACCTAGAACTAACATATTATGAATACGATGAGATAAGATCGCGCATATGTGACAATGTATGTTGTGTTAAAACTGAACTTGTGACATTCCCATAGCAACTTATGCCATAACGCCTGTAAATATACTAAACTGCGAAGTTACCTAATTCGAAGCAACTTTAATCTTTATATGCGTTGGTGATTTCTAAGTTTGTCATTGTAACAGAAAAAGCCATGTTTCAAGTTAATTAATTTCCTTTCAGTGCTAACAATACGTCAAAATCAGTAGATTTCCTTTACAATTGCTTCCTACGAACGCTGGTACAAGTTATAATTACAGACGGTTGAAACAATGCACTCTAGTATCGTCATAATAAGTCGTTTTAACAAAACTTAGCCGATGAATTGGCACTTGTATTTATTCCTATACAATCGTATTTAATAATGTTGGAGCCTTAACCGCACGGCCAACAAAACTTCGGAACAAAAGGTTTGAAAAGCTAAAGGAGTTGTTGCGTAATAATACCAATAGATGGCAGCACAATACCGAGTCGTATGTTGTTTAACATTTCAATACAACGTATTTAGAACTAATTACTTGGAACGATGTGAGTGACGGCCATGAGTTTTCGCTCGCGGATTATTATTAAAAATGATAATGAAAACGCGTAAAGAAAAATAGCCAGTCAAAGCTGCATTATGTAAGAAATAATCTATGTAGAGCAAAAAAAATTAACTTCAATGATACGAATACCGCGATCCCAAATAAACATCAAGACTTCCTCATAATAATAAATCATAATTAGTATTAATTTATAATAACAGATTGATTATAAAACTAAATTCATACTTGACATTAGACACAGTAACAAGAACTCGTAGGTCAACGACACGGTTCAATCAACGATCTGTTTTCAAAAGCGCACGAGGCTACTAAAATAATATAGTGTAAGTGTAACGAGCGCGATCGCCCTACGTGTTTATCTTTCTAATAAAGTAACACGTGGATGCCAAACACTTGCCAAAAACTATACACGCTACGTCCAAACATAAAAGGTATCAATTAGCCGCTGTTAATCATAAAACCTGTACGTAAACAAGTTTTCGAGTGGAGATTGTGTTTAATTGAATGCGTGGGATTACCCGATGAGAAGACTGTATACTAGAGGATCGTTAGTTATTAAACTTAGTTACGAGATCTTGGGAATCATTCGTACAGTGATTGGCCTATTATATTATTGTACAATAATATAATAGGCCAATTGTACTTATGGTTTATTGAATACCTCAATGTCAAAGAAGCTTTTGCTTTAACTTGCAACAGTATACATATTACATACACACATCATTGATATGCCTCCATCACGAAGTATTTTTATTAAATACTGGCATGAAATATTACAAAAAAATAAGTAAAAAATACTTTTTCCAAATTAGATCTCATACAAATTTAAATCCTTTTTTTCATTATAACTAAGGGTGATTATACACATCATTTTATGTGTGTTTAAACTCTATTGGCCCAAGTGCCCAGCTGTTTGAGGAGAAGCATCAAAAACTCAGCAGTGGATCTTTTGTATTTTTTCAATCATCTTTAATATCAATTTCGAGACCAATAAGTTTGCCAAATAGGGTATTATTGATATTTAATTTAACAGAGAGTAAAATTAGAACAAAGCTAACAATAAGCACAGCCACGACGAACCGCCGAACCCTAACATAATAACAAGTATCAATCGTTACGTACAACACTAACAACCTCGTATGATTAGTGTTATTATATGTAAACTGTTACTAGAAGTTGCGTAAAGGTTCTAACTCAAACCTGTTACTGTTATTGAATAGGAAATTTCAGTGAAACCTAATAAAGTTTCGCAAAATTTGTTTGTTAAATTAATGTTAGAACGTGTTACAGTCGTAACAGGATAAAAGATTCCTGGAGGATAAATAATACAAATTGCAGACAATGACTAATCTGATATTTTTACGAATTAAGTTGTGTATATTTTGAACATATATGTTTTTTTTACTGGGACAGTATGGGGTAATCTTAAACCACAGGAGTTACAGGAAAACTGTCTCAGGAATTAATTACTATTTTTTATGTAAATTATTTTAAAACATATGTAATTTAAAAGGATCAGAAGCATTATGCTAAGTGTATAAGATATACATATAGTTACAGATATAGTGATAGCAAATGACCTTACGTTTGATAACAGCTATCCTGCTTGATGTGAATGGCAGCCCCCCCACGCGTTCATGACTCTGGTTTTACTGACTGCACGACCTGAAATAAAATAATGCATTTATTTTAGAAACATATTCAGTAATCTAAAACAGTCGAGTAAAAAAAAAAAAATGTGAGTCCGGAATCGTAATAGGCTCGCTCTTCATCACATGGGATGGAGATAAGTTCAGCCAGATAAAATAATACTAGCTTAGCAAAACGGGGATGCACTTGTTATGTCTCTACCCACCCTTCCGATGTTACAAGTGAGAGCTTATATTATGTAAATAAAAATGTTTGTGGTTACTATATAATGCCATAGAGTCTTGGATATGAACCATTCGTATGAACACGACTCGTGCCAAATGTAGCGATTTATTAAGCGGTTGCTACGTAACAATGCGATCAACATTAAACTTTACGGTTATTATTTGTTTAGACGTAGTCTTGCTTCTTTATACATAGTATAAAATGAAGTCGCTTCCGCTATCTGTTCGCTTGGATCTTTTAAACTATTCAAGGAATTTTAATGCATTTCAGCAGTAGATAGAGTGATTGATCAGGAAGGGTTATATGAATAAAACATACATATTATAGTACAGGAATGCCGAAAAATTTCAAGATTTGTAATTTGATGTCGTAACAAACATATTTTTACCCATGCGATGCCGGCGCGGGTCGCTACTTTATAATAAAGCATACAAACTGTAAATAGTTATATATTTATATATTATATTTTAGCTCTATCCGGGTATAAACAATTACGAGAGACTTTCGGTCTCACAACACCCAGACCCGAAACAAACGTTACCGAATCACACATTTATCTCTATGTGGGATCGAACCCGCGGCCTCATGTTCAACAACCGGTTACATATGAATGAATCCAGTCATGTTTTTGTAGTGGTTTGCCACAATCCTTGACTAGAAAATGTATTTCATAGTACTACATACGAGGTAAAACTATAATTATCTGAAATTACTAAGGAAAACAAAGACGAAAACCAGTGTTATTCGACACTGGAATCAGTTTGGGTACGACCAAATTACAGGAAAAACTGTTTATTTAAATACTTTCCCCTTGATCACACAAAAATAAACACATACGATAAATTATGCGCCTCGACAAAGTTCGGTTTTGAAGTGATAACTTCTTATGAGAGGGTAAACCGTTTCGTAACGTAACGCGTTACGGCGCCACTCTGGCTTGTCTTTCTCTCACGCATATGGCAGCAGTAGGCAGGCTCCTCCTCTCTCACTTTAACCCACATTAGTTTAAATTATCACTTCTGTCGAGCGCCCGGAGACGCACATGTTTTTTTTACGATTAAGTATGAGTATGCAGTGAATGCCCGGCCATCCGGTTCCAATCAGCCATTCATGAGAAAAATTAGTAATAGTAATCTAATTGTTACAGGTTTGACCCAATCATTATGTCATTATCGAAATAGCCGACGATTGCTGAAACGCATATAAAAAATCGTACTACACACTGTTAGTGCAGTTTAATCGACTTCAAAACATTTTTTTTTATGGCATAAAGCCGGCAAACGAGCAAGTGGGTCACCTGATGGTAAGTGATCTCCACCGCCCATGTACGCCCACCACCCACACAATTGATTGACCCTGGAACGCGACCCACACAAGGTGGGCCACTATGGCAGGTTTTAGCACCAGTGTACGGTGGTCGCTATCCGGTCGGATACAAGTATCCTCCCACCAGCACATCTATATGTGATCCCTCATTGGTCTAATAGCACCGTACTTAAACTGAAAAACCGGTGAAATCCGGTTCAAACTTCAAATTTAGGTCGGGCAACCCCAATTCGTTTACGAGTTTTCGATTCGAAAAATCACACATACGTTGTCCGGACCTGAAATTAGTGCCTATTATAGTCATAGGTTCGCATCATATCATGGGAAATAAGGTCGGCGAGCCGTACTCCGAATTGCACCTCTACCTAAGATAAAAGTATGAGTTTAAGTATATGTTTTAATGAATATATCTTTGGCAAAGACTGACAGGTCGACGTCATCGATGTATTGAGTTACCTTTACGATATTCAAATGCGTAGGCCAGTGTACTGCCTGGGTTCCTGACCTTGGTGATGATGAAACATACATTATTTTAGCCTCGACACAGTCACGAAATGCCGGCCGGAATCAATTTTGTGTTTATAAGATACGTATTGCAAAGTCTTGATTATTAGCTATTCAACAATTCAAACGTAAACTAATAATAATTAGATTGTATATGAAACTGCTACGTAGATAAATATTTTTCAAGAAAAACATTTGTATAGCTGCCAAATTACAAAATCAGCACGTTCAAAAGCTAGAAAAATGTTTCGGATACAATCAAAACAAATAGTCTACGGAACGGCAAAATTTGTAGAGACTAAATGCCATACCATTAACCAAATATGTACCCATTTTTCAAATAATGTAATTGACAAACTTGTCAATTACACCAAGTACAATAGACATCATTTGAAAGCGCCTAGATATTTGTTTACATTTATTTACAAGGCGATTGCAGTTAATAGAGAAATATTTGCACGAACGCTTCATTTACATTTTCAGATGTTTTCTCATTACTTTTGTATAAACTTCGGTCCCATATACTTAAATATCTCTTGTTTAAAACTGAGTACAGCTTATTACAATACAACAATCAGGAAGCCAAAACAATACCTATAATACGTGTTCTAGCGCTGCACGCTGATCAAGGACAATACAGGCGATCGCGCTCTTGCCCAAACGAGCCAACTGCCAAGATTATATTGTATCCTTTTAATTGTACAAGCTATAGGTTGCTTGTGATCAAAATCCGAAAAACTAATTAATTTATAAATCTTAATGGGGAGACAAACACGTTCGCTTGATGATAAACACTACGTCCGCCTATAATGTTCCGTTTATGGGTAAGCCTAACTAAAAAAAAGGATTGTGAAGAACTGCACTGAGCTTCTCATCCCGTGACATAAGATGTTGAAGTCAGTATTGGTGCCAATGTTATCCTAGGAACACTTGCTTATACACTGCTGCTCGGCGATAAAAATAGACCAACGGGATGGCAACTATCACGATGCACTCTAGAAACCTACCACGTATTAGATAGAATAAACTATAATATTATTTGAGTGGTAGAGCCACGCTGTAGATAGTTTTGTCTACAGCATGAACGCGCCCATGATTCTTCTGGTGGTGGGCGTACATGGGCGGTGGAGATCACTTACCATCAGGTGACCCACGTGCTGGTTTTCCGGCCTACGCTATAAAAAAAATTAAAGAGGTAATTTCGCACGACAGTCAACAATGCCCACAGAAAGGTTAGGTAGTAATGCAACGATGTGGACATTGACCCAGTTCAAACATCCGTTGACAAACGATTCAGCACATCATGCGAATTGACTTGTAAATCGATTTTGTTGAATAAAAATACACAATAGGCGTGTTCTGATTCCGAATGACGCTTATGTTTGGTTTTGATTATGTAAACGCTATGTAATAGAGATGCTCGCAACTCTCAATATGGCAATGATGGTGACGACCAACGGTATCTACGATTTGGAGGTTACTGTTGTTTATTTCAATACTAGATTTTGTTAGCCGTTTCGCTCTCGTCGTTCTTTTTCGGGATAAAAAGTGAATAATAAGTTTATTAGAGTTTTGCTTAATAAAAGTGAAACTATAGAAATCATATGATAGCCATTCTGCTGCATTAGTATAAGTATACATTTCGATACTTTAACAACGAACGAATATTACATATTTTATTGGTTTTCCATAAAATGCGTTGCATCTGCCGCCTTCGTACGACCTCTACCAGGTCAACTGTCTACACAGTGGGAAGACTACCTACACTTTGTATTATTGATTCACGCAACTATATTGAATGCTCTACCAACAGAATACCAAATACTTAGTTATTTTTTATTACTACACAATATCAGCGTGCTTTATCAGCTATTGTAAATAAATAAGATCATTAATAAATCCATAATAAATGATAGAGATTACTTTCTGCGGGTACGACGTATGTATTTCAGTAGCATTGTCGAAATATTAAGCAAAAATTATCTCGAAATATTAATGATATGATGCTGCACAAAAATATATGAATGTCCAATATTTATATCACCTTATTGGCAATAGGCTCTATCACACTATGGGACGGAAATAGGCTTGACGAACATTATTTGCACAGTACCTAAGCCTACACCTACACCTTCGGGGAAATAGACATGGTTACATAACAAAAATGCAATACCATTGTAGAAGGTTAAAATACAAAAACAATTAATACCTTGCAGTATATTTTTAATAACTACGTATCATGGTGCAGGTTTTAAATTTGATAACAAAACTTGACAGCGGGTTTGTACCCTTCGTTTTGTAACACGTAATCTTTATCGGTCAGATGGGAGTAACTGTTGTGCCCCACACATTCGGGTTGACGCCTCGTGAATGTAACGTATAATCGATATTGCGCACAGACTTACACACTTTACAATCGAATTTAAAACGGATGAGCTTCTCTATTCGTATATTTAATATATGTGCCGAGATATATCCGCGAACGTCTACCGATGATGATTCGTTTATAGATGATGATCAAGATTTGATGACATTATGTATGAAATACGAGGGAAAATGGGAAACTTCTGAACGAATAACAGTCATAATCTATTTACGAGAACTTATCACTTAAAATAATTTAGTATATGACTACTTCATGTAATAAATACATGGTATTATTGTCATCAAAACATTGAAGGCATTACTACGGAGAAACAAGCACGCGGGCGCGGTAGTGCGTCAATAAATAAACAATATACGTCATACAGACGTCATGATTCTTTCGTATAATCAAAACGTAGTATAAAACAAAGTCTCTACCTGCGTCTGTCTGTTTATTTCTCCTAAACTATGTACAGGATTTAGATGTCGTGTTCACTATCATTTAGAGAATTTATTCCGGAAGGTTTATATGTATCATATTATGAATCACAGGAGCAGGGCACTAAGATACCTGCTGTGAAGCCGCGACGGCTAGTTAGGTGTAAAAAAGTATTTTTATTATCAATTGATTCATTTGATTAAATTGTTGTATAAACAACTCTATATTAACTCTAACTAATATTCTACTCTCATACAGTACTACGATTTATGCTTCATCAATATTTTTTTGTTTCATTTATGAGACCACATCATACGATGCTCAATGTCAAATTAAACGACGCGGCCTCGTAAACGAGTGCTTTCTGTTATATTCGCCTATATTATCATTATCGCCCATAAACTCTTTCATTGTAAAAATCGTGTAAGTCACGCGTTAACAATAATCATAAATACGCCCAAGATCCCATATTCTGTATTTATTAAGCGTCTCAAATATTTGTATAGCGACAAGAAAAACATAACTTGTAAAATGGGATACCTGTTGACTGTTAAATGTAAGTATTTATTAGGTACAGCCGTGCCGTAGCCAGTTATTGGGAAAGGTGAAATAAGTACAGAAGAAACTTGATAATCCGAGCTCTGCCATTTTATTTTCTCAGTCGAGGCATTCGCCCATTCGGTATCGTCTTGCAATTAAAATAGTTTCCGAGGCCTCGGGATTTTTCAAATACAATTTATGCTGGTACATAAAATTTTATGCATTGCAATTTGTGATAGACTAATAATTTTATCAACATTGTATCAGATTTCAAAACTATTATAATATATTTTTATTCCCCGTGAGAATTTCGAAAGAATTTCGTCTATATACCCGCATTAGGCCAGTGTGGTGGACTAACGCCTAATCCCCTTCATTAATAAACGACGACTAGCAGTAGCACCATTATTATTATTTTTAGATATTTTTAATTATTCGAACATGATCTGGTCGTTTGCACGCGTTTCTACTGCAATGTATGTTTTCGAGTACATAGTTCGTAAGACTCGATGTTTGATGCAGCATTATTTACGTAGAGCACACTCACAGCTGTGGCGGGTCATTACCCCGGCCGCGCGAAACAAGGTGAATCGAAATGTCTACACTTTTTGTCTCCTTCATTATTGAAATGAGACTCCGGCGTGTTTTTATAAATACTGTTTAGCAAGTTTTGTAATAATATACAATGATGTCATTCCAGTAGAATGTCATTTGAGATGTGTTGTGACCGACTGTTAGTACTTTTGGAATGTACTTATTGAACTTTCATTGTTACGATGGAAAACATAGCCATCATGAATAGTAAGTATATTACTCATGCAATTAATTTTATTTGTCTGGACATGTGTTAGTCACGTGATGAAAAAACAAACGCAAAAAATATCAAATACGCGATTAAATTAAGTGACTAGTGCTTATTTTTTACGTTATAATGCCATAATAGCAGAATAATATTTTATTCATTAATTAATTGCAAATTATTATTCGTTCTTTTTTACAAGTGTGTGTTGGTTTTATTCGACAAATGTCGCGTCGCAGACTTATTATTTTATTTTGTTTTTATCCTGGCACGGCAAAGGAAATATACTGGACTTGATGTAAGTAAAATATAATTCCTATATAATGTCGATCGTCAAGAGACATTGCGTCTCTCGACAGTTGAATATTATGCCTGAAGTTTCTGGATGTACACTGGCTGACTCTCAAATGTCGCCTAAACGAGCCACTACGGTGGGATTTCCCCTTGTGTACGGTGACTCGCAAGTTCATTTAACGAACAACTTTTGTTAAATTATTAACAATTTTTATACGGTCTTTATATGTACAAGGAATCTTAAAAGATCAACTTTTGACATCTACGTGGCATTTAAAAAACCTTCAAACCGGTTTTTTTAATCGTGAGGTTACATACAAAATTATTCCACAGTCGGGGCATTGGTTCAAAAGCCTGAAGTCATCAAATTAACCTTTGGCAATTCAATTTATGAAACGATTTATCTTCCAAAGTCCTGACACCCTAAAATGCAGGCGCGGACTTGCAATCAAAGGGTACAATCCCTCCGACATTGAAGAATTGTGTAATCATTTTTTTTATAGCATAGGTCGGCAAATGAGCACGTGTGTCACCTGATGGTAAGTGATCTCCACTGCCCATGTACGCCCACAATACCAGAAGAATAATAGCCACGTTGCCGACCGTAAACGAAAGGTATAATTATGGAATTGGGAAGATTAGGAGGATATGGGCCTCCAAATATCTCACTCATCGTACGAAACGCAGCAACATAGCCGCTACTTTATGGCGGCTCTCTATGAGCCGGCCTATTCATGCTGTAGACAAAACTGTCTACAGCGTGGCTCCACCACTCGAACTCAAAAAATATAATTAAATAATACGAAATAATCAATATCATTAAGATACTTTAACTTTATACAGATGACATATAAATATACATAATCCTAAAATGTATTTAACATTAAATATGTGTTAAAAAAATAAAAATAATATCTTTAATTAAACATTGTATTTTCACAGGAATTCAGTCGAAAGCAATTCCTTTTCCTTATCTGGTAGTAGGTATTGCAAATAGACAATCTACAAGCAAATAATGGCAAAAGGGGATAAAGGGGAAACGAAAATTATTCTCTCCCTTCAAACCGTATCGTTAACAGTATATGGGAAATTTAAGTGATTCTCAAAACAATACATGACCGTATGTATTTAATAGGAATACTTATTAAACCTCGTAAATAAAGCTTTGTTACTTTTTTTACATATAGAAATAATAGCAATATTTTAATGGTAGCGCATCGGTAAATACCAAATAGCTATAAAAACCTTTTTTGTATCACAATAAATAAGCATGAGTTTTTTTCAAATCATCACTTAGATTTGTTTACCACATTTTGTTCATTTTCCCCATAGTGGTAATTTATTGAAGTTATACTTCTTTAGGCGCGTTATGAAAAAATGATGAGAGTCAAATTTTAAGATGCGCGCGCACCTGTGACACAAAAAATTAACAGTATGAAGTTAGGCGCGTTAAGAAAAAATGATGAGAGTGAAAGTAGCCGTAATTAATAAACAAATGACGATTTAGACAAAGAAAAACTCTTTAGGTTTTTTCTTATTCGGAACATGTTGCCGTAAAAAGTACCAGGCTCGCATAAACGCAAAGAGAGTAGAATGTACTTCTATCATGTCGAGTGGATATGTTGATATAAATTAAAATACTTTTATTTAATATAATTAACACTAAATATTATTAAATTATTAATGTTACGATATTTCATCGTTGTTGTGAAGACTTGAGAATAAATTACACTTGTCTTTGGCGAAATGCATAACAATGCGAAGCTTAAGAGTGTTGTTACAAAGACTTGGCTGTATGAGCTACAATACCTTTGCCTATTAAAAACCCGAATTTGAACCAAAAATTATAATACCGAGGACTATGACGGAAGTGAATACTTTTTAAATTGTTTTCGAAATTAATAAGTGTCCGTTCTATTGAAACTATGAATCAACACGCATGAAACATTTACTATAATAATAATTATAATGTACATTATAAATAATAATTATTATTATAGTAAATGTTTCATGCGTGTTGATTCATAGGCCATTTTTGACAATGTCCTTTATAATTTATATATGTGCTAATAAATTATATTCAGTAGTGATTTAAATTGAATATTTTGATTGATATTACTTACTATTTGTGAATATTAGTGAAAAAAATTGTGCTTATATACTTTTTCAAGTGCTCCAATATAATTGAGGTTAACTATCCGTATGTATTATTTATTTATTTATATTTTGATTGATATTACTTACTATTTGTGAATATTAGTGAAAAAAATTGTGCTTATATACTTTTTCAAGTGCTCCAATATAATTGAGGTTAACTATCCGTATGTATTATTTATTGATATAAATTAAAATACTTTTATTTAATATAATTAACACTAAATATTATTAAATTATTAATGTTAAATACTTATTATTGGTTATTTAATATTCACAAAATAAAGAAATAAATTTAAAAAACATTTAATAAAAAGTTTGTGATAAAAATTAAAATTGAACATCAAATAATAATATTAATTTTTAATATTTGCTATTAAATTGAATAAATAACAAAGAAGTATAACTTCTCACGCGCGTACATAAGTACACGCACCCATTTTTATTATTCGGGTTTTTCGTTCTCGGGGCAACGACCTGAACGGCATTACGTTACGTTGTATATTATTATTTATATTATTGAAACATTAAACATCGATAAACGTATTATATTACAATCTGCTTTATTTATAAGCTTGACAGCCTCCGTGGCGCAGCGGGGGAGTAGCCGGCTGTGAAGCGAGAGGCCGCGGAATCGATCCCGCACCGAGACAAATGTTTGTGTGGTCCACAAATATTTGTTTCGGGATCTGGGTGTTGTGAGACCGAACGTCTCTCGTAGATACCCACGACACAAGACTCGTATCTTACTGTTGGGTCAGGACTATGTGTGTGACTGTTGGGTGTACTTATTATTATTATAAACGGCTTTATATGTGTTATTGAGAATAGCAAAAAAAAATGTTACTAGTGTGAGCGCTTTTGCATTACCGAAATGACTTTGTAGAGCAAAGATAACTTACACTTTTGTAAGTTATATATTTATGCTATCCTTCGATCCTATACCACGTATAACGTTGAGCTTTATACTGGAAGGCCGATGTTTTCTTTTTTTTTATATGGCTAGTACAGAATTGTACTTCGCCAACAAAAGTCCGATGTTCCCAGACATGTTATCATCTTAAGCAAGTTCAAAAATATCAACATCTCTTGCCCGATATAAAATAGGTACCAATATCTTATCGCGATTTATTTATTTCGATATATCGATATTTTTATCAAGTATCAAACAAAATCATATAAAAATTATATTTTTAAGGATGCCACAAAAATTCGTTCAAATATCAATCCGATAGTTTTCTAGATATATCGTGATCAGTATGTAAGCTTTTTATAAATATCGATATGATATAATTATATCGATGAATTTGAACATTCGAAATGCCCATTTATTATACCTCTTGATCGTTTGCTAATAATTTATTAGGTTTATTTTATAACGCTATTATATTTAATTCATGCAAATCTTTGTTTTTGCATCGTTTGTAATTGTTTACATACCAGTCATTTATTATGTGCATATATAAACCATAAAATAACAATAAATAATATATGGTTGCTAAGAATTATTCTTGTTATTGAATTTAGTGCTATGAGATCGTGTGTGAAGTGAGTTTGAAATTTGTAGAGCCATGTGTAAACACAAATTTGTTTCCCGTTCCAACTGGGTATAGGACGGCAAATGAGCAACTGGGGTCACTTGATGGTAAGTGATCTCCACCGCCCATGTTCGCCCACAATACCAGAAGTATCACGAGCGCGTTGCCGACTTTAAAGGAAAGGGATAATTAAGGGATTGGGAGGGGGAAGGGTGTTGGGCCTCCGAATATCTCACTCACTGTACGAAACGCAGCAGCAAGCCGCTACTTTACGTCGGTTTTCTGTGAGACAGTCGTAACGATCCGGTCGAGCCGACCCATTCATGATGTAGACAAACTGTCTACAGTGTGACTCTACCACTCAAGATTACTAGTTTTGACGCACATTATTAGTTTATAGCATCACTTCCACATGGTCTATGAACACATTAGGGTTATTAGGGTATAGATTATAAGAGGTTAGTGATTTAGGTCAGGAGTTTCAAGTAAATATTATAAATCGGTTAATTTCTCACATATATTCTATGTGTGAATAAGTCTATTAATATAATGACTTGGCAACCGTAATCCTATTTAAATTAATGGTTACACACACATAGTCATTATATCTATATAAACACATTACGCACACATAGACTTTGTTTTCCGCGTTACAAGGTGGTATGTCCCTCGTATGCGAGAGGCCGTCTGGGTTGGTACCACCGCTTTGTCTATTTCTGCCGCCAAACAACAGTGTGTAAGCACTGTTGTGTTTCGGTTTGAAGGACATTGCAGCCAGTAAAATTACTGGGCATTATGAGACAATAGACAATTTATCTCCATCTAACAGGCGGATACTACCGGTAATAAATGAAAATGTCATAAATAGTAAACATAATTGGTTTAAATTGTAATACATAGGTGTGGTTAGTGGGAGGGTACACAATAAATATTTGTACCCGATGGCATACCATACACATGGTGGAGAAACATACTTGCTAGTTTAAGCAAGTCGTGTTCCGAGGCCGGAATAATTCGGGTGAGCGTTCTGGGATTCAAGGTCACTCAGCAGTACATTATGTTGACTGTATGTACCATCAGGTGCATCGACATCATTTTGGATTGACAGGACAAAATGGTGTATAAATTGCTTTATACCTCGCGTAAGTGAGTAGGTATTACTGTTTTTAACCTAAAATAACTTCTGACAGTTCAATTAGTCCCAATCCTCAATCATATAGGACCGAGCCGATCTCCTTGATAGATAAAACCATTTAAGTGTGAAGATGCGCGGGAGCATAGGGACCTGAAGAATATCGTGCTTTATGCTCTGTGGCCCAGTTTCGTGTGCTATTTAACGTCACCCGCCGGCCAGCGCTGCCACGTTCTATAATTAGATCCGCATTGTTTATGGACGTCGACCGACTAACATCCAACAGTTAAATTACTAATGCTTCCTGTATTTGTTTTATTTCAACGTTTGCGATGCACGCGTCTTTATTATCGTGTGCTTGATAGTAAATAGTTTTGTTGCGAGTCACAGTACTTTCATAATCAGTTACTGTCCGAGCATCAAGAATGTTGGCAGTATCACATTGTTTATACAGGGTTATTTTTAAAACACTGACAACCTCGCAGGCGTAGATTCCTAAGGTCATTTGCTACTACTTTTGTTCTACGACTTTTCATAATTTGTTAGATTTTATTCTCATACAAAAATAATTATGAATTTAATTTCCGTCTTGAAAGTTACCTACGCTCTGCGCGTATCGCAGATTACGTAATACACGCAGCGCGCGCGTCAGTTCAATGACCGGCCGCGCCGTATCGATCGATAATACCTACATCCAGCCGTCAGCTGACGTACGAACACAAACACTACACAACAAAAACTTGTAAAATCATTTTTTTTCTTATGTATTGAGTTATGTCCAAACTCGTAGAACAAAAGTTGTTCCTTATGGGGTCAGCTATATGGCCCTGCGAGGTTGTCAGTGTTTTAAAAATAACCCTGTATATAGACGCTTGTATGGTAAGGGATTTAAAAAATATATGGAGATCGACAAACAAACCAACACCAAAAGGATTATGGACGACTTGCGAACCTAAAGCGTAAGGGATAATTGATGGATGGGAGTGGGGAGGGGTGAATTGGACCTCCGTATATAATGGTATAACTCTAATAGTAAACAGAGATATTCTTATACATATATAATCAAATCAAACGTGCATTTTGCACGTGCAACTATTGTAACAATTATTTTACTTGCCTATGATTTGTCTGCGTATTTTTAATTTATATCCCTTATAAATTCGCTGGCATTTTTTAAAACAATAAAATGTCATCTATTTCCAGTTATTTATATTTATTTGTTATGTATTTATATCCTGGTGTATAAAATATACTGCATCACTTAATTCGCGACACAAGAAAAAAGACTTCAATTGGCTCTGGTTACACTCGAGTACTAAAATGAACAATATTGTGTACAAACAAAATAATAAACAACAAAAGCAAAGACAAACCGGGCACGTGCTACAGATTATATAGAGATTAACTATGTAATTTAACCATTATAAACACGTTTTTAACATTTCCCGTGGACACGAACAGCTGTAGGAATGCAAATAGCATTAGGTAAAATACCTAAAGTTTATTTTAAGATTTGTAACAAGCAAAGCGCGTCCATTTGGAAGGTGTCCAATATTCACGTTGCATTATCGAGATCGTATACGTCCTTTTGTTGTCTACGTTATGATATCGAGTAGGAAGCTCTTTGTCGATTTACAAAGAGATGCTTGGGTGGAGGTCAGTGGCAGGTGTTGAAATGTTAATTCGAATAATTCCGATATGTTGGGGGAGGAACGATTATGAGTG
This sequence comes from Amorpha juglandis, assembly GCA_949126905.1. NCBI lineage: Eukaryota > Metazoa > Arthropoda > Insecta > Lepidoptera > Sphingidae > Amorpha > Amorpha juglandis. The sequence goes on along the minus strand of OX421372.1, from coordinate 4,755,410 downwards.
TTTAAATCGATCGAAAATATTAACTACGATTATCTGTTTTAAGGAGGCATAGACAAATGTAACAACTAAATACTCGTTTGAATCGATGCGTACTTTGAACTTGTCATGTTTAAAATTAAGCAGATTATAAATTGCATACAGTATGTGCTACGATGAAAGTTGTGCGCCTTGATAATCTTCGTTTATCTTGGAAAATACGAAAGGATAAGGTGATATTTCAATAATATTAGCATAAAATTATGAAGTTATACCAGATTGCGCATGCGTACTAAATCGAAAATAGGTAAAATTGCTGAAGGGCTTAATTTAAATCTTAGTATATACCATGTATTTTGTATTATAATAAGATAAACTTTATTTCCGTACCCTACAACACGTGAAAATTTACTCTTAAAAATTTCGCGTATCTAAATGGTAGTAAACTTGCAAACGTTTCGACCAACTCATTTGTATGCGCGGGCATGAATCGAATCCACACATTAATGTACTATAGCAACCGTTAACGTACCCGGTACTTATCAAACCGGATGCTAAGTTAGGAATTCCGATCTATATTTCGATACGTATGAAAACATTACTGAACAAAATCGATTTTGAATATCATTCATTTGTGTTTTTTGTCGTATTCGCCAAAGTGTATCTCAAATTGCATATAGGATATTAAACCGTATTATACCTAGTTCCGTATTCATAAAGCTTATGAATTCTTTTATTCGAGTTCATTATAATTAAAATAGAGATTAACATTAAGCTGTTCGTTTACATTGTTAGTGATGTGTCTGTCTTGGGGAAACGAATTTATTAACTCAATTGTTTTTTTACAGTAACTCAAATTAAGGTCGTGATTACACGTGTAATGGGACGACCCAGTTATACAGGGTTATTTTTAAAACACCAGCAACCTCGCAGGGGTAGATAGCTGTCCCCATACGGAACAACTTTTGTTCTACGAGTTTGGATATAACTCAATATATTAAAAAAAAAATGATTTTACAAGTTTTGTTGAGTCGTATTTTTCTTCGTAGTATGCGGCGTGCGCGCGCGACTCAAAGGCGCCGCTCAGCCACAGCTCAGCTGAGCGGCGCGTTGACCTTCAAAGGAGCTAGTCGGGTTCCCCACGCTTCGCGTATTTGTTTACGTAAAGTGCGATGCGCGTTGTAACAATCAAGACGGAAATTAAATGAATACTTATTTTTGTATGAAAATAAAATCTAACAAATTATCAAAAGTCGTAGAACAAAAGTAGTAGCTTATAACCTTAGGAATCTACCCCTGCGAGGTTGCTGGTGTTTTAAAAATAACCCTGTATTAAATAAGTGAATGTTCACGTAATTTTTATTGAGGTTATTTTTCAGCGCAATTATCGTAAAACAAACAGTTCGCGCTTAAGTATATATAAATATTTAATAAATTGGTAGACGAAAGTAATCTTGATCGTTACCTACATAGCGCGTCGATTGTGACACGCAACTAAGTTGTTTTCCTTCAGTTGTTTTTGTGTCAGTAGGTCAATAGCTGACTGCAACCGTACAATTCGCAAACAACTCACGAACCTGTTTAGTACTATTTAAGTATGGCCTAATAAAATGAACAGTAAACAACACAATTCTTACAATTAACAAAATAGATCTCAAAAAACTGTAAAGCATAAAAATTTCAAGTTTAACCAATTTTCAGTCTGTGTAAGTCAGTGCTTATTATTAAAACAAAATGAAACCGATTATTACCGATTCAAAATTGGTGTCATTTTTTATTTCTTAGGTTTTTTTTAAGTCGGTTCCATTTTTGTTAAGGTTTTATTATATTGTTTTGTAAAGCGAAGCACACATGCCGAAGTCTTAGTCTTTAATTCCTGAATTTTTCCCCATTAGGGGTGGAATCTTGTCTTCAAATTTTAATGGGACCAACATTGCAGAATATCCAAAAAAAAAATTAAAAAACAAAATTTGGTAAAAGATGGAGGTTCACAGGGTTAAATATAAAATTTTAATGGCATAATGAATGCATATGTGTAATTCAATACATGAAAGGAACGTTATCCTTATGTATTATGTACATAATATGTAATGTATTATAATGTATTAAGACCTTCCTTATAGAATGTACATTAAGATATTGAAACAGTCGTAAAAATCGATTCATTCGTTTTTAAGAGAATCGCGACCAAATTTACATACATACGGCCTACGGGTCGATTACAAGACCTCCCTTTTAAGTCCGTTAAAAATAACATGAGTTTCAAGGTTAATACTTTACTATTTAATTTTATTAAAGGTGTACAATGTACACAAGCTCGCTGCGGTAACAAAGTTGCGAGAAGCATCCCGATACCACATTTTATGTTCATTGTTAGGAGCAGAAACAATTACGTAAGTTGTTACGATTCAAGTAATAACAACAAGGAGTCAATATTAAAAGTTAGAATCGATTGCACGATATTATCGAGTCGGCGTGATTTTTAATCGATTACATAATTGGAAGCAGCAAAAACTATGATAGCTATAGAACGCTATCCCGACTTAATTGTATTATTACTGGTTGTTACGTAATAGTGTAGTCGTTTGTTAAACTGACATTTCCCGCATTCAACAATGAGACCAGTTATATAATTATCAATCTATAAGTATCGACTATGTAACTTGCAACTATGCGCATCTATAATGTAACATTCGATTAGTAGTGATCCGAATAATGTGGCAGTTGTGCAAACAAACCAGCCAGAGACAAGCATTCGGTATCGGTCACCAGGCCAATGTCATAGCAATATTCCGGCCTAGCGACAAGTATCTATTCATAATGGATTTCGAAACGTAACAATTCTAAATTAAACTAGAATAGACGTTAGTATAAATGCTATTCATTATTATCGAACTAAAAGTGAGTTGTAAAATGAATGTAATATAACAAACACATAGTGGAACTATAAAGAGCTGTTAGAGATGTACTTATCAGCGGAAGTGTAAATTCTTGTTTCGGCTAAGCCTATAAATAATTCGGACACAATATCAACAATGCGTAAGTCATATATTTAAGTCTCATCACGCTGCCACTACTATATCGACCACTCAAAGAAAACTGAAAATGAGTAAGTACTAAAGGACATTTATGCAAAAAAAACCACTGAAGATTTGGAACTGAACTGAACTGTTTGCATAGGATTCCACTAGTCGGTCGTATTTATTAAAAACCTGTGGCTGGAGTTTGGCTGGGTTGGAGATTATTCCATTCTTTAACATCGTACATCGAAAGATAAACAGGATATTGGCGTATCACATTATTGTCCATGCCTATAGGTAACCAGAATTGTAAAATAAAAAGTTGTTTGAAAGTTATGAGCCTCGAAAGTTCCGTTTTTAACACTAATTTTCACTCATTTTGAGCGTAAATAATAAAATGAAATTAATTTATTTTTAATATACTTTGTGATTTTTTCGTAAAAACACTTCTTCCAAAGTCTATTTTTTATCGAGACATTCGATTTTAACATGAACGATTGGGTTTTTCACTCTAACATTCCACTCCGCTCGATGCTAGGGTAAGATAGCATGCTTTTTTAACTCCGCCTATTAAAGAGTTCGAACCGTCGACTAACGTGCTCTCTACAATGTAGGCTTGTTTAACGAAACCTATTCTTGTGCACATTAATTTGAATAGCATATTGTAACTACATTAATTGAATAAAGCTATGGGTTTATTAACACGTTTTTTGAGTACTCATTAAATTAGAGTCTCCAGGAATAAATTATTTAGTAAATAATTTAATTGGCAATTTATTGTTATTATCAATTTATTGTTTTGGCATTTATTTGTTTGTATTTGATTGCACCGATTCCATAGGAATGCTTAATAACGACGATTCGTGAGATGATAATTTTTTTCACACGATTGATTTGAAAGTATTATTACGATAAAGAAATGCGATAAAATTACATAATATTGTTAAAGAACGAAAACTTATCTAATCTTCGTATAAATATAATAAACAAGTTGCAAGAATTCCCCCAAGCGGACAAAAAAGAGGGTGATTCATGGTATGGCAGTGAACACGACTTTTGTGACTTCTAAGAAACATACAGTTCTGGGTAACGATAAAAATATCTAAGTATAAATTATAATTCAAACTTCTCACCTTACTTATAAACATTCAATAATCTCATTTATAAATACATTTTCCTTATATAATATTTTGACCGTGATAAAAGTATTTTGTAGTTGGGTACGATTCTAACAATTGTGTTTTATTTTTTAATATTTGGAGCTCTAGATTAGACCATATTAGATTACATAATTAAAAATACTCTCGTTGGTACTTATATATGTTTTGTAAACCGAATGCATGCTGAATACATAAATTCAATGCCAAACTCAAATAAAATATCGCACGGATGTGATTCTTAACCGCAAATATTTCGGAGCATAGCTACTATATATTCCTTTTGATGTACACGTTTTTGAGCAAGTTATGACTTTTTATTTATTTTAGAACTGCCAACTTTGCTACGAGGTAGTCATATTTATAGCAAAGACTCGTGAATCTGTTTCCTTTTGTATGATATACGATATACAAAACCCAAGGTATTTTTTTACGTCCATAATATATCTAGGAATTTCTATAATATATTCGACAATCGTTTGTGATTTTTTTTATTTATAGCTAGTTTCCCAAAAATTTAATTAATATTTCCTAATACTTTAGTGCTTCACAAAAAAGAATTTTGTATAATGTGCAGTCATCCAACCCGGTTGCGACGAACGTACTAAGGCAAACATTTTTTGCGCAATACAAATTGGGATTGTGCTAAGGTTTCTTAGCGTTTCTACGACTTCTTGTTCGTTGTAAACGTCAACATACAAATGTTAAGACACTTTGTTTAATAAATAAATGTTCATATGTTTAGCATGGTATGTTATTTATATAAAATGAATTGACAAAATATCACCTTTCTATAAGATATATTATAGATTGCATGTTTTATTGCACCATTCATAGCATTCTTCATTCGTTCTATGAACTGTAATTCGCCTGTGTCTACTTCGACACGTTCACTTTCATCTTTCCCATACGTGATATGTGTCCATAACCCATTGGTCACAGTTCCCGTTAGGCCACTGTCGCGTACAAGGGACAGTTATCTATTAGATACCCTAATTCCATACTTTCATTGCTTGACCGACTTTGGAGTCCCCAATAACGTAGAGGCTTCTCACGGTCCCCTTTTTATTTATAGGATCTAATTGTGCCTTAACTTTTTGGCCTTTGTTCCATAATCATACAACGGTTTTTCATGATATTTTCAAAACTCAACCACTATGTTGAAAAGAGCCATCGGTGGCCTTTTCGTTAGCGACGATATATGAAATTTCCATTATGTAGCTATGAGACAGAATGTAGCTCGGGAAGCTGGTTTGCTAGATAGTGAAAACAATTTACATAACACGGTCAGTTCAGACTGGACGTTGTGGAAGGTCTAGGTCAGCTGTGCGCATTGGGAGTGACCTACATTATGTGGGTACATCCAACAATAGTAGGTAACTGGATCGTACGAAGTCCAACCACAAATATCTCTGCTTTCTAGATCTGTATACATATATTTTTTTAATTAGAGCTTATAGAATTGACCAGCATTGTAACCAAAAAACATACTCTATAATTAGGTCCGTATAAATTTGAGGAGGAAAAAGATCAAGCGCCTGGAACTTGCAAAATCGCCGGAACAACATGATTTGGGTGAGACGAAGCCTTGGTTGCGCAACATCAGAGAGTGGACGGGCATCTCGAGTGCTGTCGAGCTTCTACGTCTCGCGAGAAACAAAATAGAATATTCCAAGCTGAAGGCCAACCTTCTGTAATAGAGGCACACAAAGAAGAAATAAACTTAAGGAAAGGGAAAAGGCAGTAGCGAATTTGAAACGTAAACGTTAAACTTAAGAATCTGACTGGTTAAGGGATTTCAAATATAAATTGACAAATTGAGTAAAATCATTACAAAGTGAGAGCAGAGAAGAGTGAGAGTAAGAGAAACAGCTTGGGTAGCTAGACGGGTTGACGATAAAAAACCCACACGGAGTATACTGAACACAACCGGAGATTATAATAATAATGAAGCAGAGGAATACACTCAGCAGTAAATTGCTATAACTATGAATCATAATAACGTTAATGGTGTTTCTTTATTGCATAGGTCGGTAAACAAACAAGTGGGTCATCTGATTGTGAATGATCTGCACTACCTATGTACATCCACAATACCAGAAGAATAGAAGGCGTGATGCAGACCTTAAAGGAAAGGGATAATTAAGAGATTGGTGAGGGGAAAGGTATTTGTACTTACATCATCTCTCACTCACCTTACCAAATGCAGCTGTAACTGCCCTACTTTAGGTTTTCTGTGAGACATAATAAACTGGTCGGGCCAGCCCATTCGTGCTATAGACTAAAATATCTAAAACGTAGCACTATACTTCTAGAGCATCTTGGCATAGAAATGCATTTGAACATGTTAACATACAACATTGTTGACATAAATACTGTGTGTGATGACGTCAGTTATGTACACATGTTTTTAAATACATCGGAAGCGACTAGCGAGTAATGTTATCGCAATTTAGATAACATTCGTGACATTTCACCCCGAGTTATGTCATTGTTAATAAACAGTACTTTATGATCGTTGCCATGATCGTAATAACTACGAGTAAATAATTTTCCCTACCTACTCTTTAAGTAAAATCGCGGGCGTTTGACAAATGAGAAAAGATAATGATTGAATAATTATTATAAATTACAAAACATCTTGAACACTACATGAAAAAAAACTCATTTATATCCAAAAAATATTAAATTCCTATGTACGACGGAGTAATGTCTCTTAAAAAAAATTGTTCGTAATTGAAGGTCAATTATGATGAATAGTGAATAGGTACGTCTACCTTGTATCAGTTATAAGCAAACTAGATAAATTTAACATTGTTAACCGATTTAAGAAAGGAGGAATTACTGGACCTAATAAATGTCTATTAAAAAAGTCTTGATTCCTACACATAAATCTAATTTATTTCGATAACTAGTGTTATGAATTTAATACGCAATACAATAAGCAACATGTATTTAGGTCAACATTATAAAGCGATATTTAAATTCACATTATTTTTCTATAATAAACATTAATTAACAGACATTATCTTAATTGAACAAAATGAAGACCTTCCTAGATTCCATTATCGTTACTAATGATTATTTTATTTGCTACCATTTAAAAATAGTTAACTCGTGGAACACTGCAATACGTTTAGAAGGCGATGCATACAGTATGCAATATTCAAACGTTGGATCGTGAGCGATCTGAAGTAACGCGGAAATACAGGTGAAAGTGGGGTGAAAGCGGTGCGCGCGCGCAACGTTTACCTAATCGCAAAGGCGCGCGGGGAAGTGGGGGTCGGCGTTGGGGACGGGCTGATTACGTCACCACGTTACAAATGTGAAAGTCAATGTTACATTACACTGTGCTTTTGGCACACTGGGTGACTGTCGACTGTGCGAACAGCACACGCGCGGCAGCGGCGCGCCGTTACTGTAACGATAACTGTATTAAGAAATTAGAACACCGTCAGTATACGGAGTATTGTGCCGTGAATTTTTATCCGAAAAATGGGGACAAATTGGACCCATTTACGCGCAAATATTTTAAAAGCAAAATTATGGTTCAGTTCAAAGGCAATAGATGTAGATTTAGTAATAATCTGCTGCCTTTGTTAGCCCGTCATACGACTTTATCATTGCATACAGTGCTGAATAATAAGAAAGAAATTGCTATAATTTGCTAACTTTCAATAAACGAAGAAAAGTTAGATGGTAAAGAAAATGCAATAACTGCGCGCGCTCACCTAAAACACAAGAGAGTAAATGTACAAACAAACGCAAAGGCATCTCACTAAATAGAGCGTGCAGAGAAAGTGGACACGAGTGTGATAACGGTTCTCAGATAGCGGGTATCTATGTGGGTCGGTAGTAGGTACTCGGTGCACAGGCACTAACTAGCGCAAACTGCCCTTATCTACTCACCACATCCAGTTTTGTTTGTTTACACAACACCAATTCTAATGAGTCACTAGAAACACCTAAATGCGTTCTAAGCCAAATAAGAACGTACCTGTGGAAACGTAATTAAACTAGTTCTAATACGATCGACAGTTTATCAATGAAATCCTTGACCTGGAATTAAATCAAGTGGCTGATAGCATGACCCACTTTGAATCCTTTAACTCGCGTCTTAAATTGCAGACATTTGTTCGTATTACTCGTGTAGGTTATGCACAGCTAATCCTTCCAATATTCCTTTAGATATTCTTGAAAACTTTCTGTTATTCAAGAATAATCTCCCTCACGAATCGGTTTAACTCTAGGTTTGACAGATGACGGAACCAATCAACTCATTTATTATATTCCATATAATTAGTCCAATGACATAGGGGTTTCCCTTCAGTATTTTATTACGCCATTAAAATTAAACGTGCTACAAAGCCTTGTCAGCGGTTTAAATATCACCCACTTGAAAATAATATCAAAAATCTTCTACTGATATGGTTATGAAAGCAGACAGTAGAAAAGTTCAGAAGTCGTCGTCTGGGAAACAGAATAAGAACAATATATAACAAGCATGTTAACTGAGATTGATCTAGTGTGAATAACAAGGGTCTTCCTCATAATGCAGCCGGTGTCTGCGTGTAGGAAACGTCAAACGCCCGCGAGCGCGCCTTGACCCACTTACTACTGTACCTCTCTACATGATCTACAGACATCTCGCAACAGTCGCAACCACGCCGATGCAATCGTGATTCGACGTGTGCCACGCTCGAGAGATACTTCAAGATAACTACTAATGAACTGAACCGATAACTATTCTGATACCTATCCCACGAAACTTGATCCTTTAATTAGGCTATTGTCGGGAGATTCGTAAAGATTTTATTTGATTCTACACCGTCTTCCACTTCTTTGATCAGTCCAATTTCGAACTCATATTCAGCATCACAAACCTCTTGGTTATACATTATAGAAACATCGGTTGAAAGCGCGGAAAGCCAGGTCAATGGATAAATATTTAAATAAACAAGGAGAAAAAATGTCAACTATTCTAAATTTAGTGAACTTGCACCCGAGGCCGTGATGCGCGTCAGTTAAACTCTCAAAGATGGCGCCCGTATATTGGCGATCTCGATATCTCATTAGGTTGCAGCCTTGCTCAACAACTCACAATGAGTAATTTATACACGTTGCAAATAGATTCAGAAGGCCAACAAAGCTAGCGAACGTGAGAATTCGTAAAGTGTACAATTGCACCTGCTAGCTGGGACTCTATTCTCTCTATCATAATATTTGCGAGGTCCCCTGCGATCGTGAACGAGCTCCGCACAAAAGCGCCTACGTAATTGGCATTAAACGTAGCATGTTTATTTTAAAGAATACCAATTAGGGTTCATTAGCGGTCGTACAAGTTTTCCGATCGCTTCATAGTACTGAGCGTAGCACTCTATATCGTCCGTACAAGTTGGCTTGATCTCAATCTAAACACAAATACATCACAGTCCGCCGCTGACCCAATTTCATCTGTCTTTTGAGATAAAATTTCATTGAATGTTAACATTTTTATTTAAAGACGAGCACTCAGTAAACGGCACACCGATACGTCCTCAACACAGGTAATTATATAGCGCGAGTAACGGCGGAATTAAGAAAGATACATTATCATTGTACTTACAATAGCCATTTAGCTGGTGAGAATCCAAACAGATAACAATCCAGTAAATGCACAAATCACTAATTGTTTGTAGAGCATAACATGCGAATAGTTGCAAGAAGAGCTCACACTTCACTTTATAGTAAATCAATTAACTCCAATGCAAACTTAGAGTTTCACGTACACTGATCGTAAAAATCACAAACACCACTAAGAGTTGCTTCAATAACAGTATAAATCAGATTACATAAAACCACACACACCGTATCTGGGTTCACACCCAGTTCCAAGTAGGTACCTGTAACAAGACAAAGCGGTAGTAAGTTTACGAGTTTTCGTTGGCAATAATAAAGGGTGATCCGACCTCTACGAATGTTAAATTTGACGATAAGGCACGTGCCACTTACTTCAACTGTGTGAGTTTTAAAATGAGCACAAAATTAACTATGACGTAAAGAATTGTGAATAAACGTTATCGCGCAACGTACAGTCGATCCGACGACTAAACGCTGACTGGCTCGCGCACTAGGGGAGTCGGGGGCGGGGAGTAGACGGAGGACAAGGGGAGGGAGAGCGTCTGGTCGACTGGTTGGTCGACCTATTGGCTCCGCACACTGGCGCACACACACATATAGCGAGCAATGTCAGACAGAAGATTGTAGGCTGTTTTTATACGACACACGACTCGGCGCGGCAAGGCGGCACTCACGAGGTTTGTTGGGATTGACACCAGTTGTAGTTAAGATTAAAAGAAATACTCTGGCTTTGATTTTGTAATTATATGAAATACTCGTGATAGATTGTGGTTATCAATATCGGAAATTGCGGGCGTCGAGCAGTCATCCGAGAAGTGATACGCAACCTTCAGAAATTCTCATGGTCACGCGGCCGAGCGTAAAGGTCATCATTAAGTAGCATACAGCACAATATCTTGCGAAGCATTTATAATTTAAGCGGCAGAACAATAAACCGCGGCTTGCGAAGGTCTGGCTAAAATGGCAATACAAATCATTCCGATAACCGCAGTCATCCACAACGAGCGTTAGTGATAAGAAATGAAGGAAACACATGCGAGATAATTGAGATAAGGAATGATAAAAGTAACCAAATTTAAAATAAACGAATAGACAAAGAACTTATAGAACCCTAATACCTCTTATGAAAATATTCTGCTTAAATTTGATTGCAGTGACTTTTGTTACAGTACTTAATGATGATTATAAATTTGGGGAATTTTAATTTGAAACAAAATAACATTTAAAACTGTTTGCATTGATTATCCTCTTAGAATGTCAGACAGTCAGAATAAATTACATTGCATGTAAAGGTACAAAAGCAGTTAGAAACAACGAGTATTGATAGTTCTAAGTAATTATGTGACAAGCGACCAAACCAGTTCAATAAAAACAAACCGGTTCAGTTAATAAAGAATTTGATAAACTAATTACAAAACGATTTATGCACCAACCACAATATGCACAAACATCGGGACTAACATTTTTTTACCTATTTATTCGAGCTTACATAATAATGTTGAAGCAACGAGCATATTTTACGCATGGAATGCAAGTCTTCTATGAGATGAGTCTTGACTCAATAGCCGAGAATTATACAAAGGAAACGAGAATTATTAATCATAGTTCGTTGGAAATGATAATGAGAGAGTTAGATCGGATATTATACTATATTATGATAGTATGATTGAGCGACCCATCCCGGTGCGTAGTACGTCGTCAATATCAGCACGGACCACTGCGCATCAAAGATAAATAAAAATAAATACGCGGATAATCTCCGTGGGGGTAACGCACTTGTTTGGTTCTTCAACTCTCTCGCTCGCACAACACCGTTCGAGTTCTTTTTCTCATACCAACACCAAGTCATTGCCTTACCAGTTTTTTTGTTATTTTAATGGCGCCGATACACAGTCGTGGCAAAACTGACGAGCCTTTCACTAACACGATCGACGGAATTCGCAACATCATAACTTTTACAATTTCCACATTAAACTGTAGCTTTGTATTGCAGCATCTGCTCAGTAATCGTCACTGGAAAGATAAAAATACTTAGCACCAACACGTGAAACTTTAAGGTAGAGTATTTTAAAGTTGTTTCTTTACAATAAAAAATCATATAAATTTACCTATGGAATAATTTTTAGTAGAACTTATATTTTATTGAATTATACCATCACTGGGAATTTTCATCGTAAAAAAAAACAACTCTACCGTAAAGTTTACGTATTGGCTTTAATATTTTTGCCTTTCCACTGAAGAATTATGATTCAAAATAGAGTTAATATTTACGTATAAAGTTTTGATTTTCCCATGGCCGTGAGATATTTGTTAATATTGCCAAAAAATTGATTGTTCAACAAATTGTAAAGAAATATTGCAACACTAGTAACGTGGTCATCGGATTGCAAAACTGGCAAGGTTAAAGTAAGGTTAAGCCCCGCCCTGTGGAATGGGGGCGTTTGGAGAATTCCACCACGGTATCCCCTGCCTGTCGTAAGAGGCGACTAATAGGGGCCATCGGGGGTCGCGGGCGCGCAGCGGGGGACTGTCGCAGCGCCCATTTAGTACCTTTGTACGTGCGACCCCGAGATGGACGGCAGCACGGGTGGTCGGCCTCGTTGCTGCCGTTGACGCCGAGGGCGTCCTTCGGTGTGCGGGGGCTTCTGAGCCCCCCCAATTGGAGACGGGCCGCTAGGCGGCACCGCGCAGGGGCGGTTCCGGCAGCAATCCTTGGATTTCCCAAGGAGACCCCGGGACCGCTCCACATGCGCCGAAGAAGGCCACCGCGGGGTTTTGGTTGGTAGTTACCGGCATAGGGTGTAAATAGTGTTAGGGACTCGGCTCAGCGGTCGCCCGGATGTTTTCCATCTCTCCCGGGCGATTCGCTGGGTCGTAAGGCCGGTAGAACCCAACATAACCGTTCCACCTTCCCCCGGTGGGGCGGTAGCAATAAACGGCTTTCCCCGCGAGAAAAAAAAAAAAAAAAAAAAGGTTAAGCCTAGCTTGTTCGAACCTCGACCGCTTCGGCGCGGCGTGGCGCATCGGATCGTTTGGTTACCACCCGGTCAAACGTCCATCATTTATCTCTATTTTTTCCTGCCTAATTACATTATTAGCGCCGAGTGATTACGCCATATGGGCACACTGTTCCGTCACAAGACTGCCACGCAGTCATGTTCTAGAGAAAGTGACGGTTTTATATACTTTCCAAGCGGCTGTGCTTTCGGCGCGACTCAGCCTCCGGTTCTGCCGTAGTACCGTTACCCTCTTTTTGCGCAACTGGGTCGCGCGTTAAGTTCATATCATCGTAAGCCGGTTGGCAACCAAATTTCACTTGTTTGGTTATTATTACGCAATTGTTGCATTATACGAAGCACTTGATCGGTTATGCTTAACAAGTAACGCGACGTATTAATTACATTTAAAGTTAACTACCTTGTTTTGACATTTCTTATTATGTCATGATTATCACGTAAATAAGGGTCATTTACTTGCTGAATCGAAAAGTAACATACTTTAATACAATATTATATGTTAATGTAATACGCGGGATATTATGTATATTTTATAACTATTCAAAATTATACCTTTTATTGTAAATGCATTCGAGATGTTTAGTGTTAGTTTAGGTCTATTTGTAAGAAGAAAATCTGGTTTTTTTTGTAGAGTCTGTGTAATTCAATCTGAAGTAGAAGTCTCATTCAATAAACTACAGTTAGTCAATAACGCTTTAAAAAGTTCGCCGGTGTGATTGCAGTTTAAAAGTAAAATAAAAGTAATTTCGTGTGGCCCGCACGCCGCGCCGCGGTCGGTGCCGTGGTTCCACTGCCGTTATTTGGAACGGTCCACTCAGTTACTTTACTAACTGGGAAAACAGTTTACGTTTGTACGTACAAAGATACAAATTCAATAATTGCGTAAAAATATGTTTTTTATATATCATAGGCCGTCAAACAAACAAGTGACTCAGCTGATGGTAAGTGATCTCCACCGCCCATGATCATTAGCGCGTTGCCGGCCTTTAAGGAGAGGGATAATTAGGGATTGGGAAGGGTAGGGGATTTGGGCCTCCGGATATTTCTCTCATCATACGAAACGCAGCAGGAAGTCGCTACTTTACGTCGTCGGTGTTCTGTGAGACCTGATCGAGCCAGCCCATTAATGCTGTAGAGGAAACTGTCTACAGCTTGTCTCTACCCCTCATTAATGAATGTTATTATACAATTATTTGTATACATTATTTTTTGTAAATTTTAATGCAATGTAATAATTATAAACTCCTTTGCAAAAAAAACGGGCACCTTACACACACACTTTACCTTAGCTTTTCTATGGGTAAATATTATTATATTTTTAGTATGTCATTAGCTTGGATGACTAGAAATTTCTTATTATCAATGAGAATCTAGTTTTTTAACACTTTTATCCTGGTATCGGTGTTTTAGTCAATGTAAACAGAGAGCCGTGTTAAAATGGACATTTTTATGGGTATAATGAAATTAAGACTACGAGTATTTTTATGGTATTTTAATAAAAGAGACATTAAAAAATAAAAATTAATAACGAGTATGACCTCCTCTTGCAGCGATTACGGCATGTAATCGTCTTGGCATGCTTCCCACCAGGCTTTTGATGGTGTCCTGTGGAATGTGTTCCCACTCAGTCGAGATTACACGTTTAAGCTCTCTGATGTTTTGTGGAGGTGGTTGGACAGATCGTACTCGCCTTTTTAGGAGGTCCCAAACGTGCTCAATGGGGTTAAGGTCGGGGCTCCGCGCTGGCCAATCCAAACGACGAATACCGACCTCTTGCATATAAGCATCTACGTCGCCAGAACGGTGGGCCCGAGCATTATCGTCCATGTAAATGGCATCTTCACCAATTACAGTCAGTGCGGGTTGTGCATTTTGAGAAAGGATTTCTGTTATGTACCTATGCGCATTTAGTGAGCCATTTTCTATGAATACTATCTCGGTACGATAGTTGGAAGTTACGCCCGCCCAAAACATAACGGACCCTCCACCATAAGGGGTGATTTCTTCAAAACACACATCGGCATAGCGTTCCCCTGGTCTTCGTAACACTCGCCGACGTCGGTCCTCACCATGCAGACAAATTCGAGCCTCATCGGAGAAGAGTACGCTACTCCAGTTACCTGGTGTCCAAGATAGGCAATTTCTAGCGAACCTCAACCGCGCAATCCGGTGCTCACGGAGTAACTTGGGGGCCCGCGCTGGTCGTCGACTACGTATATCAGCAGCTAAAAGTCTTCTCCTCACAGTCCATAGGCTAACTTGTGCTCCTCGTACCTCTTCAAGGTTTCTTTTGAGGTCTATGTAACTGCATTTGCGGTTCCTCAGCGCCTGAGTCACTAAAAAGCGATCGTCTCGCGGCTGTGTGCAACGTTTTCTCCCAGAACCTTGCCTTCTCTGAACGGAACCTGTCTCTTGGTATCGAGTCCAGGTTCTTTGTACGGTTGAACGACTCACGTTTAACCGCTGTGAGACGTAACATTGGCTACACCCCTCTTCCAGCAGCGCTATAATTTTACTAGCTCTCATTGCTTTTTCTGCCATTACGATAGACACAAAGATATCTGTTTTAAGTCACAATAAGGCAGAATTATGCGATAAACATAAATTGTTGTACTAAAAATAACGAAAAGTTACTTTTAGTTGCTTGATAACCTTTTAACCGCAAACCCGCGAAAAGTGTCACAAAATGAAAAAGGGATTAATAATTTAAAAAACAAAAGTTTTGAATTTGGAATGAACTTTTTTTCATACCCAGACTCTTTATTAAGTGCCAGTAACATAGTTTGGCTATTAAAACCTCTGAAGAACTAAATTATTACCAATAATGTTAAAAAATCAAACCCGCCCGTTTTTTTTGCAAAGGAGTGTATATATGATGTGGCTGTACTCTTACTCAATAAATAAATAAATATAAACTCGAATTATATTATAAACTAGATGACCCGGTGAACTTCGTATCACCTACATATATTTGTGTAAAATGTGGTGAAAACTTAATACAAATGTTTCATTTACATTAAATGCAATTAAGTGAGGTACTGCACCATTGCACGTGAGGTAGCCCGTCGCCCATTTAATTGACTTCGACGACCTAAGTCAGGTCGTCTTCTACCTCCCCCCGGTGGGACAGTCCTGTCCCTGTCCCTGTCCCTGTCCCTGTCCCTGTCCCTATCCTGTCCTGTCCCTGTCCCTGTCCCTGTCCCTGTCCCTATCCTGTCCTGTCCCTGTCCCTGTCCCTAACCCTGTCCCTGTCCCTGTCCCTGTCCCTGTCCCTGTCCCTGTCCCTGTCCCTGTCCCTGTCCCTGTCCCTGTCCCTGTCCCTGTCCCTGTCCCTGTCCCTGTCCCTGTCCCTGTCCCTGTCCCTGTCCCTGTCCCTGTCCCTGTCCTTTCTAGTATAGCGTGGCGACCCGTCATCACGGTAAGCTTCACAACACCAACAATCCGGTTTAGACCTGTGCTTATAGATGTTTCACATCAAAAAGACATCAAGTGTTTCATACCTAGGAACAGTTTGTACTGGAAAATTAAGTAGTCGTTTTTAGTGTTTTCCTTTACTTATTATTTATGTTACTCATTTTTTCTCACCGGGTAAACCTTCCCTGAACTTCCACAAACATTTCAAGACCAGAATTAGCCAAATCGGCACAGCCAGTCTCGAGTTTTGGCGAGACACACGCACAGCGATTCATTTTTATATATATAGATAAGGTCGCAGGATTTCTGCCACGGTTTAACAACCGCTACCCCATGAAAATTGAATACTGACAGCTCTGTTTAAGGACAGGCCATTGATCAGATAGACAATGACAATCTGGAATTGGAACTTCTCATCAAGCTAGCGTCATGATCTCATCACGCCAACGAAATGGTAACACAATACGTGTTACGAACGAAGATATTGACCTCACCCGAGAATTGTTATAACATCGCATAAACATTTTGTGGGCGATTACGATACCCCTGAATAAATCCCAGCTATTATTAAAACAACACAAATAGTGTAAAATGTATGAAGCTAATTTATTGTTGCGTCGCCAAAACTACTTGCCAATTGTAACAATGTAAGGCATTTAAATTTAACTCAAAGAGAACCCACATTTTTCGATAAATGATCGAAATTTTCATCTGTGATTAGTATTGTATTTCTTGTTATTGTTTCTCCATTTTAATTCATTCTTTTGTTGAGACAAGTAGCTCCTAATAAGATATTTATGTTATGAGCAAGTGTGTTTACTAGATTAATACGAATTAGCGAATTTAGCGAACTTTTTAGTTCGTGCTGAGATGGAGGAGACCAAGAAGCTGTGGCTCCGCAAGCCAGCACGCGTAGCTCTGTTAAGGGAAGGTGAGGATGGGATGAGGTCGTATGTCAAACGCTATTTTGGGTTTCTGGAAGATTCATAGATAATTCTATCGTCAAATGGTGTCAAATACTAACAAGGGATCCTTCACAAATTAGATCAGATATTAATATTTTTTCACTAAATCAAAGTTCTCTAAGTTGAATGTTTATTTGATCAGCCTTTCAGAAACCGGGTGTAAAAGTGGATGTGTGTATGGAATGAGTATAACTATGAATCCTTATGTAATTTTAACTACCAACGTATCTACCACGTTTTCAATCGTCATTATTTTATCTGTAATCAAATAATCACAAACACTTCCCTTTAGCAACAAGAGATAAAATTATCATAGTGTTGCTAGTTAATATGATACGTCGACGTTATCGTTGTGTAGCGTTATGGTGCTGCCACACCGATGTTATAAAATGTTTACAAACATTTTCTAACATTAAATCTAACATTTTATAACATTTCTTAACATTTTCTAACATTGTCTAACATTTTATAACATTTGAAAACATGACATCGGCCCTTCTTCTTTGACGGCTTCTTTGACGACGCCGCTCTCAAAAGTACCGCCGCCCGCTGTTAAAAAATGTTCAAAAATGTTACAAAATGTTACAAATTGTTAAGAAATGTTTACTAAATGTTGCTGCCACACCGATGTTATAAAATGTTATATAACATTTTCTAACATCGGTGTGGCAGCACCATTAAACACAAAAATTATAGAGCGCTAATGTTAATTACTTATTTTGTTTATTGACGTATCAACTTGTATACACGCGTTATCGACGATAGCTTATCACCAAGTAAGTTACGTTCAATGACACTTCCTTATCTGACAAATTACTGTAGGTATTCATTTGCCATTTCAGTTATCTAAACGCTTCATATGATAACAATTAACACACCGTTTGCAGTCTATCGGTTAAATTCTAAACTTTAGGCTTAATGAGAAGAGTTCCTTTGCCTTGTTTATAGTGATATTTAATCTGTGCCTTATAATTGCAGATGTTTATTATTATCTTTGATAATCTAGCGTCGACGTTAAAGTTCCAGCTTTAAACTCACAACACAAATTTACAACAAATAATTAATAAAACTTCTACATGAACTATCTGTCTAATAAATGTATATTTTTTATTGTGTTAATGATGTTGGAGGTCCAGATTAGTTTTAAATGATAAATTATGTAGCAATCTGTCGTATCGCTTAGTATATATGTAATTTTTTTGTTAATACGACAGCGGCCAAACTAAAAATACCGGCTAAGCGTGTATTTGCTTAAACAAATTAAATTTGTTTTATTTGTATAGAAATAGGCGATCGCCTAGAGGGGAGCGGTTCGGCTATCAAGACGGAAGTCGTTCATTCGAAACCAGTCCAAGAGCACACACTAATAATTTAATAATGTTATATGTATATTCATTGTCAATTATTACTCGTTCAGACGCTAATGTAAAGGGACACATCGTCAGGAAATTAAGCCAGGATAACGACGCATAGAAAGAAGCAAGTTACTTGATATTTAATGAAGAGAAAATGTTGAAACTAATAATAATATTTATATTTTAAGAATTTATTTAAATGCCCCCAGTGATTATGTTTATACAAACCAATGAATAAGGAATATAGTCTAAGATTCAAACTCAGACCAACCGTCAACGTGATAAACGACAGATAACCTTTACCAGACTCTTTGTTTACGTATCATAACATTTGATTTACGAGACTAGACTCATCCTAAATCAATATATGCCTTTGGTAAAATACGTCAGAAAAAAGGAAATGCCAAAAGAAATACTTCGATGACTATGATATTGACAATAAAGACTCTCGCCCCAATAAGATGTGTGAATATAAAAGGTTTTTAACCCCTAACAAAGAGAGAGGATTTAGTTTTATTTTGAATGACGAGAGGATCACGCCACTCGACTGGTAAGCGCCACGCCTGTCCATAAACAGAAGCAACACCACACCGAACATTGAATTACAAAACACTGCACGGTACTGAACTGCGTTTGGTTACCCCGAGACATAAATTGTTAAATCTCATAATGCCCAGTAAATTCACTGGCTTCAATGTCCTTCAAACCGAACACAACAAAATGTCGAGAGTCGAGCACGACGCCGAACCTAACATTGAGGACAATGTTAGATTCGTGTTAGGTGACACAATAAAGCGGTTCGTGGTTTTGTTACAACAAAAGGCTCTAGTGTGTACTTATCTTAATACGTGAATGTAACAGTACAGATATGTTTACATAGCAATGTAAGCGAATTGAACGACGCGGCGCAAGCTGACCTTGCCTTACTCACGGACACCACAATTGGGTCAGTGGGTCGGCAGAATTTGCGTTTTTTCACATGCCGCATTCTTGAGACGCGCTCGCCGCTTTCATCGGCACAGTCAGGTGTTACTTTACAACAGGAAGTATTTGCTTAAACCTTTAAACGAATTAATAAAAAAATATGCTGTTTTAAATATTTAATTTTTCGAATCTACACTATCTGGCTCACTCCGACACGTAAGTTAACTTAAACTGTCGTTATGTAGTTTCTTGGAATTCGAATGTCATTTAGATTGAAAACATTAATTAACATTATTCCTGTACACAGTAACAGATCATAAACATTTTCTGTATTCAGTAACGGAGCATTGGCTCGAACATACATACATAGGCCCTCGCGCTTGAAAACACCGTACGGCTAGACAGAGGTGTAATTAGTAGACCTAAATTTCGCCGAGCGTATTTCCGTCCCATGATATGATAGGGGACGAGCCTATCACCATACTGGGCATAATTTCATTCCAGCCTCATTATAGCAGTCGTATCACGTACGCAAAACAACTGCGTCACCGAGGCATTCAAACTGGCTCTATGTGTCTATAATCGAATTATAAATAACGATTTAATGAGAATTAAACTTAATTGACATCTCTGAATGCGGCAGTAGTAAGTGTTTTACATGTAAACAAAGAATATTTAAAAAATGGGTTGAAAATGAATACTTCCTATTTGACCACATCGCACCGGTTTGTGTGGGTCGTGTGACATGATATAACATATATTATGTTTCTGGCCATATAAAATACAATTCGATTCTACTCGCCACGTGTCGGATATCATCACGTAGGGTCCAGACCATAATTGATTAATATTTATTTAAACTTTATATACAAAACATGTATAAAGGCGCACTTAATGCTAGAGGCATTCTCTAACAGTCAACCTACGGGTGATGCAGAAACGAGACAATGTGGGTGTATAAAAGTAATATAGAGTACTAGATGACCCGGTGAACTTCGTATCACCTACATAATATATTTGTGTAAAATGTGGTCAAAACTTAATACAAATGTTTTATTTACATTAAATGCAATTAAGTGAGGTACTGCGCCATTGCACGTGAGGTAGCCCGTCGCACATTTAATTGACTTCGACGACCTAAGTCAGGTCGTCTCCCACCTCCCTCCGGTTGGACAGTCCTGTCCCCGTCCCGTCCCCGTCCTGTCCCCGTCCTGTCCGCGTCCTGTCCGCGTCCCGTCCCCGTCCTTTCCCCGTCCCGTCCCGTCCCCGTCCCGTCCCCGTCCTGTCCCCGTCTTGTCCTGTCCCTGTCCTGTCCTGTCTCACTGTCCTGTCTCACTGTCCTGTCTCACTGTCCTGTCTCTCTGTCATGTCTCTCTGTCCTGTCTCTCTGTCCTGTCTCACTGTCCTGTCTCACTGTCCTGTCTCACTGTCCTGTCTCACTTTCCTGTCTCACTGTCCTGTCTCACAGTCCTGTCTCACTGTCCTGTCTCACTGTCCTGTCTCACTGTCCTGTCTCTCTGTCATGTCTCTCTGTCCTGTTTCACTGTCCTGTCTCACTGTCCTGTCTCACTGTCCTGTCTCACTTTCCTGTCTCACTGTCCTGTCTCACTGTCCTGTCTCACTGTCCTGTCTCACTGTCCTGTCTCACTGTCCTGTCTCACTGTCCTGTCTCACTGTCCTGTCTCACTTTCCTGTCTCACTGTCCTGTCTCACTGTCCTGTCTCATTGTCCTGTCTCACTGTCCTGTCTCACTGTCCTGTCTCTCTGTCATGTCTCTCTGTCCTGTCTCACTGTCCTGTCTCACTGTCCTGTCTCACTGTCCTGTCTCACTGTCCTGTCTCACTATCCTGTCTCACTGGCCTGTCTCACTGTCCTGTCTCACTGTCCTGTCTCAATGTCCTGTCTCACTGTCCGGTCTCACTGTCCTGTCTCACTGTCCTCTCACTGTCCTGTCTCACTGTCCTGTCTCACTGTCCTGTCTCACTGTCCTGTCTCACTGTCCTGTCTCACTGTCCTGTCTCACTGTCCTGTCTCACTTTCCTGTCTCACTGTCCTGTCTCACTGTCCTGTCTCACTGTCCTGTCTCACTGTCCTGTCTCTCTGTCATGTCTCTCTGTCCTGTTTCACTGTCCTGTCTCACTGTCCTGTCTCACTGTCCTGTCTCACTGTCCTGTCTCACTGTCCTGTCTCACTGTCCTGTCTCACTGTCCTGTCTCACTTTCCTGTCTCACTGTCCTGTCTCACTGTCCTGTCTCACTGGCCTGTCTCACTATCCTGTCTCACTGGCCTGTCTCACTGTCCTGTCTCACTGTCCTGTCTCAATGTCCTGTCTCACTGTCCTGTCTCACTGTCCTGTCTCACTGTCCGGTCTCACTGTCCTGTCTCACTGTCCTCTCACTGTCCTGTCTCACTGTCCTGTCTCACTGTCCTGTCTCACTTTCCTGTCTCACTGTCCTGTCTCACTGTCCTGTCTCACTGTCCTGTCTCACTGTCCTGTCTCTCTGTCATGTCTCTCTGTCCTGTTTCACTGTCCTGTCTCACTGTCCTGTCTCACTGTCCTGTCTCACTGTCCTGTCTCACTGTCCTGTCTCACTGTCCTGTCTCACTGTCCTGTCTCACTTTCCTGTCTCACTGTCCTGTCTCACTGTCCTGTCTCTCTGTCATGTCTCTCTGTCCTGTTTCACTGTCCTGTCTCACTGTCCTGTCTCACTGTCCTGTCTCACTTTCCTGTCTCACTGTCCTGTCTCACTGTCCTGTCCCTGTCCTGTCCCTGTCCAGTCTAGACGCTATACGACCCGTCATCACGGCAAGCTTCGCAACGACAACTCAACAACTACTAATAAATTAAAAATTAATAAAAAAAACATTGTCCAGCGGACAAAATTGTGAATCTAAACCATTCTCAGATCCCCTTGAACACACACAAAAAATTTCATCAAAATCGGTCCAGTCGTTTAAGAGAAGTTCAGGAACATACACACTCACAGAAGAATTATATATATAAAGATAGTAGTATAGTATATAATATAGTAGGTAGATGTATATTATTTTTAACCAACTCAAAAAATAGGGTCTGAATTCTACCCATATATCTGCTACCCATGGTTAGCAAGGAAGGATTAACTAAGGATTTACGCAAGGATTACATAAGCTTTCAAATAACCGGTACATTCGTTCAGACGCTACAATGTTAAAGTGGTTAACTTATAACCCCCTTTTTGTTGTAGGGGGTTAAAACATAGCTTATTCATAGTTGGGCAATCCCAATTTCTTTTTGAGTTTTCAATTCGAAAAATCACAAATGAATTGATCGGAATTTAAATTTGTGTTCGGTATGACGATTGGCTCACTTCCTATCACATCATGGGACAAAGAAAGGCTCACAGACACACACTGCACAATGAATGCACTACTTGCACCAATGGTTACCCCATGGGTATACAAACATGAGAGCTTATATCAGATCAATTTGTTTATACTGCCAGCGTGTTCTAAGCAACTACACAGCTCAACAAAAGATTGCCATTTCAACTATTTGCAACGAAGGTAAATAAAATAAAGTGCAGTAAATTGCTACGAATACGCCTGAGAGAGCAATATATATACCTTTACATAGGTACCTGACTACGATCTTCAGACGTTATTTCTATTATAAGTACGCGTAGGCAGCAAGCACTGTTCCAGACTTATTGCTTATTGAATTTTCTCCCTCGGCGTACCTACCTTGGTTTATTTTCATTTTATTGCTTGTTATAAGAGATGCTTCATAATTCATAACCTATCGCATCATGATACGGCGTAATACGGCTACACCACTAGTTGCACCGCTGCCTACCTCTTACGGGGTAAAGGCATTAGTTTACGAGTATGTGAGATGGATGCTGTATTTGTTCGATGACGGTGTTTATTAGTCCCGGTGGTTTTAGTCACGATTTTACACACTGAGAGTTTATCGCGCGACAGAAGCGAGGATATAAAAGAAAATTGAATTGTATGAAGAATAAATCGTATGCAGCTCCGTAAATATCACGTCTTCTGGAGTCTTAGCATAAACAACGCGAGATAATTTTATCGACTTTTGTTGTGAAAAACTAGTTCTATGCGGCAATCTCAATATGTCTATCAAAGCTAACATTATTGCATAGAATACTCGACACGTTATGTCAAATATAGAGATATAATCAGGGTTCGAAAATATCCGATATTTATTATAAATATCAAAATATCTGATATTTATGATATATATCAAGATTGATATATATCCATTTTGTATGAAAGCCATATTATTATTTTATTGTATTTTTTATGAATACTGTTTGCATATGTGTTACATACACATACTAAAATTATAAAATAAATAACTCGTGTTTGGATAAGACAAAATCAACTAAAAACCATAAACTCTTCTTTTAGGGCAGAAATGTTGCCATTTATGGATTAGAACTTACCATTAGGGAGTATGTTTTAACACTACTCCCACGCCATCTATATTTGTGAAGTAGAAATACAGTAACAAACTCTAAAAATTACTTAATAACATTAATTTTTTAAACCATTTTTGTATTGCAATGTAATATAAAAAAATATTGATATATATCGTCAAACCCGGCTTGATATATATCGGATATATATCGGATATATATCATGATATATA
The DNA here is from genome assembly GCA_949126905.1 of Amorpha juglandis. Classification (NCBI taxonomy): domain Eukaryota; kingdom Metazoa; phylum Arthropoda; class Insecta; order Lepidoptera; family Sphingidae; genus Amorpha; species Amorpha juglandis. The sequence continues at coordinate 4,731,309 of OX421372.1, read as the reverse complement.
TCCATTGATATATATCCTCGAACCCTGGATATAATAGAGGAAATAGCACTTTCAACCTCTGTGTGCTATTTTGTCTACAAACTCTGACATGACGACGTAATTTTATCGAATGGGAGACACCGCGGATATTTTCAATATATTTATTTTTTCCTATACAAAGATTTTAAATGAAGATCGGTGACGGTTGATACGCTTCAGTTTCGACGTATAATCGGTGGCCCTTTTTTATTTGACTTGTTAAATAAGCCTCAATTACCTTATTTTAATTTTAAAATAAGGGTTAGACTATAAAACATATAAGTCAGCAGGCCAAGAAGAAAACTCCACTGCGAGAACTTCTATTACTTTAGCATAACTTAAAATAAATAAGCACGTACATACTTGAAATGAATACATAATTTATTTTCCTCTCCGTTTATCACAGAACATACAGCACATCGTTAAACAAAGCAAAATCATTGAAACAACGCGCGGAACTGAGCCAAATAAAAATGAAATAATCAATAAATCATTAACTGTACATATTGTAAGCGCGACATAACTTGGCCCACTGAAGTTAATAACTTTATACGCCCTCTACGTCTGTTGTTTAGTCTCTGAAAACCCTCTACGACACAGCTCGTGAACAACTTCAATGTGGCCATGGAATGTTGTTTTGCCTTTGTTGTGTTTAAATAAGCATTTAGCACTTTACTATAAAGACCTCGAAACAAAGGAGTAAATTACTTACGACTGGAGTATACTTGAATGACGTATCTATAAGAAACGTTTTTTAAACGAGTCATCGCATGTTACCCGACCTATCCATAACGCCTATACCCTCTAGCCACGACCGCAGGTAGTTGACCTTCGGTAAACTAGGGTTGGGGCGTTTTTTCAACGCACGAAAAACAGACGAGCTTCGTGCCCTTTACGATTTGATATGGAACAAAAAATCTCAGCTGATCAAGAATAGGACCGGAGTGCAGGTGCCGCATGGTGTTGGTTTTTGTTCGAAATATCTGTCATTGTATTATTTTTCGTTCCACCTAACGTAAATATATTACATTTAAACATAACTTTTCTGTAATTTATTAATATACTTTTTTTTAACACGCTTTTATTTTTGTTTTATAGGTTTATCGTGATCTGTTTAAATGGCAGCACGTTTCTATATTTCTAAAATACCTAACGTAAAACGAATATGGCAAATAGTTCGTGAAATTTTAACATAGATTATAAATCACTTTAATATTAACATAATTAAGTCTTTGATAAAATTGGAAGATACTGCGAAAAGCGACGTTACTTAATTTATAGCACCTACCGCTTTTATTGGTAGTTCTTGTCACAAATGATGTTTGAACGACTAACAAAAACCAATATCGTACAGTATCAAAGAAATATAAAGTAATATTGGGATTGAAATAATCTCATCATCGAATTGCGTAAATCTGGGATTTAATAAGACCGCCACGACCTCTGACATTTAAAAGTGCAAAATTAAAAAGTAATAAACTGGCAACATTATAACTACGCATAGAAAACTACATAAGACGTCTAGACTTAGTAAAGTACGCGTTGGCGTGGATAGACTCCCTCTTTGTTACGGCTACGTTTTCCAATATTGCAGACAGGGTAAATAAAATGATCTGATATTTTATAGCCTAGGTTTTACGTATGTTTTTAGACAAATGAGAAGATTATATAGAATAAATTGCTTTTGAAGCTCATTTTACAATTTTATATGCGATTGTTTCGGAGCTTACAATTTCTACGAAAGATGTTAAATAATGAAAACAGCGATTATTAAACTAGGTAGGTACATACTTGTATATCAATTAAATTTGTCTTTTATTTCTGTTTGTCATGTGAATATTCAAATGGGAGTCTTAATTAGGTTTTAATCCGTACTGTTATTATCTGTATCTATATTTGGTGTTTTAGAGCTAACGGATTAAAAGCTTTTTATATTTAGATAAGAGGTTATTTATAGTAAAATCGCTGGCTAGAAAACGAAACGAACGAACCAATAAAAGCGGGTGATGACACGGACAGTAACTATTTAAGATGACCCATGAATATGAATGCGAGATGTTGACTTCAAACAATGACGGTGTTGGCGGTTCGACATTGTATAGGTGTGTTACGTAAAAAATATACTTTCTTATAGCAGACTTCCGATGGTTGCATCAAGCGACAGAAGCGAGCGTCCGCGTCAGTTTGCGTTAGTTTTTTTTATAGCATAGGCCGGCAAACGAGCAAGTGGATCACCTGATGGTAAGTGATCTCCACCGCCCATGTACGCCCATAATACCAGAAAATTCATGGGCGCGTTGCCGACCTTAAAGGAAAGGGATGATTAGGGATTGGAAAGGGGAGGGGGATTTGGGCCTCCGGACATCTCACTCACCATACGAAACACAGCAGCAAGCCGCTATTTTACGTCGGTTTTCTGTGAGTCAGTGGTAACGACCCGGTCAAGCCAGCCCATTCATGCTGCAGACAAAACTGTCTACAGCGTAGCTCTCCACTTGAATTGTATTGCGCATGTCGTAAATTTACACGACACCATTTGACGGTAGTGCTAAGGCACAGCGTCACTGGCGCCTTCAGTATGGCGTTTATATACGACAACTTCTTTGTCTTCAAATCTTATCCTTAACGCATGTAATCCTTAATGTCACCATTGAATAACTGCCTTTAATCTTCAATCAGTTGCCCTTATAGTGGCACCTGATTGAAGATTAAAGGCAGTTACCCTTGCAGTGGTTTCGGCGCATCATGCTTTTTAACTCATATTACAGAAAGATTTCGCTTGTAGTTTTTACTAGCAGTCGCCTGTCTGACGTCAAATACTCTGGGGAGAGAAAACACACCCAGCTCCGAAATAAATATAAATGATTTAAATAATTGCGGAAATCGATCCCGCGACCTTTCGCATCACAGCCAACTACACGCCCACTGCGCCACGGAAGATGTCGTCTGCATTAACAAAGTATTATAAAATCAATAGGAAGATTTTTTAAATTAACTTTGCTCTAATTGCAAGAGGATAAGCTCTATTATTTATAAGTCAACTTATAACTAGCCCTCTTGATTTTCATAACGCTATTATGTGCATTGTGCATCGCTTCACCTTGAATCTTGTTCACTGAACCAAAATCGTTATCCCTATTCTGGAGAACGTTTACAATGCTATTCATTTATTTTTTTGTGAGTCTCTCCTAACAAATGGGTACAGATGTTGCGCAAGTCGAAGGCCGACAGTGTCGCGGTACATTTCAGTCGCCGCTGTACATTGTTCGCGTAAATCATTTGACTCTCGTGAAATTAAACTACTTAAATAATTTGCTCCATCTTTACCACTGGTGCATACGTTTCACTTTTTAATTTATGTTGGCTGTTCCAAACGTTCACCTATATCCGCATTCCATTAACTCTAACAATTAACGCTGTGTTTTTAATTTAAATGTTCTGAAGATAATCTAAAGCTATTCAAAATAAACAAAGAATATAAAGGTTATAGGAACAGGTTAACGAGGGTTGACAAATGAACCACACTCATGACGATGTGAGTCGCAGGGAAATGAATAGCACGTCAATACGAACGCGTTCGAGCGATTCGAAAATTGTGTTGATCGGGCGCGGGGTGCGCTAACAAATAATAATAACTCGCAGCGATTACAAGCGAGTCATCGACCTTCGAAAAATCTGACCTGCGCCGCGCGCCCGCACCCGCGCCCGCGCCCGAGCCCGCACTCGCGGCGCAAGGTTGCGACCACGACGACGCCTGCCACTCCACTTGCCACTCGACTATTCACTTTTTAATCAATATAAATTACAAATATGTACTTCATATGTACTACCACAATCGATTACACATCTTTGTAATGTCAATCGTCGAATGACTCGCAAAGTATTTGTTACGCTAAACCTTTCTGTCGAAAACGATTACGCATAATTAGCACGTCGATATAATTATACGATTATCAACGCACGACTTTATCGTGTAAAATCGTTTCGTGTGCTTAATTTATTGTACGTATCTTCTGTCATTGGGTGACCTCTCTTGGCGGAATTGGCAAACTCAAGGTGTTCAACTCGGCAAAAGTGCAAAAACTCGTCTTTCTTGCGAGCGATCTCGTTAATATATTAATCCGTTCGGGTCAGAAAATATCAACAAACTATCAAGGCAATCATAGTAGAAACTACAGCCGGAGCTCTAGAAAACATGCATACTAAGGAGCATTTGTTATTGGATCGATTTATTCATCAGCGCCAAGAGGGATCTCAGTGGAATATATAAACAACTGTGGAGTTTACCAAGCATGTGTGTCATCGCTCCGAATTCCGAGCGCACGTGGCTTGTGTAGTGTGACGCGCGGTGAGCCAAGTCACCGTACCGAAGTCAATTATCCTGGGTAAATACGTGAACGAGGGCTCTGCGGTCTGCGAGTCGCAAGATGTAATCAGCGACTGCGATATGAGTATGTTGGGGCCGAGGTATAATATTATATTTATGGCGGACTACAATGACATCTTGATTGTATATAGCAGAACATACACAGTCACCGTGACAAATAGTTACTGAGTAAAACGTCGATTTTTTTGCCATGATCGTATCTTACAGTTGGGAGTAAATGAGGTTGATTCGAGGTGAACACCCCGCCAAGGAAAACCGTTGACCCTATCGGCCAGATCCGCGAACATCGTGTACTATGCGTACGAAAATCTACTTATAAATCTCACATTTATTAATTACCTGCTTCATCGTGTACTACGTACGTATTCTGTGTTTAGGGAAATAATTATGTGGTAGAGTAGGAAAACCGACATTTATTAGTCATTCCATGATTATATTTGGTATACTTTGTTAGTCACTGTACTATATTATGTTTAATTAGTATGTAATACATTTATTTTTCTCTATTTCCAATATTTACTACTCAATTCCACAAAGGCAATATCATATTACAAAACGACACGTAACCTACAAATGATAAAATAACAACAGTAAAGATTAAATATAAATATCTTTGTAATGCTTACGCGGTACGACTGATTTGTTAAGATCTCGGGTTCGTTCCCTAGCTCGGGTAAAGGTTATATTGGGTATTTCTATCACGAAATGCTCAGTATCAGCCTGGAGTCTGGCATTGTGCCGGTATGCCGTTACGCCTTGCCTTTTTGAGTGGTAGAGCCACGCTGTAGACAGTTTTGTCTACAGCATGAATGGGCTGGCTCGACCGGGTCGTTACCACTGTTTCACAGAAAACCGACGTAAATTAGCGGCTTGCTGCTGCGTTTCGTACGGTGGGTGAGATATCCGGAAGCCCAAATCCCCTCCCTTTCCCAATCCCTAATTATCCCTTTCCTCTAAGGTCGGCAATGCGCACATGGGTCTTCTGGTGGTGGGCGTACATGGGCGGTGGAGATCACTTACCATCAGGTGATAAACTTGCTCGTTTGTCGGCCTATGCTATAAAAAAAAACATCATGGGGCGGAAATAACCTCGAAGAAATGTACACCCACATTGGTTTGGTTACACCTCTGCCTACCACTTCATGGATTACAGGCGTGAGTGCTTATGTAACAGCATTGAATACTAATTAATTAGTTTTTTTTTTGTTATTGAGCCATTTAAAAATATTTTTAAAATCTTCATCGTTATCACCTAAATTCTCTGACTTTACAAAATATTATTCGCCACAATATAAATAGCATTCGAATGTTACATAACGCGTTTTAAATGACTACATTTCAATTTTACATCAACACAACCCACTCCTGTACCACTGAAGGGGTACGCAGTGATGCAATCAGTTCACACACGTTCCACCGGAATTGTTTCTGTCCCATGATGTGATAGGTAGCGATTTTATCGCTATGGCGTAATTTCCAGTCCCGGGCAAATCGTGTTTAATATTTTCGAATCGACAACTGAAACAAAATTTATGATTTAACACCGATTTCTCAGCCTTAATACGCTGCCACTAGACCAATAAGGCGATTCTCCGACAGCCTCTGTGGCGCACGGGGCGAGTAGTCCGCTGCGAAGCGACATGTCGTCGGTTCGATTCCTGCACTGAGACAAATTTTTGTGTGATCCACAAATATTTGTTTCGGGTGTGGGTGTTGTGGGACCGCAAGTCCCTCGTAGTTCCCGATACCCACGATACAAGTTACCCTAGTGGAGGATCATGACTATGTGTGTGTTTGTGGATGTATTTATTTATTCTTTTCTACCACAGAATATAATTCCATCTAAAATTCACGTGCAATCCTTATGATACAACAAACTAAATCAACACTGCTTAGTATACGAAGGAAATGAAAAACTCATATTAAGTCCCGTAAAAAGCCATGTTGGTAAATAATCATCACGTAGTACAGCGATTGTAATGCTCAGGGTAGTGTTAACTGCCGTTAGATGTTGGTTGTGGCATGTCACGTGTGTCCTTCCGGGTTTATATCGCGACCGTGAACGAATGAAAAACTCGTGTACCAACCACAGATATAGATCTAAGTGACGCTAGTCACTAGTTATTTAATCTGTATGAAAGCCAAGCGTATATATAATGATTTCAAATGTTCACGCGAATATCTCCATTCGACCGCGCGAAACTCCATTCGACCGCGCGAAATGGAGACGACCGCGTAGCGTCCTCTCCGATCCCGACGATGCGACCACTCTGGCCATCCGAAGGAGAGAGGAATACATGAAAGCACACTCCACAAGACCGACTTACCGTCCTCGCCGCCGAGGACCGCGCCGCGTTCCCCGCAACCCCCCTGACCCTAGTACCGGCCCGCGAGCCGATGATGATAACAACCAGTAGTTTTAAACCTCCCCAAAAATGATAATCGCAGATGTCTCTGCCCTCCCCCAGTGACCGCCCTGAGCCGAGGTCCGTACCCCACAGGGGGTGCCCTCAGCGAGGTCGCTTAAATGTAAGGGTTGAGAGCGCCTAAAGCGTTCGCCCGAAAGTCCGGTGAAGCTGTAGAAAGCCGACTCGCGTCAGGCTAACAGTACTACGCCAAATCGAAAAAAAAAAAAAAAAAAAAAAACGCGAATATTATTTAAATAAAACTAATTTAAACGGATTTTATCGCGGTTTTTTTGTTAATTTTTGATCCCAGATTTTTTATTAAATTCAAAATATTTGTACAATAAATTATTTAAATTTCGTCAAAACTGTACCGCCAGTTCGGAAGGCTGTTTCGCTAGAGAAGAACGGGCAAGAAATTCAAGCTTTGCTCTTTTCAAAACTAGTTTCCAGTTATGTATTATTGAGAGCATTTTAAAGGTTTTACAACATTTGATTAGATTGCGAGCATCTCAATTTATATTAATAAACAATCATAGAATTGATATCTGCTTATCTGGATTAGCATGTGTGACCTCCACGAACATGACGCTCGATGTACCTACATAAAAAAAAAACAAATCGCTAAATTGAGAACCTCTACCGTCCGTTCAATAACGTGGCTGTTGGACAGGTTTTTTTTGATTGATTGAATGACGAGACGAGCAAGGCGCTCGCCTGATGGTAAGCGCCACGCCTGCCCATAAACAGAAGCAACACCACACAGAAATTTGAATTACAAAGTACTGCATGGCACTAAACTGCGCTCGTCACCTAGACCTAAGATGTTAAGTCTCTTAATGCCCAATAATTTCGCTGGCTTAAATGTCCTTCAAACCGAAGCACAACAGTGCTTACACACTGTTGCTTACACCAAATAGAATTTCTGGTAGAAAAGAGGGAAGACAATTGGATAACAGATGTAAAACTAATATTATACTAATATTATAAACAGGAAAGATTTGCATTTTTGTATGTAAGGAATAAACTTAAAACTACTGGACCGATTTGAAAAATTCTTTCACTATTAGAATCCTACATTATCACTGATGAACATAGGCTACTTTTTATCCCGGAAAAAGCAGATCATGCCGCCGATCATGGAGCCGCGAGAAAAGCTAGTTATTTATAAACACAAAGCAACAGCAAACTGCGAGCCGTGTTCAATGATCGAACCCATGCGAACCTTGAACTTTACTCAATAACTCGGAAATTGTATTAATCAACTAAATGTGTTTACCGACTTTAGTCATTAGTTATCGACTCGATGATATTTCTTATTCTAAACATCAAAGTACTGTGTGATGTTGCTTCTATTTATGGGCAGGCGTGGTGGCGCTTACCATCAGGCGAGCACCTTGCTCGTCTCGTCATTCATTCAAATAAAATAAAAAAACCCTCCTAAGATGTCAGCTGGCGTTCAAAACTAGTTGCAGCTAATTAATGTGATACGTTTTGCGGAGGCGCGATGTGGGCGGGATATGAACTCATTACCGCGCGAAGACGATCACTGAATAATCCGAGATTAAACACACAATGGTTTGATTGATGATGAATGCTGTATGGAAGACATCTAGCAATAATTCTACGATTATTTTTTAATATCTATGTTGGCAACAATTCAATCTGCGTATCATATGTACATACCTAACAATAACAGAATTATATTTACACAATAAACTAAGACAGTAGAGTGATTGCTGGCTGTCTTTTAACTTGTTCGCGCATCACGTAAAGGCGGCTGAAAGAATTTTAGGCGAAGGTTATTTTGTTAAACGAAAGTCTACTAAAAATCTCGTAAAAAACCTGAATTTGAAAAAAATTGGTGAAACTAAAAATTATTTCACTTAGTTTTAATTTGGTTTTATGAAATAGAATAGCTTACTAATCCCGCTATCCTACTTCTAACTGTTTGGATGTTTGTGAATCTAGCTGTTTGTTGACCACCAACCAAAAAGCCAAACCAATTTTTTGTTGTTGAAACCAAAAACCGTGTGATGACATCACATATACGGTTGAATGATGTTTGTCCTTTGTCCATAAGTTAAAAATAAAACTAAACTGACATTACTTGACAATGTCACAAATGTCAGTTTTAAAAACACCAAAAAATCTCTTGCGTCAACTAACAGTTTTGTTTGAACATTTCGATACGGGAATCGAACCCGCGACCTGTCACTTCTCAGCCGGCAATACAAAAGCTACAATGTATGATATAAACGTCACGCGCATCTTACAACGCCACAATAGACGCCGCTACGGCGTGCTAATCAAAATATTTGACCTCACAATTTACAAGGTTTACTATCAATTGATGCCACGAACTTAAAACCGGTTGTATAAGAAAGTAGGTTTCTGGTAGCAATAGCAACTATTAATAATATATATTTTATTTATTTATTTAAATAAAAATTGACAACGGTCACACATACAATATGTAAAAAACCCTGTCCGATCCATGAAGGTTATAAGGTATCGAGATGAAGTTCTAGTTAAAAAACTACCCCAAATAAAATAAAAATTAAAAAAATAATAATGAAAAAGTATCGATACGATATAAATCGACACCTTTTGCAATTTTAACTAGTTTTAACCGTAATTTTGTGCGTATTCTAAAACTATGTCCATTTAAATCACTGCGATAACTGTATAATATGTAAACTGCTGCAACACAATCATAATTTAAAGTTTAATTTTCCATTGTAAGCAGATATTTTTTATTTATGGAAAAATGCCAGAAAACGAGCAAGTAGGTCATCCGATGGCATGGGATCACCACCGCCAATGAACTCCTACAATGTCTGAGAAATTGGGGATGCATGAACTCAGCGGAATGAGGGAGGCGGGTATATGAGGTGGGTATGGGAGGCGGGTGTTCACAAATGGTAAATAACTAGTTTATTTTTTTTTTGACTTTATATTCAAAGTCGAGTCACCGCAGGAGTACGTCGATCGCAGATGTCTGAGCCAGATCGTATCAAGGGTACGATCCCGGCGGACGGCCCAAAAAGCGTTGGCTTGACGTATTGCAGGGAGACATGAGAGCGAATGGTCTCACTACAGAGGATGCTCAAGATCGGGCGAAGTGGAAGCGTTTAAGTCGGAAGGCGGCCTGGCACCTAAGCCGGGACAACGCTAAGCAGAAAGAAAGGTAGCCAAAGGTGAAAAAACATCTGCAGCCAATATATAAACCCATCACGAAACTCTCAACGGTTGTAAATATAAAACAAAACACGAGTTCTAATGACTAATTGTCCATGAGTTCCGTTAGCCATTTCACTGTTCCACGCCGTGGGAGGAATGTAGAGAAAACTGCTTCGCAAAAAACAGTCCCACGCGGTACATGAACAGTGAAGACTGCACTGTAATCTTACTCCCATCCCTGTAATTTCTTTCCAAGACTCCCTTTAACCCGTTAACCGGGACTTAGCGCTGTGAAAATAGCTATGGCAGAAGACAATTTAAAGCGCCCGGGAAAATGCATATAACCTATGGCAGTATAATAAGTGAACGAAATTGGGTTAGAAAAAAATGTCGTAATATAATTGGCCGAAAATCCATATATAAGCTCATGGTGTACATACTGTAAAGCAGTTAGCAAGCTCTATAGAAAACAGAAATACTCTAATAAACATACACCTAGTCTGGAAAATTGGCAACATTGAGTATGTGTGATTGTCGAAATACCTATTCATATTTAAATACATGATCATATATAACACGCGCAAAATAACTTGGCCGGCCTAATAGTCATGAGCGGCGTCGCAGCTTTTGTTTACAGAGATTCAAGGGTGAGGTGTAAAGGACGATTGTTGTGACTAACACCGTGCTAACGCTGTAGAAAGTTTTGTCTAAAGCATGTATGGGTCGACCGGCTCGACTGGGTTGCTATCCACTTATCAGGGTCTCTCTCTTATTGTTGCGTTTCGTACTGATATGTGGAGGCAAAAATCACTGCTCCTTTTCCCAGTCCCCTAATTATCCGCTTCCTTTAAAGTCGCCAATACGTCAATAATGCTTCTGGTGTTTTAGACGTTCATGGGCCTGGATGGGGATCACTTGCCATCATATGAGTGACTTGCTCGTTTTCTGATTTCGACCATGAAAATTATCTTCAGAACGGCCAAATTAATTTGCGCATATTGTACACTTTACAAATACGAAATAGTTGCTCGGAGCATGGACGTTGCAAAACAATGAGAATAATTTTGTTTGTTATACGACTATTAGTTGCGCAACATATCGTTTAGTGCCGGCTCATTCGGAACATTGCATAGTGTTTTGACACATTCTTTACTATATACGACGGAAATCTACCTCACGTTTTCTAATACCTTTTTTAAATAATACGATAATTTGTACTCTATCTTCATATGCATGTACAGTATGTATTATGTTCTAGCATACATAATAAAGGATGTCAATGTAGACACGAAAATTACCTTTGTTGTAATTATTGGACAGACGTGGCGTGCAGAATAATGCGATGTTCGAAGAACTCGATACAATATGTTTGAGGAACACATCAACGCAACGAAACCACATAAATCGCCACTATACACACAACAAAAGCCAACTGTCCGATAGGCACATTAAAAATATCACAAATAATACCCAAAAATATTTCGCTCAAACCGACCGGAAAGCGAGACGTGCGTGAGGACAAAAAAACGTGAAGTAACTTTCGACTATTTTCGGCATTCGATGTTACGAAACGGTTTGCGAAAGCGATTGTTGCGCCACGCCGCGGTCGAGCCGAGTTAAAATTTGACAGCTCGTTTCTCGCCTTATCTTCGACGACGACCGACGCGATGGTTGATCGTTTGTGTTCAGCAATCGTCGTACAGCTAGCGATTGTGATAAAAGCAAAGGTTATTCATACAAACAAATATAATTAATCAAATATTAAATAACGTGTAGGTCGGGATTGAGGACACTGTCTCTTCTCCCGGGCGTACATTCACGGGCAGTAATGTTACAGTCGCAAAGTGTAAGCTAACTGGAACGTAGGACAGGTAAGTAACTCGGCACAAACCAGATAGAGATGACGGTAAGCTACAGGCCGCGGGGAACTGGTTCAGGCGGACGCGGGGCGGAGGCCGGGGGTTGCGGGCCCCAGACGAGGGACGTCATTGACCTGCGCCCCCGCCCCCGCCGCCCCTAGTGCGACAACCGCGCAAACCGTAACTCCATTCTATTGTACGGCAAATCAAATTTGGTGTAGCGGGGGCTTTTACAACGCGACGGCGCGCCGCGACGATCTTAATGAATCCTTTTACATTTCAAGAATAATTACTTTTCAATTAATTTGAGATACGACGGCCTTCGTGGCACAAGTGGGTAGTCCTTTAAGGGATTTAAATCCTGTAATTTCTAAATAGCCGCACACTCTACTTCAAACTGAATTAAGAAACATCTCTATTGAACTTGCTCTCACATTAAAAAAGCTCGTAAAAATCACATTTAAATCGTTTTGACGTTACGACACACACTTAAAAAGAGGTCGAACTTGTTAAAAAACTGCATCTGGTACATAAACCGACCTACTAATTAACGTAAATTGAAATAAACAAACCAAGAAATCTCCCGGAAGCAAAATATCTCACAGCGAAAAAATTATGTATGATACACATTGTGAATTATAAATTTCCCCTCGAGTTATAGACGTTATGTGATATCTATGATTCGTTTTTCCTTACCCTACTTAAAACAAAACATATAATTTTTTACTCCATACATAGTATAAAACATAGTCGCTATACGCATTTATCTGTTCGCTTATTCCTCCTAAATTATGCAAACGGATTTAGATGCCGTTTTTACTATTATTTAGATCAGTGTTTCCCAACCTTTTTAGGCCATGTCCCACCTTAAATTGTTTTTGTTAAATTTGTCTTCGATGTCTAGCATTGCATTTAAATAACCCAAAGCGAAAGGGTTAAAGTCGTGTCGAGTCCATTTTTAAATTGCCCCCGTTAACTATGAAATTGCCCCCCTGTGGGGCGTAGGCCCTACGTTGGGAAACACTGATTTAGAGGTTTATATGTATATCACGCTATGACGCATGGGAGCAGGGCAGTTATTTGCCTGCGGTGAAATCGGGACAGCATGAATTACATAAAAACTAAACCCTTATTCGCATAAAATTGGTTTGTTATATTTTATTTATCGTGTTTTTTTAGTTTAAAGGACTTGTTAATGTCATTGTATTCTACTTTGTCAATAACTTCAATTCATTCCAGGTAAGAAAAACCTGCCAAATTTGGAGTCGAACGCAACCCTCAAGGTTTCCGTAACGCCACCCGGATTTTAGGATATGTCATTCGCAGTGTAAAAAAATGTAATTTTATAATCGCAATTTTTAACGTGATATTTCTATACATTAACGATTCTCTGATTATTTGTTTTACTTACCTACCTTTCTTTTTACCAAATTTCATGATTTTAGGTCTACGGAAAATACCCTACAGGTTTCAATAAGTGAATTTATGAGTATAAAAATGTGTGACATAAGTGGACAATTTTTTTATAGCTCCAAGAGAGCTTAATATTTGATATTCATTTCAACGAGATTCATTTAAAATAGAGATTATGACTTTGGCCGACTAGCCGACTAGCCGATTAGTCGGTTGTAAAGAGGCCGACTAGTCGGCCGACTATTCGGCCGAGCCGATCACCGTTTCAGGGATATCCGTGACGCTTCATTTACAGCTGATCCGCGCGCAAGTTGCAACCGCCGCCAGCGAGCGTGTCGGAACCTATTTTATTTACGTCGCATTGTTTCTTGATTTTTGCTTCTGTATGGTCAGAGCGGTTTTATTGTGTAAAAAAAATATTTTTGTGTAAAGATAATACCGGTATTGTTTATTAAAGTGAAGAGCTCAATTAATCAAATTTTATCATGTCAAAAAGAAAGTCTCGTGTATGGATTTTTTAAGAAGAGTAAGAAGTTGGATAGTCGGCGCTCTTTGCCGAATAGTCGCCGACTAGTCGCCGACTACAATAGTGGCCGGATAGTCGGCTTTACCGAATAGTCGCCGACTAATCGGCACATCTCTAATTTAAAGGTATCAAACCCGTACTCATATTCGAGATGACGGGTATTGAAAAACTAACAGACAGACAGATGGACAACAAAGTCATCGTTGAGCTACGGATTTTTAAAATACTAAATATATATGCATGACAGTATGCAGTAAAAGTAAAGTGAGATGGTCAGGACTCATCTGTAATGACGGCAACATTATCACCGGTGTAAACAGCCGTTATCGAAACACAATTAAGATAACAAATTTATATACACGCAGTATTTTTTATTTATATTACGATTATTAATGTTGTTGCCACGGAATGTTATATCACTGTATTAACGATGTTAAAAATCTATGTCCGTTTGTAACTTTAAAATAAGTAGAATGAATTATGTCCTTAATGAAATTCGACCTACAACGATATTTTTACATAAACGTTAGGAATCCTCAATATCAATTAGACAAAGGTTCGTATTTCTCTTCGTGTGGTGCCATGCAGTGCTTTGTAATTAAAAAAAAAAGTGATGTTGCTTCTGTTTATGAGCAGACGTGGCGCTTACCATCAGGCGGATCACCTTGCACGTCTCGTCATTCAATCAATTAAAAAAAGTAACAAACAAATGAGGACATAGAATTATTTCAATAACCTACAATGGATATACATATATCCGTGAAACTGTTTCGTTGTTTAATAGAATCCTTGACTAAAACGACGTTGATCTGTTTTGTTACTAATAGAACGTCACCGCGGATAATGGTTATTACCAAACAAGATAAAAACCTGAATTCAATCCAAACAAAGAATACAAAGCAACAAAGTTAAAACAAAAAAACACCCCGAAGGTCTCCGACTTGGGGCAAGCATTTCGGGCGGCGGATGTAACCAGGTTTTACAGCAGGAGGTCAATGTCAGTAAAGGTATACGCGTCTTAGTAATTGTTCGTATAAGATTTTCTCTGAGGCTGTCTAGTCAAGTACTAAGGGCCACTAAATCCTTTAACTTTAACACTTTAATTGTATAAATACACCAAGTTAATTTTTCATCCGTCACTATGACTTATTGTCAATTAATTCTGGACTAGTCGGAACTCAGTTCTGTATAGCGTTTGAGTGTTAAATACATACACATTGGAAGCGTTTTCAAAATAAAATATTTTATTTCGCGAGACGGGGGACTAGTGCCCCGCTTTGACCCCTGGATAGGGTCACGTTTCGGTCTGCCAAGTTCACCTATTAGGTCAAGTTTATTCAACGTACGAATGCCACCGAAGGGCGTTTTAACATTCTTTCATAACTCCCCATTCACCGACCCTTGATATGTTTTATCGTCTCACTGGAAATACCAAGGCGATACTGATTGATTCACGGTTATTAAAATGATTATTGACGGTGCCTCCGTGTTTTGTTTTTATGGTAGTTGTAGCTATGAATGCATTATTTTTAGGGTTCCATACACAAAGCGATCTACCGGAACCTATTACTAAACGCCGTCATGCTGCGTCGTGCCGTCTGTTTGTCTCTATTTTTCAGGGTTCGAAAATATCCGATATTTATTATAAATATCAAAATATCGGATATTTATGATATATATCCGATATATATCAAGTTTGATATATATCCATTTTGTATGAAAGCCATATTATTATTTTATTGTATTATTTATGAATACTGTTTGCATAATATGTGTTACATACACATACTAAAATTATAAAATAAAAAAACTCGTGTTTGGATAAGGCAAAATCAAATAAAAAACATAAACTCTTCTTTTAGGGCAGAAGTGTTGCCATTTATGGATTAGAACTTACCATTAGGGAGTATGTTTTAACACTACTCCCACGCCATCTATATTTGGGAAGTAGAAATACAGTAACAAACTCTAAAAATTACTTAATAACATTAATTTTTTAAACCATTTTTGTATTGCAATATATTATAAAAAAAATATTGATATATATCGTCAAACCTAGCTTGATATATATCGGATATATATCGGATATATATCTTGATATATATCCATTGATATATATCCTCGAACCCTGCTATTTTTTAACCCTAACAGGTAGCTAACTAAAATGGTCATAAAATATGTATTATTATGACGGAAATCTTGGCAAATTTTAATCATAACCAAAACAAAAATTCAAGGATACCGAATTGTCGCGTTGTGCGGTGCCCGAGTCCGAATCGCATATATCCGACATTTGTTTATTTTTTACCGTTGTTATGACTGAAACAAATAATTAGATTTTAATTACGATTGAAACTATGATGGCATGTTTAGACTAAGTTTTATGTTTATGTTGTGACTAACTATACCGCTGTAACAAATTACTGTCGACCGTAACATCCAGTATCGTCTTCTTAAAAAAAAAACATATAAAAGGAGTGCCTAATAAATGATTAATAAAAAATTTGACACTGCAAGTTCATCAATCAATATTATTTATTATTTTTCGACTTAAAATACTAAAATGAAACCATTTTAAATGCACGTCTGCTGTAAAAGGATCGTAAGGATGTACATAATTTTTTACTTATGTTGCATGATGTAAAAACTATAAATTAAACTAAAGGAAAGGCGGAGTAATGGTAGAGTGTCACCATTTATCTAGCAGGTGTGTGCTCAGCCTACATTGACATCCCCGATCGAAACGGCGATAGAATATCAACGAGCTAACCGAGGGAAAAATATAATTTTTTTAAAGAATCGATACCGATATATCGAAAAAATATCGATATCGGCTTGACATTTGGACGACCTTTTTTGGCATATTATAAAAAAAGAAAAGAAAGTTTTAAATATGATTTCCACACTTTATAAAAATACCGATATCGAAATAATATTAACACCATATTTTTTTTTATATCCATAATTAAAAAATATCGTTGTATCTATATTTATTATTTTATTTTTATTATTTTTTCAGCACTTTAACTAACCTTATCCAACACTGTTCTACGTACCACAAGGTGTTTTCACTAAAAACATTATTAATAAACAAAGCCACGAGAAATGTGTGTATAAATTTGCCTCATAACTGCGTAGGCGCAATGCTACTGAGACCATTTAACACGTTTCACGCTTTCACTCTCTGGTATTTCCAATATGTCTTTAATTAATCAATGAAATGTCATGGTGCTAGCGAAATTATTGATTAGCAACCGACTTAAAAATGAGGTTCTGTATTTTTTAACTTTATATCCTTATATGATAACCGCAAACTGTAAAAAACAGGTTTATAGACAGTTATTCATTGTACACACAACAAAGTTAAATGTACTTCAGGTAACACTGTGTTCAGGGACTCCCTATAACTAATCCCTTAGTGCTAAGTTTTTTTTTACCTGAGCAAGGCAGTGACTGCACTACACCTTATGGTTAGCGCAGCGCAATCCAAAAAAACTAGCGGTCACCAGAACCATGCCAGCCTGTATAAATGTTTCTTTACACTCCGAAGAGGGAATTAAAGTAAATAAATAGGGAGTTTTTAAATTACTTATCCAATCCTTCTATGTAAACAATTGTAAATGCTTTATGTAATACATCAATGCCCCGTTATTTAAAGAAGTGAATATAAAATAATAATATGATAATACGAACGTATCCGCGTATATTCAATATTTACAAAACAAAAATAAATCAAGGTGACTAGATGTCACTGGCACTAACACCGCATGCGTAAGTTTCTGTGTAAGAAAAAAAACTAGAGGCAGATCGTCATCAACAAAAATAAATCTTGTAGTTAACTGTAACCGAATGTGAGCCGCTTTTTTCTACGCGTGACGACCGTGAACATTAATACGTCTGTCGCAAACTTTTCTCGCCCTATTACGAGTTACGACCATTTTACGACACAAGCTATAATTAATCCATGTTAAATGTATCAACTTGTATGTAGTGCATTAATGACAAAACAACTGTCTTTGACCTTTTATGAACGAATGTGTTTGTATTAAAATGCATTATACTGTCGTAACAAAACAGACGTATATAGTAGGTACTGACTACAATACTATTTAAATGTATATTGTAGGTGCTGGCTACAATACTATTTAAATGAATATCAGGGTAAATTACTTCTGGACGGACTGTTGGGGACAATAAATTGTCAATAGAAAAAGATGTATTAGCGTTGCAAAATTAGTAAAACTCATTGCCTCAAAAACTATTGCGAATTTGTGAAAAATATCGTTTTGTTGTGTTTTTTAGACTTCAGAAGAATAATAAAAGGTCAGACAGACGCAGGCCGCGCCAATGGAATATTTTGTGAAGATAAAGAGTTTATTATGTCAGTATGTACCAATAATTAGTTCATTTTGACGGTCTTTATATATTTCACTTAAAATAACTTGTATGAATATTTCTTTGAAGTGAAATTGTAACAAACGCCATTGTTGTTGCCATCTAGTAATCAATATATATGGTTACAATGTATTTCATCTAGTATCTGTGTTAAAAACATATATTGTCAAGTGTCCACATACTAATGAACGGCTACTAATGCTACTGAACGGCCAACTTTATAGTTGTGCATACAACATCATATTGTTAATCACAGAGCTAAATCTTCTGCATACTTCGAATTTTTATTATCGTTAATGACGAGACGAGCAGTTCGCTCGCCTGATGTAAAGCGTCACGACTGCCCGTAAACAAAAACAACACCAATCAGAACTTCGAATTATTAAGCACTTTGCATGGCACGGCCCTGGACTGCCCTAGTCACCTCGAGACATGAGATGTTAAGTCTCAAAATGCTCAGTAATTTCAACAGTGCTTCCACAGTGATTGGCCGTATAAATAGACAAAATGGTGATATCAACACAGACTCGCATACAAGGGACATGCCACGATTTTTTTTCTTTATTTATTGTAGATCTATTTTTATTAGCTTGAAATAGAGGTACAATAGAAGGCCAAGAAGCCTCATAAACGATAAACTTTTTCCCGCAACGAAAAACAATAATTATATAAACCGTTAAAAGAAGCCAAAAAAGTTTCTTTGCAAACTGTATATTTATAATGCAATTGAATGGCAAAAATATAAGGCTGAAGTAAATTAAGATTTATTTTTACCTCTATCCTTTATTTACATCCCTTTAGAACGTTGTTTTCTTTGTTAATTGTTTTTTCACGTACAAGCTAAATGTAAGACAGCCTCCGTGGGGCAGCGGACGAGTAGCTGGTTGAGAAGCAAGAGGCCGCGGGTTCGATCCCCGTACCGAGACAAATGTTTGTATGATCTACGAATATTTGTTTCGGGGTCTCGGTGTTGTGAGAAAGTCTCTCTAGTTCCTGATACTCACGACACAAGACTCGTATCTTACTGTGGGGTCAGGACTATGTGTGTGATTTTTAGGTGTATACATATATTTTTAAGTTTTTGAATACATACTTTACGTGTTTTTAAGCAATCCGCACCACCATTAAGTATATTATGTTAGTTAAACGTGATCGTAAAACATGTGAAGATCACGAAGTCATTCCGAGAGATTTCTTTTTTTTACAATACAAAGATAAAGTTGGTCAAACGTAAAGCTGTAGTCCTATGCATGTTTAGTTAGAGATAAAATAGAGATGGGCGGATATTGTAGATAAATATTTAAACTATATTTATCTTTATTTCTTTCTTTCCCTCTATTGTCAGCAGGCGCTTACGCTAACTTTGATAGATAGCTGATGGCAATTCACTTCGCGCCGTAAATGCTTTTGTGTGTACGTATAAAAGGATTTCCGAAATCCAAATCCCCTGATCTAGTATCAAACACTATAGGATTCCCAAGAGTCCTACTTTTACAAAAACTAAACAAACGTAGCGAAGTAACCTACAAATTACATTAGATACCACACTTTTAAATTTCGTTTACAAAGACAGGTAGATTATATCGTTTATCATCAGAACAAATAAAACAAAGTAAACATAATGCATTATGTTGCCAGCTGTACATTATAAATTATAACCTTTTTCTGAAGGTCTTCGAACCGTGGTGTTTCCAATAAAGAAGTAATTTAAAAATGTGTTTAATATTGCTACGAATACATACTCAGAATTCTTGAAGGTCAACCGATACGTTCGCCATTCGTGGGAAGGAAAATAATCGGAAAATGGGTGCCAAGAAGAGACTTGGTGATAAATTATAAAACGTTTTCTTAACATGATGCCGGAGCACAAGACTAGTTCAAAATTTCTTCTAAATATTCTTAATTAAGTGATATTTTACAAAATTTCTTAGAGTAATAGACCTTTAACTAGAATTAATTTTCTCAGAATAATAGATCTTTAACTAGAATTAACTTCAAATACATTCCATATTTTTATAGGATGTAAAACAGCCTCCGTGGCGCCGTGGGCGATTAGCCTGCTTTGAAGCAAAAGGCCGCTGGTTCGATGCCCATACCGAGACAACTGTGTGATCCACAAATACTTGTTTCCATTCTGAATATGTTTTCTCCCGTGATGTCAGGCGGACGGCCGTAAAAACAATAAGCCAAATCTTTCTATAGCATGTTATTAAGCATGTTGCTCCGAACCACTGCTAATGGAATGGAAGAAGATTCTTATGAGAATCCTTATTCTTTTTTACTTGAACCCTTTTTGAAGGATAATGTATAACATTACATCAAATAAAACAGACATTAAGAAATTTGCTTAACAAACGTAATCCTGCGAGCTCTTGCTCTGAATTATACAAAAGATTTTCATAAATCCACGCATAAAAAGAATCGGCAAATATATTTACTTCCATTCGTTCATACTTAACTCGGTCGCCTAGTACCACTAAGTCAATAACATCTGGCAAAAAGCAGACCAATCCGCCCACATCAAAATCTATTATCAACCCGAAAAAAAAAAACAATTACCATCAACCGCAGCACAATTTGTCACGCAAGCTTAAACAAAAACCATTTGGGTAAACAATATAAGCGAAGGTGCAATTTGGGGTACATGTCTCTACTCCAGTGTTTTCCAACCTTTTTAGGCCATGCCCCACCTTAACGTTTCTAAAATTATATGCCCCCCATACATAGTTTTATTTTTTTGAGAATTTATCTTTTTCGTTAAATTTGTCACAGATATCTAGCATTGCATTTAAATAACTCAAAGCGAAAGGGTCACAGTGTCGATTCCATTCCTAAATTGCCCCCCTTAACTATCGTTGGAAAGTTCCCCACGTTGGGGTATATGTCTCTACTCGGATGGCTCCTGAAGATGACTTGCAAATTGTTTGGCGTGCGTACGAATAGTTTGTAACTCACGTTTTCGGCGCGGCTCGACGAACCCTCTCCTTATACAGCGGAATGTCTGCAACAAAACACGATGTCGTAAAGAGATATACCAAGTTTGTCAAGTTCACGAAACTCATAATGCTTTGGTGACCTACAATTGTTACTATAGCCGTGGAAATATGAACTCTTTACAATTGAGTTGATAATTCTAGTAAAAGGAATGTATGTCAAACAGCTATAATTTGTACTTAGGCACACTTACACGACGATTGTATATGGAGTTTTGTCACTAAACTTGTTTGCATATATCGATATTTTACACGATTTGACGTTTCTTAAACAGGTTTCGTCGTGCAAGTGGACCCTAGAGCCGTATTACCTACAACACGAGAAAATATCATCCAACCTTTCAAACTTACATATTATGTTACAATGATGTATTTCTGTTGGTATATTAATTATTGTACCACGTTAAATTCATCACTGACAAACAAAAGCTTGCAAACTTAGAATCCAACAATAAAAGAAGTGAAACGAATTGAATAAAATTAAAACGAAATTAAATATAAACGGTCATTCACTCGTTTTCGGTCTAGTCTTCAACTTTATAATCGCGGAATAAAAAATAACCTATTCGATTTTTAAAATAAAGTGATGTCAACGGCCAACCTATTCGACCTTTTGCGTCCGCTCACAATGACAATTCGCAAGAGCCCTAGAGACAGTCTGTGGCTATCGAATTAATAAGATGTTTAATAATTGAAAATTTATTTGCAATGCAGCAATGGTTTGTTTAACTAATATGTACCTCCATAGTTATTTGTACCAATATAAGGTTTTAAAATGCTAGCGGGTATAAGTAGTACTTAATTTCTACCTGCAAGACCAGATTTTGCTCTCGATTTCGCCCGCATGGATGTCTTTTTACTTACACTTGTGTTAAAACTGGACGGACTTCTACATCTGACATAATATTTCTGAATTGACGATTTACATAACTTAATGTCATTTAGGTACTTACAGTCAGACTAAGTAACTTAAGACCCATTGAGACGGAAAAGTTTACCGCATAACATAGATAAATAAATAACAGACATTTGTTTTTTACGAGACCGCGTCACCCAACAATTTGAAAAAAAGAATTGCACGAGTATGAAGCGGCCTCGTGAATGTATTTTTTTCTGTATTTTCTAGCTCGTTGTACGAGAAACTCTCTCCATTGAAATGATCCCTAATTCTGCTGTTTAAATCAGTAGTTTTCAATAAGTCACTTACATACAACTAATTATTAGCTACATGACTTAAATACAAATCTAATTGGAACATAATAAATCGACTCATAGCATGTCATGCAAATGACCGCACATAAACTTAACGCATCAAAACTTAATAGAAACACGTGTTAACAACCACGAACATTGAGATCATATAAATCTGTCGGCTATTAAAACTAGGTATAATTACTTGTGCTCTTATACTAGGGCCTAGGTTGTCATTTATTCCCTCCTTTGTTCCTATTTCCCCTAGCAACGGAACAAAGCCGGTCGTTAATATCCTTGGCGCGTGTAGTTCTTTCAAATTTAATAGCGCGGGAAACTTGCACTTTATAGCAATGAAAACATACGATACGAACTTTATTTATAGGAATATTCAACATTCCTAACAAAGCATTCACTTTCTAATAAAATTGCACGTAGTTTTACTCTCCATTGTCAAAAATGTCGCATATTTCCATACCATATGGAGTGGCACGTTTTAAATATTCAAACAGGTAAGAGTAGAATATCTGCGCGAGTTCCAACCATGTAGAACTGCATAACGGATGAGCGCCCGAGCGATCCGTTCAAATTCCAGCAGCGTATACCGATCGGTTACTGGAAACTTGGGCTGTAGTGCACACGGCATACCACGCACTAACGGTAAAGGGAAATGATGAGAAAACGCGCATGTCATAGGAATATGAGTTTATACCACGAATAACATAATTATAGAGTTCGCATTTGTAACATCTTCGCATGCCGCAATTAAGCACAATATTCAACGCAGCGTGTGACTGGGCTTTATAAAATCTACGCGCACCGTGGTGACAACCTCTATTTACATAGTAAAAATAGAATGTTTATATACCGTGTTTCTATACAGAATACAGATCAACGTTTATTAATATGTAATATCTATAAAATAATTTGTGATTTCTGGTTCATGCTGTCATGATAGTATCATACGATTTGCGACAGTAATAAGTTAGCGATAGCAAGTTTTATAAACTAATCTAAAATGCTTAGAATAATCTATCAAAGTTGATAATCGACCAATTGTCACACACTGTACAAGAATATGAAGCTGTAACTATCAAATGCTAGATCAATCATAAATAAAATCTTAAATGGCCTATTGCAATCAAAGTACTTGTACAGTGGCTTTAAATAAACTAAACCTGCAAAGTTGCTCGTTCTCAATACTAGTTTTGAATACACGTCATTTGTGTGTTACCGACTGACACGCGAGCCCCTCACAAAAACTCTGATGAATACCAGACATTTAGTTCATGACACGGCACGAGGCCACGACACATTACAAATAGATTAATATTAATCAGAGTTAGTAATATTAATAAAATATGCGTTTTGCTACGCTGGTGGGAGGGTACATGATATTTTTGTACCCAACTGGATAGCAAAGACCGTACACATAGTGGAAAACCCGCCATATGAGGCTCCTATTAGTCGCCTGTTACGACAGGCAGGGGATACCGTGGTGGAATTCTCCAAACGCCCCATTCCACAGGATGAGAGACGCCGGTCAGTCGTCCACCCGGCGCCTCCTGCGTCTCCCTTGGCGGCGAGCGGGATCGTTCTGCTCATGATCCCACTTTACGCTCTCCTTCTGCGAGATGACGCACTCGCAGAAGGAGGCCATCGCACGCCATGACCTCGGGCTGCCGACCTTTAAAAACCCCCGACGTCGATTCGCGTTGTAAGAACTAAGAACCAGATGAGCTTAACTACAAAAAGTAACAAATCGTTTTTTTTTTTCGTAAACCTATTCAGTGTGGTGCTTTATAAAATGTCAGAACGATGTAATTGTGTAGGAAAAACGAAGATACGTTAATCTGACTCTTACATCGCGGGTCTGGTAAAAAACATCTTTTAAATGGCTGAACATATTTTCTTCAAACTTAAGTAAGGACTATCTCGATTAAGACAGATTTCAAAATTAATAACTGCATTGAAGTCAGTATTTCGTTTATCGACAGATACGCACACATACACACTTAAACCCTTTTTTATCGGAGGTTTGAAAACTTCACCAACTATACCATCAAGAGATTTCTAAAATAATTCACTCAGATCATGCACTAATGAGCTCATTCAATTCAAAGCAATTTCAAAGGCTATATTGATATTGGAGTAGTGGATACTTCTCAGACAGGAGCAGTAGCATTGAGTACGGTCGGCAAGACATAATTCCAATCAGATTAGTTTGGCAAACTATGTCCTTGAATGCCCTGGTTGATTAACCACGCATTTGCTAGTGTCGACATTTGATAGTGACGACTTTAAAACTAATTATGACTATTTTGCATTCTTCTGCGCTGGTGCTTGTAGGGGCTCTCCCGTAAGTGGGTGATGGAGGAGTTAACTACCCACCTTTTTGCATGCTTTAAGCATAAAGGATAGCGCGTCACCTCTACGACTCAAATGTCGGACGATGTCCACGTGTCCGCCGCCCGGGCCTTTTTAGGGGGGTAGGAGTGCCTCCCGCCTCCTCCTACGAGTGGCGCTTCGGAGGCGGATTGCGAGTTGGGATGTGATTTCCCGCACACGCTCCTTCACCTCCATTCGCGACATGACTGTTTCGCAGAAGGGGTTATCGCGTTCCACGACTTCTCACTATCGACCATGGCCTTAACTACATCCGGTAACGAGACGTCGACCCCCAATTCTGAGAAGAGTTCGCGACGCTCCTGTGCCCACGTGGGGTACTCTTCGAGAGTGTGCGCAGCTATCATATTACAAATTGCGAAAGCCTAAAATCATTTATTTTGTGCGCCGCTTTATCCTCATCGCTGCTGTAGTGGTGGGACTGGTATCTGCTCTTTTCCAGCACGGGTACCTCGCAAAGCACCCGTACCCCGAAAGGACCTGGCCCAGCCGGAAAGTCAATGACCGATGCTGCCTGTCCACGCAGCTGTTCAGAACAAGGCGGAAAGCCTCAACACTCCTTGCAAAAGAAAATCGTACCTTTTCAGTAACCAAGTAACTGGCACACGCCTAGCTATAACTAATACAACATGTATTTACTTTAAAATAATACAATCATAAATATATAATATATAATCATATACAATAAACATCCATAGAACAATAATATAATTTTAACGATAATTCCTCTTAGGTATCAAAGGTAGATAAACATAGGAGGAATAAAAAAAATCTACGTCTTGTCCGAAGAAACTGACTTGTTAACCCGGCGGACAAGTAATCAAAGTAATAAGGTAGGTTTGTTGTCTACAATTATCGTAATAGCCCGTCAATACCACGGTGTCAAAACATCTCGATAGTTTATTACTATAAATTCAAGATCGCCGGGCTCCATGTGCTAACTACTTCCCTACAACATCTTTTCAGAGTGTACGAAGATGGATTAACTGGCTAAAATCTTCAGATGATTCGGTATAAAAAGACTAAAAGTTTTATATGGGAAGTGCGTCATCTATAACGTTGGAAACGAGAAAGTATTCTTCTGAACAATTTCGAAAGTAAGTGTCTAATAAAAACCGGTCAGATTGATTCAACAAAAGGGACTTTAATATCTGAGAAAAGTCGGATGGTTCCAATCGGGCAGACGGCTAATATAATAATAATCGATTTAGAATCAAGTCCCAGATAGCTATTTACAATATATATTTAATGTAAATTTTACTAACAATATACGTCATCGTCGGTGTACAAAACGAGGAAATGAACATAAACCAGATGCGACCTTTTAAACTAAATAAAATTAAAGTAGCGCAATGACCTTCACGTTGCCTAAATTCTTTATCAAACGCTCGAGACAGAGGAAACAACTCAAATAAGTAGATTTGCGATATTTTCACAATGTCATTGTCTAAAGTTTGCGAATGAATGAACACTGTAAATAAAACGTGCTTAATAAAAGAACATAAATTAAAATTGTGCGCACAAATCAAACATCACCTTATTTAAAACGATTTTCACAACACGCCGTTTATTTTACATGTAATTAATCGACTGTTTAAAACAAATATAACCTATTAACTATGATATTAACAATGAAAGTACATTATAAAACTATTTGATGCAGCAAAGTTCACTCAAGAAGTCCTAAATCCTTAAATTGGCGATAGGCATTCTATTCCATCACATTATAGGACGAAATGTGGAACTAAACTCGGCGAACCCTGCGTGCACTAGTTGTACCTCAACGGACCCCTTCAGAGATATAGGGTGATGATATAGGCTTGAGGAGAGATAGAGAGAGAGATGAGGAGAGATGGCTTGTTTTTAATTGTTTGTTTAAATCGCCTATATTTGTTCGAGATGACAATATATAAATATGAAGTCATACTAGTGAGACTGAAACACGTAACAAACAATAGACGAAGAGACGTAGACGTGCCAATAGCCCAATGAGGTGCGCATACTCACGACATGGCCGCCGACAAGATGGCGGACGGTGAAAGTGGACGGTGGCCGATGGTCGCAGTGCGCGGTAAATCAAAACCTGTTCTAACTGTATTATATGTAATCGATATTAATATGTTACTAATTGCTGCCTATTATGCACATAATCCGATTTATAGTAACGTCGTCAGCAGTCTGTCGAAGTTTTATTATTCTACAATATAGGTAAATAACGAAACGTAATATAACCTCAAAAAACTAAATTCAGAAACCAGTTATGTTTGAATACGTAAAGAGTAAACAATACGCATTTATTCATACTGGCAAGCCACATTACAATAAAAATCGAAATTCAAATCGGTGACCCTGATCCGAGATCGTGTGCTAGTGATTTCGCAACATGCACTCGCGCATCAGGAAGTTGCAGCGGGTTTCCAACCGTATTACCACCCTACATTCTCACAATTACGCCAGGTATGTTCGAAATTCACTTCCGCATGCGTTATGTCACGATTTAGTAACTAACAAACTACGAAAACCAATAGGCACTACTTTTGCATTAACATTCCTACGTGTCGTTGATCGCCTAACGTGTTCTGGTGTACGTAAAACTTGTTTATTGTCAAGAGTATTTTTAGAGCCATTGCTAATGTACATTTAATTGGCTTGTACGCGAAATTATTTCATCAAAGAGATGGTCAACGTTATAATACTGAAAGGGAGACGTAATGAAAGCTTCTAAAGCAATTATCAAGGCAGTAACACAATTTCCTGACTTCAAACGTGATTTTGCAAACCGGTAAAACTCAACGGTTGCCTTGACACAAGCAACCATATAATTATTGATCGAGTTAGATTGTTAATGGAGGCAGAGAAAACCCCAAATTGATTAGAAAAATTTACACGACGCGACGCCAAAAGAGCATGTTTAAACGAATTTCAGTACCTCATTCAGTCGGTGTAGTCAATTTGCGCGTAGGTCTGGCGTGACGCCAACTTGTGAGGTTGCTTTTGTTTATAACCACTATTATTGTAGGCTTTTATTGACTGAACAGGAAGTAACTCACGCTTTTGGTGCTTGTTCAAAGGTTAAGGAACTTAAATGCGTTTATTTCCTTGAGATTTTTTTAAGTTGTTTTTAAATGACTTGGGTTTTTACTTTTGTAGCCGGAATGGGTTCGTAATCTACAACGAGGAATGCATGATATACAGCCATTTGTAAAAAAAGTTTTTATTTTTGTGTAACGTACACATTGCTGGGTATTTAACCTTGTTTCTGATATTTAATGGCAATAAAAATAGCCTACCTTGTATCCTCGGAGGTGTATCTATCAAACATTTTAGTTCATTGCTATACAGAGTTTATTAAGGTTAATTGTATCCAAGGTATTTTTTAATTAATTATTACGCCCATAGTGTTCCACAACGAATACTTTTATAGCACCTATCACCTCAGTTACGTTGTAATTAAATTGGGAGTATTGATCTATTATGTCAAATTCTTGTGTGGTGGTAGAGCTTGTTTACTCTGGATAGCAACTACTGCACAATAGCCAATATCCTGCATTGCTCACGTGTTTATTCCTGAAATCCTCGAGAGAGCGAATTAAAATATATCGAGTACAGTGTCGCTCATCGCGATGAATTTATTATGAATCATGATCTTGTTGTAAGACAATCTTGGTCAATTACTGTAACCTTGCCGCTTATTCGTAAGGATGTGACGTCACCAGTCCGATAACATAATATTGTCTACGTCCTTTTATATATATTGGATCTTGTAATTAGCACTGAAACGCTCCCGCTCCCGCGACCGCGACCGCGACCGCGCCCGCGCCCGCGCCCGCACCCATAGTCGCCCCTCAGGCGAATAATCCCTCTCCCCAATCGGCGGGAGTTAGGTCCTTCCTCCCGGAGGAGGACCTATATCTGGCCACAGAGCCTATCTCGGCCCAAGCGTGGGACCGAGTTAGAGCCCTGACCTCCGCGGGTAACGACTTCGTTACCCGCATCGCAGTTCGCGTCCAACGTGTCATGCGTCTGGGCGACTGCGACCAGACTCGTTCCCTTCTGGACGAGATATCTGTCCTGCAGACCCAGCAGAGACAATACATGTTGCAAACCATTCTCGGTTCCTGATGGCTGCGAATGTTTTGCAACGCCCCTCGCGGACTAAACCCTGCTCCCTCAGAGTGGGGTTTTTCAACATAAACGGCATCAAGGATGACCGTTTAGAGCTCTCTCATTTTGTCCGCGACAACGACTTAGACGTTTTCCTCATCCAGGAAACGTTTCTCAAGCCTCCAAGGCGTAGTCCAAATCTTCCCAACTACCGACTCGTGCGCAACGACCGCGTTACGGGTCCATTAGGCGGCACTCTCATATATTATAAAAGGTCCCTGCACTGCATACCTCTTGATCCCCCGGTAGGGCTGAGGAACATTGAGGTCTCGGTCTGTAGGTTAGCCATGACAGGCCATCTGCCAATCACCATAATATCCGCTTATCTCTCTCCCAGTAAGGAGCTTCACTCCACAGATTTAGATATCCTATTTGCATTGGATGATTCCGTCCTAGTGGCGGGAGACTTCAATGCCAAGAATACCCTCTGGAGCTGTCATCGCACTAATGCGAGTGGCATCGCTCTGGAGGCTAATCTTGAAAGAATAGGCATAGACATCCTTGTACCCAACGAACCGACTCACTACGGACATGCAGGACAAAGGCCCGAGATACTCGACATAGCGCTTGTAAAGAACGTATGCTTACGCATGCGTTCTATACAGGTGCTACAAGAGCTAGACTCGGACCACAGACCTGTGATCATAGATTTTGTTCCCCATAGAGGCCCCGACGACACAGGTCTTAACAAACCGACGAGGATTCGGACAGATTGGCGCCTTGTAGGCGACAAGCTGGCCGACACCTCGTCCAGTGCTCTTGCCGCGATCCCTGACCGTATCGAAACTCCCGAGGAAACGACAGTGGCGGTACGTTGTTTCACCACTCACCTGCAAAACGCCGTGAGCGAAAGCTCCAGGGAGGAACATGTGGCTGTTCCCAGTCACATGTTGCTCCCTAACGACGTGCGGGCTGTGGTGAGAAAACGGAACGCAGCCTTAAAACGCAACGCGAACACCCCCCATCCGACTCGACTCGCCCCTGCGCGTTACTTCCAGAGGGAAGCTAAACGTCGCATGAAGGGGCTAGTCGAGTCGAAATGGGACGGGTTTCTCGGCGATATCCGCCCGACCCATCAGGCGTTTTGGCATCTCTGTCGTTCCTTCGAGAAACGAGACGTATCGACCATGCCCCCGCTTGATCGTCCGAATCAACGCCCTGCGTTTGATGACGACGAGAAAGCGGAATTCCTTGCCGACAGTCTGGAAACTCAATGTTCTCTCAGCGAAGTCCCCATATCAGAGCAGGCCCATCTTGTTGCGGTCAATGAGTTTGTCGAAAGTAGGAACGCGTTCCCGCCGCCGACGCAACCGATCCCTCTCCCCACCGCCACCACCTCCGCCGTCGACCCGGATGTCGATGAGCCTTTTAATCCACTGTCACCGGTGACATTCGATGAAGTAAGCAATCTGGTCAGGAAACTCAAAAGACGCAAAGCCCCCGGGGGCGACGGTATCTCCACCCGCGTCCTTAAGATGCTCCCCAGCCATCTGCTGGAAATCCTTACCGCGATTTTAGACGCAGCCTTCCGCAATTGCCTCTTTCCACAAGAGTGGAAGGAAGCAATTGTCATAGGAATACCCAAACCGGGTAAACCCAAAAATAATCCGACATCTTACCGCCCCATTAGTCTCTTGAGCTCTTTGGGTAAGGTGTACGAGCGACTCGTCCTCGGTCGCTTGAGAGTAGTAGCAGCGAATCTCAATCTGCTCCCCGAGGAGCAGTTTGGGTTCCGAGCCCGCCATAGTTGTTTGCACCAGGTGCTCCGCATCACGGAGCACATTCATGAGCAAAATTTCAAAAAGATCCCCACCGGAGCCATATTTTTCGATGTCGAAAAAGCATTCGACAAGGTGTGGCACAATGGCTTGCTTCACAAGCTATATTCCATGAACGTGCCCACTCAGCTCGTGCACATCATACGAGCGTTCTTGTCGAATCGCGGTTTCAGATATCGCGTGGAGGGAAGCCTCTCTTCCCGACACACCATATCGGCTGGAGTCCCGCAAGGCTCAGCTCTCTCTCCCTTCCTTTTCTCGCTGTATACAAGCGATATTCCCAAACCAAAGGGTGCCCATCTGGCGCTCTTTGCTGATGATACCGCGATCTATACATCGCGTAGGAACCCGGTTGAGGTGGTCCGCGTTTTGCAGGCCGCTGCCGACGAACTCGGCCAGTGGTTTCGCAAATGGCGAATCACCATCAACCCGTCCAAAAGCGCCGCGATCCTCTTTTATCGTAACCCTAACCATCTTGCTCCAGTCCGGAATGTGACAATGTCTAACATGCCCATTCCCTGGACCAAGACAGTCAAATATCTAGGAGTGACCCTTGACCAGAAGCTTACCTTCATTCCCCACTTACACGCGGTACGCGCGCGAGCCGCATTCGCGTTAGGCCAGCTCTACTGGCTCTTGAACCATAAAAACAAACTCTCGATCCGCAACAAGATTAGGATTTACACGACATGCATTAGGCCGATCATGACTTACGCATCGCCCGCGTTTGCGCATGTACCCGAATCCCGATATAGACGCTTGCAAGCCCTGCAGAATCGCTTTCTGCGTAATATCACTGGGGTCCCGTGGTTTGTGAGAAATCACAACACCCACGTGGACACGGGCTTGCCGACCATCCGGCAGTTCATGAAAATGAACAGCAAGCGCTATTTCGATCGCGCCGCCCACCACCCGAATCCGCTCGTCCGACGAGCCTCAATATACGCTCCCTTTGACCGTGCAAAGTGGAGACGTCCGCGTAGCGTCCTCACTGACCCCGACGATGCGACCACTAGGGCCATCCGAAGGAGAGAGGAATTCATGAAAAAACACTTTACACCACAACCGACATACCGTCCTCGCCGCCGAGGACCGCGCCGCGTTCCCCGCAACGCCCCCGACCCTAGTACCGGCCCGCGAGCCGATGTTAATGATGATTGAAAATCATCACCAATAGAGTCCTAAAATATAGTCCCCTAAACCCCAATCGCAGATGTCTCTGCCCTCTCCGGTGACCGTCCTGAGCCGAGGTTCGTACCCCAAAGGGGGTGCCCTCAGCGGTGGTCACCTAGTCAAGGGCTGAGAGCGCCTGAAAGCGCTCGCCCGAAAGTCCGGTGAAGCTGTATACAGCCGACTCGAGTCAGGCTTACAGCAAGCGTCAACACAAAAAAAAAAAAAAAAAAAAAAAAAAAAAAAAAAAAAAAAAATAGCACTGAAACACAAACTGTAAAAAAAACCTTTAGAATCAGTGTGTCGTTGAATCTTGTACTTCCGAGGTTGAAGTATTTATTATAGTAAATCATGTAACCGAACTAGGATCTTTGAAGGTCTAATATACGTAAGTATGTACTCATTTATAACCGCTAAATATTACCAATATTGTTTACAAGGAAGTCTG
This sequence comes from Amorpha juglandis, assembly GCA_949126905.1. Classification (NCBI taxonomy): domain Eukaryota; kingdom Metazoa; phylum Arthropoda; class Insecta; order Lepidoptera; family Sphingidae; genus Amorpha; species Amorpha juglandis. The sequence continues at coordinate 4,698,973 of OX421372.1, read as the reverse complement.
CATGCTCCTTGCCCTATCACGCCGAATCGATTAACAATTTAACGTATAATTTGTTGATTATTTAATAGACAGTCTTGTATCATGATGACTCGTGCTATTTAGAAATAAACGTAAAGAAAAGAATACCAAGAAAGTTTCCGCAGTTTTTAATCGTATAATTTCTTTAAATAACTAAGTGTCTAGGTATTTACTTATAATCCATGTATAACAAGAAGCTCCAAATAAAGAAAACTAAAAAAAATACATAATCATTCATACTTAATTATTTCAGACGACACGTCATTCTGCAAATACCATTGTACGGGATTCGCTTCGGTATCTCATAAAATCCGACGGAGTATGGTCGGATAGTATCGCCTATCTATAAAAATAGTCCGATAACCCATCGACCTTTCATCGTATAGGACGATAAGTACGTGGACATCGAGACAAAGTCGAGGCCGTTAACCCCGGCCTATCAGCTGTCGACATCGGCCCAACCGCGGGAAATTATCTTTCACGCTATATTTTCGGTCGTTCACTGCCTCACTCCCTCCTTCAAGGACCACAAACTAGGTGCTGCTCTTTATAATATCCATGTAATTTTATTAGCGAATCATTTGTTTTTCAGAAACTTGTTTATGGTGTAAATAAGAAAAAAGAAAATCAAATGCAAACATTAAACTGCAAGCGTGAATCACAAAACTTCCGGCTAAAACGTTATTCTCGGTGTTTGACCTGTTTATTTGGGTGGATTCTTTGTATCACGATTAATCAAAAGCATACCATCGTCGGCAAGACATGTTCTAATATTTTCACATTCACGAATATTGGATCCGAATAATAAATCAAGCGTTGCTTCATTTATCATGTCCGGTGTAGTTTGTTTTTTTCTTGTTATCTGGGTGGCCTATTTGGTATGTTTCGTCCTTCGTCGGATGTCAGTACGCAGTGTACCAGCGCATGTTTTCAGGTACAACGCGCGAATATCGCGACCTAGTTCGTTGGCAACGTTGCCGCTCCGTACGCCATTTGCCATCTCACTAAAAATAAACGCAATATTTAGAAAGAACTGTTAACAGAAATATGGTATTTCATTATGATATACTATGTCGAGATCGTTACTTTCATTGAAATCTTCATATAAGTTATAATTTTATACTCCGTTATGTTACGCAAGACGATGCGATTACAGTATTATTTGGTATAAATGGAACCCACCGATAATTTAGTGGCCTGACCTTCTTAAACAACACTTCTTCCTTTTTCCTCTTATGAGGGGGCTTTACTTTCAATTTTATTTTATTGCATTACAATATTAACGTACGCGTAAAGATTTTTTAAAAACGACGATACGTTCTTATTTCTTATTAGTGTTTTAATACAGTGATTGCTGACAATATGGATTGTATTTCTAGGGCCAAGGTTTTGTTTTTGTAACGATACGTTATTTCATTAACCGTATTTAATATCATATTTTATTCCAAATTTTTCCTACCATTTTTTCCACATTATACAAACAAAGAAGAAGACAAAATACAAATAACAACTTCAAAAAGACGCCTTAGCTTAATTGCTAATAGTAATACATACGTATATCAATACCCCTTTTGAGCGGCGTGCATTTTATTGAAAACAAAGGGATTATTATACATACCAATCTGGTAAATCGTAATGAAATAGACCCAGACGATTAGCTAATGAAAATGTTGTGATTTTAATTTGTAAATAGGTATATAGATTTTCATTAGTCATCCCATTCTAATACAGGGTCTTTAGAAAGTGTATTACGAACACTTTTTGTTTGGTCTCGCTTGTTCGACGTCGTCAGTACGCAGTACCACTCAAACTTTCTAAGTTAGTGAATTAAAATACAATATGGGGCACATAGAAAACTGCTGGTCGCATTTTGAGTAAAGTTATTTTGAAGTGGCCAACAGATTGGTGGGATCGTGAGAGCCCAAGCGTCTGGTGAGGCAGCGCGCATTGCTGATGTCGAAATTTCTCAAGTGGGCACACTCGCAGCACACGATTTAAAAACCAGTCCCCGTGAGCCTTGAAGCACTTGGACACTTGCCACGCCCATTAGAAGCGCTGGAGAGCATTTTAAGATCGGCTTATTAACTTAAATCGACATCCTAATTAGAATACCTATGTAAAGAATGTAAATTTATTATTCTCTAATATAGTAACTATTTTACTACATTTATTTACTAATATAGTGGTCAGTTTTCAAGCATTCGAGTATACAAAGGCCAGATGTTCAGCAACCGTTGATTGAGGTAGATTAAAGTAGCTCATCGCGATTTCCGCATACGTAACCAACTTTATCAAGATAATGGCATTGAAACATGCTAACGCGTTAAAGATTTCCGTATTCTTAAACGTTTCGTACAAGTGTTCGGTACGCAGGAGTTATTTCGCCATTAGCATATAATAACATGACTCTACTCGGTTTTGATGGTGGAGTTGAGGATTTGTTACGAAAACATCCGCGAGCAGGCATCGACCGCGACGTCGGCTAACGGTACCAGTGTTCCGAGCCTCGATCAGCTCAGAGCGCTTCGTCGCCGACGCGATCATTTTTCACGGCTTTTAAATGTGTAGTTATCATTAAAGGCACAACACCGCAATCCGGTTTCTTATTGGCGAACTCTCTCATCGTAGGAGTCGCGACGTTTACCTCGCGAGAAACGGAGGGACGACGCCAACTCAGGCACGACGACAGTCGACGACGTAGCTCGACCAGCCCCACTTCACTGTCACCGATTACACACAAATCCAACTGTGTTCACGTCAATCGCACCGTGGTGGTTTGAATCCACCAGCAATCATGTAAAAGTTCTATAGTTTTAGGCTTAATCGAAGCGAACACACGAATTGAAAGACGGATAAATTCGCACATACGAGCGACAACACTACCGAGCGCATCAAAGGCTCGAGGTAGACTAGTAAGTAAAGTAGGTATCGTCCCGGGCGAGAGGAGAGGGGACGAGGTCTCGTTCGCTCTCGCCGCTATCGTAGTCACGTCCGTGTAGGGGGCACGAAGAAGGCCGACGGAGTACGAAACCGTCCGACGAGCACCCGCTAATCCCGCTATCACCGGTACGGATGGTATCACAGGATACCGGACCGAAGGGGCGTACACGTGCGGCCAACCAAGTCGGTCTTCCACACTTGGTGCATTTTGTACCTGACTAACTACACAAATAACTCTTGTCAATAGAAACATTCGTCTGAATCCACCTGTATCACACAAAATAGTTTCAAGTGTGCTTTTAAACTTTGGATTATAAAACTTTTGCCCGTATTTAAATATGGCAGAATAATAATACCAGCCCAGTATACGTATAAGTATACTTACCACTGCTGGACGGGCTTCCTCGACAAATGAGAGCAGAGGAATGTTAGACCTTAGTCACCACGCTGGCCTAATATGGGTTGGTAGACTTCACATTCCATCGAAGTTCTTATACAGAACAAAGGTAGGTATGCTGGATGCCTCACGGTTTTGATACAACAAACATAACTTAGAAAATTCAGAGGTGTATGCTCATGTGTATAGTTTCGGACCTGAACCTTTGGGTCATACAAAAGATATATATTTTCAATCCTAGAAAAGATCCTAGTAGGAGCAGTCTTCACGTATCCATGTTTCTTATTACTATCAGCTGACCCGCCTGCGTTGCTCCCACTTTCATAAAAAAATGACTTCCCTATTCTTGACAAAATCCAAAGTAAATGAGTGTAAAACATGAGAAGAGTTTTTTTTGGTTAGTTTGTAATCACTCCACAATTATAAGCTTGATTCGCTTCATCTCTGCGGAATAATCGCTTCATTCGCCAAAACTCTTATCGATATGAAAGCGATCACAAAAAAATATAGACTACGCTCTCAGTTAGATAAAAAAGTGTACATTCGACTTATAAACGATTTCAATAAAGAAGATTCTCAATGGAGTATGAAGTGAAAAATTGAAACTCGTTAACGAAAAACAGTAAAAACGCGTTGGATTATTCGTAGGATTTTTTAATACTATAATAAGCTGTATCTAGAGCTTAGTTCTAAGCTCTTTCTTAGCTCTACTTCGCATACGAGGATCCTACCACCTAGTATATAGTAATTAATGTATTTATAAAAAAATAAGAAATTAATGTATTTATTACGTTCAAAATCTCAACATCGATTAAAAATAGATTTGTAATTTCCGGGGTTAAATATGTAGTGGAGGTCTTTTTGGGGTCTTTAAAGTTAAGAGTTTAACTCTATTTCATTTATTAATATTCACTGACATTGTACAAAAATCATTATAATTGCTATACGTTTATTTCCTATTACCCAGATTTAGTCGAAAAATAAAATAAAACAACTTAGGGAAGTACCATGACCCAAGTTTTTATCTAATCCGATTTAAAATATCTATTCCAACTTACCACATTCTTCATAGACACTTTAACGTTATTCATAAGAACGAACCCGTTATGTGGCAATTTTACACGCCACAAAAACATGAACGCTAAGGAAATTTCTCTGTGCGCGGAGTTTTTACTTTTTGCTCGATTCACGGTTGAATCGCGTTCCGTGATATTGGCAGGAAACTATTACTTAATGCGAATGATATAGTGTTGTCTTGCTCTCGGAAGGTTAACTGAATAGTGGCAGTTAGACTTTCCTCGCCTCGCTACAGCTCCGTTCGCACAACTTTCCGATATCATTGTGTTGTGACACGTGAGAACAGTTTTTTAATTAAGTTTTTAATAGTCATCATATCATTTACAAATGTCGATACGTTGAAGGTACAGCTAATATGGCAGTCAGTTTTGTCAACAGCGTAAATGGGCTTGCTACAATGATGGAATACCACCGTCTCACAGGAAACCATCCGGCAGTTCATGAAAATGAACAGCATGCGCTATTTCGATCGCGCCGCCCACCATCCGAATCCGCTCGTCCGACGAGCCTCAATATACACTCCCTTTGACCGTGCAAAGTGGAGACGTCCGCGTAGCGTCCTCACTGACCCAGACGATGCGACCACTCTGGCCATCCGAAGGAGAGAGGAATTCATGAAAAAACACTTCACAAAACCGACTTACCGTCCTCGCCGCCGAGGACCGCGCCGCGTTCCCCGCAACGCCCCCGACCCTAGTACCGGCCCGCGAGCCGATGTTAATAATGATGGTAATCATTAAGTAGATTTTAAAAAGTCCCCTAAACCACTAATCGCAGATGTCTCTGCCCTCTCCGGTGACCGTCCTGAGCCGAGGTTCGTACCCCAAAGGGGGTGCCCTCAGCGGTGGTCACCTAGTCAAGGGCTGAGAGCGCCTAAAAGCGCTCGCCCGAAAGTCCGGTGAAGCTGTATACAGCCGACTCTCGCCAGGCTTACAGCATTAGCAGCGCAAAAAAAAAAAAAAAAAAAACTCACAGGAAACCGACCAGCAGGTTGCTGTTGCGTTTCTTACTCTGAAAGATTTCCTCTGAAAAACAGAAAACCTTAAAAACCCTTCCTAATTCCTATTTCTTTCCTTTAAGGTCGGTCACATATTTCTTATGGTATGGTGGGTGTTTAATGGTCAAACATTTCCTGGGGACTTGTTTGAATGCCGGCTTTGATATCTATAAAAAAAGGAATAAAAAAGATAAGAAGTATATTTTTTATAAAAACTAATGATTTCTATTTTCTCCCATTAAATTTTGACCAACCATGTAACAAGCCTGACTGGTCTATAGAAACAAAAATAGCACAGTAATGAAGTTAACGGTAAAAACCATCAAGAATATCCAAATAAAAGTACCACGAAACTATTTAAGGCACTGTTATATTATAATCGAAGGCATAATAAACAAAATCACTATAGTTTATTTCGTTTTTCTGCTTTCATTCAATTGTAACTGCTATCATTCTGCTTCTATTTAGAGTGTTCTCACAAAAAATGATCATAAACTAGATCCTTTTTCGTAAGTTGCATATGGATTATGACAGTCTTAACGTATTCATCAAATTCACGTAGATTCGAGAAGCATACATCATCGGAAGATTAAATTATTATTCTCGCTGTCGGATTACATGACGTCACGTCGCATCGCCCCGCAAACGCGTTTTCTGTCATATCGTCGAACCTGCGGGCTATAAATTCTCTCCGTGTAAATGGTGCTGAAACCGCACTAGTGTGGACAACGTCTTACATCGTCAAAACATGAAGAACCGGTAATTCATTCATATTTTATGAAAAAGTCTTTCACGCTCTTTTCTTTATCTATCGCAATCATTTTTTTGTTTTTTCTCACGAGTTGACGATAATGCGATGTGTCATGTAATCGTGGATACATCGGGTAATACTTATACTACTTGAAATACAAACAAACTCAGTATAGATACGGGTTCCTAATATATTTTTACAATGTTTTCCTGTTTACATCAGTTATTGGATTTCGCCTTTACGTAAGTGAGGCACTTACCTATTGATTGGTCCTTTTATGGAACAGAGACTGGCAAGTGGGTCTACAGTAAGAGTGAGTGAGTGAGTGGACCCTACAGTAAGATCTACAGTGAGTCTTGTGTCGTGGGTATCAGGAACTACGAGAGACTTTCGGTCTCACAACACCCAGACCCCAAAGCAAATATTTGTGGATCACGCAAACATTTGTCTCGGTGTGAGGATCGAACCCGCGGCCTCTCGCTTCACAGCCGGTAACTCGCCCACTGCGCCACGGAGGCTGTCAAATTACGGATATTGTATGAAAGACTCGTTTAAAAGTTGATAATACTTCGATTAATCGGAAATCGATCTCTCAATGGCCCATTCAATCAAAGAATAATCCTGTTATGTTCGATTGGAATAGATTCAAGATCAGTTTTTAATAGATAGAAAGGACAACTCACAGCTTTACATTCGCCTCTGTAATTATAATTATAGTCTTTTGTAATTTTATGGAATCAAAGTAGATAGATACCAATCAGTTATCATATTGATGATTAATGTTAATCGATTACAGCTCAACAATTAACATGTTTAATTGTTTTATTAAGGTTACAGCCAATTTTATTATAAGCTCTCGCCTGTAAACCCGAAAGGATAGGCTGTGGTGCTCCTCGTTCTGCACTCAAGTTTCGCCAAGCTTATTTCCGTCCCATAATGAGACAGGGCGAGCCTGTCGCCTTACCGGAAATAAATTACTAGTACGTGATTTTTAGAATCCGAAACTGATTAATCGGCCTGGGATTTGAAACCAAGACTCCACGGTTTCTCTGATTCGATTCGATGTTTGGGGCAAGCTTATTTAAGGACTAAAAATCACCTCATGGTTATTATCGGTGAACAGTGCAACCTTTTCCTTTAATCCATACTACCGGTTAAATAATGGTAAAAGAGAGCAATATCGCGCCGATATTAAAAATAAACCATTCTAAATAAATAAATAGACTTTATAAAATTGAGATATAATCCCTAAAATACTGCACTAATTTATATTTTCTTATTCTTTGAGCATCGATAGACCGGTCCGGCAGCGTATCTAATCCTGTGCTTACAACAGTGTTGCCCGCTGGTATCGATTTATGCAATTTCCCAGAGGAAGCAGTGTAGATCACAATTCACAACGCTATTTCTATTTAACAGTTACGTTTATTTTCAATTTTATTATAAGGCAGAGCTAAAAACTATCACTGTTATTTTTTTAACAGGCCGGCAAACGAGCAAATTGGTCACCTGGTGGTAAGTGATCTCCACTGTTCATATACGCCCACAGTAGCAGAATCATGGGCGATTGGCCGACCTTGAGAGCAAGGGATAATTACGGAATTGGGAACGGGAGGAGGATTGGTGGATATCTCACCCACACTGTGACAAGCAGCACTCAGCAGCAAGCCGCTACTTTCAGCCGGTTTTCTGTGAGACAGTGGTAACTACCCGGTCGAACCGGTTCATTCGTGCCGTAAACAAAACTGTATATATGGCCCTACCGCTCAAACACTTTAGAACTATATTTTTATTAGTTTTTTAAAGTGTTTCGATTATCGAAATCAATTTAAACATCGACACATTCTATACGCCCGTACATTTAGACTAAGTTTCATATGTATAATTTGAGTAAGATATTTCGATCTAATTAAGCTTATTTTCACACTGTTTTGTAATATAAACAGTTACCTTATTCGTATGTTCATAGTACATAACCAAGACATCTAAAAACTTAACATCTTATATCATGGAGTGATCAGTGATGAGTCAATGGCCATACAGTCCATTGTAATTCAATATTCTGTGTGGTGTTGCTTCTGGTTATGGACACGCGTCGCGTTTACCATCAGGCGAGCGATTTACTCGTCTCATTCAAACAAACAAAAAATACAATTAAAAATGCAAGTTTTCGATATCAGATCTCATTCATTTGATGGAGTAGAATCGTGCGGTGGTGCGGTCGCGACGGTGCATCGCGCACAATATGTCCGTGCAGCGCGGCGGCATGCACCGACCGTCGCGTCGACCGACCCGATCGTCCGCGACTTACTTCCCGTTTTAGAACTTGTTGTGCAATCACAATTAACTACACACATAGCGCTGCTATATCTGCCATCTACCATTTAATTATCATTATATTGAATTTAGTCTATTTACACTCTACCACGGAATACCTAATAGTTAAAACCATATAATATCTGTTCTAACATAAACTGGCATAATATAATAATACGTGTCATTCTAAATTTACTCAATATGTAAACAAGCGTTTACATTGAATCTACATGTAAACTAGATCATTTTCAGGGATATTATGGTACCAATAGAAACGCGTGTCTACTATTAGATAAGAGTCCCACTGCCGACTAGAAAACAAGAGACAGTCGACTGTTTTCTTGTCAAAGTAACGTATAATAATATGATAGCCTCCGTGGCACAGCGAGCGAGTAGCCGGCTGTGAAACAAGAGGCCGTGAGTTCACCGTGCCGTTGCAGTACTATAACTAAGTAAGTAATTTGTGACGCGTGACTTTCAATCTGCATTCTTATTGGTTTATTTCTGAAGACGATGGATCGACCAAATCTAAGATCGTTTATTGAAATCTGCCGTAAAACTCAAGTAATATGCCATAAAAACCTTAAGTTTTGGAACGAGAGCACGGCGAACTGGAAACCACAGAACAACTAGAAACTATCTGAGAAATGATCACGGGCTTGATTCTTGTAGCTAAATATTAAGAATTCTTGACAATCGTAAATTCCCATAGAGTCCGGATGCTATTCGACTATGGTCCTTCATATCTTGTGATGCGTGGCACAGAGTATCTTAATGTACCACTTGGATTATATTAACATTGCTGGAAGTATTGTTTATTTATTCATTGCTAGATTCTCAACGACACTGCATTTATCAGATAAACTGCAAAATTATGCCACGTAGCACTGAGACAAGACAATATTGCGGCTTGCAATTGATAATCTTACTGAAGGTCAAATCTTAAATCTCCAAATAAAGGGATCATCAGATAAAATATCTACATCTATAACAAGCAGACTCGGCCACGCATTGCTGTGGCTAAGGTATAGGTACGTCAAATTATATTATAGTAAACTATGAAATACACTATGTGCCATCTATTGAATACTTACTCAATCCAGCCAATAAATTACCTTTCACCGCCATCTGAACTTATGAATCTTATGGAACTAACAAATAATAATAACAAATAATTTGCAATAAAAAAATATTGCAACTTTCAATTGAGATATAAGCTATCCTATCTCTCAAGTTGGATCAAACTGCACACATTTTGCAAACTTTGATTTAAATCGGTTCAGTAGTTTAGGAGTTCATCGCGGACAAACAACATGACACAAGATTTTTATATATAAAGATTTATATCAGATAAAATCTAAAACGGCATAATACAAAATAGACTCTCTGTCCTAAACGAAAAATATTGTTTAATGAGTTTTATGACAGACAATATTTATTCTGACATTGAAAAACAAAAAAAGAAAGGTTTAACTATAGAAAACGCAAAAATAAAATGATCTGAAAATAATCCGTATTGCAAACTATTCTGTACATTGAAATATAAATCAAATAAGAATATATTCATATTACCATAATCGTATTAAATTCGGCGGATTCGTTTTCTGTAACTTATCTTGACCTAGAAAACTGGTTGTGGAATGGGCACAAACGTAAAAGATCTTATCAAAAATGGAACTCAGGTAAATTTAATTCACTACTTTATAAGGAAATATGTAATTGTAAGCTAGAAGATAATAAAGTTATATTATCTTTAATGACGAGAGGAGCAGATCACTTGTGCGTAAGCGTCTCGTCTTCTCGCCTGTTCATAAAAAGTAAGTCCAATCACATTAATAAGAAAAGTATTTCCTAGCATTCGATTAGAGATTAGACTGCGCTCGTCATCCCGAGATTTAAGATGTTAATTCTCATAATGCCCAGTAATTTCACTGGCTCCAATGTCCTTCAAACCGGACTACAACAGTGCACTGCACACTTGCACTGCTTTCGTTATAAAAGTGTTGTGTCGTGTTGTTTCTGTATATGGGCAAGACGCTTTCAAACAAATAAAAAATAAATATTGCATTGATATTACACACCCAACAGTCACACAAACTTCTGGCGCCACATTAGGTTAACGAGTATTGTGGGTATCAAGATCTACGAGGGACTTGTAGTTCCACAATGACCCAAACCCAGACCCGATACAAATATTTGTGGATCGCACAAATATTTGTCTTGATGCGGGAATCGAACGGCCTCTCGCTTCGTAGCCAGCTGCGCCCACTGCGCCACGGGAGGCTGTGATATTAACAATTTGGTTTAGTTTGCAATCATTAAAGCCGTCTTTATATTAGGGTTAATATATAACTTGCAACGCCTGCGCCGTGCACCATTGACCATACGTGTCGTGCGTTCATTATGGGAATAAGTTAGCCATTCATCACGTCAGGGACGAAAATAACTTGATGGTACATCGTCGATTCCTTTACACAGCTTTTGCGTGATTAATTACTAATGAAGGACTCCGCCCTTGCATTGAAATGACACTCATAATAATAAAATCAATAAGTGTGAATGTTGGGGTTTTTAAATTTAGCAAATTAATTCAGTTTCAAGTGTTTTTTGTTTTATTATTAAGTAAGAAATTAGATGACACCCTTAAATATAATATTAATTATTATATATATTTTTTTTACAAATGTTAATTTATGAATGTAAAAAAAACCTTTTGAAATAAAGACTACTGTACATAATACAATTTTAGACATTTTTATTTACATGCCCATACAAATACAAAAATAGCGTAAAAATTACTTTGGGTTACAAGAACATTCCGAGAAACCTGATGACCCGCTATACAAATATAGTTGTGCTAAGAGGTAGGCAGAGGTGTAATCAGGATCAGGGTGTTTCGCTGAGCGTATTTCCGTCCCATGATGTGATAAGGAGCGAGTCTATAGCCATACCGGGCACAATTCTAGACTCCGGGTCGAAACTAAGCATTTTATAATAGAAAAAAACAATATCATTTGAACCGGGAATGGAACCCAACACCAGTCAATCAGTACAGCAGTCGTACCGTGTACGCAATACAACTACGCTACCAAGGCAGTTTTAATTGTTGCTATTTCAGATGAATTTACTAGTGAATCAACTTATCGATTCACATAAATGCTACAGCAAACATTTATAATCTATAGATAGAATAGAATATATATAGATATGATAGTATAAAAAAGCGTATTAAAAAGATGCGACGTAATACTTATACAACAAAGAATGTAGAAATCTATAAAAATTAAAATGAAATACTGTTCGTTGGTAACGGCATCATTTGAAAGCGACTGGCCCGATTTGGCTATTTTTTTAGAAACACATAATAATCCAAATAAGGTGCGTATCGAAATAAAAATTGGAAAGTTTACCTCATTTTTTTTTAAATTTATGAAAAACTGAAAATGATTTTTCTATTCTATTTTGTATGAACCTAAGACATGATTATATTATGATGATTATACGTAATTCTTTTTTATTTTGTTTGTTATTGTGCTAAAAAAATGAAATTAGGAAGTTTTGAACGATTGAGATCACAATATTCATAACAATTTTTTTTGTCGAGACTTTGGTAAAGCTATATAATGTCACCATGCTATGATCCACGGGAGCGGAACAGTAACATGTAAACGGAAAAACCGCAAGGGATAGCTAGTAACAAATAAAATACAATAAAATCGCTGTCGCTGCGCTGCATATCGGTCGCGCGAATCCATTGATTCGGTAGAATTTATATGGCGCAAATCACCAAGGTCTTAAGCATAGGATGCAGTCTAAAACATTGTTTCGTGTTCGAGTTTTGACATCAGCCTTGATCGTCATCGTTACCACTGTCTCACAGAGACCCGACGTAAAGTAGCGGCTTGCTGCTAAGTTTCGAACGGTGAGTGTGATATTCGGAGGCCCAAATCCCCCTACCTTTCCCAATCCCTTAATTATCTCTTCCCTTTAAGGGATCTCTTTAAGGTCGGCAACGCGCCTATGATTCTTCTGGTATTGTGTGTACATGGGCGGTGATCACTTATCATCAAGTGACCGACTTGCTCGTTTGCCGGTCTATGCTACAAAAAAAAAGAAATCTTTATTTCATCATCATAGACATATATAGTAACTTATGCAAGTGAAACATCATAATGAGTATACAAAAATTAATATTATTACACCCCTATATAAAGTATACCTCGGCACTAAACCCCACATGGGAGTCAATTACATAAAACTTAAATCCATCAGCAAACCAAACGAAAATACCTTTACCAAATATAATCAATGTCTTTAATGGTCTTTCATAATTACACATTATAAGAAGCTTCATATTGTTCAATCGTATATTGCATTAACGTAATTGCAGTATTTATATTAAATGAAAGTTATCTGATGAATAAAACATGACTAAAATTAAGATCTTAATAATCGTTACTAATTATAATTAATAAAATGTAGCTTGCAAACTGGCAGGACTTTGACCCCACCTTGACTTTACACAAACATTAATTGTGCTCCACGTACAGGTCTGAGACTTAGAATTAAGCCCTGGTCCCAGGACCTGTCGTTTCCAAATTTCCATTCGGCCTCTATTCGAAGTTTACTTTCGACGAAAATACAATCTGATACAAAAGGACAGACAGGTCATTGAAGTCGTTTCTACCGGTAGAGCGCAGTGCTGGAATTTACGAAACGACCCAATCCACACAGAAGAAAATGTACCTGACCCTCAAATACCATCGGATAAATTTATAGGTATTAAAGTATTATTTTTTTATTTGATTGAATGATTCGCGTGAAGGTAAGCGCCACGCCAGCCCATAAACAGATGCAACACCACACAGAATTTTGAATTATAAAGCGCAGCATGGCACTGAACTGCGCTCGTCACCCCGACACATAAGATGTTAAGTCTCATAATGCCTAGTAATTTAAATTAAAAATAAATATGTGTTTCTATGTATATCAAGCAAGTTGTACATCATGATTTCTTACGTTTACGCGAATGTTACTCATTGAAATAAAACTAATTTAAACGGACTTTATCGTGGTCACGGGGGGGTCCCCCCCGTGACCGCTAAAAAGTCTTCGAAACGTCGGGATCAAAATTAATTAAAAACCGCGATAAAATCCGTTTAAATTAGATTTATTTCAATAAGTTGTACATCTCTACATTGTACCGTTGTGATGCAACTTGTTGTGAAAGCTGATACCTATGGAATTGGGTTAACGTTGCGCGCGGGCCGCTCGCGCTCACGCTGCCTACACTACACTGCTATAATATTAACTGTTTCGACCACGTCTCTCGCTAGAATTCCTTGTAAACACAACATTTGTGACGTAATTATAATTTCCTGTTATCAGGTTGTAGCCGGGAGAACGTATAAGCATGTATGCGGTAAAAAACCCGTCATTATGACGGGACTTACTTCGCTGCAAGTCACGTTACGGGACTATCCAAAGTTAATTAAGCCGCGTTTACACTGGTTACTGTAACGGCTTGGTTTGTTACAGCTCGCTAGTATGGACGGTGTGTTTAAATACTTTGTTGGCCAGTATAGGAATAGTGAATAATGATTTTTTCTCACCCGTGACAGGTGACCTGTCATTAATTTATCTATCATTATATATTTTTTTTTTTTTACTAGCCCTGTATTATACATGTCCCACTGCTGGGCACGGGCCTCCTCTACTGAATGAGAGGGGTTAGGCCTTAGTCCACCACGCTGGCCTAATGCGGGTTGGTAGACTTCACATACCTTCGAAAAATCTTTCGAGTTCTCAGGTATGCAGGTTTCCTCACGATGTTTCCTTCACCGTTAAAGCAAGCGATAATTAACAATTAATATACACGTAACTTAGAAAAGTCAGAGGTGTATGCTCTTGGGGCTGGTTTCGAACCTGCGACTTTCGTCTCGACAGTCCATACCACTCCCCGCTGAGCTATCGCTTGCCATCATTATATATCAGACCATTTTTTGAATTAAGTATTTTTAACCCCCGATAAGAGGGGTGTTATAAGTTTGATATGTGCGTGCGTGCGGAAACATAGCGCATAAAGCTGTAAATGACGGTATTTAATGCGGTTTCATTTGTTTTAAAGATAATTTAGTTGAGATAGTTCTTGGCTATGTCTATAGTAAAACGGTGTGGCCGTTTAAGTTCCAAACATTTTTCAGATTGACGTCGGGGAGTTTATGGCGTTTTATAAATAATGAATATTTACTTGGAGATTGATTTTTTTTTATTTGTTAGACTTTGCTGTGATAAAGGAAAAAGTTCTTAACATCGTTAATGGAAATGCAAAAAACAACTTTAAATGTTCTACCGTAAAGTTCACGTATTGGCGTTTTAGTATTTTTACCTTTCCAGTGACGATATATATCAATGGGTATAGATAGCATAAAATAGTACAGTACATTTCTTTAGGAAAACGTAGACCTATATTCTTATATCTGCTACCTGCCATTCCGGTCGCGTGGCATTTGGCAATGACCATTTTTTTATTTAACCTCCAAAATGTATGACGGCAAGGTCAAGTTGTATTTTGCGTGTATGCTCCTATACAATCAATTTAAAATATACTTTTAAATATCTAAGTTGCAGTGCTTATGCCTATAAACTACTAAATTAGGAAGTCTTTGTGAAAATATGCTAATTTTGAGTAATGTTGCAAACCTTAATAGTCAAAAAGATACAAAAATACTGTTTTCGCGTCGAGTCCCCTAAATTATGGATATAGTCTGTTTTGTATAATGTTATGCTGCTACGTTATACAATAAATAACTAGGTCATATATTATATTATCATATATTATATTTTTTATGCATCAGAGGCCAGCAACGAACAAATGGCTTACCTGTGATGGTAAGTGATCTCCATGGCTCATAAATATACCCAATACCTGTGGAATCATGTGTTGCTGATGCGACGGGGCGAAGAAGGGAGGGGGATTCCGGCTACTACTTCACGTCGTTTTTATGTCAGTGGTAACAATCCGGTCGAGCCCATTTATGTAAACAAAACTCTATAGAGTGACTCTTTCACTTTTAAACATAAATGGTAATATATTCCAATTTCCTAACCATATGCATAACAGATAAAATATTAAGGTGACTCGATACGTTAAGCATTTTTGTTATATCTGTTCGAAGGTCGATAATCTGCGCTCTATTATAGCCTCGCGTCGGGTCAGCCTCTATTGTGAACATATACGATCATAAATCACGTTTAGGCACCAGACATTGTGCGGTTATGACTTGCAATTTGAGTATATGTCGGATATTAAGGCTTTTTATTACATGTCTGTGCCTAAAACTAGGAAACATGGACTTCGTTGCTGGCATTTCAAGCAATAAACTTTGTATAGATTTTTTTTTTATTGAACGACGAGACGAGCAAGACGCTTGTAAGCGCCACGCCTGCCCATAAACAGAAGCAACACCACACAAAACTTTGAATTACAAAGCACTGCATAGCACTGAACTGCGCTCGTCACCCCGAGACAAGATGTTAAGTCTCAAAATGCCCAGTAATTTCACTGGCTTCAATGCAATGTGTAATGTATGTTTCATTTACCCTCAATCACTTTTTGCTCATGGTGTAAACAGTCCTAATTTTGCTATACAGCTAAAATCATCAATAAACTTTTTACACAAACGTCATAAGAACAATCGATTGAATCAATCATCAGCTCATAACGATTTGATGTAACCGCAGCCCACTGATTTAATACTTCGAAAACAAAACCACCTAAAATCATTGGACTTTGTATTTGGATTACGCTAAACTATTGTAGAGTAGTAATTTTTCCAGATATTATAATTGTGCAGCACCACAATTGAGCTACGGTATTACATGATTAGTCAAAGGTCCACGGGACTGCACGTTGCAACCGCATTGTGGTTGTTATCGCGGTTGTACCCACCTATAATCATGGTGCTGCCACACCGATGTTATAAAATGTTTACAAACATTATTAAACATTTTTTAACATTTTATCACAATGTTAAATAATGTTTTCATGTTATAATGTTAGTAAACATTTCTTAACAATTTGTAACATTTTCTAACATTTTTAACATTTGTTTGTAAACATGTATCCAGGCGATGTCATGTTTTCAATGTTATAAAATGTTAGAAAATGTTATAAAATGTTTGCAAACATTTTCCGTCGGTGTGGGAGCACTTAAAACATCTAACAATTCCTAACAAAATGTAACAATTCCTAACATTTGTTAGTAAATGTTTAATGTTAGAAAATATTTGTAAACATTTTATAACATCGGTGTGGCAGCACCATCAGACGCTAAAGCTTCATAATAACCTGTCGATCGGTCAAATTATCATGAATAGTATAGGGATAACTCCTTGAGCCAGGTTTTTTTTTTTAGTGCCTTGATAGGCAGACAAGCAAGCGGCCCGCCTGATGGTAAGCGGTCACCGCCGCTCATGGACATCGGCAATGCCAGGGGCACAGCCAAGCCGCTGCCTACGAGCGGCTTTAGACTTGGAGAGTCTTGAAAAATAGGTAGTTAAAAGTAAGTCCTGAAAAATATGACATGAAACGACACTTTATTAATAAATGTGTTTAAAAAATCTAAGATTTTATATTATAACTTACGGAAAAAATACATTGGTCAAAATAGTAATTTGGACATTTTTATTAGCTTGTTTGATAATGCATCGCCTGCCCATAAACAGAAGTAACACCACACATAACTGAATTAAAAAGTACTGCATGGCACTGGACTGCGCTCGTTATCCCGAGACATTTAATCTTCATAATTTCACTGGCCTTAATGTTATTCAAACTGAATCACAACAGTGCTTACATTGCTGTTTGACGGCAGGAATAGACAAAGCGGTGGTATCAACCCAGACGGCCGCGACCTCTCGCATACCAGGAACCTACGAAAGGGGCCTGCACTATTTCTTACATTATACACAACAATATAATGATCACAAGTAATTAGACTTATAAGAATCTACCACAAACAATAGTGTCTAACATAATTTTCACACGTAATATAAGCAACAACTTAGCGGAAACTAAGCTAGTTTACTGAGTTAGTTCCTCAGGAAGTTCTGTGGTTAATGAACTCGACACTCGTCCGTGCAACGAACGGTGACCAGAGAAACTCTACTGTAAAAGAAAAAAAACAGCGAAGCGAAGTCGGAGTGGGACCCGGGCACCGTGAATTCCGCATTAACTATCCACACATTAAAATTTTTGTTTCTTTTTATTTAATAAAATATTTTCCATATTTTTTAGAGAATATAATAACACTCTGTGATAATATTAGCCAGCTAATCACGGCATAGTCCTGTTTAAATATAGGATAAACAGACTAGTTCAATGTGTGTGTTGTTGTTTCAATTTGAAGGACATTGAAGCCAGTGAAATTACTGAGCATTATGAGACTTAACGACTAATATCGCGGGATGACGAACGTAGTGTAGTGACTTGAAGTAATTTGTAATTCAAAGTTCTGTGTGGTGTTTGTTACTCCTGTTTGAGAGCAGGCGTGATGCTAACCATAAGGCCATAACGTGTTCGTTCAAGCTAACAAAAACAATGTTCACTCTTAAAACCTACGAGATCGGCATTGTTATTCCGGCCGGCTTGGCTGCGACATGGCTTTGACCCAACAGGATTTGGGTCAAGAGGAATCGATTTATTACTTCAACACTCGCTGCTATTCATATGATCGGTTAAATAATGAAGTAGGTAACTGGTTTAAGTGGTAGACAATTATAGAGCTGCGTCACGAATATCATAAACTCGGACTAAAACAGAAAATTAAAAGAAGGAATTTTATGAGTAATTATAAGTTTTATAAACGGTAGAGCGACTCTAATAGAGCCACACTGTAGCCAGTTTCGTCGACAGCCTGTTGCTTAAATAGGCCGGTTCGACTGGGCTGATACCATCACCTCATAGACAACTAATGTGAAGTGGCAGCTTTGCTGTTGCGTTTCATATAATCAGTGAGACTACTTGAAGCCCAAAAATTTCCGATTTCCACATTCCTTCCCGAAGTTCCGATGACTCTCCCAGCATTGTGTTGTAACATATATTTCATATCTGCCAATCGTTTTATTCCAAGGTTTTAAACTTGTCTAAACTTACATTTAATATAAAAATATTCGTTTCGAACAATAACGCGAAAGTGATCTAATGCTAAGTTAAATTAAGTAAGTCAAGGTGAACCGGTATGATAACTGTACAGAAACTATTATTACTCTTATATTCACCTGTTCAATTACTTGAAAACTAATTTAAATCTATGTACGTCATAGTTAACACTAATATTGAGCCGTAGGTACATACGATTCCAATTTATTGAACTTATTATTCATGTAACTGTGATCCAAATATACACATATTATTACTACGGATATACTTTATACACATAATAATAATATTTATAATACTTTTCCATTTAAATTAGTTGCGCTAAAATTTATTACGAAATAAAATTACGGAGACCAGTGTCTATGATCGCTATGCTAGATAAAGCTTCTTTTTAAAATCTTAATGTTTGTAACAATGTATCGTAGAGTTAAATAATGCACTGCGTTCGTCACTCTGAGACATACGATGTTAGGTCTCAAAATGTGTAATACTGACTTTGCTGTTAGCATCTAAGAAACTATAATAAGTCTGGTTTACACACACTATAAGAAATTTACCTGATTACATGGTACCTAACTTATAATGTTCAATGCTTAGCAATTTATTTAGGTACGTTTTATATCATGAAAATAACAATGTAAATTACAGCTTGATAGTAGCTAACACACCCATAATTCATGTTGTATGTTTTCGGCGACAGAGATCACTCACCATCAGGTGAACCACTTGCTCGTTGATAAAGTAGGAAGTAATTATGTATTATTCATCTGTACGATTATGTAATGTTAAAGCGTCACTAATTATATCATAATGGTACATAATGAAGTATTTCTGTTGCAGCCAGAGTCGAGAAATACATACGTTAAAAAAGAACAAATTGTTTTTACATATTACACGATCGTTCAGGATGCATATTTTGATTTACGTTTTTGTTCCGTGCTGCCATCACAACAGCAACTTGTTTAACATTGAAGACCAGATTTCCTTAAACCGTTTTCCTTGATCGTGAGAATACAGTCCATAAATCTTCAAGAACGACTCTACAATCATAATTCGATCATTTTAATACTTTTATGGAGGTTTAACGAGGGGAAACTATCTACAAATGATGCATACTGTGATTAGACTGCTAAAACGCTTTATTTTCATTCTCAACATCATGTTGTTATAGTTAAGGCATGCTAATGTCTTTACTATGTAATTTACAGAATCGAAATTGATATTGTTTTAGGAATAGGAAAGTAAAATTATTATAAACATTTTAAAATTGCGAATAGTTATAATTATTACCTAAGCGTGTGTGTGGATTTCACCGAGTCATTTTAAGTTATTGTAACAAGTAACGGTTAATGACATCAAACGGAACAATCTTTAGATGACGTGAACCATGTGTAATCCACTTATTTTAATTTATAAATCAAAGTATTTTGATTTAAGTATGTACCTATATCAATGTACTGTATCAATTCTCTTTTTAAGACATGTTAAATGAACAAAACAATAGATAGGAGCGCCGATATTTATTTCTCGGATCAAATAATACTGATAATGTAGACCCAGGGGTGTATTTATTATCTGCAATGGCAACTGGTAATTCTTGGTAACGAAGGAGTACAGCTTGGCAAAAAAGAGTATGACGCGGTGAAAATAGGAACTAAAAAAAATATATTGTGGCAACTCTATTAAAAATGTCATTGCTGTCAAATAGCCAGTACTCTCTGTGTCATTGTTGTTTGCGCCAACTAGTTTTATACAAAATTCTATAAATTCTCGTACGGTTGTTGCTTGTTTTGTTATTTAAAATAAACAAAACGATTCGTTGTAGTGGTAGAGCCGTGATATATCAAGTTTTTTACGATGTTTGGCTGAATCTCAAGCGGAACAAGTTTTGTCTCAAATTAACAATGTTTAGCAGAGAACAGCCGATATGACAGGTATTTATGCAAATTATTTACATCTAACAAGTTAAATTATACATTTTGCACTAGTTTAAATTACCTGTAACATACAATTTAAGAGATTTTTGTGTTTTGTTTACAAAAGTGTAACTGAGGTTATGTTTACGTGTTTTATATAAGCTGACTCAATATTTTTGATCCTTTGTAATACTGAACATTTGTTTTTGTATTCTTATGTATGTTTGGTATTTTTTTAGGTAAATCAGTCAACACCACAAGATTTTTTTTTGATGAAGGTGAAAAAAATAAAGGCGTTTTTTCTACATCTGGTAAAAATAGGAAAAGTCGACCAAAGAAAGATCTCTATAATTTTGATCTATGCGCAATAAGATAAAAGGTTCATTTCTTCTATACTGTAAAAAAACGGGTACATATGTAATATATTTTATATTATTCCTACTTCCTACAATAAAAAACAAATATAAATACAGTATTATGTAATAAATGAATACTTTCTTTTTTCTCAGGTGCCTACAATACGAAACTTATTACCTGTAGTTAAAGAAAAACTGGTATTTAATGGAAGTCGTGGACATCTAAGAAAGATATTACATTCTCTGGGTTTCTCATATAAAAAATGTATAACAGTCTGAGCGGCATTAACATAGTCGCAAAGAGGGAACAACATTAAAAAAAATATAATGCATAATAGGAATTTACCAATAGAACTCCAAAAAAATATTTATTCGGATGAGAGCTATCGCGAGATAATCACAAAATGATTGCCTCTGTCAACGTAAGCTCCATTGACATAAAGGTAGATCTAGTTCATAATTAGATTTTCATAATGTTATTAAGTTGAACTCATAATCAATAATATTTCATTCCAACAGATGTCAGCTGGACAAGCATTCCACGCGATTAGTGCTAAAACTGGAAAAGCTCATGCAAACATGCTATTAAAATTGTAAATGAATGACCATGTATGACGACATAGAAAAATTGGTCACTAACCTCAGAGATAGCAGTAGCGATACAGATACGTATTCGGGTGATTCAGATGATTCTGTTGTTGCAGGATCGTCTAGTCAAGACTCAATAGACTTTTCTGGGATAGAATATCTAGACGAAAGTCTTTTGGAATCTGATTGAATTAAAATGTTAATTTGTTTTATTTGAATAAATTCAAAGTACTCCTATAATTTAAAGGTTTAATTTTCCTTTTTATCCTATTAAAACTACAATGGTATTTTATTTAAATTATCAAACCTGTTCGAATCTCCCCCCAGTAAGGAAGATTATAATTTGAATTATAAAAACAAAAAAATCTGTGAGGGTTCATAATATTATGTTGCCACTATGGATGCCCTCTGTTCCATCTGAGGGATTAAGACTCGATATACTCCGAAACTAAATTTCAAGTGTCAAAGACTTTGTGTAAAAAATATATAGAAATTGTGTAAGTAATGAATATCTTTTTTCGTAATATATATTACTAGCTTTCGCCTGCGTGATAAAATTGTTCCAGGATAATTTTCTCGCTATATATTTTTCCGGGATGAAATATAGCCTATAAGCTTACAAAGAATCATTCCCTTTATAATATCAGTGTAGATAAATCTCATATACAAATATATTTTTTATCTGACACTATTTTATCCTCCAAAAAATAATTTTTAGCTGGCAATTGAAATCACCCCACTAAAGCCTATTAAACAACAATAGATAAAAATAACAAGTATCTAAACATTTTATGTCGTAGTATAACGGGTTGCCATATTAAATCCATAAGCGCCCTCATTAAATCCATACTCTTTTTTGCCAAGCTGTAGATTGCGCAAGCGGCACGGCACGGCGCGGCGGCGCGCGCGCGGTCGGTCATGCGCGCGAGGCCGCCGCGCGACCTCAATTCTCGATAGGTATCTAAATGTCAGGATCAAGGCTGGATCGAGAACAATTCGAGATCACATTAAACAGTTATTCCTATGTAGATTTGTAGGCCATGGTCCTAATTTAATTAATTTTCGACTTAAGCATAGACTATACAATAAACTAGCTGCCGCTCGCGGTTTCAACCGCTTGGATATTACTGCATTACTCTCGTGATCCATGGACCGTAATGTATGTATACGTCCAAAAGTCGGTTTGCTGACAACTTGAAAACAAAACATCGACTATTTACAAATTTGGAATGTTTTTACACAAAATAAACCTTCTAGAAAAAGAAACTCCATATTTATTTTCTAAGAAGCTATAAATTGTAGTGAAAACTGCATCAATATCTGTTGCGCAATTTAGATGAACTGAACAGACAAACAGGCTTGGTTTTATACGATTTATAAATTATGTAACCAATAATAGAGATCTCATTTTAGATACCAATGTAAAAGACTACATTTTTAATGTAGGTACCACATTATATAATGTTTTATAGTCTGAAAGTAAAATTCAAATAAACTAGTAATTAAATCGTCATTGGTGAAGACATTAAATTAAACGTCTATTAAATTGCCCATGACGCCTAACGTAGGTACGTAAACCTTAACACGTATTCAAGAATATTGTCAGGTGATGATTGAAACTAGTTTTCTGATAGCAAAAGACAAACGAGAGAATGGATCATCTAATGCTTGTGATCACCATCGCCTGTGAACACCCATAGTAACTGAGAGATTGTCAGTAAGGGAATAGAGACGGAAAAAAAATTGCGCCTATAGCAACCTCATTTATATTTTTGGAATAGGTGTGTCGAGTAGACGATACTCGTAGAGCACTGCTCTATACTCAATAATTCAATAAAACAATGTATCTTAGTAAAAAAACAGTTACCGTTTATTTTAATTATTCACTGACAAAAGTGGAATGAAAACCAATCTTTCAATACAATTCGGACAAATACAAAATCTGCAAGCCACAACACTTACAAAGTCACACTACAATATAAAAAAAACAGTAACATAATTGTCCTGTTGGCAACATGCAATAACCCGTCAATATAATCAATCATCAAAACACGATAATAGAATATTAGAATTTGCAAACAGTGTAAAGTAAATTACTTTTTTGGATTTTCGACACGAGCAGACTGTTCGCCTGATAGTAAGCGCCATGCTTTTTTTTTTTTTTTTTTTTATAGCAAACGAGCAAGTAGGTCACCTGATGGTAAGTGATCTCCACTGCCCATGTACGCCCATCACCAGAAGAATCATGGGTGCGTTGCCGACCTTAAAGGAAAGGGATAATTAGGGATTGGGAAGGGGAGGGGATTTGGGCTTCCGGATATCTCACTCACCGTACGAAACGCAGCAGCAAGCCGCTACTTTACGTCGGTTTTCTGTGAGACAGTGGTAACGATCCGGTCGAGCCAGCCCATTCATGCTGTAGACAAAACTGTCTACAGCTTGGCTCTACCACTCGTAAAATGCTTGCCCATAAACAACAGCGACACCATACAAAAATTTGAATTTTCAAGAAGGCACTACACTGCCTTGCCGCTCCTTACCCCGATGTTAAGTCTCATAATGGCCAGTAATATCACTGGCTTCAATGACCATACAAAGCATACTGCTACTAGCGTGAAATAAGTTTAATTAATAGTTCCAAAACCGCCTTCAAAATTCGAATTTACCCGTTAAAATTTTATTCCATTAAATATTTTATTGTAACTTTCGATCAGTATATATTTTATTAAAGATTGTAACATAATTCATAAAATAGCGCGTCAATTTATTTACACTGCCTGCAAGTTCTTGTTCTAGAATTAAAAACTCTTCGTGTAATTTTAATGCCTTCACATTTACAAAATGTTTCCCCTGTAATTATGTACCATCGCTTTTATACTCCGCGCATTATAGACATTATGGTGGTTTGCACCCACATATCGTCAATAAAATCTGGGCGATTTTATTATAAAGTTACAATATATGTACATACAAATAAATAACGTTACCGTAAATCTGTCAAATGACAGAAAATTAACAAATGCTCAGCTATATTGTGACGTCAATTCGCAATAGCCATTATGGTGCACGCGTGCGAGGGAGATAGTGAATGTTTCCATTAACACACAGCTTTGGGTATACCAATAATAAAAAATATATTAATTGCGGCCTCATTTTCGAACCAATTTTTATACTGTTTTCACAGTTGGGTTTTTTTCGTATTAATTTGTGTTCCGTTGAAAGTAGTATACAAATTCAAGTAGAGGAATCTACCCTATTACGGAGCAATCATTCCTAGGTTTCAACCCGATAACACCGTATAACAGACAATTTCATTTCGAAATAGATGCAACGACTATCGAGTTAAACAAATAAATATATTGAATTATACCTAAGTAAAACAATGAAAAGCATTTAAACAACTATTTGAGCTGTAAAACGTTTCGACTAAATGCATATTATAATTATACCATAAAATATAACGATATACGCACTCTTGTCTGTAATAACATTCTTAAGGGTAATAAAGAACTAACCTTTCATTAGTTCCAATTACCACGGACATACTGATTGTACTTCATTTATTGTATAATGAAAATAATACGTCAAAACCTCTTTAACGACAGTCTTCATGGAAACATAACTTCAGACCCCTGCTATATGGTTATATTATTATCATCATTACAAAGTATTCTATTTCCTACTGGCTCGAAAACACACGTACATTTATCTACAATAAACACACTCATTTAAAATATATACAGTCCTGACTCAGAAATATATTTAGTTTCAAATAATGTCTGGTTTAATTAAAAATTGCTGTTAGTGCCCAACTTATAAGGCTTCAAATGGGAATCGAAAATACATATACACGATTATTATAGTATTTGCATCAGTTTTTAATTAGACAGAGTTACTGAACTGATAAATTCAACGGACTCTGAATATAAACATGGATTACCAATAACAAAGGACAATTTAATAATGCGACTTTATTTGCGCAGAAAATTTAATATAATTTGTTATGTTCACGCGAATATTACACATTGAAATAAAAGTAATTTATATGGATTTTGTCGTGTTTTATATTTTAATTTTGTGTCCCGTTTCGAAAGGTTTTCAGAGTTCGTAGTCACGGGGTGGAATTACCGCGATAAAATCCGTTTAAATTAGTTTAATTTAAAATTTTAATATTCTTATAAGTTAATTCTATTTTACCCATATTCATTTTTAGCGCTCATAAATTCACATTATTTCAAAAATGCAAATTAACATATTTCTAACCTTCAAACTCTACAATTTTAATATTATTTGTATAAATAAAACCAATCGAAATTCGACCCAAAAACAACCCGAAAAGCTAATGAAAACAAAAATATTTTATTTCTTAAAATTGAATACGATAGTGATGCGTTCTTTTATTATCTTTTGCGGACTCTGCGGAACGTCGCCTGGCTGCGGCGTACACGGCTAGCTTGGACGGTGAAGGGAGACTAGAGTCCCGAGGTCGGACAAGCGATTCCCGGGACTCGGCAGCAGGTAGTGATGCGGAGGTTGGTACGGATGGTAGTTTCCGAACGGTTCCTGTGTCGTACGGAAGGGGTGAACTGCGAGAGGCAGTGGATGCTATCGACCCTGACCCATCCGAATCCTGAAATAAAATTAATATGCTATTAAAATTTTACATTCCTTAGTTTGTTATGGTTTCAAAATTGAGTGTATAAGTTTACACCTATTATACAGTTATTAAATTATGAATTAATAATTATTCTTTTAATTAATATACTTCTGTACAAATACTGTTTAATACAATAATTACACTGACATAAAGGCAACGGAGTCAAAACAAATAAAAATTTACGCAGTTGTGTAAATAGTTAACGAATATTACTTATCGAGGTCAAATCTAAAATTGGCATAAAGCACGATGGTCAAAATGTCTCCAATAACGATAACACGATTATCACTGAAAAACTTTTTTATGTCTGTTAATTAAATAATTATGAAAACAAAGATATAGCTAAACAGGGTTCGAGGATATACAGGGTTATTTTTAAAACACCAGCAACCTCGCAGGGGTAGATTCCTAAGGTTATAAGCTACTACTTTTGTTCTACGACTTTTGATAATTTGATAGATTTTATTTTCATACAAAAATAAGTATTCATTTAATTTCCGTCTTGATTGTTACAACGCGCATCGCAGATCACGTAAACAAATACGCGAAGCGTGGGGAACCGGGCTAGCTCCTTTGAAGGTCAACGCGCCGCACAGCTGAGCGGCGCCTTTGAGTCGCGCGCGCACGCCGCATACTACGAAGAAAAATACGACACAACAAAAACTTGTAAAATCATTTTTTTTTAAATATATTGAGTTATATCCAAACTCGTAGAACAAAAGTTGTTCCGTATGGGGACAGCTATCTACCCCTGCGAGGTTGCTGGTGTTTTAAAATAACCCTGTATATCAATGGATATATATCAAGATATATATCCGATATATATCAAGCTGGGTTTGACGATATATATCAATATTTTTTTTATAATAATATATTGCAATACAAAAATGGTTTAAAAAATTTATGTTATTAAGTAATTTTTAGAGTTTGTTACTGTATTTCTTCTTCCCAAATATAGATGGCGTGGGAGTAGTGTTAAAACATACTCCCTAATGGTAAGTTCTAATCCATAAATGGCAACACTTCTGCCCTAAAAGAAGAGTTTATGGTTTTTAACTGATTTTGCCTTATCCAAAAACGAGTTTTTTATTTTATAATTTTAGTTTATGCATGCAACACATATGCAAACAGTATTCATAAATAATACAATAAAATAATAATATGGCATTCATACAAAATGGATAATATATCAAACTTGATATATATCGGATATATATCATAAATATCCGATATTTTGATATTTATAATAAATATCGGATATTTTCGAATCCTGTAGCTAAAACAAAAACTATATAGACTGCCGCGGTGGTGCAGTTATAATGCGTATGCAGTACGAATGCTGTGCTGAGTTCGATGCCCTTCTCTAATACTTCACATATTTTTGCAATTCTTACGGACAACAATAAACAGACATCATTTCAAAATGTGCCTCGAGGATCTCGGCAGTCCGTTCTATTCCCGCTAAGCTATCGGTAGTGTTATAAAAATATGGATACTTCCGTCCATCTTTGCACATCTTGGTACGTTGTATGTGAGGTTGTAAATATGTAGTTTTAATTCGTGTGATAGTAAATTGTCAGCAGTCATTTACATTTAAGTCGGCAGTGACAAGCACACGCAGTCACTGACTGAGACACTTGCAATACATAGCAAAACGTGCAAAGCTGAACTGATTTTTTTTTATCCGAACACGGCAAAGTGACTGCATTACAACTGATGGTAAGCGTAGTGCAATCCAAAAACTAGCGACCACCAACAAACAATGAGTTTATCGATGGTCACCAGTCATGTCGGCCTGTGTAAATGCTTCTTCCCTCTTTAAATTCTTTTCTTTTTCTTTCTTCTCTTCTTTTCTTCTTTTTAATGATGTATAAATAAGTACATCCTAACCTTTCTAGTATCCCTATGTTCCAGGCGATCGTATCTGGTGTTCCTCGCGGACGGCTTCCTCGGAGGTCGTGGCAGGGCGGAGGGCGGCGGCGGCAGGCTGGAGGACCTGGTCTGCTGCGAGGCTCGTCCCTGCCGCTCCAGCAGCAGGGCCTCCTCCCCGCGGCCAGACCCACCGCCGCCCCCTACCCGCGCACCCACCGTACCCAGACCCGGGAAGCAGCACAAGCCGCGCTGGAATATAGCTTTATGTCAATCTACACACATATTCTTTCTTCCAATGTCAAAATATCTGATAGATGGTACTCAGAAACTCAAAATTGAAAATAAATAATTAATTTTATTTGTCATACTAAAATTCACAATAAGTGATTTATATGGCTATAAATACTGAAGGTATTGGTATTTTTTAATGCTAGTTTAGGGCTAATTTTTTTATAAAAACTATGATTTATATTATGAAAAATATAGTTAATTAACATAAATAGACCTTAATAGATACAGAAAGGCCCACTTGTACAACAATGCTTAACATAGTTAAAAAATTAAACGTGTTTAAAAAACGTCAAATGGTATGAAAAGTTGACATTACTAAACATGTTTAGCGGTTAATTATGCCGGCCGTGCAAGTCGACCTTAAAATGGTAATCTGTGTAATTAGCAAATAATCGAAATTGGAATCGGTACGTTTGCCGTTACCGATTTAATTTCTACCATACTCTGTCGTCACATGTGAACCAAATGTATATGAGACCAGTAAGGGTAAATTATTGAATAAAAAAAGATTCAACATCGATCTACATTTGGTGGAGTTATGGGTGAACCGTGAAGATTAAAAATATGTTATCAGAGGAATCGAAATCTTTCTTTTCGATGTTTATATAAAAACCAAACGTGCCATATTTGTACATGGTGTGACATCACAAGAGCATATTTGTGATGAAAGCACCGTTCAAGCGCAAATATATATTTTTTACCATGTGTTTAACTAATGTGTTACTGAGGGTATCTCGAATGTATTCCAAATCAAATTATACGTGTCAAGATTTCGTTTAAAATTAAGTATGTGAATGTGTACCTGCTTGCGGCATCTATTAGATCTATGTCTGCAAGTTCACACGTAAAGAAAAAACTAATACCACTAATTATTCACGAACATTTGAATATGACATGAACATGTTAATATGCTTAAGCAAAAGAACAATACAATCGAACACAAATGCTTACCTTATAACACGCTGATTTGAAGAAAGTTATTAATCGACCACTCTAATAAAACCACTCGAGCCAAATCGAAGCATTCTTTATTTGAATCATAGGTATATGACTGCTTCATTATCTCACATGATATAGAACTAGTTGAACAGCATTGGAATATTATAACGTCAATAAAATATAATTTTTGTGACGTTTATAGACCGATAATAAAAACTCGAAGTGGTTAATTTAGAGTAGCCTGGTTACTAAAACGGTGTCAGTGGGCTATCACTGCAACACTTCAAACAAAAGCGAATACATTATGTTAATGATTTGAAAGTAAAACGTTAGGAATGTTTGGGATTTCTTTTTGTAGATCGTCGGTCTGAAATCGTAGACTAACTTTAATACCGGATTTAAACCAACTGTATGGGTTGTCATAGTAACCAATTGCTATAAAAAGACCAAAGTTGTATTCCGTTTGGAAATAAGGCTGATTGGGTCTTACTAATTCACTGTATATACGTCCTATGTAGTTATACTTACATCGTTTTGTCTTATTAATGCAGGACGAAACATTGTGTAGTTAGAGAAAAGGTATAATACACGCAAAATAACTTGGCGGAGGTTGAGTAAGTTATTTCATCCGGCCTATCCCCCCACCCTTCCCCTTTAGTTACGAAAATAGCCACGAGGCACACATGGCTAACTTCAGGGCAGCCAAGTTATTTTGTGCGTGTTGTAATAGCGTTTATTATTAAGCCGGATAGTGGATGTTGAAATGTGCACGACACACTAAACACGGGTCAGGTCAAAATGTAAGCTCACAAAGCTTCGTATTGTTAGGTAACAGCCATTAAAACCACAACAAACAAAACATCATTTTTATTCTAAAACATGCTCTCTATAAAAATATTACATTGAATACACCTTATGAAAATATATGAAATATGTGTACATAAAAAAATATTCTTAAATTACAGCCTGAGAACGACGTTCCGTTTATCGTAATAAGGCGATGTATTATATATTTATGTACTAATTTGTAATGGTGCCGTAATTTTAGCTTTAAAGGTAATAAAGGCAAAATAGGCACATAACAAAAGCTTATTACATATCCCGAAAACGAAATAAGATTTGAATAGACAATAATACAAAATCAATAGCAAAACAGATTTTTGCATATTTTAGGTCTCATGAAATATTTTATGAAGCGAGGTTGAGATTTACAAGTAAACCAATTTGTCATAAACATCATTTTC
The DNA here is from genome assembly GCA_949126905.1 of Amorpha juglandis. Lineage (NCBI taxonomy): Eukaryota > Metazoa > Arthropoda > Insecta > Lepidoptera > Sphingidae > Amorpha > Amorpha juglandis. The sequence continues at coordinate 4,668,452 of OX421372.1, read as the reverse complement.
AAGTTCCACTTAAAAATTACAATGTACGGGCTACGTTAATACGCAAAATGGTATAAATATAAATAGGAGATAACCTTATTTCTAAATATTCTTATACACCAAATAAATTAGAATACATTTTTATAAACAGATGCCGAATACAAATTTATTCTAACTTTGGCATATTTTTGTGACAAATGCCTACTAATGTGATATAGAATATTTGTTTATAAACACGAGGGAAACTTAAAAACTAAACATACATTGTATATCCTACACCATTATTAAATTATAGCAGCTGTTGCAGATTAATCAATCTGTTCTCAGACATATATTTGAAGTTCCACAACATACATTGTATATAGGAACAAATTCAATAAATCCATTTATGTATCTAATTCTAAAGTTACAGACATCTATATTTAATGAGACTAGGATGTTACTAGTGGAGTGTAAATAATATGTCAGGAAGAGATTCTTATAAATCTAAACCATTATTGGCACCTACTTGTTCACATTAAGACACTAAAGGCACAGTTTCAATAATATTTGTTAACTTTTATTGCATTAAATATTTATATATGATAATTTTTGTATAACTAATAAATTGTATATTATTTAATATTAAAGAAATACATAGTTTATGTAACATTACACCTATAATGATGTATTGCTATTTTTTCGAAAATGTAAACCTATATAATTGACTACATTCCGTGTGTAAGGGAAACGCTTCCTAAAATGAAGACAGCTGGTAGGGCTGACCAGACACGATACTACTAAAAAATCGTGAAATAAATATATTTTTTACGTACGGTCTTGTTTGGATCAATAAACACAGCGATGTTTCATGAAAATAATAATAATTAACATCGTATTGTCATAATGACCTAATGTGAATTAAAAAATGAGCTGACGAAGGGAATCAGCTGTGCAGCGCGATTACCCTACTGAGTTTTGGAGCGCGGTAATGCACGCGGATCACTGACCCCGACCTTAGCATTAGGTGCGTTTTACATAAACAGCAAAGGAATAGCGTTTTCCGTTTATGTTAAGGTAGTGTTTTATGACAGTTCCGGAAGCGTTTCCTTTACATCCTGTATAAGATTTGCATAACAGTGCTTTTATAGATTCGATTCCGATATGTAAACTATTATCGATATTTAACTGGCACATCACTCCTGTATTTAGGCTTTAAATACGTTTATAATATATTTTTTAGTTTTAATGCTAAATAGTCTATCAATATGTAGTTGCCTAACTTTAAACTAGTTTTATATCCACAGGTTACTATGGTAACCTATAGTAATTTGTAGATATAAACCTAGTTTAAGTTAGACAACATTTTGTAATAACACCGAAAATGTTGACACAAAATAAATTGTTGACACATGCGATGACTATTGGGAATCAGTCTACGTTTTTCTAGGGAAATAAAAACTGACAATGGGACTTAACTTTTTAGCCTTTAATATGAAGGTACAGAGTAGTATTTTATAGAGGTCTTTAAGCGAAAAAATCTTTATCAAGACTTATTTACACCTGAAATTAACGCTAATGAATGAAATGAATTACGCCAAGAGAGAAACAACACACAATATGTGTAATTATTATAATTAGAGTAGCACCGAATACACCTTAAATGAACTGTCAATTAAAGTCAGAATAGATATTTAGAGTGGCATAACCCTCTAATTTTGATCCCTTAGTTACAGCAGTGTCATCTTAATGTCATACATGTTTGCAGACGTTTTATACACAAAGATACATTGTATATTAAAAAAGTTTATTATAATACATTACACAATTCAGCTCATTCATATTAATAAATACAAAGCATCGACTCCTATTGACCTTAGTATATGAATGTTATTGAGTTATGAAACAGCAACGTGAAAACATTTTAATATCAAACAAAACAAAACCAAAGCTATTTTCGATAGGAATATAACATGAAGGAATGTTATGTGTATTACGGAATTCATAGAAGGAATGTTCTTATGGATTGTAAAAGATAATAAGGTATAGATAGATCGATTTATATGTGTAGGTGTTGCTTGTAGATATGTAGTTCTGATTTGTGTGACTGACACATCAACAGTCGTTCTATAACCAATGACTAGAGTCATTGTTTCTATTTTTCGTCTAATATCGTATAGGCGAATCGTATTCTGGCCATACGTACTGATATTTATCGAATCGATTATTGATCGAGGCTGCGGACTTGAGGCATTTTTTTAGTTTAATTGGGACAGTAACAAGATTTGTTTTTCGATTTAAAAAAAAACAATAGGTGCTAGTGTCCACATCGATAGTAATCATGAAATTCGTGAAATTGATTTTATTAGCGTTTATTTTACTAAATGTCGATTATTATCTGTTTTAATTGAAAATTCAAAATATTATTCCTTAAATGAATAAATTAACTACCGTGGGGCTATCAGTCCGGTAGAATTCAGTATGTTTATGGCCAGATGAAAACTTCGTTCAAAATCGGACTATTATACAAATAGGTCGAATAAAAATAGTGCATTTTTGAAGTGATAACTTCTTATGGGAGGGTGAACCGAAACGTTCTGTAACGCGAGCGGCGGCGAGCGGAAGGTTCCAGAATATTCGAGAACGTTCCGTGAGACGTCACGCGGGCCCGTTGACCAGCCAGCGCTAGCCGACTTCTCTGGAACTTCAATAATTTCGAAGTCCCAGGTGGCGTCTCACAGTGACGAGTCACATTGGACCGGACTTTGACCGGACTTTCACAAGACTTTGACAGGACTTTGACCGGACTGTGTTCGGTTTTTTTTATGGCGAATAGACATGTTACCGTAATTTTGGTTATTGATATTGATAAAAAATTACGATATTTTACTTATTTTATAATTTGGAAAAAAGTACCAGGTTCGCATAAACGCAAAGAGAGTAGAATGTCCATTTTTCATGGCGAGTAGCCGTAATTAATAAACAAATGACGATTTGGACAAAGAAAAACTTTTTAGGTTTTTTCTTATTTGGAACATGTTGCCGTAAAAAGTACCAGGCTCGCATAAACGCGAAGAGAGTAGAATGTACTTTTATCATGTTGAGTGGACATGTTGCCGTAATTTTGTATTCTCGCATGTTGTTTGGTAAGTTTTCACTTCTGTCGGCACTCCCGGAGTGCAACCCGTATTTTTTTTTTATTTTGCAAATCGTACAATTATAATAGACTTGCTAAAAAACTTTTTTTTAATTAATTTACAACGTATTATCGGGTCATACTATAGACGCTGTGACTTTGAAACTGGTCGCTGGGTCGTTAGGTTAGAGGAAGTATAAGAATTGGCACATAATTTGAGCACTGCTGAAGAGTAGATGGGAGAGATACACAAATCTGCACGCACATAATATTACTACTCGTTAATTCATCTGCAGCTCGGAATAGTCATATTAATTAGTCATTAATATGATTACATCGTACAATAATATTATGCGACATTTTCACAACGCTCTCAGTATAACTAGTGCATTTTATGAAGGCACTTCAAATCGTATCGATACTGCACACATGTGGGCGTTTAATTTTTATGTGTTGATAGACGTGTCGTTAAGATTTTAAAAGATTTTACGTAAAATGGAACGCAAGGTTTGTGACTGAGAGAGGAAAGGGGTCATTCTACGCTTTGCTATGACGCAATGTCGATCAATATGCGTGTCGTGTGCCGATAGGTATGTGTCAGAGGCGTCTTTACCGGGTGTGCAGGTGTGCGGTGCACACGGGCGCAGCGTTCTAGGGGGCGCCGCCCGCCGGCCGAGCTCCACTCACACGCCCCCCGGGCATTTTCAAATGCACCTGCGCCCGTGTTATATGTACTGTTTAAAAGCTCCGTTTCCCATATCTTTAAAAATGCGCGAAACTAACTAATTAACATTTTGACAACATTCATAAAGACATGTTAACATTTTAGGTCTATTCCATTTTGATCGCGCACTTACTAGATGGCGCTAGGGTAATGATTGCACACGGGCGCTACATGGGCTAGAGACGCCTCTGGTATGTGTAGTGAGTAGTGTGTAGTGAGTAGAGTATTGTGCGGTCAGTAGTAGGAGGCATGCGACCTGGCATCGGGCCTGTAACTCACGGCGGGTACTGGCGCGCGCTCGAGCCGGGATTCCAGCGCCGCCAGCTGCTCCTCCAGCCGCTCCTCCAGACGCAGCGAGCCGCTCTCGAACCCGCAACCTACAACACAACCACACTCTATACTAACTGTGTAAATCACTATAAACATGTCATGTTAAATATCGATATATACCGTAATTATATTACTTAAAGTATCGATATCGACTTCGGTGTAAGTAACTAAGGGACCATCCATAAATTACGTCATACGAATTTCATGATTTTTTGACCCTCCCCCGTCATTGTCACATCTGGTCACATTTGTATACCCCCCCCCCCCTACCTAGTGTGATGTCACATATTTTGCAATTTTACATTTAGAAATTTATGAAATTAAAACAGCAGTGTTTCGATATTATTTTTATTTCCATTGAAATTCTTTTTCAATAAAATCAACATATTATATTTTGAAAAATGTGATGTCAAAAATTTGGGACCCCTCCCCACCCCTTGTCACATAATGTCACACTTCGCCGACCCCCTCCCTCCCCCTTAACGTGTAACGTAATTTATGGATGGCCCCTAATGAGCAGGATGCAGTTTGGATGTCATACATACAAATTATTACATTTAATTGGTTGATTTCTAGGATCTATTCGAATAATCAAACTGAGTTCCTTTATTAAAAATGGCTGTAAATGTATAATAATAACGATATCGATAATTTTATTTACCACTAGAGTTGTCGTTGTGCGGCGAATAGTTTCTGCGCGTGAGATGCCTGTACCGTCCCGCCACGGACCCGCCACCTTCAGCGCTAGAGAACGATGCACCCGACGACAAACCCACTGGAACAGTACACACTTCATCATCATCATCATCATCATCATCAGCCACAAGACGTCCACTGCTGAACATAGGCCTCTCCCAAAGATTTCCAGACCGACCTGTTGGAAGCGGCCTGCATCCAGCGACTTCCTACTTATAAATAAATAAATAACACACAACAGTCACACACATAGCCCTGACCCCACAGTAAGATACGAGCCTGGTGTCGTGGGTATCAGGAACTACGAGAAACTTTCGGTCTCACAACACCCACACCCCGAAACAAATATTTGTGGATTAGACAAACATTTGTCTCGATGCGGGGATCGAACCCGCGGCCTCTCGATTCACAGTCGGGTACTCGCCCACTGCGCCACGGAGGCTGTCAAGTTATGATTATTGTTGAATTACTATTCGACAGTGACCAGGATGGGTGTGGATATTTTAGTATATGCTCAGGACTATGTGACTGTTTATTTTTTGAATAAAAAAATTACCTATTATTAGTTACCTGTCAAATTCCGATCACACCCGTTAAGATGTTTTAAGGAGCCATTGATTGACAGACACCTTTCACACAATATTATTAGAAGAAGATATTATGTTTACTGTAGTATCACTTGAATTAATAGTGAAACTTACATCGATAAACATTCAGTTGTATTTACATGATGTGTGAACAAATTGGCAGACAAATATAAAACAGAACCAATTGCACTCTATTGTTTATTATATACAAAGATTTTTCAAACGCACATTATTTAGTACATCATGATAATACTAAGTTACTTATTACTTACCGAGTTCCTCTCTACTAGAGTTATTCCTGAGCGATGCTCCGCTATCGAATGCGGCGCTAGTGTGCTTCTGTAACACTTTGATCATTGCGTCGCGCTCTGCAACCTTAGACTCCAACTCTTTCATACTGGAAATGTTACAATATTTGTTAGTTGTGTACGCATGACATGGACTTTCAGGGACCTTTGCAAGGAATGAGAAGGGCGTCCGCAAAAGATCCTTAATAATTTCACAGTAAAACCTTGATCCTTATGATCCTTGATCTTATATATCCATAAAATGATTTTTTTGTTGTTTATAATCAAAACATTCCAATCCACACTAATATACAGTTTAAATGTTTGATGATGGCACTTAATGTGACATTTAGGCTAATTGAGGCTTGTATCCACATTACACGTCAAGGGAGTTTGACTACCAATTAGGAATTGATTATATCATAACTATGCATTGTGGTATTGGCTCAACCCTTACTTTCCGTTCATGAATTATAAATTCTCACCGGCCCTCCAAGTCGGCGACTTTCTTCTGTGCAGAGTGAAGTTCGTCCATGTGTCGTATCTTCTCGTTTCGCGCCTCTGCCATTAACCTCTCGGATTCCGCTGAAGTTTTCTCCAACGCCGCTATTTTTGCATCCCTTGAAAAGAGCAATAATTGTTCCGTGACCATTGTTTTCTCTATTGTTTAAACATAAATGACAGCCTCCGTGGCGTATTGGGCGAGAGAGCCGGCTGCGAAGCATGAGGCCTTGGGTTCGATTCCCGAACGGAGACAAATGTTTGTGTGATCTACAAATATTTGTTTCGGGTCTGGGTGTTGTAGGACCGCAAGTCACTTGTAGTTCCTGATACCAACTATATAGGTTAACTTAGTGTGGGTTCAGAACCATGTGCGTGACTGTTGGGTGTATTTATTTATTTTTATTTAGTATAATAATATAAATCACCAGGATTTTCCAGTATACGAACATACTCATTTTGGGATCAGAGACAAACGCCAAAAATAGACATGCATTTAATATAATCTTGTCTTTGTCGTTTCACACTGACGCTTGTAGTCCAGAGCGAATTGGTTTTGGGCGTTGTTTTCGTGGCCTTCGAGTTAAGGTTGTCCACGAAAAATTATTAACAAAAAAATAGCAACTACCTACATAAGTTGAAGCACATTATGTTTGCCAGAAACTTTCAGGCACGTTTCAATAACAATTGTAAAAAGGATATACCCTTTGAGGATTACAGACGTGAGTGCGTATACCGTGTGGCGATTAGGTTATCACATAAAATGATACCACTAAATGGTGTAAACTACATGTCATTCTTTAACCAAACACAAAAAATAAATGAAATACCTACGACATCTTAGTCAAGGGACATTTTTTTCGGGTGTAAATGCGTAAGGATATCACCTGACAAATACTGATACGTCAATGTCCCACGAGCGGCGCGCGATGCGACGCGGACATGCGTGAGACAAAGTACCTATCGCTGCGATGTCGCCGCTTTTACAGGTAATTAAAATACTATTTAACAAGGTGTATTATTTCGTGGCAATTTTAAGATAATTATTTTGTTTGAAGGTTGCATATTTTTATTTTTGGTGTAAATGTTTATTTTATTCTTTGAACAAAATGATATCGTCTAGTTTTAACCGCTGTATCATTTAATGTGCTAACCAAATCGCCACTCTGTATATAAGCAACAATGTTGAGTGTATATGAGTGAGGTGTAACTGACTTGGGTATTGGTATAAATGTTTATTTTATTCTTTGAACAAACTTATATCAGCTAGTTTTAGCCGCTGTATGATTTAATGTGCTAACCAAATCGCCACTCTGTATACCAACAAGATTGTTGAGTGAGTTTTGGCGGGAATTCTGACAGTGCAGTTAATTGCTTATTTTAATTTATTTCATAAATTAGTTTAGAGTTGTGTTTGTTGTATCAAATTGGTGTGGATTTGTTCAATAAACATTGACGGTGATGAACAGTGTATGGAAACATTGAAATAAGTGAATTAAGAATCGTACATACTGAAAGGAGTTAACACCAAAACTCCGTCAAGACCTTGAAATCGACCGCACCCATGTTTCATCGTTCTTGTAAAAATAACTTGAGAATAAATTATACTTGACACTGGCTAAATGCATAATACTGCGAAAGCTATAAATTAAAAAACAAACAAAAAAGTAAGATTGTTGAGTGTATATGAGTGAGATGGAGATGTAACTGACTTGGGTATGGACGCGGCGGAGACGGCCGCCTGCCTGAGCGCCGCCTCCTCCAGATAGCGCTGCTCCCACTTGGCGCACTCGCCCTCCAGCGCCAGGAACCGCTCGTCCCGCTCGCGCAGCTGGCGGCGGAGCTCCGCCTCGGTGGCGGCGGCGCCGTTGGGGGAGTTCGCCCCGCCGCCGCCGCCCCCGCCCCCGCCACCCCCGCCGCAGTTACACTCGCGTTTTCTGCCATTGTAAACATTCTGATACCAGTGGGCCTAGTACAAGTGTTTATAGTTTATTGAAACGATCGCAGTTTTCGTTGATTCTCCATACATCAAGTGGCAGCAACCACTAGGAGGAACTTTTTTGTACAAATTCGAAAACTATAAAAGTATTGGTAACTCGTACTAGACATACAGTTGCTCCGCTTATTCTGTCGATGGTATAGAACCACGTTCTTAATGAGTTTATACCTTCATATTCATTATGATTTTTCGGACATAGCTCATGGGCAGTAGAAATCACTTACCATTAGACGCCTCTTACTCGTTTACGGACCCATAATATAAAATAATTGCAGTCAGCACTAAAAGTCTATGGACACTTTAATAAAACCTCACCAAGTTAATTTGCACACTTTATAAGTTGCTCAACATGGCTAACATAAAAAATAAACGAACATAGTAAAAGGTCACAATTAATCGAAAAATGTAGATGAACATAGTCGCTTTTCGAAATCAATCGTCCAATTATCTGTCGAGAGATGCAACATCTCTCATTAGACAAAAGTAATTATTGTTCTGATCTTATCATCAAGTGCAGAGTACAGAGTTAGTACATGCAGGATTAAAACCGAGTGTAGTACCTGAGTACATGCAGCTCAGTCTCGAGCTGATGCCGCAGTTTCCTTTCGGAGTGTTCGCGCCGTTCAGCCGCCAGCTGTAGGGATCCCAACGCTCGCTGTAGCCCTGCAACCCGTTCCACGTACCCGCCCGCGTGCCGACACTGGAATATTTCAGCTGTTTTATCATATATTCACATATCCGTAGCAGAATATGACCCCTTTTAACACACTTCAAAAAGCAGTAAGTTCTCAATTATTTTTTTCGGAGCCGGTGCAATTTCAGTTGACCAACATAGACTCTTAAAAGGCTGTTATTTTCCTGCAACCCCGTAATGCGCTGACATCTCTATCTCTTGCCGCTCCCTCGCACATGCCAGCTGGTTACCTGACACGTTGCCAGCTGGTTGTTATAAGATTACCTCCTCCTCGAGCCGCACGACGTTGGCCTGCGCGTTAGTAAGCGCGGTGTCCAGTATGTCGATGTGCGTGCGTTGTTCCTGCAGCGTGGCGCGCTGCGCTGACATCTCTATCTCTTGCCGCTCCCTCGCACATGCCAGCTGGTTACCTGACACGTTGCCAGCTGGTTGTTATAAGATTACCTCCTCCTCGAGCCGCACGACGTTGGCCTGCGCGTTAGTAAGCGCGGTGTCCAGTATGTCGATGTGCGTGCGTTGTTCCTGCAGCGTGGCGCGCTGCGCTGACATCTCTATCTCTTGCCGCTCCCTCGCACATGCCAGCTGGTTACCTGACACGTTGCCAGCTGGTTGTTATAAGATTACCTCCTCCTCGAGCCGCACGACGTTGGCCTGCGCGTTAGTAAGCGCGGTGTCCAGTATGTCGATGTGCGTGCGTTGTTCCTGCAGCGTGGCGCGCTGCGCTGACATCTCTATCTCTTGCCGCTCCCTCGCACATGCCAGCTGGTTACCTGACACGTTGCCAGCTGGTTGTTATAAGATTACCTCCTCCTCGAGCCGCACGACGTTGGCCTGCGCGTTAGTAAGCGCGGTGTCCAGTATGTCGATGTGCGTGCGTTGTTCCTGCAGCGTGGCGCGCTGCGCTGACATCTCTATCTCTTGCCGCTCCCTCGCACATGCCAGCTGGTTACCTGACACGTTGCCAGCTGGTTGTTATAAGATTACCTCCTCCTCGAGCCGCACGACGTTGGCCTGCGCGTTAGTAAGCGCGGTGTCCAGTATGTCGATGTGCGTGCGTTGTTCCTGCAGCGTGGCGCGCTGCGCTGACATCTCTATCTCTTGCCGCTCCCTCGCACATGCCAGCTGGTTACCTGACACGTTGCCAGCTGGTTGTTATAAGATTACCTCCTCCTCGAGCCGCACGACGTTGGCCTGCGCGTTAGTAAGCGCGGTGTCCAGTATGTCGATGTGCGTGCGTTGTTCCTGCAGCGTGGCGCGCTGCGCTGACATCTCTATCTCTTGTCGCTCCTTCGCACATGCCAGCTCCTTATCTGGGATGTTGACAAGTCATTAAATATTTTTAACAGCTTGAATATATTGTTTTTACTCTATTTATGTATATGAATTTACTAGATTTACCTCGGGGCTCCACCCCCGTAACAATATTGTTTAGATTTGTAGAATTGTATTCTGTTAATCCATCCCACCAGAATATGATAGTTTCTTAGTTGAATTTTAAACATTATTTTTCTAAGCAACGGTAAATAACACGAAAAAGAAACCGTTTTGTAAAAAGACAATCAAAAGTGATTCAAAAATTACTCTGCAATTACAATTTTAAGATTTGGTATAAGCAAAAGTGGGCGCGTAGTGGGGATATCTTAGTATATCGTTCGCTCACGTACACCCTTATGGCTAATGCACAGTTACGTTTAGGTTTGCGTCGTCATTTGGCAAGTACCTCTTCTATCAGATTTTAATGGTTTCTAATTTATTTATTTTTGGTGAAATTTATCAAATTCTTTTTGTAATAGGATTTCGTAACGATGGTCATTTACTAAATTTAAAAATCAATTCAACCACCCTATTATAAATAGGATTATATGAACAACAGGCCATCCTGTGATAGCGATCAGGATAAACGGCGGCAACCTTTTTAAATCCAACATCATATCTATCATTTGCGATTACGAGGTTTTATAGATATCGATTTAAAAGTTCAGCCTTAAAACATAGAAAAGGAAAATGACTTCAACTTGTTTCAACTGTAACGTGGAATCTATCAAAAGTGATAACGGAGTTCTCCAGATATTGATTTTAAAATCTCAAAACGTACAAAAGCAATAAGACAGACACTTTTTCAATTCCAAAATCGGATAGATACCATTTATGATTAAGAGTTTCCAAGACATTGATTTTACAGTCAACAGGAAAAATAAAAGGTCGGCCGTTTTTAAATTTTAATATTAATATCCTTTGTGACCACAGAATAAATTCTTATTTTACGAATTAAAGGCTGATTTAAAAAAAAATATCCGTATCGAAATCACTTGTCCAAAAAGTCGATATTTTATGTGACGTACTTTATGGATAATCTCTCAATTATTATATTACTTCAACCTGGCATAATTATAGAAGAGAGTACTTACCATCAGATGCAGTACAGTCACTTTACCGTGTTAGGAAAAAAAATATAGAAGCGTGAAAATCTTACTTTGTGTTATAAGTTGTGCTATGAGCATCTCTCTATTCTGCAGTTCCTTGCGCAACGCCTCTGCATTGTTGTCGTTTTCAGTACGGACGCCTTGAGACAGTAATTCCACCTGTGATATCACAATAATAAAAGGCATCATTAAACATAGACTAATATTATTTCCATAAGCTTCATTCCGCATTTCTCCTCATGGCTAGCCACGAAATACCGAATTAAAAAATTGACGACTTTAATGTTCAATGAAAGTGATAATGAATGATCCAATTTGTAGAGTAGATGATTTGAATTTCAATTAGATCAATGATAATTAACAGCCTCCATAGCACAGCGCGTCAGTAGTCAGTTGTGAAAGAAGAGGCTGCGAGCGCCGAGACAAAAATTTTGTGACCCACAAAAATTTTTTTCGGCTCTGGGTGTTGTGATACCGAAAGTATCCCGTAGTTCCATATACCCACAACACAAGACTTGTATCCTAATGTGTGATCACGACAAATGTACCGATAATGGTCATTGCGAGTCGTCACCACAGGGTTAACTTTTTTCGAGTCGAGGACAACCAGATTGCGTCAAGATGCTTACCTGCTGTTTAAGCGCTCGATTAAGCTCCTGTAATCTCCTACAATCCGCCTGAAGTCGAACGCGCGCCGCCCTCTCCAACCTCTCTCGTCTCTCGCACGAACCCACCAACTCTTCGTGAGCAGTCCGCACCTTCTCCACTTCTTCCTCGAGCTGCAAAAATTCTTCATTACAATTATAAATATCTTGTATTAGTATACAGTATGATGGGCGAAGACGCGGTGAGCATAAATAATCAATTTAATGTTAGAGGACAAATTTATATGTCTTTTTAAATACAAAAAAAATATAAATTTAAACAACATCATATTTCAAATATTGGTTATCAATTTAAATATTTTATATATTTGGTTCTGTCTTGGGCAAAGGCATAAATATGCAACCGCGGACCAAAAATCTAAATAGACGTCTTACAATACGTGCAATATAACTCGGCCCGTCTGAAGTTATTATTTCCCTTTAGTTATAACCCCCCCTGAAAAGGGGGAGGTGCGGAAACCAATAGTTTAGGAGATATGATTTTTTTTAAATTTCCAAGTTTCTGCTTACAATATTTTAGCACATATTGATATTTTCTATGTGGTCACGGGCTATTTTTCATCGGGAGAAGGAGGAAAGTCACAGTTTACTTTATATTCAATGTTAAAAAAAATCTGTAACAAAAATTGCTTATGAAGCAAGTAATAATAACAAGGCGTAATTGCCGGGGCTACTACTTTTTGGGTGGTTTAAAAAAAAATAACCACGAAGGGGATGGCAGGGTCTGCTCGCTAGCTTCGCTCGCTCACTGACCCTGCCATCCCCTTCTAACCTAATTTGTCCGAGTCGGGGTGCTCCAAATCCCGAGCTCGCTTCGCTCGCTCACGCGTGCATAAGCCTCGGTTTGTGAGGTAAAATAACCACCACCAATATCAATAAGGTAAGCAGGTCGAATGGGAGATAATAAGATCACAATAAAAACACAGCCGGCACTCAACAACAATGAAAGTAGGTAGTTGTGAATAGGAAAATATGTAATAATTATAGTAGTATTGTAAAGAAAAAAAACGTAACGCGAGCACAACATATTAAGCATTTCGTTTTTATATAACTACTTGTCAGAAAGAGACAGAATTAGTCGCGTTCCACGTTCAATGACATTTGTCTCTTTCTAATTCAATATTAGTGTGTTTACAACTGTAATAACCTACAAAACTTTAAAAATTAATTTCACAAAAACTATGCATTTCCGCATAATAAACTGCTAGCATTTGTTAATACGGACTAGTGTCTAACGTTTACTATAAAAATTATCAGCAAAATCCTGCACCCGGATACTAAAGCCAACCCATCAGTTGTTAATGAAGATGTCCCAACATATATCACCTGGGCAGACTGAAATAAAACCCGTACTAATAGCCACTGTAGGGTAAATAAATCAGTTGTACGCTTGGTGGGAGCGAACAGTTGTATTATAAAAATTCGTACCGTATAACTTAAACCGCAGCATAGTACTATAAGTGTGAGTTGCACCAATAATCGGTTATACATTAACCTTTAATTTTAACAGACTAATGGTGCACTCCAGACAAATTATGTTCCATCAATCAATGAGCCTCAAAAACATTAAATATGCATTAAATTTCAATCCACATCAAGTAAAAATTTAAATGTTGATTTTAATTTGCTCAATGTATTGGATTAAAGTCGGTTAAATTCCGTATTTTACAAAAAAACATATATTGAACATTTCCTACGTACAATTATGCAAAATAGAACTTTAAATTATTGATTTAAGTCAATGAATTTAGCAAAATAAAATTGACATCTCTTCCCATCATTGCATATTTGCATCCATTTTATATCCACGCCACATGATGCGGCAATCTATTCGCGGTAGACGATGGTTTATAAGCGTAGGCATGCATCATCAATACAGGATCTTGCACTAAATATACCGTGCTACTGACCTAGCCGTGTCGCGTGACTTCACACTTGCATACAACGCGTGGGTTAATGTTTAGAGGTCGCTGTATTCAGTGCTATCAATCCAGAACGTGTATACAATTGGGTGTTGACTCATGTGCTTCTGAGAAATCGGTTTCATTCACCGAATACGAGTGAATTTAGTGGTGAATTATTTTTGTAGTTCGGTATGAGTAAGCTGTGTAAATAAGTTAGATTCTTATATTGAATATTATATAGTACTTTATACGCAACAGTAAATAACGCGAAAAATAAACTCTTTTTTTTATTTGATTGAATGACGAGACGAGCAATGCCCATAAACAGAAGCAACACCACACAGAACTTTGAATTACAAAGCTGTCTTTGACACTGAACTGCGCTCGTCACCCTGACACATAAGATGTTGGTCTTATAGAGCCCAGTAATTTCACTGGCTGCACTGTCCTTCAAACCGAAACACAACAATGCTTACACATTGTTGCTAGGCGGGAAGATAGACTAAGCGATGGTACCAACCCAGACAGCCTCTCGCATACGAGGGACCTGCCATCTTGTTAAAACACAGTCAAAACCGGCTCAAAAATGATTTTAAATATTGGTATGAGCAAAGGTGGGTGCGTAGTGGGGACATCCCACTATGTTGCTCACACGCATGCAACATGCATGGTTATTTTACAAAATGACGTCAAAGTTTGCGTCGGCTGTTATTTGACAAATACCCCCGTTCATCAGATTTGAATGGTTTCTAATATTTTTTATATGAATGGAATAATGAAATTCTGCAGATTTTGTGTAACGTAACTTATTTAAATAGTTTTAGATTTAAATAGTAAAAAAATCAAGTGAACTATCTTATTGTAATTATAGCATCAAAATGGAAATATTCTATGGATCGATTATAAATATTTATTGAGAATGTTGAGATGTTTCAGTGGCATAACTGGTACATATGAGTCGCTGGATGCACACCGCTTCCAACAGGTCGGTCTGGAAATCTTTTTTTTTTATCCTGGCTCGGCAAAGTGACTACGCTATACCTGATGATAAGTGTAGCGCAATCCAAGAATAGTGTCGACCAACGATAAACTATGTGTCCATCGTAGGTCGGCAAGATCATGCCGGCCTGCCAAAGGACCAAGGGGGAGGGGAAGGAAAAAGGGATGGGAAAAGGGTTAGGATCAGGGGGCAAGCCCCCTGGGGAGAACCGGATATACACTGGCTGACCCTGGAACGCGACCCACACAAGGGCCACTATGGCAGGTTTTAGCACCAGTGTACGGTGGTCGCTATCCGGTCGGATACAAGTATCCTCCCACCAGCAAAAATCTTTGGGGGAGTGGCCTGTGGCTGATGATGATGATGATAACTGTTACCTTGGAAGTCTTGGCGACCCGTTCACATGCGTCGGCCAGCTGCCGCTTGAGCGTGTGGTTCTCTGCGGCTAGCGCGTCGAGCACGGCGGTGAAGGCGTCGTCGGGCTCCTCCAGCGAGCCCTCGCCGCCGCTGCACCAGCCGCTGGACTCCGACCCGCCCGGCACCGCGCGCACGCCCACGCCCGCGCCCACGCCCACGCCCACGCCCACGCCCACGCTTGTACAACGATAACAGTTTATACCAGTGTTACCCAACGTGGGGCCCACGCCCCACAGAGAGCCAATTTGATAGTTAAGGGGGGCAGTTTAAAAATGGACTGTACACGGCTTTAACCCTTTCGCTTTGGGTTATTTAAATGCAATCCTAGCTAACGGTGACAAATTTGACAAAAAAGGTTGGGAAACACTGGTTTATACAGTGAACAATTTCATACATTAACAATTGTTACCCGCGGAGTGGTTAGATTAACTAAGTTACACTTGGCTTACTTGTACAATATTATCAGTTTAACTAATGACATAAATATGCCTGATGAAAACGAAACAAATAATATCTAAATATTCTAAGTTTAACTTAGACTATTCAAAACTTTGATCCCGAACACACCCTTTATCGAGGCATACAGTCGGGCGTAGAATTATAAACTAAGTATCTAAGTTAATATTATGTAAACTCACCTGGTCAAGTCAGGCTGCGACCTCGACAAGCTCAATTTCTCCTTGCTTAGCTTAGACTTGGAGCCCTTGCCCTTGGGTTTGCGCCCCTCGTCCCGGGGCGGGGGTGCTCGCGGCGAGGCGGGGGGTGTGGGACCCCGCGGGGTGGGGGACTGCGCCACCTCCTTAGCCAAGTGCTTCAGCACTGACGATTGGTTGAGGAAGTCGTCGGGAATTTCGGTGATTTCCTGCATAATTAATAATTTATTGTTATTGTAGTTGCCGGCTGCGAGAGGTCGCGGATTCGATTCCTGCGCCGAGACAAAATGTTTGTGCGATTCGGAAACATTTCTTTCTCCTCAGAGGGATGGCGTCAGGCAGGCGATCGGTCGTAGAAATCAGCATATTACCCCGTCTCATAAAGCCATCACTAATGTAAAATAGTTCAATGTCAATCTCACGCATGTCAGTACTTTTAAATACATAGTCCTGTCATTTTTATTTGTGACCATCCACTGGACACGACTGTACTTTAATTAAGTTTATGACAACAGAATTGACATTTACAACGGCAAAACGAAACACTCATTTAACATAAAAACATAAACATACGAATACAGACGAATTGTGGACCTCCTTCTTTTTTGAAGTAGACTCCAAACTGCAAAAAGTATACCTGAACCCCATGATCTGGCGGGCTGGTGTATATCCTCTGACCGCCGATATCGATGTAGTTAGCCGTCGTCGTGACCACCTGCTCCTTGTGCACCTTGGGCAGGGGTATCCCGCTCGGTTTCTTCACACTTTCAGGCTTCTTCAAGGTGTGGTACGGCGACGACTGCGTGTTCGAGTGCTTCACTTCACTGCTTGATCGTTCGTGTTCTCTGTACGGTCGACAAAAAAATTATATTTTTGTTGATGATATCTTTATTACATAGTATAAAATAAAAAAAACTAAAAAACACGCTTTTATAGAAAGTCTAACTAAAAAATTGAAAATAAATTTGAAGAAAACAATGTATTTTATTGTAAACAAAAGCGTGGGGTGCATATGAGTAGGATTATCATTTAGATAGTATCTTAAAAATCACCCCACGCTTTTTTTTACAATAAAATACATTGTTTTCTTCAAATTTATTTTAAATTTTTTAGTTAGACTTTCTATAAAAGCGTGTTTTTTAGTTTTTTTTAAACTATTATTTATTTTTAATTTTTTAGTTTTTAATATATTGTAGCAGAGAGTATAATTTTAACTTTAAACCCGAACATCAAAAAAGCGCCATCTATTGACACTATTAGATACTACGATATTCCCTATAATTAACGAAGATCCAGAGAGTACAATTTTAATTCCTAACCCGAATATCAATAATTAATTAAATTAAATTATTATTTTATTATTATTAAATTATTATTATTTTTTTTATCAAATTATTGTAGTGTCATCGGTCCTCGATAAATCTACAAAGTTTGAACGAAATCTGGCCGTTTAAAGTGGGTCAAAATCGCGCCCAAAGGAGTCGGTTACAAACATACAAACAAACAAACAAACATACAGGTGAAGTTAATAAAAAGCGTGTAATGAAGTCGCTTCCGCTGTCTGTTCGCTTAGATTTTTAAACTATTCAACGGATTTTAATACAGTTTTCAACAATAGATAGGGTGATTAATGAAGAAGGTTTGTATTTATATCACGCTTTGACCCATGGGAGCAGGGCAGTAACATGCAGGTAAAACCGCGAGGGACAGTTAGTAGATTTTTTTTCTAGCCCTTTATTATCCTTAGTAGAATTATAAGTAAAAAAAAACCGCATACGATCTAAAAATCGCCGACTCGAATTCAAAGAAACATTAAGAAAACCATAGCTCGAACTCTATAGCCAGTTATGGATAAGTATTATTAGAAAAAGGAGGCGATTATTTTTTTTATGATTGTTACGGTTTGGTTGACAGATCATTATGGAAACTAAAGAATATTGGGAAATTCAAGGTCCACACAAAATAGGTCAGAGGTGCGGGTCCGGACCCCAGGCCGCCATTTTACTGTGACCCCTGCTTCTAGAAGATGCGGAAGACCGTGTGAAATAGTAAATGGTATGATGTAAAAATAAATAAGTAAGAAGGCGGACTCTGTCACTAAGCCGCGCCGTTATAAGACCTATCATAAAGATAAAATGTTAGGTAAAAAACATACCTCTCGAAGAAAAAGTAATTAAACAATCCAGATATGATTCCCGTAAGACAATACATCGTTACGCATTCCACAAATATGCGGTTAGCAACAATCAGTCCCCACTACAATTAGCCACGTTTTCCTTATTCAGATATAATTGAATTTAATCAAATACATGTTAACAATAAGTCATCAGGGTTAACAGACAAAATGCGTTATTTTTACATATTAGTGATAAACGCCATATTTTAACCTATTTTTTTTATCAGTGCATCTATCAATTAAATGGATGGACTAGCGGAGACTGGTACAGACTGTCAGATGAAAGTCGCAGGTTCGAATCCAGCCTTGCGGCACAAATCTCTGACTTTTCAATGTCATGTGTATCCATTGTCTATCCATGTTAATTATCGCTCGCTATTCATTACATAATTCCAAAGTTTATAATAGCTATTGATTTTGCGTAGTAAACTAATTGAGCAAGTATTTAATTAATCTGTATACATAATATAACAAACAAGATAGTGAAAGTTACCGTATGGGCGTCGGTCGCGTGGACCACGAGTCGTCCTGGCTGTGTATGATAAGAGTGTTGTATGACGATGAGGACACATCCAGAGAGCTTCGGTTACTGTTGCTGCCACCGACGGAGTCTTTTAATGAGTTGCGATTGCTGCCTGTTACACTCTCCTATTGGAACATCAATACATAGTATAAAACACAAGTCACTTCCCGCTGCCTGTTTGTCCCTATATATGCTTAGATCTTTAAAACAACGCAACGGATTTTGATGCGGTTTAATAGATAGGTTTTAATAGATAGAGTATTTCAAGAGGAAGGTTTATATGTATAATACATGCATAATATAGTAGAGAAACACTGATAATTCTAGAGGTTTCTAATGTGATGTCGTAAATACATTTTTTTTTGCGCTTACATTGCAAAGACTGGCTAAACCCTACGAGATAGATCAAAATAATATACTACAGTATGGTACACCTTAAAAAAGTCTACAAAAAAGTCCACGATGGTATATGTCAATCTCTTAGGGATAACACACAATAACCATTTTTTTATTCTTTACTTTTTACAAGAAATAATGGCTTATTTACGAAGCGATTTTAAGCAATACAGTATTAATCCTTATCCAATTTAATACCTTAAATACATTGTTACAAGACACAATATTCATATCTCGTATTGACTCAGGACTATGTTTGTCTGGTAGGTGTATTTATTTATTATGTAAATCATACCTTCAAGGAGTTTCTGTTATTATTATTATTCGATTGACTCTGGTTTTCTTGTCCCTGAGGCTCCACTCGAGTAGTGTGTCGTACCACATATCGCTCTTCCCTTGATAAATTCTCATTTGAAGTTGACACATCGGTTTCACTACCAGATAAACTTTGTGGAAATCCAGTCGGCACTATAAATACAAATATAATAATGCATACTTATCAATCAATATAATTGTACTACAATTGAAATTATAATATGCTTCTTAAATTTAAGGACTAAGAAAGTGTGATAGTGATGGCCAACATTATATTTTGTATTTATTTTTCTCTTAACCGACTGGGCATTGATTATAAGTTCAAAGTAACTCATAAAACCGGATAATTACCATGACATGTTAATTATTCAAGAATAGCAATTTTCGTTTACAACCATATCTAGGTTGGGTAAGCATCCCATCTTGCCCCACCGTAGGTACACCCATTTCGATGTGCATAATCTTAATTACATTACTATATGAATTTCAACACTGTAGTGTTTAACACAATGTAAATGTAGGGGTGGATTCTAAAGTCAATAATTTGTATTACTGTGATTACTGAGAGGTTAGAATGTATCAAAGTTTGTATTTAACCATTAGATATGCAGTAAACATTTTGATAATCAACAAAATAAACTTTCGAAACATTTAAATAATATAGATATACATTAACATTCAATTTTTTTTAAAAATATGGTTATATACAACATAGTTGTTTTAAAACACTCATTGTATCATTAAAATATTTGTGGCTTGTGTATTTAATATAGGTATATTATAAGATAATTATGTTATATCATAATTATATTACAACACAATTGGGTAACACACAATTAAATGAATGTTATAAAATTGCTGAAATATCTTTTAGATTATATAAGCATATCTAATTATTACAAAATTACACACTAAGGCACAGTTGCACTTCCCACGATATATCTCAAACGAATTTCGGTAAGCATAAACAATCGTAAACAAGGACACATGAAATATCAACATCAATTATGAGTCACAACATTGGAATGTCACCAGTATGCTTGTAAATCAAAACGATCCACTCACCAGCTTGTTTCTGTGTCCTCTGAATGTTGTTTGCGAATGAAAGAAACCTTCCCGTAGGTCGCATGGACCCCATATTGGCTACAAAAGTGATTTCACAGATTTCCAAGCACAAACCATCTCACACTGCACCACTACACATTACACCAGTATGTTATGCGTCAAGCATCTGGAAGTGAAATAAGTTACTCATGTTTAATAGCATAGCAGCTACGAGTAGAAATAGAATACAACAAGAAATACAAGGCATCGACGACACGTAATGTACACAAATATAACGCGTTTATTACATATTTTTAACACCTATAGCTTTGTTTATATAACAAAAATATGTCACTCACATCGTCGTAAGACAATTTTTTGTCATAAAAAAGAAATTATTTATCGCGAAAAACCTATTGATGGATGGGGTCAAATAAATTGAATTGTCAAATTTCGTATTACCAGCGTTTGTAATAAAATATACTAATAATGATACAAATTAATACGAAAAAAAATATTATTAATATTGTCCTTTTGGTAGCATATTGGTAGATTTTACAAATCATCTCGTATTTATAATTAAGAGTACTCTGTGGTGGCAGCCTGATTAAGGAAAACTGTCCCAGTACATTTAATGCACCTACTTTGTGGCAGCAATTAAAGCTAACGAGAAATTATGTACCCGATTGTATTTGTTAACCGAATTCAAATATTATTGAAGTGAAAACTTCTTATGGGAGGGTAAACCGCTTCGTAACGTAACGCGAGCAGTAGGCAGGCTCCTCCTCTCTCATTTTCACCCACATTAGTTTAAGTTATTATCTAATATAAATTGACATTTTTGTGTACGATAGATATAAATATTGTATTTAACCACATAAATGATAGAACTTTTATACTGATAAATAAAGCAATTCGTGCGAAATTATTCCCTAACAATTCCAAAATATAAAAAAATTACGGGTTGCACTCCGGGAGTGCCCACAGGAGTGAAAACTTGAACATTAACGTTGTGCATTTTTGAAGTGTAAACTTCTTTTAGCGCGGTACGCATATTTTTAGATGAGATAAAATGGAAGGGTCCATTTGAAGTCGGCAAAGCATCTATGATTCTTCTAGTGTTGTAGGCGCGCATAGGCGGTGGAGGTCACTTACCATCAGGTGACCCCCTTGCTCGTTGGCCGGTCCATGCAAATACACATAAACAACTTCAAATATACATTTGTTGTTACAATGATGATTAATTAAAACATATTGTTTTCATAATTACTCTTTTATTTTAATATATTCTTGGTATTTTTTAGTATTTACCTGAGGTGACTTTGGTATTATTGTCATAAAATGTTATTGGGTCACACTAATTTTTATTTATAAATGGTAGATATGTGAAAGTTCACCAAGCATCGATATTTATCGTATAGATATAAGTAAGTATATCGGTTTGATATATTGAGATAAATTATTGATAGATGACATTTTTTTGTCATATTAATTATTTTTTGTCCACATTTCATGACACACTATTTTAAAATCTTTCGATTTAGATAGATATGTTTTCAATTTCATATAAATATATCGATACATTGAAATACATTATATCGTCAAAAAGTATCAATGATTTTATAACGTCCCTAATCAAAGATAGTTTATATTTATATCTAGCAACTAGTACTCTGTTGCTCTCTGTTTACTCTGGCATTGCATTTCCGCTAGTTTAGTATACTTTAGCATTTCCGTTTTGAGTTTTGACTTGATACGTAACTTGTAGTTGATCCATATCGGTCAAATAAATTATTTATCATTAACTTCTGTTTGCTAACAGCGCAGTACCCACATTTATTGAAAAACATGTTTACACGTAATTTCATCAGTCGAGTATTTCCTATATCCTTAAGGACAATTGAAATGGCGCGAGTTTTAAACGTTCAGGCCCAACATGCTCCATTATCTCGTGAGTATATTATAAGATAAAAAATAGGTAATATGACTTATTAGGTTTTAATTTATTATAGCGATTACAGATATCGTTTCGTATACTTATGTGCCACATACTCTGGTACCACGGTTGTATTCGCAAGAATCTAAGATAGAAGTGATGACAGTAGATTACGATTATGTGAAAAAGGCTACGACGAGCAGCGATGTGTTGATCATCGATGTGAGAGAACCTGACGAAATCAAAGAACATGGGAAGATTCCTAACAGCATTAATATTCCATGTAAGTAGTACATTCATTTAGACTGTTATTTTTTTATCCTAGCACAAAGTGTCTCCTTTGGCCCTGATATTAAGTATAGAGCAGTATAAATATACCGTCAAGAGACATTGTGTCCTCGATGTTCAGCATTAAGTAGGCCTGAACACATTGTATACATTGATGTTTGAATGTAACTCATGTGAATGAGCCACTATGGGGTGTTAAGGACCGTGTGTATGATGGTAAAAAGTATCAGGTACACCTCCAGGTATATACTTATCATGTGCAAGAAACCTTGGCAAACTTGGCTGGTATGAAGTTAGTCACTTCACCCATCCTCAATGACTCCCTTCACCTTTTAGTCACTGCAAACAATAGCGATTTCATAACATCAGGCTGAACATGTTAGGTATTTTGCTTGCATTGTACCAAATTAAGTTTTTATATAATAATTAAAAAGAACTGTCTCAACAGCATTATTATAAGATTCTATTTAAACAACTGATAACAAATACCATCAAATTCACATGGAAAAATTGTAGGTACTATCTACTCCATATGTATATATTATAATGTTTGTTATGCAAAAACTTTCTTTTGTTGTAGTGGGCAATGTGACATCAGTCCTCGGCACAATGTCAGAGATGGAATTTCAGAAGACATACAAACAGTCAAAACCAAAGGAAAATACTGAAATGATATTCTACTGCATGATAGGCAAGAGATCTGGGAAAGCACAACAGAACGCTATTAATCTTGGATTTAAAAAGTAAGTAATTTAACAGAATTCAAAGTTACTAGCCAGTAACCAATAGACATTATATTGTATGTTTGAATCTGGTATTAAGATAAATTATGTATTATTTATTTTTGATTTGGATGTCAATGACAATTTCTATATGTTTTAAAATAATTTGATTACACATAATACATAGAATTATAGTGTTAAATAGAGATAAAACGAATATCCAGCAAGTATCCTATATCCAACCTGATTTTTAGTACACATCCAAATACCATCCTAGTAGCTCAATATCCGGCCAGATAACCAGCCAGATAAAATGGTCACGCAGTCACTGCCATCTATTTACTAAAGAGCCATGTAGAATAATCCTAATTTTGAAGAGAGACGAATTGTGGTAATCCATTTTCATAGAGCACTGTAATTTAAATATCTTCAAAATATATTTATAGAATGAAATACACTGTATTAATTTATGAAATCTGATAGATATTTAAAATGTTAGTTGTTTTGAATCTTTGACTGTTATATTATAGTGTATTATCTATGTCTTTGACAACGCAAAGCGGACGCGTATCCAAATTTCATATTTGAATCAACGGCGCTTCGCAACATGATACTTACGTTGTTTGATAAGAGTACCCAAAACATGTATCATCGCATCGTTATCATGTGCGCACAAACAAAGGCGAAAGGTGAAAATCCAGCTGCGAAGCGAGAGGCCGTGGGTTCGATACCCGCACCGAGACAAATGTGTCATCCACAAATATTTTTGTTTTGGGTCTGGGTGTTGTGGAACCACTAGTATCTCGTAGTTCCTGATTACACTAGTATATATTAGTTAGGTACCCTAGTGAGGGGTCAGGACTATGTGTGTGACTGTTTTATTTTAATTAACCAGTGTGCTTGTTCAACAGTGCGAAGAACTATCTCGGCAGTTGGACAGAGTGGGCCAGCAAGCAATAATTATGAACATACATGTATGTGGTAATTGTATAACTTTATAAAGTGCTCAAATATTTATTGACTGTAAATTGCTTTTATGTACTGAATGCATATAAATATGTTATTACAAATCATTACAACGTAATCTTTACAAATTCGTGTTTAAAATGTATTTATTTAAACAAAGTAAGTAGACTAGGTCTACAACTCGAACAATCTGTTATCTGTTACTTTTCCAATCATAAAATCCTGTTACGTTTATATATTTTATAAATGATGTTAAAAATATAATATTTAATATAAGATTCCCATCACACTGTGCCACATTAATAACTTTTGTCTCACATTGTCATAGATAAGAAAGATAATAATAATCACACACATTGTTGTTTAAATAACATGTTCACTTTGTTGTTTACATAAAATGTGAATAAATAATTTTTATGAATTGTAACAATATTTTATGTATATTCTGTTCCTCAGGGCTGTTTCAGGCGTTTAAGCGCCCGCATCTATATCATGATCCCAATCATGAAAATGTTTTTAGTCAGCCTTTTTTTTACAATATGATGATGTCCTGGTTCTTGTAAAAAAAAAACAACAAAGTACCAATTTTATTGTGCAAATATGCTACAAAATATACCATATATCTCTCAGATAAAATAAATTCCAACACCTTATCAAAATATTATGCAAAGTACATAACAGCGCAAATAGCAACATAACAAGGACCAAAGTCATGACCTTGGGGGCAAATCACTTCTGCCGGCTTGACCAGTCATTCCAGCTTCCCAAATAGGTCTTAGAACTGAAAATAAATATTACAATGTACTCTCTTTTTACTTACTAGTCACTGAGACAAGTCAATTGAATTTTATTGTAATTCCATAATTTCGCAGAGAGACGTCAATTAGATTATTCTGCACTCAATTGTAATTATATCATTACATATCATGTATCATCATTTTATTTATTATCATTGCGTGCGGAAATAAAGCATTCTAAGAAATGACTCGTCGTCAATTAAAGTTAATGGATTTTAGTGTGAGGCAATTAATGAATCAAAAAGCAATGGTAAGTTAGTGCTCAGACAAAATGGAGACTTACTTATGATATCCAAGTTTAAGAGCTTTATCCAGGGCCTCAGAGGATCTCCTACCAGACTGACAATAGAAGATAAGTTCGTCAGAAGATGACGGCTTGCTTCTTTGATAATGACGTTTGAATTCTTCTTCCGACATAGATACCAACGCATCGTGAACATTACCCACTAAAAAACATTTTTAATCAAAATCTTGTGTCATAAACAATGTTTTATTTTATTAGCCTGAATGACGAGACGAGTAGGTCACTAGCTGATGCTTGATGATGATAGCTTGATGCTAAGCATCATGGCTGTCCATAAAGAGAAACAATACTACACCAAACCTTGAATTATATGGCATTGGACTGTGCTTGTTGTCCAGTTGAATTATAAATGAGCAAGTGTTTGAGAGGTAATGATGATTTTTTTATTTGATTGAATGACTAGAGAAGCAAAGCTCGCTTGATGGTAAGCACCACACCTGCCCATAAACAGTAGCAACACCACACAGAACTTTAAATTACAAAGTACTGCATGACACTAAATTGCCCTCATCACACCGAGACATAAGATGTTAAGTCTCATAATGCCCAGTAATTTCACTGTCTTCAATGGCCTTTAAACCGAAACAACAGTGCTTACACACTGTTGCTTGGCGGGAGAAATAGATATAGTGGTGGTACCAACACTGACGGCCTCTCGCATATGAGAGACCTACCACCTTAATAAAATAATATTCAAATGTCTAGATCACAAGTAACATTATCTGTAATCAGTAGCTGAAAGCATCTTTTGGTTTTTTACTACATAGAATGATGTAATCACAATGTGCACAATAATTATGCACATTTTGATTACATCATACAATAAATATGATTATTATATAGTGTATTGGCATGATGTGCAAAATATTGCACTAAGCATTGTCAGCACTTGATGTGGTGTAACAAACAAAATCTAGTATCAGTGATGTGTGGTTTCAGTTTTATAAGCATGCAATGTTCAGGATAGTTACATGGAATGTTGATGCTGGAAGGTATCTTCCCTGTGTTGTTTACTTCATCTGGATTGCGAACATCTATAATTACTTTCTCTGGCTGGTGGATCACCTTCAACATATCATCATAACTGACAACCTTCTTTGGATCCACCATTATCTTCTCTTTTTTCTCAGAAGCAAAGGCTCTTGCTTGTAATATTATTGGTGCAGAAAAATCTAGAATTTTATAAACACTATATTAAATATTTTATGCCAATATTTTAAATAGCAAAATGGTACACAACAAAAGCTAAGTGAGAGTTAGAGGTGCAGCTAGTGCAGGCACATATCTGCAGAGCTTATTTTCGCCCCTAGATATGAAAGATGGCGAGTCGTATCGGTTTATGGGAGTACAAATCAATCCTGAACATCACAGGTTTTATAAGAACACAAAAATAAATTCAACACAAAGGAATGCTTCATTTTGGGCCAGATCTATGAACAGTATACTGAAAAACAGGAAGGATTAGGTTATCAGGAATCAGTATCAGGAACTTCGAGGGGCTTGTGATCCCGCAGGAATCAAACCAACGACTGCTCGCCCACTGCGCCATGGAGGCTACCTAATATCGAAACACCAATGTTCAAGTATAGTAATAATAATACCTATTACAATACTTGAATATAATATGGTAAGACATACATAGTAATATTACAATAGAAGACGAAAAGACATAGTTTGATTTAAGACTAAAATATACAGTTACTGACACAAAAAACGTACAACAAATACAAAACCATTATTATGTACTTGTGTGTAAACCTTGCCGTGCAGAATATATTTTTACAATTGAACATCGATATTTTAATAAGCCCCGGAACGCAGACATTTTTTAAACGAATTAATGTTTGTAAATAATAATATTACAAAAGTCTAAAGTACCGACTGTACCGACGAGATTATTTTCAAGTTTTAGTTGAATTCACAAATAATTAATGAGTGCGTAGTTTTCAAGTAGTTAAAAGCACAGATAGAATGCTAACGCATTTGTAAGTAAGATTTGGATTTTAATATTTAATAATTCAAGATTTTAGAAAGTGACGTTGTATTTTTGAAGCTGCCAACTTTTACGTAGGGTCACAGACTACTTAGTACTTAGAGATACTTAAGTACCGTAGTGTTTACCTTAGATTACAGAAATATTGAAGATTAAAGAATCAATAGGCTGGCAGCTTAAAAAAAAGGATTGTTTTGTGTGTTCACTTATTTCGCTTTTAGACAATCTTCTGAGAAGTATCGTAAAGCGTATTGAAAATAATTAACACTAAATCATCGACAAGGCTTGAAATCGGCTACATTTTTCATCGGTCTTAGAAATTAAAGGAATAGCAAAATATTTATAAGATTGACTTAAAAGACAAATATCCAGATCCATAAAATATTTTTTTTATATATTACTTTCAAATAATTTTACGTCAGCTCTTTTAATCGATTTTAATTGTCTAATCTAAATCGATTTTAGTATAGTTGTATCTGGTTGTAGACCCGTTATTAATAAACATTGTAACATAATTCATATAGATTCTACAAGAACTGTTAATCAGGATAGTTGTGTAAAATCACCAGGTGATGTTCCTTGTATGCGAGGTCATCTGGTTGGTACCACTGTTTGGTCTATTTCAGCCGCCAAGCAGCAGTCTGTAAGCATTGCAGTTTGGGTTTAGAGGACATTGAAGGTAGTGAAACTACTAGGCATATGACATTTAATATACTATGTCTCGAGGTGCCGAGCACAACCCAGTGCCATGCAGTGCTTCGTAATTCTGAGTACTGTGTGGTGTTTCTGTTCATGGACAGGCGTGGCTCTTATCATTAGGTGAGCGACCGGCTCGTCTCATACAAGCTAATATGAGATAGGTTCCCTGAACATAATAAAGGTCAACAATGTAATAAAGATTAAAATGAGTGACATACAAAATAAAGTTTATTTTTATTCAATACAACATATAAAAATGAATTGACCAGTTTCTCCTTTTACTTGTATATTCTTTCATAAATTTATCTAAAATCAGTCTTATTACCTATGTTAAAAAGTGATGTACAGTATAAATTTAATAAAATGGAATGTCTACTGAATCTGAATTCATCACTAGTTTCAATTAAAAGTTAAGCATAGTTTCTATGACATTAGTATGTTTTTTTGTGACAAATTATTACAAAATAATTTTAAAAAAGCATGAAAGACCTTAATCCAGCTTATTCTATTGCACATAAAAGGTGTTTTATATAAAATCAATCAAAACTTTAGGAGTATTATCAATATATCTTTCATAGGTATACATATAAGTTCAATAAATTGAAGAAACTTTGAAAACTGTCACCAAAAACCAACATGACATTGAATATTATCAACTTTACCCCTGTATACTATCTTCAGACCTTAACCAAATTTATTTAGGATCACCCATAGGATGATAATATAAAGAAAATAATCAAAATTGGACTACAGTTGAAGGAGATATTGCATACATATTATATAAATATTATTAGAATTGATAACTTTCCCTTTTTTAAGTTGGTTAAAAATAATACAAATTTTACATAACAGTCAGTAAGCTCAAATAAAATTATATCCACTGGATTTTTATAACTAATTCTTTGCTACTTTTTCAAAGTATTTCTTTTTCTCATCTGGGTTCGGTATTATCTGAAAGATAAGCAGTTTAAAGATTATTTTTTATCATAAATATTAAGTGATCGATTTTTTATCTATAATTCTAAACTTACAGTATCTTGACCCGGTTTCCATCCAGCAGGACACACTTCGCCATGTTTGTCTGTGTATTGGAATGCTTGCACTAGTCTCAAGGTCTCGTCAACTGAGCGTCCCACAGGTAGATCGTTCATAGTGATTTGTCTTAAGATGCCTCTGTCGTCGATTATAAAAAGTCCTCTCAGGGTGTGACCAAGATCTTCTAAGTAGACACCATAATCTTTAGCAATGGAATGTGTAAGGTCACTGAGTAGAGGTATATTAATTTTTCCAAGACCACCTTCCTTGCGTGGAGTGTTGATCCACGCGAGATGTGTGAAATGAGAATCGACAGAGCAAGCTACTACTTCAGTGTCAATTTTTCTGAACTCTTCAATTCTCTCTGAGAAAGCCAAAATCTCTGTGGGGCAGACGAAGGTGCTGTAATACAAAAATATTTTTTAAGTCTATAAGAAAGAACTATGTTATAAATACTATTGACACATCAGCATTTTTTATCAATATTAAATCACAACAAATATCTGCTAATACTCATTTTCTTTTAAGTTGTATTTTAAGGTTGTTCTATGCATGCATGTCTACATATAGATGCTAGATAAAGTGCTCAAATAGAAAGATCTTTTTTATTAGGATTTTGGCGCACATCGAAACGCATTTTACATTAGCAGCCTCTTTGAAGCCAGTGAAATTACTGGGCATTATGAGACTTAACATCTTAAGTCTCGAGGTGACGAGCGCAGTTCAGTGCCATGCAGTGCTTTGTAATTCAAAGTTCTGTGTGGTGTTGCTTCTGTTAATGGGCAGGCGTGGCGCTTACCATCAGGCGAATGCCTTGCTGGTATCGTCATTCAATTAAAATTAAAAAAATAATAATGATTATACTTACAAATCCAACGGATAGAAGAAGAAGACTAAGTATTTTCCTTTGAAGCTGGATAATGAAAGTTGTGTAAACTCCCCATTTATTACAGCTGTTGCTTCCCATTCAGGTGCCGGTTTGGATACTACATTTAAATGTTTGATTACATTTTTGTTATGCAAGTGTATATTATTTTATATATGTTTTATATACTTACTCATAGCCTTAGTAAATTGCAATTTATGATCAATTTTTTTGGCGCCGCCGGGGAATACATTGCCACTACCAAAAGAGTAACAAGAGTCACTTTCAAACAGAGATGATTTGCAATAGGTACTTAAACTTACTATAAAAAACAATATAATGAATGTGTTTTTCATGATTATATTACTTGATATCATTTTAGGGCATAAATATCAATAAAGGCAATGTCTTATTTCTTTGACACGTATCACATCGGTCACCATAGATAATACACTATATATAACTCGGTCACTGTCCAATTCAATGTACTCTGTGCTGTCCACTGACCAATAATGTGAATGTTGGTGAATGTGACCAATAATGACCAATAACTCCGCCCACTCACAACGTAAACGCCAATTAAACCACAGATTACTAAGTGTCACGACTCTTCTTCTTATTTATGGCTTTCGCAGTATTATGCATTTAGCCAGTGTCAAGTATAATTTATTCTCAAGTAATTTTTACAAGAACGATGAAACACGGGTGCGGTCGATTTCAAGGTCTTGTCGGAGTTTTGGTGTTAACTCCTTTCAGTACGATTCTTAATTCACTTATTTCAATGACGACTCGAAAAGTTTATACTAATCACAGCTCACAGATTATTATTGGTTGCAAAATCATACCAATGATACCAGAATAATTTTTTAGTCACCTGAGAAGTGGCACGTAGAGAGATGTACATAGTACTTAGCTACTTCTTACTTACTATAGCCTTCTTTCTTCTTCAGATCTGTGGCTGTGATAAATATTTCTAGTAAATTGTGTATGGCATCGCGCGCAATTTTACACACTGCCGCGTCCTAAACCCCGCTAGTAATTCCAATGGAACGTCACTATACTTAGTTAAAATTTTGACTGGTTTTCACAATGTTGTGGTTCACGTTTAGACAGCATTTCATTTTTTGTTTTTGTAGGTACTCATCTTATTTTAATTATAACATGTTTAATCTCGTAATTACTACAATTAAATAGTATTTCTGTTTCACGGCGATGACAGATATCAGGATCGCGGATATAATAATATGTGATAGGCTTTAAATCTCGTCAAAGTACTTTGTAAAGAATGTCTTCATTATATATTTTTCTGTTACGAAGATATAATTTATTTATTTTTTATTTTTTTTTATTTTTTTTTATTTATGGCTTTCGCAGTATTATGCATTTAGCCAGTGTCAAGTATAATTTATTCTCAAGTAATTTTTACAAGCACGATGAAACACGGGTGCGGTCGATTTCAAGGTCTTGTCGGAGTTTTGGTGTTAACTCCTTTCAGTACGATTCTTAATTCACTTATTTCAATGTTTCCATACACTGTTCATCACCGTCCATGTTTATTGAACAAATCCACACCACTTTTATGCAACAAACACAACTCTAAACCAGTTTATGAAATAAATTAAAATAAGCGATAAACTGCACTGTCAGAATTCCCGCCAAAACTCCGAAGATATAATTATGATAACATAATAACTATTTTTTTTGTAGTATCGATATCAATTAATATACCGATTACATGGAGAGTAATATCGTATAACGTTTTTATCGTAGATGATGCGAGCAACACTAAATAAAGTGCGCTTCGTTTCGTTCGCATTTTGCGAGTCGTAAATTTCGTGTTTTTAGGTTTTCAATGTAAATTAAAATAGAACAATGATTTTATTACGCAGATTTCATTTTACATATTAAATTTGATAAGTTGATGGTCCATCGCAAGCTTTTGCGGTAAGTTTGGAAGTTAGTTATTTGGATCCACTTGTTCATTATGGCGGTCTGAATACTTCTGTATTGTGGTTGTAAATAATTTCGTCATAACCACAAAAGTAGTTTCGTGAAGTGTGTTAAGTGTAACGAGTATATTATTTGTTTTAGATGGACGTACCGGACGAAAGTGTGTTGGATGTGGACTTGTTGGCTGATGATGGATCTGAGGAAGATGGTGAAGCCCCGCCGACGACAGGTACGAATACACAGGCTCCACGGGCTTCTAATGACATCATTGTACTTCACAATTTGATACTTACACAAGTGCCCTGTTGCTGTGATATTGGCCTTAGTGAACATACATTAGATGTGACAGTGTAACAATAATTTTACAAAGCTTATGATAACTAAGTTTTGCTATAGTAGTTTTACAGTACACATTATTGGTAGTTTGAAATATATAAAAAGATGATGATAAAAAAGTAATAGAAATAAATATATATTATGAAGTTAGCATGTTTAATTAAGTACCTGTGCACATTTTTATCATCAATTAGTCTTCGTTTTTTCCTACTGTAATATCGTGTAAAGGTTAGATTTGTATGCAATATTTTGTTTAAATTGACTTTTGTTTAATATTATTTTTAATGTTGATAGACTTCACATGCCTTCGAAATTCTTATGACTTCTCTGGTAGGTTTCCTCACAATGTTTCCATCACTGTTAAAACAAGTGAGAATATTAACAATTAAATTCAAATTACACATGTAACTTAGAAAAACTTATCCCTCTGATTCTGTAGGGGAGGTCTGTGCACACCAGTGGCACATGTATAATACAAGTCTAGTATAATTAATATAGTTTAAAATAATATATAACAATTTCATGCGTGTATCCCTGGAGGTATACAGGGATAGGCATAAGTGTGACTAGTGCTGCAACAACATTTCACTGAGCATATTTCCATCCCATGATGTGCTAGAGGACGAACCTATCAATATATGAGGTACAAATTCCAATTCCGGGCAATTTGTATGCTTATGGTTATTCTTATTGAAAGTTCAAACACAAATTGTTTTTGTTTGTACCTGGGATTTGAACCCAGAACTTCACAGTTTCTCTGCTTTAGTGAGTGATAATTTTATTTAAAAAAATATCTACAACCAGTGGATCAATTTAACACAGGGTATAGTGACAATAATGATGTTATTGTATTAATAAAATTATTAAATTAATTACGTTGGGCCGTCGTTGAAGATGCAAAAAAATACGATTTAATTTCTTACAAACTATTTTATTAATTAAAAGTTACAATTAAAGTACTACATGCTAAAGGGTTGACCCTCCGTCAATGTTAGAGCGAAAGAGTGCTTGAAGCCGGGCTACGGTATCTAATATATCTTTTAGTTTCGCAATCATCAATGACGCGACGCAGGTGCTACCGAGTTCCACTCAGTGCAGGTGTTGTTGTCATCCATGGGAAGTGACGAATTCTTGGTAGGTGGCGAGGTGTTGTGTAATACGTCATCCAACCGCGCGGTGGGTCCTTACTTAACATCTCCCTCCGCAAGATCAGCATCTATTTGTAGACTTTTGTCGAAAATAGTGCAGATAGAGACAAGGGATCTCCGGAGCTGCTATCCATGGCTTCTTGACCATTTTGCGTTTCGTTGTCATTAATCTTCAGCTCATTCCTTTGTAACTTGCGGCGTCGCATGAATACTGCTAGGATAATTAGTACTGATGCACCGAGTATCACGTAGACAGGTATGGTAGTATGATAGATAGTGTTCACGTTCGTTGATTCCAAAGGCATTGATTCTTGTACTGTTATCCTGGAGTTAGTCGAGTGTAGATGACTCAGGTCAATGGTATTCAGTTTCAAAATTTTCTTTGCAGGTACTTTGTATGAGTTCTTGCTAACTGCGATATTTAAATATATGTCCTTTAACTTGATCGTGATAGTTGTGCGTAGAAAATGATGGGGCGTGTAGGGCGAATCCTTTGGAATGATGGCCAAATAACTTCCTTGCAACATTTCATATTGGTCTTGAGAACAGGTTAAGTGAACTTTTGTTGGGCTGGGAACGCTCAGCACGTAGTGGCGGTCGTCCAATTGTTCCATAGCTTCAGAAGACAGGATTGCTGAAGTGAAGCGGCAGGACTCGTGCATGTTTTGTTGTAGTATCAGCTGATGGATGCAATTTGATTGTTCTCCAAAGTGGTGGCTTAAGTTGTCCTCGCAAAAGTGATCGTGGTAGTACTTCGGACATTCTGTCTCTATGTACAATAGACCTTTCTCGTGGATTGCTACAAATGGATAGGCAGGTATCAGGAGTTTACTATCATGATTTGGAGCTAAGGATAACTTGTATAGGATGTAGTTAGTGGGAAAGACAATTGGAAATTGAACTACCAAGATTATATATCCTAGTTTTATTATATCGAAATATTCTCTGAAGCTAACGTTTAAAATGACATCCTTATTATATAAAATGCTTAATCTGCCTAACATATCTTTAAAAGTAGCTGGGCTAAATGAAAATGTCATGTCAGATTCGTGTTAAACATCACTCTGTAAAATAGAGTTGATAGTTTCTTCTAACTGTTTTTTGATTCGCAACGATATTACTCATGACGTTTGAATTATCCGAAATCCACTGCTTGCTTAAGCCGATTTGGTTATTTATTGGCTAGATTGTTCTAATTTCGTTTCAGAACTGCAATGGCATTATCATATTTAAGTGTATCTGTATAGTCTAAATTCCCGGATATGCTTTTTATCACAGATCCAAGACCATCTATAAGACCTCTTTTTACGCGCCTTGATTCAAAAGTAGCTAATTGATCTGAAATTCTTCTTAATTTAATTTCTAAGTATTTAATGTGAGGGGCGTATAATGATGACGTTTTATTATTTAACTGCGGTATGAGATCGAGCAACTGTTCTTTAACATAATTTACTTAAGTACGAGCATCATCTAAGTTTATAGTTCGGACAAATGAGTGGTAGTGTGAGATAACTCTAGTGGGTCCTAAGTTGAAGGGAAGGATACCAGGTCCATCTTATAGACTTTCAAGTGTTATCTTGTCCGCTTGGGCCAGAACGAGCACTTATTCGGTACCCGTTTTAGACGAGACTTGGGTACAAGTCCGTGTTTTTCTTAGTATAAATGTGAATTGGTAGATCTTGTAAAAACTCTAACGTGCAGCAATCTTTTGCCTATGAGCCAAAGGGTTTGATATAAAGATTTGTTGTTCGGGTGTATAAGTCTGCTCGGGTTCGCGATCTTTATTAATGTTCTCGGTTATCATTGTGCGATTATGGAGTGAACTTACATTAATTAATTCGTAGACCATCGACATGCACTTACGATATTCCTGCATATATCCTTATAGCAAATGCTCAGTTATGTTTATGTCTAAGGGATATCTAGGATCTAGATGGCCAGTTATCATGTCGATCGGTCGACATTTAGTAAAGCTATGTATCGAACTATTGTAGGTTAATATGGCGTACGTCATAAGATTAGAAACTGATTCTTTTCGATGTTCGAGTTTTAAAATACGTAAATGCTCCAACAGAGTAGAATGTAGACGTTCTACCATTCCATTTCCCTGTGTATTGGGGCATGTTCTGTGATAATTTTAAAATGATAATTTTATGCAATCTAGTGAAGTTTAGGAAAAGCTGGTTTGTAAGTTCTGGGCCATTATCGGTGACGTATCTGAGAGCCATACCGTGATGCGATGAGAACTTTAATAAAGCCTGAACTACACTAACGGCTGGAGCATTTCTCAGTGGATACGCTTGAGCGTACTTCGAGAAAGCATCGATTATGGTTAGGTACTTTTGAGTCTCTACATTAAATAAATCTAAGTGCACGACTTCAAAAGGCTTCGTTGAAGGTGGTACAATTTGAAGTCTTGGTCTAACTGGATTACGGTCGTATCTAGCCTGTCCGCATATACAGCATTCATTAATGTATTTTGTGACATGATCTTTCATTTTCGGCCAATAATACCTATGTGAAAGAGCGAGATAACATTCATTAATGCCTCTATGGTTGGTCTTGCCCTCGTGGTAATTTTCAATGATTGCTTTAAATAATCTTTGACGTTCTCGATTTCATTTTTAACTAAGATTAACTTCATTGCCGAATTTTTGAAGGTCCTTTGAATAACTGGTATTATAGAGTACATTTAAACTAAGCGTAGGGACACACATGTAAAGTAGTTAAGTATAAGGAGTCACGAATAAACCATGCTACTCAATACTCGTGTATGATTGCCCAATCCTCATATTAGGTATATATATAGGTTAATAGAACCCAACCTATTATTAACTAAACTTAGGATTGATTAAAATTCCTGTCTTTACTTATAATGTGTCCAAGATAAGCTGTCTCTAATATCAAAGAAATCTGATTTATCCATCTGAATTTTAAAATTAGACTCGCGTAGTTTTTCGAACACTTTTTGGAGGTTAACTATGTGCTCCTGAAGGGATGTCCTGAACACTATATATGTCATCTAAATAGACTAGGAATAGTGGCAGTTACCTATGTATGGGAACTCCATGCGGAATTTGAAGACCTAATTATACCTTGTTCTAACATTTTACCAATCTGTTCCTGAACCTCTTATCTATGAATATATGGATATCTGTAACTTTTGGTGTAAACTGGAATTTCGTCAGTGGTTTTGATTGAATGCTTAATTTTATTTGTGAAAGTTAGGGGTTCACCGTCTAAGTAAAATACGTCCGCGTACTGCGCGCAAAGCAATTCTGAATTAGTACGTTCTTCCTCATTATGGTGGTTTGTTCGAAGGCGTGAGAGTACTTCTTTAACGCGTTGATGCTGTTTTTTTTTGTGAGGTACGGTCTCGAAGTTATACATCTCGGCGGAAATCGGTCTGTCCATCGAGAATATGATGTCACTTCGGCTAGGTTTGGTGATCTGAACTATGCCTCTCCTATCTGACATGCTAGTTAAACACTCTTCTATCGTACAGTTAGAAAAGTTTTGTCTCGGTATGAACGATTCTCTATCATGAGTGTTAATTAGAATTCTATCCAGTTTCTATGAATTTGCCGGTATAATGTCCTCATATAAGTTCGCGTTATGTGAATCATACACTTGGATCGGATTCGATGCGGTTTTAGTTCTGAGAATCTTATTTTTATAATCAATTACTGCTTCTCATTTATCTAACAAGTCCGTTCCTATCGGAAATCCCATATATAGTATCCTATCTTATCAGATCATCTAGCTAATTATGAAATTTGTAGATGAAAAATGTCGTACACCGTTATTATCGCTGAATTTGTTAAAACTAGGCAACGTAATCGAATAATACAACAGGGCTTAAAAATGACTGATTTGCACCGGTGTCTATTAAAACTTTAACGGCGGTGATGAAATTTGAATAAAAGAAAGTTGGCGTTGCGTTTGCAAATTAATTTCTATTTTAAGGTGTCGGATTTCTGATCCCGTTGAAAATCCTGTTCCTTGCTTGTCACATCTTCAGTTTCAGCAGAAGGCTGTTCTGAAGGATATTCCTGAAGGGAGTATTCGACTGGCTGAAATTTTGCGTACTCATAATAATCATCGAAGTATGGTTCGTAATTATATTCAGGATAATACTGTCGTCGTAATTAGAATTAGTGCAATCATTAAAGTTCATTCAAGTTCAAGTTTCGTATTACATTGCTAGGAGTAAGCACCTGTGATATAGGCGACAAAGGTCGCGTGACGTAGTTGCTTACGCCACTCACTGGATGCGCATGATTCACCTGTTGAAAACGGCGCGGCGATATTGAAAATGCCTGCATCGAATAATGTTCGCGTTCGCTCGGTCCTTTATAAGCGTTAATAAAATTGTTAGGCGTTGGCACTTTCTTATCAGGCAACCGATTGTTCCTACCTTGCAAATACATCGCGTTTGTCTCTTCGTGAACAAATCCTAACGCCTATTCGATGGTTTCGGGTCGTGTGCACCGAATACGAAAGCCTAAAGGATCGTTTAATCCTCGCACATATGCCTGTAGCGTTAATTTTCGGTATAAGTCACTCTTAGCGGCGACAGTAGTTCTGAACTGAGTCATGATGGTACTAAATAAATTTTGAAACTTTTTGTAAAAATCCTGAGCAGAGCTAAACCTGAGTTAAAAGAGCCAAATCGTTGTAAAGAGCGGTCTTATCTCTCTGATCTGCGAGATTATTAACTAAAGCGTTACGAATGCCATTCCAGTCACTAGGGATACCATTAGAATATTAAGCGAGCAGCAGATTCTACTACTTTATTGAGTATACCGTTAATTAAGGCGCACCTGGCTAGCTCATTACTTCCTTGTCCACAAAATTGTCATACAAACTGCTATGTGATTAGGTTTTTTAAAAAAACGTGTTAGTACGTTCGGATTTCCAATAAACTGCGGTACTAACCTAAGTAATTTATATAATATATAGATATACATTATATTTAGATATTTTATTATAATATCTAACTCAGCCATATCGGTTTCTTCCTCTATGACACTATAACCTAACACTTTAACTTATAAGGTTTCTTAAACTATCACTAAGTTTCTGTCTACTTATTGTAACTAACCTAGGGTCCAACGTTTTTTCGCGATGAAAAAATCTTGGCATTTTATAATTACTAAGTTTCTTAAACTATCTACTATTTGTAGCTAACCTAGGGGTCCAAAGTTTTTTCATATTAGTTGAAAATCTTGGTAATTTTATAACCACTAAGTTTCTTAAACTATCTACTATTTGTAGCTAACCTAGGGGTCCAAAGTTTTTTCATATTAGTTGAAAATCTTGGTAATTCATATTAGTTGAATTGGGAAAACTTACGGCTAGGAATGAGCAACCACTAAGGATCTAGTGTACTCACATTAAATCGTCTTTTTTGCGTTATCAAGGTTTGGATACTTCTCGGGCGGCTCCACACGTAGATTCGGATGCTTCTTGACGCGGCGTAAAAACCACACGACCGGCGACGTTGAAGACGAAAAACGGGAAATCTTCTTATAACGCGTAACCGATCGCGAGCATCCTACCGACTGCGCCAATTACGTTGGGCCGTCGTTGAAGATGCAAAAAAATACGATTTAATTCCTTACAAACTATTTTATTAATTAAAAGTTACAATTAAAGTACTACATGCTAAAGGGTTGACCCTCCGTCAATGTTAGAGCGAAAGAGTGCTTGAAGCCGGGCTACGGTATCTAATATATCTTTTAGTTTCGCAATCATCAATGACGCGACGCAGGTGCTACCGAGTTCCACTCAGTGCAGGTGTTGTTGTCATCCATGGGAAGTGACGAATTCTTGGTAGGTGGCGAGGTGTTGTGTAATACGTCATCCAACCGCGCGGTGGGTCCTTACTTAACAAATTTACAAACAATAATAATAAACATGGAGATCCTAAACAATTAGTATATTCATATTCCCTTGATTCTGTCTTGCAGCATTTTTTTGATCTTATGTTTAGGAGGTAACCTATGATTACTGTGGACATGATTCTATTTGAAATTACATATATTACATCTTGAAAACTAAATTGACACTAAACAAAACTGTGTTTATGGGAGATTAAGTTTAAATGTTTCATCAAATAGCATTCATAACTAAAAATCGTCAATTTTTGTTTAGTGACGGTTTTGTTTTTATGGTGCGAAATGATACATTCCCTCCTGTTCTGTATTTGTAAAACCACATTTTCCTAAACAGTATTGTAGGCCTAGGATGTATTGTGATAGTAGGTTTATTGTCAATAAATGTCATATATTAGCTTGTAGGCTGTGGTTACTGTGTTTCTGTAGCTAACTTAGAAATTGGAACCCTCTGGTTTTGTTATGTCCTTCTGTCTGTATGTTATAACCTCATAGCTCTGCTGCTTACCCATTAATTTTTAAATGCTTTAAATGCTTAGTGAACCACCATAGAACATAACAATATTGTAACAAACAATAGCCCTACATGAGCTCATCCCGCCTTCCCCCTTCTACCATCGGAGCACCAGACGCACTGCAGGATATCATCGTTACTTGGTTGACATTCCGCATATTCGCACCCAGCGCTATAAGTCGTCTTTTTTAATGCGCACAGCCAAGGAGTGGAATTCCCTGCCTGCGTCTGTCTTTTCGAGTGCGTACAACCCGAAGCTCTTTAAGAGTAGTGTAAATCGGCACCTTCTGCGTAAGCTCGCTCCATCGTCGACCTCATCTTTGTCCATGTGGCTAGATTGAGGTCAAGAGCAAACCCATCTCTAATAAAAAAAAAAAACACAAAAAGGGTGCGTCACGGGACGCTCGACAGAAGTGATAAATTAAACTAATGTGGGTTAAAGTGAGAGAGAAGGAGCCTGCCTACTGCTACCGTATGCGTGAGAGAAGGGGAAGCTAGATAGAGTGGCGCCGTAACGCGTTATGTTACGAAGCGGTTTACCTCCCATAAGAAGAAAAAGTCACATCATTGGATTGTTCTGCACCGCACTGCACTGCACTCCAGTCCGGTCAAAGTCCTATCAGTCATGTCAAAGTCCTAACAAAGTACTGTCTAAGTCTGGTCAAAGTCAGGTCGAAGTCCTGTCAAAGTCCGGTCAAGGTCCTGTCAAAGCCCGGTCGAAGTCCGGTCAATTTCCGGTCAAAGTCCTGTCAAAATCCAGTTAAATTCCAGTCAAAGTCTGGTCAAGGTCCTGTCAGAGTCCGGTACAAGTCCGGTCAAACACCTGTCAAAGTCCGGTCAAAGTCCTGTCAAAGACCTGTCAAAGTCCGGTCCAAGCTGACTGGCCACTGTGTGAGGTCACCTGGGACTTCGAAATTATCTAAGTTCCAGGGAGGTCCGCTAACGCTGGCCGGTCGATAGACCGCTCGCGTTACGGAACGTTTCGGTTCA
Source organism: Amorpha juglandis (assembly GCA_949126905.1). Classification (NCBI taxonomy): domain Eukaryota; kingdom Metazoa; phylum Arthropoda; class Insecta; order Lepidoptera; family Sphingidae; genus Amorpha; species Amorpha juglandis. The sequence goes on along the minus strand of OX421372.1, from coordinate 4,627,584 downwards.
CCCTCCCATAAGAAGTTATCACTTCAAAAAATGTAAAAGTTCCCACCATAACATTTAGTGGTGAATCTTTTTCATCCACTGTGTTGTTTCGGTATTTCTTATATGTTCTAATACATATTTTGATAGTTGTGAGTATCTGGGTAGGTACCACCCCTTTGTTTATTTCCGCTGCCAAACAGCAGTGTGCTAAAATAAGTTTGTGTTTCAATTTGATCAACTTTGAAGTCATTGTAATAACTGGGCATTATGAAATATAATATCTTATGAGTTATGTATCAGTATGATAAGTGCATTGAAGTGACATGCAGGTTTAAGTAAATTATTACAGTTTGGTGCATGTGTGCCAGGAAATAACAATCTTGATCCTTTGTAATAATAATGTATAAAAGTTATTTATTTTATTTTAGTAATATAATTTAGTATATATTATTGTTTTAGTTAGTTTTAATTATAGTTATAAGATATTGATACTGTATCATGTTTTTTTTATTATTCTGGTTTACTAAAGTAATGTTAACATTTCAGCTTTTGTTGTATTTTCTTATAATATTGAATAGCAATCTGCATCCATAGATGTCAGATTTTAGTACAAAATTAAATATCTTTTTGTAAAAATAGTCTTACTTCGTTTTTTTAGAAAGAAACATAGACAATGGGTTGATTTTTATTTTTATTAATTGCTATTTAATACTCAACATGGGCGAAGTCATCGAAAATCGATGGAGCCATAATCTAAATTTTGAATAGAATAGTCATTATATGTTTATGAGAGAAGACAAAAATAGAGATTTTAGTTTAGTTTCGGGAACTTTAATAAGATCTTGAATAGAGTGCCTAATACAAGGGACAATAATGTAAATAATATTTGTGCTAATGTGTTGTAACATATGATGGAGTTAAGGTGTTTAGTTTGGTTTTGTACATTAATATGGTGCAGTTAAATATGGCGAGCCAGCGCGAAGTGAGCCACGGTCGAAGCGCAGCCGATTAGTGTACAAGACAATGTCAACGCTACGATTTTGTAATGTACAGAAGTTTTGGAAGTCAATATGTATATGTTAATAGACATCCCATACCTGGTACTATTGCACCCAACTAGATAGCAACCACCATACACATGATGAAACACTGTTTGGGTGGTACTGCCACTCCCGATTAGGATTGGCTCGGTTTCAGCAGCCCTTTGAAAGGCAGTCTTCATCGTCGACAGTTTTGCGTGCATCTCAGACAAGCTTTTGAGCCATTGTGGCTTTCTTTTAGGTTCATGAACCATTTCGAGTTGTCCACTATCTATGATGATCCTTGGGAACCATGTGTCAAGCCCATCAGGGTGGATTGTGCTCTGCATCTACGTGACACAATAATCTCCAGTCTGAGACAATGAATGATTAAATTGTTTGTTTCCTTTTTTTTTCTTGTGGATGTTGTTGTCTGAAAGATCCTCATAGTTCTTGATACCCATGAGATAATATATCATACATATCTTAGTGTAGGGTCAGTAAGGTCATGACTGACGAAATTGTGACCGCCTGGTGTATTTTTTAAGAAATAATTTTATTTGTATACATTAGAATCTTTTGTTCTAACTAATTTAAACATTTTATTTTTTAATCTACTTCCAAACAGGAGGATCTAAATTGATTTGATGCATATTTTTACGCATGTTACGTCAAATGTGAAACGATTTTAATTATCATTTTTGTAGTATATAATGTTTATCGCACGAGTGCTCGTTTAAGTTTTCAAGAAATTAAACACGCCGCGCCCCTATGAATAACAGCGAATGCATTTGAAGGTCGACTCGTTGGTCTTCTGACAGCATATTTAGGCTGAGGAACCATAAAAGGTCGTCGTGTCGTGTGGTCGTGGGTTCAAATCACTAGTCAGGCAATCACAATTTGTGTTTGCATTTTTTATTTGCTAAAACACCCAAACGATTCCCAGAATTTCAATTTGTGCTCGGTATGGCGATGGGTTCGCTCCCTATGGTTCACCTAAGCACGGAAATAAGCTCAGTGAACCATAGGTGCAGTAGGCCATTTTATTTTGCATTCCATGAGTTGAATATTGTTTCAGATTTCTATACAGGCCCAGGTTCCACGCCAACATCGTGCGCCTCGTCTCCTCGCGGCGAGGAGCCGGCGTCGCCACATGGGGGCCTGGTGCAGCCTTCTTTTTTCCACCATCAGTCTTATACTCGGCCGTTCTTCACATCTGGCCGTAGAGGTCCAGGTCGGCCGAGGAAGGAAGGACCAAAGCTGTCTCGAGAGGGCAAAATTGTTAGAAGGTAATTGCTAAATGCACAAACAAACCAGCAAGTCGTTCCGAGTTCCTACAGGTTTAATGTTCATATAAACCTTAAGGAATCTTGATGAAATCGCATCAAAATCGATCAAGTAGTTAATAAGCACTAATGACCATTCCCAATAAACTTAGTTCGATTCTCTGGATAGATAGCAGAAATTAACCAATCAGAATACAGTTTGAAGGTCATATGTACAAGTAACTTCATTTGATTGGTTGATTTCTATGATCTACCGGTTAATCAATCTAAGATCGTTTATTGGGAATCACGATAAGTGAATACAGAGAAAAACATAATTGCTTCAAACTAGAGAGAACTTTATGAGATATTCTATGTTTGTGTTTTTTCATCTTGTGCTTTTAGTAATCATTAATGATTTTGCTATTTAGGTACAGAGGCAATCCTGGTTCTCTCAGAGGGGCAAAGAGGCATCGGGGCAGTCGTGATGATGCACAGGAAGACATGATGGACGAGGATGACTTTACTATTCCACCAGTGCCTGAAGAACCACCTTATATGCCCGAAAAGTGGTAACAATTTTGATGACATGATTTTTTTTTTGCAAAATAATAGACCTGTCAAAATTCTCTAAAATAAATAAAAGAATACACCCAAAACCTATACACATAGTCTAGCACATACATTAATCCTTGTTCCATGGCTGCATTTTCTTGTTATACTTTTTACATTTGTATTCATTTCACATCCGGAGGAAACAATCAATGCAAAAACGCTATCGCATTAGAAATCGCGTACAAGTTGACAGACGACAGTTGTGTTTATACTGGGATGGCGTCATTCGCTGTGATTGGTGTTTAGTACAAAATGGCGATTAGCTGTATTGTCACCTTTTAATTAGTTAAAAATCATGAAAACTCCTTGTTATTATAAAAATAAATTACATTTTCGGAATCTTAAAAACCTGTTTTATTGTTTAAAAACACAGTCTCATTGCTACTGTGTTACCGTCATCATCATATTGTTATCATGATATAACAATATTATAAATCTAAAATTCCAAGTAAGACTTAAAAATTGTTTGACTAATCAGTCCTTGAATAACGTTTATAAGTGTGTAATATTTAGACGTCTTTATTTATATTTAACCTATGACAATTTTAGGCCAGGCAAAGTTTGCGCGTTGTGTAACCTCAGCGAGCGTAGTCAGCTGGGTCAGGGTGAGATGCGGCAAATCACGTGCACGCTCAGTGAAGCCGACGGGAGCATGACTCCAGGGGTGTCGAACTCCGGAGGGGCCACTCCCACCAGCATCACGACACCGACGAGCACGCCCACGACGCCAGTGACTCCCGGCCTCGTGTCTCCTCCGCCTGAACTGGTCGATCCTAACCAACATCCGCTCGCGTTGCCGTTAAGTAGGCGTCAGAAAGCTTTCAATAAGTGCAAGTGAGTTATTTCGATATATTTTTTAATTTCCGTTATCACAGTCAAAAAAATATACAGTCAGTCAATATGATTGTTGGCAGATAATGCGTATAAGGGATATAATAAAATACTAATATTACTGGAAATTCTTGTAGGACACCACTATACAATATGGAGCATACAGACGAGCTGTCCATTATCGGTCACACGGATGTGTTAGAGTTGTCGGCGGTGGTATCTTCGGGAGCGTTTTATATCCACCGTAGCTGCCTCGAGTTCAGCCCGCCGTTCCACATCCCTACAGACGAGGATAAAGACCAAGAGGAGACCAGGCTGAAGGCGATCTTGTCCACCGCGTTGTCGAGAAAATGTGCCTTTTGTTTGAGACATGGTGCCAGTGTTCCTTGTAAGGTGAGGTTTTACTGTAGCTTTTACAGAAATAACTAACTAGGATTGCCGTAAATAAAGTAGAATGCCACACATAATACTATGTACTTACTCTCCAGAGGGGGTGACGTCAGGCACCAGCCGCCTGGTCGTACAAACTATAAGCCAAATTATTTTGTAAAATGTAATAAAAAGCATGTTCCACCCAACTCACTGCTAGTGGGAAAAGGACAAGTGGAAAAAGAAATCATCTATATACTTGTATAGAGATTGAAAAAAAAATAGACCAGACCATTGACTAGCGAACCAATCGAATGACGCGTCTGCGCCCTGCGTTCCTTCTTTCCGCCAACTACAACTATGAATGAACATGAATTAACTATACTTGCGCAAGTGAAGTTTATGCTCACCACTCGTATCATTTCATTGCTAATTTTGCATCCTGCATTTATGATAAATCATGTAAATCTTTGTGTGTTTTAGATGAGTTGCAATAAGTACTTTCATTTGCCTTGTGTCCTCGCGTCCGGCGGCTTTATGGACTTCCAATCTAAGTCGTCGTTTTGCAAAGACCATGTGTATCAAGTACCTGTTGTATGTAAGTATCTAATGTTAATCATATTAAGGTCTGTGTGTTGTTTGTATAAAACTCATATTCTCTAGGCATTGACTGGCGGGTTTTAGTAATGTTTTATGTCTGTGTAGGTATAAAGGAAACTACACGCATAATGTTCCGCATAGTCTGACAATCCCGCATGTTAATAACAGTATTGTCAAATATCATGCGTATCATAATGGATTGATGCTCTTTGATTTTCTAATTCTTGAATAGGACATTGATACAATTGGCAGAATATTTAGCAGTATAATGGTTCATTAAATAAATTTAATAATAAATAAATTTATTTCAGATTGAATCCATATCTTTACATTCAATAAGCATTACATTTTGCAGGTTCATCAGAAATAGATTGTAGAACTTGTAGGACTATCGGTGATATATCAAACCTTATGACTTGTGTGACATGCGGTGCGCATTACCACGGGACGTGCGTTGGACTGGCACAGCTACCAGGTATGATTAATTGTAACTATTAACAATGTTTTACCAATTATGGTTTGTTTTTGCTTCATAAAATTTCGAAATTGCTGTTTGTCTTATTGACGATTAGGTCACCAAACGACCCGTTGGACACTAAAACTAGGAAATTAATTGTTTATATTCATCACCGCAATTGGTGTATTTACTTATATTTTTGTTTCTTTGGCAAAAAATTGTGAGTAACGCCATTTTGTGGAAAAAAAAAACGTTTACTTTGTTGTTATGGTGTGTAATTCCGGTTAGAATTATAGTATTTGTCGATTAAGTCCTGAGCGACATCGATAAAGGGTATCGATTCTTATTAGTATGATACTTTTCGTCGGAGTTCAGAATCAGAGCTCATTTCCTTTCACTCGTCTTTTTGATTCACGAGAATATACTATTAAACGTACCGTTCCAAAAATGTAGATACGTTAACTGTTTCGTGTAAGTATCTAGAAGTGAGTATCAAGTATCGATATTAGATGGTTGTCGGTTGAGTGGCAGTGTCAGTGACAAACCCACCACCTCCCATGGCCCAACCAACCTTCCGGTTATGTGGGACCTAATCTTACCCCCTGTTCCCACTTATGATCAGTCTGTTTTCTCGGTCAGTCTAAATAGACGGATGTGCCAATAACAGTACAATTTATATGGAGTTATTTACATTATGACTGATCAGGGAAAAAAGACTGATCCGAGTTATTTGACGGACGTTTTGCAACTGCGACGATTAGTCAAAACAAATAAATTAATACAAAACACACGTAAACTGGCGGCGAGTCGAACCACCGACCTTCCGACAAACACAGACTGATCGGATGTAATGTGAACACCCACGTCCGGCGTCCGGTTTCAGGGCAAAAAGACTGATCGGATAAGTGGGAACGGTCTCTTAGGAGACTCGCGCAGATATTGCGTCTGCAAGCAGTTTGCACTCCATTGCGCGAGCTCTTCGGTTTCCCTATAAGTTATTAATCAGTTCCTTGTCCCTGAAGCAACTCTCCCCTTGCGTCAGTGACAGTGTGTGTGTATGTGCAGGCGTGCGCGCGGGCTGGTCGTGCCGCGCGTGCCGCGTGTGCCAGGTGTGTCGCGAGGCGGCGCCGCCCGGCGACTCGCGCGCCGTCGCCTGCGACCACTGCGACAAGCTCTACCACGCCGCCTGTCTGCGGCCCCTCATGGCCACCGTGCCCAAGTACGGCTGGAAGTGCAAGGTAACAACTTGTTGTTTGATGAAACTTTTTGTTATTTTTAACCGCCTATGCGTAAGAGATGTGCGTTTCTGGTCCTGGCGGTGATGGCAAATAAGCCAGATTGAGCTTATATCCAACACTATTCTGATAAACATGTTACTCCGTGGTATCGGATAAACACGTAATTGCTTGTCATTAATTTTAATTGCAGTTTATTTAATGAATTATTTGTACTAATATGTCAATGGGTGTGACATTCGTAATATAGGTTTATCGTTACTAATAAAAGTGCAGTTAATATCATTAATTTCGGATGATTTTATGATTGTACTAGCTGTACCTTGCGCGCGTTGCTACACCACCAACTAAAATAAATTTGAAGGAAAATCATACAAATAATATATGAAATTGGAATGACAGTGGCGCCATCTGTCGAAAATTGGTCGTACCAGCTCAGATACTTTCGTGGGCTCATGCACAACAACTTTGCTAAAGATCTTCGCATGATCAAATGCGTAGTTTACGATTCTATAAAAGTCATACAAGCAAACATTCATTTTTATATATATAGATATGGTGATTTTCCTAGGTAATTTTCTATATATCTATCGTTAAGTATTTCCTTGAGGTATACTGGCCGGTGCAGTATCGCTGAGAGTATTATCATAATTTTTATTTATTTTATTAAGCACCTGCCTCAGTTATGATCTCCCATCCTAAGGTCGACTAGGAAAAAATGCCTAAGTCATTAAAGCCCGCCTGTATACCTTGTGTACAAAGTTTAAATAAATAAATAAATGATCACTGTGTGTGCAGTGCTGCCGCGTGTGCTCCGACTGCGGGTCGCGGTCGCCGGGCGCGGGCCCGTCGTCGCGCTGGCACGCGCACTACACCGTGTGCGACTCGTGCTACCAGCAGCGCAACAAGGGCTCGTGCTGCCCGCTGTGCCGCCGCGCCTACCGCGCCGCCGCATACCGCGACATGATACGCTGCACGCTCTGCAAGAGGTACACACGCTTTATTTATTTATTTGTGTGATGTATAACGTACGATCATCGTCTCGAAAGTCAAAGGCAAAGTGTTACCAACCCGTGGATTGTAGAGACCTTAGTGTGTACTTGTTCCATATTTGATACGTCATTCCTATGCAAAGAATATATGACTAATACGTTGGAATGAAGTTCCTTATGGGGCGTTGCGGAGGAGTACCCTAGCCGGCATAAAACGTCCGTAACGCAAGATTTTTGAAGTGATAATTCTTATTTAAATAATTTGATATCAATACAAGGTTAAAGTCGAAATTCCGATGAAAAAATCATAATAAAAAATGTATACCCGAATAACTGTTTTCTTTATATTTCGAATAGAACTTGAAATAAATATTTTTATAATAAGAAACTTCGTTCCTATCTGGTGTCCCACGACACCACACATCTTTTTTTTAAAGAAGAAAAAATATGAATATATACATAAATCTTTCTCCCATATTAGGTACGTCCACGGCACATGCGATCCAGACGCTGAACCCCAACAGCATCGAAAAAACAAAGAACAAAATCCTACATATGAATACAATTGTCCAATCTGCAAGAGTCAGATACCGCTCACTGGCTCTAAGCCTGGTTGTAAGTAATACTTTAGTGTCTTAAGCCCGTATTCACAAACAAAGCTGAAATGAGCTATTTGCTAATTGTTTACTTCTGTGTTGGTCTATTTTTTGCCAAAAAACAATTAATGATTTACACAAAAATCGCCACTATGCATTCGCGCACATTATGAGGCCTCATAGTAAAGTTTATGAATACGGGAGTCAATATAAATGTGGACAATTTTCAGTATTTACATTTTTATGTTTATATAACAGCCTTTGAAGATGATAGTATGGCATCGGCATCCCAAGATTCCTCATTTGGTGATGAAAATTCACAAGAACAAGATCCTCTGGCGATTGAACAAAAAGTAAAAACTAACTTCATATCTTTCCTTTGGAAATACTGTTTTAATTCCCCATTTATTTTTCTTGCTAACAATATGACAATTACAGCCCGACGTCGGCCTGGGTAAAGGAAAACCATACAGTGTATCATCAAAAGTCGCCAAGAAAAAGATAAGTGGCTACAAACTTAAAGGTGGATTTCCTCCAGCGGGTAAACTGGGCTTCCAAAAACGACAGAGGTCCGTCATAGACTTCGGACGGAAGAGGGGTTCGAAGCCCAAGATGAGGGGAGTGTTCGGTGTGCCAGGATTGGGACTACAAAGACCGCAAGCACCTGATAATAAAACTTCAGAAGATGATCCAGGTATAATAAACAAACATGTTTCATTTTTATTTTTACCTTGTACCATATTATCGATATTTGCTTTATAAAGTTATCGATGTTATTTTTATGTATAGATTACATCAACCAATGTTCTTTGGAGAAATAAATCTTTAACAATATAGTTATGTTATGATTGATATTTGTATTATAGGTTTCGATAAATTCCCAATACTTATCAATCAATATTCGTTATGTAACCGAAATTTATCGATATTCTTGTTATCACATTATCGATATTCGTGGGCACATTATTGAAACTCTTTATTTTTAGGTGTTGAAAACAAGTTGGTTCTGTGTTCGAGTAAAGACAAGTTTGTGTTGACGCAAGACTTGTGTGTGATGTGCGGCGCCGTCGGAACTGATTCTGAAGGATGTCTTATCGCTTGCGCGCAGTGTGGACAGACTTACCATCCCTACTGTGTCAATATCAAGGTTACCTATTAGTTTACTTATAGATTTGTAATTTGTAGAATAAATTATACGGTAAATGAAATATTTTTCCATCCTTTTCTAACAGAAAATTTTTCTAGCGTAGTAGGGGTAATAATAATACTTGACTTTGATAGGACTTTGACCGGACTGTGACCGGACTTTGATCGAACTTTGACAGGACTTTGACAGGGCTTTCATCGGACTTTGACAGACTGATCGCACTTTGACAAGACTTTGATCGGACTTTGACAAAACTTTAACCGGACTATGACTAGACTTTGACTGGACTTTGACTGTTCTTGACTGGACTTTGACTGGACTTTGACAGGACTTTGACAGGACTTTGACCGGACTTTGACTGGATTTTGACCGGACCTCGACAGGACTTTGAACGGACTTTGACTGGATTTTGACCGGACTTCGACCGGACTTTGACAGGACTTTGACCGGACTTTGACAGGACTGTGACCGGACTTTGACCGGTCTTTGACCGGCCCTTGACAGAACGCTGACCGGGCTTTAACAGGGCTTTGACCGAACTTTCACAGGACTGTGCCCGGACTGTGACCAGACTTTGGCAGGACCTTGACCGGACTTTGACAGGACTTTCATCGGACTTTGACAGGCTTTGACCGGACTTTGATCGGACTTTGACTGGATTTGAGAGGACTTTTATCAGACTTTGATAAGACTTTGACCAGACTTTGACAAGACTTTGACAAGACTTTGACAAGACTTTGACCGGACTTTGACAGGACTTTGATCGGACTTTAACCAGACCTTACCGGACTTTGATTGGACTTTGACCGGACCTTGTCAGGTCTTTGACCGGACTTTGACCGGACCTTGACAGGACTTTGACAGGACTTTGACCGGACTTTGACCAGACTTTGACCGGACCTTGACAGGACTTTCATCGAATCGATTTGCTGGTGGGAGGATACTGTTGTAAAGTTAAAATATTATTCTGTGGCATTAGCATCACCTTCAAGGAGAACATTGTGATTAACAATGTTGGGTGTTGTGTTCAGGTGTCGCAGGTGATAGTGCAGCTGGGGTGGCGATGCTTGGACTGCACGGTGTGCGAGGGTTGCGGCAATCGCGGTGACGACACGTTGCTGTTGCTGTGCGATGACTGCGACACCACGTGGCACACGTATTGCGCACGCCCGCCGCTCGGGGAGGTGCCGCGCGGCGCCTGGCGCTGCGAGCGCTGTCGACGGTGTCTCGTCTGCGGCACCAGGGACACGCTCGCCTGGTGCGACAACTATACCGGTCAGTCACTACCTCACTACACACTACACACTACACACGTACTGCGCACGCCCGCCGCTCGGGGAGGTGCCGCGCGGCGCCTGGCGCTGCGAGCGCTGTCGACGGTGTCTCGTCTGCGGCACCAGGGACACGCTCGCCTGGTGCGACAACTATACCGGTCAGTCACTACCTCACTACACACTACACACTACACACGTACTGCGCACGCCCGCCGCTCGGGGAGGTGCCGCGCGGCGCCTGGCGCTGCGAGCGCTGTCGACGGTGTCTCGTCTGCGGCACCAGGGACACGCTCGCCTGGTGCGACAACTATACCGGTCAGTCACTACCTCACTACACACTACACACTACACACGTACTGCGCACGCCCGCCGCTCGGGGAGGTGCCGCGCGGCGCCTGGCGCTGCGAGCGCTGTCGACGGTGTCTCGTCTGCGGCACCAGGGACACGCTCGCCTGGTGCGACAACTATACCGGTCAGTCACTACCTCACTACACACTACACACTACACACGTACTGCGCACGCCCGCCGCTCGGGGAGGTGCCGCGCGGCGCCTGGCGCTGCGAGCGCTGTCGACGGTGTCTCGTCTGCGGCACCAGGGACACGCTCGCCTGGTGCGACAACTATACCGGTCAGTCACTACCTCACTACACACTACACACGCTGCTGGTGCCGCTGCAAGGAACAACTGCGACACCGGTACAACACTCGATTGACGAATGACTCATCTTTATCTTTATAGTTTACTACAATATAATCTAACATATATCTTGCCACAGCAATGCGTGGCCGGGTCTGCTAGTAATTCATATAAAACATTTCTCTAACATAATGCCATGTGTGAAAATGGATAAATGAAGGTGCACTCTATCCTTCAGCCTGTACATATAGATGTCTTCACTGTATTACGTAGGACACAACAGTACACAAGCTAAAAATAATATAATCCATATTTATTTTTATCATCGACAGAATGCGCTCCGTGTGCTTCGTTGGTGATGTGCTGTATTTGCTCAGAGCCGTATTCAGATGGTGAGCTGATCATCCAATGTGAAGGTTGTAGTCGATGGCTACATGCATCGTGCGATTCAATACGTAACGAAAACGACGCGGAACTGTGCTGTCGAGCAGGGTGAGTTAACATTAATTATTATCGTTAGTGAGTATTTTGAAACAGTTCTATCAAATTAATAATAAATATATTTATTCCATAAATGTATCTCAATACAAAGTACTATGAAAGGGGAGGAAAACAAAATAAACCTATGGGCGTGGGTGATAAGTGATCAATGATCATATCTGGTTTTTTTTTCTAAAGATATCGCCCTGATCACGTAAACAAATAAATAATTATTACTTAATTGATTTACAGAGATAGATTACAGAGAGACAGAGATAGATATACAATTAATAATACTAAATCTAATTTATATTATAAATTAATTTGCACAACATTCTGACTGACTCTGATTGAGGCTTGGTCAGAATGCTGTTACAAGCCCCCCAATTGGATATTATTAATGCCGCATTGAGTGCGAATATCTCTGTTACGGACACACTCCACTAAGATATGCTGAATGCACATCTGTTTTGTGCAGGTACAAGTGTATATCGTGTCGCGGGCGTGACATCCCGCCGCCGCACGTGGCGCGCGCGATCGCGGCCAGCGTCGGCGCGCTGGGCGGCGCGGGCGCGGGGGCGGGTGTGGTGCAGGGCGCGGGCGCGGGGGCGGGCGCCGCCGCGGGGGGCAGGCTGCCGCCCCGCCCCACCCCGCAGTCGCTGGGGCTCGCCGGCGAGTACTACGTGGACGACGTGTGTCTCTCGCAGCGGGGCGCGCACCACATGAAGCAGCTCGAGGCGGAGCTCGGCATCACGCACACACGGCGCAAACGACGGTTCAAGAACGAAAACACGGACAAGGACGCCGGTGAGGAACACGTCACACGACATTACTCGCTTGCGCTTATAACTCTTCTGTTTAGCACTTTGCCTGTTTAGTGTGTAGTGGCACGTAACTAGCTTTTTGTAATATGATCTGTCGGCTTTGTAATGGATTATTACTTTTCAAACGCTTTTGCGCAAAACTATGTATTTTTGAGCTTTTACATATTTAATTAAGTTAAAATATAAAGTATATTTATTTATGCTTACAATCACTTATGCATTTACAAACCTATCAATAATTTAAACTACTTTTTACAATTCACAACATCCAATTTTGAATTGCTATCGTTTCCGTCATAAGTTTCCCAGCTATGTAAGTCATTGTAAGTAGAACAGAATAGTATCTAATATGAGTTTTTGTGTGTCGGACGCTGGCATTGTGGAATAGAAATAATGGCATCTATTGAAACAGTGGTTCAGAACGCCGACGTCGAGATGGGTGACGACTCCAAGCCAGACAGCACTGCAGAAGTTAAGGATGAGCCGGGTATGAACAAAACCATTATTAATAAACAATACAACTTGCTCAGACTAAGCACTTTCACTATTTAAACTCAAACAAAAAGGCATTGTAAAATTTGAAATAAAATTTAAAAACAGTCATTTTCATCATCGTTAATATATTATTTACCGCTGTATAATTTGAATATACAAATTTGGCCATCGAAGATTGCGCGCCGACAATTCTCTACAAGTAATAGACTCGCTACACAGCATTTTGAAGAATACAGTACAGCCAATCTGAATCCGTCTGCCTGTAGTCACGAACAGCGTTACAAAGAGAAAGAAAGAAAGAGAGAGAGAGAGAGAAAGTAAAAGAGAGGGAGAGAGAGAGATTTGAAAAGAGATGCAGAAGGTGGATTTGTGATGAGTGCCTAACGACAGGCCGGCTGGTCATAGTGAATATCTATGGTCCATTTACTTATAAACCAAAAGCTATTAATACTATGGATTGTTGTCTATAGGTTTAGCAACTAACGCGAACTTCAAAGAGGGCACTCTATGGAATGTAGTGACGGACGGGCCGCCTCCCGAAGGGTTCACGGTATACACCACCGACTCTGGGCTCACGGTGCTGCGTAGAAAAAGACAGAGAAACCTCAACAAACTCGGTATAGGTGGGTTTGTGGTTCGACAGAGACAGACGACTGCTAAGGCTCAAGCTGACGATGAAAAAGACGGAGATGGGTCTACGGTTTCGTCAGGTAATGTAGGAGCTTTCTATTTTTATTTAATCAAAATTAAAAATAAGTTTCAGTTATTTTCTTATCTATTATCAATTAATGCACAAAGATTTTGTTAATTTTAGATTTTTTTTTGCTATTTTCGCCATCTTAATCGTTAATTTTTGTTTTTATGATACGCATATGTGGCTAGAAATATAACATTTCATGAATAACTTAACGAATGTGTCAATTTAAAATATGCCCTTTTTCCTAATTGTGAGCAGAATCGCCAAGCAATAAACGGAAGCCTAGAAGAAAGCCTCGTTCGAAGTTGATGGAACAGTTTCCTCCATACATGCAAGAAGCTTTCTTTGGTAAAGACCTTCTGGAACCGACCAAGCCTGCTGTTACTTCCACTGGTAAGTTAAATTGTATTATTGTCTATGAGATAGTATTTGAACAAGACCTTTATTACACATTGTCGCCTATCATTTTTACCTACGAAAAGAGAGTAATGTTTTTTGAATGTATGTTTTCGAGTTTCACTTCGAAATCTTCTGTGTACCTACAACATTTTTAATCCAGTTAGCACCACAGTTAATGTCATTTGCTGCTATTATTTATCGCCAAGCGCTAACGCGTACTATATAATCTATGTGCACTGCGATGACAAACTCAGTCTATATAGTACAATTGGGACGCTCTGTTTTCATACAGATTGCAGTAAAGAAAGAAAAATATTTATTGTACTTGCGTCATTTACTATATTATCGTTGGTCTGAGTAAAACGAATATAATTTCTAAATTTTGCGTTTTGTATTAAAAAATAACTTAGCCAACCCAGCCGAGAGTCCGGGCGGAACATTAAGACCATGCACACCGGAAGGTTACAGAGAGCTAAGGGATTTCAAATTGGATGTAGAAAACTCTGACAGTGACGGTGAGGACGTGTTGGCGTCACTCACTACTTTCAGTGACCAAGACGTCTCTGTTGTCATCACTTTGAACATGGTGAGTTATCATTCATACACCAAGAACATCGTATGAATTTTTTGTAATTTCGATAAATTTTGTTTCGAAATACTTTTATTTATACTCTAGGAGGAAATCGAAGTACTTCAATCATTAAAACCGAAAGACGAAAAAGAGGACCCTTCCAACACAACCAATATGGATGGCAGCGTCAAAGTAAAGACTGAAGCGGAAGACGGGCAACTCAAACACACAGAGGATTCGACTGCATTGAAAAACGCCATATTAGGGCCGCAACCACCAGAGTCTGATCAACCGCCAACAGTCGCTACCGAAAGCATTTCTACAATGCACAGTACGAAGTCAGAAGCTATTAGTAGCGGTGAGTCTGAAGAAATTAATGAACAATATTTCGTATTAGAGTCGGTAAAGGTCGACCGAACAGAAACGATGTCTGCAAAATCGGTAACATATTAAGTAAATAACAGGTCAGGAGCATTCTAAACCGTCGTGAATGCAAACCTGTGAAACTACTGGGTATTATGAAACTTAACAACTTATGTCTGGGGGTAACAATCGCCTAGTTCTTTGTAATTCAGTTGTGTTGTGTTGTTGTGTCTGTTTTTGAGCATATGTCATTAGGCGAATGATCTCCTTATTTCGTCATTTAGGCTAGTAAAGTATAGACTAGAGCCCTACTTAATGATCATTCATTATGTAAGTTAGTATAGTCTTATTAAAGCAGTGCTCTGAAAACAGTTAGGTAAAATTGTATGCGATCTAATTATAATTACACAATGTATTATATTTTGTCAGAAACTGGAGGATCATCTCAAGCCTCTACGATATCGCCCAAAGAAGATTTGTCTCTGTTAGGAGTGAATTTAGATGCCATGGTACGCGACACGCTGCCCGACATGGACGGCAACGACGTCGATGAGATATTCAAAGGCGTGCTCACTGATGATTCACAGGTATATGTGGCTCAAAGGACTAGTATATCGAGCCGTGAAAATTAAAAGTATTTAAAGGAAATAAATAGTCTTATTCTGAATAATTAAACATTTTGCTGGTGACTTATTCTTTATTGTTTTATTATGCTAATATTTTAAGTTATTTTTCTATTTAGGAGTCTCAAGAATCTGCCGTGTCGTATGTCAACCCAATGTCGCAGTTCTCGCAACAGAGACAACAACTACAGAGTCCCATGGAGTATACATCACCTTATCACACTGAATTCGGAAGCAGGTATATCACAATATTGTTATGTATATTAAATGACTTCCTGTAAACTAGATAATGAAACCGAGAAATAAAATGAGATCTTTCCGCCATCTCTCAGTGGGCCAGCGTGGTAGACATTGATGCTGTAGTTATAGAAATATCGATATTGTAACAGGCGACTGTAATAATCAGAATCAGAATGTATCAGAGTTAATACAAGTAGACGAGATTTGCCGGTAGGCAGGTGTTTCCTATGCAAGAATTCGCCTGGGTAATTACCACTGCTTTGTCTATTTTCTGCTACTAAAATACCGGTATGTAAGCATGTGTGTACATGGGAAGTGGAGATCACTTATCATCAGGTGACCCACTTGCTCGTTTGCCGGCCTATGCCCTAAAAAAAGTTTGGGCAAAAGTTAGTGTTTGTAAAATGAAGTGTGCGCCGCATCAGATGATGTGAGATGATGGTATCGGGTGTCGTGTGTCGGGTGTCAGGGTGTGTGGTGACGTCATTAAGTGGTGTAATGTGTATCGTCAGCAGTAGCAGCGCCATGAGTCCGATGTTCCCTGAAGTGGGCGCGTGGAGTGAGCCGGCCGCCGCGCCGCCGCCCTCCTACAACCAGCGCAGCGCAGAGAAGATGCGCGCCGACGAGAGTCAGTACCGCATGTCACTTCTGTCGTGCCCAAATAACTTGCACACATTGTTAACAAACTGCGCACTTTTTTACCGGTTGCCTATATTTTTACTAATGAGGATTCAAGAGAATCGTAATCCTTTATAGATATACTTTATTGGTGTACAGACTCAATGGTGAATTGAGTGAACACTGTCTGCAAGTTCTATTGACAAATACACGCACTTTATTGTCAATTTTCTGTAGTTGTCTGTCATGTGAGTACTACACGAAGAGCGCAGTCGATGCTTTATTGAATTTTTAAAAACTTTTATAATATCTTGCATTCTAGAGCATAATATGTAAATTGTTCATCATATTAAAATTTGAATAAATATTTATAGATTAACACCTAACTTTATCACTCTCAATAGTTTATAGACTTGTCATTGGACTGGTAATATGTTACTAATTATTACATTCTTCATGAATTTACCACAGGCTTAGGGTCTGCGGCGACTATATCCGCCGTTCTTTACGCCAACACTAACCATCCGGAGTGGAAAACCGAATATCCGAACTGGGTGGATCGTTGTAAGCAGATCCTCAAGAAATGGCGAGCTTTACCCTCCGAGCAAAAAGCTCCGTATTTACAAAGAGCGCGCGACAACAGGAGCGCGATACGAATGAAGAAAGCTCAGCAGGTACGTGCGCTTACTGTGTCGCTAGATGTGGAGTGTGCTAACCCAACTCACATACCACTGTGTTTTACAATGTGTGCCATCACAGTATCATAGCCGCACAAACTGCCCATATCGAATACAGGAAACGTCACTCTACTATTGTATGTAATGCTATGTAAAGACACTTTGGTCGTTGTTATTTATTTGTCGCAGTGCCTTTTGATGCTGCAAACACAAAAGATTTAATTAATTCATATTAATTTATCGACATAATCAATAGTAATTGACGTTTATCGATATTTGCAATTCGTGTCAAATATGGCGTGTTGATTTTAAAATTGCTCATTTATCTAACACAAAAAAAGCTCAAATTCAAAATACCAGCAATTGCAACGGCTCAACACTTGACTGACAGCTTTAACAGCTGACTAATTAGACCTTAGAATATATCGCGTAGTAATATATGTGTTATTGACCAAACGACACAAGTGCTGTAGATTCTGTCGCTTGTCTCGACGCTAATTCACGTGTAAATAATATTTAAACACATAGTAGCACTGCAATTTTATGTTTGTGTTCATATTTCAAGATGTTCGTAGGAATGCTCGCAATGTCTCATAAGCTATGCGAATCGGTTCGACATTTGTCCATAAATCGATTATTGTTCGGTTCGACTTTTGATCTCTTCAGACGTGTCAATTTTGGAAGTCGAAGTGAAAGGATCTACAGTATTTGTTTTCGATCAGTGAAGTCCTTTTTGGTAGTCGAATTCTATTGGGTCTGTTTTCGAACTGTGTCGTTTCGTTAGACGGAGTCAGATTCGATGGATGGCTTGGATCTTAGCCTGACTAGAGTCGGGTTTCGGATGTAACGGATTCGACGATGTGATCGTGTCGTTTCGTGGGCGGGACTCCGGTGTCATTTAACGGTAGGAACTAAGCAATGGTGCGCGCGCGACAGAGTTCGAGCGGCGTGGGAGGCGCCAGCGGAGGCGCCGCGGCCAACGGCGAGGCGGACACACCCGGCACCAACGCGGCCACTACCATCGCCGCGCCCCTCACACCCACCACCCCCACCACCCCCACCGTGCCCGCCACGCTGGGGCCAGCGCCGGCGCCGACGGTACCGGGGGCAGCGGGGGCAGCGGGGGCGGGGGTGACAGCGGCAGGCGTGCACGGCGGGGTGCGCGCGCCCAACGTGACGGTGACGGCGGGCGGGCTCCTGGAGGCGGACGCGCACATCCGCGTGCTCACACCCTCCGAGATCATGCGCACGCTGCCGCGACTCGCGCACGCGCACACGGTACCGCGACCTCGCATACACACACACACACGCTCCAATACACACACATATACACATATATACTTGACTGTACGCTTCTTTTCTCCGCATTTAGCACGTAAAGTTTCAGGCCATTTTGCGTAATATAAACATACCTAAGTCACACTATTTATAACTCAGTGTTTCTTCATTCATTTATAAACTATTGTAAATAATTTTGCTGACCATTGAAAAAAAAGTATCTCGCCCTATCGATAATCTGCCTTAGCTATCTTAATAAGACACTTTGAATAAAACACAAGGCTTTATAACGATCAATACAAAATTCAAGAACACAAACACTCCGGAGTACATGAGTGTGTATGCGAGACACGTCTCATATGTTGTTGGGTGATCGCGTGAACTCTCACCTCGCGTTCCTTCGCACGTCCCCGGTTCAATTGATTCTAAATTATTCATCACCCAACAAAAAGTTTTGGCTGTTCAATGGCGTTGTAAGCTGTGTGATTATTTTCTTTTATAATTTTTCTTTAGCTTTTTTTATGCGAGGACGTTACCCTCCCGATGAATCCTGAAACGCCTCCCGGACTCGTGTCCTCTGTTGTCCGTAATGTTGTTTTTTTATTTTATTTCCGCTTTGCCTTGGTAGTGTTGGCTTTAACATCGGAAGCAGTCGGTGGCCGGTTGTGGTGTGCTAACAATTCTAACATACTTATAGTTTGACATAGTTCACGTTTGATTTGCGTCCTTACGCTCTTGTATATAAAGCTTTAGATATATGTCGTAGGAATAAGGGTTGCTCTTACTTTATAGTTTTGTGTGTGCATCGTATTTGTACAAATATTGTGTGTGATATTCTATAAATTGAAGGTAAAACTCATGATAGCCGACTCCGACAAAGTTAGTTCGGGGCCTAAAACGATGTGCAAACAATATGGAATATTTGTGTACAGCAATCTCTTGACAACAATTCAATATGTTTTTTTATTTCTGAATTGGATCACTTTATGTTTATATATTTAATAACTATTTGTATTGTACTATTATCTAGTAAAAATATTAACACAATGTAACAATATATATATCAACTCATAAGTTAATTTTCATTAAGTTTATCAAAGGAAGGGTTTTAAAATGGGTATATTTCATGTGGTCCTAATAGAGTTATATGCGGTTGTTGTGCAGTCTGTGTTTATTTTAAACTTAATGGTCATTGATTTATGTAGTTATTAAAACAGTGGCATGGATATTGAATTAAAATAATTCACAACATAGATTGTTTATTTTTCTAATAGTAATTTCAATATTGACAACTTGTACATAGTTAGTATGATCTTTTAACTGACTGTTGAATGATAGATATATTATTATGTTCAGAGTATTTTGTTATAGAACACATAATGAAAATCAAATTAGATGATACGAAAAAATACGACCAGATAGGAGCACATGCAAAATAAAATGGCTGTCAATGTTGCCAGTGTTTGTAGTATTATGTGCTGTATTTATTAAATAAACTTCGTTTACTGCTTGAGCGAGATTACTCCACCTTTCCCGCCAATGAACGGTGGACCCCTTTTTATGCTGACGCTCCAACTCGTGGCTCCACCAAAACATCACCTTTAAATTATGGCGCCCAACGTGGGGCCTGGCAATTGTACATTAACAAATCACCCTTACATGTTTAGTTTTATCGATGGGGGTAAGGGAATAGAATTTTAAAGACGTAATCTCGTGAATGTCAGAGTTTTCACGTGCCATTTAACATAACAGAAGTCATAATTGAGGATTATGCTATAAAATTAAAGTTTATAATATGTACATATATTCATTTCTGCAGGTAGGGTATAAAGTATAGTATAGTCTCATAAAAAATATTGCATAAATACGTTCCTACCATTACAAGAATCGCTGAAAATATTAAAATTGACCTCTAGGTTGTTACGTACCAATACAGTTGAATCGATAGCACATTTGCTTTGTAAATTATACTAAATAGTGGTTTATTTAGGCGTCTATATAAGAGAAAAACAATACAACTAAATAAATACAACTAAAGCACAAAAATCAAGAATTTAAACAATTAATAAAATAATTAAGTACCAAGATTAGTTATTTAATGTTCTATAAACATTAAATAACACACACTCACGCCTGTAATCGCCGAAGGAGTAGGCAGAGGTGTAACCGGTACACCCGCATTTCCCTGAGCGTATTTCTGTCCCATAATGTGATAGGGGTAAGCCTATTGCCATAGTGGGCACAATTCCAGACTCCGTTCTAATACTGAGTATTTACGTGATAGAGAAATCCAATATCACTTTTACTCGACCCGGGGAGTAGCGTACGTACCGGGTGCGTAATACAACTGCGCCACCGAACAGATGTTCATCAAGCGTAAAACGGTTTCAATTTACGCATGCGTAATATTACTAAATTGGGGCGTAACAAATATGTTAATAGCGTCTTTTATTCATGGAAAAAATTGTAAATAAGTAATAAAATCGTAGGAGGAATTAAAGTATTAGATATTATAAGAAACTTTTCTTGGGTGATTTACAATATTTTTTTTTAAATATATAAATACTGTTTTGATAGTTAAATAATTATAATTACATCTATTAAAATATGTACGACAAAATAAACATGTATAGAATAGTTAAGGAAAATGAATTATGTAATATTTGCAAATAAAGATAGTAGTATAAATAGATAATAAATTCAAATTTTAAATATTGGTACCATAGTAAGATATAAAAAAATGCCTGCGTAGAGAAGCATGACATAATAATAAATAATCACCTTGTTTTAGTCATTGTAAATGTGCTTATAAAGAAAAAAAACTTATTTGAGTTGTTTATGTTAAGTTTAGAACTTTAAATGCAATCTTGTAAATGTACACTTCAATTAGAAAAAATCATAAGCACAACACAATGGCGAAACCAAGTTATAATCACAATACTGTACATGTGATCTAATACGCGACTTGCGTGATGTAGGAACAAGAGCGCGCGTGCGGGCAGCAGCGAAGTGCACGCGAGGCTGAACAGGAGAGGCAGTGGAAGCATCTGCAGCAGCAGCGGCAGCAGCAAACACAACAGCAGCAGCAGATCATACACGACCAGAGGATGCAAGGTACCTTGCGCACAACTCTGCTTTGCTGATTACATCACATGCTGTTTTAGATAACGATATTCCACAATATTCCCTTAGATTTTATCATTCAATTATATCTTACAATTGTGATTTGTATTTTATGTATGTGATTTTTGTTTTTCATAAGTCTGGTATTAAAAACTCACACGATCATGATTGACAATACTCGTATGATGGGTAGTAAGTCAATAACCATGAGTGAGTGGTAAAGTAACTCTAGGTGTGCCCTCGGCAGCGGCGATGCAGCGGCTGCGCGGCGCGGAGGGGGGCTCGTCCCCCGCCGGCGCGCCTCCCCCCGCGCCCTCCCCCGCGCCGCCGCCCCCGGGGCCCCCGCCTGGCTCGGTGACGCCCTCGGCCGAAGCACCGAGAAGTGCTTTTCCCGCGCAGCGGTTCCCGTTGCATTACGGCACCAGCGATGACATCAACCGTCAGCTGCGAGATCTGCTCCAGCGACATCCCGACAAAATGTGGCCGCCGCGTGAGTATCGATAGGCGATAATCGATGATTGTATTTTATCGATTTCTTCCCACTTGAAGAATCGATACTGTACAATTTTATTATTCAATTAATTAATTCGTTCCATGTGCGTTGTTTATGAGAGCATATTTATATTATACAGAGAATAACAACGAGGAGGGTGGTGGTGGCGGCGGAGGTTCCGTCGGTCCGGGCGAGTCGGAGGGCGTGGAAGGACAACCGTTCCGTCACCCGCTGCCTGTAGCACTGCGGCCGCGAGCACCACCTCCCCCTCGTGCACCGGAACATTGTAAGTGCTTTCATTTCATTACCAACTACCTTACGTAAAAAATAAAAAAAAATCATCAATTTCTGTATTATTTTCTGCCGCCAAGCAACAGTGTGTAAGCACTGTTGTGTATCGGTTTGAAGGACGTTGAAGCCAGTGAAATTACTGGGCATTATGAGACTTAACATCTTATGTCTCAGGGTGATGAGCGCAATTTAATACCATGCAGTGCTTTGTAATTCAAAGTTCTGTGTAGTGTTGCTTCTGTTTATGGGCAGGCGTGGCGCTTAACATCAGGCGAGCGCCTTGCTCGTATCGTCATTCAATCAATTAAAAAATATATATATCAATTTAAATCATACACCTCATGACACGGGTATATTCGAAAGTGTTCATCAATAGGCTGATATTTCTCACAGTGATAATGCAGCAGCGCATGGTGGCTGCCGAAAACAGTCAGATGCAACAACAAAATATGAACAATCAAGTCGCTCAACGAGTTATGGAGCAAAAACAATCAGTAATTTCACAATCAAATAGTAAGTTGCATTGTTATTCCAATGAAATAATTTACACCTTGTGAATTTTTGATTTTAGCAATTATAGAATTTATCTCCACTTTCGTTCTACAAGGTGACTGAAGACATAATCAACTTGTTTTTAATGTGGAGTAGAGAAAGTGTTAAGTCGCAAGTAAATAAATACCCGTCCCATTAGGCGTTTATTTGAATGCGACTTAGCGACATTTATATCATCATAATATATTTTAGCAATATTAAACCCTTTTCATGTGTCGTTAAATGTTACTTCCGCTTGCAGCGCCCAACAACGAACCTAAACAAGAGCCAAATCAAGAACACGGCACCGATGAAATGGACATGGGTGATATGGATAAGTTAGAGCAAGATCCTGGAAATATTGGCGAGGTGATTATTTAAGTTAATTTTAAAAACTCGAAGCTATCGGTAATATAAATCATTTAAGTCTTATTAATATTGAAAAAAAATGTTGATTATTGTGACCAGTACATCAGGCGTCGAGCACTGTTTCTTTATAGTGACTTGGTGGGTGTCAATAAGAGTAGAGAATGCAATGGCCTTATTATGAATAGAGACTA
The DNA here is from genome assembly GCA_949126905.1 of Amorpha juglandis. Taxonomy (NCBI): domain Eukaryota; kingdom Metazoa; phylum Arthropoda; class Insecta; order Lepidoptera; family Sphingidae; genus Amorpha; species Amorpha juglandis. Next base: position 4,604,304 of record OX421372.1, on the reverse strand, counting down.
ATTTAGAACAGTAAGTCGGTATAGAATAAACAGTTTGAATTAGATCGATGCTGGTGGGAGGATACTTGTATCCGACCGGATAGCGACCACCGTACACTGATGCTAAAACCTGCCATAGTGGCCCATCTTGTGTGGGTCGCGTTCCAAGGTCAGCCAGTATATATCCGGTTCTCCCCAGGGGGCATGCCCCCTGATCCTAACCATTTTCCCATCCCTTTTTCCTTCCTCTCCCCCCTGGGATGAGATACTGCGGGGTCGCCAGTATTCCGTTAGCAGGGACTCCGAAGTTCATCTCAGGAACTTTGGCAGGCCGGCATGATCTTGCCGACCTACGATGGACACATTGTTTATCGTTGGTCGACACTATTTTTGGATTGCGCTACACTTACCATCAGGTGTAGCTTAACTTTGCCGAGCCAAGGAAAAAATATGTGTCGGTGTTTGAGAGGTTGTTTTCGCTGTTATGCAGGTCGGCGACATCCTCGGCGGTCTGGGCGGTGAGGATGACGAAGAACTGCTTGAATCGCTGACGGCGGAGATCGGCGAACAGTTCAACATCCTCGAGTATGCCGACCCGGAGCTGGCGGCTCTGAACGACGCCGGCCACCTGCTCGACGGGCTCGATCTCGACGACATGCCCGACCGACATCACAATGTGAAGCGCGACCACCAGTAAGTATAGGCTACGATTGATATTATCGATACTGAACATGTAGGCAATGTCGATAAAATGACGGTACTCTTGGCTTTGATACGAGTATCGAATGTAAAGCATGCAATGTTTGGTATTTCGATACTTTGATTTTACTTTTGGAAATTAAGGTTTTAACACCGACACAAACTCGGAAAGAGGTTGAGTCCACATTGATATTTGTTTTAACGGCTCTTAATTGTATTATTTGAATTATTTGGTGGTATAAATACGTATTTCTTTCCCGAGATTTGGACCCAGTACTTCGGCTGTGGTCACGGGTTGACTTGTGGTTTAAATAAATACCATTACACAATAAACACAACAATACAAACCTTACAGAGACAGCCAAAAACCTGACAAAAACATCGACATGACCAAAACCGAGGTGAAATCCGAGTCTGAGGATACAAAGCCGGACACGCAACAGATCAAAGTGGAGGCACCACCAACTCCCGGCATGGGACAGATGTACAACGACGGCGTGCAGAGAGTCATCACGCAGAACCAACAGATGGCGATACAGGTATTAATAGACATTGCAACAACATTGATAGTGCTTGACTGAATGAAATAAAAAAAAACCTGTGCATCTCGGGACGCTCGACAGAAGTGATAACTTAAACTAATGTGGGTTAAAGTGAGAGAGGAGGAGCCTGCCTACTGCTGCCGCATGCGTGAGAGAAAGGGAAGCCGGACAGAGTGATGCCGTAACGCGTTACGTTACGGAGCGGTTTACCCTTAGTTATCACTTCAAAAAAACTCAAATCACTTATAAATGTTTACTAGCAATCGTATCTGCTGTATTATAAACTTTGGATATTACTTTCAGTCTGCAATGCAAGCGATCAAGTCTGAAGTAAAACTCGAGAATGAAGATAAACCGCAGAGACCTGCGTTTCAACAGATGTTCGCGAACACGCAACAAAGACTGATACATCCACAGGTAATGAAAACAATGATTTTTTTTTGCCATATTCCTCGAGATTTGACCAGTCTCCGTGGTGGTTACTTTTTGATTTGTAGATCATATTTCATACTTTAAAGAATGATAGTCCATACGATTTGCAGTACCAAATTGTTTTTTTTTAGTTTTTCTTTATCTTTTTCTTTTTTTTTACGTAGCAACAAACGATAGTTCAGCGTCCACCGCAGTTTGGTCAACAAGGACAGCCTGTGATGGGTCAGCAAGTCGTGCAACGGCCTCAAGTGCAATTTTCGGGAGGCCAACAGATGCACTTCGCACAGGTATTGTTTATTTCGCGCGGACCATGGATAATATGTATATTTTGTTTGTATACCATTGTACATTTGTCCTTCGCGTGCCACGATTTAGTGTAATAGTTACCCCCATATACTATGTCTAATTTTCTACATTATTTTATATCCATCAGACAATTATACGAAAAAGAAACTATTTTGCGAAAACAAAACTAAAATTAGGTAAAAACTGAGGCTGCATTTCATGTTTTATATATTGGGATAAGCAAAGGTGTGAATCAAAAGAAAAAATGAGAAGGGAGAGTTGCCACTCCGCATTGGTTTTCTGTAAGATAGTGATTATAACTCGGTCGAGCCGGCCTACGCATGTTATAGACAAAATTGTCTTTAGCGTGGCTGTATTATTTGTTGTGTATAGTTGAATGGAGTGAATATATGTGCAATGTGGGTGCAGTAGTTGCACCTCTGGCTACCCGTTCAGCTACTGATTTTTATATATGTGAATGTTGTTTTGACGTGCGTTGTACAGGGCGGAGTGAACACGCAGAGCATAGTGAACGCGATGACGGCGCAGGTGAACGCGGCGCTGGCGGCTGGCCGGTGCATCGCGCCCGGCACGCGGCTCGTCGGCGCGGACGGCGCCGTCGGCGTCGTGCGCGAGGACCGCACCGTCGCGCTCAAACAGCTGCCCTACTCCGGTCGGTACACCACTACACCAATACACCGGGACACCACTACACCAATACACCGACACATCTCTACACCAACACATCACCAAATCAATATACCAAAACATCACTACATCAATACACCGACACTTCACTAAACCAATACACCAACACATCACTACACCAATACACCGACACATCACTACACCAATACACCGACACATCACTACACCAATACACCGACACATCACTAAACCAATACATCAACACATAACTACACCAATACACCGATACATCACTACACCAATACACCAACACATCATTACACCAATACACCGACATATCAATACACCAACACATCACTACACCAATACATTACTACACCAACACATCACTACACCAATACACCAATACACCGACACTTTACTACGCCAATACACCAACACATCACTACACCAATACATCAACACATTACTACACCAATACACCAACACGTCAATACACCAATAAACTGACACATCAATACACCAACACATCACTACACCAATACAACAATAGGTGACTAAATAATATACATATTAATGGTCCATTAGAGATGAGGAAGGAGGAGAAAATCTCGGGGGCTTTTTGAGCATAACTTTTAAGACAACCTTAGCGCACGTTGATCTACTTGCACCTAATTGATTTGTATTTCAGCGTAGCATTCTGAAATTCTGTTCCCTAATCAATATAATTTACGAATTTCATATTTTATTATTATTTTATTTTCATATTTGTCAAATGTAAACTTAATGCACTATGCGCTGAGTGAACGGTCGATACTTCTTCTGTCGACTTGTTGATGTGAAGGTGACAATCTACCTTAGCCACTCGATTTTTTTTATTATAAAGTCGAACTTCAAACACATTGTTTAAATTCTTGCTTAAACACAACGTATTGCCTACAGCGCCGCATACGGCTGGCGTGTACTATTCGCATATATTTGTCTTGCCCTTGTCCCGATTTCCATATCCTAGTCCGTGAATCCCTTCATTTAAGGATGCCCTCCCTTTTCCCATGCTTGTTGGTGTGCCTTTTCCTGCCAGCCTTTAGCGCGGCGGTTAGTCCAAAGTTCCCTTAATTCTAAGTTAGTCTTTTTAATGACAAATGTTCTGTACTTGACCTGTCATAAGACCTTCTTAGCCTACATGATTAATAAAGATTTTGATTTGATTTTTGGACAGCCGCATTTAGCTATAAGTATTACAAAGATTATCGTTCCACAGCGACAGTGGGTGTGGGTGTCCCTGGTCCCCCTGGTCCCCCAGGAGTAGGAGGCGTGGGTGGTGTCCCCCGCCCCCCGCCGCCGCCGCCGTACCCGGGCACGCTGCGGGCGCCGCAGCCGCCGCCGCCGCCCTACCCTCAGGTAGCATATCTACTCCAACATATACACAATAACAATAACAATAACAGTAACACTCTTCGAGGCAACTTTTCGTTACACGCTACATACATATCCCTCATATTTATAGACATGTGTTATTTGGTCCAATTAATACATTATTCAAACTCATTGACCCGATTAAAAATGTTTATGAGTAAGCTAAATTATTTTTAACTTCCTGCCATAATTGAATATGTATTTGAAATTATTTGTTTGCACATCTCTAGTTTTTATTTAGATGTCAAAAGTATTTCTTATTTCCCTTAGGAAAACTAGATATTTTGTCAGTCAGTCACATTGTTTGAAATAAAATTTCTCAGTAACATAGATAAGTTTTGCATCTCAAAGTTGCCTTGAAGATCTGCATCGAAACAATTTGCCTTCAGTAAAGATAAATTAACGCTAAACTTACAAAACTGGATGCAATTTACAAAGTAATCGTACTAATATTTTTTTAATAAACAATACGTTAGTAATATTGCCTTTGAAAATCTTAATACATTGTCGTGCATGCAATTGTTTTTTTTTATCTCCATGTTTTATTTTGAATTCATTTCGACATCGCGACATGTTGAAGTGATTTCAACAGCTTTAAGTGTATGCCGTAAGCTTGGGTTCACATTTTTATTCAGCTATTGAATGTAATTTCACGCGAATCGTGTTTAAATGTGAACCAGTAATTATGATGTTCATAAGCTTTAATTTGATCGCATCGCAGACAATGTGAAAGTTCGACAAAGATAAACATATCCAGAGCAATATTAATGTCTACGCATTGGTGGCGGTCCATCTGCTCCTCATGTCTCGAAATTGTCGATATCGATAAAATATTTTGATTATTCATCGATATCGCAACAACGTCGAGTTTGCAAATTGGGTCATAAACGTAAACTAATACGGTTTCAAAATTGATGTCCATTTTCTACAAGTCGAAAGGACTAATATTGCATGGGTATATTTTAAAATTCGCTTCCAGTTCATACCATTTTATATTCGACGCTTACATTGATTGATGGTAAATATATGGGTTTTGGTAAATTTGGGTATGTGTCACAAATTGTCGGTATGTAACTGGTAAGCGAGGGTAGGCGAGGTACGGTAGGTGGTTCGTGGTTCGTGGACGGCGGAGTACAGGCGTGTTGTTTGCATGTCGGTGATTGATGGTTGTTGGCGCTATGAGGCGGACGTGTGGGCGGACTGGCTGCATCGCCGCCCGCTGCTGCTGCAGGTCAGACGCACCTCCGACACCTATATACCCCCCACTCACCCCCACATCCTAATATCCTATGTCAACACTTAGTTTTCACCCCCCTATCTTTCGATTTATCGACAACTCAAATTATTTTCTTAATTATATAGTCCTAATGTTATGTGGTAATAATACTTTATTATTGTTCTTGAATAAGAATAAAATTTTGATTTCTCAAACCGGACTATTTTCAAATTTTAAAACATTTTACTTTCGATTTTCCGGGATGTTTTATAGTTTCTCAAACCACTTAGTTGTCACGGACTTATTCCTCCTGTCCTGTCTACTTCATCTTCCCATAATTCTCTAGAGAAGGTCCTGCACAAACCGTTTTAAAGGGCCTCGTCACCGCTAACCACCTTTTGTGTGTCTGTTTAACGCTTATTACTTTGCTTGTTCGCTGCACGCATGAGCACTGACTAACCTTTGTACCTTTTCAGCATCCTTCCTAACACAAAACTACTAACGTGCTATCAAAACAATAATAATTGGCACTCGATTCAACTAGGGTATACATGTAGGAGCAATATTGTTTGCGTCGCAATTCAAACTTAACAATCTTGTCAAAACAAACAAATTTCGATATAGGTAGAATCAAAATTGTATTAAATGAGTCATTTTAAAAGTCGTTATTACCAAAGCAGTTACAAGTTGTCTGAGAGAACAAATTTTTAGCATTAAGACTATCTTTTGTTACACCAATTAAAATAATTTTATATGTTTTGTAACAGGGTATTATTTATTGTTTTTTAATGAATAAGTCACGATACGAAAAGCCTATTGCATTTTTATTTGTCAACACGTTCGCAAATAGATAAGTTACAAGCCTTTGAAATCTCATTAAAAGAGGTATTAGTCAAATGACAAATGAATAACGACGTGATCCTTGACTTGACCATTCACTTAGACCATTTTGGTGGACGCTTGTGAGCACGATAGGATGTCCCCATTTCGCGCCCAATTTAGCTCATGCCAATTTTTAATACTACAATTGGGTGCTCATTTTCTAACCAAATTAGGACACACTAAACATTTAGGATCGTTATGCCAGTCGGCGTCAGTAATATTAACGTAGGAGCTGTTATTTTTCTATAAATTGCTTGCTTTGACGAGATTGTTCGTAATAATTGGTTTATGCGATTAAGAACTATTTAGTATGCCCGCTCCTGTCTCATCTTGTCTAATTGTCTTTTCGTCATGGTGGTGGAACATCATATGTTTTCATATGGTTACGGGTTATCAAGATTAAAAATGTGCAAGTATAATATTAATTGCTCCTTTTCAAACAACACTTGATTCACATTATGTTCACTTGTATTGGGGAATTATTATATTGATATTAATCAACACATTTTTTGGATATTTTTTTCCAATAGAAATTATTTCATTTTTATTTTATTTTGCTATATGTAATAATGATTTAAATTACTTAGATAGTGTGGCACTCTGTCGTAGTACACTATTTTTTATTTTTTATAAAACAATAGATTGCACTTATTAGACGAACTACAACACTGTTGCTATATCATTGTTGAAAGTTATGGAACATTACTTGTTTCAGTACTTACATATTACTTGAATGTATGTTTATACCGATTATTACAATATGTATTGATTAAGTCTGTCAAATAACCTGTTTATTAATTTATAATATTTTATTTCTTACAAATCAGTCTGCTAAAGTCCAAGATGAGACAGGTGACGCGGATTTCATTCAGGTTGTACGTTAAAAGTATTATTTCAAAATAATGCCTGTTAAATGTCGAAAGCTTTGTTAGATCAAATACTGTAGTGAAAATTCATACGTCCTCAAACAATGTAGTAGAATGTTTCGATTTAAACTAACGTACGAACGCAACTGGCGACTAAGTCAACGGTGGCGGCGACGTCCTCGCGGTGCGAGCGGCGTCAAAAAGCAAACATTTAACCGTCAGAACATAAACCAGGAGCAACCGTTGCTTCTCGAGGAGCTCCTGGAGCAGGAGAAGCGCGAGCAGGAGCGCGAGGTGGAGTGGGGCGGCGGCGGCGGGGCGGGGGCAGGAGGGGGAGGGGCAGGGCCGCCGGCGCCCCCGCCGCCCGCGCCCGCGCCGCCGCCCTCCATCCCGCTGTACGCGGGCGCGCCGCCGCCGCAGCCGCCCGCGCCGCCCGAGCGCCCCGCCACCGACGCCGACCACCACGCGCGCCGCCTCTACGAGCAGTGGCTCAAGCAGTACAACGCGTTCGCCACCGACCAGCAGCGATACTACGAGGTCGAGGTGCAGAAACTGCGCAAGATCCGCAAGGTGAGCCGCAGTAGTGCGCTTTCGTGTTCGTGAGCTTTGTAGAGCGTAGCGCCGGCGTAACCGCCGAACATCCCTCGCTTCCCGTTTCAGGTCGAGGTGTAAACGAACCTTCTTGTGTGACTAACTCGGGTGTCCTCCCTCGGCTCGTCGGATTATTTGCCTCCGTTTCTTTCTACACATGTGGTTCTAATTTTGCAGTCGCTGAATAGCAAGCAACGTCAACTTCGAAAATCCGGTAACGAACTGATGCCTAATGACGCCGCGGAACTACAGCGAGTGTCCGCCGAGCAACAAGCACTACAAAAGCACCTCGAGGCCGCAAGGAAACAGGCTAGACAGCATAGTATGCTTATACAGGTTAGTTATATCCTTGAACTTTATTGCAAACGTGTATTATCTTGTTTATCCAAATATTTTATTCTTGCTTGTTAACGTTAAAAATTTTCCCACAGGAATATGAAACGAAACATCGGCAGCAAAATCCTCAGTTGACCCAGCAAACAAATATCAACCAACAACAAATTGCGTCTAATCAAACGGTGTTTACTCCGAACCAAAACATCGCTCAGACTCAGCAATTGCAACAACAAACGGCTATAAATCGGCCGATGCAGTTGGGTCTACAGGGGTCCCTACAACAGCAACAAACGCTCATCAGAACTCAGCAAACAGTCCTCAGTACCGACCAGTTATCTCAGCAAAGAATAGGACTCGTCACTTCGCCACTCAATACGCAAGGGCGATTATTACAAAGTGGCCGTACACTCGTGATAGAACAAGCAGGAGCACCTCAGCAACAACTAGTAAGACAGCTGTCTGGACAAGAGAGGCCTCAATCCGTCGGTGGAATGGTACAATTCGGACAACAGCAACTTGTGAGAAACCCAATGCCGAGTGGAAACCAGACGCCTCGGCCTGCGGGAACGCGGCCAGCGATGTCTCCGCTACACGTACAATCTCCACATTCTCAATCGCCTCTGCATTCTTTGGCACCACAATCTCCCTTACATCATTTGACGTCTCCTATGCAATCTCCGCTACATTCGCAACAGTCTCCGCTGCATCATACTGCACAATCTCCGTTGCATCCATCGACGCAGTCACCATTGCATACTCAACAATCTCCATTACATTCGCAACAGTCGCCGATGCACGTGCAACAAACGAACCTACCTCAGCAATCGCCGATGCATCCACAACAATCACCGATGCATCCACAACAATCACCGATGCATCCGCAGCAATCGCCGATGCATCCACAACAGTCACCGATGCATCAGCAATCGCCGATGCATCCGCAGCAACAACTTTCTTCGCAGCACTCGCCGATGCATCAGCAGAGTCCTATGCATTCGCAACAATCACCCATGCATGTACAACAATCACCGATGCATACACAACAATCGCCCATGCAGTCGTCGATGTCGCCGCAACACTTTCTACAACAGTTGCAGGCGCAAAGAACTAGTCCACAGTTGCCTACGCCTAGTAGAAGTCCACAGGCAAGTTTCATGATTAAATTGTCGTATTTTTCAAGAAATGTAATGTGGATTAATTAATAAAATTATTGATTACTTTCAGATTTATCAACAATCGCAAATTCAAAGTCCTGTTGCATCGCATTCACCTCAGCTGCAAAATGTGTGTATTCATTACACCAATCTTTTTTCTTAATTACAATATAATTAGTAATTAGTTTATTGAAAGTCATTGTTTTCGTTGTTTTAGCCGGATTTCGGTGGAGGGAGATTCCCTCGACCAGCGCCTGGTTGTTCACCGCTACCAACGCGTTTCGCTCGTCCGCCACATCATCAGCAAGGTAGGTACTACAAACATATCTGATGACATATATATAAATTATATTTTTTAATGTTACTTTTTTACGTTTAGGTATGAGAGTGGGTGTGCCTTTTGGAAATAGACAACAAACGTCACCTTTGGGTAGTCCGCAACCTTTGCCTTCCCCGGGCAATCCTAACAGTGAATTGGCAGTGAGTTGACCTCATTAATTCGTATTGTTGCTAATATGTAGAAACAGGTGTAAAATGCAGTCTCTTTCAACAGCGACAACAAATGCTCCAAAGGCAGCAATACAGTCCGATGGGTGGTGCGCCGTCGTCACCTTCCGTTTCGAGATCCCCTCACGTGGCTCGTACGCCGACTCCCTCCGCGTCACCCGCAGCCTCTCCCTCCCCGGCCCTCGACCATGGAGGAGGCATGCACTCTCACCACACCGCTCCCATACCGCCCGGGTATCGGTACTTCAAACCAGGTTTATACGGGGGCGGGCCACCCGGCGGATTTAGCTACTTCAAACCAGGTCTACGTGGCGGGGCGCCCGTCTGGCCTAACCGCGACGATGATAGTCGACGGACTACACACATAAGTAAGGTAGGATGATCTTTGAAATAATTATTATATAAGCTTACTTTTGTAACTTGATTTAAAATCGTACACTGTATCAGAAGTTTTATATTTTTAAATCCAAGTAATAAATATCTCTTTCCCAAGGTATCCATCTTAAAACGTCGCACACCACCACGGCCCCGTTTTGCTGGTAAGACACCGGCCCCAACACCTGACGAAGAATCAATATCTGAAACTTCGGACGCAAGGAATTATGTTCTCTTTTCATCAGATAACGTAGAGTATGCTTCCGCGAGTCACGACGATAATGATGAGGAGGAGCTTGAACATCTCGATGACGATGACATAGTGTTAGTGGAACCCGGCGCTGTGTCGCCCGAGGAACGTATAGCAACGGAGGAAGACTTCGAGGAACTGATCGACAGTGGTAAACCAGAAGACGAGTTGGATGATGACACCGCACCCGAACGCTCTTCAACACGAACTGAAACCACTACAAAAACTGTCGCCGTCATCAGCCTATCTACTGGCAAGCAACCATCAGCTGTTCAACAATATAAAATAATGAACCCTACTTCGAGCGCAACCTTATCGCGTCTAGCAGTTTTGTCGCCACATTCAAATACAAAAATTTTAAATGAAGTTTCTCAAGCGACTGTCGCCTCGGTCTCAATTGCGAATCAGACAATATCGGTACCGGTTTTGAAAAACCTTTCGGTGCCAATAGGCGGCGCTGGTTCGAAAACTCAAATAAAAAAAATGCCGATAAATATTAACCCACCGCTGACAATAAATGTTTCTACTCCGGCGTTCTCAAAACCTATTAGTTCTGTGATTAGTGTGATATCTAATGTTCCTAAAGTATCTAATGTTAATCCAGTGATAACACTAGCCACGTCAAGTGCCGCCGCAGGACCTTCGAGAGTGCCGGTGTCTATTTTGACACAGCATCAGGTCAAACAGAAAATAGTAAAGACAATTGAAAAGCCAATGGCATTATCACTTTCTAATTCAAAGTTGTCGAGTTTATCGGTGTCGCATGATGCCACACTTCCAGCGAAGATATTTCAAGATGATGCAGCATCGCCCGATAGTACTAATCCTGCTGATAGCAGTTCTGAGAGAGAATCAATCTCGAGTCAGTTGAGTTCGGGATCACACCAATTAGTCATAAACTCGCAAATGAGCTCGCAGTCGATGCAAGTGGACCAAAGACCAATCAGTCTTTTTAAGGAGCCGACTAAAGATATAGACATTGAATCCGAAATAAGCCAGCAGACAGAGTTACCGCACACATTATGTTTATCAGATCGGACGCCTTTACTCCTAGGAAAAGCTGACATAAAAAGTCCAGATCCAATACCTGAGAAAATTCCAGATAATATTATGGAAGGAGATGATGAAGATAAACCAGAGGATTGTGTGCAAAATGACCTTTTGTTATATAATCAAAGTTTAGTTGACCCACCTCCTCCAAATCCTCCAACATCAGATAAGACTGAAGAAAACGTCGTAAAAACCATAAAGGCTATTGCAAATCAAACCAAAGGGATGGTTATAGACTCGAACATGCAAATAACGTCGGATATGGCGCAGGAATCTGTTCAAATATCCATTCCATCTCCAACACCTTCCCAAGAACGGTATCTTAATGATATCACTATGCAAGAACATCCTGAGACCGTGGATAATTCAAAACATGTTGAATCTTTTGAAGATATGTTATGTATACTGAAGAACATCACAGACGACAACAAAAGTATTGATAGGAAACAGCCTAACCCTAAGACTGGAAATACAAACGTTCAAAATTCTACAATAAGTGCTCCTCCGAAACCAGAGCCAAAAGAACCTCAAGAACAAGCGAGTTTCCCGAAACGAGAAATCGATAGATTGGTTCCTCAATCAGCTACGGTACCTCAATTATCACCGTTATCTCAACCCGCAGAACTCACCTCCAATATGGCCAATGTATCACAACAACTCCGCACATTCATGTCCTCTTTAAATACCAATACTTCGAAAGTGGAATCCCAAACTGTTACGAGAAAGAACAGCGATGCGACTACCCCTACTCAAGTTAATTTTGAAAATCTTTTGCCTTCGTCTAAAGTAGAAGTGGCACCACCAAGACCTTCACCTATCCAGAGAATTGAAAAGCCAATGACAACAATGCCGACATCCGACAACATGCCTATGAGCGTTGCACAAATGGTCGGCTCTCGAGTCAATACACTTACATCTATGGGGCAAATTAGAAAATCTCCTACAGTATCTCCTATAAATTCACCTGTGAGCATGCAGAATACTTTAATGAAGTCGCCAGCTCAGTCCCCGTTGATATCAAACAACCAAACTTTTGCATCAATGGAAGATTCAATTTCAACTTCTGTTGCGTCGCAAATTATTCAAATGCCGGCCCTGTCAAAAATACACGGCAATTCTTCAGCCCCACCACCAATAATACATACGAGTAACACTATAACTACAAGCATAAGTGGCTACCAGAAAAATCAACCTTTACCAACTAGTATATTAGGTCACACTTTGCTTCAACCTACAAGACAAATAAATACAAGCAACCTCCCCTTTAACCAACAAAGTATCAGTACTAGTCAGCCACCGGCTCTAGTAATGACTTCCAGGACACCTTTGATGGGAAATAAAGAACCACCACCAAATGTGACTGTTAGAACACACAGCATGGTAAGTCCCGGAATAAGTCAAATGCAGGCTAAGACAACGCCCGGCTCCATAAATTTCATAACTTCTTCCAAATTACTTCATACACAATTAACTTCGCCTTTGAAGAGATCTAAGTCAACTGACGAGCCTAAAAGTGAAGTAATTGTAGGTCACATACAGCCTAATAAAAGACATAGCGTGGAAGCTGTTGTAGTAAAGTCTGAGCCAATGGAAACTGAAGAGTCCCATGCGGCCGCGGCTACATCGGAAGCTGCTAATAAAAATTCACAACAGAATAACAATGCAAATCAAAGAAACGATGAATCACAGAATGTTTTACTAAAGCAACTTCTGCAGACAACAACTACTGCTGCTAATGTGGTGCCACAACGCACAGTCACTATTCAAAGAACGGCGCCTGCGCTCGGTTCAATTCCGTCATTGGAAGCTCAACTTGCGCGACCATCTATACCACCGCCGACTATAGGCCTAGCCCAGGAAGTTGAAATATCTAAAAATTGCTCTCGCCACATTCACAGCAATACAACTGTCAACTCGCCTTTTGCCACTCGCACTGTACAGTCCTCGATTACTACGTCCACCATGTCACCATTATTACATCAAACTTCAACAACACAATCATTGATGGATGTGAGAAAACCTCCTATCAAGATGTTATCTAAAGAGGAAACTACTCCCATTCCAGAAAGTTCACCTACAATGAAAGCAATTCAAATGTATCAAACAGCTGGTATAGAAAATCAGCAGATTCAACAAGCCATTAAGAAGGAAATAGCGGTCCCACAGCAGAGTCCTGTGCATCGTCCCTTTACGCCGATGGATGTTAAGAAAGAGTTACTTGACGAGAGCTCACAGCAATCTGCAACTTCTGGCGTTTCTACAGCATCAGACCAAGGTAAACTTGATCATCCAATGAAAGAAGAATTTACAGAGACTGGAAATATGGATCCGGCTTTAGAAGCTAACGCTCCTGAAACACCGTCGGAAGCGAAAAAGCGCAAACGTCGAGAGTATCAACAAAAGAAAAGGAAACAAATGCAGTTGAATATGAAGGCTGCTGCCGAAAACAGTTTAAATGCTGCAAGTGCCAAGAAAAGACCACGTAAGGGATCCAGGTACGAAGAAGACTATGATACATTTATCGATAACTTGATGGCTCAATTGCGTTTATTGCCTGCCATGCAGATCCAAGAGCCTGCTTTAACTACCAATTTTGCAGTTTGTCCACTTTTCGGCTCTGGAGACTTGACGAAGCTCAAAAACAAAGACTATGATATTTTAAAAGGTGACTTGCTGGGAGATTTCGGTAATGCACGAATACCGAATGTTGCCGATTATTATAATACTAAACCTTTTGGTGAAGAGGAACCGCTTCCAGAAAAGCCTCCTACATCGACGCAAAGAGGTTTTTACGACCAAGAATTCCAGCCGATCATGTTCGACGAAGATCCAGAAGATAAGAAACTTGATTTCATTTGTAAAGAGAGAGACACTGATACTCCTGACAGTATTGTTAGTTGTTCTAGTCCGGAATGTCTTGAAATTGACCCGCCTAATAGATTCCCAGGACTCAAACTCATCGACGATGACGAGGAAGATGAGGACAGTGATTCCGCGTCCGGTAGAGTCTCACCTATTATACCCATTATTGCACCAGTTCCTATTAGAGTGAAGCCAGTATCATTGTACCAAGTCAAAGAAGAAGAGCAAGACAACCAGAAAGCAGTTAAATGTATCGATACGGATTCACCTCATAAAACCAAAATGGTAGACTCACCAGGTAGTACGGAAAGTAATGAAAATGTTACTGTTACACTGACATTAACATCTGGTGCTGCAGAAGACATACTAGGCGTGCTTAAAGAACTTGCTGGAATTCTACACATCCCACCTCCAACATCTTACCAGATAGTTGAGAGAACTGCAACACCGCCTTCTCACAAGCTTGGCTTGTACCGGTCTAAAGGCAAAGATGGTAAGGAGGGCACGCCCATCGACATCCAAAGTATTCTTAACGGCGCGGCAAAGTTCTGTCGTCATTGCGATGTTGTAATCTTAGATTCTGTTGTAAGAGCAAAAGCCTCTGAGTTCCCACTGCTGTCGGCCAACAAAGGCAACGCTGGAGAAATATTGTGCGATAGCGATTCAGAACTTTACTTTTGTAGTACTCAGTGTTACGAAAGGTTCGCGTGGCGGCCGACGAACATAATTCTCGATGGAAAGTCTAAGACAACAATTAAAGAAGACAGTAAATCCGATATCGAAACAAATTTATCGAAGGATCGCGATGACTTTGACACAGCCTCCACAGAAAGCATGGAAACCGACGAGTTGGACATCAAGCCAGATATAAAAGACGAGAAAATGGATTTGTCGTTCATGGATTCCCTCGATAACGACGAACTGATGAAGGAAGTCGGTGACGATGTGAGCGCTTTAGACGATGATTTGAAAAGTGTTGAACATGACGAAAAGAGCAATCAAAGTACCGAGAAGGAGAAATTCCGTGGCATCAGGTATAAAGCTTGGTCGCCTGGTTGTATCGGTCCACCGGTAAAGTACAAACGGCCCACAGATAGGGAGTTGACCGAGTTGGTATTCCGAACGGGAGTCTCAATTATGCCGGTTATCAACGAAGATTCGAGAAAATGTGAACTATGCGGTATCCAAGGTGACGGAGTAGCTGACGGGGTTTCTAGGTTATTGAACTGCGATGTGGACCGTTGGGTGCACCTGAACTGTGCGTTGTGGTCTGAAGGAGTTTACGAGACGGTGAGCGGCGCGCTGATGAACGTGGAGACCGCGCTGGCGGCTGGCTCGAACGCCACGTGTGCCGTGTGCCGGCGACTGGGCGCCACCGTCAGGTGCTTCAAGGTGCGCTGTGGCAGCGTCTACCACCTCGGCTGCGCTGTCAAGGACAACTGCGTGTTTTACAAGAACAAGACCGCCTTCTGTGCCTCTCATGCTCCTAAGGTGAATTCAATTATGTATCTTTACATAGTATAAAATGAAGTCGCTTCCGCTATCGTTTCGCTTAGATCTTTTAAAATATTCAACGGATTTTAATGCAGTTTTCAGCAAAAGATAGAGTGATTCATGAGAATGGTTTATATGTATATCACGCAAGACATACACCATGCACCATGGGAGCAGGGTCGTAACATGCAGGTGAAACCGCGAGGGACAGCTAGTATAATATTTAAAAAATCGTATAGTTTATACAGGAGGTTTATAAAGTTGTTCTTCGTCTGGTCATTAAGATTATACTTGAGGCACAACTGTTATACGAATAAATTTCCTTTTTTCAAATATTAGCAACACACTCAAGATGTGATTGTAGGTATTTGTCTGTCGCGTTGACTTACCATTATGCCATTCACATTTTCGTTTGCCCTACTTTATCATAACAAATCTAAGTACTTTTTTCAGTGATATACAATACTATCTTTTCCTCGCGGCTCAGTCCCCGAGATCTGCTTTTTCTGGGATAAAAAGTAGCCTATATTACTCAGTGATAATGTAGCTTTCTATCGGCAAAAGATTTTTTTTAATTAGTCCAGTAGTTTTTAAGCTTATTCGTTACATACAAAAATACAAATCTTTCCTCTTTATAATAATTGATGACAGTAATTAGATTTTCGATAAATACTTGTTCAGAACGAGAAAGACAACGAGCTGACGACGCTAAGCGTGCAGCGACGCGTGTACGTGGCCCGCGACGAGCAGCGGCAAGTGGCGTCGGTGATGCTGCACTCCGACACCAACCATCTGATCCGCGTGGGCGGCCTCATCTTCCTGAGCCCCGGACACCTGCTGCAGCATCAACTCGCCGCCTTCCACACGCCCAACTACATATACCCCATTGGCTACAAAATTGTGAGTTTAGAACCTGTTATCCTGTTTTTGCAATTTGTTTCTTGATGTACCTATTTGTAACGACCTTACTGAGATCAATAAACTTATCATTGAAAAAATACGTTCAAGGCGAAGAAGGACACTTGTTGAATTATAAAACAAAACAAATTTGTAATATTTTTGTTGCATATTATGATTGACGTTTTCCTAAAGACATATTACGCACTGTCGACCTATAAGTTTTGTGCGCTTGTCCTTGAGTTGCCGCGCGACTTCACATACTGAACAAACTTGAGTCAATCAGCTCGATACGTATCCCAGCTGTTATCAGTACCAGAGTCCTCTGGTTAAAAGTGTGTAGCGGTTTTAATTGTGTAATGGATTACATAATATGATTTTTTGTAATATGTAGCTTTGATAGTACATAATAATATGATAAAATTACCCTCAAGAATTATTGTGTTGTTAAATTACGTTTTTACCCACGACGGAACGGAGACGGTAAATTGCAATAATTATATTAACTCTCGTAGATATTTCATCATGTAAAACGTCGCGCGCCGCTATTCAATTATTAGTTTAATGGTACAGCAAAATGTTGCGTGAAGTGCGAACTGAGCTACGAACAAAGCGTAATTTTCCCGTATAAATGACGCCGCATGACATTCAGGGGGTGTCGTCGAAATTTCGGGACTTGTAGAGAGGCGCCATGTACACGAGTATGTTGCGCCTCGACGCTATTACGGGTCCTTTTACTGCACCATGACTGCACAGGAAATAGTTTTGATGGAGGAGTGAGATGGTACGCGATGTGTGATAATGTGGTGTTATTTGTTGCGTAGGTGCGTTTCTACTGGTCGGCGGGTCGCGCGCACGCCCGCAGCCGCTACGTGTGCTGGATCTCGGAGGAGGAGGGGCGGCCGCGCTTCCACGTGCGCGCGCAGGACGAGCCGCGCACAGAGACCAGCGCGCCCACGCCCAGAGCCGCCTGGGCGCATGTATGTACACCTGCATTATCAAACACATTCAAATGTCCATCGTGCGTGCGTGTTTAATAACACCTACAAACAATGCCTAATATATTCTTATTCTAATTATTTATTCTGTAATTTGGATCATAAATATATATTTTTAAATATTAAAAATAAACAAATTAGTTAATATGGAATTAACTTCCTTTAAAGTATTAGATAGGTATTTCCAAACGTCTTAGTACATTAATCAATATAAAAAAAAATGTGTGCGTGTACTAGTGTACACACGTAGGAAGTGAAACTTCTTTATGACCTTATTTTTCAAAAAATGATCTACTATATGCAACTTTACAGAAATTGGTCTAATAAAGTTAAATTAGATAAAGTTTAAACAAAAGGCTTTTATTATCATAGACATGAATATAAAAAAAAGTGTGCGTCTCGGGACTCTCGACAGAAGAAGTCCGGTCAAAGTCCGATCAAAGTCCGGTCAGAGTCTGGTCAAAGCCCGGTCAAAGTCCGGTCAAAGTCGGGTCAAAGTCGGGTCAAAGTCCGGTCAAAGTCCGGTCAAAGCCCGGTCTATGTCCGGTCAAGGTAGGGTCAACGTCCGGTTAAAGTCCGGTCAGCCCGGTTAAAGTCCGGTCAGAGTCTGGTCAAAGCCCGGTCAAAGTTAGGTCAAAGCCCGGTTAAAGTTCGGTTAAAGCCCGGTCAAAGTCCGGTCAAAGTAATATCAAAGCCCGGTTAAAGTCCGGTCAAAGTCGGGTCAACGTCCGGTCAAAGTCCGGTCAGCACGGTTAAAGTCCGGTCAGAGACTGGTCAAAGCCCGGACAAAGTCCGGTCGGCCCGGTTAAAGTCCGGTCAGAGTCAGGTCAAAGCCCGGTCAAAGTCCGGTCAAAGCCCGGTCTATGTCCGGTCAAAGTCGGGTCAACGTCCGATCAAAGTCCGGTCAGCCCGGTTAAAGTCCGGTCAGAGTCTGGTCAAAGCCCCGTCAAAGTTAGGTCAAAGCCCGGTTAAAGCCCGGTCAAAGTTATGTCAAAGCCCGGTTAAAGTCCAGTCAAAGTCCGGTCAAAGCCCGGTTAAAGTCCGGTGAAAGTCCGGTCTGTGTCCGGTCTATGTCCGGTCAAAGTTGGGTCAAAGTCCGGTCAAAGTCCGGTCAAAATCCGGTCAAAGTCGGGTCAACGTCCGATCAAAATCCGGTCGAAGTCCGATGAAAGTCCTGTCAAGTCCAGTGAAAGTCTGGTCAAAATCCAGTCAAAGTCAAAAACGTGACGCGTGCCGCGTAACGGAAAAATGTGACGATTTTATTTTTCTAACGCCGATAAAGAAGTTTCACTTCAATAATTGAAATCGCTAGATCCGTTCCACTAATAAGGCAATTAGAATAAAGTATCGATTTTAAATGGACATTTTGTTTACTTATGAGTCCCTTTATAAATATTATGTAGTGTTAAGTGTCGATATTTAGATATGTCAATCCCCGCCCCGAGACAAACGTTTGTGTGATCTACAAATATTTTTTCGGATTTGGGTATTGTGAGTTGAAAAGTCTCCATGTTTCTAATACCCGCGACACAAGACTTACGAGTCTTACTGTGGGGTTAGGACTATATATATGACTGGTGTATTTATTATTATCTGTACAGTACTCTTTATTCCAAAAGGTTATTTTTACATTTTTAAATATAGGATTTTTAAAAAATAAAACATTTAAAAATATAAAAAATATCACCCTCCAGTGGCGAGGCCTAGGACCCAAGCCACCGGTGGTTAGGACCCCAGTGTGAGGAACCTCCTCACAATGCGTGCCGTGTCCAATAACACTGCTTTCTGAATCTGGCCCTTGACCCAACGACCAATCGAGAGCCTTTGAAGGTGTTGGTCAAGGCTCTTTGGTATCAACCCATTAGCAGTAACGACTATCGGAACAATAATTGTCGAGTCCACATCCCACATGTCAGTAACCTCGTGTGCCAGGTCTAAATATTTGGACAGTTTGTCTTTTTCTGCTTTCACGAGGTTTTCGTCATGCGGAATGGTGACATCGACAAGTATTGCCCGGCGCGCTAATCGATCTATTACCACAATATCAGGCTTATTGGCAACAATAGTCCTGTCCGTGATGATAGATCGATCCCAATACAGCGTTGCATGTCCATTTTCGAGAACCGGTTGGGGGACATATTGATAATATGGTACCTCAGTGATCACAAGGTGATATTGAAGAGCAAGTTGTTGGTGTATGATCTTGGCTACTAAGTTATGTCTATGCAAGTACTCGCCGTTAGCAAGATACGAACAACCCGAAATAATATGCCTGATTGACTCTCCGGGACGGTGGCATGCCCGACAAATGTCGACCGTACCATCCTTCAGGATATATTTTCTGTAGTTGTTCGTCTTGATAACTTCGTCCATAATTGCAAAGACAAAACCCTCAGTTTCCCCGAAAAGATCACCGAAACGTAGCCAAGATACAGAAGCCAGTTGGTCCACATCGGGCCCATTTAGGGCTTGATAGAAACGCCCATGGAGTGCCTTGCTCTTCCATACCTCCCTGCGTTCACCAGTACTCAGTACCATAGGGACCCGCCAGTTCTCATTTGCCAGGGAGAGCGGAGTAAACCCTTTATCCATTACGGCCACATCTCTATGCACACCCACTCCGCTGTGAAGGAAATAATCCCTGAGATTGCATATCTCGCGGTTATGCAGGTCCTTAGCATTAAGTAAGCCTCGACCCCCACATTTCCGCGGGATATACAATCTCATCACAGACGATCGTGGATGGTGCATACGGTGCGCCGTCAATTGGGTTCGGACCTTCCGATCCAGGGCATCTAATTCGGTCTGAGTCCATTTGAGTATGCCGAAGGAATACATGAGTACAGGCATAACCCAACCGTTAAAAGCACGAATTTTGTTACCACCTGACAAAAAACTGTTAAGTACTTTTGTCAGACGGCCAAAGAAACGATCCTTCACCGATTGTTTTACGTCTGCACCCATTATACCTAACGCTTCGGACATACCCAAATATTTATAGGTCTCCGTCTCAGAGAGGGATCGAAGCCGTACAGTCTCTGAAAGGTGGATATCGTCAGAGACCATAACCTCACCTCGGCCCACATGAATGACCGCACATTTATCTACACCAAACTCCATATTGATTGAGTCGCTAAAACTTTTAGTTATTTTCAGCAACTCAATCAAATCAGTTTTTTTTGGTGCAAATAACTTGAGATCATCCATGTAGAGCAAGTGGGATATGGGTTTGCTCCCTCTACGAAGACGGTATCCTAACCCCGAATCTAACAACAAAGTGCTGAGAGGATTCAGGGCCAGGCAAAACCACAAGGGACTCAGACTGTCACCCTGGAATATACCCCGCTCAATCTTAATTGGCTCATCGCAATCAGAAGGAGCCGCACCACCTGGATATTTTAAGACAGTGGTCCACTGCCCCATACATGCCCCAAGAAAGGTGCATAGATTTGTATCAACCTTATACAAATCCAGCACTCTCATGAGCCAAGTATGGGGCACCGAATCATATGCCTTTTTATAGTCAATCCAGGCAGCCGATAAGTTCCGCCGACTACGACGAACCTGCTGACAAATGGACATGTCTATGAGAAGGAGTTCCTTCGTACCACGTGACCCAGCTTTGCAACCTGTTTGACCAGGAAACAAGATATTATTATTGTGGATATGAATTTCAATTTTTGATCTTAAAATAGAGGTGAAAAGTTTGTAAATTGTGGGTAAACAGGTAATTGGTCTATAATTTTTTGGGTCCGTGGTACTTCCAGACTTAAAGAGGAGGTGTGTGACACCTGTTGTCATAAATGCTGGGAGAGATCCACACTCAAGAGCGTCCTCGAATTGTGTGGCCAAACGAGCATGCGAACTTGGAAGCCATTTCAACCAAAAATTATGCAAACCGTCCGGGCCAGGAGACTTCCAATTTTGGGTTGGACGGATTGCAGCCAGAACATCATTTGGGCTGATTGAAATGGCCTCCATAGTTGGTAATGTATCGCACTCCCGCTCCACAACACCAAACCAGGCGCCCTCGGTATGGGGGACTGGCGACGACCAGATATTTGCCCAATATGCACGCATATCACGCGCATCCGGCGGCCGCCCATCACCCACACCCTGTTGGGATTGCTCCCAGCACCTAAAAACCCTCTTTTGGTCGCTTTGGAAAGTGCGATTCTGTTGGAATCTATCCCATCGCCTCCTATAGCGACGAATCCGGCTTGCCCACGCATAAACTTTCTGCTTCAGGAAGTCTATACGTTCTGTGACACAGAGCCTATAATCCTGAGGTCTAACGTTGCACCCAGTGAAGGCCTGTGACACAAAACGCATGACTTATTATTATTATTGTTGTTGTGACCCATAATTATATGTTGTTTGTTGTCTCCATTTTGTAGTAATGATACGAAAAAAATGTATGTATGTCTACAATGTACTTTGGTAGATATTGGACTCGGTCGCCGCCCTACGCGAAGGACGTGGCGAAGAAGGAGTATTGAAACTATGGCCCAACTACGTCACCGGGGAAGACCTGTTCGGTCTCACAGAGCCGGCGGTCGTCCGCGTGCTCGAGAGCTTGCCAGGTGAGTGACGTTCGTATTTGAGTTGTCGTGCAGTGCGATGAGCGTGAGCAGCGCGTAACGTGCGTGGTGTGGTGTGTGGGCAGGCATCGAGACGCTGACGGACTACCGGTTCAAGTTCGGGCGGTCCGCGCTGCTGGAGGGCGGGCTGGCGGTGAACCCGTCGGGCTGCGCGCGGGGCGAGGGCCGCGCTCGGGGCGCGTGGAGACGAGCCACCCGCTCGCTCGTGAGCACGCCCGCGCCCGCGCCCGCGCCCACCGCCTCCGCGCCCGGCGACCCGCCCTGCCCCTACATCAAGCAGTTCGTGCACACCAAGAGCAGCCAGTACAAGAAGATGAAGTCAGAGTGGCGCAACAACGTCTACCTCGCCAGGTACTACTCCTCTACTAACACATATCCGTATCGTATAGTGACGGTGCTAGAACCAGAGTGGCCTAGCTGCATTTTGATGACTTTTAACCTATTTGTATTTTCGTAATTTAAAAATGTTAATCTACAAGACCAGAGCGACCTAAAATTGGTAACATTGTGACATAGACGGCAGTACAAGTCCATTTCGGCCGTGGTTTAAATTGACGAAAATACAAATAGGTCAATGTCTTCAAAATGCAGTTAGGCCACTCTGGTTCTAGCAGCGTCAATTATCCTCATGAAATTTTTTGGTCTGTAAAATAATAGCTCAAAACTAAAGTTCGAGGTTGTCTGCTAATGAATCGATCTTCTTATTTTCAGGTCTAAAATCCAAGGTTTAGGATTGTATGCTGCGCGAGATCTTGAGAAACACACCATGGTAATAGAGTATATTGGAGAAATTATTCGATCCGAACTGTCCGAGATACGGGAAAAGAAATACGAAGCGAAGGTACGTGATTTAAGATAATCTTTTTGACAGTTTAGTGGACTTTTTTGTTAGGCATTTCCTACCTCGCACCACCACTCTATGGAACCAGCTGTCGCCGGCGGTCTTTCCGAACCGTTACGACTTGGGAACCTTCAAGAAGAAAGCGTATTCTTTGCGTATTCTTTTTACGATGTTCATGGGCGGCGGTGATCACTTTCCATCAGGTGAGCCTCCTGCCCGTTTGCCCCCTAATATCAAAAAAAAAAAAAGATTTGGCACAAAATTTTTCTTTGAAAGCGATTAAAGAGGAAATAACAGTCTTAAAATAACAAAAATATGTCTTAAAACCTTGAAGCTAGGTTTCCTCATACGCAAGTTGTACTTCAAGATACTAGACATATCCAAAGTCTAAAAAAAATTCTTTATGGATTTCGATATATGGGTAAGGCCGTAGTTTTTTCCACTTTTTAACATAAAGTAAAAAAATAAAAGTAACATAAAAACAACATAATTTATAATACAGGTGCGAACATAACGAAAGATTAAGATTAAGGTACTTTACCAAAAAATTAAACATAAGTTGTGCTACTGTAACGTAAAAGTTTATGTTATAGGTAACATAAAAGTATCATAAAAGTAACATAAAAGTGTCATAAAAGCGAAATATTTTTGATGTAATTAGCTTTTAATTTCAGAACTAAAAAGATTTGCGACGTTATAGATGTTTTCTCGATAAATATAAGCTATGTCGCCTAAAAAAATAATACAATGAACATAAACAAGTGTCTACTTACCTTAAAAATATCACAAAACTGTTTTTAAATTTCACTGACGAAAAACTCGTGCACTGTTTGAAACAATCCATAGGCCACAATACGGCGACTTCTTTTTCTTTTTTTTATTGTTCTGCTTAGGATTGCCCGTCTTATTTTACATATTCTTCGAATACTATTCAAAGACTTCGTTTACTTACCAATATTGGTAACATAAAATAGTAACATAAAAGTGTAAAAATTGATGACCTGTTTTAAAACTGGAATAAAAAATAAATAAACGCTCTTTTAAAATAATGAAATATTGGATTTAATTGCTCAAACCTTGTAATTTTACATAAACTAAAAATTATATGGCTTACTTAACAAAATATTCGTAATTTTTTCAATTTACTATCTGATGAAATTTATGTTCATTTTATTTTTGTATGAAAACGTAAATCCTTAATATGGTTAAAATTAAATTGTATAAAAACTGTTATAGTTACAGCTAATTCGTAAAAGTTGTTTTTACCCTAAAAACTAATCTACAGGATAAAATTATCAAAGCTGGTAAAAAGTGTTAATTGTTTATTATATTAATATGAATGTGACTGGTAATGAAAAAAGTGGAAATATCTACGGCCTTACCCATATATAATACATTCCTTTCCGCATGGCGAATTTTTATTATTTTGCCAGGGTACACCTTTTCGTACCATAGATTTGATGGTATTTGGTATTATATGGCGCGACCTGCCGCGCCGTCTGATCCCCACAACTCGCAATGGGAACCAAGTTTCGCCATTACCGCCTTCGTTAAACAGCAGAGTGTACCACGTGTAGGCAAGGTTAGCTTGGGGCCTAAGATGTTAGTGAACCACTTAGACTTCATATAGATTTCGATGTATAAAGAAAATATATAGAGATACCATTAAATTTTGATTTTTGGTCGTGACACATCCGTGTTGCATGAAATATTTTTTTATTTAATTAAATGACGAAACAAGCAAGGCGCTCGCCTGATGGTAAGCGCCACGTCTGCCCATAAGCAGAAGCAACACAACACAGAATTTTGAATGACAAAGCACTACATGGCACTGAATTGCGCTCGTCACCCCGAGACTAGATGTTAAGTGTCATAATGTCTAGTAATTTGATGAAGAAAAGATCATCAGCGGTTCGTTTTATAAAAGAGCGGTCTCGATGGCACGGCGGGCGCGAGACAGTGGCAACAGCCTCATGGTTGTTGTGGTGGAAAGGATTGACGGTCCGTTTGTGAGGCACTGGGCATCCTTGCACCGACCAGTTGCCAATTTTGTATTATAATTAAGGAATGATATTACTAATATAGGCTAGGCATGTATACTAACAAAATGAAATGGATTTTAAATATCTAAAAATAAATGAATTGAAAAAACTCACACGCGTCAGAAGTGAACTTCAGTATTATTAAAATAATTCCTTTTAGTATGTAGTATACTTCATAAACGATTACATCCATGTTACATCGTTTCTGAAATATCTATCACATATGACGAGGCTGTATGGGCTAGATCCCTTTGCCTTTTCAATAAAAGGGAAATAATAAATAAAAAAAAAGTTGCGTCTCAGGACGCTCGACAGAAGTGATAACTTAAACTAATGTGGGTTAAAGTGAGAGCGGAGGAGCCTGCCTACTGCTGCCGTATGCGTGAGATAAAGGGAAGCTAGAGTGGCGCCGTAACGCGTTACGATACGAAGTCCGGTCAAAGTCATGTCAAAGTCCTGTCAAACTTCTGTCAAAGTCCTGTCAAAGTCCGGTCAAAGTCCGGTCGAAGTCCTGTCAAAGTCCGGTCAAAATCCGGTCGAAGTCCAGTTAAAGTCCGGTCGAAGTCCGATCGAAGTCCGGTCAAATACCGGTCAAAATTCTGTCAAAACCCGGTCAAAGAACAGTCAAAGTCCGGTCAAAGCCCGGTCAAAGTCCTGCCAAAATCCGGTTAAAGCCCAGTCAAAGTTTGTCAAAATCCAGTTAAAGCCCGGTCTAAGCCCTATCAAAGTCCTGTCAAAGTCCGGTCAAATACCGGTCAAAGTCCTGCCAACATCCGGTTAACGTCCAGTCAAAGTCTTGTTAAAATCCGGTCAAAGCCCGTTCTAAGTCCTGTCAAAGTCCAGTCGAAGTACGGTTAAAGTCCGGTCAAAGTCCGGTCGAAGTCCGGTCAAAGTCCGGTCGAAGTCCGGTCAAAGTCCGGTCTAAGTTCAGCCAAAGACCCGTCAAAATCCGGTCAAACTTCGGTCATAGCCCGGTCAAAGTCCGGTTAAAGTCCGGTCAAAGTCCGGTCAAAGTCCGGTCAAATTCCGGTTGAAGTCCGGTCAAAGTTCGGTCCAATGTGACTGGTCACTGTGTGACGCCACCTGGGACTTTGAAATAATCGATGTTCCAGGGAGGTCGGCTAACGCTGGCTGGTCGAGGGACCGCTCGCGTTACGGAACGTTTCGGTTCACCCTCCCATAAGAAGTTATCACTTCAATAAAAATATTTGCGTGTACTAGGGTACACACGTAAGAAGTGAAACTTCTTTATGACCTTATTTTTCGAAAAATGATTTCATTTATGATCTCCACCACCCTAAGGTCGACTAGGAAAAAATGCCTAAGGCATTAAAGTCCGCCTGTATACCATGTGTACAAAGTTTAATAAATAAATAAATAAAATGATCTACTATATGCAATTTTACAGAAATTTGTTAAATAAAGTTAAATTAGATAAAGTTTAAACAAAAGGCTTTTATTATCATAGACATGAATACAAAAAAAAAGGTGTGCGTTTCGGGACGCTCGACAGAAGAAGTCTGATCAAAATCCGCTCAAAGTCCGATCAAAGTCCGTCAAAGTCCGTCAAAGTCCTGTCAAAGTCCGATCAAAGTCCTGTAAAAATCCGGTCAGAGTCCGGTCAAAATAATATTTTAATGTGAAATATTACATTTCATATATTTACATACTTAGGATCTTGTTTCTTTCCAACCTCTTTAGTGACGCCTTTTTCGTTTCATCAAATTTTCAAATCACAACGATTCTAAAGAAGTTTCACTTCAATAAATAAAACGGTTCGTTGCAGAACCGCGGCATCTACATGTTCCGTCTGGACGAGCGGCGTGTAGTGGACGCGACCCTGTGCGGCGGCCTGGCGCGCTACATCAACCACTCGTGCCAGCCCAACTGCGTCGCAGAGACCGTCGAGGTGGACCGACACCTGCGCATCATCATATTCGCGAAGCGACGCATCGCGCGCGGCGAGGAGGTACGCTACTTCAATCTGTTACATCTCTGTGCGGCGGCCTGGCGCGCTACATCAACCACTCGTGCCAGCCCAACTGCGTCGCAGAGACCGTCGAGGTGGACCGACACCTGCGCATCATCATATTCGCGAAGCGACGCATCGCGCGCGGCGAGGAGGTACGCTACTTCAATCTGTTACATCTCTGTGCGGCGGCCTGGCGCGCTACATCAACCACTCGTGCCAGCCCAACTGCGTCGCAGAGACCGTCGAGGTGGACCGACACCTGCGCATCATCATATTCGCGAAGCGACGCATCGCGCGCGGCGAGGAGGTACGCTACTTCAATCTGTTACATCTCTGTGCGGCGGCCTGGCGCGCTACATCAACCACTCGTGCCAGCCCAACTGCGTCGCAGAGACCGTCGAGGTGGACCGACACCTGCGCATCATCATATTCGCGAAGCGACGCATCGCGCGCGGCGAGGAGGTACGCTACTTCAATCTGTTACATCTCTGTGCGGCGGCCTGGCGCGCTACATCAACCACTCGTGCCAGCCCAACTGCGTCGCAGAGACCGTCGAGGTGGACCGACACCTGCGCATCATCATATTCGCGAAGCGACGCATCGCGCGCGGCGAGGAGGTACGCTACTTCAATCTGTTACATCTCTGTGCGGCGGCCTGGCGCGCTACATCAACCACTCGTGCCAGCCCAACTGCGTCGCAGAGACCGTCGAGGTGGACCGACACCTGCGCATCATCATATTCGCGAAGCGACGCATCGCGCGCGGCGAGGAGGTACGCTACTTCAATCTGTTACATCTCTGTGCGGCGGCCTGGCGCGCTACATCAACCATCTCTTCTCGTATCACATATATCCAAAACTATTCTAACCAATTTTTGGTTTAAAGTACCTCATACGTTCGACTACGGTGATTGATTCAGAATTTTCCACCTCATTGTAGAAAATTTAGATGGGGAAGAAATACTGTTACTTTCATCATCATCATCAGCCACATCAGCGATCTATGTGGCCTGCCCTTTGTCACTTGAGCTTGCTAATCCGCTGGGCTATGTCGGTGGCTTTCGTTCTTCTACGGATCTCCTCATGGTTACTTTAGAAGCGCATATTGTTTCATCAAATATATGAAGGCCACAAGTCCCATTTTTAACACGCTTTTATTAGCTTCAGACGTATGTATGTTTTCAACAGTAAACTGGACGCTAATTACATTTTTGTCTACAGCTCGCATATGATTACAAGTTCGATATAGAAGACGACGCGCACAAGATAATGTGTATGTGCGGTGCACCAAACTGTAGGAAATGGATGAACTAACATATTATACAAACCATCTGGATGATTTTCACGGAATTTACGTCTTTTAGAAAATGCCATGGAACGGGGCTTCAATATCAACTACGTGGACAAGAGCGTATTGCATCGACAATCTTCAATTACCAACTGAAATATAAATATTTCTATAAATAGAATACCAAGTAATTAACGGTAATGAAATGTAAATTTGGGATTTTGATATATTTTTGGTTATAATACGCGAAAAATGTCGAGGCGGCAATTGCGTGCGATTTTAATATGCAATGATTTGTGATTCCGATCTATGATTGTTACGACTCGATATCTCGATAGGGTTCGGTTTTAGCTTAGAAAAGGCTATGAAAAAAAAACTAGTTTTATGTACCAAAGTGAATGAAATTTTATTGACGATGGATGCTAGGGTGTGCGATGAATTTCACTTTATAGGATCGCGTGTGATTTACTATCATTAAGACAATATCCGACAGAGTTTTATCGATAATCTTGAATTTTATAATTCAGTTTAAGAGCGAAACACAATTTTTGTAAATAATATTATTATCAATAAGGACACCGTTGTTATTGAATTTAAATGTTTTAGATGTGACCGTTTTACTTTACTAGTGAGTACATAATATAGTTTATAATTTTTTTCTACGTATCGATGTTCTGTGTCGCTGTTTATATTGACATTTTATTTATAATTTTCAGTTCCCAAATCGTATCTATATTAGCGTACACTACATGAAAATCTCAGCAATGACGAAATGTTAGGTTAAGTTACCAAATAGTCTGCATTTAGTAAACGTAGCACAATCGTTATTTAGCGACATAAACGTTACCCACCCTCTGCTGTAAACAATATTTAGTCCAAAATGTACGGCACAATATTTATTTATCGATATTTACCGAGGTGTTAACACACTGGTGTGTTAGCGAAATTCGAGTGGAAATACTCCGACAATGCCGTACAACTGGAAGGTAAATATCAAATATTGTTTGTAGTGCAGGGCACTAGAGTCACTAGACGCCACGATGTGCCTGACCCTGTTTTGTGTATAGTAGCATGGTAGGTTAAACTCGCGGACCATCACATGACACGTGACGTGTGTTGTGTTGACTGTTGTATTTACTTTTCGCTGCGCACGCATCTGAGTATATTCGTCAGTCGCCATGAATACCGCATTTTTATATCAAACGCCTTAATTTCAATTTATAAATACTATCAACACTTTATTTTTATTATTTAATGAACATTAAATGATATTTTCTTGTATATACTTATCGATTTTTGTTACAATAGCATTTTCAATAGCCGCTTCTTTAATTCAAGTTATATCGGCTTGTTATGGATTAGCAGTTATTGTCGGTTATATCCACAACAACAATTATTCTTGTAATATCGGTTTAAATTACCGAAAATACTAAGTAGCAATAGGCTTAATATTATTTACATTTAAATGTTACTTTTCTCAAAAAGGAGAATTCGTTTCGTCAATTTTAGTACCTTACATTGCTATTTTGTTATAATATGTACATGTATTATTAAGCTATTTCTTTAAAGACAACAGAGTGTTTAATTTATATAAATAAAAATCGTGCGCGTGATATAGTTAGAGTAATTTATGTAAATCATATTGTATAATAGTCGAAAATGTGATATTACCTCACATATTAACGCGCGAACTTGACATGGTGTGATCAGTGATCGTAGTGAGTTTAATATATTATTATTATTATATCTCGTGTATTTTAGCGCGTATAGAGCAATGTATTCGACCGCTGAAGGAATTTAAAAGTATGTAATCAGTAGGAAGCGTGTATGATCTGTTTATAGGGACAATTTATTGAGATATAATTATGTGTTCGGTGTGTGTGATGAGCACAAGAAATCATGGTTTCACGCTGGATACTATTACACCTATGTTATGAATTCATGCAATTTATTTTTAAGCGGTGAATGTGCAATAATCATTTACTTTTGAATACAGTTTGTAAATAACATTTGACAGTAAATCTAAATCTTTATAATCAGTATAGTTTTATGATGTTATAATGCATTGTTTTGTAATGAAACTTATACTCTCATTGCTTTATCCATCAATCTATTTATTTAAAGCATTCCCATATAATTTGCATTAAAATGTTGAAAATTTGAAAAGATTTGTTGGTAAATTTATTACTTTAGATATTCTATACATTAGTATTTTATTGCATTATTTTCCTATCATTAAAAATTTAATTAGTATAAATGACTTTGTTTTATTCATATCCTTAATAAGGTTTAAACAATACTTGACGAGGGTAAAGTTACTCGGTCTACAGTAAGTGCCCTTGTTTTAGCAGCTAGCGACTACATTATCGGTCTTGCACCATACACACACCTACAGCGTTACAAATTAATGAAATATATATTTACGTGTAGGTGACAGTTCTCTTCAGGTCTGTCGCGCCACTAAGAGAGTTTCGACACCCCTCGACGATCCCCAAAAGTTAACAGCATGTGATGTCAAGAATCACGATAGAAACACGAGTATTTAGACAGTAATACCCCGACTTACGCTACCCCGTTTTACGCGAATTCGGAGATACGCGATTATTCTTTTTGATGGCCGCGCGCGTCAGCTCTCCTATTCCGCCATGTTAGTGGACCGTTTACGACAGGTTCGAACGTGTTCCGCGTTGAATTGTTTTACGTACGTTGTGTTTTATTGATAACCTCAATTTATGTCACTCAAAAGTGCATGCAAAGTTGTACCCCGACTTACGCGAATTCGACTTACACTGTTATAGCTCGGTCCCACCTATTGCGTAAGTCCGGGGTATTACTGTACTAGATACGGGAAGCCACTCATCTCGTCAACTTATTGTACTTAGCAATGGCAATTCATGTAGACTATCCGCAGACCGCACTTTATCTAGTATAATGCTTTGGGCCGCACGGCTTTACTCGCATTTGTCGAATTTTAGAATTGTATGAAACTTTATGCAATAGCACTTATCAGCATCGCCTGATGTGATTCGAACGGACATTGCGGCGCGTGCCGTTGGCGATTTGGGTATAGATGTTCGTTCCTTTTGTAAGGAAAAGGCAATTATTAAATTAAACCAACATTATTTCATACAAATTTTATTACAAACTGGTTTTGGACTTAAACTGCAAATAATACCAACATTCTTGTAATAACGCTGGAAGATCCAGCAGAGTTGATCGTAACAAACCCAAGGAAACGGCACGTCCGATGAGGCGGCCTGTCACACAGCTTACATCCTACCCACCCTACTTGGCCATATAGATACTAAAGGCCCGTCTCACAGCGGCATTTTTAACTCCCAAATAATGTAGTCAATTCAAGGAGTGCCATTTTGATATACACTTCTGTTTATATTGATAGCAAGATGTTTTTGTTATCTATTTTATCTGATAAATAAGGTTTACTTCCACATTGTGAAACAGGCCATAAATAATACAAATCCCGTTTGAATAGTTTGTTTATTGGAAGGAAAATTATTCTATTTTACCTTATTCGATTTTCTAATATCATAAGAAATTAAATAGCCATTGGACCTCTTCAGACTAGCCGTTTCAAACTTTACATTGTTTACAAACAATCCGAATAAAAATGATTGAAATAATTTACAAAAATATAACATTCGACGAAATTATAGTTTAAACACGTACAACACAAAGAGTGCTACCTGATAAACACATAGCCGAATTATATATATCACTCAATGTTGGAATGAGATACACAACATAAATATTAAGATTTCGAATAAAATTCAATTGTATTGTTTACATTTCATAATAACAGATGTAACACATTTGCCGTAAAACTACTACTGAATACTGACTAATATTGAAATTAAAACACATCAAAATGAAAATTTATCGACCTATATATTTAGTGAAAAGAAATTACTTTTTGTTCGTTCGTCTCTCTACTGTAAACGTTTACATGTGCGTAATTTCCATTGCTCC
The DNA here is from genome assembly GCA_949126905.1 of Amorpha juglandis. Classification (NCBI taxonomy): domain Eukaryota; kingdom Metazoa; phylum Arthropoda; class Insecta; order Lepidoptera; family Sphingidae; genus Amorpha; species Amorpha juglandis. Next base: position 4,572,095 of record OX421372.1, on the reverse strand, counting down.
CAAGATATATGGAAATATATTACACCTGTTATTTTTTATTCGTAAATGAAATACATAATGTATTTGATTTATGTGAGATAATGGCGATTTGCCGAAAATACGATCTTCAACACAGAGACAGCTTGAACATGTACTGAATGCGTCTTTGCCCGTAAATCCCATATGGTGATGACAATGAAAATGACTTTTTGCTTTGCACCTTTACCTTAATTAAATACGCAAATTTAAATGGTTTCACAAACCTAAACAGCTTCATAGAAATATACCGCATTAACTAATTATCGTTACAGTTTTAACAGCCAAAACAATAATAATTGTACAACTATGATGGCTGAAACATTTTTAAGACGTAATAATATATTGTCTCGCTAACTAGTAATGCTTGGCTCGCACCCAGCCACCTAGAATGTTTATAACTTTTGTACTATTTATAACATTTATAAGTACACATTGAATATAGGCACATGCGCTAGGATATAAAGAGAACATTTTAGTTAGCTCACTTCTATTCAATAATAAACCTACAAGTCGATGACACACCAGATAGGAACCTATGTGGATAGGAAGAGAAGTAAAGCCAAGCATTGAAAAAATGTATTCAGTAAATAATATAAATATACAATAATGTAATACGCGATTAATTAAAAAGAAAGTAATTTTGATAAAAGATTTAAGTTTTATTGCATTACTAGTAAGCGAGTTATGAGTGCATTATTGACATGTAAATGGTAGACCGCGTTAACGAAAGATCGCTTCCGAATGTCGTTGAACAAAGGCTTGATAAAAGACTTTTTACTATGTAGTACTTTTTAGTATGTAATTACCAGAAAGTAGGCATAATTTTAACAGAAAATATGAATTGAATATCGAAACAGCGACAATGAAAGCGAACTCACTGGATAACGTCACATATTCAGCTGTTCATATCTGACACATTTCGATTACAATATGCAAACATAGCTACTTATCACACTTACAGCTCGCGAACCTTGCATTATTACATTGTCACATACTATATCACTCACTTGTTTAAAGTATATGTTAGTCACAAGACACTGTAAATCACTTGAGCAATGTATTGCTTTGGACTGTTTATATTATACCATGTATCACCCCGGGTGATACAGGTACTCCGGTCATGGAGGCATGTAATATTATTTTATAAAGGAATCATTGAAGCATTATTTGTTGACGGTGTGAGGCACGTCGGTGAAGCGAACCGGTGTCGGTGATACGTAGCTACGTAGTTGCGGGAAGCGGACGAGTAGAAGCGGTGGTAGCGGCGGTGCGGTGAGGGGAGGGGCGGGGCGCTCAGTCGATGTACTGCGCCAGCCAGCGGAACCCTTCGCCGTAGCCCTGGCGCTTCAGCACCGAGCACATGAACAGCTCCAGCGGCCGTCCGGGCAACTCCGATCGGGATACTTTGCCCTGATAACAACAACTCATTATCATCTACACGGTACAGGTTTTCATTAATTACGTGTGACTGGCATAACCCCTCTCATTCAGTAGAGGAGGCCCGTGCCCAGCAGTGGCCCTCTCATTCAGTAGAGGAGGCCCGTGCCCAGCAGTGGGACATGTATAATACAGGGTTAGGAAAAAAAACGTGTGACTAGTGGCTGACCATTCTTGCACCAAAATTATTATGATCTGTGTACATTTAATTAATTACTTATTAATTTACTTAGAGTACACGATTAATGTAATTTAGCAATCGATATCGACATCCTAATTCTCCCCCCTCACGAAATACTCGAGGTTAAAAATACATGGTTACATGGTTATGCTTATTCATTCAAATAAAAATTACTCTTTTCAATAGCTTTCACAATTTCCTGTTTGTCACTAAAATACCAACAGCAATCGTGATAAATTGAGAGATAAATAACAAAAGCGGAATCCAAATATAAATAATTTGAAACATGGTGAAGATGCAGCGCCTTTCTTAAGTATTATCAAGCAATCTATATCATAGAAAGTTTGTATATCTCTCACTGCTGCGATATTATGGATTGCGTTTTTGCATCCAGCAAATAAAACTGAGTACACATTTACTAAAAACATAATACATTGAACAATAATATTGTAGCTCTATAGTTATGGGGAGGCGAAATATTAATTGCATTGTCATTAATTAATATTACAAGCAATTCAGAATGCCGAACAATAAAATATCATAAAGTATAACCAATTCTATATGGTACATACAAATGCGTGGCGATAACAAGATCAATAAATTTTAGATAAACTTGATAAATAAGCAACTGCGCAACAAAACGCCGCCGCGCCACATACTGTTTTTTGTTTTAATAAAAAAGTGTGTATGTGCAACTCACACACGGCAGTAGTGAAACTTCAGAATAATTAACACAAATTAATTAACCAACGAACTTTTAATACGCAAATGCAAAAAAATAAAACAAGTGTTTTCCGAAGGCTTCGTTGTATGCAGGCGCAAACACGTGATATCATACGTACAAACATATCCTTGTAATTAGGGATTGCAATCCGGTGTCATTTTCAATCCGGCCGGATTCGACCGGATTTCCACTGATCCGGCCGGTTCCGGTCGGATCCGGCCGGATTGATCAAGTCAGCATGATTTTCGCTTATCGATTCAAAATGAACTGTTAGTAAGTTAATCGAGTGCTATTGTGCTTAATATAGGTAGTTTATAAAAACTAAAACATATAAATCAACTTTATTTCCAATCTAATGTTAAGATTAGACAACGAGCAAACAAATAAAATAGTAGTGTAGGTAACTAGTATAATTTTAACGCTGAAACAAGTAGCTCAGTCTTCATAGATTTCACTTTCACATATAGATCAATTATTTTAGTAAGTAACATTATATAATCTAATTTAATTAACCTTACGTAATTTATTGAGATGAGATCACAATAATTAATAAAGTATTTGAGAATGCTAACTATTGCAACAAACAAGTCTTATATTTATGATAGACACCATCATGATTTGATGAATCTTTGTAATGAATGGCACAATTATCACAATAATGAGTTTGTCTTATAATTTAAACTTTTTAGTTTAATCAACTTACGAAAAATAAATATTTTAAGTAGAATTCTAAGTAATAATTGTCTTAGTAATAATTATATATAGAAAATCAATGTTGATTTTGAAAAACACATCGTAGAAAATAAATAATGTTAATTGTGTCATCTGCTAGTCGACTTTTAATAAAGCTGCAAATATAGCCTGCGGCCAAAAAGGTCCTTTCAGCTTGACGACTTTATTGTCAGCAAATCATAAATAGCAGACAAGTATTCTCTTCAAACTCCGTCAAAATCTTTCTCTTTTTTAGTATGTATAGCTTACACACACACATGGTTTCTTGCTGATTTGTAATTGTAATTCTTCCTGTAATGTCAAATCTTTCTTTAGTGAGGGTGAATCTAAGTTATCTTCTACTATTTCTTCCAATTTTTTCTTTAGAGTTATCATCTTGAATAACTCTTTCCAAGATTTTTGTCATTTCTGATCGTATGACTTTTTTTTTGGCATAGTAAAGTACCTAATCATGCAACAGCTCTATTTAAATATCTAAAAATTGTAGCACCGGATCCGGTATATTGGTACCGGATCCGGTGGACGTTTAATGATGCCGGATCCGCCGGATTACCGGATCCGTTTTTCCGGATTGCAATCCCTACTTGTAATCTATCTCATTCTCTCGTAGGCAAAATTATATTTTTGAATGTTACTCTTTTTGAATATATTTTTTTACTGTCTAGAGACACAGAAACATCAAAACCAGGGTTCGAAAATATCCGATATTTATTATAAATATCAAAATATCGGATATTTATGATATATATCCGATATATATCAAGTTTGATATATATCCATTTTGTATGAAACCCATATTATTATTTTATTGTATTATTTATGAATACTGTTTGCATATTGCAAAATCTACTTTTAGATAAGACATAATCAAATAAAAAACATAAAATCTTCTTTTAGGACAGAAGTGTTGCCATTAATGGATTAGAACTTACCATTAGGGAGTATGTTTTAACTCTACTCCCACGCCATCTACATTTGGGAAGTAGAAATACAGTAACAAACGCTAAAAATTACTTAATATCAATTTATTTAACCATTTTTGTATTGCAATATATTATAAAACATTTGATATATATATTCATTGATATATATCATGAAACTCAGTCTGATATATATCGGATATATATCAGATATATATCTTGATATATATCCATTGATATATATCCTCGAACCCTGATCAAAACGAAACGAAATGTCATCAAAACGAACTAGATTTCGTTTCACCATAATGTTATAAGTGTCTACATACTATGGTTACTGTTGAAAATCAGATGAGCCGTAGGCTTGTTTCCTACTGTTGTTGTATAAAGAACAATGAAATGAACCAACACACCTTTCCAGTAGTCTGTTGGTACAGGTTGAAGAACTGACGCAGCTCGTCCTCGCTGGCGGCGTTCGGCTTGTCGATCTTGTTGCCGAGGATGAGCACGGGACAGTTGCTGAGCGTCTCGTCGGTGAGCAGCGAGTCGAGCTCCTCCTTGGACTCGGGCAGGCGCGGACGGTCGCACGCGTCCACCAGGAACACGATCGCGTCCACCGCGGGGAAGTAGTCGCGCCACACGCGCCGCGCCTGCTGATGCCCGCCCAGATCGAACGTCGTGAAACGCATACTGCCTATCGATAGCTCCTCAGATGCTGCGGACAAACATCGATCATATTTATACACTCCTTTGCAAAAAAAACGGGCGGGTTTGATTTTTTAACATTATTGGTAATAATTTAGTTCTTCAGAGGTTTTAATAGCCAAACTATGTTACTGGCACTTAATAAAGAGTCTGGGTATGAAAAAAAGTTCATTCCAAATTCAAAACTTTTGTTTTTTAAATTATTAATCCCTTTTTCATTTTGTGACACTTTTCGCGGGTTTGCGGTTAAAAGGTTATCAAGCAACTAAAAGTAACTTTTCGTTATTTTTAGTACAACAATTTATGTTTATCGCATAATTCTGCCTTATTGTGACTTAAAACAGATATCTTTGTGTCTATCGTAATGGCAGAAAAAGCAATGAGAGCTAGTAAAATTATAGCGCTGCTGGAAGAGGGGTGTAGCCAATGTTACGTCTCACAGCGGTTAAACGTGAGTCGTTCAACCGTACAAAGAACCTGGACTCGATACCAAGAGACAGGTTCCGTTCAGAGAAGGCAAGGTTCTGGGAGAAAACGTTGCACACAGCCGCGAGACGATCGCTTTTTAGTGACTCAGGCGCTGAGGAACCGCAAATGCAGTTACATAGACCTCAAAAGAAACCTTGAAGAGGTACGAGGAGCACAAGTTAGCCTATGGACTGTGAGGAGAAGACTTTTAGCTGCTGATATACGTAGTCGACGACCAGCGCGGGCCCCCAAGTTACTCCGTGAGCACCGGATTGCGCGGTTGAGGTTCGCTAGAAATTGCCTATCTTGGACACCAGGTAACTGGAGTAGCGTACTCTTCTCCGATGAGGCTCGAATTTGTCTGCATGGTGAGGACCGACGTCGGCGAGTGTTACGAAGACCAGGGGAACGCTATGCCGATGTGTGTTTTGAAGAAATCACCCCTTATGGTGGAGGGTCCGTTATGTTTTGGGCGGGCGTAACTTCCAACTATCGTACCGAGATAGTATTCATAGAAAATGGCTCACTAAATGCGCATAGGTACATAACAGAAATCCTTTCTCAAAATGCACAACCCGCACTGACTGTTATTGGTGAAGATGCCATTTACATGGACGATAATGCTCGGGCCCACCGTTCTGGCGACGTAGATGCTTATATGCAAGAGGTCGGTATTCGTCGTTTGGATTGGCCAGCGCGGAGCCCCGACCTTAACCCCATTGAGCACGTTTGGGACCTCCTAAAAAGGCGAGTACGATCTGTCCAACCACCTCCACAAAACATCAGAGAGCTTAAACGTGTAATCTCGACTGAGTGGGAACACATTCCACAGGACACCATCAAAAGCCTGGTGGGAAGCATGCCAAGACGATTACATGCCGTAATCGCTGCAAGAGGAGGTCATACTCGTTATTAATTTTTATTTTTTAATGTCTCTTTTATTAAAATACCATAAAAATACTCGTAGTCTTAATTTCATTATACCCATAAAAATGTCCATTTTAACACGGCTCTCTGTTTACATTGACTAAAACACCGATACCAGGATAAAAGTGTTAAAAAACTAGATTCTCATTGATAATAAGAAATTTCTAGTCATCCAAGCTAATGACATACTAAAAATATAATAATATTTACCCATAGAAAAGCTAAGGTAAAGTGTGTGTGTAAGGTGCCCGTTTTTTTTGCAAAGGAGTTTATTATTATACTTTGATCGCCTCATTGGTCTAGTGGCATATGTATATTATATAAGTCGAGCAAAATGTTAAAGGACATTGTTCGTCGTCCATACATAGTTGGCCTAAGAACCAACACGGAGGTGAATTTACTTTTTGGGTTTTAGATAATGTATATATTTGATTGAAACTAAATTAAAACTACGGACACTTGAGAATTCCGAAAAATAAATAAAATACTTTCGGATTTTGAGGTTATAATTAGGCCAATAAATACTATCAAATGTCAAATGTTGTCATCTGTTAATTCATGTTGACGGAGTTTTGGCGGGAATTCTGACAGTGCGGTTCATCGCGATGATTTTAATTTATTTCAAAAACTAGTTTAATGTTGTGTTTGTTGTATAAAAGTGGTGTGGATTTGTGCAATAAACATTTACGGCGATGAACAGTGTATGGAAATATTGAAATAAGTGAATTAAGTATCGTACTGGAAAGAATGCACACCAAAACTCCAACAAGTCCTTGAAAACTTCCACACCGATATTTCATCGTTCTTGTGAAGACTTGAGAATAAATTACACTTGTCATTGGCGAAATGCATAACAATGCGAAGCCATAAATAAATTAAAAAAAAAACATTTTGACAAGCCGTATTATAGTTCCGCGACATCATATCGGACTGTTTGTGACTAAAAACCATAATCATGGTTAATAAAATAATGGTTTTTAATTACACAGACAAGCGTCTTTATTCTCAACACTTGAGTTTTGAGAATACTGACGTTTGTCTGTGTCAAACTCTTATTAAGAGTGCTGTTACAAAGACTTGGCTGTATGAGCTACAATACCTTTGCCTATTAAAAACCCGAATTTGAACCAAAAATTATAATACCGAGGACTATAACGGAAGTGAATACTTTTTAAATTGTTTTCGAAATTAAAAAGTGTCCGTTCTATTGAAATAATTATAATGTACATTATAAATAATAATAATAATTATAGTAAATGTTTCATGCGTGTTGATTCATAGGCCATTTTTGACAATGTCCTTTGCATTTAAACATGTAACTTTTATATATTTTTGTAATCCTCTTTTAATTTCCTTTATTTTGATATCCTACTCTATGGTTTACTTTTATTTTATTACATTATTATTATTTCGCGCCAAAAATTCACGCAAACAACTAACTTCGTTGTGTTCATTAACAAGATTTTTAGAGACTATCTAGTCATTACTTAAATTAAATATTGATTAAAAAAATATACAATATATCTCTACAATCTGTCAGCTTTACTTTGTTCGGTTCAAAATCATGTTAATGTTGATATATTTTTTTAAATTGTCGTTATAAATACACCATAAAAATGAGAAAAATGCAAAGATTCCGTGCGTCTCCTTTTAAAGTACAGATTGTTTTCATATGGGATTAACATCACTAGATAGGCAATTTAATAACGAATATTTTGCCCGTTTTAAATTTTTGAAAAGACCAAAACCTGATTTTTTAAATCAATTATTCGCCAAATACGTGCATATTCTGCACGTAAACTCACACGCCGAGTACACGAGTTTGTATGCCGCGAGTCAATCAAGGTCATTTGCTCACGGTAGGGCCTTAATTCTCCCATCAGTATTTATCCATATATTTTATATACACCTACTTTGTGTCATTTCTGCATTACCCAAGGTTGACTGCCATATAATGCCTCTGGCGTCAAGTAAGCCTTTATACATTTGTATATAATGTTAAATAAATAAAATAAATAATCAATGAGTACATATAAACTCCTTTGCAAAAAAAACGGGCACCTTACACACACACTTTACCTTAGCTTTTCTATGGGTAAATATTATTATATTTTTAGTATGTCATTAGCTTGGATGACTAGAAATTTCTTATTATCAATGAGAATCTAGTTTTTTAACACTTTTATCCTGGTATCGGTGTTTTAGTCAATGTAAACAGAGAGCCGTGTTAAAATGGACATTTTTATGGGTATAATGAAATTAAGACTACGAGTATTTTTATGGTATTTTAATAAAAGAGACATTAAAAAATAAAAATTAATAACGAGTATGACCTCCTCTTGCAGCGATTACGGCATGTAATCGTCTTGGCATGCTTCCCACCAGGCTTTTGATGGTGTCCTGTGGAATGTGTTCCCACTCAGTCGAGATTACACGTTTAAGCTCTCTGATGTTTTGTGGAGGTGGTTGGACAGATCGTACTCGCCTTTTTAGGAGGTCCCAAACGTGCTCAATGGGGTTAAGGTCGGGGCTCCGCGCTGGCCAATCCAAACGACGAATACCGACCTCTTGCATATAAGCATCTACGTCGCCAGAACGGTGGGCCCGAGCATTATCGTCCATGTAAATGGCATCTTCACCAATTACAGTCAGTGCGGGTTGTGCATTTTGAGAAAGGATTTCTGTTATGTACCTATGCGCATTTAGTGAGCCATTTTCTATGAATACTATCTCGGTACGATAGTTGGAAGTTACGCCCGCCCAAAACATAACGGACCCTCCACCATAAGGGGTGATTTCTTCAAAACACACATCGGCATAGCGTTCCCCTGGTCTTCGTAACACTCGCCGACGTCGGTCCTCACCATGCAGACAAATTCGAGCCTCATCGGAGAAGAGTACGCTACTCCAGTTACCTGGTGTCCAAGATAGGCAATTTCTAGCGAACCTCAACCGCGCAATCCGGTGCTCACGGAGTAACTTGGGGGCCCGCGCTGGTCGTCGACTACGTATATCAGCAGCTAAAAGTCTTCTCCTCACAGTCCATAGGCTAACTTGTGCTCCTCGTACCTCTTCAAGGTTTCTTTTGAGGTCTATGTAACTGCATTTGCGGTTCCTCAGCGCCTGAGTCACTAAAAAGCGATCGTCTCGCGGCTGTGTGCAACGTTTTCTCCCAGAACCTTGCCTTCTCTGAACGGAACCTGTCTCTTGGTATCGAGTCCAGGTTCTTTGTACGGTTGAACGACTCACGTTTAACCGCTGTGAGACGTAACATTGGCTACACCCCTCTTCCAGCAGCGCTATAATTTTACTAGCTCTCATTGCTTTTTCTGCCATTACGATAGACACAAAGATATCTGTTTTAAGTCACAATAAGGCAGAATTATGCGATAAACATAAATTGTTGTACTAAAAATAACGAAAAGTTACTTTTAGTTGCTTGATAACCTTTTAACCGCAAACCCGCGAAAAGTGTCACAAAATGAAAAAGGGATTAATAATTTAAAAAACAAAAGTTTTGAATTTGGAATGAACTTTTTTTCATACCCAGACTCTTTATTAAGTGCCAGTAACATAGTTTGGCTATTAAAACCTCTGAAGAACTAAATTATTACCAATAATGTTAAAAAATCAAACCCGCCCGTTTTTTTTGCAAAGGAGTGTAGTATGATATAACTACGATACCGCGGAACACACCTAAAATGCTGACATATGTAAATAATATACAAGCTGTACAGACAATATTAACAAGACAAACATAAAAATACGTAAGTGTAGATACTATTGACACACTACCAGTGACAATGCAAATTGAAATGTGAATTGGGAAATTATAAATCATCATCATCATCATCATCTCAGCTTATTGCCGTCCACTGCTGAACGTAAGCCTCCCCAAGTGAGCGCCAACCATCCCGGTCTTGGGCAACCCGCATCCATCCGTTACCTGCCATCTTTTTCAAGTCGTCGGTCCACCGTGCAGCCGGGCGCCCTACACTACGTTTGCCTAAGCGTGGTCTCCACTCCAGCACCTGTCTGCTCCACCGACCATCTGTCCGTCTGCAGACATGACCGGCCCACTTCCACTTCAGCGTGCTAATTTTGCGAGCAATATCGATGACTTTGGTTCTCTGGCGGATGACATCATTTCGGATCCTATCCACCAGAGAAATTCCAAGCATTGCTCGCTCCATAGCACGCTGAGCGACTTTGAATTTATGGACCAGTCCGCTAGTCAGTGTCCACGTTTCAGCTCCGTAGGTCATTACAGGTAGGACGCACTGGTTAAAAACTTTCGTTTTTAAACACTGAGGGATCGACGACTCGAAAATATAACGTAGCTTCCCGAATGCCGCCCAGCCCAACCGAATTCTTCTATGCGCCTCCTTCTCGAAGTTGTGCCTGCCTAGTTGAATTATTTGGCCGAGGTAAACATATTCTTGCACAACCTCGAGAGTGGCATCACCCACGACTACAGGTCTCGGGAAGACGTGTCGGTTGAACATAACCTTTGTCTTATCGAGATTCATCCCGAGACCTACTCGTCTTGAAGAACGGTTGAGGCTGTTCAGCATTTCTTCCAAATCCGGCAGAGTTTCTGCCATGACGACAATGTCATCCGCAAATCGCAGATGAGAGATGTACTGACCGTTGATGTTGATGCCCCGTCCTTTCCAATCAAGCGTCTTAAAAGCGTCCTCCAACGCGTTGGTAAACAGATTTGGAGAGATAACATCTCCCTGTCTTACCCCACGACGCAGTTGGATTTGCTTTGTGCTATGTTCTTGTACTCGGACGGTCATCGTTGCGGCTTCGTACAGACATCTCATCACCTGGATATATCTGTCGTCAATGTGGCATCTCTGCATGGACTGCAGAACAGCCCAGGTCTCGACGGTGTCAAAGGCTTTCTCGTAGTCCACATACGCTAGGCATAGAGGCTCATTATACTCCTCGGTCTTCTGAATTATTTGCCTGAGTGTGTATGTGGTCTACGGTAGAAAAGCCCCTACGAAACCCAGCCTGCTCCGGCGGTTGGAAGTCGTCGAACTTTTGGGCAAGACGATTCGAGATAACCCTCGAGAACAGCTTATATACATGGCTCAAGAGTGATATGGGGCGGTAGTTTTTCAATTGGGTGTTGTCTCCCTTTTTGAAAAATAAGACCACTACACTCCTACTCCATGCTTCCGGTGTTGTCCCAGTGTGGATGACAGAGTTGAAGAGCTTAGTAAGCTCTGTCAAGACAGGTATACCCCCTGCCTTGAGGAGCTCTGTTGTAACTCCGTCATCTCCCGGAGTTTTGTTATTATGAAGCTGTCCGAGGGCTATTCTAATATCGCCCACGTCGACGTCGGGAAGTTCGTCTGTGTAATGACGAGTTAGTCTGGCTCGCGGATCGCTCGCGCTGTGGGCCTCAGGGGGAGATGCTTTTTGAGCATACAGGTCCCCGTAATACCTTTCGACCTCTGCGAGTATCTCTGGCATTGAGGTGACGGTGGTGTCCTGTGGTGTTTTGAGCTTTGTCAAGTGGCAACTGGAGGTATGTGGCTTGGCAAATACCCTAGTGCCTTTATTTTGTTTAATGATATCTTCAATATCTAGGGTATTCGAGTGTCTGATATCACGCCGTATTAGCCTCTTCACCTCCTTGTTAACCACCTGACGCTCCGATGGTGTGACATTTACAAGTTCTCGCCTTTTCCTCAACAGTTCCAGAGTCTCGCTTGAGAGTTTGGATTTGCGTCCATTGCTCTTTGGTCGAAAGTATTTGTAACCCACCTCGCGAATAGTCCGCACCAGACTATTGGTGGCGTCATCAATATCCGCCGTGGTTTCCAATACGGCGAAACGGTTCTGTAGCTCCAACTGGAAAGCTTCACAGCCGACTTCAGCTTGGGGCAGTGTTGGTCGAAGAGTCGACTTCATCAACCGTGCACGTTCAATTTTAACATTTATATTCAGAGTGCCACTTACCAATCGGTGATCGCTGCCGGTATTAACCCTATTGATCACAGAGACATCTCTGAATATTTGGCGCTTGTCGGTCATAATGAAGTCGATCTCATTCCGGGTCACGTTGTTGGGGCTTCGCCAGGTCCACTTCCTTTGGGGCTTCTTCTCGAAAAACGAGTTCATCAGAAAAAGCCCCTGGGCCTCGAGGAAATTTACTAGCATTTGCCCCCTATGATTCCTGCACCCATAGCCAAACGGGCCTACTCGTGATTCACCGTATCCTTGTACTCCCACTTTGGCATTGAAGTCACCCATGACAACGCTGTAGGAAGTTTGGGTACGAGACATAGCTTTCACTACATCTTCGTACATGGTCTCGACTTCATCGTCAGGATGTGCAGACGTCGGGGCGTACACTTGTACAACTTTTAAAGAGTACCTCTTGGATATTTTTAAGACAAGGTACGCCACTCTCGATGACACACTACCAACTTCCACAACGTTGCTTCTGAGTGACTTGTGGACCATAAATCCGACGCCACCTTGGAATGGTTGGTGTCCTTCTCGGAAGTAGAGTAAGTGACCGGTATCGAGGGTCATCTTCTCCTCCCCCTGTCTTCGGATTTCAGATAATCCCACGATATGCCAGTTGATACGACTTAGCTCTACTTTCAATTCTGTGACGTGCTCGTTCAACCGCAGAGAGCGTCCGTTGTACGTTGCCAGTAACAGTCGTTTGTGGTACCCTGCCGTAGCCCGGGGATTCTTAGCACCCCCCACCTCGCCGTTACCATGGCCGGTACCGTGGCCAGGAATAGCGAGGCTGCCGGGAACTGGGGGCCGTAGATTCTGGGAGACTGCCATTTGGGGGTTTTGCCATAGTCACCACGCTTGGCAGGCGGGTTGGTGACCGCAGTGGCTGGAATGTTTAGCCAACGGCGCTGCTGCCCACCGAAGGCACGAGTTCATGTGGTTATGCCGCCACGAGTCGGCCGCCAGAGCCTCATTCGTTAGCCAGCAGGGTGCACCGCGAGCAGGTAGGGTTGGCAATTGGGGACTTGAGGTGGTATTCGCCCCCCTTACACCCCAATTATAAATGGGTGAATACATTTAGATTGACATCTAAGATAATGTATAATCCTTTAGAAACATTGTTTCATTTTTTATTACTGTATTATTTATATTTAGATTTCTCATTGATAAATTTCATGCTGTCTTATTTATAGGAAACACAAACCATTAAGTATGAATACTCAACAATGAACTAAATCTGCATAGGAGCCTATATCCATATCATATCTAAAGAAAATTAAATGTAAAAAATTGTAAGCAAACAAAGTTTAAACCAATTAAGATCAATGTATAAGTTAATAATTAAAATTTTGTAACACAGGAATGACCCGGAATAAGTTATCATGACCATTAATGTCAATGAGTTTTTATATTCCTGGCAGATAATGTAATCAATGATTTTGATGATGTAATAAGTTAATCTTATCAAATTTGCAAGACTTGCATTGCCATGCCAATAGAAGATCCTAATTTTGTAATATAATGCAATCTTTCCCAATAAATGATGTAGACCTTACATGAATTTCAGCATAATAAATACAGTTCTTCTTATTTAGTCAACCCATATACAACAGGATTTAATTAATTACTTACCTAATTTCCATTAAAGATTAAAGTATATATAATGGTTTATTGTATACACACTACTTAGTATGTATATTAGACATAAGGGTGTGTTGTATAGACAAAAAGTAATGAGAGTGACAGATAATCACTAGGATTTTTTTAACCATTGCATTTTTATATGCCACACACTCTTTTTTTTTGATGATTTTTTTTTTTATATAATATACAAACAAACTCACTGGGATGCAATGTAGGTACATGTTGGGCCAATCTGTCATCCTTCAGCATGTGCAGGAGTGTGGTCTTGCCAGCATTATCTAGTCCCAGGAACAACAGTTTACCTGATTTTTTCCACAGACCTGTTAGGAGAATATAAATTTTCATAAACTATCATTATTCATGATAACAGAGATATTTGTGTGGAGAAGATGATTGAATAAGTTTTCACACAAGTTTGTTTATATAGACATTGATTATGATTCTTGACATTTCTGCTTTTTCAGCATTTTTTTGCATGAACAGAAATCTGATTGTAAACTCATTCTAGACAAATGAATCTTTTAACAGATAGTTTAGTAATAATTGATGTATTGTGGCAGATACATCAACTTTTTGCTCAAGTACTCCTAGAAATAAATGTTATGAGAAATAGCTTTATTACTTATATAACTAAAACTTATAACTTTATTATGTTCATTTCATAAACATAGTTACAAAAATTGATATTCCCTTGCACACAGACCACAGTGGATGCTTAAGTTAATGTCATTAATGTGCAGTTTGTTTGTTTAAGACCTGAATACTGAAACGCTACTTAACAAAGCTAAACTGTCTAATGGCTACTTATTTTAATACCAGTTTGACAGATAAGATTGTTTAAAATGTTTTACGCAATATTAAATGCTTGTGTTGTGATTCAGTATTGAAGCCTAAGCTACACTTCACAAATCATTCATGCTTAATTCACAAATTTGCAAACCAAATGTCTGATTAGCATTTAGACAGAATAATATACGGATATGTTATAAAAATAGAATTCTGATCTATGCATCATGATTTCCAAATCTGTCTAATGATACCCTTCATAATGTTTGGTAATTATTATAAGTGCATAAACAAAAATAAACCAAGGTAATAAAGCTATTGAAGTTCAATGGCCCAGTTTGATATCAAAAATATGTCATGAACCAACATTAATCATTATTTGATGCACTCACATGCTAATAAAATGGAAGTACTATTTAATAAATTATTGTTTCATTTATACTAGGTGTCTGTCTCATTATGACCATGTAAACATGATCTTACAGATAAAGGGCTAATATACAGAATTATCACAATATATATATATATGGCAAAGTGTGTGACAAATTGGTACATCCTAAATTGACTGTTTAATATGTTATTATAGCAGAAAAAAATGTGAAACGAGCTCCATTAATATTATGAATAGTTGAGACAGACATGTCGCAATGAATCTTTGTTAATAATATGACGCATTCCAATTACGTCTGGTAGAAAAATACACAAAAAAAAACTTGTAATTAGAATCTTATTAGTACAAATTGTTTCAAACAAAATATTTTGATTACAACTTACCAAGGAATCCGAGCACACCAGTGAACCAATCCAAGATAAACATTTTGAATCTGGAACGTAGGAAATTATATCAGATGGTCTTCATTGTCTTCACAAAGAACTTAAGATAGAGCAGTCATGACTTGCAATACATAATGTAAATAGTTGTGTAGTATTATCTTGCACATCAATATCACCGAGTGGTGTTATAAAAGGACAAAAATACCACCACACACATAAAGACAGAGAAACGCAATAAGACTGCGATATTGAATTGGGTAACATGAATGACAGAACGTCAGAGTACGCGACTCAGAAGTTGTAAAGGAGACTATAATAAACAAAGATAATACTCACTTATTAAAATTGAACTAGGTTAACTAACGCTAAAGGAAGTATATCACAATATTTCACACTTATTTACAATAATTACGTCGCTAAAACCGACGATTTACTCAGCAACGAATATGCGATGGAAATATTAATCTGTTGGCAATGAATGACGTACGCTACTTCCGGATGTTGTCACATTGCTGTAGTAATGCGTTCAAGTATAAAGGCCTCAAACGTATAGTATTCAGTACCAATTTCGATTTTTTAAATTCTCAAATTTAAAAAAGTCGAAATTTATCAATGATATTTTACGTTTCAAATATTTTTATCAAAGTATAAAGTTATTAATTATTTTTCTACATATACTGTGTACCCTGCCCATATATTTGATTCATCAGTACATACCTTTATCAACTCTTTAATGTCCAGTATTTTTATAGTGTTGAGTAGGACACAAATGAGTTTTTACGATGTAATCTCTTTTTCTTTGTACTATGCCAGCAATTAATAATTAATAATCTTTTCTTTCTTCATTCATCATTGTATGTCAGTACAATTAGAGATGATGACGTATCGACATATCGATGTAGGCCATATATTGTTGAACAGTTTGTGGATGTATCGTTAATTTTATTATTAAAATTATCAAAATCTTATCTGAATCGATATTTTTTAAAATAGGACGCCATCAAAGATGCCATGAAATAGTAAAATACAGTATATTATTATTATGTATTTATAGTTAATATAATTGTCAAAATACTTAAATGTACTTCTTTATATTACTATTATGTACTATTAGTTTATAATATTAAATAAATATAGTGGTTTAATTCGCCATCAATTAATTACGAGCGTATTTTTCCTAAACCTATCTATTTTTTAGATTTTTTTCTGAATGGTGTACATAGGCCTAGCCCAAAATGAAATCTCCTTTCGAGCAGAGCAGCTCTTACTTTATTTCGTCTCGTAAGGGAAAAATTTAATTTAAACAAATTAATTATGGGTACCTTAGCTTGTATATTCTTTAACACTATTCTGTGCTTATTGCCACCACCACCCTAATTCTGGCAACATTCAGTGTTGCCAGATGGGGCTATTTAGCGCCAATCGGGCTATTTCCCTTACCGAGCGGCGATATTATTTTATACGCTGGCTACAGGTAGCCGATTTGGCTATATTTTTTTTCTCAGAAATATTTAATTAAAAAATCATTTTTATGCAGAAAAAAAAACTTTAACACCAACAATAAGTTTTAATAGTTTCTATGTATATGTTATAGCTAAATTATTAGTATTTTAAAACGTTAACTGTCTCGCAAAATATATATATATAGGTAAATTCACGAATTTATTTAAACTTTCCCGCCTTAACTACCTGTGCGCCATGATGGGGCTATCTCGGGGCTACACGAGCGCTCTAGCGAGGCGATTCGAGAAAAAAATATTCTGGTAACACTGGCAACATTACCGACTCAACTTCTTTCTAGTTTTTGACAGCTTTCAAAGCTAAAGGTATTTTCAAGTTTTAGTGAAATTTATTACAAATTATTGAAATAAAGCGTGAAATAATAGAATACGCAAACGGAGCATATATTATTTGTTTGTTAAATCGTGTAACGTGATAAATAATGTGTGGATTGTAAAGATTTTTTGAGGTTACAAAAGTGTTCAGTTGTGTTGTTATTTTCAGGCTGAGCTATGGCTCCAAGGAAAAACAAAGTTGCAAAAGAGGAGGTCCAGGTGACCCTCGGTCCCCAGCATTTGGTGGGCGAGACAGTATTTGGTGTCGCTCACATATTCGCCTCATTCAATGACACATTCGTGCACGTTACCGACTTGTCTGGCCGGGAAACAATCGCTCGTGTCACCGGTGGCATGAAGGTGAAGGCCGACCGTGATGAAGCTTCTCCCTACGCTGCTATGTTGGCCGCACAGGTTTGTTTACATTTCATTTATAAACACTTACTTATTCCAACCTCAATAAACAGATTGCCTTATTAAAATTTTTGTAATAAATTATGGGTATATTTAATATATTGTACAAGCGGCCCATTAGTTATGAGCATTACTTTATATATAGTGCAATTTTGGTACATATTCCTGTCATGTCAATTGGTCAAAACATGGTGTTTATATTTCAGGATGTTGCTGAAAAATGCAAAACGCTTGGAATCACTGCGTTACACATTAAGCTGCGTGCTACTGGTGGCAACAAGACAAAGACTCCAGGACCTGGTGCTCAGTCAGCCCTCCGTGCTCTGGCCCGTTCAAGCATGAAGATTGGCCGTATTGAGGATGTGACACCTGTTCCGTCAGACTCCACTCGCAGGAAGGGAGGCCGAAGAGGTCGCAGGCTGTAATCTACTAGGCTAAGGTCACTGTGGACTTTGAATAAAGAAGTTTGCAGTATTTACTCTTTTATTTCAACCTACTGCATAAATATTAAGTTCAAGGTATAGACTGTTTAGGATATTACTCTACATTATAGCTCAGATTTTCGTTAGTACTGGTGTAGACAATGAATAAAAATACTTCAGTTTTGTAAATAACATACATTGTCCATTGAAGGATAAATTGTACATGTATTATGGTAAAGGTTGAATAGGAATGCAGGGGTGGAGTGGGACAAAATTTATTTAGTTTATATACACTTAAAAAATGAGATAAACTGTAATTAACTGCAAAACTAAACTCTACCGTTTGGACAAACATTTTGAGAACATTTTGTGGATCCTTCTGCATAATCTCAATATAAATTTAGTGTGAATTTACCCATCCGTTTCTATAAACACTGTTTTACCGTAGTCTACCTGATAACCTGGCCAGAATGGGGAGACAATGGAAATAGTGTTATGATGATAAATTAAGTGATTTTTTGAATCTAAGTAAAAATAATTTCTAAGAAACTGACTGACCACTTTGAAGATAAAACTTTTACTATTGGTTTGATGGCTTTTATACAAAAAAAATTGCTCCCTTAGAATAGCTTCAGAAATATTTTCCATTGCTATGTTAATAAAAGAGAAAGCCAAATAGAGCTTTTGATTTTGCATATCATTTTAACAGAGAAAAGTAGGTTCTAAATTCAACCATGTTCTTGTCTTTTCTGTTTTAGTAGTCTGATTTTGATGATTCTTTATTAGAGTATAGCTCAAAGTTTGTCCTCAAACTCCATAAAAATTCTTTCCCTGTCGTGAGAATAACCCCATTATTAAGATAAATTGGACCATAAGTTGCACAATTGACCCTGAACTTTGATCCAAGAAAGCAGCCACTGGGCCAATCTTATACACTTCACCAATCTACCTACTTGTGTTTTCATATGTATTACTGTAAAGTAAAAAATAAAGTGATTAATAGGGCATGGATTTCAAGTAAAACAACATTTGTGAGAACATTGCTTGTTATCATATATTAATATTTCAGATAAATAAATAGGTAGTTATTATGCTATGCCTTTCTACCGTAAACATTTCTTATACTACCACAACTTTAAAGAATTTGAAGTACATTACAAGTAATATTTAAAATGTATATAAAATCCGAGTCTATAGTTATTGCACTATGATTGTATGCTGTATGGAGGCGTACAGCTAACTACTTCCAGGATATCTTGTAAAATATGTACAATATTAAACCCTTGATCAATCAAATAATTGTATATCACACAAAAACTTTGTTTCTGTTACTTTTTATCTGATTCCATTTTTTTTATTTCCTATATATCTAAATTCATAAAAACACAGCAATGGACACAGAAATATTTGTGATGATCAAAGCAAAGAGAGCTTGCCTTTCAACCGGCTCCCTGCTAACAATTGAGATCAATACAATGATATATTATTACACAATTAGCACACACCAAAAGGCTCCATGAGCTTATAAAACTACTTTGAATACACTTTACAATTTAACATACAGATATTACACTTTTTATAAAGCTTCATATATATTTTTCTTATATTTTTGTCATAAATAAAATTATGCAGACATTCAAGATAAAATGTTTCCCAGGGTACATAATGTACCCACATTTTCTAATAAATCAGTCAACAAAAACTACGAGCTTCAAAAACATAAACTGGCAATGTAATACAAAGATTATGCTGTTTCACGCCATTACAAATATTAAGTAATTAAAAATAAGTTTAGCGCTACAACCTTCAAACGTTTAAACATGGCAAGCCATTGGCACCGATTAGTTAAAATGAGTCCGCTGCCAACCAAATGATTGGAATTAAAATTGCCACCATGACGTGGCAATGTGAGTAAAAGTCAGCAATACATTCGGTCAATAAAATCGGTTAAGTTTAACACACAAATATCAACCTGAATTTTTCGTTGATTCAAGTAGACACAACGCCAGTGAACTTACTTACTAAACAATAGAAGTGCTCATGATAATAATCCTATGTCGACCCGCGTTTTGTGTATTTTACACAAAATGAAAGAAAACTATAAAGTTGTTGCCCCACTAAGAAAAAGTTGACAACATTTGTGATTTCTGTACAAATACAGAAATCGTTATCTTCTTCGATGGAAAAGCGTTGAGAGGCCAACTTCCAATGGTCGCATCGAGTGTCAGACGCGGGCGTTGATGACGTTCTCGTCTTGTCATCGAATGGTAGCAATAGCAATGTTGCAGTTTGACAGATTTTTACTCCATACTTTTTACTTCCATATATTCAGCCCGTAGTGTAATTACCGGCAGGAGTCGTGAATATAGGCGAACAGTAGTGCGGGAAGTCGATTGTCCAATATGCCTTCATTCCGCTAATCAGAACTTTGTAGTTCTGATATTCATCTGCGTAGTAGTTCGTGAAATGAACTATTGCACAGACGATGCGTTCACGATTCGTGCCGGTACCTGTACTAACGATGTGATCATCGGAAGTTTTCCTGAACCACATGACGCTGAGGAGTATCAGAGATTTCGCGTTCATGTGTGTTCGTTGGGTGGGTGCGGTAGAGCGGAGGGCGCGGGTCGAGCTCGAGGTTTGCGCTACAATCCCGTCTTCAGACGGATCTTCTTCAGGTGCGAGGGTGAAGGGTTCGGGAACGAGCGTCGCTTGCCCGCCAACGATACCGAGTCGGGGTGTGCCACTCCAGTGGCAGAGCCCAGCACCGTGCCGCCCGCCACATCCTCCCAGTTGCCGCCCATCATGTCTTCGGACGACGATGACGCCATGGCCTTGCAACGATTGCTCGATCTGGTCGCACCCCTGATGGACCTTGAAAAACTTCGCTTGCTCAACTTGGCGGATATGAGCGAGGGTCGAGGGTTGTCGGAATCGTCAGCGGATCGTCTGCTCACTTTCGCTTTCACGACGCCGCCGACTTGCGTCTTGCTCGAGTTCGGTTTACGGATGGCCAATATATTCCTCCGTTTCGTGGACAGCGTTTTCGGTTTTGGTTCATTCTCGGCGAGGTAGCGGGTCCTCGAGGGCGTTTTGACCGGTTCGTTCTTTTTCACAAACTTCATGCTCATGTTGATGATGTCGTGTCCGGACCGTTGGGCGAGGACTGGTGGCGGCCGCTTCAGTTCCGCGTCAGTTTTGGCGCCAGCGTACGTGTTCTCTTTACGTTCTTCGGTAACCTTGCCTTTGGAACGCGCGTAGAGGGGCGCACGAGTAGGAGACGATGTCTTCGGCCGAAGACGAGACATTGTTAGCTGTAATAATGTTAAATTTGCCATAGTATCATTCATAGAAAATATTACTTCATCTCAGAAGCATATGGGCGTTAGTCATGTGCGTTATTTAGAGTTTACTCCCTTAAGCTTCTGAGATGAAGATTGATTTAATGGTAGCCTCGACAACAATGTACAAATGAAACTAAAACTCCACTGCCATTAGTTCTAAGTACGTACTAAGATGAATATTGTTATTCGTTCGAATGGGAATAATACGACGCACGCTGGCAATCTATTTCTTACCCAGTACTTTATTAAAGAGCTGACGTTTTATTTAGTAGTTTAACACTGAAAATTAAAGACCAGCTGTTACCAAAGTATGTTAACATATTATCTTGTTGAAACATAATGTTATTAGGGTGTACCAAAAAACGACGATATTTTTTTTGCTCTCAGCCAAAAATATATCAGAAGATATCCCAAAAAAACTCCTGTTAAAAGCAGAGCTCGAAATTCCAATTCCAAGAGGTTCTCCGCCGAACTTAAAGTTTTTCCATTTAAATAACTGCGTGCTGTATAGTATGTGTGTGGTGTGCGGTGAGTAGAGAGTGGTGTGTGGTGAGTAGTCAGTGGTGTGTGATGAGCGATGTGTGGTGATTAGTGAGTGGTGTCTGGTGAGTTGTGAACGGTGAGTGGTGAGTGATGTGTGGTGAGTGGTATGTGATGAGTAGTGTGTGGTGAGTATAGTTACCTGCGGGCGCAGGGTGTTGGTGTGCGCGCGCAGCCAGTCGCGCAGCGCGGCGAGGGTGCGGTGCTCGGAGCAGGGGATGCGCGAGTTGGGGTGTTGGCCCGTCAGGTCCAGGATCGACGCGCCCAGGGATCGCCCCACCTGCCCACCCACAATCACATATCCTCACTAAACTGTACGCTTCCACAAATTAACCCTTACAAAACCCCGACCTCAATTACAAAAACATCTCAACATTTAAATGGCTGAACAGGTTTTCTTCAAACACAATTACGAACCATCTCGATTAAACCAGATTTCAAACTAATTCAGTTCGGGATTTTCAGGTTTATATATTTTTTATACACTAAAAACAAGGTACGTATGTGAAATCAAATATAATACAAGGTGTTGTGCATATGTAATGGTCAAATGCAAAGCCTTCTTACACACTATAAATGTGTCATGCTTGCATGTTGTAAGTCCTGAATTAAATTTGTAAATCTTAATTACGTAACCAACACTTACCTTGCTTTGTAATTTTTCTCACGAAAACTAATTTAGCTGGGTGACTTACAATAAAAAAACTTATAACAATCAGCATTGTAAGTTTGTTACTATGACTGTCATTAAATTATGTAAGTAGGAAAACATAAATTAAATTTATATTTGTTAAGGTGTAAGCCATTTATGAGCTACTTACGTAAGTATGTTAGCAAAACTTACAAATGTAATTCAGGATTAATAATAGGCGTAACTAACATGTTGGCCACGGTGTCTTATAAAACTAGTTATCCGGAGGTTTTTGAAGAGATATCACCATAAAAGCGTACTAAAAGCTTTACTACGTTTTACTGTGAATTTCGAAGTATATATTGATATAAACCAACAATTACATAAGACTGACAAACCTTCTTTGGATCTATCTCTTCGAAAATCTCCAGATTCTTTGCGCGACAATGTCTTACCTGAAAGTTTTGATTACTTCTAAAATAAGTTTCCAAATAAAATTAATTTATTTTGTCTTTACAAACTATTTTAAAGGCAATAAAAATATTGAGAATTGTACTAACCTAATGAGATATTTCAAATTATTATTATAATGAGAAAAATATGTTATTTTTGTATATACTACACTTTCTACATTAGTTAAATATCACTTACTGTCTCTGACTAAACTATAATCTAGTAAATCTGACAATTGTTATCAAGGCCATCTATGCAAAATTACCGTAATCTACAAAGATACTGCTTTTTTAATAGTGGATTCACACGGTTCATTTTGATTTTGATTTTTGAGCTGACTTGAGATAACAACGGCTGTATGGTTTTTGTTGATCAATTTAATTGTAAGACAGTTCAGACGGTTCGGATAGCATGCCATTTGATTTGATCAACAAAAATAGAACCGTGTGAATCCGTCATAACAATCGTTTTTATTGTCATTAACAGCAGGACCAAATCATTCTATTAATACACAAGAGGTATATTACGCGATCCAAACAAAAAGAGGAACGTTGAATGCCTTGACCTGTCAACTGTCACTTGAAAAGTATGATTTACATAGAAAATGATTTTAACTATGTATGAGTATTACAAAATAATTCATTCATGTCAATCAATCATTCAATCATAGCATTAATATCATTCTATAATTGAAAAAAAATGTGGTATCGGCAATTGGTAATTAGCGTCGAATTACCTTTAAATAAAGGTTCCTCCGCTGGCAGTAACAACATGACCAAAGGCCATTCCTATTATTATTTGAATCGCATTGGGGGCCATCCATAAATTACGTCACACGAATTTCATGATTTTTTGACCCCTCCCCCGTCCTTGTCACAGCTGGTCACATTCGTGAGACCACCCCTACCTAGTGTGATGTCACATATTTTACATTTAGAAATTTATGAAATTAAAACAGCAGTGATTCGATATTGTTTTTATTTCCATTTAAATTCTTTTTCAATAAAATCAACATATTATATTTTGTGATGTCACAAAATTTGGGACCCCTCCCCTCCCCTTGTCACATAATGTTACACTTCGCCGACCCCCTCCCTCCCTCTTAACGTGCGACGTAATTTATGTATGGCCCCTTGTTGTGTTTATTAAGGCCTATAACTAAAGTTACCCGACAAGCCAAGAATAGTCAGCCGGAGCAGTCCAACGCACAAACCTGGAAGGGGTTTACCTCTTCGAATATATGCGGTGTGTACTTGGGCGGCGGTGGCGGTGCGTTGGGCGGCGGTGTGGGCGAGCCCGCCCCCTCCCGCGCCGGCGGCGGCAGCACGTTCACCAGCCGGCCCGTGTTGTAGTTACACTCCAGCGTGTACGAGCGGACGAGACCTGTGGCCTTCAGCACGGCCACGCGGCCCGAACCCTCGCGAGACATGCCGTCGCGACGGTCCCTGATGACATATACATACGCTCTCACGTCTGTGATCCCCGGAAGGGTATTTCCGTCCCATGATGTGATAGACGAGCCTATGGTCATATCGGACACAATTCCAGACTCCAGGTTGACATTGATATTGGGTTGTTCTATCATCGTTCAATTTAACGAAAATAGCCTCTTACGAAAAGAACTTAGTTAGAAACCTTTATTAAACATACATCTTCTATCAATCCTTCATTCATCGAGGTAGATATTTATAATTATGTAATAAGATTTTAAGAAATATATATTTTTTTAAATAAATACACCCTACAGTCACACACATAATCCTGACCCCACAGTAAGTTACGAGTCTTGTGTGGTGGGTATCAGGAACTACGAGAGACTTTCGGTCTCACAACACCCAGACCCCGAGACAAATATTTGTGGATCACACAAATGTTTGTCTTGGTGCCGGGATCGAACCCGCGGCCTCTCGCTTCACAGTCGGCTACTCGCTCGCTGTGCCACGGAGGCTGTCAATAATTGCCATAATTTGGTATCTGAAATGACATGGGTTATTTAAAGCTAATCTCTAGTTGGAAACAATGTCATATTATATTATAATACAATATAATCAAGTATAACAATAATCTAAGGGGTTATTGTCTAATTTTTCACCCTTCGAGTGATCATCAAAATTTACTAAAACTGAGATTTTGTGTAAATGGGTATCGCGTACGACATTGTAATAATAAGCACCATTAGCGCCATCAGTTTCTTTCAACAATCCACTTGACATCTCTAGTTTTTTATCGACATTATGCGACTAACTTATATATACCCATTGGAGCATTATCCAACCAAGATAGTAGGTCGTTTTTATTTAGCAGTTTAACTACGCATTTGAGACTCATAACAAGAGATTCATTCATAAACAGTTTAGCATCGTTATAAGTAAGAAGTGTTTGTACTTGTGTTTGGAGTTAAATATATTGTGAAAAACAAATAATTAAAGTAAGTATAGCTAGAATACTTAATTTACTAGAGTGAAAGTGTTGACTTAATAGAGTATTTTTAATGGAAAATAATTTAAAATGATTTCATTACGTACTTACGGCTAAAATTATTTTTGATTATCGAATTAAGGCCATACCCCCAGCAAAACGCCGCGCGATCGAGATTTTTAGAGGCTATCTAGTCATTACTTAAAATAAATACTAATTAAAAAAATAAATAATTGAATAAATATATTTCTACAATCTGTCAGCTTTACTTTGTTCGATTCAATTCATGTTAATGTTGATATATTTTTTTTAATTTTCGTTATAAATGAACCATAAAAATGAGAAAAATGCAAAGATTCCGTGCGTCTCCTTTTAAAGTACAGATTGTTTTCATATGAGATTAACATCACTAGATAGGCAATTTAATAACGAATATTTTGCCCGTTTTAAATTCTCGAAAAGACCGAAACCTTTTTCTTTTAAATCAATTATTCGCTAAATACGTGCATATTCTGCACGAAAATTCATACGCCGAGTACACGAGTTAGTATGCCGCGAGTCAGTCAAGGTCATTTGCTCACGGAAGCGCCTTAAAATATTAAATATTTTAATTGTTAGTTGATGCAATGAATAAGTAATATAATATTTAAATGCTATGTAGTGAAATATTATATTTCTTACATCATACAACTTCAATTTAATGGTTTATAGTCTCTGTGCATAAAACCCAGTTTAATGGTCTATAAACAAATTGTGTGGTCGACGATCGCCGGCCCTCCATACTATTGAGCAAGTAACAATGACAATTACAACCTTTTAACTTTAAATACTAAACACTCATTCACAAAGGGGAAGTTATAACACCCCTCTTTTTTGTTTAAGTTAAAAAGAATGAATTCTAATAATATTTTTTGTGGCATAATGAGTATGTGTGGTAAAAAAAGGTGGGACCGTAGCCATTTTTTGTCACCTTACACCAAATGAAATATTCCACTTGAGAAAGAGCACTCACAAACACATACATTTAGAAAAAGCAACACTTATTCGACATTTAGTGGAACCACTTATCTAAGTAAAATATACCACTTGAGTAAGAGCACTCACTAACAAATAAATTTAGAAAAAAAAACAAGTGGTTGCAATCCCGGAGTGCCGGCAGAAGTGAAAACTTGAACATTGAACATTAACGTTGTGAATTTTATTTTATGAATAACATAACAAAATCAATTTACAGATACCATCAACAAGTCAAGCGCCTGCTGTACCTACTCCTGATCCAATTCCTCCCAGTACAACCTCCCAGGTCCTGAATCTTACCGAGCCATCCATGCCAATTCCTGAGACAATGCCTCTTGAGCCTATAATGACGGGAGAAAGGCTTGAAGACATAGTCAAGACTCAAACCCCACTTTCTTTCCCATCCACCACTGCTACTGAAGAACCAGCTGGTCAGATTGGGGCAGAAATGAAAGGTGAAGTTGAAGACACCACAAGAGAGCATAGTAAGTTTATTAATATTTTTTTATATTTTACCAACCAACCAATTCTATTGTATCATTATATTATATGCATAAAGTGTTCTCAAGAAATTCTTCGTCAGTTCCATAAACTAGATTTAGAAGTACTAATCTATTTCATAGACTAAAATCCATGTTAGAAAACAAAATTAGATGAACTGACGATGACTGCTTAATGCAAATCACTAAAATCTATCTTAGGCGAAATAATTTATTTATTTCAAATACAGAAACAATACAAAATGACTTTTCATCTTCCAGGTCAACGTCAGTCTAGTCCAGCCAGAGTCCAGACTTCACGTTCTGCTCGGAGATCACTTAGACAACGTCAGTAGATTTATTATAGTTTACTAAATTTTATCACTAGTAAATTAACTGTAAGAATATTGACTGCATGTATGGTTTAGTGGTTAAGGTAGTTACTTTACCGCTACCATACCAAGTGTCATGGATTCTTTTCCCACATATAATATTTATTATATTCACAGAAATTTGTTAACTGTACTTTGTCCGCTAGTTGACACAAGGCCTGTTATCTAGTGTGGGAGTATTTTTGACCATCATAATAATTGTATTTTTTTTTTATCCTGGCTCGGCAAAGTGACTACGTTACACCTGATGGTAAGTGTAGCGCAATCCAAGAATAGTGTCGACCAACGATGAACAATGTGTCCATCGTAGGTCGGCAAGATCATGCCGGCCTGCCAAAGGGCCCAGGGGGAGGGGAAGGAAAAAAAAGGAAATGTACAGAAATTTCATACAAATATTTATAAATTTCAGTGTGTCGAGATGCGAGAGTACCCCGCTGGGTTTACGAGTTGGAGCTGAGGCGCCTTGCTATCGAGAAACGGCACACGGCCGCCTTGCAGAGGATTGCGGCGGCGATACAAAGAGTCGTCGAGGCGATAGAAAGAGTCATCGAGGCGAACGAACGGCCGTAGTTTAAAGTCTCGCGCTTACTTAAACAGATAAACCGTGAAATCCCGTGGCAATCCCAATTTGTTTGTTTTCTATTCGAAATATCACACACAAGTTTCTTGGGATTGGAATTTGTGCCCGATATGGTAATAAACTCACCCCCATGACATCATGCAATGGAAAACTGATGTGAAATAATATTTAATGGTGCTGCCACACCGGTGTTATAAAATGTTTACAAACATTTTCTAACATCAAACATTTACTAACATTATCAAACATTGTGATAAAATGTTAGCAAATGTTTGTTAACAAATGGTAGAAAATGTTTGTAAACATTTTATAACATTTTATAACAGCGGTGTGGCAGCACCCATAAGATATTTTATTTTCATTTCAAATACCTTATGTAATTATGTTTCTTAAAATCTTTATTACATAATCATAAATATCTACCTCACTGAATGAAAAATTGGTAAAAGATGTATGTTTAATAAACGTTTAATTTGATCTCAATATTTGTTTCATTTACATCATTTTTTTTTTAATATTGCTTATTATAAACAGTCTATAGCTGTGTTTCCCAACGTGGGGCCCACGCCCCACAAGGGGGACAATTTGATAGTTAAGGGTGGCAATTTAAAAATGGACCCGACACGACTTTAACCCTTCCGCTTTGGGTTTTTTAAATGCAATGCTAGATATCGGTGACAAATTAAAAAAAAATTAAGATGGGGCATGGCCTAAAAAAGATTGGGAAACACTGGTCTATAGTATAGCACGACTGGGCAATCCATGACCTCGAAGTGTGGGGGTCGAGGCTTTTTGATTGCCAAAAACCTACAGAACCGCGAAGTGTGCAGTCTCAGGGATTATTTCCACAACCGCGAGTCCGTGATGCATCGTGCATGATATAATAGCTAATAAGTTTTAATTTTTTTGTGAAGAATTAAAGAAATCGTTTATTTTTATATTTTTGCATGTTATAAAGGAATAAAATATTAATAGCGCAGTATTTGAGCACAAACGCGATTGCTTAGAAAGAGGTCATAGCTATGTGTATGCACTCTATATGCTCTAAGTCTTAAACTATTGGATATCCCATTTTATTTTTTTTGGTGAAGAATTAGTCAATTTAAGGTAAAACCTTATTAAGGTAAAAATATTAAAAAAAAAAGTGTCGAAGTTACTCAAATATCGATTTGACATTTTCACTTCCGGTTTCCTATACGTAAAAAAAAGAAATTTAGTATTCGATAAAAAAAATAAAAACTTCAACTTTTGAACTATAAGAAACAATACTTTGTAGTTTTTTTACAAATTAATTGATACATATAATAAGCATCCAAAAATTCATGACTTCATACTTAGTCAATTTTTAAAGGCTCAAAACTCAGCAATAAAGGTTCATACGAAAAAAAAATTGTGTGCACACATCCATGTCTACTAGAAGTATAACTGACCAGAATATAAACAAAATTCACGACCTCACTTTTTTTTCGTTGTCCGCTTGACGTGAAATGCCCCATATATAAAAAATTAAATAATATGACCATACCTGTCCGTCACACTTTAAGTGTGCTCAATTTATGTAAACAAGTTTTAGTTATTGTTATTTTTTAACTCTTGACGTAAGATCATTGAACCGATTTACATGGAATAAATTAACCAACCACTTTAAATCAGACCACGATAGTCGATAGAACACTAAACAAGCTATCAACAAATGAATGTAAGAACACTTACTTGAGATACATGTTCTTCTCGGTGAAGTTGCACGAAGAGAAGTGGAAGTGCAGGTTGTTGAGCGACATGATGCGCGGCAACAGCATGCACTCCACGCAGCTGTCCAACTCCTCGAAGTGGTTGCCGTACATGAATATACCTGTATACATTTTTTTATTTTTTACTAGCCCTGTATTATACATGTCCCACTGCTGGGCACGGGCCTCCTCTACTGAATGAGAGGGGTTAGGCCTTAGTCCACCACGCTGGGCTAATGCGGGTTGGCGGACTTCACATACCTTCCAAAAATCTTATCGAGCTCTCAGGTATGCAGGTTTTTTCACGATGTTTTCTTCACCGTTAAAGCAAGCGATAATTAACAATTAATATACACGTAATTTAGTCAGCGGTGTATGCTCTTGGAGCTGGATTCGAACCTACGACTTTCGCCTCGACAGTCCGTACCACTTCCCGCTGGGCTATCGATATTTCCATGAAAAAAAACAACGGATTGCACTCCTGGAGTGCCGGCAGAAGTGAAAACTTGGACATTAACTTTGTGCATTTTTGAATATTTTGGAATGGTTAGGGAATAATTACGCACGAATTGCTTTATTTATCACTATAAAAGTACTATCATTTATGTGGTTAAATACAATATTCATTTATTGCGCTATCGTACAAATTTATAAATTTATTTATGACAATTTATATTACATAACAAAGTCCGGTCAAAGTCCAGTCAAAGTACGCAATATCGTACACAAAAATGACAATTTATATTACATAATAGCTTAAACTAATGTGGGTTAAAGTGAGAGAGGAGGAGCCCGCCTACTGCTCGCGTTACGTTACGAAGCGGTTTACCCTCCCACAAAAAGTTTTCACTTCAAAATAATAATAAGCTCACCCTTTTTGGAAGCATGTCCGTGCAGGTCGATATATAGATACAGTCCGGAATCCATCTCCTTGGTGGGTGGTCGATTGGTCACACTGGCAGGTGTGGGCGGTGGTTTCTTATTCCTCAAGGCTTTACTGTTGAGCGGCGACTTCGGTTGTTCATGTTTGGATTGCGGCGTCAGCTGATTGGTTGATAGACGCAATGTTAATGTACATAGTGGGGCTCACACAACATTTCATCATCATCATCATCATCAGCCATAAGACGTCCACTGCTGAACATAGGCCTCCCCCAAAGATTTCCAGACCGACCTGTTGGAAGCGGCCTGCATCCAGCGACTTCCTGCGATTTTTATCAGGTCGTCTAATCAACAACAACATTTAATCTATATAAATTAGAATGTTTGTGTGTGAGCCCGCTGAATAAGGATTTTTGGAAAGTCAGACTTTAAATGTGAAAGAATAAAGGATTCGGTTGGGCTGGGCAGCATTTGGTAAACTACATCGGGTCTTTTAGTCGCCAATATCGCAAAGCCTAAAGTCAAAGGTATTTAACCAGTGCGTTCTACCTGTCATGACATACGGGGCTGAGACCTGGACACTCACGGTTCGGGTAGTCCATAAATTCAAAGTCGCTCAGCGGGATATGGAGAGAGCTATGCTCGGAATTTCGCTTAAGGATCGAATCAGAAATGAGGTAATATGGCAAAGAACTAAAGTGATCGACATAGTTCACAGGATTAGCACGCTGAAGTGGCAGTGGGCTGGTCTTACTAGCCGTAGAACCGACAACCGTTGGAGTAGACGCGTTCTTGAGTGGAGACCACGACTTGGTAAACGGAATGTGGGACGCCCTGCTAGATGGAGCGATGTCATACGCAAGGTAGCTAATAGTTGGATGAGTAGAGCCGAGGATCGGGCTTAAAGGCGTGCTTTAACAGAGACCCATGTCCAGCAGTGGACTAACACAGGCTGATAATGATGATAATAATAATAAATACACCCAACAGTCACACACATAGTCCTGACCCCATAGTAAGATACGAGTCTTGTGTCGTGGGTATCTGAAACTACGAGAGACTTTCGGTCTCACAACACCCAGACCCCGAAACAAACATTTGTGGATCACACAAACATTTGTCTTGGTGCGGGGATCGTACCCGCGGCCTCTCGCTTCACAGTCGGCTACTCGCCCGCTGCGCCACGGAGGCTGTCAAATGAAATGGAAATGAGAAAATAATGAATAATAATAATGAAATGGGAAAATGTGGGAGCCTCGTGCAACAGCTAGTATGAAATATATGTTGAGAGGTAGAGCCACACAGTATATAGTTTTGTGGATAGCATACCGTCGCCGTTACCGTGTCTGCATCTGCCGTGTTGTCCTGATGTTGCGGGGTAATAGATGTGGACTCCGAGACAGTCACACACACGCTCGCACGAGACGTTCCTGAACATATTTTCTGGGGGGCGGAACAAAATATTTATTAGTTAACGTTCAACTAAGATAAGAGATAAGGACTTAAGAGATAAGTTCTTCCATACGAAATCTGTCAAAAGTTTACTGCCAGTATAAATCATTCGGTAAACAGAATATCGTGAAAAGCCATTAGTGAGTAATCACCATCACCCATCAACACATCATCACCCATCAATAACATCTGTTTTCTCTCAGGCAATGGTACTACGCCAGTCGAGTCAGCCCATTCATGCCGCAGATAGCTAAACACTACGAAACGTGGATCTCCAACGTAAATCATAATTAATAAATAAATACTTACAAACTCTTCGTTGAGCTCCGTTATCAAGTATCTCTTGAAACAATTTGTACAAAAGTATACGGTTTCTTCTTTCTCTGAGCACTCCACATCATTCACCTGAAAATAATAGTAATATAGATAATAACAAGTTATTTTTAAATATTCAATTAAACACAAAATGGTTTCTTAAATAAATATAACCAACAGTCACACACATAGACCTGAACCGAAGTTTCGAGTATTGTGTCGTGGGAATCAGGAACTACGAGACACTTTCAGTCTCACAAAATCAAAATCAAAATCTTTATGCATCATGTAGGCTAAGAAAGCGCTAGACAGGGCAGGTACAGAACATTAAAATTTGTTTTTAATAAGACTAACTTAAATTCATGGGAACTTTGGAATAACCGCCGCGCTAAAGGCTGGCAGGAAAAGGCACATCAACAAGCATGGGAAGAAGGAGGGGAACTTTAAATGTAGGGATTCACGGAATAGGGTGAAGAATATAGAAATCGGGACAAGGGCAGGAAAGAGTTCTACAACACCCAGTCCCGAAATAAAACGGATCGATTTCGATGTTTTTTTTTGTGTTTGAGTGGGTCCCGGGATGGTTTAGATTCACAAATGGACCCGGTAGGTGGCGCTGCAATGGGTTGAAATCTAACTTTTAATTATATGTTCTGGGTGAAATCGCGCGGGACACCTATTCTACATTATTATACAAAAAATAATGTTTATCTGTATGTGCTTTATGGAATCGTAAACTATGCATCTGATCATGTGATGATCTATAGCAAAGTTGTTGTGCATGAGCCCACGAAGGTTTCTGTGTTGATTGAGACAAACAATTTTCGACAGATGGCGCTACTGTCATTCCAATGATTTTCATATATCTCGCGAAGCCGCGAGGGACATCTAGTATTGTAAAAACAGGTTTTTTTTGTGGGGCTCTATGCCCCACTTACCCCCTATCCAGGACAAGGGAAGTTGTTGACTTAATTTATTTCTTATCCTACTACATTTTTAATCTACTGTAAAAACATGTTTGTCTATGATACCTTATGTTCCTGTTCGTGTATTTGCTGTCTCTGTTGTTCTCTGTACTCGTCTATACTTCGACACGTTGGGGACGGGGGTCGGATCTGGGTATGATCGATAGGATTGTGGATACACAGGATAAACTGGATTGAACTTATTTATGTACACATATTGAATATGTTGAGCCACAGATCACGTAAGACATGTATGCACGTAACTTATATAATAAATAAATATTTAATATTTTGTTTTTAATTTTTAATAATATTACTAGCAGACCCGGCCACGTGTTGCCGTGGCTAAGGTATATGTTAAATGATATTGTAGTAAACTGTTCAATACAGTATGCGTCGTCTATTGGACATTTAATCCAGCCGATAAATTACATTATACCGCCATCTGTTCGAAACTTATGGAACTCACAAATAAATATAACGAATAATTTGCAATAAAAAATATTGCAATTTATATATTAAGATAAGAAGATAAGATAGTAAGTATTGTGCATTAAGTATCTAATGGTGTTTATAACAACTGAAAAATCTGCTCGTATATGTTTAGAGAAATCATCACTATGCGTTCGGACTCACTATGAGGCCTCATAATACCGTTTATGACTACGAGGGTACCTAAGTAACTTCAGGTAATTATATAACTTGATCAGACGATATTTTAATGAAAGTGTGGTACCATGGAGGTGGAGTATCCCGGCACCATGGCCGTGATGCCTGGCATGGAGTCCTCGAGCCTGTCCACAGCCGCCTTGCACTCCCGACACCATCCCATCTTCACGTTGCCAACACGACTCTCCTTACTGTCCTTGTCACCCATCGAACTGTCACTGTCGATGGAAATATTACAATAGTTTTTTTTACTAGCCCTGTATTATATACGTCCCACTGCTGGGCACGGGCCTCCTCTACTGAATGAACGGGATTAGGCCTTAGTTCACTACGCTGGCCTAATGCTGATTGGCAGACTTCACATACCTTCGAAAAATCTTATCGATTTC
Source organism: Amorpha juglandis (assembly GCA_949126905.1). Lineage (NCBI taxonomy): Eukaryota > Metazoa > Arthropoda > Insecta > Lepidoptera > Sphingidae > Amorpha > Amorpha juglandis. The sequence continues at coordinate 4,537,864 of OX421372.1, read as the reverse complement.
TTAGGTATGCAGGTTTCCTCACGATGTTTCCTTCACCGTTAAAGTAATCGATAATTAACAATTAATATACACGTAACTTAGAAAAGTCAGTTGTGTATGCTCTTGGGGCTGGTTTCGAACCTGCGACTTTCGTCTCGACAGTCCATACCACTCCCCGCTGAGCTATCGCTGCTATATCTGCTGCTATTTATTATACGGAGTAAATATTTTAATATATTTTTTATAGCATAGGTAAACGTGCAAATGGGTCACGTGATTGTAAGTGATCTTCACTGCCTATGTACACTCACAATAGCAGAAGAATCGGAATCACTGACGGCAGAATTTAAACCGACAAAAACAAATTTAAAATGCTTTACCATAAAGTTAACGTATTGGCGATTTAGCATTTTTGCCATCCCACTTTTGATATTATATCTCGACATTGTAATAACGACTCTTTTTGGCGACGTATAATGCTCGGACGCTCCGAGAGGACGGACACCTCGCTGAGCTCGAGTCAGAGTTAGGTGGAATCAACTGGCATATCCTGGGACTATCAGAAGTCCGACGAAAGGGCGAGGACACCGTGACCCTACAGTCAGGCCACCAACTCTACTATCGAGAGGGCGACCAAATGTCCGTCGGCGGAGTTGGTATTTTGATCAACAAAGTCCTCACTAACAACGTGTTGGAAATCGGCAGTATTTCGACTCGGGTTGCATATCTTGTACTCAGACTTAATAAGAGATATTCTCTTAAAGTAGTACAAGTATATGCTCCCACGTCGAGAGACTCCGATGATGTGGTCGAGGCTGTCTATGAAGACGTTACTAAGGCCATGTATAACACCACTAAGACCCACTACACCGTTGTTATGGGGGACTTCAACGCTAAAGTGGGAGTACAAGAGTGTGGCGAATCGGTGATCGGACCACATGGTTATGGCAGTAGAAACCTTCGGGGCAAATTGCTGGTGAATTTCCTCGAGAGTCAGAGGCTTTATTTGATGAATTCATTCTTCAAAAAGAAGCCTCAAAGAAAGTGGACATGGCGAAGCCCCGATGGTAAGACAAAAAATGAGATAGACTTCATCATGACGGATCGAAGGCAGATATTCAAAGATGTCTCAGTGATCAACAGGTTCAGCACCGGCAGTGATCACCGTCTTGTCCGAGGCACTTTGAGTATCAATTTCCAGCTGGAGAGGAAACGTCTGATGAGGTCTACGCTCCGTCCGTTACTGCACCAAACTGATGTGAGTTTTGAAAAATTCCAATTGGACCTTCAAAACCGATTTGCCATATTGGAAACCACTGAGGACGTTGATCAACTTGCCAACAACTTTACGAATGCTGTCCACAGCGCAGGCAAGGCTCTTTGTAAGCTGGAGCGAAAGAATAAGGAGTCCAAGATTTCTAGCGAGACTTTGGACCTGATGAGGCAAAGACGGGAAATGTCTTCAGACTCTGCGGATTACTCTCTTCTTAACAAGCGTGTTAAAAAGCAAATTCGTTATGACCTGCGCCGACATAACACCCGCTTCATTGAGGAAGCGATAAGGCGAAATAAAGGCTCGAAAGTTTTTGCTCAGCTGTTAGGAAGAAGCCATTTGACCAAGCTGAAGACATCGGACGATAAAACCGTAACCTCTAGGCCAGAGATTCTCGCGGAAATCGAGAATTACTATGGACTCCTTTATTCTTCACACGCTCCAAAGCCGGTTGCCTGCGATGCGAACGACAAACGTGCTCCTCTAATCCGCCACTACACCGATGAACTCCCGGAAGTCGAAATGAGTGAGATTAGGATAGCCCTTGAACAATTAAAAAATAATAAGGCACCGGGCGAAGACGGCATCACAACAGAGTTGTTGAAAGCTGGAGGTACTCCTATACTCAAACAGCTGCAACAGCTCTTTAATGCCGTAGTTCGTACTGGAACAACGCCTAAGGAGTGGAGCCGGAGCTTGGTCATATTGTTCTTCAAAAAAGGAGACAAAACTCTTTTGAAGAACTATAGACCGATCGCGCTCCTGAGCCATACCTACAAGCTCTTTTCAAGGGTTATCACGAATCGTCTCGCCCAACGCTTCGACGACTTTCAGCCTCCGGAACAGGCTGGGTTTCGAAAAGGCTACAGCACCGTAGACCACATCCACACGCTTAGGCAGATTATACAGAAGACTCAAGAGTATAACCAGCCCTTGTGCCTAGCGTTTGTGGACTACGAAAAAGCCTTCGACTCCATCGAAACCTGGGCTGTTCTACAATCTTTGCAGCGATGCCAAATCGACTGGCGATATGTGGAGGTGCTGAAGTGTCTATATGACTCCGCTACGATGTCCGTTCAAGTACAGGGTGTAAAATCGAAACCAATACGTCTTCAGCGTGGTGTGCGACAGGGGGATGTTATTTCCCCGAAACTGTTTACCGCCGCGCTGGAGGACGTCTTCAAAACACTAAACTGGAAAGGACGAGGCATAAACGTAAACGGAGAGTACATCTCACACCTTCGCTTCGCCGACGACATAGTTATAATGGCGGAAACGCTGCAAGAATTGGAGGAAATGTTGCGCAGCTTAAGCGATTCTTCTGGACGCGTAGGCCTGAGGATGAATTTGGATAAGACGAAAGTCATATCCAACTGTCATGTCATCCAAAGGCCAATAACCGTCGGCAGTGTCGGTGTCGAGGTTGTTCATAGATATATTTACCTAGGCCAGGTTATTCAATTAGGTAAAAACAACTTCGAGGCCGGGGCTGACAGAAGAATTTGCTTGGGATGGGCGGCATTTGGAAAGTTGCGTCACATATTTACGTCGTCGATACCGCAGTGCCTAAAAACAAGAGTATTTGACCAGTGCGTCCTGCCTGTTATGACGTACGGCGCCGAGACGTGGACTCTGACAAAGGGCTTGATCCACCGTTTTAAAGTCGCTCAACGAGCTATGGAGCGGGTTATGCTTGGAGTCTCTCTGACGGATAAAATCCGGAATGCGGAGATCCGTCGGAGAACTAAAGTAACCGACATAGCCCGCCGAGTTTGTAAGTTGAAGTGGCAGTGGGCAGGCCATATTTGTCGCCGCAACGATGGCCGTTGGGGCCGAAAGGTGTTAGAGTGGAGACCACGCCTGTCCAAGCGCAGTGTAGGCCGACCTCGAGCCCGCTGGACCGACGACCTCAAAGAAATAGCGGGAAGCGGCTGGATGAGGAAGGCGGAGGACCGTCAAGAGTGGCGCGAACTTGGAAAGGCCTATGTCCAGCAGTGGACGAATCTAGGCTGATGGATGGATGGATGGATGGATTGTAATAAATGTATTTTAAAAAAGAAAAGTACAATACGCCATAAAAATTTGAGCTGACTGAAGTTTGTCACGAGTCGCATCATAGTATCAGTGGAAGAAAGGTAAAAGACTAGCTACAGGTGACATAAAATAAATTACGGCCAGTGTTATATTAGTGTCAACTCACCCAGCAACAGAAGAGGTGGACTCCATCAGCAAACTTATACTATTCTTGAGAGTATCTCGCAGCGGACGCAACGGGTTCGAACCCTGCAACATTGTCAATGTTAATAACTGTAATCCTTTGTACACCATTTTAGATGATTAATTTAAAATACATCCAACAGTCACACTCGCATACATAGTCCTGACACCACACTAGGTTAATCTGGTATTAGGAACTACGAGGCACTTACGGCTCCATAACACACGACTTGAACCAAATATTTGTAGATCACACAAGCAACTGTTTTAGGCGGGAATAGAATCCGCGACCTCTCATTTACTTCTCGCTGCTCCATGGTGGTTATCTTTATATAGTTTCGCTTTTAAAGCCAACCCAGCAAATAGACGTAGGTTAACAGGCAATAACTGATCTGCACCACCCATTACATTCCGAATACCATCGAATCATGAAGGTGCTGGCGAGGGAAATAGTTATAAATAAATTTAGAGTGGGACAAATATAAGTTGGCGGTGACAAGTTTTGGAACTAATTGAAAATGTATAAAATAAATTAGCAGTATTGAAAAAATTCTAAACTGTCCCAATAACGAAAAGTAGTTTTATTATATTTTTTAGACCTGCAAGTTGAGTTCATCACTGGTGCTGAGATGTAAATTGGAACCGAGACATGCACGCAGCGTGTTATCACTCAGTAGAGATCTGCTCTCTGCCATGTTGGAGTTCGAGTTAGACTGTCGCAGCGACGTGTCGCTCGTCTGTGATGGCATCTCTTGAAGCTTCATGTCGTACACCTGGATCGATATTTATTCTATTTTATTTAAGGATCACCAACAAAATTTACAATCGAACATAATAATATGTAGAATATAAAGTTGTAAAATAATATTGAGCTAATTGCAATTTAGATTACAGGTAACCACAACATGTAAATCAGAAATTGAATATTAATTTTAGAAACAATGAAAATATACCCAATTTATAATGGCCATTAAAAGAGGCCATAACCCATGAGTTTGTTTCGGCATTTCTTCTCATGGCTAGCCACGAGATGCCGAGAAGAGATAAATATATAAATGTAAGCTAGTATAAAAATATTGACATGTAAAAGTGATATTTATGATCCACTTTACAGAATAAATGATTTGAATTTATAAGTAACACAATTTAATTTACAAGTAAATCAACTTTAAATTATTAAAACGATAATGTTGTTGATCCGCCGTCGGTTTATGGTAAGATCGTTAAGAGAATACAATTAATTATGAGTCAAAAAAATTAATGACCAAAATGAATGTCGCTAAAACTTAAGATTATTTTTAGGGAGGAATAAAATAAAAATTGGGCAATAATATGTTTAAAAAGCTGTGATAAATCATTAATTTGAACTGCAATGGATCTTTTTATGTTTAAAAAAACACTAGTAAACAAACTCGTATAGAGTTGGGCGTCATTAGATTTGATTAGATAATAGTTGTGCATGAGTGTCGCATGGATACAGTATTAATGATAAATTCAACACATTAATAAAACCCCCTTGTGATGCTTCGCTGGTTATTCATTAACTGATAACTTAACGCTAATGACACGTGAATATTGGCGTAATCTATACATACGAAATAACATATTATATGACTGAGTGATTCATTAACGTTTAAATCAAACTGCTGCATTGGATCTAGGAGATTTGAAAAGATGATTCAGGAATTTTGGAGACTGGGTCAGGTCATTGTACAGAGCATAAAAATATAGCTAAAATATGTAGAACCCTTTTTACTATCCATTTCCTGTATGTAATTCGGACAAGAATTATTGCAACAGGACGAAATAAAATTAGTCGAACTATATCCGTAAAATGTAGTTATTATGGATACCTACAAACAGATGACGGTTGAGATTACAGATAATAAATATACTATAAATAAATAATTATTCAGAAAATAAATAAAAATCAAGTTAAAATAGTAAAATTATATATTTTACCGAATTTGATAATATAGCGTCTGCGTAGTTTTCACCAAATCAAAAATTTATAATACCCCGTGTATTATAAATCATCATTCTTAAATAGTAAGTTAAATGCATAAATAGACACCTATGTTGTTAATATTTTACCCCATATCTCGGGTATTTCTAACAGATTTCGATGATTCTTTTTTATATATGTATATCTATTGTCTTATAGTTTATTATGAAATTAAATCCCATAATAACAAAGCCAATTTTGGCATTAATAAAACACACATTTACAAGTACCTGTTCAGCCAAGTTTGCTGTCTCTCCACCCAATGACTTGATTTCCTTAGAGTTCTTCGAGTCGGAAGTGAGTGGGGTTTGCTTGATCATTGTCGATGACTTGTTACCGGTTACGGATTTACTAGTTTTCTCACGTTTATACGAATCGGCGACCTTGTATGAAGATGTGCTTGACGCTTTCTTCTTTTTTGTGTCTAATAGCTGTGGGGAAGATATAAAAATATTATATAGAGCTAAATGGAGTATTAAATAGTACTAAAAATTGCATGGAAACCAAGCGTACCATATTTTTATTAATATCTCTGAGTTATTATTGCGGTAACGCCAAGAGAACCTTAGATTGCCTAGATCATAATTAGCGTTTAAGATGTTAGCACGCGAACTAAGTACATGTACGGTGTCTATTTAGATCCATGGTCACTGTCAACGGACGTAGTGACAGCGAAGGTAGGTCATTTGTATGCGAGAGGCCGTATGGGTTGGTACCACCGCCTTGTCTATTTCTGCCGCCAAGCAACAGTGTGTCAGCACTGTTGTGTTTCGGTTTGAAGAACATTGAAGCCAGTGAAATTACTGGGCATTATGACATCTTATGTCTTGGGGTGACGAGCGCAGTTCAGTGCCATGCAGTGCTTTGTAATTCAAAGTTCTGTGTGGTGTTGCTTCTGTTTATGGGCAGGCGTTTACCATCAGGCAAGCGCCTTGCTCGTCTCGTCACTCAATCAAATAAAAAAATACATTTCCACCAGCAATGATCTAGGCATCTACATACCTCGGTGTTCTCGCTAATGTTCTGGATGCTTCGAGACGTGATACTCTTGCTGTCTTCGCAGATGTCTTCCTTCTCACATCCGTAGTGGTAATACCTTGAGATGATAACAATATTACATTTAATAACAGTTTTAAGTATATCTGTTTGAGACCCAAATCCTTTCCAATCCCTTAATTATTCTTTTCCTTTAAGCTCGGTAACGCGCCTACAACCCACAATACAAGACTCGTATCTTACTGTAGGGTCAAGGCTAGTGTGTGACTGTTGGGTGTTATTTATTTTTAAAAATGGTAATGGTAAATGGGAAAAATGGTTGGTATAACTTTGGTAAAAAAATATTTCGTTATATTCAGGAATATAAAATACTAGCTACGATTCCACATGTCCTTTTCCGGGATAAAAAAAATCTAATCCGGGAAATAGTCAAACTGTGTGCCAATAACATTTCTATAATTACCTTATTAAAGCCCTTGACGCGAAAACAGTCGGGTGGTGAGCGAGCGATGGGTTCAAATACACCCTGTTGAGGTTCACCCCCCTGGTGTCTGTCCTGTAATGTCCCCGGGCCACCCCGTCCGGGTTCAAGAACGGTATCATCTTGAACACGTACAACTTGCGCAGTTGTATCGCGATCGGGTCGTTTCGACTCAACAGCAGATTGAGGAAACCGTTGAATACGAAACTGGACGGTGTCTCCCCTGGGTGTACCCGCGCTGATATGAAAATCACCTGTCGGAGACAATCTGTGTATAGTTTTTTGTTTTATTAGCTGTCCCTCGCGGTTTCACCTGCATGTTACTGCCCTGCTCCGATGGTGCGCGTGATATACATATAAACCTTCCTGATGAAACACTATCTATTGCTCAATACTGCATTAAAATCCGTTGGATAGTTTAAAAGATCTAAGCGAAGGAAGCGTTTATATTTTTTATGTATTTTTTTTAAAGTTGTAGAAATACTCGTACGAAGTAATCTCACATACACTTTGTTCCAAGGGCGCACGACTCTCAACCAATTATTACCTTTTATTTTGAGTATATTTTTCAGTTCAATATTTCATGTTTTTACCGCTCAGATGTGATGAGCAAAATAATATACGGGACTTAAGTGGTAGAAACACTCTATATACAGTTTTGTCTACAGTATGAATGGGCCGGATCGACCGAGTTGTTTCTAATATCTCTGTAACTTATTGGCTGCTAATTAAAAACAACTATAGTTACCTTTTTGCTTGGGAACTTGAACGGTCTCTCTTGGTTGTCTGGAAACAAATTCTTTAATCTCTCCTCCCTTTCCGACGAAATGCCATGATACGACGATATCGTTAACAGATCCACACGCCTGCCTGTTTCAAAAAAGAACCAATTTGTATATCAGTGTATATCCGATTCTCCCGCGGGTCTTGCGACATGACTTTATGGTTGGTTGGGGCGGTTATAGGGGTACATTCTTCTATCCCAGTGCCTGCATCGGTCATCCGCCTATCCTATCGCAGGCCCATCGATTAGCTTCTTACCTCATTGGCGTGTGAAGCATATTTTATACAGGCTGGCATGATTCTGGTGGCTATCAATACATTCATTGTTTGTTGGTGGTTGCTGGTTTTTTGGACTGCACTTACACTTGCACTTCTTTTATAATGAGCGTAAATAATGAGCGTGTAGTGCAGTCACTTTGCCAAGCTCAGATAAAAAAAAAAACTGTTGTTTTAGATAACTTTTAATAGATCTACTGTTTGTAATTATTATTCAACCAGATCGAGGGTTCTGATAACCTCTTGTTGTAACAGCATTTAGAGAATGACTGGATAGATTCATAACTGCAAATATTAAAATCATTTTTGCTGAATTTTTGGTTATATTCTGTCTACTGATGTATGCTATAAGATTAATAGAGACAAAGAATGGAATAGTTAAAAATCTGTATATGCCAATGTCTAACTTACCCTCTAGTGAATATATCAAGCATTCTCTGCAGTAATAAATATCATCAGGCGACTGCTGCGTGGGCAACGGAAGCATCTTCAAGTCAATAGAATTGAGAGCTATCTGCAGCTCGGCAAACGAGAACGGATATGTGAAGGCAAAAAACGTCGTCGCTTTCAGGTTCTCTGACGTTTTGTACTTGAAGCTTAGTGTAAATGTGTTATCGTCCGTCTAGAAGAAATAAATAATTTAATTAACTAAGTAGTGTCCACACCAACAAGCTGTACCTGATACTGACTGTTTTTATAAATTTATTTATATATTTATATGTATTTACATATTTTATCACAGCAAAGCAAATGAATAGTTAAAATATCGCACTGGACTCATCTTCACTTCTGCTAATTGAGGAAAAATATTAATAGGATTACAACATACATACTGTATAATAAAGATTAAAAAATGCACATAAATTCTTACTGAATGTACTGGACGATCTCGGATCCGCTCCCACTGTGGCTTGCCAGGTAGTGTGCGTGTCACCGGCGCCATGCCTTGGTTGTACATTTTACCTTGCTTGTTTAAATTTATCAAATTCAAACGCACCTATAATATGTTAAAATATTTTCAAGCATTCTATTTTATTTTTATACTTAATAAGTTATGATGTTTCCTCGCAATTTATGGTTATTGTTTTGCTACACTTTAATAATTTAACAGATAAATATTTAAATTCAGTTTTGCAAGTCTATCTATATTTTTTTATTACAAATTCACAAACTTACAAACAATGTAAACTTTCACAATTATAATAATAGTTGGTTGTAAAACTTTAATGGAATAGTAATATAAGGATCATTACAGATAATATAATTTGATGAGTGTTCATTACCAGTACTCCCGGCTCACTGGCCTGCACTCCAAAGTAGAACCAGGTGCGGTTTCCATTTTCAAACTCAGTGCCGGCACAGTCTGGCCTTGTCCATAGGTTAAATTCATAGTCCGGAGTTTCTTTACTGTTAGTTTTAGGGTTTATGCTTGGAGCTAAAAAAATAAGTTTTTTATTGATTGCATTTAATTATTGACCTATTATAGTTTGGTAAAACTTTTCATAGTGTATTAAAGTAGCTATAGCACACATTTCAGAAACAATGGGAAAGTAAGTACCAAACAATTATGACCTTATATAAACAGGGCGGGAAATTTATTTTAGAAAGGCACCTAAATAATAGTGATTGAATTAAATAATAATAATTGAAATAGAACAACTCCATTGTGAAAATGCTTTCACGAGAATTACAAAACCCTGACAATGTTATTATTAGCACCAAAGCAAGGAACTAACGTTATGGACTTTGTATGTGACAAAACACAAAAGAATATACTCACTTATGAGCTCCGTCGATACCCGCTCAACGTGACCGAGGTTTCCCGAATCAAAATTGTGGATAAAATAAAATCCACCACACTCTATAATATTGTTTTGATCCATGACTAAAAATGTTACAGGACTACATTATACAAAAAAACTGTAGTAAAATAACCTGAAGCGTTGCGCACACATCAACTTTAACAATTTATCCATAAAAACATTCTACCGATTTTGCATGATTGCTAATTTCAAAAATGACACTAAAAACTGAGCCTGCACTGTTTTTCTAAACAAAATTATGTAATTTTGTTGACATCGATTGACGGATAACAGCTGATTTGTTTTATTGGTATTCTTTTTAAATTACAAATGCTCACTATATTTTTTTTAATAATATGTTTCGGATCAATAAATAAGTATAATTTTTATGAAATGTTTTTGTAAATGCCACGGTTGAAATATTTCTTTTCACTTTATATTTGGAAAGACATTTGCCACCATGAATTTTTATTCAAGATGGCGGAGATCTGCCTTGCCCAGATTGCAGAGGAAACGGAAGTGCCAGTACAAAAAATATAATTAATACATTTTGTTCAAATTAAAGTTTTTATTACATATTCTAAGAAATCATTTTTTTAACGCATACCTTTAAATAAGCGTGTTGCATTATCTTCTCATTACTATTAATGTATTTTTGACTTTATTAGGTGTCTATGGTAACTGAAATCGATACAACCATTTTTTGCGCAGATTTCTAGAGATCTATTCTCTGAGTACAAAGAAAAGCGGACGCAGAACTTCATTGTTATTCTTCATATTATACACACTTTAACTCGACTATACGCTTACTGTACAAACTGGTACAAACTCATAGATGCACATATATCTGTACAGGAACAATTGATAACGCGTCATATTTTCTTTATAGCATAGGCCGGCAAACGAGCACGTGGGTCACCTCATAGTAAAATATCTCCACCGCACATGTACGCCCACAATAAAGAAGAATCAAGAAGGGACTGGGGATTTGGGCCTCCGGGTATCTCACTCACCGTACGAAACGGGGAAGCAACTTTACGTCAGTTTTCTGTGAGACAGTGGTAACGAGCCGGTCGAGCCGGTCGAGCCGGTCCATTCATGCTGTAGACAAAACTGTCTACAGCGTGGCTCTACCACTCATATATGTATATTTTAATACTCTTTGGTAGTACTCCATTATAAAACCTTAACTGTTGTTTATAAAATATATTTACCTAGGTACATTTGCTTTGTGTTATTTTTGGTGATTTGATATTTTTGTTTTTATGACTCCATTATTTAGGATTTGCTTTCGCTCGAGGCTAAGCCCCCGTGAATGCCCTTTTCCGGGTTTACGTCTATGTCCTAATTCGATTATAGTTTATCTGCGTGTCAAATTTCGGATGAAATTTGACTCTCAGCTATCCGATCATTATCGTGTGATTGACTTTCAGTAGGTTAGATCAGTGATTATGTTGGCAGCTGGCACAATTTCAATTATTGGTGCGATGAATAAGTCTTCTGTCCACACTCTCCAAAAGAAAATAGGCGTCTGTTGCGTTAGTCTCATGTCAGACAATATGAAATGTCCATTCATTTCACTGGCAACATTGCTTACGCACTTGCTTGGCGGCAGAAATAGACAAAGCGGTGGTAACAACCCAGACGGCTTTTCGCATACGAGGGACCTACCACCTTGTAAATCTTGTCAGGTAAATCTTTTACTTAAGGTCCAATTATCAAAATAAAACGAATGTTAAAATTCAAATTTGTATTTTCACTTCATCCTTACAATTGTAACAATATTAAATAAGCTTAATTTAAGTATACAATATAATAGTTTAGGCGTGGCACTTAACTATGGATTATAAAAAACCTTACATTCCTTGTAATTTCGAACAACACGGCCAATAAATGCCTTCATCACAAACATCTCATCATGTACGCAGTACGACCTATCTACATAGTAATTTCTAGAGTATACGTGGACTACGACAATACCTACATCCTTGTCTCCTAAATTGTCTTTTCTGAGCACATTATTTTATTGAACGCGAATACAAATGATATTATTACTCATGGACGTAATGAACCGTGATTTTGGCATCTTCCTTTGGCTCCTCGCACCAAAATAATGACAATGAAAACTAATATGAAAACCATTTTAAACAATGTTCGCAATGAAATACAATACGTTACAATGGTTAAACAAAAATATCACATTTCGGGATTACAACTAGGGTACGTGATTTAATGTTCTTACAATATATGCTTATGCTATCGTTACGTTTAGATGTATGTACGGACATTTCCCTACAAATTACATACATTAAGGAACGGTTATTCTAGTGAGCCATACACACATTCCATTCTCTCTACCAAGTATAACGTAAGAGTTTATGTTATCAACAAAATAATCGCAAAGACGCAACCACGACTAGAGCGCCACCGAAGTCCGACGAACTTTGCAGTTCTAATAACATACGATTACAATACAAATGCATTTATTTATTACAAAACAAAAATTATAGAAGACTTCATTCCTGTGCACTTTTATCGAGTCAATCTTAAGACTTGTTAGAGTCCTTAAATGAAGCACCAAAAACTTTAAATCCCCAATAGTTAGGTTTCCACGTGTTGATCATTAACATAGGAACCGATAGTGCACCTTAACAATAACCATAAAAAACTGACATATTTTGTGAAGTAAGCCCTATATTGTAGCAATAATGTTGCATTGCAGATGTTTAGGAATAAGATGATGATCATCATAAACAAATCTGCCCTAAGACTGCCTTGATTGTAGTAAACGCAAGACAATAATATTATTGCATTATGCTAAGTCTATTTGATAATCAACCAACATCCCAAGTCCGCATTGTATTGCTAAATGTTGGAATTGCAGTGTTCGCTTACACAAATTGTACATTGAAAATAACCTTTTACCACTACATAAAATATATATTATATTTACATAAAATATACTGCACAAATGTAAATGCAGAGAAAAGTTGTGTGAACGATACAGTTCGTATATATAACGTGACAAAATAGGCTTTGTTTGCATTTCAAAGGTGTTCAAATAAATGAGCGTAGGTGGAAGACGAGTGTAAATTGAGCAGAACAACTTAACAAGCTTTATGTTATTGCGATGTGTTTAAAAGAGAAAAATATTTACATCCTTACAAAGTTTATTTCGTCGAAATATTTTACGCTAAATATCTGGATATTGTTATTCCAACTGCCCATTTTGAACGTTTTAAAACAAGAATTATCTAAAAACGCACATATCAGGAATGTCTTAACCTTTCCCTTCGTCTGGTATTGATATAGAAACTGTAGTAGGTCGTGTTTGTTCACTGTCACCCATCCTATTTACACTGTAGTTGATGGACGCACGATTTATTTCGTCTGTGGTAGTCATTTTACATTCAACAACTCGATAATTGCACGTCGGCGATCCGCAGTCGAAGTCCGGGCGCATTATAACTGCATTCGGGATGCTGTCTTCGAGACATTTCGATTCTTCTTTGAAAGGAGGACAGCTGTAAACAGACATTGATATAAATTACTTGAAAAAAACGTTTATTAATGTAGGTATATTACCGGTTAGTAAATTTGGTATGTTGTTTACACTGTTTATAGATCGACAGTTGAACGATTTTTTTGATATCGAGCAGTGAAGCTTGGCGAGTCTGTAGGTACTAAGAGCCATAATATGAAATTGAATTGGATTGAAGTCTATAAACTGTATGTATCTCGCAACGAAATTTATCAAACAGAAGAGAGATATGAGTTTGAAATATATTTTATTCTGAAATCCTGTTTGCCATATTAAATATATATATATATATTTTTTATAGCATACGCCGGCAAACGAGCAAGTGGGTCACCTAATGGTAAGTGATCTCCACCGCCCATGTACGCCTACCGCCAGAAGAACCATGGGCGCGTTGCCGAACTTAAAGGAAAGGGATAATTAGGGATTGGGAAGGGGAGGGGATTTGGGCTTCCGATATCGATATCTGGCATTGTAGGAAACTATTCCTTCGTATTTGCACCAAAAATTAAAATGTTATACCGTTAAATTGACGTACGTGTCTGTACGCAGATGATGCAATACACCTGTAGGTATTATTTAGCTAATTAAACAACGCATATTTATTATAATGTACGTGACATTTACCTCATAGGCGGTGGAGTTGGCGAACGTGATAACGGGAAACTGGCTACTTCTCTAGATATAGCGAGAGATTTGATGGACCCAAAAGTTTGTTCTGGACTGAGAGGCGCTCCTAACACTGACGCCATTCCTCTGAAATATAAAATAAAAACTTAAAATGGACCGAAGACACGTTGTCCTTCTCGATGCGTTAACACGACACGCTGTTATGTGCGTACATGTACGTGTACGCGTAGTACGTGTTATCATGACTTGTGTACTCCAACTAGTGTTATACAAGCAAAATTCAAGTAGAACAGTAAAGTAGCTTGGTCGGTCTGAAGCTAGTCCGTCGCGGCTGTTATGTCTAATGGTGCTGCCACACCGATGTTATAAAATGTTATAAAATGTTTACAAAACATTATTAAACATTTGTTAACAAAAAATTGATACATTTTATCACAATGTTAGATAATGTTAGTAAATGTTTAATGTTAGAAAATGTTTGTTAACATTTTATAACACCGATGTGGCAGCGAAAATGGTGATATTTGTGCAAAATATAGAGACTAAAGGGCTACGGGAGGCGTAGCGGACGAGTGATGTGATTAACTTCAACCCGGCCAAATAATATTGCGCATATAATATAGTGAGGAATAAAGATTGCGTCCCGTTTTTCGAAGTAGTAGTATAACAAATAAGTCGGTTTACTGCATATTTTTCCTTGTAATACTTATGGCTACAATGTTTCTTTGAATGATAATGTTTTGCTATATAGTTGGCATTTGTATTCGGGGAACACTGTGGTTGTAATTAATTTGATGGCAAAATGATGAATCCATAATTTTAATTGAAACAAACGTTTACACTCAATGTTACTAAAGTGACTCTACTAGTATTCTAAAAGGTAGAGGTAAAAAGGTATAAGGATATTCATATCCGCCCAGATAACGACCACCGTAGACATGGTGTTAAAACCTGCCACACTGACCCACACACCTTGAGTGGATCGAGTTCTAGGATCAGCCAGTGTATATCTGGTTCTCCGACACGACAGGACTTGATGGTTGGTTGGGACGTGTATAAGGGTCCACCATTGTATCCCTATGCCCAGTCACTCGCCTGTCCTGTCGCAGACCCCTCGATTTGCTTCTTCCATCTTCAAAGTGTGAAGAAGGATTTATACAGGACGGCATGATTTTGGTGACCTCCGATAAACTCATTGTATGTCGCTGGTTTTGTGGTCTGCATTACGCTTACCATCAGGTATAGTGCGTCCCTTTCCCTTTGCCGTGGAAGAAGATGATAGATAAAACTTATTTTGGCGCGTTAGACATTTTTTAGATGGGTACTAGGGTTATTGGGTTATGAATTGCATTTTATTTATGAATTGTATTTTATTAATTATTAGAAACCTTACGTAATACATTTAATATTATTTTATGAATCATAGTTCACAATTTCGAAAACTTTTGTATCATCATATATATGCACACACTATAGCTGTGTCTCGTAACGGTGTCGCGAGTCCAGAGATTTTATCTAATCTATACTTATAAAATAACATGTCCTGACTGACTGACTGATTCATCATCGCCGAGCGCAAACTATCTAGGCTACAAGCATGAAATTCGGACTGTTTATTCATTTTGTTATGTAGGCACCCACTAAGAAAGGATTTTAGAAAATTCCACCGCAAAGGGGTCAAAATAGGGTATGATAATATGTATGAAAGTCCGTAATTTTGAAAGTTACATAAACGAATTTTTGTATTTCGGTTATTGACGTAAAACAAATAAATACGTGTTTCAGGAATTTTAGAAATTTTAGTTAATAAGAGATGAAAGTGAGTTTGTTTGTTACGCTTTCACGCTTAAATCACTGAACCGATTTTGATGAATTTATCTACAGGGTTAGATGGGACCCTGGAGACGGTTACAGGGTACTTTTATCCCGGAAAATGCTGTTCACGCGGGCGGATCCGCGAGCAAAAGCTAGTCTAAAAATATGCGTACTGCTCTAAAAGAAGAGTTCACTTCAAAAACAAAACTTACACAACAGAATCAGATGGTACCAGGAAGGGTAAGGGCGGCGGGCAGGGCGCGTCGGCGCGGGCCGGCGAGGCGGGCTCCACCGAGCGCGGGCAGCGCGGCGTCTCCCCGTCATCCACCATGCCCAGCCAGCTGCGCAGCCAGCGCCACATGCCCGAAGGACTACCTGTAATGGGTACACGAGAGTTGTATTACTCTTCTACTATGACCAAACATGCCCGAAGGACTACCTGTAATTGGAACACGAGTATTGGATTACTTTTCTACTATGACCAAAATAGTGACTATTTAAGTAGTAGTAAGTGGAAGATCCCTCGTATGCGAGAGGCCGTCTGGGTTGGTACCACCATTTTGTCTATTTCTTTCTTTCTTGAAGCTAGTGAAGTTACTGGGCATTATGAGTCTACCCATTATCTGTCTATGGTATATCTACTATTTACAAGGTGGTACGTCCTTACTCCTTCGTATGCGAGAGGCCGTTTGGGTTGGTACCACAGCGTTTTCTATTTCTGCCGCCAAGCGACAGTGTGTAAGCACTGTTGTTTCCGATTGAAGGCCATTGAAGCCAGTGATATTACTGGGCATTATGGGACTTAACATCGTATGTCTCGGGGTGACGAGCGCAGTTCAGTGCCATGCAGTGCTTTGTAATTTAAAGTTCTGTATGGTGTTGCTTCTGTTTATGGGCAGGCGTGGCGCTTACTATGAGGCGAGCATCTTGCTCGTCTCGTCATTAGATCAAATAAAAAACAATCTAGATACTATTCCAAATGGCACTATATAGTAAGTATATGTTATAACTTAAGGTTAAAATATAATAAACTCATCGTCTTCTTATCAGGTTTCCAATTAAGAAATTACAAAGAAAAAAATACAGATTAAGGTGTTTAATTGATACTACGGTTAAATAATAGTAAAAGAATGTGTCTCCTCCGCGTCTCTCCTATTTGACGTAAACTTTTCACTTTTTATAATCTTAAACAAGTGACTTAAATTTGAGATACAATAACAAACTTACGCGAATATTTCCTGCTGTTCTGCGGGCTAAGCGGATAAAAGTCCCCGTGAATGGGGCAATGGAATGCCAGTCTACGTTGTCGACGCTGTGCTGCACGCATTAATATGCACAACACGATACCTGCAGTAAAACATTTTGAACATTACAAACTGGCTTTATATAAAACTGGATAATAAGGGCCAGTTGATGTATTAAAAAATCAGCACATACTAAAAAATCGGCAAAGACTCAAGTCTATCTCCAAAAATCTTAGGAAGTTCTGCAGGTAGACTGACGCTGCAACGCTTGTAGGCCAATTACCAAGTAGGGTCTTGCAACCGATTCGGTATCACAAATAGTGTAATGACGTGTCATTCCCATATTCGTGCAGGTGATTTAGATAGCCCAATAATGTTTAGTTCTAACTAAGCATAACACCACTCTCTAAATCAGCACTATCTACAGAAATCTTAGCAACTGGGAGAGTTGTTGTCATATGTAGCTAAATTAGCTACATACCTAACTAATTGCTAACTAACCTAAAATTAAATATAATGTGTCTACTTCATGAGATTAGTTAACCTTACTGAGCCCTTGGCCGCCAGTAGGCTGCTGTGCAACAGTATGGCAATCACATATATCGCAGGCTGAATCGCGATATCTTAGGAAAAAATTATTAAGACCATTTTTGTAGAGAATTTTAAGATCTACAACTTTGGTTTGAGGTTTTTTTTGATAAAACTTACCGTTTTTGAGGAAATCCGAAAACCTCAAATTTTAATCTTTGACCCCGAATAACTTTTGAAGCACACATGGGATCGATGGGGATTTTTAAAACTTTATTTGTAATGGTAAACCCCAGCCCTCAACCAAAATTTAGCTTTGTGGGAATTATTGTTATTTGAAATGTCTAAATTGACCGGACTATTAGGTTATCCCAAACAATACATACCAGCAATAGTCATGAGTGCGCCTGCAACAATACACACGGGCCCGAGCACCCTCGAGTTGCCTGTGAATGCGATCCTCGCCGCATAATGATCCGGCTCTTCGTTCTCGCCGCAACCGCGGTATGATGCCACTGGAAAGTATTGTAATTACGTTAAACACTGCACACAATAAAAAAGTGGTAAGGGATTGGAATTTATTGCTGTGGATATAGCGATACGTTCAACCCTTTCGGCAGCCTGTGCTGGGAACCACGCGTCATGGGGGGAAATTAGCTCAGCGAAACCCGAGCGTACATCAGTTAAATGTCGGCTCACTCCTTCGGGAGATAAACGATAGATAGGAGCTGTGATTTTCGGTAGGCAGTTGATAATAGTGACTGCGATTTATGGTTTTTTTTTTTATGGCATAGACCGGCAAACGAGCAAGTGGGTCACCTGATGGTAAGTGATCTCCACCGCCCATGTACGTCCATCACCAGAAGAATCATGGGCGCGTTGCCGACCTTAAAGGAAAGGGATAATTAGGGATTGGGAAGGGGAGGGGATTTGGGCTTCCGGATATCTCACTCACCGTACGAAACGCAGCAGCAAGCCGCTACTTTACGTCGGTTTTCT
The DNA here is from genome assembly GCA_949126905.1 of Amorpha juglandis. Taxonomy (NCBI): domain Eukaryota; kingdom Metazoa; phylum Arthropoda; class Insecta; order Lepidoptera; family Sphingidae; genus Amorpha; species Amorpha juglandis. The sequence continues at coordinate 4,519,298 of OX421372.1, read as the reverse complement.
GTGAGACAGTGGTAACGACCCGGTCGAGCCAGCCCATTCATGCTGTAGACAAAACTGTCTACAGCGTGGCTCTACCACTCAAAAAGGTTTTTCAAAATCAGTGGTCTTAATAATAGTACATATGATAATGTATCTGTGCCATTTATACCATAAACTCATTGAGTAGTTATAAATTTATTCCCTAGGTCAAACTAGAATATTAATAGATGGACTTATCCGAATTGGGACAGCGAGTCTGCGGCTACTAAAATTATCACACAATAGAGATTATGTTTACTCTGACAATGTTTGTGTTGTGACGATTTTCTGTGAGATATTTGTAACAATCCGGTCGAGCCGGTCCATTCATGATGTCAACAAAACTGCCAACAACTTAGCTCTACAATATAATAAATAGTTTATGAAGTAGACATGGTATATTATACTGCTGTGTTTGATGGATATTAGGTCTAATGGGTATGAGCGAGAGGTTATAGATAGTGAAAATCTTTACCTGTGAGTACGCAGCCAACCAACATGAACAAAAAGCCGAATATAGGTAGAACAATTTGGCAGTTAGCAGCGACCACGACGCCGGCGACGGCCAGGCCACCTTCGACTTTCTCCAGCCGTAATCTGGAGATGGCGGGCGGACATCTTGGCTTGCCCACTGGAACACGCACCAAGGGCTCGCCGGGTGGCGACGTAGTCCTACAAGAAAAACAAGATGTTTTCAATATACGTTTGATAGTAAAATAACAGTGCTATTAACTAAAACATAAACAGGTATCTGGCAACAGTAAAATTATAAATAGCATCGAGCATTCGACCAGGGCACTACCAAAATATGGGATTATGTTTTATTCGCACTCAATATAGACCGAAGCCTTCGTGGAAGTGTTGATGTTTACAATTCAGAAGCTTCGCGAAATTACTAGCATACTATTATATCTATGGCAGATTTTTTGAAATAATAGTCGTGGAACCCGATAATGGTTTATTTTACTTGCAACTCTGGGTATCAAATAGATATTGTAATCTCTGGAGGAAATAATTGCTAAGAATTAAATGAACATTTGGTGTATCTCGAAAGCGAGGTAACAAGCACAACCTCTGCTCATAATTATTAGTTTTAAAACAAATCTTGCTCTCTCTGGCGCACTCCAAATTAAATTGTATATTTGTTGCGCAGTTGTGTGTGATTTGGAACAGGTGCGTGGCTGTCATTTACACTGTGCTATACTGCCACACATCTTTATTAAGCCGGCATACAAACATTTCCACATCTTTTGTTAAACACATCTTTGTTGGCAGTCCTCATTGACGTGAATGTGAGACATACTTTACTAAAACATATTCATGACTAAATTTAATTTACTAAAAATTCGCTTTTATTGTTCACTTTAATTTATACGCTTTATTTTATTGTGTAATAAACTTCACAGAATTCATTTGCAGGTTTATTTCTCGTTGAAATTTTGATTGAAGAGTAAAGTTCTTGGCGCCATATGAATTCCGGCAATTCGCGAGAATATCATAGCTTAATATTATGTTAATATGATCATAGTTTATGAAATAAAAGAATACTTTTTGTAGAATAGTGCAGCAGTTTATTTACGTAAATTAAATATAGGTCTGTGTTAAAAATACTCAAACATTATTGAAACTCAAGTAAACAGGATTACGAGACGAGTAGATTGCTCGCCAGATAAAATTAACCGGAAACGTGATCCTCTTTCTTTTACGGTTTTCGATGCGTGGGGGCAGACAGTTGACTAATAAGTGAGAACAAAGTATATTTAAAACATTGCTAATAGTCGGCAAACATAATAATTTGGCACAACCTTGAGGGTTTAACGTATGTACAGTCAGTACAGGGCTCGCGGTATTTTTATCACTTTGACGACGCTGTTTGGCACTTTCATTGAGGAAAGTACTAATGTAATACTCATGTCCATACTACTTATACGTTTATTAAATCCCAAAATAGTGACGCAGAGTACTATACGCCTTTGTATTTCGTTTTATATTCATTACAACTTTTTGTCGACGAGCCAAGAGTACGTAATTTAATTCGAACATCGAAAAAGTAACCGGAATTTTAAAATTGAAATGGACCTCTTGTATAAAATGTCAATACCCTCTCCTCATGTGCTTAATTTCGAGAGTTCGAATTCCAATCTACAATTGCTATTTAAATTCCGGCGCGGCGCGGCACCTATTATTTAGGCAATTATTTAGGCTCTCCTAGGCACAAATTGGATTTTGGTGAAATTTGAGTTTCATTTTAGCTGTGCGTCCTGCTTCATAGTAAACCTTCCTGTATCTACATTGAAGCAACATCGAACGTGAAACTGGTTTAAAATACATTCAAATGTTATTCTCAGAACATGTGCTGTCATATTAACAATATTTTTATCTGATAAGCTCATACTGTAATAAGTAATAAACAATCTATAACCGTGGCAGCTCGATAACTTGTCATTCGATCTAAAGCCATTCTTTATGGACTGTTATGGGAATTTTCAGATCAAACAACTGCACCAGATTGTATAAGAGGTGCCAAGCTTTCTGCTTTATTATGAACAGAAAAAAACGAATGAACAACTGGATGAACTTTCTCAAGGGCGTCACTGAAAAGAAGTGCGGATTGTTTGGCGATAACAAAACAATTAAAACAGACATCGTGTTGCCTGTACTGTCTTTCAATCATTTATATCTATCTACCTATTATTGATGCTTTTATAAGAACATGTTCTTTCGGATAATAATTATTATGCGAAAGAACATGTTCTTATAACATCTTCTTATGATAGATTATAATCTATCATAGCTTGTGTAACATTACACATATTCCTAAATGTATTTTTAAAGTTATGTATTATCTAATATAGCCAATAGGTTTATAAAGCTGGTAGCTAACAAGCGGACTACCATATTGTATTTATTGAAATTATGATGTGTCGAAACCGTGCACTTTCTAGAAAATAAGAAACGAAATAGTTGATCCAAATATTGTAACGTAGTAAAAATACCACAAACACGATTAAGCCGGTAATCCGCCACGGTTTAGTTTTATAACGCGTTGCTAATGGCTCGTAAAACACTACCAGATGCATCGCTTGAAAAAGCAGTGAAAATTCGTTAAATAGATACAACAGAAAGCAATACCCCAACAGTAAATAATTTACGATTCGCGGATTATGTCATGGATCAAGAATCGTTTGTATCGTTCTACAGAATTTCTATTATCGAGGGCTGGGAATAGACGCGAAGGCAAAATAGATTTAAAGCCGAGGTTGGCTTAAGGACAGTGATTTTATTTAAGCTTTATAAAATATTGGAATTTTCGGGCGTTTTCTTTTATAGTGGATTCAGATGGTGTTTCAGACATGTATCGATAAAGGTTGAAGAAGTTCTGAGACACGCATTTAGTTTATATAATCACCAGCACATCCTACATGGAACCTACATTTTTGGAAGCGTTTCCCTTACACCAAGGATACATCATTGTTTGATATGATTATTATTTTCCTTTCATCTAATGATTAAAGTTTACCTTTAACAAATTAGACATGTTAATGTAATATTAGTTTCAAATAGATTGTCATAATGAAGTTAGTGGTGATATATGATGAGTGGTAGAGCCACGCTGTAGACAGTTTTGTCTACAGCATGATTGGGCCGGCTGAACTGGGTCATTACCACTGTCTCACAGAAAACCGACGTAAAGTAGCGGCTTGCTGCTGCGTTTCGTACGGTGAGTGAGATATCCGGAGGCCCAAATACCCCTCCCCTTCCCAATCCCTAATTATCCCTTTCCTTTAAGGTCGGCAACGCGCCCATAATTCTTCTGATATTGTGGGCATACATGGGCGGTGGAGATCACTTACCATCAGGTGACCTACTTGCTCGTTTGCCGATCAATGCCATAAAAAAAATCTTAATTTTGATTTGAAAGGGGATTTAAAAACAGAAATATTTTCTTAAGTGTCGTCTAGACATTAATAAAAGAATACGCAATTACATTATACTGCATTCGATTTCAGAGATAACTAGATGTGATGGGCACGTTAATCGTTGCTAACCGTAAACTGATTTGCTATTTCAGATAGATTTGGGGTTTAAAATTAAAAACTTTAGCTCAAAAACATCTAACACACAAATGTGTATGTAACAGTCATGTTCTTTACCAAATTAAAACCCCTTGCATTATATATTTTTTACGTGTTTCGAACTATTATACTTATAGATATGTACATAATATTTCGGTTCATTATACACATCGTGATGTTATGTGAAATTGTAAATATGGAGTTTTGATTTGTGTAGCAGCATATAAAGTTAATGCCTCTCTATACAATTTCATAACAAGACGTGTAAGAGTTGAGTTATGTACTTATAGCTATATTTATTACAATCGAAAGTTTTGTTTGTGCCATTAATGATACTGGGTATTAGGAACAGGAAGTTTCTTCGTTTATTATAGAGCAGAGAAAATAAAGAACACGTTTTAAACTGACAAACTGAGCAATAAATATACAAATTCATTGACAGATTTATTTTACCAATAAATGGGCACTTACCAACAAGCAATATTTTCATCGTCAGAAACCTTAACAGGTTTTTGAGTGCTTTTAATTATTCATAAAAAGAAACTGCTTTTAAAGATTTAACATTTATGTTTAAGATGTAAAAATGGAAAACTAATATGGGTCACGCTAGACTAAACATATTCAAAGGTGTCAAATATAATTTTAGATTGATTTATACATTTTAATTAAAACTGTTTCAGATCGCATTTTTAGTTGCAGTGAGAAACATTCTGTTTAAATATGTTTGGAGTAAAGGAGGTCAAGAAACTTTAAATATTTTATATTACTATATTACCCGTGACGTGTAATAAAATATCGTTTATTATTATTAAATGAATACCTACATTTAATCAACCATGTGGATTGGTAAATGAAAGTTTTGATTTGAATAGATACGAATATGGGTTTTGGCTTATACCTAAAGTTAATTTGGGAATCATACATTTGTTACAGTGCATTGAAATAATATGGTTATTGAGAGTGCATCTTTAAAGCTTCAAGCACATAGAACTAAACTCTGTACTAAAATCTGTACTGTAGATACTGGTCCATTGGTTTAGTTTTATTTGTAAATTGCACGATGCTATGTTTTCCAAGTGGAATACCTATAAATCTAAAGACGGCGGAATTGATTTTTTCGCGCCAAACAAAACCATTTGAACTTAACATCGGCCAATGTGTCGATGCATTTGCAATCGCACATCTGGCTTGCGCTAAAATCAGGGTTCGAGGATATATATCAATGGATATATATCAAGATATATATCCGATATATATCAAGCTGGGTTCGACGATATATATCAATAGTTTTTTTTTAATATATTGCAATACAAAAATGGTTTAAAAAATTAATGTTATTAAGTAATTTTTAGAGTGTGTTACTGTATTTCTACTTCCCAAATATAGATGGCGTGAGAGTAGAGTTATAACATACTCCCTAATGGTGATTTTTAATCCATAAATGGCAACACTTCTGCCCTAAAAGAAAAGTTTATGGTTTTTAGTTGATTTTGCCTTGTCCAAAAACGAGTTCTTTTTTATAATTTTAGTTTGTAACACATATGCAAACAGTATTCATAAATAATACAATAAAATAACAATATGACATTCATACAAAATTGATATATATCAAAGTTGATATATATCGGATATATATAAAAAATATCCGATATTTTGATATTTATAATAAATATCGGATATTTTCGAACCCTGGCTAAAATATAGGCCAGCTTGAAAGCAGAGCGTTCTAATGGCGTAGAGAAGTACGGTAGAGTTGAATGACTATGACCGAATTATTTGGAAATTATAAATAATATTTTACAACAGAAGTCCGTTAAAATCAGTACAATAACGAATGCATAGGATGCTGTCGGTCTTCCTCGTCACATGTTATAATATTTTAAAATAAGATAAAAAGTAAAAACGTTTGGTGACAAAAATATTCATGTCGCTATCAGATCCTAAAACACGTGAAAATGAACGTGCCGATTGGGTGTTTAGTGACGCGTTTTTGGCACAGATTACTTTTTAAATTACAGGCCATTGTACTATTTTACGACTTTGGGTACATTCTTTTTTTCAGCGACATTGATTTCCTTCTTTAATGCGTCATAGGGTAATAGTTTTTTTTGTAATTTTGCCATGTTTATAAATTCAAACGTATTGGGATTTTTTGGAATTGTAGCATATATCAATATAGTGATTTCGGACTTACCATAAAGAAAATTATTTCGGACAGATAATAAAGAATGTCATATAGGTGACAGAAATGTTGGTGATATTAGAACTGTAATCAGTTATAATATATTAATTGTATTATACCATTGAGAGTAATTAATAAGCATATTAACAGAGAAAAACACAGGTTTCAATGACATGGTGAGAACATTGAAAATATTTTTATGATTATCTCTTAGTGAGGCCTACAAGTTTCGAATACGAACAGTACCCAATACCAATAGTAAACTACAGTGAAACTTGGTTAAGTGGGACCTGGATAAATGAGAAACCTCCATAACTGGAACTCATGCTGAGGTCCCGACACTTTGGCACTGAATTACCCCTGTTAGTGGAACGAAGCAAACCTCTATATCTTTCTATTTATCATCATAGTTACCTTTATAACTGCGACAGCGAGTGAATTTTATATGCATAAACCTCTGTAACTGAGATAACATCGTTTTGTTTGTTAACTTACTTATTCTTATTCTACCCGCAAATTCTGAAATAACCTGTATTCTGTCTCATGTACAGAGGGTTCCATTAATAGAGTAATGGAACCTTCTGTAAATGAGACAGATATTTATTTATATTTGGACATCTGAGACACTGGGTAAGTGGAATACCTCTATAAGTGATACAACATTGCAGGTCCTTTGATGTCTCACTTAACCAGGTTTCACTGTATAAGAGGCGTTTGCCCGCTGCGACAAAAGTACAATTCTAAATTTGGATAACAATACGCTCCGAGTTTGTAGGACGCTATTGTAATAGGCTAACGTCATTTCCTTCATGTCATTATCGTAACCACACCATGTGCCACGAATTTTTTATGTAACATATTGTGGGCAAGCACGCAAAATTGAACTAACTGTAAGTTAAACGTAGTGGGTCAGACATAATGCAATTTTGACGTAGGTACTTTGCATCTGAAATACTTCCGTATCTAACTTAATGCTCTAGATGCGAGCTGTTTGTTTATTACAGAATTACCTATGGTCTACAGTTTTCTATCAGATAACGCTTAGACATTTTTTTAAGTCACACGTAGTCCTGACGCTACACTAGATTAGATCGTAGCTATCAGGAACTACGAGTAATTTATACAGGGTTAATTTTAAAACACCAGCAACCTCGCAGGACCAGATAGCTGACCCCATACGGAACAACTTTTGTTCTACGAGTTTGTATATAACTCAATATATTTAAAAAAAAATGATTTTACAAGTTTTTGTTGTGTCGTATTTTTCTTCGTAGCGTTCGGCGTGCGCGCGCGACTCAAAGAAGCCGCTCAGCTGGCTCGGGCGATGACCTTCAACGCTAGCCCCGTTCCCCACGCTTCGCGTGTTTGCTTACGTAATCTGCGATGCGTGTAGGTAACATTTAAGACGGAAATTAAATGAATACTTATTTTTGTATGAAAATAAAATCTAACAAATTATCAAAAGTCGTAGAACAAAAGTAGTAGCTTATAACCTTAGGTATCTACCCCTGCGAGGTTGCTGGTGTTTTAAAAATAACCCTGTAGTTCCACACATTGTTCATCCAGATACGAAACAAATCTATAGATCACACAAACATTAAACATTTGTCTGGGCGCAAGGGATGGACCCCTGGACTTCACATTCTATTGCACCTAGAACGCTGTCGAATTATCTTAAGAGTATTAAGTTGTTTGGAAATTCGATTAGACACCGTGAATAAATTGGACTACTTTAAATCTCGCACAATTATCCCGCTCTGTGAAGTTATACAATTTCTCGATGCTTCATTGACTGGAGATACATTCTATTTCCAGAATACATATTACGTGAGATGAGTTTTCGTTTTGTTTCATGTTAAATACAAGTGTTTTTGAATAGGGGTTTAATTTTTTTGCTATTGACAATTAGTGCCGTGTTAATTTTTTGAGTCAGTTAACACATTAAAATTAGTAGTTTTGAGTAACAGTAATATCTGAAATATCGATTCTGACAAATATACAATTAAATACAATATAATTCAAGTCAGTTGATCAAATAAAATCAAACCGTATGAACACGCTGTTACCGAAGCAATTGTAGCAAATTGACAAACTCATCAAATGGATTAGTAAGCGATCAATAATAATTAACTTTATCAAAGAATGTTCATCAATTGGTTCACGATATAAACTGGCTTACTTAGTTTTTGAATACCTAGTGCCTTTCATTTGTTTTCAATGAGCAACATGTAAATACTGTTGAGTCAGAAGTTAAAACAATTGGTTTAGACAAGAGAAACAAGCATTTTATTACGATCACAAACGAAAGATAAATATGTGTTGTGGGCTATAAAACGGCCAATGTTTGTGCATATGGCAAAATAAAAATTGAGTGTAAGCGGGTTAAGCGGGCATTTCAGTCAGCACATAAAAAAGAATTGCATTGCAATCAGAAATTACATCAAATAAACTTACACTGTTGTTGCTCAATATTTTTATTCAATTTCTTGGACGAAAAATTGTTTTTTTCTTGTTAACATTATTTATTTAGCACATAATTTTGGTAAATTTTGTGTCATTTAAAAATAGTTTATGAAGTTAAAGAATTATATATATCGATGATAGTAAGTTTAAATACAGCGGAACTTAACTACATTTCCCAGTACTCTAGAACGTTGAAAGCAAAAATCACCGCGCTGAAAAATATTAATCACGTCTAATAAAAAACAGTGGAATAACGACAAAAGATCAAAGACAAGATATAACTCAGTTTTATCAGATTATGTCTTTACGACCGCTATCACTTTTCGTCGTCATAATTGTGATTGATGGGTTTAGTAGGTAAGATATTATCATGGATAGAACCTGATTAGCTGAGATTGCGGTACGCATAAATCTTCACGCCATTGCGTACATATATAGTGCATATTCCCTGCTAGTTGAATGCACCGTTCTATTATCTTTGTGTTTATGTATTCTATTGACAAATGGTTGTAATTTTAGAATATACACCTTAAACAGCGTAGTTTAGTAAAATAAGTCACCTTAACTAGCGATCCAATATTTGTAGGAGATAAAAGCAATTACATTTGATGTTTGATATTTGCAAATGCATTAGAAATGTAAACTATTTAGTTAAAGAGATTTGTATTGTTAGTCATGAATATTCATGTGTCATCTGAAATGCTGGAGCTTGTTGAGCCCTTGGCGAATATATGCTTAATCAAATGTTGTTAGTTTTCATTTGTTTGGTTATATTAAGAATATTCAGATTCTTGTAGTATTAATAAGTCTTTCAGAAATATCAAATGAAAGCAATTCATCCAACTCGATTCATATTGATATCCCGCATCGGTTTTCAACCGGTTCGCTTTTGTCCAATTTCATTGGTGTCTGTGTTGACAAGTGAAGAATGACTGGATATAACGGTGGTTCCGGTCGGACGGCGTCAATTAACAGTGGTTTCCGATCTACTGACCGTGACGGAACTGTGCCATTGTGAGTCTTATGTGATTTGTGTTGTTCAAGTTTCACATGAGTTTAATGAAGCTTTCCCGCAAAATGACAGTGTTCATTATCTATGGAGAGTATTGGTTATGTGACGAGGATTTATTATCGATATTAGAAAAGGTGCATGACCGGTCAGTAGTAAAATCGTTAATATTTTTCTGTATATTTTAAAATGTCCGTAGCCAGATGTTGCAATCAATCTGTATGATGGGCGGATATTGAGTAGTGAACTATAACTATTGATAGATATAACATTATGTGCACACGATGACTTTAAAAATAGGATGGTAATGAAATAATAACGTGAAAAAATAAAGTTTAAAGAGTAAAATAAATAAAGTTTGGATTTAAAACAAATAGAAAATTAATTTTATAATGTAGTGGGCGGTATCAAGAGTTAATAACATATACATGCAGATTTAGTTTATAAAATGTTGTCTGAAATACAGTATTCATTCTTAGTGATCAGCGTGTGGGAGGTTCCTTTGCATGATATTAAAAAAACTTTATTTAACTTTCTGCAAATATAAAAATCCAAAGAAAATATTGCGTACACCCAGTATTATATTTTCCAAGAACGAACAGATGAATTTACTGCGTTTGCTGATAATAATCAGTAACACAGTGAAATCTGATACGAATGTCGAAAAAAAAGAGAGTTTGCATGTGCGTTATGCATTGCTGTATTACACTTCGTTTAGAGACCCATCAGTCATTATAATAAATGTTTCATAAATTACGATATAACTACTTAAAATTTTTATTAAGAAAACAACCAATACCAATTCCAATTTTGGCGTTGGCGAATTCCATGTAAAAGGTCAGAATGCAGTTATTTTTTTAGGTTATAGAAAGTTGTGAGAACAATTGATTGTTTTTAAGAAATAGCCAATGCTCTGCATAATAAATCTCCAGTGTTTAAGTTTCTAGCGAACTTTAATTGCTTCGAAACTAAATCTATGTGTTTGGCTTTGATGTATTTTATTGATGGCTTGTAATTTGTTACATAAAGGTGATGTCGAGAATGTATGGAGCCTGGGTCAGGTCATTGTACATAGCATAAAAGTAAAGTTAAAATATGAATATACATAGTTTTACTGTTATATTGCTTTAATTATTTATTTGTACAATCAATGCAGTTCGGATAAGGTTGGCAACACGACAGAATACAATACGGCGAACTACATCCGTAAAATATTGATACATAAAATCTGTTAATGGTTAGGTTACTGGTAATATATTATTGTAATTAAGTATTTATTCACTGATTAAATAAAAATTAAGTTGAAAAGGTAAAATAAACTGCATTCGATAACATGGCGCCCGCGCAATTTTGGGGCAATAGGTCCATCAACAATGAAACATCTCCTTTGTTAACGTAAAAATGGGACCTCAAAAAATAAAAGATTATATAATTATACTATGGAGGGAAGTAATTTATTATTAAAGTTTTGGGTTTACGTTATGTTTTACAACTTTATGCCACCTTTTATTTTATGTTTTTCGAAGCCAACTGCTCTGTATTGTGAATTTCTTATTAGAAATATAATGTGATTTAAATCTATTGTATCACTTTATGCAGTACTTTTGTATCATATCTGAAATCAGCTTATAACAATGTATATGAGAGTTTAAAAATGATATATTTATACATAATTAACGAACATGCACAGCTATGAAGTCCTGAATTATGGTAATAGTCTATTTATCCCTAGTAAATTTAAACAATGAAAAGTTCCCCTCCAGTGTTTAAAAGACGGGAATATCACATCTCACACGGTGATTTATTTCTGGAAGCACATTCTGGCAGACGCAGGGGGCAATTCAGTCATTACACCGACCACAGTCGGGTCGAAAATAGTCATCCGTCCCCCACACAATTGAGTGACGAGAGGACGTGGCTAACTGAAACATCCTACATAACCTCAAACTATAGATATCTGTTAAGGCGAAGCCATGATTTGACTTCATTCATTTTCCGCTTGTTCGTGCGAGATTACTGACTTTATTTTTTATTAGCATGTCAACATGAATGACGTGCACTCCTTTTGTAATGAAACTTCTAGTCATTGACAGTGTTTTTTTTTTAATTTAACGAAGACATAGAATTGTAATTTAGTTAGCCGTTACTAATTAATAATCAGAGAGGTTTTGCTATCAAGCATGGGATCTCAGCGGATCTCGAAAACTTTACGCTTTCACCAAAATTGTTGAAAAGGGTTTCGGAGGAGGCTTAGAATGTTAAAATTACACGACTACTAGATGCATTTATTCCATAAATAGAACAATAGTGCAATTAATTACCTCTTTTTTATTAAGTTAGTTAGTCCAGAAGGCTGTGCAAAAAGTTTGGTGTTAATTAAAATTATTTCATTAAAGTCTGTTACTAATGAAGCAGTCGTTAAATATTGATGTAATGTTATGACTTTAGGCTATAACTTTGTAGTGCCTAATTAGTATGAACGTTTAGTCTATTTTAGTTAAATAAGCCGAGTTAGGTGTTGGCCGTATTGTACGAAGCAAAATTCGTATATAGTATAATAGTCTGTAGATATGATGCCTTAGAGTGTACCTCAAAAGGAGCAAATTAAAATAATTATATCTTAATTCGTTTCGTAACTATGGTAAGGCAATTATGGCCAACCACCTCAAAACTTTTGGCATTAAATACGGTTATTGTATGAAGGCTCCCATTTGCTAGGTTTCTATTATCTATGCATTATTTTGATAATAATCCTGTTTGTTCTTGTAATTGTGTTTTTAAACATGATTAGCATAGAGGTAATACCTCCCCGAAAAATATACTGGGTTAAGTCAGATAAGTACAAAATTATAGAAAATATGCTTTATCTCAACCCCAAATAAGATCAGGCTAGACTCAACGAGCTGGCAAAATAAGCTCTTACACTTTAAGTGGGTACAATTTTTTTTATTTGTTAGTAGAATAAAGTATATATTTATGAAGTTAATAATTAATTATGCAAATTTTATAACCTACTAGCTGTCCCTCGCGGTTTCACCTGCATGTTACTGCCCTGCTCTCACGGGTCATAGCGTGATATATAAACCTTCCTCATGAATCACTCTATCTTTTGCTGAAAATTGCATTAAAATCCGTTGAGTAGTTTAAAAGATCTAAGAGAACAGAGAGCGCAAGCGACTTCATTTTCTACTATGTAAAGATAATGAATTCAAAAAACTGCAAGTGCCAGCTACTACCGTAGCCTTAACAATTGAACCATCACAGTTGATGTTTGTACGAGGTGTTTCCTGATTACAGTTCTCAACACCGACATCACACCGTTGATTTAGAACCACGGTTAATTCGATGTTACCGGAGATGACTCTTAATAAACATATCACTGCGTGGAGCACTGAGGCTTAAAATAGATCTTGAGTACGCAATACTAGTTTGTATGTATTACTGTACAGATGTCTCGACTTATGTACAAGTTATTTTAAGATTTGATAGAAACTAGGATTTAACAAGGTGGAAGGTCCCTCGTATGCTAGAAGCCACCTGTGTTGGTTGGTAAGCACGGTTGTGTTTCGGTTTGAAGGACATTAAAGCCAGTGAAATTACTGGGCATTATGAGACTTAACGTCTTATGTCTCAAGGTGACAAGAGCAGGTTAATGCCATGCAGTGCTTTGTAATTCAAAGTTCTGTGTGGTGTTGCTTCTGTTTATAGACAGGCGTGGTGCTTATCATCAAGCGAGCGCCTTGCTCGTCTCGTTATTTAATAAAAATAAAAAAAAAGTTATTTTAGGAATTGATAGAGTCTTCTTTCTTGTCTTGAGAAGACAATTACATATAATCTAAGTTATAATTCTATTATTAGATTTTGACTAGTTAACTAGATTCTGTAATCGGATTGAAGGACATTGAAGCCAATAAAATAACTAAGCATTACGAGACTTTACAACTTGTGTTTAGGGTTGATGAACGCAGTCCAGTGCTATGTAGTGCTTTGTGATTCAAGGTTATGTGTTGTGTTTTTGTCTGTTTATGGGACTTGCTCGTTTCATAATTCAGGCAAATAATAACGGACGGCCCAAAAATCTTTGGCTGGACGTATTGGAGGGAGACATGAGAGCCAATGGTCTCATTACAGAGGATGCTCAAGATCGGGCGAAGTGGAAGCGTTTAAGCGGGGCCCTGACACATAAGCTGAGATAACGCTAGGCAGAAAGAATAAAAAAAACATACATAGACTTCGCTGTTTCTCATAACAGTAGAGATAAATGATTTCCTGTTTGTGTCTCATAAAAAAAATGTAAGATTTACTATTGGAATCTTTTATTGGGTCACGCAACAGATTAGAGGAAACGATTTTCGTACGCATAGATCAATTGATTAAGAAGAGCAATGCACAGGAAAACATATATAATTCTCCACACTAGTAAAGAGTGATATTAATCTTACTCGTTCTACTGGAATTTAAAAGTTCCTGTTTGCTAAATAAATAAGGGAATCGTAAATAAGTCAATTATAGTAATGACTACGCTGATTCCAATGATTATACTGTAGAAAGATTAAAAGTTCTGCGAAGTATAATGAAACATAATTATGAATTAGTATCAAGGAATTTGATCATTAACTCAATAGCTATCTATACCTTTGTATAGTATTGCATTGCTAAGCGAACTAGATTATCGATATAGATTTAGTTCATGTATTAACAATGCAGATAACCAATAATTTCATGGCATGTAGTATCTCATTACAGCAATTTATGTTGTGACAGTAGAGATTAATGATATGGAAATACGTTTACTAGTCTTTGCATATTATATTCATTTATTATTCATCCATTCCAAAAACATATATAAATGGAACTTACTTTATCATTGGTTCTTTTGTAAAAATGTCCTACTCTAAAAACTCTGCTTGTGAATCCTCATTCCTTTCCTTAGAGGCTATGGGACTATTCCACCCACACATTCGCTACTGTAACTCCTGTGCACCAAGATCAACAGTGGCAAGCATTTTCTTTGACACCGAGCAGTGAACCTCTGCGAGTCTCTGGGAATACCTAAATGTCTTTATCCCACAATGAAATTAATCAGATTTTTTTATCTTTGCTCGGCTAAGTGACTACGCCACACCTGATGGTAAGTGTAGCGCAATCCAGGAATAGTATCGACCAACGACAAACAATGTGTCCATCGTAGTTCGGCAAGATCATGTAGGCCTGTCGGATCAAGAGGTTAGGGAGGAGTTGAAAATATTAATTGTCCACCATCCTCCATAGCAAAGCGGGAGACAAAATAATGAAGTAAAGAGGTATTAACCTCAAGTGTAAGGTCATTTAAAACTGGAGAAGCCAGATGTATAGCACCACGAATGTCATTAAGTGGGTAGACTTAGGTAACTTTAGAGGTAAGCAAACGTAAAATGATACTTCTGTTCTGTCGATGTTCATGGATGAGAAAGATCATTTACCACCGGGTGACAGAGTTGTTCGTTTTTCTGCTACAAAAAATCATACTCCTCCAACAAAGGAATATGCGCAGGTGAATTTAGAGTAAATGTGTTATATAACGTGTAAAACCATTGCTTGGACGGTATAAAGCGAAGGTTCTCTTGAAAATGTCAAGCGTCCTTAAGTTTGTGATCGCGAATCTTTTATGAATTTCTGCTGACTAACGATGGTATCGGGTGTAGATTGACAGCCATGAGGAAGTTAAAATGATCATCTAAGGCTTCATAATTTACTTCCTAGTTTATATAAGACTGTCGGTGTAGTATAGTGAGGTAACATAAATGTAAATGATACATAGGAAATGCGTGGCGGTAATTTCATGGCCACACATTTAAATATTATGAAAATGCAGAGAATGACATAAGGGAGACTTTAATGTGAAGTAGGCTTCATAGTTTAAAATGGAAACAGGAAGATTTTCAAATAAACAAACATCACTCTTCTACTACCTGCCTTTATCCCACTCGCAGTGGGGTCGGTGCAACATGCTTTTTTAACATATGTTTTAGAAAGATTTGGCTTTTAGTTTTTACGACCGGCCACCTGCCCGACGTTATCTACTATGGCGTGACTATGGGGGAAAATACACCCAGACTCGAAACAAATATTTGCGGTTCACACAAAAGAATCGAAACAATCATCACTGTTTTCCAAACTACATATCAATACTATTTACATAATAAATATGGTTGTGTATTAAAACGGCAACATTCCTTTTTGGTTATTGGCTGAAACACAAAAAAGCTGACTACAGCGCGACGATGCCCGCATTCCACTATCATCCACGTTCATTACGATCCTTGTCAGGCAGTAAACAAGAAACTGAGGCCCATTATAGCAAAGGCAGCATACCTGTGGAAACTAGGTCGACGAGATAAAAGGCAGATCTTCGAAGCGGTTATTTATCGAAAGTACGTATCACCACAAAGAGGAAGTGGAGTCGTAATTAGATGGACCCATTCTGAATGTGAATGCGATGGTAATGCGGATTGCCTTTCCTGCACGGAACTTTCTACGATGACTGAATGTCAATTATGGTGCGCTTTCCGTAGATTGGTAAAGTATGAACGAGATACATTTGCATATTCTAATATCACACTTACAAGGTGGTGGGTCCCTCGTATGCGAGAGGCCGTCTGGGTTGGTACCACCACTTTGTCTATTTCTGCCGCCAAGCAACAGTGTGTAAGCACTGTTGTGTTTCGGTTTGAAGGACATTGAAGCCAGTGAAATTACTGGGCATCTTGAGACTTCACATCTTATGTCTTGAGGTGACGAGCGCAGTTCATGGCCATGCAGTGCTTTGTAATTCAAAGTTCTGTGCGGTGTTGCTTCTGTTCATGGGAAGGCGTGGCGAGCGCTTTGCTCGTCTCGTCATTCAATCAAATCAAATATAAAAAATAATATATAATTGCTTATTTCACGAGGTATGATGGATACACTTCATTATACGTAGGTGTTGACGGTATTTCCTTGGCTATTGGGTTATAAGTAGAATCATTCGGTGTGTCAGTCAATGAGGAATCAAATAATTGTAATAAGAGCTACTAGACTGGTGATTATCCGGTTGAAAATGGTAAAAATAGAAACAAATTTATAGTAGAATCAAACCCATTGTAAAAGGAAGAGAATACAACAAAATTCATAGGAAAAATAAATTAACGGCGATCTGAGGTCGGGAAGTGGGAAGGGGGGGGCTTTTAAGGGTAAAAAACGGTTTATCTCGATTTCCGGAAAAACTACAAGTCCTATGGAAAAAAGTTAAATCGCAAAGTTGTAGGTAATAAAAAGATCTACAACTTTTGTATACACACTCTCTTCACATAACCTCAAAATATATGTGAAAAATTCAAATAACCAAGTTTTTTGTTTTTATTTTTATCTATTATAATAAATCATTTTTTTTCACGAAATTTAGTGAAAACTTACCTTTTTATATCCCAAATACACTGTAATTTTTTTGATCTAAAATATTCATTGTTTCACCTTATTTTGACATAATATCGAAAAACCAGCCTAATTTTCAAACGAAAAATCTCACGTCAAAATATCAGCTTTTTTAAAAAAGTCTGTTGGTTTCTTGTTCATTGAATTCTCTACTTTCTGATGGTGTAAAAAAATATATACATTACTATGGTAAATGTGCTCAGAAAATGTAAAGTTATAAGTTAATATTTAATAAGACATATCTACAATATTTTGAGAAAGTTGTAGAATCTTCTTTAAATTATATGCGTAGATGCCTCTTTATTGTTATTTTAATACAACTTATATACCTGAGTGATCTACGGAAAATTTTAGCCCATCATAAAGAAGTGGGGAAGGGGCTAGGTGGGTCTGGGCCTTACTACTTGTTATTTAGTAGTTCGTTTCTTTGCATTTTCTGAGCACATTTACCATAGTAATGTATATATTTTTTTACACCATCAGAAAGTAGAGAATTCAATGAACAAGAAACCAACAGACTTTTTTAAAAAAGCTGATATTTTGACGTGAGATTTTTCGTTTGAAAATTAGGCTGCTTTTTCGATATTAAGTCAAAATAAGGTGAAACAATGAATATTTTAGATCAAGAAAATTACAGTGTATTTGGGATATAAAAAGGTAAGTTTTCACGAAATTTCGTGAAAAAAAATTATGTTTTCTAAAAGATAAAAATAAAAAACTAAAAACTTGGTTTTTTGAATTTTTAACATAAATTTTGAGGTTATGTGAAGAGAGTGTGTATACAAAAGTTGTAGATCTTTTTATTACCTACAACTTTGCGATTTAACTTTTTTCCATAGGACTTGTAGTTTTTCCGGAAATCGAGATAAACCGTTTTTTACCCTTAAAAGCCCCCCCCTTCCCACTTCCCGACCTCAGATCGCCGTTAATTTATTTTTCCTATCAATTTTGTTGTATTCTCTTCCTTTTACAATGGGTTTGATTCTACTATAATTTATTTATGTTTCAAATTGGAAAATCACCGGCCTATACGTGTGAACTACGTCATTTTGGTGAGGATACAATAATCGATGTGACATGCATTACTACGATTATTGGTGGAGCGTTTATTATAACTTGTACGAAAGTAATTAAACTCTTTGCATCATATTATATAATCACCACCATTACTATGGTAAAATGTATATATTTTTTCATGAATATGAACAATAAAAAAAATAATAAGTCAATTGCAAACAATATTAAATTAGTACTAGATACTGAAATTACGTGTAGAAAATCCTCAGCAGCAAAATTTATCTTCATAATTATCTTTGTTATTACTTTATTTCGCATTTATTATTCGAAATACCTATATATGTTAATATTCTGTAGCAGTACACACGCCGTCGATATCCCACTGGTCCTCACCGGAAACTATGGCAAATACCTTTGCGGTATCAAACTGGATTCGCATTTCGTGTATCTACAGAGGCCCATTACTACTATTTATTTTTCTTGTTTGGCATACCTACCTACCCCATTTCAAGAATGTATATATATAATAATGATTATTTTCGATTTTGTTTAGGTTTGTAAGAAAGTTGGTCAATTTTAATTTTATATGGTAGTTTTGGTAATAGTAAAGTTACTTACCAAAATTGGTGTAAGTTTGACAAAACTATGTATTTATATTATGTGAGTTATTGTTATAGCTGTAAGTATATGATCATGTTGATGATGATGATGTCACTGTGGTGATCTAATAAATAAATTAAAGACGTAATAAAGTACATAATACATTATGTATTTAGTTTTCCTTGAGTGAGTTACCAAGTGTGGATGGTTGGAGAATGATTGCATATGCGTAAAAATCGATGAATACCGAAGTACATAACTTTCATCATCATCATCATCATCAGCCACAAGACGTCCACTGCTGAACATAGGCCTCCCCCAAAGATTTCCAGACCAACCTGTTGGAAGCGGCCTGCATCCAGCGACATCCTGCGACCTTTATCAGGTTATACCTTGATAAAGGGTTTGGTTTTTTTGTTTTTTATTTTGGTTTTACCTTTATAACTTTAGTCGTTGCTAAATGAGTCTTATATATAAAATATATTTACAGAGTAAGATTTATGAAGCGGTTGATATTCGATGCTTTGCGGTGTCTTGATGTCCTCAGGTTTCATTTCTTATACTAAATTGTAATATAAGCACATTGATACAAAAGGTATCATTAACATTACAATAAAAATAATCGGTTAAGACTTTAAGTATTCATTTAATCCTTCTTGTTGTAAAGATACTTTAACCTGAATAATCTATATAATATATCAAAGCGATATATGACTCACTCACTCACTTACTGAGTAATCACGAATTCTCAGCGACATGATCATAAAATTTGCCTAGGTGTCGTTTGTGTAATGTGGGTCTCCGCTAAGAAAATATTTTTGGAAATTTACATCTGAGGGGTTAATCCTTTAAGGGTTAAAGGGAGATTGAATTTTGTATAAAACTGTTTTATGCACTGTGAAATTGAGTACAAATAATGCTCACTGAAAATAATAAAACACGAGATTTAAATTTTGTGAAATTTCATTTGAAAAAGAAAAATTCCACTTGAACTATGTATATTACATATTATGTAAAAGTCTAGATGTTTGTAGCTCAGTTAAGCTTTTACTGCTAAACAGATTTGTATAAAATTTTGCAGACAGATAAATCATGATATGAATTAGACTACTACTATTTATCCCAGAAAAACATATTTACACGGGCGGAGCCGCGGGCAACAACTACTTGAATGATATGTTTCATCAGGTTGAGTCTACTCACAGCAACATATAAATCTCCCGCTCTTAAAAAAACATGTCTAATTTCGAACAGTCGTTCCACGTAGCAACAGCAACAGGTTTCTTCACCTGTCACGTTTACAAATGCAGCAGCTCACACGGTAATATCTCAGTTACTTTTTTATATGTTTCGTAGTCACTGAGTAACATAAGCAGGTGAGTGTACTTGCGGAAGCGCCGAAGTGGAAACCAGACGGGGTTCATTGTCCGGTGTCCCGTTCAGTCCCGCCGCGCCGTTGCCACTGCTTCGATAGTTCGATACATTTTTTATTCAAACCTCACAGAAAACTGACGTAAAGTAGCGGCTTGCTGCTGCGTTTCGTACGGTGAGTGAGATATCCGGAGGCCCAAATCCCCCTCCCCTTCCTAATCCCTAATTATCCCTTTCCTTTAAGGTCGGCAACGCGCCCATGATTCTTCGGATATTGTGGGCGTACATGGGCGGTGGAGATCACTTACCATCAGGTGACCCACTTGCTCGTTTGCCGGTCTAGGCCTATGCTATAAAAAAAAACCTATTAACAACAGACCTATTAACAGACTTCATAAAAACAGCAGGAAACTAATTCAGTATTAAATATTTATTGGAAAGCGTTTACCATTAATGACATAAAAGCTTTAAGAGGAGAGCAATTATTGTCCAGCCTATTTTTTTAATAAGTTAATATCCAATAGTCTTTGATCAGCTAGCCCCATTACAAAATGGGGATTTTTGATTTGATTTTTAAACAACGTAGGCACTTAGCAAATTACGACTCCACAATCACTCTCAAACAGGACTATTCCTTTGTACATTGTTCTCGATTCGAAATGACTTTCTTTTGAAGTCGGCGCAAGTCTTTTGGTATAAACTAACGTAAATGTGTTGAACAAAGCATTTACTAAAAGATATAGTAATTGTTGCTGAAGTTGCTAAAAGGTTTTTCAAAAGTAATTTTTCTAATATTCCTGTCGGGTTTGCGAAACTATGTAGAGAAATTGATGTGAATGACGTGTCGGGAAAAAATCACGTCGGGTTTTACTTTTATTTTATTGGATTTATAGGTGGTATTATGTAGAATGTATTAATGTGCTTAAGAATATAACGGCGTTGTAAGGATTTTGTTTAAGGAACTCTGTAGTTAAGTAAAATAAAGTTTTTATTTGTGCTTCCATACATAACGAAATATTTATAACTTTTTAAAATTATTATTTATTATTAAATCACATATACAGAAACTAGACAGGAGTGAAACGTGAGCCCGCGGGTTTGATCCCCGCACCGAGAAAAATATTTGTCTGATCCACAAATATTTGATTCGGGTCTGGGTGTTGTGAAACCGAAAGTCTCTCGAAATTCCTGATACGACACAAGACTCGCATCTTACTGTAGGGTAAAGACTATGTGGGTGGCTGTTGGGTTTCATTTATTTATTTATATAATTGTCATATATTATGTTTGCAGTGACGATAATGGGAACCACATGAAAAGAGTTATAAATCGTGTCAAATAATTTTGTAACAACACACGTCTCGTACTTTGATCTCAAACGCCATTAGATATCACGTGCGAATCAGTGTGTGACGACTATTACACTTGCATGATTTAATAATTGACGCTCTCAAATCTTTGCCTTTTTTTATTTGATTGAATGACGAGTCGAGCAAGGCGCTCGCCTAAGCGCCAACCTTGCCCATAAACAGATGCAACACCACATAGAACTTTGAATTTCAAAGCACTGATCTGCGCTCGCCACCCCGAGACATAAGATGTTAAGTCTCAAATTGCCCACTAGTATTAGCTTCAATGCCCTTCAAACCCAAACACAACAGTGCTTACAGACTGTTGCTTGGCGGCAGAAATAGACAAAGGGGTGGTACCATCCCAGACGGTCTCTCGCATACGAGGGATCTACCACCTTGTAAAACCACCTTTCAAGGTATGGTTCCAAACTTGGCGGAAGGCCGTAACACTACCGCCAATATTAACTGCAGCCGGCCGCAGCACTGCTGGCACAGTCTGCGATTGTCTTAGTTCCATCCGCAGCATTATTGCAACTCTTTAAGTGGCTTGGAAGTAGTGTTTGTTTTAATTTGCAACACAAATTGAGACAAATGTTTGTGTGATCCACTAATATTTGTTTCGGGGTCTGGGTGTTGTGAGACCGAAAGTCTCTAGTAGTTACTGATACTCACGACACAAGTATCGTATCTTACTGTGGGGTCAGGACTATGTATGTGACTATTGGTTGTATTTATTTATTTGCTGTATAATTTCATTGAAATACATTCAAGAAATAATAGTGTCGCTGTGATCTACCGAGTTTGGAATCATACTTTGACGGTTTAATAATGATTGGACCTGAAACGTTATTTTTGTTTTATTAAATTAAAGGCAAAGTTGTTGACAATAATCTCCTTATTATGCTATTCATGCCGAAGATCCGAAAACTCGTGGCACTGTATATAATAATACTGTGCTCGTGGCTTCGTTACAGGTCCTGAGTCCAAGCAATACCTTGTGCACTATTGAAGATATTTGAACGATTGCCAATTGCTAAAAATGCAAAGTCCGCGAATCTTGCACGTTTACCTTTGAAAAACAACTGAAAATTAATTGGGTTTATGCCTAGATTGTGCATATACAGTATTTATACGTTTATCTTACAGATGACTATAACATAGATTTATTTAAAGCCCTATATGGTGATATTTACATCTATATATATTCTGTGGATTCTGCCGTAGGTCGTACATTCACGTAAACTTCTTATAAAATTGTCCTATAATGTATATTTCAATGTACTACTGTTTTGTTAATCCCTGATAAATAAAACAAAATAAGTATATTTTCGTCACCGTTGCGTACATTCACAATTTAATTTACGGCATATCGTTCACGTGTCTTGGCGAGTGATCATATCTCGTGATTGACACATCGGTCATAAAAGTGATAATCGATGAACAATTTCAATTTTATTTAAAGTATGGAAATATCTATATATATATATATGAAACCTACATACCCACTCACACCTGAAATCCCCAAAGAAGGCAAAGGTAATCAGTTGTTCGTTCCATGATGCAAAATAGAGTATGCAGGCCGCCAGAAAAAAGCAAAGTTAAGCCATGCATGCATCTGCATGCGTAATCGCTACACGTTAGGTTTCGATTTACTTATTGGCTATTATTAACAATAGGTACCTGATTTGTTTTCCTATAACCCCTTTTTTTTCTCGCGAGAAAATCCCATTTATAAATATCTTCTCAAAACTCGGGAGAGGAGAGACGTTTATACAGAACTTACCACCCTTCCATCCCAGTTGTCTTAACCCCAATGACCGCTTGATCGTCTCACTAAACAAAAGTCCTACGCTGTTATGCATACTAAAAATCCTGCAGTGGTTTTATTCGACGCATTTGTGACAATCCTGGGGTTACCGACTGTGCTGCTTTTTTTTGGGAAAGGGGAGGGGGATTTGGTTCTTCGGATATCTCACTCACCGTAAGAAATGCAGCATACTGTATGGTGTTATATGTTGTATAGACTCTTGTGGTATTACACTATTCAAAATATACTATTCAAAACTGCTACTATCTCACTGCTTGTATGAGCCATAGACAAGGGCGTAGAGAGACAAAGGTTGTCACACAATGCGATGGATGTTCTATTTATGGTTTACACACAGCCAAGAGTCTTGACACCGTCCACAATACGTGCAAGATGCCTACAGACCTTCATTGTTGTTTCAGACTTGTAAAATATTACGAGTATTTTTAAGAAAAAAGTTACTTTTGAGTGACAAGATGGCGTTAATTACATGTTAGTCTATTATTTTTAATTAGAAACGAAAAGATTTTGCTTGTCATCGATTGCCAGACTATGAGAATTTAGTTTTTTGTCCAATTAGCAAAAAAAAATTAAATCCATTATTCAGGCATAATATTACCGAATGGCGTTTTAAAAACAAGAAGTTAGAAGATTAAATTATAAATATTTTAGTTGTCTAGACAACTGAGTCGCTTTGATGTCTCTATGGTAGAAGATAGATTGAAGATAAAAAGATAGTGAAAAACTTGATGCCAACCATGTATAATTAACTTGTCTAAAGTAGATTTATATCTCATTTCACGCCCCACTATGAGTTACTTATTACAATGTTGATTAATGACTGTTGTGTAGTTACTGTTAGAACAAATAATAACTTAGTTGCTACAACATGTAATAACGGATCGAAATAGGAATCCCAAAGGATTTAAGTGGCATACGTAAATACTAGAAAAATAAATTAACTTGTACTAATGTAATTCCTTTAAAAAAAAACTGTACGCATTTTAAATACAAAACACATTATCTCTTTTGCTTACATATTAATAATAATAGGTACAAAAAAAAATTATGGGTGCGTGTACTTATGTACGCGCGTGAGAAGTTATACTTCTTTGGCATCATTAAATAACCAATAATAAGTATTTAACATTAATAATTTAATAATATTTAGTGTTAATTATATTAAATAAAAGTATTTAAATTTATATCAACATATCCACTCGACATGATAGAAGTACATTCTACTCTCTTCGCGTTTATGCGAGCCTGGTACTTGTTCCGAATAAGAAAAAAACCTAAAGAGTTTGTCTTTGTCCAAATCGTCATTTGTTTATTAATTACGGCTACTCGCCATGAAAAATGGACATTCTACTCTCTTCGCGTTTATGCGTACCTGGTACTTTTTTTACGGCACCATGTTCCAAATTATAAAATAAAAACCGCATCTATATATAATTATATATATATATTTATATTTATTTATTTATATTTATTTATTTATTTTTTTATTTCACTCTCATCATTTTTTCATAACGCGCCTAACTTCATACTGCTCTCACGCGCCTAACTTCATACTGTTAATTTTTTGTGTCACAGGTGCGCGCGCATCTTAAAATTTCACTCTCATCATTTTTTCATAACACGCCTAAAGAAGTATAACTTCAATAAAAACAATAAAAAAATGTACCGAGGTAATTCGTTTGTATCTAGACTGATGACGTGACAACTATCAAATATGTCACAAAATTTTACTACGGGCACTGAATTTGATTCGCACAATGTGAAGTTAATTCAAAATGGCGGATCATCCAATAATGACAGCTTCCGGTTCATTTAACGAACGCGACCGTGCGGAATTATTGCCATGATACACAAATAGCCGACGGTATATTAAATATTACTGCCTACCTACGCCATCATTGCGACTGCAATTTATAATGTTACTTGTGCAGGAAAATCTAATTTTTCTTAAAAATTGTATCATTAAACATGCGCGTAAAATATGGGGAGGTCCGGACCCCTGAACCCCTTCACTTATCCCTTATTACCCTTACCCTTATTACCTTCGCCTAAGCCGTTAAATGAAATTAATGAAAATGAAATAATTTCGCACCATATAACAGAACATGTGACCACTTTTACACTAGGCTCTATAAAGAGCTGTTCAAAGTTAGTTTTAAATGCAACAGAATTATTCTTCTAACAATGAAGTTACAACCGATTATAACACGTTGGTAATAAGACATTTTAAACGTCGATATAACAAAAGATAAAGGGTTCATAACTACTTAAGCATTTCTGAGCAATTCATGAATTTCCAAATCCTATAGTCCTCTTCTCATGTATAAATGTGCTTTTAATGAGAGAGTTACTCAAAGATGTCTATGTAGAGTCTACGTTGTCGGGTGGGCCGCGGTAGAGCCAACTATTATTAGGCTTACTTTGACACTGGTAAAACGTACGAAGAATATATTGGTTCCTTCTAAATCCTACATAAACTGATTTATTTTACTAATTATCAACTTAGCATGAAGTACGTTCAGAAACCAAAATAATAGTCAATAAACGTCAGCAGAAAATCCTCTTTAGCTCGTTAAATATACTAACTACTGGAAGTATGATGTGAGCTCATTACGAGGCTTAGTGAAGCCCTAAGCGTGCAGGGTCTCGGCCACGGCGAGGTCATTCCTCAGGCTACTAATGAATGTTTTATTAACACGTGACGTTATATTGTTAAAGTTATCGAAGTTATTTGGCAACGTTACAATATGCTTAAGAATGTATTAGTAAAAGTTCAGCATGTTAATGAAGGAAAGCAAAGTTTTGGTGATTGTGAATTTTAGAAAACTTCAATATAAAATTTGGGTTTTATTACACCTCGTAACTGTAACTGGAATGTGAAATTACTGTTCATAATAGTTTTGGTGGATAAAGTTTTAATTTTAAAATAATATTATGTTGTTAATAATTTTAGTTTATTCCGTAATAATGGTGATACTCGTGGTCGCACTACCTTGACCATCAAGTCAACTCCTGCTATAGACAGCTGATCTTCATAGGAAATTCCTACAATTTGTGTTTGAGTATTTGATTCGTAATAAAACAAAAACAGAGAAAGGGTTCAAATTGATAACACCCCACTTTTTGACGGAATTAAAAAAGAGTACCAACATGAGATAATGAAATAATGAGAAACTGTATTAGACGGGTGATTATCCGGTTGAAAATGGTAAAAATAGAAACAAATTTATAGTAGAATCAAACCCATTGTAAAAGGAAGAGAATACAACAAAATTGATAGGAAAAATAAATTAACGGCGATCTGAGGTCGGGAAGTGGGAAGGGGGGGGCTTTTAAGGGTAAAAAACGGTTTATCTCGATTTCCGGAAAAACGACAAATCCTATGGAAAAAAGTTAAATCGCAAAGTTGTAGGTAATAAAAAGATCTACAACTTTTGTATACACACTTTCTTCACATAACCTCAAAATATATGTGAAAAATTCAAATAACCAAGTTTTTTGTTTTTATTTTTATCTATTATAATAAATCATTTTTTTTCACGAAATTTGGTGAAAACTTACCTTTTTGTATCCCAAATACACTGTAATTTTTTTGATTTAAAATATTTATTTTTGCACCTTATTTTGACTTAATATCGAAAAAGCAGCCTAATTTTCAAACGAAAATTCTCACGTCAAAATATGAGCTTTTTTAAAAAAGTCTGTTGGTTTCTTGTTCATTGAATTCTCTACTTTCTGATGGTGTAAAAAAATATATACATTACTATGGTAAATGTGCTCAGAAAATGTAAAGTTATAAGTTAATATTTAATAAGACATATCTACAATATTTTGAGTAAGTTGTAGAATCTTCTTTAAATTATATGCGTAGATGCCTCTTTATTGTTATTTTAATATAACTTATATACCTGAGTGATCTACGGAAAATTTTAGCCCATCATAAAGAAGTGGGGAAGGGGCTAGGTGGGTCTGGGCCTTACTACCTGTTATTTAGTAGTTCGTTTCTTTGCATTTTCTGAGCACATTTACCATAGTAATGTATATATTTTACACCATCAGAAAGTAGAGAATTCAATGAACAAGAAACCAACAAACTTTTTTAAAAAAGCTCATATTTTGACGTGAGAATTTTCGTTTGAAAATTAGGCTGCTTTTTCGATATTAAGTCAAAATAAGGTGCAAAAATAAATATTTTAAATCAAAAAAATTACAGTGTATTTGGGATACAAAAAGGTAAGTTTTCACCAAATTTCGTGAAAAAAAATGATTTATTATAATAGATAAAAATAAAAACAAAAAACTTGGTTATTTGAATTTTTCACATATATTTTGAGGTTATGTGAAGAAAGTGTGTATACAAAAGTTGTAGATCTTTTTATTACCTACAACTTTGCGATTTAACTTTTTTCCATAGGACTTGTAGTTTTTCCGGAAATCGAGATAAACCGTTTTTTACCTTTAAATCCCCCCCCTTCCCACTTCCCGACCTCAGATCGCCGTTAATTTATTTTTCCTATCAATTTTGTTGTATTCTCTTCCTTTTACAATGGGTTTGATTCTACTATAATTTAATTATGTTTCAAATTGGAAAATCACCGGTCTATATCCAATATGCGACAGAAGTTAAAGTTTGCGTCGTCTGTTATTTGACAACTATCCCTTCCATCAGATTTGAATTGCTTCTAACTTATTCATTTTTTTACAGATTTATAAAATTCTTTCCGAAATATGGTTTGGATAACGTAACTTATTGATTGAAATAATAATAAAATCAAGTAAACTTCCTTATTGGGTATACATGTGATGCTGTGATAATTGGCTGACACAATTATTCGACGCTTGTTAATTCACCGGCCTTTAGGGTTAAATATGGATCATTAAAATCTATTTTTAATAATAAAAGTGGAGCGCGATGTGCGCCAGCCAGGCCACTTAAAACTGTCTACATTATTTATCCAGCTGCATTTGTGCCCAATAGGTTATTCTAATTATACTGCATTACACGTTACGAAACGTGGTAATGAAAATTGGATGAAGTATTTGGTGCATATTAAAATATAGTTCATTATAATTATTAACAAATATATACACTGTCAAATATATGCCAACTTGTATAAAGGAATTCAAATTGTAGGTCCCTCGTATGCGAAAGACCGTCTGGGTTGGTACCACTGCTTTGTTTATTTCTGCGCCAAGCTTAAGTGTGTAAGCACTGATGTGTTTCGGTTTTAAGGACATTGAAGCCAGTGAAATTACTGGGCATTATGAGACTTAACATCTTATGTATCAGGGTGACAAGCGCAGTTCAGCACCATATATGTATATTAAACATACATATGCAATTAAGATATTCCCAATATGTCCTACAAATGTAACATCTTCCGGAAAATAACAAAGAGCGTTAGTACAATGAGTATTAATTAAAACAGTTTCTGATACAGCAGTGATTAATATAATTTCAGTATTATCAGAGAAGCGAGTCTATCATTTATTATCGTCAGTTCCAAGGTTGTTACGTCATATTACAGTATCTGGATTCAGGGACGAATCCAGACGAAGAACCGAGACCGCCTAATCCCGGCTCCAGTCTATTTTTAGTTGTTCATTGTTTGTTTTATTTGTTACTTGAATAAATGGAAATTAGGTAAATTTATAAATATACGGATTATGATTTAAACTATTTTGAATCAATCTATTTTCAAAATTGAGTGTTTTAATAGAAATGATTTATTATTATTTATTTATTTATTTTAATTTTAATTAAATTTAATTTTTTTAATTAAATGCTTAGAACCTTATTTTATAACTAGCTTTTGCTCGCGGCTCCGCCCGCGCGACCTGCTTTTCCCGGGATAAAAAGTAGCCGATGTCTTATTCTGATGTATAAGCTATATTATTGTAAAGTTTCATTAAAATCCATTCAGTAGTTTTTACGCGAAAGAGTAACAATACATACAATACATACATCCATCCATCCATACTCACAAACTTTCGCGTTTATAATATTAGTAGGATATTAATTAAATAAACTTATGCCCGAATAATGACACGCTACTCCACGGCCGACTGTCTAACGATAACTTATTTTCGTACAATTTCGACAAATAACAGGGTCTTAACATGTCTAACAAAGTCTTAAAAATACCTGATTTACGTTTCAGGCGTTTCGGGCGTTAATTCTAAACGCCTTTTTCTTTGACAATCTGATCTAAGACGTTAACAAATTAATTCACTTGAATAAGATCTGTTTGCGTGCCCGGGGGAAGCTAGTGCGTATCATTTACAAAGGAAAACTTAGAAAGCCTACGCATTCGGCAATTTCATTCAAGGGCACGTCGTATCGTGATTATATCTTATTAATTATAAGTCAAGGCTTAAATTGAACGCGATAAACATTAAACGAAACGAAAATTAATACATATTTGTAACAGAAACTTGTAAAAATAATAATTAATAACAAAGATGGATTTATAGCGCTATTTATTAATTAATAATTATAACTGTATTTGCAAGATATACAGTTAAATATTAAGTACAATAAATGTATTTAAACGCAAGATTCAAGAAAAACAATATCCTAGAAACTTCATTACGTAAAAAACCATCATAGTAAACAACTTTTCACGCCAACGCACATTTCCATCACGCTGCTATGAATGGCCTATGAAAATAGTCCTTCAGTTAGATTGAACCAGAACACGTCAAGCACTTACGTAGAACCATGTTATTTTATGTGGCCAACGTAAGCACATAAAACTGTCCACGGTACTGCATCTTAAAATAGTTTAGGTGTAGTAATAACCTACATTTTTGTGTATTAATCGGACTATCGAAACAACACGTGTGCCTGATTACGAAAATTAAAAGGTATTTTTATTTTATGCATAATACAAATACACAAGAAACACATAGCTGCACATAGCTCGCAGAACCGATAACAGATGGGACAAAGGTTCTGGAATGGAGGCCACCTACTGGCAAGCGCAGCGTTGGACGTCCACCTACAAGGTGGACAGACGACCTGATAAAGATCGCAGGAAGTCGCTGGATGGAAGCCGCTTCCAACAGGTTGGTCTGGAAATCTTTGGGAGAGGCCTATGGTCAGCAGTGGACGTCTTGTGGCTGATGATGATGATGATGATGATAATACAAATACAATACTGCAGGAGTTGTGCAAATGCCTGAGTCAAAACTGACGGTCCCTAAAGCGCTGGCTTGACGTATAAGAGGGAGGAATGGTCTCACGTATGATGGTTAAAATCGGGTGAAGTGGAAGTATTTAAGCAGGAAGGCAGACCCTGTATTAAGCCAGCCAATAAGAATGAAATTGATAATACAAGTACTAGATAAGTGAGACATTGAACTTGACACTTGAAGGATTGACAGTTTTGTCTACAGCGTGAATAGGCCAGCTCAACTGGGTTGTTATCACTGTCTCACAGAAAATCGACGTAAAGTAGCAGCTTGCTATTACGTTTCGTACGATGAGTGAGATATCCGGAGGCCCAAATCCCCTCTTTCCTAATTCCTTAATTACACATATCCTATACAACCGACAACGCATCTTTTATTCCCCGGGTATTGTGGATGTTTAAGGGCGGTAAAGATCACATAACATCAGGTGAACCACTTGCTCGTTTGCCGGCCACTGCTATAAAAAAGTACTAAGAATATAAAAAAAATCTGACGGTAAATTTTATATGATCAATTTTCAGGTTTGATTAATATTTTCCTTAGTGTGGATAGATTACTGTCTAAAGCAAATCTATGACTAAAATTAAAGTTAAAACGTATGCGGTGTTTCACCTTGATTTAACATTTGTGTAAGTCACACACATAAACCACATTACGTAGTTTAAAATTAACAAGAAATCTAACCGTTAAAAACTCCCGACGTCCGTGTCAATTACATAAACGTGTACTTTATGCAGCCATGAATAACGTAAAATGAAAATCACATTCATATCGGTCCATTCGTTTGGGTGTTACGATGCCACAGACAGAAAAATGATCAAATTAATAGCACCCCTCTTTTGTAGAGAGTTAAATATATGAGCCTTTTAGGCAGCAGTATTTACATTATCAAGTAAGTTTCTAGTGAATCACCGGAACAGCTGACCGTAAAGCGATTTGTCGTATACATGACGTTTAGTCACGAGTAATGAGAGCGCCTCGGATGTTTCGTGTTTTGCGCATAACGTGACAATTTGTAAAGTCATGGCGTGCTAAGGAACAGTCTTTAAACGGTAACCATCTGAAATTAGCAGTTTTTTACCCGAAAGCCGTGACCTTACAGTTGTGAAGGTCGAAGCCGTGGCAGCCGGCGACATTGCCTTTACCATCGAAATCACTGCACAGTTGTTTTTGGTAAAGTTTAATTCTATGGCTTTTATTATGTCATTTTCCCAATAATTTATCCAATCGCACTGTTCATGTTTCCTTCAAAATAAACCCCTTCTAATATTCAGAGATTACCGTACTTGTGAGCTCGGGGCGTTCTAATGCACTTTTAAACGCCTTCAACGTTTTGGCTGGAAACTTGTCTCTTTTTCTTTGTATAGTTTTAGTAGGTTTATGTGCATATTTGTGATGAATCTTTTTCATAAATTGCTTGTATTAGCTGTATAGAAAGCGACACTAATGTCTAAATAAATTCAGCAAGGTTGCCTGTTTAAAAAATAAAATAAAATCTTTTTATTGCAGACTAGGAGACCAGATTTTTAGGAGCTATACAACCATAACTTAATAAAAACTACTGTAAAAGAGCAGATCTCTTTTTATGACCAGTATTAATATATATTTTTTTGTATTATTCAATGTATCAATCTTTAATTAATGGATTAATGAATGTATGAGACGATCGCAAAAGAAAGCTGAAGTTCGTAGTATGATAGATTTAGAATGTTATTTTAGTTACATATTTTAGATTCAAGAAATAAATAAATAAATACACCCAACAGTCACATACATAGTCCTGACCCCACAGTAAGATACTAGTCTTGTGTCGTGGGTATCAGGAACTACGAGAGACTTTCGGTCTCACAACACCCAGACCCCGAAACAATTAAATGTGGAATAAAAAGAAAATATAAAATATAATGCGCTATTTGTGCGGATACAAGCAATTAAGTTAAAATAGTCATTAAATAGAACAACAGTGTAATTACAACGGCGACTACACGTATTAATTACTTAATATGTAAACAAATATAATACAAACTAATCATCAAACACTTTATTATACGAAGCAACGACTTTTGGTGAAATTGATAAAAACAAAAAAGCATAGGAAATTATAAGAGATGCCGAAATTGAGAGATGTAACAAGAAACCGACAATGGTATATTATACAGTTCTATAATGGTCAAATATAAAAATCTTTTAAACGCGTTTCATAATATATCAAAGCAAATTCTACATCTTACAACTACAGCTACGTCTTATGACTACAGTAGATGTTGATGATGTATTTTGACAGTATTTAAAACTTAATAAGGTACGCCATTATGTAATGTTATTAAGTTTAAAAGAGCTCACCCCGACGCGACAACGCGATGCAATGTTTCAACATGATGGGATTGTATATTTTATTGGCAAATTTTTGACGTCAATAGATAACTGCTTAATTCCAGATTTATATCATAATGCAGTAAATTTAATTTGATATTAATTGTTAGATATTTTTTTGCGGTAAAAGACGGTTTGCGATTGTGCTACGGCTTTATTTTTGTGACTCTTTTACGATCACTATGAGTATGTTCGATCTGCGTTTTGATAGAAATCTTTTTAGGTCACATGCTTGTTTTGCGGGTCGACAATAATATTTTGACAGTTGATATCGAGGAGGTAGATGGTAAGGTCATAAATGTGGGATCGCTGTGCGGAAGTTACGTAAGTTCGAATTTCACTTGGACACATTTTAAACTTAAAGCGACGAACACAAACAAATCCAGAGCAGATATGTTTAGAAAAGTCACTTAGCTAATTTAATAATCCAATATTATAAATGTAGTTTATGCTAGTTTTATTGTTTTTTAATGTGAAGATACGCTATCCCAATTATTTCTGCATATCTCACTTAAACATATACTGAACATCGAATACTAATAGTAGCTTAATTATTGCATCATCCGCGTGCATGTAAATAATTCGTAAAAATATAATTAATTGTAAGACAATTTAAGGGAAACGTGTAATTGTATATCATTGCGTGATGAAACCGAGAAGTGAAATCTGACCTCTATAGTCTGGTAAAGCAGATGTGCATTGAGAACTAGAACGGATGTATTATAGCCGATGTTTTTTCAGTGATACAGAGTTTTAGGCAGTTTTGTTCATAGCATGCATAGGTCGCCTCGACGGGGTCGTTACCACTGTCTCATAGGAAGCCGACGTAAAATAGCGGCTTGCTGCTGCGTTTCGTATGGTTATTGAGATGTCTGGACGCACAGTACCCCTTTAATTTCCAATCCCATAATTATCTATTTCCTTTAAATCGGTAACGCGGCCATGATTCTTCTGGTATTGAGGGCGTACATGGACGGTAGAGATCACTTACCATCAGCTGACCCACATACTCGTTTGTCGACTTATGTTATAATAAAAAAAATAGTTTAATTTCCCGTCTAATGTTTAAAAATGTTAAACACGTTTAGTTTAACGAATTCTGATTGAAAGGTACTTAAACAAAATGTTGGTTGACAAAACGCCCAACTAATAGGTATAGTCCAGTATAAAATGGTACAGATATAAATTACTTAAATAATTTCCTAAGTTTTCATCACGATTTGAGAGTAATCATAAGCAAATAACATTTCTCTATAGATACTTTTGTTTAAATTTTGACTAAAGTATGCGATATTAATAAAACTTCTAGAATACTTTTTTTTTATGGCATAGGCCGGCAAACGAGCTAGTGGGTCACCTGATGGTAAGTAATCTCCACCGCCCATGTACGCCCACAACTAGAAGAATCATGGGCGCGTTGCCGACCTTAAAGGAAAGGGATAATTAGGGATTGGGAAGGGGGGGATTTGGGCTTGCGGATATCTCACTCACCGTACGAAACGCAGCAGCAAGCCGCTACTTTACGTCGGTTTTCTGTGAGACAGTGGTAACGATCCGGTCGAGCCAGCCCATTCATGCTGTAGACAAAACAGTCTACAGCGTGGCTCTACCACTCAATACTGCAGCAATAATTTCTTATTATACAATATTTAATCTTGCGATGGTGGCCTTTTCATGACTTACATAAGGTAGTGACTGCATTAAGTCATTAGTTAGTTAGTAAACGCGAAAGAATGAAGACACCTATCCGGAGCAAACCTTTCTAGAATAACCTTCGGGATATAAGCACTAAGTTCATTTAGTTTAAGAATATAAAAGTTATTTAAAAAACCGACACCCAATCAACGCAATGGCACAATGATGAGGTAATTAATTACATCAACAAAGCCTTTCAAAACAACAAACAACTCGTTTTCTGTGAAAACAAGATTAGTCATAAATAAACTTAATATTACAGACGCACACACGCTTGTAATCCCCGAAGGGATAGGCAGAGGTGTAAACAGTACACCCACATTCCGCCGAGCGTATCTCCGTCCCGTGATGTGATAGAAGGCGAGCCTATCGCCATACCGAGACCGAGTTCCAAACTCCGGGATGATACTGAGCATTTTGTGATAGAAAAACTCAATATCACTTACCTGACCCGGGATCGAACCCATAGGCTGCGGTTAGACGACGCGAAAAATTTTTCAGTCATAGCAAATGTATGTCTTATTAACTAGGACTTAACGTTGAAATTCTTTGTGAGTAACCAACCGCGCGGCGACCACGCGACCGGCGCGCAGCCGCCGCGCGGCCGCCGCGGCCGCGCTCGCGTTTACACGATCGCGCAGTCGCCGCGTGGTTGGAGCGTTGCCAAGAATTAAACATTATGGCTTAGTCAATAGAGTTTACATTAGTTTTTCGAGTGATTCGAGGGAGGCGCCCGCGCGGCCGCCGCGCTATCGCCGCGCGGCCGCAACGCGGTGGGATTCCTTGTCATATAAACGCGCCCATAGCAGTCGTACCGCGTGCGTAATACACCTACGCCACCGAGACAGTCCAAACTTTATATTATGACAATATTATAGGGGTAAGAGGGTCACCTGAAGTCTTAGTAACAGCTCATTTAATTTTATGAAGCAAACATAGCTGTAAAGCGCGAGGCCGTGGGTTCGATTCCCGCATCAAGACAAATGTTTGTATGCTCCATAAATATATCATTCGGGTCTGGGTTTATATTTTCCACAGAAGAGTTGACTTCAGGCAGGCAGCCGGTCATAAAAACTACAAGCCAAATCCTTCTGTGACCCCTCTGTGAGTGGGACAAGGACAGGTAGAAGAACAAGAGTTGATAGAGCAAACAATTGTTTATTTTTCCCATTCCCATATCCTTATATGGCATGTATCGATTGTTTATTTTAAAACAATTGTTTTCCTCAGAGACGAAAACACAAATATACACGCTTATGCCTTTTAGAGAGCTATAAAATAGCAGTGTGATTCGATAACAACGAAAAGTCTATGAAAGAGTGAAGTAACCAAACATTTATAGAGTATATTTCGATTCTTATTATCTGCACTAGTTATTCACGTAATAGTTATTGTCAAGTTTTGTCGTAAAGATGTTTTTACAACGTCGTTCATGCATTAAAGTACACAGAGCTGGCTGTCGGTTTTCAAAATTGGTTTTTGATACAATGTAACAATAGTTGCATTTATTTTGCAACTGAAAAACAGCTCTACAGACTAATCTGTAGCATAACGCTGAGTTGGTACCTTTTCTGCAACTCTGTACATAGCAGTGACCAACGCTCAGGATCTTTGTATTGTATTAATAGTTCTATAATATTAATGTGTGTTGCAGTGTAAAGATTTGCACGAATAAAGCTTTCTTTCTTTCATTTACAATCGGATCTGACTATGCTTCTGGTTACTTGTAGTGTTAGTTCAGTACAAGATCTTTTTTATTATGTCGCGTTTTGAATAACATTAGTTTTGAGACTCGTCATTAAACTATTATATGTTCGTAGAAATCCAAACGTCCAATTCGTTAGGACAGATAAATCTGTAGTCATGGTGACAATAATATCATTAAACATATAATAATAGTATTATTAATAACAATATCTTCTTTACTATACTTTACTTCTACTTTAAAATAAAATAAAATAAAATGAAATAAAAATTGAAATCATGTTACAATAAGTACTTACCTATTCACCTTATTTATATCAAAGCACTATATGCCAGTGGCAAAGGGACCGTTCACAAACAGCCAGAAAAACTCAATTACCCCCGATATTTACTTTAGATGGAAACAAATTAACTTACATTGGAACAACGCAGATTCAGAGGTTTGCGAATCAATCATCAACTGAATAAAGCTTGATTTATATATAGCACAGATATGCAATAGCCTGGATCTAGGCCAGTTGATTCACCATATAATCCGAGTACCAATCATCCTAATCAAACGTTATTGATCATCTAAAGTGCGCTTGTATGTCTGTCGAGATTATTTATTATGTATAGAGAGATGTTGATGCAATTTCAAATACTACTAGTTTTTGGATACATTTCTTAATATTACATAGGGATTTTCTATTTACTTGAATTAACTAAAACAATATTCAATCAGTATTCGTGGCGCTGTGGACGAATAGTCGGCTGTGAAATATTTTTGCATGATCCTCAAATATTGTTTTCAAGGCTTCGTGAGACCATAAGTCTCTCGTGGTTCCTGACGCCCACGATACAGTACTTATCGCATCTTTACTATGGGGTGACTATATGTGTAAGTATTCGATGTTTACTTGTTAAACTGTATCCTTCTTACAGAAGTTTAAGAATTTAGCTTATCGAAAAAAATACTAAGCCGTTGTGTACATTATCAATATGGCATTTTAATTATTTTCTGATAACCAAAAAACTATGAAAACTATTGTCTATGGATTAAGTGTATTTTTCATCTGTACCTGCCTTACGACCGAAAATCAGAATTATTACCATGCTTCCATTTCAACAAAGCGCCGACTGCATAAATGCATCTCGGATTTACGATTGAAAGAACAGTAATATCCGAATCATAAAACGATAAGTTATCACTACCATTGATATACCAATATTATTTAATGAACATTTATAACTGGGTCAAAGTATCGCAAGTAATAAAACATAAAAAGCGAGAAGCCACCTGCGATGTGGTTTGCATGGCGTATTTAATTTTATGCGGGCATTAACATCATTAGGAGTGTATGTAGTGTTTGCAATTTTTATTTACATTTTAATTTGTATTTACATATCCAATGGTTCTGCTTTGAACTAGTTCATGTAGTAGACAGACCCAGCGGGTGCCGCACCAGAGGCTTTCTCTAAGATTATTATTCTCTTGGGAATCTCTCGATTAAAAGTCTATGCAACATGAGACGCGTTGAACGACTAGAAACGAGCCAAGGCGATGATTAATAAGTGATTTAAGTAAGTATAATAAAGGTAAATTTATTATTAGTCTTCTAAAGTTTTATGAGAAATCTGAACAGGTACTTAAACTTGAGCAGATAAGGAGCTGAGGCAGGTCTCCTAGGGTGCTTGCACTTAATGGTTGGTTGAGGAGTGTACATCCTAGTATCCCTGTGCCTGCATCGGTCATACACTTGTCCTGTCGTAGGCCCATCGATTTTCTTCTTTCTACTTCGGAGTGTGAAGAAGCATTTATACAAGTCGGCATGGTTCGGGTGACCACTTATAAACTCATTGTTTGTCGTTGATGTTTTTTTGGACTGCACTGCTCTTACCATCGGGTGTAGTGCAGTCACTTTGCCGTGCTCGGGTAAAAAAAGTAGTTTTGTTGTTAGTCAATCACGAACACCATAAAAAGTAATATCCGCGAATGACAATTCCTTTAATTGCCGGTAAACGCAGTTTATTTCTCACAATATATAACATATTATACATCCTGACAGGTTTTAACCATTTATTAAATTAACAAAACAATAGCGACATTATTCAAATTATATGAATTGTATAATACAATGTTAGTCACTGACATTTATTATTCAAATTTGCAAAATGAATCCCAAAAGATCTTTAAGATACTGTATGAGAGAAAAAGAATATTACATGTATTTTTATAGCATGGGCCAGAAAACAAGCAGGGGGTCGCCTAATGTAAGTGATCTCCACTGCCCATGTACGCCCATAATACCTGAAGAATCATGGGCGCTTTGCCGTCTTTAAAGGAAAGGGATAATTAGATTAGGAGGGGGAGGGGCATCTCACTTATCGTACGAAACGCAGCAGATAGCCCGCTACCTTACGTCGTTTTCGGTGGGACAATGGTAATGACCCGGTCAGGTCGGCCCGTTCATGCTGTAGAAAAACCTCTCTACAGCGTGGCTTTACCACTTAACAAAAATAGTAAAATATTGTTGAAAATTTTAAAAAATACATCCAGTCAAACCACAGCATGTTGTAAATCAGTAGTCACCAAAATTTTTATATTGGGAAAAGAGAAGAAGATGAAATAGAACCGGTCAACAGTACACGCCTTACGTATAGACGTTCCCTAAGCTTTGATTAGTTAAATACTCTTTTGTTTAAAAAGTTAGTAAACATGGCCATATTAATTCGAAGATGAAAAAAATGTTATATATAATTTTCTATCACTAGCTCTACCGTTTCTCGATCACCTTTATGCAAAGGGATCTCGCATTTCTGATGGAGCTTCCAATATTGTTATTTCAGCAATAATAATTATTCACTTCAAGTGATAAAAGAGAAATAAAAAAAGTCTCAACAGTCTTGTCATTGTCTTCCCATGGGAAATTATTTCCAAATACATTTCGATTTTGCAATTACTAAAAAGGTAATTTCAAACACAAGATTCGTATCAATTATTAGGGCGTTTCAGTAAAGGCATTCATAATAACTGTCACTATAGTTAATGGGAATCATAAAGAAGGAATTTTAGGACCATTATCTATGACCAAAATAATTTGATGGCAAAAGCTTGTTAATGGTACAAGGGATAGCGTGTCATACGGCAGTCCGTGAGTTTCTCAAGCTTATTGTTGGCAATTTCATGTCCGCACATTTTTATATAACTGAACCATAATATGGCTGCTGTGGCGTTAAAGATCTCTAATACACCCTCCTTTATTGACAACCTCCGTGGCGCAGCGGGCGAATAGCCGACTGTGAAACGAGAGGCTGAGGTTCATTGTTGTCAGAGTAGCACTGTGTCACATAAAGACGTAAGCGTATGTTGCGATTCGTATGTTGAACGGGATTTCCGGAAGAGAAATTTTTTTTTTAACATATATTTTATATATTCTTTTTAATATTGCAAGTAATTATTAAGAACATCCGGAAAGTAATCTGAGCGGTTAATTTCATGAGAGCGCAGACGTTAATTAGCTCAATTTATCGTAAGTGGCCAGTGGGATAATGATCAACACACCGTTACTCACATATTAACACGGTCGAGAACTCGAGGCCTATATCGACAAGAGCAATGAACTTAGTCCGTTAAATAGTAACACCGGTTATTAGTTATAATCTATGGATAACCTCAAACGAGGCCGTTTCATGACCTAGAGCCGTTTATTGCTGTCTGCACATATTTTACACATATTTTACATTTGTACATTAGACTAAATACTTTTAAAAATGTGAGGCAGTCAGGTAAAATGGTAACAATAACTCCATTGACGTTTCAATCGTCATTTTTAAAGTTATTAGGGTTAGGTTTCCTATTTTGTTTTCGTACCCTCGTGCTCCATCTATCTCTACTTATAAAATAACATGTCCTGACTGACTGATTCATCATCGCCGAGCGTAAACTATCAAGGCTACAAGCATGAAATTCGGACTGTATATTCATTTTGTTATGTAGGCACCCACTAAGAAAGGATTTTAGAAAATTCCACCCCTAAGGGGTCAAAATAGGGGATGATAATATGTATGAAAGTCCGTCATTTGGAAAGTTACATAAACAAAAATTTTTTTCGGTTACTGACGTAAAACAAATAAATACGTGTTTCAGGAATTTAGGAAATTTTAGTTAATAAGAGATGAAAAGGGGGATGAAAGTTAATGCGAAAGTGAGTTTGTTTGTTATGTTTTCACGCCTAAATCACTAAACCGATTTTGATGAATTTATCTACAGGGATAGATGGGACCCTGGAGACGGTTGCAGGCTACTTTTATCCCGGAAAATGCTGTTCACGCGGGCGAAGCCGCGAGCAAAAGCTAGTCAACAGATACTAGCCAAAGTATGGGAGAGGGTAATTCGAATAGAAACATAAACATCAAAGTTAGTTGGGTTTATGCAACAATCATAAAAAAACAACAAAGAGACTAATTGAGATTTATTAAGTCGGTTAAAAGCAAAGTGCTTCAGTAAGAAGGATATAAAAGGCAAATGTATATTTAGAACATATTTCACATCCTTGCTGCTGGTAATGTAATTAAAATACTCTGACCTTTATAATTGTTAATTAAAAAACAAACAAACTTAATAAAATAATATTGTACATTTGCTAATTTGGTTTGAGGGTTTTATTATCAACTTAATGTTTGTAACTGTTAATTTTCATTGTGGTAAAATTATATGTAAAATAACATACGTGTACTTACTAAAATGTATCTGAAATTCCGCTATGCGTAACAAATATTGTGTGAACAAACGAGATTTTTTTATGTGTTAATAGATTACGGCCTGAAGATCTTTAACAACATAACCAACCAATAGCCAGGTACCAACATAATATTTCGAGTCTCAAATTACTGTCTAGTTTATGGCAACAAAAAGTTAATTGGAAATCAGGTTCGGGCAAATAAAAAGCTGGGGCATTGAACTATTGCTGTTTAAAAATTATTTTAGAGCTCTACAATGCAAATTGGAGAGGGAAAAATATTTTTACATCGAAATCTAAAAGGATTTTCTTTTGATCGAAATGGTATATCATTTACAACCCATAAACAGGGTATAATAATTGAATGCGTAATTGTACTAAACTAGTTTTAAGTTTCAGAAAAAGAAACGAAATTGCCTCATGATAAAACTGTAGAGCACGATATCAAAGTTCTCGAAAAGTTGCCAAAATTGAAGCGTGAAATTACAAATTATATTAGTTTATTTTATGAAATATGCTATAATATTTGGGAATATAGCGTTTGTTATAAGAATAACAGTGTTCATATAATGGAGATTACGGCGTAAGTAAGTACATCCATTTATTTTTTTTGTAAATAAGAGTATCTGTCTTCAGACGGGTTTTATGGATTCACTCGACAGGTGGTCTAGCCCACCTAGTGTTTAAAAGCTCAACCTAGAGCCTAGAATAAACCTAAAACATGCTAAGAAATCTTTATCAGATACGATATTTGAGTCAGAGATTAGACTTTTTATAAATAACAAGGTCTTTGCGGGTACATAAATTAACACTGGTAAAATTGTTGAAGGCAGTATCTTTTTACTAACCATAAAAACAACGACGTAAAACATTTTTTTGATTTAATACATAAACTATTCACTCTTTTATTTACATAATACCAACATGTGTTATAAATCACTTTTACGTTGTTGAGTTCACGTTATTTCAAATATTAAAGATTGGTTTTGTTTGTGGGACTGAATTTCCTAAAATACGGGAGCAGGTGTCCAAATAAATTGGATATCAATTCGATATGATAGGGTTGCCGAACTTACCGGACTTGTCATTCAATGGGTGTAAATATTTTCACTACTATATTTATATAGGTCCTACTGTATTAATATTAATGAAGAAATTGTATTCTTTTGTAAAGTTTACATAAAATAAATAAATTCGAGTTCATGGCGATTTCTGTATCACATCTCTATTTATGTTTAACATATTTTATTCAGTCACTGTTGAAGTGCAAATGGTTTTGACTACTTATGTTTCCGGATAACCGTAAAACCCAAGAGTCAGAATGTTGATGGCCGCGGCAGGTGCTTTCCGGGGACATTACGCATTTACTTGCACACAGATGTGTGACCCTTTCTTGTCAAATGGAACATGGAACGATATAACATATTTTGTTCATTTATGTCCTTGAATCTGAATTGATTTCTGTAATCTATATGTCGTTACAGTATGCATTTTGGCTAAGGCCTCCTCTAGCTGTTTCCATTGTGATTTATCACGAGCCACTCGCCTCCAGTTTGGTCTTGCTGTAAGTTTGAGCTCATCTTTTTGTCTCCTTAGAAGTTTATCCTTGCTTCTTTTGCTGTTTTGGGGATACCCTCTGGGAATCTCTTTTTTTTACGCCGTTTTTCTTCTTTCTCTCTCGTCATGTGTTTAATTCTTACATTTAAAAAGA
Organism: Amorpha juglandis; assembly: GCA_949126905.1. Taxonomy (NCBI): domain Eukaryota; kingdom Metazoa; phylum Arthropoda; class Insecta; order Lepidoptera; family Sphingidae; genus Amorpha; species Amorpha juglandis. The sequence continues at coordinate 4,476,535 of OX421372.1, read as the reverse complement.
AGTAAATATAATTTCGAAATGATTCTGTCATTGGCTTTCAGTATTTAATATTTCCTTAGGTTTCTTATGGTCGTAAAAAATCAGTAAATTTTAAATATCGTTACCTACATCATGTCAGCCGTCAGACTATGGTTTATTTAATCATTTAATATGAAAAAAGAGAACATTGTTCTAGTTATGATTAAATGTTCCAATGGGTGATGAATTGATGATTAATTTGATAGTGTATGAGAAATCAAATAGTCATGAATATGAAAAATATGCTACTATATAAAATACTGTTTACAAGGAAATTGTATTTTTTATTGAGTAATGTTCGCTGCGGCCTAGAAATCTCAATTTACACTATAATGCGTTTATAGAGTTGAAAGAGGTATCCACTACATCTTTAGCAACAGTAGGAACATATATAGCTATGAAAGGTTCTATCTACACATTGGATATGGCGTTTTGATTGCGATCTTCTCACGAGCAGGTTTGGTGTATTTGCAGCGCCTATACGCACATAGTATTACTTTTAACAGTTATATAACAAGCGGTATTGGTACTTTCTATTTAACCATATAACAAGACGCTAAAAGATTTGTATCCATTACAGTTTTAGTATACTACGTAGTTCGACAGGATGACTCTACCTAATCGAATGGAGTGCGGTCTTATATATATGACAGAAGTACAAGAGCAGAGTAGACGGTATTAGATGTCTTAAGTCTTAATACATACAAATGACAAATGGCTTATCACCAAATGCATTTTATTGGCTTACTTATCGTTTGTATGCTTGTTATCCAGCCGTGCTTTTCGGAATGGTAGAGCCATGCTGTAGACAGTTTTGTTTACAGCATGAATGGGTGGACGCGACCGAGTCGAACCCAAATCCTCCTTCCCAATCCCTTTCCTTTAAGTTCGGCAACAAATCCATAGGTGTTCTGGTATTGTGGGCTTACTTGGACGGTGGCGATCACTTATCATTAGATGACCCACTTGCTCGTACGCCGGGCTTATGCTATAAAAATATAAAAAAATACGGCCTAGCGACTTTGACGAGACTTGAAGTCTACTCCTTCGTGACGTGACCCCTGTTATCTCTGAACATCTTTGTTACGCTACAGCTGTATCGAGTGCGGTCGAGTGATTAAGCAATGTCTGATACGGTCACTTTTGGCACAGATGTCTGTCAGTGACTTATGCTTTGAGTCGTTTGTTCCGGTTTTTACTAACAAGTATACCTACTTCAATGTAGGTCATTTATGGAGAGAGTTTATAAATCATACATAAATAAGTCACGCCTATATCCCCGAATGTGTAGGCAGAGGTGTAATTAGTGTACCCAAGTTTCGACGAGGTTAGTTTCGTCTTATGATGTGATCGGGTATGAGCCTTTCGCCATGCCGTGCAACAATTCCTTCTTTTCTTCCACTTGCCCTTATCCCACTCGCAGTGGGGCAACATGATTTTTAACACATGTTATAGGTTGATTTAGCTTGTAGTTTTTACGACCGGCCGACGTCAATCTGAAACAAATATTTGTGAATCACACAAACATTTGTCTCGGTACGGGAATCGAACACGCGACTCCATAAGCTCCATGAGTTCATAACACGTGTAACAAAACGTAAAGTATCAACGAGGTCGTAGTGAAAGTAAAATATTTTGCTTAAATAAACTAATAGCAGTACTCGGAAATGTTTTTTATCGAAGTTCGAAGTGAAACTCGGATTAGGTCAATCGTAAAGTTGGATATTTTATAGATGTATAAAATCATGAATCGCCGCCTAAATATTTAATGAGTCTTGTACTGTGACACAGTGTTATTACAGTGTTCCGATTAGAATATAAAGCTGGTATAGATATGTTACTTTATATACTTAAATTCTTATAGTAGTGTAATTTATTCACGGTCGCGTATAAACATAGAAAATTCAACTATCTTATGGTCAATGTCAATATACTAAGTCCAAAACAACATTATTATTGGTATTTATAATCTTTTTAATTTTGTTTTTTATATGATATCATACATGATTTATAATACAATGTGGATTATGTAAGCAGATGTCGTTCGAATAAACGAGTTCTGTTATGTCACGTGTAAAATCAAGCGGCCGAATATCTATACTAATAATAAAGCTGTAGAGTTTGATTGTTTGTTTGTTTGTTTGAACGCGCTAATCTCAGGAATTACTGGTTCGAATTAAAAACTTCTTTTTGTGTTGGATAGTCCATTTATCGAGGAAGGCTTTAGGATATATAACATTACGCTGCGACCATTAGAAGCGAAGCATCAGTAAAAAATGTTGCAAAAACGGGGAAAATTATTCATATTTGAAGGCTTCCGTTGCTAAGCTACCAAAATAATATTATTTGAAGGCTTCCGTTGTCAAATCAAAATCAAATCTATACTAATATTATAAAGCTGTAGAGTTTGATTGTTTGTTTGTTTATTTGATCACGTGGGCGGAGCCGCGAGCAAAAGCTAGTAAGTCATAAAATGTAAATTAAAGTCTTTATACTGTTCCCCACTTTTTTTCTATTAAGTTCAAAAAAATAAAATTCGCAAAATCAATTAAGAGTAAATTTATTTTAGCTTTACGGCTTAGTAACAAGCAAACACGATGTAAGACTGATAAGAACCGAGCATTATATCTGTAAGGAGTGCTTACAGATAAGTGATCAAATAGGTATATGGGGGGTTCTGTTTATTCTTTTTAACAGACAAAATAAAAAATGGAGAAAGTACTCAATTCAACGCATATATATTAGTTTTTTTTGTAGGTTATAACTATGCATAACTTTCCTCAAAGTGATCCTATTTTGATGATTCTTTCACTGAAAATATAAGTCTAACAAAAAATAAAAAACCGTTTAAAATAACAAATTTAACTTAAGCCGGTACTTTCTACTAATTATTGACCATTAAAATTGCAATAACACCGAATTAGAGTTGGTTATTTATATTTTATGCTTTTTAGTTCTTAAAATGCCTGACGCAATGCTAGAGAAATGTTCGATACCGTTAGCAAACTCGTATTATCTGTTTTACTAATTAAAAAGCGAGTACTTTCGATGGCAATTAGCACTTATTGAGGTGAAATAACCGACTGATACGATTATTCGCACCTTTTGTTTCGATTTTTCATTGTTCTGTATAATGTGTCATAAATTAGTCATAAGCAAACAAATATGTTTTTTTAGAACACTCCATTCTAGGAAATCTATAATTGATCATAGCTAGCTGGCCTGGTTAAAAAATTTAATCTCAGAAATAAGCAATATAACTGTAATTACAGGCACTATGTTTAAATTTTGAAGGTCATTTTTTATCCTAGCACGACAAAGTGACTGCACCTGATGGAAGTGCAGTGTTTCTGGGGTCTCATTATTTGTGATCCAATATTTATTGTTAATTCTTAAATGCCAGAGCAGAGATCAAATGTATCTTACATTAAAATTGCTAATTGCAGAGAGACAAAACTGTTGTAAATGCAGATTACTTAATAATTGCGTATTAACTTGAAACTTTCCAACATGATCTCTTAAATGAAATGCAATTTTTTTCAACCTAATATAATCTAGTATACTCGTATTATAAGCGATCGTAGTGTAGAAGAAAATTATAAATCTAAACATGTTTTACCAATGATTATGATATCAGGACTCAGGTGATAAAGAACGGTAATAATAATTAATAGTAATTGTTTTTCTATTAGGTTTTTTTTATTTTATTACTATTAATTTTCGTACGAACTGCAATATGTTAAGGATACAACGTGTCAAAACATGTGACCGACAATTTTTACAGACTTAACAAATGATTGGAATAAAAGCAATTCTAAAACCTCAGCAATAAAATGACACATACACTTCAACCGTATCGGTCGTGTCGATAAACTCGTATTTTTGGATACATATAAATATTTTAGAAGGCATCCTTTAGTAAAAGATAGTGATCTGGGGGTCGAATCCCTTTCATTGGCAATAATTCTTTCATTCTCGCATCTCTGAATTAATTTATATATCGGGCCTGTTAGCATTGGGATTGTTTTTTTTTTGAGATATTCTTGCACCATCAGTGATTTCTGTTTATCGCGCATCCAAAATTGCCATGGAGATTTCAGATGTCTTATTGTGTTGTTTATTATAGTCCAACTCATAACGTATTGTATGTATGAGGATTTGAGCAAGTAATATTTAATAGTTTGTACACAGAACTTAATAATTTCAAACTAGAATATTACGAGTAGGTAGTAAATAATATAATAAACTAGTACATAATAAGGACAATCATATTTTTTTCGGTGTTTTACGAATTTGGAATTAAGCAGTAATGGAAAAACAATACTTTACACTGAGTTCAGTAAAAAAAACTGAAATGAACTAAACTTCTACAGAACAAATGCAGTTTCTTAAGGTAGACAAGCGTGGGCGATGGGCGCGTCATAGGCGTTAGTGACGACGCGTCTGTGCGTTAGTACTATGCACTGTGGGAGACCATCCGATGTTACAGTTACTAACGCACGGTGTTACTTGTTGTCTAGCTATGACAAATGAGAGCGTCGGTGACGAAAGCGGCGCTTGACGCGCCCGTCGGAAGTCGGCCTTTATGGTCCAAACCATTGGATGGCATGCATTTCCATGCATCATTGAACTTTCTAAATAGTATGGCCGAGATGGAAATAGGTGAGATTAGCAGACCGGTTGACAATCCGGAGAAATTTTCTATTTCAATTGATTTGGTTTCAGTTAAAATAGAGTAGTTATTAAAGGTTGTCTGGAGGTAACTGTCGGTTGCGATAAGGCCGCCTAATGTATCACCCTTACTATATGACCTTGGTTTTAAGGTACTTTATTTGGTGTGCAATAAAGAATATTCTATTTATATCTATGTATCTATCTAGTCGAAAAGTAATTACGCCAGTTATGGACACGGCCAGTTTCTCTTATGGAGAGTTTACTGTCTGCAGTCGTGAATTGTGAATTAATTAAGTATGCGTTTATTTCTGTTCATAGAAAGCATATTAGTCAATGAAAATATATAAAAACAAATTTAAAGAATAATTAGTAACTTTAATTTTGCTACATTAATATCAGTTAATCTATAGTTTCGCAGAAAACAGATACATCAAAATCCAATTCAATATCATTGACAGAGCCAGTACGGATTTATTAGTTCACGCGATTAATTTAATATTATTATTAAAAAGTTTTGGATTAAAAGGTTAAAATGAGCATACGATGTTTAATTAGGTATTTTATTTAACTAAGTGTAGGCTTTCATAAAAGTAATATAATATGCCAATGTCTAATTAAAAACCATTTTGCTCTTTAATCCACGGTTTTCTATTTTTTTGCTTTAAAAAACTCGCACAAAAGTTAACAATAGAATACATTGGCTCAATTTAACAAATGACCCTTTCATTTACATGTATTATGAACCTTTATTACATCCAATAAAAGGAATAACGAGCCGCTCGTAATATTTACATTATTTTGAAACACGTCACAAATGTGGTTTTCCGAGCAAACACAATAAGAGCGGTTACGCACTACATCCGATTCGAATCCGATCCGACCACGTGAAAATATGGATCTAGAAAACTCGGACCGAATTCGAATATCCCTTACGCACTAGTCCGATCTCTGATACCAATCCAAGCCACCATTCGGCATAAGTCATTTTACTCGGAGCCACAGCAAAGTGTTCACGTCGTTGATCATGAGTCCTTTCAATCGACGTCAACTTCTGGCAATACTACTATACGTACGAAGACGCAGAAGAAGTAAAGAACCCACCCCGCCGCATACACCCCCCGCCCCGCTGCCTCTCTGCTCGTATGCAGTTCGGATTCAAGTCGGACGCAGTGCGCGAGCGTCCATAAAAATAATACTATGGCTACTTCGGTCCGTCAAAATTATCTCCGAGATGGAGATTCTAGAAAAATCGGATGACGGAAATCGGATCTAGTGCGTAAATTACCATAGAAATAGTTCTACGCCTACGCCGGACCCTATTTTCACGGGTTCGGATCGGATGTAGTGCGTAACCGCTGTAAGTCCTAATTTGGACCTGCTCGCATTTTCGCATTTGTTTTTTCCGCAGAATGGCGTATTTCGTAACAAATTCAAGAGTCGGAAACAATACAAGAGATCTGGCGGCCATTTTAATGACTCTACAAAGGAAAGCTGTAGACACAATGGATATCCCTTCCGCAGTGCTGCGGTGCACGTTTGTACAATTGTGTAACGGTTGGGGAATATATTTTTTAGGTCGTTCACAATGGTGCGAAATGGCACTCGGCTTCAATAAAAAGTGTTATATTTGATTTTTTTTCGTTTAAATTTTGATAACATTAATCCTACTAATATTATGAATGTGAAAGTTTGTTTGTTTGGATGTACGTCCGTCAATCACGCTGAAACTACTGAACGGATTTTGATGAAATTTGGTATACATACAGGGTATGAGCTGACTTGGGTGATAGGCTACTTTTTATCCCGGAAAAAGCAGATCACGCGGGAGGAGCCGCGAGCAAAAGCTAGTATTACATAATTATATATGTAATCTATAAATAGTTTAAACGTACTTTATTATATTCTATAAGAGTTATATTTTCCTCGTATCGATTTATCTTACTCTAATAATGGTTCGGCGTGATTTGTGTTTTACTTTGCGAAACCGCCAGACCTTCTGAGAATTATTGATAGATTCTACCTAGATTTTCTTATTCAAAAAAAAGCTAACATATTGAGTGGTATCTCGTATGCGAGGTAGATACCCACCGCTTATCCTAGTGTGTAAGCATTGCTGTGTTCTAATATGAAAGACATTGAAGCCAGTAATATTACAGGCCATTACAAAACTTAACATATTATGTATCGGAATGATGGACGCAGTGCATTGCCATGGGGTATTTTCTAATTCGTAGTTCTAAGTGTTGTTGCTATTGACTTGCACATAGCGTCATTATTTGTCAAAAAAATATACACAAAATCAGAGTATAGAGCGAGATTTAATAATGCACGAGACGTGGTATATTGAAAACGCAAACTTATCTCGAGGCGTGTGTACATTCTGTGTCAACTCATTTCCTCGGAAAGTTTACATTGGGCTATCAAGTAAACACGTTTCCTTGTCCACACAGAGCTGTACTGTCACCCCACGGAATTAACCTGCACGTGACTTAGCTCTATTACATTATGGAAAAGATGAATTTTACTCATATGATTTGTGTTTGTTACATACTTAATAAATAAATACACCCGACAGTCACATACATAGTCCTAACCCCACAGTAAGATACAAGTCATGTGTCGTGGGTATCAGGAACTACGAGAGACTTTCGGTCTCACAACACCCAGACCCCGAGACAAATATTTGTGGATCACACAAACATTTGTCTCGTTGCGGGGATCGAACCCGCGGTCTTTCGCTTCACAGCCACTCGCCCGATGCGCCACGAAGGCTGTCAATTAAAATTAATAAGGGTATTTAATAAGGGTAGGCAGAGATGCAAATAGTGCATTTTCGGTTCGTCGAGATTATTTCCGTTCCATGATAGGTGGCGTGTTTATCGTTATATAGGATACAGTTTTTTATCCCGAGCTATAAATCATGTCTGATTAGGGTCAAAAACACAAACACAATTTTTTATAGCCCGACCATGGTCTGGGCCTTAATACCAAAGACCACACTAGTTTCAAGTATACTATTACTAGTGTTATGTTTTATGTAACATGGCCATGCTAGATATTACGTCGGCCAAATACTGTAGTAACTTTTTGATACAACGTAACTACTGTTTCTGCTAAAAGGCTATTTGCTAGTATTTTTTTTTATTATTTAACCAATAAATTACGTAAACCGAAATCTGTTATAGAAAAAGATATATAAAATAAGTCAATAATAAATAAGTTAGTGGCCGTTTAAATCTGCTGGAAAGGGTTCTTGTTAAATGACGGAAAATGTATAATGTGTAAAATGTAAGCATATATGTATATTTGATGTTTTAATTGGAGACTAAATTTTGAAGCCGCTCAGAAAAGATGTACGGGCTTGTAAGTTTCGAAAGAATAAATTTGCAATTTAGTGTAGGTAATAAAACGTATAATTATCAAATATCTAAGTGATTTAAAACAGTTACTCCTCTGTTTTTGCGTACTGTGTAATAGAATTATGATCTTGATAATAAACATTCTTCTAGATTCTGTCAACCAACCATTAGATAAAGAGCGAGTAAATATCGGCGTATCTTCCGCAAACTAACATCTATATTGGCCAAATTCAAACATAGACATAGAAAGATAAAGAATAAAACTGATATTAGTTCATATACCAACGCAGATTAAATTGAGATTTTAAAACTGTATTAAAAAGTTATTATGGTAATTAAGATATAGAAATGATCGACATAAGTTTTACTCAATACTGCAAGTAACTATTGCAATTACAATAAAAAATAACGGTGTTGAATACTTTTGTAATATGTCAATGATATAATTGTTAACGTTTCCAATAAAATGTGTATTATTTTTATATAAATACTAAAGTGTGTTTTCAACATTCCGCAAATTGTTATTGTAAATGCGAAGTAAATATTTATTGGATGCAGAATTGAAAATACACAAATGGAGTCTGTCACATTAATCATTTGCGTCATGATAATATTATAATTAGCAACTACAATTAAGAAGAGTGTCAATTAACATGAAATGTATTCAAGATTATCGATTCAACGTGTGTTCAGCGACACTTGATGAATAAGGGAATGGTCACACGATCGGAATAATAAACAGCAAAATATATTAACCAAAATGAAATGTTTTATGCTCAAGAGTAATATCCAAAGTAATCTTAAATCCGTTCTGCCACAACAAACTAACAGCGAGGAATATTAAAGAGTTAGAAACAAATTCATAAGAGCCACCAAGAATACAGATCATGATATTCGCAGTTCGTTGCATAATTTATGAGGTAAAAGAAATTCAAAAGCTCCGGAGCTGGAAACAAGAGGATTGTATTTATGTAACTGTTTATAGATCCAGTCCATAATAACATCACGCCAAAAGCAAAAGCTACAGTTGCTACTGTCGAACATAACGTCTGCGAAACAAATGGTATCTTCTCTATGAGAATATCTACAGGCTCTCTAATCTACATATGAGTGCGGATCGGCTGGGGATCTCACCAAACCGGTTGGCCCTTCATGCCGGCGGTCCGTTCGAGCGACAGCAGCGCACGCAAGTGCATCGCTCCTGTTCAGCTAACGCGCACCAACAAACGCATACCATTTGTTGCTGCAGCTAATTTCACCGGTCATCTTCATTAAACACCACAGCACATGTTCCAAACAGATATAATTCACAAATTGTTCGTTTGTACACGGAGTCCGCAAGCGCGTCTCACCCGCGCCGTTGCCCGCGAGCGACTAACCAAATAGGAGCGGAGTACACGGGCGGGCACAACCGTCTCACTACAGAAAAATAAACGGGATTGTGCGCACTACCAATACGGCGTATATGAACACGGAGCGGTGGAATATGGACTTTGAAATGAAGTGTTAAAGTTCGTGATGAGTTGAGGCAGACTGTTGTTTATGTCGATAGGACATGTGCGCGTTTTAGCGAGCGTATCCAAAGCCCGCTAGTTGCAGTGGAAAGAAAGTAGGTGCATTTCGCCGCGTTAGATGCTGCAAACTATGAACCAAAATGCGGCCAGAGTCGCCGAGTTTCATGATTTAATGATGTGTTACATGGTGTATGTCGGTCATCGGACTTTTATTGATTCGGGACTTATACTAGACGTAAGCGAATTTCTCGAGGGCCTTTTTACAACTTTTTTACGAGTCTAGAGTCTTAGAGTAAGTATGAAGCAGAATTAAAGATCTGTGTTTTTTGGTGTAAAAGTCATTTGTCTTGACAAGCGTTAAATTTCAGGGATCTACTAATAGATGTGTTCTATAACATGGAAACAGGCTGGGGAATTTTTCATCAGATATAACGGATTGCTGCAGATATCATCATTGTTTTTCTGTGGTAAACGTAGTTCATCAAGAATGTATTCATTCTAGCATCATAAATACTATAAAGTAGGTAATTGAAGGCCATTAAAGGGCAAATATCTATTGTAAATAAATGTTATTCAATGTATTATATGTATTTTGTATATAATGTACACTAACGTGTGTTAATTACGCTCGCACATACAAAGCGAAAATTGGGTATATAAGCCACTTGATGGCAAAACTCCGATGACCTAAAATAGTTTAATAAAACTAAAAACACGCTGTTATAGAAAATCTAACTAAAAAAATAGAAAATGAATTTGAAGAAAACAATGTATTTTATTGTAAAAAGAAGCGTGGCGTGCATGGTGTCAATCGTTATATTTATTGTATTGAGAGATATGAGTAGAGTAGAAGGATTATCATTTAGATAGTAGCTTCAAAAGCACCCACGCTTTTTTTTACAATAAAATACATTGTTTTCTTCAAATTCATTTTCTATAAAAGCGTGTTTTTAGTTTTATTAAACTATTATTTATTTTAAATTTTTTAGTTAAAATAAAAATATATTGTAGCAGAGAGTATAATTTTAATTTTAAACCCGAATATCAAATAAGCGCCATCAATTGACGAACTTAGATACTACGATATTCCCTATAATTAACGAAGATCCAGAGAGTACAATTTTAATTACTAACCCGAATATCAATAACTAATTAAATTAAATTAATTATTTTTTTTTTTCAAATTAGTGTATTGTCATCGGTCCTCGGTAAATCTACAAAGTTTGAACGAAATATGGCCGTTTAAAGTGGGTCAAAATCGCGCCCAAAGGAGTCGGTTACAAACATACAAACCAACAAACATACAGGTGAAGTTAATAAAAAGCGTGTAATAATAATAAGGTATCAATCGTCTTGTCCGATATTCGGCTAAGATAATATTTATTGTGTATACAAAACAAATCGCGACAACTTCGTAATTCATTTATGTAATAAAACCCTGACAGCGCAATATTATTAAACCTTTTATGTAACTGGCTTTCTTTATTTTTTCGATAAATTTTAAAATTAAAATATGAACATCGAGATAACGATCCGCCGTTAAAACGCAAGAATGAGGTTACTTCTGACATAGAAGGTTTATAATACGTAATTGTATTGAAAAAAAATATTGAATAACCTAAAATATTACATATTGAAAAATGACAAAATAAAAGGCCGACACATCACACATAGGACTAAGCTACTTGGTTTATCACTGGCGGTCTTATTCCTGAAAGCGATCTGTTAGACATTTGTAGACACAGAAGTTGAAGAAAAACATACAATTAAGTATATATTTGAGTTAATTACGTACATTGTTAGTCTTCGGGTTATGAGGGACAAACCCGTTATATTACATCTCAACAGAATAAATATCTCAACTAGATGAGAAAAGTTCAAAATATAAGTACATATAATTGAAGAATTACATCACAAAGTATAGATACATTCTTGAATATACAAATATATATTATGATCGCAAGGAGCGTCTGGGAATTAATAATTAGTTTCAATATTTGAAAACATCCCTATTTTAGTTTATCTAAAACTCCTTATTGACTAGGTTTCTTTTTTTAAATCCATTCCAACAGTTACACATAACCTTCACTTCACACAAAGATACAAATCTAGTGTCGTGGCTATCAGGAATAGCAAGACATTAGCAAACGAAAGTATCAGAACTAGTAACTTTGTTATCGAAAACATAGAGGATTAGGACCAATACTACGTTGCTACTGAATGTATCCATTATATTGATCCTTTGGTGTCAAACATCACTATCGCTTGGTAGGATTCATTTATTCTATTCATAAGGTCACGTCGATATCTCCGAAAGAATACGTAGGGATGAGACAATTGGACCCATATTTTGCCGAGCTTATTTTCGTGCAATAATGTGATATATTTATAATAGGATCGAGACTATCGCCATATTGGATACAAGCTCCAATCCCTGGGGCTTAAGACATTATGCCTACGAAGGTACTCAAAGTTCTGTGTGGTGTTGCTTCTGTTTATGGGCAGACGTGGCTCTTATCATCAGGCGACTTGCTCGTCTCGTCATTCAATTAAATAAAAAAAGCGCGGGATATAGAAAACTATCGGTAACAAATATCTGAGATCAAAGTTTCAACATTCGATACAATTACGTCGTCATATTAGGGTTCGTAGAGAAAATACCACAGAGAAGTGTGAAAGTACAATTTTCTCTCCATTTGACATAACGAGTCGAGTCTTCTGTGCAACATTGTTAGATTCGTTAGACAAAAACAGTCTTAATAAAACGTAAATAACCTTACACTAGTTTATAACAATTGATTATTATGGTAACCCATACAACTTGACTCAAACCTAGATTAAAGCAAGTCTACGGTTTATAAATAGAGATAACCATATAAATCTGTCCTTTTTTGCGACGTAACGTGTCGACAGAATTAGCTTGTGTTGTTCCAGACAAGTGTGTTTTTTTATTTCGAAAAACTATAAAATTCTGACTGTCCAGACTGGGATTTAAATCTAAGACTAAGTTTCTCAGTATAAGTACGTTGCCATTAGACTAATGAAGCGATTCTGGATTTAATTAATGGCGTAACCGAAGACCTAACATTGTCAGGTCTTCATTCCATAGTCTAACAGATTAGCGAACATTTTTAAGTATCTTGTAAGGTTTCGTATTTGGAACGAATGTTTTTGTCGCTTTTTAATACATAACGTTCGTATATAGAGCCAGTGATTTATCTGTATAACCTCAGGTGCTTCTTTATGTTACTGATCAGTTAAAGTGAATATCGTTAAAATTATATAAAAAAAACTAGCTGCTGCCTGCAGTTCCGCCCGCGTGAATGTTTTTTCTGGGATAAAAAGTAGCCTATGCTCATCAGGAATTATGTAGGATTCTAATGGTGAAATAATTTTTCAAATCAGTTCAGTAGTTTCAGAGCCTATTTAATGCAAACAATCAAATCTTTCCTCTTTATAATATTAGTTTAGATAGATAATTATTACGTAAGACGAAACGTCGTATGGGTAAATTCTAAATTTCTATTACATATTTCTACTAAGCTTTTCTATTACGAAATGCTCAGTATCAGCTCTGAATCTGGAATTGTGCCCGGTATGGCGATAGGCTCACCCCCTATCATATCAAGGGACGGAGATAAGCTCGGTGAAATGTGGGTGTTTAAATCTTTGCCCACCCCTTCATTACCTTTCCCGGGATTACATGCGTGAATTCATATATTATGTAAATTCCAAATGCAGCTTTCTTAATATTTTTACTGCAATTTTTATTTTCACAAAATGGAACCAAACAAAATATAATTAAATAAATTTTCTTTGCCACCTGGGCCTACTTATATATACTATTCAAATCTTAGATAAGTAACTAATTAATATGCCGATCGAATGACGACTACGCGCGCCAGTTTAGTCTCTGGGGAGTCTGAGCTTGCGGCATCGATTTTTTATTTGTTATTCTCGTAATAAAAAGGAGTGATAGCCTAGCAAGAGATACTGATTGCCGAGTTGGAATCCGCGTGTTCGAAACCAACCCCTAAGGCATGCATCTCTAAATTTACAAATTTACGCGTGTGTTTATTGATTGGTAATCGTGTCGAAAGCTACCTATTTGAAAATGATTCTCCACTAGTTTTTCCTCGCGGTACCACCCGCGTGATCTGCTTTTTCCGGGATTAAAAGTAGTCTATGGCCATCATTGGGATAATGTAGGATTCTAATGGTGAAAGAATTTTTCAAATCGGTCCGATAGTTTTTTCGTTACATACAAAAATACAAATCTTTCCTCTTTATAACATTAGTGTAGATTATGTTAGAATATCGAAGGTATGTGAAGTCGACCAACCCTTATTAAGCCAGCATGGAGACTAAGCCGTAATTCTTTTCAGCCGAATATGATACAGGACCAATATTATTATTATATTCTCGTAATAGTTTTATTTGTTCGGATACCAACATTGTTGGAAAATTTCATTGACGCAAGTTTAATATGCTAACGCCTAACATAGAAATGTAGTTTATTAAGTTTAATTACTATAGAACAATACATTTATGGTAGGATGAATTTGCGGAAGAACTCAAAGAGTACCAGTTTTAAGGACAATAAAGACGAGCTTGTTTTTTCTTACCTCTTTTTTGCATTAAATAAAAACGTAGAATCACTGACCTGAATCAGTAGTTGCATAATGTCTTACCTGTGAATAAAAACAAAGGATTTAATTAACAATATCACACTTAGATATGAACTAGTATTAAAAAGGAAAGTCGATTGTCGCTCCCACACAACTGGTTTGACGGGTGAATAAACTACGATGCACTTTTCAACAGTAGACTAGTCTAGCTTATATGCTTACACTTCAAAGGAAAGAAAGAGACAATGTTATCTTTGTAGAGGCAATTGACGACCGATATGCCCGCACTTTCAACTTCGAGGTAATAAATTGGAGGAATCGGGAAATTTTGCCCACTCGTCTTCTCGTGGTATCTTTAAGTGTCTATCGGAGATAACATGCTGGACCGGTATTCATGCCACGAGAAAATGTTATCGTCTCAAATTCCTCGTGCTCACGTGTTACGGTACAAACAAGAAACTATTTGCTCATGCACCTGATATCTCGTGGGTTCATGCTTAGCGGGTTAGTTGAGTATTTTTGGTAATTTTGCAATCTGTTATCATGACCATTCAGCTAGGAAGGAAGCTAGCTAAGGAATAGTTTGCCGGCACACGTGTTCCCTCTTTCCTATAATAAAGGGGCCTTTAAACGGAGTGTGAAGAAGCAGTTAGGCAGGCCGGCATAATCTTGCCGCCCTACGATGGGCACACTGTTTGTCGTTGGTCGACACTATTCTTGGATTGCGCTGCACTTACCACCAGGTGTAGCGTAGTAACTTTGCCGAGCCAGAATAAAAAAATGTGCAATTTGAATGTGCATTTTCATTGTAGTGTAATTAAACTTGACATCGTTATCTTGCTGTTGTTTTGACAACCACCAACCAGGTCAACTTAGAAACTTTCACTGATATTTTAACTTTATCTTCTACGCATTTATATGTAATTTTAATTCAGTCAGCTTAAGACATTGTAATTTAATTAATGTATTTGAATATGCATAAAATTTGCAAATATTCCGTAATTTAATACATTATAATTACAAAATAATGGAGATAATCGTCCTTCGAAACACTAAATACATTGAAAAGGTTGGGAATTCAAAATGATTAATTGTTTGTTATAAATGTAATTTGATAATTTTTTAAGAAAATAGTTGTTTCGCGCGGTTTTATCGTAGGCATGTTACTGCTCTGCTTTCATAGGTCATAGTGTGATATACATATAAACCTTCCGGAGTTTTTGTAATTATGACGAAAAAGGTATCTAAATCCGTTGGATTGCATAGGAATAATATGCGTACAAACAAACAGACAGACGCAGTTAGAGACTTTGTCTTATACTGTGTAGAAGTATGTATAATGTACTGATGAAGTATTGATGATTATTATAAGCCTATATACCAATATTATTTACGGAAAACATCAACATTGCTCTCTAAGATTGTTTTATTTCAATTCAATAGACTTTATATGTTATTCCGTTTGCCTCTGGCATATTTAAATCTATTAAACCTATTCCTGCAATACTTCAATGTCAATATCCCTTAAAAAGTAGCATTTTATTACAAGAACATGAACATAAAAGTAAAGAATTACGTCAAATTATTCAACCTACTACTGATTTTGAATTAAACATTATTACACGTTTTTATGTTTTCCTCAATCCGCGTTGATACAGACATACTGGCTGATCGTGTAACACGTGTCATCTTGACACTATGAGCCTAACACGTGTCATCTTGACACTATGAGCCATGTGGTGGACACATGTGTGCATTGAATACTCATTCAATACAAAGAAAGCATTCATAGAGATACGATACTTGCGCTACGTTGTCTTGACAATTGTCACGTATTTAGAATAATGAAAATAAAATCGACTTCAAAAAACTTTTTTTTATTGCTGTTAATAATTTAACGAGAGGAGTAGATCGCTCGCCTGATGGTAAGCGTCACGAATATCCATAAACAGTCAACATTACACCGAGTATTCAATTACAATACACTGCATGGTACTGGACTGGCACTGGCATACAGAGATTCGAATTATAACGCACAGTTTGGCCTCTGAGACATAAGTTGTCTTAATGCCTAGTAATTTCACTGGCTTCAATGTCCATCAAATCGAAACACATCAATACTTAAATATCGCTGCAGAAACCAGTACAGTCCGCCATAACAACATATTACATGAAAATATCAGCTAGTCGTAATATGTAGATTACGGTTCCAAAGAAAGGGCCATTTAAAATTAGGACCAACAGTCACCGCAGGCTCTGTAATGTACCCTTTATGTACGGACTCGAGAATTAACTGTTATGTTAAGTGTATTTACTATGGACACAAGACAGACATGTTTTAATTCGGCGAATAACACGTTCGTTCGAAATGAAACGGAATTTAAAGATTGTAATTAGTAATTCCTATAAAATAGGTCAGGTTTCAAATATAGATTCACGCTAAAATGAGTATATTTAGAAAACTGATTTCCGTTAATTCAATTCTATCGTTTTCAACCTGCCGTTTTATTAACGTGTAGGTCAAGATAAATCGGTTCTCTCGTAAAAATAAATTCACTAAGATCTAAAATTAACATTTCCTTGAGATCCATTAATCCTTTTCGCGTATCAGAATTTCTTTTATAACTGAAAGTCGTTGATGAAAAGAATTTAATAGCAACCAGTAGATGGAAGTTAATGGATAAATGAAAAACAGATTTATCTTTTGAGTTCTCTGAAAGTCTCCAGCCTGTATTAAGCAACATTAAAGAGAAAAATTTAGAATTTATTATTTATTTCTGAAACAGTGTTAGGAAAATTATAGCTGGTATCAGCCGGTTCTATGAAATTGAAACTGTTATTTTTGCAAGTCATGAAGCTACGGTATAGAAAATGTATAGAGCATGAATGGACCAGCTCGTTTGGGTTGTTGCCACGGTTTTGCAGATAACCGATTTGATGTAGTAGCTTGGTGTTACGTTTCGTACGGTGAGTGCTATATCCGGAAGCCCAAACCCGGAACCCCTTCCAAATTTCTTAACTATCCCCTGCCTTTAAGGTCAACAATACGTACATGTTTCTTTTGATATTGTGAGTGTTGCTGGTCGGTGGAGATCTATTACCAACAGGTGATTCACTTGCTTGCTGGTCAATGCTCAAAAAAAATTTAACAGACATTACGCATTAGACTTAGCATTGACTAGCAAGCAAGTGGATCAATCTATAGCTGGAATAGAATAGACCTTGAAAGATGTAAGCGTTCCTGTGACTACACACGTCTGGTAATTCGATGAAAATTGCGTAACAGAAACGTTGATTTGAGTGTGTAGTTGGCAATACTAGTTCTTAGAAATTATAAGGAAACCATGATGATGTGATGAAACCAATTTAGAAATGATCATTCTATTTTTTTTTGGTGCTGCACATAGGCAAATTCGAGGAGCAGAAAAGCGTATTTAATGCTGTGGTGTGTGTTCCTTGTTTGTAGTGTATCCATCTAGCCTTCAACCGTCGCTTATAGCAAGACCCAGATTACACATTTTTTTATTAGCCTAAAGGGTAAGACGAGCAGTACGCTCACCTGATGGTAAGCGCCTGTTCATAAAGAGAAGCAACACCTCACATAAATTTCAATGACAGAATGTTGCATGGCAGTGGACTGCGCACGTCATGACGAAAACGTCAAGCGCCAAGACGAAGGTTGTTGAGTCTCATAATACCCAAAAATTTCACTGGCTTCAACGCCAAACCAAAGCACAACAGTGTTTACACACTGCTTGGCAGCCGAAATAGACAAAGAGGTGCTACCAACCCAGGCGGCCTGCCTAACCTACCATCTAATGGTGCCAACCTACCAACCGACCTATAATCTTCTCATAGGGGTTGTATGAGACAAGCATAAACTTAATTATATTAGGAATATTTCTTGGAAGTGTTGCCCTTGTAAATTCATTATAATGATTACTTGAGAAACCCGCTCTGCTGCACGAATCCATCGAAGAACGGATATACCATAAATCCAAATATTAATTGATCGCGTGTCCTCGTGTGCAGATTCGTTTATATTTGATCAATAGATCATTATGAGCACAAGGTGTATGAGTCTTTGTTTATCCGACTGCGTAGAAAAGATATTGTATTTTTGGACTTGCGTTGATTCATCGTCAGCCTTTTACGCTGCGACACTTTTAATAAAAAAGCATCCAACAGTCACACACATACTCCTGATTCTATACTATGGTTATCTGTATCTTGGATATCAGGAACTACGAGGGGCTTACGGTTCCTCAACAGCCAATGAAAAAATGAAAAAAAAAATTTTAAAAAAATATTTCGTTACCATAAGTACAATTATACAAATGAGATGAAGGTCTCCTAGTAAGTATGAAAATACTTGTATCAGGAGACCCCAAATGTATGTAATGCCAATAATTGTATACTTACTAAAGTAAGTGATGTTAACAATTTCTTGAGATGAAATTGGGTTTACATAGTTTTCTGTATTAATGAAAGAATAATTTGGGCGTCGTTCAATGAATACACAGACGTCACCCACCGGTTATTATCTGAAATAATAATAATAGATTCAGCCCACACATTTCCTTTGAGATATTTAAAAAAGTGCCCGCAGATGCATTTTTAATAGAAATATACGAGTACAGAGTCTATAAATATGTCTGTGAAGGCAGACGCCTCAGCGCCGTCGTCAAAAGAATGTCATAGGCGCCAATAACGCCGTGCGTTAGTAATGTCTCTATAGTATGGGATCCCATAGATTTATATGGTGTATAGTAGGTACCAAGCACGCAAATGTGGCTTCATTGACGCTCTGACCATCCGAAGTCTACCATCTGGGTTGGTACCATCGCTTTGTCTATTTCTACCACCAAGCAACAGTGTGTAACCAGTGTTGTGTTTAGGTTTGAAGGACATTGCAGCCAATGAAATTACTGGGCATTATGAGACTTAACATATTATGTCTCGGGGTGAAGGGGTGACGAGCGCAGTTCAGTGCCATACAGTGCTTTATACCTCAAAGTTCTGTGTGGTGTTGACTATGTTTATGGGCAGGCGTGGCGTTTACCATCCGGCGACTTGGTCGTCTCGTCATTCAAATAACAAAAAATGTATTATCTATGTATACATACAATAGAGTTATAAATGAAATCGATATGTAACAGGTAAAACTGGTTTATCTCCGATTTCTCCTTATTTAGATAAATGCGGTGATACACTCGACAAGTAATATTCCTTTCCGGTATTCCGCGATATGAAACTTCAATATGTTTCGGATATTCAATATCAGTTTGCGACAAATATCTTTACGGGAAATAAGATATCGCGATGCTATTTATGAGAATATTTCCCGTAAGAGGAAAGTAATCTCACAAGCCTTATTAAGGCCTGTTTTGAAGTTTGCGACCGAGACAAGAAAACGTAACGTGCGATGACAGCGACACGTCTCGAGCTTTGTACATCTTATGTCTCGGGGTGACGAGCGCAGTTCACAACCGACTTACCGTCCTCGCCGCCGAGGACCGCGCCGCGTTCCCCGCAACGCCCCCGACCGTAGTACCGGCCCGCGAGCCGATGTTAATGATGATGATAATCATCAAATAGATTCCTAAAATAGTCCCCTAAACCCCAATCGCAGATGTCTCTGCCCTCTCCGGTGACCGTCCTGAGCCGAGGTTCGTACCCCAAAGGGGGTGCCCTCAGCGGTGGTCACCTAGTCAAGGGCTGAGAGCGCCTGAAAGCGCTCGCCCGAAAGTCCGGTGAAGCTGTATACAGCCGACTAGTGTCAGGCTTACAGCAATCCCAACACAAAAAAAAAAAAAAGAGCGCAGTTCAGTGCCATGCATTGCATTGTAATTCAAAGTTCTGTGTGGTGTTGCTTCTGTTTATCGGCAGGCGTGGCGCTTAGCATCAGGCGAGCGCCTTGATCGTCTCGTCGTTTGATCAAATAAAAAAAATATCTACTAATTTCAATGTACGGTTTGAAGTATACAACCGGGACAGAAGAGTGTGACGCGCGACTATGCCTCTTTCTATATAATTTCATATAAAGTGGACGTGTCGCTATCGTCGAACCGCTTCACGCGTCGCGGTCTCCTTGTCTCGGTCGCCTGCCTTGAACAGGCCTTTAAGGATGATAGATATATTTTTTGATTATACGAGACGCACATAGCCAGAACTGATATGATTGTAAGCAGTTGTTGTCATATAGTAATTAAATAATATACATCAATAAAATGTTTTTATTTTAGGCAAAAGGACTGATTAGATGAATGATAAAGCCTAACCCCTCTCATTCAGTAAAGGAGGCTCGTGCTCAGCAGTGGGACAAGTATAATAGAGGGCTAGGAAAAAAAAGGACTGTTTGCATAAACAAAAATAAAAGTACAATTATCTATTTACTAAGTAGATGAAAACACCTACTTTTGTGCATTGAGAGCCAGAACTTGTTCATCGGGCTGTACAGATAGTCAGATACATCACAGGATGCCTGTTTTAGACTTCCTCAGCCCATTGCAAAAGGACAATATCCGCGATCTTATACTAGCAAAGATGTCGTTAATCCTCGCTGCATCAGCAAACACAATTGTCTCGATACACAATCGAGCCAATATCTTATGGATACAATATGCGTCTTTATAGATATTTATATTTATGGCGCTAATTGATTTCTGTTTGCACTTAAACCAAACCCGGTAGATATGCATGCGGAGCCAATATACCTCGAATAAAGTTATTTTAGTTTCTTCGTTAATTTATAGCATAGAACAAATAATCAGTTCCCACTATTTTAATAGGTTTATATACTTCATTATACAGTTTGCTTTAATCAAATCGCGGTTAAAATAGATTTATACGACGATATAGTAATATGTCTACGATGTATACGCGCCCTTTGTCTGTCCTATCTGTATTTGTTAATGTGTGAATATACACAATTTTCTGTTTATTTTATTAAAAAAATATCGATTTGAGATACGCTTTTTTTATTCCGGCACGGCAAACACTATACTGACTCTACTGGAACTGGTGGTAACAATGTATTCAAAATACAATGTCGACCGTCGAGAGCGAGAGATATGGCGTCCTTCAACGGTCAGCAGAATTATGCCGGCCTAATACTGGATATACACTGGCTGACCCCGGAACGTGACACGAAGGAACAATCCTTGAATTGACGGCATTTCAAAATGTGTATGATGGTCGATATATTGTTGATACAGATATGTATCCACCAGCGGTTCTCTGTGTATTTTGACAGCGTGATATTTTTGTGTCTCGTATTTTATATAATGTTTACTTGAAAAGTATTTTGCCAGGGGCTTATATTTTATCAAAACATGTTACGCTGTTTAATAACTTTTGACGGATTAATTTCTTCAACAAGGCTTTAATCTATTTTGAACCAACGCCCGAAGTTCGGGGAAAATATAATTTCCTTTTGATCTTATCTTAGGCTTAAGACATTACTTCAAAGATGAAATTATTTGGAATTGAAGTAACAAGGGTGCGCTCTTTAGAACTAGGTTAAAATTAAATAACAATAGATGTTAATTACAGTTATCATATACATGTATTATGTAATTTGGTATTGAATTGAGTGGTAAAGCCACGCTGTAGACAGTTTTGTCTACAGCATGAATGGGCTGGCTCAACCGGGTCGTTACCACTGTCTCACAGAAAACCGAAATAAAGTAGCGGCTTGCTGCTGCGTTTCGTACGGTGAGTGAGATATCCCGAAGCACAAATCCCTCCTCCCCTTCCCAATTACTAATTGTCCCTTTCCTACGCGCCCATGATTCTTCTGGTGGTAGGTGTACATGGGCGGTGGAGATCACTTACCATCAGATTACCCACTTGTTCGTTTGCCGGCCTACGCTATAAAATTCCCCCTCCCCATTCCCAATGCCTTATTAACCAACAAAATCGCTCCACGATTGGCGGAGAAACCATAATAAATACCAATAAACCGTAAATAAAAAAGCAAAAAACTATGCGTGCCGAGTTGAGGACCTCCTCCTTTTTTAAAGACGGTTAAAATCTTCTTCACTTTCGAGCGCAGGATAAAACTACGATTAAAACCGGTGACACACTCCTAATAACTAGTGTCACCGCTCACTACTCTTTTTAATGGGTCCCCCGACTCCGGGACAACGGGTCGAAGGCCCTTATAGACACACGCGTATGGTTTTTTTTTTATAGCATTGGCCGGAAAACGAGCAAGTGGGTCACCTGATGGTAAGTGATCTCCACCGCCCATGTACGCCCACCACCAGAGGAATCATGGGCGCGTTGCCGACCTTAAAGGAAGGGGATAATTAGGGATTGGGATGGGGAGGGGATTTGGGCTTCCGGATATCTCACTCACCGTACGAAACGCAGCAGCAAGCCGCTACTTTACGTCGGTTTTCTGTGAGACAATCGTAACGACCCGGGCTAGCCAGCCCATTCATGCTGTAGACAAAACTGTCTACAGCGTGGCTCTACCACTCAAAAAATGGACTAAGCATTATAGTATAAATGAGTATCTTGTGAAGTAGCCTAAAGGTTACCAACCCAAAGGTCACAAAGGCGATCTTGACAAAGAATGCGATAGTATGACTTCTTTGTCCATTGACGATTACGTGGCGTCGTAAACGCAGGAAGCAATTACAGCGTTGTCTTTGACGAATTAGAATTTGTGACGTGTACTGAAGTATGCAAGGTTGCGGTGATTAATGATGAATATTTCGAGTTTTTATTTGTTAATATACTCGATTATCGGTCTTATTTATGCAGAAACAGAATGAAACTGTTAAGTGTGTTAACAGAACCACGCGTGCTGGCTTGCGTTACCACAGCTTCTTGGTCTCCTCCATCTCGACTCGTACTAAAAAGTTCGCGAAATTGTACTTCTATCGGACCATTAAGCTTTGGAATATTTTAGCGGCACACGTGTTCCCTCCTTCCTATAATATGGGCTCCTTTAAACGGAGTGTGAAGAAGCAGTTAGGCAGGCCAGCATGATCTTGCTGACCTACGATAGACACACTGTTTGTCGTTGGTCGAAACTGTTCCTGGATTGCGCTACACTTATCATCAAGTGTGGCGTAGTTACTTTGCCGGGCCAGGATAAAAACAAAATGTGTTTCGGTTTAAAAGACATTAAACCCGGTGATATTACTAGGTACTATGAGGCTTAACAAACTATGTGTCGAGGTTACGAACGCAATCCTGTGGCATGCAGTGCTTTGCAATTCAAAGTTCTGTGTGATGTTGCTTCTGTTTATGGGCAGGCATAGCAAACAATTAGGCGAGCGACCTACTTGTTTTGTCATTCAGGCTAGTAAAAAAAGTCTCTACTGGACTGAATTTAATGAAGTGATGGTATTATAAAAAAAATAGGAATGCACTCAAACAAAATATTAGTTCCAGCCTTCCATATACATTATATCATTAATATAATATATATTACAATTAGCGTTAATGAGTGCGTTGAGTTTATTGAATGACCGCAATTTGTAAGCTTTCACGTTAATAAATTACTCAATTAATCTTATCGACACAAAAATAATCATAATATGTAACGGACAACACAGAATACAAAGCAATACTTTCTTATTTATGTGCTTCTGACTAAGAACTATTAATCAAGGTAATATTCCAGAGAGTATAACAAAATTGGATCTCGATGATAAGTCGGTCAGATGTGACTAAAACAACTCCACCCGCTTCCAAATAGTTAATTATAAACGTGTGACATGAACGGAAATCGCGATGTCGAAACTCGGCTCAAGATATTTGTCGCAAAAAAGATTGTTCGGCGGAGTTTTCTCGTCAAAAAACGTTAGATGTTTTATCGAGCAATTTTCCGGGATGTCGCTTTCATCCCGGGTAGACGGACACATCATGGATAAGGTTACGAGGCTTCATCTGCCGAAGTGTTCGGGATAAATGCCCCGGGCGAATCAGGTCGATATTCGATCGTACGATAGCGCGGAATTATTTAGAACCTAGCATTACGATGAATGTGCCTTCATCGTAAGTATGTGAAACTTATTTATCAGAGCGGTACATTTTTGGAGAATGGTGATAAGGCGCTATAAATATTGTGGCTATTTTTTTTTGTTATCCTGGCTCGGCAAAGTGACTACGCTACACCTGATGGTAAGTGTAGCGCAATACAAGAATAGTGTCGACCAACGATAACCAATGTATCCATCGTTGGTCGGCAAGATCATGCCGGCCTGCTAAAGGACCAAGAGGAGGGGAAGCAAAAAGGGATGGGAAAAGGGTGAGGATTAGGGGGCAAGCCCCCTGGGGAGAACTGGATATACACTGGCTGACCCTGGAACGCGACCCACACAAGGTGGGCCACGATGGCAGGTTTTAGCACCAGTGTACGGTGGTCGCTATCCGGTCGGATACAAGTATCCTCCCACCAGCAAACAATACACTTACCATCAGGGGTGCACTGCTCCTATGGCCGCCTCTGCTGTAATAAAAACATACTTCTGGAATGGCTTTGGTGATAATGTCGGAAAGACTCTGAGTGTATAAAATATAGAGTCATGGTCAAGCCATCGTTTTCACTGTCGTTAAGCCATGTTAAAACTATATACGTATTTTGAATACTCGTTTTGTTAGTGATATTATGCGTCAGAGATAACAAGACTAAACATTATTTTTCTTCTAGAACTACAAACATTTACTTCAAAAACCGATTTCGTAATTCGAATCACGGTGTCTTTGTTATTTTGTGTCATCCATTGTGGAGTTTCCCATTTTTATCGTACTTCTCCACCAAATTTTAATCAAATTCATACAGGCCCATCCCACGACATAAACCTTATCTAACACAAAGAACTATGAAAATGAGTACAAATGTTGTTGAGATATTACGTAACATATAAAAAAAAAACTACAGCAGAAATGAGAACCTTCTCGTCTTTGAAGTTTGTGAAAATAATGTCATATTTATAACTGGGGTAGCATATTTTACGCTCGTAAATATTAAAAGGCATAAAAAACCGTTATTTAAAATTTAATGAGAAAAAAACACGATGAAGTTAAGTAAATTGAACGTGGATTATGGCAGGAATGCAAGCATTTTTTCGTAATTTCGTTTTACTAATGAGGTCCCGAGCGCGCCAGGCGTCCCGCCAGTACCGGGAATGAAATATCGTGTTACGCAAACGAATCCCGGAAAACGGAAAACATGTAATGGAACGTGAAGCCGACTTATATCCAGAGCGTGTCGTTGACCTTTCGTTTATCCTACACAATATTGTTAATTATGTAGTATGTGGATATAAAATTCACTTCCACGATTATCCAGCACTTTTATTTCAGTTTGTAGACATTGCATGTAATATAAAAACCATTAAGACGTTGCTATGATCTTTTCGAATGGCCTAAGATAGAAAATTGGCGCTGTAGCTGGAAAAAATCCAATACTAACTCAAGGATAACCCTAGGCGGTTCTTATCTCGGCTTCAAATGTTGTAGAAGATGTAAAAATTCACATTCAAACATTTTATTTGAGCGTGTGCGAAAGCTAGAATAATTAGGGAATAATAGTCGTAAGCGAATGCATATAATGGAACAATTATTCAGATTTGGATTGATATCAATACGGCGGCTGTGACATCTGGATTGCATATGGCTTTTTAAAATTAAATACTTATACTAAATTACAGTTTATTAACCTTAAAACTTTAAAATGTCTGTAGAAATAGAATAATATGTGGCGTTGTTTATTTGTCTCACAAAGGCGAAGTGTGTAAAGTATGGCCATGGAAAGATTTAATTCAACCTTCAGTAACACGGTTCATATAAAAATCCATTTCATATCATAAAAGCGCGACTTATCGATAAAACCCACTTAAATCTATTTAGACGTCACTATAAACCGATAGATGTTATTCCCGGAACTAAATCAGTTTGAACTACATCTTCTGAGGACAGCGTGGGTTGCTGGTGCAAAGCTGAGTCAATATCGTTTATATACAAGCGATCCGTTGGTATGATTTATATTAATAATATAATGCTTCCAGAATAAATCACCAACATAGTTATGATCAATAAAAGTTATGAATCTTATAATAATTGACTGCTGGAGAATTCAAGTAAGTTATAATATTAATTAGCGGTTTCTTAGAATCAGATTTTTCTCAAAAACATTAAATATAAGTGATAATAAAGAATGTTTTGAATAACAGAGCCTTAAGCATTAATTGATTCTGAGTTCTGCAAATAATCGAATTCTGTATCGAATTTGAGTACTGCGCTTGAGTTTGTTTTTATTTGAGAGAATGACGAGACAAGCAAGGCGCTTGCCTGATGATAAGCGTTATGCCTACCCATAAACAGAAAGAACATCACATAGAGTCTATGGTCTAAGGTCTATGTCATAGACCTTTGAATCACAAAGCACTGCATGGCATTGAACTGTGCTCGTCGGCAGAAAAAGACAAAGCCGGTGGTACCAACCCAGATAGCTTCTCGTGTACGAGGGACTTACCACCTTGTAAATTGTGGTGTACCTTGTATATTGTTTTAAGGGTTCGTATCCAAAGGGCAAGGACGGAACGCTATTACTAAGCTCACATAGTCTCTGTCCGTCTGTTTGTATCTGTCCGTTTGTCTCTTTGCCCTGTCTTTAAAGAGTTCTTTCGTTTGAACTGTAGTGTTATTTTGGTGGATATGGTAACAATTAAACACACAAAAGGTGAAAAAATGGGGTGGTACGGCACCGAGACCGACTCAAGCTTTGCCAATTTTTTAATTAAAATTCCATATGGTATCTACACCTGATATTTTAATTATGTAATTCTAATGCGTCGTCACAAATGTTCAGTTTATAGTGCTGTGTAAAGTTGAATGACCTCAGGACGTGTCGCTGCGGGAGTCCTATTAATATTGGACTGGATTACGAAACAGTGACGAAATTAAATGTCCAATGTCCATTATTGGTTTACTGGGGAGCGGATTCCGCTCCGTTGGTAACACAGGACAGATACGCTTCAACGGATACTAAATTGCTATTTTAAATTAAATTACTCGGAGAAAAGTTTACATAGATCACATATTGAAATAAAACTAATTTGAACGGAATTTATTGCGATTTTTTATTTGAATTTTGATCCTGACGTTTCGACCACGAAGACTGAAAAGCTTTTGAAACGTCGGAACCCAAATTAAAATGAAAAACCGCGATAAAGTACGTTTTATTTCAATGTGTGATATTTGCGTGAACGTAAGAAATCATTATATATAACATAGTATATTAGGTTATGTATTTTAAGCGATTTTTAGGTAATAAATAATAATATGTTTTTCCTGATGAACTTACTTAAAACGGCCATATTAGAAAGAAAGAAAAAACATTTATTCAACAAAAGAGACACGCTAATACATTAGGAAAGAAACAGGGTACAAAACAATACTTAACGAAATAATTCACACGACAATAACAATATTAGGTAGTTTTCGCAGTAAATTCAAAATACGAAGATAGGTCAAGCGGTACAGTAGCCCATGTCAACCTACCTGTCTGGGTATCTACTTGGGTTTACTGGTGAATTACTGCCTTAATTAAAGAAAGAAAGAAAGTGATGCAGAAGGGAGGTCACGACCTTCAATACTAAGGAATACGACGAAAGGAGGAGGACTGCCTTAAATGTTCTCTGAATCTGCCTATACCAGATTTCATTTCCAAAGAACCGTTACTTTTGTCATATGCTACATGTTTCAGCGAATTTGGAAAACTAATGTGTGTTCAAAAAATGTTCGTCGGAAATGGATTTAAGTGGGTTTCGTATGAAAATTGAATCACGATTAAAAATAAATTGTGACGATTTTATTTACCTTGTATTGACGCTTTTAGGAATGTACTTGTCTAGTCAAACCGCCAACTCATGTCATGCCACTCTAACGTTGCTCTTTTCAAAACTGATTTACAATATTTTCATCACATTAATACAACTTATTTTGAGTTGGAATTAAAACAGCTTAATTTATGCCAAAGAGAAACATTGTAACATAAAAAAATGCATTTATAGCAATTATTGTGCATGATCCTAACGTGTATACTATTATTTTAACCTACCATTTTATCCTGAGTTATTTTGAGACCTCATTTATTGTTTCATTTTATTTTTGGTGAATGGTGTGATGATAGGCTTCCCTCCTCTCACATCATGGTATAGAAATAAGTTCAGCGAATTTGGGTGTACTTGTTACACCACTATCTACACCTTCGAAAATTACACCTTATGTTACAACTAGGGATTGCAATCCGGCGTCATTTTCAATCCGGCCGGATCCGACCGGATTTCCCCGGATCCGACCGGATCCGGCCGGATTGATCAAATCAGCACGATTTTCGTTTTCGGTTCAAAATGAACTGTTAGTAAGTTAATCAAGTGTTATTGTGCTTAATATAGGTAGTTTATAAAAAATAAAACATATAAAATCAAGTTTATTTCCAATCTAATGTTAAGATTAGACAACGAACAAACAAATACAATCTAGTAGTGTAGGTAACTAGTAAAATTTTAACGATGAAACAAGTAGCTCAATCTTCATAGATTTCACTTTGACATATAGGCCAATTATTGTAGTAAGTAACGTTATAAAATCTAATACAATTAACCTTACGTAATTTATTGAGATGAGATCACAATAATTAATAAAGTATTTGAGAATGCTAACTATTGCAACAAACAAGTCTTATATTTATGATAGACACCATCATGATTTGATGAATCTTTGTAATGAATGGCACAATTATCACAATAATGAGTTTGTTTTATAATTTAAACTTTTTAGTTTAATCAACTTACGAAAAATAATTATTTTAAGTAGAGTTTTAAGTAATAATTGTCTTAGTATTCATTATATATAGAAACTCAATGTTGATTTTGAAAAAAGGATCGTAGAAAACAAATAATTTTAATTGTGTCATCTGCTAGTCGATTTTTAATACAGCTGCAAATATAGCCAGTCATTGTCAGCAAATAATCATAAATAGCAGACAAGTATTCTCTTCAAACTACGTCAAAACTCCGTCCTTCCAAATGTATGTAGTCATTTACTTTTTTAGTACTTTATGAAAATCTTTCTCTTTTTTAGTATGTAAGCTATAACACATGGTTTCTTACTGGATTTATAATTGTAATTCTTCCTGTAATATCAAATCTTTGTTTAGTGAGGGTGAATCTAAGTTCTAATCTAATGAATTTGCGGTCCCACAAGGTTCCAACTGAAAAACAGCGCTATGGATTAATCTGTAGCATAACGCTGAGTTGGTACCTTTTCTGCAACTCTGTACATAGCAGTGACCAACGTTCAGGATCTTATATTGTTTTAATAGTATTATACTATAATATTATTGTTTGTTGTAGTGTACAGATTTGCACAAATAAAGTTTCTTTCTTTCTTTCTTTCTTCTACTATTTCTTCCAAATTTTTCTTTAGAGTTATCATCTTGAATAACTCTTTCCAAAATTTTTGTCATTTCTGATCGTATGACTTTTTTCTTTGGCATAGTAAAGTACCTAATGATGCAACAGCTCTATTTAAATATCTAAAAATTGTGGCACCGGATCCGGTCGCCGGATCCGGTATATTGGTACCGGATCCGGTGGACGTTTAATGATGCCGGATCCGCCGGATTACCGGATCCGTTTTTCCGGATTGCAATCCCTAGTTACAACATGTATGAAGAACAAAACAAGTTCACGGGTTTTAGGCATAGTTCAAGGTGTCTATAAACTAGCGACATCTAGCGAAAATTTATAAACTACCAAATTACGAGTACATTCCCGAGACTGTTTTTATCACCTTACTGTCGCTACAAAGGGATTCATTTCCCGCTTTACCACCAAATAGGCTAGCTAATTCCGAAGAGGCATAGATTGGAACATTTTCCCTCTAGTAGAATCGTAAAAAGAATTTGTCGATTCCTATGTGTCTCATAAAGGGTTTTGGGGCTTTAATGAAATAAACTATTCATGGCTGTGTTCTTTTATGACCATGCAAATGGCCCTGTAAAGATAGTTTTATGTAATATTAAAGTTATTTCCTATGTAAAATGTAATGTATTATATAGAATTTGAATAAACACTCTCGCGAAATAAATGGTTTATTTGATAAACATGCGATTACCCTTCGTAGTATCATCATTTGTTATTATCTTTTTTTATATAAACCGGCAAACGAGCAAGTGGGTCACTTGATGGTAAGTGATTTCCACCGCCCATATAGGCCCACAATACTAGATCATCATAGGCGGATAGGAATCATAAGCGCGTTGCCGACCTTAAAGGGAAGGGATAACTAAGGGATGGGGAAGGAATTTGTACTGTTCAACCTGCCAATATATTTATGCTGGAAATATCGAGCAACAAGGTTGTTATTTTTTGTGACAACGGCTGGAAAAACGTCGAGTCTGACACGATTGTATGGCTTTAAAGATGCACACCAATATCGATAATCAACGAACATGTAAAATAAAATAATTAGGCAATATAGCCGAATATGAATAGCGGCCATTAGATGCTTCTTGATCTTCACATATCCCGTTCGACTTCTATTTAATTACAAATGTAATAAATAAGATTGTTTAGTTTAGTATCCACTACACAGCTCCGGATATCGTAACATATGTATAATTCTAACAGCCGTGTTTCCAAAAACTACACTGCAACAATAAAATAGTGTAAAACAAATTTATAGCAGTAGCCATAATAAACGCAGCGCTGATGGCGGGTTTTGCTTATTATATATAATTCAACTCATTCTTGCACGTTTGTTATGTGCGTAGAGTTGGTATAGAGACCCCCGCACCGAGACCACACGTGTGATCCACAAATATTTGTTGCGGGGTCTGGGTGTTGTGAGACTAAGTCTCTCGTAGTTCCTGATACTCATGACACAAGACTTGTATCTTACTGTGGGTTCAGGACTATGTGTGAGACTATGAGGCAGTAGTAACGACCGGGTCGCTACCTATCACTGTTAAGCCTGCCCTATCATGCTGTAGACAAACCTGTCTACAGCGAGGCTCTACCATTCAATAGCATACGTGAAATTTTGTTGGCATATTAGTCACACGGAACATTTATTACATTCCGTTATGTTGCATTTCTGAAACGAGAGCATGATACTAACCTTACTCCGAATTCATAAAATATTATGATATTTATTACAATAACATCAACAGTGTTATTTATATAATTATGTTTTGAGGAAAATTATGAACCTTTTAGAAAGAGGTTCAGTTATTACGTTTTTTTGGCGAGATATCAAAGCAGAAACGTGGTTAGAATAAAAATAATTTTAGAAAACGTATTTTTATCATTAGTACAGTGTTTGTAACAATTACAGATTTTATAGTTTGTTCATTTGTTAATCATGTAGGTAATACCTTAGTCAGCAGTTTTATTTTTTAGGCCTCAGGTTACCGAAGTAACAATCAGAAGCCGTCAAGACTACCCCGTGACCACGAAGGCTGAAAAGCTTTCGAAACGTCAGGACCATAATTAAAATAAAATACCGCGATAAAATCCGTTTAAATTAGTTTTATTTCAACAATAACCAACGATATGCGCAATTACTCACGCCCGTGCTCCCTCATTCCTTTTTTTATCCGGCGACGTGACTGTATTACACTTGATGGTAAGCCCGAGCAGTCCGAAAAAAACAGAGACCACTGACAAACAAGTTTTCTGTCGTCATTAGAATCATGCCGGCCTGTATAAATGCTTCTTCACACTCTGAAGAGGGAAGCAGCAAATTCAGGAGCCTGCGATAGAACAGGCGGATCACTGATGCGGGCACAGGGATATAAGGATGTATCTCCATACTCGCCCCAATCAACCATTAAGTCAATCAAGTTTAATCAATAGTCATAAAGTTTTATAATATACTAGCTTTTGCTCGCGGCTTCGCCCGCGTGAAAAGCATTTAAATATTATCATCCCTTATTTTGACCCCTTTGGGGTAGAATTTATCAAAATCCTTTCTTAGCGAGTGCCTACGTCATAACATCTACCTGCATGCCAAAATTCAGCCCGATCCCTCCAGTGGTTTGGGCTGTGCGTTGATAGATCACTATGTCAGTCAGTCACCTTTGAGTTTTATATATATAGATAACGAGGTATCATTCAAAATTTTGTGTTATAAGAAAGGTCGCAATTTCTTACCTTGAACAGAATCAAGGTAACTCCATAGCCGATGGCGTATGGAGAATTATATTTATTAAAACTTTCTCGTTAATTGTTTTCTAGTGAATGTTACCATTGGTCACCATTTTCAAATTATTTTGGGACAACAGCTATGTTTAACAGTCCCATTTATGATTGTGCGTTTACTTCGTGGCCAGCCATTGTGATGCTGTGATGTGACGCAACAAATTAGACAATAATTTTTAACACAACTAATCACAGAAATTATCTAGTGACAGAGTATTAAGGTTGAGAAAGCGTGTTCATATCCCATCACAATTTGTGTCATCTTAGATTTAAATAATCACACGTGGGTTGCCAGGTATTTAAATATATGCCCGATATGACTATCGGCGTGGAACCTGTCACATTATGGGACGGAAATAAGGACGTCGGACTGTAGTTGTACTAGTTACACCTCTGCCTACCCCTACGGGATACAAGCATTAGTTTATATATGAATGTTGTTTTTCCAGGT
Source organism: Amorpha juglandis (assembly GCA_949126905.1). Taxonomy (NCBI): domain Eukaryota; kingdom Metazoa; phylum Arthropoda; class Insecta; order Lepidoptera; family Sphingidae; genus Amorpha; species Amorpha juglandis. The sequence goes on along the minus strand of OX421372.1, from coordinate 4,443,661 downwards.
TAACCACATTGAGTAGGTTGTAAACCATGCGTGACATGTCCTGCTTTATGGGAATTGCGACGCCTGTATGACCTCATTGTTTATACACACGTCCTTTATTAACATTGAATTATTAGATAACTAGTGTACTAGAACAGACATAGTGAATGCCCAGTAATTTTACTGGCTCCAATGTCCTTCAAATTGAAACACAATAGTGCTAACACGTTGTTGTTTGGCGGCAGAAATAGACGGCCTCTCGCATAAGAGGGACCTACTACCTTGTAAAGGTGTTAGTTGTTTTTAATGTTTATTAACATTTTATGTGTAACTCTTATTTTTTAGATTAACCTGAATGTTGCCTCCATTTTAGTAAGAAGGCTTGTAACGTTTGCTTTACGTTTCATTTGGCAGGACTTTGACTGACCTTCAATAATTTCCTTGGCCTTCTATATTTTTTTGATTACGTATGACCTTAGGGATGGAGGCTTTTGTGTTCAAGGTAAATGTAACCGCAGTGAGTCTTGATTTGGTAATATTTACATGTATGAAAAGAGAGTTATGATGTATTTACAAGGTAGGTCCCTCGTATACGAGAGGCCGTCTGAGTTGGTACCACCGCTTTGTCTATTTTTGCCGCCAAGCAGCACTGTATAGGCATTGTTGTTTCAATAAGAAGGACGTCGAAGCCAGTGAAATTACTGGAATGAAATAAAAAACTATTATATAATACGTTTCATGGTGAAGTTTATTAGCTGCTTGCTTTTATTTTAACACTGGCTACTTTTATATATTTCAATCTGCTCTTATCCCACTTCCGATTTGGCTTGTAGTTTTGACGACCAGCTGCCTGCCTGACGCCAAGTTCTCAGGAAAAATCAACACCGGCTACTTTATTGCTTCAAAATTTAAAAAAAAATAGTGTGTTTGTGCAATTCACACACGGCCGAAGTGAAACTTCAGAATTATTAAAATAAATTAATTAACCAACGAATTTTAATACGCAAATGCAAAAAAATAAAACACACACATAATACACGACGTTGTTTATGACACATTTTCCGAAGGCTTCGTTGTACGCCGCCGCAAAGACACGTGATAGCATACTTGTAATCTATCTCATTCTCTTGCAGGTTAAATCCTATTTATGAATAATATGTTTGTCTTTGTCGTGACGTATTTTCGTTTCATGGAGTTTCAAATCACAACGATTGCAAAGAAGTTTCGCTTCAAAACTACTTAATGCCATGATGCAGTGATTTTATCTGTTTAATTTCGCAACCTATTATTTTCTTTTTTTACGCTCCACGTATATATGTTTCCACGTGACTGGTAATTCTGATGAAGCAAAAATAACAAAGACTTTTCTAATCAATCTAATGCCAAAACTTTTAGGACTTTAATTTAGTTTCTTGACACTGACACTAGTTTGAATAATGTCCAAACGCACGCTGTAGTAAAAGTGTTGGTATTATGCCAGGAGAACAGACATTTTTTGAACATTATAATGCGATTTAAGTTCAACAGAATGCAGATTACGGGTCGTGTATAAATGCAGTTATGTGATTAATTCAAACGAAATTCGGTCATCATTGCAATGACGATGTAATGATTCACACATTTCCCCAGTTTACAGTATTGGTTGAGAGCCAAGCGATGAAACGCTCGTGAAAATAAGAACTGAGGTTTACGTTCGCGGAATCTTTGTAGCAGTTTTTACTGTTTCGTTATTTATTCAACGATAAGATGGTGACGTACCTACAACCGATGTTTTTCCTGTATCTTCTTTTTTTATGCATAGACCGGCAAACGAGCAAGTGGATCACCTGATGGTAACTGATCTCACAACACTAGAAGAATCATAGGGGTAAAGTATAATTAAGAGGTTGGGAAGGAAAGGAGGATTTGAACTTCCGGATATCTCACACACCGCACAAAACTCAGCAGCAAGCCGTCACTTTACGCCGGTTTTCTGTGAGATAGTGGTAACAATCCGGTTGAGCCGGCTCATTTATGTTGTAGACAAAACTGTCTACAGCGTGACTTCACACTCAATATATCTCACTCAGAGTATCTCTCCGGGAATATTACTTATTCGTGTAGAATATGGAGTCAATAAAGAGAAACGCTCGTGAAATGATAAATAATAGAGATGGATACGCAATATTGGTTGTTTACGGCGCTCTTTAAAATTTCATAATTTTGCCTCGTATATTTCAATGGTGTTATGTCAAATGTCAATTCATATCTTTTTGACTGGAACTACCCATGTCCCAAGTAACAAAACAACTAGCTTTATATAAATATTTCTTTAAAATATGTTGTTTAAATTTTTATTTTTACTACAATAATTTATGGAAAGTGGGGTCGGCTTTACTTGGCCTCGGGTTACGCAACGGCCACACCTAGGACTGAATCGGTGAAAAAGCGCCTCTGCAAGTAGGTACATTCTCAGAGGTTAGGGTTTATAAATAGGCCGCGTGTTAGTATTGATGGTTAGGTAAGTATGCAGTAAGGCACTGCACAGTAAACACTTTGACGAACATCGAAGCGAGAACTTCTTATCGCTTGCGTTTGGCAGTTCTCAGTAACTATTTGAGTTCTCTCGAAAAATTATTAACGAGAATGAGACATTGAGACACATTTTTACATGGCTTTTCACACGCATGGCATGCTTTTTGCTCGGTTTACTGGAATTATTAATATTTTAATGTAAATTTAGTATTCTTTAATGGACATGCCAGTTGACTTGCAAAACTAAAAACTGTGTCTGTGTTGTAACACTGTGTTAAAAAAAAACTGTGTGGTATTCATCTTCTTCTATTAAGTGGCGGTGGGCAGGCCACATAGCTCGCAGAACTGATAACCGATGGGGCAGAAAGGTTCTGGAATGGAGGCCACGTATTGGCAAGCGCAGCGTTGGACGTCCGCCTATAAGGTGGACAGACGATCTGATAAAGGTCGCAGGATGTCGCTGGATGCAGGCCGCTTCCAACAGGTCGGTCTGGAAATCTTTGGGGGAGGCCTTTGTTCAGCAGTGGACATCCTGTGGCTGATAATGATGATTGCTTCTGTTTATAGGCAGGCGTGGCGCTAACTATCAGGTGAGTTCGTCTCGTCATTCAATCAAATAAAAAAATAATATAAAAAAATCTGTAATACCTAGCTGTATTAAATTACACTGTGAATATAACTGTAATATTCACATATATATTAGACATCTAATATTTAATTAATAAACACATCGTGTTCGTTTGGCTTGTCATTGACACTTAGCTACTTTGTTAGATTTGTGCTGTTCTTTTGATAAGCAAAAGTTCACCTTATCACGCGGTTATTTTCCAATAGAGCGAAGGTGACACCACAAGATAGGCAGAATAGATAATTTAGGTTGTGTTTTCGTTATTACTAAGTTAAATGATAAAACCAGCAGATAGCCTGCCTGATGTTAAACGCCACGCCTGTCCATAGTCTATACATAGAAACAACACCACACAGAACTTTGAGTTACAAATTGCTGCATGGTTCTGAATTGCGTTCGTCATCCCGAGACAGAAGTTGGTAACCCTTATACTTCTTAGTAAATTTACTAGCTTCAATGTCCTTTAAATCGAAACACAACAGTGGTTACATACTCCTCCTTGGCAGCGGAATTACACAAAGCGGTGGTACTAACCCAGACGACCTCTCGCATGCGAGGGACTTACTACCTAGTATATTTACAAGTCATACCTGCACTCTGCTCCGCTTTAATAGAAACAGTGTCAGCGAAGCAGATCAGAATTGTTTGTACGTGTATATCAGCTGTATTACCAGACTAATCTGATTGTTCAAATTCATATTTGTTTTGCATAGCTTCGGTTTTTTTTGCTCCGAAACATAGCCCAAAGCATATTTTACTACATGAATGCGTAACTGCCCCTTGCATGGATATTACATCCCCGTGAATGTCGTAGGATCATGTAAACTGTCCCTAATAATTGTTAAGTTCACAGCGTTATTCGGCCGACGTGGATTCTCAGACGCTCTCGCCGGAATAAGAGAGGATGTCATTAGTTCAAGTTCTACCCTAGTAAAAGGAAGCGGCAGGGAAGTCTGGCATCCACATGTACATGTAATATTCATACGCGAATACAAAGGCTTCGTCATTACTCTGAGAGAAAACGTCGAGTAAATCTTGGAGCGAACTGGGTCAAACTAAATAGAGGATGAGAATTTAAAATTATCTCAAAAATAAAAACGAATATGGATGTGAAAATTAACTTACAAGGTGCGAGATGCGAGAGGCCGTCTGGATTGGTACCACCGCTTTGTCTATTTCTGTCGCCAACCAACTATGTCTAAGCACTGTTGTATTTCGGTTTGGAAGACATTGAAGCCAGTGAAATTACTGGGCATTATGAGACTTAACACCTTGTGTGTCGGGGTGACGAGCGCAGGTCAGTATCATGCAGTGCTTTGTAATTCAAAGTTCTGTGTGTTATTGCTTCTGTTTATGGGCAGGCGTGGCGCTTACTATCAGGCGAGCGTCTTGCTAGTCTCGTCATTCAACCAAATGGTTGGTTCATTTTAGAATATTACGTGGTTTGACTTAAACTCATATTTTGGATGGTCGTGACGTGTCACGCACCAGAAGCGTACGTTTGTACTGTACAGTATGCCCTACGTAAATATTTCCCATATATATGGGAGATCATTCGATAGTAATATTACTAATGCAGAGCGTCTGGTACGTTCAGTATGGCGTCGACAGATGACGACAATATTGACGTTAGTAGATTAATTTTGTCTGCAAGAGGGGTTGTCATAAATCGTATATTTCGGCTTGACCTATTGAGTCACAGCTAATTTAATTACAAAGGTTATTGGTGTGTTTAGCTGCGGTATAATACCATATAATTCAAATTGGGTCTGTATCGCAGTTAAACTCTATCGATCATTTTTTTTCCAAATATTGGTCAATAATTGGCGCAGAAATGCATGTACATACATAAATTAAGCATTAAATACACCGAATTGAGAACCTGCTTCTGTTTTTGCAGTCGGTTATAAAGATATAATTAAAATATAAACTATAAATGTCACGACGTGGATGACGTTAGCATTTCGTCAGAAACAAAATTTATATTTTTCATAAACATTATGTACGCAGTTGAATAATACATTAAATCATTAATGTTTTCATGGAAAGGAAAACATTTCATAATCATCTTTAAATATTCCAATTTATAAACAAACTTAAACAAACAAACATCGTGACAAACTGATCCATAACCAAACATATTATAATCAAAACAATAGCGTAGAGTTTTAGGTTTTGTTTATAAATGTTTTGCTCTCCCGGAATTATAATTTGCATTTCTTACACAACAAGAATTATGTCTGGTTCGCCAAAGAGATATATTATTATGAATATTTTTAACCGACTCCGAAAATAAGGAGTTTCTCAATTTTATATATAAACTTTATTTCTGCCACCAAGCAGCAGTGTGTAGGCACTATTGTGTTTCAATTAGACGGACATCGAAGACAGTGAAATTACTAGGCATTATGAACGTTACAACTTATGTCTCTATGCCATGTAGTGCTTTGTAATTCAGAGTTCTATATGGCGTTGCGTCTGTTTATAGGCAGGTATAATGCTAACCATTAGGCGAGTGACCTGCTCGTTTTGGTCATTCAAGCTAATATAAATCACAAACGATAACCTTCTTTCCTTGCTTAAAAAAGGTTAAAAAAGTAAAACATATAAAAAGTTTAAAAACTCCACACGGCATGGAATAGCAATATTGCCAAGTTGTCAAACAGCTACCACAAATATTAATGGTATAATATCAAAAGCGTAGAGTTGATACAAAACAATAGCTAACAATGGACCGTGGCTTGGCTCTCGTGTTCACGTTTGTCGCCACTTGGCAACGAACCAAATGTACGTGCGCTCCAACAGTGTGTAGCGCCATTACTTCATGTTTGTGTACACGTGACTTGATAGTATTTTTGCGTAGTAACAAATGCAATAATCTTTTCTGTCAATCTTTGTAGAGTGAAATGAGTTCGGTACTCTCGCTTAATTTTAAATAAAAAAGAGAGGTCCCTCCGTGCGTGTATGTGTGGCATGGTAGCGACTTAAAAATGTGGAGGTTCTTTATTCGGCGAGTTTTCTTTTGTTTGAAAGCTTCTGTTCTTAGATATGTTTGAAGAATCGTAACTAGCCTCTTATCTCCCTCGCACGCTGTACCGTATATACAGTGGTAATAGCATTACTTGTTTTGTGACGTAACACGTTATTTTTGACTTGATTTATATAATTTTTTCGATAAATGATTTTTGGGAACGTAATTTATTGATTTAAATAACAAAATATAAATTGGCAGTCATAGGGACTACGATAGAAGTGAAAACTTATTACTTAAGTATATGTATTTTAGTACTCACTCTTAACTCGACTCGACTCGGACTGATGGTCTGACGGTCTGACGGACTGACGGACTGACTGTATAGTTACAGATACTCAGAGCTCACAAGATTTCACCCACCCAAAAATCATCTAACGCGTACAGCACACGGTCTGATATATACGAGTATATTAGGCTGAATTGACATTAGTATGTCGCTGACGCGAAACTAAAAGTTTACCCCCTACCAAAAAGAGCTCAACGCGGCTAAAGAAGAAATAGAACGTCACGTACGATCTGGCAACACTCAAAGGAGGAAAATATCGTAGGAGGAATATGGGAATACTTGTTGCATGTTTACGTATTCCTTTGAGGTAGGTTTCATTAGTTTATGGTGATGGTATAATTGACTTGTATATCATGTAAGATTGTTTAGAAATATACATTTCAAAGCACTTACAACATTATGACGAGCACACGCCGGCTTGAAGCCCAACAGTTGGAATTAGATCAAAGGGAAAGTGGGCGGTTTGTATAACTATGACTCGAATTAAACGATTCTACATGTTACATGTGATTCTACAATTCTACATGTTTTTGCTATATACATAGACTAGCTTTTGCTCGCGGCTCCGCCCGCGTGAACGTTTAAAATTGACAAAGTTTCATACAAACTTTCATCCCCTATTTTATCCCCTTGGGGGTAAAATTTATCAAAATCCTTTCTTAGCGGATGCCTACGTCATAACATCTACCTGCATGTCAAATTTCAGCCCGATCCCTCCAGTGGTTTGGGCTGTGCGTTGATAGATCACTATGTCAGTCAGACACTTTTGAGTTTTATATATTTAGATTAACGACAGTAATAGAATATATACTACTCAGGCTACATAATATTAACAACTCAGGCTGTAATACGAGGGAAATAAAAGAAATCCTACTTCAGTTGTTAACAACCTTTTGCACAGCAGTATGCTAAATTCAAATCCGTTAAGCCATTAAGGCGTGTTAAGAGCCGAGCTCGATGGCACATAAACAAGCGTTTTCGTCTTCCACCTGCCCCTATCCCACCCACACTGGGGTCGGCGCAACATGCTTTTATTATCTATACATTTTCCCGAAAAATTTGCCAGGGCCACCTCCCTGACGTCAACCCCTCAGGGGAGAAAGTACATCCAGGCCCGAAAAATATTTATGGATCACAAAAACATTTGCCTCGATGCGGGTATTGAACTCGTGGTCACTCATTTCCAGTTTCCACAGCCGGCTACTCGCCCACTAAGCCACGTGGACTGTCAAGTGTGGTACACACAAGCGTTTAAATCATTTTTTTTTATCCTGACTCGGCAAAGTGACTACGCTATACCTGATGGTAAGTGTAGCGCAATCCAGGAATAGTGTCGACCATCGACAAACAGTGTGTCTATCGTTGGTCGGCAAGATCATGCCTGCCTAATTTCTTCTTCACACTCCGTTTAATGGACCCCATATTATAGCAAGGAGGGAACACGTGTGCCGGCGAACTGTTCCACAGCTTAATGGACCGGCAGAAGGACGATTTCGCGAACTTTCTAGTTTGAGCCGAGATGGAGGAAACCACGAAGCTGTGGTTACGCAAGCCAGTATGCGTGGTTCTGTGTTCTTATAATTTAAATTAATTGCAATTATATTTCTCCAGTTATAAAAAAGGGGTCATATGGCGTATATTTTGATTATCTAATCAACTAATGTACATGTGATGTGAATGTTGTGTTTATTGGAAGTGCATAACATTCGACGAAGTTAATTACAAGCCCTTTCGATGACAATATTCGTTAATTACGTTGTGAATACATTGAAGCCCCATTTCATTAATATACAATGAAATTAATTTGCGTGTTACTGAAATGTGACCTATGCGTGCTGATACTACAGTATTATTTGAACATTATTCATTTTCCGAATAACATGTTCTGTAAAAACTTTTAACGTATATTAAACAGACTAAAAACATATAGGTAAAGATAATTATCAGTTTTGAGTCCAATTTCATTCACTTATGCGGTTTAATACCCTATCAAATTTAAATGGGTTCAACTTTGAGTTATACCTTTTTGTACGATAATTAATAAGCTGTACTTTCCTCAGATAAAACTATAGGTTAACTATATTTAAAAAATAACATTTTTTTATTTGATAGAATGATGAGACGAGCAAGGCGCTCGCCTGATGGTAAGCACAACGCCTGCCCATAAATAGAAGCAACATTACACAGAGCTTTGAATTACAAAGCACTGTATGGCACTGAACTGCGCTCTTCACCCCGAGACATAAGATGTTAAGTTTCATTATGCCCAGTAATTTCACTGGCTTTTAATGTCCTTTAAACCGAAACACAACAATGTCTAAACAGTGTTGCTTGGCGGCAGAAATAGACAAAGCGGTAGTACCAACCCAGACGGGCTCTCGCATACGAGGGACCTACCACCTTGTATATATTATAGAAATCTTAGCAATGAAACTAAATAATGAAAATAAGTAATGAAATGAGAGCACTATGACAAACTACTCCTGGACTATTATATACGCACAAACATTTCCCTTGTTTTATTTCAGGATTGACCTTGAGTTGGGATATATCCTTATAGTAAAGAAAGGTATAAAATCAGTAATAACATTTATATCGTCTCTCCAACCTCCTGCGTGGACCTCGCTAGTTTATTGTGTAATCATTTTAGTTGTTTACCGTAGTTCATATATAGATTTAGTTTGCAGGCTATGGCCTGTATAAGACAAGGATATCCTGGTCAAAAGATTTATATGGGTCTTGGAATCATATCAAAATCAACACGCTAATTTCAAAGGTAGGCCACAAAGGCCTCTTTTACACGTCAATAATAGAAAAATTACATTGAAATGTCTCTATCGGTGTAAAATGACCACTGGTGTGAGGAGAAACACTAATAAACTCAGTCGTAGGTCTTTTGAATTTGAAAACAGTATTTTGTTTTTTTTCTCCTCAAATATAATCAATAAAAGTTCTGCCAAAATATATGACAAGGCGGTTAAAAAAGAAAAATAAAAGAAATAAAGTAATAATAATAATATAGTAATATCACTTAGAAAGAATAAACTGAAATTAATGGATCGAGAGAAATATCATAAAATACTAGTTGTAAATTTTTAACGTAGACTGTATGAATATTTAGAGCGGCGTAACGTTCTTTTTTCACCGCCATCTTAATTTCATACTTGGGCAGGCGTAGCGCTTACACCATTGGGTGAGTGACTACTCGTTTCGTTGTTCTGGCAAATAAAAAAACATTTTTAAGCCAATTTTTATATTACTCGTCTTTACCTCTACAGGCTATTCTAACACAGATTGAGGAATCTGAAAAACTGAGCACGTATGCAACAAAAATAGGGCTATTTTTATTCGAGTTATTTCAATAATGTCTGCTTTTGGAACAAAGGGTTTAATAGGTTATAGCGCGGTCACAAGGTTCGATTTTAGTTGATCTACTGACTTGAATCAATAATAACTGTATGGGTTTTGTTGATCAATTCAATTATTTTGTTCAGACCTGTAGACGTTCATATCGCATGTGATTTAGCAGGAATAATAACTAAAATTTAATAGTGTGGATACGCCATTAGATAACATTTTAATATTACATTCAATATAACTGCAATATTATCTGTATAAGTATGCTTATTTATATGTTTTATTCTTGCATCCTTAAAACACAATGGTTACAGATAATGGTGCCATTTTATTAAATGTATATTATTTTCCTCCTTAGTCGCTGAATATATAAAATGAGGACGCTGGATATAGAATTCTTTATATACTCGCTAAAATGTAAAAATATTGTGCTGATAAATGTAAATTTTTAAGTGGAAGAGCAACGCTGTAGGCAGTTTTGTTTACAGCATGAAGGGGTCGACTCAACCATGGTGTTACCACTATTTCCTTGAAAACTCACAACAGTTAACGGGTTTCGTATGGTGAGATATTCGGAGGCCTTTACCCCTCTCCAATTCCTTAGTTATCCTTTTCTTATAGGATCTGCAATGCGTGCATGATTCTTTTGGTTTTGTGGATGTTACTGGCTGGTGGAGAAGTGAAAGAAAGGTTAAAAAAAAACAAAATAAATCAGGTGTGTTTGATAAGAATATCAAACATACCTGTTCATAAACACTGATTTATTTCAGATTGGCGTTCTCGCCAGGTTGCACGGAAAGGTGTTTTCCAAGTGGGTTAATCTTTGAATGAATGTGGGTCGAAGTTGGGATCAAATGAACCTTCTGTGCACGTGATGTCCTTACTACCAAATGAGTTTCTAGTGAACTATTATTATTGGATTGGATGCTGCCGCGTGTGCGACAAAGCTCTACACAATGCAGGTTTAGTAACGTATCCACGAAGGGGGAGGCAAAGGTGCAACTAGTAGACCAATGTTCCACTAAGTTTTATTTCGGTGACCCATCGTCTCAATCATAAATTTAAATCCCAGGCAACTTGATATGTGCTAACGATTTTTTGATTACCCGACCTGAGATTAGAAACGACGATCTGAGCGGTTTCTTAGAACAAGTACTCTGCCAGAAGACCATTGACGCGTGCATATGCTAATCTGTCAACCATGTTAGTTGAGCAATACGAAAACGTGTGACAGTTTTCAATACAAAATAACATTTGAAATCCGCACTTTTAAATACATTCTTTCGCCGCCATACTAACACAAGCCGAGGGTAGTATGGCAGACTTCCAATGGTTGCATGAAGCGCCAGTCGATAACGTTACGACGCTCTTGTCTGTCAACATACTTTTCAGTTTGACAGCCAATGACGTCATGCACTAGTGACACTACCGTCGAATTGTTTCTCATAGAGCGTAAAACTAAGAGTTAGTTCGCATTAGGTCGGACCGATAGTTTTACAAGATGGTAGGTCCCGCGTATGCGAGAGACCGTCTGGGTTAGTACCACCGCTTTGTCTATTTCTGCCGCCAAGCAACAGTGTGCAGCACTGTTGTGTTTCGGTTTGAAGGACATTGAAGCATTATGAGACTTACAATGTTATGTCTCGGGATGACGAATGCAGTTCAGTGTCATGTAGTGCTTTGTAATTCAAAGTTCTGTGTGGTGTTGCTTCTGTTTATGGGCAGGCGTGGCGCTTACCAGCAGGCGAGCGCCGTGCTCGTTTCGTCATTCAATGAAATAAAGAAAAAATACTGTGGGCTGAGTCGAGTCTTGCTGTTCACCCTATACTGACGATATATCTGCGCCGCGTCGGATATACACCAGGGTATGGGTACCTACAAGTCGCTGCTCTTAAACCCGGCAAGTGTGAACGGTGCAATACAAAGGACAGCCTCCGTAGCTCAGTGGTCGAGTAGCTGACTGTGAATCGTGAGGCCGTGGGTTCGATTCCCGCATCGAGCAAATATTTGTCTGATCCACAAATATTTGTTTCGGGGTCTGGGTGTTGTGAGACCGAATGTCTCTCGTAGTTCCTGTGGGATCAGGGCTATGTGTGTGACTGTTGGGTGTTATTTAATAATTAAAAAAAAGGTGTACGCCAATAATATCCAACCCGATCATAAATCGTGGCCAAACGTACGATAAATGTGTCGTGTAGTTTAATCGGGTCGCCCGATTGTGAACACTGCTATTAAAATATATATTGCCAATATGTCTCCAACACATTTATCGACCTGGTAAAACTCAATTATTTCTTAGCGACGTTAATTAAGTAGCTGTACTCAGTAGCGCAGTATATATAATTTTCTGTCTTTTTTTTCTATCCTGGCTCGGCAAAGTGATTACGCTACACCTGATGGTAAGTGTAACGCAATCCAAGAATAGTGTCGACCAACGATAAACAAAGTGTCCATCGTAGGTCGGCAAGATCATGCCGGCCTGCCAAAGGCCAAGGGGGAGGGGAAGGAAAAGGGATGGGAAAAGGGTTAGGATCAGGGGGCAAGCCCCCTGGGGAGAACCGGATATACACTGGCTGACCCTGGAACGCGACCCACACAAGGTGGGCCACTATGGCAGGTTTTAGCACCAGTGTACGATGGTCGCTATCCGGTCGGATACAAGCATCCTCCCACCAGCAAGTGTGAGGGTGTGGCATTTTATAAACAGGTTAAATATCAATAATTGTTGATGTTGAATTTAGTTTAGATTATAATCAGCTTTTGCTCGCAGTCTTAGCCAATTTTGTAAAAAAAAAATATTATTTGCAAAAAAATCATAAGTTGAATTTTGAAAAAATCCCAAAACAAATACCCTTTCAAAATTTCAAATTTATATATCTACTTGATGATGAGTTAGTCAGGACTTATAATTATAAAGATAAATGAGAAACTATTAATAAATTCAAACAATTTATGTAGGTACGTATTATATTAGTTATGTATTATGTTACTAAAATAATATTATCTGACCCCGTCAAAGTGAATATGGAACGCCTCGCCTATATATTCATAGCAACCTAAACCTAGTCTGTAACATAATTTATTTTCCTCAACACAATGTTAATTACATTTTATGCCATCAATTATTTCCACCAACAAAAGTCCTTTTAATCTTATCACAGGAAGACTGAACATTCCGGGTCAACACAAAATAATTGCGAAACGTGAGGAAATCTTGCCGCCTCTAATTTATCGCGGATCGTTGGCTTTGCTATCCATCCCGGGCAAGTCACGTACTGACCCGAATTACGGGCATTATTTGCCCTGGAATAAAGGTGTCGAGGGACTGAATCCACTGGCATTATGTGGATTAGTAAAAATCACAGTGAAAGATCTTTGTTACTTTCATTATCTCGGGACAATGGAGCGGAGGGAAACAGTAAATACATCAACTGTAAGGAACTAATTTATGTTTAGAAAGTAGTTATACCAGACATTTCTAACATCTAGGCAGCTTCCGTGGTGAAGTGGGCGAGTAGCCGTGGATTCGATTTCCGCACTGAGGCAAATGTTTGTGTGATCCACAGATATATGTTTCGGGTCTTTGTGTTCTGGGACCGCAAGTCCCTCATAGTTCCTGATACCTACGGTACAGGTTAACCTAGTGTGGGATCTGTGTGCATGCATGCATGAAGAATTTAATGGAAGCCAAAGAGGTGTGTAAGGATCGTAGAAGGTGGAACGTGGTTGCTGGTGGGAGATACTTGTATCCGACCGGATAGCGACCACCGTATACTGGTGCAAAAACCTGCCATAGTGGCCCATCTTGTGTGGGTCGCGTTCCAGGGTCAGCCAGTGTATATCCGGTTCTCCCCTGGGGGCTTGCCCCCTGATCCTTTTTCCTCTTTTCCCATCCCTTTTCTCCTTCCCCTCCCCCTTGGCCCTTTGGCAGGCCGGCATGATCTTGCCGACCTACGATGGACACATTGTTTATCGTTGGTCGAAACTATTCCTGGATTGCGCTACACTTACCATCAGGTGTGCCGTAGTCACTTTGCCGAGCCAGTATTAAAAAAAGTCCGTTATCTCTGCCTACCCCTATGGGAAACAGGCGTGAGTCTATTTATATATGTATGTAAAGTTCTATAACAGTACTGCCATGTTTATATTGTGACAGTTCCCCTAAAGTTCGTGTTCGCTACGTCAGGGAAATTGAAAAGGCCATCCGATCCGTGGTTCAAGAAGGAAATTAACTGTCGTTCCTGGTTTACAGTGTTGGTTACATCGAGTGCCGAGTTAAATATTTGCATCTCAAATGTAAAATAGCGCCAACTTGTGTAGAGATCTTTTTATTAGGTTTCCGTACCCAACGGTACCTTGTTACGAATCCTACGCTCTCTGTCCGTCTGTGAGTAAGAACATCTAACAGTCACATAGGCCTAACCTCACACTAGGTTCACCTGTATCGTGGGTATTAGAAACAACGAGGGACTTGCGGTCACAACACCCGATCCGAAACAAAAATTTGTAGATTACGCAAACATTTGTCTTGGTGCGGGGTTCGAACCCGCGGCCTCTCGCTTCTCAAATGGCTACTCGCCAACTGCGTCACAGAGAAAGGTTTTGTTTTGTTTTGTTTTCATTCGTTGAATAGGCCCGTGGTCAACACTGAGACAGATCATTAGACTTACATATGCACACACGCCTATAATCCTCGATGGGGTAGACAGAGGTGTAAACCAGTACCTCTCAGTACCAGTACCACCAGTACATTGCACCGAGCTTATTTCCGTCCCATTATATGACGAGCCTATCGTCATAGCGGGCACAGTTCTACACTCTGGGCTGATATTATATATATATATATTATATATCTGAGCATTTAGTGATAGAAAAACCCAATAGTAGTGAGTAGAGTGAGTGGTAAAGCCACGCTGTAGACAGTTTTGTCTATAGCATGAATGGGCTGGCTCGACCGGGTCGCTACCACTGTCTCACAGGAAACCGACGTAAAGTAGCGGCTTGCTGCTGCGTTTCGTACGGTGAGTGAGATATCCGGAAGCCCAAATCCCCTCCCCTTCCCAATCCATAATTATCCCTTTCCTTTAAGCTCGGCAACGCGCCCATGGTTCGTCTGGTAGTGGGCGTACATGGGCGGTGGAGATCACTTACCATCAGGTCACCCACTTGCTCGCTTGCCGCCCTATTCTATAAAAAAAAACACTTTTACCCGACCCATGGATCGAACCCGAGGCAGTACAGCAGTCGTACCGCGTAGGCAATACAACTTCGCCACTGAAGCAGTTTATTAGGGGGCTAATATTATTTTAGATAACATTTTAGGGCTCCCACAGAAAATCCAACAGTATAACGTAATCCTGTGCCTAAAAACACTAACATTGCGTATAAAACATACATGTTTACTGTTTGCTGTTCTGCAGGTATGAGAAATGCAGAATATATACCATTAAAATATTTTAAGCATTTACATTTCGTAATTAAATTTTCAACAACAATTTTGAGCTTGTTATTGCACTTGGCTGCATCCTCTTAATGCAAAATATGAAAATGTTCGCTAGGAAAGCACTGGTACAAGTGGAAAATCCTTTAAACCTGCGCCGTAGGGATGCTGCATACAAGATTTAAAAAATATACATAAAAAATAAGTCTGTTAAATCCACTTTTAAGTACTATTTGCTGTTTTTCTGTTGTTATCAGCCAGTTGGTAAACCTACACCTAATATAGCCAGTTGGCATAAAGGAATTGTTTGGATGTTAGTGGATTTGGATGTTTGTTAAACGACTCAAATGTTATTAATTGTATTTTTAGCTTATTAGTTGTTTCAAACGATTTTATTCTTGTTAACCGACCCATAATAACGTAATAAAGTAAGTTGTGGCGGGATATAAAATGGCTTTATTTCAAGACATTAACCATATCCCACCTTCAATTAAGAAAGATACTTAACCTACATAGCTTTTACAGCCATTTCAATGCGTCTACATGCACCTATGTTTTCTCAAATTTAAAATTCTTCAAAGTGGACCTTTCCGAGTGTACGCTACACTTCCATTCATTAGTGAGACTGACCTATTTCCTTTAAGGTACGTGTTGACGTAACCCAGTTCTCCTTCAGTTCTTTTAGTAGAAAGCTGACATTTCGTGCTAGTTGTTTTTGTTTGTTTTGTAGTCTGAGAGAAAACATGCCTTGGAAGAGATATTTAGTCACAGATGCTTGTTGAAATGATTTCTATCTGCACTTTCTGATTGCTTCCTTTGTATCATGATATTTAGTAGTATTGTGACTAGTTTAAACATATTATGTATTTGTTAAAAAATTAAGAGAGCGTTCGAAAATGGTCCGTCATTACCCGTCAGAAATTTATAGATTTACAGAAAAGTATCACCGTTGTTGACCGATGATGCTACGGAATTACTTTAGGTAGGGGCAGCACTGTTAGTAAATCCAGACCCCTGTTTTCTTATAGGTATAGTCAGCATCAACACTATATAGTATTCTCAATCAAATTCCGAAAGCGACCAAACTGTACAAAATGCACTGAAAATAAATGAAACAAAATTTCAATAACGTGAACCATTGTTCGTTTGGAACCAATGACGAAAGAAAAATATATTTTGAACGCTGCTAGAATTAACCACAATTAAAACGAGTTCAGGAAATTGTTACTTTAGCATTAATAAAAGAGTTTACAAAATATGTGTTTGAATTGTCTGTACGATAGCGCATGTTTGAACTGCAAGTGGTTAAATGGAATATCCTGCTATACTAACCTTCCGATACACTGCACTGCAAATCTTATGAGGTTGGATCTTTCATTGACAGAAACAAAAAAAACTTCGGTATAAAGACTATTACTATTTTAGAATAGGTACATAATAATGTAATTACAAGACAATTCCAACGCTACGAGGTAATTAAGAATTAAAAAGAAGAAAATTGCATTTATAACACTTTAGTTAGACAAGTTCTTCGCAACACTTAAAGTAAGACTTAAAAAAGAGTCTATAAACCTAGTACGCATATTAAAATGGCCACGGTGCATCTTTAATTCACCAACTAAGAATAGAAGGTAATTTAAAACATCGCGAATGCTTTCGTAGCGCACGTTATGGAAATTAATAAACTTCAATAAAACTATTCTGAGCTGAATGGAGAAAGAACTTTGTTTTGTACAGGGGAACTCAATTACCTCGGTGCCGGGCACATATATCATGTGAAAGTTGTGCAATAGTCGCTGGTCTATCGTCGGAGTTGGAAAATGCTTTTTCGTGTTATGTAAGGGGTAGGAAATTGATATACGTTTACTAGAAAGTTCTAGGAAGAAGCGTTTGATAACGATGAATTTTTATTTGGTTTTAAAATGTGAGTGGTTTTACACTAAGCATTAGAATGAATTGGAAAAGACTGTAATAATTGAAGAAAACAGAATTTTATTATTCGAATATAGGAATGCGTTACAGCTAACATCATACTTTAAGATTTTGTATGGAAATGCAAACAATGTCTGGTCTTCTAGTCAGTTCATCTTATTAGTCGTGATAGTTATAATTAAGTATTTGAATGTAATGTTATATGATCAATATTTTGTTAAGTAAATTATTGTTTCTATTATACAACCTCAATTTTCTATTGGTTCGTTTTAAACAATACCATTACAACAAGGTTGTCCTGTAAAGATCGCTTTTAGTTATCAACTAAAAGCGATTCTTATTCGTTCGATTCGATTCAAGTTCTTATCAAAGAACGCCTGTTGACGTCTTATAGTACTTAATAAGGATCTTTTGTATTGTTCCTTAAAATAGTTTTCAATAAAGAGTTGTTTATCTCTCTATCTTTCTATCATCATCATTATCAACGCCATTCGTCTTTTTCTTGAAGTACGTAACTTAAATTATACATGCATGTACATATTTTGAGAGGCTATTTAGTGACTGACCTGGCATGGACGATGCACATTTGGTTACATAGCTATAATCGCACCTATGTGTGTTGCAAGCATTGAATATTAAACACAGATGTACAATATCAAAGCTAGCATGTTTACTAATTAATGAAAACATGCTCGTAGTAAGTGTGAGTGATATGTTCCACGGAATTAAACGTTTATAAGAAAACCAGACGGATGCACTTAAAAACGGATCGACTGCAAACGTCGGATAACTTTTAACAAGCTCATATCAATATGCATAACCGTGCTGGCTATCGTTGCCAGATGCCACTTGAAAATACCAGGGGAAATGAGGTTTAAGTAGGCCAAAAAATTCAGTAGATTCAGAAAAGTTCTCGATAAAAATACCAAAACGCAAGCCTTTATTTCAAAAGTCGTTTAATTTAGTTATTCGAGAGATTCTCACATTTATATCAGATATGTTTAGATGTTCTAGTACTAAATTAGACCTAGCAATCTAAAAACTAGCAGATATTGAAAAAAACTAATTTAAGCGGATTTATCGCAGTTTTTATTTTAATTTTGGTCCAGACGTTTCGAAAGATTTTCAGCCCTCGTGGTTACGGGGCGGACTTACCACGAAAGCTGAAAAGATTTCGAAACATCGGGACCAAAATAAAATAAAAAACCGCGATAAAATCCCTTTAAATTAGTTTTATTTCAATGTGTAACATTCACGTAAACATAAGAGATGATCAGCAGATATTGTAATAAAGAAAGTAATGGATACCAATTAAAAATCAGTAGATCTACTAGAAAATCAGAAGATCTGGCAACAGTGACGCTGGCAAAGTTCCAGCGTGTTAGGGAGCTAACAGTGGCCGCTGTGTTTACACCGTCGAGAGCTCATGTTCTCGTGTCAACCTCGTAACATTCTACGATTATGTGTACGTTAATGGTTGACGGTGTAATTAAGATCCTATATACCTATGCAAGATTACTTTTCACGACTAAAGGCAAATTTGCCGGCGTAAACACTTAGGTTGTTGGTGTAATGAACTTGAAATAAACGCGTGATAGTCCGCGTTGAGTCGATATTTTTTATGCAGTAGCGGATAAATCTACTAGTATGTAAGCTTTATTGAAAACACTTAAACCTAATTTTGATAGAGAGAGTTTATCGTACGATAGAGACGAGAATATAATAGAAAATTCTGGATTACAGCGTGGTTGACAGTGAGGATGGCATGATGCGGCATCGACAATCAGATTAATTGACTGACGAAACGAGCAGGTCTGTCTATAAATACGTCTGAGCATAAACATTAGCAACTACACACATGACCTTGAATTATAAAGAAATTATAAATTGTATGGTACTGGACTGCATTCGTCACCCTGATACATGTTGTTAGGTCTCGTATCGCTTATTTATTTCACTGGCTTCAATGTCCTTCAAATCTAAACAACAATGCTAACATACAACAATATTATCAAAGTTGTTGGTAGGTATTTCTGCTTGGTGGCAGAAACAGATAAAGGCATGTAACCTATTGAGGAACAACATAATTTTATTTACTATTTGTACTATTGACGCAATTAGTGTTGATAACAGTTACTGCTACAATATACAAGTCAGTTATTTAATGTGACGATACGATAGTTATTTCGAGACGGGTGTTATCTTCTCCAGAATGTTTAAACTTCCTTTACAACGAGATAATTAAATAATGGTTCTTTGTTTGGAAGTTCTTAGCAGTTAACACGCAATTGGTATGTACCTACCACTGCAACGAAGTATGAGTTCTGATGTGGACCGATCACATTCTAACTCATTACCTTTTTCAGGGATTCGCAACCAAAGGGTAATAACGGAACCCTAGTACAAAGCCTACGCTATTTGTTTGTCTGTCTATATGTCCTACTTTTAGCGCTCCATCTTTTGAATTGTAGTAGGTAGCCGGCTGAAATTATTACAGAATATGTTTAATTACGATGGATGTCATAACAAATAATAAAGCAAGTAATCATTTAACGGGTATGATAAGGAAAGGAACCAGCTCACAGGAAGCAAAAGAGCGACTCACAGTTCGTCGATTTTTCTTTTTTCATAGTTAATATGAAAGCAGCAATCAAAGTTACCTCTCCACATTTAACATTTCAAATGTGATATAAAAGTTAGGTATACGCAGGACATAACACCATTTAATCATCTGAGTTTTTTTATGTTACTTTGAACTGTGAAATGATTTCATGATTCTTTTTGTATTCGGTAGGGACATAGCGTTGACAACACATACAGTTTGTAATAAAACACAACTTGTGTTTTATAACACAAACACAGTTTTATAACACCTTAATAAATAACAGTAATCGCATTGCAATTCAGGTAGAAAATCATTCGACGTTTCTAATCACCAAATGAAAATAAAAGCAAAAAGTAATACGAATAGAAACCTAATTAACGAAAGTAGCACATTTCATGAAATACCAGAGCCGAATCATGTAGAATTACACGTACTAATATGTAACTTCGACCCTAATGACATTCATTTCGAACTTTAACACGATTCTGTGATATTAGATTACAGTTCATTGACTTTTTGAAGCAAATATGTGAACCACGACCCGTATAGCTGATAACTAATTTAGACCATGCTAGACTATTTATATTATATGCGTACTGTTATTAATTGAATTCTTGGTATTTATGTTTATTTTTAGTGCTAAAGAAATCACTTGTGAATATTATTGGATCTCAAACAATGGTTAGTACTCTGAGCAAATGCTTTATGAAATAACGTTATAATTATAATATCAGGTGCATGGATAATATTCTTCTGTCTACAGTATCTTGAGATGCTTCTATATTTCATAAATTTTAATAAACTTCTTTCATGGCGTTATCCCGGCTTAGTGCTAGAGTCCGCATCCCTTCTTAAACGCAATGTTTTCAAATAATTCAATAGTTTCTATAAATATGAACAATTGTTTTTCCCGCTAAATTATAAATATATTATATACGAGATCTATTTTTTTTTCTACTTGCTACAGAGACTACAGTTACTATCACAGAGTATATAAAACCGAAGTAAAAGCTACGTATCGGATATTCTTATTAGTTTCGAATAAATGAAATAGCATTTTTATTTAATTTATTTTAAATGTGCTTTTTCATTAAATTTTACAATTTGTCCAGACGGGAGCAAATTGAATGAGTGCCCTCGCAACCCTTTTCTGCTATTCATTAATCTTGGCAGCAATTTGTCTGCATTTAACGAGTTTTTTATATTTTATGCAGGCTGGTAGCCAGTATTATTCTGAGAAAGTAATAATATCTATCTACATTATGTAAGTTTGATCGTGTTATTTTTAACCCCATAAAAAAGAAGGGTTTTTTTTTTTTTTTTTTTTTTTTTGTGTTGACGCTTGCTGTAAGCCTGACGAGAGTCGGCTGTATACAGCTTCACCGGACTTTCGGGCGAGCGCTTTCAGGCGCTCTCAGCCCTTGACTAGGTGACCACCGCTGAGGGCACCCCCTTTGGGGTACGAACCTCGGCTCAGGACGGTCACCGGAGAGGGCAGAGACATCTGCGATTGGGGTTTAGGGGACTATATTTTAGGACTCTACTTGATGATTTCAATCATCATTAACATCGGCTCGCGGGCCGGTACTAGGGTCGGGGGCGTTGCGGGGAACGCGGCGCGGTCCTCGGCGGCGAGGACGGTATGTCGGTTGTGTAAAGTGTTTTTTCATGAATTCCTCAAAAGAAGGGTGCTATATGTTTGATCGGGTAGTCGGTCTGTCTGTGCATGTAGATGTCTGTGGCATCAGCATCGTAGCGCCTAAACGAATGGATTCATTTGAAGGATTTTTTTTGTTGTCATTCTTAACTATGTTTCAATAATTCTAAGTTACACATGTTTATCTAAATTATTTCGGGGTTTTTATCGTTAGGTTGGTTATAGAAATATTTTCTATCACACTTCGTCAAGGTGGCAACATCTTTTACAATGTGGCAGGTCCCTCGTATGTGAGAGGCCGTCTGGATTGATACTACCGCTTTATATATTTCTGTCGCCAAGCATCAGTGTGTAAGCACTGTTGTGTTTTGGTTTGAAGGACATCGATGCCAGTGAAATTACAGGGCTCTGAAACATCTTATGTAACGGGGTGACGAGCGCAGTTCAGTGGCATGCAGTGCCTTTTAATTCAAAGTTCTGTTTCGTGATGCTTCTGTTTATGTGCAGACCATGCGCTGACCATCAGGCGAACGACCTGCTCGTCTCGTCATTTAAGCAAATAAAAAAAAAACATTGAATCTCTACTGGATAAAAAATATACAAAATGCACAGCTTTTTAAAATAATAATATGTACGCAGCAGGATAAAATTAAATATATTTTGAAATTATAATTTGCAAATGGCACAAGTCTTTTTAATGCGGTGTACACATTGCAGGCAGTATTATCAGTAAAATCGCATTCCATCCGGCTAGTTCGGTCTGGTACACATGTCGGTAATGTGGCGCGAAATGGAAAGCTCACTGAACTTACACACCAATGTGAACAGTGGTTCTGATATTCATTATGGTATTAGTGCCCACCAGAGTAGTGGTCACCAGTTGTAGTGGTCTCAAACAAAAGTTTCCCCCAAGGGCCTCGTAATGCTCATAGCTTTACTCAGAGATCATCAAAACAGCCACGATTCCTCTAAAAATTGGGTTTTGGTGGATGGTGGTGATCAATTACCATCGAGTGTCTCACTAGGTTGTTCGTCGACCGTTTAAAAACAACGTATTTACAAACCTGTGATTATCTAAAAATAATCTCGCCATATTTTGATTGATAGGCAATTGGTTTTTTATAGCACAAGACCGGTTAACGAGTAAGTAGGTCAACTTATGGTAACCGCCCTTGAACACCCACAATATTAAAAATTCATGAATGAGGTGTTAACCTTCAAGAAAAGGAGAGAGGTTTGGAAGGGATTTTTGGGTCTCCAGAAATCTTTGTAAACACAACAGCAAACTTGCCGTATAACGCAGATTTTCGGTAAAACAGTGATACCAACCCGGTCTTGCCAGCCTATTAATGCTATAGCTGGTGGGAGGATACTTGTATCCGACCGGATAGCGACCACTGTACACTGGTGCTAAAACCTGCCAGAGTGGCCCACCTTGTGTGGGTCGCGTTCCAGGGTCAGCCAGTGTATATCCGGTTCTCCCCAGGGGGCTTGCCCCCTGATCCTAACCCTTTTCCCATCCGTTTTTCCTTCCCCTCCCCCTTGGCCCTTTTGCAGGCCGGCATGATCTTGCCGACCTACAATGGACACATTGTTTATCGATGGTCGACACTATTCTTGGATTGCGCTACACTTACCATCAGGTGTAGCGTAGTCACTTTGCCGAGCCAGGATAAAAAAAAGAGTGGTCTGAGGTATATTTTAACAATATACCTGAGTGGTAGAGTGTGAACAAAAGCTGTCTACAGCGTGGCTCATATAAAAAACAACAAAACAGTTGCATGCATGCTTCAATTTAATGTAGGTAAGTAAATGAAAACGTGATGTCTGCTGGAAACGTTCAAATGTGTTGTTTGATAAGAAGATGGGTATCTTATCAACACTTTTGTATTGCGTCTTAAGGCGTGGCCGCGACTCGAGTCCAAGAAAAATATTATTTTGTTGCGTTCTTGTATTTCCGGTTGTCCCCAGGGGGCTTGCCCACTGATCCTAACCCTTTTCCCATCCCATTTCCTTCCCCTCCCCCTTGGCCCTTTGGCAGGCCGGCATGATCTTGCCGACCTACGATGGACACTTTGTTTATCGTTGGTCGACACTACTACTTTACTTACCGTCAGGTGTGGCGTAGTCACTTTACCGAGCCAGGATAAAAAAAGTTTAACCCACTAAACCTAAACATCAAATCGTATGAAAATTGGACATAAGTAAACAAGTTTAGTGGTAAAACCTGATTTACAATCGTCATGCAAGTGGACCTAAATTAAATTAAAATAACCATAAATATACCCAACAGTCACACACATAGCCCTGACCATATTAGGTTAAACCTGTGACTTGGGTATCAGGAACTACGAGGGACTTGCGGTCCCAAAACACCCAGACCCGGAACTAACATTTGTGAATACATAAACATTTGTCTAGGTGCGGGAATCGAACCCACGCCCTCTCGCTTCGGAGTCGGCTACTCGCCACGGAGGCTGTAAAATGTAAAATAAATCCAAAAACCCTTCGAATTTTTCACCCTCACATCCAATGCACTGTGAAATTATTAACATTATTCAATTGTGTTTCGAATGGTAGTCTGGCAGCACCTTAAATAATTAAATGTCGGTTGTTATCGAATTTATGAATTTTATAGCGAGTGTTATGTCCTTTGCATAACATTACATTTTAATAGTTACCTCGCCTTGTTTATAATGTTTGTCTTGAATATTATAAAACTGTTTGTTGTTTGTTTATTCGAGCATTACGTAAATTATTGGATCAATCTGATTTAACCATATTACGTCATGGAACATAGGGTATTATTTTAATAGCACTGCAAACGAGCACGTCAAACGAGCAAGTGCTCAAGATGCTAAGTGATCTCCATCCCTCATGACTATCCGCAAAGTCTGAGGCATCATGAAAGCGTTGCCCATCTTAAAGGAAAGTAATAATTAAATGATGGGGATAAGGGCCTCCAGATACTGGTGTACTTATTTATAGTGTAGGGTATAGTCCCCTAGACTACTGTTAAACCTAGTTAGCAATCTAGCGAACGCAGCTGTGGGCATAGGCTAGTATATATTAAGATAGTTTAAAATCAAATTAGTTTGTTCAATGTCGGCACTCACTGCCTTCGTTATGCCGGATTTGCGGCCTTCGCTAATTAGGCTGATAGAAATAGTTTTTTTTCTTTGATGATATCGATATTTTTGGCATGACACTTTATCAGATTTGTGCCTGTTATGACGATAGGCTCTCCCCTATGACATCATGAGATGGGATAAGGCGATTATAATAATAGTTGCACCTGTGCCTTACCTTTCTTTCTGACAGCCTCCGTGACACAGTAGTCGAGTAGCCAGCTGCGAAGCGAGAGGCAGTGGGTTCGATTTCCGCACCAAGACAAATGTTATAAGATTAGCAAATATTTGTTTTGGGTTTGGGTGTTGGGTGTTGTGTGGGACCGCAAGTCCTTCGTAGTTCCTGGTACCCATGATACAGGTTACCTAGATAGATAGATAGATAGTAACTCTTTATTGTAGACACACACATAAAAAGAAAACAATAATATACAAAAAGAACAAGTAAACAAATGTGCCACAAGTGGCGGCCTTATCACTAAAAGCGATCTCTTCCAGGCAACCATTAGTGTAGGATCAGGACTAAATGTGTGACTGTTGGTTGTATTTATTTATTATTATTATTATTTATTGGACAGATGACCTGATAAAGGTCGCAGGAAGTCGCTGGATGCAGGCCGCTTCCAACAGGTCGGTCTGCAAATCTTTGGGGGAGGCCTATGTTCAGCAGTGGACTCATGATGATGATGATTATTTACTGGGAAGATGATAATTGTGTATAATGTATATTCAGTTTATTGTGGTAACGAAATACAATAACAGGAACGGATACTAGGTTAAACCACAAGATTGAATTACAATTTACAAGAAACCATATACAGGCATTGGCGTTATAAATGGCCACATATCATTCATTTTCAAATGTCCTTGGTTAGCCTGTCATGCCTTTACAAGTTCATTGGACGAATTGGCGACTGTTTAAGAGGCTACAGCGAAAATAATCCGTAGTTTGGTGGGCGGGGCTTGCACCCGCTCGCGGGGAGCTCCAAAGGCATAGCACGCGCTCGGGCGACAAGCCGCGCTCGTTTGTCGTCGGGCGTTCGACTCGGATTACAAAGCTGTACACTCTGCGCAAAGTGATATAAGTCTAAAAGCATATTTTTTCGGTCTAGTCGGTATTCCTGTATCTAATATAGAACGGAAAATAAAATTCGTTCGCAATGATATAAGGACCACCTTTGGTCAATTTTTATAAAAAAATTGTGTATGCTGATATTACTTTAGGAATATTAAATTGAACTAAGGCCTTATTTTAAAGCAAATATGTTTAATTTGTTATATCTCAATTTGTAACATTGTATGTGTGTACTTACAATTAATTACGTCAGATTTGTGCGCAATAATACAATTAAAGCAAAGCAAAATGGTGATATTGAAGTTTTTTAACTTGACACAGTAAAGTGACTTGGTATTAAGTACAGTCCAGTTCAAATATATTTGCGACCAACAAGATTAATTTTGTTAATCATCGGCATTATGTGGGCCCGAAGCTACTGGATATACAGTGGCTAGTCCCGAAGTGTGACATGTCTGATTAGACCACTATGGTGAGTTTTTCGCCATGTGTACGGTTTTCGCTATTCAATCGATACCCAAATGTATCGGTTACCCTCTCACCAGTGACACCAGCAGTTCTGCCTGGGTTGATCTTAGACTAGTACTTACGAATGTTTCCACTTCACCGTATCTTAAATATCCTTTTTATAAAGACAATTGACTCTCATAGCTTTCTCTAGTATATCAACACATCGATTTTTTGGCCATCGGCACGAACGTACCTTTGGTACGATTTAGCATGGGTGTTTGTGACCCACGTACTTTTGTGATTCTCTAAAACGTAAAAATATTACCTTAAGCGACCTTACTGGAGTTTACCTGGCACGTTATGGACACGTACTCCCGTAGGCCATAAATTTGGTTTCCACCACATTTCTGTCCGCCATTTTCAAGTGTTTAGTGCACCCGATCCTAAAAAAGGCAACCGCTAGGATCCGTCCAATTACAGGCCTATAACCATCGCCTCCTTGTTCTTTACGATAATGGAATTATCAACTGTCAGCACCTGCTGTACCTAGAGGAGTACCGATTGATTAGCGACCGCCAGTACGTCTTTCGTCGGAGTCGCTCGCTGGTAATCTTCTAATTTACCTGACATATAAATGGACAGAAGCAACTGAGACCAAGGGGGAGGCGCTTGCAGCCAATTGGGGCTTAGCGAAGGCCTTTTATCGGGTATGGCACAAAGCACTTCCTTAAAGCTACCTTCCTTTGGGCTTCCAGAGAAATTATGCAACTGGATCACTAACATTTAAAAAATCGTATAGATAGAAGCGTGTATACCTCACGTTACGGATAGATGTTCAAAAATCAATCACCATCTATTAATTTTTTTTTAATAGATGGAGAGATAATCGCTTTCAAAGGTATAAAAAGTGTAATATTAATCCAACAAAATGTGTTCATAAGATATTTTTTTTTATCCGATCACGGCAAAGTGACTAAACTATATCTGATGGGAAGCGCAGTCCAGTCCAAAAAACCAGCGACCATCGACATACAATAAGTTTATGGGTGGTAATGCTTCTTCATACTCTAAAGAGGGAAGAAGCAAATCGAGGACCCTGCGACAGGACAGGCGGATGACCAATGCAGGCACAGGGATACAATGTTGGACCCTTATACGCACCTCAAACAACTATCAACTCGTGTCGCAAGCCTCTCGGTAGAACTGGATATACACTGGCTGATCCTGGAACACGATCCACACAAGGTGTGAGTCGCTATGGCAGGTTTTAACACTACGTGTACGGTGGTCGCTATCCGGGCGGATATGGATATCCTACCACCAGTATAATAGTTTCCACTTTTGTATATACATTTATTCTTTACTATGGAATCCTAAGTTTGTCATATGTAAGTAAAACACACACTTCGTTGGTTTTGAAGGATAATGGAATGACAGACAAAATTTTGTCATTTTCATACATTTGAAATGAAAATGAAATAGTCAGGTATCCGGGTCCATTTTTGCACTTGATTACTATCAAGCTAATTTTCCGTGAGTTGCTTCGTTTTGATGAGACGCATAACAATTTCCTGTGCGAAAATTCTCGATTGTGGTAACAGAGGTAGCAAGGATAAATATATGTCGATTTGATGATACTCAAAAAATTAATACTAACTGGTTTTTTTGTTACATTTCAAGATAATTATCTAAATTATTTGAAAAAATATTTTTCCTACAAAATGTATGGTTTGATCAAGGACCGTTCCAGGATTTATAGATTTGAATAAGGGAATAAATAAAAAAAAGTGTGCGTCTCGGGACGCACGACAGAAGTGATAACTTAAACTAATGTGGGTTGAATTTAGAGAGGAGAAGCCTGCTTACTGCTGCCGTATGCGTGAGAGAAAGGCAAGCCAGACAGAGTGGGTCCGTAACGCGTTGTTACAAAGCGGTTTACCCTCCCATAATAAGTTATCACTTCATTGGATTGCAGTCCGGTCAAAGTCCTGTCAAAATCCGTTCATAGGTCTGTCAATGTTCGGTCAAAGTCCTGTCAAAGTCCGGTCAAAGTCCGGTCAAAGCCCAGTCAAAGTCCAGTCAAAGTCCGGTCACAATCCGGTCACATTCCGGTCAAAGTCCTGTTAAAGTTCGGTCAAAGTCCTGTTAAAGTTCGGTCAAAGTCCTGTCAAAGTCCACTCTAAGTCCGGTCACAGACCGGTCACAATACTGTTCAAAGTCCGGTCACAGTTCGCTCATAGTCTTGTCAAAGTCCGGTCAAAGTCCGGTCAAAGTCCGGTCAAAGTCCTGTCAAAGTCCAGTCAAAGTCCTGTCAAAGTCCTGATAAAATCCTGTCAAAGTGCGGTCAAAGACCGGTCGAAGTCCGGTCAAAGTCGTGTCAAAGTCTGGTCAGAGTCCTGTCAATGTCTTGTCAAAGTCCGGTCAAAGTTGTGTCAAAGTCCGGTCAAAGTCCTTTCAAAATCCGGTCAAAGTCCGGTCATAGTCCGGTCAAAGTCCGGTCAAATCCAGTTAAGTCCGGTCACAGTCCGATCAAAGTCCTGCCACAGTCTGGTCAAAACCAGGTGAAGTCCGGTCACAGTCCTGTCAATGTCCTGTCAGTCTTGTCAAAGTCCAGTCAAAGTCCGGTCACATTCCAGTCATAGTCCTGTCACAGTCCGGTCAAAGTCCGGTCAACTCCAGTTAAAGTCCGGTCGAATTCCGTTCAAAGTCCTGTCATAGTTCTGTCAAAGTCCGGTCAAAGTCCAGTCACAGTCCGGTCAAAGCAGACTGGTCACCGTGTGACACCACCTTAGGCTTCGAAAATTCTCAAAGATCCAGGGAGATCGGCTAACGCTGGCTGGTCAACTGGCCCGCGTGACGTCTCATGGAATGTTCTCGAATATTCTCGAACCTTCCGTTGATCGATGGACCGCTGGTGTTACGGAACGCATCGGTTTACCCTCCCATAAGAAGTTATCACTTCAAAAATGAAAATTAGTTTGCCACCAACAAAACAAGAATTGTAGCAACAAATTAAAAGAACTGCATTCATTTGTAATGTATGGTGTAATGTACACATGCCCCACGGAAAAATTGCCAGAAAATTTCAGATAGACAATAATTGATGACAAATATAATATTCATATATTATTGGTTTGATGGCCCCCTAAGTCCATGTTTTGAATAATTATCTTCTGACATACAAGGTACCCTATTAAAAATATTGTTGGAACGAAGTTCCTTACGGCAGGCTTGGAGGGGATAGGGATTTTGCTGCGTGACCGAACTGAAAAAAATGTGATAGTAAAAGCGTAAGAAAACAGCGTAAGAAAAAAGCGTTAAAAGCGCTGCATAACCAGCCAGCGTTAGTTCCTTTTTGCCTGCACCAAAATTGTGTGCGAATTTCAGCTCAATCAGTTTTTAAAATTAAATTCATTCAGCCAGTTATACTTGAAGTATTTTTATATCTCCTTCGATTTTTAAAAGATTACGCTAGCTCGTTATTATTTATAATTACATAAGTTGATAAAAAATGCTATACAATGGCTTTACCGCGGCAGTCTCCGAGTGCTACACGTCTTTTTTTATTTTGTTATTTTAGTTGATAATTTGTATTTTTTACAATTTGTGTCGATTCTACATTAGCCGAAGGAACTTCGTTCCTACCTGGTGTCCCACGACACACACCAATTTTTATTTATTGATTGATTATACAGGGTTATTTTTAAAACACCAGCATCCTCGCAGGGGTAGGTTCCTAGGGTTATAAGCTACTACTTTTGTTCTACGACTTTTGATAATTTGTTAGATTTTATTTTCATACAAAAATAAGTATTCATTTAATTTCTGTCTTGAATGTTACATCGCGCATCGCAGATTACGTAAACAAACACGCGAAGCGTGGGGAACCGGGCTAGCGCATTTGACCTTGAATTCCCGAGCAGCTGACCGGCGCCTTTGATGTCGTGCGCGCAAGCCGCGCCGCGCCGCAGTGTACGAAGAAAAATACAACACAACAAAAACTTGTAAAATCATTTTTTTTTAAATATATTGAGTTATATCCAAACTCGTAAAACAAAAGTTGTTCCGTATGGGGTCAGCTATCTGGTCCTGCGAGGTTACTGGTGTTTTAAAATTAACCATGTATTCATTATTATATAGTTTACTTAATTTTTTCATGTTATTACAAAGTCAGATATGACGAATGAGGAAAATGAAATAGATGAAGATGACAGCTATGTTAGAAGCGTAGATAATGAAGATTTATCAGATGAATCTGATGAAAATTATTTTTTTTATATATGCAAATACACAATTTTTTTAGAATCATCAAATCGACATATTTTATCCTTGATACCTCCGTTAGCTACCACAATCAAGAATTTTCGCACAGGAAATTGTTGGGCGTCTCATTGAAACGAAGCTACTCACGGAAAATTAGCTTGATAGTAATCAAGTGCAAAAATGGACCCGGGATCCCTGACTAAAACTTATATTACTTTAAACCTGGAAATATTTCTATTTTATGTAATATAACTAAATATGAATCCATTAACACGGAGTGAATTAATGGGTGTTAATTGATACAAGTTAGATTTTTTTAACTCATCCAAAATACATAATATCCATCAAATCTTAATATTTTCTAAACAGACTTACTTCCAGCATTTTAATTATTTTAACTCCAACCCTATCAGATAGAAGTTTTAAAAAAACTTGTGCCATTTAACACATGCATTTATCATTAAACACATATTAACTACTATAACATATGGCTAATGATATAAATTTAGTTTCTTTTTATTATCTCATATTATTGTTGTTACTATAAACAAAAATCATAGTACATTTATGTTAATAGCAAGTAATCCCAATCCATCAAAGTTAAAACATCCTGAGAATAGAATAGAGTAAAAAAAAGTTGTCGAATTTTTTAAATAGCATCATATCATTAAATAGTTTTTTCTCAAAATTCGGTTTTCAGACTTGTATCACTTTTCACAGAGGGTACAGAAATATACGCATATTAGGACGAAAAAATATTTATTATGTACTTACACTGTGACAGTACGCTCATCATCTATGGATACTCATTTATGTTAAATGAGTCTATTGATGGAAGTGGCTTGGTTGAAGATATTATGAGATCTAACAAGTGAAAATAATATAATGTATGCGTACATCCTATAACTATTTGCATTATTAAATATAAATTGACTTTGAGGGTAAATAAAATCATATTAATGCATGCAATCACGAAAATCCGATCTGCAAACAAACGGCATAGGTCCGTCCACGATAAGGCGCTCCCGCCGACTGATCTATTGAGGGAATGAAAGTGACGCAATTACTTTTGAAATGCAAAATAAGAGATGGCTATATTGAGTGTACTTTCAGAATAAAACAACGTATGTGCCAAAACGATTTTTCTTGTTTTCTAATAAAACTCATTATTAAATCTAAAACTGCTTTGACCAAACTTTCATACGATAATTCTCCATGTTTTAAAGTAAATTTAATTGTCTTATTCATGAGGGTTACGCTTCGGCAGCCAAAAACGTAAAAAAATAGATACAACTTTGCGATTTTTTTCTATCGAGAAAATTTCATTGAATCGTGTATTCCTTTTGAACAATCCTAGAGCAGAAAGTCAAAAAACGTATACCAAAATATTAAATCTCTATTCCACGTACACAATTATATACACGAGATAGAAATGCCCCATTTTTTTCAATGTAGGGCCTTAAGATGCTTTGGCCAGAATATATATTTCATGCAACTGGCTCAAGGCTCAAGGGGCATTGCTTGCGACAGGGGAAGGACATTACGATTGTATAATATGAAGCCAATCCATTCACCCACTTCCCAGTTCCATCTTTTTTTATTCCATGAGACGAGTAGGTCGTGTGTCTTATGTTAAGCTTTGCTTTATTAAATCGCTTACCATCAGACGAGCGACCTGTTTGTCATTCAAGCTAATAAAAGACCAACGACTGCCCATAATCAGTATCAGCACCAAGTAGTTTTGAATTACAAAGTACTGTATGTGTACAAAGCACTCGTCACCCAGAAAATTCTCATAATGTTTAGTAATTTCACTGCTTCAATTCCCTTCAAATTGAAAAAATAGTGCTTATGGACATGTGGTGGCAGAATTAGATAAAGCGGTGGTACCTGGATACCTAGACGGACTCTCGCATAGGTACATAAAGTTTATACTTGCTCACGCAACAAGTGATAGAGAAACAAATCTAGCCATTAGCCAATATATTTTCGTCATTTATTTACTTCTATAATACAATATACAAATAAAACACAAAGTTATTTTTCTCAAATACTGGAATTAGCGGAGCGTGTTTATATAAATAAGAAATCATTATTTTGCTACAAACTGTAATATGTTATGAGGCTAATTGTATTGATAAGGCTGGTGCAGATGTAATCAGTAGCGTGGCGGTCGCAGACCTATAATCGATTGGACTTATTTATGTGATAGTGCGTTCACATAGTTCAATTTTGGTTGATCAACTGACTTGAATCAACAATATTATAGCTGTATGGTTTTTGTTGATCAATTTGATTTAAAATCGGTTCAGACGGTTTTAATTGCATGGGATATAGTAGTCGATGAAAAACCAATTAAAAATTATTATTGTGTAAAAGAGACATGGGCACGGACATAAGGACGCGTGTAAATGGTACCGATAGGCATATCGTGCTAGATTTAGGGCTCAACTCGGCAGAGGCTGACTTGAATGATCCCATTAAAAAAAACTATGTCAGATAATGACATTAATTGTCGGCGCAGCATGTTAACACATGTTACAGAAATATTTGGCTTGTAGTTTTTACGGTCGTAGGAATATGCAAAAAAAAATTGGGTACTGCTTTGAACACTTTCATATAATACGTGATATGATAATAGCGACTACTAGCGTTTTAAAAATGCTTAAATGTATGAAAAGCGTCAATAAATTCAGCGAAACTAGGTACATAGAAGTAGCAACCAATAATTAATACTTAATATAAAACTATAGATAGATAGATATTGTAAAATCATATAACAAAATTTTTGTGATTTGTTTTATACTTCATTACATTACTGCCCGTAAAGTAATCTGAGAATTCGGTTAACGTAATTTCAACTTAGCCAAAGAGCCCGGAAATATACGTAACTTTTGCGGTCGAACCCGCAGGGTATTTAAAATGGAAATAGGGACACGGGTTGGAAGCAACTAAGAACGACCGTAGTTCGTTGCTGTAATATAGGAACTTTATAAGAAAAAAAACACACCAAACTGAATCGAAATCAGTGTTAAAATATTTATGATAAGTAAAATGTATTTCTTTCTACCTCTAATGTAAAATAGAATAATTTATTTATTTATATATTAATAGAGTATAAATATGGTTATAGAATATAGCTCAAAAAGTAGCATTATAATTTTTTTTTTTTTTTTTTTTTTATAACCTGGTTCGGAAAAGTGACAAACGATAAACAATGTGTCCATCGTAGGTCGACAAGATTATGCCGGCCTGCCAAAGTGCCAAGGGGAAGGAGAAGGAAAAAGGGATGGGAAAAGGGTTAGGATCAGGGGGCAAGCTCCCTGGGGAGAACCGGATATACACTGGCTGACCCTGGAACGCGACCTACACAAGGTGGGCCACTATGGCAGGTTTTAGCACCAGTGTCCATCTCCAGAACATTTATGTAACGCTTTGATTTCTAGAATCGTTATGTAGAGGATGGATAGAGGTAAGCATGTATTCACTGTTGTAGCTTGAGAAATCAGTGAAGTCTTTGGTTTAAATCCCAGAATGGGCATACACAATCTCTATTTGAGTTTTCGTTTCGAAATCACACATGATCTGATATAGTGATAGAGTGACTTAACACATTGTGGGATGAAAATAAGCTTAGCTACTGGTGTGTTGAATCTCCGCTTACCCCTCGGCTACACAAGCGTGAGCCTACGTATGTCTGCGTCAGATCCCGCACTTTGCATTTTCTAAAACATAATTTTTACCAATCTTTAAAAAAATAAAGAAAGAGGAGTAAAATGTTAACAAAGCAGATTTGAAATCCTGTACAAAATGTATTTCCATTGATGCGATATGATTGCGTGTCGGCCTTAAATTCAATTAGATTTATTTGAACAGAACAGAGCAGCCGTGTAGATGAAAATCGAATTGTTAGCGTTTGTTTAATTCACACGAATTTTGGAAATATTACAAAACAACGAAATTATGTGGACAAGATTTACGGAAAGGAGATGTTGGCCCAATTTAATTTGAGAACGCTCTATTAGTGTACAAACATATTTGGACAGGGACAAGAAATCTTGTCCGTTTACTAACTTCTGTTAATTTTAAGGCAGACTTCTGATGGTCAGGTCAAATGTCAGCCGCGAGAGTCAGTGACGTCGGTGTCTGTCAACATAACATTGAAAGCGCCTGTGACTTTGTAGTAGTAGAGATAGTGGTAGAGCCTCGCTGTAGACAATTTTGTCTACAGCATAAATAGGCTAATTAGTTAGTTATAGTATATAGTTGGTTATAATAGGCATCGCGTTCTGGCGTCAGGTACTAGTCAGTAACTTTAGGCCAGCATAATTGTACCGACTGTTGAGGGAGGTAATGTATTTTTAGGGTCAGGGTTATATTTAGACTGCACGTTTCTTATCATTGGGTTCAAAATAGTCATTTTCCGTGTTAGGATAAAAAAATCTTAGACGAAGTACGTAAACTTGTGATGTCAACATCTCTTTACTTTTTGGATTTACTTATACTTAAATTAATTCTGTATGCTATTTTTATTCTACTGATCAAAAAAGAGAAGTTATTTTTTAAAATGTTCACGTGTTTGTTAACTGATTTACATATGCGGAGTATTGCTAGAATCCTTTATTTCACGTGACTGGTGCTAGATAAAAAAAACATAATGAATAATAAACACACAATAAAATAACTGACAATTTTAATGCAAATGTTGTTGAGTAGAGCGATAAACATTTATAGACAAGATACATATATACAAACGGGTCAAATACATCTTCTTTTAAGTCGGGTAAAACGCGCTATGTAAGAATAGGGAAATTAACCTGTCAACAGCCATTTTAACAGTAAGGTCTTTTTATGTAAGTTAGGACTAGGTGGTAGGTCCCTTGTATGCGAGTGGCCGCCTGTTACTATCGATGTGTCTATTACAAATAAGGGGCAGTGTGGAAGCAGTTGTATTTCAGTTTGAAGGACGCTGAAGCTGAAATTACTGAACAATTTGAGATTTAATATCTTATATCTTGGGGCGACTATCGCAGTCCAGTGCAGTGCTTTGTTATTCAAAGTTCTGTGTTTTATCCCTTCTTTTATGGACAGGCGTGGTTACCACCAGGCGACCTGTTCGTCATTCAAGCTCATTATTAAACAAGCAATGAAAATCATTTTACATAGTTATAACGTATTTTCTTTGTTCTGTAACCAATATAAAATCTATTGGTTTTAAACATATGCCTAAAAAATTATATCTATTTAGATCTCTTAGTACTTGAATTTAATCATTACTTGACTGACATATGAAAATTATATGCGATTACAAGAAAACAAGTTTTCAAATGGGCAGGATGAAACTAAAGACATTGTGAGGTCAGCAACATTTACTAATAAATGTATAATTATTTAAAATAAGGCATAATTTGCAAGGCCTATGATTTCGTTTGAATGAACATTAATAATGAGTTAGCATTCAATGCAACATGCATAATTAATTTTCAATCCGCTAAAATCGGAAAGGTGTATCACAAGGTGGTAGGTCCCTCGTGTGCGATAAATATAAATAAATACAATTTTAAAATATTTCAATAATCGCTTAATATTTGCAAAAACATACAAGATGCTGGTGGGAGGATACTTGTATCCGACCGGATAGCGACCACCGTACATTGGTGCTAAAACCTGCCATAGTGGCCCACCTTGTGTGGGTCGCGTTCCAGGGTCAGCCAGTGTATATCCGGTTCTCCCGTGCGGGCTTGCCCCCTGATCCTAACCCTTTTCCCATCTCTTTTTCCTTCCCCTCCCCCTTGGTCCTTTGGCAGGGCGGCATGATATTGCCGACCTACGATGGACACATTGTTTATCGTTGGTCGACACTATTCTTGGATTGCGCTACACTTACCATCAGCTGTAGCGTAGTCACTTTGCAGAGCCAGGATAATAAGAAAAAAAGATCCTCCTCTTTTTAAGTCGATTAAGTGTCCTAGATATATGTCCTATAATTAAACAATTAATGGCGCCTGTGTTTTACATTACTAAAATAGACAATAGAAAAACACATGAACAGCAGATATGATATCAACTTTCTGTTGTTTTCCACAGTTTGTTATCTGCAATGGATAAAGTGTTCAGTTCTTGTCATCTAAATAATGATAAAGAAATGAAAGTACACTGGTATTTCGCTGATTAATTAATCACAATCGTGATTAATATAATAATAATAAATATTGCAAAATTGGTTGTATTAAAACGAACATTATTTTAAGGTACCTATTTAAGAACTATTTTTTCAACGAGCAAAGAACTTTTTGGATATGTGATTGAGCTTAGTTATTATACTAAATATAAAAGAGTAAGTTTTACATTAATAAATAAAAATAAAATAAAAAGCCTTTTATTTCTTTCAATAGGTACATATATTAAACTAGTTATAAAACTGATTAATCTTATTTATATTATGAGTATAAATCATTACATTGGCCTTATCTTTGTAGGACATTTATATTTAGCCATAGTATTAGTACCTATGAACTATGGTAGTTTACCAATCGAAGTTTCTATCCCAAGAACTGAAATAAACCTTGCTCTACCAAAATTCGGGCAACAATACCGATGTTGCCAAGTCATTTCAAAGTTAGGTTTAGCCAAAATATTTGTTAAGACCGGCTCTCTCAACGATCCTTAATGGTATTTAGCTCCTAAATATGTTTACTTATGTCAAATTATCATATCATTTGAGTTTTTTTAAACTCGTAATTGGCTTGCGTTTGGCCACCATCTCGCCTGATGATGAGCGATGCTGCGGCCTAAGATGGAGCATAAATCGATTAGAGAGATAAATCAATTCACAGATAAATAAGAAAATAAGTGGCAGCTAAATACGATTAAAGATTGTTAAGAAAGTCTTACTAACTATAATGACAGCGCAAGCTCAAGTAGTGGACGACGATAATAAGTTGTCGGTGGCAATTTTTGAAATTAAATTTTAAATTTGGAATAACTAAAATAATATGTAATTACGCTAATGAGCGTTTGACAAAGGCGCCACTCAAGTCGCCAATTTACAGTTATGGCGCTAATAGGTACATTTTTGCGGTGCATTATTTGAGATGTATTTGATGTTGATGGAAAATATCATAAGGACGTTGTAGTGCCAGATGTCACCTCCAGTTTTAGTGCCATATTGTTTCAAAATTCAATAACGATTGAGTCCTTTTGTTTCATCAGTGTACCTACACTGAAACAAAAGATTGTTGGCTTTAAGAAAAACACCATACTGTAGAATAGTTTAACAGCCTTCGTGGCGTAGCGGGCGAGTAACCGGTTGTGAACCGATAGGTTGCGGGTTCGATCCCAGCACCGAGAAGGATGTTTGTGTCATCCACAGATATATGTCTCAGGTCTGGATGTTGTGAGACCGAAAATCTTTCGTAGTTTCTGATACCCATAATACAAGACTCGAATCTTAGAGTCTAAACTACACACTCTAATCTACTAATATTACTTGCGAGGTAGCGTCAGGTAGAAATAAATAATCGTATTACTGAAAATACAAGCAAAGTTTGATATACAATTTTATTTTTTTATTTTTACAATAGGAGGATAAATAGGAGGAGGATCAGTGGTTATTCCATTATGATTTGGGGCCACCTACATCCAAACACTTTGGGCCTTACTTATAAACGTAACTTAAACAAGTTTATAAATAAGGCTTTCTATGGTTTAATCCATCTATTGATCGGTTTAAAATCTACCTACGCGCACTCATAAACAAAAAGTATGCGAGCTCTCAAGATAACTGTCGTATGTGTACATTAGAATCTAGTGCTATCTCTCCATTTGTTTTCATTCATTGTTAGCTTAATGTTACGTGTACTGTGAATGCCAATATTTCGTCTGAAGAGTTGTTTACGAAATAATATGAGATGGAGTGTCTATTTGCTCGCTTCTTATTCAAATATTCCATGTATTGAGTATTACGAAATATGAGAAAAGGCATTTTTGACGAAGGCTCTCTGAAGAAAAACCGGTCAAGTGCCGACTCGCGCACAGAGCTTTCCGTACTCCTCATACATTATATTTGTTTTTTATTAGTTTTGGAAGACGAGACGAGAAGGTCACTCGCCTGAGTCTAAGCGTTAGCCTGAATAATAAACAGAAGCAAAATCAATCGGATCTTCAAATTACGAAGTACTATCTACGCTCACGCTCGTCACTCTGAGACATAAGATTTTAAGTTTCATAATGCCTAGTAATTTCACTGGCTTTAATGTCCTTTCAACCGGAACGCAACAATAGTTATACATTGTTGGTTATAGCGACAGAAATAAACTAAGCAGTGGTACCCAGACAGCCTCTCGTATACGAGGGAACTACTCAGTATTTTTTCTTATTTTTCATTATTTGTTAGTATATCCACCATAGTGAAGCATATTCTGTGACAATATTAGGCGACTATCTATGATAGTCCTTATGATAGTGCCGTACAAAGGTAAAACAGACAGACGAACGGTGTAGGCTCTATAATAATTAATTAGGTGGTGGTAGGGTATTCGTATTCACCGGGATAGCGACCACCGTACACATGGTGTTAAAACTGGCCATAGTGATCCTTGGCGTCCTTAACTCTCATTAAATTCTTCATGCATGCACGGCAGCTTAGCGTAGTAATCTGGCCTTTCTCGAAAATATTTCCAACTTGATCTGAGAAAGTTCGCCTAGGCTCTCCCCTCCCTAGCATTCACACTCGCCATGTATATTTGTTTTATCAATCTTCATTCCTCAATCCTATCTACAGAGATGAGTAGTGAGTATGAATTGATGCTTTCCAAATTATAGTAGTAAGTGTACTGCACGCAGGTACATACACTTTCTTCTATGAATATTTGACCAAGTTAATGTTTCAGGTTCATTAGTTCTACACTAGAAATCTATGACGCCACTTTAATTAAATGTATTTATTTAAAAAACAAAATCGCTTCGTAATGAATGTAATGTCTCCCGTCGGACTATGTAACTGTTGCTGTTGCTAAAAGCTAAATTTAATATTGTCTAGTATGGCGGGAATTGCATTTCGATACAATATAGTATTGTGTACAAACAAGCTGTTTGTGTCCATATTGTGTGTAGTTATAAATATGTATAAACAATTATCATATAAACAACAACATATTATTGTTACATCGTCATCAAAATAATTACAGCAATTATGCGGACAATCTTATTATAATTTGTATTTTTGCACACTAAGAATCTTTAAAATATTATTGGCTTAGTTGATTACAAATATTAGATATTATTTAAGGTATAAAGGGCTGTTGCAGAATATGAAAGGCACGAAAAACCCGTTTGCCCATTCGTGGGCGAATAAGCGAGTCGCTACAAGTTATAAAGGAGTACCAGCTTCTGATGCTACAATTGCAATATTGACTTACATATGTAAAAAATGTATATAATTTATCCCTATGTTTCGTGATTAAAATATCAAAATATAGAACAAAAGAATAGACTTACCCGATATCCCGAGCGTCCAAGGAGTTGATAGAGGTGCGCGGCACCAGAGGCCTGTAGCTGGACCTCGTCATCTTGATACTTTGGCACGAACAAGGAACGAAATATCCTACTCAGTACATACGGTCCATCCACATATCATAGCATTAATTATAACACGTTTATTAATTGAGCAAACGACGCGGCTGACGGCCGACAATGCATGCGAACAACTGATTAACATTGTTTAACACACATGTTTACGAGTGCCGCCAGCTCGCTGATAACTCGTATCACATCGAGGACATGCGACCTATCTATCGATATTATTAATAAATAAACTAAATGATAACAACTCGCCGAAAACGGCAACTATTTACGTTTTACACAATGTTGTGAATGGACCGATCAATAAAATTAAACTTGGGGTGAAAGCTCTTGTGGAACCACGCCTCGAGGGCCGGTTCCACGAGCTTCAACAAAATTAATTTCACCGCCATCTATCGGCGGGTGATCATACATAATATAGTTAAACGCCGCTTCTAATTCGGTTTGTAATTTGACAGGTATCCTCCTGTTTGCCTCATTATTGATTTTGGGAGCTGCTTTCGGGAGAGTAGATGTGAGAAATTATTTTCCAATATACATTGTTCATCGAAAAAATCGTGCTACATTTTGACTCTTTGATTTGAGATAAGTAAAATCTGTAAAACAATGAAAACGTTTAAATAAAAGAAGTTAATTTATACAAAACTTTTGGCTCTACTTTATAATTGCAATGCAAATAGGTAGTTCGTTGTCACAGTTTAAGTAACCTGTTTGACTTGCCTTATAATTTGTTATACCTACTTAAACTTATATGCGGCTATTAAGACGGTTCTAAAATAGCCGGAAACACGTAGGAATCCTTTGTCAGTGATGTCTAAGAGCGTGACCAAACAAGTTTCATGCTTAGCGTGTTTCGTGACGGCTGCAATCCGAACCGATCTTAACAGAAACACTCCTTAGTGCATTGCTCCTTTAGTGTTGCAAATTACGTTAAATGATTGCTGTATGTTTTTATCTGAAATGGTGAATAGTGCTGCTCGCGGCTCCGACAGCCTTAAGTTTTTTTTTATATCATCATCATCATCAGCCACAAGACGTCCACTGCTGAAAATAGGCCTCCCCCAAAGATTTCCAGAGCGACCTATTGTTTTTTAATATATATTTCTTTAATTTTTATAACCTAATATTGTAATATCCTGGTTGCCACTGAAAATTCACTTTTATCATAATCAAAAATAACTTTCTCACCGATGGAGGATTTTCAGAGTCGGTTCAGTAGTTCCAGATGACAAACAAATTCCAATTTACAAACTTTAGTGTAGACTGGTAACGATATATTATATTTATAGGTACCGATCGCGGTAGCAAAAGTAAAAAAATATGAATATTTTATATGACAGGAAAATGTTGATTGTATTTATTATATATGATCAAAATTAAATATACCTACTATGAATATAAATAATATAAAACTTGCTTCTCTTCATTCAGTGTGCACGAATCAATCAAATAGTTTGTTATTAAATGGCCTGTCAAGTCATACCATCAGCCAAAATAAATATACATTTTGAATTTCTCACTTTATTCAATCTTTATAAAGTCAGGATTAATAAAGAGAGCTATTAGTAATTTCAGGTCATTGCCTTACAAAGGGCGCTAATAGAAATTTTGCTCTATGAAAAATACCCAGACATTATTTTGGGAATCTGTCTCCTTTAATACAGTTTTTCTTTCTGCCTTTTTTTTATAGCATAGTCCGGCAAACGAGCAAGTGGGTCACCTGATGGTAAGAGATCTCCACCGCCCGTGTACACCCACCAGAAGAATCCTGGGCGCGTTGCCGACTTTAAAGGAAAGGGATAATTAGGAATTGGGAAGGGGAGCGGATTTTGGCTTCCGGATATAAAATGCCTGCCTGGTTTAATCCCGGCCTAATACCAGGGTCTGCATCCATCATGATTTGATCCTTCCCCACCCCCTCGGCCCTTTGGCAGGCCGGCATGATCTTGCCGACCTACGATGGACAGATTGTTCATGGTAGGTGTAAATATTCTTGGATTGTTCTACACTTACCATCAGGTGTAGCGTAGTCATTTTGCCGAGCCAGGATAAAAAAAAGTTCACCTATTTAGAAAATGAGATTGAAAAATTATTTTCAGATCGTATTCGTCATACCCACAGTCATAGTACTGATTAGACATCGCAAGTAGTTCAAAATGTATGAAACCAAGTTTGTCGCATTTTTAGTAAGTGCAGTAACGTAACAAGAGCAATTTAGTTGTGAGAAATATCCTTGGAACATTTTAGAGGACGGTTTACAATGCTAATACATGAAAAGGTTTTTTTTCGTATGATCTATCTGTCTTTAGGGTTATACCTTTTTTTATGGCATAGGCCGGCAAACGAGCAAGTGGGTCACCTGATGGTAAGTGATATCCACCGCCCATGTACGCCCACCATCAAAAGAATCATGGGCGCGTTGCCGACCTTAGAGGAAA
This sequence comes from Amorpha juglandis, assembly GCA_949126905.1. Taxonomy (NCBI): domain Eukaryota; kingdom Metazoa; phylum Arthropoda; class Insecta; order Lepidoptera; family Sphingidae; genus Amorpha; species Amorpha juglandis. Next base: position 4,401,293 of record OX421372.1, on the reverse strand, counting down.
GGGATAATTAGGGATTGGGAAGGGGTAGGGATTAAGGCTTCCGGATATCTCACTCACCGTACGAAACGCAGCAGCAAACCGCTACTTTACGTTGGTTTTCTGTGAGACAGTGGTAACGACCCGGTCGAGCCAGCCCATTCATGCTGTAGACAAAACGTGTCTACAGCGTGGCTCTACCACTCACATTTGATTCCTCATTATACGAAAAACCCTAAACTATAATACATAATATATTGGTAGGTACTTGATAAATAATATCGCAAAGTATAAAAATACATATGTAATGATATTGTTCAAAATTACAAGGTGATTGATTAAAAAGTAATTGACCTTCAATTGGTGCGCATTAAATTGTCTTCTTACTTTCTTCATCGATTGCTTCATTTTCTTCCAAGGTTTCAGTTATTTCAGGTTTTTCTTTATCCTCTTTTATTAATTCTTCTAGGTCTTTTTCAGCATTAATAAGATCTTCTTCTGTAATATTCATGGCTGGGAAACGTCGCTGGAAATGATTAACGGAAATTATTTATTACTAATTATCATTTTTTTAAAGTAAGATGGTCCGTAGCTATGATTGAAGAAAATCTATCCAGCCATTTATATTATAGGTTTTTTGTTTAAATTGATGTTGGAGTGTAAGTCGGTGTCTTAATTCTTATTTATTTGTGTAAATATGAGTTTTATTTTTATTTTTTTTGGATTATTCGGAAATCCTCAAACTTAAGGCGCTATCAGGGGTTATCCTTCACCGATATTGTCAAAGTCCTATCAACAGTCACGTGTATTTAATGAAAATTAATTGTTTCTTCGGACTCGTGCACCAGAATTATCTAATCGTGAGTTAAGATATAAAGTCTATTACTTTGATGAATACTTATTGAATTGTGATAAAAATTGCAATAAATAAATGAGGCATGTTTATTGGAAATATAATAAAAGACTAACGGGGTCCTCACTTCAAACTCAAGCTAAAGTAGTTTAAAATATAATAATAAATAAATAAATACACCCAACAGTCACATACATAGTCCTGACCCCACAGTAAGATACGAGTCTTGTGTCGTGGGTATCAGGAACTACGAGAGACTTTCGGTCTCACAACACCCAGACCCCGAAACAAATAAATGTGGATCACACAAACATTTGTCTCGGTGCGGGAATCGAACCCGCGGCCTCTCGCTTCACAGCCGGCTACTCGCCCGCTGCGCCACGGAGGCTGTCAATAATATTTTAATTTCCGTAATGGTATGGCACGGCTGACTCTACATACGTCTGTACAGATGCAATGCGGAAAGCAGTGCTAACCCGAGCCCAATTTTAAGGAGGTTGTTACCATTGTGTCACAAAAGACTGATGCCATGCATCAGCTTGCTTATTAGGTATATAAGTACTTATAGTGCAATAATAGGAAAATATTAACGAGAGTCGGGCAGGTATTTTAAAATTCATCTGATCAAACAGTAAACGTAATCAAAAGCGTCGAGCTATTAAAACTTATCAGCTGTTTAAACCACGTTCCATAATAAGTATTTTTACAGTACAAAGCGGATAAACGAACAAGTCACTTGATGATAAGTAATCTCCAAGCACCATCCGTAAGGGCAGATGAATCGTAGATAAGTATATTGCTAACCTTGAGGAAAGTAATTGTTATGGGATGAGAATTGTAAGTATCCTTATTTCGATTGAGATTCCGGTAATCTCACTGAGGAACCGAAAGAATTAAGCCGTACTATGTGTAGCTGACAGCTGAGTAGTGTTTCTATGAGACGGTAATACTACATCGGTCGGCCGGACTAGCCGTGTATGCAAAAGAGATCAGCGAAGCTCGTCGTATAACTATCTATATTGAATGGTTAGTGGCCAACTTAGTGTCGAAGTTTTCAAGACACCCGAAGACCTCCGACTTGGCTTAAGGACTGCTGTCAATTTATAACATCCGGGATCGACTTGTTACGTCCCCTCCAAATCACGGAGACACTCAGTTGAATTACCACTATGCGAATAACCTATTCATATACTGACTGACCCAGGGGTTGCTTCTGGCTATGAACGCCTCTCATGCTGTAACTACTTATTAAAAAACAGGAATAAGATTAAAGTGGTAGAACCACAGTGACAGTTTTGTCTACAGTATGACTCAACCGGAGGAGTAACAATTTCTTACAGAAAACCAGCTTGAAGTGACGACTTGCTGTTGCGTATTGTGCGGTGAGTGGGATTTCAGGAGTTCCAAATCAACGCCGCTCTCGCGTTCTCAATCCACATTTTTTCCTTTGAGTTCGGCAACATACCCATGATTTTATGGTGCTGTGGATATATATGCGTGGTGGAAATCTATTTAACATTAGGTCATCTACTTGCTCGTTTGCTCGTCACTGTTATAAAATATTAGAAAAATTTTGATTTACCTGAAGTTCTTGCAGAGTGTTCTGTAAATTCTCCTGCTGGTTTCGCATTCTCTGTGGCAGATGGAACAATGTGTTAAAGAGCCTCAACAATACCCAGCCCATTGCCGTCATGAACAAATACATCAGCATAGCCTTCCCCATCGTCCAGTAGTCCACGCTCACTTCTTGGTGCTTCATCGTGCTTAGTTCACTAGTAATATTTGAGCTTAGTTTTGTAAACTAAGCTTCTTTTATGCTTAGCCCGGTGCTTAATATTATTATATGCAAATATTTATTTTAGATGTAAAGGTCGGCGGATACTCGAAATCCTGAGCTATTTGTAACACTTGAGAAATATTTTATGGCGATTTTATATCATAACGGTGGGGTAATGGTCCGTAATAAGAGACGGTGTTTATGCGAGTGACCCATTTTCGATCGATTGACGGCTTTGTGACACGAATAATTGATGGTACAGAGATGGTCAACCATGAAACGATAGCGATGTTGTTGATTTGTCCCATAGGACAGATAGTGTAAACATATCATAAAAAAACTAAGTACTAAAGTGAAAACTAAATATCAAACACGTTTTCCGATAAACATTTGGTCTTGTCATTGTTAGTTCCAATCTTATCAGAATGCGATAAGTGAGTTATAATCCCATGGTATGTTGGTTATATTTTTTAGACTATTTTATTTGTTTAAGTAGATGCACTTTGCCTTAACTTATTGCCAGTAGTTAAGGGCTGTGGAGTGTGTGTTTTTTTATTTGATTGAATGACGAGACGAGCTAGGTGATGGTAAGCGCCACGCTTGCCCATAAACAGAAGCAAGACCAAAAAGAACTTGGAATTACAAATTGCATGGCACTGAACTGCGCTCGTCACCCCGAGACATAAGATGTTAAGTCTCATAATGCCTAGTAATTTCACCTCATTGACAACGTAAGTGCACGTGGTTAAAATTAGTAGGCTTGGGATTTCATAGATTGAAATACTTACAGGATCTTTTTATTTACCCACAAGCTCACACACACACTTGCTATGAGCCAATCTGTCCATATGAGAAAGTAACCGACAACATCGATGTAAGAGCCTAAAATGGTCATTTAGTATACGGTTATCTAGAAGAGATTGTTTCTAGCAATAAGACCGCTCATTCATTGTCTTCCATAGGTTTAGCACCAGCTTTTTAGTTTTAGTTACTTGCATTGTAAATGGTTTTCAATAACGTTTTGTTTTGTATTGTATTTTATTTTGATCTATATTGTTATCAAATGAGAGTACCTACATAAAAATGATGTCAAGGATCAAAGGTAATCCGAAACTTATCGGGTGTCAGCGTAAATAGAATCGATCAGATATCACATTAGAACGTAATATAAGTAACTTCCTGAAGTTGGAATTAAAAGGCCTTACTTATACATTCTTAGCACTGAACACTATTTTCATCTCCTTCTAGCCTTTTTATAAATCGTGGTAACAGAGAAAGACAAAATAGTGTTTAATTATATTATTGACAGCCATGGCGCAGCGGACGAGTAGTCGACTGTGAAGCGAGAGGCCGCGGGTTCGATCCCCGCACCGGGGCAAATGTTTGTGTGATCCACAATTATTTGTTTCGGGGTCTGGGTGTTGTGAGCCTGAAAGTCTCTCGTAGTTGCTGATACCTCGACACAAGACTCGTATCTTACTGTGGGGTGAGGACTATGTGTCGGACTGTTGGGTGTATTTATTATTAATCAATGCTAAGTAACGTGCATAAACAAGGCCTATAACGTACATAAACTGATTATCATTTTTTAAACCAATGGCAAAGCAATATAATTTTTACCCCAATGTTTCGAACTCATGGGGTCGATAAATCGATCAAAGTTTTACAATTAGCCATGTGATAAGGACATATGACGGTCAGGTGTTAGCCGTATACGAAAGAAATGTTAATAATTTATATAGCCTCGGGGCACGGTGTTCGATAAGAGGACTTACTATAAAATCAATATGATTGCAAGTTACAAGGTGGTAGGTCCCTCGTATGCGAGAGGCCGTCTGGGTTGATACCACCGCTTTGTCTATTTCTACCGCCAAGCAACTGTGTAAGCCCTGTTGTGTTTCGGTTTGAAGGATATTGAAGCCAGCGAAATTACTGGGCATTATGAGACTTAACATCTTATGACTTAACGTCTCGGGGAGACGAGCACAGTTCAGTGCAATGCAGTGCTTTAATTCAAAGTTCTGTGAGGTGTTGCTTCTGGTTATGAGCAATTCAACAAATCACACTACACAACCGACTTATCGTCCTCGCCGCCGAGGACCGCGCCGCGTTTTCCGCAACCCCCCTGACCCTAGTACCGGCCCGCGAGCCGATGATGACTAGTAGTTTTAATACTCCCCCAAACCAATAATCGTAGATGTCTCTGCCCTCCCCCAGTGGCCGTCCTGAGCCGAGGTTCGTACCCCAAAGTGGGTGCCCTCAGCGTGGTCACTTAATGTCAAGGGTTGAGAGCGCCTAAAGCGCTCACCCGAAAGTCCGGTGAAGCTGTATACAGCCGACTCTCGTCAGGCTTATAGCAAGCGTCAACACAAAAAAAAATGGTTATGAGCAAACGTGACGCTTACCATCAGGCGAGCGCCTTGCTCATTTTGTCATTCATTCAAAAAAAAGTAATTGAAAACGTTATAGCTCGTCTATGAGGAAATGTGACTTGATATAGGTACAATGTACGAGATGGATGTTAGGATATGGCCTACACCTAGCTGCTGTCGTGGACGCCAAGGCCAGTAAGCCTAGTACAAGTTTTGATAATTTTCTAAAACGATGACAGTTTTCGATTACTCTCCATAGATCAAGTAGCAGTAGTCACTAGTGCGAACTATCATGAATTAAAATTGATAGTAATACATTTTATATCATAGCTTTTGCTCGAGGCTCCGCCCGCGTGATCTGCTTTTTCCGGGATAAAAAGTATCCTACCACCCAAGTCAGCTCATACCCTGTCTGTATACCAAATTTTATCAAAAATAAAGTAAAGTTCAATAGTTTCAGCGTGATTGACAACGGACAAACATCTAAACATCCAAAGAAACAAACTTTCACATTTATAATATTAGTGTGATTAGTTGTATAGTTTCCGAGCGATTCTTTTCTTCTGAAATAAGTAGTGTAATATACTTAGAAACCAGTATTTTTATACGAATTCGAAAACTGTGAACGTATTTGAAATTCGTACTAGACCTACAGGCCTTGTAACAAGCGTTGTAATAGTGGCCGTGCTTATCGCTATATCCAGCACAAATTCCAATCCCGAGCAACTACTGCCGCTACTGAGCAACTAATTTCGAAAAAACCTCGCTTCCGGATTTTTGTAATGAAATTTAAGTTGAGCTATTCTGAAAATCTCGGGCTCGACATTTCTCGTAGGTTAGCGGATCGATTGATACTTCGAAAATAATTTTACCATTCGAAATTTTACAGTGGAGAACCAACTCGAATTGTTGATTTGAGTCCGAGATTATTTCAAGGGAAATGAGAATTGAATAACCCGCCAAACCTCAATTAGGTGAATCACGTTCCGGGGTTAGCCAGTGTATATCCAGGAGCCAGTCACTCAATGTAGCTACCAGATCTTATCAAAATTTAGACATCCTAAAATTTTTCGCTAATTTTAATCACTTGTTTATTACTATCAATAACATCGAAACTTCCGTATAAATTAAGTGAAGTGCGTGAGCGAGAATAACAATGTTAAAGTGAGACAAAAGCTATCTGTTTATCATTTAGTGTTGTCCAAATTTGCAAGTCAAATATTGACATGTTACTTGCTGGTGGGAGGATACTTGTATCCGACCGGGTAGCGACCACCATACACTGGTGCTAACATCAGCCAGTGTATATCCGGTTTTCTCCAGGGGGCTTGCCCCCTGATCCTAACCATTTTCCCATCCCTTTTCCCTTCCCCTCCCCCTTGGCCCTGGGATGAGCTACTGCGGGGTCGCCAGTATTCTGTTAGCAGGGACCCCGTAGTTCATCCCAGGAATTTTGGCAGGCCGGCATGATCTTGCCGACCTAGGATGGACACATTGTTTATAGTTGGTCGACACTATTCTTGGATTGCGCTACACTTACCATCAGGTGTAGCGTAGTCATTTTGCCGAGCCAGGATAGAAAAGAAAAAAAATAAAGGTACTGATTTTATTAAAAATTGTTTTCCTACAATTTGCAAGTAATACCAACATAAATATAACTTTATAAATTATAACTAGCAACGTAAGTAAATGAGCTTATTTGGGTGCACATAATAATACATTATGAAATACTCCCGAAACATTGGATACAAGATTCTAAGCAGAACTTGAAAATAATAACAGTAAATAAGTTAATTATCAAAAATGACATAACGAAGTTTAGTATGGAATCAAGTCCGACCTAAGTTATGTATATGATCAAGACTTGAATTAAGTTTTTGTTCGATCAGTAAGTTTTCAAAAATACGATAAAATTTAAATCACAATGTATGGGAGCTATTTCAAAAATCAACATAAATTGGTGTTATAATCACAGTTGAGTATTAACACGATGTAATAATTATTACAAAATCCTTATCTATTGTACAGGACATCGATAAAATTCACATCACTATTGCGTTTCATAGACATTGTAATTTTTAATCCACTTTAACCGTTCTAAATGCTGTTATAGCGGGTTCTCAAATAATGCTTAGTTACTGCTGATCTTAGACACGTCAATTAACTTTAATTATCACTTAGACTTTTTTAAGAATTTGCTTATTTCCACACTCAGAGACAGTTAATGCTCCGATTCTTAGTACAGAAATGTTTTATGCTCAGTTAATCAGTACATAAATAGTCCCAATTATCGAATTCTATGAAATGGCTAATAAATAGTTAAACTTAATTGACGTCTTTAAGTACGGCAGTTAAATTTTATAAGTAAGGGTAAATATTTAATAAATTTACATTAATTTAACAGTCCAAAAATGCTAGCTGCAGTGAGGGAATCATAGAGTTACAGAAATTAACAAATATATTTAGTTTTTATGATATGTATGAACTCCAAGCGGGCAAGCGTGAAGCTACAGAGTCCTAAAGAACAGGAATAAGTGTAACTGAACTTCCTAACTAATATTATAAATGCGAAAGTGAGTTTGTTAATCACGCTTTAACGCCTAAATCATTAAATCGTTTTTGATGAATTTTGGTATAGATATAGATGAGACACTGGAGACGGTTACTGGCTACTTTTTATCCTGGAAAATGCTGTTAACGCTGCGGTCAAAATCTAGTATAAATTAAAATACAGGAATGTAATTGTTTACATAGTACGATATGAAAATAATATCAGCACTATCAGCTGGGCATGGGCTTTGTCTATGGATAAGGGTTTGGCCTTGTCAAGTTGGCCTAATGCGAGTTGGCAGACTTCACACACTTTCGAAATTCTTATGAAGAATTTTCAGGTATGCAGGTTTTCTCACGATGTTTTTTTTAATAGCATAGCCAAGCAATCGAACAAGCGGATCACCTGTAATCTTTAACGCCTATATATGCTCAAAATGAATCAATTTAACCAGACGCGTTACCTTAGAAGGAAAAGATCATTAAGGGATTGCGAAGGGGACTTGGACCCGCGGATATCTCACTCACCTTACGAAATGCATCAGCAATTGCACCTTTACGCCTAAGTAGACAAAACTGTCTACAGCATAAGTTCTCAAATTTATATCGTCTACTGCCCACGTTGAGAATCTATTATTTTTTATCGCTCTCCGAAATTATTTTAAATACACCTAGATTATCATATGATTCATCTTTATTCTGAGTTAAAACTTACATCCTTATGGCCGGCGCTCATAGACGGCATGGCACGGCATGGCATGGCAAAGGATTTTATTACTAATCAAGTTATTTTGAATCTTATTGCCACGAGTTTAGAATTCACGTTACTTTATTTCAATACCACAGTGCCGCGACGTGCCGCGGGATGCTGTGGCATGACGCGACGCGCCGCGGGATGCCCCGGCCAGACGTGTCATGCCGTTTCATTCCACGGATTGCCGCGGTGCGCGAGAGAGAGAGAGTGGCTGGGCATTCAGCAGGATGCCACGGCATGCCACGGGACGCCGCGGGATGCCGCAGCATGACCTGCCTTGCCATGCCGTGCCATGCCGTCAATGAGCGCCGGCCCTTAGACCCTTTATCGTCCTCATGAAGGCCTCCAGTGCCTACAAGGGGCCAAATTCAGTCTTTCTCTATATTGCCTTTATTGCGAAATACTGGACTACAGCTTTATCACTCAATGTTTGGAAGAATTATAATGATCTAATTTTAAAACCTTAAGACTCCTCAACAACAGGTAGCAGATGTTATGTACAAATATAATGATTGCTTACGTTTACGCGAATATTTCTCATTGAAATAAAACTAATTTAAACGGATATATCGCGGTTTTTTATTAATTTTAATCCCGACGTTTCGAAGACTTTTCAGCCTTCGTGGTCACAGGGTGGACCGCGATTAAATCCGTTTAAATTAGTTTCATTTCAATATGTACAAATATATAAATTACAACATTAAGATTGATGAGTTGGAATGGACAGTTTCAATGGTTTGGGGCCGTCACGTCTACATCTTTTGAGGATAAATTACAACTTCAAAAATCGGTTTCAAACCATCCCAACCTATTTTTATGGTAAAAAAACAACTTAAAAACGCATTAGTACTTTTGCCTTTCCAGTGACGATAAGTAACGATGAGTAGGAAACTTCCTTTTTTGAAGTCAGTTAAAACACCTCTCTTCGTAAGTAAATAACATTATCAACATATAAGTTATTGAGCTATTCGGAAGTCAGTTCTGGATGCTGAAATTTCTAATAAGCAGTATTATTTTCATGTTTTCGAAAATATGAAAAACAATGTAATATGCTAAGATTAAAGTTATGCGTTCTGGCAATCTTTTAGTTTGTAAATATTAATGCGTTATAATGATTACCCTGTTACAGTAATTACAATATTAGCTTATGTACTTATTTTCTCTTGTGTGACCAGAGGCCTTATTATCTATGACCGTATATACTCACGCCTGTAATACGTGACAGGGTAGGCAGAGGTGTTACTAGTACACCCGCATTTCGCCGAGCTTATTTTTGTCCCACGATGTGATGGTGGGTGAGCCTAACGCCATACCGGATACAATTCCAGACTCCGGGCTAATACTGAGCATTACGCGATAGAAAAACCCAATATCACTTTTACCCGACCCGGGGATCGAACCCGCGATCTAATACCAAAATTCAACTGTGCCACCGAGGGAGTTTATGACCGTCCAAATTCGTAACGTTGACTTCACGAAATTGGCATTGAGTGTTCTTTATGCCAATGTAAAATTTTATAACACGATGAAGTGCGTTACGTGCTTGTTATTATCATTTGTGAAAAAAAATACAATATAATGCAAAATACTTACGGCTGACTTTCTTGGTGCTTCTTCTCAGACTAGTGGGCATTTCCGAAGCACCGGCAGTCATTTCAATGAAATTTATCTATTATTGACGTAGAAAAGAGTCCTTTGTGGCCTACTTGCAAAATAAACGTTTTAATTTAGATTTTTGATTTTGATTGGCGTAAAGAATGCTATTTGGTCCGAGTTACGACTTTCTGCTGTCATAGAAAATAAGGCCCCAGACTCGGAAGACTGGATATTGGTTACATATTCGTAAGTACTTATTAATAAAAAAAACGCATTCCCGATCACATAGCTTTAATCGTAACAATGTAATATAGCTTTAATTTTTGGCTGTTTATAAAATATGATTAAAGTATTAAAAAAAACAAAGTTTCTAAATCTTATTTTTCTTAGTAAAATATAAACAACAAAATGCATAGGCGCATGGATGATAATATTAAAAATAATAATGAGCAGTGCCAGTTTGGTCAAAACATCCATCTATCCCTTACTGTCTGTATAGAAATGAACGAGACAAATATTAAGCATGTTCGGGCGAACAAAATTCTGAGTTATCCAAGTTAGACTGTTAGAATATTGAAAAATCTATATAATTCAATTTTAATTCAGGATATTTAATGTTGCTAAGCGCCTGTTTCACCACCCTGAGAAAACGCTACTTACAAAATAAAATATGACTTGTCAAATAGTCACATCTTGACGTATATACTGATAGAAATATGTCTATTACGAACTATCATAAATAGCCGTCTTATACGTTAATTGGTATTCAAATCTTAGTTCGGATATTGTGAAACAGGGCCTTAGTAGTTTTTTTTATTATATTAAACCGATGCTGAACAAACGTCTTTACTTGCATAACGCTAGGCAGAAGAGTAAAAAAACAATACTTCTATCTATCTATCTATCATGTCAACAGTATAACTGACTGTACTGTACGATGCGTTTAGACCTTTATGCTGAGTGTCTAACTTACCTACTCAGAACTTAGTTAGCCCAAACACGCCCAACGGTACAACGGATATGAAAAGCTGTACGTGACATAATATCTTTCAGTAAGAGAGCGTTCACGTATTATGTAAGAAAAAAAAGTACCACAATTAATTTTGTTAAAATATAAGTTATTTTCTAAGGCTGCACCATAAACAATGCACAATTCTTTTCTTTATACATATTATGTGTGAATCGCACTTACGTAATATGTGACCGCTCCCCAACTCCTTAGCTTAAGTTTTGAGACAAAAAACACCGTGAAAAGTTCTCTCGAGGGATCTACTTACAAAGTTAATAGAAAACTATTATACGTTTATTATAAATATGTAGGTACATTTTGGTATCAAGCGCAGGTTCGAAGCCGGTGCTCACGGCATGTTTTGTAGACACTCCTTTATTTGAGTCCAGGCTTGTAAATTCTGTAAATATTTTTTTGTTCTATAATTTTGGTCAGAACTACACGAGTAGGTGTAGTTTACAGTTTGATATCATTCAATGTCCAGGAGTATTGTGTTTGCTATTGTGATGTACAATGTATAATAGTAGTGTATGTGTCATCACTCGACTCTCTCTCACTCTCACTCGACTCTCTCTCTCTCTCTCACTCGACTCTCTCTCTCTCTCTCTCACTCTACTCTCTCTCTCTCTCTCACTCGACTCTCTCTCTCTCTCTCTCTCACTCGACTCTCTCTCTCTCTCTCTCACTCTTCCCTCTCTCTGTGTCTCTCTCTCGCTCTCTCAAGTGCAATACCATATATGCTTGAAGTGGACGGTTGTGTTTTATTGTGCTCCTGAGTAAACATAAATTAAGGATTCCCAAATTATGCCTTATTTACCTTTTTCGCCGCCTTCACTTGTAACGTGATGAAGCCAACGAGTGACTCGTGGAGATCTTTGTCTTTCTGTTTCTGGAAGAATTCTATTTCTACCATTGCCTTTTTAGTGAATTCTCTGGAAATAAAAAATATTTTCGCTTATTAACATTCTATTTAACGCTTTAAGTATCGCACCTATTAAGCATCGTGATCCCCAAGAAAGTTATAGTGTATTAGATATTTAGAAATCTAAACAGGAACCCTACTGAGTGGTGTATCTAGTAACCGAAATTTTAATATTTAATTTGTTTAATATTTCATATTTTTCTGTTTTCATGTTATACTTTTTTTATTAGTGCGAAAACATTTAAATACCTCAATGTTATTCATCGTTTAATTTAATGTCGCTATGTTGGCGCCACTCGGTAAACCTTTTAGCTAAGGATGTTGAAAAAATAACGATAATTTTTCTGCGGTGTCAAATTACTTGACGATATTTAATTCGTGGGTATCGATACCTAAATCGATGTTTTTTTTAATAAGACACCATGAAATATGGATAAAAAACATTTAGGATGAAATGAAAATGAAATCAAACGAAGGTTTTCCGAATATCAAGCCGATATATCGATATTGTTTTTGGTATATCAAAATCACTGTTTTTTACAAAAATATCGTTACAATACAAAAAACGTTTTGAACGTATTTGTATTACCGATATGCCTAAATTTGGCTAGAGGACATTCATTTTATACATCGCGACACTGGATGCATAATATAGTAAAAAAAATGGCAGAAGGCCTAACATTTTGTGAATGATAAAAAGAAAACTCACTCTAAATCATTCTTTGCTTTGACGATGGCCTCTTTGTCTGCAGTGATCTTGGCATCCAGCGCTCTGGTAGTCTGATCACGGACTATGTTGGGATCAGTAGTGCCAAATAATCGCGACATTATCCCGGACTTGCCCGCTGCGGCGCGATTCCTTTCTGCTAACCTAAAATATACGAGTACAATATGAAGTTTGCAATAGAATACAATATCAAATTCATGACTGCGGCGCGGGAATACACACTGAATTCACTCTTATGACAAGTGAAAAAACATAAGAAAGTCAACATGCTTCCGATAAGCTCATTTATATATAATCAACCCTATATATACCCCTTGAGGTGCTCTACCTCTGTACTTTCGCTTGACACAACTTCCTTGGACACCCTGTATTTAAAAGACCCAATTTTTGCAAATTAGTTTCTGGAATTGGAATTGAGTGAAGAGACATTACGATAAAATCTAGCTATTCTCATTAAGCAAGTGAAAAGGAGCAGTAAACTTGAGTAATCAGAGTGCCACCAAGCCGATAGGTGTGCGTGATGGGGAATGCGATAGTACCATACAATTTGAAGTAGTCCGCTAGTTGTTCTTCATCATCCGCCACTGAGTCTATACTGTCTGCTGTTGAGTTTATATTCACTGACCTGTTATTGAGCGTCTCCTGCGCGTACAGTCAATCGGGGTAACTTTGATTAACAATGGTAACTTTGACAGTCAAATCGCCAACTACTTTTTAATTTTTACGTTGACAACGTTAAGTGCAATGACATTGAATTTATGCAATGTGTGTACACAACAAACTTCGTAAATGAACTCTTCGAAAAAAAACGAAGCTCTTAAAGAAGTTAATGTAAAAACCTTTCGACAAGTTACTGCGCTCAACTGTTGTATTTTTTTAGTGGAAAACTTTCAGATAAATCGTGAATCGTGCTGCTATCTTTAAACAATCATAGAAGTACTGACGATCAGTGATCGTCAGTACGGTTTCCGTCACGGTCGATCAGCTGGTGATCTTCTTGTTTACCTCACACATCGCTGGGCAGAAGCTTTGGAGGGCAAGGGTGAGGCTATGGCTGTCGGCCTTGACATCGCGAAGGCGTTCGATCGGGTATGGCATAGAGCCCTTCTATCGAAGCTACCATCTTACGGAATCCCCGAGGGACTCTGCAAGTGGATCGCTAGCTACCTGGAAGGCCGGAGCATTAAAGTCGTCGTTGACGGCTGTTGCTCCGAGACTTTATCAGTCAATGCTGGCGTTCCACAGGGCTCGGTGTTGTCGCCGACACTCTTCATCTTGCATATCAATGACATGCTGTCTATTGACAGCATGCATTGCTATGCAGATGACAGCACGAGTGATACGCGATACATCGGCCACCAGAATGTTCCTCGGTGCACCGTAGAGGAAAGACGGTCTCAACTTGTGTCTGAAATCGAGAGCTCTCTGGGGCGGGCCTCCAAATGGGGTGAAATGAACTTAGTTCAGTTCAACCCCACGAAGACACAAGTTTGCGCGTTCACTGCGAAGAAGGACCCATTTGTCATAGCGCCTCAGTTCCAAGGAGTACCTCTCCAGGTTTCCGAGAGTATTGGGATTCTCGGCGTCGAAATCTCGAGCACAGTCCAGTTCAGGAGTCATTTGGAGGACAAAGCCAAATTGGCTAGTAAAAAGCTGGGTATCCTGAACAGAGCGGGGCGGTACTTCACGCCGGGCCAGAGATTGACGCTCTATAAAGCTCAAGTACGGCCCCACGTGGAGTACTGCTCTCACCTCTGGGCAGGAGCCCCCAAATACCTGCTCAACTCACTTGACTCCTTGCAAAGACGAGCTGTTCGAATCGTCGATGATCCTGATCTCACGGATAGCCTGGAACCGTTAGGACTGCGGAGAGACTTTGGTTCTCTCTGCGTGTTCTATCGGCTGTTCCATGGGGAGTGCTCTGAGGAACTGTTTAAGATGGTGCCAACGTCACCATTCTACCATCGCACCACCCGACACCGCAGTAGAGTTCATCCATACCACCTGGAAACAATACGGTCTAGTACCGTACGTTTCCAGCGTTCATTTTTTCCACGCACGTGTAAGCTCTGGAATGAACTCCCTGCCTGGGTGTTTCCCGAGCGCTATGACATGTCCTTCTTCAAACGAGGTTTAAAAAGAGTATCCCTTCAGTGGTAGGCAGCGGCTTGGCTGTGCCCCCGGCATTGCCGATGTCCATGAGCGGCGGTGACCGCTTACCATCAGGCGGGCCGCTTGCTCGTCTGCCTAACAAGGCAATAAAAAAAAAAAAAAAAAAAACTACAACTTTATGGTTTTATTGGCTTAACTATGACTTCATTGCATTTGACATTTGTTATAAATATAAAACAATGCTACCCTGAAGCCATAAAATGTTTAAAATTTATGATTCCTGTGATAATTAACATCTGTATCAAAGTTACCCATATAGGGGTTGTAACTTTGACACACAACAAAATTGCAAGTTTTTAATATAATTTACTGTTTTTATAGGCCATAAATAATTTGAGAGTAAGAAAACCAACCTGAGAGCACTTATTATGCTAACTCTTTTGTCTCATATTTACCATGAGTAAAATTTAGCTATAAAATATAGTTTTGATCTGTCAAAGTTACCCTAATTGACTGTACTCCAGCGAGTGCTGCAGCGCTTCATGGTTGCTGCACAGCTGCTGCAGCGCGCTCGCGTAGAACAAGTACTCCTTCAACTGGTCCGCTAGTTGTTCATCCTCCGCCACCCAGTCTATACTGTCTGCTGTTGAGTTTATATTCACTGACCTGTTATTGAGCGTCTCCTGCGCGTACTCCAGCGAGTGCTGCAGCGCTTCATGGTTGCTGCACAGCTGCTGCAGCGCGCTCGCGTAGAACAAGTACTCCTTCAACTGGTCCGCTAGTTGTTCTTCATCCTCCGCCACTGAGTCGATACTGTCTGCTGTTGAGTTTATATTCACTGACCTGTTATTGAGCGTCTCCTGCGCGTACTCCAGCGAGTGCTGCAGCGCTTCATGGTTGCTGCACAGCTGCTGCAGCGCGCTCGCGTAGAACAAGTACTCCTTCAACTGGTCCGCTAGTTGTTTTTCATCCTCCGCCACTGAGTCGATACTGTCTGCTGTTGAGTTTATATTCACTGACCTGTTATTGAGCGTCTCCTGCGCGTACTCCAGCGAGTGCTGCAGCGCTTCATGGTTGCTGCACAGCTGCTGCAGCGCGCTCGCGTAGAACAAGTACTCCTTCAACTGGTCCGCTAGTTGTTCTTCATCCTCCGCCACTGAGTCGATACTGTCTGCTGTTGAGTTTATATTCACTGACCTGTTATTGAGCGTCTCCTGCGCGTACTCCAGCGAGTGCTGCAGCGCTTCATGGTTGCTGCACAGCTGCTGCAGCGCGCTCGCGTAGAACAAGTACTCCTTCAACTGGTCCGCTAGTTGTTCATCCTCCGCCACTCAGTCTATACTGTCTGCTGTTGAGTTTATATTCACTGACCTGTTATTGAGCGTCTCCTGCGCGTACTCCAGCGAGTGCTGCAGCGCTTCATGGTTGCTGCACAGCTGCTGCAGCGCGCTCGCGTAGAACAAGTACTCCTTCAACTGGTCCGCTAGTTGTTCATCCTCCGCCACTCAGTCTATACTGTCTGCTGTTGAGTTTATATTCACTGACCTGTTATTGAGCGTCTCCTGCGCGTACTCCAGCGAGTGCTGCAGCGCTTCATGGTTGCTGCACAGCTGCTGCAGCGCGCTCGCGTAGAACAAGTACTCCTTCAACTGGTCCGCTAGTTGTTTTTCATCCTCCGCCACTGAGTCGATACTGTCTGCTGTTGAGTTTATATTCACTGACCTGTTATTGAGCGTCTCCTGCGCGTACTCCAGCGAGTGCTGCAGCGCTTCATGGTTGCTGCACAGCTGCTGCAGCGCGCTCGCGTAGAACAAGTACTCCTTCAACTGGTCCGCTAGTTGTTCATCCTCCGCCACTCAGTCTATACTGTCTGCTGTTGAGTTTATATTCACTGACCTGTTATTGAGCGTCTCCTGCGCGTACTCCAGCGAGTGCTGCAGCGCTTCATGGTTGCTGCACAGCTGCTGCAGCGCGCTCGCGTAGAACAAGTACTCCTTCAACTGGTCCGCTAGTTGTTCTTCATCCTCCGCCACTGAGTCGATACTGTCTGCTGTTGAGTTTATATTCACTGACCTGTTATTGAGCGTCTCCTGCGCGTACTCCAGCGAGTGCTGCAGCGCTTCATGGTTGCTGCACAGCTGCTGCAGCGCGCTCGCGTAGAACAAGTACTCCTTCAACTGGTCCGCTAGTTGTTTTTCATCCTCCGCCACTGAGTCGATACTGTCTGCTGTTGAGTTTATATTCACTGACCTGTTATTGAGCGTCTCCTGCGCGTACTCCAGCGAGTGCTGCAGCGCTTCATGGTTGCTGCACAGCTGCTGCAGCGCGCTCGCGTAGAACAAGTACTCCTTCAACTGGTCCGCTAGTTGTTCTTCATCCTCCGCCACTGAGTCGATACTGTCTGCTGTTGAGTTTATATTCACTGACCTGTTATTGAGCGTCTCCTGCGCGTACTCCAGCGAGTGCTGCAGCGCTTCATGGTTGCTGCACAGCTGCTGCAGCGCGCTCGCGTAGAACAAGTACTCCTTCAACTGGTCCGCTAGTTGTTCATCCTCCGCCACTCAGTCTATACTGTCTGCTGTTGAGTTTATATTCACTGACCTGTTATTGAGCGTCTCCTGCGCGTACTCCAGCGAGTGCTGCAGCGCTTCATGGTTGCTGCACAGCTGCTGCAGCGCGCTCGCGTAGAACAAGTACTCCTTCAACTGGTCCGCTAGTTGTTCATCCTCCGCCACTCAGTCTATACTGTCTGCTGTTGAGTTTATATTCACTGACCTGTTATTGAGCGTCTCCTGCGCGTACTCCAGCGAGTGCTGCAGCGCTTCATGGTTGCTGCACAGCTGCTGCAGCGCGCTCGCGTAGAACAAGTACTCCTTCAACTGGTCCGCTAGTTGTTCTTCATCCTCCGCCACTGAGTCGATACTGTCTGCTGTTGAGTTTATATTCACTGACCTGTTATTGAGCGTCTCCTGCGCGTACTCCAGCGAGTGCTGCAGCGCTTCATGGTTGCTGCACATCTGCTGCAGCGCGCTCGCGTAGAACAAGTACTCCTTCAACTGGTCCGCTAGTTGTTCATCCTCCGCCACTCAGTCTATACTGTCTGCTGTTGAGTTTATATTCACTGACCTGTTATTGAGCGTCTCCTGCGCGTACTCCAGCGAGTGCTGCAGCGCTTCATGGTTGCTGCACAGCTGCTGCAGCGCGCTCGCGTAGAACAAGTACTCCTTCAACTGGTCCGCTAGTTGTTTTTCATCCTCCGCCACTGAGTCGATACTGTCTGCTGTTGAGTTTATATTCACTGACCTGTTATTGAGCGTCTCCTGCGCGTACTCCAGCGAGTGCTGCAGCGCTTCATGGTTGCTGCACAGCTGCTGCAGCGCGCTCGCGTAGAACAAGTACTCCTTCAACTGGTCCGCTAGTTGTTCATCCTCCGCCACTCAGTCTATACTGTCTGCTGTTGAGTTTATATTCACTGACCTGTTATTGAGCGTCTCCTGCGCGTACTCCAGCGAGTGCTGCAGCGCTTCATGGTTGCTGCACAGCTGCTGCAGCGCGCTCGCGTAGAACAAGTACTCCTTCAACTGGTCCGCTAGTTGTTTTTCATCCTCCGCCACTGAGTCGATACTGTCTGCTGTTGAGTTTATATTCACTGACCTGTTATTGAGCGTCTCCTGCGCGTACTCCAGCGAGTGCTGCAGCGCTTCATGGTTGCTGCACAGCTGCTGCAGCGCGCTCGCGTAGAACAAGTACTCCTTCAACTGGTCCGCTAGTTGTTCTTCATCCTCCGCCACTGAGTCGATACTGTCTGCTGTTGAGTTTATATTCACTGACCTGTTATTGAGCGTCTCCTGCGCGTACTCCAGCGAGTGCTGCAGCGCTTCATGGTTGCTGCACAGCTGCTGCAGCGCGCTCGCGTAGAACAAGTACTCCTTCAACTGGTCCGCTAGTTGTTCATCCTCCGCCACTCAGTCTATACTGTCTGCTGTTGAGTTTATATTCACTGACCTGTTATTGAGCGTCTCCTGCGCGTACTCCAGCGAGTGCTGCAGCGCTTCATGGTTGCTGCACAGCTGCTGCAGCGCGCTCGCGTAGAACAAGTACTCCTTCAACTGGTCCGCTAGTTGTTCATCCTCCGCCACTCAGTCTATACTGTCTGCTGTTGAGTTTATATTCACTGACCTGTTATTGAGCGTCTCCTGCGCGTACTCCAGCGAGTGCTGCAGCGCTTCATGGTTGCTGCACAGCTGCTGCAGCGCGCTCGCGTAGAACAAGTACTCCTTCAACTGGTCCGCTAGTTGTTCATCCTCCGCCACTCAGTCTATACTGTCTGCTGTTGAGTTTATATTCACTGACCTGTTATTGAGCGTCTCCTGCGCGTACTCCAGCGAGTGCTGCAGCGCTTCATGGTTGCTGCACAGCTGCTGCAGCGCGCTCGCGTAGAACAAGTACTCCTTCAACTGGTCCGCTAGTTGTTCTTCATCTTCTGCCACAGAGTCTATACTGTCTGCTATTGAGTCTGCAATAAGTCATAAATGTTGATGTTTCCGAACGTTTTTAAACAAATGCAATATAGTCTATTTTTTGTTGACGTCTCTCTTGTCTCTGTTCGCCACGGTCTGTGTTGTATTAAATTATAAGTCATCCGATATTATTTATTATAATCTTTTATTTTCTGCTCAAAACCCTTCAATAAATGAGATTCTGTTATTAATATTACTTATATTATGCTGCATAAATATTAAACCTCTTACCAAAATAATGTCCCGCCTTTTGTAACCCATCCCCCATTTCCTTTTCTATCACACTCCATTCGCTGAACAGTTTGCCATAATTAGCGTGTAATTTGCATAGAGCGAAGTTTTTTTCTATTATTTTAGATCTGAAAATGAAAATAATGTACTGATTTGGAATATTTTGAATACAACTGTAAATATTAAATAGACAGGGCCGGTGCGTCGTACTTGTCTTCCTCGTACTTTGCGGACACAATGTCCTGTGATCACTTATTTTTAATTATAATGTTTTATAACTGTTAGTAAGTATTATAAAGACTGATTTTCCACATACAAGATGTATCATGCAATCAAGGTGGTAGGTCCCTCATATGCGAGGCCGTCTGAGCTGGAACCACCGTTTTGTCTATTTGTGCCACCAAGCAATAGTGTGTAAGCACTGTTGTGTTTCGGTATGAAGGACATTGAAGCCAGTTAAATTACTAGGCATTATGAGACTTAGCATCTTATGTCTCGAGGTGACGAGCGCAGTTCAATGCCATACAGTGCTTTGCAATTCAACGTTCTGTGTAGTGTTGTTTCTGTTTGTGGGCAGGCGTGGCGCTTACCATTAGGCGAGCGCCTTACTCAACTCGTCATTCAATAAAATAATTTAAAAAAATCAGTTTGCTAAATATATTTTATGTTTCAATAAATATTATGAACAAAGATTATAAAAGTGTGATAAACAGAGAATATTAATTGTAGACTTCTAATTTTAGATGATAATTTTACTTCAAGCCCTATATTTATACCTATAACTTCAATATCTTTCTTATATTTGTGTTATTAAAGTGTTTAAAATTTTGCCTTACCTGGTGTAAAGAAAATTTCCTAAGTTGACTTCTAGTTGTCTGCCGTAATATTTGAGACTATCTATTTCAGGATCTGGTTTTTTCAGTCTGATTGATACTGCTAATGATTTTATTTTGTTTTCTGCTTGTAATAAATAACCTGTAATTTGAAACATTAAGCCATAGGTACATAAATAAATGCCGCATTATATTTAATGATACGGCACGCCTAATATTAGCTATTAGCTTTTGCTCACTTCACCCAAGTGAATGAAGTGAAGTGAACCTTTTTCAGGATAAAAAGTAGTACATGTTCTAATCCAAGTCATGGTCTTCCTGTGTAATAAATTTCATACAAATCTGTTCAGCAGTTTACTAAGTAAGATTAAGCAATTGGCTAAAAACAATCCAGCAACTTTCACATTTACAATAATAGTAGGAAGTCATCAGAGGAGACAAAAACTATATTCATATTTCATAGGGTTATTGTTTTCGGATGTTTTTTTACATATTTGTTTTGGTGTATAAGCAAAAATATAGCCACGAATTTCTTAGGCTCAAAGCCAACCTCATCTGCACGCGATACATTCTGTCGATTAATGGACAAGGTAATTTCGAAACTTGGGTCCTTTTGAGGGCTGTGGGGATCAGACGGCGGGTCACCCCACATAATACTAAATCTATCGTCAAAATTGATGAGAAGGGTTTTGAGCCGGGATAACTTCAGGCAGAAGGGAACAGCTCGACCGGGTCGCTACCACTGTATCACAGAAAACCGACGTAAAGTACCGGCTTGCTGCTGGGTTTCTAGTTAAATCCCCCTCCCCTTCCTAATCTCTAATTATCGCTATCCTTTAAGGTCGGCAACGCGCCCATGATTCTTCTAGTATTGTGGGCGTACATGGGGTGGAGATCACTTAGCTTCAGGTGACCCACTTGCTCGTTTGCCGGCTTATGCTAAAAAAAAAGAAAGGAAAGGCGTATAAGCGAAAGCCCTTACCGCTGTCTGTGATAGTTTCCCGCCAGCCGTGCTCCTGTTGTAAGAAGTTGATGAATTGATCGTCGAAGCAGATTCGCGGGTGTGACGCCACTCGCAATAGAAAGTTCTCGAGACCCGCGCGACGACGCTCCACGAACTCTGGGTCGGTCGTGTCTGACTTGCGCCATGCGTACAAAACCTAATTCAATATAATTGTACTTATCAAAAACAAATGGCATTCAAGTCAACAGAAAAAATTGCATAAATTTAAATAAATTAAAATTGTATTGCACCCCACAACAAATGCCCTCTAATTTTGAAAGTGTTATATAAATACAGATACTCATATGTCACTCATTGTTGTTCCATCTGGCAATTAAGCATATACTATGGATATTTGTATGAATAGAATCTAGGACTGGGCGTCTTGGCTGGTGTCAACTGATAGCAGTTGTTAAGCCAAGTTCAAGGCTTTCAGGCGGCTTGAAAAACTTTGACACTAGGATGGCCACTAACCAATTGACACAGAATAGAATAGAATGTGCAATGATGTTTTTTAATAAATTAAACTCACAAAATATTGTCAGACATAGTATTACTAATCAGCCCAGCTATTAAGATAGTAACAGCTATTAAGATAGTAACAAATATTTTGTTTGTTAACTCGCATTATTTGACAGGAAGAAATTCTAGTTAATTTAGTAAACATTACAAATTTGCATTTTTATTACATAAACTAGAAATTCTTTTAATAAAATAATAATCCGAAATTCCTTACCCTCTTCTCAGGCAGTGGTGGTATGATGACATGTGGATATGTGACTTGGAGATAATCGTGGATTTGTTCAAACTCTGTGTATCTTCTCCATATTGTGCTAATTTTGGATTGCACTAGCTTGTACTCCGGGTCTGTGACTCTGGGAATGAACAAAATTATATATTTAATAATTTTGCGATAAAGCAGCAACAGCTCAGCTTTGACTTGTATGGACTGTCAAGATGAGAATCTCAGGTTTGAAACCAGCCCCAAAAGCTTGCACCTCTAACTTTTCTAAGATGTATATTCATTGTGAAGAAATCTACAAACCTGAGAATTTTCATAAGAATTTCGAAGGTATGTGAAATCTGCCAACCAGCATTAGGCATTAGTGGACTGAGGCATAACTTCCCTAATTAGTAGGAAGCCAGTGACCAGCAGAGGAAGAGTATAATACAAGGCTGATATTATTATATTCAATATTTCTATAACAATATATCATATGAAATTGGGTTTAAGAAAATTATTCACCTGAAAATAGAAGCTTGTTTCAAATAAGCACAAAATAAAAAGTATTTTATATTGTTATAAGACCTAAATTACATTTGTAATTTTTATACACAGGCTTATATTAAATTAGCTTACAATTAATACATTGTTTTCTGCTTATTCAGCTTAAGGAAATTAATTTTTCCATGTACATCATGAAGCAATACATCATGATTGTTACTTGTTAGATTGACATGCTGTCAGTTTATTAACAGGTCTGTAAGTGAATAAACCAAAATATGACTATTGGTCAAAGACATGGGAAATAACATACCTAAAACTGTAGATTTAGCATACATAAATAAGTAGAAATAAAACAAATAAAGACAGTAATTTCTCAATAAATTTTTGTTAAATGAGCTGAATGTTCTTTTTGAGCATGATTTATTTACTTGACGGCATTTTAGTTAACGGACTTTTGTTTTATAACTTAGACATTTTCATTATTCATATGTTTATGATAATACTGATATTGCTGTTGGAAAACATATGTCTATCTAATTGGATTAAAAATAGAAATATCAATGGCAGTAAAAAAATGAGTATTATCTAAACATTCACACAACTTTATCATGTTTGTTATCAACAGTCAACATTAAGACTGGCTGTTTTAAACAAACTAAGTCCTACAAGTATGGATTTTATAGTTTGGATGTTTTTGAATTTCGATGTTTGTTAATTAATTATGCCCTAATGGCTGAACTCATTTGGATGAAATTTGGTACACATGTAGGCTTTCACCTGATTTAGGATATAGGCTACTTTTTATCCCAGAAAAACAACTGGGCAGATTTGCAAGCAAAAGCTAGTTACCAATGATTGTCGGTTTGTATTACAATATTCAAATTTCCTCATATTTTTGTATCTAAAGGAATTTTCTATTAACCTTTTATTACATGAATATTTTCCTATAGTCAGGTTAGATTTGCTAGTTGTCTGGACTATACAATGATATAAAGAATCTTTATTTTTAAATATTACTATTTATTATTCAACAAAGGCACAATCTATAAAAAAAACCAATGTAGTTTTAATCTCAATACATAATGATCAATACAATTATATCTAATGGTCTATAATGAGGTTTACTCATAGAGAACATTATTTTGTGTATAACCACCTTTTCTAACAAATATAAAAATAACTTTTGAAATCAAGGCTTTATAAGAACTTCTGCAGACTCTAAGTGCACACAAAATTGGATCATTTAAAACAATAAATAGTGACTAAATATTATTATTTTGAAACTGAATTGGCTGTAACCTTTGTTTGTTGTTATCTTTCTTATCAGAATAAAAAATCCTTTTGTTTACTGAAACGTGAAGTATTAGTGAAAATATTGAGTACATAAAAATAAATTATGAATTGTACTGTAACTTAATCATCTAGATCATATGACTCCTTAGTGCTAATAACAAAAAATATTGGCGTGACCTAATTAAAACAATTATTTATTGACAGTGTAGAAAACATTGACAAATTCTGCATTCAAGTATGATTCAATCACACATACAATACGTCTACTCGTAGATAATGTGAATTGCGAGAACTACACTAATTGAATGACGGTGTACAGGTGTAATATATTACGAAAACAATTGAATGATAACTTACTTCAGGTCGATTAGATATACGGTGTAATGATCACGGACATGCAGAGTTCCGTTCGCTCGTTTCTCCGACTCGACGATAGAAATATCAACATGTTTCAATAACGTATCCTACAAAATTAAAAATGCATTAATTATCATAATAAAGGAAAGTAGGCGTACATGACAAAACTCTTTATTACTTGATTTTCAAAGTCCTCCACAGTCTCAGCGACGCTAGATGACCTAGATTGCTTCACCGGCGAATTTTCCGATGACATTTTGTTTTATTACACTTAAACAATTTGTAAATTATGTTAATTATCAATGAGTTTTCCAATTTATTATTTTTTTTAAAACACTCAGGTAAGCAAAAGTGACATGACGGCAGTCAAAATGACATTGACATTTAAGGTTTTTGAGGCACAGATAACATTACTCATACAGCCTGTTAAAAGATGTCCCGTAGCTGTCATAAAAATATTTTCTAGAAGAATAATTATGAATATAACCATAAAAACCACATGATATGTATCCTATAAATTTATATAAAAATCCAGTTTTATGATGTTTGTCCACGCTAAACTCCGAATCTACTTAACCAGTCTTAATGAAATTTAGCCCACCGTATGTAAATTGGTCTAACTAAATATTACTAATTGTAGATTGGTCTAAATAAAGATTACTAATTGTAGTGTAACTTTAAACTAAGTTTAAATCTATAAGTTGCTTGGTAACCCTATAGTAACTTGATGTTATAAATCTAGTTTAAAACTAGACTACGATTTGTAATAAGACTTATTTTGACTTTTAACTAGGTTTTTATTGGCCAGTTTGTATGGATTACCATAATTACTATAGTTAAGGATACGTTTTGTAATAACACCGTAAATGTTTTAATA
Organism: Amorpha juglandis; assembly: GCA_949126905.1. Lineage (NCBI taxonomy): Eukaryota > Metazoa > Arthropoda > Insecta > Lepidoptera > Sphingidae > Amorpha > Amorpha juglandis. The sequence continues at coordinate 4,376,303 of OX421372.1, read as the reverse complement.
TAGGACGAAGAGTTGTACTATAATAATACATACTCAAAAGGCATTTTGTCCGTACACTGAATATTTTTTTAAAAATTTGATTGGGTTAATCGCAATTTTTTTTTTCCGTGCACAGCAAAATGACTGCTCTACACCTGATGGTAAGCGTAGTGCAGTCCAAAAAACCAGCAACCACCGATAAACTCATTGTTATCAAGTACTATCGTCATGCCGCTTCTCACATTCTAGCTCAATAAGTTGTCGCTTAATTTTCTTATACCTATGAATAAAGTTAGCTAAAAATTACCTTTAAGATCCGCAACTTTATTAGATATTAACAGAAATTTTTAATTAAGAATTTACCTAAGTACCGTAAGCTGTTTCTTTAGTGTTTCTAAGTTTTTAGTCCCTTTGTTGCGATGACTTAGCCGACTTTCGAAGTAATCTCATTAAAGCAAACTTTGGCAACGGATCAAATCTAAACTTCCTTCGGCGATAAAGGTTGATAAGTTAAAGGTGTCGGCTGCAAAAAGGTTAATTCCTTAACCTGTTCAAGCCTGTCATAATTGAAAGTATAATTGATTGGCGCTTTTTAGTCTAGCACCTTTGTTATCTTTCTTTCACTTGTCCATATCCCACTCGCAGTGGGGTCGGCGCAACATTTTTTTAATACATATTACAGAAAGATTTGGTTTGTAGATTTTGCGACCGGTCACCTGCCTGACGTTAATATCTCTGAGGAGAAAACACACTCAAAGGCGAAACCAATATTTGTGGATGACATAAACATTTAGCTTGGTACGGGAATCGAACCCGCAGCCGTCGCTTCACAGCCGGCTCTGACACCATATTTACAAGATTTATCTTTTATTCACCATATTTAGAAGATTTGGTTTCGGCGCTTTCAAAAGAAAGCGCCGAAACCAAATCTTCCTAAACAACAATATATCGCTTTAAAGAACTTGCGATCACAGAAGGACATAACTATTCTCCGTGCAGATAAGGGTAATGCGACAGTAGTGATGGATACGTCAGATTATAAAAATAAAATCGAACAACTTTTGTCGGATGGAAGTACGTATGAGAAAGTCAAAACAGACCCGACTAACAAAGTTTTAAAGGCTACGAGCTCTTTAATAAACAGTTACTCCGACACATTAAATCTAGACGTAAACTCACTCGTTCCTTCGTGCGCAAAACCACCTAAAATGTATGGGTTACCAAAAATTAGTGTTGCCCAAATTCAGTCTTGGTCTTGCAGTCTTGGTCTTGTTCTTGCGTTTTTGCAAGACCAAGACCAAGAACAAGACCGCGTATTTTTAGCAAGACCAAGACCAAGACTGACCGTGCAAGACTTGAGCAAGAACAAGACATAGCCTGCAAGACTCTTGCGTCTTGCAGCTAGGACTTAGCGCTATTTCACTGAGTAGTTAGGTGTAACAGTTCGGTGTATAGGTAGGTACGCTTAGAAATTCTATGAGACGCAAAAAACTGTATCAAAGAATAGGTATGAAAAACTGGACCTATCTATTAAAATCAAACTGAGTGCATGCATAGTTATGTTTTAACCATCGGCACTTTGATAATGCGGCTTCAAAGGTTTTGTACTTACTTCTCAAAGAAATTTGCCGCTTTTCGGAAGTACATGGTTACGATACACGCGCCGGCGGCTTCTTTTGAAATCTAAAACAATCGTTGCCGCCACGCCGAAATCATAACATTTGACACTATTTGATTGCCGCCATAGGGCGTAGGCGTAGGTATACTCGTGCAAAATAATTTCGAATTTTAAGAGTACCTACAGGTGTTCCAAAGAATAAATAAGTTTCAGAGTGCTTAGAATGAAAATGAATACATTATACTGATCACGCAAGTAGTATTATGATTGGGATAAAATGGTAAGGATAGGTAGTAGATGTCAAATTAATTCATTCTAGTAAGTATATATTATAATATTGATTACTTATATGGTTTTAAACTAATTACTTAGGTACTATTATTGTACATTTAGTCATTATATTTCTTAAGTTTTTACAAGAAAAAATAGCAAAAAAGTGTTCAAATATCACCCCGCACCCGTTTAATAAATATTGTAGCCACTTTTAAATATACTTGAAACGTGTAAAAAAATTCTACAAAACTAATAAAATAATATAAAAAGCGTAGGTACTTACTTACTAATAAAATAAAAAGCCTGCGATAAGAGTTTTGTATTACTTACCAGCCCGAATATCTCTGAGAGAGATGATGAGAGTAAGTATTTACTAGCTGTGCCCGCGACTTCGTCCACGAGGAATAGTAACTTTGGAGGTATAGTGACGTTCAGGACTTATTTATTTATTTTAAAACTTCTGTCATCAAACATACAAACGAACTCTTCAGCTTTATAATATTAGTATAGATGTACGCCAAAACATTCACTTATATGTAAAGAATAGTGATTTTCACTAATTCTTTATATATATTTTATTCACGCGTCGCGTCTGTACAAGTAGGTAATATTTAGTGTGTGTTTGTACGCCGCACGCGGCATTATTTGATTTGCGGCGGCATCCTTTTCATAGAGCCGGCACGTGGCGAGGCGGCGCGGTAGAAAGCAAGGAAACGTACTATAAATAAAGGAATTATTTTAATTCCAGTCATTTCCAATTGAGCTGTGCTTCGAGTCTAACTTAATAATTGTTTTTACTAATTCTTGTTGTTTTCTAAAAACGTATCACGTGTACAATTTAATATGAGTGACGAAGATTCAAATTATTCGAGTCCGAGTAACGAGAGTTTGAGTCACAGATCTAAAAGACCCAAAAGCAAATTTGAAGAGTTTTTCGAAATAATTCATGCATCCCAAACTGCCTTCTGTAAATTGTGCCAACATAAAAAGATTGAAATAAAAATGAAAAACAGAAACACTTCAGGCTTAAGGAAACATCTAATATCTTTCCACAAAAAGGAATCAGAAATATTTCTTCCTGTTAAACCAAAATTAAGTGGAGATATCACAAGCTTTTTAGTAACCGCTGGAAGAAGTGGACAGGTAAGAATATTTTTTTAACTCTGCATAGCTATTCATGCGATACTTTCAAAAACGCCATTAACTTACGTAAGTATTTTTGAGTTAGTGGTGTTTTCATCTAGGGGTGCGACATATTAAGTATGTAATTATCGTCTTAAATATTTTTTATAAACACCCATATTTTCATTTAATCGGCCAGTAACAACTAAGTACTTTATTTTGGTAAATTACAGTACAGTGCAACCTTAATATAACAAATATCAATTTAACGATTTTCTCGATTTAACAACAACATACCTCCTCCTCTTATATGCTCAAACCTTGTATGTTTTAAATAATAACACAAGATTTATTGTTTTGTTTCAGTCGGAAAACAGCAGTGACAACATCACGACAGCTACAGTTGATTGGGTGGTGAAAAAATATCTTCCCTTCTCATTTTTCGATGACGAAGCTACACAAGTATATTTTCGACGTATTTGCCCTAATATGGTGTTTCCTAAAAGGTCTACACTTAAAAGGAAAGTCAAAGAGCGATTTGAAGAGCTCCAATTGAATCTCAAGGAACGACTTCAACAATTATCATCTAAAATGTCTTTTACCATTGATGGGTGGACGTCAATTGCTGGTAGGAGTTACTACGGGGTTACTATTCATTATATAGACAACGAATGGAAGTATCAATCTGTAGTTCTTGATTTTATACCATCACGCGGTCGACATACTGGGGAAGATATTGCAACGATTTTCCATGAATGTTTATTGGAATATGGCATAATTGATAAAATACAAGGTATCACGGTCGACAACGCAACTGCAAATACCAAATTTATGTATGAACTGGGCAAACAGCTGCCGCCACACTTTGATTCAGACAATCAACATTTCCGGTGCTTTGCTCACATTTTAAACCTTGGTGTACAAGATTTATTAAAGACCTTAGCATTACACTGTGAGTCTGACACTAACGCGCAAGATCAGCAGTACGAAGACTATGCAGACGAAACTGAGGATGAGGAAGATGAAGAATCTGCACCAAATATTGCTGACTCGCGTACATCTGTAACAAAGTTACGCAGTGTTTCCAGTAAAATAAAAAGAAGTGAGATAGTGAAGAAGAAGTTTCAGTCTGCTTGTGAAGCAGCTGGCGTGCCATCAAATCTAAATGCCATTCTTGACTGTCCAACGAGATGGAATTCCACACATGATATGATTGGATTTGGTTTAAAAGTGAGAGCGGGCATTGACATATTGTGCAGTTCTGTCACCGAATTAAATGATTTTCAAATCACAGCTAATGAATGGCAGGTACTCGAAAAATTACATAAATTTCTAATAAACTTTAAACTTTTAAGTACAAAACTTGGTGGAGACAAATATGTTACATTACCGCTAGTCATTGTATCATTCAATCTTTTGCTAGATAAAATTGAATCTATGGTAAAACAGTTAGATGAGAAACCTAATCGATCTGAAGTGGATGAAAGGCTCATTCTAGCTTTCCAAGCAGCTCGAGACAAAATGCTTAAACATTACAAAAAGAGCAACTGGATTTATTGTACTTCTTTAATTTTAGACCCAAGGCATAAGGCTCAGACTTTTGACCTGACAATGTGGGGGAAGCAACTTAAAACAGAAAGTCTGCGCAAGTTCAATGAACTTTATGAAGAATATAAAAATCTACACTCACTGAACAAATCTCTGGAATTACCAGAAAAAGAAAATAAAGTATGTGATGAAGATGAAGACGTAATAGACTTTGATAAACTCTATGAATGTCCCTCGACGTCATCTGGATCTTGTCTTCAAGGCTTAGTGATAGACGAGTTGGAGGAGTACCTGAGAAAACCAAGAACTGCCAGCTCGGAAGACATTTTAGATTGGTGGAGGACGCATGAGACAGAGTATCCGATTTTATCGAAAATGGCCCGTGATTTTCTCTCAATACCTGCAACTTCAGTACTTGCTGAGAGGTTATTTTCTAAAGCATCATTAGTAATTAGAAAACATAGAAATAGGTTAAATGATGAGTCAGCCAGATGGTTACTTTGTATTAATTGTTGGTCAAAAAAATTGATATAAAGTATCATAACCTAATGATAAAGCTGTTGATTAGTGTTGTATTTTATTTTTTGTTCAAATAAATGATAAATCGTAAAACTCTTTTATTAAATTTCTTATAAGTTGAGGGTTCAATCTCTTTTTAGACAGATAAGTATTGTTCTTTAAAATACAGTCAAGTTATTGTAATTAATTTGTTTTTTTACATGTTTTAGCAAATGTAAGCTTATAAATCATAAATGTTTATTAAGAAACAGTTACTTCCATGGAAAACGACATATAGGTCAGTTAATTTTTCGAATTTCTTATTAAATCTTCAGTTATTTGTTAATCTGCTTGATCTTTACTATGGCTATGTTAATTCAAGCTCACAATGTTCCAATTCTAATACGTTTTTTTAAGATTTAAAGTAAACTTTAATAAATAGTAATAGACTAATAGGTAATTGCAAGACTTGCAAGACTCTTGCTGCAAGACCAAGACCAAGACCAAGACTGGGAGCGCAAGACCAAGACCAAGACCAAGACTAGGTGTATTGGCGCAAGACCAAGACCAAGACTGGCTAAGTCTCGTCTTGTTCTTGCATTTGGGCAACACTACCAAAAATACACAAAATGAATGCTCCACTACGTCCCATCGTGAGTCAAGTCGACACACCAACCTACAGACTGGCTCAGCACGTAGCTAAAGTGCTTTCACCACTAAGAGGAAACACTAGAGCATCTGTGAGGGATTCATACCAATTTGTCAGTGATATCAAACACCTAAAATTAGCTGACAATGAAACCATGGTCAGTTTTGATGTTCAGTCGCTCTTCACAAGCTTACCAGTACAAGACTGCATTGAAATTGTCTCTAAAAGGTTAGCGGATAATAACATGCCCTTAGCATATGCAGAACTACTGAAACATTGCCTCACATCTGGCTATATGTTGTGGGAGAATCAGTTCTATGTACAAGTGAATGGAGTAGCTATGGGCTCACCTGTGTCTCCAGTAGTCGCCGATATATTCATGGAGGACTTCGAGGAGACAGCCCTAAGCACGGCCCCCATTGTTCCCAAGTTTTACAAACGGTACGTAGATGATACTTTCACAATTTTACCATCTGACAAAGTAACTGCATTTTTAGATCATCTTAACTCCATTAACAACAAAATTCAATTTACAATGGAGTTAGAACAAAATAAATCTCTTGCCTTCTTAGATGTTTTAGTTATCCGTAATCCTGATCAGTCTTTAGGCCATACTGTGTATCGCAAAGTGACCCATACAGATAAATACCTGAATGGTAAATCTCACCACCATCCGAAACAGTTAGCTACCGTGGGCAAATCTTTGTTTCAGAGAGCACAAGGAATCTGTGACGAGGAACATCTGGCTGCCGAGCTGCAACATGTCAAGCGAGTACTGCGAGACAACAAGCTCCAAATTCCACGCCGCCGTCACAGAAACCGAGTGAAACCAGCCACAGTTGAACGTGTCCCTGTTGTATTACCATATGTTAGAGGAGTCACCGACAAGATTGGCTATGTGCTGAAGCGTGCTTCTATTAAAACTTATTTCAAGCCGCCCAAGAAGATTAGTCAATTTTTACCACCGGTCAAGTGTCATATACCTCTACAGGAACAGGGCATATATAAAATCGATTGTGACTGTGGACTCTCTTATATAGGTCAAACAAAAAGAAGTATAGGGACCCGCGTAAAAGAACATATAGCTGATGTTAAACACCGACGCTCTACGAAGTCTGCAGTTGCTGAACATTCAGAGGAAGGCTCCAAACATTATCTTCGATTTGACAGACCACAAATCCTTGCCAAAGAACACCGATTCCTACCTAGGATGATTCGCGAGGCTATTGAAATTAAAAAACATCCGAATTTCAATAGAGAAGATGGTTGGAAGCTAGCACAAGCCTGGGATCCGATTATACATTTAATTAAATCGGAGCCCAAAAGACCAACTGCCAGACCTCAAGACACTGTGAGCTCCTTCTGCGTAGATCGGACCAAACCATAAAGATTTTTATAATTGTAAATTGAAGGTAGATACTGTAACATTAACATTTTTGGACAACCTACACCTCAGTCCTCCCCGTGACCACGAAGGCTGAAAAGTCTTCGAAACGTCGGGATCAAAATTAATAAAAAACCGCGATAAAATCCGTTTAAATTAGTTTTATTTCAATGAGTAACATTCGCGTAAACGTAAGAAATCACCATATTTACAATATTAAAAAAATTACCGATCGTCGACCCGACCCTCGCCCCGACCGTCAACCCGACCTTCGACCCGCCAGTCAACCCGACCGTCGACCCGACCGTCGCCCCTACCGTCGACCCAACCGTCCACTCCACTAAGCTCCGCTCCGATCTACTACGCTCCACTCTATTCCACTCCACTCCACCTCCAACCCTGAATTACAAAACATTGTATGTCACTGGACTGCGTTCGTCACCTTGAGACAAAGTTGTTAAGTCTCATAATACCCAGTAATTCAATGGCTTTAGGGCATTTAAACCTAAACAAAACCGTGCTTACGCAATGCTGCTTGGCGACATAAATAGACAAAGCGGTGGTATCAACCCAGACGGCATAGGAGGAACATCTCAAGTCGTTTCTAAATATTTATATAAAAAGTAGAACAAAGTAGGTACTTATAATGAAATGCAATGGCGTGTAATAGTGCATCCACTTTCCTAAGCTCTTTTAACTCCATTTTAATTGCGGCTCGAAACGAGATTATAATCTTCCTTAGACAAGATTTGTGTCTGGATTGTGGTAGATATTTACAAAGGCGTTATTAAGTATTCTTGCAATGTCTTCACGTACAAACTGGGTTACGTTTAATTTATTTATAAACGAGTTGCTGTTTTGTTGCAGTGATATTGTAGTATTCTTATTTAAGTATATTATTGTGTACATATAATTACTTCAGTTACAATAGGCGTATACAGGATAGTAACGTGTTTTTTCTCATGCCATTTTAGGCCATATACTCGGCTTTCGGGCACCCAAGAAAGAAAGAATGAAAGAATGAAAGCATTTATTAATCATGTAGGCAATTGAAATAGCGCTTATGACAAGTCAGTACAAAAGTAAAAGAAACTTATATTACATAGAAATCGGTATCAACTAATGTATACATACATACATAGCATCATCAAAATACACTCGGCAATTACACTAAAACTATTTATAATTATTATTTTTCCATATTTTTACTATGGAATAGTCCAGAATCATCATAAATTTTGAGGGGTCGTCTATATGGACCATAGGCATTATCGAAAACGGCACGTGTTTTAAAACTACCACCGGATCCAAAACGACCCACCTTGAGAAGACCCGGCGAAACAAACTCAAGTGGGCTTCCTTTACCGCTGGATTCAACGCGGCGCGACCCAGCCCTGAGAAGTTCCAGCTAGACAAACTCAGTGGGCTTGTTTTTGGTCCAGTCTTTCAATCCAAATTATTTGCGGAAATACAAAGCCTTTTAAATATATAGTTAGTTATAAGGCAGATTAATACGGATCATGTGTATCTCCAGATTGATTGTTTTAAAACTACCACCAGATCCAAACGCGACCCTGCCTGAGAAGACCTGGCGAACAAACTCAGTGGGCTTGTTTTTGATCCGCTTAAGCTATTCTCGAAAATAATGACTTGTCGATTAAAAAATTGCCATATTCACGTAGGTATTTTATTTGTTACACGATCGGTCGTCTTTAATTCAATTTATTGTAGTTTTCATTAAAATTTATTTATTTAATTTGCTCGTATTATATTGAAGTCATTTAAAGATCAACATATTTAATTATTTAGGGTAAATTTATGAGTTTATTCCCTACATAGTTTAAGCTACAGGGTCCCTAGGAGGTCGCAGTATGCAAGAAGGAGCCGAATGCCAAACATGTCTATCCTCTAGATATTGCTTAACATTATAGTAGCCCTTAGACATGAGCACTCGTTTAATGTGTGCCTTGAACATTTTATCGGGCATATTAATTACGTTATTGGGGAGCTTGTTATAAAATTTAACGCTGTTACCCATAAATGACTTTTTAGTCTTGACTATTCTAAAAGCGGGTACAGCGAGTTTGTTTTTGTTCCTCGTATTTATACTATGAATGTCACTATTTTTCTTAAATTTATTGAGGTTTTTACGAACATACATAATATTTTGATAGATGTATTCAGACGGCACAGTCAGTATATTACTATCCTTGAATACAGATCGTAAGGAATCGCGGCTACTTAGGTCATATATAGCACGAACTGCTCTTTTTTGTAATATAAATATAGTGTCTATATCAGCAGCTGAACCCCACAATAGAATGCCGTAGGACAAAATACTGTGGAAGTATGCGAAATATACCAACCTAGCCGTTGAAACATCAGTCAAGCGTCTTATTTTCCGAACAGCAAAAGCTGCAGCACTTAATTTACCGGATAATTTTTCAATTTGAGGGTCCCACTGCAATTTACTATCTATGGTTATTCCTAGGAAAGTAGTTGCAGAGACTAGATCCAATATTTCTCCGTTTAATTCAATGCGCGACTTCACCCTTCCAACATTTGGTAATGTAAAACGGATACATTTTGTTTTACCTGCATTTAATAGAAGATTATTCGCAGAGAACCAATTTAATATCAAATTTAGAATGTTGTTGGGTGTAACTAGATTTTCATCCTTGCGATTTACTTTGAATATTAAAGATGTATCGTCAGCAAATAAAACTATGTCTGTCATCTTTTCTACCATGTACGGAAGATCATTAATATAAACTAAGAACAGAAAAGGGCCCAGAATGGAACCCTGTGGAACCCCTATTTTAACTGTGGATCCCACTGAAGTGACGCCTTCAATAGACACTCTTTGTTCCCTACCAGATAAATAGGATATCACAAGATCGAGAGATGTACCACAAAATCCATAGTACTTGAGTTTAGCAATAAGGGTTTGATGGTCGACGCAGTCAAAAGCCTTGGAGAGATCACAGAACACAGAGTTCAAGGCACTTTCAGAAATCATATGCGGGAAGCAATCTTGTGTTTAAAGAGGACATTAAGGCCAGTGAAATATCTTCAGCGTGATGATCGCAATGGCAGTAAGTACTTTCTGATACAAATTTCTGAGTGGCGTTGTTTCTGTTTATAGGCAGGAGTGTCTTGCGTATATCCAGTAATTTCAGGCCGGCATAATTCAGTCGACCGTCGAGGAATATAATGTCTCTTTACGATAATATCTCTAAATTTAATATCGACGTATTATATTTAGTTTGCACTGTACTTAACATCAGGTTCAGGTTTTTATAATATTCTATAATATCAGATTATTATTAATATTGTCCTTTAAGCCAGTCTTAGACATGATACTGAAATACATATTACATGATACATGAAACATCCAATATTACTATTACCTCAGCACAGAATTCGTACCGCGTAATATGCATTATAAATGTGCCACTAACGCAGTCGATTTCATACAATTTCGTTTCCATAAAATTTCATAGAAAGTAAACGTGCCGCTATGGCCTGAGTCTCGTACGGTTTCTATCTCTCGGACGAGTAGGTACCTCAGAACAGGCCTGAATACTGTATTTTTGTAAAACATTACACTAAAACTGTACATTTTTACAATATACGCAAAATAACTACGACTCCCACACATAATAGCCGCTACATAGCTTGTGACTAATTTCAGGCCGGCTAAGTTATTTTGCGCTTAGCGTCGATGTGGCGTCGGGGTACCATCGCAGCGAAGGCCCCAATAAAAGGCGAAACTCATAATATCATACTTTATAATTATATTCCTTTACGCTCACACTTGTCACACGCCTCCGCTCCGCCGCGTCGCCGCATCGTTGCGACTTTGGAGTTAGTTACCTGCCTAACAAACAATCGTACAATAGTTAATGATAATGAATTTCTCACAAAGAGCTTTATTACCTGTCCCACTGGGAGCGCGACGGATCATGATTAAACCTTGTCTTAGCGTTCGTAACTAACAAATTGGAAACTGTAGTTGTTGTCCTATTTATTGTTGGCTTTACATTTTCTAGCATATATATCTACAATTAGGATAATTTATATAGTAACTAATTGTCATATATTATCATGAGAATCATCCTAAGTTGGATATTACTGGTGAAATTGTATACCTATAAAGAGTGTAAGAAAAACGCTTCTGAAAAATAAGGCAGGTGGTAGTGCTGGTGTTTACGGACATGACACCGCTAAATAAATCGCGAAACAAAACTATATTTTTTTTATTTTTTACGCAGCATCGTATTTGTATAAATAAATACAACGGTTATTCATATATTTAAAATATTCATTGAAATCTTTTCTATTAGAGTAATGTAAGTAATGCTAGTTTGAGTTTTGGCGGGAATTCTGACAGTGCAGTTCATCGCTTATTTTAATTTATTTCATAAACTAGTTTAGAGTTATGTTTGTTGTATAAAAGTGGTGTGGGTTTGTGCAATAAACATTGACGGTGATGAACAGTGTATGGAAACATTGAAATAAGTGAATTAAGAATCGTACTGAAAGGAAATAACACTAAAACTCCGGCAAGATCTTGAAATTGACCGCACCCGTGTTTCGTCGTTCTTGTAAAAATAACTTGAGAATAAATTATATTTGACACTGGCAAAATGCATAATAATGCGAAAGCCATAAATAAAAAAGAAGGAAGAAGAATGCTAGTAATAAAATCAGCTGATGTCAGGGTTAACGTTGACCATGCTCGAATGGCTCATGCGCGAAATAATAATATTTTGGGTTACAATCTATATTGTGCTTACCAATGAATTATTAGGTGTAGTTAACCGTCCCAGAGAAAAATATATATCTTGTGAAAGCTTGCAGTACCGTAGACTACAGTCTAAACATAATTTTAACAATATTAGTCTATCGCGGGGAGTAGAGTACGACAGACTAATGAGCCATATAAAACCGATATTGGGTTTGCTGCTTGCTTAAACTTGTGTTTTAATAATTTGAGAACATTAATACCTACTTTAAATACCGATAACTATAAGTAAATGTTCCTTCGCTCCCTTTTCTTTAACAAATCAATAGTCCTAAGCCGTAGAAATATTGAATCTGAAATTACAAGAAATAAATGCCACGAATTTTAAGATCTTTAATGACAATTGTGAGGAACGAGGTTTGAATGGTAACATTAAGATTCGAATAATTGGATCAGATTGTACTACAATAGGTTCTGATTGCGTCCACCACAGTGCACAATGTTACGGATTACTTATATCACGGGGGCGAAGTCAGGCTCAGGAGTTTTTTTTTTATTGCATAGGCCGGCAAACGACCAAGTGGGTCACCTGATGGTAAGTGATCTCCACCGCCCATGTACAGCCACCACCAGAAGAATCATGGGCGCGTTGCCGACCTAAAGGAAAGGGATAATTAGGGATTGGGAATAGGAGGGGATTTGGGCTTCCGGTTATCTCATTCACCGTACGAAACGCAGCAGCAAGCCGCTACTTTACGTCGGTTTTCTGTGAGACAGTGGTAACGATTCGGTCGAGCCAGCCCATTCATGCTGGAGACAAAACTGTCTACAGCGTGGCTCTACCACTCACAGAAAAGAGGTAGATGAAGAGGTATATGTTTCTTATGAAAGAAATAAATGGGAGCAACTTTGCGAGCACTCATTATTTCGATTTTGTCACATTTACGGCGCGCCATTGACATAATATATCGTATGGAGTGATGTAAATAATTGACCCTATTTGGAAGTGGTTTAGTACCAAGCGACTGCCGTCTAAATAATTGGGTTATACCAACCCTCAACGTAATTGGATATATTAGGTACATCGGCTGTTTTTGAAACGCGTCACAGATTTGATATCACATTTGGATACAAGGTCGTTCCCTTAATTAGTGTTGCGTTAACAGCAGCGTTATATCAAAACGTATGTACATTTTATTAGCCGAACTACAAAAAACGAGGAGGTTCACAGTTCGGCGAGTTTATTTTTTGCTTTTTTTATGTATGTACATTAATTTCTGCACTAATTGCAGATCGAATTGAACATAAATAATTCCATAGAGTTCGACAGCGATGTTGTCCCATAAAAATTTGGTTAAGATCTGATGATGAAGTACTGAGTAAAAAAATGAAAATCTTCAACTACTTTGGACGACAGCTCAGTCCGCGCTGCGGACCGCTTAGTGGTATTTCCACTGTTCATGTAAAATCTGCCCTGAATGTTATCTTCTGATAGCAGTTCTTAAGCCAAGTCGCAAGCCTTCGGGTGGCTTGAAAACTTTGATGCTAGGTTGGCCACTAACCTTTCGTAAAAGAATAGAATAGTAGTCACCGCGGTTTGAATGGAATGTATTCTAAAAGGCATGTATTAATTATAAATTATACCATATTATTTATTTATATAAAATAGTATAAGTGGGCGTCTTATGCGTCCTACCTGCATTACTTCCCTGTGTTTGAACGAGCTGGCACTGGCACTTGGATGATACCAATTTCACGCTTCCTGTCCGCCTCTGAAAATACATTCTGAAACGCTCTTAAAAAGTATTTCCTAAGCTATTTAAAATGGGTTTAAATTCGTATAAGTGCGCTTTAGTCGGATTTTAGAGGAATACGAAAGGATCAGCTTTTCAAGTTCCTACATACGATTATTTGGATGTGTTGTTTGAGATTTTCTAGGTTTTGCTTATGACTTTCTGTTTAAGACGTTTATGTCTCCCGTCGTAGTAGATAAGCATCTAAGGGAACTTTTGAACGCCTAGAACGAGGATGAGGTTAGATTCACACCTTGATTTGACATGACTTGATGGTTGTTTGGGGCGGGTATAGGGCTATCCATCTATATCATCTGCCTGTCCTGTCGCAGGCCCTTCGATTTGCTTCTTTCCTCTTCGGAGTGTGAAGAAGCATTTATATAGGCGCGCTACTGAACTGCGCTTACCATCAGGTGTAGTGCAGTTACTTTGCCGTACCCGGATAAAAAAACTAATACATGATTTTGGCGAGAAAAGATTTATACAATCATGCTATGGCTCACGGGGGCGGAGTAATAGCATGCAAGCGAGAGAAATTGCGAGGGACAGCTAGTCAGTAAAAAAATCTTCAAATAGTCATTTACGGATCTGTCAAGGGTCTCGTTAGGATTCTTTTGTACCAGATAGTACAATATTTGAAATGTAATATTTGAAATTTAATTTCCTGCCAATTTCATGGTATTTTTCTGTATTAGATTACAGATTACAACATTATTATTCTCTGACCTAATTTAAGTGGTGTATTGGTAAATACTTTGTGACACAATTACAAAACTGAATACATACGTTATAATTCAAAGGACTCCAATCACTTTGATTCTATCGTTCTCAAGGGAGTAAAATATTTGTTTCATATTGAATTAAAAGTGAAGCAGACGTTCTTTAATAGTTTTTTCTAAATCATATGTCGCTGTTATTAGAATCTTGTTTTCTTATTGTTTATAATATGTATCTGAACCCTATGTAATATCTATACATACGTTTAAATTTATTAAATTAATAATAAATAAACCTAACAGTCACACACTTAATCACAGAATCCACACTAGGTTAACCTGTTTTGTGGCTATCAGGAACTACTACAAGGGACTTGCGGTCCACCCAGACCCGAAACAAAAATTTGTGGAACACACAAGTATTTCTCGGTGCGGAAATCGAACCCGCGGTATTTCCTTTCATAGCTAAGTATTCGCTCATTGCGCCGCGGAAGCTGTCAATGATCTCTTTCTATATTATGAGATACGCTATCTTTATACTATAGGATGATAACTTAACGGCAAAAAGCCCCATCGTTAATTAAAAAATATGAATAGATTTGTCTATTTCTGCCGCCAAGTAGCAGTGTGTAAGCACTTTAAGCCACACAAACACCCATATTCGCCCATTCTTCGCCAACATAACTAGAGATTTTCGATTCGAACTCTGGCTGTATAACGAAGACCACCGATGACGTCATCACCATCCCAAAAGTAATTTCAGGGCAAACAATACCATCTAGCTCTATCATCGGGTGTTTTACTGTTTTATAATTACGATGCTAAATGGAGAGAGAGCATGTCATGTTTTTAGGTATTTTTGTTTCCGAATAATAAGCGTACTGTGGAATTAATTCGTCTCGGTGGGTTTTACGAGGTACCAAATTTCGGGTAACTGGGTCACGCGGATCTTTTGTTTCCTATCTAATATTTATACACAGTTACTCATTTTTATCGCAATGTTGTTGTTTGTGTTTTATCGTGCGATATTTTTGTTAGGCTACAGTTTTTTTTTTGGTTAATTTTATTTGAGTTTGTTAATTTTTATATGCAAGCGTGTAGCTTAACATGAGGCGAGCGATTAACTCGTCTTATCAATAAGGGCCATTATTAGGTTGTAAAAAAATATTTAAAAAGGAAAAGTAAGTGATAGTAAATGAAGCAGCGATAGCTCAGCGGGGAGTGGTACGGACTGTAGACACCAAAGTCGCAGGTTCGAACCCAGCCCCAAGGTCACGCACCACTGACTTTTTGAGTTACGTGTATATTAATTGATTATTATTATCACTTGCTATAACTATGAAGAAAATATCATGAGGAAACCTGCATACGTGAGAAGCCCTTTTGTTCAAACACAATCAAAATCCGTTCATAAATGAGCCCGCAATTATGATTTTAAATATTGGTATGAGCAAATGGTGGGCGCGTTGACATGTCGTACGTAATGGCCATTTGCCACGGTGACGTCAAAGTTGGCGTCGTCTGCTATTTGACAAGTGCCCCCTCCATCATATTTTAATAACTTCTAATTTATTTTGATGTGGACGGATTAATGCAATAAGTTTTGAGTAACGTAATTTATTGATTAAAATATAAAAAAACAAATCAATTACTCTATTGCAGGGAAGGGAAGGAGGGACTTTGGTCTACGGATACCGTACGAAACTCAACAGCAAGTTAGTAACTATTGAACACTGATTTTCTATGAGATAGTGCTAACAACCCGATCGAGCCGCCCATTCATGCTATATACCACACTGTTTACAGATGGCTTTACCACTTTAAGGCCCTTCCGTGAGCAAATGACCTTGACTGACTCGCGTCATACTAACTCGTGTACTTGGCGAGTGAGTTTTCGTGCAGAATTTGCACGTTTTAGCAGGTAAAAAATCAGGTTTTGGTCTTTTCGAAAATTTAAAACGGGCAAAATATTCGTTATTAAATTGCCTATCTAGTGATGTTAATCTCATTTGAAAACAATCTGTACTTTAAAAGGAGACCCACGGAATCTTTGCATTTTTCTCATTTTTATGGTTCATTTATAACGCCAATTCTAAAAAATATATATCAACATTAACATGAATTTGAATCGAACAAAGTAAAGCTGACAGATTGTACAAATATATTGCATATTTTTTTAATCAATATTTATTTTAAGTGATGACCTCTAAAAATCTCGATCGCATGGCGTTTTGCTGGGGGTATGGCCTTAAAAGAATACCACATTTTTATCAGAATGGGTTGCCATAAATTGCACACTTATACCCGTTCGTAGCCTATCGATTATGAATTACGAAACGTAGCGCGTAGCACTTAAATCTCGCTACGAACTTCGTGCCGGCTTTGTTCTTTTTTAAAACCGACTTATTTCTTTTTCCAATGTATTTAGGAATTTCATAAAATATGTATGGTAAAAAAAATACAATTCAAAACTACATATGAATATTGTATTGAAGGCAGATTTAGTTGTAAATTTACAGCTTTGAATGGATATTAACATTCTTGTGGATAACACCCCGCAGGCGCTAAGATTTGGAAAGAAAATTTTGGCATTATTTTGGACAAATTTAATTTTTAATGAAATAATTTTATTGTTACATACATAGAATCACGCCTGTTTCCCATAGGGGTAGCCAGAGACAATGGGTTTCCACCTGCTACGATCCTTATACACTTATAATTATAACCTGGCCCTTCTCGACGATATCTCCGACTTGATCTAAAAACGTTCGCCGAGGCCTTCCCCTCCCAATTGTACCATTCATACTCGCCATGTATATTTATTTCGTCAAACTTCTTTCATCTATCCTCTGTACATGCCCAAACCATCTTATCTCATTTTAATGTTAATTTGTATATATTTATTTATTTTTATATGTTTTAAATCCTTTTTTTTTTTATCCTGGCTCGGCAAAATGTCTACGCCACACCTGATGGTAAGTGTAGCGTAATCCAGGAATAACTGCTTCTTCACACTCCGTTTAAAGGACCCAATATTATAGGTAGGAGGGAACACGTGTGCCGGCAAACTATTTCACAGCTTAATGGTCCGGCAGAAGTACGAATTTGCGAACTTTTTAGTTCGAGCCGAGATGGAGGAGACCACGAAGCTGTGGCTCCGCAAGCCAGCACGCGTGGTTCTGTTAAGGAAAGGCGAGGATGGGATAAGGTCAAACAATTCTTCGGAGCATTCACCGTGATACAGACGGTACAAGACGCTCAGTGAGGCAATGTATACATATAATAAAAATCTAACGGATCGCTGCCTGTCAATGGAAGATATATGAGGAAAAATATTATTGGGGACCTTTATCAACGCAATATCACCCCATACAATGATAGTTAGAATTTTTGTCTGTTTGTCTGTGCGTTTGTGCACGATGATCTCAGAAATGGCTTATCCGATTTAGACGTAGTTTTCACTAATGTTGTGGTAAGCTTCACTTAACATTTAGCGTTTGTTTCATGTCAATCGGTTCATGAATAAAAAAGTTGTGCCAATTTAAAGATATCGATAATATAACGGTGCAGAACTTCACGCGGGCGGAGCCGCGAGCGAATGCTAGTCATTGTATATATTTGTTTATTACGTTTTTAAATAGTTACTCAGCTCGCAAATTATTTACTTACAATTATTTGTTTCCAACTATGATTGTAACGCGATGTCAAAGAAACTAAACAAACATTTTATTTGTTTGTAGAGAGCAAAGTTTATGTTTAATTGGTGTAAAATATTGTTAATTACGCTGTATTTTCAACCCAGACTGTTACAGCAATTGGGATTTAACCCGGTTACTTGCCAGTTTATTTACAAATAAATTGAATGTAAAATAATTGGCACACGATTGATTCCCAACAGATTTACAGGCCTTTGAAATTTTATGAATTGAATTTCGATAAATAATTATATTTTTAATTAAAGCTTAACTTTATTTTGCTGATATTAAATAGTAACTATGGTAACAAATTATAATTGGGGTAACGCGGATTCGTTGGTCTTGTGAGATATATTGTGACTTCGACACTACCGAAGAGACGTCGTGTGACACTACGAAAGGCTTCATTGTACGCAGGCGCAAAGACACGTGATACCGTACTTGTAATCTATCTCATTCTCTTACAGGCTAAATCCTATTTACGAATACATTTGTCTCATTTTACTGTCGCTTTTTCGTTTCATCGAATTTTCAAATCACAACGGTGCTAAAGAAGTTTCACTTCAAAATCAGATTTCATATCAGCCACATCAAGTTGGCATAATACAATGATCTTTAAACCTTATATAGCTGTTTTACGACTTTACCCCTCTTAGTTTTATTATTATTCGCGGTTATTTAAAACCAAAAGAAGGTACTCAAGGACAGTTCCATGGAATAACTAAAGTTTAACAATAAAATACGTATGGATTTAAGACTGAAACGAAAGCTTTTACTTTACATAATAATAAATCCTGGGGCAATATCCTCAGAGGCAGTCATTTGGAATAGTTTATCGGTTTTGGCAAGTTTAACACACCTCTTGATAGATAGCTCGTGACGTGGTCTTGTTTACTTTTACCTTTGAACTATTCATGGGTTTATTACGAGTATAATATAGCAAGATGTAAGTGCATTTTAAGTGCACTTTATGCCAATCTCATGCCCGCTGGACTTATGATCTGACGGACGTTACGTTAATTGGTTGGGTGAGGACGGCGATAGACCATCAGGGTGACGCGGTCTGGCATAGGCCCATGGGCAACAATGGACGGATAGTCGAGGTAGATCAAAGTGGAAAGATTTTTGCTGTATAATGTGCTTTTAGAATAGTTGTTAGGTATGAAGCAGTGGCGAAGGGTGAGAGCTGAAATTAGTTTCTATTTGCCTAATCCAAAGATAAACTAAAAGGGCCTTAATACACAACGTATTCTAAGTTTAGATTAGGTTTCTAACAACGAATAACTATGGTAACCCATTGATATAAAACTAATTTAAATGGATTTTATCGCGGTGTTATATTAATGTTAATCCCGACGTTTCGAAAGCTTTTCAGCCAGTCCAGTCCGTGATCAGGAAGGTTGAAAAGCTTTTGAAACGTCTGGATTCAAATTAATAAAATAATAATAGCGTGTTAAAAAAACGTGATAAAATCCGTTTAAATTAGTTTTATTTCAACATTACGGTCTTAATGTAAAACGTATTATAAATTTAAACTTTACTAATAGCATGTAAATTTAAATACATTATCAAATGCGATAAGTGTTTTGTTATCTGTTGAGAAGTCTCATTTTTTTACTCCGTATTCCGTCATCGGAACAGTTCGGTTAAAATGCGATTTCAAAAAGCGAATCCTGGAGAGTTTTTGTGTTGTGTTGTGTTGAGTTTTTAATTTTTCCTCGTCATCAGTATTAACCCAATTTATGTGGATCAACTACGAAAATATCTCTTTCAAACACCTATATAACTCCGACATCATACTCGTGAACATACATATAAAACCTGATGAATTGAAAACCTCATTCTTTTTGAAGTCGGTTAAACATTGCATGTAACAAACTTACCTGAGCTCGATCCTCTAATATTTAAGTATATTCGCTTGTACAGTCTGAGCGTGGAAACATAGTGGTTGGATGTCTCCGTTCAATTTCCTCCCTGGTTCGTTCAGACCGCGTGCCGCGTCCGGATCGGTCGGCACTTGTTTCTCAATACACCCCTGGGATATTGTCTGCGATATTATACCTACATGCAGTGTGTTTCACTGAGGTAAAAACTATTGTAGTATTTTTTTTTTCATTTATTAGGTCCACAAAACTGGTCACAAATAAGTAACAAATGTAAAAAAAAACATTAATCTTGTGAAGAAAACGAATATTCTTAACCTTCTGGATGTGAACACGACATGCATATTTAAGAATTATATTAGATAAAAATCTATGTTATTTAAATTACTATCAAATAAATAATATATTTAAAGTTACATGTGTTTGTAAGTGGTTTAGCCACGTCTTAGATCCTATTTGTACAACATGAATGGGTCGGCTCGACCGAGTTAATACCACAGTCTCAAAGACATCCAATGGGCAGTGTAAGTTTACTGTTGAGTTTCGAACAGAGTGTGAGATTTTCGGCTCAAATATACCTCAATCATAGTATTCTACTTCTTAATATATCATATTATCTTTACATAGTATAAAATGAAGTCGCTTCCGCTGACTGTTTGCTTAGATCTTTTAAACTATTCAACGGATTTTAATACAGTTTTCAGCAGTAGATAGATTCATGAGAAAGGTTTATATGTAAATCACGCTATGACCCATGAGAGCAAGGCAGTAACATGAAGGTGAAACCGCGAGGGACAGCTAGTGTTATTATAAACGTGAAACTTTGATATTTGTGAGTTTGGTAGAAAGCACGCCCACAACATTAAATAATCATAGGCCGAGCTCAAAGGGAAGGAATAATTAAAGGATTGAAAAGGGGAGGGCGATTTGGGCCTCCGGATATCTCACTCACCGTACGAAAGCCGCCACTTTACGTCGGTTTTCTGTGAGATAGTCGTAGAGCCCCGATCGAGCTGGCCCATTTATGCTGTAGACAAAATTTTCTAACATTTAAAATTAATAATAATAAACTTATTTCATTATAACGGCTCTTGCTAAAGAATGCTTGAAATAGGATCGTACTAATAAAAGGTTATTATCACCCGGATACCGGAGTTAATGATATTTTCAATTATTCGCTTACGTTCGCCTCTGAATTCAGGCGTATCTTATATCGTTTGTGAAGATTCAATTTATAATTTCGCTCTTAATATTTAATTTTTAAAGAGGACTACTGTTGTTGGATTGATAAATGAATTTCTTACTATCGTACTCAAAAACGTGAATTAACTTTAATTGTGAATTGGTTTTTAAATTCTATTTTGTCCACACTCTATATATCTGTCTTTATATTTCTTATATAAAAAGAAACGATTATTTTATCGCTGAATTGTATTTCCCCCCCTAAGGTGTAGAATATAAAGAAAAACCTTTGTTAATTTTAATTGATTTAGCGGTTTGGTCTGGCAACGATGATTCAGCCAGTCAAGGTTTCTGCCGCCAAGCAACAGTATGTAAGCACTGTGTTTCGGTTTGAAGGATATCGAAGCCAGTGAAATTACTGGGCATTATGAGACTTAACATCTTATGTCTCGGGGTGACGAGCGCAGTTCAGCGCCATGCAGTGCTTTGTAATTCAAAGTTCTTTGTGTTGTTGCTTATGTTTATGGGCAGGCGTGGCGCTTACTATCAGGCGAGCGCCTTCATATCAATCAAAAAAAAATTCAGTAAGTCGGGATATGCAACTTTATATATTATGGCTACATGAATATGTACTCTACTTATTGGTGTGCGTATTTCAAATCAAATAAAAAACGCAAAATAATTGAGTCGAGCTCAACACAGCCAATGTCATCCATCATTCCACGATTTACCATTCAAGGGAAATACGTAAAAGCTCCACACGCAGCGCTTAAGCAGCCATTAAAATGAAGCGATCCGCCGTTGTCACACTCTGATTGTAGGAAGCTATTAGTTATCCTCCATTAATAATCCTTCACAATAGCTACTCAGACTAATGGAGTGGATGGTCCGATTTTGCTGCAATATTCCAAACATAGGCGAATAACATTTGTATTTTGGCGTGTTTTTATATGCTAATATATGAATTTGTGGAGGTAATATGAAAAGTCTGGTCTGCAAATGGGTTATAGTTATAAATTCTAGTCGAGTAATAATATATCTTTACTGTTATGTACGACCTGAGAAAGGCCTCGAAAGACTGATAAATTATATTGTTGACAGCAAAAAAATAATTTATTTTATAAACTAAGATACACCGTTTTATTACATTTTTTATTCGCTTTAGTAAATAGATTTTGTGGTAATTTTTTTAATTCATATCGTACCAAAATTATGTAGACGATTTGTATTAGTTTACGATTAAAAAATATCGAAAATTATAAAGGAAAATGTTTGTTCTAGTTAATCACTTCTTTTTACTTTGCAATAGGGCCAAATTTTTGTGTGCCTCAGGGCCCTAATATATGATAAGACAACCCTGGTTATGTAATAGGTGGTAGGATCCTTATTGCGAGAGTCCGCTTATGTAGGTATCGCTGCTTTCTGTATAGTTCTATTTCTTTCTGTATCTTTCTCTGGCCAGCAGCAGGGACACCCATAGCAGAAATGTTAATGTGCTATTTTTTTGCTTCCAGAAGCTTCAATAATATATTATTTTCCCCACTATTCATGTCATGTTATTTTAAATTTAAAATGAGTCTAAAATATTCCGTTATTTCTGTCGAATTTCGAGGCTTAGCCGGATAAGTTAGCGAGGGCTTTTAGCGCAATCAGAATAATATTTTGACAGCGACTAGCTGAGGCGCGTTTTGTAGGTCGGTCAGAAAGGTTTTAAGCTAAAGGCTGGCAAATGACAATATTAATCGGCCGGGTTGATCGGGACATTGCCGCTGTCTCCCAGAAAACCGACGTCAAGTAGCGGCTTGTCGCTGCGTTTCGCATGACGAGTGAGATATCCCGAGGCCCAAGTCCTCCTCACCTTCCCAATCCCTTAATTGTCCCTTTCCTTTAAGATCGGCAACGCGCATTTGATTCTTCTGGTATTATGGACGTACATGTGTGGTGGAGATCACTTATCAGGTATCATCACTTATCACCACTTGCTCGTAAGCCAGCCTATGCTATATAAAATGTGTGTGACTGGGTTCACCTATATATCTGATATGATCAGAAAATTTAAATCTGGTTAATACAGCAGCAGCATATACAAGAGCATATTTCAATACAGTATAGCTGTCCCTCGAGGTTTCACCCGCGCGCATGTAGTGACAGTGCATGACAGTGGCGCCATCTGGCGAAAATTGGTCGTACCAACTCAGAAACCTTCGTGGGCTCATGCACAACAACTTTGCTAAAGATCATCACATGATCAAATGCATAGTTTACGATTCTATAAAGGACATACCTACAGACAAACATTCATTTTTATATAATAATGTGTCGGTAAATATCAAAACTGGTTATATCCACTCTTGGTAAAAAAATGTTTTTTTATGCCATCACCACTAAAGGGTTCTTACGGAAAGGACGTTATTTACAAAAGTGTAAAAATCTACTATTTTGCCATAGTAATATTGGTCTAAAGTTTGACGGTATATCAAATTCAGCAATATCCAGACTATACATTTTATCAATATTGGCAAAATCCATTTTGACCAATCACGAGGGCGCATTTTTGCAATATGGCCGATAATTTCAAATCTGACGTGATCGTAATGAGCGTTGGTGTTCCGTCTTTATTAATATTTTTAAATAATTACGGACTTTTGAAATGAGTGCTATACCAAAAGTTACTGCCGACAAAGCAAGAAAACGTAACAACTATGCAACATTGAAAAAAAAGGCGCAATTGAAGGAAAAACGGTAAGTTTGCAAACGTAATGCTGCCGGATGGTTAGTACTTCTACAAGGGTTGTCAAAGTTGTTGGCCGCAATTCGCAATATGCTGTAGTGTACTATACATCTTAGGTATAGCATTATTGTTGATTATTGGTGAACTTAATATGCCGCGATTTTAGTTTTTACCCGACTTCAAAAAGGAGAAAGTTTTCAATATGTCCGTAATATTTTATGCAAATATGTTAAACGATATCTCCGCTGATTTTGATGATTTGTCTTTGTATTTGATAGGGTTTACTCTATTTTTTTATTTATTTGATTAAATGACGAGACGAGCAAGGCGCTCGCCTGATGGTAAGCGCCATGCCTGCCCATAAACAGAAACAACACCACACAGAACTTTGAATTACGAAGCACTGCATGGCACTGAACTGCGCTCGTCACCCCAAGACATAAGATGTTAAGTCTCATAATGCCCAGTAATTTTACTGGCTTCAATGTCCTTCAAACCGAAACACAACAGTGCTTACACATTGTTGCTTGACGGCAGAAATAGACAAAGCGGTGGTACCCACCCATACGACCCAGCCTCTCACATACGAGGGACCTACCACCTTGTAAATCCCCTTACTTGACTCGTCACTCTACAATGGTCCAATATTTTAGTTAAGATTTAGATTTTAACTTGCACCATCGGTGACGGAGTGCACAGAGAATTTGGTATGGGTGTATGTAAGTAACTACTTGAATATAATAAAACGACACCACTAAGGCTAAGAACCGTGATTTTTTTTAGGTATTACAATTCGAAAAATCACACAAGAGTAATTGTCCGGGACTGGAATTTGTGTTAGGTTTGGCGATAGGCTCGACACCTATCACATCTTACGAACTATGGGTGCACTAACGTACCTCTGTCTACACCTTCCGAGATAAAGGCTTGAGCTTATGTTATAAATAGGTACTTAAAAGGGCATTTTTTCAGGTA
This sequence comes from Amorpha juglandis, assembly GCA_949126905.1. Classification (NCBI taxonomy): domain Eukaryota; kingdom Metazoa; phylum Arthropoda; class Insecta; order Lepidoptera; family Sphingidae; genus Amorpha; species Amorpha juglandis. The sequence continues at coordinate 4,351,510 of OX421372.1, read as the reverse complement.
CTCTGCTCCCGGCTTACCGTTTATACCTACATGTAGAATGTACCATTTGTTTTTCATAAAGACGACAACCCTAACCCGTCAGGATCTGTCATTGAATGTCAATTCAATGACAGAGTAGATCAAAATTAGATAAATCCACATGTGAATTACTTCAAAAGTAGTAAAATCCACTTGGAAATATCAAACTTGGATATATCCAAACTTTATTTTCGTTTTTTTACGAAATTTGTGCCTATTCAATCATAACTAAGCTACATAAAACGATCGTGTTATATAAATACATCTAAATCTAATATATTTCATACGTAAATCTATACACAATTATCAGTTTTTAAAATATAATAACCATGAAAAAAAAATCGTTTGGATATATCCATTTTTGATATTTACCGACAGATATATAGAAGTGTGGAGTAACTTTATAATGATATCATACATTATTGCGACTGGTTATAGATATTTTACGACTATAAGTCGCAAAATATTATCTGGAACATAACCAATATTGTAATTGTATTGAAGTCCCGATTTCTATTGGCTGAATTCAATTTAAAGATGATTTATGACCCTTAACAACTTACACGAACCGGCACCTACGTTTTATACGTGGCTATAAAAATCAGTTGGTTTCTGCAACGAAGCTTTATGATATATCGGTTTGCTCTGTACATAATGTAACGATCTCATTGCTCTGATATTGACGGTTTTATGTACAAAAAAGTCAGATAATAGCTAATTTTATTGAATTTAAAAATATACTCTGTAAATAAAGATTCTTTATTTTAGGTTACCTTTGAAAGCAAGGGCGCCACCGTTGTCTGATTGGACGTGTAGAAGTAAAGCATGGCATTGGTGCAGAATATTAATAAATTGTAAATTTCCAACTGTTTTGTTTTTACTATCCCTGTATTATATACGTTCCACTGCTGGGACGGACTGCTTCCTCCTCTACTGAATGAGAGGGATTAGGCCTTAGTCTATCTCGCTGGCCTAATGCGGGTTGGCAGACTTCACATACCTTCGAAAAATATTATCGAGTTCTCAGGTATGCAGGTTTCCTCAAGATGTTTCCTTCACCGTTAAATAAATAAATAACACCCAACAGTCACACACATAGCCCTGACCCCACAGTAAGATACGAGTCTTGTGCCGTGGGTATCAGGAACTACGAAAGACTTTTGGTCTCACAACACCCAGACCCCGAAACAAATATTTGTGGATCAGACAAATCGCTGCTTCAAAACAAAAGGGCCACAACGCGAATAGACCTAATTTTACAGGAGAGCCATTTAAAGTTTTCAAAATCAGTTTTTGTATAATTTCTCTGTGATTTTAAAACTGATAAATAGGTGTTATACACTGTTAGAAAGATATTTTTAATCTGCTTTTAATGGTTAATTCGGTTATGTGTATTTTTTTCTAAAAAAAAAGTTATGAGCAGATATGTCTCTTTTGTATATAAAGATATTGTTTGAATTATGGGGAAAATTTAACAAAACAGTCACAAGTTTTAAAAATAATATGTATTCATGGTTCATTTTGTACCATAGCTTGCACAAATTAGAAAAAATATATTATAAACCAAAGAAAGTGACCATGTCACATAAAAATAATTACTAAAACAACTTTTTCTTCTGTGAAATATAAAGAAATGCTACAAAAACATTACTTTCTTTTGTAGAGACTATCCCGCCCACACACCCGCCACTGTAACTCCTGTGCACCAGGATCAACAGTGGCATGCATTTTTGTCGACACCGAGCAGTGAACCTTGGCGAGTCTCTGGAAATGCCTAAATGTCTTTGTCCCGCAACGAAATTAATCAGGTTAGGGAAGAGTTGGAAATATTAATTGTCCACTTCCCTCCATAGCAAAGCGGGAGTCAAAATAATGAATTGAGGAGGTATTAACCTCAAGTGTAAGGACATTTACAACTGGAGAAGCCAGATGTAAAGCACCACGGATGTCATAAGTGGGTCCTATCACGCGAGCTGTTATACTTGATTCCAATAATAGGTATGGCAAAAACGCCGGAAAGCACGGAAATTCTTTCTAGTCTCCACAAGATCCATATAGTATACAGCTCCAGATGTTATTTGCATACTGTCTAACATAATGTTGCGCTCATGTTGCCAGAGACTACACTCCCAAAGAATATGATTTTCGGATTGCTCATACCGGCGGTTAAGTGTAGAGCATGGGCACGCAGCCGAATCAACCAACCTAAATGAAAACAGTTTTAACTTAAAGTTGCCATGACCCGTGAGAAATTGGGAAACACAATGATCAACTTCTACCCAAGTTTTTGTTAGACGATCGCAAACCGACGGAAAGTACTGCTACAGATGCCGTCCCTTAGTAGAATTGTCTCATCGCCATTGCCATTCGTTTAGCAGATCGTTGTCATTTTCGGAGCACGATTTGAAAAGTCGACTGATTCTTAATAGCTCCCGCGACGTAAGAAAGCTTTTGTCCATATTTTCTTTCGTAGAGTAACAGGTACATAGCGGTGCGACGCTGCACCTCCAGATCGACTGGAAGTACACCCGCAAGGACACCAAAGCTTCGGTGCTAACTGTTCTATACGCCTTACACAAGAATATCAACGCCAGGCGTTGGCTTTGGAGCAGTTTTCTTCGTACGGCACTGATAGTAGCCCTATCAGCCCATACAGGTGATCCATAGCAAATACATCCCAAGTAAATAGCTCCATAGATGACTTAATGTGCTAAATGATAGACCCCACGTCGAAGTTGATATCCTTGTCAAGGCATAAAAATTACGTTTATACTTTTCTCACACGTTTTTAATATGCTCCAGAAAAGAAAAAAATCGTTCTAAAACTAGCCCAAGGTAGCAAACCGATTCTTTTCTTTTAACTAAAACGTTGTTAAGTGTTATTCGTGGCGGTGATTTCAGAGTGCCCTTTAAAAGTAATTGGTAAGTTTTAATTTAAATTTTAAATTACTTACTAAACAAATACAAACAAAAACAAATAAAAAATCAATAAACTGAAATTGTATTGACTATCAGGAATGGAACCACTGTCCGAGGAGTCATTCAATGCTGGTGCGTTATTCATCTCCTCAATACAGGGATCACTTTCAACGTCGCTGTTTTTAAATAAAGTTTCATCATTGTCATTTGGCTGCTTGATTTGGTTTTTGTACTTTACCATGTTGAGTATCCTATGCGCTCAATTGTTCATTATATAAAAAATAATTAAAACAAATGTTAAAATGCATAAAATAAACCTTTACCTTAATAAAAGAAACTTACAATAAAAATAATAAGCAAAAATAGTCTATTTAATTATAAAATAACATGATTTTACTTTTAAAAATAAATATACAATGCAAATGTATATCAAAATAATAACTTTTATTCATTAATAATTACTATAACCTAGAAAAAATCACCAGCAAAACGGACGTATTCCTAACATGTCCCTTTTGAAATAACGTAATTATTATCTCCTAAATGCATCTTCTATGCAAAACATACTTATTTCAAAATATGGTACTTTTGTTTTTAAATTGTTATTACAACTCCTATAAAGTGTTATAGACAAAACAGGCTTTTTTGCAATATGGTCCTTTTTATTAAGTAAAATATGTGATACTTACATGAATATTATATGCAAAACGGACGTTTTTCAAAATATGGCACTTTTGTTTAAATAATAAAAGTTTAATCAAGGGATTTTTTAGCGTTATGGCCCTTTAGCACGAAACAAACGTGCACTTTCGTCAACGTTCGGGCCGCAACTCACAAAATGGCAGCTTTGCACATAATGTTGCAGCGTAAATTCGAAAATACAAAAAAGGCGTCAGTAGTATTTTTATTGCTTAAAGTGAGAAATTCATGGGGATCTTTTTAAATTATGAAAATATAACCGACAACATTTGAATTTTTACAATAAAAAGGATTTTGAATTTTTTTGATTTGTGGCCCTTTTGTTTTAAAGCAGCGAAATATTTGCTTGGTGCGGGAATCGAACCCACGGCCTCACGTTACACAGTCGGCTACTCGCCCACTGCGATAATTAACAATTAATATACACGTAACTTAGAAGTCAGTGGTGTATGCTCTTGGGGCTGGTTTCAAACCTGCGACTTTCGTCCCGACAGTCCATACCACTCCCCGCTGAGCTATTGCTGCTAAATTTCCAACTTATTAATTTTTAACATTATTGCGTAGAGGTATATTGTAGTACAAGGAACTCCGGTATTTTTTTCACCAACACATTTTTTTATTCGTTCGCCTTTGATCATTGTACTTTTTTTTTTTATTGCGTAGATCGGCAAACGAGCAAGTGGGTCACCCGATGGTAAGTGATCTCCACCGCCCATGTATGCCCACAATATCAGAAGAATTATGGGCGCGTTGCCAACCTTAAAGGAAAGGGGGAATTAGGGATTGGGAAGGGGTATTTGGGCCTCCGGATATCTCACTCACCGAACGAAACGCAGCAGCAAGCCGCTACTTTACGTCGGTTTTCTGTGAGACAGTGGTAATGACCCGGTTGAGCCGGCCCAATCATGCTGTAGATAAAACTGTATACAGCGCGGCTCTACCACTCATCCCAATCATGCTGTAGATAAAACTGTATACACCGTGGCTCTACCACTCATCCCAATCATGCTGTAGATAAAACTGTATACAGCGTGGCTCTACCACTCATCCCAATCATGCTGTAGATAAAACTGTATACAGCGTGGCTCTACCACTCATCCCAATCATGCTGTAGATAAAACTGTATACAGCGTGGCTCTACCACTCATCCCAATCATGCTGTAGATAAAACTGTATACAGCGTGGCTCTACCACTCATCCCAATCATGCTGTAGATAAAACTGTATACAGCGTACCTCTACCACTCATCCCAATCATGCTGTAGATAAAACTGTATACAGCGTGGCTCTACCACTCATCCCAATCATGCTGTAGATAAAACTGTATACAGCGTGGCTCTACCACTCATACTTGTCTCAAGAGCATTTGAAATAAAGTAAAATTAAATATAATTTTATTGAAATGGCAAGATTTTACACTGTTACGCGTACATAACTTTCAATTTGTCAGTTGAGACAGTAATTAACTCATTCTGTATCTACTAGAAGCTAATTAGTTCTCGTATCTAGGAGTTTTAAATGTCATTTTATTTTAAACGACTACAAAAAACTGGAGAGTGTACGACGTGTATTTTGTTCAAATAATGGTTTTATTATATAACTAACTTTTTCTGGCAGCTCCTGTGTGGAAGTGATTCAAGCAATCCGATATAAATTGGTATATGTCATTCTCCGGCTCAGAAATTGTGTCTACACAAAAATTATATACGTTGCTGTGTTGCTTTGTGAAAGTACAAACCAACAAACACATTTTCGCATTTATAATATAAGAATTATGTATGTATGATGTTATCCTTTTTTTTATCCGAGCACGGCAAAGTGACTGCACTACACCTGATGGCAAGCGTAGTGTAGTCCAAAAAACCAGCAGCCACCGATAAACAATGAGTTTATCGGTGGTCACCAGAATCATGCCGGCCTGTATAAATAGAGGGCTAGCAACAGGACAGGCGGATGACCGATGCAGACACAGGGGTACAAGAATGTACCCCTGTACCGGCCCAACCAGCCATCAAGTCATGTCGCAAGCCCCTCGGGAGAACCGGATATACACTGGCTGACCCTGGAACGCGACCCACATAAGGTGGGTCACTATGGCAGGTTTTAACACCAGTATACGGTGGTCGCTATCCGGTCGGACATGAATATCCTCCCACCAGCAAACCTAAGACCTATTGTCTATGCGTTAATTAATCATTGATATTTTACGGTGTATTCTTCAATTTACTAAAGGTTTTCGTATAGTTTGGATGTTCTATACGTCATGTCCGGTTGGATGGACATCCGTTTCGTTTAGACAATGATTAGTTGCTACATTTTCTTTTCCTTTTAGCTACAAGAACAACCGCTGTCTCGTCTGAGGTTATTTATCCACACCGCCTCATTGGTCTTGTGGCAGGAATATCGGTGAGATTCTGGTTTGGGTATAACGTGCTTAGAGTTTAAAAAGGCTATGTTTATTATAACGGTTAGTGCGTCTGTTTGTGATTGTGGATGTTTGACCGACTCGAGATCATATTTACACTTAATATTTTGTTTGCAACTTTATATTTCTTTTTACCATAGTACATTTTTTTACTAGCCCTGTATTATACACGTCCCACTGCTAGACACGGGCGTCCTCTACTGAATAAGAGGGGTTAGACCTTAGTCCACAACGCTGGCGTAATGCGGGTTGCCAGACTTCACATACCTTCGAAAAATCTTATCGAGTTCTCAGGTATGCAGTTACAGCCTATAGGAGCAGCGCAGTAACATATGTGTGGGTGAGACCGCGAGAGATGGCTAGGTTATAACTTTATGCATTACACATAAGTAGGTTGCCTAGCAGATTATTTTATTATTATTTATAATGTAAGTACTATCACGATTTCTGTCGCAAATTTTAATGACGAAGAAATTATTATTAAGAAATTAAAATGACGAAGATGCATAAGCTAGTTAGTTATTAAATAGCTTAGATAATACTGAAGATACAGCGAAATGTATTTAACCACCATTTTCTACCCTCATGTTTTAATTAAGACATACCTCTCTCTCGCCCCCTATTAGCGAAATTCTGGATCTTTGCCTGTCCCTGACACCAAAGACAATAAATTTTGCTCACGTCATTGTTGATGCTCTCCATGTATAAATTGTAACCAAGTACAAGCTCAGGCAGGACCGGATCTATGTGCGGGAAGGGGCACTTGACCCGGGCGGTGAATGTTTATTTTATTTTATTTCTTAAACACAAAACAGGTTACAATCATGTATAAATTTATGTTACGTTTGATGAACAAATTATAACCCAACACATGAGGGACAGCCTCGCTCTCAGCTAGTCTTACTGTTTGTACTATACAGAACCCGGTTTTTATCCGAGCATGGCAAAGTGACTGCAATACACCGGATAAGTGCAATAAAAACGCAACTCAATTTTTACTTGATGTGTGTTGTGTTGCATATTTGCATCCATATGTTAAAACGATTTTAGAAAATAAACCTTTAGAATTACATATGTTACTACTGAAATAAACAATTTTGTACAAGTCTTCGTTTATTAAAGCAGAGGACGGTAAACGAGCAAATGAACTATTGTTAGTATTTTATTTGTTAAAAAATTTGCCTAGCGGACGGTAAATTGGCAGTCTGTACCCCCTATTTAATTCCGGTACAGAGCACAGGTAGCTGGAGCCTGAGAAAAATTAATAAAGGGGTGTGCCGCCAGTTGTCACTTTATAAGAATTGTCTGCACCACTACTGAATTGGAAAGTTCTTTATAACGTCTAGAGGGTTAAAATACTTCGTTATTATAATGAGACATTCATAGATTGCCAGCACACTTAAGGTTGACTACGCAGGAGTCAGATGGTTTTGAATTAAAAAAAATCTTATCTCATCAAAAGATGTGAAGGGAAACTGATCGTCTTTGCTAAATTAAAGCATATTGTACTAGCTTTCGACCGCGGCTTCGACCGCATGAAAGTTACAAACAAAACTTACAAAGTCACAAACTTATATTTGTAAATAACGTTTAATTAATAAGAGGGTCCGTGCCACAGTGAGTGAGCAGCCGGCTGTGAAATGAGATGCCGTGGGTTCGATCCTTGCACCAAGATAACATTGAGTGATCCAGAAATATTTGTTTCGGGCCTGGGTTTTGTAAGACTGCGAGTCTCTTGTAGTTATTGATATCCACGACACAAAACTCGTATCTTAAAAAATAATTTTGCCGTTAGAAAGCTACATTGTCACTGAGTAACAGCTACTACTTAGGTACTACTTTTATCCCGGAAAAAGCAGATCTTTTGAACTTGGCTCTCATTTCACATTTAAGTTTTTGATGGGATTATAAAGTACTGGATGAAATTGTTCATAATCTTGAGAAGCCAGATGTTAAGGTTTGTAATGCTTAGTTTTCAATTATTGTACCCGCGCAAAACCGGGACTAGTCACTGGTAAATGTAGGTTGTTTAGTTAGGAACATCATGTTTCGATTGATCATAGGAAACAAAATTTATGGCACAACTTTTATGGATAACAGGTGTGTTTAATTGGAGTAATGTTCGCCGTGTTCCGTTTTTTCATACAAAATGTTTTTACTTTGTTGTCTGTTAAACTTCATGTACGTAAGTTCAGTACAAATAATATCAATTGTGTTTTGTCGAAAATGCTTTTAAAAAAAAATAAAACCGACTCCATAAAACAAAAAAATAACAAAACAAATAACTTAATAATTTTGAGTCGATAAAACAAAAAAGTATCTATTCACTATTTCTTATTTCACTAATATTTTTAGTGAAAATACATTTACATACCTATATTTTACGTATGTATATTTTTGTTTCAAATATTCACATTTTCATTAGTTTTTTTCTAATTAGTCCTGTTTCTTTGTATTTGTGCTGAATAAATGTTTCTTTCTTTCTTTCAGATGGTTTCTCGTTTCTCTTGATAGGGGTCGAGTCTATCGCCATACCGAGTACAATTCCAGACTGCGGGCTATTTTTCAGCATTTTGTGATAGAAAACCCAGTATCAATTTTACCCGACTCGGGGATCGAACCCTCGACCGCAACACAACAGTCGTAACATAATAGCATTACATCTGCGCCACAAAGACTCTAAGACATAGAATGCGAAAAAAAAGTCTCTCTAAATTACTGGGCTTTAATTATTTACTAGCTTTTGCTCGCGACCCTGTCCGCGTGAATGTAATTTTGTATTAGATCCCACGGGACCGGACTATCTGAATACAATATATTGTTTATGCTAGATTATATACTTATGTGCCAAATTTCATCCCAGTTCATTCATTCGGTAAATTATGATAGACCAGAAGTGATAAAAGTATTTCGCCATCAAAAAGCTTTCAGTCAAACTTTGATCCCCTATTTGGACCCTTTAGGGCTTAAAATTTAAAGAAAAAAATACCCTATGTTTAACCCTGGGTCATCAACTGTATTTGTGCCAAAATTTATTGGAATGGGTTTAGCAGTTTAGATTTTTCATACAAATTTTCATCCCATTTTTAAACCCTTCAGGGGTTCATTTTTGAAAAACATAGTAACCTATGTCCTATTCTGATGTATAAGCTATATTATTGTAAATTTTCATTAAAATCCATTCAGTAGTTTTACTTGAAAGAGTAACAAACATACATCCATCCATCCATACTTACAAACTTTCGCGTTTATAATATTAGTAGGATTTAAATATTTCATTGTTTGATACATCTTAGAAACAGAAGCGGCGTGTAATTGAGGCGCCGCGCCGTATGTAATACTCGTAGCGTCGACCTGCCGGTAAATGTAACGCGCGCCGCAATGGCCGACGGCGCGCCCTCCGCAAACAATCTGTTGTGTGGATTTAGACGCCTCTAAATGATTAACTAGACGCCAGATATTTGGGTAAGTAATGGATATGTGGCTTTACGCATTACATCAACTTTATAGGGTCGGTGAGTATAAAGATACGTTTGTATGAACACTAGGTTTCATTGGTTAATGCTATTTTTCCATTTAATATTGTAATTGATGATACATTATTTCTGCCGCCTAGCAACAGTGTGTAAGCACCGTTGTGTTTCGGTTTGAAGTAGATTGAAGCCAGTAAATTATTGGGCATTATGAGACTTTACATATTCTCATGTTTCGGAGTGACGAAGCATAATAATATGTCTAATGCCATTGAGTTTTTTTTTTTTTTTTTTTTTTTATCCTGGCTCGGCAAAGTGACTACGCTACACCTGATGGTAAGTGTAGCGCAATCCAAGAATATTGTCGACCAATGATAAACAATGTGTCCATCATTGGTCGGTAAGATCATGCCGGCCTGCCAAAGGGCCAAGGGGGAGGGGAAGGAAAAAGGGATGGGAAAAGGGTGAGGATCAGGGGGCCAGCCCCCTGGGGAGAACCGGATATACACTGGCTGACCCTGGAACGCGACCCACACAAGGTGGGCCACTATGGCAGGTTTTAGCACCAGTGTACGGTGGTCGCTATCCGGTCGGATACAAGTATCCTCCCACCAAGTAATTCAATTTGGTAGTAATTCAAGTAGTAATAATAAGTGCTTTGTAATTCAATTATCTGCGTGGAGTTGTTTCTGTTTATGTGTAGCCGTGACGGTTAAAATCAGGCATGTGACCTTATTTCGTCATTCAAGCTCAAAATTAACCTAGTATCAGGAACTACAAAGACCTGACAGTCCCACAACACCTTAACTCGAAACAAATATCTGTGGACAACAAACATTTTTCTCGGTGCATATTACATTATAATACGTAGAACATTATGTGCTATTAACTTTAAAGTAATCAAAATAAATTTTTATTTACAACTGCAGTAAATTTCTATTAGCGTGAGACCTTATGCCTAAAATGCATTAACCCAACCCACGTTTTAAATCAAGCGTAAGTATAATGTATACTGCGTTAGGATTAGAACCTGCAAACAGTGCTAGAATGTTTGCTTTTTTTATTAAATTTGGATTTATAACATTTATAAGAACATCATCACCATAGCAATCACAATTTAAAAAAAATGTGTAAATCGCACATGAGTTACTCGAATAGATAGATTCGCCTATCAACATCATGGGGGTGTGGATTGATTATTTATACCTTTGTTTACCTCCTTCGTAGATACAGGCGTTATATGTGATGTTGACACATGTTTGCCGGCCTCTGCTATATCAAAAAGAAAGAAAAATATAGTGCAACACAATAAAAGAAGAACAAAGGAATTCAAATGACAAACTAAATGCAAATTTGCACCAAATGAGAAGTTCAGCAATTTCCTAAGCCTAGTCTAGAGCTATATTTCGACTGCCCCCCTCCATAGAACATCGACAACACTTACAAGGACCATCATATCAATACCCGTAGCTTCAGCCGACGTAAGGGACACACCGTGAGTCCCTTAATATAGCTAAAACCACAGGTATGTATGACTAATACCTCATGTTATCTTAGTCACTTCAAAGTCCCTAAGGAAAATGGCTTAAGTTATATAAATATAAGATGATAAGTGAAATCAATTTCTATCACAAAATGTACGGTGAGGCATTTGTTACTATATTTTAAGGTTGGATTCTTGGCGTCAAATATATTGTAAGATGAAGAAATATTGATGTACTTGAGCCCGAATCTTAACAAATGTATGTAGAAGTATTTTTTAAATTGGAAAACGTCATCGCAAAGAATTTCCACGGAGCAATGTTTCAGTGTCTTAATAAATTTTGATGTTACATCACGCATTAAAAAGATAATTTAAGGAGAACTGCTAAAGTCAATAGCGTGATAAATTGTATTTTTTTTATATCCGAGACTGGCTTTTTTATTGCCTTGATAGGCAGACGAGCAAGCGGCCCGCCTGATGGTAAGCGGTTATCGCCGCTCATGGACATCGGCAATGCCAGGGGCATGGCCAAGCCGCTGCCTACCGCCAATACAGCAATACGAGCACGTGAGTCATCTGATGGTAAGTGCTAGTAGGTTGCTGATATTTTTGTATCCGACTGGATAAAGCCATAACAATTATGGGTGCGGTATTTCATTCGACCTTGAAAACGGAAACAGCAAGCTGCCAATACACGTTGATTTTCTATGAGACAATGATACTTCCCCGGTCGAGCCAGGTATTCTTGCTGTAGACAAAAGTTTACAGCTTGGCTCTAGCACTTATAAGTCATCTTATATTTTGACAGATAAATAATCTTTACATAGAGACTGAAATATTGGCTATTAATCATCTATTTTTGTTTGAAAAACTAAAAGTTAATAATATTTGTCATCCAATTTTCGTCTCTTCGAGAAAGACGGTCGGTTCACCATTTTAATTCTAGATATATTTTACTTATTTAAGCGGAGTGTATATTATATGTGAGTGTGTTTGACAGCCTTCGTGGCGCAATGGGCGAGTAGCCGGCTGTGAAGCGAGAGGCTGCGAGTTCTATTCCCGCACCGGGACAAATGTTTGTGTAATCCACAAATATTTTTTCGGGTCTGGGTGTGTTTTCTACTCAGAAGGGTTGACGTTAGGGGGGTGGCCGGTCGTAAAAACTACAAGCCAAATGTTTTTGTAACATGTGTTAAAAAAAGTATGTAGCGCCGATCTCACTGCGAGAGTTTACGAGTGGTAGAGCCAAGCTGTAGACAGTTTTGTGTACAACATCAATGGGCTGGCTCGACCGGGTCGTTGCCACTGTCTCACAGAAAACCGACGTAAAGTAGCGGCTTGCTGCTGCGTTTCGTACGGTGAGTGAGATACCGCCTCCTCCGGGGCGGGGCGGTAGTCATAAAAAGCTTTTCCCGCGACAAAAAAAAAGGACAGGGAAGAAGATCCGTCCGATCCGTCCGTTGAGTGGCTTCACAACAACAAATGCAACAACAAGATGCAACTTCAATTCGGTTTTCAGTGAGTGGTAACAGCCCGGTCGTGCCGACTTATTCAAATAAACAGGAACGACACCACACAGAACATACAAAGCACAGCGTGTCATTGAACTGCGCCCCTAACCCCGAGACATAGGATGTGAGGTCTCATAATGTCTATCCATTTCACCGGCTTCATGAAGAAGCATTTATACAGACCACCGACTGACCGACCACCGATAAACTCTTGTTTTTTTTTAAGACTATCCCGCCCACACACCCGCCACTGTAACTCCTGTGCACCAGGATCAACAGTGGCACGCATTTTTGTCGACACCGAGCAGTGAAGCTCGGCGAGTCTCTGGGAATGCCTAAATGTCTTTTTCCCGCAACGAAATTAAGGAGTTGGAAATATTGATTTGAACTCATTGTTTGTGGGTAGTCGCTGGTTTTGTGGACTGCATTACGCTTACATCCAGGTGTAGTGCAGTTACTTTGTCGTGCTCTGATAAAAAAGTGTCTTATAAGTTGTTTGTTCTTTGTAGGTTACAGTGAAAAAGTTGTCGAAGTAATATACATAAATTTGTGTCAAGTTATGGACTTGAACTCAACGTGATTACTATGGGGCCGTTATTTACAATGTCCCAGTTTTTTCGTATAGAAAAAAATGTCTAAGGACTTGGTAAATATTCAATTGACACCAAATTGTGAATTCAATATATCTCGAAGTATCAATATTAATTTATTTTTATCTTGATTTCGTGAAGGATATTTTATATTGTAAGCTCAGCGAGGAGTGGTATGGACTGTCGAGACGAAAGTCGCAGGTTCGAAACCAGCCCCAAGAGCATACACCACTGACTTTTCTAAGTTACGTGTATATTAATTGTTAATTATCGCTTGCTTTAACGGTGAAGGAAACATCGTGAGCAAAACCTGCATACCTGAGAATTCGATAAGATTTCCGAAGGTATGTGAAGTCTGCTAACCCGCATGAGGCCAGCGTGGTGGACTAAGGCCTGATCCCTCTCATTCAGTAGAAGAGGCCCGTGCCCAGCAGTGGAACGAATATAGTATATAGGGCTAATAAAAAAAAAAAAAAAATGTGCTTGAAGCGTCAGTAACTATCGTCGAATAATTGATTCTGTAGTCAAATTTGCGCAGTTTTATGGGAAACTGTGTTAGTTCAGTTTAGTACGCATAAATTAATACGCACTCACGCGTGTAATTCCCTAAGGGGTAGGCAGAGGTGTAACTAGTTCACCCACATTTCGCCGTGCGTATCTCTGTCCCATGATGTAATGGGGACGAGCCTATCGCCATACCCAGCACAAGATCTCTCCGGGCTGATACTGTCTATTTCGTGATAGAAAAACTCAATATTAACCCGGGCATCGAAGTCAAGATTTCAGCATAAGCTCACCGAGGCAGTGTGTGTATTATTTTCTAAATTTATAAAAAAAAATACCTGACAGCTAATATGCCGAACGCGTCTATCGTTGCCATATTCTAGCGTCCAGTGATCTCGAGCGTTAGTCCCAGATTTATATTGTAGTAACGCGCAGATGCGGCGTCATCGACGTCCGTCACATCACCATCGGTAGTCTATCGGACAGCCTCCGTGGCGCAGCGGGCGAGTAGACGGCTGTGAAGCGACAGGCCAAGGGTTCGATCCCCGCACCGAAACAAATGTTTGTGTGATCTACATATATTTGGGTGTTGTGAGACCGAAAGTCTCTCGTAGTTCCTGATACCCATGACACAAGACTCGCATCTTACTGTGGGGTCAGGACTATGTATGTGACTCTTGGGTGTATTTATTTATTTATCTTAATACCAGGTGAAAATGTTATGTATAATGGGAGTTTTAATTGGACCTAGTAACGCAAAAAGGAACCAACCCACAGCGAGGTCAAATGGAGATACTGATTTAGTTTTGCTAAACCAATTAATTTAAATTGATTTTAATACCGTATATTTTGCAAATCAGAGAAAGGGCCCGTTACTAACATCTTCTAATTAATGCTATGAAAAGAAAACATATTTTGGAAAGCGCTCTTATCATAGTGAAATGACAGCAATTCTCGTGTACAATGCTATTAATAAAGCTGTCACACACAGCCGGTGATAAGGGGCTGTCGTTTGCAACTATCCCATAATTTGGGGAACCCACTCGATCGTTCAACAATGGCAACACAAATTTACATTTTAAATCACTTGCGCACTTTCCACGCGCCAAAATCGTGACTTGTTTTATAATACGAGTCATTGTGCCCCGGTTTTATTTTAACATTATATTTGTGAAAGAAATTACACTTTTGTAAGAGTCATTATTTAATATTTAGTGGTATTTTTACACTAATACCTAACTATCGCCTTTCATAGTCCAATAGCTGCGTCTTCTATATAATTAAGGGTTAATTATACGTTACTGGCTATCCTTCACGGTTTACCTTAGGCATATATACATATAAACCTTATGAAATACATTATCTAAATGACAGTGAAAACGGCATCCCAATCCGTTGATAGTTTAAAAGAATTATGCAAACAAACAAACAGACGCAGTAGCGACTTTGTTTATACTATGTATTGATTAAAAGGTTTATAATACGCGCGAATGGCTAGTAGTGGTTTCTGTATACCTACTAGATTGGTTAATTTTTGGCTCTAAACAAAAACGGACCAATCGTTTCATTCATTTTTAACCCGCATCGACCCATTGTTGGGCATATGCTTTCACTGTCTATCCGACTGTCCCAGTCGTTAAGCCAAGTCGGGGCACTTCCAGCTGTTTAAAAAAATTGATACTAGGTTGGCCATTCATTCGATATAGATAATAAGATTGAATATTGAAATTTTTCTTGTATAAGAAACAGAGTAATGTTTGTGACATTATTTGAATAGAACCATTTATATTACAAAGGCAGTACAGTTGGAAAACTGACCGATGTCAGAGCTCGGAATAGAGCTGTGACTGTGAGGGACTGCTTGATAAATGTTCTGTATCTACGTCACTTGTGTTGTATTCCGTTACCATTTTCGCTATCTCATAATACATCATATAATTATTAATCGTTAATGTACACACTTTTGGGTTGAGTCTCATTTACTGGGACAGAGTTGGTGGTAGATCCCTCGTATGCGACAGGCCGTCTGTTCTGCCATCAAGCAGCAGTGTATAAGCATTGTTGTATTTCAGTTTGAACATTGAAGTCAGCAAATTACTGATCATTATGAGATTTCTCATGTGTCGTGATGACGATCACAGTCCAGTGCCATGCTGCGGTTTGTTATTCAAAGTTCTTTATGGTGTTTGTTGCTTCTGTTTATGGGCAGGTGTGGTAGACGCATACCATCAGACGAGCTACCTGCTCGTTTTTATTTTAATTCAATCGAAGTAAAAAAAGGAGTTTATTGCACGACTGAGCCAAGAATAGGCTTTGATATAACACAAACTTTCATTTACGAGGCAGCGTGATGCAATTTCACATTTAGAATCGTATGATGTACCCTCATAAACACAGACAGATAAACAGAGAGACTACCTAAGAGAACAAACTTTTAGCACCCTTTTTTTATAAAATAATACCCCATACACATTTCACAATAGTTACCCTAAAATACTCTGAATCCCTATCTAGGAATCCCTCAACGTTATTAAACTTTTAAGCCGAGGGAACAAGTTGGCTGAGCATATTATTAATAAGGGGCCTTATACGCGTTTCACTGGAACACAAAAGAATCGCAAAAGTTTTTGTATGCTTTACGAATAAAAATACGTGTAAATAACGACAGTGTGTTCTTTCAGACATCATAAAAATGCGTGTTGTTAAAAAAAATCGAATTGAATGTCTCGAGCGTCGTATTTAACGGACTAAAGGAGATTCTGTATAATGGCCATTTTTTTTACAACTGTTACTTTTGTTCAGGTATAATATCTCACTGGCACAGCAACATAAAACTCTAATACGTGAAATTTACGGTACAGTGATTTAAAGTTGTTTTTACTGGATAATTTTTAGTAGAACTTATATTTTATTGAATTATATTTTTTTCTAATGTAACTATCATGAATTTTCATCGTAAAAAAAAGAAAAAGTGCTATACGCTAATACGAGGGACCATCTAGTAGATATTTAGGTTAGCATAATTGTCGCTTGCTCTATCAATTCCTATTCCACCTAAAAAAGAAAAAATAAGATTTTGAAATGATTATTATACGAATAGGCATTTTAAGCCTCCCGATATTGATACAAATTAAATAGGAAGTTAGTAATCGTTTTATTTTTCATCTAAGTGGAGCAATCAGGGCCGTATTGGAACATTTATCTTTAGAAGAAATCGGATTTCAAATATTTAATCATCTCCAGTAAGGATTTTTCAAAGAGATTTCCCTTAGGACCACAGCTTATCTCCCATGAAAGTATTTAGAGCTTTTTTAATTGCATTTAATTTATCAAATTGTTAAAATAAATTCATGATTTTATTGTTTTACGTTGGTATGGTAGACCTCAAAGTATGCCATTTTCTGATTTCGAAAATTAGTATGTCTTATTGTATTATGAAATTAAAACGGATTCAAAGAAAAACTCAGAAATATGAAATTAATCTTATGTTTGACAGGACTTTGACCGGACTTTGACAGCACTTTGAAAGGACTTTGACACGACTTTGACAGGACTTTGACCGGACTTTGACAAGGCTTCGACCGGACTGGAGTGCAGTGCCGTGCAGTGCAGAGCAATCCAATGAAGTGATAACTTCTTATGGGAGGGTAGACCGCTTCGTAACGTAACGGCGACACTCTGTCTGGCTTCCCTTTCTCTCACGCATACGGCAGCAGTAGGCAGGCTAACCCACATTAGTTTAAGTTATCACTTCTGTCGAGCGTCCCGAGACGCACACTTTTATTTTTAATTTGGACTGCACTACGCTTATCATCAGGTGTAGAACAGTCACTTTGCCGAGCTTGGATAAAAAAACACAATAAATTAAATATTTCCAAGAATTTAGCCAAGTTAATTAAAATTAAAACCAATTTACGTATATGCAAGAAAGAACGAGTTGTACTACAGAATAAAATATGAAATAAGATAGATAAAACTGAAATATTAAAAAACTGCAGAACACTGCGCCATGTATGTAGGTAGTGAGTTAACAGGTTTAACCGTAGGTGATTTAATATATTAGCGCCGACGACAGATCCCGTTCAGATCCCATATGTTTGCTACCTATATGTAGAGGTGGGATGCAAGAATAAGGTAAAATCGCAACACCTTTTTGCATCATGTATAGTTTAGAAGGTTTTTTATAAGTTCATAGGGATACGGCATGATCAGATACTTTTTACTCGGAGGCAAATGTTTGTGTGATCCACAAATATTGGTTTCGGGGTCTGGGTGTTGTGAGACTGAAAGTCTCTCGTCGTTCCTGATACCCACGACACAAGACTCGTATCTTACTGTGGGGTGAACAATGTTATGCACCTATGTTCAGCAGTAAACGAATGCAGGCTGATGGATGGAATCATAACAATGTATGTATTCTATAATTGAGCAGTAAATATATTATTATGTAAAACAAAGTGTTTTCCTTAATATATAAGATATTGCAGACATAACGTTTTATCACTGTCTGATGTAAAATACTTGCACATTGCCATTCCGAATATAAACGGGCTGGTGCACGAATAACAAATGGTCTTTTGTTTACATTGTGTTGAAGAACTGAATTTTAAATGTAAATTAATTTCATGTTTGAAAATTATAAATTTATTTCGCGTATTACAGAATTAAAAAAATATAGTTATAAATGTAACTAATATTTAAAAATGTAATAATGTATGTAATATTTAAAAAAAGCCTTATAAAATTAAAAGTAGTACACATTTTTGGATTCTAATGGTGCTGCCACACCGCTGTTATAAAATGTTATATAACATTTTCTAACATTTGTTAACAAACATTTTCTAACATTTTATCACAATGTTAGATAATGTTAAAAAATGTTATATAACATTTTATAACACCCGTGTGGCAGCACTATAAGTATATTTTACACAATGCCATACATTTTTAATAATATAAAAATGTACACATCTGATTGATTAATATTGCAAGATACCACAATGCGAGGTGGAGAAACGTTGACGTAATAACCAAGCCGAACGTCACGAGAAACGAACAAATGAGAGAGCGTTGTACCCTTCAGTGGGAAAACAATATTGAACCAATGAATGGACCATTAGATAATAACGATGATGATAGTGAAAAAAAATAAAGTAGTCAGCCTGGAAGTGAATAAAAATCATCCTCAATAGATCCACGTAATCTCGTAGATGATCCCGTTACAAATCATTTTTATATTTGAGTGTCAAACTGATAAGCAAAAGTGTTTTTTGTAGGGCTATCCACCAAAAGTGGGTCGGAAAAAATTTACTGCCATTCGTAAACAATTTACGATTTTCGCGTATAATTGTATAGGAATATTTTTCGTATTGTAAAAATTTATGACTGCTATTAACGCCTCTCCCGTCTCCAACAAATAAAGTTTTCGTCGAGGATTTACCCATATCATTTTCGAGAAATAATGAGTTTCATAAGGGGCTTAGTACTTGCAACATGAGAGAATTTTATCGACTCGTTTTGTCTTCAAAAATCTGTTTTATCTTGTTATCTTTATATGTCTATCGAAGCTAACATGGTTGTATATAATATTCTTAGACTAAGAATACTCGACTCGTTATGTAAAACGTAGAAAAGTATAGACAATTATACTTTCAACTTATCTATGGTATTTTGTTTAAAACCCTAACATGAAGATGTAATGATGATTATATCTCTCGCGCGTATGTATGTTTTGAATAATTATATCTCATCTCTCGCGCGCGAGATTTGTCGTGTTCCATATGGTAAGCCTTGTTGAAAAAATAAATAGGGATGATTGAGGCTTCTCATTATCACTAATGAAGCAATAATGCTACTTAAAAAAATATAAATGTGAAAGTTTGAATGTTATTGATTTTAGATGTTTGATAATCAATTACGCCTTATCGGCTAAACGAATCTAGATGAAATTTGTCACAGAAGTAGACCATGAATACTACTACTTTTTATTCCGGGAAAAGAGATTAATGCGGGTGGAGCCGTAAGCAAACCATAGTATTCCAAATGTATAAGTAAATTTCATTGTAATACACAGTATATAATGAAATTAGGAGAACTTTGGACGTAACGTTGAACAACACGTCACAATCCATTTCGCTCGAGTAACATTTAAAACTTTTTACATATTAATTAATGTGTGAGCAAATGGGATCAGAAATACCATTACAGTAATGTTAAATCAAATAATATGATGGAATTTATGAGTGAACGGTAATCTTTTTAAGTAGACATTTGAGAATTGCTCATAATGTAGGATATTTTAGATTTTATTTATTCAAGAAATAAAAGCAGCGGTGGTTTTGTGTGGAACAGGAGAGACTATCTATAGAGACAGAGGTTTGCGATTCTAAACCCCAATGCTCATTCCTCTGACTAAGTTATATGTTTATTATTTTTTTATATCGCTCGCTTTAACGGCGATGGAATACATAATGAGAAAACTTGAGAATTCTCTATAAGAATTACCATGGTATGGAGTTAATCATCCAGTATTAGGTCAGCGGGGTGAACTAAGGCCTAACAATTTAGTAAATTACTCAATGCTAATACTCAGCATTGAGACAGAATATTCAAACGGTATTGAGAGAGTGTAGAATTTTGTAACCTCGCATTTAAAAACTCTTTGAAATCTAAAGAACCACTCGACTTTGATTTTAAATAAAAGCAGGCTCATAGTGGCTGTAATCAAAGAAAAACAGATCACTAATTCCCGTTCGTTAAAAAACTCCCATTTACCTGCTAGCCTATAAACTAAATGTGAACGGTAATTATCCCTCGAGGACTACTTGAATCGGCAAAAAGGATAGCTTATATAATTAGTACAGGTAAGGCTGTTTGATTTTCCGTACGGTTTTATTTCGTCTTTTCAAGTACCTAGTGATGGGATTGTACTAGTATTGGCATTTTTGTGGTGGAATCAGGCCGTTTTGACCACAGCATGAATGGGCCAATTTGACAGGGGTGATACCACTGTGTCACAGAAAATAGTCATGTAGCAACAGATTTCAGTTGCGTTTTGTACGGTGAGTGAGATTTCCGGATGCCAAAATCCCTCTTAATTTCCCCTTTCCAATATCCAAAGGTCTTCTCTTCTAAGGTCAGCAGTCTTCTAGCACCGTAGGCGTTTATGGCAGTGATAATCATATCATATCAGGTGGTTCACTTGATGGTTTAACGGTCTCTACTATAAAGACAGTGCAAAATAATCACGTTGTTGTCCTAGGAATAAAATGTATAATATGGATATAGTAAACAAGAGCTCACAGTTTGTTTCGAAAAATTGCTATTTTGGTCCTTATTATCAGCTCCTTTAAGTCCATTCTTGCAATAGCACACCTCTTATTTCGGTCTTCTTCATGTAGATAGTTCTTACGGGCCAGTTTTATATAGAGGATTCTCATATTATTACATTTGCTGGTAAAATATTATATCGATAGTTTGTTGATCTAGATCAGTGTCTCCCAACCTTTTTTAGGCCATGCCCCCCACCTTAACATATTTTATTAAGTTTGTCACCGATATCTAACATTGCATTTAAATAACCGAAAGCGAAAGGGTTCAAGTCGTGTCGTGTCCATTTTAAATTGCCCCCCTTAACTATCAAATTAATATAATTATGGGGCGTGGGCTCCACGTTGGATACACTGATCTAGATTGTATCATTAGTTTACGTCTTTCTATAACAGTTATTAATAAATTTGGTATGATACGCTATTTGTTTCAGGTACCTATTATGAGTAAATGTGTAGGTGGTAGTTTAATGATTCGTCGAATCAGAATTGTAATAGATTGCCGTTTATGGCAAACATGTTGTAAGGAAGGTATTTACCTCTACCTTTTTGTTGAAGGTATATTTGGCAGGTACGTCGACGTGGTAGAACATTGAAATGGTGAGAGAAATGGTATTTAAGTGATTGTCCAGTTCGGTTCTAACACTAATATTATAAAGGGGAAAGATTTGTATTTATGTATGTAACGGATAAACTTAAAAACTACTGGACCGATTTGAAAAATTCTTTCACCTAGCCTTGATGAACATAGACTACTTTTTATCCCGGAAAAAGCAGATTACGCAGGCGGAGCCGCGAGGAAAAACTAGTACATTATAACTTTGAACCGTGTACTTGTACTAAAATGTCAAATAATTAAATCGAACTGATAATAAAGAGTCTAAACACGACGGTATCAAGTTTTATTACCTTACCTTACTAACCTTTTAATTGTTAGATTTATATTTACATTTGAAATAATACTGCCTTCGTCAAAATTGAGCCCACATGTAATCATTTTAATCAATCACTAACTTAAATTGGAAATTATTGAAGACATTCAACTGCCTTCATAGAAATGTTTCAATTTAATGTAATAATTAGTTATTAAGTAAAGCCCTACAAATACGTTATTTGAAACAAACTCTTCGAGCAAGTTCGTGAAAATAATTATTTATTGATGTATTTTCGATTCTATGTATTCTTAAGAAAAAGCGTATAAATGTGTTGTTTAGACGTTTGTTTTCGATCGTTGTCTCGGTGCGGGGATCGAACCCGCGGCTTCTCGCTTCACAGCCGGCTACTCGCCCACTGCGCCACGGAGGCAGAGGCTGGATTAAAAAAACTTTCTATAAGGCAACTTATAGAAAGTTTCTTTCATCCAGACTAGACAGTGAGTTCTCTCGTTCAAAATATATTTATGATGTCTTCCACATCCCAGAATTATATTTTTTCTGATTGTAAAGATTGTAGCGGATAACAATTTCAAAAAGAGCAGAAGTACTGTAAATGTTGAGATTGTCCAGTAATTTTTCATTTTACTTCGGGTCAGAAGACAAAAATGCTACACAGGTGTGGATGAAATGGTATTGTCTATCCAAACGAGACACCTACAACTTAATAAACTTAACTAAGACATGTTATATACATAAATATACACAGATAAGCTTACGTTTTTACCTCCGAAGGGATGTACCGCAAGGATGTAGGTATTATACCCAAAAATTGCCAAGCTTATTTCCGCCGTTCTAATCGCATTGCAACAGATGGCACAATTTCCAATCCTGATCGATTCGTGTAGTTTTTTCGAATGGAAAAATCATACAAAATGCGATTGCCCGACCGATTTGAACCCGAGACTTCACCAGTTTCTCATTTTATACTATGTAACGATTGTATGAAATAAAAGAAAAATTTATAAGCTAAATTATATTTCAGGGGAAGATCAAAGTAAACTTAATAATAAAAGAGTGTATACAAAACATAGATGCGGATTTGAATTCAAATCGACTGGGGGTTAGTGTAAATATATCCCCTCACTACACTCCCTAATGGGATCGTTTAGGGCAGGTAACGATTTGTCTAAGGATTACGTGATCTGCTCGAGATTTTGGTCCATTTAATGCTATTAAATTGTCCCTTATGCCATGTCGGTTACAATTTTCCGAATGTTAATTTCTTGCTTCCACGCCTTATAAATAAATGTTTGTACATATATGTGGTTACGATAATGCGATAAATGCGTCAAATTTATTTTTTACCAACGAAAAAAACAGGATGTTCTCAATCTGACGCATATTTTTTTATGAGTAACCACGCATAAAGGCCGTTACATATGATGAAGATACTCTAATATTTTATATTAAAATAAAATATTATACTTATCAAGTTTATTTACCACATAAATATTCGTATTCCTTCGAAATAAAGGCAAAGTGGCTAATATGTTTGCTATAAAATTTGTATACAGAGTGTTCTCTTCTGATAATGAGTATACAGACGTTACTACCGGAACTATTAGATTTTTATTAGAAAGATGATTCCTATTTTTAATGCGACATCAATGTTGCAGCTGCAATTATGAAAAGACGCTGAATTCTAAAATTGTAGCACTCTACTTACATAGGAACAAATATGCTTCCTGCAAACAAATAATCATACGCC
Organism: Amorpha juglandis; assembly: GCA_949126905.1. Lineage (NCBI taxonomy): Eukaryota > Metazoa > Arthropoda > Insecta > Lepidoptera > Sphingidae > Amorpha > Amorpha juglandis. The sequence continues at coordinate 4,327,918 of OX421372.1, read as the reverse complement.
AGCTGCCGGGGTTATTTTATGTTACAATTATTACAGTTGTTGTGGTTGTTTCTAAATACAAAGTAATAACAATTCGAGCAGTATTAATTGAGAAATGAAATTGTAGGGTGTTAATAATTAGACGTTGCAGCCAAGTGTTTCGTCGTAAACAACGCGCTGAAACATCTTAATTAACACAACAAAGATTTGTTGTACGGAGTTCATTCACTAAGGGAACTGGCGGCGTTTAATAACAGTATTATTTGGGACATAGTTCAAGCAGCGTGTTCATTACAATTTGCAACTCAAGTTATGTAATCCATGGAATACATTTATTTATAACTTAGAAATTCACTACGTTTAAAACATTAACAACTAGACAACAAAACGATTAAAAATTAAGTAAATTAACGTAAATATTAAAGGTCGGGATTTTCATTAATTAATTAGGGTTTATATCAATATTACTATTTTTCTTCGACCTATTCTTATCTCATTCGGAGTGGATCGGGACATGATTTTTAACACATGTAACAGAAAGATTTGGCTCGTAGTTTTTATGATTGGCCGTTTGCCTGACGTCAACCTGGAGAGAAAACACATTCAGACCGGAAACAAACATTTGTGAATCACACAAACCTTTGTATCGGTGCGGGAATCGAAGCCGCGGCCTCTGGCTTGGCTACAAAGGTTTTATGGCAGACTATGTCTTTTACTTCCTAGTTTTTAAACGCTAATACCGTGACGTCAACAATTTTGATGAGTCAAACAAAAACGGCTTCATTGCGGACATCCATTAGCATGGAAAAGCGTTCCTTATTACCTATTCACTTTGTGCAAATGATTTTAAATTCATGCGAAAAGTTTCGTTCTTTATGCATTAAGAGATGGCAAATGGGCCACATAGCTCGCAGAACCGATAACTGATGAGGCAGAAAGGTTCTGGAATGGAGGCCACGTACTGGCAAGGGTAGCGTTGGACGTCCGCCTACAAGGTGGACAGACGACCTGATAAAGCTCGCAGGAAGTCGCTGGATGCAGGCCGCTTCCAACAGGTCGGTCTGGAAATCTTTGGGGGAGGCCTATGTTCAGCAGTGGACGTTCTGTGGCTGATAATGATGATGATGATGAAATAGGCCATCGATGTAGTTGCTGATAATAATTCAAGTGGGTCACCTGATTGCGCCTGTAGTTATAGCTGAAGGTATATAATAATTAATCTTCTCTGGAAATGTGGTGTTAGAGAAAAATGCTTGGGATATCTTGGACCGAGTTCCGTACCAACGCCTCTATACTCCAGGAACGGGACCTTAAACAACGTCTATCCGTGCTAGTCCAGGCACGTATACTCAGCTTCTTTGGACATGTCTCAAGGCGAAGCAGCGACTCTATTGAGCGCCTTGTCGTACAGGGAAGAGTGGATGGCACCAGACCACGCGGAAGGTCTTCCATGCGATGGACTGACCAAGTCAAGTCTGCATTGGAGGGCCCATTGCATGAAAGCACTAGGATTTCGGCGGACAGGCAGAGATGGCGGGAGATCGTGAGGCAAGCCATGTCATCAGCCAACACTGAAAAATCACCAAAATGATGACCACGACCGCTCTGCCAAGAGCGTCACGAATAAGAAGAAGATATAATAATTTGTGTACCGGACTGGATAGCGACCACCGTACATGGTAAAAAACTCAGTATAGGCACTCTCTCAGGAGAGTCGAGTTCCAGGGTATTTACCGTATTCAATAAATTTAGGCAGGTATAATTCAGTGACTCACTGAATGCAATGTCGCTTATCGGTTGACATTATAGTAGTGTTGTCTTTGTGCCGTAATAAGTTTAAGAGATCATTGTCGCCAATGTACGACTTCAATAACAGAGGAGTCATTTGTGCACTGCCGCCCTTTGAGGAAAGGGTATAATTACTCTTTCTTAAAAGTTCCTAAGGTATTCTTTAACGAAATTCGACCATGATGCATTGATATACAAAAAAGGGATTTTTTGTATATCAATGCCATGATGTATAGAATTTAAAAGTAAACTATGACCAGAATTTGGACATATAGGCTACTTTTTATCATGGATTTTTTTTCAGACAAACAAAATAAAAATAATAATAACAAACGCAGGCGGAGCCCCGAGCAAAATAAGTTTATTAATAATTAACTTAACATAATTACAATAAGCGGTAAAATAGCTATGTAACGATATTACAATAATAGTATTACCATCAACAAATACATTAAAAAAAAGGAAAGGTATCTAGCGAAATGCATTACAAAAATAATTTAGTCTGTGGAATACTTTAAAAAATAGAAAGCAATAAGAAAATGTAAAATTTAAAATTGATAAGAGTTTTAAATTAAGTTAGTGGTTTTCTCTCGATAAATCCAGTGCAATTTATAGTTTAGAAATATTGAAAGCAATATAAAAATAAAAAAGTATTTTACTGATATAGTTAGGAGATGCTAAAGACCTTTCTTTTAGTTACGATAAAAATTTATATTCGATATAAGTCACTTAAAGACATAAGGGGAATTATTAAAATTTTCTTTTAAGACTGGAGGATACATTTTAATATTTTATTTTCGAGAAGCTACGATACAATGAAAAATTTATAAAAAAATTGATATGTCTTATACAAGACCTTTTCACAAATGAAATAAAATGAAATAAAATCAACAACGTGAAATATCGTAAATTAATACGTTTGTGAGCGTGGTGGACGTGAGTGTTTCAAGGGATTAGGGCCGTCTGAGACCCTAGACAGAAGCGTGACCAGCGTGACATGACGCTAAACGAGATTTAATGAGTTGACCAAACATTTTAACAATCTGTTCACGCTGTAGCTAGTATAGACTTTTCATTAGACTTATTTACAGGCACTAACTATGTTATAATATAATGGTGATGATTATAATAATATAACGCTTGTTGGTGTCGAGAATTCAGTATTACTAGGATACCGGCGAGTTACCCAGACCGGACAAATAATAATTCTGTCGACCCGTATTATGCTGACGACAAAAGTGACTATAGACTTTTTTTTTTCTATAGCATAGGCCGGCAAACGAGCATGTGGGTCACCTGATGGTAAGTGATCTCCACCGCCCATGTACGCCCACCACCAGAACAGTCATGGCGCGTTGCCGATCTTTAAGGAAAGGGATAATTAGGGATTGGGAAGGAGAGGGGATTTGGGCTTCCGGTTATCTCACTCACCGTACGAAACGCAGCAGCAAGCCACTACTTTACGTCGGTTTTCTGTGAGACAGTGGTAACGATCCGGTCGAGCCAGCCCATTCATGCTGTAGACAAAACTATTTACAGCGTGGCTCTACCACTCAAAAACTCAGACTATACCAATTATGACGTGGAAGTAAAAAACGTAAACGTAAAACCAATCACAGCTTTATAAGTCAACAAAGACTAAACCGAATAAAATCGATGATTTCCGATCCTTAAAAGAATATGATAGGCTTTTAAAGTACAACATTTAAGATAAAAGAAAAGTTTCCCTGTTACGTGTTACTGGACAGCAGATGTGCGTCCGAGGGAAACTTTTCATCCCTTGTACAGTTGTTATTAAACAGCTTCCAAGTTTCATAATTTCAATCTTCTAAGTTTAAGTGTACGAGGTGAATAGCTCCGTCAGTCTTTTCAATAATCTTTTTTATCTTTAGAATGGTGTTTTTATTTGTTAATAGTTTTAAACATTTATGTGATGTTTTAAGCTCCATTAACACGATCTTTTATCGCATGACAGAGGCGAGATTCTAATAGGAAGTGGTCATTTACGAGGTCACGTCATACAAGGTGGTAGGTCCCTCGTATGAGAGAGGCCGTCTGGGTTGGTACCACCACATTGTCTATTTCGGCTGCCAAGCAACAGTGTGTAAGCACTGTTGTGTTTCGGTTTGAACGACATTGAAGCCAGTGAAATTACTGGGCATTATGAGACTTAACATCCTATGTCTTGGGGTGACGAGCTCAGTTCAGTGCCATGCAGTACTTTGGTATTTAAAGATTAGTGCAGTGTTGCTTCTTTTATCACGTGGCGGGCATGGCGCTTACCATCAGGCGAGCGCCATGCTCGTCTCGTCATTCAATTAAATAAAAAAAAACAGAATGAGGTCATCGTTACGAAAGATGGTCGGACATGATACGCAAATGCATGGCAAAAAACAGCAATGACGATTGTGATTAGTTATTTTTAGAAACTCCAAAGTAAGTATTTTCAGTCCAATACAATACTTTTATTTCAAACTCACTAACCCATTATAACCTTGAAACTGATCCTTTTATGTTTGAATGTTTGAACACTCGTGTTTGCCGTCACATGAAACCTAATTGAGACAATTATGTGGGCGGAATATTATCGTCCACCAGCATTGCCCAATCTGTTTACACTCGCATTATTTGTTGGGCAATCTAAATATATAAAACTCAAAGGTGACTGACTGACATAGTGATCTATCAACGCACAGCCCAAACCACTGGAGGGATCGGGCTGAAATTTGGCATGCAGGTAGGTGTTATGATGTAGGCATCCGCTAAGAAAGGATTTTGATAAATTCTACCCCCAAGGGGATAAAATAGGGTATGAAAGTTTGTATGAAAATCATGCGGGCGGAGCCGCGAGCAAAAGCTAGTATGAAATAATTTTAAGGGTGACTTACACAACGATCCTAAATCCCTAATCCGAAAATCGTATGTAATCACTAAACCTTAAGAACCGTCTAATCGTATGAAAATTTGACATTAGTAGACATGTTAAATGGTTAAATCTGATTCAGGATCAACGCGCAAGTCTGCCTACATTTGTATATAGGTTGATCTTGATTTTATTTTAGATTAATATTTTTATTTGGGTACAGATTTTGAGTTCACAATAATCAGACTTAGATTGCTATCGCTTATTTTTATTAGCTTAATGACGAAATTTGCAAGTCGCTCGCCTGATGGTAAGAGCAACGCCTGCTATGGGCAGGAAATAGATTACTTTCGTCACCCCAGCACATAGGACGTTAAGACTTATAATACCCTGTAATTCACGAGCTTCAAGGTCCTTCAAACCGAAACATAAGTTTTCTTCTACACTGTTGTTTGGCGGTAGATATAGATAAGCAAAACGGCCTCTCGCATATGAGGGACTTGCCACTGTATTAACGTATGGAATTACTGAGTTCTTGTTAGAAATTTAAAGATATAAATCATTCAAATAGGTTTAAATTGAAGATTATTGCTTTTTATGCTATCCATCGATGTATGGCATCACTGGAAAAAAGTTATTGTAATTTAATTAATATTTAGGTGAACAGATATAATTATATTGAAATAAAACTAATTTAAGCGGATTTTATCTTGGTTTTTTTATTTTAATTTAGGTCCTGACCTTTCGAAAGCTTTTCAGCTTTCGCGGTCAGGGGGTGGACTGGATTATTACAATCAAATATAATAACATTATTACTAATAATTGTGTTTTATTTTTCGTATATACCTAATCTTAGTACCTATACAAAAACCGAATATTTCGTTGAATACAATCTAATAAGTTTAGCTTTAATACATAACATTAAATATGAGATATCTTAATTGACTTGAGAAGTATGTAGCTGGAAATATTTGCTAACTTTTAAGGGCTCCTATTCAATATAGATTAAATTCGCAGTTAATGCCGAAGTTCGAGGCGAGGATAGATTTCACAGAGCTGAACTGGAGTTGTATTATAAGTTTAATTCCTTTACTTTTCATGGTATGTTGAAATTAACGCACATACTTTGGCTTGTACACAAAATTGTAATTAACTATTTGACTATTCACCCCATAGCGTAATTTAAAGTACAATTGCAGTATTGTAGAATAAAGTTATAACATATTATAATAAATACACCCAACAGTCACATACATTGTCCTGACCCCACAGTGAGATACCAATCATGTGTCAGGAACTACGAGAGACCTTTGGTCTTACAACACAGACCCAGAAACAAAAATATGTGGATCACACAAACATTTGTCTCGGTGCGGGGATCGAACCCGGGGCCTCTCGCTTCACAGCCGGCTACTCGTCCGCTGCGCTACGAAGGCTGTCAATTTATATTATAAATTTTATTTAAACGGGTCGTGGTCACGGATTGAATGGTCAGTAAAATCGTGACCACAGCCGATGCTACTCGGTCGAAACGCCGGTAAAGAAATAAATAAAAGGTATTTGTACTTTCAAATACTACGCGATTAAGACTCTAAATAAACATTATAATATGCGAATCACGAAAGCCTAAAATCATATAAGTCATAACATAACCTCACGCCTATAAATGGTAGACAGAGATGCAACTAGTACATCCGCAGTCCGCCGAGCTTAGTTCCGTCCCATAATGTGATAGCAGACGAACCTATCGGGCACGAACTTATACGACCTTTTCCTTACGGCTCCGCCTGCGTTAAAGACTTCTGAGTAATTTTCGGCTCATAAACTATTTTTACTTTGGGCGCGATTTTGACCCACTTTAAACGGCCAGATTTCGTTCAAACTTTGTAGATTTATCGAGGACCGATGACACTACAATAATTTGATAAAAAAATAATAATAATTTAATAATAATAATAATAAAATAATAATTTAATTTAATTAATTATTGATATTCGGGTTAGGAATTAAAATTGTACTCTCTGGATCTTCGTTAATTATAGGGAATATCGTAGTATCTAATAGTGTCAATAGATGGCGCTTTTTTGATGTTCGGGTTTAAAGTTAAAATTATACTCTCTGCTACAATATATTAAAAACTAAAAAATTAAAAATAAATAATAGTTTAAAAAAAACTAAAAACACGCTTTTATAGAAAGTCTAACTAAAAAATTGAAAATAAATTTGAAGAAAACAATGTATTGTTGTTATGATATGAGTAGGATTATCATTTAGATAGTATCTTAAAAATCACCCCACGCTTTTGTTTACAATAAAATACATTGTTTTCTTCAAATTTATTTTCAATTTTTTAGTTAGACTTTCTATAAAAGCGTGTTTTTAGTTTTTTTTATTGTCCTAAAAAGCCATGTCAATGTTGTCCATGCTACGTAAAAGGACAGAACTACATTTTTTTTTATAGCATAGGCCGGCAAACGAGCAAGTGTGTCACCTGATGGTAAGTGATCTCCACCGCCCATGTACCCCCACAATACTAGAAGAATCATGGGTGTGTTGCCGACCTTAAAGGAAAGGGATAATTAGGGATTGGGAAGGGGAGAGGGAGTTGGGCCTCCGGATATTCCGGATTTTCGCATTAAATATTATTAGTATAGAATATATTAGCGATTGATATGCTGACCTTTAACCCAAACCTATACAAAACCTGAGCACATAATTATCTTAAAATTAAATTTCACTTAACTTCGTTAGCGTCGAGTGGGGGTGACGAGCGGTTGAGACATGTCGGAAGCACTTTGGCCCATGACGCCCTCGTTAAGGCGATTTACTAATGAAATTTGTCGCCCAGTCACCGCTTGATGTCGCGGGCACGTCGTGTAACACTAACAACCGTCCCTAATTGTGTTACACAAAAATACTGTGCAATAATGCGTTAGCTTTTTTATCTTCTTTACATAGTATAAAATGAAGTCGCTTCCTCTGCCTGTTTGCTTATATCTTTTAAACTATTCAACGGATTTTAATGCAGTTTTCAGCAATAGATAGAGTGATTCGTGAGGAAGGTTTATATGTATTATATATGATATTATATTTCATAAAAGCCGAAAAATTCAAAGATTTGTAATGTGTTGTCGTAACAAACATATTTTGACACGTGCGAAGCCGGCGCGGATCGCTAGTTTTTTATAAAACTCCGTAATCTACATTTGTTATGAAGAGGTATAAAGTATGTTAGTTGATGACTTTCTATGAGTTTCTATAATTTTTGGACCTATTGGAATTTATGCTAGATATAGCAAATCCCCCTTTAAATGAGACTATCTATTTCCCTTATTAAATTGAAGCGGGACTAATTTTTACTAGCTGGATTTTCTCAGGGCTCTGTTGAATCCAAGTGGTACAAGCCCGTTGAGTTTATTTCATCGGGCCTTCTCAGGCTGGGTCACTTTAAATCCGGTGGTAGTTTTAAAACACTGGCGTTTCGGTGATGCCCATGGTCCATATCAACACCCCTTAAAATACAATAAGGAATTATGGAAGGAATATAAGGAATTATGTTCATAGGTATTCGTAAGTTCATATCCAGAAAAAAAGGCATTTGCTTTATTTGAACAAAAATTCAGGTTTTACTTTTATTCCAATCTTTTGTAAACCTAACAAATTAAGATTTTTAACAAATGATAAACGTTCTAACACTGCTTATCTCGTAATCATAGGGATTTATTTTATGAGTCTGCCCTACGCAGGAGCTTCATTTACAGCACGTTGACATAGAATATAAGCTTCGGCAATGTATGGTTTTTGGAATTATTACTAATATGCAATGAATATGACTATCACTCACTCGGGAGAAAATTAAGCAAGTAGCAACTGTTTCACCACCTTTATGTAAACGTAGATAAATAAAATAATATGACACGTATAAATATAAAAGTCACACTTTGAATATATAATTGGACCTAGTTATGCAAACAGAAACCAACCCACAACAATTTCAAATGGAGATACTGATTTTGTTTTGATAAATTAATTTATTTAAATTGATTTTAATACTGTATTTTTTTGCATAATCGTACATGGAATATATTTCATGCCAAATTTTCAAAAAGAACTACGAAATAAAATTATTTAAAATTATTGAATTTAGTAAAACAAAATCAGTATCTCCATTTGAACTTGCTGTGGGTTGGTTCTTGTTTGCGTAACTAGGTCCAATTATAATTAATTATATTTATAATATATATCACTAGCTCAGCCGGAGTTAGTCGCAAAACAATACTCTATGTACCTACTAAGTGTTCTTCCAGAATTATATATGCTTACGTTCAGAAAGGACTGTATAGCAAAATATCTGTGCTTATGGTAATCAGGATCCAAGTGGAAATATGAATGTGACATGCGATGAACTAATAATGTTTACCTATGTATGACAGCAAGTTTAACTTGATACCCGTGCTAAAATTGTTTCGTTTCATAAAAAGTCCATCCTCTGTCCGCTTCCACCTTTTTTTATAGCAAAGGCCGGAAATCGAGCAAATGGGTCACCTGATGGTAAGTGATATCCACCGCCCATTTACGCCAACAATGCCAGAAGAATCATGGGCGCGTTGCCAACCTTAAAGGAAAGGGATAATTAAGGATTGGGAAGGGGAGGGGTGTATTTTTAAAAGAAAATGCTCTGTATTTTTTTTATATTTTTTACGAATACAATATTAGTTCAGCATGATTCGATAACCATGCATGGATGGAGACTCGATAGTTAGGGTAAATGAATTTAAATTTATTTTGAATTTCATTTGTAAACGAATTTACTTTCATTTCATTTTATATCATTTACATTAAGTAACCTTTAGTAAATTGTCCTTTAGGGTAAATAATTTTATTGTCAAAATTTTATATGGCTTTTCAACTAAAAAAGTGTGTGTGCAATTCACATACGGCAGAAGTGAATTTTCAGAAAAGTATTCACGTTGATGTTAACACATTTTCCGAAGGCTTCGTTGTATGCAAGCGCAAAAACACGTGATAGCATACTTGTAATCTATTTCATTCGCTCACAGACTAAATCCTATTTATGAATAAGTTTTCTCTTTTTACTGTCGCTTTTTCGTTTCATCGAATTTACAAATCACAACAGTGCTAAGGAAGTTTTACTTCAAAAAATGGATGGCCATTATAGTCACCGTTATTTACGAATAGATTATAATAATAATAAAAAAGATCCATTCTTCTTAGGATATATGCGATAATATGATAGAAAACTCTCTTTACGTTAATAGGACTTATATAAAAAGTTATTGTGTAAACGATATCTTTCAAGAATTAATAATATTCAGTTCAAGTAGTAGCACTCGAGACCTTCTCAAAACATCGTAAGAAACATCGTGTACAACTTACGATGTTCTCAAACAATTTATTCGAAGAGTATTATTGCTTAAGTTATCAAATCCAATCTTCGTGATCGTGTGTGACTTATATGTCACATCTGACGGAGTTATTTCGAGTGTTTATTTACTTGTTTTCGAATATCATAAATTAGGTTGTAAATTAGATTTAGCAAGAACGTGGGTTACGACAAAAGTATAAGGTGAAGGACCTTGCGAAATTTATTACGTTATCACGTGTATCGATTATGTTCTATAACATACAGTAGGTTAATTACATAATATTTTGATAAGATTCTTATTTAGACTCACCTTCACCCAATGCCTTCTTTTGTTTTTAATCTTGAAAAAGAGGTGTTATAAGTTTGACATCTTTGACTACTTAGCGGGCGTTCGCGTGTACCGATTTGGTTATTTGAAAGCTCGTTTAAATAAGATGTTTCTAAGTTATGTTTCATGAAAATATGTTTAACCGCTTATAAGTTACAGTTTTTTTTAATATTGCCTTGATGGGCAGATGAGCAAGCGGCTCGCCTGATGGTAAGCAGTTACCACCGTTCGTGGACATCGGCATTGCCAGGGGCACGGCCAAGCTGCTGCCTACCTTTCCTAATTGATGTCGGAGGTTTTTTCCGTTAGCTTATTGTTGAATATTACATGTTACCCACAAAACAGCTTTTTATTGTTTTCTAGGCAGACGTAGAATACTTTTAATTAATTCTTACTTATTATTATTGAAATAGGTAATCTTACCACCAGTTGCCTTATGATGATCATCTATCTACAAAATGTTTTTTTCAGAAAAATAAAATCAAACACCAGTTTAATGGTAAACGAGAGTTTAATTAGCCGAAGCGTAATAAAGTTAACTGAAAGGAATGGTTGAGCGCTCCGTCTTGCTCTTTAGGTGATTTATTTCTAGGGCCAGCCTTTTTAATGGCTAATTTTAATCTCATTTGGCCATTGTCCTTTATAATAGGGTTATTTTATAAAGTTTTAATTTATGATTTATTGATAATTTCTGTTACATACATGCTATGTATTGTATATGTATTACGCATTCGCGATTTGTATACATATAATCTTTATTTAAAAGGGCCTTAATATTACGCGTATTTGAAGGTATAAATACCTATTATTTAATGGACAGCCTCCGTGGCGCAGCGGGCGAGTAGCCGGCTGTGAAGCGAGAGGCCGCGGGTTCGATCCCCGCACCGAGACAAATGTTTGTGTGATCCACAAATTCTTGTTTCGGGGTCTTGGTGTTGTGAGACCGAAAGTCTCTCGTAGTTCCTGATACCCACAACACAAGACTCGTATCTTACTGTGGGGTCAGGACTATGTATGTGACTGTTGGGTGTATTTATTTATTTATTTCTTTCCCAACCGTTCGACCGAGTGGTCACGGGTTGACTCAACCCGAGAAGCCGAGAAATAAATAATAAGTATTTATACCTTCAAATACTACGCCATTAAGACCTGTTTAAATAAAGATTATAATAATAATTATGAAGTCATTTTAACCGACGAATAAAGGAGATTCTCAATTTGATGCGTATATTTATTTCAATTTTTGTTGATTTGTTCAAATCTCACGAAAAGTCATATTGAACTTCTAACACTATTTATAATTGAAAACAATTTTATCAACGATACGAAATAATTCACAAAATAGTTTAATTCCATTGCCTTGGGTCTGAAATTAGATCTCAGTGGTTTTCAATTAGAACTCAAACAAATTAAGTGAGTCCATATTAAAACTAATTCCATTGCCTACAACCAAAAGTCAACAAACAATTTTGGACCGCAACAAAGCTGAGGCTGGAACTGTCTGATGTGATTTGGGTATTTTCACGTCAGTGTGTGTACTCGTAGGTGTTTTAGAGAGTTTTTGATGTGTTTTATGACATTCCAAACTAATCCAATCACTCAAAGAGAAGACGGGTCTTGGGAGGTTAGAAATTAACTGGAGATCGAAGAGCTGCTCGCCTAACCGAACATCTTAATGGAAGTCACAGTACAAATACAACAAGGTGGTAGGTCCCTCGTATGCGAGAGGCCGTCTGGGTTGGTACAACCGCTTTGTCAATTTCTGCAGCCAAGCAACAGTGTGTAAGCACTCTTGTGTTTCGGTTTGAAGGACATTGACACCAGTGAAATTAGTGTGCATTATGAGACTTAACACCTTATGTCTCGGGATGACGAGCGCAATTCAGTGCCATGCAGTGCTTTGTACTTCAAAGTTCTGTGTGGTGTTGCTCCTCTATATGGCCAGGCGTGGTGTTTACCATCAGGCGAGCTCCTTGCTTGTCTCGTCATTGAATCAAACAAAAAAAAAAACAAATACTCCGCTGGATAGGCCACCCGAAGAGGATGGCAGAGAGCCGTGGTTTCAATAAGGCGTATCTTGGAAACCCGATGGGCCGCCGACCCAACGGACCCTAGATGCCACTGGAAGGGTGCCGTAGAGTCAAACCTGCGCGAACTTCAAGTTGCTGATTGGCAAGATACGGCACGAGACCGGCAACTATGGCGGTCTCTTATTTCGAAGGCTCAGAACCATATCAGGTCGCTGCACTGGAAGAGTAAGTAAATGAGTAAGTATTCTGTATCAAAACATATTAGGTAATATGTGTTTCTTCCTGTTCATTGTTCTTTAATTCACATCATTTTATTGGCCTGAGTGACGAGACGATCAGGTCGTTCACCTGATAATAAGCGCCACGCCTGCCCATAAACAAAACCAACACCACACAAAACTTTGAATTACAATGGCACTGAACTGCGCTCGTCACCACGAGACATAAGTTGTTAAGTCTCATAATACCCAGTAATTTCACTGGCTTCAATGTCCTTCAAACCGAAACACAACAATGCTTAAACACTGTTGCTTGGCGGCAGAAATAAACAAAGCAGTGGTATCAACCCAGACGGCCTTTCGCATATGAGGGACCTACCACCTTGTAAATGTGTAATTAGTTTTATATGTATGCTAAGTGATAGACTGCCTTAAGTGGATCAATATTGATAATGTTTTTATACATGATAGAGTTTATCCGAAGGTGCCACATAAATGTGGTTGAGATTTGATGACATAGTACGAGTAAAAATTGGATTTTTTTCAACAGAGAACAATGAACGGATCGCGAGTCGGGTTTAAAAATTTGTTTTAAAAGGTAGTAAGTTTAGTTTAGGTTAATTCATTTATCTTTCCCCTTATTAAATTATGTACTTTCTGTCAAACAATTAAGCTACTCCATCGAGCTCTTTTAATTTGAGTTTTTATGAGTCTAATGCCACGGACTATAAGCCGATTCCTTTCCACGATAAAAATAAGTCATGAATTTATCGTTGCGAAATACGAGCAATAAACAACTCTAAATCTCTGTAATAGGGCCTAATATTCAAAAAATCTGTTTCTTGGAGAAAATATTATTTAGATATTTTAATAAGACTAAGCAAATCATCGAGTAAAATATTTTCAACGAAAATATATGAGCTAAACTCTGATGCGTAAAATACGGAAGTTGTTGCCGTCAAAGGATTCTCAAAGGCTGATCAAATCATTTAACTAATGAACTTTGATTTAGACAGCGCTGTCAAATCAATTCGAGTTTCTGAAACGTTATTTATTGTAAAAAATATTAATATCTGATATAATTTGCGAACAACCGCTTGTTAGTAATTGACCCACCATTTGACGACAGAATTACCTATAAATCTTCCAGAAACCCAAAATGGCGTTTGACGCACGATTTTACATATTAGATGGAAAGCCTTGTTATCTACCAGGCGTGTGAAATCAAAACCGTTAACCACGATTCTAGTAACTCAAGTAACTTGATAAGATAATTTGATTAACAGTGTGTCTATCGTAGGTCGGCAAGATTGTGTCGGCCTTTGTGTGATCCGTATTTTTTTTTTTTTATCCTGGCTCGGCAAAGTGACTACGCTACACCTGATGGTAAGTGTAGCGCAATCCAAGAATAGAGTCGACCAACGATAAACAATGTGTCCATCGTAGGTCGGCAAGATTATGCCGGCCTGCCAAAGGGCCAAGGGGAAGGGGAAGGAAAAAGGGTTAGGATCAGGGTCAAGCCTCCTGGGGAGAACCGGATATACACTGGCTGACCCTGGAACGCGATCCACACAAGGTGGGCCACTATGGCAGGTTTTAGCACCAGTGTACGGTGGTCGCTATCCGGTCGGGTACAAGTATCCTCCCACCAGCAATTATTTTGGTTTCGGGTCAGGGTGCTGTGGGGCCGCAAGTCCCCCATAGTTCCGGATACCTGCGATACTGTATTACCTAGTGTAGGGTCGGGACTATGTGTGTGACTTATTAGCTGTATTTGTTATCTATATATATAAAAATGAATCACTGTGCGTGTGTCTCGCCAAAGCTCGAGACTGGCTGTACCGATTTGGCTAATTCTGATCTTGAAATATTTGTGGAAGTTCAGGGAAGGTTTACCCGGTGAGAAAAATAAATAATAAGTAAAGGAAAATACCAAAAACGACAATAAAATTTTCGAATACAAACCGTTCCTAGGTATGAAAAATTTGATGTCTTTTGTCATTTTATAAATAAATTGACACTTGGTTGTCAAATATTTATAGGTGCGTTCAGAAATTTTTCTGTTTCATAGCTAATATGGATATATATGGTATGAGGTCCGATCTCTTTGGTCTGTTTTGTTGGAATACAATACAGTGTAAAAGTATCAGTTGGTTGAAGAAAAAAGAAAATAAATAAATAAATTTCCAGACAATTATTAAAGACTATGATCAGTTTGTCAGTGCGCGAGAACTTTATTTACGGTACGGGCTTTGACCGGACTTTTGACCGGACTGGACCGGACTGGACCCGACTGGACCGAACTAGACCGGACTGGACCGGACTTTGACTGGACTGGACCGGACTGGGCCGGACTGGACCTGCCTGGACCAGACTTTGACCGGACTTTGACAGGACTTTGACCGACTTTGACCGGACTTTTATCGACTTTAACCGAACTTTGTTAGGACTTTGACAGGACTTTGACCGGACTTTGACAGGACTTTCACCGGACTTTGACAGTACTTTGACAGGGCTTTGACCGGACTTTGACCGGACTTTGACAGGACTTTGACCGGACTGTGACAGGTCTTTAACCGGGCTTTGACCGGACTTCGACCGGACTCTTACCGCTTTTGACTGGACTTTGATAGGACTGACCGGACTTTGACACGACTTTGACCGAACTGTGAAAGAAAGAAAGAAAGAAAAAGATTTTATTTCGCAACAAGCTTACCAAACTAATGTATAATTAAAGTATTACATTAAACAAGGCAAATAAAAATAAAAAACAAAAAAGTAACCAAATCAAACAAACTATAAAATAAAATCTTAAAATTAAACTAGTTACATTAAACAAGGAATACAAATTAAACAAAAATAAAAAACAAAGAAAAAATTGTTAAAATAAAAGCCTGCTGCAAAATACGGACCACACTCAGCACGTGCTGGTAATACCAGCGCTGGTCTTCCGTGTGGCCGTTTGGTGAAGTCACGGGAGCCAAAGAAAAATAAAATTATGTCTATGGACGATTTGACGTCTGTCAAAGTCAAAGTAATTCAAGTGACAAATCAAACTGTTCATTTTGCAATTTGCATACGTGTCAACTAGCTACAATAAACTTTGCTTCACAGAACGAAACTCGGTGAAATCTTGCGCAGTTGACATTTTTCAGGCAAATACATATGTAAAATAAGAACACAAAAAACGTAAAAAGCGTGCTAGCGAAACAATTTTGGCCACGTCATGCAACCTAACCTATCCTAGCGAGGTGTGTTGTGGGGTAGGAGGATAATTAATAATGGCACCATGAACGCCTTATCTGTGTGCAATGATAAGCACGCGTAACACACCGGTGCACCAACGCTGCGCTGTGACCGGACTTTGACCGGATTTTGATAGGACTTTGACCGGACTTTGACAGGACTTTCACCGGACTTTGACAGGGCTTTGACCGGACTTTGACCGGACTTTGACCGGACTTTGACAGGACTTTGACCGGACTGTGACCGGAATATGACCGGACTGTGACCAGACTTTGACCGGACTTTGACAGGACTTTCACCGGACTTTGACAGGTCTTTAACCGGGCTTTGACCGGACTTCGATCGGACTCTTACCGCCTTTGACTGGACTTTGATAAGACTGACCGGACTTTGACAGGACTCTGACTGAACTGTGACCGGACTTTGACCGGATTTTGATAGGACTTTCACCGGACTTTGACAGGTCTTTAACGGGGCTTTGACCGTATTTCAACCGGACTTTGACCGGACTTTGATAGGACTTTGACCGGACTTTGACAGGACTTTCACCGGACTTTGACAGGTCTTTAACCGGGCTTTGACCGACTTTGACCGGACTTTGACCGGACTTTTGGAGGACTTTTACAGAACTTTGACCGGACTGGAGTGCAGTGCAGTGCAGAGCAATCCAATGAAGTGATAACTTCTTATGGGAGGGTAAATCGCTTCGTAACGTAACGCGTTACGGCGCCACTCTGTCTGGCTTCCCTTTCTCTCACGCATACGGCAGCAGTAGGCAGGCTTCTCCTCTCTCACTTTAACCCACATTAGTTTAAGTTATCACTTCTGTCGAGCGTCCCGAGAATCACACTTCTTTTATTTATTTTTTTTGTCGCGGGGAAAAGCGTTTTGTCGTTACCGTCCCACCGGGGGGAGGTGGAACGGTTATGTTGGGCTCTACCGGGCTTACGACCCAGCGTTGAGCCACCCGGGAGAGATGGAAAACATCCGGGCGACCGCTGGGCCGAGTCCGTAACACTATGTACACCCTATGCCGGCAAATATCAACTAAAAACCCCGCGGTGGCCATATTCGGCCCCGGGCTCCCGAGGCGAGAAGTGCCCCGGCTTCATCCGGAACCGCCCCTGCGCGGTGCCGCCTTGCGGCCCGTCTCCAAATGTAGGGGGGCTCAGATACCCCCGCGCACCGAAGGAGAAGACGACCTGCCTTAGGTCGTCGAAGTCAATTAAATGTGCGACGGACTACCTCACATGCAATGGTGCAGTACCTCACTTAATTAATTTGTTTATTTACATTAAGTGCATAACTGTGTTGCATTTAATGTAAATAAAACATTTGTATTAAGTTTACACCACATTTTACACATATATATGTAGGTGATACGAAGTTCACCGGGTCATCTAGTTATTTTATAAAAACCGTTGACTAGAGTCTATGGTCAAATTTTGTCCTTTTAGCCTCTAGCGGTTTAGTAGATAGTTTTATAAATAAATAACACCCAGCAGTCACACACATAGCCCTGACCCCACAGTAAGATACGAGTCTTGTGTCATGGGTATCAGGAGAGACTTTCTCACAACACCCAGACCCCGAAACAAATATTTGTGAATGAGACAAATATTTGCTCGGTGCGGGAATCGAACCCACAGCCTCACGTTTCACAGTCGGCTACTCGCCCACTGCGCCACGGAGGCTGTCATAGTTTTATGAACTTCTACGAAATATGTTATTTTGAACTGAAGATTTATTAAGTGATATTTTGATTACGTTCCATAAGCTGTTATTGCTCTAATAAATATTCTAATATCTTCGAAAACTATTACCCGGTACTACCACCCCGTAATTTGACAAGACCACACACTCTCGCACAACTTGAAATTTCTCTCTTATTGCCTAACCGCAGCGAAATGCGAAATAACAACAAACTAAATTCATTTAACTTAACCTTGGTACACAGTTTAGAGTAAAGCAGAGGCTCAATAATGTGCACTTAAAATTGATAGGTTTTTTTTTTTTTTTTTATGGCATAGGCCGGCAAACGAGCAAGTGGGTCACCTGATGGTAAGTGATCTCCATCGCCCATGAACGCCCACCACCAGAAGAATCATGGGCGCGTTGCCGACCATAAAGGAAAGGGATAATTAGGGATAGGGAAGGGGAGGGGATTTGGGCTTCCGGATATCTCACTCACCGTACGAAACGCAGCAGCAAGCCGCTACTTTACGTCGGTTTTCTGTGAGACAGTGGTAATGACCCGGGCGAGCCAGCCCATTCATGCTGTAGACAAAACTGTCTACAGCGTGGCTCTACCACTCAAGACGTTTGACGGTTTTACGAGAAGGTTTGACGAGGGTTGAAACTTATTTGTAGCGTGAAGTTTTAGAACTTCAGAGAGTGATGTGTATGAAAATGACAGTTGTCTGGATTGAAGCATAGGTATATTTTATGATGTGACATCCCTACATTTTAATTGAAGCGCTGTTATCATTGATATATAGTTTGAAGAGTTTTTGATGATGTGACTATTTAATATAATGTTTTTTATGTTTACGCGAATATAATAATAAGGCTGAAAAGCTTTCGAAACGTCGCGTCGGGATCAAACTTTAATAAAAAACCACGATAAAATCCGTTTAAATTAGTTTTATTTCAATGTGTAACATTGTGTGTAATAATGTGTAACAGCCTTCGTGGTCATGGGGTGGAGTGACGTGTAGGTTGTCCACAAAAACGAAAGAAAAAACGTCGGGATTAAATATTAATAAAAAATTAATTCGTTTTATTTTAATAACTATTTCATTTTGTATTTTTTCTAAATATACGCCTACACCAAGTATTTCTAATGTTATTCTTCTTCCACTTAGCGTTATCCCACTCGCTGTGTTGCCAGCACAAAAAGCTAGCTTAACATATGATACAAAAAGATTTTACTTCTAGGTTTACGATCAACCGCCTGCCTGACGATAAAAGAATATCTTTATACATATAAGATCAATAATATTTAAAATTTGCTTATTGTACACTTTTTAACTGCCCTTTCTTTGTCCTTCTTTCATCTTCATCCCATGGTTGCCTGTAAGACATTGCCCTGAGCGATAAGGCCGCCAATTGTACTTCTAATATTAGTTATATTTTAGTGTTCTGGCCTGTACTCCTTATGTACAATGAAGTTTAAATAAATAAATAAATGTTCTATCCAATTTTTTACCTGTGTTACTGAACCGTATGTCTCTACAACAAAGCTGTGCGATAACAAATCGAGTGCCAATAAGGCTGTCAGTAGACATAACGCTATGATTGTTCGACATTGTTGTTCCCATATTGAGGAAATTATGAGTAATCACTGAACATTTGGTTTACACGAATGTAATATTAAAACTTTCCAAACAATGTTGTTGCGTGGAAAGATGAACAGTTATATACTTTTGGTAATTGTATTATCTGTGGCTTAAGGCGAGGTCGCACCTTAAATTCATATACTAGAAGAGAATTTTTAAAGTAGCTTAGTATTCCATTTAAAAAAATTCCACATTGTCCCCCAAAAAAAAATTGCGTAACAATTTTCTTTCAGAATTTGATGTATATGACGTTAAACTAAAATGTTACGTGGAAGAGATTTTTTTTTTTTAGAATAGCTCGGCAAACGAGCAAATGAATCACCTCATGCTAAGTGATTTTCACAATCCATGTACGCCTACAATACCACAAAAATCATTGGCGCGTTGCCGACCTTAAAGGAAAGGGATAATTAACGGGTTGGGAGGGGGATTTGGGCCTTCATATATCTCACTCACCGTACGAATTATAGCAGCAAGCCGCTAGTTTATGTCAGTTTTCTGTGAGACAATGGTAACGACCCGGTCGAGACGGCCACTTCGTACTGTACACAAAAATGCTACAGCGTGGCTACCACTCCAATTAAAACGAGAATAATCTATTAATTGAACAAATCTTCGCCACTGACGTGTAAAAGCAAGTTATCAATATTATTAACTTCATATGTAGTTAGTGCAGGAATAGCTTTAGATAAGTTAGAGCTGTACACAGAGTAAGTGAGTTTACCAACTTGTTCGTTCACGAGGTGATGGGAGACTTACTGAGTGTCGTCTATCGCAGATAACAAGTTGCCAGTTACGCCCCTCTCTCAGAGGATTTAAATTGCTTTTTATTTGTTTACGCGTACTTTATATTATCCTCGAGTATAATAAATTATTATTACACTCTGTGTATAAGTCTGCCAACCCGCATTATGTCAACGAAGTGGACTAAGGCTGAGTCCATCTCATTCAAAGGAGGCCCGTGCCCGTGAATTAATATAATTTATAGCAATATATGTATGCAACATTATTTTAAACTCAACTGAAAACTATTTTTCAAATTTCCAATTTATAAAATATTTTTTAAATACTGGTCATATTTGAAAAACAACTCTGCTTTTGGCCGTCAATAAATCAAAACTTATCTCGTAAATCTTTATTTTATCAATTAAACAAATGAATTTCTACTGGACTGTTCACAGCGATGGATGAAACCGACCGCTGTAATTACTGAAAACCGTAATCGTTTTCTCCACTGGTAAGACTTATTGTATAGTTAGGTGTTAATTTTTATTTTAATTTTTATTAATCTTTGCGAACGGTGTTTATAAAATTGTCGTCGGGTAGATACGCCTAAAAATGTATAAAAGAGTGGCGCACGACTCGACAGGGACAGTTCGCATTCAGTTGTCGCGTAGTGAGGACCGTCGTGGTCGTTATTATCGTAGTCAAGTCTTCTGATTGGCTGACCGTTACAGTAGTAGTAATTCTGTCGTAGTTAATCATACTAAGCGTGTATACAAGTGCAGTTAAAGTAAAGCCTACAATTGGTTACTCCTGACACGGGTTTGTTCTCTGTGAATAGAATAAATTGGTTTAAAGTGATCATGTTATTTGTGTTCTATTATTTTTATTATTCATCTCACATTAAATTCCTTAATTCAGAAGTGGGATAGGCTCCGCAGCCTATCATCTTCTTGACAGTTGAATTTTCAAGGCATTACTTAAAAGTTAATGCTAGCACTTTAAATGCACTTGTGTTGGTAATTACGCGATATGTCTAACTACGCGATGAAATGCGACTGTCTACGAGTGGTTTGAACTTATCTAGGCCCATAATGGACGAGTTCTACTGATGAGGCACCCGCGCTGGCATGGAGTGCAAGATATTGGTGCACAAGAGTTCCCGATCGTTGGACCATAACGCCGCACCTACGGTGTGATGGTTCACCCGTACGACGCACAGAGCGGCTTTGTGAGACGACTGTGATCGGATACATTTACGAGTGTTGAGTATAACAAGAATTTGGTGAGTCCGTTCCTGTTTATATAAATCTGATATAAAAGTAATTTGCAGTACCTACAGGTTTTATAGAATTATTTTGATGACAGGGCGACACGGATTTCTCTATAGAGCAATGCTGTGTACCCACCGTGCACTAAATGCCTAATGAAAGGTATTTGCTATTTGTTGTAGATATGAGCCATTTGAACATCATTCAAATGAGTTGCTGCAAATTACTGTAACCGTAAGAGGTCGGACATTGGCTGCAATGCTGCCTAAACGTCCTGGAGAAGGGCTTATGATGCTCTTGGATTCTGACCATGTTTGTTTTATGTGTTGTTGACTATCGGTATATCGAAGTGTTGAGGTGCTTGTACAACAACGCCACCATGTCGGCCCGAGTACAAGATCAGAGTACGAAGGCTATTCCATTACAGAGAGGCGTGAGACAGGGAGATGTTATTTCTCCGAAACTGTTCACTGCCGCGCTGGAAGATGCCTTTAAGCTCTTGAACTGGAAAGGATTCGGCATCAACATAAATGGCGAGTACATGTCTCACCTTCAATTTGCCGACAATATCGTAGTCCTAGCACAATCGCTGGAAGATCTAAGTACAATGCTCGAAGACTTCAACAGAGTTTTTCAACGGGTGGGTCTCAGAATTAACATGGACAAGACGAAGGTCTATGTTGTGCCCACCCCGATTACTGTTGGAGGCTCATCTCTCGAAGTTGCCGACGAATATGTCTATCTAGGACAAGTAGTCTAACTAGGCAGGTTCAATTTTGAGAGAGAGGTCGATCGTCGAATCCAGCTTGGCTGGGCAACGTTCGGGAAACTTGGCAAGGTCTTTTCGTCCAAAATGCCTCAGTGCCTGAAGACCAAAGTCTTCGATCAGTGTGTATTACTAGTGATGACCTACGGCACTGAGACGTGGCCTGAATATGGGCCGTATAAGACGGCTCACAGTCACTCAGCGAGCTATGGAGAGGGCTATGCTCGGTGTTTCTCTGTGATCAAATCAGAAATGAGGAGATCCGTAGAAGAACGAGTCACCTACTTAG
Organism: Amorpha juglandis; assembly: GCA_949126905.1. Classification (NCBI taxonomy): domain Eukaryota; kingdom Metazoa; phylum Arthropoda; class Insecta; order Lepidoptera; family Sphingidae; genus Amorpha; species Amorpha juglandis. The sequence goes on along the minus strand of OX421372.1, from coordinate 4,305,693 downwards.
CCCAGCGGATTAGCAAGTTGAAGTGGCAGTGGGCCACATAGCTCGCAGAACCGACAACCGGTGGGGCAGAAAGGTTTTGAAATGGAGGCCACATACTGGCAAGCGGAGTATTGGACGTCTGTCTACAAGGTGGACAGATGACCTGATAAAAGTCGCTGGATGCAGGCCGCTTCCAACAGGTCGGTCTGGAAAACTTTGGGGGAGGCCTAAGTTCAAGCAGTGGACGTCTTGTGGCTGATGATTGTTTTGTGAACTCACTGAGGGCGTATACCCTGTGGTCATATTCTGTTATAGGATATGTCAGAGATGATCATAATATTATGCGGAACTGCTGAACGCGAAACAGTTTAACCTTTTAACGAAATGCCTTTCGGGCCCCTGGCGTGGCAGACTTATTTCCCAATACGTATCAGGCTTCTGTCTGGCACACTTTAATGTGGGGAGAATCTTATAAAACTTATTTTCGTGATAATCGCCTGCCTTCTCGTTTTGGTGATTGATTTCAGAAGCAGTGATGACAAGTAACGCTGACCGGCGCTTATTGAGAGGCGCGTGGCGGTTTTCCGCTTCACGGGCGTTGGTCGACCATCACTGGCTCACGTGGTTGCTGAAACAGGATGTTTGTGCGTGCATGAATAAATGTGCGCAAGGTGAAGTATCAAGTACCCGAGCCGGGGATGTTGAGTTTGGTTGCTCGACCACATTACAGAGTTTTAAGATAAGTGGATGGTAAACTTACGTTTTCCCCTTAACGATGTTTTTAGTACTCGTGGTGATCAATCGGACCTAGCTCTCGGACGGCTGGAAATGAGACATTGAATGGGCGCTATAGCCCGGTTACACGGTTTGAATTGGTTTGTTTAAGGAGTACACTCTTAGTTCTTGGGTGTTGTGAGCTGGTCTTAAGGTATGTGGGCGACAGACGTATGTCTTCCCCTTAAAGATACCTTCCGTACTGGCGGCGCAGGCTAGGAGTGTCCATGAGTAGTATTTTAAGGTGATGTGCGCATGCCTACAGGCAGCTAACTAATGGCGTGAGTAGTATTTTAAGGCGATGTGCGCTTGCCTCCGGGCAGCTAACTAATGGCATCGGCCGGTAAACGCGCGCTTGCAATTTTGCAGCTACTATAGTGTGTCATGTGGCAGTGTATGGGGAGTCATTCATAATGCGCTGAGATTTTTTTTTTATTCGTGTTATGTCTGAAGCTATTAGATGTTTAATCAATTATTTTTATTACTCGCAAGACCCTTGTCTTTGGGCGCTTGAGTGCACGCTTGCGCCCATAGTAATGGTTTGTTACTTCATAAGATATTAAGAAGTTATGCTTCAGACACACACGAACCTGTATAACCATTTTTCTCCGTGTGTTTTTCCTTATGTTGCAGGTACGAGGTGGGCCGGTTAAAGGAGCTCACTTTGTACATCAGGCGCAGTCCTGGCAGCCGCCGTGCTGGTTCACGTTCTCGCGTGGTGATGGGCACTGTCCCGGTTAACGGACACAGTTCCGTATCAGGCCCAGTCCTGGCAGCCGTTGTGCTGGTTCACGTTCTCATGTGGTGACGGGCAATGTCCCGGGTAACGGACACAGTTCCGTATCAGGCGCAGTCCTGGCAGCCGCTGTGCTGGTTCACGTTCTCACGTGATGACGGGCTCTGTCCCGGGTAGATTTATTCTTGTTTGTATTATGTCTGAAGCTATTAGATGTTCAATCAATTACTCACAAGACCCTTGTCTGTGGGCGCTTGAGTGCACGCTTGCGCCCATAGTATAATTTGCTACTTCATTTGCTTCAGACACAGCGACCAGTAACCATTTTCAATGTTCTTCTTGTGTTTTTTTTTTCTGTGCAGGTGTGATATAAGCTTGCATTTAGCCGTGGGACGATTCCTTGGAACGGAAGCGTCTTTTAGTTGCATGTAGTTGCATGCAGTTGGCGTGCTCGGGGGCTGAGTGCGCGAGACGGCTACTCTGTGTGTGGTTGCTTTCAAAGAGAAAGCTACCTTGCGAAGTCTTTCCTTTATCGGCGAGCCGTTGGGAAGGGAGTACACACTTATTTTCCCTTCCCCAACGTGGAATGCTTTTCAACTGGTGAAAAGTTACTGGAGGAGTAAATAGCCCTTTGCCTCCGGTGTAGATAGGAAGCCCTTCAGTATGGGGCCCCATACTGGAGGATGAATTTTTGTTTTGCACCTGTTTGGTGATTTGTTCCGTTACGTGCCTCGCTTGCCACCTAAATTCATATCCTTATAGTTAAATACCCCTGACTCATTTACTTACTGACTGACATGTTATTCCTATAAACGTTGGTAGTTTTGTTTCCCCTTTTAGTGAGGTAACGCGGCGGGCCTTTTCATTAAACAGGGTTGCGATTTCATAAAAGGAGTTAATGGTAGACGCTGTCTTTACCTGCCTCTTTTTATTAATGGACGTGCGATTCAGTGATGCCTCCGTCCAGGGTTTATTAATGGAAGTGCGATTCAGTGATGCCTCCGTCCAGGGTTTATTAGTGGACGTGCGATTCAGTGATGCCTCCGTCCAGGGTTTATTAATGGACGTGCGATTCAGTGATGCCTCCGTCCAGGGTTTATTAGTGGACGTGCGATTCAGTGATGCCTCCGTCCAGGGTTTATTTATTTATTTATTAAGAAACACCGACAGCATACACATTTATTCACACACAGGGGTTTACATACGTTTATTAGTGGACGTGCGATTCAGTGATGCCTCCGTCCAGGGTTTATTTATTAAGAAACACGAACAGCATACACATTTATTTACACGCAGGGGTTTACATACGTTTATTAATGGACGTGCGATTCAGTGATGCCTCCGTCCAGGGTTTATTAATGGACGTGCGATTCAGTGATGCCTCCGTCCAGGGTTTATTAGTGGACGTGCGATTCAGTGATGCCTCCGTCCAGGGTTTATTAATGGACGTGCGATTCAGTGATGCCTCCGTCCAGGGTTTATTAGTGGACGTGCGATTCAGTGATGCCTCCGTCCAGGGTTTATTAGTGGACGTGCGATTCAGTGATGCCTCCGTCCAGGGACGTGCGATTCAGTGATGCCTCCGTCCCGAGATTATAGGTAGACGTGCGATTCAGCGATGCCTCCGTCTACCCCGGGCAGTAGGGACGCCTTCTGCCTGGTTTGTTCACAGGTGTTGTTCACCTTTCGGTGTGCAGAAATACGAGGTGAGCCGGCTTGTACTTGTGTTGTAACGAGCTCGCTTTGTACAACTGGTGCTGGGCGCCGGATACAGTGTCGGGCAGCCGCTGTCTGCCAGCGTCGGGCAGCAGCCCGCTGCACACAATGCTGAAGACATCTAAGGACTGATGTGTATCCATGGTGAACCAAATCTCGTTTGTTTTATTTGTAAGAGTAAAATTAATGTCGAATCCCAAGCTAGGATTCATATTAAGTTTTTCAACTTGAAGCTTTCACAAAGGCTATCCCAGCAGTGATTGTTGAAATTAGTCAGGATTGGTCGAAGCGGTGCATAACACAGCTAATATGTTCCTGAAATGTTGTAATATAAGAAAGTGTCACATGGGTATAGACATCGTTTCGGATAACAGTCGGCCTTTGCGACGCAGCGGATAGGCATCAGACTGCGGGTTCGATTACCGCACCAAAGATAAAATGTGATTATACCCATGGTACCAGATGACAGCCGACCTCCGCAACGTAGCGGACAGGCTGCGGGTTCGATTCCCGCACCCAAGACAACTGTTTTGTTATGTGACTATGAGCTATGTGATTCTGCCGTGTATTTTTGTTACCTAGGAGGTGCGAGATGCTCGTCAGGTACGTCAGGCAGGCAGATGGAAGTTGTGAAGTGCAACGACTGAGCAGCGACCCAGGAGTTTTTGAAGAATACACCACAGCGTCGGTGGTACGGAGTGGTAGTAAGAGCCGGCTCCGTCTAGAAACGAATCATTTGCATTGTATTCTTCTAAACTCATTGTCTGTTCTGTAAATACCTACTGTGCTCGGGACGCGCACGCGTCAGGAGAGGCCGAGTTAGGTGTTAATTTTTATTTTAATTTTTATTAATCTTTGCGAACGGTGTTTATAAAATTGTCGTCGGGTAGATACGCCTAAAAATGTATAAAAGAGTGGCGCACGACTCGACAGGGACAGTTCGCATTCAGTTGTCGCGTAGTGAGGACCGTCGTGGTCGTTATTATCGTAGTCAAGCCTTCTGATTGGCTGACCGTTACAGTAGTAGTAATTCTGTCGTAGTTAATCATACTAAGCGTGTATACAAGTGCAGTTAAAGTAAAGCCTACAATTGGTTACTCCTGACACGGGTTTGTTCTCTGTGAATAGAATAAATTGGTTTAAAGTGATCATGTTATTTGTGTTCTATTATTTTTATTATTCATCTCACATTAAATTCCTTAATGTATTATAATATTGTTCCTCATAATGTTTTACTACTTGGATTCTATTTTCGTGGATTTGCAGATATTTATATGTAACTAGCTTTTGCTCGCGGCTCCACCCGCGTGACCGTTTAAAATTGACAAAGTTTCATACAAACTTTCATCCCCTGTTTTATCCCCTTGGGGGTAGAATTTATTAAAATCCTTTCTTAGCGGATGCCTACGTCATAACATCTACCTGCATGCCAAATTTCAGCCCGATCCCTCCAGTGGTTTGGGCTGTGCGTTGATAGATCACTATGTCAGTCAGTCACCTTTGAGTTTTATATATTAGGTCCTTACATATGAAATTGGCGTTTTTCGTACTGGCCACTTTAATCACAAATTTCTCCTCTTTGGTAAGGAATTTCAAATTCAAATTTGTACAGCTATAGACTCATGTATTTGTGCTTCGATGATCGTCATTCATTTGTTTTTTTTCTTCTGTTTTTTTCTGTTTGCGTCACTCATTTTACAAAATGGAAAACTTAAAATATCGCATTATTTACGAGTACGAGTTCCGCCGTGGCACTAGTGCTGCGGAAACAACTCGAAGGGTGAATGATGTGTATGGCGGTCGTGTTGCAAAAGAAAACACAGTTCTTTTTTGGTTCCAACGTTTTCGTTCTGGAAATTTCGACCTGCAGAACAAGCCCCGTGGACGGCCTGAGACTCAAGTTGATAATGAAGAGTTGAAGGCTATTGTGGAAGCGGATCCATCGCAAACCACGTCCGAGTTAGCTGCAGGCTGCGATGTTAGTGATAAAACTGTTTTAATTCACTTGAAGCAAATTGGGAAGATTAAAAAGCTTGAAAGGTGGGTACCTCACGAATTGACTGAAGCAAACCGGCAAACGCGCGTCGACTGCTGCGTTACATTACTAAACCGGCACAATAATGAAGGTATTTTAAACCGAATCATTACCTGTGATGAAAAATGGGTTCTTTACGATAATCGGAAGCGCTCAGCGCAATGGTTGGATCCTGGCCAGCCAGCCAAATCCTGCCCCAAGCGAAAATTAACCCCAAAAAAGTTACTTGTAAGCGTTGCCGGTATTGTTCATTACAGTTTTCTCAAATCTGGCCAGACTATTACAGCTGATGTCTGTTGTCAGCAATTGCAAACCATGATGGAAAAGCTAGCGGCTAAACAACATAGGCTGGTCAATCGCTCCACGCCACTGCTGCTTCACGACAACGCTAGACCACACACTGCGCAACAGACGGCTACTAAATTAGAAGAGCTTCAATTGGAAAGTCTAAGACATCCTCCGTACTCCCCGGACCTTGCTCCAACAGATTACCATTTTTTTCGAAATTTGGATAACTTCTTGCAAGGGAAAAAATTCAACTCCGATGGGGCAGTCCAAATCGCCTTCAAAGATTTTATTGATTCCCGTCCGACTGGTTTTTTTAGTAAAGGGATCAATGAACTACCTATGAGATGGCAAAAGTGCATAGAAAATAATGGTTCATACTTTGATTAATTAAATATATTATATTAAAAAATATTCGACTTTTTGTTCCTCCCATACAAAACGCCAATTTCATATGTAAGGACCTAATATTTAGATATATATGTTATGGCTAAAATCCGAAGTACGGCTACGCGTAGTCCTAGCCGGCTAGAACTAGGTGTGGCCAGCAACAGTTAGTGAAACTTAGGTGTATACTGTATTTTACTCGTTCACGACTGATCTAGGTCTAGCCTTCTTTGAACTGGGTACAACTAAGATTTTGATTGTTATAAATAATAATAACCACAAAGGCTAGCTAGCTTTTAGCTGGCTGAACTAGGTGCAACTGCACTTCGGATTTTAGCTGATGTTTCGAAGACATAACATACTCACTAGAGCCTAACATGCTCTAACGCATGAAGACTATGTTACATGATCGCTCTTTATACGATATAAGAGTTCAAATCATAAAGCATAACATTTCCGCGTTGATAAATTAAATTGTCTACGACATAGAATCGTCCAAACTCCGTAAATTATTCGGATTGACTTTATACCGCCTATAAAATGCGACGTCATTCAATAAATATTAATTTCCGACGGAGAATCCTTTCCTAAAGTTTTGTAATTGGAATAGTCGGCATATTGACGGGTCTCGAAGTATGAAGGTGGAATGAAATGAGTCTCGTGGTAGTATCATCATAGTGGTTCCTCAAACTGGTTGCACTCAAACAAAGCAGAGCTCATTTTATTGCGAGCGGAAGAAAAAAGTAATATTCGCTATTACCTTTATTTGTTATATATGTGTATATAGATTAATAAATAGATTTAGTGTAATTGCCGAGTGTATTTTGATAATACTATGTATTCATTGGTTGATACTGATTTTTATGTATAACTTTCTTTTACTTTTGTACTGACTTGCCATAAGCGCCATCTGAATTGCCTACATGATTAATAAACTATTACCTTTTTTTTTTTAAACGAAGTATGGTAGTAGGGGTTAAAGTATGAAGATTGCCATATTACTAGTATAGTGTGAGATTCCAGAGTGAAACTTTTTGCCACGATAATAAAATTATGAATATCATTCTGGTTGGAATTCTTCAGTGGGGTCGACCAACCAATATTGTTTTAATTAATTCCTAAACTAGTTTAACTTTGTGTTTGTCACTAACTGTGCTGAACAGCCAATGGAAAAATTAAATCAAAATAATTTGTTGGATGTCTGGGCGTTTGACTTTGTTCGTTCAATCCGCTTGGAGAAAATTGCCTAAGAAGCATCGTACTGGAAGGAATTGATACCGAAACGACAACAAGACCTTGAAGTCTGTCATTGGTACTAGTGGTTCATTCATGATGTCTTAAAAATAAAATTACACACGTGTAACGCGAAAATAGCGTAACTAAAAATGAGTTCGATGCAGGCCTAACGCTGTAGGGACATGGTGTAATAGTCCTTAATCCTCGTTCCCTGTTCTGTCCTGTACTGTTCGTCCTTTACTTGTTCTCCTGAACACGATTAATGAACGAATTGTGCGTATAAAGTTCAATTGTTTGAATCATATAATCATTGTTCACATAGTATAAAATAAAGTCGCTATCTGCGTCTGTCTTTCTATTTCTTGATAGAAAAATAAAATAAGCTTTAACAAACCTTTAAAACCGACTTCAAAAAACAACACTGACACGTCAAAAATAACATTTTCTATAGGTCTCTTTGAAGTCGGTGCCCGTATCGCTGCCGGTCAACTGAAATTGCACCGACTCCAAAGATACCTATATAAGATACCTTTTTTGATTTGAGTGATGGAGCCACGCTGTAGACAGTTTTGTCTACAGCATGAATGGGCTGGCTCGACCGGGTCGTTACCACTATCTCACAGAAAACCGTTGTAAAGTAGCGGCTTGCTGCTGCGTTTCGTACGGTGAGTGAGATATCCGAAAGCCCAAATCCCCTCCCCTTCCCAATCCGTAATTATCCCTTTCCTTTAAGGTCGGCAACGCGCCCATGATTCTTCTGTTGGTGGGCGTACATGGGTGGTGGAGATCAATTACCATCAGGTACCCACTTGCTCGTTTGCCGGCCTATGCTATAACAAAAAAAAATATGTTATTATTGACTTTTCAGTGTTATTAAATCTTTTTCACTGAATTTTAAAGCAGCCAGTAGCTCATTCTTCCCAGAAGTGCGTTCAAGTTGTTTCCACTCTCATATTAAGTGCGCCATTTGCAGACTTCTCCTTTGTAAGAACTTTTTCTTTACAAAGGAGGAAGCACTTATGGTTCGGTTATAAAACATATACCTATTGCTAAAACAAAGGTCATTGACATCTCGATAGTACCTATCAACCTGTCCATAAGTTTTTTATTTGACCAATTGTACGTTTATATAATATAAAAAGTACATTAGTGTTTACGGTTTTCTGTAGGTTCAAGACAATTTGTAGAACAATGTCGCGACATAAATCGTGAGATAAACTGCGACATAAAGTCCGATATCCACACAATACACTCACGTATATAACCTAGCTACTAAGTTGAGTGAGAAAAATCTGGAAAAACATTTTTACGCAACTTAGGCTCTCTTTTGGTGCTTCGAAATATTGTTATATATAACTGTGTAGTAAAAGGGAATCCGTTGGGAATATTCTGAAATGGTTTTAAAATCGAATTTTTTTAAGGTAAAATTGGCAATGAGGTTGTAAGTTTTTGAAGTGACTTTCGCTGTCTTTATTGTTTCAGTTAAAAAAATTGTTATAATTAGGAGTTTTATTCTATAGAAATGTTGAAATATTTGGGAATTATAAAACAGAACTGTTACTGAACAGTTATTGTTTATGAATTAAATCAATAAGTTGAACTCAAACTTAAAACCTAATAAAAAATTGGTGTTCAAAGTCATAAAGAACATTAATTTCAGTCTTTTTGGAATCGGTGCCGGTCCCACTGGCGGCCAATTGAAATTGCATCTCATAGTAGCTAAACTCCATTGAACAAAAACTGTTAACGAAATCGGTCCAAAGTTGGCGAATCAATGCCCCAGGTTACTTATGGATTCCTATATAAGATTTTTATATGTAAAATAGTATGCTTCGTTTTTTTGTAGCGGAAGGCCAGCAAACGAGCAAGTGGGTCAGTGTTAGTGATATTTATCACTACATATTATAAAACAACGTCTCTCGTAGTTCCTGATACTCATGCCACAATACTCGTATCTCACTGTGGGGTCAGGGCTATGTATGTGACTATTGGGAGTTAATTATTAAGTTTTTTTTTTTTTTTTTTTTTTTATCTTGGCTCGACAAAGTGGCTACGCTACATACACCTGATGGTAAGTGTAGCACAATCCAAGAATAGTGTCGACCAACGATAAACAATGTGTCCATCGTAGGTCGGCAAGATCATGCCAAAGGGCCAAAGGGGAGGGGAAGGAAAAAGGGATGGGAAAAGGGTTAGGATCAGAGGGCAAGCCCCCCGGATATACACTGGCTGACCCTGGAACGCGACCCACACAAGGTGGGCCACTATGGCAGGTTTTAGCACCAGTGTACGGTGGTCGCTATCCGGTCGGATACAAGTATCCTCCCACCAGCATATTTTTGTATTTATTGTTCTGTGAGACAGCGGTCGAGCCGGCCTTTTATTAAAGACAAAACTGTCTACAGCGTGGCACTACCGCTTCTACCATATTGGTCTAAAAGACGTTATAAACACGTTTCGAAATTAAATTGTTCCGCTAGACTCCAGAGGGCTCTCAAGTCACAAGGCTCTGCCTGTCGTCTCTCAGTACGTGAGGATTGTCTTCAATAGATTTATGATAACAAATAAATAATATCTAGAAAGTGCACAGCGTCCAATCTCGCACTCAGCGCTATTAATATTTATTGGATTAACTGAATTCTGTAATATCTGCAACTCCCAGATATTACGGAATTTATATCTTGTAGAATATTTTACACCAGTCTGGAATTGAATTTCCTCTTGATTATATTTTACTAGCTGTATCTCGCGGTTTCACCTGCATGATACTGCCCTTCTATGGGTCATAGTGTGATATACATATAAACCTTCCTCATGAATCACTCTATCTATTGCTGAAAACTGTATTAAAATCCGTTGAACAGTTTTAAAGATCTAAGCGAACAGACAGCGGACGCAACTTCATTTTATACTTTGTGAAGATTTGGAAACCGTTGCAAACCCCTGACGTACCCTCTGACGTGAGATATCCGGAGGCCAAAATCCTCTTCCCATCCCACTCCCTTAATTATCTTCTTCAAGGTCGGCAGCGCGCTCATGATTCTTCGGTTATCGTGGGCGTACATGGGCGCTGGAGATCACTTAGCATAAGGTGACCCACTTGCTCGTTTGCCGGCCTATGCTATAAAATACGTCCCTTCGAAAAAGATCTGTAAATGGCTGAAACAACTTTTTTCAGCATACTTAAAAACCATCTCGATTAAACCAGCTATCAAGAAATATAACAACATTCAAATCAGTCCATCGGTTTAGGTGCTATCATGCTACAAAAAAGTACAAACACATAAACGCCAACCACAAAAAAAAATCCGGCCCCAGTCCGGTCCCTCATCGGTTCACCCAGTCAAAAGTTCTGAGGTAACAAACATAAAAAAAAATGCGTACCGCGCTAAAAGAAGTTGTCACCTCAGTAACTGAATCATAACTTATATCACCCATACTTTTTGTCTGAGGTTAAAAAAAAATACCATGTCGATCATCTACTTTTCATGTGCATTGTATTAGTGTATTTATTGTTATGTCCCAGACAGTTATCGTCTAAAACTTTGTAAATTGCATTCCTCCGTGAAATCGGTCGATATAGCCAGCTAAGTGCAATTTAGCTATTCCAGCCTGAATATAGGGACGAGCGAATGGAATCTTGTTACAGTTTTGAACCTTCTACAAAAAAGAGGAATGTGTATAAGTATAAGTTCGACCTATTTTTCAGTTTGATAAACCATGGGTGTAATAGATGCACTTCTGTCTATCTTTTGAGAGGTGCTATTATAAACGTATATGTACGTAAAACTATACAAAAAAACACAAATGTACGCTAAAATTAAATCGATTATGAAGTAAAATCGAATTGGTAAATCGGTATGGCTTCACTATTTGTGTGGCAGAAATACAATTATGAAATGAAACTATTAGAAAAATTTCATAGCTACTGCTACTTCATGTATGGAGAGATAACAAAAACTAGCATCTTTTTAAGGAACTATCACAATTTGTACTACGCTAAATAAGCATAGAGATAAAGTTTGCAATACTTCATACTTCTTCATTTTAAAGTTACATTACTCTCAATTAACGCTTATTTTGTAATTTATAAACAAGATTTATTACTAAAACTGAATTTTAACCTTTAAAAGGTCACGTTGGCATGAAAGCTAAGTATATTAATTTAATATGCGCTTAACAGATTAAAACTAAACTGAAAACGTTTGTTATAACTATATTACTATAAAATTAAAAACACTATGACTTTATGCCTTTCATTCATGCAACCAGTAGAATTGTAGACGTAAATTATCCCCGTGTATGTACGCTGCACGCCAAAAGCAAAGAGGATTCGCGCTATGACCAGTGTTGCCACTTGCGTCGCGTCGGTTTTCTGTGAGACAGTTGTAACGACCCGGTCGAGCCGGCCCATTCATGTTGTAGACAAAACTGTCTACAGCGTGGCTCTACCACTTTATATGATTAATTTAAAATAAGTTATTCCACCGTCCCAATTCCACATTTTTATTTCATACTTTTAATGCGTGTCGAACATTTTTTACTTATTGACAAATGGTTATATTCGCTCACGGAAAATTACTAAATCGCGTTCAATATTGCGAAAATAAATAAAATGGCGGCAATCACTCCCCGTGGATTAATGTGCGGCGGCGAAAATATACTATAATAGGACGGGTGGTATAAACATCGGCGTTTGATGTATCGTGGGCGCATTACGTGAGACGGCTGATAAAATGAACGATTTTGAAGTAGTATTTTATACTTTTTTTTATTATTTTCGCTGTGTTCGTTTAGTGTGTGTAGGACATTGTTTACGTTCTTCAATTACGTACTTACGCACTCATGTCTGTAATGTAGGTGTAGGCACTCACATCTGTAGGCGAAGGTGTAGCCAGTCCACCCATATACCCATAGGTTGCCATGCAGTTCTGCTTCTGTTTGTGGGCAGGTGTGGCGCTTACCATCGGGTGAGCGCCTTGCTCGTCTCGTCATTCAATCAAATTAAAAAAAAAGTTTTCGTTGCAACCAGGGAATGGATAAATAAAGGTGTTGCAACTTTTATCTTTCACTGATCGCAAGACTTTTTGAAAGAACGACGCGACGTAATCCTTAATTTTAAATTCTATACATTATCATCGTGAATTTTCTCTGACGCCACAACCTCTTTCGGATTTCGGTTATCTAATCCCTACTTTTACAATTTCAATTCCAAAAGAATTGTGTGCCCATGCATGAAAGCAATACATCTCTTAGTATAAATAACGTCATCAGTCAACAAGTCCCCCATTTATTATTCAGCACCGACCCTGACCAGCCATTCTATAGCACTGGAACTTCTGTATTCTGACATCGTCTAAGGACCATTTAGGTTCGGTCTACATTCGTACAGTTTTGGCTTATCGTATCTCCATTACCTGTCATTGATAAACGAGAATGTTGATCATCAAAATTGGTCTGTAAATTACTAACAAGCTATTGTTTGCAAGTTAGATCAGAGAATAATAATTTTTTCACTAATCAACGTTTCTTAGGAAAAGTAGCAAGAAAAAAAGATGAGAAAGCAAATAGCAGTAAAGAAAGAGGAAGACCGGGAAGAAGTTAGTAGTATTTTTATGGAATGAGAAAGAGAATAATATAATTATTAGAAATAAATAATTATAATTATAAGAGTATAATATAATTGTATCATATCAGGAGGTTAAAAGGTAAGCAGAAGTCAGATTGCAATAGCGATTACTCCACCACCAATGCTCTTCTATACTAATAATAAAGCTGTAGAGTTTGATTGTTTGTTTGTTTGAACGCGCTAATCTCAGGAATTACTGGTTCGAATTAAAAAATTCTTTTTGTGTTGGATAGTCCATTTATCGAGGAAGGCTTTAGGATATATAACATTACGCTGCGACCATTAGAAGCGAAGCATCAGTGAAAAATGTTGCAAAAACGGGGAAAATTATTCATATTTGAAGGCTTCCGTTGCTAAGCTACCAAAATAATATTATTTGAAGGCTTCCGTTGTCAAATCAAAATCAAATCTATACTAATATTATAAAGCTGTAGAGTTTGATTGTTTGTTTGATCACGTGGGCGGAGCCGCGAGCAAAAGCTAGTAAATTTAATAAAAAGAACGTTTCAGAAACTTAAATTGATTTAACAGTGCTGTCAAATTCAAAGTTTTGTTAGTTGATTGTTGATTTGATCAGCCTTTGAGAAACCGGATGTTAGTCTTGTATGGTGGGTTCTGTCACCTTAGTGCGAGTTTTTGATAACTGTCAGTCTGTATTTACAAAAATATGTATGCAGATCTACACATCTAGTGAATTAATAAATACCCACAGATACACACATAGTCTTGATCCCGCACTAGGTTAACCTGTATCTTGAGTATCAGGACCTACGAGGGCCTTGCGATCCCAAAACACCTAGACCCGAAACTAATATTCGTGGATCGTGACGTGACAAAAATCAAACAATCTTGTACTAGGAGCACCAGTCTTCTCCTTTCAGTCACAAACATGTGACGAAGTGAAAAATAATATGCTAAATTTGTATTAATGTGGACATAACCTTACACATTGTACACCGTTAAACTTTCCAATATGAGTGGGATGTCTGGAATATAAAGTTTTGATCTGCCAATGACATCAACCAACTTGGGCCGTTTTAATAAATATTTCCCGAATTAGATAAGGAAGTTAAATGTAGAATGTTATTCGACGGTTTCTGGGAAATGTAATCGGTAAACGTGCTCGTTTTCTAATGTAGATTAATAAAATCACCGCGATGATTTCATATGAATGGTAGATAATCTCAAAGCTTTAACTAAATGGATTGGAAGAAAATTTTCGGTCATATGAATCGAACTACGAGTGAGTTGTAATTGGGACATCAACATTTTAACCTCAAAGCCAACCGCACTCCAGGTGAAACACTCCAACGGCAAAACTTGGTTCCCGTTGCAGTTTGTGAGGGTCAGACGACGGGTCACCCCACATAATTACAAATCCATCATCAAATCATGATGTGAAGGCGGATTCTGGCATTAAGTTGGGATACCAGACAGAAAGAAATAAAGAAAACAGAACTACTCCCGACGTATTAGAAGCCAATGATGTTCCATCTTCAAAAGAAATTAATGACGAATATAACGTAGTCTGGCGGTAGCCAAAAACTTTCCACTTCGTGAAACTTTGTCTACTTCAGAAATATGAACATGACGTGTTGATGATGAACTAATATATGTCTATTGCCAAGTTGAGATGGCCATTAATTGTTAGTATATTCATGCACATTCGTAATTAAAAGCAAGATTGCCAGTATATGATTAAAAAATTACCTTCACTTTACTGGAATAAAAAAATATGTTAAGTCAGGGCACTAATATAGTGTAAGCTGTTATGTTTCGATTTGGAAGACATTGATACCAGTGAATTTACTAAGCTTTAAGAAACCACTGAATAAGAGGGGAAAGGGGTACGTCCGGGGGTGTGATAAAAAAGATGGCAGACGCTTGATTAGTAAAAAATGTGAAAAAAAATTAAGAAGAGAAATTAATTAAAAGAAATTAGCCGGAAGACGATTTTTGCTTCCCGCGCGTGAAGGCGCGTGAATTATACATATATTTGTAGGTATTTTGTAGGAATACCTACAAATATATGTATACTAGAAAGTTATAACTTGTCGCATTCATGCCGTTGTCATTTATTTGCTCACATTTCTATGTGAAAAATGCAAATATGTATACTCTGATAGTTTCCAATATACAAGAGTGTTGTGAGCAGTTTCAATATTCAATTCGGTATGCATTCGTCAAACATCGAATGTAACGTCCTCGGAGTTATTTATCAGCATTCCATATTGCATCGCTAAGTACATTTCAATACTTTTGTATGTGAATTATGTATTTATTTTATGTAACTAGATACGTGCAATGAATATTATTTATGTACTTTCAGCGAAAGAATCATCAATGTAGGAATGTTACACTGTCATACTTCAGGGGTTGAACATTTTTTCCAAATTTACTACTTTTGAGGTATTTTTCATTCAATAAAATGGGAAGACAAAAAGATTTGCGTCAAATTATAAACCTCACCTAATGTTTTCGTCGATTAAGAACCGAAAAGCGTTCTTATCAATTTAAATGCGATATTAAATAATAGTGCTGTTATAACTATACATATGGACATAAATACATTCATCGGCACAGAAATGTCCTTTCTCACCGAGAATTATCATCCGGTGCCGGCGTGTGTGTTCATTAGATGTGAATATGTTCAGAGATAATGTATGAAATCAAATTATGTATGTCGTGGTACGATATCTGTAGGTGTGAACGGAGCTTTATTCTGTAAATTCTATTGCACGTGGACATCACCATCTTTGGTTTCAGATGTCTACGCCATTCCAAAAGTTTATCAAGTTAATTGTTTGATACGTTTTATATAATTTAATAAAAACATTATCACATGAAACTTTTATGTTGGAAAGAATTTTTTAACTCTCAATAATAACCACGCTACATATTTAAAATACATTTTAAAAATTCAACGCTTTTCTTGCTTTAAAATGTGGCTGCTATAACCTTTTTATTGCCGCTTGTAACGCGAAAGCATGTGATCTGAATTTTATTTTTTGTCTAGACTTCTAGTGTTTAATAAATGTGACAGATATTGTCAATTACAAATAGACAATATTAATTAAATCTGATACAAATGTTGTATAAGCCTATTACAAAACAGATGTTGAAGAATGGTGGTATCAATAATAATGCCTGCTCATATAGAGAGGGTGTAAAAACTTTAATTTAATTTTAACAGTTGCTGATTTATTAGAATTTGAAATTTATATCGAAAGAATCGTTTCGTGGCCCTTAGATCAGCTTGTTTATATTAACAAACTCACTTCACGAAACATAGTTGATTAAACTTGAGTAGATGGGTTTCAGAAGGTCGATGCAAAAACATTGATAAGTTATCAACACAGTACGTACAAAATTTAATCAGTGTTAAAAAATGTCTTTCCTCTGGATTAAAAGAATAAATAACCTGTACAATATTACTGATCCTTCGTGACAGGACTACTTAAATATTTTTAGCAACAATATAAATAGAATTTAACACGTAGTTATCGGTTGGGACAAAACCTTTGTGCCTTACGGGTATTTTATTTTCTTTACGGCGGCCTACGTAGGCCCTACGTCGTTTTTCAAGACACCTGTCAGGTGGCATGAATTCAGTAAAAAGCACAAAAGCAAGGAATGTGCAAATGTTTAAATAATTTTCCCGAAGTTCGTAAATTTTTACTTGGGATTGGAATTATTCCTTTAGAACGATTTTATTCTTCCTATATTTATAAGATACTAGCATTCGCTAGCGTTTCTGCCCGCGTAAAATGTATTATCAATATCACCTATGTTCATAAGCGATAATGTAAGATACTAATGGTGAAAGAATTTTTCAAATTGGTCCAGTAGTTTCAGAGCCTATTTAATGCAAACAAACAATCAAATCTTTCCTCTTTATAACATTAGTTTAGATATTACTTATCTGATTTATAATATTTACAAGATATAGAGATATAAAAGAACAATTTGTGATTATTTGTAGCAAAAGTAAGACAACACGTAACAGATTGTTCGAAAAGAGTCAAACAACAGATAAACAGACAAAACAATATTTCGATTATTAATAGTTGTTTAGACCTGGACTAGGTTTTATTGAAAGGCACACACAATTTGGGCAAACATATATTTTTATATTACATTTATTTATTTATTTATGGGTCTATACTCAGCAGTGTGTTGATGACTGATGTGGGCTGAAGATGATGTAGGGACCCTTAGAATACTACCAATTTATACAATCCTTCACATTCCCAACCGTAGCACAAAATACTCAAGTCAAGAAATGATTCAATAGAAACGATTCAGGCATGTGAGCTCAGATCGAACAGAATTTAAATGTGAGCATTTGGAATCCTAATATTTGGTACACCTGCTGTCCATCGGTACAGTTGAGTTGAATTATTTGACTTATGTTAAATATGCGAAATATTTTCAATTTTCGATGACCTAAAAGTTTTGTGGGAATATGTTAAATTAATAAAAATGGATGCTTTCGAGGATTTTTGTTTTCTCTTTTTTATTTGTGAGCCTGTAGTCTTGCTCATGGAGGCGAGAGAACCTCACTGTGATATATTAATTTCGTGCAGTTTATCGCTTAAAGTTTTTACCCGCGATTTTTTATTTTGACGATATGAGCTCCGTGCGTTTAATACAAAAACGCTACTACTTACAGTCGAGTTGGCGGTAGAAAATGTATAATGGTTATTATTTATTTTAATTTTACTTTTTTTTCAATTTAGCCCACGATTATATTATAGTTTGGGTTTTTGATCTTTGGTCAACTTAACTGATGGTACAAAAGCAGTTATTTCGCATCGTTTGTCTGTATAACAGCCGTCCAACTAATTTGGCTCAGCTTGAAATTTATATTATACTTTGAAGACTTGCAAAGATATCGTCTCAGGTTATCAGGAGCCGTCGTAATGTTGGGGCTTACTGCTCTGCTGCGTTTCGTACGGTGAGTGAGATATCCAAAGGCCCAAATCCCTCTTCCCTTCCTAATCCCATTCCGTTAAGGTTGGAATCGCACTCATTATTTTTCTGGTATTATGGGCGTACATGATCAGTGAAGATCACTTTTCAACCGGTGACCCACCAACAAAGTTTTCTTTCAGAATAAATCTCGTAGTACATTGTTTAGACTTTAGAGTACAGTTTATGAGTGCACACAAATTCAAACTATCTCGGATCTAGCCGTTGCATAAACATATTCAACACCAGGTCGGAGTTTGTACATACTGTGTATTTGATAGTCTAGTTAGGAATTCAAAGTAGGATGGTTTCAGTAGTATTCTGATGTACATGAAACCTACAGCTTATGAGAAATGATATCTTGATCAATGTCCTCTTCTTTATTTACTTTAGCTCGCCAATAACTAAATAGCGATCGGTAAAAGATTTTTTTTCTTGCGTGGAGTTAATTTCTTTTAACACGCTTTTATTTTTATAACATAGGCCGGTAAAGGACAACTTTTGATTTCCAGCGCTCATCAACATCTATAACTCTAGTAGATTCAAGGACGTGTTGCTGACCTTAAAGGAAAGATATTATTAAGGCAATGGAATGGGAGGAATGGAATGGAGGAATTCATTAATATTCCATCATACCCACTTAGGAAAGAATTATTTAATGTCAAACATTAGTTGGTAGGTATATGCGAGAGGCCGTCTGGGTAGGTATCGCCGCTTTGTATATTTCTGCATATATAAGCACGGATGTGTTTCGGTTTGAATGAAACTAAAGCTGGTGAAATTACTGAGCATTATAGGACTTTACGTCTTATGGCTCGGGGTAACGATCCAGTATCATGCAGTGCTTTGTAATTAAAAGTTCTGTGTGGTGTTGCTTCTGTTTTTGCGCAAGTGTGACGCTTTCTATCATGCGAGTGACCTGCCCATCTCATCATTCAAGCAAATAAAAATAAATAATTTTTAGAACAAAGAATGATTAATCTGCATAATATAATAGTTAATTCATGTCTCATGACTGCCGGTATCGGCGCCTGTCTCTGACAATGCGGATCCCTATTATTCCCATTAACACGGACTGACGTGCTATTTTTCATGACTAAGATTACAAATCTTCCCTTTTCTTCCCCGACTGTACCCCATTTTAGAATTCAAAGCAAGTAGTGCAAGAGTTTCTAAATAAATCTAAGCCCCTACACGTAAATCGTAAACAGCCAGTTTTCTATACGTCACACAGAAGCGTACAGTTATTGGGAAAACTAATTTGTCGTAGAATTCCAATATATCGCAGTTAAAGTTTGAAACAAATTTTATTACTTGAATGATTGTGCGGATAAATATATTTATGATTAAATTACGTTTTAATACATGAAAATAGTACCACAATTTCAATTATGCGTCTTGCAATGTTCGTTTTTCACGAGTTGCACGCAACATTCACACACATAGTCCTGACCACACACTAGGCTAAACCTGTATCGTTGGTATCAGGAACTACGAGGGACTTGCGTTCCCATAACACGCAGACTCGGAAAAAAATATTTGTGGGTCACACAAACATTTGTCTCGGTGCGAGAATCGCACCCACGACCTGTCGCTTCGCAGCCGGCTACTCGCCCAATGCACTACGGAGGCTTATCACTTACTTACTTACACTTACACTAATATTATAAAGAGGAACGATTTTTATTTTTGTATGTAACGAATAAACTTAAAAACTACTGGACCGAGTTCAAAAATTCTTTCACCATTAGAATCCTACATTATCACTGATGAACATACGCTACTTTTGTCCCGGAAAAAGCAGATCACGTGGGCGGAGCCGCGAGGAAAAGCTAGTCTCTCATATCTATACTAATAATAAAGCTGTAGAGTTTGATTGTTTGTTTGTTTGTTTGAACGCGCTAATCTCAGCAACTACTGGTTCGAATTGAAAAATTCTTTTTGTGTTGGAGGAAGGCTTTAGGATATATAACATTACGCTGCGACCATTAGAAGCGAAGCATCAGTGAAAAATGTTGCAAAAACGGGGAAAATTATTCATATTTGAAGGCTTCCGTTGCTAAGCTACCCAAATAATATAATTTGAAGGCTTCCGTTGCTAAGCTACCCAAATCTATACTAATATTATAAAGCTGTAGAGTTTGAATGTTTGTTTGTTTGATCACGTGGGCGGAGCCGCGAGCAAAAGCTTGTTTTATATAAGAACAATACACTTACCCTCATCACTGGTCTCGTTTACTTTGTAACGTAAACCGATAAGTATCGTTATACCCTTAATCTGGCTGCGTATATTTTTCGGGTCACTAAGCATTTCTTACAAAAATAATATGTTTTGTATGTTCATCGGATGTGAGAAAACATAAGCCATGCATTTTATGGTTAGTTTTTGGAACGAAGTTCCTTATCGCGCGTTGTGAAAGTGGGCTAGACGGAAAAAAATCTTACGAAAAGTTGTCACGACACTTTTTTAAAGTGATAACTTAATTTGATATCTAGCACACAAAGTTAAAGTCGAAATTCCGTTAATACAAGTAAAAGGATATAATCCCATCCAGACGGGTGTGAAACTTATGACATTTGTTTAAATAATTTGATATCTATTACACAAAGTTAAAGTCAAAATTCCGTTAATAAAAGTAATAGGACTTAATCCCATCCAGACGGGTGTGAAACTTATGACATTTAGAAATGTAGACGCGGTTCGAAATTAACATTTGAATTTTTTTTGAATATCGAACACGATTTACGGGCTGGGCGACGTAGCAGCCGGTGTATTTCATTTCTATTTCGCATTGAACAGTGTGGTGTCGCGACGATTATTTTTGTTGAGTGTATACAGGTTTTTTGTAATTAATATTATTACGAAAATTGAGCCTACTGATTAAGTTTATATAACATTATATTTGTTAATAATAAAAAAAATATTATTATAACTTAAAAAAAAAAAATATATTCACTAATTAATCGAAAGGAACTTCGTTCCATCCGGGTGTCCCTTGACACCTCTTAAGTTTTTTTTATTTAATTCCTCACTTTGTAAATAGGTATATAATCAGTTTTTTTTATTGCTGTTCAGTGTAATGCATTGCTTTGTAATTCAAAGTTCTGTGAGGTGTTGCTTCTGTTTATGAGCAGGCGTGGCGCTTACCATCAGGCGAGGGCCTTGCTCGTCACGTCATTCATTCCAATAAAAAAAACAAATATAATATTCTAAATAAACAAATATGAATACAATCACCGGATACAACCTTAGCGATGCAGAACATTTTCCTCCAACCCTTATTTTTAGTAATTTATTGTATCATTCCTTTGTTAACAATAATTCTTGCACACCAGTGGCTCGTAATGGTCGAGCACCTAATGGTAGCTTTATGATAACGAGCGCGATAACACGGGCCGTGACGTAGGTCGTGACCTTCGCCTGTTCTGGACACCCAAGTTATCTTACAAGACACTTCAAGATAAAAATTACTGATACTTTTATATTGGTTCGTTTGTGAGGCACTAGGCGTCCCTGCACCGACCAGTTGCCATTTTTTTTATTATATTTAATAATATATTTCACTAATATAGGCTAGGCATTTAAACTAACAATAATGAAATGGATTTTAATTATCTGAATAATAAATAAATTGAAAATATGTTTCAAGATGACCTTGATTTGTTACTTTTAACCCCTCTAAGGAAGAATATCCCAATGTATAGTATAGAGATTAGAAAATCCAATATATTATGCTCTATATCTATAAGACCGATACCTAGGAAAAAAATCGGGATATAAATAGATACCAATAAATAAATACATCCAATAGTCACACACATAATCCTGACCCCACAGTAAGATACGAGTGTTGTGTCGTAGGTATCAGGGACAACGAGAGACCTTCGGTCTCAACACCCAGACCGCGAGACGTATATTAGTGGATCACACAAATATTTGTCTTGCTGTGGGGATCGAACCCGCGGCCTCTCGCTTCACAGCCGGCTACTCGCCCGCTGCGCCTCGGAGGCTCTCAAAATATTGAGGCAGCGGCTAGGGAAAGGGCAACAAACTGCATAGCAACCACCGCACACAAGGTGAAAAATCTTTCATTCTTTTTATATAGGGAAATCCCATTTACAGATACTTTCTAACATATGGAGAGCAGAGATAGATATGCCAGATTCACCACCCTTCCGACCCAGTTGTCTTTACGCAATCGACCAGTCCTTGACCGAAATTCCTACACTATTATACCGACAGTGGCTCGTTCCGGGGTTATGTGGACTGCGCTCGTCACACCGAGACATAAGCAGTTAAGTCTCATAATACCCAGTTATTTCTGGCTTCTGTGTTCAAACTGAAACGAATAAATAATGCGGTAGTACCAACCCAGCCAACTTCTTGTATACGAGGGACCTACCACCTTGACCTCATGGTGTTTCACAAATGAAGCTATTGTATTACATATAATATCCAAATATTGCTGGTCGTAGGATATTCATATCCGCCCGAATAGCGACCACTGTACACATGGTGTTAAAACCTGCCATGGTGACCCACACATCTTGTGTGGATCGCGTTCCAGGATCAGACAGTATATATCCGGTGCTCTCGAGGAGCTTGCACCCTTTTCCTATACCTTTCCTTTCCCTAAATCCCTCCCTTCCCAAATCCCCTGACCCTGAGATATTGTAGTGGTCACCAGTATCGCATTAGCAAGGACCCCTATAATATTTTTTTTTTATCCTGGCTCAAAGTGACTACGCTACACCTGATGGTAAGTGTAGCGCAATCCAAGAATAGTGTCGACCAACGATAAATAATGTGTCCATCGTAGGTCGGCAAGATCATGCCGGCCTGCCAAAGGGCCAAGGGAGAGGGGAAGGAAAAAGGGATGCGAAAAGGGTTAGGATCAGGGGGCAAGCCCCCTGGGGAGAACCGGATATACACTGGCTGACCCTGGAACGCGACCCACACCAGGTGGGTCACTATGGCAGGTTTAGTACCAGTGTACGGTGGTCGCTATCCGGTTGGATACAAGTATCCTACCACCAGCTCCCAAAGGGTTAAAACAAAATATCCGAATATTACAATACGAAGTTATTCCTCAAGCATATTCTTCAATTCTTGCCTTTTCTAACACGGTGACAACATATTCATTTCATATTATGATCAATTTGCAAATCCTGAACGACTAACGGATGGATCCTCCTAACTGATCCATCCAACCATTGACACGGTTGCGTCAGTATATGTTGACATAACTGATCGATCAGGCCGGCATTTTAATATCATTCGATCAATGATGGATGCCTTTTTTTGTCTATCGGCATTGGTTTGATAACTTTGCCTTGTTTGAATTACGATGCGGAATGTGTGAATATTTATAATTTATTGAGATTAATGTTGTTTTTTCTGAAGTTTGTTTGCGGTTTATTTATATGAAATTGTGAAGCAATGGTTGTTTAATGGGGTTACTGTATGTATTGGTCTAGTGGCGGTGTTTTAAGACTGTGAACCGTGAAGTCTTGTGTTCGATTCACAAGTCGGGTAATCACAATTTGTTTGAATTTTCGATTCAAAAATTACACATGAATTATCCGGTATGGCGATAAGTTCGCCCCCTATCACTTCAATGGGTGGCAATAAGTACGCGAAATGTGGCTGCAACACAAGTTGCACCACTGCCTAACCCATCGGGGACAAAGGTGTGAGTGAGCTTTCGTACGGTGACTGAAAATCTGTGCGCTCTATATCCCAATTTCTTAATTCAGCATTTCCTTTAAATCTGGCGACGCGCCAGTAATTCTTCAGGTATTCTGAATGTTCATGGGTGGAGATCACTTGCCATCAGGTAACCCACTTGCTCGTTTACCGGCCTCTGCTATAAAAAAAGCATAATTTATTATGTTGATAATTCCGCCATATTTTTTCATTAATATTCTATTCCGTCTATTTAGAAAAAAATCGTCTTAAATCTAAAGGAGTTTTATAATACAAAGCAGAAAATGCCCGTTCCAATCAAACGGGTTGAAAGCAATTGAGTTTATAATAAGTTGCTAAAATCAATTTCCGCGCCTTCGTCAATATTTCCGTCTTTATTTTTCGTTAAAAAACAAGGTAAAAACAACGAGTTCTGCGTAAAAATAATCCCTATTTAAGCCTCCGGAAATCTCATTTAGATGAAAAGAAATCTGACACTTTGTAGGTTTTCTGTGACACGTTGGTAACACCGTGGTCGAGCCAATCTATTCATGAACCGTGGCTCGACCATTAATAATAAAATTAATCATAGTCACTTATAGTTACCGAGATGTGGGATGTGGACTCAACAATTATTGTCCCGATAGTCGTCTCTGCCCATGGGTTAATACCGAAGAGCCTCGACCAACATCTTCAGAGGCTTTCAATTGGTCGTTGGATCAAAAGCCAGATACAGAAAGCGGTATTATTGGACACGGCACGCATTGTGAGGAGGTTTCTCTCTCTTGGGTCCTAACCGCCGGTGGCTTGGGTCCTAGGCCTCGACATTGGAGGGTAATGTTTTTTATATTTTTAAATGTTTTTTTTTGTAAATTTTATTTAAAAATGTAAAAAAAAATCCTTTGAAAATAAAGAGTACTGTACAAACTAATCTATTATATATAATATGACGCGATACATACATTACAGGGTCAATTAGTAATAATACATTTGTAACTTTACACCAATATAGTGTCATTTATACCCGGTTTTGTGTCATAACATACAAGGTGGTAGGTCCCTCGTATGTGAGAGGATATCTGGGTTGGTACCACCGCTTTATCTCTTTCTACCGTCAAACAACAGTGTGTAAGCACTGCTGTGTTTCGGTGTGAGGGACATTGAAGCCACTAAAATTACTGGGCATTATGAGACTTAACATATTATGTCTCGGGGTGACGAACGCAGTTCAATGCCATGCAGTTCTTTGTAGTTCAAAGTTCTGTGTGGTGTTGCTTCTGTTTATGGGTACATGTGGCGCTTATCATCAGACGAGCGCCATGCTCGTCTCGTTATTATATCAAATAAAAAAAAAACATAAAATTAATTGTCTCTTAAATTATAATTATTCGCTTACTTTGTCGTTTAGTAGACTTAGATTGTTACTGTTACTTTAATAACATAATAGATCATTGTTGTCACCTGTTTGATTGCACTTAATCCCACAAAGTGTAATATAATCCCACAAATTTCGGAAATCTATATCGTTTCTACAAAGCTGACACGTAGTGTGGCGTTCTTCAGACAAAGGTACTTTAACAACGCGCTATGAATTGGTAATGAAAGAGATCCACGTCCCGTGACAATGCACTCTTTGTTGTTATGCCTTTGTCCTGAATTTTTTTAGAGTTTGTCCTAGTATTCTGTGTAGAATTAATAAAGGAAGGCGTAATTGGCGCTGTGCAAATACCGTCCAGAGTGTTCAAGTGTGTGAAATGTGTGAGTAACGTGTGAAAGTTTGCCTTTGGAGGATGTGATCGAGTGGTAGAGCCGCGCTGTAGATAGTTTTGTCCACCGCACGAATGGGCCGCCTCGACCGGGTCATTACCATTGTCTCACAGAAAACCGACGAAAAGTAGCGGCTTGCTGCTGCGTTTCGTACCGTGAGTGAGATATCTGGAGGTTTGGGCCTCCCCCTCCCCTTCTCAATCCTTAATTATCCCTTTCCTTTAAGGTAGGCAAGGCGGTGGAGATCACTTACCATCAGGTGGCCCACTTGCTCGTTTGCCGGCCTATGCTATAAAAAGTAATGTGCCTGATAGAAATAGGTATATTTGATGGTAGAGGAAAAAAGGACGTAGAACTTTATGGTTGCTTTGCATGATTCAATTTTAGTTGATTAAATTCTATTTGAACCGTTTGAACGTATTTTCAATCGAATCGTTCGATAAGAAACACACAGCTTTCGTTGATTCAAGTTAGTTGATCGATGAAAATCAAACCGTGTGAACCCGGTAGTAGTTACATAAGGAAGTTTACTAAACGGTAGGTATCTCGTTGACCACGGGCAATACTAATTATGTTATAATATTTCTATCAAAGTGCTATTATTTTTTATATACTAGATAAACTTTCGATCATAACCACTAGATAGCCAATTTAAAAAATTGGTGTGTGTCGTGGGACACCAGGTAGGAACGAAGTTCCTTCGGCTAATGTAGAATCGACACAAATTGTAAAAAAATACAAATTATCAACTAAAATAACAAAATATGTCTCTTTATTTTTGTTTGACAACATAAAATTACATAGAAATAGAATAGAAAAATAGAAATAAAAAAAAGACGTGTAGCACTCGGAGACTGCCGCGGTAAAGCTATTGTATAGCATTTTTTATCAACTTATGTAATTATAAATAAAAACTTATTAATTTAGACTTAGACTGGCTACTAAACGTTGGACGGCCGTGTTCTATAATCAAAAATTCAAATTCAAATTTCAAACCGCGTCTACATTTCCAAATGTCATAAGTTTCACACCTATCTGTTTTATTAACGGAATTTCGACTTTAACTTTGTGTGCTAGATATCAAATTAAGTTAAAAAAAAGTCTCATTTAACGGTTTTATTCCACGCATTTTTTCCACGCATTTTTTCCACGCATTTTTCTTACGGTTTTACTATCACATTTTTTTCAGTTCGGTCACGCAGCGAAATCCCTATCCCCTCCAAGCCTGCCGTAAGGAACTTCGTTCCAAAAAAAATACAGAGGCAATCTCTCAATTAAGGTAGTGATTCTTGCTAGTGGTGTACAATAAAGAGTTATCAATCAATTGCTCTCTCACGTATGTTACGAGCGTCATTATTACATTGCCTTTAAATATTTGATTAGTTATGTTTATATGAACATTGTAAAATAACTGCTAAATATAATGATTTGGCATATTTGATGAAATGTACCCAAAAAAATCCTCAAAACGAAATTATGCAAAACAAGTCGCATTACATCTAATAATAATCATTTTGATTTCGCATTAAGTTCAAATTCCATTCAGGAAACAATAATTTCAATAAATGTACAAAAAACGTACAGTAGATAGATACATAGTAATAAACTTAACGCATGTTTATTCATCTAAAAGGATTGAACTAACGTATAAGCCACAGTGCTTCGCGTTCGCAAATTGAATCCCGCGCGGAATGTATCTCTATAAATGATTTTTACAGACCGGCTGAGGTTTAAAACGACAGGGAAATGAGATTGCGTGTACTCGTCTACTGTTTTCTGTACGGATAGCAAAAAAAACAGCTGTGATAAGGAATCTAAATATTAATAACTAGTTTTTCCTCGCGACGCCGCCCGCGTGGTCTACTTTTTCCGAGAAAAAGTAGCCTATGTTCATCAGGTATATATAATGTTGGATTCTAATGGTGAAAGAATTTTTCAAATGGGTCCAGTAGTTTTTAAGTTTATTCGTTACACACAAAAATACAAATCTTTCCTCTTTATAATTTTTTTTTTCGTAATCAATTATTGTTTGTATTTTTTTGAGCTCACGTTAAAACTTGTCTACATAGAGAATACAATCCAATGTAAAGACTTGAGACTATCCCGCCCACACACTAAAAAAATAATATAATTAAGTTTCCAATCAGTATTTAACAGTCGTTTTGGTAGAAAAATTGAGAGTAAGCATTTCTCAAATTCCATTTATCAATTTCATTTCATTTTCTTGATTTTTAAAGCTGTTTTAATTGATACGGTCCTTAGCTATGATTCAAGATTGTCTTAACTGCCTCGGTGGCATCCACAAATATAATTTTTTTCGATTTCTGGTTGTTGTGAGACCGAAAGTCTCTCGGAGTCCCTGACCCACGTCACAAGACTCATATCTTACTGTGGGGTCAGGAATATGTGTGTGACTATTGGGTGTATTTATTTGTTTTATAGAATTTTAATACAATTGTTGAACACGCGCGTATAAAATACATTTCTCCCTTTCGCATTTTACTGTCGTATATGCAGATCGTACCCCTAAGGTTTTAGTGTCTGAGGCCACGTGTATTCAGAGAGTGCGGGCCAATTGTCTTGCGCTCATGCTCTCGAGAATATTATTAGTTCCAAACACAAATTACATGTCATGCATATATTTTTACATAAAGTATATTTACTCTACTATTTTAGACACCTCGCCCCTCGAGGATAGCGCAAAGAAGCCTTTTAGCTTATTATTTTTAGAAGCTAGAACTCCATTTAAGTTGCCTGAGATATTTATTCGAGGTGAAATACAAAAATGTTATTTTTATAGAGAAACAAAGTTGATTGTGACTAGTTAGTAACTTCTAGTGGTGATAAATGGTGGTCACCAGGTGGTAGATTTAAACTATGTCATGTTGTAACATATATTATATTTTAATGATAAACCGGATTCATGGTTTTTCAACCCACGCAAAAAACGGAGGTTTTCAATTCTATGCGTTTTTTTCGTGTCTAACCACGTTTAACTCCACCTAATGTTTTTTGATTCCATTTAGTTTATTTTTTCATTGGATCAAGTATAAAAGTTAAAAACTAAAGTTAATTTTAATTATTAAAGTTAGTCCCATTTTAATTTCAAGATGACAACTGAAAAAATAAAAAAAATAAAAAGTTTATAAGTAGGTAATTCTAAACAATTTTGAGTTGGTGTTCAATCAACTCAAAATTGTTTAGTTTTATTTTATCCTTTTAGTTTTTTGAGTCAGTTTTATTTTTTGTTAATCATACTATCGCCTCACAAGTCTTGTGGCAGTGAACTCAGGATGTAAAACCGTTGACGTCAGAGGTTCAAAGCAAGCTGGGGAATCACTATTTATTAGTGTTTGACTTATTCAATTACAATAATTAAACAAGAGATGCCTTGGACTGGGAATCGATTTTTTTATTTGATGAATGACTAGACCAGCATGACGCCAGTCCGTAAACACATAACTTTGAATTACAAAGCACTGCATAGCACTGCATTGCGCTCGTTTAAGTCATTGTTAAGTTTCATATTGCTCAGTAATTTCACTGACTTGCTTTTAAATACAATAAAATTTTCAATTTAATAACGCGTATTCATAAACCGATAAATATTTCATAACAAATACATTACTTAGCGAAATGTGAAATCGGAATAAACGATCCGAAGAATATAAAATACTACAAAAGAATAAGAATTAGCATATAACTAAATAATCATTTCTGAATTATTTGAGAAAGAGAGAAAAATCACGTTTGTTGCAATCGAATATCATCGTGGTAATGATCCGTGAATCGGTGGTTGATTATAATAAAGCTAAAGTCATTGATTATGAATTACGAGCGAAATTCTATTATGGATAATCTCATGATTTAAGACATTAATTTCTTTTATTTTTAAAACAGTTACAGTATTTAGACAGCTTAATTTTTTTGTGCACAACAAGTTTATTTTTAAACTAATTCTGTTACACCATACAACTGTAATTTTGTAAGTGGTAGGATTCTAGCATGGTCACGCTGTAGATGCTTTTGTCTGCAGCATAATATGGTAATCCGGCCAGGTTGCTTGTTGTTATCCATTGAAGGGTTTCCCATTACGAATACAAACATAATCAACATAATCGATTCACGGTTGACCAAGATATTGATATTTATATTTAATTTAAAAAAAAACAGACGAAAAAGACGGCGCGGGTTAACACCTCCTTTTCTTGAAGTTTGTTTTTATAGCATAGGCCGGCAAATGAGCAAATGGGTCACCTGATGGTAAGTGATCTCCACCGCCCACGTACGCCCACAATACAAGGAAAGGGATAATTAGGAATTGGGAAGAGGAGGGGGATTTGGGCTTCCGGATATCTCACTCACTGTACGAAACGCAGCAGCAAGCCGCTACTATACGTCGGTTTTGTGTGAGACAGTGGTAACGACCCGGTCGAGCCAGCCCATTCATGCTGTAGATAAAACTGTCTACAGCGTGGCTCTACCACTCTAATAAGTTGGTCGAAGTGCGTTAAAAATAAATATTTTTCTATAAACCATTATTCGCTTTGAGTGCTAAAAACTGTAATCGTAAGAAAAACGTATGAACAACATCTAATGCGGACACGACTCTGGGATCCGGAAACCGCTTCCAGTACTCACGGGATATAAATGAGATTCGACCCTTAAAATGTCACCCCGTATTTCCTTCACATTTCATTCACGAAAATAACGGTGAACCCATTTTTATTAAATAAAGATTCTTGTCCGGAACAAGTTTTATTTGGGATTTTTTAACCAAGATTTTGGTTCACGAATTAATTTGCGTTTTAATGGAACGTTTAATTAATATAGACGGGTCGGAGCAAGAAACCAATTCAGACATTGCTAAAATTATTTTTTCAATATTTTTTTAACGAATCAATTGTGAGTAACATCCACCCTCATATTATATTGAGACGTCATCACAATATGTTGTATTGTTATATGTATAATGATTTCTTACGTTTACGCGAATTTTACTCATTGAAATAAAACTAATATAAACGGATTTTATCACGGTTTTTTTTACCAAAATTAAAATAAGAAACCGCGATAAAATCCGTTTAAATTAGTTTTATTTCAATATTGTGTTTTTAATCAGAAATTGGCGAAATCTATAGCCTATAATTTGGGATAGAGTAATCTTCAATAAGATAACGATTTTTGACTAGAAAGTCGCTAGTCGCGTAGTGGTCGAAACGAGGTCTATTTTTTTTTTATTTAGTCCTGTTACGTTTCTACGTTCTACGTTCCTACGAGATCTGACATTCAGATATTGTTTCAAGTTTAAACAATGTATTTTATTTAAACCATCGGATACAATGCATCGCTAAATATAAATATGGCTAAAAAATTATATTATAGCACTAAATCTTATATTATGAAAATATTATAGGGAATATTTAAATAAGTAACAGAAGACAAATAAATTCATCATTATAATAAAGCAATCTTCAATATTTGCTCTTAAGACGATTGCTTAGCTGAGAAAAACGATGAAGTCAAAAAACTGCAAAATACTAGTTTTTTACTTCAAAATTGCAAGTCCTCGCATTTTTTAAAATTGAAGATGAAATAGAGATTTTCGATTCATTCACTTACTAGTCTATTGACAGCGTACTAAGATTGAGAACCGTGAGATCCTGGGTTCAATTCCCAGGTCGTGCAATCACAATTGGTGTCTGAGTTTTCGATTCAAAAATTACACATGAATTACACGAGATTGGACTATGACAATAAATAAAATTATAAGAATAATATGGCACTGAAAGTCAACTTTCGTAAAGATTTCGTGAAACTAGCTCGGAGTAAGCCATCAGGCAAGTCAATCAGATGTGATGGATGGTTTGGACCTATAAATAGTTCTTATAACCGCCACCCCGGTCGGGTATTATATCCTTATATCATAATACCATATTTGAGGCTTGAAAAGGGGTCGTTTATTGTTTTTATATTGTGAGATTTTTATGAAAGATTTTATAAGGAAATAAACATTTCTAAAGCTTATTTATTGGCTATTTTTCGTGCGGTTTTGTTGTGTAATTTATTTTGAAGGTTATTTCCACTGAGATCTTGTCTGGATGATTTATATGAAAACTTCAATGGTTTAAGATATATTTCACAAAAAAGAAATGTAGCATGGAATTTGAAAATCCCTTTATTTTAGAGATCTGTACGTATTAAATCAAAGTTGTCTAGTATTAGCCAAATTTCAGCGCCTGCCATTTACTAGTAATGAAAGATGAAACTGTAACAGGAAACTGTATTTGGTACTATTACTATGAAATTCATGAGTCGATTACATCAATAAATTATGATACGAGAACACACTCGTAATAGCCGACGTCTACTCGCTTATTTCTTTTTTATGGCATATGCCGGCAAACGACCAAGTGGGTCACCTGATGGTAAGTGATCTCCACCGCCCATGTACACCCACAATGCCAGAAGAATCACGGGCGCGTTACCGACCTTAAAGGAAAGGGATAATTAGGGATTAGGAAAGGGAGGGGGATTTAGGCCTCCGGATATCTCACTCACCGTACGAAACGCAGCAGCAAGCCGCTACTTTACGTCGGTTTTCTGTGAGACAGTGGAGCCGGCCCGGTCGAGCCGGCCCATTCATGCTGTAGACAAAACTATCTACAGCGTGGCTCTACCACTCGAATAATCGCTTGATAATCTAGTTTACTTAGGTACCGGTGGTATCAGAATTTATCCAACTCTTGCTTCAAAGCAGAGATTAATAATACTCAATTTATTAAAAAACACTCTGCATTAAAAGTTACCATAGACGATATGGCTGAGTTAGCATTTATATATCACGTAGCTTTTTTCTTACTATTTTGATATTCTATCATATTTTCATAATTTTATTGCTTTAAAAGCTTTTAACACAAACCTTAACACAATTCGGTACATAAGGATGATTCCGTATTTATGCTGAAACCGTACGATCATTTAATTAAGTTGAAAAAATTAATAAAATGTATTATTTATTTATTTATTTATTAAACACAAAACAGGTTACAATCATGTAAAAATATACATTATGAGATACATTTGATGAACTATAATTATAACCCAAAACATGTGTTCCAGAAAGTGATATATAAGTACGAAATTAAAATAAATAATTAAATAAATAATAAATAAAAAAATAATTTAATAATTAATAATTTTAATTAATATATTAAACCTGTAAATGACACCCAAATTAATTGGCATCTTCCACGATGGCGCTTATTAAAACCAATTACTTATATCTTTAAAACGTTTTGGTTTTTGTGAGGAATTGGCCATCAATGTAGCGAATGTAATGTACTGAATTGGACCCGGTTATTACAAATAGATTACTTGTTTTTGAGGTGGACCCAGATCAGTAAGTTGACCAACTGCAAGGTTATTCAGGGAGAAATGTAATAAACGGCTTGTAATTAAGACATGAGTGTTGTTGGGTCGGAGTCCTTTCATTGAATGCTCTCTACAATTAATTTCCGATAAGCGTATTTATACATGTTATAAGAAGGTGCTGACATTGCATTAGCCTACTTTATGTGATACATTGGTATAATATTCGTCGAAGACTTATTTGAACAAAATTATTAAGAAGTCCTAAATACCAAAGGCTACTTTATACAAATGGTGCAACATTCGTACAAGCTTGAGTTTATTAACTTATTGCGCAACATTACATTACAGAAATTTTCGCACCGCAGAACCATCTCCTCCTCACGGACCTTAAGGTAGTGCCGAAAAGAAAAGTGGCTGAGCGACGATTGCCAAGAATTAAGTATGTTTGTAAGTGTTTGCTGAAAGGTTCCACACGACTGGATTTCCACTAAGCCAGCAGTTAAACAACTTGCAAGTACAGGCTGGCTCCGTGAAGGAAGTTAAAAAGGGATACAGACAGCAATCATCATTCTTAGTAAGTCAAAACTCGGTATAACTTAGGGAGACGTAGTAGAGAGATAAAACGGTTCAGGGTTCGACTCCAGAGAAAAATACGGGATTCAAAATATGGCGTGCGATCAAACTCTTGAAGATTGCGCTAAATACAAAATGGCATAAATGCGGCTAAGTGAGCTAAAGCTCAACTTGATCATCTGGTAACTTTTTATGAGATGCTAGAAACAGGGCCTTTTGGCTTTTGCTCGTACATCTGGCCCATAAAGCCCGAGAGAAAGCAACACGACAATGAAATGCCGATATGTCAGAGACTTCACGTGTTTTAGTCTGTGAGGATAACGCGATGAGATAGAGACGCCGCTCTTACTTTCACAAAATGCTAGGCACCTATCATTTGGACTCTACCCGAGATACCCCCGAACCAAGAACTAGTTGCCCCGACCTCAACTGCACAATAACAATAATATAAGACATAATAACCATACAATCATAGAGAGAATTAAACTGAGCGATCTCTGCCTACCTTTTAGCGGTTGCGATTTTTTTTTATCCTGACACTGGCGCAAGTGACTACATTGGAACTTATATAAGTACATCATCATCATCAGCTACAGGACGTCCACTGCTGAACTTAGGCCTCCCCCAAAGATTTCCAGACCGACATGTTGGAAGTGGCCTGCATCCAGCGACTTCCTGCGACCTTTTTCAATATAACTCGCCTAAACGAAATACTATGGTGGGTTTTTCACCACGTGTACGGTAATCGCTATTTAATCGTGTAAAAAATGTAGCAGGTACTCTCCTATTAGCATATAGTCTAATAATCTAATAACCAACTTAAACAGCGTTTTAACGTTCTAAACCCATATTTGTGAGCATAAAGGGATACAAAAACAACAAATGGTCTGGAAATGGACATTATTAACCTAAATACGTACGCAAGACGCTTTTAATAGCCTCATAAAACTTCTATTTAGATTACGTGTGTCTGCAATGTACTCGTACATTAATAGTAAACAATTTGCCCAAATTGGAAACGATGGATGTTTACTTAGAAAGTGAGCCTTGTTGTGTAGATGGGGTCGTCGTTTAGTAAAATATATGTAGATTTTTAAGGTTAAAAAGTTTTTTTAATTCTTTACACACTATTCCTGATGAAAAGCGTAGTGCAGTCCAAAAAACCAGCGATAAACAATGAGTTTATCGGTGGTCACCAGTCATGCCGGCCTGTATAAATGCTTCTTTCCTCTTCAGAGAGATTCCCTCCCTCCCCCTTCCCTCGACGTTAATCAATTTATATGGAATCACATCGCAGGTAGACACTATTGGTCTAAGATCCCTGGTAGCATCGACCTTCACCCATCTGTTTACCGAATGAAAAATATATTTTAGGGTATAAAATGTGTTGCTGAACACATACCAATAGGGTTATATATAATTCCACTGACTTGCTTACCAAAAAAATGAACCTTCAATGAAAAGTATACAATATATACTACCTGCAAAAGCTAGGAACTAGATGAGCGCAATGACCACTTTTTAGTTACCTGTTAACCCTATTGGTATGTGTTCAGCAATACATTTTATAGCCTAAAATATATTTTTCATTCGGTAAACAGGTGGGTGAAGGTCGATGTTACCCGGGATCCTCTACTATATCGAATATTGTTTTAAGAAGATCAATCCGAAGTGGCGGAAAAATTGAACGCCAAATTGACAACCTATTAGATAGGGAGCCGTAGAGTAACCGATCCACTTGACTACTATCAAGCTCATTTTCCGTGAGTAGCTTCGTTTCGATGAGACGCCCAACAATTCCCTATGCGAAAATTCTCTACTGTGGTAGCTAACAGAGGTAGCAAGGATTAAATACGTCGATTTGATGAGTCCCAAAAATTTATTACTAACAGGTTATTTTTTTGTTAAATCTGATGATAACTATCTAAATTATTCGAAAAGATATTTGTCCTACAAAATGTATGGTTTGATCAAAGAGTCCCCCCCTTCCAACATGTATCGATAACGAGGTCATCAAAAATGATTACTAACCAGCTGCTTTTTTTTTTGTTACTTACTTAATATGTATATAATTCAACAGTCATATTGTCCTACAAATTGTGTGGTACGTTATCCCGGTCCTACGCTCAAAAGTAGTAGTACAGATCCTTGATGTAAAAATAATTACTATCAAGCTGAATCTTCGTAAATAGCTTCGTTTCGATGAGACGCCCAACAATTTCCTATGCGAAAATTCTCTACTGTGGTAGCTAACAGAGGTAGCAAGGATTAAATATGTCGATTTGATGAGTCCGAAAAATTTATTACTAACAGGTTATTTTTTTGTTAAATCTTAAGATAATTATCTAAATTATTGGAAAAAATATTTGTCCTACAAAATTTATGGTTTGATCATAGAGTCCCCCCCTTCCAACATGTATGTAATTATTTCGGATGGGCAATAATTGATGATAAATATGAATATTACTGGTTTGATGGTCCCCAAAGTCCATCTTTTGAAGAATTATCTTCTGGCATACAAGGTACTGGTCCGGAGTCCCTGGGCCAGCTGATCCACTTGATTACTATCAAGCTAATTTTCCGTGAGTAGCTTCGTTTCGATGAGACGCCGAACAATTCCCTATGCGAAAATTCTCTATTGTGGTAGCTAACAGAGGTAGCAAGGATAGAATTTTTCGATTTGATGATACTATTTATATAAATAAATAAATTTATTATTTTATTTGTAGGACAATATTCAAATCATTTTTTATGACCTCGTTATCGATACCTATTGGAAGCCACTCCTTCCAATAGGTATGATTACTAACCAGCAGATTTTTTTGTTTTTACTTAGTTAATATTCATATAATTTAACAGTCATATTGTCCTGTATATGTATATTACTATATATATATATATATATATATATATATATATATATATATATATAATTGGAATCTCGGAATTGGCTCTAACGAAATTCATGAAATTTAGTATATAGGGGGTTTCGGGGGCGATAAATCGATCTAGCTAGGAATCATTTTTAGGAAATGTCATTTTATTCGTGTTTTATCAACTTAAACATAAACTTGGAAGAAAAAAATGACTCTTCCTGACATCTATTGGCAAATAATAATACTACTTTTTTGTGAGCACAACAGCAGATGGCGTTGTTAAGTAACACGAAGTCAATGAGTGTTTGCTTTGAGGTTAGACTTAATTCCTGACATCTATTGGCGAATAATAATACTACTTTTTTTTTCACCCGAGCAGAGCTCGGTCGCCCAGGTACTGTAATTTAAATTGTCATTTTTGTCTACGATAGTGTGTACTTTGACCGGACTTTGATTGGACTTTGACCGGACTATGACCGGACTTTAACCGGACTTTGACATGACTTTGACCGGACTTTGTTATGTAATATAAATTGATATTTTTGTGTACGATAGCGCAATAAATGAATATTGTGTTTAATCACATATGTAAATGATAGTACTTTTATGCTGATAAATAAAGCAATTCGTGTGAAATTATTCCCTCTTCATTCCAAAATATTCAAAAATGCACAACGTTAATGTTTAAGTTTTCACTTCTGCCGGCACTCCCGGAGTGCAACCCATTGTTTTTTTTATATGTAAATACATAATAAATTTTAAATAAATAATACATTTTTGTAGCTACTGTATTTATTTACTTAATTGTTGTACTAGTTTACAAAAAAAAATAAGTTATTTAAAAAAAGGTGTTTTCACTGTCTCGTATGTTACAAAAGGGTATTTGACTAGATTTTTTTTTATTATTTTAACCAATAAGTTACGTTTCCCGAAATCTGTTAATGAAAGAATTATATAAATTAAGTAAAAAATAAATAAGTTACAATCCATTTCAATTTGCTGGAAGGGTTAGTTATCGCATGACGGAAAAAGGATACACGACATGGCATGTTACGTCACAAGCAAGGTCTCGCCATTACGATGCACGCGTGCGAGGGAGATAGTGAGATTTTCCCACTACACGCCCACTTTTGCTCATACCAACATTTAAAACATGAACAACAACCTCATTTTTTAACCAATTTCAATTCTGTTTTCGCAATATAGTTTATAATTGGTATTATTATCCAATAAATACAAAATAATGTATAAAATTAAATACCCCAATAGGAAAACGAAAAAATTACAATTCTTGTCGGACTAGTGATACATACCTGTTTTCTTGTAGGACATTGTTTCATTTGGGTAGAGAACACACTAACCTATTATGTAATACTTTTGTCCTACAGTTAGTAATGAGAAAAATGGTCTTGTGGTATTAACGGTTTCTGAGCGTAGGACCGGGATAACGTACCACGCAATTTGTAGGACAATATGACTGTTGAATTATATATGTCGGATCATGAAGATAAAGATGTTCTACAGTTATTAAAATAAGACACTGATTTGACCATCGTTTAATAAATTAGAATGTTTGCCATTTTTGTAAACACGAATAATTGGCGCGAATGGCGTACTGCCGTCACACTCACTCCTGCGTGTCTAGCTCGACGGTACATGCTACATCGCTCGCACCGCGCGCGGCAGTGGCGCCAGAGTTGTTGTCAAGGAGACATTAGAGCCGTAATGGCGGCCTAAAGCTACGAGCATTAATAATAATAGTAGTTAAACATCTCAAAGTTTATTAAAGCAGTCAAGTCTAGTTGCATCCACGTGTCGTAACAATAGGAAATTGCTAAAACTATGGCAAACTAGTGTCATTTAAGTACAGTGTTAATTAGTTATTACAATTGATTGTCAATGTTGTGATTTTATAACCGCGAAGTCTTAAAAGAGTGAATAAACAATAATGTGATAATCCTGCGTAATTATTGGGACCTCTCGTACGCCTTACATCCTGATTACATCAAATGAAGAGTCAAGGGTTGTAAAACCCTCCTCTCTGACACACCTCCATGGAGTACACCGCGAAATCAGAAGCCGGGATGGGCTCCACAGCCTGTCTATTGAACACGCCCGATGAATTGCAACTGTCTAAAAGTAATTCGGTGAGTCTATTCCAATTTATTGGATTATTGTTAAAAATAAAAATCGCAAGTAATATTGTCGTGTGATGAGTTGGATCACGGTGGTTCATGGTGTGGCAGTCCAGTACCATACAAAAATGTATCTAGTGTGAAATCATTGCATTGCTGAATTTAATGGTGTTCAGAAATATAAATGAATAATTATCTACCTGACAATTAATAAAATTATTGCACTACTGAATTTGATGGTGATCAGAAATATAAATTAATAATTATCTACCCGACAAAATGTTTTATTTGTTCACATAATATTTTCATAACTGTTTTTGCATATCGCAATGAGAAATTCTAAAACTTTTTATTCGTGTATTGTCTGAAGACATTAAATCTTAAATCATTTACATGGTCTTCTTATGTGTTTCATGTTCAACCGGATTATTATGATGTGGCACCGGCACTGGAGTTCCCGATCGCTGAACCATAACGCGGTACCCACGCTAAGCTTTGCGGGATGATGATCGAACGCATTTGAGTATTGAGTTATACGTCGAGGATTTGGTGAGATCGTTTCATTTTATGTACATCACATATAAAAAATAATTTGAAGTACCTACGTTCTTATAGGTTTTGTAGAATTGTTAAAATGTGGCGACCCATCGCTATAGCGATTGCCTACCAAAATCAAAATGGTTTTCGCTGTTAAGCAAAGCTGTGGAATCACCGTTCGCTAAAAACCTAATGCAGGGAATCTATTTCATTGCATTTTACATCAATCCATATTGATGTCATTACAGATGTGAACAATAATTTATTTTTACAATTCTTTTATTTAACTACGACCTGTGATTAATTGAATTAGATCTTCGCTACAGTTCTATTTTTGAAAAGATAAAAATATTAAGAAGTTATGCTTTAGGCACACACGAACCTAGAATAACCATTTTTTTTAATGTTCTCCTTCTGTATTTCTTACATGTTCAAACGAGTGACATTCCTGTGGTGAGCCTGGCGCTGAGGTTGGGAAATTCATCTGTCCAGAAGAATTGTCCGGTCTTTTGTCTGCATGCCCTGCTGAAGGACATCTAAGAACAGATGAGTATCCATGTGAATTAATTCATATTAAGCGTTTTCTTCACAAAGGTTAAGTGATTGTTTAAATTAGTCAGGATTGGTCGATGCGGATAGGCATCAGGCTGCGGGTTCGATTCCCGAACCCAAGACAAAAGTTTGTACAAAATAAATACTAGAGTTAGGTGTACTGTGGAAGTACCTAACCCCACAATATTTTGTTGTCACATACACACACACACGCACACACAGCCTTATTTATCTCTTTAGTTGCCTATGCAAAGTACCACACTGAGCACGCGTGGTCTTGCAGAATGGCCGGAACAAAGCAAATCAATCATTAACCAAAAGAAAGAAAGAAAAAGAAAAGAATGAAAAAAAAAAAAAAAAAAAAAAAAAAAATCGTTTTGAATGTAATTGAATTGCCAGTTAGTTATTCCTGAGCTTTTTAACTCGGTCTTAGCCTTTAGGATACTCCGATCATCTCTGGTATTAACATACAAACTAATAGTCAGAAACGAGCCGAGCAATCGTGCTAGTCGAAGTTGAAATAACCTGATCAGCTCCTTCCTACTTATTACTATGCTTGGTCACTAGAAATTCTGAAAGTTTACTAGATAATAACTGAACAATATGTTGAAATCATTTTATGCTTATGGTGATAAGCCAAAATGTTATTAGGATTTGTTTTCAGAGCCTCTGTGGACCACGGTCAAATAAAGGCCTAGGCCACAGCATCGTCCTTCCCATTTCCTTTAGAGCCTCTGTGGACCACGGCGTACAGGACCGCCCAGGCCACAGCATCATCCTTAACTACGAGATATTTCAGAGCCTCTGAGGACCACGGTCATAAATATAAGGCCTAGGCCTCAGCATCACCCTAGTACCCTTTTCCTTTAGAACCTGTGTGGACCACGGCGTACAAGACCGCTTAGCACCGCACCATCATCCCTGTCTACGAGAAATAAAATTAAAAATGCAAGGATGCGTGGAGACATTTGCATTTGATAACAAAATATAAAACGTATAAACTGCGTGGACCACGGCGTACAAGACCGCTCAGAACCACGACAGTAAATAACAATCTACGAGAACATTTTCTTGTTTTTCTTGTCTGGAGAGTAGTACCTCTGAGCTAAACCATAAGTTACCCTTGAGCTAACCACGGATCCTTGATGTATCCAAAAGTGAACCCTGAGATACCGTAGGGACGCCTTGTGGAACCATGGGTAGACATGTATACACCATAAATTCTAAAATAATAAATCAATGCACTTGAGATATCTTTGTGTACTGTTGTAACAACAATAACTCTTTAAAGAATAAAATGTCTGGAGAGTGGTACCTCTGAGCTAAACCATGAGTTACCCTTGAGCTAACCGCGGGTCCTTGATGTATCCACAAGTGAACCCTGAGATACCGTAGGGACGCCTTGTGGAACCATGGGTAGACATGTATACACCATAAATTCTAAAATAATAAATCAATGCACTTGAGATATCTTTGTGTACTGTTGTAGCAACAATAACCCCATAAAAATAAGCAACATGGGTTGCTTACTGATACCTACTTAAAAGGAGTTATTTCTCTTCAAACACTGTCTACGAGAAATAAAATTAATAATGCAAGGATGCGTGGAGACATTTGCATTTGATAACAAAATATAAAACGTATAAACTGCGTGGACCACGGCGTACAAGACCGCTCAGAACCACGACAGTAAATAACAATCTACGAGAACATTGTCTTAAATTATTTACTACTCATATGAACGTTATTTTTATTACATACTTGCTGCGATATCTATAACTTAGTTAGTCCCTGTGTTTACGAATACCAATGTGACCAAGGTATAAAAATAACAGCTGATAACTTGATTGTTGGAATCAGTTATCAATAATAACTGATAAGTTCAGCCTACATTATGCTAAGGTACAGAACATCTTGGTCTCATTTTGAAGCAACAACAACTTCGACCACAAACAAGTTATCAGCTAGTGTACCTATGAATGGATACCTAGCTCAAAGACAAATCTCGCATTTTCAGAACCACTACTGGCGCAGAGCACGCGCCGCCCTGCAGAATGGCCGTGTCGGATCATGAAGATAAAGATGTTCTACAGTTATTAAAATAAGACACTGATTTGACCATCGTTTAATAAATTAGAATGTTTGCCATTTTTGTAAACACGAATAATTGGCGCGAATGGCGTACTGCCGTCACACTCACTCCTGCGTGTCTAGCTCGACGGTACATGCTACATCGCTCGCACCGCGCGCGGCAGTGGCGCCAGAGTTGTTGTCAAGGAGACATTAGAGCCGTAATGGCGGCCTAAAGCTACGAGCATTAATAATAATAGTAGTTAAACATCTCAAAGTTTATTAAAGCAGTCAAGTCTAGTTGCATCCACGTGTCGTAACAATAGGAAATTGCTAAAACTATGGCAAACTAGTGTCATTTAAGTACAGTGTTAATTAGTTATTACAATTGATTGTCAATGTTGTGATTTTATAACCGCGAAGTCTTAAAAGAGTGAATAAACAATAATGTGATAATCCTGCGTAATTATTGGGACCTCTCGTACGCCTTACATCCTGATTACATCAAATGAAGAGTCAAGGGTTGTAAAACCCTCCTCTCTGACACACCTCCATGGAGTACACCGCGAAATATACATATTAAGTAAGTAACAAAAAAAAAAGCAGCTGGTTAGTAATCATTTTTGATGACCTCGTTATCGATACATGTTGGAAGGGGGGGACTCTTTGATCAAACCATACATTTTGTAGGACAAATATCTTTTCGAATAATTTAGATAGTTATCATCAGATTTAACAAAAAAATAACCTGTTAGTAATAAAATTTTGGGACTCATCAAATCGACGTATTTAATCCTTGCTACCTCTGTTAGCTACCACAGTAGAGAATTTTCGCATAGGGAATTGTTGGGCGTCTCATCGAAACGAAGCTACTCACGGAAAATGAGCTTGATAGTAGTCAAGTGGATCGGTTACTCTACGGCTCCCTATCTATATTCCTTTTTTGAAATAAATTAAAGTGAATAAAGCGTACATAAGTACATGTATTTTTAGGTTATTTTTTATTCAAATAGCCTGTCATCACAAGATAATTGATCTTGAGTCATAGGAAACACCCTTGAACTACTTTTGAAGAGTTTTTAGTATAACTTTCGGTATGGTAGTATTTTATGTGTTCGGCTGATGTCATATGCGGAAACACCCAAAGAAAATAAAATCTTAGTACATGTGTAATCATTATTGCCCGGGATTTTGTTTTGATTTTTCACTATAATTGGGTACACCTGCCTCTTCGTTCTTGTGTAAGTTTCTACTTCAATGGTTTTACGCGTCTCACGATTTATCACATTACACGGTTTTCACAAATTCCTTTACAAAGATAAAATATAATATTACTTATTTAAAATCATACGATATTCTATTTTTGAACTACACTCCTTTGCAAAAAAAACGGGCGGGTTTGATTTTTTAACATTATTGGTAATAATTTAGTTCTTCAGAGGTTTTAATAGCCAAACTATGTTACTGGCACTTAATAAAGAGTCTGGGTATGAAAAAAAGTTCATTCCAAATTCAAAACTTTTGTTTTTTAAATTATTAATCCCTTTTTCATTTTGTGACACTTTTCGCGGGTTTGCGGTTAAAAGGTTATCAAGCAACTAAAAGTAACTTTTCGTTATTTTTAGTACAACAATTTATGTTTATCGCATAATTCTGCCTTATTGTGACTTAAAACAGATATCTTTGTGTCTATCGTAATGGCAGAAAAAGCAATGAGAGCTAGTAAAATTATAGCGCTGCTGGAAGAGGGGTGTAGCCAATGTTACGTCTCACAGCGGTTAAACGTGAGTCGTTCAACCGTACAAAGAACCTGGACTCGATACCAAGAGACAGGTTCCGTTCAGAGAAGGCAAGGTTCTGGGAGAAAACGTTGCACACAGCCGCGAGACGATCGCTTTTTAGTGACTCAGGCGCTGAGGAACCGCAAATGCAGTTACATAGACCTCAAAAGAAACCTTGAAGAGGTACGAGGAGCACAAGTTAGCCTATGGACTGTGAGGAGAAGACTTTTAGCTGCTGATATACGTAGTCGACGACCAGCGCGGGCCC
This sequence comes from Amorpha juglandis, assembly GCA_949126905.1. Lineage (NCBI taxonomy): Eukaryota > Metazoa > Arthropoda > Insecta > Lepidoptera > Sphingidae > Amorpha > Amorpha juglandis. Next base: position 4,262,326 of record OX421372.1, on the reverse strand, counting down.
CCAAGTTACTCCGTGAGCACCGGATTGCGCGGTTGAGGTTCGCTAGAAATTGCCTATCTTGGACACCAGGTAACTGGAGTAGCGTACTCTTCTCCGATGAGGCTCGAATTTGTCTGCATGGTGAGGACCGACGTCGGCGAGTGTTACGAAGACCAGGGGAACGCTATGCCGATGTGTGTTTTGAAGAAATCACCCCTTATGGTGGAGGGTCCGTTATGTTTTGGGCGGGCGTAACTTCCAACTATCGTACCGAGATAGTATTCATAGAAAATCGCTCACTAAATGCGCATAGGTACATAACAGAAATCCTTTCTCAAAATGCACAACCCGCACTGACTGTAATTGGTGAAGATGCCATTTACATGGACGATAATGCTCGGGCCCACCGTTCTGGCGACGTAGATGCTTATATGCAAGAGGTCGGTATTCGTCGTTTGGATTGGCCAGCGCGGAGCCCCGACCTTAACCCCATTGAGCACGTTTGGGACCTCCTAAAAAGGCGAGTACGATCTGTCCAACCACCTCCACAAAACATCAGAGAGCTTAAACGTGTAATCTCGACTGAGTGGGAACACATTCCACAGGACACCATCAAAAGCCTGGTGGGAAGCATGCCAAGACGATTACATGCCGTAATCGCTGCAAGAGGAGGTCATACTCGTTATTATTTTTATTTTTTAATGTCTCTTTTATTAAAATACCATAAAAATACTCGTAGTCTTAATTTCATTATACCCATAAAAATGTCCATTTTAACACGGCTCTCTGTTTACATTGACTAAAACACCGATACCAGGATAAAAGTGTTAAAAAAACTAGATTCTCATTGATAATAAGAAATTTCTAGTCATCCAAGCTAATGACATACTAAAAATATAATAATATTTACCCATAGAAAAGCTAAGGTAAAGTGTGTGTGTAAGGTGCCCGTTTTTTTTGCAAAGGAGTTTATATAGCTACATATCAGTATACCTATTGTTTTCATTGTTTTATCTTCTCACAAAGGATGTTATAGCAAAGATAATTAATACCTCATATAAAATACTCACGGCACATTACTTACAAGGCGTACTTAGTTCCACTCGGTTCTCGTGCTAGACATCATTTTAATTAAATCTTCAGACACTTAGTTAGCGCCGTACGAATTCGAGCAAACGCGCTGCAGCGGCTTGTCTGTCACGGGATAAGTGACGCCGTATCAAATATTATGGTAATTCCTCTAATGCGTTTTAGTTTCAAGCGCTGAAGCGGTAATTAGGCGGGAATGATATTTAACTAGCTTCTACCCGAGGCTACGTTTGCGTTACATTCTCATTCCCTTGACCGTAATGCATGACGACACCAATGGTACAACAGATTCTACCAAATTGAATTAAAATATTGATATCCCAGTAACTGTAGATTTATGCTAACGAAACATTTACGTATATATATTTTAAATACGTGCCTATAGACAACCATTGATTTATTATGTCTGTCATGTACTTAAGAATTACCATAAAGCTATTCCCTCCTTTTGTTTATTCATGGCTAACTACGAGAAAATTGTAGCGTATCGGGAAGCTTACTGTATTGAAGGTTTATTATGCTTTTAAGAGGGAATTCTTTTCGACGCATTTTACTTTATTCAAAGCCGTTGGATTTCTGCGGTACTCAAGCTAGTTTTAAGAATTCAATATGTTAATGGAGGTATAATAATAACTCTCCCTAGATGGGTTAACGTCAGGCAGGCAGCTAGTCGTAAAAATACAAGCCAAAAATTTCTGTAACATTTGTGTTAAAAACATGTTGTGCCGCGAGTGGGGAAAAGTATAATAATTATGAAATCTACAAAAATAATTTGATATTTTTAAAGATACCAAATCTGTTAATATGAGTACACATGGATATAATACAGCCTCCGTAGCATAGTGGGCGATTAGCTGGCTCTGAATCGAGACGCCGCGAGTTTGATCTTCGCACCGATACAAATATTTGTGTGATCCACAAATTGTTGTTTCGGATCTGGGTGTTGTGAGACTGAATGTCTGTCGTAGTTTCTGATATCCACGACTTATTGGGGGTCGAGACTATATCTGTGACTATATATATTAAAGATAAAACAATCTGATATTTTTTAATTCAGAGGAAATAAAAAAAACTAGCTTTAAAAAACCCCAATTCAAATCGGTCTATTCGCTTAGATGCTAGGATGCCACAGAAAATATACACATACCATAATATCCAGACCACGGAATCAAAGTTATAAAACAAGTCTTTTGACGAGGTTCCAAAGAAGATTAATTGCTAAGATTGCTAGATAAGCTAACTCAAAAAAAAAACACAATAAAGGAAAATAGCAGTTTAAAAACGAATGATAAAGTAACTACAAACAATAATAAAATGGATCATAAATCTGTCGAAGCCGGGCTTTGGATTACAAAACAGTATATTAATGTCGCATAACTTTATGAAGACATTGAAGTAACTTATAATGGTAGGGGAGCCCAAGCGGGGATTTCGGGATTTACTAAAGCGCGACAGATTAATATACAGGGGGATACCTTGTACCCGGTTAAGTACCTCCACAAAACATGAGGCCCATATATAAGGCCGCCCGTGAAGGATACAGGATCAGATTAGTAAAAAAAAATTGACCATCAGAAATTCTCGAGCGCGTCAGATTAAGGTAGGGTTAGTTAATTACATCCTAAAAAGTGTATATTCCACTAATTTGACAATTTGAGAGTGACGTAAAAAAAGCGGAGGGCAACAAAGTTGTAAAAAAAAAACGTCATCTCGACATTCTCGAGCGTAGCTAAATTTTTTTTTATTTTGAAGGAAATAATTCAAGAATAATGAAAAATATATAATCTGACGATTTCCGCAAGCCGAAATAACAAAAATTCGTCGATAAAGTTAAATGCGTGCAGTTGCGTGATGCCTACATTTCCTTCTCCGCGTTTCTATTCCTCTCTCACTCTTTCTCTATCTATTACTCTCTCACTCCATCCCCACTCTGGTTTCTGTTGCCATGACGCCATCATTGATCATAAAGACTCGTGGCATACTGTTTACAACGTGTTTGCAATATAATTTTTGGAATAACTTTTAACCGGCTTTATCGATCAACTTCAAAAACTAATCCGCCTTTGAGCTTGAAAAACCACGTCGATCGCCACCAAGCTGGTCAAAAGCGGTTGATTCGTTCGAGAGATATCGTGAACGAAAGAAACCCGAAAAAGTGTTTTTTCGGGATTACTCCGAAATTTGTGGTTCGATCAATTAAAATTGCAAAATTACTTATGAGGATAATAAAACTGCGTCGAATGCCGCCAACCGCGTGAAAATCGGTTGATCCATTCAAAAGTTATTGCGGTTTGAAAATTCCAAAAATAGTGTTCTATGAAACTTCTATCAGACTTTCGAGCTGGGAGAGCTCAAATGCATAGAAATATTATTTCTTTGAACTCAGCGAGCTCAAAATATCACATAAATTATATTTTGAGCTCAAAAACGTCATAAGTACAATTTTAAGAGCCCAGGAATGGAATTAGCGGGAAGTTGCAGGGATGGCCTTTAAGGTGAACCGTTTTTCTAATTTTTTTTTGTCAGATCAGGCCAATCCCTCTAGATAATCGTCAGATTATGAGACAGTACGTTTAGAACATAAAGATGAACTATATATATCTTAATCTGACGCGCTTGAGTATTTCAAAATGGCGAATTTTTTTTGCACATTATGAAAATGCCCGCGAGTTTGCGTCCCATCGAAATCATCAGATTAGTGAATGAGAGCTTTTTTTTTGTGCACTTAACACTCCCTTAGAAAATCTGACGCGCTCGATTAATTTTTTTTTTTTTTCATTTTCAACTCTTAAATACAACCACCCGCATCATGCAAACGATCAGATTAACATACGTACATTATTAAAAATACGTAGGGCATTGATGCTATCAATATCTGACGCGCTCGAGGATGTCCATGCAACAGTTTTTTTTTACATATTTAAAAATCTATAGCCGCTTCCCCCACCGATGTAAAGGTATATATCATATAACATTTTTTTCTTCATATCATCTAAGCTTTGCATCCCAATAGGTCTCTACGACGCTCGAGTAAATCCCCATTTAGCATCGTGGGCTCCTCTACCATAAGAGATATATTTTGTTTTTCTGACTTTCTTTCCAATTATGTTATTAATTTTGTTCGATTATCTCGAAAAACATAAGTAGGAATAGTGGTAGCAACCCGGTCGAGCCGGCCCATTCGTGCTGTAGACAAAACTATCTACAGCGCGTCTCTACCAATCATGAAAAAATAAACTACTACTCTACTCATGTGACAATTAATGCACCAAAATAATTAACGGAGAAATGTGTAAATTAGCAAGTTCTGTTGATATATACTCAACATTAGTCAGGACGACATCGACACTGCGTTCACCACATGTGTAGTACAGGCGCAATGATAACAAACAGTGTCTGGCAGCCGTCTGGACGTGTCCACGTGACACGAACGTGTTCTACTCTATTCAGTTTTTGTTGATACAAATGATAGGGTATCTTAAATTCGAGTCGTAATGCAATTTATAGCGAGTCTGGATAACAAGCACGGTGACCTGGTAAGTGATCGCCACCACCCATCCACATCCACAAAACCTGAAGACTCATTAAAGGGTTTCCAACCATCATAATTAAGATTCTTTTTATCCGAGCACGGCAAAGTGACTGCACTACACCTGATGGTAAGCGTAGTGCAGTCCCAAAAACCAGCAACCACCGACAATGAGTTTATCGGTGGTCACCAGAGTCATGCAGGCCTGTATAAATAATTCTTTCCTCTTCGAATGACCAATGCAGGCACAGGGATATAAGGATGTACGCCAATACCCGCCAAAACCAACCATCAAGTCATGTTGCAAGCCTCTCGGGAGAACCGGATATAAACTGGAATGCGATCCACACAAGACGTGTGAATCATTTTGGCAGTTTTTGACACCATGTGTACGGTGGTCGCTATCCGGACGGATATGAATATCCTACCAGATAATTAAGAAGAGGTTTTGGCCTTCGTGGTCATGGGGAGGACTGAAAAACCACGATAAAATCCGTTTAAATTAGTTTTATTTCAATGAGTTAATATTGATGTGAAAAAAAATTCAATGGCACTTGAAAGTTTTTATACAAGCGAAAAATGCATGAAAGCTCTTACCGTAAAACAGTTTTATGGCTCTCTGGTTTCTAAATAAAACATATAGTACAAAGTGATACGATCTTGATCCACCTTGGCAATGGGTGCAAGTGTTTTATGGCAGATGATAAGGGAATGACGTAAAGCTCATACCGTTGAATGGCTTGAATACATGGAATATGCAAATTTCTATTTTTTATAATTTGACCAATGGCGTAGCTAACATGGGCACCCGGGGCGTATTTGGTTGTCACCCTACGAATGAAAACTTAAATTTCATTTTTAATGGATTTTTAACCGATGTCGAAAAAGGAGGAGTTTTCCAATTATCGAGTATTTATTTTAACCAACTTGAAGTGAGTGTAAGACGTTTATTATTTTTCAAGAGAGTCACCCGTTTTGTGGTGATAACGAGGGCAGACCGCCCCCCCTAGCTACGCTACTGAATGTGACTACATTGGTCCTGGAGCCCGAGTATTCTATTGAAATTGTCTCATAATGGTCGATCATTGGCTTCGTAAATGTAAGTTTTGAGAATTTTGGTAAGCAACTAATTCAATGGCGTCGATATGGTTTTCCGAGAGGAATAGAGGAAGCCAGCAGTGGTACATATATATAATACAGGCTAGTATTATATTATTATTAATTATATTAACTTTATAATGTCGTATAGGTAATATAACTAAGCTATACACACAAACATTCTTGAACAAAACAGATCCCAACCGGGCTTCCACCTTATCTACATCAGTGAAACTGTCAAACAAGTCCAACTTGCAACGTGTGGTTCGAAAACTTGCTATTAATTTCAATTTAGCATTGACTCAAAATACACACTCTGTTTTTTTTTTCACTTTGCCGTGCTCGGATCAAAAAAAATGTGTGAAAATTCAAATACAAAAAATAAATTTTATAAAAATTATTTCACAGTTCATACATACACACGCATTCACGCTCGTAATCCCCGTATGGTAGGCAGAGGTGTAATCAGTATGTTGCGTTTCGGTTTGAAGGACATTGAAGCCAGTGAAATTACTGGGCATTATGAGACTTAACATCTTATGTCTCAGGGTAACGAGCGCAGTTCAATGCCATGCAAAGCTTTGTAAATCAAAATTCTGTATGGTGTTGCTTCTGTCTATGGGCAGGCGTGGCGCTTATCATCAGGCGAGCGTCCTGCTCGTCTCGTCATTTTATGAAATAAAAGAAATTTAAAAAGAATACACTTCTGAAAAAGTAAAAACGCACAAAAACATTTTTAATAAAAAAATACGAGCCATAAAATGTCCTTGATATTGTAAAGTTTGCTTTAAAATTTCATGAGTAAAGTTCAGTTATTTTGAGAACTATCTTCGCTTGATGATCGTGAAGCCCCTTTATCTTGGAAATCGACCTTCAACCGAATTTTCTAGAAATTCTGAGGTTTTTATCTTTAAGAACGCCCAGAATTTATACCGTTCGTCTGTAGCCGCCAATATTTGGAATGCCTACGTGTTGAAAATCCAAAATTTACAAGAAATGTCTTTATAAAAGGATATAGAACTTGGAAACGCATTATTGGATTGTAGAAATTAAGTATTATTTTGAAAGGCAAAAATATTGTGACTAAATCGGGACAGATGACATGCCCGAATATGAAGTGATGTCAGACAATGAATAGTAATTAGGCATAAAAGTAGATCGGAGGCACATTGTCGACTAATTCTACGCATCACTCCTCCCTAACGTTCTATCTGATTAATTTCGTTACGGGACAAAGACATTTAGGCATCCCAGAGACTCGCCGAGCGTCACTGCTCGGTGTCGACAAAATGCGTGCCACTGTTGATCCTGGTGCACAGGAATTACAGTGGCGGGTGTGTGGGCGGGATATTTTTTAATCACATCACAGTATATACTTTTCTGTTGTTACATAAGTACCATCAGGTGTTAATATAACAATATTCGGCAATGTTAAAGTCGGTAACGCGTCTATGATTCTTTTGGTATTGGAGGCGTACATGGGCGGTGGAGATCACTTACTACCAGGTGACCCGCTTGATAAAACTCGCTATATGAAAAATAGTCTTTCAAGAATTTTCTCATCATTAAATTGCTCTTGCTGATTAAACTTTTTTTTTACTAGCCTTGTATATACGTCCCACTGCTGGGCACGGGCCTCCTCTACTGAATGAGAGGGATAGGCCTTAGTCCACCACGCTGGCCTAATGCGGGTTGGCAGACTTCACATACTTTCGAAAAATCTTATCGAGTTCTCAAGTATGCAGGTTTCCTCACGATGTTTCCTTCACCGTTTAAGCAAGCGATAATTAACAATTAATAAACACGTGACTTAGAAAAGTCAGTGGTGTATGCTCTTGGGGCTTGTTTCAAACCTGCGACTTTCGTCTCGACAGTCCATACCACTCCCCGCTGAGCTATTGCTGCTGTTTAAACTAGATATTAAAATTGGCACGCTTGGTTTCATACAGATGAGATCTCTATTTATTTCTGTCTGTGATCCATACTTTGTCCTTAGATCTTTATCTGTGATTCTTACTCATTATATCGTTTTACTTTAGATTAAGATTAAAACGGTAGAAACTATTAAAATTAACGATGTACCTCGTAAACCTAAGTACGGTCAAGTTCATTGCTTGTACAAGAGATTATACACGCAATAATCATAATCAACTTGAGATTTTGTAATGTATGCTAGATGTCTGATAAAATGTCGAAAAGAAAATAATACACATATTATATTCTTTATAATCTATACATAATAATAATATATTATTTTTAATCAATAAGCTACATTCCCCAAAATCTATTATCCAAAGAATTATATAAATTAAATCAAGTTTTTGTTAAAAAAAAAATACGCAAAATAGTTTCTTTTTCGTATTACTTTCGGGTGCATATAAAATAATGTAGAAAATTGGACAATTAAATACTTAATTGAGTAATTTTTGATGGACTAATTACGCCAATTAATGTTGGTTTATTGTGATAAATTACAAGTTAACAACTTCAAATACTTTGGTACCAGAATCGCAATGCGTTTGCTGTTGCGTTTATGAATGACATTTATTCTTATTGCCTAGCGTTATCCCAGTCTATTGCCAGCGACCGCTTTCATGATTCGATGGTGGTTTGGTATTATGAAGGGTGACCCACCGTATAAACCCCATAACCCGCAACGGGAACCAAATTTAGCCATTGGCTCGTCTGTTACCACGTGTAGGTGAGCTTGACTTTGGACGTAAGGTGTTGGTAGTAACCTCCACTCTTGGTTTAGATATAGACTACTAAAAAGATATTCACGCCAATAGAATCACGAGTAAATACAAGCTAGCATTTTAGATACGCAATCACGCCTGTAATCCCCGAATGGGTAGACAGAGGTGTGACAAGTACACCCACATTTTGCAGAGCGTATCTCCGTCCTATGATGTGATAGGGGACGAGGCTTTCGCCATACCGAGCATAATTCCAAAGTACGGACTAATAATAAGCATTTCGTGATAGCAAAACCAAAATTATTTTTACTCAAACCAGGGATCGAACCCAAGACCTCAGCACAGCAGTCGTACCGCATAAGCAATACAACAGCGCCATCGAGGCTATATTTTAATAATAATATATTAACAAGCCCAGCTCCTTAATAAGCTAAATTGTACTTAAATTGTATCTTATTGAACACATGAATGAATTTAAACCAACGTATATAATAACCTTATATTATAATTTGTAGGTACAGCAGAATGATTAGAATTGGATATTAAATATGGAAAATAACATGAGAGAATATTATAAATGAAAGAAAGCAATAACCTAATTGTTGGCACGTAAAGGAAATTCTCAGCGGAAAATTATATTTTTTCTTAGCTCTATTCTCCGTGTTTAATTTTTTATTCCGTCTACGCAACAGATCGTATTATTATGAAAAGATATTAAATCTTTTATATTTTTTGTAATTAAAAAAGTCATTCTTGAATTAAATCCACACATATAAATAAGCTCGCACCTATATACCTGAACGAGTAGGAAAAATGTGTGCAGCTACGTTTCACCAAGCATATTTCAAGCCATGATGTGATAGTGAACGAGCCTATCTGGGCACATATTCCAATCCCGGGTAATTCATATTTGACAGCCTCCGTGGCGCAGCGGGCGAGTAGCCGGCTGTGAAGCGAGAAGCCGCGGGTTCGATCCCCGCACCTAGACAAATGTTTGTGTGATCAACAAATATATGTTTCTGGGTCTGTGTTTTGTGAGACCAAAAGTCTCTCGTAATTCCTGATACCCATGACACAAGATTCGTATCTTACTGTGGGATCAGGACTATGTATGTGACTGTTAGGTGGATGTATGTGTATGTTTTGACACAAATTGGGATTGCTCGACTTGAAAATTGAATCCAAGACCTCACGGTTCTCAGCCGTCTTAGCTGCTAGTAGATCAATAATGCGATAATTATGAATTAAATTTAGCAGGACCTACAATAATTACTGAACTTACAGATTTTCAGCCAATCACGTGATTCAGTTTGACCAATAGTATCACGTATCACTGAAATGAAGATTCAATGTGAAATTGAAAGCCAATTCAGTGGAAGTAACTGCCGTAGAACTCGGTTATTTCTCAGAGATGTCAATTATGATTTTTCAGTACTCATTAATGGAGTATACCTAAATAATTTTCTGTAATTCATACATACATAAGGCATTAACTAGCTGTGATTGCGGATATAATAGAATTCTAAGATTTTTTAATGTCAATTAAAGTTATCAGAGGTCTTTAAGTGCGGTAGTAAGAGTGCTTTATAAAATTTAAGCCTTAAACAGATTTTTTTCGATGGCTCTTAGCTAAAATATTTTCAGTCATTTGGAAATTACTTATTATTTCTAATTGATGTCGGGGGCTTTAAACGGCCATATGTAAAAAAAATAATTTATTATTATTATTAATTAATAATTAATTAATTAATTATGTCAGTGGTCGATACCTCTTCACATTACATACGTTTAAGGCTAATGTGTTACGGAACTAATTTGCGAGTAGTGGCAAAAATTAATTACTTAATTTTGTTTACAAATTTCCACTTAGAGGAATGAAAATTTCGTACCGCACGTTGTTGGTGAAGTTACTAAGCGGATACCTGTCGTAAATTTATTGCATTAATACTCGTATAATACAATAATAAGCATAAACTTACGGATGTGTCCTCGATTGGGTAGGTAGAGGTGAAACTTGTACCCATTGTGTCAGGTTTTCCATTCGACCTGTAAGTATGTACGTGTATTTTTTTTTTTTTTTTTTTTTTTTTTATTGCCTTGATAGGCAGACGAGCAAGCGGCCCGCCTGATGGTAAGCGGTCACCGCCGCTCATGGACATCGGCAATGCCAGGGGCACAGCCAAGCCGCTGCCTACCACTGAAGGGATACTCTTTTTAAGCCTCGTTTAAAGAAGGACATGTCATAGCGCTCGGGAAACACCGAGGCAGGGAGTTCATTCCAGAGCTTACACGTTCGCGGAATAAATGATCGCTGGAAACGTACGGTACTAGACCGTATCGTTTCCAGGTGGTATGGATGAACTCTACTGCGGTGTCGGGTGGTGCGATGGTAAAATGGTGACGTTGGCACCATCTTAAACAGTTCCTCAGAGCACTCCCCATGGAACAGCCGATAGAACACGCAGAGAGAACCAAAGTCTCTCCGCAGTCCTAAGGGTTCCAGGTTATCCGTGAGACTGGGATCATCGACGATTCGAATAGCCCGCCTTTGTAAGGAGTCAAGTGGGTTAAGCAGGTATTTGGGGGCTCCTGCCCAGAGATGAGAGCAGTACTCCACGTGGGGCCGTACCTGAGCTTTGTAGAGCGTAAGTCTATGGCCCGGCGTGAAGTATCGCCTCGCTCTGTTCAGGATACCCAGCTTTTTGCTAGCCAGTTTGGCTTTATCCTCCAAATGACTCCTGTACTGGACTTTACTCGATATTTCGACGCCGAGGATCCCAATACTCTCGGAAACCTGGAGAGGTACTCCTTGGAACTGTGGCGCTATGACAAAAGGGTCCTTCTTTGCAGTGAACGCGCAAACTTGTGTCTTCGTGGGGTTGAAATGAACTAAGTTCTTTTCCCCCCATTCCGATGCCCGCCCCAGAGAGCTCTCGATTTCAGACACAAGTTGAGACCGTCTTTCCTCCACAGTACTCCGAGGAACATTCTGGTGGCCGATGTATCGCGCGTCACTCGTACTGTCATCTGCATAGCAATGTATGCCGTCGATAGACAGCATATCATTGATATGCAAGATGAACAGAGTCGGCGACAACACCGAGCCCTGTGGAACGCCAGCATTAATGGACAGAGTCTCGGAGCAACAGCCGTCCACGACGACTTTGATGCTCCGACCATCCAGGAAGCTAGCGATCCACTTGCAGAGTCCCTCGGGGATCCCGTAGGATGGTAACTTCGATAGAAGGGCTCTATGCCACACTCGATCGAACGCCTTCGCGATATCTAGGCCGACGGCCATAGCCTCACCTCTGCCCTCCAAAGCCTCAGCCCAGCGGTGTGTGAGGAATAACAGAAGATCACCAGCTGACCGACCGTGACGGAAACCGTACTGACGATCACTGATCAGCTGGTGCTCCTCAAGGTATCGTAACAACTGGGCGTTAATTACGCGCTCAAAGATTTTGGAGAGCAGGGATGTGACCGCTATCGGCCTATAATTTGAAGGGTCCGACCGGTCACCCTTTTTAGGGATCGGATGGACATGAGCTACCTTCCACGAGGATGGGACCTTGTTGGTATAGTAGGAAAGACGGTATAGGCGCGTGAGAACGGGGGTCAACTCAGGGGCGCACGTTTTAAGAACCACCGCGGGGATGCAGTCTGGTCCACTCGACTTACGTATGTCGAGAAGCCTCAATTCCCTCCTGACCGCACGCTGGCTTATGCGGATTTTCGGCAGGGAGAACTCGCACCGGGGGATGTTCGGCGGCGTGGCTCCTCGATCATCCAGAGTCGAGTTCGAGGCAAAGGATTGAGCCAAAAGATCAGCCTTTTCCTTTGCACTATGGGCCAGACTGTCATCAGGCTTACGCAGTGGCGGGAGACTAGACTGGCAGAAATTACCTTGGACAGCTTTGGCAAGCGACCAGAAAGCACGGCTTCCAGAGGGGTAGCTCTTCAGTCGCTCGCCAATTCTGCCAATGTGTTCTGCCTTGGCCTTGACTATAGCCCTCTTGTTGAACCTAGAAGCAGCATTATATTTCCGCTTCTCCTCTTTGGCATTCGGATCCTGACGCTTTTTGGCATCGACCCATGCCTCGTATGCGGACCGCTTTAGGCGCGCAGCTTTGGCACAGGTATTATCATACCAGGGCCGGCTGCGACGCCCGACGGGTATTTTGGTGTTGGGGATAAACATATCCATCCCCAAGAGCACCACGTCCCTAACCGAGTCCGCACAAACGTCAAGATCATCCGAGGAGAAGCAGAGCTGCTTCCATGGGTAGGACGCAAAGAATTCGCGAAGTCCATCCCAATCTGCTGACCCATACCGCCAGACCCTGCGAGTCCCAGTAACTGAGACGCGATCGCGATACAGAGCAGGGGCCGACGAACGTATCAGGCAGTGGTCAGACGATCCTAGAGGGGCGTCGACCACCACTCTGTATCCTTCGGGGTGTGTAGTCAGCAGAAGATCCAACAAGGAAGGCTCATGGGTCTCAACATCTGGAACACGGGTGGGCTGCGCTACCAATTGTGTGAGACCATAAGCCAAGGCCATTTCGTAAACAGTCCGACCCGAAAGGTCGGTGGTCCGCGACCCTAGCCATTCTACATGATGAGCATTGAAGTCGCCAAGGACCACCACCTCCGCGGATGGGAACTGTTCAAGTATTTGGTCAGTCCCCACTTGAACGTTCTCAAATAGGTGAGTCGACCCCACTTCACTGGCATGGGACCTGTAAAGGCATGCGTAGATTCGGGTACGACCCCCATGGTCTACGCAAAGCCACAAGAATATAAGATTGTTCGCAATTTGTTATAAACTTATTAATCGATGACAATCATTTCAATTACTTAATCTGACATACCCTTAAAGAAGGCTTAATTCTAAAATTCAAACAAATTTATAGCATCGAATTTTTCTTCTTCTTATTTTTCGGTGGTTAATAATAAATACATTAGGTTAATTAACGGTTATGCAGAAATTTACACCTATGTCATCAATATTTTGGATATTTTACCATTTATCTCCTCCATTTTTAACAGGTTTTGATGTTTATTTTTTATTTCATGCAGTATACATCTTGATTCGACGACCCTTTTTAACCGACGAAAAAGAAACGGAGGAGGTTCTCAATTCGACACGTATATTTTTTATGTTAGACCACACATAACTTTTTACAAAGTACACCAATTTTGATATTTTTTTTACTAAAAACCACAACCAACTTCGGACTATACCTAGTGGTATACTCCGAAGTTGGCCTCATAAACATTTTGAAAAAAAAAATTATCCCTAAGGGTAGAAAAATACCCCTATTCGATTGCGTATTCACTCACTGATTTCCCTGAGTTATTGTGTACACTTCTCATACCTTGTAGTTGGTCTCATATTAATAAATACAGTCTACTAGGCTATAGGTAGCCACAAAAAAAAGAAAATGATAACTTAAAAAAAAAACAACCGACGAAATAACTGAATAGCATAAATAAAAAAAATCACCGCAACCGTAATTGCAGGTCTCTTTGGAGTCGGTGCAATTTTAGTTGACTGGCAGCGTCATTTTCGTCGGTTGAATTTTTTTGTAAAAAAGATATTATTAACTAGATGACCCGGTGAACTTCGTATCACCTACATATATTTGTGTAAAATGTGGTCAAAACTTAATACAAATGTTTCATTTACATTAAATGCAACTAAGTGAGGTACTGCACCATTGCACGTGAGGTAGCCCGTCGCACATTTAATTGACTTCGACGACCTAAGCCAGGTCGTCTTCCACCTCCCCCCGGTGGGACAGTCCTGTCCCTGTCCCTGTCCCTGTCCTGTCCCTGTACTGTCCCTGTCCTGTCCCGTCCCTATCCTGTCCCTATCCTGTCCCGTCCCTATCCTGTCCCGTACCTGTCCCTGTCCTGTCCTATCCTGTCTTGTCTTGTCTTGTCTTGTCTTGTCCTGTCCTGTCCTGTCCCTGTCCCTGTCCCTGTCCCTGTCCCTGTCCCTGTCCCTGTCCCTGTCCCTGTCCCTGTCCCTGTCCCTGTCCCTGTCCCTGTCCCTGTCCCTGTCCCTGTCCCTGTCCCTGTCCCTGTCCCTGTCCCTGTCCCTGTCCCTGTCCCTGTCCCTGTCCCTGTCCCTGTCCCTGTCCCTGTCCCTGTCCCTGTCCCTGTCCCTGTCCCTGTCCCTGTCCCTGTCCCTGTCCCTGTCCCTGTCCCTGTCCCTGTCCCTGTCCCTGTCCCTGTCCCTGTCCCTGTCCCTGTCCCTGTCCCTGTCCCTGTCCCTGTCCCTGTCCCTGTCCCTGTCCCTGTCCCTGTCCCTGTCCCTGTCCCTGTCCCTGTCCCTGTCCCTGTCCCTGTCCCTGTCCCTGTCCCTGTCCCTGTCCCTGTCCCTGTCCCTGTCCCTGTCCCTGTCCCTGTCCCTGTCCCTGTCCCTGTCCCTGTCCCTGTCCCTGTCCCTGTCCCTGTCCCTGTCCCTGTCCCTGTCCCTGTCCCTGTCCCTGTCCCTGTCCCTGTCCCTGTCCCTGTCCCTGTCCCTGTCCCTGTCCCTGTCCCTGTCCCTGTCCCTGTCCCTGTCCCTGTCCCTGTCCCTGTCCCTGTCCCTGTCCCTGTCCCTGTCCCTGTCCCTGTCCCTGTCCCTGTCCCTGTCCCTGTCCCTGTCCCTGTCCCTGTCCCTGTCCCTGTCCCTGTCCCTGTCCCTGTCCCTGTCCCTGTCCCTGTCCCTGTCCCTGTCCCTGTCCCTGTCCCTGTCCCTGTCCCTGTCCCTGTCCCTGTCCCTGTCCCTGTCCCTGTCCCTGTCCCTGTCCCTGTCCCTGTCCCTGTCCCTGTCCCTGTCCCTGTCCCTGTCCCTGTCCCTGTCCCTGTCCCTGTCCCTGTCCCTGTCCCTGTCCCTGTCCTGTCTAGTATAGCGTGGCGACCCGTCATCACGGCAAGCTTAGCAACGCCAACAATCCGGTTTATACCTGCGCTTATAGATGTTTCACATCAAAAAGACTTCAAGTGTTTCATATCCAGGAACAGTTTGTACTGGAAAATTAAGTTGTCGTTTTTAGTGTTTTCCTTTACTTATTATTTATGTTACTCATTATTTCTCATCGGGTAAACCTTACCTGAACTTCCACAAATATTTCAAGATCAGAATTAGCCAAATCGGTACAGCCAGTCTCGAGTTTTGGCGAGACACACGCACAGCGATTCATTTTTATATATATAGATATTATACATGTAGGTAACTGTCGAACCTACTGCCATCGCAATTAACTAGGCCAGCCCTAATCCTAAACACGCGTAATATATTTAAATATCCATTATCCATATATTAATTCTATACTTGATAAAACATTCTTCCGAAGAGCGTGCAGCTAGGGTTGTCAATGGAAGCAATAAGCTAGTCAATATATTCGAAATATGTATGCAATAAAGTGCATCTAAACGTTGGACAATCGGGATGACCATGCCTCGTTGATACTATTCCGTCAGCTTGTATTGTTCGCTTTTGTAATATAAAGCGCTGTATGTAAAGATGAGGCTTTTGAAAGATATTGACATTCTGAGTGGGAGAGCCACGATGCAGAGGGTTTAGTTTACAGCATGAGTCGTGCGGCTCGACCGGGTTGTTGCTGGTGTTTTAAAAATAACCCTGTATATATAAACCGACACAGTGAAGGGTTTTATAATGTGACCGAAATTATTCCATATCTTAAAAATTATACAACTTAGCTTATTGAAAACAATTTTCGTTGGAAGTATGTAACTTTTAAGTAATACCATTCCATATAGCACTACCATCCGTATATAGTACTACCATTCCTTTATATCGGATCATCACAGAAGTTATAAAAATATTCTACTATACGTACTTATAAAAAATACACGTAGGTACCACCTAATGTATTTTTTATTTAATTGAATGACGAGACGAGCAAGTCGCTCGCCTGATGATAAGCGCCGCGGCAGCCCATAAACAGAAGCAACAGCACACATAACTTTGAATTACAAAGCACTGCATGGCACTGAACTGCGCTCGTCACCCCGAGACATAGGATGTTAAGTCTCATAATGCCCAGTAATTTCACTGGCTTCAATGTCCTTCGAACCGAAACACAACAGTGCATATACACTGTTGCTTGGCGGCAGAGATAGATAAATCGGTAGTACCAACCCAGATGGCCTCTCGCTTACGAGGGACCTACCACCTTGCATGCTAATAAAATCTTCCCTTAAAATTTTATGAAATCCGGTATTACCGACTACTTTGCTCCTTGTTTTACTCCATATGCGATTTAAAACGTTATTTATACAGCTTATTTGCTCGGTTGAGATGTAATATGATAATGAGGTTAAACATCTACAAACATCATAATTTTTTTTATGTAATGTGTGAACAAATATGTGAACAGATAAAATGGTTTGCCGAATGGATAATGCGCAAAATTCTATACGGTATTCTACCATTTAAATTAAGCGTCTGTTTCACCATCTCTAAATAAATGACACTTACCATATAAAATACTAGCATTTACTCGCGGCTCTGCCCGCGTGATATTCTGTACCATCATATTTCCATGTTCATCCCTTATTTTACCACTTAGGAGAGAAATTTTCAAAAATTTGTCCTCGCTGCGGTTCATAAAATATTTTAGTTCATAGAAACAGTTGTCAGCTATCCATAACGTTATTTTTCTATTAAATATTGCCATAAGTAAATCTTTGAATGCATTTGGCAGTTTATTGTATACTGTAATGGCTTTGACGAATACATTTATTTTAATTAATATAACGCCTTATATATGTAACAGTATATTATATTGATGCCCGGAAATCTGGTATTTGAACCAAGGATCACGTGTTTTCTCAGCCTAGTACGCTGCCACTAAAGCAAAGCGGCGATAAACATTTAAAATATTCTATTTACAATGAAACATGTTTTTTGCAACAATAAGAAAGCGATGAAATAATAATTGAACAGTCCTGAACATTTTATCGTATTATAAAGCAAAGAGTGGAAGTTGGTTTATGCTCGCTTTGATTCAACACAAATTTATAAAAGCATATTTACTTGATAAAACTTCTTAGGCCAACTTTTACTTGATTCCTTATTATATCCTTATCTTCATACACTTAAGGTGGGCTCAGAGGCAGGCTACATGGAATTTGTTTTAAAATTTAAAGTGTTTTTTCCAACCTAGAAAACAGTTATAGCGGTTTCATATTAAAACAAAATTACGTCTACATTGCGGTTAAGTCTGGCCACTATGAGTATAATTTTATGATTTCTTTTTTTGTAATAAAAAGTTATATACCTGTTCTAAATTTAAAAATGCTAGTAAGAACTAAACATACATCTACAACCCATAAAACAGCTCTGGATGGTAGTTGTGCGCCGAAAATCGCGTAGTATAAGGGACTTATTTGACGTTTGCGCGAATCCAGTTCGAAGTTCAAATCGCGTTCGCACAGTGTCGGGTCAGCAGTATCACTCTGACTTTGCGCCGAACACGACTCGGGCCGGCTACAACTGGCTGGATAAGTGTTTTTGTTCTCCCGCTTTTAAAATTAGAATATCATAAATATAATAATGTAATAAATTGATTATGTACATCGGTTGTTTAATTTAAAATATTATGTGCAATGTTTAACATTGAGTAGATTTATAAGTGAAACTTTTTAAAAGTTTGCACAGTGACTGGAAGTATTCGGTTGTTGATAAAAAACATGTTTATACGTAGTTTTACTGATAATATTTATGGTGTGATCGTATCGCATTTAATATCGAGTGTTTAATGAATTAAATTTGTGACGCCTTCTCTGACTGGCGAATTATTCTGGGACGAAGGTGAGTTTAAATATTAAGAATTATTTTTGTTTAGATTAAAAGCATTAAATTAATGATGCCTTACTTAATCTACTACGTAGACATAATATGGTACTTATTAAAATATATGCAATTGGAAAAAAATATTGAAGTTTCATAAAAAAATAAAACTTTACAAATTTGTTAAAACATTGTCAGCAGAAAGGAAAAACCGTTTGTTTTTTCGTGTTCGCGTCACTACAAATAATGGGATATTTATTTGTATGGGACAATTAAAAAAATGATATGAAAAATTCACAAGTTCATATTTTAATATTAACACAATTATTATTATTATTTATTTGTTATATTTTTAATATACTCGTAACGTGAAAAATTTGACTTATAATTTTGTTAATTAATATTTGATCTCTAAAAATTATTTTTGCATTTAAAATGATTTAACACCGCTTCTTTTATCTGCTTTGACACTTCGGTCTATCGCGTTTAATATTCGACAATGGGAAAAAGGTAGAGAAAAGATAATGTCCAAGACAAAAGAATCTTGAACCGAATGCCATATTACAATGCCTTTGAGTTTTAGAGCATGCCTTCTATGCTAGCCTTTTAAACGACGACGTATTTTCGGTTGGATATTTTTCTTTGCTTCGTGAATGAAAGGTGAATATTTTAAACTGTCTTTTGTTCCCTGCATCGCCTACATGATTTTTTTCTGGAATAAAAAGTATCATATACTCGAAACTAGACCATGGTCGATAGACCATAAAGACGACGACCATAAAAAACCATAAGACTAGTAAAAAAAATAAATTTGGCACATAGATAGATATATCTATGTGCCAAATTTCTTTTTTTTACTAGTCTCTAAAACTAATTTTATAAGGTGGTGGTAGGTCCCTCGTATGAGAGAATCCGTCTGGGTTGGTACCACCGCTTTGTCTGTGTCTGCCGCCAAGCTGCAGTATGTAGATAAGCATTGTTGTATTTCGGTTTGAAGGACATTGAAGTCAGTGAAATTGTTGGGCATTCTCAGAATTAACAAGCTGCTGGTGGGAGGATACTTGTATCCGACCGGATAGCGACCACCGTACACTGGTGCTAAAACCTGCCATAGTGGCCCACCTTGTGTGGGTCGCGTTCCAGGGTCAGCCAATGAATATCCGGTTCTCCCCAGGGGGCTTCCCCCTGAGCCTAACCCTTTTCCCATCCCTTTTTCCTTCCCCTCCCTCTTGGCCCTGGGATGAGATGCTGCGGGGTCGCCAGTATTCCATTAGCAGGGACCCCGTAGTTCACCCCAGGAACTTTGGCAGGCCGGCATGATCTTGCCGACCTACGATGGACATATTGTTTATCATTGGTTGACACTACTCTTGGATTTTGCTATACTTACCATCAGGTGTAGCGTAGTCACTTTGCTGAGCCAGGATCAAAAAAGCGCAGTCCAGTGCTTTGAAATTGAAGGTTCGATTTGGTGTTGCATCTATTTATAGACATACGTGGCGTTTTCCATCAGCGGCGCTCATTTCGTCATTCGAGCCAATAAAAAAAGGTGTGAAACATAACATCCCAGCGATCTGCTCGTCTCGTCATTCAATGAAAAAACAAACGGAGTGCCTAACCGGTAAAACAAGAGGTTCTTATTTTGCTCCGGGTACCTTATGGATTCCTTACCAAACCGGAGGCAGAAGGATAGTTAATAAATAAATAATTACACCCAACAGTCACACACATAGTCCCGACCCCACAGTTAGATACGAGTCTTGTGTCATGGGTATCAAGAACTACGAGAGACTTCGGTCTCACAACACCCAGACCCCGAGACAAATATTGGTGGATCACACATATGTTTGTCTCGGTGCGGGGATCGAACCCGCGGCCTCTCGCTTCACAGCCGGCTACTCGCCCGCTGCGCCACGGAGCCTATCATGCTGGACTTACCAGCCTTCCCACATCCAAGTGACTGCCAGACTACCCCGGTGTGGCGAAAACCATCATCGCAATCCAGTTAGAATTATAACTTACACATTTCTGTGAGTTGTTTTTCGATCAGACATTGTATAAATAAATAAATAAATACACCCAACAGTCACATACATAGTCCTGACCCCACACTAATGGTGCTGCCACACCGATGTTATAAAATGTTAACAAACATTTTCTAACATTAAATCTAACATTTTATAACATTTCTTAACATTTTATAACATTTCTTAACATTTTCTAACATTTCTGAACATTCTTCTTTGACGGCTTCTTTGACGACGCCGCTCTCAAAAGTACCGCCGCCTGCGGTTATAAAATGTTAAGAAATGTTACAAAATGTTACAAATTGTTAAGAAATGTTTACTAAATGATGCTGCCACACCGGTGTTATAAAATGTTATATAACATTTTCTAACACCGGTGTGGCAGCACCATAAGATACGAGTCTTGTGTCGTGGGTATCAGGAACTACGAGAGACTTTCGGTCTCACAACACCCACACCCCGAGACAAACATTTGTAGATCATACAAACATTTATCTCGGTGCGGGGATCGAACCCGCGGCCTCTCGCTTCACAGCCGGCTACTCGCCCGCTGCGCCACGGAGGCTGTCAACCAGTGTATAACCAGTTTGAATAAAATGATAATATTAATCTAAAACATTTGAATCAATAAACCATCGACAGACGATTTTTGTTTACTCTAAATACTTCAGTAGCCAAACTTACAGAAGAAACTGTTGTTTTCAAGATCGTAAAGTTAACACTATGGTGCTATGTAGTTATTATAGTCAATTTAAAATTTCATGCTGTAGACAGTTTTTAACTCCCGGAAAAAAGAGATGTAATATAATTGGAACCCCAATCTATCTATCTGTGCATCTGCTTTATCATCTTAAGCAAATGAACCGATTTGTCTGCGGTTTTTAATTTTAAATTCTCCTTTCTTTTGGCTATATTTAATCAAGTCGTAATTCCTGATACCCTACGATACAGTTTTAATCTAGTGTATTGTCGAGACTATGTATGTGTGTGTGTTTGGTGTATTTATTTATTTATAAACTCTATATTATATATCAAAAGGAGGCTACTATTGAAATGAATTAATAACACCATTTTTTTTTGACTTTTAAGTATTTTGAGATCACTTATGACATTGCAACTTACGCTTGATAGTTTCTTTAAATAACTTTAAATAATGAGCAGCGATAGCTCACCGGGGAGTGCTATGAACTGTTGAGACGAAAGTCGAAGGTTCGAAACCAGCCCCAAGAGTTGCATCTCTAACGTTTTCTAAGATACGTGTTTTTTTAAGAATTGTTAAATATCGCTTAATTGTGATGAAACCTGCATACCTAAAAAGTTCTCCATAAAAGATTTGAAGGTTTGTGAAGTCTACCAACCTACATTAGATCGTGGTGGATTAAGAATTACCCCCTCTTATTCAGTAGAGAAGGCCCGTATATTACAAGGCTAGTATCATTAAATAACTTTTAGAGATGCGTAGTCGAAAGGCAATAAGCATAGCAAATTCATCTGATTCACTTGTCACATGTCAGCTTTATTATTTGGGTTAGCCAGAATAACAAATAAAATGAGAATAAGAACAGTTTATTTGACTTACGTTACGTTATGTTCAACAACGGCATTATTTACCAAATGTTGCCATTCAAGATAATTTTCAGGGCCATTTACATTCATTGTCTTGATTCTTTATTACAAATTCATTGACTTGTCTTTTGTACAATATCTCTCATAGGTGTATCCTTATGATTGCGCTGTATTGCGACCGACAGTAGACAGGTATACGGCCAAAGACAGCATCCTGGCTGTATCACCGTCTTTTTTTTTATTGAATGACGAGACGAGCAAGGCATGCGCCTGATGGTAAGCGCCACGCCTGCCCATTAACAGAAGCAACACCATACAGAACTTATAACAAAGCTCTGCATGGCACTGAACTGCGCTCGTCACCTCGAGACATAAGATATTAAGTCTTATAATGCTCAGTAATTTCACATTTTCAATGTCCTTCAAACTGAAACACAACAGTGATTACACACTGTTGCTTGGCGGCAGAAATAGACAAAGCGGTGGCACAAACCCTGACTGACGGTCTCTCGCTTACGAAGGACCTACCACCTTGGTTATTGTATTTTATTGTTCTGTGATAGTTACAATAATTGCATCTTCGGCTTTGAACTAGCGTTATCGGCCCTGTTGATCGGCTGCAGTTCCTTCGGGTTCTCCGACTAATAATAGTATAATGGTCTCGTCAAACAGCGAACGGGGCGGGACGGCGACGTGACGCTGACGGGAGGTGAGCAGTTGTAATGCATTAGTCAATACAGAAGATGTCACACAGAGCCGTCGCGCTCGACGCTCGACTAGCGGTCGCGTCAAGTCGCCGCCGAGCCCGGCGGGAATACAAAAAGAGATCGGCGGGACGGGACGCGAACTTGTTGTATCTTAAGCATATTTATGTCACTAGTCAGACAGCGGGACGGGTGCACGTCGCGCCCGACGCGACACCAGCGTTGTGTTCGAGTACAAAAAATGGACATGCACAATGCTCGACTAGCGGCCGCGTCAAGTCGCCGCCGAGCCCGGCGGGAATACTAGAGGAACTCGGCGGGACGGGGCGCGAGCGGGATGCGAACTTGTAGGAACACGTTGTGTCTTGCCCATATTCATGTTACTAGTCAAACAGACAGCGGGACGGGGCACGTCACGTCCGACGCGACATCAGCGTTGTGTTTGATTACAAAAATGGACACGGAGAAAGTAGAAAAGCTGATTGATATTGTTCGAGGACACATTTTTTTGTATGACCTGGGCCATCAACAATATAAAAATGCTAGCCTAAAATCTGCGATTTGGGAATATATGTATAGGAAGGAAACTGAATGAGAGTGGTATTTGTTAAATATGGATTACGTTATAATATACATGATGGATTATATTGACAGCCTCCGTGGCGCAGCGAGCGAGTAGCCGGCTGTGAAGCGAGAGGCCGCGGGTTCGATCCCCGCACCGAGACAAATGTTTGTGTGAGCTACAAATATTTGTTTCGGGGTCTGGGTGTTGTGAGACCGAAAGTCTCTTGTAGTTCCTGATACCCACGACACAAGACTCGTATCTTACTGTGGGGTCAGGACTATGTATGTGTCTGTTGGGTGTATTTATTTATTTATTTATACAATACAGGGTTAATTTTAAAACACCAGCATCCTCGCAGGACCAGATAGCTAACCCCATACGGAACAACTTTTGTTCTACGAGTTTGGATATAACTCAATATATTTAAAAAAAAATATATTTTACAAGTTTTTGTTGTGTAGTGTTTTTCTTCGTAGACTGCGGCGCGGCGCGGGGCGTGCGCGCACGACATCAAAGCCGGCGGTCAGCTGCTCGGGCGGTCAAGGTCAAATGCACTAGCCCGATTCCCCACGCTTCGGGTCGGTCGGTCGGGTTTGTTTACGTAATCTGCGATGCGCGCAGTGTTGTAACAGTCAAGACGGAAATTAAATGAATACTTATTTTTGTATGAAAATAAAATCTAACAAATTATCAAAAGTCGTAGAACAAAAGTAGTAGCTTATAACCTTAGGAATCTAGTCCTGCGAGGTTGTTGGTGTTTTAAAAATAACCCTGTATAATATAATATCTAGTACAAATCAAATATTTGGCAGGTGGTTACGCACTGCCGTTTATTTAAATTATATGCGGCCAGTAGCTATGCTACTCTACCAAGTAGTCTAAAACATACTTAATATTTCTCCCTCTTAAATGAATATTAGATAACTAAACAAGAACAAAAATAAACATAATAAAAATTGCAACCACAAGTCCATACCAAAAAGGGTTTATAATCAACTCTTTGATTTCGGCGCAATAGCCTCTCCGACTGCCCCGTATCTTGATCAGGATCAGATTGTAACTCCGAGTTTTGGATGACCTGGTGTTCTAAATCTGATGTAGCCATGTTGATGTTCAGTAAGCTGAGTTTCAGAAGGTGCTACTCGCTTATCACACTCTTCCTCTCGGACACATCTTTGCGGATCAGCCAATTGCTCCTCACTACATGACCCATTTTTTTTGTCAAATTCGGGCATGACATCCAACACATCTTCGGCTGCAGCATCTTGAAGCTTCCCCTTGTAATATATGAGTTGATTTTTGTGTTTTTTAACTTGCACTGAGGTACAATCTGTGATTAGATAAGTTACTTTTCCTGTTCGTTTGGTAACTATAATCTTCACCCATCGTTAAGCAATATAATGCTATCACTTAATTTGCTAAAAAAGCACTTTTTTGTCATTTTAAACTTTTTTAAAACATGTATTCACTAATAAGACTTTGAAAACACATCTAAATAGTGTACTAGTTTCATCCCTCTCAATATTGTGGACAGAACGCATGCGCACTCTCTTCCATTGTACAGATTCATAGAACGCAGCTGATATACTGCGTCCTCCCCTATCGCATCACATAGTAGGTACGCACAATGCTTCTCTCTCGCACATTTTTAACTTACTCCGATTTTCGGATTTTAAAAACAGGCAACCATTATTCATGAACAGATTTTTCATAGGCAACCCTATATTTCTGAATTTGCAATGAAATTTCCTTCATTTTAATATACTTTTGAAACGGAAAGCAGATGAGCGCAATGACCACTTTTAAGTTACCTGTTTGCACACGGCAACCAGGTAGTAGTGGCCAGAAAAAGGAAGGCAACCTAGCTTTTGCATGTAGTATATATACATTGTACACTTTTCATTGAAGGTTCATTTTTTTGGTATGTAACTCAGTGAAATTATAAAAATCCTCTACTATATTTAAAATCAACCGTCTCTTACTGTCTGATTATGAAGACTGATTTCGATTTAGAAGTAGATTAATTACCATGTTGATATTCAGTATTAAAGTTTATAAATAATAATGCTGGTGGGAGGATACTTGTATCCGACCGGATAGCGACCACCGTACACTGGTGCTAAAACCTGCCATAGTGGCCCACCTTGTGTGGGTCGCGTTCCAGGGTCAGCCAGTGTATATCCGGTTCTCCCCAGGGGGCTTGCCCCCTGATCCTAACCCTTTTCCCATACCTTTTTCCTTCCCCTCCCCCTTGGCCCTTTGGCAGGCCGGCATGATCTTGCCGACCTACGATGGACACATTGTTTATCGTTGGTCGACACTATTCTTGGATTGCGCTACACTTACCATCAGGTGTAGCGTAGTCACTTAGCCGAGCCAGGAAAAAAAAAAAAAAAAAAAAAAAAAAAGTTAATGAATGAACCTACTTCATACAAATTGCCAGTCTTTCTCTTGAACTAATGGCCCTCCTCCAGTTCGTGTCGAGTTTGCTTATTTTGTCACGTATTACACTATGTAATTCTTCAAAACAAGCCTGCGACATTTTGAAGTAGGTATAAAACCTATCTTCATGGGGTTCAAGTTCCCGGCAGAGTCTATGGTATTCTCCATATTTGTGACGCTTTTGACTTCATGCACCCATGTTCGTTTACGTCATTTCTTTGCTAACGCTAACAAAAGCAGCACAGCTTCCACGTCTGAATCGCTCGACATTTTGTTCCAAAGTGCTCGAGGAATCACGCCTAGGGGTGCTCGATATGTATCGATATGTGATAAAATATCGATACATTTATTTGATATATCGAATCAATGCGATATTATCGAATCATTGAAGTCGATATATAATATCGATATATTTTATCCGATATATCGAATCATTGAAGTCGATATATAATATCGATATATTTTATCCGATATATCGAAATAAGGATATCGTAGAATATTTAGGAAAAATCTATCGGATGTAGATAAAAAAAAAAAACATCAAATACCAGAATAAGTATTGAATGTTGTTTTTTTTTTTAGCTATTCGATATAACATAATAAGGTCTTTTCCTTCCCACAATTCGATATATCGAAAATATCGATATTTTGGACCGATATATCACTAAATATCGATATATTATATCGGAAAAAATATCGATATTTTTTGTACATGAACACCACTAATCACGCCGAGTACAGCGGGACGGCCGGCGCGACGCTAGCGGGATCATCACGCCCGCAGTGTGACATCCACATCGCGTCGCCGTCCCGTCAGCGTCGCGTCGCCGTCCCGCCCCGTCCGCTGTTTGACCAAGCCTTAATAGTTCGGCAACGCGACGCTGACGGGACTGCGTATAGATAGTCGAGCGTCGAGCGCGACGGTTCTGTGTGATATTTTCTATATTGATTAATGCATTACAACTGCTCACGTCCCGTCAGCGTCGCGTTGCCGTCCCGCCCCGTCCGCTTTTTGACGAAACCCTAAGAGCTGCTGACTTTGCATGCTGTCAGGACTAGCGTCAGCTGCAAATGTGCCCCATCACTATCTTTATTAGATATTCAGCATAAAATTAATACTTAGCCAAATCTCCTCGATATTTGTAAGAATTTTTGGCTACGCATTGACCAAATCAGACGTGTTACAAACTTTAATCTAATTCCAAAGGTATTCAAAAGTTATACACGGCAGTACATTGTGGCTATTATTACATTACCACTGCCTTTCGATCGAATATCTGTCCAGATTTAATTAGGAATGCGTCCATGACTCCTCTCAGAACACTGAATACATCAGTCCCTTGATACATTAGTCTTGAGTAATTGGGCTAGTATATCTTAGTGTTCGCATTTCAGCACTTTGTAGACTCTGTTTAAGAGGGCGCATACAGCAAAATTATCAATCTAGATTTGATTTTTAAGTTAGTAACTCATGGCAAAATTAAACAAACTTATGTATATGGATACTTCATTATAATTGCAAGCGAATAAGTTTTACAGAAACATAACACCATTCCCCCAATCCCCATTCCTTTCCTCCAAATTGAAATTTTACAATTTTTTTTATAGCATAGGCCGGCAAACGTGTGAGTGCGTCACCTGGTGGTAAGTGGTCTCCACCGCCCATGAACAGCCACAATACCAGAAGAATCATGGGCGTGTTGCCGACCTTAACGCAAAGGAGTAACTATGGGATTGGGTAGGGGGATTTGGGCCTCCGGATATCTCATCGTACGAAACGCAGTAGCAAGACGTTACTTTACGTCAGTTTTCTGTGAGACAGTACTGTCAAGCCCATTCATGCTGTAGATAAAACTATCTACTAGCATGGCTTTACCACTCAAAAATAATCACTACATTAGGCTATAAAAATTAAAGCAATATTCGCTGTTCACTTTCAGGCGGGCGGAGTTGCAAACAACAGCTAGTCATTTAATACGTTCCATGTGAAATGCAAGCCACGGACGGGCTTATAATCATTTAGATTTGGATTTCCAGTTCCGTGATTCAAACCCTGACATAAGCTACCGTAACGCTAATCTAAAACCCATGATTTAGATAGAGACCGATTACGTAATTGCACAGTAGCTAGATTAATCGATTCACTGGTTTCATTTAGGAACAAGTAATAAAGATACGTACTTTCCTTTATTGTATTGGTCTGAAAACAAGCCTTAATATTTATGTGTGACGTCTTAAGTTTACGACACAGACAAATCAACCTACCAGAAGCCTTATTGCAAGATATCTCTGCTCACGCTTTTTTATTTATTTAATTGAATGACGAGACGAGCAAGGCGCTCGCCTGATGGTAAGCGTCACGCCTGCCCATAAACAGAAGCAACACCACATAGAAATTTGAATTACAAAGCACTGCATGGCACTGAACTGCGCTCGTCACTCTGAGAAATAAGATGTTAAGTCTCATGATGCCCAGTAATTTCACTGGCTTCAATGTCCTAAGCGAAATATTGTCTACACACAGATTATTAAACTAATTTCACCGCCCACTTTGAGTTTATAATAAATCTGTACCCTTATATTTTTAACAAATCTGTCTTTTACATTACCATCTGTTGCATATTTTAAAATCAGTTATTGCACATATAACTTTTAATTGTTTTTCAAATTGATAAGATAGATAGGTTATAGCATATCTTATTTGTGGGACCAAAGAATGTTTTAATTGGGACTGTATTTACTTTTATTCTACCGCTCCCCTGAAAGTCTGCAGCGCCCTTGAGGGGCATTATCGCCCATTTTGAGAAAGACTAGTCTGCATGAAGCGCAATTGATTTAATTTACCACTTCTAGTTTCTGTGTATGGTCTCTAAATCCTTTATAGGCACGTAACCGACCTCAGTTCAATTAATTTTATTCACCTCCGAACGAATGTGATTTCATATAAAACTTAGACCCTGTGGCGTCTTTAGTTTTATTGAACTGTGGTCACCACCTCCGATTTGACAAGATGGATGATAATGGCAAGTTATTAACAATAGTTGCACAGTTCTGCCTATTTTTCTTTGAGTTGGTATATTCAAGTCGTGATTCGAGATGGTCGGAGCGAAATTAAGCGTTCAGTTTGAATTTTTTTCATTCTGGTACGGTGACTATTCGGTTCTTAATGGTAAGTATAATTCAGCAGTTCAAAACTATTTATCAAATTTTTCACTTTTCTGTACTGAAGTTTTGAGTGTGAACAAATGAATTTAAGAACTTAGTAACATACGTATGTTTAGTTAATAATTAGCTAATGCTGACTTGCACGTTTCTTTTTTTAGGCAAACGGGCAAGTGGGTCAGCTGATGATAAATGATCTCCACCGCCCATGTCCGCCCAAGAATCATGGGCACGTTGCCGACCTTAAAGGAAAGTAATAATTAGGGATTGGTAAGGGGAGGGGGATTTGGGCCTCCGGATATCTCACTGACCATACGAAACGCAGCAGCAAGCCGCTACTTTACGTCGGTTTACTGTGTGACAGTGGTAACGATCCGTGACCACGAAGGCTGAAAAACTTTCGAAACGTCGGGACTAAAATTAAAAAATTAAAATAGAAAACTGCGAAAACATCGGTTTAAATTAGTTTTATTTCAACGTGTAACATTCTCGTAAACATAAGAAATCATAATACAGTGTCATTTTGACACCCTATACTTAAATGAAACCATGTGTAGTGTTCGTTAATACAAGTACTTTGAGCTAAGACACTTTCTTATTAAAGGCAAAATAAAAAAATAATATTTCCTAACAAATTAAATGCCGTTAACATTAGATTAATTTTAAACAGTCTGTATACGCGCGCACACACATATAAAAATCAACATACACACCCGTCATCGAATGAACGAGACACACACACATACATTACCATTAAGCTAGCAATACATGTTGGACGAGATAAGGCCAACACGAGTGTAGGTAAATTAATACAAGGCAAGCGCTAGTGCCTAGACGTTCGGCAAGTTTATCGAAAACCAATCGAGTAGCCGGCTGTGAAGCGAGAGGCCGCGGGTTCGATCCCTGCACCGAGACAAATGTTTATGTGAACGACAAATATTTGTTTCCCGAAACAAACCCAGACCCCGGGCTGGGTGTTGTGAGACCAAAAGTCTCTCGTAGTTGCTGATACCCACGATACTATCATGATACCCAAAAATACTATCTATACGTTGGTGTTAGTCATCACTCGGCAACACACGTCCAACATGTATTGCGGGCTTTATACCGTCGAGGTCAATGTGCCCGCTTTATAAAATCGCCAAGCGTACAGAAGGCAAACGGCTCAAAATAGTAATTTAGGAATTGAAATAAATATTAGATTACCCTATGAAATGTAATAAAATCCTAAGTAAAATCGAATCTTGTAACTTTTATAATGATTATTTGTTTTTAGTCAAATTTGTGTTACCTATTTATACTTTATAGGTATGTGCATTTCCCAAACACATTTTTTTTACGTTTTGTCATTATCAATGAACTAAGTAATACTGTCGCAACTTTTTCAGTGAATCTGTCGAGAGCGTCTTTGTGAATCTGAGACGTATTTTCATATGTATGAAGTTGCCCTTCTTAAGCGTTTGTGTTTTATAATTACATCGTCAGCTGTGACATTTTATTCAATAGAGTTAAGTGCAAAAACCGTACAGCGTGATTTAAAAGGCTCAAAACTTAAATTACGTTTTTTGGCAAAACTACTACAAGCTCAAGCCTCATGTTTGGTACAGGGTAAGCAGAGGCGATGACGAATATGTGGTTTCATTTAGTAACAGGGTGTCAAAATAACACTGTATATGAAAGTCATTACCCCGGCACTCAATGACGTCAGTCTAAGGTACGGTAAACAGTACCCTTACGTTCATATCAGGCTTTTGATGGACATACACGCGTCACATAGTACTTACTGTCAGCGACCCCCGACGGCCATTTAATAGACTAATCCTTATTTGTATGATGAACAAAGGAAATGAATGTTTTTCCACACGCTGTATAATAAAGGCGCCACACAATTCATTCAATTGTCTTGGGTATTACCCATTATATAAAAGATGTTAACGTTGGATAGCCGTAGAAATGGAGCTACTGAGTACACAAAAGGGCATCTAAGCTTCCTCCATGAAGCGTTTAAGATTTATGAGGGTATTTGACACATTTTGTTCTAAACCTAAGTTCCATTATAAAACTGTAAGGGCCTTATTGGCGCAGTTTGTGTGGGTTACCATAGTTACCAGTCTTAAGAACTCTAGTTTAATGTGGTAATAAGGCTCTGTTATTTCGGACATAATAAACAACTACTATTAAAGGATATGTACATTTTACTCCAGGTGTTCAGTTCAGTTCTTGCCCAGCGGAAAATAATTTTATAAAGTTTTTTTTTATTTGTTTGAATGACGAAATGATCAGGTCCCTCGCCAGATGGTAAACTCCACGCCTGTCCATAAACAGAAGCGACACCACACAGAATTTTAACTCTTTGTAGCATAGGTGCCAGTGCCGGAGCCAGTGGGTCACCTGATAGTAAGTGATCTCCAAGTTCATTTACGCCTACAATGCCAGAAGAATAATGGGCGCATTTCTGAAGCTAAAGCGAAGGGACAATTAAAGTATTGGGAAAGGGGGGGATTTAGGACTCCGGATATCTCACTCACCGTACGAAACCCAGCACCAAGTCGCTACTTTACGTTAGTCTTCTTTGAGACAGTGGTAACGACCCAGTTGAGTCCGCCCATTCATGCTGTAGACAAAACTGTCTACAGCGTGGATCCACCACTTATAAAATCAATTATTTCCATGCTAGATATGATAGGTTTGGTCCCTATAATTGATCGGAAATATTATTAGCGGACCGTGAGTATATTAGTAAGCGCTTCTGCTTACGTCTTAAGGGAACCGGTTTGAGTTTATGAACGTCATATAGGTATCTTTTATTCAATACAAACAATTCTATTTCAGTTATCTGCTACTACAAAAAAACATTCAAACACAATGCCTGTATACGTCATTGCCGTAATTCGAGTGTGAAAATATTTCCTAGAATAATTGACTGTAATAGGGAAGTGACAAAATTCGGCAAATTATAACAACTGCTACATATAGTAATAATTAGTCATTACTAATATAATTGGCTGTAACAAAATGAATATAACTAGACCAACTACGCACATAGAAATAAAGTATTTATTTATGTTTTTTTATCGCATAGGCCGGAAAATGCGCAGTGCAGCTGCAAGTGAGTCACCTGATGGGAAGTAATCTCATCCGCCCATGTACGCCCACAACTTATAAAAAATCATGGACGCGTTGCCGACCTTAGGCCGCGGACTCGAAGTCAGCGGCAAGCGGCGGCGGCGCGTGTGCGGCGCGTTCAAATGCATAGATTTAAATGTACCCGGTCTCGAAAGCAGCGGCGCGGCGCGGGCGCGAGGAACGACGTACAAGCGGCGCGCGCCAATCGAGCGGCGCTTGCGCGTCTGCATTGACGTAGTGCTGTGTATTTTCAAAAATGCCCGCCGACGTGGTGGGGCAAATTATTTCAATGATTTTTTATATGGAACATCATATTCCACATCAATTTCGTTCGCGAACAGACACTAATTTCTCATAGCACAACACTACGCCGCTCTAGCGCCGCGCGATCTGCCCGCTGACTTCGAGACCGGGTGTGCGCCGCGGCCGCGCCACCGCCGCTGCCGCGAATCCGCGGCCTCAAATGAAGACACAATTAATGAATTAGGAAGGTGATTGGGGATTTGAGCCACAGGATATGTCACTCCATACGAAACAAAACAGCAAACGTTTTACTTTAAGTCGTTTTTTTGTATGACAGTGGTTACAATCCGCTTGAGCCGGCCCTTTGTTATATGCTCAATACACTTATTACATAGATATAAATATTATCTATAATCCATTGGAAATTACTCTACATTTATACCAAGATCATTGACTGAAGTTGCAGCTAGAAAATCGTAGTCCCAGCACAAAGACATAGGCTTTTTTCGTGCACCCTTTAGGACTACAAGTGAGCACTTTCTCTGATTAGAAGACATTTTATACTAGAAGCACAGCCACATATATCTGCCTTAGCTTACTAGAGCTCGGTCTTATTTGGCTATAAGACTTAGTTATTTAGATTTAAGGGTTTAGGAGACAAATAAAACTTTTACACCATTTTTTATATCATATAGTATGTACAGTATGTTTTTTTTATTTGATTGAATGATGAGACGAGCAAGGCGCTCGCCTGATTGTAAGCCCAACGCCTGCTCACAAACAGAAGCTACACCACACAGAACTTTGAATTACAAATCACTGCATGGCACTGAACTGCGTTCGTCGCCCCGAGACATCAGATGTTAAGTCTCATAATGCCCAGTAATTTCACGGGCTTCAATGTCCTTCAAACCGAAACACAACAGTGCTTACACACTGTTGTTATCCAGTAGCTGAGTTTATATGCATTTTTATCGTATAAAACAATTTTTAAACGCTCTACCGCCATGTGGACGTTTTAGTATTTTCGCCTTTTCATATATTACATACTTGTGGTTTTATGACCAACAGCTTGCTTTATGTCATTCCTGGGGAAAGGTGTTTGGAAGTATTAGATAAAACCCACTGAAATGAAAAATTTATATACGGGTAAGACCTGACTGACACTATCATCGCCAGTTCATCGAAATATTGGGAGCATATAGATTTTATACAAGGCATTGTTTAAGAGGGAATTTCTCGCAATTTGCTGGTGGGAGGATACTTGTATCCGACCGGATAGCGACCACCGTACACTGGTGCTAAAACCTGCCATAGTGGCCCACCTTGTGTGGGTTGCGTTCCAGGGTCAGCCAGTGTATATCCGGTTCTCCCCAGGGGGCTTCCCCCTGATCCTAACCCTTTTCCCATCCCTTTTTCTACCCCTTGGCCCTTTGGCAGGCCGGCATGATCTTGCCGACCTACGATGGGCACATTGTTTATCGTTGGTCGACACTATTCTTGGATTGCGCAACACTTACCATCAGGTGTAGCGTAGTCACTTTGCCGAGCCAGTATAAAAAAAAAAAATTACACCTTTAAGGGGAGACAGGTAGTTGCAGTTTGCAGTTGCAGTGTATGTGTGGGAAATAATATTTTTGGGGTAATTTACTTCACTCCGGAACAGTAACCAAGACCTACCACAAGGTCCCTCGTATGCGAGAGGCCGTCTGAGTTGGTACCACCGCTTTGTTTATTATTGCCGCCAAGCAACAGTGTGTAAGCACTGTTGTGTTTCGGTTTGAAGGAATATGAAGCCAGTGAAATTACTGGGCATTATGAGACATAACATCTTATGTTTTAGGGTGACGAGCACAGTCAAATTTTTTTTTTTTTTTTTCCTGGCTCGGCAAAGTGACTACGCCACACCTGATGGTAAGTGCAGCGCAATCCAAGAATATTGTCGACCAACGATAAACAATGTGTCCATCGTTGGTCGGCTAGATCATGCCGGCCTGCCAAAGGGCCAAGGGGGAAGGGAAGGAAAAAAGGATGGGAAAAGGGTGAGGATCAGGGGGCAAGCCCCCTGGGGAGAACCGGATATACACTGGCTGACCCTGGAACGCGACCCACACAAGGTGGGCCACTATGGCAGGTTTTAGCACCAGTGTACGGTGGTCGCTATCCGGTCGGATACAAGTATCCTCCCACCAGCTGGATGTCATATTATAGTGCTGTTCCGTATAGTGTTGCTTCTGTTTATGGGAAGGCTACGCCCACAATCAGAAGCGTGGCGCTTACTATCAAGCGAACGCCTTGCTCGTCGAGTCATTCAATCAAATAAAAAAAAAAACTAGACATATAGCAATATAATAATATGTTACGTACCATAGATAATTGATGAGATGGAAAGTGGAGTTCACATTACATGCCATGCCCGATATTATGAAAACGAGATGTCTTTTAGATTCTCGGAGCGTACTGTTATACATCTATTTGCATGTCCGTGAATATAAAATAAAATAGCTGAGTTTCTAAATGTATCATTTCGATGCAATAGGAAATTTCCATTGTTTTGACAAACGCATACAGTACTGTTTTCCATCGCGCAAGTTCAGTTCGGATTAGGCTCTCGCGTGGTTCATACCTAGTTATAATAAGAATAATTGTATCTTGCATTTAATTATTGTGGATTATAATTGTGTTTTTTAATAAAGTGTTTTTTTTTAAACGCAAACCTGACCCAGCCCGTAACAGTACACATTACCCGCTAGCTTTCTGTATGCTGAATATCTTCGCCATGTTTTTTAATCTGCCCAAAATATCTTTGGTTGTTGTTCTTGTCATTATTTCAAAAATAAACAAACTCTTAAAAGGTATTGGACGGCGCAAACTTCGTTTAAAAACTCAGCTTTTCTCCTTTGTACAAATCCTTTTAATACGTGTATTTTTAACAATGACGTCAAAGCTATAGAAATGCTGTTTTAATAAGACTTCCCATTGGGTGTGTAAGAGTTGTTTAAACTAGAATTAAATGTTTTCATATAGCTATAAGTGTGATTTTTTTTATCCTGGCAAGAAAGAATGACAAAACTGGCCCTGATTTTGAATTCAATGCAGTCCAAATGCATTACGTCTCTCGACGGTCGATGTTGTATTTGGACTGAGATCGGCAGAATTATGTCGACTTGAAGTAACTGGACATAAAATGGCTGACCTCAGAACGCAATTTGTCTAAATGAGTGGTAGAGCTACGCTGTAGACAGTTTTGTCTACAGATCGAATGGGCCGGCTCGACCGGGTGGTTACCACTGCCACACAGAAAACCGACGTAAAGTAGCGGCTTACTGCTGCGTTTTGTACGGTGAGTGAGATATCCGGAGGCTTAAATCCACCTCCCTATCCCAATCCCTAATTATCCTTTTCCTTTAAAGTCGGCAACGCGCCAATGATTCTTCTGGTATTGTGAGCGTACAATATCACGTTTACCCGACCTAGGGATCGAACCCGAGACCTCAGCATAGCAGGTGTATCGCCTGCGCCACCGAGGCTCTCTATATTATTATAATTCAGTTGAAATATAAATTTCTAATTATATTATTATTTATGATATTATTATAATATTATCAGCTGACCAGTTATGTTACGTTCAGGATTTATGAAGCCCAATCATCGTTCTTGATTTTCAAATTACAGGGATCATAACGGTATGGCACGAATATTGTTAATATTAACGTAGTGTAGAATTTAAAAAAAAAATCGTATTTCACGACGAAAATTTAAAGCGATTCAGTCATGAATCTTCAATAAAAGGCTCAAATGGAAGTGACGCTTTTATTTCTAATTACATGAGTAAAAACCTACCGCTCTAATTTCGAAAGCGCCAGAAGTTCCAAAGGTTACTTGAAAGACACGGTTTAACACTCGAGCTTTATTAGCAACGACATTATCATTAGTGATTTTGTCGCGTATTAGAAACTATATAGGCATTCCTATTTTATTTTATATTATTTGAGGGGTTTACAACTGTTTTGACTATATAATTAAATATATAAATTTAAAGTAAAGCTCTATTACGCAAACTAACATTTTGAGGGAAATCGTGGTAAGGAATGCCAATATATTTTTATAACTTATGTCTGAACAAGTGAGTCACCTGTTGGTAAGTAATCTCCACCACGCATAAACGCAGACAATACCAGAAGCATTACTGATGCGATGCCGATCTTAAAGCGAAGGGATAACTAAGAGATTGGGAAGGGAGTTTACGGATATCTCAGTCATCGCACGCAACGCAATAGTAGGTATGAAGCTGCTACTTCACGTCGGTTTTTTGTAGTAGTAACAATCCGATCGAGTCGGTCCATTCATAGTGTAGACAAAATTGTCTACAGAGTAAATCTTTGGATTTATAATAATTATCTCTTAAATTACATGATATTAAATAATTTCATTATATTTCGGCAACCTACTCAGGTTGAGAAACCGTGAGGTTGCGAGTTCAAATCCCAGACCGGGCAATTATAAATTCTTTTCGGGTTATCGATTAAAAAAATCACACATGAGTTGCGGGAGATTGGTATATGTGCCTGGTGAGGTGACAGGCTCACCCTCTATCATATATGGGATTGAACTAAGTTCTGCGAACCATGGGAGAAGTACTAAATGCACCTCTGCCTACCGTTACGAGGATACAGGTGTGAGCTATGTGTGTACTTTGCCTTACGTAAGCTTTAACATACATTATTATAAAATAAACCTGGGTTACAAAAAACCATCAAATGTAGTGTATCAAAACAAATAAAGAATGAATAATCGTAATAAGGTGTATCCATACTCTCAACACTTAGATAAAGAGCAAGATTAAAATAAATATTTTTCTCCGAGTGGACTCAGATAGGTACAATTCGCAAGCAGGTGGCGGACCTGTTGCTACAGAGAGAATAAATTACTGTCATGTCGGAAGTAATGTACCTGACATCTGGGTTTTTAGGATTCCGTATCGGAATGGTACCAACTAAACCCGATTATAAAGCATACGCCGTTTCAACTCAATG
Source organism: Amorpha juglandis (assembly GCA_949126905.1). Lineage (NCBI taxonomy): Eukaryota > Metazoa > Arthropoda > Insecta > Lepidoptera > Sphingidae > Amorpha > Amorpha juglandis. The sequence continues at coordinate 4,225,253 of OX421372.1, read as the reverse complement.
CAGGATGGATCCTACAGGATCCTACAGGAATGTAGGATATTTATGAAATGAAATAGTTTATTAATCATGTAATATAGAAATCAGAATCAACTAACACGGGATCCTTTACTATATTATGCTCTTGGGGCTGGTTTCGAACCTGCGAGTTTCGTCTCAACAGTCCATACCACTCCCCGCTGAGCTATCGTTGCTATGAAAATATATACAGTAAAAATATATGCGGAGTTATAAATAAAAAATCTAAAATATACGCATCGAATTGATAACTTCTTTCAAATACCAAGAAAGCAAAAATATACACGTCATTTAAGAAGCTTCTCATCTTCGGTTAAAAATAGGACAGCTATACAAAGGAATAAGTTTTGGGAATAAGTGATTTTATTTAAATATAGACACGTTAAAAAGGAATATAATGTAAAACATACGAAAGGTGACCTTTTAACATGCCAAAATAAAACTAAATCAAAATCAACAACACTTTTAAGGCCTTACGTTACTAATAGACAGGGAGCCCTCGGGTAGCTGATCCACTTGACTACTATCAAGCTCATTTTCCGTGAGTAGCTTCGTTTCGATGAGACGACCAACTATTCCCTATGCGAAAATTCTCTATTGTGGTAGCTAACAGAGGTAGCAAGGATAGAATATTTCGATTTGATCAGTGTAATTACTGGCCTATAAGAGAATTAACATCTTATGTCTCAGGATGACGATCCCAGTACAGTGCGACGCAGTGCTTTGTAATTTAAGTTATGGGTCGTGTTGCAGCTGTAATAGACATGTCACTTACCATCAGACGAACGGCTTGCTCGTCTCGTCTATTTGTTGGGTGAAAAGAAATAAACCTGGAAGTAGATTTATTTTATACTGACTTGATTTTATGAGCAAATAACAATTTATTACAGAAAATTCTATTCTTCTCGACTTTACGACATCAGCTGGAGTATAAAGAAACTCGTAGTCAGAATTTAATAAACATGTAAATGAACAGAAAAAGCGGAAAATGTTTCAAGTAAAGTTGGACAAACAGACGATGTGTACAGTAAGTTAAAGAAAAAGAAATAAAGAAAATGGAATAAAGGTAACTGTCAATCTTGACACTGAAATTCACAGGGTTTACATAAGAAAAAACAAAGTATTTTTTGTATTGTTTTTTATTCCATTTAGCACTGCCATTCTGCGATTGAATTGAATATACAAAGGATATTCTCGCCAGGCTTTAAGAACCCGTAAAATACGAATATATTTCAGCATTATACTATTACATTACACGGGAACGCAAAGGATTACCATATCACTTTGTAGTAAAATTAAAGGGGTATATTCAGTAGAGGAGGCCCGTGCCCAGCAGTGGGACAAATATAATATATAGCGCTAATAAAAAAATTTTAAAACGGGTATTATATTTACAAAGTACATCACTAAAAGCACAATCTAATCTTAAGGCTAATAATTTAAATAGAACTTAAAATACTAATGAGACTATGTCTAAGAATATGTATATGGATTTGTTCAATAAACATTGACGGTGATGAACAGTGTATGGAAACATTGAAATAAGTGAATTAAGAATCGTACTGAAAGGAGTTAACACCAAAATTTCGGCAAGATCTTGAAATCGACCGCACCCGTGTTTCATCGTTCTTGTAAAAATAACTTGAGAATAAATTATACTTGACACTGGCAAAATGCACAATAATGCCTTAATAAAAAAAAAGAATAGCAATCTATCAACTACATTGCTGAACCTAAAAACGATTGACCTTCAACGCATTTCATATTCCCAGTAACAGAAAATAAATGCTTTCGAAAAGCCAGGTGGTTTCCATAGACACAATGTGTATTTAATCGTCGCTCAGTAATTACGAAACAAAGTTCCTAGTTGCGATCTAAAGCGAAACAATTGTTACACAACGCTCCGCATCTCAAATTTAAATGTTTCCCTTTAATCTCCATAATACGGCAAGTAAACTTTATTAACGCAATTGATTAATCATTTCTTTCTTGGGCTCTTACAAGAAGGTTGATGACCGTGAAGTATCAGATAAAAATATTTATTTCTGATATAACGGTGATCATAAGTTCAATCTAGACGCTTTAAAATATTCTTAAATTGGAAACGATAAGTTAGTCAATATTACGGATTTACAAATAAGTTGCTTTTGCTTACAGCTTACGCGTGGTAGTTTATTTTGTCATAGTACCGTGACTAATATGATTTAACTCCCATATAAAAAAATCAAAAGATTAAAATAATGTACCGTATTAAAGTGGCATATGTCACTCTCTGGCCTGTAAACTATCTCTGTAAAAATCAGCTCAAACTGTTGCTTCATTACTGCGGGAAAAGACAAACTAACAAACACACTTTCACTTTAATAAATAGTTTCTCCTTCATATTATTCGAAATCTCTGAACCATATTATTTTAGAATTTAGATATCTGGTGTAAAATTGCTACAAAATAATGTTAGAACTAGAAGCTATTCATAACAATACAATGGAAATGTTAACCCATTTATTTCAAATCTGGAAGGTTTGACATCTAACAGTATATTCTACGCAAAAGTTCCTAATATTGATCTTTTAAAATATTTCGAAGTCTTGATAAAAGGGCCTTTCATCTTCAGCGTATTACGTCGTATTGAATTTATTAAACAAAGGAACAATCTTTTTCTCGATTCAATTATTGAGCCTACTTTCAACTGCTAGAATTGTTTCATTAATACGTATTTTTTTAAGAATAAATTTGATTGGCCACCATATTAGATTTAGATTACAATTTATCAATGTTTTAAAGAAAACAAAGTAGGCATATCCGCCAACTCGATGCTGCCAACTTGTAGCAGCAGCCAATTTGAAAAAATGCTTACTAGTAACTTTGTTTTTTTTTATTTCATTGAATGACGAGACGAGCAAGGGCGCTCGCCTGATGGTAAGCGCCACGCCTACTCATAAACAGAAGCAAGACCACACAGAACTTTGAATTACAAAGCACTGCATGGCACTGAACTGCGCTCGTCACCCCGACGCATAAGACGTTAAGTTTCATAACGCCCAGTAATTTCACTGGCTTCAATGTCCTTCAAACCGAAACACAACAGCGCTTACATACTGTTGCTTGGCGGCAAACATACACAAAGCGGTGGTACCAACCCAGACAGCCTCTCGCATATGAGGGGCCTACCACCTTGTGCAACTGAAACAATCTAGTAAAGTTGTATTGTGACCAGCACTAAATGCACATGCAAAATATCGGTTCATTCGGTTGCGTGGTACTGATTAAAAAACAATTAATTCAGTTGCAAGGTTTGGGCCACACATTCGCTGTTAAATATACGCTTGATTATACTTGAGTAAAATGCTTTTATAATTGATATATTTAGGTATGTTGTAACCCAGTTTGTAATCTGTGCCATGTCTGGACTGTTGGTAAAAGAGAATTTAAATAGCTAAGTTAGACGACATTCCCGTCGTAGTTTATTAAGTAATTAATCCCATAGTGGGAACAATTTATTCATCAGAATATCATTAACTGGATATTTTGACAACAAACTTAGTCGGGACTATCTAGAATTTTCACATAGGAGTGATTTTCTCAAAACATTGTATTTTGTTATATTCCACAAATATTCGTTGCTTTATGTGTTTCTGTTTATACATGCTATATACGTGGGTTGAAACAACTAGGTTTTCTCGAAGTTCGTCTAGTCTGGAGTTTTGGTGCCATTTTGAATGCGTGCTACTTTCGATGCTTTGTTTGGTGCGGAGTATACTATATACTTAGTGTGTCAAAGCCTTAATCACTTATTTCTTACACTTGTGTTTAACGTCAAACAATGTACTCATATTCAAGTCTTTTGTTGACATATTGATTTTGAATAGACTATTAGATCTATTTTTGGATGCAAAGCGTTGTTGAAACTATACTGATTTTAAATAAGAGTGTGACTAGGAAAACTAATAATTTTATATTAATAACTCATAATCTGTGTATTTACGAGTATGTGCAAACACATGTTACATACCGGGAGTTGATGAAGCTGACAACTCTTAGCAATAATATTATTCCTGTGCTATAATGTCCCACTGCTGGGCACGACCCTTGTCATCTATTGAGGGGGCTTACGCCTTAGACGGCTATTCTAATTTAATGAGACTTGGCAGACTTTACATTCCCTAAGAATTCTTATGGAAAACTCTCAGGTATACAGTTATATTTAGTTTCACTATAGAAACGAGCGGTAAAATCAAAATGTCAGAGGTACATACCATTGGAGCTGGTATTAAACCCGCGACTCTTGACTTGGCAATCCATAACTGATGAGCCATCGTCGCTATTTTTATTAACCTAATATTTATATAAGCATAAACGTATTTATTACATATATACGTTTATGCTTATATTTTTGTCATAATGAAAACAACGGAAATATAATATATTTATATCTTCGAGACGTTACTGGGATGAGAAAAACTAGAGACAGAGAAGAATGGAAGCAGCTGAAAGAGGCCTATGTGTCACAGGATACCCTGATCATTGCACCGGGAAACTAGATGTGTTAGTTTATATCTTTTGTATTAAATTCTTTATATGTTTAATTCTCAGCATTAAAAGCCTATTCTTTTTATAGCATAGGCTGGCAAACGAGCAAGTGGGTCACCTGATGGTAAGTGATCTCCACCGCCCATGTACGCCCACCACTAGAAGAATGATGGGCACGTTGCCGACCTTAAAGGAAAGGGATAATTAGGGATTGGGAAGAGGAGGGGATTTGGGCTTCCGGATATCTCACTCACCGTATGAAACGCAGCAGCAAGCTAATACTTTACGTCGGTTTTCTGTGAGACAGTGGTAACGATCCGGTCGAGCCAGCCCATTCATGCTGTAGACAAAACTGTCTACAGCGTGGCTCTACCACTCAAATAAAATATATCTTCATACGCTTGAATTCCGTCCTTTTTAAATGGCAGGCACATCGGGAATGTTGCGTTAAAATTAATGTTATTAATACGAATGGGGGCAGACCCTTGTCGCATTACACTTCGGCTCACTCGGTGAGGGATACATTATATCAAAACGTACTTAAACGAGATGGATGTTCAAATTACCTATAATATGCTATAATCATTTAATAGCATATATGGAACACGTGGCATTAATTATATGTAATACTGAAGTAGAACTACTTAATGAGAACATTAAGCTATGTCTATAAGTTCGCCTAATCCGCCAATACCTCGCAGTGTTGATAGCTTGCAAACGCTTGCCACAAACTTTGTGAAGCTTCTCTTCTTGAATATGCGAAAGCTTGGCGAACGTGTAAATCTGCTAGTACAATTATGGCAAAAAGGGTTTTGGAGAACGGTTTGATTTAGGAATAGATGACACTCTTATTTAACGTCACAAAAAACATCAAAAGTACTTATGCTACAGCATAGATGCCACTTCACGCGGTTTTTTTATTTAATTGAATGACGAGACGTGCTTGCAAGGCACCGCTTTACGGTAAGCACCACGCCTGTCCATAAACAGAAGCAACACCACACACAACTTTGAATTAGAAAGCAACGCATGGCACTGAACTGCGATCGTCACTCCGAAACATAAGATGCTTATAATGCCCAGTAATAGTTCTGTATGGTGTTAGTTTTGTTTATGGGCAGGCGTGGCGTTTAATTCAATCAAATAAAAAATATATATTACCCCCTACAAACAAACTTGCAAGAACATAAGAACTTATTAATGTTGGTGCAAAATATACCAGCAACGATTATTTCAGGTTAATAACTTCTTTGGTCTTCATAATAAACGAATTTAAAAATAAATCGAAAAATAAAACACTTGATGACGTCACTGTACCAAAAACGCTCCGAAATATAGATGAAGATAAATGAGTCAATATAAAACAGCTTCTATAAACCACCAATTTCATCTCCAAAGCCTCTTCGTGAATTGAAACGTCAGATTTGATAAAATAGAAGCGGCATTTACAAAAGGAAACTAAAATATGAAAATTGCAAGCGACTTTTGGAAAAGAACGAAATGTTAATTAAATTAAACGTTTTAAAGATCAAATTAATACGTAAACGAATTAAAAGTTTGGAAATTTTCGTTAACAGTTCGTAGTTTACTAAACTGAGCCATCCTGCAACTTTATAAGTAGTTTTGTTGAAGATGAGAAATGTTTTTGGCAAGATTACAGTAATCTCATTAATAAAATATACTATATAAGAGATATTTATTTTTATTTATTTTTCGCCGCGTCCAACAGGTCGGTCTGGAAATCTTTGGGGGAGGCCTATGTTCAGCAGTGGACGTCCTGTGGCTGATGATGATGATGATATTTCTTGTAAATTAGTTACTCTTGTCAAGTCTATTGTCACGGACTCAACATCTAAAATATTATAGTTTTGTCAAATGAACTACACTTTAGCTACTATAGGGACAGGACTTCATTCATGGGTCAGTTTTATCATAACACTAGCTTTTGCTCGCGGCTCCGCCCGCGTGATCTGCTTTTTCCGGGATAAAAAGTATCCTATCACCCAAGTCAGCTCATACCCTGTCTATATACCAAATTTCATTAAAATCCGTTCAGTAGTTTCAGCGTGATTGACAGACAAACATCCAAACAAACAAACTTTCACATTTATAATATTAGTGTTATAATATGAAACCTAATTGACACTGTTATACTTTTCTCTTTTTGTTGCATGAATCATTCACAACGGTGGAATTAAAAGGATTTAGTGTTCTCACAGCCGGGCTCAAACCTCCTTTTAAATTAAATATGGGGTATGAAAATATCCTGACTTAATGCTAATGCATCCGTAAACTTAAAACTGTATTACAGTACCATTAGATATCACATTTTTATAGCATAGACCGGCAGGCGAGCAAGTGGGTCAACTGATAGTAAGTCATATCCATCACCCATGTTAATTTCGCTGGCTTCAATGTCCTTCAAACCGAAACACAACAGTGCTTGCACACTGTTGCTCGGCGGCAGTAATAGACGGCGCGGTGGTACCAACCCAGACGGCCTCTCGCACACGAGGGACCTACCTTGTATACGCACTCCTGCCTGCTATCCCGAAGGGGTAGGGCATGTACGCCTACAATACTAGAAGAATCATAGGTGCGTTGCCGACCTTAAAGGGAAGGGATAATTAAGGGTTTGGGAAAGAGAGAGGGATTTGGGCCTCCGGATATCTCACTTACCGTACGAAACGCAACAGCAAGCCGCTATTTTACGTCGGTTTTCTGTGAGACAATGTTAACGACCCGGTCGGGCCGACCCATTCATGCTGTAGACAAAACTGTCTACAGCGTGACTACCACTCTTAATATGCTAAGTCTATGCTTGAGTTTTTTCGAATAAATTCAAGTTCAGATCTCGGAAAATTCATGTCACGAGTTGCCTGGAATTGGAATCGTGCGTCATATGGCGATAGGCTCGTAATCTATCTCATCATGGAACGGAAATAAGCTGTGCGACCGGCGCGTGGGTCGAATAGTTGCAACTCTACCTACTCCTTTGGGAATATAGACGTATATATATGTATATACTATTGTTCTGAGGTATTGCTTTTGTATTATAACACCGCTTGGATATTTCAGATTATAATCTTAGCAGTACGAAATAATAAGCATGATATCAATAACAATAAACTGTACAACAAGCTGCCACTACACATTTTTTTTACAGCAATTTTTCTATCGCCGTGACTGTTGTTCTAGTTACAAAAAACCACAGCGAAAAATCATCACGACCTATCCCCGTATTCACATACGATACTATGAGGTCTCGTAGTATTCACGAACGCCTAGTAGCGGTTTCTATACACGTGATTGGTCTCTTTTTGACGTCAAACACAAACAGAGAGCAAAAGGCTCACTTGAGCGTTGTTTGTGAATACGGTTCGTCACATCACGACATGTACTCAAATCACTACACACGTTTCTTTTGAACTTGTGTTCTTTCGTTGTTATCTTTGTTTCTTATGTGTTATCGTGATTTGAGTGACAAATGTAAGGTATGGGTATCGGAGCTATTGGAGAATAGGAATTTATGTGATTATGAAACGTTTATTCCTTCATACTCAGTTTCGTTTGTTGAGTATTTAGGCGCTGTGACTAGCAGAAATGACAGTAGCAGCCGCGAAAGAAAAGCGTTATTCTGGAATGTTGGTATTCTCGAAAAAGTCGCTGTGATATTGTCACCGTGCCGTTATTTATCACCCAGCTCTACTTCACACGGTTTCCTGTGAAACTACTGTATAAACTGGGTCGAGCCGGTCTATTCATGCTGTAGACGAAACTATCTCTACAACTTGATTCTACCGCTTACATTATGATAGGCCAAAATTGGAGTAAATTTTGTTATTCAAATTGGTTTGTTTTTTCCTGTAAATAAGAATTAGATATAAGGCTGCTTGATCTAGCATTACTGATTGGAATCAACAAACGTGTTTGTGTTTATTCGAAAAAAAATATTTCCATAGAGTGTTTTCTATTAAGTAGTAAGTACTCCCATTATACTAACAATACTGCACCTAGGTTTACTAGGTAGATCACTCATAGGTGAGAGGCCGTCTGCCTTCGTACACCACTCTATCTTTTTTTTTTTTTTTTTTTTTTTTTTTATCCTGGCTCGGCAAAATGACTACGCCACACCTGATGGTAAGTGTAACGCAATCCAGGAATAGTGTCGACCAAAGACAAACAGTGTGTCTATCGTTGGTCGGCACAATCATGCCGGCCTGCCTAACTGCTTCTTCACACTCCGTTTAAAGGACCCAATATTATAGGAAGGAGGGAACACGTGTGCCGGCAAACTATTCCACAGCTTAATGGTCCGGCAGAAGTACGAATTTGCGAACTTTTTAGTTCGAGCCGAGATGGAGGAGACCACGAAGCTGTGGCTCCGCAAGCCAGCACGCGTGGTTCTGTTAAGGAAAGGCGAGGATGGGATAAGGTCAAACAATTCTTCGGAGCATTCACCGTGATACAGACGGTACAAGACGCTCAGTGAGGCAATGTCCCTCCGCAATTGTAACGGTTCTAAGTGTCCCGTAACGTCTGCATCATTCACAATGCGGACAGCCCGACGCTGCAATCCGTCCAAGGCATCGAGTAAGTATTGGGCGGAACCGTCCCAAAGGTGCGAACAGTACTCCACACCCGGCCGCGCTTGCGCTTTGTATAAGCGGTAAAGCTGACCGGGAGTAAAAAACCGACGCACCCTGTTCAGGATTCCGACCCTGCGTGAAGTGGCGGATATTACGCCCTCGATGTGGTTCCTTGGATTCAGATTGCAGCAAATATCCATACCCAGGATATTAAGGCTATTCCGCATTGCGAGCGGGATACCCCGAAGATTGGGGAGGGGAGAGAACGGGGATTTCTTGCACGTGAACGCGCACACCTGTGTTTTCTTGGCATTGAACTCAACCAGATTCCTTGCACCCCATTCAGAAATGAGATCCAAGGTCCGGTTAAGCTCAATGACGAGATTCTCTCGCTCCCTCTCAGTGACTTCCCGGCTACCTGGAGGCTTACTGCAGTAACGCCCATGCACTGTGCTGTCATCTGCATAGCAATGAATGTTACCGAGTGGTAACATATCATTGATATGCAGAATAAACAAGGTGGGCGAAAGCACAGAGCCTTGTGGGACTCCGGCATTAACTGTCATGAGCCGTGAAGCATGTCCTTCGACAAGGACACGCATTCTGCGCTCATGCAGAAAGCCGGAGATCCACGTGCACAGGTTGTCGGGGAGCCCATATGCCGGAAGCTTGGAGAGAAGACCACGGTGCCAGACCCTATCAAATGCCTTAGCAATGTCGAGACTTACGGCTAGAGCCTCGCCATGCTTATCAACCGCCTCACCCCAGCGATGTAGCATGTACGCTAAAAGATCACCCGTTGATCGTTTCGACCGAAAGCCGTATTGTCGGTCACTGATCAGCGAGTGATCCTCCAGGTAGCGGATCAACTGTGTATTTATGATCCGCTCCATTACTTTGCACATCACTGAGGTTATGGCGATTGGACGGTAGTTGTTAGGGTCCGACCGATCACCTTTTTTTGGGATCGGTTGCACATTGGCCTCTCTCCAAGATTGGGGCACAATACCCGAGAGGAAGGAAGAGCGGTATAGGCGCGTCAGCACAGGAGACAACTCGGCTGCGCACATTTTAAGGACCACCGCGGGGATACCATCCGGACCACTAGCCTTGCGGACGTCGAGGAACCGTAATTCACGCCGCACATCACAATGCCTGATACGAACATCCGGCATGGAGTGTCCGCAATCAGGCATTGTGGGCGGCGGTGCATCACCGTCCTCGAGCCGCGAATTAGCCGCAAAGAGTTCCGCTAATAGAGTGGCTTTCTCTTGCGGCCTGTGGGCCAGAGATCCATCCGGATATCTCAGCGGTGGCAACGAGGGGCGACAGAAATTAGATTGGACGGCTTTGGCAAGACTCCAATAAGCACGACTGCTCGTCGGATGATCCGCCAAAGCCCGTCCAATCCTGTTGATGCGCTGGGCATCCGCTCTGACGTACGCCTTCTTGCAGGCCTTGGTGGCTTGGTTATAGGCCGCTTTGAGAGAACTTATGTTGGGATCCTTCATAGCGCGACCCCTAATCCAATCGCGATACGCAGCCTGTTTCTCACTAACAGCATCTGCGCATTCGCGATTGAACCAGGAGCGTCCGCGACCACCACCGACGACCTCCGAGGAAGGAATGTAATATTCCATTCCTAACCGGATCTCGTCGGCAATAGCGTCGGCACTCGCGGAAGGATCGTTACCCTCAAAGCAGCGCTGCCCCCAAGGGATGGATGCGAAATACTCTCGCATACCATCCCAATCTGCAGACGAGTAGTGCCAGATTCTGCGCCTGACTTTGACTGGCGAAGGAGGCGCAGAACGAGGCACTGTGGATCCAACCAGGCAATGATCGGAGGTACCCAATGGGGCGCCCACCGTCACACTGTACCCGGCTGGATGACTCGTCAGCAGAAGGTCCAGCAATGAAGGCGTGTGACTTGCCACATCTGGGATTCTGGTGGGCTGATTCACCAGTTGTGACAAGTCGTGAGTCAGAGCAAATGCATGAGCAGTACGTCCAGCATGGTCAGTCTTGGAGGAGCCCAACCACAGCTCATGGTGCGCGTTGAAGTCCCCCAAGACCACCAGTTCCGCTGTCGGATACTGCTCCAGCACATCGTCTGTCGCCTGGCTGATATAGTTAAACAGCCGAGTTGTCTCGTCATCCCCGTTATGGGATCTGTAAAGGCACACATAGATCCGGCTCTGGGAACCAAGATCCACCTTTATCTATATTTCTTTTATTTTGGTACTAACGTGTCACAAGCGTTACTTTAATTTCTTTTAAGACCAATAAACGATTTCATTCTTTCATTCCTACCTCTGGCCAAAGGAGTAGGTACCTTTAATACAGGCTAAATTGTTTATGTATGTTTACTATAAAGTCGGTTTTATCATAAACCACGTTACGTTAACTACGCCATATATCAATTCATCAAGCAATATATCTTAATCAGTACCAGTGTAGTGTTATGATTAGAGGGTAAAAAATACAAAATATAAACGACTGTGAATAATGCCCATTTCAAAAGAATAAAATGATTTATAATGTTTACATTATGTTGTACAAATTGGTGTAATGACGCCCCTACCGCGTGAAACATCTGCCAGATTATAATTAAAAATAGCCAAATATAAACGCAAGCACGCGTAATACTATACTATATTTCAACGAGTTTATTAATTCATGATAAAATAGCGCACAAGTGTTCGTGAGAAACCCATGATAATTTCCTACGCAGGAATATTTGTAAAACTATTTTAATCTTTGTTTATATGTTTACGAATAAGCGCACCGCAAACAAGCCATTCGTAACTAGACTGTCTGGGGAACCTCAATAGTGATGATCTGCCAAAGTATTATGTATCAAAGGTATAGTTTAACACTTTTTAAGTCTTCCCAAGTACCACCATACAGTATAGCTATTGCTATATAGTCAGAATGAGTTGGCAACACAACGTGCATCCAAGATCGATTATTACTAATTACAAACAAGCAACTTGATTAACTGCTTTAGGTACTGGCGCATACTGTTACCATTTGTCTTGTCTTAGTGAATTAATTGATGATAGCAGGCAAGTGCCTCAAGTGGTTCACGCCTTTGTTCCGTGTTTAATGGACGGTGCTTGAAGTCGCAAGATCAATGGCAGCCCACGCAACATTGAATCTGAATTATTCGCACCGCTCGCCACCTGGGAAGGGCGTACGGAAATTATTACCGTGGGAGCATTAATATTTTTTTTACTTTTATAAGCATACATTCATACATAAGCTCAATTGTATCCTTGGAGGGATATGAACAAGTACATCTAGTGCCCCCATAGTTCATAGAGCATATTTCCGCCCCATGAAGTAATAGGCGGAAATTTCTAAAATAATTAAATAGTACAAATATAATAATATAAACACGGAAAATTATTAAGACCCATTTTTTTCGCGTCACGTAATTTGTACCACAGATTTAACCAAACAGTTAAAAACAATTAGAAAAATATCTGTAACTTTTAAACGACTGAACAGATTTCATTCATAAATAATAAATATACACCCAACAGTCACACACTTAGTTCTGACCCCACACTAGGTTACCCTATATCGTGGGTATCAGAAACTACGAGGGTTTGCGGTCCCACAACGCCCAGACGCGAATCAAATAATGATGGGTTGTACAAACATTTTTCTTGATGCGGGAATCCAACCCACGTCGCGTCGCTCGTTTCGTAGCCGGCCAGAACCATTTCGATTAAATCTTTTAAATCGCTTTCAACTTATAACACTCCTCTTTTTTGAGGTTATTAAACATTTATTTACGTCTCCAACTGAATATTACGAACCCCTTATTTAATATGCTATTACTTAATTAAAATGCAATGAACCTATAAATTTAACGTCCCAATAGTTGGCGCATTACGCTAATTTATTCGTAATTTTGGAAGCTTAATTAACATAAATGCTATTTAACTCGCCATCTGAAATATTCAAATTTAAAACATAAAAAAACAATTCCAATCTACTGGAGCTAGCTTCTTAATCTAGCTGTAGGTACATACCTACATTGCGTTTATTTTCACATATCGAGCACTAAAACTTAGACTTAATATGCGTTCAGTAATATTTCCGATGATTGTTGTCTGTATATTTAGAATTATATATTTTAGTCCTTGTGATTATTAATCGTTGTTTATTTGTTTCAATTTTTATATTTTTGTAGTACCGACATAGCGTTCGCACGTCACACAGACTTCCCATTGAAAATCAGCGCTGTAGTATAGCTAAGGCTGTATTTCAGCATAAAGCTCAATGGGGAGTCCTGTTATTGGTCTAGCATAATACTGTTATGACGTATGTAAAATATAACTATTTTGTGACTAGTCCAATAATAAATTTTTCTTTCTTTCTTTTGTTTCTTTAATTTAAAAGTGAATTCCACTAATGCGAAGTTAAACATTAAAATGGCAAAATTATTGAAATTTCAGCTAAAATCTTTCGAACTGCGCGAGTTAGTTGAATCGTGAAATATATTCGGATTCTGTTAGTCTAAGTTAATTTTGTATTACTTTGTAATGGAATTAGGCTATTTGAATGGATGAGTGTCGTACTTAAATGGAGTTTTAGAGCTATTGTTAGGAAAAGTAGATTCAGTGGCGAAGTTTCAATTTATTAAAGGGTGTGTTATTTGGCACTTATTACCGCGATAGAAAATCGATAGGCAGTCTTATGCCTTTATTTATTTAGATTAAAGTTAGAGATGTGACAAAGTATTTTTTTTATTTTTATTGAACGACGATACGAACGAACAAGGTCAGCGCCACGCCTGCCCATAAACAGAATCAACACCACACAGAACTTTGAATTACAAAGCACTGCATGGCACTGAACTGCGCTCGTCACCCCGAAACATAGGATGTTAAGTCTCATATTGCCCACTAATTTTACTGGCTTCAATGTCCTTCAAACCGAAACGCAACAGTTCTTTCACACCGTTGCTTGGCGGCAGAAATAGACAAAGCGGTGGTACCAACCCAGACGGCCTCTCGCATACGAGGGACCTACTACCTTGTAAAAACGACAACTAACGAACACTGACGTTCTGTTACAATTGTAGTCATAACTGTAGAATCTAAATAAATGTAAAACTAATTCAAGCTGTTTTACATGCTTTGTTAGCGAGAGAGTATTATATATAAATAAATTGGTAATATTTGAAATAAAACGAATTTAAACAGATTTTAACGCGGTTTTTTATATTATTTTCAAACTTCGTGGTCACGGGGTGGGCTGAGGTGTAAGTTGTCCCGAAATGTTAATGTTACATAATCTACATTCAATTTGAAATTATTTTGAATTTCAACAAATAAAAAACTATAAAAATATAAAATAAATTGTAACTAAAAAAATACAAAACTGTTAGTACAATCAAATGTTTTTTTTTACTAACCTATAATGTTTACGGCTGAGTTTCTGATGCTTCTCCTCAGACCAGTGGGCATTTCCGAAGCACCGGTATTGTCATGTAAAAGAGTCCTTTGTGGCCTACTTACAAAATAAACGTTATGATTTGACTTGATTTGATTTTGTCTTAGTGCTGGGCAAAGGCCATCCCTTTACTCTTCCACTGGGCTTAAAAATATATTAAGTATAAATTCACGTACTTTCACCACAGATATTTTATAGAGCTCGATACCCATCGAAATAAAACTTATGGTTCTAATTCATTGGGCGGAGGATATGCTCTGGAGAATAGTCACGGCTCACAGGCATACAACTCCCATAAAATAAATCAAAAGGAAATTAATATTATTTTAAGCACTCTATGACTTATTGAGTACCAACTCATAAGACAGCGATCTACTCGTCTCGTCATTAAGGCGAAAAAAAGGTTTGAAACAGTTAATAAGTCATAGAGTGCTTAAAATAATATTAATTTCCTTTTGATTTATTTTATGGGAGTTGTGCCTATGACAATGCCCACTCATTAACAGAAGCAACATCACCCAGAACTTTGAATAATAAAAGTCTGTATGTACATGTCTGGCACTGCACTGTGCTCGTCACCTCGAAACGCGAGATGTTACGTTTTATAAACAACACAGGCTTCAATATCCTTAAGTCAGGAACAGAGTAATGTTAGTCATTTTCTGCCGCCTAGCAACCATGGTTTTAGCACTGTTGTATTTCGGTTTGAAGGACATTGAAGCCAGTGAAATTACTGGGCATTATGAGACTTAACATCTTATGTCTCGGGGTGACGAGTGCAGTTCAGTGCCATGCAGTGCATTGTAATTAAAAGTTCTGTGTGGTGTTGCTTCTGTTAATGGGCAGCTTGGCGCTTACCATGAGGCGAGCGCCTTGCTTGTCTCGTCATTCAATCAAATAAAAAAAGTCGTAGTCTAGTCTCCATATAATGACGTATTACACGCCGACGATCCTCCATCATCAAATTTTTGTATGGGAGTTTCTTTTTATCAGAGAATATTGGTAGAGTCTAATACGACGTGGTATAGCAGGACCAAAACACTCTCAAACGTGGATCCAAACAAATTACTGCATCATTTGCATATTAATACGTGTTAAGTTATTTGCTAAGTAGAGTAACAGATCTTGATAAAACTTCCGGCAAGTCCACTCGGAGTATTTCATAAGATACGATAAGGTATCCTTTGAGGGTAAATGGCTTAAGTCTGTATATATCTGTAAGGGTTACATTGATATTCTATTAAAGGGATGTAACATGTCCCTAATTAGTTTGAGGTACTTTGATAAGACATCAGGTAGCGGGGAGTCATTATGGCAATTACCTACTTAATTAATACTCTTCTCTTCCTGACATGTAAACATGACATGTAAAAGTTTTAAGAGTGGTAGAGCCACGCTATAGACAGTTTTATCTACAGCATGAATAGGCTGGCTCGACCGGGTTGTTACCACTGTCTCACAGAAAACCGACGTAAAGTAGCGGCTTGCTGCTGCATTTCGTACGGTGAGTGAGATATCTGGAAGCCCTAATCCCCTCGCCTTCCCCAATCCCTAATTATCCCTTTCCCTTAAGGTCGGTAACGCGCCCATTATTCTTCTGGTGGTGGGCGTACATGGGCGGTGGAGATCACGTACCATCACTTGCTCGTTTGCCGGCCTACACGATAAAATAAAAAAAAGTGATATTTATGATCCAATTTACAAAATAAATATTTCCATAATCAGCATGAAATTACATTTTATCTCATGTCCAACTACAAAATTAATGTCTTCATCAAACATTCGTTAAATACAAAAAGAGAGGGCGATAAAAATTACGTTTAGAAATAAAAACAAACAATGGAGCGTGGCCAACGGTATTTATGTGTTTAACCTCCATTGTAATGAGTACCGTGGTTTCCATTACTTAGTTTTATTTTCCGATTTAAACAGCGTATAGTGTGTAATACATTTTTCTAAATGTTTCTATTATAAGTGTAAGCTATAATACATTACGTATTCAGAAGGTGAAATCTAAATATTAGTTTGTTGAAACTTTTGACTGTTTCGTCTATATTAGTTTGTCCCTTCTTGTATTAACAAAAACATTGCTATTATGACTTATTGTTGGTTAATAATAAATTTATTTCTCTGAAATAATATCGATATCTGTGTTTTTAATTAGCTTCAAAGACAAAACTAACAAGTCGATCGCCTTATGGTAACCTAACCATAAACAGTATCGACACCACACAGAACATTGAATTACAAAGCACTGAATGGCATTGGACCACGCTCGTCACTGGACACATAAGTTTTTAAGTCTCATGTTGCCCAGTAATTTCACTGGCTTCAATAACCTTCAAATCATACCACAACATTGCTTACACACTGGTGATTGGTGGCAGAAATAGACAAAACGGTGGCACGATACGAGGCACCTTCCACTTAGTGTAAATAGTTCTAGAACACTGGAGAAATTAAATTGTTATTGTCAGAATATAGAGCGTAGAATTTATAGTTTTTATCATACGATTTGAGGTTGGACTTTAACCTCAAATAACTTTTAAATGAGTCAACTTTAGCAAAAATCATTTCAAACCTTTTTTGTAGATCATTAAATTTCCTAGCAGTACAGGTTTTGATTCCACTCTAGTACATAACCCTAAAAATTATACTTAATTTTTAGGGTAATAGGAGACTCACCTACGAGTATTCCATTTTGAAGTTTTAGGAACTAACCGGGTGAAACAAAGCATCAAAACTGCGTGGGGTTTCTGCATCTGTTTTATTCTGTGGTCGGAAACAGCCCGTTAGTGCAGTATCGCAGGCGAAGTATCTTAATTTTGGCTTTTATTATTCGTGCGGACTGTTACGACGTCGTTATGTCGATGAGTTCATGCCACAGATAAGATTGTTTGGACACCCCCGATGGCATGACCTAACCTGATTACAAGTAAAGCAACAAAATGCCCTTTCCTTTATGGTCGGCAACGCGCCCATGATTCTTCTGGTGGTGGGCGTACATGGGCGGTGGAGATCACTTACCATCAGGTGACCCACTTGCTAGTTTGCCGGCCTATGCTATAAAAAAATGGGTTTGATTCTTTTTTTTTATCCTAGCACGGCAAAGTGATTGCACTAGACTTGATGGTAAGCCTAGTACAATCCAAAAAACCAGCAACCACCAACTAACAATGGGTTTATCGGTGGTCACCAAGCATACCGGCGGAGAGGGAAGAAGCAAATCGAGGGTCCTGCGACAGGACAGGCGGATGACCGCACAGTATTAAAAGGATGTACCCGCCCCAACCAACCATCAAGTCATGTCGCAAGGCCCTCGGGACAACCGGATATACAACGTCTGATCCTGGAACGCGATCCATACAAGGCGTTTGGATCACTATGAAAGGTTTTAACACCATGTGTACGGTGGTCGCTATCCGGGCGGATATGAATATCCTACCACCAGCGACTATTAGACTAACAGAGAGGGTGTTGTATTAAGTCGAAGCTAACTTATGGGCGTTCCTTATATTCAATTTACATATTATATTTGATTCCTATCAATAGTGTTGTGACAGACCTTCAATTAAAAATGTGAGATATTTATTGCTTGTAAGCAAATCCATTCAATAAGTTTCTGCTAACGGATGCTAACAAGATGGCTATCTATAAGGCTATACTGAAACCAATATAACATATGTGAACATATGGCATACAGTTATGGGCTTCTGCCGTTTACAGCAGTATAAAAATATTGGAACGTTTTCGAACTAAGACAATGCGTACCATGTTTTATGAAATTGACGGTTACCATCTGTTATCAAATTAGATTATTGTTTAGTATAAACAAATTGCTAAGTAGCAGGATTGATAAGGAAAAAAAGTAAATCTATTGGTGAACAGAATACTGGAAACGTAAAGTATCACTGATAAATTGTGATGAATGTATCTATTTGTACTATGAATATCTCATCTCATAATATATATTTGTTTTCATACAAACATAAAATGTTTTTTATTTTTTTCATTGACATCAGTCGCCACCTGATTACAGTTTGCTTTCGTCCTTCAAGAGTTTCGTGACTAAATATGACCCCGAAAGAAAACACAGATTATTTATCAAAAGGTCATGTGTGTATTTTTTTATCGTTTAACAGCGATATCAGAAAGTATAATAGGATTTACTGAAAAAGTAGCAAGTTCAAAAGTTATTCAGATGTCATTACTTCGGCGACTGTTGTTTCAGACAACGTAAAAATAACGAGTTCTTTACATGCATTTGCTCTTTTAATATAAGTTTGACATCACATTTGCGTACAAGTCAAAAACTGCAGCAGCAAGCCACTTACGTCGTTTTTCTGTGCGACAGTGGTAACGACCCGTTCGATCCGAACCTTTCATGGTGTAGACAGAAACGTCTACAACGTGGCTATACCACTAATTCTTCATAATAATTTAAAAAATATGTGAAATCTACCAACCTACATTAGGCGTGGTAAAAGAAGATCTAACTCCTCTTGTTAATAGTAATAATGGCTATACCAGTCAGTTAAATATAACTGAGACATTCACACGCCTAGCCTAAGATTCTATACAGAAAAAGTCCAACAAAGTAAAATATATTTAGCTTCAACATTAAATCACAATCTCGAAATGTTAGAGTTAAGTTAATTTGTAGCACTTAGGTTGGCCGTAGCAAAGATAGAAACTATAAAGACAGTTTCCAAATTTATTAAACCTAAGTATGTCTTATTTAATTTAGAGTACTTGCCAATTGGAGTGGGATAGAGCGATGTCTTTGAAAAAACGGCATTACCTAACTAATTGGATGAATTTAGAATGGGTTCAGTGAAATGATCTTTGGATTTTTTTTCCATTAGTCAACGTTAAATTGCAAACGGGATCCATTGTTTTGAATCAATTACGAGTTATTGGATTGGATACCTCCATGGATGGAATATTCATCACCTAACACATCATATAACGAAAATAAAGAAAAATATTACTCACAGATTACAATTAATTTTACAGTCAGAACCATTGATAGTTTTGGAATTTGCGTCTCATGACTGTGACAGGTGACCACTCAGCGTACTGCTGTGCTGTAGCGCGTACCACAACACAGCGCCGATTTTCAGGGGTCACCTTAAAAACCAAATTTAAATATAATAATGCCAACACTGTATTATAAAGTCACTCTCATTAACAGATAATCTGCTATTATAATATTAGAGACTATGTTATAGTCCAATACGCTGGCCTAAAGCGGGTTTGAAGACTATACATACCATCGAAATTCATATAGAGAATTCCTAAGAGAATCCTCACGATTTTTTCCTTCCCCATTAAAAGGTGGTACTGGTGGTAAAATATTATTCATATCTGCCCGGATAGCGACCAGCATACACATGGTGCCATAGTGACCCACACACTTTGTTTGGATCGCGGTCCAGGATCAGCCATTATATCCGGTTCTCCCGAATTGCAATAGGACTTGATGATTGGATGGGGCGTGTATATGGATACATCTTTATATCCCTGTGCCTGCATCGTTCATCCCGCTGTCCTGTCGCAGGCCCTTTGATTTATACAGGACGGCATGATCTTGGTGACAACCTATAAATTCATTGTTTGCCGGTGGTCGCTGGCTTTTTTTGGACTGCACTGCGCATTCCATTAGGCGTAGTGCAGTTACTTTGCCGTGCTAGCATAAAAAAGCAAATGATAATAATGATTAGCAATGGATACACTGGTTACTTCTTAAAGACAGGCGTGTGAACTGAGAATGATTTAAACCCACAACTTACGTCTCGACAATGCGTACAAATCCCAACTAAAACATGGCATGGTATATGTAAAGCGTTTTTGAAGTGGTAGCCCTGGAGCAAAAGCGTCCTAGAGTGGCAGGATGTAGTGAAGACGATGGCGTGATCGAACTGGATGCTAATGGCACACGATTGGGATACTTGACGAAGGTTAAAAAACGCCTACTCTTTGGCCCCACTTCGATGTTAGTATATGGTTATTTAATTACACCTAACCCTTCTCATTATTAGAGAATGCCCCTTTCCATCAAAGGTTCGGTAATATATTATAGGGAAAGATTTTATTACTATATACAAAATACGTACGGGGCATTTTCATCGGAGTCAAATATTTCCGCGATGAAAGTGGAATGCAATCAACTTGATGCCTCGACAATCCTCTATAAATATCTGTTTATGCATACAAGATTATAAGATGGCAAATATGACATTGTCCCATATTTAACATAGTAAATAAGATGTACATAAAATAAGACCTCTTTGATAGATAGATAGATAACTCTTTATTGCACATCAATAATTAAAATTATACATTAAGAACCTTACAACTAAATCAAGTTACAAAATCTCTACCAGACAACCTTGTATTGTTATGGATTTCATATTAAAGGATAGCAGAAATGCAAGGGTGTAGAGTCACAGCAGAAACTTATATATTTGATGATAGTTCGAAAATGTACGTCAACAGCGTAGACCACTATTAAATATCTCCTAAAATAATTAAGCCATCTCAACATTGTCTGTCAATAAAAAGGAGTGACGTGGGCATGACGATAAAATTACCGCGCCGCATAATCCAATCAACATTTAATTTATTACACTAGTGTAGGTGGGTTTACCATTACACTGTTTATAGCGTTTAAGTAATTAGCTAATTACACGCTTTGATAGCTGAGAAACGTGTTAATCATTATATATAAACACCAAAGAAATTACGTAATAACATTGTTTTTATACGCGAGAGAGTTTCAAGCGAAGATGGAGGAGTTCTCAGTAATCTGGTTAGTTAAATGTTACTTGGTACGGAACCAGCCAACAGTCCTTGCAGTCAAAAAATCATATTCCTGTTATGCATTGACACAGCAAGACGATTTGCCCTTACTACGATTCTATGGGTACACAGTTCAGAAGTATCTAAGTTTTATCGCTATGAGGAGATGCACATTATAATTTGAGCCACGTGCTGCCATGTGAATCGGGTTTCAAAATCTGGAGAAAAGAAATCTTTATTGAATTATCGGTTAGTTAAATGTTACTTGGTACGGAACCAGCCAACAGTCCTTGCAGTCAAAAAATCATATTCCTGTTATGCATTGACACAGCAAGAGGATTCGCCCTTACTACGATTCTGTTGGTATACAGTTCCGAAGTATCTAAATTTTGTCGCTATGAGGAGAAGCAATTTATAATTTGACCCACCTGCTATGTGAATCGAGTTTCAAAATTCGGAGAAAAGAAATTTTTATTGAATTATCGGAATTATTGTTTGGATAAATGATTTTCGAAGAATTAGCATAAAACCCCCAGAACGGATTAGTTTTTCGCCTCAATATTTTTCTAGATTAGAACAAATTCTGTATTAATTTCATAATATTCGGAAGCACACCATAAGCATAAATAATTACTTAATGAGGAAACGTTAGTTTATACCTACGTAAACACTTCGGCTGAATATTTCTTTGCCTGTAGAAAAAGGAGTACAATAGGATACCCTTCAGTAATAAAGTGCGGTGCCTTTTTTTGCAAAAATATTTCTCCGGGCGGGCCATCTAAAACAATAATATCAACCTAAGACTTTCCATGCCTGTCACATTTATACAAACGGCTATGCCAACAAGGTAATATGAAGAATATGAAATTGTTACCCTCAACATAGTGTCATTATTGAGAATTCTCTCCGAATGCGGCAAAAGGAACTTGGTTCAACTAAACCTCTCAAAGACAAAAAAAAATTGTGTGCGAAGAAAGACCCGTTTGTCATGGCGCCATAGTTCTAAGAAGTTATTCTCCAGGTGTTTGAGAGTCTTGGAATCAGTGGCGTTGGTATTTCGAGAAAGGTCCAGTTTAGGAGTCATTTAGAGAACAAAACATTAGCTAGCAAAAAGTTAGGTATTCTGTACAGAGCAGGCAGTACTTCACGCCGGTTCATAGATTAGCGCTTTATCTTTTTGAATGAAGCGCTTTGAATCGTCGGTGATCCTGATATCATGGATAAACTGGATGGAACCTTTATGATTGCGGAGAAATCTGGGTCTCTCTGCATGTTCTATTCAAAATCAAAATCTTTATTAATCATGTAGGCTAAGAAAGCGCTTATGACAGTAGTCAGACTCGTTATTCAATCAAAAAAAAAACTTTTGTATTCTACTTAACTAACGTAACTTTCGAACGAAAATCCAAATCGAAGCGCACTAGTTCAACTGAAAACAAAGTGGCCGTATCAATTAATAATGCACGTTCGCGGAAAATTTAATAACGCGAACGGGACGCTAGCTATAACAACATTATTCAATGTTTAGCCACTAGGACAAACGATTGTAAACAATGCCTATTGAACACCTGTAAATTGAAGGTTTTGCAACCCAATGTTTTAAGCATGAGCAATGCACTAGTTGTTTTTAGTATTCAGAACAGTATTGGTGGATATTGGGCTCCAATGATAACTAAGGAGACGCTTTTTGTACTTTATAATATTTTTCTTTAGAAAATTTAAAGTACAATGAAGCCGTAGGGGCTATATAAACTAACTAGCTTTTGCTCGCGGCTCCGCCCGCGTGATCTGCTTTTTCAGGGATAAAAAGTAGCCTATATTACTCAGTGATAATGTAGCTATTTAACGGCAAAAGAATTTTTGAAATCGGTCCAGTAGTTTTTAAGTTTATTCGTTACATATAAAAATACAAATATTTCCTCTTTATAATATTAACTTATAGATTAAATAACTTTCAGAACTGGTCTTCTGCTTCCCTTATATGAAACTATTGTCTCGTATCGTCCTTGATAACCAAAATGCAGCATATTTTAGACTTTCTACAGGTAATTTTTGTATAACTCATAGCTCTCATAAAACGTGACGAAATGAAAAAAAGTGAATTACATAACCAAGGACTAAAAAATTCGAAATGAATTCAACTTTAATACGTTTTATTCTGCACTGCAATTTAATCGCATTAAACGCTTTCAGCTTTTAGGAAGATTACAACTCGGTGTCTGAAACACTTTTTTTATTTTTATCTGGTTTTCTCTTGCTGGCTTTAACGGTAAAGGAAACATTGTGAGGAAACCTGTATACCTGAGAACTCGATAAGATTTTTCGATGGTGTGTGAAATCTACCAACCCGCATTAGGCCAGCGTGGTGGACTAAGGCCTAAACCCTCTTATTCAGTAGAATGAAATTCTTTCTGCAATAGGTTTTGGGTAACGTAACTTATTGATGAAAAAAATCAACTACCCTATTCCTCTCATTTGTTAAGGAGATCCGTACCAGTGTATACCTAATACAATACTGTTTTGAGCCTCAAATGAAGCTGAATTTCAATACAAAATCTTATCTTTTAGGAAATGTCATTCGAACACCTTTCGAACTACAGTTCCAACGAAATGTCACGGGCGAGACGCGAACGCTGATAAATCCTCTGTAATAGCAAGATCAAGCCAAATCTAGGTTATCCAGTTGCCAATCTACAAATCGCCTTAACTGAGTATAATAATAATTTAGATTACAGTAAAATATCTGCAAAGTTCACTCATAATGGAATTTAGCTTATCGGCATTATGTAAAATATTTCGAATGTTGTTTAAAGTATAAAATATATTTTTGTAAATTGAAGTTGGTATTCAATTCAATTTTGGTAATTGATTAAGCAACGATAGTATGGTGGTATGGACAGCTGATTTGGAAGCGGGTTCAAAACCAGTCCACAGAGCACACACTTTGAAGATTCGAAGATACGTTTCTATTCATTGTTAATATCGCTTGACTGTGAAGGAAACCTTCGTAAGGAACTTTTACATACATATGGATTCTTCGTAAGCATTTCGAAGGTATGTACGGTCTAATAACCTACATTAGGCCAACGAAGACCTTACACCTCTTTTTAATTGAGAAGGCCTTTATTCATCGATAAGCCTAGCCGGTGACACAGGACTGTGAAAATAATATTATTTAGTTTTCTCTTTCGATGATTCCAAAACTGATATAGTTCTATTCTTTCTTTTTGTCTGGTGTCTTCAACCAGCGCTATTGATCCATCTGTATGTTTGGAAATGAAATATTCAAAACCGAGTTATTGGTTTGCAGAGATATGACGAATGTAAACATAATAAAAATACAGTGTCTGTGTAACTACTAAAAAGTCACAACACATTAAGTCAAAACCACTTCTAGGAAAATTCATTGTGTGCATATAACATGTTTTGTTTATCAGCACAATCCGGATCCAGGCAGATTTACTACAAAACAAGTTGGAATGCCGGGTCACATTCATTGTTATTGTAGTATATTTTTTATGAAGTGAAAACTTCTTTAGCCGCGTTGAGCACTTCTTGGGATGGGTATAAAATGTTAAACTCGCGTCAGGACACGTGATTTGATCGAAAATTCGTAAGACGAAGGGAGTGTAGACCTCCGGCACGGCGTTTTTATGTAAAGAAAGAAAGAAAAAAAGAAATTAGAATACATATTTATAAGAATATTTATATTTATAAGAATATTTATCTCACCACCGGATTCAAGTCTTCCCTCTACCACCACCTAAACATTAGTTAGAATCTTCACCAGCCTTCCGCCCTAATTTTCACACTCCAGTGAAAACTAGATCGGGGCTTTAAGAACGCAGTGGTACCATAGTCTCAAAAGACCAATTTGAAATGGCGGTTTGCAGTTGTGTTTCGTGCGTAAAACTTCTGGAGTCCCAAATTTATATTGCTTCTTCATACTCTGGGGAAAAAGACCGTGTTATTGTACAAAAGGAACTTTAAATATAAAAACACCTATAAATTAAAATAACAATAAATGAAAAACTGTGTAAAAAACAATGTTTTTCTTTGCATTTTTAGATTTCACGACCGGCCGCCTGCTTGACGTCAAGCCCTCTATAAAAAATATATAAAATAGATAAATTCCTTCGCTTTCTTTCTACTTTAATCCCCTATGAATAATCCGAAAATTCGTGAATAATTTTTCGAATCCAGTTGAGAATCGAACAGTTTTTCATTAGCATTCATATTGCCGATATGCCACGAAATTTATTGCTTACCTTTTCAGCTCATATTTTTATTGATACATCGATATTAATTTTTATAGTTATCGTGTTTTATTTAAGTAGTAAAAAACAAGTAACGGCTAGATCTGAAACATTCGATTTTTAATTTTTTACCGTGGCTCGGAAAAATTATTGCATCAAAATTCATAGTTTCTTAAGTTTCACAAATCCCTCCATATTACATAAAACTGTTGGAGTGTAAGTGAGACACCAACATCTTAGACCTAAAGCCAATCTCACCTGCACGTGGTAGATTCTGTTTACCGGACGAGGCAAGGCGAACCTTGGTTTCCGTTTCGGATTGTGAAGACGGCGGGTCACCCCTAATAATAAGAAATCCACCTTCAAATTATGATAGGATATTGGATCCTGGAATTAAGCCAATATTACGTCAGACAAAAAGAAAGATGTTATGAAATACGATGATATTATTAACGAGTATTAACATAAATGAAATAGTGTTATGATAGAAGTAATTTATTTAAAACACAAACACTATAGGAATAATAAATAAGTTGTAAATTCGCTTAAAAAAAGGTCGCTGATAAAGGTCGCAACAAGTCGCTGGATACAGGCCACATCCAGCAGGTCGGTCTGGAAATCTTTGGGGGAGGTCTATGTTCAGCAGTGGACGTCCTGTGGCTAATGATAATGATGATGAACATCATTTAAAAAATTATAATAAATCGCGGTTTTAAATGAATCCACAATTTTAAATCGTTATTGAAGTAAAACGACAATATTAGACAGTTAAATAGTATAATATGTCATTATTAGAATACAAATATCTAAATCCCTACAACAACAATCCTACTTGATATTCCAAACCTGCTTTCAAACTATCTTAACACAGAAATGTTGCTAGAAATAAGATATTCAGAGTCGGTGAGAGTACTTCACACTCTTGATCTCAGTGTCATATGTCTTACACTCCAAATATGCTTAAAGGCTCCAGAAAAAGTACAGCAATAATAAGATTCAATGTGAGAATGCTCTCAGCATAAACTTTCTACCGTACGTGAAAATATGTTAAGGTGGTTTTGAATGACTATATTCCCGAGACTGAAGGGTTTGGCTTCTTAAATGGGCATTTTACTGTGTAAATGTGAATACCTTTATACACATAACCTTTTACAGTCTGGAAATCTAACATTGCATACGTTAAAGTCTGTTTGCAGGGTTGGGCAGAGGAGCAACTAGTATATTCACAATTCGTCGAACGTATTTCTATCCCATGATGTGATGGATGGTGAGCAGGCACAAATTCCAATACCAGGCCATTCATGCGTGATTTTTCAAAACACAAATTGTCCGATCTGGGATTTAAACATAACCAGGAACCTGAAAAACCTTATGTCTTTAATCAGTTCGAGTTAAAACATAACTGTTGTTATTTGTAAGTTTATACATAACTGAAAATAAGAATTGAAATAACTAAAATAAAAGAATGAAAGAAACAAATCATTTGACCACGTAGGCAATTAAAATAGCGTTTATTAATCAGCACAAAATAAAAGAAAGATACCTAGTACCTATCAGAAGTCATATATCAATGTATGTGTACATTACATAAATAGCATCATCAACAACACACCAGACAATTACGCTAATGCCCGATTAACAAACACTTCAGTAAGCTCTTTGCCGAGTGTCGAATTCTGTGTACATGATTGGTCTGTTTTCATTTAGCGCCAAAAACTAACCAATGACGTTATGAAGATTTAGATTAATTGGCGAAAGACATTCCATCTCTAGACAATCCCCATAGTAGTGCTGCCCTTAATACCACTAATACCTTGGACGTTTGATAAGCAATCACGCCTTAACGTATGTAATAGATGAAATTTGGTACACAGGCAGACCGTGACCAGGATTAGGACTTTTTTGTTGTTGATTGAATGACATGACGAGCGAGGCGCTCGCCTGATGGTAAGCGACACGCCTGCCCGTTAACGGAAGCAACATCACACAGAAATTTGAATTACAAAGCACTGCATGGCTCCGAACTGGGCTCGTCACCACGAGACATAAGATGTTAAATCTCATAATGCCAAGTAATTTTACTGGCTTCAATGTCTTTCAAACCGAAACATAACAGTGCTTACACTGTTGGTTGGCGGCAGAAATAGACAAAATGGTGGTACCAACCGATACGGCCTCTCGCATACGAGGGACCTACCACCTTGTATCGTACCTCATCATATCTTATCCCCGTATTACGTTCCCGTAGAATATAATATAAAAAGACACGCGGCCGGAAAAGCAAAAGCTAGTAATTTTAATATGTAAAGAATTCATCGAAAACCCAACGCTAAATCCAAAATTGTTAATCGCACATTCAAACGGTAAAGTGTCTCCCTGTTCAAGTTTTATGTGCTCTAAGAACGGTGTAATATTTTGATATGGAACTCTTGGCCGTCTCAGACCTTTAATATCGTTGTTAAAGGGGAAACCCTCTTGTTTCCCTCATTTACCGACCTCAACGACCCGATCCTGTTTTAAACATGAGCATGTTACACACATTTGATGACGTACCTACATGTTACATATGTAGTTGGTTGTACTCGGTAGCAGAAACGCTGCAAATAAATAAAAGAAAAATTTTGTGCTGCCCTTTTATTATGATAAAAATATATACATCCTACTATATATATAATGCTATGTTATAAATGTGAAAGTTTGGATGTTTGTGAGTTTAAATAAGTTTAGTCTGAATGTATTTCGATGAATGGCACAAAGATAGATCATGACCTAAATTAGGATATACTGGTTTTATAATAATATATAGGCTGATTATTTATCCCGGACAATGATATACTTGCAAGTCCTAGAAAATAAAATTGCTATATACTTATCATATAGAAAGGACATATTTGTTTGTTTGTTTGTAGGGAGTGATATTTGAAACTACTTAACCGACTTGAAAATTCTTTCAATAATAGGAAGCCACACTATCCCTGAGTTTGTTACCATAGTACCCCTCAGATATCGATTTTGTAGTGAAATTAAAATATACAAAATATTATTGACTTACTTTAGTTTGCTATAGATACATATTTTAATCTCATCCCTACTTTCATGCATCTATACTTATAAAATAACATGTCCTGACTGACTGACTGATTCATCATTGCCGAGCGCAAACTATCAAGGCTACAAGCATGAAATTCGGACTGTATATTCATTTTGTTATGTAGGCACCCACTAAGAAAGGATTTTAGAAAATTCCACCCCAAAGGGGTGAAAATAGGGGATTATAATTTGTATGAAAGTCCGTCATTTGGTAAGTTACATAAACAACGTATTAGGTTATTGACGTAAAACAAATAAATACGTGTTTCAGGAATTTTGGAAATTTTATTTAATTAAGGATGAAAAAGGGGGTGAAAATAAATGCGACAGTAAGTTTGTTTGTTAAGCTATCACGCCTAAACCACTGAACAGATTTTGATGAATTTATCTACAGAGACAGATGGGACCCTGGAGACGGTTACAGGCTACTTTTATCCCGGCAAATGCTGTTCATGCGGGCGGAGCGAGAGAGGATATTATAAATGGGAAAGTGAGTCTGAGGACCCGATGTTGGAATTGAAAAAGTGGCCAGAATTTTGGTTTTCTTTATTTTATTAACTTCGACTACGACATCTAAGTCACTCCGTAGTTATAAATACTACTACATCCGATGTTGCCATTTAAAAAATGGCATCCATTTTGTTTTTATTTATTTTAAGTCCCCGTAAATGAAAGAACCATCGCCGGTAGCAAAAAATCGTCGCCATTTTGATTGCCTTCGATTGGCTATTGTATTCAAATCTAGGGTGCTCTGTAGTTACAAATCATGGAATTGAAACATCTGTCTTTTTAGTTTTCTTTGATTGATTCACTTCAAAATCGATATCGTAGTCACAAATATGTTACATAAGTCCGAAGTAGTGTTGCCCAAATTCAGTCTTGGTCTTGCAGTCTTGGTCTTGTTCTTGCGTTTTTGCAAGACCAAGACCAAGAACAAGACCGCGTATTTTTAGCAAGACCAAGACCAAGACTGACCGTGCAAGACTTGAGCAAGAACAAGACATAGCCTGCAAGACTCTTGCGTCTTGCAGCTAGGACTTAGCGCTATTTCACTGAGTAGTTAGGTGTAACAGTTCGGTGTATAGGTAGGTACGCTTAGAAATTCTATGAGACGCAAAAAACTGTATCAAAGAATAGGTATGAAAAACTGGACCTATCTATTAAAATCAAACTGAGTGCATGCATAGTTATGTTTTAACCATCGGCACTTTGATAATGCGGCTTCAAAGGTTTTGTACTTACTTCTCAAAGAAATTTGCCGCTTTTCGGAAGTACATGGTTACGATACACGCGCCGGCGGCTTCTTTTGAAATCTAAAACAATCGTTGCCGCCACGCCGAAATCATAACATTTGACACTATTTGATTGCCGCCATAGGGCGTAGGCGTAGGTATACTCGTGCAAAATAATTTCGAATTTTAAGAGTACCTACAGGTGTTCCAAAGAATAAATAAGTTTCAGAGTGCTTAGAATGAAAATGAATACATTATACTGATCACGCAAGTAGTATTATGATTGGGATAAAATGGTAAGGATAGGTAGTAGATGTCAAATTAATTCATTCTAGTAAGTATATATTATAATATTGATTACTTATATGGTTTTAAACTAATTACTTAGGTACTATTATTGTACATTTAGTCATTATATTTCTTAAGTTTTTACAAGAAAAAATAGCAAAAAAGTGTTCAAATATCACCCCGCACCCGTTTAATAAATATTGTAGCCACTTTTAAATATACTTGAAACGTGTAAAAAAATTCTACAAAACTAATAAAATAATATAAAAAGCGTAGGTACTTACCTACTAATAAAATAAAAAGCCTGCGATAAGAGTTTTGTATTACTTACCAGCCCGAATATCTCTGAGAGAGATGATGAGAGTAAGTATTTACTAGCTGTGCCCGCGACTTCGTCCACGAGGAATAGTAACTTTGGAGGTATAGTGACGTTCAGGACTTATTTATTTATTTTAAAACTTCTGTCATCAAACATACAAACGAACTCTTCAGCTTTATAATATTAGTATAGATGTACGCCAAAACATTCACTTATATGTAAAGAATAGTGATTTTCACTAATTCTTTATATATATTTTATTCACGCGTCGCGTCTGTACAAGTAGGTAATATTTAGTGTGTGTTTGTACGCCGCACGCGGCATTATTTGATTTGCGGCGGCATCCTTTTCATAGAGCCGGCACGTGGCGAGGCGGCGCGGTAGAAAGCAAGGAAACGTACTATAAATAAAGGAATTATTTTAATTCCAGTCATTTCCAATTGAGCTGTGCTTCGAGTCTAACTTAATAATTGTTTTTACTAATTCTTGTTGTTTTCTAAAAACGTATCACGTGTACAATTTAATATGAGTGACGAAGATTCAAATTATTCGAGTCCGAGTAACGAGAGTTTGAGTCACAGATCTAAAAGACCCAAAAGCAAATTTGAAGAGTTTTTCGAAATAATTCATGCATCCCAAACTGCCTTCTGTAAATTGTGCCAACATAAAAAGATTGAAATAAAAATGAAAAACAGAAACACTTCAGGCTTAAGGAAACATCTAATATCTTTCCACAAAAAGGAATCAGAAATATTTCTTCCTGTTAAACCAAAATTAAGTGGAGATATCACAAGCTTTTTAGTAACCGCTGGAAGAAGTGGACAGGTAAGAATATTTTTTTAACTCTGCATAGCTATTCATGCGATACTTTCAAAAACGCCATTAACTTACGTAAGTATTTTTGAGTTAGTGGTGTTTTCATCTAGGGGTGCGACATATTAAGTATGTAATTATCGTCTTAAATATTTTTTATAAACACCCATATTTTCATTTAATCGGCCAGTAACAACTAAGTACTTTATTTTGGTAAATTACAGTACAGTGCAACCTTAATATAACAAATATCAATTTAACGATTTTCTCGATTTAACAACAACATACCTCCTCCTCTTATATGCTCAAACCTTGTATGTTTTAAATAATAACACAAGATTTATTGTTTTGTTTCAGTCGGAAAACAGCAGTGACAACATCACGACAGCTACAGTTGATTGGGTGGTGAAAAAATATCTTCCCTTCTCATTTTTCGATGACGAAGCTACACAAGTATATTTTCGACGTATTTGCCCTAATATGGTGTTTCCTAAAAGGTCTACACTTAGAAGGAAAGTCAAAGAGCGATTTGAAGAGCTCCAATTGAATCTCAAGGAACGACTTCAACAATTATCATCTAAAATGTCTTTTACCATTGATGGGTGGACGTCAATTGCTGGTAGGAGTTACTACGGGGTTACTATTCATTATATAGACAACGAATGGAAGTATCAATCTGTAGTTCTTGATTTTATACCATCACGCGGTCGACATACTGGGGAAGATATTGCAACGATTTTCCATGAATGTTTATTGGAATATGGCATAATTGATAAAATACAAGGTATCACGGTCGACAACGCAACTGCAAATACCAAATTTATGTATGAACTGGGCAAACAGCTGCCGCCACACTTTGATTCAGACAATCAACATTTCCGGTGCTTTGCTCACATTTTAAACCTTGGTGTACAAGATTTATTAAAGACCTTAGCATTACACTGTGAGTCTGACACTAACGCGCAAGATCAGCAGTACGAAGACTATGCAGACGAAACTGAGGATGAGGAAGATGAAGAATCTGCACCAAATATTGCTGACTCGCGTACATCTGTAACAAAGTTACGCAGTGTTTCCAGTAAAATAAAAAGAAGTGAGATAGTGAAGAAGAAGTTTCAGTCTGCTTGTGAAGCAGCTGGCGTGCCATCAAATCTAAATGCCATTCTTGACTGTCCAACGAGATGGAATTCCACACATGATATGATTGGATTTGGTTTAAAAGTGAGAGCGGGCATTGACATATTGTGCAGTTCTGTCACCGAATTAAATGATTTTCAAATCACAGCTAATGAATGGCAGGTACTCGAAAAATTACATAAATTTCTAATAAACTTTAAACTTTTAAGTACAAAACTTGGTGGAGACAAATATGTTACATTACCGCTAGTCATTGTATCATTCAATCTTTTGCTAGATAAAATTGAATCTATGGTAAAACAGTTAGATGAGAAACCTAATCGATCTGAAGTGGATGAAAGGCTCATTCTAGCTTTCCAAGCAGCTCGAGACAAAATGCTTAAACATTACAAAAAGAGCAACTGGATTTATTGTACTTCTTTAATTTTAGACCCAAGGCATAAGGCTCAGACTTTTGACCTGACAATGTGGGGGAAGCAACTTAAAACAGAAAGTCTGCGCAAGTTCAATGAACTTTATGAAGAATATAAAAATCTACACTCACTGAACAAATCTCTGGAATTACCAGAAAAAGAAAATAAAGTATGTGATGAAGATGAAGACGTAATAGACTTTGATAAACTCTATGAATGTCCCTCGACGTCATCTGGATCTTGTCTTCAAGGCTTAGTGATAGACGAGTTGGAGGAGTACCTGAGAAAACCAAGAACTGCCAGCTCGGAAGACATTTTAGATTGGTGGAGGACGCATGAGACAGAGTATCCGATTTTATCGAAAATGGCCCGTGATTTTCTCTCAATACCTGCAACTTCAGTACCTGCTGAGAGGTTATTTTCTAAAGCATCATTAGTAATTAGAAAACATAGAAATAGGTTAAATGATGAGTCAGCCAGATGGTTACTTTGTATTAATTGTTGGTCAAAAAAATTGATATAAAGTATCATAACCTAATGATAAAGCTGTTGATTAGTGTTGTATTTTATTTTTTGTTCAAATAAATGATAAATCGTAAAACTCTTTTATTAAATTTCTTATAAGTTGAGGGTTCAATCTCTTTTTAGACAGATAAGTATTGTTCTTTAAAATACAGTCAAGTTATTGTAATTAATTTGTTTTTTTACATGTTTTAGCAAATGTAAGCTTATAAATCATAAATGTTTATTAAGAAACAGTTACTTCCATGGAAAACGACATATAGGTCAGTTAATTTTTCGAATTTCTTATTAAATCTTCAGTTATTTGTTAATCTGCTTGATCTTTACTATGGCTATGTTAATTCAAGCTCACAATGTTCCAATTCTAATACGTTTTTTTAAGATTTAAAGTAAACTTTAATAAATAGTAATAGACTAATAGGTAATTGCAAGACTTGCAAGACTCTTGCTGCAAGACCAAGACCAAGACCAAGACTGGGAGCGCAAGACCAAGACCAAGACCAAGACCAGGTGTATTGGCGCAAGACCAAGACCAAGACTGGCTAAGTCTCGTCTTGTTCTTGCATTTGGGCAACACTAGTCCGAAGTTAAAACTGTGAGCGTAATTCCATTTTTAAAACAGCTAAATAAAAATGGACGGCGGCACAGATAATATAGTACGTCAAATTGTTACTTCTTATTTTCTAGTGTGTTATTTGGCGGTTTATACTTTATTGTTTCTGCCATCAAGCAACAGTGTGTAAAAGCACTGTTGTGTTTCGGTTTGAAGGACATTGAAGCCAGTGAAATTACTGGGCATTATGAGTCTTAACATCATATGTATCGGGATGACGAGCGCAGTTCATTGCCATGCAGTGCTTTGTAATTCAAAGTTCTGTGTGGTGTTGCTTTTGTTTATGGGCAGGCGTGGCGCTTACCATCAGGCAAGCGCCTTGCTCGTCTCGTCATTCAAATAATAAAAAAACTTTATACATTACAAAAAAGACTTCAACTGTCTAACGTTAAATGCCGATTAAATATTATTTATCTT
This sequence comes from Amorpha juglandis, assembly GCA_949126905.1. Classification (NCBI taxonomy): domain Eukaryota; kingdom Metazoa; phylum Arthropoda; class Insecta; order Lepidoptera; family Sphingidae; genus Amorpha; species Amorpha juglandis. Next base: position 4,190,749 of record OX421372.1, on the reverse strand, counting down.
CCAATTTTACAGAACAGTCTTTGCTTTAGACTAAATTAAAAACAATTGCACTGTCAGAATTTCCGAAATCTTTAAGAATAATAGCAGAGATTACCAACTAAGAGGCAATTAGTAACTTTAAACACTTAATTATCACTAAGCTGCTAAATCTACTTGGAAAAGTTAAATAGTCTTAGAACTGCAAATATTGACGGCCTCGGTGGCTCAGTTGTATCACGTACGCGGTACGACTGCTGTGCTAAGTACTCGGGTTCGATTCCCGAGTTAGGTAAAAGGGATATTGAGTTTTCCTATCATGATATGCTCAGTATTGAGCCCGGTCTAGCAATAGGCTCGCCCCCTATCACATAATGGAACGAAAAATATATTGATATACTCTTGATTCGAATTCGAATATACTTGATTCGGGTCTGGGTGTTGTGGGACCGTAAATCCCTCATAATTCTTGGCATAGGTTTAAATAGTGCGGGGTTAAACTATGTGTGTGACTGTTAGGCTAGGTTATTATTCTCCCCTAAGTCGTACGAAAGACTTTCCGTGTAGATGGGGCTTTAAATATGTTTATGCTAATTGAAACGAAACCAGTATCTTTCAATTCACGGCCAACATACTGTCACTGGACCAAAGCATGTTTACTGTCGCAATAAATCACGGATAGCAACAACACTATGATCAGTTCAATAGTCTTATTTAACATTAAATAGTGCTCAAGGATACAGTAAGAAAATATTGTACCAGCTGAGAGATTTAAATATAATTTGACCTCGAACAAAAACTACACGGAACTTCGTTTTAACATATTTTCTGGTAGAGTAAATATGACAGCAACGATTTTAATGTAGATTTAGTCCGTGGAGCGGCGGCGTAAGAATACAAACCGCTTCCCCTAATCTTTCCCGAGGGGGTCGTAAGAGGCGACCGAGGGATCTATGAGCTAACATCCGCTCAGCTGGTGGTAGGATATAACATCCGACCGGATAGCGACCACCGTACACATGGTGTAAAACTTGCCACAGTGACCCACATAGTGTGTGGGTCGCGTTCCAGGATCAGCTAGTGTACATCCGGTTCTTGCGGAGGCTGCGACATGACATGATGGCTGGTAGGGTCGTGTATGTCGGTCCACTGTCGGATGGAGGTGTATTGATTCGCCGGCCAGGGAGACCTGTAGAAACGGTTGTTCCGCTGGCCGCCCGTGGTACAGTACAGAGGCCCAATCGAGGCTAACCACCTCGAGAGGCTGCCTCACCATGCCACGCATAATCTTGGGTAGGTCCGTCGTGCCGGTTGGTGACCGGATGTGGGGTCCCGGCGGCCTATCCCGGGAGGGTACGGGGGCCCTTCCGTCCGGCGAATCAGTCTGCCTCCGTTCGGCCGTCCTATAACCACGTACAGGTCACGGTCATCCATCTGTCCTGTCGCAGGTCCCGCAATTTGCTTCTTCCTCCTTCCTTTCTTTCAACCATGACAGTGCCAAACAAGAGAGCAGGTCCTACAGCGGTGCACAGCCCCACCACCGCGTTCACAATGGGGTTCACTAACATCCGTGGACTCCATTCGAACCTTAGTGCCGTCCACCACCATCTTGAGACGGCCCGGCCTGCAATGCTCTTCTTGACGGAGACGCAGATCTGTCGTCCGGCCGACACGGCATATTTACACTATCCCGGCTACTTACTTGAAGAGAGCTTCAAGCCAAGGGCCGGGGTATGTTTGTATGTCCGGTCGGACGTCAGCTGTCGCCGTCTGCACTGCATGGAGGATCCTTCCTTTTCCTCACTGTGGGTACACGTGGATCTTGGCGCTCAGAGCCGGATCTATGTGTGCCTTTACAGATCCCATAACGGGGACGAGGAGACAACTCGGCTGTTTAACTATATCAGCCAGGCGACAGACGTTGCGCTGGAGCAGTACCCGACAGCGGAACTGGTGGTCTTGGGGGACTTCAACGCGCACCACGAGTTGTGGTTGGGCTCCTCCAAGACTGACCATGCTGGACGTGCTGCCCACGCATTTGCTCTGACTCACGACTTGACACAACTGGTGAATCAACCCACCAGAATCCCAGATGTGGCAAGTCACACGCCTTCATTGCTGGACCTTCTGCTGACGAGTCATCCAGCCGGGTACAATGTGTCGGTGGGTGCCCCATTGGGTACCTCCGATCATTGTCTGGTTGGATCCACAGTGCCTCGTGCTGCGCCTCCACCACCTGTAAAGATCAGGCGCAGGATCTGGCACTACTCGTCGGCAGATTGGGATGGCATGCGAGAGTATCTTGCATCCATCCCTTGGGGGCAGCGCTGCTTTGAGGGCAACGATCCTTCCGCGAGTGCCGACGCTATTGCCGACGAGATCCGGTTAGGAATGGAATATTACATTCCTTCCTCGGAGGTCGTCGGTGGTGGTCGCGGACGCTCCTGGTTCAATCGCGACTGCGCAGATGCTGTTAGTGAGAAACAGGCTGCGTATCGCGATTGGATTAGGGGTCGCGCTATGAAGGATCCCAACACAAGTTCTCTCAAAGCGGCCTATAACCAAGCCACCAAGGCCTGCAAGAGGGCGTACGTCAGAGCGGATGCCCAGCGCATCAGCAGGATTGGACGGGCTTTGGCGGACCATCCGACGAGCAGTCGTGCTTATTGGAGTCTTGCCAAAGCCGTCCAATCTAATTTCTGTCGCCCTTCGTTGCCACCGCTGAGATATCCGGATGGATCCCTGGCCCACAGGCCGCAAGAGAAAGCCACTCTTTTGGCAGAACTCTTTGCGGCTAATTCGCGGCTCGAGGACGGTAATGCACTGCCGCCCACGGTGCCTGATTGCGGATACTCCATGCCGGATGTTCGTATCAGGCAGTGTGATGTGCGGCGTGAATTGCTGACCCTCGATGTCCGCAAGGCTAGTGGTCCGGATGGTATCCCCGCGGTGGTCCTTAAAATGTGCGCAGCCGAGTTGTCTCCTGTGCTGACGCGCCTATACCGTTCTTCCTTCTTCTCAGGTATTGTGCCCCAATCTTGGAGAGAGGCCAATGTGCAACCGATCCCAAAGAAAGGTGATCGGTCGGACCCTAACAATTACCGTCCAATCGCCATAACCTCAGTGATGTGCAAAGTAATGGAGCGGATCATAAATACACAGTTGATCCGCTACCTGGAGGATCACTCGCTGATCAGTGACCGACAGTACGGCTTCCGGTCTAAACGATCAACGGGTGATCTTTTAGCGTACGTGCTACATCGCTGGGGGGAGGCGGTTGACAAGCATGGCGAGGCTCTAGCCGTAAGCCTCGACATTGCAAAGGCATTTGATAGGGTCTGGCACCGTGGTCTTCTCTCCAAGCTTCCGGCATATGGGCTCCCCGACAACCTGTGCACGTGGATCTCCGGCTTTCTGCATGAGCGTAGAATGCGTGTCCTTGTTGAAGGGCATGCTTCACGGCTCATGTCAGTTAATGCTGGAGTCCCACAAGGCTCTGTGCTTTCGCCCACCTTGTTTATTCTGCATATCAATGATATGTTACCGCTTGGTAACATCCATTGCTATGCAGATGACAGCACAGTGCATGGGCGTTACTGCAGTAAGCCTCCTTGTTGCCGGGAAGTCACTGAGAGGGAGCGAGAGAATCTTGTCATTGAGCTCAACCGGACCCTGGATCTCATTTCGGAATGGGGTACAAGGAATCTGGTTGAGTTCAATGCCAAGAAAACTCAGGTGTGCGCGTTCACGTGCAAAAAATCCCCGTTCTCTCCCCTCCCCAATCTTCAGGGTATCCCGCTCGCAATGCGGAATAGCCTAAATATCCTGGGCATGGATATTTGCTGCAATCTGAATCCAAGGAACCACATCGAGGGCGTAATATCAGCCACATCGCGCAGGGTCGGAATCCTGAACAAGGTGCGTGGGTATTTTACACCCGGCCAGCTTTTCCGCTTGTACAAAACGCAAGCAAGGCCGGGTGTGGAGTACTGTTCGCACCTTTGGGACGGTTCCGCCAAGTACCTACTCGATGCCTTGGACGGATTGCAGCGTCGGGCTGTCCGCATTGTGAATGATGCAGACGTTGCAAGACACTTAGAACCGCTACAGTTGCGGAGGGACATTGCCTCGCTGAGCGTCTTGTATCGTCTGTATCACGGCGAGTGCTCTGAAGAATTGTTTGACCTTATCCCATCCTCACCCTTCCTTAACAGAACCACGCGTGCTGGCTTGCGGAGCCACAGCTTCGTGGTCTCCTCCATCTCGGCTCGAACTAAAAAGTTCGCTAAATCTTACTTCTGCCGGACCATTAAGCTGTGGAACAGTTTGCCGGCGCACGTGTTCCCTCCTTCCTATAATATGGGGTCCTTTAAACGGAGTGTGAAGAAGCAGTTAGGCAGGCCGGCATGATCGTGCCGACCAACGATAGACACACTGTTTGTCGTTGGTCGACACTTTTCCTGGATTGCGCTACACTTACCATCAGGTGTGGCGTAGTCATTTTGCCGAGCCAGGATAAAAAAAAAAAAAAAAAAAAAAAAAAAAATCTATATTTAAAAAAACATCTCACTCACGTGTCATTTTTAAATGAATCAATCTTCTAGGAAAAATGGGAAATGTAAATATAAATTACATCACATCATGCGTCGGAAATAAGCTCGGCGAAACGTGGGTTCAGTAGTTGCTAGTTGTTTCTCTATCTATCACATGGGGGATAGAAGCATAAGCTTATGTATGTAAAAAGCAGACAATGGTTTAATTATTATATTAATGAATACATTTTCAGCTTATTTTTTTTTATGGCATAGATCGGCAAACGAGCAAGTGGGTCACCTGATGGTAAGTGATCTCCACCACCAAGAATTATGGGCGCGTTGCCGACCTTAAAGGAAAGGGATAATTAGGGATTGGGAAGGGGAGGGGTATTTGGGCCTCCGGATATCTCACTCACCGAACGAAACGCAGCAGCAAGCCGCTACTTTACGTCGGTTTTCTGTGAGACAGTGGTAATGATCCGGTTGAGCCGGCCCAATCATGCTGTAGACAAAACTGTATACAGCGTGGCTCTACCACTCATAAACGTTATACGTTGAGTTTTTATCATCTATGTAATAAACGGAGAGTGACGTTAAACTATCTACAGTAAAAAAGAGGTGAAGAGGTGGAGAGAAACGAAAACGATAATTTAAGGATAAAATTTTCCCCGTGCGGCTTTCGTTTAATTTTAAAATTAATAAATTATAAATAACACTGTATTTTCATTGATACGGTTAGTGTGTGTTTATTTCAAACTTTTCGGTTCATAAATTATAATCGCCTCGTTTTTTATCTGCCCTGAATTATTAATCCACTACCAGGCACAGGTCACCTTTACGAATAAAATGCCTAGCCTTAGTTCACAGTTTCGTCTACTTAACCAAAATAAAATATTTTTAATATACTTGGCCATCACTATATACAAATTAAAACATTTGACATTGCTGATTTGTAGTTCGGCTACCTACAAAGGCAAAAAAAATAGAAATTAAGCAATTGCTCTCTCTATTTGATATATAATAATATTGAAATAGCCGAATACGAAAATAGATGCCGTTACTGTATCTGGAATTTTGACAGTTTACACTAATTTAACCATATCAAAGGGAACATTAGTTCCGAGATATACATTAAGGTTGGCAGTTGGAACTTCGGAGTTGTGACACAGTACTCAAACCGAGCTCTCATTAGCGATGATAAACACCCTTTACTACCGACGCAAATATTTGCAGACTGCTTCGAAACTGAGAGGAATTACAACGTCTCGTAAAGAAAAGCCATTTCACCGATCAAGACGACAAAAGTTTGGTTTTATCGTCAATCGTGTTCTACATTTGAATAGTTTTATGAGTATGATTCATTATTTAAAACAGTGTTACGTTGCGTTTATGCTTAGTGATTCTGTGCCTGTAGTGCAAGTTTTTGATAGCTAAGTTAACACGTTTTTAATATAACTGGGTTCTTAATAAAGTTAATAAGATAATGTATGCAATACAGTGCCTACCTAACGCAGCTATTATCGAACATGATTATAAATGATATATTCTATTATTCCAAATAAAGGATTTCTAAAAGAATTTGTAATTTCTAACACAAACTACGTTTTTAGTACGTACAGCGGTACATATCTACATAGATGTTTTCGTAAATATACAGATGACATGGCAGACATCAAAAAACTTGCAGAAACTAACACTAAGAGCACTGGTGTTATAATTAAATTTGAAGTCCGATTAAGAGTTGATATAAATGTCTCTCAATTTGTTCAAATCGTTCATAATCCCCTTCTATACGAGAAGAGTGTGTTTTGAATGTTCGAGACATTTGATATAACACGTAGTGCAAAGAAGCAAATATAATCTAGTAATTCCTATTGGAGTCGATACTCGCTATTGAGGCACGTATGAAATACGTGATAGAGACAGGGGACTGTAGACATGACGACGGCGACACGTCCACTTTGTATGTTTGGATTATATTATTATTTGGGATTATACTACTGCAGGATGCATGCGTGAAGAACGCAAAAGTGGATTAATCATTGATTATAATGAGTGCATATATGAGTATCTGTAACTCGATTAAATAAATAAATAATTATATTAATTGATTGAGAACATTATTTATTATATTTCACACACCAAGTATGAAATAATTCGAGGTTCCGTTAATTTCATATAATTAACGTAAGTTTTCGGAGTGAGGAACGAATAGGTTCCTTTTATTTAAAGCTGCATGTTGTTTCTGTGTGATATTTATAAAAAAAACATTCAAAAAATATATAATCGACTTAAAAACTGAAAAGCAAAGAAAATTTGAGTCCGTACAATATCAGTTTTATTGAAAGTCAATGACTGATTGATTGATAAACATATATTTATACGGTTCGAATACAAAACCTCATCATTTTTAAATCGGTTAAGTCATAAAACATTGTTCTACGTGTTTCATAAATTCGCGACAAAGTTTTAAACTCTTGTTATGATGTAGTTTTACTTTACTAGTGTGCTCACTCCATCTAGGTACTTAAGTTTAAGGTTGTTTCAGACGTACATCTTAAAAATATACCTTTTTTTTTTTTATAGCATAGGCCGGCAAACGAGCAAGTGGGTCACCTGATGGTAAGTGATCTCCACCGCCCATGTACGCCCACCACCAGAAGAGTCATGGGCGCGTTGCCGACCTTAAAGGAAAGGGATAATTAGGGATTGGGAAGGGGAGGGGATTTGGGTTTCCGAATATCAAATATTTTTCACTTTATCAAATGAAGAAAAACAGATTAAGGAAATCTTGTACCATACCGTATTATACAGGTTGGTAATAAGATTTATTACTCTCGTGAATTACACAAACATGTGAAAAGTATGCAAAAAGTAAAGGTTCTGACATTCAGTCGGCACAAAAGAGGCGTCGAAGTATGGGCTCTTCACAGCCCGGCAAGACTCCGCAAATGTGACGCGAAAGGCAACAATTTCGGCTGCCTCGAATAATTCTCGTAGATAGGGCTGAACGTTCAACAAAATAAAAAAAACTAAATAATTCTTGCGCTACGAGTAGTAATATGCGCAATTTTAATTTTCGACATAGTATAAGCTCATGCCTGTATCTCCGAAAAGGTAGGCAGAGGTGTAGCGCATCAACGGTTCAAAGCTTATTTTCAGTCTCACGAGATGAGGAAGCGTGACAACATACCAGGCACAATTTTTTATACAACTCTGAATTACTAATATTTAGAATCGAAACTCAAACAAATTATTGTTGGACGGCGTGATATTTAAAACCAGGACCTTACGAATTTAGTAAAACTAGATGACCAGGAGAATTTCACACCACCTTACCAAAATTATTCAAACTCAAAATGTTCGCAAAAAATAATTAAGTTCGCTTTAACCAAATCTATTCTCCAAAACCACTACCATATAAACAAAAAAATCTATTTTTTATATAGATTTCACACTACGCACGGAATAAATAACAGAAGCATAGCGCATGTGAAAATAAAAAATACATTTTGCAAGCCAGCAAGTTAATTAACTAAGGCGATGATCGCCTACCATCATATTACCACATGTCTTATTTGCCTTTTTCTAATTTCAGTGTGTTGACGTATGACAACCCTAACGTGGGGTTAATAAAACGCGACCTCTCTATATAGTGTACGAGTATTAAGTAAATGAACTCTAACTGTTAGTGATCATTGTCGACGCAAAGGTTCCAACAAAATTGGTTTTTCTATGACTTGTGCTTCGACAAACTTGATTAGATAGTTTCAATGCGTTTGTTTTACCACATTGGTGTCTTACTGTAGTGGTTATTACTTTGGAAAAGTGTATTTTGGGTAGTATGATTGATTATGTGGATCTATGGATGGAATAAAACAAATATTTGTAGCTGGTTTTTGTTATAAGTATCACAATATTTTTATTTGTATTAACTTTTTGATTGGCATAGTGTGTAGCCTATTGTTCGATGTCGTATTGTGCAATTATTTACTGACGTTACTCATATTGCGTTTGTAAATAAATAAGGTTTTGACACATATATTTTCTACCACCTTTTGCTTGGGGTTCATCGCATAGAAGTCTTTCCCGTCATATTTTCGGTACAAAAATATCCTATGTCGCTCTCCGGCCGATAAAGTGTCTCTCTATCCAAAAAATCATGTCAATCCGTCGCTCCGTTATTGTGTGTAAAAAGGAAGGTTTGTCCTTTCACTTGATCATATTAGATTCAGTATAGATAAGCGAATTCTTGCAGAGTTCGAATATAATAAACAACTACAAGGTACTAAGTTTACAAGGTGGTAGGTCCCTCGTATCTAAGAGGCTCGTCTCGGTTGGTACCACCGCTTTGTCTATTTATGCCGCCAAGCAACAGTGTGTAAGAACTGTTGTGCTGCGGTTTGAAGGATATTGAAATTACTGGGCATTATGAGACTTAACATCTTACTTCTCGGGTGACGAGCCAGTTCAGTGCCATGCAGTGCTTTGTAATTCAAAGCTCTGAGTGATTTTGCTTCTGTTTATGGGCAGGCGTAGCGCTTACCATTAAGCGAGCGCCTTGCACGTCTCGTCATTAAATCAAATAAAGAAAAAGTCACTTTGCCGTGCTAGGATAAAAAAAAACATTCAAATCCGTTGAGGCGATAAGGCGTGATTAAGTAACGTGTATAATAGATTAATTGTTGTTATTAATCTGTTCTCAGAATTTATTGTAATAAAAGTGGTGTACGTTAAATAGTTTTTATAGTTGACATCATTATTCATTGATATAGTATGGCAGATAAGTTATGACCTCAGGCATCTATATAGTGGTAGAGCCACGCATGAATGGGCTGGCTCAACCGGGTCGTTACCACTGTCTCACAGAAAACCGACGTAAAGTAGCGGCTTGCTGCTACGTTTCGTACGGTGAGTAAGATATCCGGAAGCCCAAATCCCTCCTCCCCTTCCCAATCCCTAATTATCCCTTCCCTTTAAGGTCGGCAACGCGCCCTTGATTTTTCTGGTGGTGCGCGTACATGGGCTGTGGAGATCACTTACGATCAAGTGACCCACTTGCTCGTTTGCCGGCCTAGGCTATAAAAAAAAATCATAAACTAAGCGAAATCTTTTCTATAACATTTTTTATTACAGTAAGATGAGGATAGGAGAACGACGAGTCGTTTTAGAGGAACTAAAAATAATTCTGAAGAAATCAAAGTACAAATAAAATTGAACATTTCATTTGATTGATCTATAAAACGCTGCAACGTTTTAATTTCTCCGCCGCTCCACATTCACAAGTGTTGACATTGGCTTGCGGATACCATAAAGCTGGGATATTTGTCGGCTATCAACTGAAACCGAATTCTATCCGATATTACAGACCTATTACTGGCATTTAATGTCTTTGATATTAACTGATATTAATCGAAATAAAGTTTAGATGAAAATTTTATTTGGTTTCTATTGAAATATATAGCATCCGCGCCATAGCCTGGGAGGAGTAAATTATGAAAACATATAACGCTGTCGCGGGTTCAATCCCAGCAAGACATATTTGCATGATCTAGTTATATTTGTTTCCGATGTGGATGTTGTAGTACATCAATTCTCAGATAAATACATACATAAGACATACATGATCAATAAATTCATATAATCGTATGAGCAGACCGCAATAAAATATTTATAACAGAAGCTAAAAATTGTTCAACTATTTTTATAACGCACCAATTCATTCAATAACGCATTCTACTGACTTTTTATGGCACTGCTAAATGACGTCAGCAAACAGTAGCCATATCAATTTTTTATGTTACAAAACGGAAAAACCCAACGTAGGAAGGTCAGCGTAAAAATATGTGACTTGATGCTGGTGGAAGAATACCTGACATATATTTGTACCCGACTATATAGTGACCGCCGTACCCTTGGTGAAAACCCTCAATCATGGTTCGTTTCAGCCGGTGTATTTCCAGTGGGTGTAGTACCTATATGGGCTGTGCGTTGATAGATCAGTATGTCAGTCAGTCAGACTGTCACCTTTGAGATTTATATATTTAGAAGGTGAACTTTCATTGTACTTCATTTCACTATTCCAAAACTTATAATAATTTAAGTACTTATTATGTACCAATTAAACACACGGAACTTAAACAATACATTTAACACAATATAAAATTTAAATAAATCATACATTGACTTATTCTGTATTTACTTATGATAATAAATAAATGGCACATTGAAGGCATTTGACTTAACGAAAACATTTTCCAAGCTGATTTAAAAATTAACACTAAAGTAATGGATTTACACTTTCATATAAGCTTTGAGCGATATTCTCACGAGTTACCTCAGCCTTTATTTTACCAGAGAACATTTAATAAAATGCTTTTCACTTTACTCACTCGATGAAGCAAAAAACTTGGTTGAGATTGAACCGTTCTACGTTTCGAAATATTGCACTTTTCGAGTGAAAAATTGAAAAGAAAAAGCATACAAAAGATTTTGTTGACAGATATCGAACGTATTCTGTCATAAATCCGGCGGTTATTTACTCTGTGGCACTCTCTCCACTCTGGCATTCTGACACGTGCTTTATGTTCTGTCTGTAATAGTTTTTGAGTAACTTGTTTATTTTATATTTACATATCACTGAAAATAGAATTGAATTTTATTCCTTTCTGCAATTGGTGCATAATTTTATCGAAAATCTTGTTATATTATACCTATAGGAAAAGTAGCTTATATTCCTCCCTCAGTGTTTTAATTAAACTGAATTTGGTCAAAGTCCGTTCAGCGATTTGGCCAAGACAGACTCATTTTCATTTCGACATTATTATTGTATATTTTTAGAGCACAGAATAAATCATAAAAAATATCCTGTAGCAGGGCATTCTTGAGCAAAAGTACTATTTTACTAGCACAAAGAAAATACTTAATATTTTTTGTACTTTAACTTAACCAGTCGATTCTTATTTGCAACCATCTTAGCATCGATAGATATAAAAAGATAACCAGATAAAACAGTTTTATGCGACAAATTGAGTCGGGGTATTTACCTCGATTCGCCTATTTTCCAAACCGAATACTCACTGTGATTGCCTGACCTAGGAATTTGCACTCAAGAGCTCCCAGTTTCTCAGCTTAAGTAGCCTGTTACTAGACCATTGAGTTTATGTTTTCGTTTCGAATAATTACATTTCTACTACATACCAAAGACGTAAGCATGTATATACGTACATATTATACATTGGCTGGTGGGAGCATACTTGTATCCGACCGGATAGCGACCACCGTACACTGGTGCTAAAACCTGCCATAGTGGCCCACCTTGTGTGGGTCGCATTCCAGGGTCAGCCAGTGTATATCCGGTTTTCCCCAGGGGGCTTGCCCCCTGATCCTAATCCTTTTCCCATCCCTTTTTCCTTTCCTTCCGCCTTGGCCCTTTAGCAGGCCGGCATGATCTTGCCGACCTACGATGGACCCATTGTTTGTCGTTGGTCGACACTATTCCTGGATTGCGCTACACTTACCATCAGGTGTAGCGTAGTCACTTTGCCGAGCCAAGATAAAAAAAAAAGTGTGCGTTCGGGACGCTCGACAGAAGTGATAATTTAAACTAATGTGGGTTAAAGTGAGAGCGGAAGGAGCCTGCCTACTGCTACCGTATGCGTGAGAGAAAGGGAAGCCAGACAGAGTGACGCCTTAACGCGTTACGTTACGAAGTCCGGTCAAGGTCGTGTCAAAGTCGTGTCAAAGTCGTGTCAAAGTCGTGTCGAAGTCGTGTCGAAGTCGTGTCGAAGTCGTGTCGAAGTCGTGTCGAAGTCGTGTCGAAGTCGTGTCGAAGTCGTGTCGAAGTCGTGTCAAAGTCGTGTCAAAGTCGTGCCAAAGTCGTGTCAAAGTCGTGTCAAAGTCGTGTCAAAGTCCTGTCAAAGTCGTGTCAAAGTCCGGTCCAAGCCGACTGGTCACTGTGTGACTCCACCTGGTACTTAGAAATTATCAATGTTCCAGGGAGGTCGGCTAACGCTGGCTGGTGGACCGCTCGCGTTACGGAACGTTTCGGTTCACCCTCCCATTAGAAGTTATCACTTCAAAAAAAAAATATTATTATAGTAGGCAAGGTATTTGTCGATCACAAAAATTCCCGTAGAATCTAACTCGTGGCCTCACGCTTCAATTCTCCCCCACTACGCCACGGAGGCTGTCAGTAAAACATACTTTTGTTTAAAGTCCACAAAGGTGACCGAGTATCACGTGTTTACAACGTTTAATCCAACCGCCCTCAGCCCTCATAACCAGACCTCAAACAAGGTAGAGGAAAGTTAAAGGTAAACAAATTTGCCATCGGTTAGCCTCGGCCAACAAACAAAGTTTCAGAACCAAACCCGGCTCACGCGTTCCAAATATTTAATCTCTATATGTAATATCTTACGGAATATATAACAACTATTTTACAATTTGGTAATTCTTCCATGAAACAATGTTAATTTTGTTTCGTTACTCACTTTGATCCGTGTGGTTTGGGTTAAGGGTCTTGAAGATTTACTGTAGTCGGGATATTATCGACTTTAGAACACGGGCTTGAGATCTAGTACGCATCCTTTGATACATACTTAAAAATACTTTTGAGTGGTAGAGCTACGCTGTAGATAGTTTTGTCTACAGCATGAATGGGCCGGCTTGACCGGATCGTTACCACTGTCTCACGGAAAACCGACATAAATAAATAAATAAAGTAGAGATATTGGGAGACCCAAATCCTTCTCCCCTTTTCAATCCCTTAATTATTCCTTTCTTAAGGTCAACAACGCGCACTTGTATCTGAAGTGTTAGGAAATAATCGGAATATGTACGAGCAATGAAACGACAACTTCACCATTAAACGTATATTCGCAGACTAGCGCGACCGTACGGTCTGCTCAAAACAATAACAAATTACCCTCAGTTTAATATAAATTATTTAAACCTATGCATTACAGTATCTTTTGGTATTTTGGGCGTACATGGGCACTGGACGATCCACTTACACATACGGCCACTCCATCATCATCAGCCACACGACGTCCACTGCTGAACATAGGCCTCCCCCGAAAATTTCCAGACCGACCTGTTGGAAGCGGCCTGCATCCAGCGAATTCTTGCGACCTTTATCAGGTCGCCTGTCCACTTACACGGCCTGTAAAACAACACATAAAATGTGTAACTTCATACATACATCCAGGTTATAGATGGCAGTCTAGCAACGATTATATCCACATAGTAGAATAAATAATCCAACAGTGACATGTGGCACTGTTAGTGGCACACGGTGTGCCTCGCCTTCGCTAATGGATCTACATTACCGCTTGCTTTTATTTTTAAAGTACAAAGTTTCTACTGACGGGAGGGTGTCTGATATTTTTGTATTTATGTAGTAATAGCGACTACCATATGCATGGTGAAATACCTGTCATAGCTTCTCGTTTTTCTTTTTCATTTTATTGAATGACGAGATGAGCAAAGCGCTCTCCTGATGGTAAGCGCCACGCCTGCCCATAAACAGAAGCAACACCGCATATAACTTTGAACTGCATGGCACTGAACTGCACTCGTCAATCCGAGACGTAACATGTTACGTCTCATAATGCTCAGTAGCTTCATTAACTTCAATGTCCTTCAAACCGAAACACAACAGTGCTTACACACGGCAGAAATTGACAAAGCGGTGATACCAACCCAGACAGCCTCTCGCACACGAGGGACTTACCACCTTGTTAATCAATGTCGCATTACCGGCTAAACGGATCGGGATGATATTTAGCATACAGTTAAACCGAATTGAAATTAAGACGACACTTCTTTTCTGCCATCGATTTAATTTTGACAATGGCGCGGCTGCACAAACCACATCACTTTTTTCTATCGAAAATTTAAAACGAAGTCTTTGTACCAAACTGCAAATTCCACCGAAAATATAGCTAAAATCTGGAACATAATCGAGATTTATGTACAATGTAAAATATTCGCGGATTAGTTCACGACGCGGCGAGGTACAACGCCCGCTCTAGGCTCATGAAAATGTCTTAATCAACTTGGTTATAAAATGCGCATAAAATTCTTAACATTACATTCTGAGTCATTCGATTAAGCGTTTACGTTAACACGTTTCACGCAACTGAGATACATTATTTTTACAAGGTGGTAGGTCCCTCGTATGCGAGAGGCCGTCTGGGTTGGTACCACCGCTTTGTCTATTTCCCGCCGTCTTTTTCGCCAAGAAATAGTGTAAGCAGTGTTGTGTTTCGGTTTGAAGGACGTTGAAGAAAATGAAATTACTGGGTATAATGAGACTTAACATCGTATGTCTCGGGGTGACGAGCTCAGTTCAGTGCCATGCATTGCTTTGTAATTCAACGTTCTGTGTGGTGTTGATTCTGTTTATGGGCAGGCGTGGCGCTTCAGACGAGCGCTTTGCTCGTCTCGTCATTCAATCAAATAAAAAAAAATGATGTGTTAACAATTTTTACGTCGATTTTCTGGGAGACAGTGGTAACGACCCTGTCAACCCGGCCCATTCGTAATATAGACTCATGAAAGAAAGGTGAAAGTTTGAATATATGTGAGTTTGAGAAATTTTATTAGTCAATCACGTCTTAACGGCTGAACGGTTATGGATGAAATTTTGGACTCAGGTAGAACACCTGAATTAGGACATATGCTAATTTTTATTCCGCAAATGGCGGATCACGCGGGCGGAGCCGCGGATATTGATAGTCTAATATATATAGACATTTATTAAGGTGAACAGGCACCCAAAAGTATTTTTCTATACAAAGACATCATGCACATTAAAACAAAACATGAAAAATGATTAAATTATACCACTTTACCTTTTCTGTACTACGAATTAAGTTATGCGCTTCGGTAACCTTTATTTATCGTGGCAAATACAAAGGGCCACGATGTCGATACAATGTACTCAACTAGACTCAATGTACTAGAGTAGTAAAGTAGTATTTCTTTCTTTCTTTTACATCATACTTATTTTTCTCTTGAGTGCTTGTCGAGCCTCTGAAAGCCGGACATTTTTAACTTAAGTAGCAGCATAAGAAATACTTTACATACGTAATGACTTATATATGTTATAAAACACTTATGTTATAAAACACACTGGTGCTGATTCTATAATATTTCTCATCTTATACGTTGTTCATACGGTTCAATTTCAGATGATCAACTTTTTTTTTATTTCTTTGAATGACGAGACGAGCCAAGCGCTCCCCTGATGGTAAGCGCCACGCCTGCCCATAAACAGAAGCAACACCGTACAGAACTTTGAATTACAAAGCACTGCATGGCACTGAACTGCGCTCGTCACCCCGAAATATAAGATGTTAAGTCTCATAATACCCAGTTATTTGCACTGGCTGCAATGTCCTTTAAACCGAAACACAACGGTGCTTACACAATGTTGCTTGGTGACAGAAATAGACAAAGGGGTGGTACCTACCCAGACAATCTCCCGCATACGAGGGACCTACCACCTTGTAATCAAATCAAGATCAACTGCTAAATGCATGTGATTTGAACCATCTAAACACACTTTCAATCGAACTGAATAACAGAAACAATTTTTTTGTTGATTCGAGTCAGTCGAACCGAGTGAAGCAGATATAAGTCGTATGTTCTGAAATATTTTAATACGCCAAACCAACAAAGATTTGCAAGAAAAACTCATGTGGCTTGTCAAAACAAATATCATGTAGCTTCATCGAATGAATCATTGTTTCTGCGCCTACAATAATGTCTGTAATCCGCTCAAGTATTAGCCAGTTAGGCGGGCCGACGTAAACCCGACGTAAATAAAATTATTCCACAGTATTTTTAGTATTCTGTCTACATCTCTCGTGAGATTAGAACTGTCGAGACTTAGACGTTTTATGCTCATCAAAATAATAAAGGTTATTTTTGCTTTTATTTCATATTGGTACATGTCACATAAAAATAAAAAGTTTTAAAACCTATTTCAAAAATTAACTCTTAAAAATTATAAATAACATTAAATTCTTACATGACAAATAGTAGACTGGAGAACATTCTGGAGCGAGTATCGAGGCCGTGGCCGGTGAATTGAAAATACTCTATGACATTAATATATTTGCTAGAGATATGGCGTAATATACATAAAAAGTATAGAATGTCCCACTTCTTAGTATGTTGATTAAAAAAAAAATAAGTCTATTTATAGCATTTTTATAAACTAAAGCATCGTATTGGAGCCCTCGTTACTAAAATCGAATAGTTTTCTAGAGTAAAAACAATCGATTCATATTACAAAATTCAAAATAAAGAAACACTTATTCAGCATATTACACGACGTATTAGTAAAACAATGACAAAAATCGTACTTACAATAAAAGGAATAGAGTTACAAAGAATATCATTAAAAAATTACAGGTATTGTGTCTCATAAAATATCGCTGAAATGGTTTTATTTAAGTATAACGCTAAGCAGGAAATTTCCTTGTACCTACTGGTTTTCAACTACAGGGACCATAGTAACAGTGGTATTTTTAGGTTTTCTCCCCGCTCTCGCCTTCAACTTACATTCCAATATTTTAATTATTTATATAAAGTTCCTCGCTTAATCGTTGCCACAATGGAATTTCCTTATCCCACAGTTGAATTTTAAATATATTCCATCTTGAGTAGCTTACATGAAATTACTAATTATCGAAGAAAGAAAAATTGCCGGGTAATTGTTGAAGACCCAAACGCCTCACTTTCTCTAGTCCCTGTTCATTTCCATAGATCTGTAACCTTTCAAAGACTGATCTTTACCGACCGTGCTGCTACTGTATAATCCAAGTAATTCCACTATTCCAAATAATATGTAAGAACTCCTTAACGGCTCGACAGATTTCGATGAATAAAAATAATATACATTAAGTCATTTTTTGTATTACCCTAAGATGCTACATCATTGATCTATTCCATATAACCCGTTTTTAAAGAATGCTTAAAAATCCTGTCTAATTTTCTAGATATTAAGACTGCACTGTTTGGTCATTAACGATTCAACAACCAATTGTTTTAGTCATACGAGATCTGTTTGATATTACCCCATTACAGATTTATTTCGACAAACGCTTACGCAGGCACTGTTTGTTAGACGAAGATAAAGATAGAACGAACTACGCTGGATGTGAATATTACATATAAATGTATGTCCGAAAATAGTATTGGTAAGTAACGTTCGTTGGTAACGTTCATAAAAAATAAATAAGCACTTTTGCTCAAGGCTCCGCCCACGCCATGGATTTTTGTGATCTTCAAGGGATAAAAAGTGGCCTGTGTTTCTATCCGGTCGATAAAATACCTCTTTGCAATAAAATAAAAAATGATTAAAAAAGACTGAACAAAACTAAAAAGCTAATAATAAAATTCAAGTCGGTGGTACTGTAATTAAATAACCAATGATTGATAACACCGACTCATAAATTGCGATAAAATCTGTTAAATTAGTTTTATTCCAGTATGTAAAATCGCTTAAACAAAAGAAATTAGATGACCCACTTACTCGATTGCTGAAATCTGCTATTAATAAAACTGTCGATCCGTTTTGCTTTTGTTGCGTGAAAGAAGGACAAACGATCATCATACCTTCGCGTTTATAATATTGGTATACGCGGTGAAACGCCAAATCTGGGTTTAATGCACATAAAAAATGATTATTAACGTGTTTTATGTGTCCAGGGCGCCATTAAAGCAATCATAAAATACCATTACAGTATTATTTTGTAAAATACGCTACCATTTATATCTAACATACAAAGTTTTTACACAAAGCATTAATCTGATTGAAAACATTTTTGTCTATCGACAAAAAGAGAAGTTGTTAGTAAAAATTGTAAAAGGCCGGTATTTATATTGGGACGTTTGCGAGTTACATAGTCGAGTGATCGGCTCACGTTATTGGAAACATTTTTTTTATAGAATAGACCGGCATACGAGCAAGTGGGTCACATGATACTAAGTGATCTTACCGCCCATGTGCGCCCACAATACTAGAAGAATCATAGGCGCGTTGCCGACCTTAAAGGGAAGCGATAATTAAGGGATTGGGAAGGGGTGGGGGATTTGGGCCTCCGGATATTTCACTCACCGTACAAAACGCAGCAGGAAGCCTCTCCATTCGTGCTGTAGACAAAACTATCTACAGCGTGGCTCTACCACTGAAAGATTTCCCCCATTATCCCAGTTTAGTTGGCGCTACTACTTTTGGAAAAGGAGTCCTGGGAGGTAGTCTCCACCGTTGGGGTTTCAGCTGCAGCCCAGACAAGCCTTTGGGGCATAGTTCTACCTGATTTGCAACTTTCAAAATAATTATCCACTACAACTGCTTAGCACCGTCACGCTAATCCTTGGAGATCAATGTATCAGGACTATCAGGGTGGACTGCCTGTTCGTGCATGATAACAGCTGCTTGACGTTGTCTGTCTGCTTATTCTCCCACCCCCGGCGGCAATCCCACCCATTCAGCATACAAGATTACTAGCATTACCTTTACTGTTCGTAGTAGCCTCCGCCCGGCCTAATATTAGTACATCAGCCATTTTCTTGATGATTTGTTATCATAACTTTGTTAGTTCTGAATTTCGGACATATTTCATGATTAGTACTGTTAACTCCCTTCAGGTTTTATATACATCAGGAACATAAATAAAATTAGGTACCCTTCATTGTCTTTGTAAGTCATCGGTTTTACGAGTGCAACCGAAGTATGCTGCTCATAGACCAATGGTCCGGCTAAGTAATTTAAAGTATTACACAATACTACTGAGTGGTAGAACCATGCTGTAGACAGTTTTACTGAGTGGTAGAGACACGCTGTAGACATGATGTGACAGGGGGCGAGCCTGTCGCCATACCAGGCACTAATTCCAAACACTAGGCTGATACTGAGCATTTCATGAGAAAAATACCCAGTAGCAATTTTACCTGATCCGGAGATCGAGTCCGAAACCACAGCACAATTGCACAACTGCACCACTGAGGCAGTCCAGACAGTAAGTGTTCCATTAGGTAATAAAAATACATCGATTTACGACCGACCAGGTGTATAGTTACTCAAATATTTTCATTACATCATTATTCTTTTTATATTTAATGTTGTAGACAGCTGTTTTATTCCATTTGGTAACTTAACGCCTTGTTTTAGTAGCAGAGTATTTAGGGTGTAAACTGGAGGGGGCCTTGAGCAGGAACCTTGGGCTCAGCAAATAAAAATGTGTGTTTTTTTTTTTATATAATAAAAACTGGCAATCAGAGAAATTACCTGATTGTAAGAGATCTCCAACACCCATGTACACATTTAGTTACCGACCTTTTAAAGGAATGGGTCTTCGGATATTACACTCTCTACACGAAACGCAATAGCAAGCAAGTACTTCACGTCGGCTGTAAAAGTGGTAACAATCGACCGAGCCAGCGGATGTATGCTGTAGAAAAAAAAAAGAAAAATGTCTACAGTAATCTACAGAGTGGCTCTACCAGCTCTATGTGGGGATACGACAGGCCATCATTCACATTATGTCAAATTCGGCGGGAATCCACATGTTCATCCAATGTATAGCTGACAGATCAAGCAATCATGCTTTTATTTTTTTTTTATTGCCTTGATAGGCAGACAGGCAAGCGGTCCCGCCTGATGGTAAGCGGTCACCGCCGCTCATGGACATCGGCAATGCCAGGGGCACAGCCAAGCCGCTGTCTACCGTTAATGTTAACGCTATGCTTTTTGTCTTGATTTACAGCTTTCTGTGAGATAGTATTATATCTGGATTGTCTAAGTAAAACCTGAAGTGGTTTTATCTTATTTTGCTTCTTTCTGTTCTTGCTGGTGGTAGGATATTCATATCCGCCCGGATAGTGACCACCGTACACGTGGTGTTAAAACCTGCCACAGTGATCCACACGCATTGTGTGAATCGGGTTCAAGAAACAGCCATTGTATATTGGGTTTTCCCGAGGGGCTTGCGACATGACTTGACGGTTGACTGAGGGTATAGGGGTATATCCTTGTAGCACTGTGCCTGCATCGGTCATCCGCCTATCCAGTCGTAGGCTCCTTGATTTACTTATTCCCACCACCCGATAAACTCATTGTAGTTGGTAGTCGCTGTTTTTTTGGATTGGACTACGCTTACCTTCAGGTGTAGTGCAGTCACTTTGCCGTACTCAGATAAAAAAACACCGATACACAATACAATACAGTAATCCCATAATCTCCGTTAATACTTCCATTTAGTAATCATATTATCGAAATGTCCGAAGGACTAACTGCTGCGCGAAATATTCACGACAATTTCCTCAGTAATATAGATGTCAAGAATAACTGTCTCGTTAGTCGTTAGCACTAATTATTTGATTCTACAGTGGTAAAGGCACGCTGTGTAGGCAGTTTTGTCTACAACATGAATGCGCTGACTCGACCGAGTTGTTAGACCTGAGACAGAAAACCGACGGGAATTGAAAGCTTGCTGTTACATGTACATTGATCGAGATATTCGGAGGCTTAAATTTTTCCTACCCTTTCCAATTCCTTAATTGTTCTTTTCTTTTAAGGTGGTTCGGTTTAGGAATTGATCAAATACATCAGACTAAAGAAGTCATAATCCATAAAGCATAGACTTCATTAAATACACAATGAATCAGTAATATAATATAATCCTGAATTTCTATAACGATTTGTCATGAGAGCAGGTGGCTGGCAGACATTCTAGTTATCCCTGGACAATTCAGCTGATTCGCTAAAAGCTATTGGAATTGCCGAGATCGGTGACTTTATTCTTGCTATAGCTTTATTGGTTTATCTAAAATAATTGAAATAATATTTAATTAATATATCAGTTCAATTAATATCAATTATATTTGTATTTACATTTTAGAAATTAGTTAATTGTACACTCTTGACTGCCCTTTCTTTCTCCTTCTTTCATCTCGATCCCATGGTTGCCTGTAAGACTCCCTAAGCGATAAGAACGCCATTGTACTTCTCATCTTAGTTATATTTTAGTGTTCTGTCCTGTCCTCATTGTATACAATATAGTTTAAATAAATAAAAATAAATTAATAATTTTCCCTACAAATCTCTACCATTGAACAAAGGTTATCCAGATTTTTTGTGTTCATATGAATGATTAGACGAGCAGAATGCTTGGCTAGTGGTTATTTGTTGGAGGGTACCTGATCATTTTTATCTAGTGTAATTACTTTGCCTTGCCAAGATAAAAGCGATATTATCTACGTTACTCCTGCATTTTTTATGCATACACTTCACGCATACGCACCCGTACACATGGGCAAAGAGAGACATAGAGAGACAGATAAAGACAGAGTGAGACAAAGGGAGACATAGAAAGTTAGAAAGAGACAGAAGATAGATATAAAGAAATATAAGCAAAGTGATCTAACTAATAACACCCCTCTTTTTATCGGAGGTTAAAAATGTAATGTAGAACGTCGAGAGACATTGCGTCTCTCAGCGTTCCCCAGTGTGCCATAAAAATAAATTTTTGTGCGAACAAATTGTTGATACTTTATGTAAATTACAAATCTGAGAACGGCACGGCACTAGAGACTATTTCTAGATCTCATTTAGTAATTTAAGTGCTTAAATGAATAGTAATGGTAGTATTCATACTGATTTATTCTAGTCGGATTTATAGCTAGTCATTTTACTATCTACTTAGACACCCAAAGGCCGCATTCGTAGTCCTGACCCCACACTAGAATAACCTGTGTCTCAGGAACTTCGAGGCATTTGCGGTCCCACAACACCCAGACCCGAAACAAATATTAGGTATGGGTACAGTGCTAATTGCACTTTTGCCTACCTCATTGGGGATATAAGCGTGAGGTTATCTATCACCAATAAACACGTGGAGAATACAAAGAAAGTAGTTCAAACAAACATCACTGCGCTATTAAGTATAATAAACAATTAGAGTCAACACTCGACGGCAACAAACAGATATTCATTACAAATGGATCCATATTGAACTGATGATGGAACTGAAATACCGGTTTACTGGGAACGAAACGAACCAGCCACGTGAGCGCGATTGAGGGCGCGCCGTTTTTGTTATATCTTATTGTCATTAGAATGACCATCCTACTAATATTATAAATGTGAAAGTTTGTTTGTTTGGATGTTTGTCCGTCAATCACGCTGAAACTACAGAACGGATTTTGATGAAGCTTGGTATACAGACAGGGTATGAGGTGACTTGGGTGATAGGCTAGTTTTTATCCCGGAAAAAGCAGATCACGCGGACGGAGCCGCGAGCAAAAGCTAGTATATAATAAAGATAAATACGCTTTTACTTATTGTGCATCTGTCATCCGAAGTCGAATATATCTAAAAGTATTATTTCAAGGTTTACTAAAAAATACTACATATTTTTTTTAGCATAGACCGGCAAACGAACAAGTGGGTCACCTGATGGTAAGTCATCTCCACCGTCCATGTACACCCACAATACCAGAAGAATCATGGGCGCGTTGCTGACCTTAAAGGAAAGGGATAATTAGGGATTGGGAAGGGGATTTGGGCCTCCGGATATCTCTATCACCGTATGAAACGCAGCAGCAGTGCCCATGATTCTTCTGGTATTGTAGGTACATGGGTGGTGGAGATCACTTACCATCAGGTGACCCTCTTACTCGTTTGCCGGCCTATGCTATAAAATAAAAATAAAATAAATAATGCTACCATAATATATACACTTAATATGCTAAAACCTTACATATAAACATCTCTTGGTGTTCGTGAAATTAGCTGCAACAAAATCTTGAACAACATTAAATACACAATGTGGTTTCCGGGTAATGTACGGAAACTCGATTTTCCTTACGACTTCCTTAATTAATTCAATATAGCAACAGCTTTTATACAAATTATGTGGGGGAAATTTATATTACAATCAGATATTTAATGGAAATGCTTGGGGAAAGGCATCAACGTAGCTATAATTATATTTCGGTAAACAAAAAACGGTTTCCAATTTTATACGTACGTGTACTGTATTTTAGTGTGGTACACAAAGCTTTGTTTATATTAATAATTTTATGACACAACCTAAAGTTTCAATCAAAATGCGTACATACTATATTATAATAATTATTTTTTATATTATTATATTGTTTAAATTAATTCATATTCATTATGATATAGATGCTTTTGATCGAATTACGAGATTCGATTTATGAGATTCTATCACGTGGAGTTGACATAAATAAATTAAAGAAATTCTATTGCCGCTCTTTTGTTGTTTACCAACTGCACTAAGATTGGAATCTGCATACTCATATAAGAGATTATTTTGACCTCTTGTTTTATTTTGGAGAGACAGACGCTAATAACTTCGTTCATAACTCGACAGACGTTACATTAATAATAATATTATCAATACAAAGTCTATAATAGTTAAGCACTTATCAATTGATAGCCATTATTATATAATTCCATGGAAATATCGAGGATATTTTTAAGAAGCGCGAAACTTTGATATCTGCACATAAATCGGTTTCTAGTACCGACACCTGAGTGTCATGTCAGAGGGTTTCCCTTACGCTGACCTTTCTCTGGTACGTCAATAATATTGTTATTGTTATCTTATGACCTTCCTTTATGTTGCAATATACTTTTATTTGGGTCTGTGTCATTATCATGTTATATATCCTTGAAATGTTTTTGGCTTTTTCTATACACACACCATATACATGGTGGTAGGTCCGTCGTATGTGAGAGGCCGTCTGGGTTGGTACCCCGCTTTGTCTATTTCTGACGCCAAGCAACAGTGTGTAAGCACTGTTGTGTTTCGGTTTGAAGGACATTGAAGCCAGAGAAATTACTGGGCATTATGCGACTTAACATCTTATGTCTCGGGGTGACGAGCGCAGTTCAGTGCCGTGCAGTGCTTTGTAATTTAAAGTTCTGTGTGGTGTTGCTTCTGTTTATGGGCAGGCGAGGCGCTTACCATCAGGCGAGTGTCTTGCTCGTCTCATCATTCATCATCAAATAAAATAACAATAAAAATATATACAAAGTTTTAAAATGCCTAACAAATAAGGGCAGTAGAGGAGATATATCTAATGATATGTACAAACGCACCACAGATTATTCGACAGTATTGTAAATACTACCTGGTACCGATTAATATTTTTTTTATTGGATGAAACAGGTATACGAGCAAGTAGTGAGTGGTGTAAGTTATTCTCGCCGGCCATATACACCCACAGGTTCACTAGGAGCGACGATATATAGCTAGAACTTACATAAATACATTTGATTGATTTGATTTGATTTGACATAGATATATAAGGTGCCTTAATCATTTGCTAGCTTTGCCGTACTCGGATAAAGAGCAAAAAAAAACCACCGATTTTCTTTTTTATTTAATTGAATGACGAGACGAGCAAGTCGCTCGGCTGATGGTAAGCACAACGCCTGCCTATAAACAGATGCAACACCACACATAACTTTGAATTACAAAGCACTGCATGGCACTGAACTGCGCTCGTCACCCCGAGGCTTAAGATGTTAAGTCTCATAATACCCAGTAATTTCACTAGCTTCAATGGCCTACAAACCGAAATACAACAGTGCTTACACACTGTTGCTTGCTGGCAGAAATAGATAAAACGGTGGTACCAACCCAGACGGCCTCTCGCATACGAGGGCCCTACCTACCACCTTGTAAAACTAAATTATTTCAATTAAATGATTTTAATGTTTCCATACATTTTCATCACTCAAATCCACATTACTTTTATACAACAAACACAACTTTAAACCAGTTTAGGAAATAATTTAAATACGAGATCAACCACACTATCCGAAATCCCGCCAAAACTCAAGATGGAACATTCATAATTTTCATCACAAAAAGTTCCGTTTTACGCTGCAAAATCCAAAAACATTACAAGAAAAAAATAAACAAAAGTACTTGAAAAAGAGCGAAGAATAAGTTCAGTCATAAATTCAATTGCGAGCCCTAATGTAAGGGATTTCAAAAGACTTCCGACCGACAACTTTGATAACTTAGTTGACCTTTTTCCAGAGAAACTGTCGTATTTTGGACGAAATTTGTATGGGGGTTATTTTTTGTAACACACGAAGTTAAAAATGAACAACACGTATAGGTTCCTAATTGGCTGAAATTATTATCATGGTAGTTGCTCGTCTGATGGTAAGCGCCACGCCACACAGAACCTTAAAATATAAAGCCCAGCATGGCACTGGACTGCGCTTGCCACCCCGAGTCTCATAAAGCCTAGTAAAGTTGGTTTCAATTGTCCCTCAAAACGAAACACATCAGTGCTTTACACATTTGCTTTTTTTTTACCCGAGCACGGCAAAGTGACTACACTACACCTGATGGTAAGCGTAGTGCAGTCCAAAAACCAGCGACCACCGATAAACAATGAGTTTATTTATTTATTAAGTTTTGTTAATTCCAAGATTTCACTGCGTTTAATGTTTTATGCATAAGTAGAGATTATCTCTAAGAATTAAAATAACTTTATAGCGACATTTAGGAAATTTTATGTCCTGTGCAATGCTAGGCCAATTAAGGTTTGCTCATTAAAGCGTTATTATTGTATTCGCCGATACCGAAACACAATATACACTGGTCTTTATTGTTATAGCAAATTTTGTAGTTCACATTTATGGTATCTTATGTTTTAATTTTAATCGACTTCAAAAAACGAGGAGGATCTCAATTTGGTTCATTTTTTTTTTAGTTTTTCATATATTTCTTAGATTTGTGCGTCATTTGTGGACCGATTTTATAGAAAAAAATAATATTAGAAATTTTAAATATTCGATTTCCAGACCGACCTATTGGAAACGGCCTGCGTCCAGCGACTTCTTCTGACCTTTATCAGGTCGCCTGTACATCGTAAATGGACTTCCAACTAATAATAGGATATGACTTTACTTAATCAAATTCGGAAACCCCCAGAAATGTCAAGTATCCTAAACGTTAGAGTCCTTGACGAAACTACCCCACTTACCCAAATCCTATTGATAACAAACCGAGTACCGTCCGTATGAATTATTGCCAGAAGTTAAAAGAAACTTCCAGAACAACGAGCACCTTGTTATCGAACCTATAGATTTAACGAGCTCTCACGAGCGTATATAAAATATGTTTCTATCACAACTACTTATGTAACACTTTTCCTATTTATTATTTTCTCACTCAGATGTTAGAGATATTGAATAATACGTAAATAAATTTGCTGGTGGTAGGATCATATCCGTCCGGATAGCGACCACCGTACACATGGTGTTAAAACCTGCCATAGTGACCCACACACCTTGTGTGGGTCGCGTTCTAGGATCAACCAGTGTATATTCGGTTCTCATGAGGGGCTTGCGACATGACTTGATGGTTGGTTGGGGTGCTAGGGGTATAGAGGTACATACTTGTATCCCTGTGCATGGATCGGTCAGCCGCTTGACCTGTCGCAGGATCCTCGATTTGCGTCTTCCCTCTCCTTACAGAGAAGAAGCATTTATACAGGCCGGCATGATTCTCGTGACCACTGATAAACTCATTGTTTGTCGGTGGTTGCTAGTTTATGGACTGCACTACGCTACCATCAGGTGTAGTGCAGTCACTTTGCCGTGCTCGGATAAAAAAAAACAAACATTTTATAAGTAATTTAAAAATAAGCGTCACCATCTTAAAGACACGTAAGGTAATCTAATGTAGGTACCTCCCGACACTCCATAAAACACTATTGGTTAGGTTTTTCTACAAACTAATATATATACAATATAATACTAACTACAAGTTATTATATTAGTTTATAAACACAAAGAACGCCTCATCGTCCGACAGTGGCTGATAGTCGTGAATAGTTGTCGCAGTTGATGCGGTCGCCTCTAACTTTAATAATAGTTCTATGTAGCCGGAGAGAATTGTTTAATCTTATATCAGTGTTTATGTATTCATAGTTCTATTAATCGATGCCATGGCTACCTCACAAACGTATTTTTTTATAAAACATCTTCAAGGATCCCTGAAACTAAACTCGATCTTCTACATTTATTTTTGCAGTGACATTTTTTAATCCGTTTATCAACCGAGTGACTGTTGAAATAAATACTCTTCCATATTCTTATCTGTCTACAAATGTTTGAAATTAGTATTTTTATATTGAACATGTGCGACCATTCTTAATACATTTTATAATAATTATAATTACATAACTAAATAAATTATCCTATATATTAACATATCCATTACCAGCCATATAAATTAAAAAGTTATACAATCTTATCATGACGTCATAACCGTGTCGTGTCTAGTACTGCTGGTACTTGTGACGTTCACGCTAAATTACTATTTATGATAATTATTATAAAATTGAACAATAAAATAAATCTGAAATTATATTAAGTAATATAAAGCTACTAGCTTTTGCTCGCGGCTCCGCCCACGTGATCAAACAAACAAACAAACAATCAAACTCTACAGCTTTATATTATTAGTATAGATTTGGGTAGCTTAGCAACGAAAGCCTTCAAATAATATTATTTAGGTTGCTTAGCAACGGAAGCCTTCAAATATGATTAATTTTCCCCGTTTTTGCAACATTTTTCACTGATGCTTCGCTTCTAATGGTCGCAGCGTAATGTTATATATCCTAAAGCCTTCCTCGATAAATGGACTATCCAACACAAAAAGAATTTTTCAATTCGAACCAGTAGTTCCTGAGATTAGCGCGTTCAAACAAACAAACAAACAAACAATCAAACAATCAAACTCTACAGCTTTATTATTAGTATAGATTCAATCACAGTGTGACGTCATAACCTCGTTGCGACCATTTAGTACTATTGGCACTTGTAACAATAAAAAAAACTATGTTTTGGTCGCTGGAGTCTACACGACAACGTATAAGGTCTATATTATACGCATAAATGGCGATACAATTTATTGCACTATTGCAAAGTATGTAACAAATTATAAATGACTATTATTATATACGTATATTAAAAAGAGAAACAAATAACATAATTCTTCACGAGCAAAATTATTTTGTAAATACATTAAAACCCACGCGCCTTCAACATTCTCTTACTAACACGGTACATTAATATCTAAATAAACATATAAGAAAACTGTAAAATACATCTGTTACTTAACGGTGGATCATAGAATTTTTTTATTTACCTGATGGTAAGCCCAAGCACAAATTGAATTACAAAGCACTGCATGGCACAGGACTGCGTTCGTCACCACGAAACATAGGTTGACAAGTCTCATAACGTATATTTAATCACTAGCCTTCAATGTCCTGCAAACCTAAATACAACAGTACTTACACTTCTGCTTAGCGACAGAAATACACAAAGCGGTCGAATCAACGCAGACGGGCTCTCCCATACGTGGGACCCAGTAAAAAGATAAGAACCATTACAATTAAACCAGCTTTTAAAGAAAACAGGCATTAAAATTATAGCTCTATTCGTTTAGGCTCTAGGAAGCTACAAACTGATACACACATAGGTAGATGAAGGGGTCAAACTTATTACTCCTTACCTATAGCCCCTATTTTACTACATTTTACCACAGAAAAAGAGTTACGGGGTGATGCCGTGATCCAGTGCTAGTATAGAATAATATAATCAAATAAATCGCGAAATGGATTTAAAAATAAACAGAAAATGTAATACATCGCTTGATCGATTAACGAACGTTTATTTGAACTTACGCAGAATGTGTTTGAAGCGTAAGGAGTGATGTCACTATCATACTATCAGAATTGAAATTCGAAAGTTAAAAAACGTGATATAAGTGTATACAACGTGTTACAGTAAGGTGGTAAAAATTAAGAACTTCGTCAATAGTATTTTCATACGAAGTCGAAACCTATGAGCGTAATTGTAACTCGTACCAGATCTACAGGTGTATGTAACGACCCTTAAATATAAACACATCTTTCTGAAACACACTGTATATACTTTATACGTTTCTTGATGACGATTCTTAAACGTCAGTTGGTATCAATTACATTGAACGAACAGACAAAATCTTTTATAGATTAATGATGGACTGTGAAGCGAGAGGCCGTGGATTCACGCACTGAGACAGATGTTTGTGTGATCCACAAATATTTGTTTCTGGTCTAAGTGTCGTAGACCGCAAACCTCTTGTAGTTTTTGATATCTACGGTACAGGTTAACGTAGTGTAGGTTCAGGGCTGTGTGTGACTACCATGTATATTAATAACTAGCTTTTCCTCACGGCTCCGCCTGTGTGATCTGTTTTTTCCGGGATAAAAAGTGCCAAGCCAATGTTACTCAGTGCTAATGTAGCTTTCTAACGGCAAAATATTTTTTGAAATCGGTTCAGTAGTTTTTAAATTTATTCGTTACATACAAAAATACAAATCTTTCCTCTTTATAATATTAGTGTAGATATACAATATTGTAATTAATATACAATACTACTCGATCGCGTTATACATATTTTATACGAGATAATATAAGACATAAAAATATGAAAATCAAATATCTGCTTGAAAGCCTGCCTAAGCCTATAATCGGAATCGAAATAACATCTCCAGCAGGATGCATTAGAATCGCGGTTCAACAACAAACAATGGAACTAATATCATTATTTTTTCAGATAACGTTAAAATTTTATGCGTACGTATAAACCACGAACGATATTTACGTTGGTATGAGGTTCCGTTCTGTAGTTAAAAAGTTGTAAAACCGAATTTATAATGTAGTAAAAATTTGATCTGTATAAAATTATCGTTACCGACACTTTTTAAAGGTTTTTTTACTGAGAAATGTTGGTTTTCGTAGAATGAGCATGGCGTATCTATTATACTTAATCAATTAATCCACGCTATAGATACATACTAATTTATAGCCGATGGCAGTCATTGCTCAATCTAAACTATCTACATCTATACTAATATTATAAAAAGGACAGATTTGTATTTTTGTATGTAACGAATAAACGTAAAAACTATTGGACCTATTTGAAAAATTCTTTCACCATTAAAATCCTACATTAGCCCTGATGAACATAAGCTACTTTTTATCCCGGAAAAAGCAGATTACGTGGGCGGAGCCGCGAGGAAAAGCTAGTTAAAATTGAGATATTGATTTTATTTAGCCAAATTGAGATATTGATTAAATTCCGTATTTTTTTCTTTTAATTCCAAAAACATTCCCCATACACCATTATGCAAAATAGAACTTTATTTTTTAATTTAATAAAATAAAATTAATATCTCAATTTTTATTTGATGTGGCTTAAAATGTTATTACGTATTTGCATCAAATTGAAGCTATTTATTTTAAGTTTATCTTTTATTCGATGACGTCAACACCTTTATCTTATTTTTTTTTTTTTTTTTTTGTCCTGGCTCGGCAAAGTGACTACGCTACACCTGATGGTAATCTTAGCGCTAGACATTATCAAATGTCGATGCTTCATCATATATCATTTGATTGACGGGTCCCTAATATATTTACCCTCGGATCGTGAGTCGCGTTAACTCTACATTTCACGTCATTGTATCATGCTTCGTCTATACATAAAATTTAAATATCGTGGTGTCTGTGTGTTACATATGAATTAAAACCCCTCCAATGTCAATTACAATAAACATACGTAGCTTTTTAAGGAACAATGTATTCGAGAGGCCGTCTGGATCGGTACCACCGATTTGTCTATTTCTGCCGCCAAGCCACAGTACTGTTGGGTTTCGGTTTAAAGGACATTGAGGCCACTGAAATTACTGGGGATTATGAGACTTAACATCTTGTGTCTTGGGTTGACGAGTGCATTTCAGTGCCATTCACCGCTTTGTAATTCAAAATTATGTGTGGTGTTGCTTCTGTAAGCAGGCGTGGCGCTTAACATCAGGCGAGCGTCGTGCTCGTCTCGTCATTCAATAAAATAAAAAAAGCACATAAGATCGCGTGCTGTTACTAGTCAATATGAGAGGCAATGTTGAAGAAAATGTCATCTCAGCGTACGATAAATCAATTTCGTGAGAGACAACTGTCATTAACACCATCAGTTACCCATGTTCACATTTTGTATACCAAGTAGATAGTACATTATTACTAAGTGTGCACGGCATATGTTGCAATACCTCGTTTTCTTTGTAAGTAGACTACTTATTTTATTTATTAGTTTCTTCATTCAAATTATTTCAAACCGTCTCGGTCGTTCGGTCGTGCGAGCAACACTTAATCAAAGTTTCCTCACAATTTTTTTTATAGCGTAGGCCGACAAACGAGTCACCTGATGGTAAGTGATCTCCACCGCCCATGTACGCCCACAATACCAGAAGAATCATGGCGCGTTGCTGACTTTAAAGGAAAGGGATAATTAGGAATGGGGAAAGGGAGGGGGATTTGGGCCTGAGGATATATCACTCACTGTACGAAACGCAGCAACACGCCGCTACTTTACGTCGGTTTTCTGTGAGACAGTGGTAACGACCCGATCGACCCGGCCCATTCATGCTGTGGACAAAACTGTCTACAGCGTGGCTCTACCACTCATAGCTGATATATATGGACTTTATTCTGTTTTTAATTCTTTTAACAATTACGAAGTTTTGCTTATCCATCCAAGTTCCCGCGTCCTCCTTCAAATTGCCATTGCTATGAACGAAATATGTACCTACTTCAGTTATATTGACTTTTATTCTCCCTTTGACGAAGCAAACTGGAGAAGACCGCGTCACGTCCTCACCGATCCGGACGATGCGACCACCCTGGCCATCCGAAGGAGGGAGGAAGTCATGCCACAATTACATTCTACAAGACCGAAATATCGTCCTCACCGCCGAGCACCGCGCCGCGTTCCCCGCAACCCCGACCCTAGTACCGGCCGATGATGATGACTAGTATATAAAATCCCCCAAACCAATAATCGCAGATGTCTCTGCCCTCCCCCCAGTGACCGCCCTGAGTCGAGGTTCGTACCCCAAAGGGGGTGCCCTCAGCGAGGTCACTTAAATGTAAGGGTTGAGAGCGCCTAAAGCGTTCGCCTAAAAGTCCGGTGAAGCTGTAGAAAGCCGACGCTCGTCAGGCTAACAGCATAACGTCACACAGCAAAATAAATTAATTTTAAAATCTTATAAAAGCACCCAGTAATCAAACACATTGTCCTGACCCCACACTAGGTTAACCTGTATCGTAATTCCTGGGAATTAATATGGAATCATGTTCGCACAACACCCCGACCCAAAACAAATGTTTGTGGATCACATAAACATTTTTCTTCGTCGACATTATACTTGAATTACACTGTAGGTATATCACTCACTATCCACAGTATAGCGCCGTATCAATATAAAAATACTGTGATCTAAATATCTTGGTACATTTATTTCAGATGTGCTTTAATTTGTCTCCCTTATCGAATGTCTTTTTGTCTTTGTCAGTTATAAATTACATCATTGTGTCGAGCAATACTCCGAGATAGTCTTATCAGGAAAGTAATATCGAAGTTTCTGGAAGGCCTAGAGTGAATGGCGGGACCTAGTAATATGTTAGGGAATTTGTATGTAGGCATAATTAAATTGAATACGTGATTAATTTATCTGTCGCCGAATGTGTTCCATTTTCAATGTTTTTTTATAGCATAGGCCGGCAAACGAGCAAGTGGGTCACCTGATGGTAAGTGATCTCCACCGCCCATGTACGCCCACCACCAAAAGAATCATAGGCGCGTTGCCGACTTTAAAGGAAACGGATAATTAGGGATTGGGAAGGGGAGGGAATTTGGGCTTCCGGATATCTCACTCACCGTACGAAACGCAGCAGCAAGCCGCTACTTTACGGCGGTTTTCTGTGAGACAGTGGTAACGACCCGGTCGAGCAAGCACATTCATGCTGTAGATAAAACTGTCTACAGCGTGGCTCTACCACTCAAAGTTTGTTTGGAAGAATACAAAACAAATGCCCATAGGACATCAATGGAGTATACTACCTACGTTTCGTATTAAAAAAAAAGTGTGTGTGTGCAATAGTTCACATACGGCAGAAGTGAAACTTCAGAATTATTAAAATAAATTAATTAACCAACGAATTTTGATACGCAAATGTAAAAAAAAAACAAGTGAATAATACACCACGTTATTTATGACACATTTTCCGAAGGCTTCGTTGTACGCAGGCGCAAAGACACGTGATAGCATACTTGTAATCTCTCTCATTCTCTCGCAGGCTAAATCCTATTTATGAATATGTTTGTCTTTGTCGTTCCATTTTCGTTCCATCGAGTTTCAAATCACAACGATTCTAAAGAAGTTTCACTGCAATAACCATTAACTTGTAACTTCACATAGCTTACGAAATATGAATTTACCTTCAAGCGTTTCAACAGTTGCCTATGTAATATGACGATAATATTGTTATGTCGCGCGCGGAAAATTCCGCCCATCACCCATGGTCCGAAACCAGACTACAATTTGATTACCAGCAAACGAACGCGTCACGGAATGATTTTCGATGTCAGGTTGCGTTTCACTTCTGAAATTGAGTTTGTCACCATACCGAGCGCTGTCAACAGCTATAAAGCTCGTTAACTTTGGATGGTTTGATTTTTGTTTTTTTTTATTCTGGCTTAATGTGCAGTACAGTGACTACGCTAAATTTGATGGTATGTTTATTGTGTGGTGTAATCCAAGAATGGTGTCGACCAACGACAAACGATGTATTATGCCGAATTGATTTTCTTATCCCGGCTTAATGTCAGGGTCCGTCTTTCTAATTACATGCTTTCACTTCGCTCGGTCTTATATATCTTCTGTAGTGAGGCTTTTGGTACTTTTTTCTCCCTTTAATACATTTATGTCCTAAATATATTCACGCTTAGAGTTCCACTGAGAGAAGTCATGAATTCCATTCGTGTGACCTTTAATATCTATAACTTCAAATCTAAGTGGCAGAGCCATGCTGTAGATATTTCCTTCTATAGCATGAATGAGTCGGTACCTTATTTTTTGAGGTATAAAATATTAATTTGCCATTACTCTATCTTTTAGAAATAGCCATGTTTGTTAAATATAGTCGGCCATTATTTTCACGCTTATCTGACAGTCAGACGCAACAGACGCGATAACACTATCCTCAGTTTGTGTAGTTCGAAAACAACATTAATACATAAAAGTGTTTTCTGTATGTGTAAAATTTAATAAGCTACCGAAATGTTTGAAGGAGTAGAATGGCCATATATTAAAAAGGAAACTAAAATTACATCTGGATCCTTTCCAGATGTAATTTTAGTTTCCTTTTTAATATATGGCCATTCCAGCTTATAAGATTTTTTTAAGGATAAATGGACCATATATGATTAACATTTACATTAACATTTTCAGATTTAGTTAAATGTATGTATAATAAAATAATAACAATTAATATAACTGGATATTTTCGCAATTTGTTTTATTTTTTTATATTCGATAATAGCTAATAATATAACCAGATATTTCGTACATTTTCTCAACATATATCAAACTTTAATTTATAATTTTTTATTTATCCTTCGCAAGACGAAATAGTTCAGCAACGCTCGCAATCCCTGTCCACTCTCGGGTGTTCTCCAGTTATGACTTTTTCTTTCGACCATCTTTTCTTTTACCAGCTAATTTTCCCATCGTTATGAGTTGAAAGAGCTCATATCTGTCAAGTCTTAGCACTTAACCTAAATATGCAATTTGTCTTTTTTGATGGTATCCAAAAGTTTGCGGTTCTGATCTAGTCGTAGAAGGACTTCCTAATTATTATTTTTTACGACATGATCGGGTTAGTATTACTGACTCACAGAAAACTGACCTCTGATATTATAAAAGATAATAAACATTATTTACTGAACAACGCCACGAGACAATATTTTTACGATATCATCATAATCATCATCATCAGCCACAAGACGTGAACATAGGCCTCCCCCAAAGATTTCCAGACCGACCTGTTGGAAGCGACCTGCATCCAGCGACTTCCTGCGATCTTTATCAGGTCGTCTGTCCACCTTGTAGGTGGACGTCCAACGCTGCGCTTGCCAGTACGTGGCCTCCATTCCAGAACCTTTCTGTCCCATCGGTTATCTTTTTTACGATATAAATTACTATAATTCCAATTGACGTTAACGTTTCATTTACTCACTTGTAATTTATGGAACA
The DNA here is from genome assembly GCA_949126905.1 of Amorpha juglandis. Classification (NCBI taxonomy): domain Eukaryota; kingdom Metazoa; phylum Arthropoda; class Insecta; order Lepidoptera; family Sphingidae; genus Amorpha; species Amorpha juglandis. The sequence goes on along the minus strand of OX421372.1, from coordinate 4,155,026 downwards.
CTTATGAAAGAATCAAGATTTTATGACGGTCACAAGACTCGGTCTCGCACGCATAAAAAAAATTTCACGTAATATATTACAGAATATTTTACGACAACGGACTTAGAAAGGTCTCCAAGAGAAATCTTTTCATAAATTTGTGACCTTTATTAAAACTCAGGTTCATATTTGAAGACAAACGCAGGTGTTGCAAGTTGAAATTTATAATACGTTGCGACATTTGCTTGTATTAACCGTAGTACGATTCTAAAGGGACGAATTGCCGCGACGAAAGGCTTCGATTCGAATCGGTCCCCCAGGGTACGCACCGCTAACTTTTCGAATTTAAATGTGTGTACTGTTAAAATAAAATTAATTTAAACGGATTATATAGTGTTTTTTTTTTATTTTGGTCACGACGTTTCGATAGCTCTTCAGCCTTCGTGGTCACGAGGTGGACTGAGGTGTAGGTTGTCCGGAAATGTTAATGTTATCTTTTTTTATAGCATAGATCGTCAAACGAGCAAGTGGGTCACCTGATGTTAAGTGATCTCCACCGCCCATGTATGCCTACAATACTAAAAGAATCATAGGCACGTTGCCGACCTTAAAAGGAAGGGATAATTAAAAGAAGGGGGATTTGGGCCTCCGGATATCTCGAGAGAATAGAGAAGACCAGTGGGACGTGTATAATACAGGCCAATAATTTATTATTATTATATAAATAGTAAATTGTATTACAATTATGCAGAAGGTGCTTATACGCATAAATTTAATACTTCAGTCGTCCAGACCAATAATTTTAATTTAAAATTTTGTAACAGTAAATCAAATTACTTTTCTCTTTAAATCGTTCCCAATTCTACGAAAATAATGGAAAAAATGAGCATAAGGAGAGGAAAATATGTGATTGAGTGAATTTATGATTTTGATTGCGGCAATTTTTCTTTCACTTAAAACCCAATTTTCATGAGAGGTCGACAAAGGACAAAGTTGCCTAATATATTTGGAACTGCATAAATTTACTCAAACTTTTAGAATGGCTTCTACTTCTTGTGATTTGTGTGATTTTAATTCGAAACAAAACAGAATATTTCAAAAACAAACAAAATGTTATTGTGAAATGTTTTTCTTATAGCATAGGTCGGCAAACGAGTAAGTGGGTCACCTATGGTAAGTAATCTCCTCCGGTGGTGATCACTTACCATAGTTAACCTATAAACCCTAGTATTGTCATCGTGCATGCCTATGTACGACCCCCATACCAGAAGAATCATGGGCGCATTGCCTAAAGGAAAGGGATAATCAAGGGAATGGGGATATCTCACTCACCGTACGAAACACACGTAAGCTATCTACCGATATTTTAAAATCGCATATTTTTTCCAAATTTTAACCCGCTTTTTTATGTTTAGTGTTTTAATTAAAAGGAGGAAACTTCCATAATATAAAAAGTTGATAAACCAATTTAGTCAACCATTTACTAAACTCATACTTCAACATTTGCGCGAGCCCCGTTACGTTTAACTTGAGTCATATTTAATTTTTATGCTAATAAGTCACGTACTCACAGTTACAACTGCAGTTTGTATTAATACGTTCCATAGGGATATTGAAGCGTGGAGGACATTGAAGGCCATCAAATCTAGACGATATTACATTCCTCTTGCAATTTCGGTGACGAATTATTCAACAGCAGTTCAATATGTTCACTTGGTAATACTCGGTATTATAGACTAATAATACTTTATTAGATCATAATACGATATCTTGGAGCATTTAGTTGTTTTAAAAGTTTTTATTCTACAAGTAGTTCTTTAAGTCATAAAAGTATTTTCCGTAATCGTATTCAACCACTAAAAATGATTATAAATTTCAAAATTTCACACGATATGACGTTTCTTAAGATCGCAGGAAGTCGCTGGATGCAGGCCCCTTCCAACAGGTCGGTCTAGAAATCTTTGGGAGAGGCCTATGTTCAGCAGTGGACGTCTTGTGGCTGATGATGGTGATGATGATGATGATGACGTTTCTTAAACATGTTGGTCGAAACGAGCAGGTCGCTCGCGTGATGGTAAGTGTAATGCCTTCCCATAAACAGAAATAATATAACTTTGTATTACAAAGCACTGCATAGTACAGAACTGCGCGCATCACGCCGAGACATAAAATGTTAATTCTCATAATGTCAAGTAACGTACACTGTTGCTTAACAGCAGAAATAGACAAAGCGGTGGTACCAACCCAGGCAGCCTCTTGCATGCATGAGACCTACCACCTAGTAAATGCATAGATATCCAGGTATCATGACATTTTCCTTCACTATTGAAGCGAGTGACAATCAAACATGAATACACACGTAACTTCGAAACGTTAAAGTCACAGGTATGAGTCCTAGTGGCTGGTTATCCGCAAGTTCTGTCACGGCATTCTGTACTATTCCCCACTGAGCTATCGTTAATCCTTTTACACTTCATTGCATATTATGAAGCGGTTCAAACACTATTTTCGAATCTACGCAGAAATTAAGTAATAATTATTAGCCTCTTGTTTATTGTAATATAGGCTAGGCATTTATACCGGAAAAATGTATTCAATCATTTAATAAAATAAATTTATCAATTCTAAATGTCAGCATGTAAGTATCATTTCAACTTTCCGATAAATTCACAGTCAATAAATACGTCAGTCACTAACCGGCCACAAATCAATGCAATCGTAAGGATTATAATAACACGTAATAGATATAACAATGTTTGTGTATACTGCGTTAGATAAATTCTCACGAATATGTTACAGAAATATCAGCTGTCCTGCGGTTTCCAAAATGCATCCGATGGATTCGTATCAATTTATACCGACATACCCACACCCAACAGTCACATACATAGTCCTGACCCCACAGTAAGATACGAGTCTTGTGTCGTGGGAACTACCAGAGACTTTCGGTCTCACAACACCCAGACAAATATTTGTGCATCACACAAACATTTGTCTTGGTGCGGGGATCGAACCCGCGGCCTCTCGCTTCACAGCCGGCTACTCGCCCGCTGCGCCGCGGAGGCTGCCAAAATTTGCTAACGCAATCTATACTGGAAATATGCATATAGTTTAATGGTTAACTGAAAGACAATTTTAACATCCATAGTTATTTTAATTGCATAAAATAACGAAGGAAGGTTTTCAACTAGTCTGTATACAGAGTGTTGCTAAAAGGCGGTATCAATCCAAATTGTATTTGTAGAGCAAATATATTTGTCTATTCCTGCCGCTAAGCAACAGTGTGTAAGCACTGTTGTGTTTCGGTTTGAAGGACATTGAAACCAGTGAAATTACTGGGCACTATGAGACTTAACATCTTATATCTCGGAGTGACGAACGCAGTTCAGTGCCATGTGATAGGGAGCGAGCCTATCGCCATACCGGGCACAATTCGAGACTACGGGCTGATACTGGACATTTCATGATAGAAAAACCCAATATCACTACTCGGCCCGAGGCATACGCAATACAGCTACGCCACCGAGGCAGTACCAATACGGGGACTAATAATAATTACTATCCCAAATAATTTATGAGTGGTAGAGCCACGCTGTATACAGTTTTGTCTACAGCATGATTGGGCCGACTCAACCGGGTCATTACCACTGTCTCACAGATAACCGACGTAAAGGAGCGGCTTGCTGCTGCGTTTCGTTCGGTGAGTGAGATATCCGGAGGCCCAAATACCCCTCCCCTTCCCAATCCCTAATTCTCCCTTTCCTTTAAGGTCGGCAACGCGCCCATAATTCTTCTGATATTGTGGGCATACATGGGCGGTGAAGAGCACTTATCATCGGGTGACCCACTTGCTCGTTTTCCGATCTATGCAATAAAAAAAAAAAAAAAAAAATCGATTCTCGACCTAAAAGGGGCATCGCAAGTTTAACAGCCTTTATCCTTTCAATAAGGTTGGCTTCGCTCCAAATCCGTGGTTCTGTTTACATCCAACTGTTTACAGTTTGCCAAATGAAATCGTTGGCTGATGAAACGCGTGTGACGGACATAACACTTCAACGTGCCTTCCATCAACGGCGTGCAACATTAATGGAACTTGTAAACCTATCGATCGTCGACAGTTGGTTGACAATTGGTTGTGATTTAAGGTCTTTGACTTTGCGTATTGAGTTTTTTTTATTAATAACATGGTACAAATATATTTACAATATTACATTGCCCCATCAAACTTTCGTCATTTGTTTGTGGGAACTTTTTCGTCGTTTTAACCACATGTTATGTTCATATGTTATAATAACAAGTTATAATATCACTAGTGATATTTTCATCACAGTTGAAGAAGTATACACAAATACATAAGTTGGATTTCAATGGTTCATTCTACGAAACAGACGAAAAATAATAATAAATACATCCAACAGTCACACACATAGTCCTGACCCCACAGTAAGATACGAGTCTTGTGTCGTGGGTATCAGGAACTACGAGAGACTTTCGGTCTCACAACACCCAGACCCCGAAACAAATATTTGTGGATCACACAAAAATTTGTCTCAGTGCGGGAACGAACCCGCGGCCTCACGCTTCACGGCCGGCTACTCGCCCGCTGCGCCACGGAGGCTGTCAAAATAAAGGGAATCAGTATCGTCCACATTAAAACAGAATGCGGATAAGTAAGGCACGCCTTTATCAATGTATAGACTATTAAATACTAATAGTAAATCTCGCACATGCTTCATTAGTTTCAGGAAATGAGTCCAGAATGTTCCATCCGAAATATGGATTATCATAATATGGTATCGAAAATGCTTACCGATATTAATCTATACCAAGGAAAGATATAAGGAAATAAAGATGTACTCGTATATTATTTTTGTTTTTTTGTAGATGCGAAGCTAAGACAATAAAATAGGATAGTTTCCTATGTTTGAATATTATAAATTATTTTATATGCAATAGAGAATATTACGAAAAATCCTTTTATTAAAACACAATCACAATTGGTAAAAAATGAGTATAATTATTCTTTTTAAAATTTTAAGATTTTAAATATTGGCTATAGCAAAAGTCGCGTAGTGGGGACATCTCACTATCTAGCTCACACGCGTGCATCGTAATGGGGATCATGGCGTCTCATTCAGTAGAGGTAGACCGTGTCCAACATTGTAGTGGTGCCCATATTATTCAGGTTACTCATAAAAGTACCTACAGCATCAGAAACAGTATAACATGCATTCAAATATACACCCAGATACACGTACTTTATCTTAAACTGTACCCCGCGGCTCCGCCCGCGTGATCTGCTTTTTCCGGGATAAAAGTAGCCTAACAGTGGCGCCATGTGTCGAAAATTGATCGTACCCTCTCAGAAACCTTCGTGGGCTCATGCACAACTACTTAGCTAAAGATCATCACATCATCAAATACATAGTTTTGTCGGGAAAGTTTTGATCGTCTTGGTCGCGGCATTGTTAATGATAATTCAAAGAGAAAAAAATTACTGATGATATTATCAATTACGTTTAGCTATCATTTTTATAATTGTCAAATTTTTTACCATACTTAACCAAAGACAAAATTACGTTTGGCTGTCATTTAAGTTTTGTTATTCCACTGTCATTTGTGTCATGTCAGATGTGTTTTTGTTATACCACGTTTTATAGTGACTTGACTGAAACGCGGTCGAACGGGATAAAAAGTATCCTTGTCCGTCTCCTGGTTCTAAGCTACCTCTCCACCAATTTTCAGCTAAATCCGTTCAGCCGTTCTTGAGTAATAAGTGGTGTAACTAACACCACTTTCTTTTATATATATAGATAGATACAAAATAGTGAAGAGTGTGCATCGTTAACACGGTGTAAAAACCCAAAGGTTCAGATAAAAAGGTCGTTTGTCGCCAATCTTCGCGCATATTTCACCAATGAAGGCAAGTTGACGTCGCGTTCACGATATAAGCTTTTATTTTCATTTTATCACCCCTTTCCTTGGGTGAATCCACATTTATTGGAAGGATGTTTAGATAATACGATTTTTATTCACGCTTCAGCATTAAAGGTATTTAAATAAGGGTTGCGTCGAAGGTACGTTATAGACATGTTATTCTTATCTTTTTTTATACAATCAAATGAAAGGACGATATACGTGGTCAGTCGTTTGAAGGTAAGCACCGCGCCAACTAGAAGCGGAATTATACAGAACTTTGAATCACAAAGTACTGCATAGCACAGTGCTGAACATCATGAGACATAAATACATAAGGACAAGAGACTTCAATATCCTTCAAACCGGGACACAAAAGTGCTTACACACTGTGCTTGATTGCTATAGGAATAGATAAATTGGTGGTTCCTACCTAACGAAATCACACGTATCAAAAACCTACCACTGAATATTTTTTTAAGTTTCACCAAACTTGCTGAGTACGTCAAAAGACTGTTGAGAAATTACAGCGATCTTATTATAGTAAGTCAGCTTTGCTGAGTAACACCCACGATACCAGAAGAATCGTTGCTGGCCTTTAAGAAAAGGATTAGGAGGGGAATTTGGGCTTCATATCACCGTACAAGATGCAACAGCAAACTGCCACTTCACGTCGGTTTCTAAAAACCTGATAGATTCTGTCAAAGACAAAAAAATACAGCATAACAATAAAATACCAAACTTTCTATCACTTACTTTTTTTTCTTATCCGAGCACGACAAAGTGAGTACACCTGATGGTAAGCATAGTGCAGTCAAAAAACCAGCGACCACAGTCAAACAATGAGTTTATCGGTGCTCACCAGTCATGCCAGCCTGTATAAATGCTTCTTCCCTCTTTGGAGAGGGAATAAGCAAATCGAGGGGTGTGCGACAGGAGAGGCGGATGAACCCAACCAACCATCCAGTCCAAGTGGCTGATCCTGGAACGCGATCTACACAAGGCTTTTGGATTACTATGGCAAGTTTTAACTCCATGTGTACGGTGGTCGCTATCCGGGCGGATATGAATATCCTACCACCAGCAAATCTTATTTCTCACATTGGACTAATGAGACATGGAAAACGTGTAATTACCAGTATTGAGGTGGACATGTTTACAGTACAAAAGCTAGATAGCTATTGCAATTAAATAAATAATAATGACTGTACTCATGTATCCTCTCAGTCGGTTTTCTGCCATCATATAAATTACGTCCCATTGAGCCCAATTGCGGATATTTCTTTTGCAGAGTCAGGAAAAAAGAATTAATAAGTGTACTTGTTTTGTTTTTATTCCGAAAGTTGTTAACAAGAACCTTGTCACCAACCATTCATATCTGAGAAGTAAGCTAACGTTTGCTTTGTGGCTATAGATAAATGTTTGCAATTTTCTCTCCGCTATAAAATTGTTGTTCTATAAAAGAAATTGAAGCAATAAAAACTTTATGAAATACGATAAGAATATAACTTAGCCGAATTATATGCGTTGTGATCATGAAATGCAATAACTAGCAAAATATGGATCATTCACAAGAATGCCTTAGGCTGAGGCTACAGTAGGCAGCGATTTGCGATGCGACAGGAAGAGCGAAACGAGATAAACCTAGCATGGCTACATTATAAGCGAAAATCTGGCGATCAAATGGCTACACTGCACATGCTTCGAAACGAATCAGCAGGAGCGATTTATGCGGCTACACTAAAAAAGAGAAAAACAGCGATTTCGCTGTGAATTCGCTAATTAATAGCATGTAAAGTAGTCGCAAAAATTCGCGGCGATTCCGCGTCAAAGTGGCTACATATGTACAAGCGCACACAAAGGCGACGCAAGCGCGGCGATGCGTGCGGGCACGGGACGGGAGCTCGTTTAGTTCGCGGCATTCATACAGTCGATATTTAGCTGTAGTTTTGCGTACGCGTGTATTATTCAATGGCTTTATCAAAACCGAATATTATATTTTTGCTTGAAAGCTCTTACGTCAAGTACGAACTCTTTTTAAAAAAGAGGTTGTGTTGGATCGATGAAATTAATAAAGAGCGCGGTAAATATGGAGAATTTCATGACTTGTATGAAAAATTACCATCCATATTGCAGGAGATGCTTGTATTTCGGACACAAATAACTCAACATCCATATTAGATAACCTGTTCAAAAGGGCGATCAAAACAAAATAGTTTGAATGCGTCGCAGCGACGAGAGCGAATGCTGCTGGAATCGCGATTGTGTAGCCACTTGACTGCGAACCCAATAAAATTTAACTTTGATTTCGTCGCAAATTAAGTCGCTTATTCATTTAAATTCGCTAATATAATATAGCCATCTAGTATTACTGACGAATATTTGTTTTTTCAAGTTTTCAAGTACAGTTGTAATGTAGCCGCTGTCATAATAAAGACTAAAATTGAATCGGTCGCTTTTCTAATATGCGATCACTTCAACCTTCGCGGGTTCCTTTACGTATAATGTAGCCACACTCATATTAAGTAGCACTATTGAATTAGTCGTGCAAGTGAGAAATTTTCTGATAAGTTCGCTCCTGTTTCGCTGATATATTGATGTAGCCGATGCGAAGATTACAATAATTTTGTTTCTGTCGCATAAATAAATCAAAGTTCGCTAGTAATATTTTACATACAGTGTAGCCATATACGTAAGCATTTATTAAGTTGTTTTAATCGCTCATGTGTCGCAGTTTACGTCGCGGCTTAATGTAGCCTCAGCCTGATGTCACTGATCAGTATACTTAATTTTAGTAGAGCCCTAACAAGCATAGAGCATACCTAAGCGATAACATTGCATCAGACATTAAGATACAACTTTAACAAATAAAAAAACTTTAGGAACGAGGAAATCCTCGAAAATAAATTAGTAATTATAATTCAAGCAACAAAAGCTAAATCAAAGGGCGATTTGGCAACCATCATTGGTCACTTTTAAAATGCTTCATTAAAGCCAGTTTGTATACCGATTCGTTTGGATTTCAGCGGTTTAATCTCATTTCGGAACAAGTTAAATTGAATTAAACTTACTTTGGAGATTGGTTGTATTTATTTAATGCTTGATAATGCATGTGTGAGTTTTGCTTTAATGGCGGTAATTGGTGACCTTTACTGTGTACTTTGGGTCCCTTGTATGCTGAGGCTGTCTGGGTTCGGGTCCATAGCTTTGTATATTTCTACCGCCAAGTAGTAATATGTAAACACTGTTGTATTTCGGGTTGAAAGACATTGAAGCTAGTGAAATCGCAGGGCAATAAGAGACTCTTATATCTTATGTCGCGGAATGACGAGTGCAGTCCAGTGCCATGCAGTGAATGCTTCGTAATTCAATGATCGGTGTGGTGTTTCTTCTGTTTATGGGCAGGTTTAGCGCTTACCTGATCTAGCTAGCCCGGTTTTTTTTAATTTGCTTGACGATTGACATGCAAATTAAAAAAAGAAAACTTGGCCGACATCACAATATTACAAGCCAACGAAATATTTGAAAGTCTAGTCTATCGCCATAACTCATCGTAGCACAATTTTCACAACATACGCACCTACTCACAAATGCTCACTGACCTGACTGACACTTTCTCAAGCCACAGGGTCCGTCTAATTTAAGGTCCTCTCGGATATGTTTTTGCGTCACTCTTATGATTAACTAAATTCGTCCGTTATCATAGACTCAAAACTACACTGCTAGTACTAACTACTCTACTAGGTAGGTCTCTTGTAGAGTCGGCCTGGGAAGGTACTATTGTGTCCCGGTTTAAAGGCTCATGAATCCATCGAAATCACCAGACGATCGAAACCAGTAGACGTGGCGTTAACCATCATCTATGCAACCTGCTCGCCACGAAAATTAATGAAAAAAAGTGTTATTAAAACTAAAACAAATGATGTTTAAACCACACTTTTTACGAACTATTAATTCGGATATATTCCAACCCTTAAATATATCGTATTATCATTAATATCAATAAAATACTTCATAAATGGCGCCACGGCGGTAACTAAAATATATAGTAACAATTTATTTTACTTTACACAATGACAACGCTGTACTAAGCTTCTTAATAAATGATTGTTTCACACAAGACGTATTTTTTGTTTGTTTCATATTTTTTCCCTTTTTTACTATAATAGAATATTTTATGGCTTGTCATATTTCGAAGAGTCAGTGGACGTGAAAAACTGGCGCAATTTATTTATTTGCCAGAGGCATATTAATATCATTTTGTGTTTTTGAGGCGTCGCGACGCGTCCCGAGGTTTAGTTTGTAGGGCACGGTGCCTTCACATTGTGAGTAATTTTCTATAGATATATATTAATATTTTTATCTAATTACTTAAAAGATATAGGAATATTAATTACGGTAAAATCTTAATGAGTTATATAACGAACTAGCGAGACAAGGGTCGGGCCCGGTTTGGGTCATATTGGTCCCAGCCCCCAAGGCATACACTTCAACTTTGGCTTTTCGGAGTTATGTGTGTTTTATTCCCACTTTGATAAGGAAAAACACCGAGATAAAACATAAGTACCTGACAATTGTCCATAATGAAATCCTTTGATCTGCATTAATCTAGCGTATTAAAATAAGTCCTAACCCCTCTCATTAGCAGAAAAAGTCCACGCTCAGAAATTTAACGTTAAACAATGCATCATTATTACATTAGGGCTCATATTATTTTGAAATTTCTAGACCGGCTAACGAGCAAGTGGGTCACCTGATGGTAAGTGATCTCTACCACCCATGTACGTCTACAATACCAGAAGAATCATGGGCGCGTTACCGACCTTAAAGGAAAGGGATAATTAGAAGGGGGGATTGGGCCTCCGGATATAACACTCACCATACGAAACGCAACAACAAGCCGCTACATTACGTCTGTTTTCTGTGAGACAGTGGTAACGACCAGGTCGAGCCGGCCCATTCATGCTATAAATAAAACTGTCTACAGCGTGGCTGTACCACTCAAAAGAATGGGTACACTACAATAATACGACAAACTTTATTCCGATAGTCACAAATACGAATTTCAAAATACCGATTTTCATAATTCCGAATGGTTCAAAATTCCGAATTTAACAACTCCGATGTATCATTTATCCTATTTTTATAATTCCGAAATTTCAATATTCCTAACGTATATAATTACGATTCTCAGAATACCGAGTTTCAATAGATCGAATAACAAAAATCCGAATTAATGATAATTCGAAACATCAAAAATACGAATTCCGATTATTAAAATACCTATTAATTAAAATTCCGAAATAAAAACGCCTTGTACAACTGAATAGAAAGAAAAATCAACATATAATTTCTTGTCAAAGAGAAATATAATAGTATGAAGAGGTAGAATTAAAAAAACTAATGTCAAATGCGTTTTAAAAATATTTTCTTTCCAATAAAAATATTTTTTTGCTGGTCACAATTCTAACCTAACCCAAATGATTCACAAACAATAGAGAGGATCTGGCGCTCGGCGGCCGCTGCCGCGGCACGCTCGCTGCGCTCGCTCGCCTTCGCGCTTAATGGTCACAGTTCTAACCTAACCTAACTCAAATGATTCACAAACAATAGAAAGGATCTGGCGCTCGGCGGCCGCTGCCGCGGCACGCTCGCTGCGCTCGCTCGCCTTCGCGCTTTAATGGTCACAGTTCTAACCTAACCTAACCCAAATGTATGTAATGATTATAACTGAATCAAAATCCTGATTTTATCAATTTATTCGGAATATTGAAAATCGGAATGTCGTTTTTCGGATCGAGAACCCATCGAGCATTTGACTCGTCGAACATATAAAATTCGGAAAACAAACAGATCGTATTTACAACTTTCGGTAAAATAATTTTCGTAAATTTGAATGATAGTCATTATAATTTTTAGGTATTATGAAATTCGGACTTTTGAACATCGAAATTCTGAATAAAATATTTCGGAGTATTTGGGTGTTCCCCAAAAGAATACTATTAATAAAGTACTATTAAGTATTTTTTGAACTAACCTTAATGACGAAACGAACGGATAGCTCGTCTGATGGTAAGCGCCACGCCTACCGTTTTATGGGCAGGCGTGGTGCTTACCATCAGGCGAGACACAGCACCACACAGAACTTCAAACTATAAAGCACTGCATGATACTGGACTGCGTCTTTGAGTTTCATAATGCTCAGTTATTTCACTGACTTCAATTACTTTCAAATCAAAACATGCCCATTGCTTAAACACAGCTGCTTGACACCAGAAAAAGGCCAAGCGGTGGTACCAACCTATCTCTTGTATACCAGAAACCTGCCACCTTGTTACGATTCTAAAATTAAATATATTTATTTTATTTGATTGAATGACGAGTCGAGTAAGGCGCTCGCCTGATGATAAGCGCCATGCCTGCCCATAAACAGAAGCAACACCACACATAACTTTGAATAACAAAGCACTGCATGGCACTGAACTGCGCTCGTCACCCCGAGACATAAGCTGTTAAGTATTGTAATGCCCAGTAATTTCACTGGCTTCAATGTATTTCAAACCGAAATGCAACAATGCTTATACAACGTTGCTTGGCGGCAAAAACAGACAAAGCGGTGGTACCGACCCAGACGGCCTCTCACATACCAGGAACCTACCACCATACCTACCATAATTAAATAAATAACAAAATAGAAAAACTAAATACATTTTAATTTTACTCAAATATCATTCGTATCCAATCCTATTTCGATTCAATTTCAAATATTTAACCCTACTAAATATGCCACCTCTAAAGCCCTCTCAAATACATCCTTCCGGGAATACCAACGGGATTTTGAATACACTATTCAGTTAGTGTAATGAAAACATATCCAGAAGGTGTGATGGAAATCCGCCGGGATAACCTTACGGCCCAAAGGGTCCAAATATCTCAATGATTATTTCGCTCAATTAATCACAAACCCTTGATTCGTCCCTTTGGGTGTATATATGATACCTAAGGGATATTATGCGGTGCTCATTAGCTTACTTATGGCTAATGAGAAGCAAATTTTAGATTTCATATTTTTTTTTAAATGGCAGGGCCATTCTCCCTGTTATTGTATTCGACACTTAAATGATTTCTTTTTTTTGTTCCGAACACGGCAAAGTGACTACACTACGCCTAATGGTAAGCGCAGTGCAGTCCAAAAAAACCAGCGACCATCGGCAAAAAATGAGTTTATTGGTAGTCACCAGAAAAATGTCGGCCGAGGGACCTACAATGACCGATGCAGGCACAGGGATACAATGATGTACCCCTATATCCGCCCCAACTAATCAAGTCATGCCGCAAGCCCCTCGAGAGAACCGGATATACAGTGGCTTATCTTTAAACGCGATCCACACAACGAGTGTGGGTCACTATGACAAGTTTTAACACCATATGTACGGTGGTGGTCGCTATCCGGGAGGATATAAATAACCTACTACCAGCAATTCTCTCATTATTTAGATTGTTTTAGATTTTGGCTATGTTTGTATAAGATGTTAAAGTGTCAATTTTGCAGACAGGCGAATTATTAATATTAATGATTATTTTAGCCGCAAAATTTATTGTGCTCAATCATTTTAATAGCAATACAGAAGCGGAAAATTTACGGAGAAATCGGTTGCTGAATAAAAAGCATTTGTTAAGTTTTATATAAGGAAATAAGTTAAGCCGCGCAATCATAACCGCATTACGTAAATTAGATATTACAAGGAAATCCCACGGGATATTAACGGAGCGTAGGATTTCGATAAATTAGATTTTAATCCGGCGATTTCAGGCAAAATATTATATGGAATAAAATTCTAGTAAGCATAACTAGGTATTATATTTTATTATTGTTAATATTTTTGGAGAATAAACCTCGTATTGTGAAAATCACTGTATAATATGATGTTTTCTACTGAACAGTAGGTTTTTTTAGCTTTGACAATAAAGGGTGTATAAGTTTGACCTTTTGTCTGTCTGTAGATGTGTTTGCGTGGGTGTGTGTGTGTGTGTGTGTTTGTGTGTACCTATCTGTGGCATTATAGCGTCTAAACTGATGGTCTGACTTGAATGCTGGCGTATTTGAGATGGTTCATAACTATTTTTTTAGTTAATATGTTAAGTTTAAAAGTTATATATAGTTTTCCATTTAACGTTAGAGGTTTTCAAAACTTTACCCTTTGGTGAAAATCTGTAATGTTAAATAAGAACTCTCATCTCGATTTCTTACGTTTACGCGAATTTTACACATTAAAATAAAACTAATTTGTCCACCCCGTGACCACGAAGGCTGAATAGCTTTCGAAACGTCGCATCGGGACCAAAATTAAAATAACAAACCGCGGTAAAATCCGATTACATTAGTTTTATTTCAATTTATCTCATCTCTCTTTAGTAATTTACTCGAAATCATACGTACAAGTTATATGTTTTATTTGTATTTGAAAATAATGCTTAGTGTCCGACATGTGACAGACAAACTACAGGAATGTTGCTCGAGTTCGTTTGGTCACGTTTAAATCATGTTTTAAGTCATGATTACGTCGGTCGCAGATGCTTGAGCCGTTGCCTTGACGTAATGGAGTTGAAGTAGATATTATTATGAGAGCTAACGGTCTCAATATGGAGGATACTCAAGATCGGGCGAAGTGGAAGGGTTTAAGTAGGAAGGCGGAGCCGGGATAACGCCAGGCAGAAAAAAAGAAACAGTAAGTTCTGAAGCGAATATGATATGTATGCGGAAGGTCATAACTATTTTTTTATCCGTGCAGTCTAAAAAACTAGCGACCACCGACAAACACTGAGTATCGGAGGTCACCAGAATCATGTAGACAGATGACCGATGCAGGCACAGGGATGCAAGCATGTACTCCTAGACTCGCCCCAACCAATCATCAAATCATGTCGCATGTCTCTTAGGACAACCGGATATGCACCAGCTGATCCTAATACGCGATCTACACATAGTGTCTAATATACTCATAAAACTAACATAATAAATGCTAATATATATTTCATTGTTTCAGGTAAGCCCTAAGTGCAGCTCAAACCAATGATACGGTACACTCCCAATAGCCTTTATGGTTCTGTAATTTATAGCAAACCTTTCTTAATTTCCTTTTATCGTAATGAGTTTGATAATATTAACTCTGGGCCCCTCAATTTGCTTCTTTCCTCTCCAAAGAGGGAAGAAGCATTTATACAGGCTGGCATGACTCTGGTGACCACCGATAAACTCACTGTTTGTCGGTGGTCGCTGGTTTTTTGGATTGCACTACGCTTACCAACAGGTGTAGTGCAGTCACGTTCTCGAATAATAAAAAAAAACTCCTCTGTAACGTTATGTCTTCACACAGTTGTATCACTCAGGTCATATTAAATTGCTTTCTCTACAATAATATTAACCCTACTTTTCTGTAAGAGTCCAGCGACGTGTTCGTATGGCGCCGACATTTTGTAAGCCTGAACAAAAGACTGACATTTAGTCTTATAATGGCATAGGTACCTTCACATCTATCATAATTTCATTTTAGGGATTAGCCTCGCGTTATATTACGTGTGCATGGATTAGCTGCCACTCATGCATGGCTCGACTCACGAAATCACGCCGACATTGTCATATTTTCCAATTTTTTCGTAATAGAAATCTCACAGTGAAGAAAAATTACGTGAAGATATGATAGGTACCTGAATACCTAAAAATTCTCTATAAGCATTTGTGTAGTCTAGCTTTATATGACTAGCATTGTAGATTAAGGCCTAATACCTCAATTAGTATAGGAGGCCTAGACGTGTATTAAACAAAGCTGCGGGATTATTATGTGGTGTAAAAACACGACACCAACGTTCGTTCTGTTTGATTGTGATTGGTCGAGAGACTGTGTGACTTTTTTCGATACAAATCTGAGACGACGCGATGGATAGTTTGTTTTTGAATTTTTGCGTTCTAAGGGTGCTGGTGTTATATTACCTTAATATAATCATTACATTATACATAGAAAAATATGGCTTAAAATAGAGTTTTTATTGTATTATTGGAGCAGCAGTGAACTAGTAGGCGTAGAAACTTGATGTCCTAGGTTGGGTCCTCAGTCTGGGCTAACAATATTTATGTTATTTTATCGATACGATAAGCACACATGAGTGGCCTGAAATTGAAATTTATACCTAATATAGCAATGGGCTCATCATATCATGGAAATGAAATTAAGAGGTGTTCTCCCAAATTTAACCAAATTGTTAGCAATCTCATACTCTTCTCATCTTATTTTATTCAACCTCGCAATATGATCTTGAATTTTTAAGCCCTCGCTCCGTAGCATTAAATTCCAGGAGAAGATTTTTATAATATTATTATCTTGAATATCTCTCTTTAAAAGTGTAGAATTTTAAAACACTGTTTAATTAAGCAGTTAACTACTAAAACTTTAATACTGTGTAATTGACTACTAAACTAAAAGTAACTACTAAAGGTAGGCAGCGGCTTGGTTGTACGCCTGGCATTACCGATGTACATGAGCGGCGGTGACCGGACTCGTCTGCCTATCAAGATAATAAAAAAAATACCTTGAACGCTGCGTAAACTCACACCCTACACAGTACTGCGAATCCTCGAGCTAAAATTTACAATGAAAAGTTTGCATCATATTTTCTTTATCATCAAGAATCAAGTTCGGTTATTATGGATATCTTTATAAATATTCTGCAAAACCAACGTAATGTATTATTTCACTTTAATTTTGATATAATAATGTGTTTAATTACAAGCCAAATCTTTTTGTAACTTGTGTTAAAAGCATATTGCGCCGACCCAACTGCGAGTGGGATGACAATTTGAAGAAGAAGAAAAGTATCAATTCTGTGATCATTGCAAGGAACTAAAGGTGCAGTTAACCGGTGCGTGATAGTGCGAGCTACGAACCGGACTCAGTCTACTCGTATAAATGACGTGGCGTGTATACAAAAGTACCGAAGTATTCTTATGTCACTAAATGAACTATGTGCGGTATCGTGTATACACTAGACACGTCTAGTAGTAGCTCGACTCGCGCTATCACGCATCATTTTACTGTGCACCGAAAATCCTATCTAATGTACGCGTACTAGTTTGGAAACAGGGCGCTTGAGGAATTAGACCCGACAGATTGTGTGGTGTAATGGGATTTTAAGGAAGAGTTAAAACACTATTAAACACCACGAGTGCGTTTTACTCTTACAGGGAGAAAATATTTACTTCCTGTTTCTTATTCCACCAACCGGCCTTGAGATATTTTTTTATAACAGAGGCCGGCAAACGAGCAAGTGGGTCACCTCATAGTAATTGATCTCCTCTACCCATGAACACCTGAATTACCTGAACTACCTGAATCATGAACGAGTTGCCGACGTTTTTTAGAAAAGGACAATTGAGGGATCGGGAAGGGGATGGAGATTTGGGTATCCAGATAGCTCACTTACCGTACTTAAGTTGCTGCTTCACGTTGGTTTTCTGTGATACAGTGGTAATAACCTGGTCGAGTCGGCACATTTTTATTTTTATCCTGGCTCGGCAAAATGACTACACCACACCTGATGGTAAGTATAGCGCAAGGAATAGTGTCGACCAACGATAAACAGTATTATTGCTGTAGACAAGACTGTCTATCTATCTATGGTTCTACTAATAACCACTTTAGTTCAAGTCAAACCAGTCATATCCAATAAAGATCAGTTAAGTTAGTTCGTGGCAACAGAAACTAATTTACTAGCAATCTACTAGAATAGTTACTATCCTTAGTTCTTGTTTCGATTAAATAAATTTACCCAGCAGACGAACTACACAATTAAGTTTATTGGGTGTCCACAGGGAAGTGTTTATCTGGCTAAAACTACGACGGAGTAATTTAGAACATTTGTTCCAAATAATGAAGTAATGATATGAGTGGCTAACGTATTCGAAGTGAGGAACTTTTTATACGTGAGCGGAAACGATCATTGTAAACAAATTAATGTATCTTTATTAGTTTTCTTATAAATACTAACATTTATATGTTTTTCGAGCATGAAATACAATGACTTACATGTATTAGATGTACAAGTAGTT
This sequence comes from Amorpha juglandis, assembly GCA_949126905.1. NCBI lineage: Eukaryota > Metazoa > Arthropoda > Insecta > Lepidoptera > Sphingidae > Amorpha > Amorpha juglandis. Next base: position 4,137,028 of record OX421372.1, on the reverse strand, counting down.
TATTTATTGGTTTTCTTATAAATAATAACATTTATATCTGTACACCGGAGGCAAACAATTCTAAGTCACATTAAACTAATTGTTCAGGGCACGTTTTTTAAGTTTTTAATTGATAAAATATTGTTTCAATGACATTATAAAATGTATTTATAAAAAAATGGACTTAGGATAGTTTACCTCCGGTATATAGATATGTTTCTCGAGCATGAAATACAATGACTTACATGTATTAAATATACAATTATATAATTATCGAAGGGACATATATAAGTGCTGTAGACAGTTCTGTCTACAGGATGAATTAGGGTACTCAACTGGGGCGGTATCACTGTTTCACATTAAAACCGGCTTGAAGCTGCCAGCTTGCTGTTGCGTTTCACGCGGTGATAGATTTCCGTTGATCAAATTCCTTCTTTCTTTCCCATTATTTTCCTTTAAGGTCGGGAACGCATCCACGATTATTCTAGTCTCGTAACTGATAATGAACATTGAAGATCACTGACATCAAACGACTGCTATAAAATAAAAAGTGGTAGAACATAAACATGTTAATAATTTCTAGGAACACACTATTCTTATATTTATTTATTCTTCTATACATTCTTTCTTTCTGCCTTGCGTTATCCCGGCTTAGTACCAGGGTCCGCCTTCCTACTTAAACGCCTCCACTTCGCCCGATCCTAAGCATCCTCTATAGCGAGACCATTGGCTCTCATGTCTCCCTCATATACATTTAACACTCATATCCCTATTCTTCTATACATTGATAGGATTATTTCTCATAATATTACACGTTTTTCTTTGGATGAAGTACAGTAGTACCTACATCAAGTCTGTCCATCAAAGGCAAGTAAGATTGGCACTGCATTGAATAAGACGGCTGAACTCGTCTTTTGTTGTCAATCTTAATAAGTTTTTTTTTTGATACAATTGCACTGAGTAATTTGTTCTGGTCTAGCTTTTGGTCGCGACTCTGTCGACATAAGTATTTTTATATATATTTCATTAATTCAATCGATAATATAAATCTCTGTTGAGGAGAATTTTCAAAATTACTTACTAACAACAATCACAAACTCTTTTACTTACAATGCATGATTATATTTAATTTTGAAATATTGAGTGCTTAATCCACGTTGTGACGGAAATAAATTGTGTTTACATTAGAACCAGTTGGAACTAGCAAGGGCTTGCAGGCGTGCCGAATTTGTGAAAATAAACGTTAAGTTTATTTTCTGTTGATATCTAGGAACTCTTTAATTAAACTTAGTTAACGATGATGAAGTTATATAAACTCTATAATATATCTATATATATAATAATAATATATAATATATAATAATATAAGTTATATATACTCTATAATATATATCATCGTCATCATCAGCCACAGGACGTCCACTGCTTAACATAGGCCTACCCAAAGATTTCCAGACCGACCTGTTGGAAGCGGTCTGCATCCAGTGACTACCTGTGACCTTTATCAGGTCGTCTGTCCACCTTGTAGGCGGACGTCCAACGTTGCGCTTGCCAGTACGTGGTCTCCATTCCAGAACCTTCTTGCCCCATCGGTTATCGGTTCTGCGAGCTATGTGGCCTGCCCACTGCCACTTAAATATATAAACAACTAAATATACCCAAACAGTCACATACATAGTCCTGACCCCACACTAGGTTAATCTGTGTTGTGGATATCAGAAACTATAACTTATTTTGCTTAAAATGTAATACCACACAACATTGTCTCTTATCTGGATTCAGTGCAATTGCTCACCGATGTCGTGTAGTTCAAGAGCTCTTAAGGCGTTGCCAAAGACATAAGTCTGGCAACATATGGACCCGCAAAATGAATCCACACCAAACTACGTACCATTAATCTTCGCCTTCAATTTCTTACTTTCCAGCCGAGAAATATAGACCTTCTGAACTGGGTGCTAAAAGTGGGAACTTTTATACAGCTAGAACTATATTTTAACAGGCTTTATAAAGAATGTTTTCAATTTGTTAGTATAAATGTTTTTTTATGTATGTTCACGCTTAACTCCGACAATTACGCACAGATTTGGATAATTCTTTCATTCGCCTCATGGTAAGCGCCACGTCTGCCCATATACAGAAGCAAAACCACACAGAACTTTGAATTCCAAAGCACTGCATGGCAGTGAACTGCGCTCGTCACCCCGAGACATAAGATGTTAAGTCTCATAAATCATAATGCCCACTAATTTACTACCTGCCTGACATCAACTCCTCTGGGGAGAATCAGCCAAACCGGAAACAAATATTTGCGGATCACACTAACACTTTGCTGGTGGGAGGATACTTGTATCCGACCGGATAGCGACCACCGTACATTGGTGCTAAAACCTGCCATAGTGGCCCACCTTGTGTGGGTCGCGTTCCAGGGTCAGCCAGTGTATATCCGGTTCTCCCCAGGGGGCTTGCCCCCTGATCCTAACCCTTTTCCCCTCCCTGTTTCCTTCCCCTCCCCCTTGGCCCTTTGGCAGGCCGGCATGATATTGCCGACCAACGATGGACACATTGTTTATCGTTGGTCGACACTATTCTTGGATTGCGCTACACTTACCATCAGGTGTAGCGTAGTCACTTTGCCGAGCCAGGATAAAAAAAAACATACTGCTCAGAGCGAGAATCGAACCCGTGGGCTCTCGCTCCACAGATGAATGGAAATCAAATTCTAAGAAATTATTTAATGACAGTTAATGTTAAGCGATATCTCTGAAAGCGGTAGTAAGTTAAACAACCGAGTTATTTATTTCATTAGAATTTATCCATGTTGCTCATACATACGCACTCACGCTTATATAATCCCCGTAGAGAAAGGCAGAGGTGTAACCACTACACCCACAGTATACCGAACATATCTCAGTCCTATGATATGATAGGGGGCGATATCGCCATACCGGTCACATTCCCTGAGTCCGGGCTGATTAATTAATTGACTAAGCTTATTGACTAAGCATTTCGTGATAAAAAAAAACAATATCATTTTTAGGCGACCCGGGGATCAAACCTGAGAACTTAGCACTACAGATGTAGGGCGTGCGCAATACAACTAAGCCACTGAGATAAAATGTTGCTGATATGGAGAAATATATCTTAACGCATTTAATATGCTCTATCTTGACATTTTTTCTTTTCGCAGTGCGTTCTGTTCGACTTAAAAAAATATTTGACTCTTTGTAAGAAAGTTAATGATCTGTGAATTGAATAATAGTAGGTGCGGCATAATAATAATGATTCACTTTACTTTTGTTCGTTTGGTGGCGTTTTATTCTAAGTTTTTTTTATTAAACTCCTAAAAATAGTGCTTTAATGTGTTTCGATTTGAAGGACATTAAAGCCAGTGAAATTACTGGGCATTATGAGACTTAACATCTTATGTCTCGGGGTGACGAGCTTTATAATTCAAAGTGCTGTGTAGTGTTGCTTATGTTTATGGGCAGGCGTGGCGCTTACCATCTGGCGACCGCCTTGCTCGTCTCTTAATTCATTAAAATATATTTTTTATAGCATTGACCGGCAAAGGAACAAGGGGGTCCCCTGATGGTAAGTGATTTCCACCGCCCATGTACGCCCACAATACTAGAAGAATCATAGGCGCGTTGCCGACCTTAAAATGAAGGGATAATTGAGAGATTGGGAAGTGGAGTATCAAGAAGCATTTATACAGAACGGCATGATTCTGGTGAGCACCGATAAACTAAGGTTTTAGCGTGCCGTATTGCCGTACTCGGATGAAAAAAAAGAACAAAGGATTATTAATGTTCCTGACATTTATGATTTAAAGGAAACCATTCCAAGCCCGTCAGATGGCGCATAAAATAAGTTGTACACTGGTACTAAAACCTGCTATCGTGGCCCACCTTGTGTGGGTCGCGTTCCAGGGTCAGCCAGTGTATATCCGGTTCTCCCCAGGGGGCTTGCCTCCTGATCCTAACCCTTTTCTCATCCCTTTTTCCTTCCCCTCCCTTTTGACCCTTTGCAGGCCGGCATAATCGTGCCAACCAACGATAGACACACTATTTATCATTTGGTCGACACTATTCTTGGATTGCGCTACACTTACCATCAGGTGTGGCGTAGTCATTTTGCCGGGCCAGGATAAAAACGAACGTGATGTTACTTTTACGCCCAACTTTATTGCGTGAAGTGTTACTTTGTCTTTAATTTTGTCCTAAATCGGATTATATACTACTAGCTTTTGCTCGCGGCTCCGCCCGCGTGATCTGCTTTTTCCGGGATAAAAAGTAGCCTATGTCTTATTTTGATGTGTAAGCTATATTATTGTAAAGTTTCATTAAAATCCATTCAGTAGTTTTTACGTGAAAGAGTAACAAACATACATCCATCCATCCATACTTACAAATTTTCACGTTTATAATATTTGGATTTATATTATAGGTAAGCATTACGTGTTCTCTTTAACAATACCAACAATTACTGGCAAACGATTCAATTCCATCCACATCGCAGAATTCTCAAGTTAACGGGCGAAACACTTAAAGTTCCTCTTCCTCGTACACTGCTCGTTATATTTAATTGCTCGCGCTGCATTCAATTATTTTAAAAACAAATCCAGCATTATTTTAAATATTCAAAACGTCACCGTCTTTGTTGATCTGTTGACATACATAGGCTAAGAAACAGAGCAAGCAGCAAAGTGTAACACGTGCATGTGAGGTTGGTTTTGGCCCTTATATTTTGGTGGCCTATTTACAGTCCACTCCTACTAATATTATAAACGCGAAAGTTTGTAAGAATGGATGAATGTATGGTTGGTTACTCTTTCACGCAAAAACTACTGAATGGATTTTAATCAAACTTTACAATAATATAGCTTATACATCAGAATAGGACATAGGCTACTTTTTATCCCGGAAAAAGCAGATCACGCGGGCGGAGCCGCGAGCAAAAGCTAGTATTATCCTACTAATATTATAAACGCGAAAGTTTGTAAGTATGGATGTATGTTTGTTACTCTTTCACGTAAAAACTACTGGATGGATTTTAATGAAACTTTACAATAATATAGTATAATAAGAATAAGACATAGGCTACTTTTTATCCCGGAACAGCAAATCACGCGGGCGGAGCCGCGAGCAAAAGCTAGTAATAAAAATAGGTATCCTAGCCATTCATAATTTAAAAACTATCAGCAGAAAGGTTAATAAAACATGTAGTACCGATACATTACTAAAATAAATTCCTAACGAATTAATCTATGGCAAAACATTTTAAATTGCTAGAGGCAAGCAATGATAATTTATACAGCACTAATAGAATACCAAATAAAATAGGATTAAACTGAGCCTTCACTCGGCTTGAGCTACATGAGAATTAATTAAAAGATAGGAATGAATCCCACAACGATGTTTATTCACAACTATAATTTTGGGTACTATGATTAAATTTTACGAGAATGCAGTTTTACGATAGGTAGTAAATAGAGATATACCTGGATGTATATGGAATAAGATGCGGTAAAAGAAACAGACCAAAGGTTTTTTATTTAATATTAAGAAAAACATACAGCACATATAATACATTTGGTCACAATGACATGATTTACACATAAGCCAAAAACAGTTTTCACAAATAAATCATACTAAAGTAGAAGACCGTTAAATAGGTTTAACAGTTGAATATGGTTACATCAGGACAGAGCCAAATAAATACAAATACAATAAACATGCTTTCTGAGTTAGTACAACCGTATTACAACAAAATAGAAACATAACATACATTAATGGTTTCCAATTTTTTCCATCAGTTTTTGTATTCCCTCAGTTTACAATTAAATAAATCAATATGACAATAACGATTGTTGTGAGTAGTAGAAGCTCTGATCAGGAATCGATTCATAGTTATAAGGAAATAGGACAACAATAAAAAGCAAAATAATATAAATTCTCCCCCGAACACTTCAACAATTTGCAGCCGCATTGCTTCCACACAATCGTTCTCTACTGCCTTTTCACATTATTTGAACGCGTATTTTCTTCCTCATGAGATATTTGCCTATCTAGAATTTAAAGATTTTACTTACTTTTTGATCTAAGGATTTTATGAATACACTGCTAACTTTGATACCCCATTAAATTCTATTCATGCCACATCATTTTTCAGTGACGTCCGTTAGCTTGCAGGTATTATATGTGTTAGCATTGTAGGTTATTACAGATTATGTGTTATAACAGAATTGATGACGTCAAGTTCTACCATATTGCATGACTAAACATCATATAAAGAAGATATTTTTGTAACAGACGGTATCAGTCGAACAACTTTTTTGCCTAGCTATATAGGCAAGGCACAAATTATCTTTTTTGTTACTGTTTAACGACTTCGTTCACGTATAAGCGAAATATTGCAAACAGCATGCCACTTGCTAGTTTTGATATTTCAAAATGAAAAAAATATATATATGTTGTTCAAAAGTTAGTTAAATCAATTTTTTTTTATAGCATAGGCCGGCAAACGAGCAAGTGCGTCACCTGATCGTAAGTGATCTCCACCGCCCATGTACGCCCACCACCAGAAGAGTCATGGGCGCGTTGCCGACCTTAAAGGAAAGGGATAATTAGGGATTGGGAAGGGGAGGGGATTTGGGCTTCCGGTTATCTCACTCACCGTACGAAACGCAGCAGCAAGCCGCTACTTTACGTCGGTTTTCTGTGAGACAGTGGTAACAATCCGGTCGAGCCAGCCCATTCATGCTGTAGACAAAACTGTCTACAGCGTGGCTCTACCACTCAACATCTCATAAGGTTTACAAGGTGGTAGGTCCCTCGTATGCGAGAGACCGTCTGGGTTGGCACCACCACTAAGTCTATTCCTGCCGCCAAGAAACAATGTGTAAGCATTGTTGTGTTTCAGTTTGAAGGACATTGAAGCCAGTAAAATTACTGGACATTATTAGACTTAACATCTATGTCTCGGGGTGACGAGTGCAGTTCAGTTCCATGCAGTGCTTTGTAATTCAAAGTTCTGTGTTGCTTCTGTTTATGAGCAGGCGTGGCGTTTACCATCAGGCGAGCGCCATGGTCGTCATTCAATCAAATTACAATAAAATTAAATCTAGAAAGGCTTTGCGATTGAAATTTATCAACCCTTTTCTCCACCTTAACCGTGTCAAAATTTATAAACCAAACATTTAAATAAGGAGTGACGAGATTCCCTTCTATTGTCTTATTTAACCCTGATCACGTCAGCTGTTCGTTTTAAATCCTTTGAAACGAGACAAATCCGTGCCCCGGAGGGTTAAAAATAAAACGATTCCATTGCGACACTGCGCCTTCTCGATTGGATTTCTCAGTTTAAAGCAGACTTTTTATTTTGCGCTATATTTTTACAGCAAATGTGACATTGATGGTGAGTATAAAATGACAAAATATTGTCACTTCTTTATCCTTGAAAGGTTGAAGAGGTCAAATCAACCAAAGTAACTACGAGTATGTACTACCTGAAAGTAAATTCATCTACTGAAGTAATCAGTATGAAATATTGATTACTACCTTTATTATTAATCTTCTTCCACAAGCCCTTATCCCACTTGAAGTGAGGTCAGCGCAGCATGTTTTTTGAAGCATATTACAGAAAGATTTGGTTTTTAGTTTTACCGACCGGCCGCCTGCCTGGCGTCAAAACCTCTGGGGAGAAACACACCCGGACCCGAAACAAATATTTTTGGATCACACTAACATTTGTCTCAGTGCGGGGATCGAACGCGCGGCCTCTCGCTTCACAGCCGGCTACTCGCCTGCTGCGCCATGGAGCCTGTCAAATTATGATTTAGACTTAGATAATTTATTCCGGTAGATTTACATATACAGGGTTATTTTTAAAACACCAGCAACCTCGCAGGGGTAGATACCTAAGGTTATAAGCTACTACTTTTGTTCTACGACTTTTGATAATTTGTTAGATTTTATTTTCATACAAAAATAAGTATTCATTTAATTTCCGTCTTGAATGTTACCTACACGCATCGCAGATTACGTAAGCAAACACGCGAAGCGTGGGGAACCGGGCTAGCGTTGAAGGTCATCGCCCGAGCCAGCTGAGCGGCTTCTTTGAGTCGCGCGCGCACGCCGAACGCTACGAAGAAAAATACGACACAACAAAAACTTGTAAAATCATTTTTTTTTAAATATATTGAGTTATATACAAACTCGTAGAACAAAAGTTGTTCCGTATGGGGTCAGCTATCTGGTCCTGCGAGGTTGCTGGTGTTTTAAAATTAACCCTGTATATCACCCTATGAATCATAGGAGCAGGGCAGTAAAATAAATAGCAAAGAACAACTAGTCATTACAAAACTAGCATACTTTAATATTGTAATTTTCCTTCGGTAATGGTAGCATAGATTTTGGAACAAAATTGCCTTATCACAATCAACTATCATAACCATAACAAAGCGCATTAACGAGAGCTCATAAAATAAACTTTAAAAACAATTCAGCAACATTCAAACTGTATTAAAGTACAGACCTTAACCAAACACCAAACCTTTAAAACATTTTTTTTAGCATAGACCGGCAAACAAGCAAGTGGATCACCTGATGTTAACGCCCATGTACGCCTACAATACTAAAAGAATCATACGCGCGTTGCCGACCTTAAAGGGAAGCGATCATTAAGGGAGGAGAGAGGGGAGGGGGATTTGGGCCTCCAGATATTTGGGTACGTCAGATGCTGATGAATGAAGCAGAAGAGTCACCCCCTTAATTAGTTTTAATATTATATATGTGTATGTATGTATATATTATGCAAATATTATTAATGTATATATTTATTCATGTATATGTTTATATATTCATTTGTTGATTGTATTTATTTTTATATGTATTGCGTAATTTTGTCACATTCCTTGTTATACTTGATGCACCTACCTTGTCTATCTCTGCACCATCCTAAGGTTGACTGGTAGAGAATGCCTCTGGCATTAAGTCCGCCTATATACATGTGTGTATATGAAGTGCAAATAAATAAAATAAATAATAAATAAATATCTCACTTAGGTACCATACGAAACGCAGCAACAAGCCGATACTTAACGTCGGTTTTCTACGAGACCGTGGTAACGACCCGGTCGAGCCGGCCCATTCATTCTGTAGACAAAACTGTCTACAGCGTGGCACATCCATCTAGAAAATATAATAACCAGTATGCGCGGTTTCTTTCCTACACTAAACAAACAGCTCCCTCAATAAAAGCAGAATTAATTGAATAATTCCTCGATCCACGCACGAATAGGTCATTAAAACATTAACGACCGGTGCTAGCGACATTACTGTACACGCGAAGCCACAGAAATTGTGGCCCGGATTGTGATTAACATAGACTCTGTTTATGTGGAAAGGTTTCCTTCAGTAATAATTATAGAAATTTATTTTTGCATAATGTGGGCAGCTAAAAATCTATTATGATAATTCTTCAACATTAAGGAGCTATGTTATTATGCAAAAATTGAGTTGCAAGTAAAAAAAATGCAGTATTTTTGTATTGAATAAAAAAAAATAAGCCTTTATCTGTTTTTAGTAATTACATGATATTAATCTACTACCTTAGTTAAATTAAATCTAAATCAAGAACCCCGGGTGGGTAAAGGCATCCTCCAGGGATGTCAAAATTTCCCTATTTTGGGTTGTTTGGCACCAATTTGGGCACGCAATTAAAAAAAAATTGTATTAAGCTATAGAAATTTAAAAACGCCGCTAATAAAAGCAGTATCGTATACAAAAAAATGATATCACTAAATCATGAGATGGTTTTGAGAGCAAATCCTCGAGTTAACCTATTGTTGACAAGAGATATGAGTATTATAAATGAGATTTATGTACATATTGTATTGAAGACTTATCTCTATAGCTCCTCAGCGATCTATCAATCCGTCTGTTCGTCCAGAGAACTTTAGACAGAATTTCATTGGTCTAGACGATTTAATGTTCCAATAGATATTGTACAAAATACCAGTGAAATCAAAATGTAAGCGAAACTTCGCGCTTTCTCCCTCACGCTGATTACCAAATTTTAAATTCCGTCAACTTGAAAAAGATGACTCATTGGTCTAGTGACAGTGTACGTAAGTCCTGGGTTCAAATCTCTCGGTTGAGAAGTATGAAATTTCGATTCGAAAAATCATAATATTAATATACTACTATGCTATAAAAAAATTAAATAAAATACAAGAGCACAAATGGAGTACAGGAAATTAAGCCGTCATTAAATTTCAGCTAGATATGAAGGCTGCCTCGCATCAAGTAGGCTTAATATGCCTAGCTTGGCTTACCCTTTGATAGACCATACCTAAGCGCATACTCAATAGAAGTATTGTAGGATTACCAACGTTAACTACCCTGATCCAACATAAAACCGTTTCACGTCTTTATAGAAAACAGGGAATTACAGATTGGACGTCTTTCTAACGTATCGTACTTTGAGGTTGTATGAAATGTAGGAGTTCATGTGGGCATGGGCCAGTGGCGTGCACAGGGTTTTGAGACAGGGTAGGCAGCAGTCAACATATGTAGTTATATTTCTACTTTTTAAAATGTTTGCAAGACGCCATAGAATGGGTCTAGATTTTACCTAGGCTTCTAATGGTCACGTAAAAAATCTCTCTTCCGTAAAAAAAAAACGTTTAAATAAGCCTTATTAGCACAAAAATTATTGTATGAAATTAAGTACTCACGATCATCAATTAGTGTCAAGGTCGAAAACACGATATTCTGACGATGACGCCAAATTAGAGAAAGAATTAGCCACCTCAAATAACTTGCTCGTGGGTAATTACGGAACACGTCACTCGTAAGATATCCGAAGCGGCCTTTAAAAAGGCCCTATTTCATGGGATTCGCATATACAGGGTTATTTTTAAAACACTGACAACCTCGCAGGGCCATATAGCTGACCTCATAAGGGACAACTTTTGTTCTACGAGTTTGGACATAACTCAATACATAAGAAAAAAAATGATTTTACAAGTTTTTGTTATGTAGTGTTTTTGTTCGTACGTTTACGTGTAGGTATTATCGATCGAGGCGGCGCGGCTGGTCATTGAACTGACGCGCGCGCCCGCGTGTATTACGTAATCTGGGCGTAGGTAAAATTCAAGAGGGAAATTAAATTCATAATTATTTTTGTATAAGAATAAAATCTAACAAATTATGAAAAGTCGTAGAACAAAAGTAGTAGCAAATGACCTTAGGAATCTACTCCTGCGAGGTTGTCAGTGTTTTAAAAATAAGCCTGTATAAATATATTTAATAAGAAAACTACGAATGTATCAATAAGTTAAAAAATTATAAACCAACTCATTTGTAAAAAATCTACGCGCCAATTCTTTTTCAAATATGATTTTAAAATCTCATTATAAAAATTGGCAATTTGCCAAGACAATAGCACTGAGCACTGAGCTGTGATTGGTCCTCCTGCCGCAGGAGTTGTCATTCATACTCGCTTATAGGATTTACGCATTTTTGGTCGATAAAGTCGAAAATCGTCCACTTTTGCGTAAATTTATGAATGGAATGTAGACAACAGAAATCACTGCCTAAGTTTGTGTGTTCAAACTGCAAACAATGCATTGATTTTCGTACCGAGTTTGAACTTTTTAAATACGTATTGTATTATTTTATTAAGTAGTGAATGGATTTGCATTATTTTTAATTTTATTTTTACATTATTAAAACCGTGTTTTTTGCTAGGGTAGGCAGTGCCTTTTTGCCTATATGAAGTGCACGCCACTGGCATGGGCGTACATAAGGTACGTTTACTAGGTAGGTAGGTCCCTCGTTTGCGAGAGGCCGTCTGGTTTGGTACCACTGCTTTGTCCATTTCTGCCACCAAACAACAGTAAGCACTATTGTGTTAAGCACATTGAAGCCAGTGAAATTACTGGGCATTATGAGACTTAACATCTTGTGTCTCGGGTGACGAGCGCAGTTCAGTGTCATGCAGTGCTTTGTAATTCATAGTTCTGTATGGTGTTGCTTCTGTTTATGGGCAGGCGTGGCGCTTACCATCAGGCGAGCGCCTTGCTCGTCTCATCAATCAAATAAAAAAAAAATAAGGGGGGCTCCTAGTGTCCGGACCCCCCATTAGCATACGCTGGGGAAAATATTCGCAAAATCGCTGTAAGGCTTTGTTGATCAATTCGATTAAAAGTCTATTCAGATGGTTCAAATCACATACGATTTAGCTGTTGATTAATCGACTTGAATCAACAAAAGCTGTATGGTCTTATTGAAGAAGTCGAATGAAAGTCTGTTCGAATGAAAATGTTTCGAATCGCATACAATTTAGAAGTTTGTCAACTAAAGTTGAACCATGTGAACGCGCTACTATGCTGCTATGCACGTAACGATAAATCGGACGTGTATATGACAAATCGTTGCAGATTATTTGATCTGCTGACGTTTTTTTTTTTTATAGCATATATCGGCAAACGACCAAGTGGGTCACCTGATGGTAAGTGATCTCCACCGCCCATGTATGCCCACAATATCAGAAGAATTATGGACGCATTGCCGACCTTAAAGGAAAGGGATAATTAGGGATTGGGAAGGGGAGGGGTATTTGGGCCTCCAGATATCTCACTCACCGTACGAAACGCAGCAGCAAGCCACTACGTTACGTCGGTTTTCTGTGAGCTGCTCACGTGAATAAGCCTTTAGCATTACAGGCGTATTTTTTACCTTCCTACCTCCTCTGACCAAGAATAGCGATTACTCCATGACTTGCATTTTGATAACCTAACATAGAATGACTTTGCTTAATGATGTGGAAAAACGGCGATCATTTAAAGTAGAGCGATCGGAATGGCAAAAATGCTGTTAAAATATTGTTTGTCATCTAACTACGCAAAAGTAGCCAAAGACAAATAGAACGACACCAATTTGACCTTTTTCATTACCATTAATGGGTATTTATGGATATGGTATTGACATTTGTAATTTGCTGTCATAATATATCTGAGAAAGTTTATTCGGAATTTGAAAAATCTCCCCTTAATGAACAAAATTGCGACATAGAAGACAATATATAAAACATAGTAAAAGCATTTCGTATTGCTATCATTTTCTTTATTGGTCTAGTCGAACAATTTGACAAAGCAATTTGTATGAATCAAACGTGCAATTAGTCTCGTATTGTTTTGTGCACAAACGAATAAGACGTATAGATAGTAAGGTAAAATATATGATTTGAAACTTAGCAATACATGCAACATGGGTGTGAATATTTCATTTAATTTCGAGTAATAAGAAAACAAATTTTATTCGTTCGATATTTTATTTCGACTGGAACGGGGCGAATTGGAAGCATCTTAGTAGGAAGACAGACCATAACAAAAATCAATAAAACTAAATATCGGTCGTCACCAAATCATGCCGGCCTGTATAAATGCTTCTTCACGCTCCGCAAGAATCAAATCGAGGGGCCTGCGACAGGACAGGCGGCTGACCGAGGAAGGCACAGGGATACAAGGCCCTTATAGCAGCCTCTAACGTAACCTAATCCCGTCAGGAGAACAGGATATTCAATGGTTGATCCTGGACCGCGATACACACAAGATATGTGGGTCCCTATGGCAGGTTTTAACACTATGTGTACGGTGGTCTCTATCCGGACGGATATGAATATCCCACCACCAGCAAATTCAAATATCAACTTATTTAAACACAGTGGATATCCATTCGCATAAAGTTTATAATGTGAACCATATTATTGTAAAGCTATCACCACGCCTGTTAATTCAATTATCGCATAATGATACTGAAAACAAGGAGCGGTCAATTTTCATTGGGAAATTAAATACGCCACGTGTTCGAACACGTAAACTTTTTGAACCAGATCATATTTAAGTATAATATCTATATTTTGTTTTTTTTATTTGATTAAATGACGAGATGAGCAATACGCTCGCCTGTTGGTAAGCGCTACGCCTGCCCATAAACAGAAGCAACACCACACAGAAATTTGAATTACAAAGTATTGCATGGCATTGAAATGCGCTCGTCACCCCGAGACAAAAGATATTATGTATAATGCCCAGTAATTTCACTAGCTTCAATGTCCTTAAAACCGAAACACAACAGTGCTTACACACTGTTGCTTGGCGACAGAAACAGACAAATCAGTGGCACCAACCCAGACAGCCTCTCGCATACGAAGAACCTACCAACTTGTAAAAAAATTATATTGTTACCAGCTGAATGAACCTACACTCAATAGGTGGGAACGTCCACCGTATACGAGGCCATCTGGAAGTCTGGTTAGGTATCATCGCTTTGTCTATATCTGCCGGCACGCAGAAGTGTATTAGCACTGCTGTATTCCGAAGGACATCGAAGTCAGTGAAATTACTGGGTATTATGAAAATCAGCATCCAAAACATAGCATATACTGCATGACACTGCTTTGTGCTCGTCATTCCAAAACATAGGTGTTTTGGAATGACGAGTACAAAGCAGTGTCATGCAGTACTTCATACTTCTGTTTATGGGCAAACATGACGCTTACCATCAGCCGAGGTATCTGCTCTTATCAATAACGGTAATAAAATGTTATCGCGATAAATCCGTATAAATAAGGTTTATTTAAAAAAATATCCAATTTAATGCATATTTGTCGAATTTATGCGTAAACGTACATAAAACAAATATAAAGGCAAATTGAGATCTCCTTTTTGTAGTCGGTGAAACACTCAACATATAACGAGTTTTAAAAACACTTGTACTAATCCAATTCAGACTATAAACACACGGCGAGGGAATTACCGCGCGTTTCAGTGCCATCGCATTTGATGCACAAAGCGCTGGAAATTAAAACAGATCGAATTGGCCGCGGGGTATCATCGGATTTCATTTATATGGCCCCTCGTAAACTGTTCTACATTCTACTTTAACTGGGTTAGAAATTAAAGGTTTTGTATGTGTCATTGATGAATAAGTTTATATCTGCTGGTGGAAGAGTACTACTTATTTGGATCAGACTATAGCGACCACATAAATAACCTGTTTACAATCATCATCATCATCATCATCAGCCACAAGACGTCCACTGCTGAACATAGGCCTCCCCCAAAGATTTCCAGACCGACCTGTTGGAAGCGGCCTACATCCAGCGACTTCCTGCGATCTTTATCAGGTCGTCGGTCCACCTTGTAGGTGGACGTCCAACGCTGCGCTTGCTAGTACGTGGCCTCCATTCCAGAACCTTTCTGTCCCATCAATTATCGGTTCTGCGAGCTATGTGGCCTGCCCACTGCCACTTCAGCTTACTAATCCGATTACAAATTTTTGAGTGGCGACTGGAATCGGATGGGCGGGCATTAATTGTATATTCCTACTAATATCAAACCGAACTTTGCCGAAGCGGATAGTTTACATACTGTATACGCCATGGCTTTATTATCGTCGTATAAAATAAACTAAAACTATATAAAATGCAGTAGTTTTATCACAACATTTAAAAGATGAAACTGAACCGTACATTTGACATAAAAAACAACGTCTACTCAAACTACAATACTCAAAACGGTCGTAAACTTACTCCATTCAATTGAGTGCAGGCTTTAAAACTCGTGCCTGACGCGATGGTATAAAGTGGGTACTTTTATAACCGTCAACCATCATCCACATTATCTCGTTTGTTCAATACTTTCAAGCGTGTCACGCTTGATTTAAATTTCAATTGCTTTATTATTAAAGCTTTGGATTACGAACAGGGTTTTATTAATTTTCATTTTATCTTTATACCTTGGAGTTGCATAACTTAGTGGATGTGGACAGAGACTATCCCGTCCATATGCCCGCCACTATAACTCCTGGACATCAGGATCGACATTGGCACGTTCTTTTTATTGACACCAAGCAGCGAAGCTGTGGGAATGCTACACTGTCTTTGTCCCCTAACGAAATGAATCAACAAGAAAGTTAGGGAGGAGTTGAAAATATTAATCTTCCACTTCCCTCCATAGCAAAACGAGAGACAAAATGATGAATTATGGATGTATCAAACTCAAGGTCAATGACATTTTAAACTGAAGAAGCCAGAGTAAAATAATATCCTCACGCGAGCTGTTAAACAAAAGTGGAAGTGGTCAGAATGACGTGGTTGTTAATTGTCGCTTTACGAAAGTTACTATACTATTGCGGAATACCAAGACACTTAATCCGTTTTTTTGTACCCGATTGGATAGCAAACATATTTGCTGTTGGGAGGATACTTGTATCCGACCGAATAGCGACCACCGTACACTGGTGCTAAAACCTGCCATAGTGCCCACCTTGTGTGGGTCGCGTTCCATGGTCAGCCAGAGTATATCCGGTTCTCCCCAGGGGGCTTGCCCCCTGATCCTAACCCTTTTCCCATCCCTTTTTCCTTCCCCTCCCCTTTGGCCCTTTGGCAGGCCGGCATGATCTTACCGACTTACGATGGACACATTGTTTATCGTTGGTCGACACTATTCTTGGATTGCGCTACACTTACCATCAGGTGTAGCGTAGTCACTTTGCCGAACCAGGATAGAAAAAAAAAATCGTAGACATGATAAAAACTCCGGGGTGCGAGCTTCTGGCCCTCCAATAATAATGGGGCATTATTCTGCTGACCGTCGAGGAACGTAAGGTCTCTTAACAAAAAAAACAAATCAAAAATCAAAATCTTTATTCATCATGTAGACCAGAAAGTGCAGGTCAAGTACAGAACATTTGTCAAGAATAAGACCAACTTAAGTTAAATGACAGAACACATATTGCGGAAATATCACATACGTAACTTATAAAAAACCTCCTACTATTTTGAAGTCTAAAAATGGTCCGGCAGCTTTACTTTTAGACGCAAGCTAATAATATCTATGTACATACACAATCCAATTAAGTCCTCCCTAATAACTTATATATTCCTATAAATTCATAAATGTTTACGTAAACAACCTTGGAATTCTACGCTTTTTCAATCATCCAATATGCCCGTTCATAAAGTTTGGGTCGCATGCGGCCTCATACAAAATGTATGAAAACCGAGCTCATTTATGCTCGTAACGCGACCTGCCACAGTATGCATTCGACCTAAATTGTTAATAGAAAATTTCAAAGAATATTATTACCCCTTATTTCTCAGACATGAGCAAAACCAACTTCAAAAACCTGTTCCAAGCTGAATTGAAAATCTTTAAGTGAAATGTTCGTATAGCTTTGCTCATTATCATTTAATTAATATTTCGGGACAAGAAACACCGCCGAGAATGACGGCGACGAGCGCATAAGAACCGCTATTATGCTCGAAGTGCTGCAAAAGCAAAGGAATTAATGAATAGAAATGGAAAAGTTAATAAGACTTTTCCAATGTAATTGTTGGATCCGTTCCAAAGAGATGTGGGACCGATATAAATTACGTGTAACTCTATAGACACGCTACAGTGAACTGTGATTAACATAATCTGTTCTTTATTTAATGGCTTTACGCCTGTATCTTGCATTATTTATTTCAGATGGGAGTAGGATTTTCCACAGTAAGTAATTAAGTCGTATTAATTGATCCTTTGAGCTACGCATGAATATGCTAACACGGAATATTGTACAAAATGACTACTACGGTCTCATAATTTACCGTTTTTTTTACAAGCCACACACTTTGGCAAGTCACTGTGACCTTTTTTAATAGGTATCAAATTTTGACAATTGAAATAAAACTAATTTAAACGGTTTTTATCGCGGTTTTTTATTTTAATTTTGATCCCGACGTTTCGAAGACTTTTCACCTTCGTGGTCACGGGGGGGACCTACACGGTTGTCCCAAAATGTTAATGTTACATTATCTACCATCAGATAAAAGCTATTTATAAAATGTATGGTTTGGTTCGATCTACGCAGAAGGAGCTCACAGTGTCTTGAGGTCTGGCAGTTGGTCTTCTGGGTTCCGATTTAATTAAATGTATAATCGGATCTCGGGCTTGTGCTATCTTCCAACCAACTTCTCTATTGAAATTCGGATGTTTTTTTAATTCCAATAGCCTCGTGAAACATCCTAGGTAGGAATTGGTGTTCTTTGGCAAGGATTTGTGCTCTGTCAAATCGAAGATAATATTTGGAGCCTTCCTCTGAATGTTCAGCAACTGCAGACTTCGTAGAGCGTCGGTGTTTAACATCAGCTATATGTTCTTTTACGCGGGTCCCTATACTTCTTTTTGTTTGACCTATGTAAGAGAGTCCACAGTCACAATCGATTTTATATATGCCCTGTTCCTGTAGAGGTATATGACACTTGACCGGTGGTAAAAATTGACTAATCTTCTTGGGCGGCCCAGACGGCCTCTCGCACACGAGGGACCTACCACCTTGTAGTATATATATAAAAACGAGATGAGAACATCCTCGTAGTTCGACGTTGTAAATCTTTTAAGTCTCACCTGGGCTTAAACATTGGTAAGCTCTGGTTTAACGTAGCAAACGTTATCAACATGAATTCGAATTAAGCATAACTTTCCGCCGTAACAACAAAGGAAACCCTGATAGTCGGAATAATTTACGAACATTGTTTCGCGGAATAGATCCGTGGCCTGATTGCCTAATAGCAAGTTGGCTACTTAATATCCATCTGAATTACGAGAACATAAATTAAGATGTATATATCTGAAATCAAGTACGTCCGAAATTAAAACGGGTCATTTCCCTCACCGCTGTAACCTGGTTGAGGAGGCCGATGGCTATGCCCATGCGTCATACAGTTATAATGTTCCTCAATGGCATAATTGAAGGTGTTCTTATTCTAACATAAAATAAAGGTATTAATGTAATAAAAATAAAAACAAAGCGTGCAGTGCATCTGCATGGTGTCAATATTTATAAATATTTTATTGACAAATATGAGTAGAAGGAAATGAAAGAAATTAAAGATAACAAAATAACTATCCAATCTACAGACTATCATTTACCCATATATGTGTACAATTGGCATAATATACGCATTCAATACGCTCAAAATACCCCAAGATAAAAGAAAATAGCATCCGTACTAGCGTTCAGACGACGCATACATTCTATTATTCCACAATATATTAGGAATTCTTGAGCACAAACAATCCGATATACGCAATAATGGCAAGTTTGATTGAAAGGATCTTCTTAAATAAGCTACATTGTACAAAATGTCAGACAGGAGAAAGAAATAATTTTAACCGTATATTTTCTATGGACGGCAATGGATTGGTTTTCCATCACAATACGACGGATTCGGAATATTATTCGCTGCGGGAATGCTTGAAAAGGATTTCGAATATACAGATCAGGTATTTAGCTATAAGAAAATGATGAGAAATGGCTTATTATTTAAATAGTATTGTAGGAATTGGTAGGTTACGGGCATAGCTACCTCCTTAATTTAAAATGTGTCTCAGAATTTATTTTTATTTCAAGACTCATTTCTAAGATGTTTAATATAGCAAATCATGTGAAATTCAGTCTTTGTCTATTAAATGTTATTGATGATATTTCTAAGTAATAAATTTGGAGACTCAAATTTAAAAATAGCGAATCGAGAGATTGAAAAATGAACAAGCGTCGCAGCTGTTACGAACGAATACCGTACAGTTTTAAACAAAAAGGTTTCACCAGATTGGATATACGCGAATAGATTTTTTTGTTGGAGCAACTATATAGATACATGTCTACATTATGAATAGGGCGGCTCGAACGCGGTGTCATCACTGTCTCGCAGAAAATCTGACGTGAAATAAAAGCTTATTAGTTTTGTACGGTTTGAGAGATTTCTAGGGGCCCAATATACCTCACAATCCTTTCCATGAGACCCCAATATAAGCGACATATTCATGGTATATCACGATTGAAAAAAAAGACCTTTATCCTTCAATACACTTCTGTCTTTTATAGCGCTTTATCCTATTGTCTACGGATAAAAGAGTAATTAGGTACATTCTATTGATCCTATAAATAATTTTGGATCACACAAACCATTGTCTCAATGCGGGAAACGAACCGATGGCCTCACGATTCGCAGCCGGCTCGACCACTGCGCCTACACTCAACGCAACACTCAATCGCTGTCATGCATGTCACGAGCTCGGTCCGATAATCTCGTTTCTGGGGTGACAGTGGCGGTGAAAGAACACTCCTACTCATTTCCGATAGACTCATTTCCGTGATTTCCGTTTGTGATGATGGGCATGATATTCGGTTTTTATTCCTAACTAGCTCTTATGTGAATCATCAGTCACATGCACTAACACGTGTTAGTCACGTGTTACACGTGACTACTCTTACGGCGGCTTTTATGAACGGCGTGATTACACTTATGGTTTGGTCAAACGCGACGCTGACGGGATTGCGTATAGATAATCGAGCGTCGCGTCGCGTCGAGCGCGACAGTTCTGTGTGACATGTTCTATATTGACTAATGCATTACAACTGCTGCATGTCCCGTCAGCGTCGCGTTGCCGTCCCGCCCCGTCCGCCGTTTGACCAAACCATTAGTCGTGAACCTGTATTCGTCGACTTGAAAAGGCGCAGGTAGCGAGGATTGTATTCTTTCTTAGTGGTATTGCTTCTGTTTATGGGCCAGTGTGGCGTACAGTCATGCGAGGGACCTGCTCGTCTCACCATTCAAGCTAATAAAAACTGCTCAATAGCGGATGGTGGCTTCCTTCAGGCTTATGGCCAACAGTAGACAGCAACAGAAAATATAGGCCCTAATACAATTGTAAATTACGATAACCAATTTATATCAAACTAGCTTAGCGGCTCCGCCCGCGTGATCTGCTTTTTCCGGGATAAAAAGTAGCCTATCACCCAAGTCAGCTCATACCCTGTATGTGTACCAAATTTCATCAAAATCCGTTCAGTAGTTTAAGCGTGATTGACGGACAAACATCCAAACAAACAAACTTTCACATTCATAATATTAGTAGGATACATAATAAAAGACATAATCATTACAGCAATTTAATATTCTCACCAAAATTCCGTTGAAAAAATTCTAAATGCTGACATAATAAGCGGTTATAACTAACCGACAAAAAACTCGAGAGCCGTGGCGTCTTCAACACCCACTCATATTTCCCTTCGCGTCGGGAATTTAATTAATCTTTATTATAAACTGAGAATACTTAAGGAGCCAGCGAGAATCGTTTTGATAGCAAAATTGGGCATCCAGTACTCTATTTTTATACAAACTCGCTTGAAAATGGCAAAGATTATTTTTGGAAGTTAAATTGGAAGTTTGAGTGATAGAGCCACGCTGTAGACTGTTTTGTCTATAGCATGAATGGGCTGGCTCGACCGGGTCGTTACCACTGTCTCACAGAAAACCGACGTAAAGTAGCGGCTTGCTGCTGCGTTTCGTACGGTGAGTGAGATATCCGGAAGCCCAAATCCCCTCCTTTCCCAATCCCTAATTATCCCTTTCCTTGGTCGGCAACGCGCCCATGACTCTGATATCGTGGGCGTACATGGGTGGTGGAGATCACTTACCATCAGGTGACCCACTTGCTCGTTTGCCGGCCTATGCTATAAAAAAAAAAGATTGAATTAAGCCAATTACGTTGGAATGGACATAAATTTGTGATCGACGCTGATCAACCATCAGGTAAAACCGAGGATTTACGCCTCGCCAATAATAATACGCTTACAACTAGTAGAGCCACGTGTTAGACAGTTTGAATTGAGATAATTTCTGTTTTTTTCGTTGGTTATTGGAACCGTTCTTGGTAATAGTTCTGATTTGTTGTTGAACTTTCCACCGTGTAGTTTTGATGTTAAATCACTGTGTATCGGATGGTAATGATTTATGTGATAAATAATAATACTGAGCGCATGTTTTGGTTACCAGTTCAGAGTTCCGATTAGCTAAATTATTATTTAATGTTAATTTATTGTAAACTCAGTTGGTAAATCAAACTATATGTTGTAATCAACTACATACCGTTTAAAATATATTTTTACCGTAATCGATTCAACGTTCTTCGGGAAATTAAGACGATTTGAACCGTTTGTACAGACTTTCAATCGAAATTACCAACAAAACCATAATTTAATGATTCAAGTCCCTTGATCAACTCTAATTGAACCGTGTGAACCCGCAACAAGGTACTGCCATTACTTTAATTAACCAACTATGAATCACTCACTATCTGACAAATTTAAATCCCAAAAGCGAATGCCTAATCATTCAGTAACTATGAAATGGTTTCTGAGTCAATTTCGGCGGTAATTCATCGAGGGTACGGAAAGGATAGCGGGAGATCATTAATTTCCACAAACTTCAACGAAGGCAGTGACTCCAATTTCTAAAGCTTAAAAGTAATGTAGGTTCGGAACGGTTATTTGTAAAATACGTTTTACACGATACTACCCTACGGTACAAGTCATTGACTAGATGCAATGATAATAAAAAAAAGGTGTGCGTCTCGGGACGCTCGACAGAAGTGATAACTTAAACTAATGTGGGTTAAAGTGAGAGAGGAGGAGCCTGCCTACTGCTCCGGTTGCGTGAGAGAAAGGGAAGCCAGAGTGGCGCCGTGCGTTATGTTACGGCGCCACTCTGTCTGGCTTCCCTTAACGCGTTACTTTACGGGGTCCGGTCAAAGTCATGTCAAAGTTCGGTCATGGTCCGGTCAAAGTCCGGTCAAAGCCCGGTCAAAGCTCGGTCAAAGTCCGGTCAAAGCCCGGTCATAGTCCGGTCAAAGCCCGGTCATAGTCCGGTCAAAGCCCGGTCATAGTCCGATCAAAGCCCGGTCAAAGTCCGGTCAAAGCCCGGTCAAAGCCCGGTCAAAGTCCGGTCAAAAGTCCGGTCAAAAGTCCGGTCAAAACCCGGTCTTAGCCCGGTCAAAGCCCGTTCAAAGCCCGGTCAAAGCTCGGGCAAAGTCCGGTCAAAACCCGGTCAAAGTCCGGTCATAACCCCGTCAAAGTCCGGTCAAAGCCCGGTCATAGTCCGGTCAAAGTTCGGTCAAAGTCCGGTCAAAGCCCGGTCAAACTACGGTCCAAACCGACTGGTCACTGTATGACGCCACCTGGGACATCAAAATTATCGATGTTCCAGGGAGGTCGGCTAACGCTGGCTGGTCGATGGACCGCTCGCGTTACGGAACGTTTCGGTTCACCCTCCCATAAGAAGTTATCACTTCAAAAAGAATCAGGACGTATTGAAACAATTTTTGACATTTATATTATTAATACGATAGCAGGATGTACACGAGAACATTATATATGAAACTTTTAATTTGATTACAGTGGTAATGGTTTAAACTGTACTGATTGAGAAAGGGATATTCATATCTTTAGAACTTCCTAAAATCACTCCAAATATCAAGGAATTATGGCGATGGCGATACATAAATCACTAATTAAAGCTAATTTTGGAAGATTTATATTAATTGGCTTTATGGGTTTAATGGAGAATTTATATTTATTTAATAGGAATATCAATTACGTGGTTGTGAAATAGAACAAAAACGATACAAGGACGCGGTCAATTAGCGGCTAAAATTATAAACTAGATATGGTATATGCCCAGAAAGTGGCTTTCTCCTGAGTTTAGAAGAATCTTTGTTATCCCTATTACTGAAGTTGTTTAAACAAAACAAGATATATAGATAGATAGATAGATAGATGATAGATGATAGATAGATGAAACACTTTTAGACACTGTAATAATTTTGGAGTCTAAAATTAAACAACGTCTTATCAACTAAAAAAAATAAATTAAAAACAATCTACAACAAGTTTAACATAAATTGTCCAAAGATTCGAGCAACACTGAATACTGTTAAGATACTGAGAGACACGACGCCATTTCAAAACCATTATAAATAACATCCCCCAGGCGTTGTAAATCCACGAACTCCGAGTAAAATGTTCTTATCTCAATATTTACCTTATTTACATAATAAGTGATATTAACGACAATCCCTGGTTTATCTAAACGAAAATATCCTGAGAATATAACAGGTAGAGAAGAGCAATTTACAGAGACAAAGGGGCGATGGGGGCTCATGTACTTTCATGTTGCTCCAGATCTATCTTGTATGTTTAAGAGTGATCGTGATCGTTTTTGTACCCGACAGGTTAACGATTACCATTCATATGGTCAAAAACTCACCATAGTTGTTAGCTGAGCTATCGCTGCCGCTGAAGTTTATTTTTTATTTTTTTATAGCATAGGCCGGCAAACGAGCGCGTGGGTCACCTGATGGGGTAAGTGATCTCCACCGCCCATGTACGCCCACCACCAGAAGAATCATGAGCGTGTTGCCGACCTTAAAGGAAAGGGATAATTAGGGATTGGGAAGGGGAGGGGATTTGGGCTTCCGGTTATCTCACTCACTCATATTATCATATTATAAAAAACGCAATGATATATGATGACTTTTTCGACCTGCTTGGTGTAGGCCTCCTTCAACATATACCATTCGTCGCGGCATTGAGCTCTGTCGCTCGGATGCAATTTGAACAAGCTACCTTCTTCACGTTGTCTTTCCAGCACATTTGTGGTTTTCCTTGAGGACGCTTTTTCCCCCACGGCTTCCATTCAAGGAGACGTTTGCACCACGATGTTTCGTTCCGGCAACATGTCGAGCCCACTTCCATTTCAGGTTCCATTTGTTTTTTTTGTTACATAACCGACTTTGCTTTATTCTTCAAGCCAGTAAAAGACAAAGTAAATGGCATAGATGCCGTAATTCTGGGACGGGTATAATTCGATTTGATATAAATCGTCACTGTTGTTGGGTTGTATTATACAGTTTCACCCACATCAAAGTATTTCGCTTACTTAAATTCACTTTTGTCATATTGAAAAATAACCTACTACACTCTGGCATAGTGTAGCTTCCTATTGGTGAACAGTTTTTAGATTCAGATTAGAGAGATTATCAACTACAAAGTAACAAGCTTTACCCCTTTATAATATAAGTGTAGATAAAGCTTAAATTTGAGAAAACACCCAAATAAAATTTTATGTAATGGTCTTTGAGGCCTCAACAATTTAAAATGGAGGAATAAACATAAAAGTGTCAGAAAACCATTTATGTAATCAGTTATCATCGAAATCGAAAATATGTCCTCGTTCAGAAACTTGTTAAAATGTTACAAACGTATTTTATTTTTATTTATATCAATATTACACAACGTTCAAATATTCAATTTACTACAATTTCACTGAAATTTAATTTAAGAAATCTAATATGAAACCCAAATTATAAAGCCTTACAAGCAACATCATGAAGGACATGTAAAAAAAGTCTATAAAACTGAGACATGTTATTTTTATGCCGGCGCCAGACATAGCTTCAAATATTTGAATATATCTTTGAAGAGCTTGACACACATATGGTCACATATTTGTCGCATTAAGTGTACCTGCCAGACATGCATTGGAAACATGTGCGCTCACAGTACTCAATTATATCAATAATATAAGATGGACGTTGATTTTGTGGACCCGTATGCCTATATTATTTATTTGCATGTAATTACTATTTAATAAAAATAGAAACACCTTACACTACTACATTTTTTTTTTTTTAATATTTAAATATAATAAAATATATAGAAAAAAATATACATTACATGTCTAAAAAATAAAAGTGAGAAGTCCAAGTAGTTGGTGAGATTTTAGTACAGTTTTGTTGTCTAAGTCAATTTTGATGTTTTGAATGTACGACACAATCGAGTCACTTACTGACGCATACGCAACTGGACTATACACAAGTGTAGCAGGCTATCCGAACATTTGACTTTTGAACGCTTGGATGTGCGGTCAAAACTGACACGAGACGGAAAAGTGCAAATGTTGCTTCAAACTTTGCACACATGCTCAAATAACCGCGCCATACTTCGCGAGTTTGTAGGTATTCGCGTATTTGAAGTTATATTTGACGCGGGCATAATAATATGTAAAAAACATTTTACTCAGTGCTAAAAGGTATTTTCCAAGAAAAAGTAATATAGTTATTGTTTATTAACGTTTGAGGTTTCAATTCACTGGTATTTAAGACGTATCCTTGAGACTTGAGAGCATGTTGTAACTTTTGAGGTATAAATTAGCTGATATTTATGACGTATCCTTGACAATACATTTACTCCATCACGTGTCATTTCACATTATTCGTAAAAAAGCGACTTCGTATGTTATATTTTCACAAAGAACATCAAATATAAACACGAGGAAAGAAACATTGTTTTATTGAATTTCGGTCCATCATACGTAACAAACACATCGCATTTTATTTTAGTAATCAAAAGTTGTTAAGCCCTTTGCCCAACCAATCGGTTAATCCCAATGCGATTTGCAAACAATATTTGAATAAAGTTTGTTATTTTTACGAATTTGTCAGGATGGCTTGTGAACTTAAAAGAAGATATAACAATCCAGCGGAATATGAACGTGGTATTTCATAAAACATATCGGACACAAATTAGAAAGAAATAGAAAGAAAAACATTTGATGCAACACAGTTTGAAATAAAAACATTTGATGCAACACAGTTTGAAATCAGAAAGAACAGATAATGATATAACTGTAAGCTAAAATATTGCTTTGCACGGTTTGTTATTTTTACGAATTTGTCAGGATGGCTTGTGAACTTAAAAGAAGACATAACAATCCAGCGGAATATGACAGTGGTATTTCATAAAACATATCGGACACAAATTAGAAAGAAATAGAAAGAAAAACATTTGATGCAACACAGTTTGAAATAAAAACATTTGATGCAACACAGTTTGAAATCAGAAAGAACAGATAATGATATAACTGTAAGCTAAAATATTGCTTTGCACGGTTTGTTATTTTTACGAATTTGTCAGGATGGCTTGTGAACTTAAAAGAAGACATAACAATCCAGCGGAATATGACAGTGGTATTTCATAAAACATATCGGACACAAATCCAATTAGAAAAAAAGAGAATAAAAAAATTTGATGCAACACAGTTTGAAATCAGAAAGAAACTGTAAGCTAAAATATTGCTTTGCACGAAGTGGCGGTCAGTTCAGCATATTCCTAAGTCGGTGGCCTAGCATTGAAAAAAGAATTATGATTTCATATTAGTCAGAAAGGGTTAAGGAAATTTTCTGTTCTCAAAGTCAAACATTCCGAGTAATTAAAGACTATACCTTTGGGTTCCCATAACAAAGTACATTTCATCTCAGAATAAATCTCAAGAACCGTCAATATGTAACCAGTGAATAAAGTCAGGGTCTGTCAGTTGACAGCCTCCGTGTCGTAACGGGCGAGAAGCCGGCTACGAAGCGCGAGTCCGTGGGTTCGATTCCCGCACCGACACAAATGTTTGTGTAATTCACTAATATTGGTTTCGGGTCTGAGTGTTGTGGGACCGCTAATCCCTCGTAGTCTCTGATATCCACGCTACAGGTTTAACCGAGTGTGGTCAGGACTATGTGTCTGAATGTTTTTATAAAATACTAAAATAAATTTCCTACGACTTCGCAACTAATTAGAAAATCTCTTTACACAAGCTTCATCTTGAAATGAAATCCCTTACATACAAACAAAATGCAAGACTTGCATGATTTTTAAATAAATACTTCTATATGGCTTCCCAGCAGAAAGATTGATTCATGTTCGCGCTTATTCATGTTTTAGACCCTTAGCTCCTAAGGTGGACCCCCAGGGGTCCACGGGAGACTCGACGGGGATCTACGTTAGCGTGACAAAAACGACTATTACTTGTAAAAACTTACATATTCCATATTCAGTACAACGTGTCGAGACTTGCAAAGTGCCGCAGGGGGTCCACCGGAACCAGTAAAATTTTGAAAGTGCTCTATGAGAAAAAAGTCCGAGAACATCTGTTCTAGACACACCGATTACACCGTGGCTGTATTATTTACTGTGTATTATGACTTTGGAATTAAGGAAAAACCCTTTACTTCAAGACTTCAAAATTGTGAAATTGTTCACTACATCTAGTTTGCACATATGCCGATCCTGCACTCTCGACGCAATATTATGTGTGATCACTGATCACATTTAATTACAATGTCAAATCCGAAATGAGGAAAGCCGATCCACGCTTCATTTTCAATAATGAACGTCGACGCGGGGTTTTATCGCAGTGATGGATCCAACACAACGTTTGCACAAATTCAGACGTCAACGCGACACACCTCGCTATTTCATTATCGGCTTAAATTTCCTCCATTAGGTAGCTGTATGTATTGATACGTTTTTTGACTTTGACGATGTGAAGTCTAACATCTGTTAGTCACAAAAAAAATGGCTGTTAAAGGGACTGCCGATAGAAGTGAAAACTTATAACTTAAGTATATTTATGTAGTACTCACTTTAATAAATACTTGATGGATTTGTATTAGTTTACGATTAAACAATATGATAAAGAAAAATGTTTTTTCTTGTTATTCACTTATTTTTACCTTGCAATAAGGCTCTTTCTTGTGTGCCCTATGGCCCCGACATATATTAAGACGGCTCTGGGTATAGTGTAGTTTTTTAGCCGAGACAGGCCAAAAAGATGTTTTTCCGCATCAATAAATAAAATCTCTTCATTGCCCAAGATCCATATCACATAAGGTAAATCGAGTTTCAATTTCCTTAGTGATATCGCTGCGACGCGACGCCTTGATAAATGAACAGCTGACATGAAGAATTCTAACCCTCGGGTTACGAATAAGGATATATTTACTTCTCCATTGTTCCGTGTGCGGTCCTTTATCTACTATCCACAAGTTTCTAGATGGTGACGTCTTTATATTAAATGATTTAGGATTCAGGATAATCTACCCTCTATCCCCTTATTGGTCCAGTGGCAACTTATTTAGACTGAAAGACTGCGAGGTCCTGGATTCAAATCTCGGGCTAGAGATTATTAATTTGTGTATAGTATTCAATCCAAAAGAATTACATTCGAATTGCCCGTGATAGTAAATTGCCACAGAACAATCAGACATTCTTAGGACATAGTTATAAATAGTAAGATTGCTAACTATCTCTATAAAAACGCACTCCAAAATTATAATTTGGTCAGGTTTACGTAACGGTTTTTTTAACCCTTTGGAATAAACTGTAGGGATCCCTGCTAATGGGATACTTGCGACCCCTGCAGTATCTCATCCCAGGGTTAAGGGATTTGGGAAGGGATGGGTGATTAAGGGAAGGGAAGGTAAGGTAAAGGGAAAGGAGTGCACGTAACGGTTACCCAATGCATTTCGAACTATTTTGTGACCTGCATAAGGCGGCTACTGTAAAGGCGATTGATTTGTATTAACTGGTACCGATTTTTACAGCAGTTGACAATACCTGTGATCACTACAGCCTTGTGAAGAAGAGTCACATTAAATATAAGTATTCTGCCTGAATATACATTATATGACAATCCTGTGCATTTTCAGTAACAAATCAGTTTTTTTTGTAATAAATAAAAACATCCTACAGTTAAATTCTAATTCAAACAGTTTAATACAAAAAAGTATGAAATATAATAGTACAATATTAGTCATTAATAAAGTCTCTATAAAATAATAAACAAATAAATAATACACCCAACAGTCACATACATAGTCCTAACCGTGGGGTTAGGACTATGTATCTTACTGTGGAGTAAGATACAAGTCTTTTGTCGTGGGTATCAGGAACTACGAGAGACTTTCGGTCTCACAACACCCAGACCCCGAAACAAATATTTGTGGATCACAGAAACACTCGTCTCGGTGCGGGGATCGAACCCGCGGCCTCTCGCTTCACAGCCGGCTACTCGCCCGCTACGCCACGGAGGCTGTCATAAAAATCTCCCTTTAACTAAAGGATATAATTCCGCTACATAAATTATGTAGAAAAGGCGTTATTAAGAGCATTATGATGACAGATCTTCCTAATTTAGCTCATTTTAGGCGGCGTAAAATTTATAACTGGTCATTGAAATATTCCTGCCTTTTTAATAACGAAAAACTTTACTCCAAAACTCTTCTAAGACCCGTGGTGTGAATGTATTTAGAAAGAGAACGATGATTAGCATGACCAAGACACTAGGAGAAACATGTAAATGTTGAAAGGACGAAGTTTTTATTACGTTAATAATTTATTTTTAGACTTCACACTTTTCTTTCTTTCTGCCTTGCGTTATCCTGGCTTAGTGCCAGGGTCCGCCTTCCTACTTAAACTCTTCCACTTCACTCGATCTTGAGCATCCTCTATTGGCTCTCATGTTTCCCTCCAATACGTCAAGCCAATAGGTCCAATAGGTCTACTATTATTATTTTTATTTTTTATATTATAGACTTCACACTAAAATATAGAAAATAACCTGTTTTTTGAAACTCACAGTGTCATTGGTCTGGTAGCAGTCTTCTTAAGCTGATAAACCATGAAACCCGGGGTTATACTCCCAGGTCGCAGTAAGAGTTTTCGATTCATAAATTCACGCACGTGTTGTTAAGATTGTCTGGTATAGCGATAGCCATAACCTCCATATCGCATCATGGGACGGAACTAAGGTCGGCGAATGGTGGGTACTTGCACCTAACTGCACCTCTGCCCACCTCCTCCAGGATACAGCTGTATATAATCATTATAATTATCATTTGTCATAAAATAAATCAGCAATATATAGCAAATATGTCAGCACACAAATTAAACAATTCTGACATTCAAATTGATGATCATTATTTGCTGACGTTAAATATGTAGAAGGATTTCGAATATTTATAAAATTCCGACAAAAACGTGAATAAGCAAGGTTTTTAATTAAAGTCACTTTATTGCTGTTTTACCCGACTGCATAATAAACGGTTACGATATAATTTAGTATTTCTACGAAACTTTGTTTAGCGTGTAATAAATTTTTCACTACTTTACATTTTATAAGGTAACTGTGCTTAGTGGTTAAATATGGTTTAAGCATCATTGTGCAAGACGGTTTGGAAAATTTAAAAACAAATTTTAAAATAAATAGTACTATATACTAGCCCTGTATCATACATGTCCCACTACTGAGCACAGGCGTCTACTGAATAAGAGGGCTTAGGACTTAGTATGCTGGTTTCTTCACGATGTGTCCTTCATAGTTAAAGCAACCGATAATTAATAACACACGTAACTTAATGATTCCTTAAGTTTACGCGAATGTTACACATTGAAATAAAACTAATTTAAACAGATTTTATCGCGGTTTTATTTAATTTTGGTCCCAACTTTTCGAAAGCTTTTCAGCGTTCGTGGTCACGGGGTGGACAGTCCACCAGTTTTATTTCAACAAATAACTTAGAAAAGCCAGAGGTGCATGCTCTTGGGGCTTGTTACGAACCTGCGACTTTCATCTCGACAGTCCGTATCACTCCCCGCTGAGTTATCGCTGCTTCACTTTAAGGTTTACCATATGAATACAAAAAGAATCATCAAAATCGGAACATTCTGTAAAAAGATTCTCGTGGTCATACAAAAAGACTTTTGGATTGGTTTCGCACGGGTAAAAATATGTTTGTTACGACATCACATTACAAATCTTTGAATTTTTCAGCTTTTCTGTACTAAAATATGCATGTATTATACATATAAACCTTCCTCATGTATGACGTCTATCTAATGATGATAACTGCATTAAAATCCGTTGAATAGTTTAAAAGATCTTAGGGAACAGACAGCGGAAGCGACTTAATTTTATACTATGTAAAGAAGATACATATACGCAGGCTATCGTCTAACTCCTGCTATTTTCTCGGACCCAAACTAACATTTATAACATTACTAGCTTTTGCTCGAGGCTCCGCCCGCGTGATCTGCTTTTTCCGGGTTAAAAAGTAGCCTATCACCCAAGTCAGCTCATACTGTCTGTCTGTATACCAAATTTCATCAAAATCCATTCAGTATCTAGTTTCAGCGTGATTGACGGACAAACATCCAAACAAAAAAACTTTCACATTTATAATATTAGTAGGATTAGAAAATAGGATACTTAACTTATGAATGTACTTTGTCCCCAGCTGTATGCCGATGGTAAGATGTTGGACGAGCTCGGGCCCACCATAGCGTCCAACCGGTCCACGTCTATTACGGAGTTCCACAACTTCTTCGTCACTTTATACGATGTGGACAACGAGAGATACGTGAGCCTCACACCAAATGCCACAGAGGTGGGTAATATTAGTTTTTTTAGCCCTGTATTATACATGTCCCACTGCTGGGCACGGGCCTCCTCTACTGAATGAGAGGGGTTAGGCCTTAGTCCACCACGCTGGACTAATGCGGGTTGGCAGACTTCACATATCTTCGAAAAATCTTATCAGTTCTCAGGTATGCAGGCTTCCTTGATGTTTCCTTCACCGTTGAAGCAAGCGATAATTAACAATGAATATACACGTAACTTGAAAAGTCAGAGGTGTATGCTCTTGGGGCTGGTTTCGAACCTGCGACTTTCGTCTCGACAGTCCGTACCACTCCCCGCTGAGCTATCGCTACTTGTTTTGTTGGGTAATATTAGTATCCTGTGTTATTCATATACAAAGCACGGCATGGCACTGAACTGCGCTCGTCACCCCGAGACATATTATGATGTTGAGTCTCATTGAGTCTCAAGCCTCCGTGGCGCAGCGGGCGAGTAGCCGGCTGTGAAGCGAGAGGCCGCGGGTTCGATCCCCGCGCCGAGACAAATGTTTGTGTGATCCACAAATATTTGTTTCGGGGTCTGGGTGTTGTGAGACCGAAAGTCTCTCGTAGTTCCTGATACCCACGACACAAAACTCGTATCTTACTGTGGGGTCAGGACTATGTATGTGACTGTTGGGTGTATTTATTTATTTATTTATTCGTCAAGCCGGCCCAACTATGCTTTAAATCAAAATATCTACAACGTGACCTTCACTTACACAAGAATATCCTATTTTCCACTGAGGTACACAAATATCCCGATAAGAGTCACTTCAATATATCACGGCCGAATAAACCCATTTGGGAGTTAAGTGAGAGCAAGTTTGGTACAGTCGTCATGTCATGAACCTCTGGACAAACTTAATATCTCCTAGTTTACGCTTATGTTGTCTTAGTTGTTTGTTCTTATCTTAACGTTCTCGATGTTTGTGATGGTACGAATAAAATTCGTTATACAATTTCTAGGAATTTCGATACATAAACGGATTTCATAGCATTTTTCATTTAATATAATAAATATAGCGTAGTCCTAATATTAATCTACTACTAATCCTACTTCCTACTGACATTATAAATGTGATTTATATTTAGGGGTTTGTGAATTTATATGTTAGTTATTCAGTCACGCCTTAACGGGTAAAAGGATTTCCATGAAATTTGGCACAATATCAATCCATATCCTGGATTAGGACATATACTGGTATAATATAATATTAAATAAAGTTTGTAATTTTTTACGGAGGAATTGTTAGAATTACAGATTCCGATTCTTAAAAATTTTACATCAAAGGAAAGCTACATTACCACAAAGCGCTATAATACCAACGGCTACAGTGTGTAATAAATAAACAAGTACTCTGAGCAGGGGTCAAATAATATAAAAAAACCTTTTCAAAGCTAGTAATCGTTTATCCGGAGAGACAGTCATTTTGTTTCCTCTTGCAATATTCTATACACACAGTGAAAATAAAACTTGTCGCATGTGAAAATGCACAGGTTGTTACTCGAGGTTAAACTATCGAGTAATTCAGTTTCGATCGGAATTTATCTAGCTGGTCTAATGGACAATGAATATTGGTGTTTCGTGAACAGAAAATATATATGGCATATGGCAACACCGAAGCAAATATCATCATCCTCTCACCCTCCACATCCCACTTCAACGCGAGGTTGATTATT
Source organism: Amorpha juglandis (assembly GCA_949126905.1). Lineage (NCBI taxonomy): Eukaryota > Metazoa > Arthropoda > Insecta > Lepidoptera > Sphingidae > Amorpha > Amorpha juglandis. The sequence continues at coordinate 4,103,186 of OX421372.1, read as the reverse complement.
ACTATTTCATGCTTACCTTTCGTATTTAACTAGTGGTACGATAGTCATATCCGCCCGGATAGCGACCACCGTACACACGGTGTTAAAACCTGCCATATCCACACACCTTGTGTGGATCGCATTTCAGGATCAGCCAGTGTATATCCAGTTCTCCCGAGGGGTTTGTATTATAATCGAATCATCCTCGGAATAAGTTTAACTATCGATCAGATAAAAATTATGTTTAGTGGTCGATAAAAAACAACAAAATTGTTTATCCAGACATATTTACGTAACCTATCCTAAAATAATAATAAATCAATGTCAACCAGTCGAGTTAAAAATAATTGGGTATTTTAACCTCCAAATAAACTTAGCGTTCGCAAAAGGTCTGCTTCGTAACGTCAGCTGTTACGTTCCCTAACTCGCGATGGAGACAAAATTATACAAAAATAACAGTTGAATACAGATTACTTTATTTAAACAAGCTTATGTTAAATAATAAAAATACGTACATACAGAAACTCAATCCTGTCTCTCATTCGGATAGTAGAGAGCGCTAAGTGCTTGACTTTCTTCTACCTACATTTATCCCACTCGCGGTGGGGTCGGCACCACATTATTTTTAACACATAGTAGATTTCATAGTAGTAGCTATATTGCGTACGCGGTACGACTGAGGTCTGACTGACTGAGGTCTCGGACTCAATCCCCGGGTCGGGTAAAAGTGATATTTGCGAGAGGCCGCGGGTTCGATCCTCACACCGAGACAAATGTTTGCGTGATCCACACATATTTGTTTCGGAGTCTGGGTGTTGCGAGACCGAAATTCTCTCGTAGTTCCTGATACCCACGATACAAGACTTGTATCTTACTGTGGGGTCGGTGACTGTTTTGTGTATTTATAAAAAAAATATTGATATTGTCTATATTACAGCCATTAGCAGTCTTTCCATTTTTTAAGACATTTTACAAGGATAATTTGTGCAGGCGTACCAGTCGTTCATCCTGCCATGGTGGCGGCAGGTGCTCTGGACGGTACTGTTCGCCGGGATGGTGGTGGTCGCCACCGTAGGCAACCTCGTCGTCATATGGATCGTGCTGGCCAACAAACGGATGAGGAGCGTCACCAATTACTTTTTAGGTAAGGTAACCTATAGAAGTGATTTATTGTTCATAGCAAAGACCAGCAAAAACCAAGTCAATCAGTGATCTTCACCACAATAAACATCCACAATACTAGAAAAAACATGGATGACGATTGCCGATCTTATAAGAAAGTGGTGGGGATTAAAGGGAAGGGGGATTTTGGCCTCCGGTAATCTCACTCGGCGTATGAAATGCAAAAACAAGCTCCATTTAACGCTGCTTTTCTGTGAGACAGAGGCAATAACACGGCTAAGCCGGCCCGTGGACGTTGTAAACTAAAGTGTCTACAGTACAACTCTACCACATAAGGAATCTGAGAAATACTCTCTTGCGGGTGGGAGATGGCAGATCATCCTCATGAATGCAGGCCTGAAAGGAAAGGGGTAATTAACGTAGTTAAGAAATGGCTTTGGGCCTCCGGATATCTCACTCCCCATACGTTAAATCAGTTTTCTGTGAGATACTGGTAATGATCCGGTCGAGCCCACTCATTCTGTAGACAAAACTGTCTACAGCTAGGCTTCACCACTAAAGAATGTGCTTGCTAATATATAATAACTATAACGGCCTTATCTATAGACTTTCTTAGCACTGCTTAGTTAAAACACTATTTTCGCCTGTTTCTTCCCACTTTATAAATCGCGTTGACAGAGAAACACAAAAGAGTGTAACTAAGCAATGCTTAAGGAACGTTTTTAAGTAAGGCCCTATATTTACAAGCTCATATACACATGGCAGGTTGTGCACAAATGAGTCGACCTAACTTATACTTCTAAGTCTATAAAGGCTGGCACATTATAAGCTCTTGATTACACTTTGTGAACAAGTAAGTATCTATCTAAGTAAGACTAAACTTGGAAACAAATTAATTATTACGAGTTAGTTAAAATTATGTCTCTTCGAACTTCCTTTGTGAAATATTATTATATTTGGAATGGAGATATTTAATAACTAGTGGTTAACGATATCATTCTTCCTTTTGAAAAGTTTTAATGGCCAGAGTTATATTTGAATTCAGAAATGCTAAGTATGATCGCTGATGGAATGAAATTCCATAAATATTTACGAGTTATTAAGTATTTTTAACCACTGACAAAAAAGGTATATCTAACCTAGACCCAATCTGTCAGTGTGTGTGTAACAAAACTGTTTAAAGTGCAGTTCTACCACTCTAAATATATCGGACATCTCCTGCGACTTCCTCAAGATAAGCAGTAAGAGGCCTGCGACTTGTGGCTGATATAAATCAACCATCTAACTTTGATTTTCCTCATCGATCTAGAAAATCAACCAATCAAACTATATAATGCGCGTGATCAATCTGAATTCTTATTTGCTTATTTGTTGTATCGATTGAGACACTCAATTGAAGATCATTTATTTATCAGATGTTAGTACTTTTAGGCTGAGATCTATAGAATAAACTTCGACTTAAGTCATTTCGTACGAAAATGACCTCGCTAAGTTTGAACTAACAATACGGTGACTCAATCGTCTCGCGTTCAGGTCACAATGACATCAATTTACAATATATTTCTATTTATCTAGACTAATTAAAAATTTTACTGGCGTTTATTTCCCGAAAAGTACCATTTAGAAGATTTATGTTTATTTATGGTCGCTTTTAAAAAATAAACTCCGTGAAATTAACATTGTTACGTTGACTTTAGAAAGGTGACTTTGGTGAGTTCATATCGAAGTTTACTACGCAAAGTCACATATTGGATGACTTAAGTCGGCTTTATAGAGCTCAGTCTTAGGCCGCTGTTTTACAGCTTATAACACGGTTGTTCTAGCCTAATTAATATTTTTTCTTGCAGTAAATCTATCGGTAGCAGACGCGATGGTGTCGACCCTGAACGTAACATTCAACTTTACATATATGTTGAACTCAGACTGGCCTTTTGGACATTTCTACTGCAAGTTCTGCCAGTTCATCGCAGTTCTCAGCATATCTGCATCTGTCTTCACATTACTGGCCATCAGTGTTGATAGGTAAGTATGGAGAATCAGTTCTCGGATTCCCTGTATAAAGTTTTTATTGGTTCTTTACTTTCTTTTTACGTCGAATAATTTGAGAGCGAATAAGATAATTGATTGGGAGTCACTTTTCTTTCAAAAACATAGGCTTCTTACTATCGAGTCACTCACTCGAGATCCCATTGTGTCTAAATAAATATCACGCATACCAAAATGTGACGAATGAGTCGATATATCTATAGAGTATGAGGTAAAGTCAACATAACCTCAAAGATTAAAAGAAATGAAACAATTGATAATATCTATTATATTCTATCTATCAAAGATTCACTGTCTACAAGCAATCATCAATGTTCTGTAATATCTAAAACATTATGAGGAATTTTATTTCAAAGTATTAAAATAAATCATCTTTTTCAATTAAAGAGAATTAAAACAGTAATTAAGCGGTCCGGGTTATAAATTTTTCTTTTCTTAAAATAGTCGGAATACGTTTGCAATTAGCATTCATAAAAACATAACTGCTAAGTATAAAAAAATAACGTTCGTCCCTTGTATTTTTCTAAGCTTCTGTCGGATGAATTGTGTTTTTCTTGATTTTACTACTATCATAAAGATGAAAAATGTAAACGAAGAATTAATATTGAACGAGTTATTTAGTTTTATGATGCTATACTCAAAGGTAGGGACGTAAATTTTAGGATTTAGGAGTTTTAGGGACAGGATTTTATCACGTAATTAATATGTTCTTTGTTTAATAACTTTACATTCGACTTTTTTAAATCTCTAAAAATCAATGCGCAGTATAACCTGATTAATTATTAGTTAATATTCTTTTTTTTATTTGATTGTATGACGAGACGAGCCAAGCGCTCGCCTGATGGTAAGCACCACCCCTGCCCTTAAACAGAAGCAACGCCCCACAGAACTATGAATTACAAAGCACGGCATGGTACTGAACTGCGCTCTTCAACCCGAGACTTAAGATGTTAAGTCTCACAATGCCCAGTAATTTCACTGGCTTCAATGTACTTTAAACCGAAACACAACAGTGCTTACACACTGCTGCTTGGCGGCAGAAATAGACATAGCGGTGGTACCTACCCAGACGGCCTCTCGCATACGAGGGACCTACCACCTTGTGAACCTACCAACTTGTACATACTCGATTTTCTTTGATATTTACCCCCTTGTCCTTTCCCCCAGGTACGTCGCAATCATGAGCCCTCTACGGCCGCGTCTCGGAAAGAGAGCGACCCTGGGTATCACGGCAGCAATCTGGGCTTGGAGCTCCGTCATCAGCAGCCCCAACCTGATATACTTCACTACTGAAGCCGATGAATTGCCTGATGGAAGCGTCAGGTCAGTTTGTAATTTTTTTTATTCAACATAAGTACTGGTGATTGCAAGCGCCACGCCTGTTCATAAACATTAACAACAACATCCAAAACTTTGAATTATAAAGTACTGAACTGAGCTGGCTACAAGAAGTTAAGTCTCATAATGGTCAGTTGATTTACTGGCTTCGTTTATACAAGAGTGGTAGAGCCACACTGTAGACAGTTTGTCTACAGCATAAATATGCCGACCGGGTCGTTACCGCTGTCTCACAAAGAACCAATGTAAAGTAGCGGCTTGCTGCTGCATTTCGGTTAGTGAAATATCCGGAGGCCCAAATCCCCTTCCCCTTCCCAATCCCTTAATTATCTCGTCTCTTTGAGGTTGGCAACGCGCCTATGATTCTTCTATTATTTTGAGCGTATATGGGCGGTGGAGATCAATTACCATCAGGTGACCCACATGCTCATTTACCGGATTATGCTTTAAAAGAAGTCCACCTGCTTTAGTGACGCGTTCGGACGAGTCACTTTTGGAAATAAGCCGGTGTTCAGAAACTTCAGTTATTATCGGGCATAATATTACCTACAGTCAGGTAAAATTACTAATTTACTACAGGTCGTAATGTCTTGACGATCGACATTATATTTGCACGGCACTGTTATTTAAACTAAGTGCAGTTGTAGTCGCATAGCTGTGCCAGGATAAATAAAATCCTGTATTCTTTTATCAGCTAGGAAAATTCCAGAGCCCGATATGGCGAAATGCTTTTTACCATTAGATGGCAATAACTGGAATAACAACGGCTGCATAGGTGTACCTAACCCTTTGAGAATAGACGAGAGCTTACGTAAAGGCAACCACATATTTCTTGGCACAATATAAATTTTCAACATGACGGTCATATGGGATTCCTAAATTACACAGTTGTTTTCAAGTTCATTTCACTAAAGTTGTGCCCTTTACTACATAAACAAGTACATGCGCGTAATTTACACACAACTTCTACGATACTTCTGTAGCACTGTTATCAGCGACATTTTAATATTTCGCACCTAATAACCGTAATAAGGGGCTCATTTCCACACAAATTAGGTACGCTGCGTATTAAATTAGATGTCAAAAGTAAAGCTATATAAGTTAATTATTGTTTTGTATACACGCATTAAATAAATGACTGTTTCGCATTGTATAATTAACATAAATTGTAATTTCCGAACAGTCATTTATTTGATTAGATGTCTGGAGTTGTTATGTATTGTTCAGAGATATGATTTATTATATCTGAAAAAAGTAATATTTTTAAACAATAATATATTTAGATAGATAGAATATTCTGTATTCCACCAAATAGAGTAACTTAAAAGTTAAAATCAAGGATCAAACAGAAAGGGTGATACAATGAGCGGTATAATCGAAACCAGCGATTTCTCCCAGACAAATGTAATTTCTTCCAGAAATACTTAATTTATTCCAGACAATCTTTATATTTATATTTATTCCAGTTCCTTGTACAATAAAAATCGTCCCTAACCACAGACATTCCGTAATTATATTGAAATTGGAATTTTTATTCATAAATCATAATGTAGACTATTATTTATCATGGAAAAAGAAATTTACATATTTTATATGATTCTTTCTTATTTCAAATATAATTACTATATTTATAAATGAAAAGTAGAAAAGATTTTTGAAGTGATAACTTCTTATGGGAGGGTGAACTGAAACGTTCCGTAACGCGAGCGGTCCATTGACCAGCCAGCGTTAGTCGACCTCCCTGGAACATTGATAATTTCTAAGTACCAGGTGGAGTCACACAGTGACCAGTCGGCTTGGACCGGACTTTAACACGACTTTGACAGGACTTTGACACGACTTTGACACGACTTTGACACGACTGTGACACGACTTTGACACGGCTTTGACACGGCTTTGACACGACTTTGACACGACTTTGACACGACTTTGACACGACTTTGACTCGACTTTGACACGACTTTGACACGACTTTGACACGACTTTGACATGACTTTGACATGACTTTGACATGACTTTGACATGACTTTGACATGACTTTCACCGGACATTGACCGGACTTCGACTGGACTTCGACCGGACTTCGACGACTTCGACACGACTTCAACCGGAATTCGACCGGACTTCGACGACTTCGACACGACTTTGACACGACTTTGACACGACTTCGACACGACTTCGACACGACTTCGACACGACTTTGACACGACTATGACACTACTTTGACACGAATTTGACACGACTTTGACACGACTATGACACGACTTTTTCATGACTTTGACCGGACATTGACCGGACTTCGACCGGACTTCGACACGACTTCGACACGACTTTGACACGACTATGACACGACTTTGTCACGACTTTGACCGGACTTTGACACGACTTTGACACAACTTTGACACGACTTTGACACGACTTTGAAACGACTTTGAAACGACTTTGACTCGACTTTGACACGACTTTGACACGACTTTGACACGACTATGACACGACTTTGACCGGACATTGACCGGACTTCGACCGGACTTTGACATGACTCCGACACGACTCTGACATGACTCTGACACGACTCTGACACGACTTTGACACGACTTCGTAACGTAACGCGTTAAGGCGCCACTCTGTCTGGCTTCCCTTTCCCTCATGCATACGGTAGCAGTAGGCAGGCTCCTTCCGCTCTCACTTTAACCCACATTAGTTTAAGTTATCACTTCTGTCGAGCGTCCCGAACGCACACTTTTTTTTTTTTTATAAAGATTGAGAAAGAATCGCGAAAAGAATTTAATAACATAGTAGTCGCGGGAAAATGTACGTACTTCAACAATTTAGGCATACTAGCTGTTGGCCGCGGCTACGCCCGCGTGGGTGATCTTTTGCGGGATAAAAAGTAGCTTATGTCCATTTAGGTTATGGTCTGTTTGTGTGTCAAATTTCATCCAAAATCGTTCAGCCGGTAGTGTGCTTTCCTAAGAAACATCCAAATTCACACACTCACACATCCAAACTTTCACATTAATAATAGAACACAAACTAAATGCTAATGATGATTCATTTATTTACACTCTTTATACAATTTATAACATTACATAAACTCACCCTTGCAAATCCGAAGGGGTAGGCAAAGATGCAACTAGTACCTACATCAACGGTTCGCCGAGCTTACTTCCGCCCCGTTACTTACTAACTTAATGGACGAGCCCATCGCCATCATCATCATCATTATCAGCCACAAGACGTCCACTGCTGAACATAGGCCTCCCCGAAAGATTTCCAGACCGACCTGTTGGAAGCGGCCTTTTTTTTAAATATTCATTAAGATGTCTCTTCTAAAACTTTAATAACGCTAGATAATATTTTATTCGTAGGACATGTGACCTTACTTACTTTATTTTGCAGGCGCGTGTGCTTCTCGGAGTGGCCGGACGGCATAACTACAAGGTCCCACATGGAATATGTGTGAGTTATATATACTTGTAATGTAAATATTATTTACATAATGTCTGGCTTGGTGTTACCTTCAGCTTTCTATTCGGCCTCATAATATAACATCTGTTAATTACACTTTGTTGCGAAGGCTTAAGTTGATTTCACGTCTAAAGAGAACGTTATACTAAAATAAAGTTAGATAAAAGTTGAATGTCACAAAGCACCTTCTAATTAATAGGACTAAAGAAGATACAATAAAATGTTTAATAACAATTAAGTATAGAATAAAACACATAACAAAAATCCTCACAATGGCTAATTCAAACGCAGGAGTTACTTAAATTCTTATGAATTACAAACAGAAACACAAAGGTACACGAGAGATCAACGAATAATTCCCGTGTAATTGAAATCTTGATGAAAACACAACACTAAGCAATTTATTTATGTGATATAATCCCATTATCACCAGATCACGAGTGTTATTTAATTTGTAACCTGAACACGCCGCTTTAAGGGGAATTGTTGAAACCGTAGATTCTGATCATAACGTTTGAGTTTGTAGCTACGAGTCGAAATCGAAGACACAAAAGCCGGCTAAATTTAGTTAATTATTACAACCTGATATATCCAAACCATTGAAGTGTAACATAGATTGAAATTAGTTATTATTTACTCAATATGACGGATATAATGAAGAAATATTTTCGCCAGATGTAACGGTGCAGAAACTGCTTGCCTTGCTGGTGGTAGGATATTCATATCCGCCCGGATAGCGACCACCGTACACATGGTATTTAGTGACCATCCATCTTGTGTGGATCGCGATCCAGAATCAGCCAGTGCATATCCGATTGTCACGAGAGGCTTGCGACATGACTTGATGGTGGGCTCGGGCATAGGGGTGGGTACATTCCTGTGCCTGTATCGGTCATCCGTCTGTTCTGTCGCAGGACCCTCGATTTGCTTCCTCTCTTGTCGGAACTAACGTGGAAGTTCGTTACGCTTCACTAGTTTTGCCTGCATCGCCACCACCAATTTTTTTTTATTTTAATTATTATTTTATTTACACTTAATTGAGTCATAAGCGAGTGGGGGTTTCAACCCCGGGTCAGCAGTGAGGATGCTTTTTTATTTAAATACCCATTTTTTCATTTTTTTATTATTTGAAAAAAAAATTATAGACTGCTTGGAAATAAACGATACCGGCTCATTTAGCGCCATTGTAGCAAAATTATACCTGTTTATACCGAATTTCTCTTTTAAATGGAAATAAAGGAATAACTATGCTAACATACTCTCTCTAGGGAGCTGAATCTATGTTTAAAATATATTTATAAAAGCTATATATAGATTTGTTAAAAAAGAAAATATTTTGCTTCCAAAATCATTCCTAATTCCAAAATTTAATAAAAGATTCTTCAATTGCATCAAGCGTGCTGTTAATTATGTTAAAATTCTGAATTTTGTGAGTCGTAACAACAGTTTGTAAGTAACTAGTGGCTGACTTTGCAACTATCAACTTTTGCTTAATCGTCGAGAACTAAAAGATTAAGATTAAGCTACGAGTGAGTGCACATTGCCTGATCATCGTTAGCTAAAATATTTAATACAGAATAATGTAGGTTTAATTTAGTGGATAGTGTTTTATTTATAAAGTGAAATTGTGTGAATGGTTGTATCTATTTTCATGATTAAATACTTCAAAAGGGCCAATAGGGGGGAATGTAGATACAAGCCTATTTACGAAACACATAACTCTGGTAGTCACTATTACAGAAAGCAATTGAAAAGATAAAAATATATTGCCCACGACTGCGATTTTAGTTTGAAAACCATAAACTACTTCTTCTTTTTATATTCTCCAACCAAGTAAAGGATTTTTGTTTTTATTTTATTTTATTTATTAGGAACAGAAAACAGTTACACAATAAATAATTACAATAGACGCTTACATTCTAAATTTGTAAATGTGTACCCTACACCACTGTCCACGAATTAACATAAAGAATAAAATTATAAAAGAAAAACAGACATTAATAAGCATCTAGAATACAAAAATTTCAAAATTTGGTTAGCTTTACTCTACAAAACCCTGTTCGAAGAGAGGATTTCAAGTATCCTGCTTTTAAATGTAGGCTGGGAAAGACTAAAACTACTAAAAGGATAACTAAAATGAAATAAAATAACTAAAAGGATGTCGATTATGTTTGAAATATCTTGATCAGTTACCGCATATAACTTAAACTATCGAACAATTACAGGTACAACGTTCTGTTCATGGTGCTGACATATTTCCTGCCCATCATGGCTATGACGTACGCCTACTCCAGGGTGGGTGTAGAGCTGTGGGGCTCGCAGTCCATCGGGGAGTGCACGCAGAGACAGCTCGATAATGTCAAAAGCAAGCGGAGGGTAAGAACTGCATAGCTATCTAATTTGAAATAGTAGTTCTAGTGGTAGAGCTACGCTGTAGACAGTTTAGTCTACAGCGAGAATGGGCTGTCTCGACCGGGTTGTTACCACTGTCTCATAGAAAATCGACGTAAAGCAGTGGCTTGCTGAGTGCAGTGAGTGAGATAACCAGAGGCCCGAATTAAGTCCTTTCCTTCCCACTCCCTTAATTATCCCTTTTCTCTAAGGTAGACAACGCGCCCATGATTCTTCTGGTATTGTGGGCGTACATGGGCGGTGGAGACCACTTACCATCAGGTGACCCACATGCCTCGTTTGCCTGCCTATTCTATAAAAAAAATATCCATTGACCTTAGAATAAACTGGAAACTCAGCCGTAGGTCTTGTGAAGGTCTAGGTCTAGTTCGAATTACATATACGTTCATAATTTTGGAATTCGTATAAATTTCTTACTAACGAAGTGTAAAATTAGTAATTCATACCGTAAAAAAGGAAAGAATCGCTCGAAAACTAATATCGTATCTATTTCTAAAATGTAATATCTACTATAATTCGTTTCTAACATTCACATACTGAACTTATCTTAAATTCTATTTCGAGTGTCATAACCTGAGAATTGTGGGAACATAAAATATTTTAGTTACTAAATCTAGTCTGCAAAGAACCATTTCAAAAGAATCGGTTAATGTATGGAAATTAGATCCAGTATTACGGTCGCAGTCACAGATGTCACTTATGAATGAATCTATAAAAAACTTATCATATTCTAGAATGATTTAGGAATAATAAATGAAGATGTATATTTAACAGACACAAATATTTGGGCCTTCCTCGGTGGCGCAGTTATATTGCGTACACGGTACAACTGTTGCGCTGAGGTCTCCGGTTCGATCCCGGGTTGGGTAAAATTATATCGGAGTTTTTCTATTACAAAATTATAGGTATCGGGTCCGGAGTCTTGAATTGTGCCCGGCATAGCGTTAGGCTCTCCCCCTATCACGGAAATAGTATTAAAGAATATGTAGGTGTACTGGTTACACCTCTGCCTCCCTCTTTAGGAATTAAGGATATGTATGTGTGTACAAATATTATAATATTTGTTTAATTATAATATATTTGTTTCGGGTCTGGGTCTTGTAGAACTGCAATTCGTACCACGTAAGCATTACAACCGTACCACCGAAGCAGTCAAGTCATTATTATGGTGGATAATACATATTTAGAAAAATATATTTATTTATTTTACACTTTATATACATTGTATAAAGGCTTAATGTCAAAGGCATTCTCTCCCAGTCAACCTTTGGGTAATGCAGAGATGTACAAAGCGAATTCATTTCACAGGTGGTCAAAATGATGATCGTTGTAGTGGTAATCTTCGCCGTCTGCTGGTTACCGTTTCACGTGTACTTCGTGGTCACCTCTTACTACCCTGATGTGGTCAACTACTCCCACATCCAGGAGATCTACCTCGGCATCTACTGGCTCGCCATGAGCAACTCTATGTACAATCCAATTATCTACTGCTGGATGAATTCCAAGTAAGCTATAACTTTTATTCGGTACGAATTACATCTTTTCAATATCAAGTAAATGGAATTTAATTTCGAATTATATTAGGCGGCCGAATGTATATTGGTCTGACTACAAAATATTTAATTTACGTATGTACCTTTTTTTTTATTGCCTTGATAGGCAGACGAGCAAGCGGCCCGCCTGATGGTAAGCGGTCACCGCTGCTCATGGACATCGACAATGCCAGGGGCACAGCCAAGCCACTGCCTACCACTTACCTAATATTATTACTCAATATTCCTTTGTATTTATGCGAGAAGCCGTCTGGGTTGGTACCTTCTGATTGGTAGACCCACGCTGCAGGCAGTTTTGTCTACAGCATGAACGTGTCGACTCGACCGGGCCGTTACCACTGTCTCACCGAAAACCTACGTAAGGTAGCGGCTAGCTGCTGCGTTTTGTACCGTGAGTGATATTATATCCGGTGGCCCAAATCGGCTTTCCTTTACGATGGGGTTTTCTCCGTAATTATCGCTACCCTCATCGGCAACTCTCCCATGTTCCTTCTGATATTATGGGCGAACATGGGCGGTGGAGTTCACTTACCAATAGGTGAAACAGTTGCTTGTTTGCCGCCTTGTTTATTTCTACCGTCAAGTATTAGTGTGTAAGCGCTATTGTTTCGGTTAGGACATTAAATCCAGTAAAATTCTTTTGATATCCGCGTAGCTATATAATTGGGTAGATTATTGTTGAATTCAGCACATACTATAATTATGAACAGGGTATCAGATGAAATGTTTTAGCTTCCCCCGACTGCCAAATTAGACCAGCTTGGCAAGGACTGGCTCCCTCGAGGCGACTGACCCCCTTTTGTCACTCTAGCTAGCTATATACGAATTGGACTGTTTATAGCTGTTGAAAAGGATAATACAATACTACTATAACAATTAAGATAAAGGAAAAACGCCATTCGTTTGCTGTTAACTTGTAATTTTAGTAATATGATATTTCATAAACCCGCAATGTAGAGCGTACTGCACACGGAGTGAATGAAAGCGCGCATCCCCGGCCAAACTCAGTTGGTAATAAATACAAATTCGGGGTCAATGAGCGCGCGCATCACCGGTAATACTCTACGGCGGTTGACACTGAGCGTCAATTGATTTTATTATTAACTTTACCTTAATTCGCGATTTTTTTTCTACTACACTTACCTATATTCATTTTCGGCAGCGTTTCCCAATATCCTATAAATAATTGTTAATTACTCGTATCAATAGGCATGCATTCTTAAGGTCCCGTACCTCAAAATAGAAAAACATAACCCTCGTAAGTTCATTTTATGGTGCACATGTTATTTGATGTTATTAATTTTCTGTCCTCATAGGTTCAGACGAGGCTTTAAGCAGTTCTTCTGGTGCTGCGGAGCTCTCGGTGGAAGTGGTTTGACAAGGCACCGAGGATTCGGTGGCGATCGGTTAGATAGATCAATGCGATCGCTATCACCGAGTCGGAAAAACGGCACAAGTAAGACGAAAACATCGTCTAGCACAGGTTTATTAGCTCTTTTTTATTTAGTAGCTTATAATTGATATTATTACGTTTTCTGTTCGTAGAAATCTTAGGTGCATACAGTAGACTTCGTAATGCGTTTTTTTCTAATATCTAGAATATTATTCTCCTAAAAAGCTGCTCACTTGGAATGGATTATTGAGATACCCATATAAATATTTCATTCTCAAGTTACATCAAAAGTTTGATAGTAAAAGTGATGCATCTACTAGTTTCGTATTTAAAGATTTTATTTTCGACGTTTCACTTATTTTTCCTTTGTCTTAAACCCATTTCTTACTTATCTTTTTCAAACTGCCACAGTTTACATTCAGCCCGCTACATTAGTTGTACCGATATTAAAAGATCTGCATTCAACACAAGCCCTCTTCTTCTTCTTCGTAGGTTTATTCAAGACGACAAAATTCATCAAAAACCCACCCGGCTCTCCCCACTTGCTTCATGCAAATAAAATAAACAAGTAAGAGTACGCGACTCTAATTCTGTACATGAATATTTTATGGGTGTTATAAAACTGCGTGGCATAAACGCATTCGCTTAAAAAAAAACAGTAGTTAGGCTCGTCATATACGTGAATTTGTCTATCGCCCTTCCTTTTCGCTTCCTCACCCACTGGCTTCTGTTCAATTCTTTGGCCGCTTCCGTTTGCCCAACTTGTTCTAAATCGAAATCCGTAAATGACCGGAGAACGATATCTGGCCATAAATGTGGATTTTTAATTTGTTTATTATTGCAGGCACGATTCGCATTTCGATGCATAGCACTTACAACAACACGATGGTGAGCACGGCCTGACAGCGGCGCGGCGCGTCCGGCCTGTTCAGCGAGTGCGGTTCGAATGACTTGCAGAGGCCGAGCGTGGAGCGCACGTGGATTTGACGCGAGACCCGCGCCCCGCGCGTCCCCCTCACACCGCAGGACCTCTATGCTTAAACCTTGATACTGGAGCTTAAATAATAAATAATATGGTCTTTATGTAAATATAATGTACATTTACTACCTTAAATATAAAGTGACGATGTTCGATAATTCACAATCGTCACTAAGAGAATAATTGATATACATATTTGATATCTGTAAATAAAATTACACAATATCATTTGATATAATTAAGATAATTAATGTTATTATTATGAAAGATGGTTTTGTATCATGGGTATGTATTAAAAATAAGCAAAATACGTATTCCGTAAAGTATAAATCATAGTTAGGTACCTATTAATTTATATACCGTGTCATTTTGACATCCTATACTTAAATCAAACGTAATTCTTGTTAATATAAAAACTTAGAGCTAAGGCACTTTCTCATAAAAGGGAAAATAAAAAAAAATATTTCCTAACAAATTAAATGCCATTAAAATTTGATTATTTCTAAACACTCTGTATAAAGATCTGACACTCATCTAAATCGCAACATGAAACGATCAAGCATCCCGCGTACACACATACACACATGAACATATCGTGCACAGTACACACTTGTACATTACCATTAGATACATACATGCATAAATGTTTACTTGAATTTATTTGATACTTCCAGGATTGCGCCCATTGAAATAAGTGAATTTAGGTGACTTTTGACAATGTGTATTAATCGACCTTGTGCGATTGAAGCTTGTGCTATGAAGTATACGAAGTATATCGTACTCAAAGGAATTAACACCAAAACTCCAGCAAGAGCTTGAAATATATCACACCCGTCTTTCATCGTTCTTGAAATACGTATCACATATGACGAGGCTGCATGGGCTAGATCCCTTTGTCTTTCCCTTGAATGTAATAAGAAAAAAAAAGTAATTATAAAATGGATTATGGAACAAATTATTATAGTCTGATTTTTTTTTTTTTTTTTTTTATTGGCATCTGTTATACATTATGCCAGTGTCAAGTTAGGATAGTCTGACTTTTAAAGATAGTGATTAATGATTTCCTACGCTTACGCGAATGTTACACATTGAAATAAAATGAGTTTAAACTGATTTTCTCGCAATTTTTTTATTGTCATTTTGGTCCCGACGTTTCGAAATCTTCAGCCCTCATGGTCATAGGGTGGACTGAGATGTAGGTTATTCGGAAATGTTAGTGTTATTAATAAATAAATACACCCAAAAGTCACACATATAGTACTGACCACATAGTAAGATACGAGTCTTGTGTCGTGGGTATCAAGAACTACGAGACATTTTCGGTCTCACAACATCCAGACCTCGAAACAAATATTTGTTTCTCCTTACAGGAGTTGACGTCAGGCAGGCGGCCGGTCGTAAAAATTACAAGCCAATTTTTTCTCTAACATGTGTTACAAAACATTTTGCGCCGACCTCACTGCGGGTGAAATGAGGGTAGGATTTAAAATTGTATAATATTCATACAGTTAATAACGAAAATGGACTTTTTAAGTACTGTAATACCATACAATATAAATAATTAATTAAAATTGTTTTGTAAATAGCGTTCATTATAAGTAATTATTATAAGAATTGATAAGAATTAATGTACACCTTAAAATAGGTATTTTAATTCTGAGTAGAAGTTTAATTCTGCTTTAAGTACTAAGTATCACTTTAGATTAGTTTAACTACTCTTGAATGGTTAATTTATTAAAGATTTCGCTCCTTTAGGATTACAATGACAGTTAATTTCATTGAATTTCTAAAGGTGCGGTATTATGTTTAAAATTGTAAAAAACATTTCATCCGAATTTTATTATGTTAATTTATCGTCTTATGATTCTGATTCCGAAAAAAATACATGTAAGTAAAATATATTATTATAGTATTTACATAATTTGTATTATATTTATGCCTAATTAAATTTGTTATCTGCGGCTATCACGAATATTTTAGCTGATTTATGACCGATTTTAATAAATATTTCCAATGTCACAAAATCAACCAATCAAACCAAGTTATTTCTACGCATCCATGACCTTCAAACTTTATTATATTCTGATTATATGATATATAATATTTTAATAAAATAAGATTGTTTATAAAAACCGTTCGTAAATTTATAACTAACGATGTATTAATTTATATAAATATTATTACATACAGTTTTAAGGTTATAATAGAAGGATGGCCCTCGATGAATACCTTGTAAATAATAAATATTATTTGTATTTAAAATCGAATATGTAAATAAGAATTATATTTACTGTGCTGAAAAATATAGATATTTTAAAAAAATATAGGTATAATCATAAGTATCTAGAATTATTGTAAAAAATAAATTTGTGGAATTTATTTATGTCGTTTTGTTTCAGTCGGATTCCGAACCGTTTCATAAAATTATTAAGAAACACAAATGGCATTTTAAAAACCTTCCAGATGTCCTGTGCAGAATTTAAGAAATCTTAAATTATAATAACAGATTCATGACAGCCACACAGCATAATAGCAACACAAAACAAATTAAAGCGTAGGCCGGCAAACGAGTAAGTGGGTCACTTTATGGTTAGTGACCACCGTCCATGAACGCTCACAACACCCGAAAAATCATAGGACATTAACGACCTTAAATGCAGGGGATGATTAAGGGATTGGGAAGGGGTTAGGGATTTGGGCCTCAAGATATCTCATTCACCGTACAAAATTCTAAAGCTAGCTGCTACTTCACGTTGGTCTTCTGTGAGACAGTAGTTACATCCTGGTCAAGCCAGCCCATTTATACTACGTTTAGTAAATTGTACTAAATTAATATTTTAGTAAGAGTTTGACAATCAAGATGAACAATGTTATGTCTTTCACTAGGTAATAGTTGTTTGTGCTCCTTTATTAGTAATTTTTTTTTTTATTGTACTTTATTGTACTTAGGTACAAAAATAATCTTAATTGACCTCTCTGAGAGATAATCAAATAAAAAATACTGGAAATAAAATGATATATCTCAGAATGGCAACAAATTTCATAAAGGTACTTGATTACAAACAAAATTATAAAATACTTGCATTCGCTCGCGGCTCTGCGAAAATGCAAATGAAAATGTCAAATGCACCGTTATATTATCGATATCGCCTATGTTCATCAGGAATAATGTAGGATTCTTATAGTAAAAGATTTTTTCAAAACGGTCCAGTCGTTTCAGAGCCTATCCAATGCAAACAAACAATCAAATTTTACCTCTTTATAATATTAGATTAGAAATATAAACGCAACGAAATCAGTACAACCAGTTCGCAACAAACTGTTTAGGTTCTACGACAAACCGAGAGAATTTTATTTAAAACAAAATACTTTTAGGAAACTAAGCACTGTCGGCACTGGCAGTGACAAGTTCCGCGTTATCTCGAAACATGGCACAACCACAATTTTACAATCCACAAGTTCGCACAATAATAAATGGAAGAGTTTAGACCGCAGCGTGGCCAAGTTTTACAAACTTATTCTGTCTGTGCACCTCCGATAGAAACTCTGTGCCTATTCTGTCCAGCAGAGTACAGACATTTTTGTTATGATAAAAATGAATCAACTTGAAAAAATATTTATATAAATTATCAAAATTCGAAGAACGTAAGTTGTTTAATATGGTTACACCATATTAAACAACTTTAGTTCTCCACAGGTCTTAAATAAATTACATAACTAATTACTAATTAATAATAATAATAATAGCCTTTATTTCCTCTGACCTTACTTAACTTACTTATGATTACAATTTTTAACTTAACTCTCTAATTACACGTTACTGTTTGCATCTATATCTATACATCTATATAATATAACATTTTTTCTAAACTTCCAGATCAGGCTGTCTTGTGACATAGGCCTCCTCTAACTCCCTCCACTTGATACGATCGAATGCTAACCGTCTCCATACTTTTGGCAGGTCGTCTTCCCATCTTTTTATCTGTCGTCCTCTGCGTCTTTTGCCGTTTCTAGGGTACCACTCTATAACTTGTTTGGTCCATTTTTCTGTCTTGGTCCTCATTATATGACCTATCCATCTCCACTTCAGTGATCTAATTTTGACCCGAACGTCTGCCACTTTGGTTATGGTCCTAATTTTTTCTGCTCTCACCTTGTCTCTTAGCCGTAGGTTCATCATGCTTCTTTCCATGCCTCTTTTGAAAGAGGCATGGAAATTACTAATTAACATGGTATAAATACCAAAGGTATCGTTTTAAAAATACAAGGATGTACCCCTATACCCACCTCAACTAACCATCAAATCATGTCGCAATTAGTTTGCCGACCTCAGCTAAATGTTTGGATGTTTTTGTGTTTGGGAATTTGTATGTTTGTTAGTCGCTTTAACGGCTGAACAGTTTTGGATAAAATTATGCACATAGGTAGACTATGAATTGGACTAGGACATAGCCCCTTTATCCCTGAAAAAGCCATAAACGCGTGCGAATAACTAATGACATAATGTTATGCTTATTAAATGAAGTCTATAACAACACGTGCCTCACGTATTTACATTAAACGCTCTAAATACATTTACGGCCCCTAAATAAGTATAAAAATACGATGTTTTTTACACGCTTTTTTCACCTGTATGTTTTTCAAAGACACTCCATCAGCGTCCTTGTAATCACAATATACAAGGGCTTATCAAAAGGTAATGTGATTCGAATCACGACAGAAGATCAGAGAAATGAAAATAATCGAAATACCGTGAGTGGTTGAATATCGACCGCTGGCTCGATTCAGCACGTATTTGGGATGATTTTCGTTGAGGGGGTCACAGAATGGTCGTTGCGTAGCTCTATATGAAGTTATTAACGATGACGTCTTTGTTACATACGGTATAAAGAACTGTCGATAATCCATCATTTTAAGTAAAATACCGTCTTCGATATACGATGGTTATTTAAAACAAAGTAGTATTATATACGTACACAAGTAATTGGATTTATAAAATTAGTTAAAAAATTCAATTAAATATACGAGAATGGCACAAAGAATATGTATAGAAACAAACTTATGAACTCGCATCTGGTGGATGTAATGATAATGCTAGCATTTAGCAACGATACAGATGTTGCCAGTGTTCACAAAAAGTTCTTTCAAAATTTGTCAAAATCGCGTGTGATTGCACGATAATTTTTGAGTTTAAGTATTTTTCAGCCATGTTAGGTAAGTATGAATACTTCTTTTTATTGAAATAAATATTTAATTACCTTTTTACTTAACCGCTTTGTTTACTTCTGCCGTGAAGCCAGTGATATTACTAGGCATAATGAGACTAATCCCTCGAGGTGACGAGGGCAGTCCAGTGCCATGGAATGTCTTGTAATATAAACTTCTGTGTGGTGTTGGTCTGAGTATGGCTGGTTTAGAGCTACACTATGCTAAAAAAAACTAAAGATTGGATGTGTGCCTTTATGGATTTGGATGTTAACGAGTAGGTAATAAAAATCCTACGATAGATCTCTAAACGGCTAGAGATTAAATTTGGCGGACAGGTACATCATGAACTGTTTTAGGAAATAGGCTACATTTTATCCTGAAAAAAGACATTCACACAAGCGCAGCCGCGAATAAATATAAGTGATCAATATGTGGGCATGACCCACCTAAAAAAAATACAATTACGTACCTGGCCAAAAAGCAAATTAACAGCTTCAATTGAGTTTCGAGTGTTCTTGTTACGTGAGACGCTTTGCTATCGTAATTTGGAAAGTATTAATTTTACTGAACCCAACTAAATTCAATAACCTCGCTTCACTGACAACTACAAGTATAGAAAAACGCCTTTGAGATAAATAAGCGTACAAGGTGGTAGGTCCCTCGTATGCGAGAGGCCGTCTGAGTTGGTACCACCGCGCCGTCTATTTCTGCCGCCAAGTAACAGTGTGTAAGCATTGTTGTATTTCGGTTTGAAGGACATTGACGCCAGTAAAATTACTGGGCATTATGAAACTTAACATCTTATTGGTGCTGCCACACCGGTGTTATAAAATGTTTACAAACATTTTCTTATGGTGCTGCCACACCGGTGTTAGAAAATGTTATATAACATTTTATCATCATTTAGTAAACATTTCTTAACAATTTGTAACATTTTGTTAACATTTCTTAACATTTTATAACCGCAGGCGGCGGTACTTTTGAGAGCGGCGCCGTCAAAGAAGCCGTCAAAGAAGAATGTTCAGAAATGTTAGAAAATGTTAAGAAATGTTATAAAATGATAAGAAATGTTATAAAATGTTAGATTTAATGTTAGAAAATGTTTGTAAACATTTTATAACATCGGTGTGGCAGCACCATTACATTAAACATTTACTAACATTATCTAAAATTGTGATAAAATGTATCAAATTTTTGTTAACAAATGTTTTGTAAACATTTTATAACAGCGGTGTGGCAGCACCATATGTGTCGGGGTGACGAGCGCAGTTCAGTGTCCATGCACTGCTTTGTAATTCAATTATCTGTGTGGTGTTGCTTCTGTTTATGGGCAGGCGTGGCGCTTGACATCAGGCGAGCGCCTTGATCGTCTCCTCATTCGATCAAATAAGAAAGGGCGTCTGTAACAATTATTACATTCTGGACTGTCCGACAAAAATTCTCGAAGGAAATCCAGAAGCCTGTATTTTTTATAGCCTCCGCTGGCTCTACGGGCGAGTAGACGACTGTTAAACGAGAAGGCGCAAGTTTGATCCACGCACCGAGACAAATGTTTGTGTGATCCACAAATGTTTGTCGTGAGGAGGAGGCTCGTAGTAGATACCCAAGACACAATACTTGTATCTTGCTGTGAGGTAAGGATTAGGCGGCTATGTTCAGCCGGTAAGCGTGATGGAATAGCAAACATTTTAATTCATAAAGTCATAAACATCCAAACTCTAAAAAAACTTTCACATATATAATAATAATTGGTTTTTAGTTTTTTCAGACTTTTTTTTTATCAGCACGATGTAAGTACTTAAGGGTCGGTCATGTGATAAAAATCTAAGATCGTCAATTTCCCGCCAACGCGACGCACCGAAATCACTCATTTACACATATGGTTCTCTATCTCTAAAGCATAAAAATATCATGGCACATAGTTGCATAAATTGTTTTTTGTTTAGAATATGTCTATACGTAACTATAAACATATGTCTTAGTAAACAAATCGCCTAAATGTGACTAATGCAACATTACCGTACTCACTTTACATATCCAACAAAGAATCTATAGATTCAGTTAATACCACGTAACCCGGAGGGAAAGGAACCTCAAGGCTTTTAACTTTCCTCTTGGCTACACCAAAGTAATCCCGAAAATAAACTAACTACATACGGACTTATTTGAGTGGCTATTTTCTTACGTATCTTAACGTTATTTCTCGAGAAATCCTGAAAAATATACTACGCGCCCCGACACACCCATACTACACATTACGCTTACTTTTATTTGTCTCTCAATTGTATTTGTGTTTGGTTTAATGTATCGTATTAGACAGACGGTTTTTATAAATATATTCGGGTTTATTTTTATCGTCAACTATAGACGCAATAAAGTTGTATCACTGGTAGTAATAACAATAATTTAAAAAACATTCCAGAAAATTAAATAAATAGAGCTAAATTCTTTCCACATTTCTAACGACTGTCGAGCGTTGGAATGTCTCACAAAGGTAGACATTGGATATTCGACTGTACTGTACTTAACATCAAATACAATGCTGTCGCTTAGCCGTGTGGGGATAAAAAAAACATACTCACCAAGAAATCGTTGCGATCAAAAGGATCAGTTTAATCTTAGCTGCAGTTAAGAAGACTAGTCCCAGAAGTAGATGTTCATTAAGATTTCATACAAATTAAAATAACTTTTGAATTCGGATTTTCGGGCAAATACATAATCTCTAAATAAATCGATACATTACATTGACGTCTTCTATCTGCCATCATCCGTTGGTCTACCATTCGTATTATAACCTAGAAAATATCAGTAGAGCGAACAACTTTCAGCTAGATTAAAGAGTGTCCATAGAAGATAAAATTATATTAATCATCTTGGAATAATCTCAAGAATTAATTGAATTTACTAATACAATCGTCAAATTCAGTAGGAACCGGTATGCAAACCCAGTTGAGACTACTTGAACATCTAACAAGTGGGTGCCTCCGTGACGGAGGGAACACTTGTCTATGAAATTAACTTGTCTCATTACTGAACATATTGAGAAAAATCGGGATGTTACACAATAGACAACAATAGACATTGTGGCATCTCATATTGGCAGTCAGTACATGCATCGCTTTGTACATGATATAAATGGTACCTAATTTCTATAACCGGCACGACTACCTGCAAAAACCTACAATTCTAATAATCCTCTGCTATTATACTATTGTAAATGCGAAAGTTACGATGTTTGAATGGTTGTGAGATTTTGAATTAGTAGTTTGTTAGACAATTACACCTTAAGGGCCTGGATTAGTAATAGGCATTATACATTTTTATTCTGGAAAGGAACAGTTCACAAAGGCGGAGCCGGCAAGGGCTAATTCTTAGCAAAAATATAACTCAAGCTTTCCGATCTCTTGCTAAATACTGCACTCAAAAACATCAAACGTCCACTTTATTTAACACTTATGCCGACTTGCATAACGATCTATAAACGTATAAATTTAATAAACATGTTTATTAGGGTCAAATTTTCACACGATTTGACGTTTCGTATACACCACTTTCAAAATATATTGTACGTTGTACTGAATATGGAATATGCAAGTTTTTACAAGTAACAGTCGCTGAGCATCTTAAAATATTATCTGCCTACATTGATAGGTAAAGTCAAGCCAACATTTTAGTTCTTCACTAACGAAAGCAGAGAACTTTTCGTGGTCCCCCAGCTTACGAATTGTAAACCCCCATTTTTTGTGACGCCAACGTAGACCGCCGCCGAGTCTCCCGTGGACCCCTGGGGGTACATCTGGAACTCTTTGGGAACTAAGGATATACCTACACGTTTAATGGATATAGGATTAAAGACGGTTTATCTCCATTGCTCTTCATTGGGGCACTGAAATATGAATTTAAAAAAATTACATACTTTATTACATTTATAAGAATTTGGCATAAGATGGGACAATATATAATTCAGTGCTGTTGAAAATAGTTAATTACATGGTTCTATAATTATTATTTTCCCCAAAGCAACAACCAGCAGTGATGAAACATTTTTTACTGAAATTTACAACTTATAACTGGTTTGAAATAGGCATAATGTATGTATATACGAATAGCGAATCAGCTAACTGAAGACGGAGGTGTATTTAAACCGCCAGAAATCCACGTCCACTGACCTCTCCTAACCTTATCCACTGCATCAAAGGACGCAGTATTAACATAGGACGTGTATCAAATATATTGCCTGGTGGAAGACGTCTGGGTTGTAAGCGGCCAGAAGGCGGGGTCTGTCAATATTAACAGGGCACTGAGAAACCGTCACAGATTTGCATGCATGTTATTGAACCGCACTACCTCGTCGACGGAGGATATTACGAAATTAACTTTTGCAAGGAAACCCTAAATATGTTACAAAACCAATTTAAATTCACCTAAAACTGCTTTACACAGAGGTCATTTTTTTATAGCATAGGCCGGCAAACGAGCAAGTGGGTCACCTCATGGTAAGTGTTCTCCACCGCCCATGTACGCGCACCACCAGAAGAATCATGGGCGCGTTGCCGACCTTAAAGAAAAGGGATTGGGAAGGGGAGGGGATTTGGGCTTCCGGATATCTCACCGTACGAAACGCAGCAACAAGCCGCTACTTTACGTGGGATTTTCTGTGAGACAGTGGTAACGACCCGGTCGAGCCAGCCCATTCATGCTGTAGACAAAATTGTCTACAGCGTTGCTCTACCACTCAAACAGGTGATAACATTTTGTTTTATTAGTATTTATAAATCATAATTTACAGGTAATTTACAGGTAGCCGTGGCGTAGCTAGCACGGATGGCACCTGGGGCGGATTTTAGATGTCACACCCAGAATTAAAAACGTAACATTTTATTTATATGTGTTTTAACCGATTTCAAAAAAGGATCGAGGATCTCAATTCAGCGTGTTCTTTTTTATGTATGTACATCAATTTCTACATCAGTTTTCAGTTGTGTCATTAGAAAAATATTTAAATTTGAAAAAATACCGAAAGCCCTGCATTTTTCACGCGTATTACGTAATTTTTCGTCAGGATCCATTATTATGTATCATTTTAATTCGTAACACTTAATTTGACACCAATTAACTTTTATTATAACTTTGAAATACGAAAAGAGGGTAATTTTAAAAGTTTTTCACTTAATATGTCAGACCAAAAAAAACGAACACCAAATTTAAACTCCAGCATAATGTTGCAAAATCTTGAAATTTTAATTAAGTGCTTTTTTGCTAAAAACCTAGGGACTTATAGGATTTATAGGACTTATGGATTTTTTAAAATGAAAGTGTTGTCATTTTTATTATTCCGAATTCTTAAATCCCATTTAGGGTTTCATAACAAAAAGTCGGGTAAACCATAGAGAAAAAAAACGGTCATGGTCATCATCATAAGCCACAGGACGGCCACTGCTGAACAAAGGCCTCCCCCAAAGATTTCCAGACCGACCTATCGGAAGCGGCCTGCATCCAGCGACTTCCTACGCCCTTTATCAGGTCGTCTGTCCACCTTGTGGACTCCAAAAACGGTCGATCAGCCATTATTACTGGCGTCAAAAATCTCTAAGTGGACTTAGGAATTTTTAGAGTCAGAGCACCCATTTACGGTTGGTGGAATATTTATAATCACCCGAATAGCGACCACCGTATACATGGTGTTTAAACCTGCCACAATGACCCACACATCTCGTGTGGATTGCGTTCCAGGATCAACTAGTGTATACCGGCTCTCCCGAGGGGATTGTGACATGACTTGATGGTTGGTTGGGGCGGGCATAAGGTTACATGCTTATATCCTTGTGCCTGCATCGGTCATCCGCCTGTCCTATCGCAGGCCCCTCAATTTGCTTCTTCTCTCTTCGGGAGTGTGCAAAAGCATTTATACAGGCTGGCATGATTATGATGACTGACGATAAACTAATTGTTTGTTGGTTGTTGCTGGTTTTTTGGACTGCACTGTGCTTACCATCAGGTGTATTGCAGTCATTTTATCGTGCTCAGATAAAAAGAAGTAAATGTTATTCGGGACTATTAATTCTATTCGGGACCACTAAATTAACCTTTATTTGTTCAGCCTATAATAAGGTTCAGGCCTACGATACTGTGCATCAGATTATGTAGGTTAATAAGATTAAACTCAAATAAATAATTCTTGCATGTCCATTAAGGATATATCTAACTTTCCATATTTGTATCGGCTAATGTACAAATCGGACAGATAATGTTAACCCCTGTTTTCCAATTACAGAGCATAATGCAACTCAGTGACGCACAATGCCGAAGTGTGCTAATTGCTAATTGGAACGGGAATTAGTTTTCTAGTGCACCAGCAGAGTGCACTAAGTTCAGTGTTGAGAATAAAAATATAAATAGTCAATGTTTATACCTTCATCCATCCTTACATTTACTTTCTAACAGGGTCTGAATTAACTTTTGAATATTTCGAAAACACTACGATAAGACGAAAGCTTAAAAAAAATTCTCAACAATAAAAAATATTAATTACTAACGATAATATAAATAAAATTTCGATCAATGCCAACTTAAAGAAAAAACACTTGTTAATTTTCTGTTACTGAGTTGGTATCGATTGCATGTATCACCCGAACGCAATACTTTTGAGAGTGCTTGATTGTGCGTAGCGTTGCTGTAGTTGAAACATTCAACGTTGAGCATTATGCCGCATAATGCGCTCTAGTGCTGTAATTGGAAAACAGGGAATGTCATGTACCATTCAATCGAGCTTTGAATTCAACTGTGTAGAGGAGCCATTACACTCTAACCATAGACAACAGCACTGTCAGAATAAATGAACGTCAATAGGCATGCGAAAGCGCAAAAAATAGTCGCTATATATCATATCGATAATGATAATAAGTATCAACTTGTCGATGTCACCATTCCGCATGACGAAAACCTCGTGAAAGCAGAAAAAGACAAACTGTCCAAATATTTAGACCTGGCACACGAGGTTGCTGACATGTGGGATGTGGACTCGACAATTATTGTTCCGATAGTTGTTACTGCTAATGGGTTGATACCAAAGAGCCTTGACCAACACCTTCAAAGGTTCTCGATTGGTCGTTGGGTCAAGGGCCAGATTCAGAAAGCAGTGTTATTGGACACGGCACGCATTGTGAGGAGGTTCCTCACACTGGGGTCCTAACCACCGGTGGCTTGGGTCCTAGGCGCCACTGGAGGGTGATATTTTTTATATTTTTAAATGTTTTATTTTATAAAAATCCTATATTTAAAAATGTAAAAATAACCTTTTAGAATAAAGAGTACTGTACACATAAGTATCAATAACATTTATGATATATGGAAAAAATATATCAATATATCGGCTTTACAATTGATTGAAATACAATTACAATTTGCCTTCTTAAAAAATTTGGCCCATATTTCATAGCATTCTTATTAAAGAAATGTTTTATATATGATTCCGGCACTCACAAAAAAAATCGATATATCGAATAGAATAAACATCGATACATCGGTATATCAATATTTTTTTCATAATCCCTTTACGTCAATGAGGCAAAGGTGAATCCAACGACAGCCGTCAATCAAATAAATTATCCAATATGGCCGAATGCTTGCCATGGCGCTATTCGCGGTCAATTTTTACAATTTCACAGTTTAACTAGATGTTTTTCAATGAGATCATTTTGCCTTACGATATAATGTAAGTCAGTGCAGCTAATGAAGACTTTTCAGCAAGTAAGATCTCACAGGATGTGGTATTAAATACGCATAAATCCTTGACATGCCATGAGAAAGTTGCAAAGTGGTTGCCGTACGTATTTCAGGTTTAATTACTTCTTACTGATACATTTTCCAGGTGCGCTGAAGATGCCAGTTAACTCTGTGTCAGAAACGAAAAAAGGAGTTGTGAAAACTAGATTTACACTGTCATTAAACAGGAATAATGCGCCACATTTGACCAACGAAAATCAGAGACCTAACTATAAACCGAAAGAGATTTTAGATCCACAAAAAGCTAGTAATAATAAGGAGAACAAGCCTCTGAAACGGCCTTTTAAAAGTGTTTACGCCAACACTTTAAGTGCAGCAAAGAAATTGAAACCTTTGAGTGAATCGGCGATATCTGTGGGTATGTATTGTGTAACCAAGCACCAGTAGTTACAACCGTAGTGTTTGTACAAATCGCCGGCCGCTTACCAAATACCGATTGGATATATTTATTACGGAATATCCTCTCTAATCAGTTGTGGGTACATATTCATTTATCATTAGTACTATGTTATTGACCAGTGTATTGAGTTTTCTGCATAAAATCTGAAATTACATACAATTAGTTGTATGAATGTAAAGTTTTGGTTTATTACTTCTGTTGTGGTGAAGTGAACACATGAAATGATTTAATTTTTCAGTCATATCTAGTGTTGAATATTTTTTTAATAATAAACTTCAGTTTGTCTCTATATATGGGCTAACCTCTCTTAATATTTGGCCTTTGAGGAGGTATATAAGTTACCATACAATGCAAAATAACGGCCTGGTAGAAGGTAGTCACATACCTGTCTTCTATACCTTCAGTCTTGGAAATCTGAAACAGTTACATGGCTTGTGACCAGTCATGTTGTGTTGCATGTATTGTAATTTGTAACACTTATTGAAATATAAATTGGTTTCGAGCCGACAACACATGAAAATACAGTATTAAGAGCATTGCATGTTCAATAACTATTACTCTTGTATAGATGTGTAATCAAATTTCTCTTAACTATAACTGCAATTTATATCAATATAATGTTAATTGATATTGAGGTTAGAAAGAAATTGTTGATTTTTTAATATTACTCTAAATTTTTGCCATTAACCTAATAATTTGCAGAAATGTTTGCATAGTGTTTTTTATAAATAACCTTTCAAAATCATAATGGAATACTTACTAATAATACTTACTTCTAATACTTTATTTCTATGCTATCTTTTGTTTATGTAAAGTCATAAAAAATAAACAAATAGGTTGGTGTGTAAAAGCACATAGATTTTAGTCTATATATTTTATTTTTAACTCCTGTCAAAAAAGAGATGTGTTAGAAGTCTGACCCTTGGGTTTATCTCTCCTCTGAGTGTGTGTCTGTGGCATAATATAATAATATTATACTCCCTGGTGGCTGGTACAATGTGTTAGGATTTGGAAAAGTCACACAACATTCCAAATGGCTAAATCAGCATCTATTGGTTTACATTGTTTTGGCTTAACACAATACAAATAAGCTCAATCAATTTCAGTGACGGGACCTACTCCTGAGCTAGTAATACTTGATCCGTCACCAGCCAGCACTGCCATGTTGAATGGCCACCACAACTATGACAGTCCATATGGAGCGAGTGTGCGGAAGACGCCAGTCGCGTCGCTCTCAAACCTTGGCAACACTTGTTTCCTGAATAGTGTGCTTTATACTTTACGGTGAGCGTGTTTTGTCAATTTGTTACCTCAGTCTGTCAACTTGATTATGGTTCTTTTCAACCAGCTACTGTAGTCTTCAATATCTATTGTTTTAAAACAGATGACGATAAAGAAGCAAATGGGTCACCTGATGGTGATCTCCATCCCCCATGAACATCCACTATACTAGAATAATCATAGACTCATTATTAACTTTAAAGGAAAGGGATTGGATGTGGGGTTTTAAGCCTTTTGAAGCCTCTCGGTTTTCTATTGAACAATAATTATAACCTGGTTGAGCTGGCCCAGTCACTTTGTAGACAAAAGTGTCTTCAGAGTGGCTCTACTACTTATTTAGATGATGATAATAAGGTGTTACTGTTTAAAATGGTAATAACATTGGTAATATTATGTTGATAAATATACAAATTAGATTTTGTGTTTGATATTACCAGAGTAAAATCACCATCTTGGTAATCAGTTGATAATGATGTGCTATTAATTTTATTGGCCCCAATAAATGGCTTATTAAACCATGGCATGGTTACCATGTATTACTGAGTACACAATATTGCTGTGTTATGAGACTGGTCTTTATCAGAGTTGGACCTATCTTTTTTATTTATTTTATGCATTTTTACTTTTCACATTCTATTTTTGACTAATAAAAGAAATGGTGTTATAAATTTTACACCTTTGACTGTCCAGTGTGGGAATGAATGTGTGTAATGTATATATATATGGCTGTGTGTGGAAATGTGTATGTCTGTCTGTGGCATCGTAACGCCTAATTGAATAAACTGATTTAAAAGATTTTTTATTCGTAAGTTGGTTTAATCAAGGTGGTTGTCTGTTCAGATATTTAAAAAATTGAAATGTTTTTCTAATTGTAAATGGGGCTTTATAACCAATTTGTAGCCAACAATGTAACCTTGATATTATAGACAACCTTAATAGTTATATTATGTGTGATAATGATGATCAAATTGTTTGATAACTGTCTGATATTAATGGGATAATTATTTCATTGAATTAGCATTATTGTTTTATCTAAATAGTTCTAAATTCTGTTACTATTGTTCAAGAATTTTAATATGATATTGGTTGAATTAGGTATGTTTTGTTGACTGCATCAGACAACCTGTTTAATTTGATATACGCTTCTCCTATGTAATAACAGCATTATGTATTTGAGTGTCCAATATGTTGTGTTACATTACATTTACGTGTGTATAGTGAAATAGGGTATCAGCGAAATATAATTCCTTTTAAAAAAATACACAATTAACGATACTGAACTGCTGATCTTGCTAAATAACTGTCTACATTATCATATGTTTTTCAGTTATGCACCACGCTTCCTACACAATCTACACCATTTAGTATCCGACCTCGCGAGTGTGGAGCAGAAACTTGGCAGCATTAGGTTAAAGAGTTCCTCACTGGGAAGGAGTGCGGCCGGACTGGCATCATCAGGAACTCGGTCGTGGAGCAGCAAGGATCTGTTGTCTCTGGGACAGTCTGACAACAGTTCAGGGAAGAGTAAAATACAGGTATGATACCTCTACCATAGATCACTAATAACCTAATAGATATCGTATGTTACGTTCGATGCGTGCTGATTAAACGTATTTTACGCAACACACTATATAATCTATAAGTACCAAACATAATAAAAATTGGAAGGCTTTGTCTTCATCAGATCGTAGTACTTATATTTTACGTGATCTATTATATTATACGTTGTCTGTGTGCTGCTATAAAAATTATTAATTAGTCTATAAACTAATCTTTGTTGATTTTTTCTGATGTCAAACAATTTGCCAAAAAGGCTGTGGTTACTTACTGATTTTTTTAATCAAATGTTTATAGCGGCCGTCCATATTCTTTATTACTTGTATTCACAGTAGCTAATAAGGCCACTCGTTATATATGCGGGTTATATAAAACAGAAAAACAAACATGTTTATGTAACTTGTTTACAAATTATCTTTTAAGATAAATTATGATGAATAGTTTTTTTATAACGTTAATATCCATGTTTACAATGTAATAACGTAAAAACCATGTATATAATAGACGATTATATAAATTTGTGTTAAACGTACATGACAAGAATTTCGAAAGTGTGTGAAGTTGTAGGCCACTGTAGTGGACGAATCACTGTAGTGGCCTAACCCCACCGATTCATAGAGGAGGCGTGTGCCCAGCACTGGGACAGTATGATACAGAAATGGTATTAAAATGGTAGTTACCTTATTTGTAGTAAATGTTTAGACATTTCAAATGCACATATCTATCCGGTCTCAAGTCATCATAAGATAAAGTATAAATGAGATCATACTGTTATCTCCGTGCGGGTACTTCCGAATATTGTTAATAAATTGAACAAACATGTTTTTCCATTACAGTTTTAGTGTTATGAGCATATTGAGCAGTACGCAGTTCAAAATTCTGGCTTGTGCTAATTTAGAATATAATAGAATTAGTTGATGGTAATCAATCAAGCCATCAGCACATTTAGAAGAAAAAAAATTAAATACTTGCCAGTTGCCTGAGATTAGAATTTATATTTTATGTCTTAGAGAAAATAAGATTTTCGCCATTTTCCGTTATCCATATCAATTGCGAGATAAGAAGAATAAATGTTACTGACACATCTTATCCGTCGATACAAATTCAATAATCATATCTCTAAAATATTAATATGTCCAAGGTTCTTATAATTTTTGCTGGTGGTAGGACATTCATATCCGCTCGGATAACGACCACCGTACACATGATGTTAAAACCTGTCATAGTGATCCACACGCCTTGTGTGGCTCGCGTTCCAGGATCAGCCAGTGTATATCCGGTTCTCCCGAGGGGATACGACATAACTTGATGGTTGATTGGGGCGAATATAGGGGTGTATCCTTGTATCCCTGTTCAAAGGTGGAGAAGCATTTATACAGGCCGGCATGACTCTGGTGACCACCGAGAAATTCATTGTTTATTGGTGGTCGCTGGTTTTTTGGATTGCACTACGCTTACCATCAGCTGTAGTGCAGTCACTTTGCCGTGCTCGCATAAAAAAAATCATCTAAATGAATGTTGCAGAAAGTGTGATAGAAAATATAAACTGTGTACTGGAAAACCAATTTTTGTAGCTTAAAACAATTTTTGTAAACTGTGTTTAAAAATATTTAATACAATATTACCGCCTTGACATTACGATTTTGTAAGAAACTGACGGCAAAGAAGCAATTGCCTTTTTTAAGTAAATAAATATACCCAACAGTCACACACAGTCTGACCCCACACTAGGTTAACCTGTATCGTAGATATTAAAAACTACGAGAGACTTGCGGTCCCACAACACTGAGACCCGAATCAGATATTTGTGGATCACACACACATTTGTTTCGGTGCGGGAATCGAACTCACGGCCTCTCGCTTCGCAGCCGGCTCGCTCGCCCACTGCGCCACGGAGGCTCTCAAGTTTAGGGTTTAGGAAACTAGGGTACTTATATTATGATGTACTCGATATGTCGGCCCCAAAGATGAATCGCGCCTTTTACCTACTTAGATAAGATTATCTTTATTTAATAAAAATAAGAAATTTGTAACATTGACCATCTAATGATTTCTTATGTTTACGCGAATATTACATTACTTTGAAATAAAATTAACTAAAACGGATTTTATCGCGGTTTTTTATTAATTTTGATCCCAACGTTTCGAAAGCTTTTCAGCCTTCGTAGTCGGTGGACTACATCTTTCCATCTAATTTGTCGTTCATACGACCTAATCCTTTATTTCATATTTTAAAGTGATATTTCCCAGAACTTAGCGGATTTTGCTTTCCCGTTTACCAATAGTCGCCGTTCCCTTATGTGGTTTAAGTTTTGTAATTATTTTCGGCCCAGCTAACTAAAAAACATTAAAGCACAGTAGAAAATTCAGGGGAAGGACAACACAGCGTCGAACGTCCGCGTCCCGTTCTTATTGTTCGGCATTGCTATTCGCGACTTTATTGTATTTTGTATGAAAATACTTTTTTTTTATCCTAGCACGAAAAAGTGACTGCACTACACCTGATGGTAAGCGTAGTGCAGTCTAAAAAACCCAGCAACCACCGACAAACAATGTGTTTATCGGTGGTCACAAGAGTCATGCCGGCTTGTATAAATGCTTCTTCCCTCTTCGGAGAGGGAAGAAGCAAATTGAGGGGCATGCGATAGGACAGGCGGATGACCGATACAGGCACAGTAATACAAGGATGTACCCCTATACCGCCCAAACCAACCATCAAGTCATATCGCAATCCCCTCGGGAGAACCAGATATACACTGGCCGATCCTGGAACGCGATCCACACAAGGTGTGTGGGTCGCTATGGCAGGTTTTAACACTATGTGTACGGTGGTCTGTATCCAGGCGGATATGAATATCCTACCACCAGCACTTTAATAGAGCGTCGCGTTCTCGCCCTGTTATGTTTGCGTCTTATCTGTATGGCTTACGCCTTATGTAGCTGGCACTATAAGTTACTGGTCATCTTCAATCCACTTTTTCTTTAGAATATTTCATATTACAGATAGCAACAGAAAAACTACATGAGACTTATTTCAACCTTCGTGCCGCTGAGAATAAATGTATCAACAATGTGGAGGCCACTCCCGAGCCATACGCGGCGGATGCCTTCCTAGCTGCGCTTAGAGATGTCAATTCTACATTTGAAGGTAAAAATAATAATAATTCTATTCGTAAATAATTTTTCTTCCTAATTTTTATTGAATAGATATAGTGGGGATCTATAGAATGATTTTAGAAAAGTAAGAAATCTAGAAGTATTTCACTTATAAATGCAATAATATTATGATGTTTTGAGGTTCATAAGGTGCATTTATTTTGACCTGTGCAAGAACTTGCGTTGCATCTTCGAAATGATCTATTTCTGTCGCTTATCAGATATGTGTATATTGAAGTCTGAAATTCCTGGGCAGTATGCGACATTTTATGCCTCATATATTGTGCGTATTATTATTCACGTGTATTCTTCCGTGGTATTACGCACTGTAGAAATCCACGTTTGCGCAGAATGAGAATTGCAAGATTTGAGGGAGATGATCTTTACTTGTTTAGGATGTTTCCGTTACTATGGTATTACAAATGGATGCAAATATGCAATAACATTTCAACCTAGTAAAAATTGAGATATTAATTTTATTTTGCTAAATTCATTAACTTAATTCGATAATTTAAAGTTCTTGTTTGCATAATTCTACATGGGAAATGTGTCATTTATGACTATTTTGTAAAATACGGAATTTAACTTACTGAAAAGTAATGAATTTAGCAAAATAAAATCAATATCTCAATATTTATTTGATGTGAGTTGAAATGTTGTTGTTTAATTGCATCCAAACAGTAGTTGATGAGTGCATGTGTGTTATGAAAAAAAATTAATAACATTAACAATAATGTTTAATGTATTATTCAATAGAATTTATGTTTAATTGCATGTAATTTTAAGTAATTGTCTGAATGAAGGGCTTCGTTCATTCATTCAGTAGTTGATGTGTGCACTGTGGTCTGTACTGTGCAGGTAACAGACAGCAGGACGCGCACGAGCTGCTGGTGTGCATCCTCGACAACATCCGCGAGACGTGTCGCGCGCTCGCCGCCAGGGCTGCACGCCTCGCCGTACACGACTCGCACGACAGGTACTAACGACTGACCACTGACGACTAATGGGGCTCTTCACCACACTGTGTAGGGTATAAACCAGTGTTTCCCAATGTAGGCCCCACGCTCCACAGGGGGGGCAATTTAAAAATGGACTAGATACGACTTTAACCCTTTCGCTCTGGGTTATTTAAATGCAATGCTAGATATCGGTAACAAATTTAACAAAAAATGTTAAGGGGGGGCATGGCTTAAAAAATATTGGGATAGACTGAACGGCCCTAAGCAAATTTTTCTCAATGGTTGTCAACAGTTCTCAAATTACTGTTTTCCAGTATGATTACCTGATGAAACGTCAACTCCCTATTCCTTTTCATAAAGATCGGCACCGCGATGTAGTTAAAATGTCTTTAAAAAAATAACTATTTCATATTTCATCATCAAGTGTCTAAATATTTTCTCCTTTTTTCTGTTTTAAAATATGTGTACACAATTTTTTTTTAAACCAAACTTAAAAACTACCACAGTAACGGTATCGGCAGACAGCCGAGTCTGGACGGTGACAGCGGCAAGCCCACACTAGGCAACCTGCGCAAGTCGTGGAAGAAACGCAAAGAGATCAAGGCGACGGAGAAGAGGAGTTCGCCGATCGAGGAGCGCGCGCCATCGCCCGCCGAGCCGGAGAAGGATGAACGGTCCAAACCGGGGTGGGATTTTGTCGCTGAGGATTTTGAAGGTAATGCAGAATCATTGTAGTATTTTTTTATAGCACAGACCGGCTAATGAGAAAGTGAGTCTAATGGGAAGTGATCTCGATTACCCATGTACGACTACAAAACCAGAAGAATCATGGGCTCGTTGCCGACCTTAAAAGAAAGGGATAGGTAAGGGGAGGGGGATTTGGGCCTCCGATAACTCACTCACTGTACTCTACAACGCAGCAACTATTTTACTTCAGTTTACTGTGAGACAGTGGTAACGTTTCGGTCGAGCCGACGCATTCGTGATGTAGACAAACTGTCTACAGTGTGACTCTACCAATGAAATTCCCAAATCCCCGTCTCCTATCCCTTCCCTTTAAGGTCGGCAACAAGCCTTTGATTCTTCTAGTATTGTGGGCGTATATGAGCGGTGGAGATCATTTACCATCAGGTGACCTACCTACTCTATGCTGTAAAAGAACTGGCGTGCATTTATGAGAAAAAAACTAATTGATAAAATGTTAAAAAGTGGACAGACAACCTGATAAAGATCGCAGGATGTCGCTGGATGCAGGTCGCTTCCAACAGGTCGGTCTGGAAATCTTTGGGAGAGGCCTATGTTCAGCAGTGGACGTCTTGTGGCTGATGATGATGATGACCTACCGGCTCTATGCTATAAAAAAACTGGCGTGCATTTCTGAGAAAGAAACTAAACACTTTTGATGGTGGGAGGATACTTGTATCCGACCGGATAGCGACCACCGTACACTGGTGCTAAAACCTGCCATAGTGGCCCACCTTGTGTGGGTCGCGTTCCAGGGTCAGCCAGTGTACATCCGGTTCTCCTCATGGGGGCTTGCCCCCTGGTCCTGACCCTTATCCCATCCCTTTTCCTTCCCCTCCCCGTTGGCCCTTTGGCAGGCCGGCATGATCTTGCTGACCTACGATGGACACATTGTTTATCGTTGGTCGGCACTATTCTTGGATTGCGCTACACTTATCATCAGGTGTAGCGTAGTCACTTTGCCGAGCCAGGATAAAAAAAAAAAAACAAAAAAAAAAATGTTACTGTTACTGTTTGTGTCAGGAACGATGGTGGTGCGTACAATGTGCCTGGAGTGTGAGGCCGTGACGGAGAAGGCGCAGGCGGTGTGCGAGCTGTGCGTGCCGGTCTGCGACGACGAACCCGCTGCGGAACCATTCAGAGCCGCCTGCCTCTCCACAGAGTACCTGCGCGACCAGAACAAGGTGACCAATACATACATTTGACAGCCTACGTGGCGCAGCAGGCGAGTAGCCGGCTGTGAAGCGAGAGGCCGCTGGCTCGTTCCCCGCACCAAGACAAACATTTGTGTGATCCACAAATATTTGTCTTGGGGTCTAGGTGTTGTTGTAAGAAAGACTCGTATCTTACTGTGGGGTCAGGACTATGTATGTGAAAAAAAAATACTATATGCTTGGACTTTGACGCTAATCAGTATGGGTTTGGTACTTTTTACTGGTGAGTGGATAGCGACCCCTGCACAAATTGTGAAGAATATAGTGGATATTGACTCGTTCTGGGGTCGACTAGTGTATATCCAGTGACTTCAGGCCAGCATAATGCTGCTGACCGTCTAGAGACTCTTAATGTCTCGATGGTCGATATTGTAATGTTAGAAATAAGGGGTAGAGTAGTCAGGTCTAATGTAGTTACTTTGCCATGCCATGTTAAAAAAAGATTATTGGATCAAAATACAATATTTTGAAAAGAGAGTAGTCTAGTGTATAATTTTTATGAGAACAATATCATAGTAGATTTATATCTTCTTCGTAAATACCATTATTCTGGATCATACATGATCCCAAAAAGTGTAGACATAGGCAACCTGAAATGAAACAGCAATGAATGTATGATAATATGTATATAGATATATATTATGTGTATACGTATAGTACTATATTAGTCAATTTGTAAAATATGTACATCTATTCACTGTAAGATTCGTTTGTATGTTGACTGCCCGCTCATTTACCTATCAATCCAGTCCATCCAAACATTGTCTCGAAGAAATTGCCGTTAGCGATAAGGCCGCCAATTGTATTTCTATATGTTATATTAAATTGTATGTTGTGTGTTTTCAATACGTTTTGTGTGATGTACAATAAAGTTGTAACGGAACGGGTGTTGGTGTTCCTCTGGTGAAGGTGGAGATCTCCAGTCAGGAGGGTGTTGTACCTGACCGGCCGCGGCCCCTCCGATGGTTGATGTTCGGAACTTGTATATATACTAATCTTCGCTCGAATTTTGCTAGCGCGATGCAGGATCGTCAGTGTTGATGCGGCGCGCTAGATGTCGCCACAAAAGTTATAAATAAATAATAAATAAATAAATGTGTGCAGTACTGGTGCGAGCGATGCTTGCGTTACAACGAGGCGCGCCGCAGCGTCGCGTACTCGCGCCTGCCGCGCCTGCTGGTGCTGCAGCTGAAGCGGTTCAGCGGAGGGATGGAGAAGATCACGCGCCACGCGCCCACGCCCATGCTCATGCCGTGCTTCTGTGAGCCATGCGCGGCGAGGGATGCGGACCAACCGCCTGCACACAGGTTATTATTCTCTACACCATTGTGTCTTATATCCTCTACTCCACTGTGTCTTATATCATCTACTCCACTATGTCTTATATCCTCTACTCCACTGTGTCTTATATCCTCTACTCCACTGTGTCTTATATCCTCTACTCCACTGTGTCTGATATCCTCTACTCCACTGTGTCTCATATCCTCTACTCCACTGTGTCTTATATCCCCTACTCCACTGTGTCTTATATCCTCTACTCTACTGTGTCTTATATCCTCTACTCCACTGTGTCTTATATCCTCTGCTCCACTGTGTCTTATATCCTCTGCTCCACTGTGTCTTATATCCTCTGCTCCACTGTGTCTTATATCCTCTGCTCCACTGTGTCTTATATCCTCTACTCCACTGTGTCTTATATCCTCTACTCCACTGTGTCTTATATCCTATACTCCACTGTGTCTTATATCCTCTACTCCACTGTGTCTTATATCCTCTACTCCACTGTGTCTTATATCCTCTACTCCACTGTGTCTTATATCCTCTACTCCACTGTGTCTTATATCCTCTACTCCACTGTGTCTTATATCCTATACTCCACTGTGTCTTATATCCTCTACTCCACTGTGTCTTATATCCTCTACTCCACTGTCTTATATCCTCTACTCCACTGTGTCTTATATCCTCTACTCCACTGTCTTATATCCTCTACTCCACTGTGTCTTATATCCTCTACTCCACTGTGTCTTATATCCTCTACTCCACTGTGTCTCATATCCTCTACTCCACTGTGTCTCATATCCTCTACTCCACTGTGTCTTATATCCTATACTCCACTGTGTCTTATATCCTCTACTCCACTGTGTCTTATATCCTCTACTCCACTGTCTTATATCCTCTACTCCACTGTGTCTTATATCCTCTACTCCACTGTCTTATATCCTCTACTCCACTGTGTCCTATATCCTCTACTCCACTGTGTCTTGTATCCTCTACTCCACTGTGTCTTATATCCTCTACTCCACTGTCTTATATCCTCTACTCCACTGTGTCCTATATCCTCTACTCCACTGTGTCTTGTATCCTCTACTCCACTGTGTCTTATATCCTCTACTCCACTGTCTTATATCCTCTACTCCACTGTGTCTTATATCCTCTACTCCACTGTGTCCTATATCCTCTACTCCACTGTGTCTTGTATCCTCTACTCCACTGGGTCTTATATCCTCTACTCCACTATGTCTTATATCCTCTACTCCACTGTATCTTATATCCTCGGATTAGGTAACTTAATATGTTTTATAATTTTTTGCATACCAAATATGTTTGTGAAAGTGTTGTATCTTATACTGCATAAATAGCACCACCGAAATATTATTAAATCAAAATAATAATACCAAATCGATGGATAGCTTTGGCACATCAATCAAAATTGAAAGAATTCATTTAAACTGGTTTGATACACTTGTCACTTTCTACGAGTGGTAGAGCCACGCTAGACAGGTAGCCACGCGGTAGACAGTTTTGTCTACAGCATAAATCGGCCGGTTCTACCGGGCCGATACTACTGTCACACAGAAAACCGACGTAAAGTAGCGGTTTGCTGCTGCGTTTCGTACGGTGAGTGAGATATCCGGAGACCCAAATCTTCCTCCCTTTCCCTTCCCAATTTCTAAGTATCCCTTTCCTATAAGGTTGGCAATGCGTCCATGATTCTTCTGGTGGTGGGCGTACATGGGCGGTGGAGATCACTTACCATCAGGTGACCCACTTGCTGGATTACCGGTCCATGCTATGAAAAAAAAACATAGAAATACGTCGACATTTTCCAGGGGAATAAGAAAATTGAAAATTACCCAAAATGATTGTATCACTGGTGACATTGCAGGTACATCCTGTGGGCGGTGATCATGCACCTGGGCCAGACGCTGACGGGCGGGCACTACGTGTCGTACGCCCGCGCGGCGCCGTGCGTGCACGCGTGCGGGCGCGGGGGCGCGGGCGGAGGCGCGGGTGGCGGCGGTGGCGCAGGCGCCGGGGACGCCGCCCCCTCCACCGGGTTCATGCGGACGCTGTTCAGCCGCCGCGCACCACCTACAGGTACTGGTTTAGGGTACTTTTTATGAGTAATGGTGCTGCCACATGCCACACCGGTGTTATAAAATGTTTACAAACATTTCTAACATTAAACATTTGCTAACATTGTGATAAAATGTATCACATTTTTGTTAACAAATGTTTAATAATGTTTTGTAAACATTTTATAACAGGGGTGTGGCAGCACCATAAATAATGGTGTTTTTGTAGACAAATATTGATTACTACTTTGATTTTTTTTCCCCTCTTTACTGATTTACCAACGTTGATATGCAGTGATTCATTGATTACAAGAACATACATAAAGAAATGGCAAATGTAACAAAACTATTACAGGCAAATACAGCTTGCTTCAATACCTAATGGTAATTAAAAAAGATTTGATTTGATTAAAAATTAATATTTCTTACAAGACATTGAAAAATAAAAGATCAATATTGGCAATATTTGAAACTCTTTTTTTGTATCGTATTCTAATATGTTATTGTATCCATTCATAACGCTATCTTAGTTGGTGACTAACATACCGTATTTAGAAATATACTGAACCTTCAATATCTACACAAATACAAGAAATATATCGATATTGAAAAACATATTACCGTTATTACGAAACATCGATATTTATCAGCTGTCCTACCCACAGGCTGCGCCGCCGCCGACTGCTGTGTCCCGCGCGCAGGATTCGACGGATGGCTCGCCTGTGACGATGACCTCGTCAGACCAATATCTACGGAACAATTCGAGGATTTGTTATCCACTGAGCCGAAAATGCGGTCCGCTGCAACGCCCTATCTACTGTTCTATGTGAAAACCGAAGTTGGCTAGTGATCGCCGCAGTCAAAATCAAGCTCGTCGATACAGATGTGTTTGAGGATATATAAGCCGAAGATGCGCTTGGCTGCCACAAGCTGTTCTATGTGAAGACCGAGCTCGAGTGACGGTCGAGTGTGTTAGTGTAGTGTTGTGACTCGTGAACGCTTGTGGTTTGGATCTCTTCATTTCTCCACATTTCCATTGTGATTGTTTGATTTTCTTTGAGGATTGTCTGTTCAATAGAAAACTAAAAACTATTTAGTCTGAAATAAGTTGTCCTAATTAAAAAAATGGACTGCTTAACAAATGTATCCTATTGTTTTTGCGTAGAACTACTGATTATTCGTAAAATTGCACAGGTATCCTTTTGAACAGACATATAAAAATGTAGGCGTCCACAATTATTAGTGTTCTCTGTGGCTTGCACTCCAAATATGGGACCTTACTATACTGTATTTTATTTGCAAGTTTTTTGAAGGAGCATCGCATTTTCGCCCCGTTCGTTATTTTCTATGTAGCCTGCCCCTAGGATTAGTTTATGTTGTTTACATATAAAAGAAATGTTTAAATTTGAAGAGTCCAAATCACATTGCTAAGTTGCCGCAATGGATATAGTAATGTGATGCATTGGTTACGATGAACATGATAGGAACATGCAACTGTGATATGAGGGTAAGCACAAATTATTGTTAAATGTTTAATAAAATTTGAAGATTTGTTAATAGCACAAATATTTGCTATTCCTTTGTAACAAGCTCATTGTGGATGATGAAATTAAAAGAACTTTAGTCCCACAATGATACTTGCATGAAATATTTACAGATCATACATGTTCAATAAAACTGCAAAATCTAATTCAAACGTATTTGTTAATAGGATTTCAATTTTTCATTCATACCCTGACATGAAATCTAAACAAATTTTATATGGGACCACTATTGAGGTAAACCAGACTACAAAAATAATCATCAACTTCGGTCCATATTTGCAGGAAATATCGCATAGCATAAATAATCGAAATTGCATTAAATGCTTTTTTGGAGTCAGTTAGAAAGTATAGAGTTTTATTAAGATTTAATGTAATCATAACCAGCTTGTAGTATAGTTGCATGCTCCTACAAATTTCATATTGTATTCACTATTTAGATGCTTAAAAGACATGTATAAAGTATAGGCACAGAATGTAATGTGTGTCGGCCTGAAGTGATATTATGAATGTAGCTAAAATATAGTAGTGTATAATTGAGAATGATCAAAAGTGTATTGTAATATATCACACATATTTTCACTTGTTACAAACCTGACAATACTGACTGAAATGTTTAAAAAAGTAATAGTTATGTACACTTTCATTGTATACATTTTGATGTATATCTGTGTTGATGCATATAATCTCTATAAATATATGACAGTATTGAAAGTATTGGCCTAATAAAGGGCGTGTACCGTCGAACAAAGTACTAGGTAATCTGAGTTAGACTCTCATAATATCTAACTTAGTTTTCGTTCAGAACACTTTTCAAATACTCATCAACTTATGTAAAGCCATCTTACTTAGTATCATCCGAATTCATCTATTTATTTAACCATTAAACAACTCGAGTCAACAATCAAACTGACAAAACCGTATGTATACAAGTATTGAGGAACTAGGCAGCAAGCCTTTATGGTTGAAAAACGCTGTACAATATACTCAGTCGCTCAGTACATCTTTATTCTAAGTGTATCACTTAGCTTATCAAAACTTTGTTCGCCAGAACACGCTCAATGTCTCTTCTACGAAACAAGTGTTGACAATATGTATGTTCATTGTTTAAAGATGGTAACCTGCTGTTTTAATAGTACAAAATAATGATTCTTTTGTTACTCAGACTGCTGTATCTATGGGAACAAATAATGCCGTTTACCTCATTGTGTTTGCAATATGGCGTCATTAAACGATAAACATTAATTTATTTGCCTGGCACAAACCGCTTCAATATACTAGACACGTGGGAAGTGCATCAAAAGTATCGATATTTATTTCGATATATTGAGAAAATATATCGATATAGCCGCTTTAAATTAGACGACTTTTCTGGTATTAAAATATCCATGTATTAAAATAAATTGGATCGCCATAAAATATTGATATCTGTCAACACCTAATGATACCACACAACTAATATTTACGTAGATTTCAGAAAACCAAAACGGATTGTCTATGTTACTTTGAAAATATGTTTAGGTTACAGCTGTGTAATTATTTTCTTGCGAATTGAAAGAAAACCAATTTACCAATTTATCTAAATAGATAATCAGTTTTTCTTCTTTCTGAAATCTTGGCAAATACTAGTTGCGCGGAATTGTTATAAGCTACGATATTAACAAAATAAAAGGTCAAGTACAAAAAGTAATTAAGAAACAATAGAATATTCTAGAATCCATGGTATCTTTTTATATCTTGTTGAAACAAAGTAGTAAACATAATAATTATGTCTATAAAGAAATATTTACTGTTTGAAGCAAT
Source organism: Amorpha juglandis (assembly GCA_949126905.1). Taxonomy (NCBI): domain Eukaryota; kingdom Metazoa; phylum Arthropoda; class Insecta; order Lepidoptera; family Sphingidae; genus Amorpha; species Amorpha juglandis. The sequence goes on along the minus strand of OX421372.1, from coordinate 4,059,892 downwards.
TAACAATACGTCGGAATATTTTCGATTCCTTTTCAATGACACCGATACCTGAAACCTGATTACTTTTTGGACTAGAGCTTTAGAGAAAGTATTCGATTATGTTACGCAACCATTTATTTATTTTACGTATTCATACCGACATCAATTTGTAAAATATTAATCGCATACAAACCTAACAGATATTTCAAAGACATGCTCAAGAAGAAGACAATGAACAAAATAACAGTTAAAAATACCATTCTCGTTATATTGGTTTGTAGCGTTTTTTTATATGAATCGTACATTAGGCTGTCTAGTCTGAAAACTACGCTATGCATCTCTCAGCTAAATCATACCGCTCAACTAATATTTACTTATGATATTAGAAGAGTCAAACGATTATTTAGTTTTTTTTTATCTTTATGTAGTTACAAATTAAATTGATCCTAGTTTAAACCCCCGGCAAGCTTGACCCCTTTGTCTGCATGTGTCTGTGTATATGTAGCTCCGAAACGAATGTACCTGATTGAATGTATTTTTTGTTTATAAATTTATTTAACAAGATGGTTCCTAGCTTTGTTTGAATAAAATGATCAGTCGATCAGTTTAAAAGTTACAGATGTTTTTCTAATTAACATCGGTTTTTTTTAAAAGTGATATACTTACTCTTTAAAAATATTCATGTGAATTAAATGAGAAACGGCCTAAATAATAAGTATTTGGCTCTCCTGAAATCTTGGAAAATATTTCTAGTGCGGTAACATTAGCTAAGCAACAAAAAAAATAGTAGTATGAGTTTTCTTAAATTAAAAAATACAATATTAAAGTTGTGCACTTAAAAAAACGTTTTTATTTTTACAAATTGGTATGAATATGCAATCATAGTATTTCCATTCGAGATTGTTTAATCAATCGGAAGAAAAATAAATACATATTCTAATGTTACAGGTCTATATTAGATCAACATTACGCCTTCTTATTTCGGAAATAGACGAATTTTGTCGAAGCAAGCACATAAGGTTCACAGAATCACAATAATTTTAGCCAAAGCACCTGGCACTAAGTGTTTATGGAAACTTTGCGAACAAGAATACAGACTACACCGATATCACAATATTAGTCACCCGATAACGTGACCTGTAGTATAAGTAAGATTTAATCATCCTTGTGACGACCAAGGTGTATATTTGCGTCACGTTGCTTCGACAATATCCTGTCTGCTCTAAGTCTCTTATGATTTATTTGGTAAAGATATTGTCTATATGACTGGACAGCCTATTTATTCGTTTTTGAAAGCGACATCAATATGTTCATGACTACAACGATACACGTATTGTCTGTTCTTAAATAACGACTGCTTTTTATACACGTTTTAATACCGACTTGTGGCCTGATAGTTTTTACTATCTTATGCAATATTTTTTTTCAACTTGGCAACTATTTCTTTGTAAATATATAGGTTACGCTTTTGTCAATGTTTTGGTTACTCACATAATTGCTTATTGGAATAGATGAGCGTCGTTTTTGCATAGTACTAACCAGTCATAATAGATAAACAATCTATAGGGAAACCAAGCGTGTCAAATTTTACTCAGTAGGCGACGCGACTCTGTGGTGCTCATAGACAATATATTGCTCGTTGGCAAGTTGCCTTGACTGCGCCAAATATCGTCGTCACGCGAAGTAGTTTGATACAATATGATATTTAGTTCAAATCTTCGATCTGTAGTAACTACTTCTTACATTAAGATTTTTATAAACTGGCCTTAAGTTATAAATTGTTAAAAAAGTAACAGATGTATGTCATTTGTTAGAAACATAATATTTATTACCAACATAATGGTTCACAATGGATAATATAATAATCATTAATTCAAACGAAATGCAAAACGGCGCCTTTACATTTTAAATTTAAATTATCTTAATTTGTACGTAATTTGCGGATGCCATTCCAAAACCTTTGAAAAAGGTGAAAATTCTTGTCAGTAGTTATATTAATTATGTTTTTATTAATTGGAAATGTTATAACAATGATTTCATTGATTTTAATTGTAAATTGAATAATAAAATAAGTTCAGTAAACTTGGTGTTTCCATTTCCTATTTAGTACCTATTGTTAGTTATTATACTGCGAAATTAAACTATTTCTTGACTACAATTTCTGTTTTGATAATCATCTTTTAGGTGAAGGAAACTGATTCAGTCTGTGCCAACCATCTTCGTCATGTCATGATTTTTCTTGGCAAGGGATGGAAATGGAATGAATGGAATGGAATGGAATTATTTCACCATGTCCTCCTAGCCATCATTATATATTTTGATGAAGTTTACATATTATTAACTCTTAGTTACCAATAACGAGCTTTCTTTCTGCCAGACGTTATTCAGGTTTAGTGCCCTGGCCCAATAACAAGCACCACCTCAGATTATGATTATTTAGGCCAACCCAAAGACATCCAGTATTACCACATATACCTACAGTTATTATTTGTTTTTTATTCGAGCACGGCCAAGTGACTGCACTACACCTGATGGTAAGCGTAGTTCAGTCCAAAATACTAGCGACCACCAACAAACAATGAGTTAATCGGTGGTCACCAGAATCATGCCGGCCTGTATAAAAGCTTCTTCCCTCTTCGGAGAGGGTACAGGAATACAAGGATGTACCCCTATGCCTGCCCCAACCAAACATCAAGTCATGTCGCAAGCCCCTCGAGAGAACCGGATGTACACTAGCTGATCCTGAAACGCGATCCACACAAGGTGTGTGAATCACTATGGCAGGTTTTAACACCATGTGTACGGTGGTCGCTATCCGGGCGGATATGAATATCTTACCACCAGCAAAAATAAAGTTAAAATGTTTACCGAGAAATATAAAAGAGGCTAAAGCCCATGGAACATAACCAGTCTACCAAAATGCATAATTAATTTATATTTAAACTAAAAGATAAGGGGGAACCGCAGTTAAATATAATTTAGAGATAGTGTAATTCGTAGGTGACTTATTGACAGTTACTTGAGATAAGAGGGTAGGTGTCTATTTTTTATCAGTCTCCAGATAAACGTCGGGGAATCCAGACCGCGACCACAACTGAATGCGCAGTGGTTTTACGTGTGTGATTATTATTTTTTTAGTTATATACTGTCGTGAGAAATGAAGGCAATAGAAACCAGAGGCAGATATGAAGTAAGTTTTTATTATTCTAATTTCTAAGGCTACAAACTCACACTGTATGGCATGTTGGCTACAAATTACTTCTCCATTAAAATAGACGTTCGAATATTGTAATAAAGTTATTACAGTATTTTATTTTGAATTTATAATAATTAAATAAATTTAGTTGTTAATGTAAATCAAAAGTAGACGTATGTAATACTTACGCACTCATTTTTTAAAATTAAGTAGATAGGTTTACCTACCCACATTCAAATAAGAATATATATAGAATATGATAGAGATAACAGCGTATTACTCTAAAATTTACATTCAGAATTATGACAGACCATTACAACTTACTATGTTTATATAATAACAAATAATAAAGCCCTTGCATTAAAAATAAATAAAATGAAAAAATCTAGTTTTCTAGAGACTTCATGTAAGTACATATAGGTTTATGTACTTACATGAACATTACATGAACATTAATTAAATCATCTCATACATGATACAACCTTACAACGGTCTAAATTTATGTGTTTGTGAACTTTACTGCCGTACCCATAGACGTCAATTAAGTTTTAGCGCTTAGACTATAACGGTATTTATTCTAAGTTTTTGCCATTGCTTGGAATTTATTTGTTTTTCAGGACGCCATGTGAGATTATTCTGTGCCCAATAACTGTGCATAAAGCATTTTGTACTCAGTAACGAGGCACAAAGGATTATTTGGCTGAGTGTGGGAATAATCGAAGTTATTGAATTTCACGTTTCTGGGTGCGATCATTTAGTCTAGACCTACTTATAAAGCTATCATCAGAGACAAAGTTTGGCTATCATTGAGTGATACTCAAATACCAGAGCTCAAATACCCCACAGAATAGGTAATTTAAAAATATATATGAATGATAGTGTTGTGGAATGGCAGGTTTTCGCTACATTAATTATATATTAAAAAATATATTCTTAACTAAATTTATATACTAACACTAGCAACTACACTAAATTAGAGCAGGTATTAACAGAAAAATGATACCTCATATTTCCACTGCCCGTAAAAGTAATGTTGGCCAACCTAAAATGGCTAGCAGACCATTCTTGTCTATGACATTGGCCTGACCTCTAAAAGTCCTTGCAGTAAAAACGACTGTCAAACTACTTACTACATTAAAGTTATTTGAAAGTGCCAAGATATATACATTATCGATTTTTAGTATTTATCACTAGTGAACTACACTTTATAATGGCTTTTGTAAGTACTTATACCATATAAGATGGATTTTCGTTATATTATCATTTATTGGATTTGTAATATTGAACGTAGATCGTTTTCCGGCTGTCACACGTCTCCAATATATCAATGATAGGTAACTATCTTTTGACATAGATCGTAGTATACTGTAACATTCGGTCTAGATCATTATTTATCCGAGAATATATTTTATATAACTTCCGATGTGAGAACATTTTTAAATATAATTAAAATTTAAGATTGAATTGCCACCGGCACGGCGTTTACCAGACGTAATGAGATGAGTAAAGTTAAATAATGATTATTTACATAAGTATCTATTATGCTGCGTTTGCAAGAAACAGTTTATTGGGAAAAATGTGCTAATTGGTACATACACCAAAATTTCAGTTGATCATAGGATTGATAGCATCTGAGATGATATAACCTTACTCATAACCTTCAAATAAAATGTACCTAGGATGAGGCGAATATTTGTAACCGGTCTATACATAATTAACAATATTATAAAATTAGTACATATTATTATTTTATTTGGGGCTTAATTTTTTGAGGTAAATATTAATATGATCCATCGCTGTTTACATTAGTCCTAGTATTAGTCATACGAGTTATTATAAGTTTGTACGTGGAACTTTTTTAATCTATTACAATTTAAGTTCCCGTCATTTATTAAATAATATTGATCAAATCTCGAAGCCATGTTACCGTCAGTTACGGTAACTGACGGTAACATAGCTTCGACATTTTATAGGTAACCTAAAAAAATATATATGACATATCTATCTGGCGCGGCGGCACCATGTAGATATGTAGTAAATAGACGTCAATGATAATATGTAGGCATATGGCAGTGGGACGGATGCCGCAAATACCAACCAGCCCTGAGCCCTGGCGCAAATACCAGCTTATTGTCCATATCACTATGGATTCTCTTTACATAATATGCCAGTGTGGCGGCCACACTAGGTCCCTAAACATTATATTTTGGCTTGATTTGTTTTTTAATGTGTTTTTAATATGTCCACATTCTGATCTTTAAGGGTGCGATCTATAGAAGATCGATACAAGGTCCCTCGTATGCGAGAAGCAGTCTGGTTTGATACTATGCTTTGTTTATTTTTGCCGCCAAGCAACAGCGTGTACGCACTATTGTGTTTCGGTTTGAAGGACGTTAAAGACAGTGAAATTACTGGGCATTTTGAGACTTAACATCTCATGTCTCGGGGTGACTAGCGCAGTTCAGTGCCATGCAGTGCTTTGTAATTATTATATTAAAGTTCTGGGTGGTGTTGCCCCTGTTAATGGGCAGGCGTGGCGCTTACCATCAGGCGAGCCTTGCTCATCTCGTCATGCAATTAAAAAAAAATAGGGATTTGGATATTGAGACCAAAAATGTTTCTACCTGGTTGTTTGGTTTTCGATCACAACTTATAATGCTAGGCCATGCAACGGTTTCAGAAAAGCGAATGAAACTATTCTTACCATAAAGTGTGTCCACAAACGAACTAATGTACTTAATTTTATTATCATTACATTGGATGATTCACATGATTCAGAAAGCCAAGCACTAAAAGGCGTCAAAAGATAACATTGAAAAAATCATGCAAACCTACAACCTGCCTTCTTCTTCCACCTGACCTTATCCCACCCCTTATGCCAGACTTATTTTGATTGGAATCTTATTCTTTCTTTTTTGATAACTTACATAACTCATTGATTAAGATATTATAAAAACATCGAGTCAACATCCCTTTTTGATTAGATGTCGCATTCAGTGAATATTTTAATTTCATGCATTAAGAAGACAACATTGATAAGGAGGTTATTTGTTTACAACAATTACTTTACAAAGAAGAAACGAGAAAAACAGAAAAGAAAATACCGCCAACATGTAGGAAGATTTCTTTATTGGACTCATAAAGGCTGATCGCACATCCTACTAATATTATAAATGTGAAAGTTTGTTTGTTAAGATGTTTGGATGTTTGTCCGTCAATCACGCTGAAACTACTGAACGGATTTTGATGAAATTTGGTATACAGACAGGGTATGAACTGACTTGGGTGATAGGTTACTTTTTATCCCGGAAATCCCGGAAAAAGCAGATCACGCAGGCGGAGCCGCGAGCAAAAGCTAGTTGGATATAAATGTCTTAGAACAATTTTGTGCAGAGCTCTTTCCGGTTACCTTTATTTCTTTTTCATAAAAAACTGACTACTATAATGTTGGCAAAATAATATGAAGTGATGTCGTCACTTATCCATAGACACTAAACACATTCTATTTTAGTTCCGGTAATTGAAATAGCGGTGAAAATTAATTCGAAATAAGGATCTAGCTACTGCAAGTTTCTGTCGATACTAATCAGCTGATTCAATATAAAAATACGAACATCTGCCCGAGAACTTGGTTGTATTTGCAATGAAATAAATAGCTACTATAGCAGTTTCTTGGGCTTCGGCTGAGATTATTGGCAAGATTTCAAATGTTTTAAAATTAGAACACAACAGTCTAGTTACTGGTTAGAAAAAGGGAGTGATCGATAACTGCAATATTTGACCGTAGTTAAATTATTGCAACGGATATTTATTATGAAGTGAAAATAGGTCCACTATTCGGTTTCGGTGGTTTCACTCACCCTGCGGTGGCAGTGGCGTCGTTGTGCGCGCGCTCGCGTTTCTGGGTTCACGCCGAGCACGCAACTCGAGTCGCAGTCCTCGGCGACTGCGGGCTACAGTTTTTCACTCGGAAGGGCAGTTCAAGATCACAAAAGCCACCGAGCCGAACTCACGCGGTGTTTAGTGAAAAGTACGTCCGTCAAAATATTCTAAATATGGTTTATCCGACCGTCTACGATGGCAAAGTGGAGGTAAATGCATTATTAGCACCTTTGAATTCTTTTTAGTGTGTATTATTTGAGCTGTAACGTTTTGTCACGAAGATTCTGTTACCTTGACGGAAGATTTACTTCGCAGTTCGCCGGTTCTTGCCGAATTGCGAATATTCATATTTAAATAGTCTGGAAATTAAGCTTTTATTACACGAAAGAGCAGTTTTTCGTTATATCAATTTGTTATCTTGCATGCTCAATCCACTGAAATTCAAACTACTTTTTCATTCATAGTCTTTAGGCTCCTACCTAACATCTGTTTCATTGATTACCTACCTTATTAGATGTCATTGAACTAATGTCAGTTTTAATGTTTTTAACTAGTATTTTGACATCATTAAATTAATTATGACTTATTTCAATGGTCAGTTTTAGTTCATTTCCCATAATTTTAAATAAATAATAGTAATTCTTTATTTCTATTCCTAATTGGGTACTTATGATTTAAGACTCCTTGTTCATATTGTATGAAATATGTTAAATAGAAAGCAAATTAAGAAAGCATAGTTCTAGGCATAAAAAATAATAAAAGGATGACTGTAGTGTTTAGTAAACAGTTCATATAATATCTCAAAACTAATTAGCTCTTCATTTACCATTAGTTATTTAAAGTATTCCCTATATTTTAACACATTGACACATTATAAATAAATATATTAGAACTAAAATAGGAATATCAAAGAGTTGAGACTATTGCCTAAAATTAATAATAATATTGCCTCATATTTATGGAGACAGCACACTATTAATGAGTAACTCATGTATAGAATAGAATATTCTTTAATATATACCAAATAAAGCAGCTTAGAAGCAACCATCATGCAGTAAGGGTGATAGCATGGGTGGTGTTATGGCAACCAGCAATTTCATGGGCCTGTGAGTTTCATTTGTAAATAGACAATATTGAGCTTTCTGTATCACTGACCCACTATTGGCAATTCATTATTATGGTACACAAATCTTAGTTAACTTGTATGTATAGTTATGTTAGTCGTGTCACATCATGATGGAAATATGGTTTCGTGAATTCTAGTTTCACCTCTGCCTACCCTATCATAGATAGGTACACAAATGAGTTTTATGTCCTTGATTAAAATTTGCAGCTTGTAATATCTTTACATAGTACCTATTAACTATTAAACAGAGACAGTTATATTTTAAAAACTGGCTATTAAGGTAGATATGCTGGTGAGAGTGTACTGATCATTTATGTACTCAACCTGATATCTTACGTATGGTGATAAACCTGCCATAGAAGCTTGTTCTAGTAAGTCGCATTCCAGGGTTAGTCAGTATACCCAGTAACTTTAAGCTGGGATAATTTTGCCACCATTGAGGGATGCAATGTCTCTTGATGGTCGAAGTTATGTTTGAACTGTACTTAAATTAAGATTTAGTTTAGACCGGTGTTTCCCAACCTTTTTTAGGCCATGCCCCACCTTAACATTTTTTTGTTAAATTTGTCACCGATATCTAGCATTGCATTTAAATAACCCAAAGCGAAAGGGCTAAAGTCGTGTCGAGTCCATTTTTAAATTGCCCCCCTTAACTATCAAATTGCCCCCCTGTGGGGCGTGGGCCCCACGTTGGGAAGCACTGGTTTAGACACTCTTCTTTGCCAGATTAAAAAATAACATCTAGAAGTGATTGAAAGTGTTGCCATTAAAATAAATTTCATATTATCCAATTTCAATAACCATGTGGATTATGGAGGCCAAGTTGAGCCCACCAGGAACTAATAATGCTAATCTCTTGTAATATAAGATTACATTAATAAAGCTGCACTTTTTGTAGACATGTAGTACATTATCTTATCATTTATCAAGTACAATAAAATAATCGCGACTCCAGGAAGACTATGTGTAGCACAAGATATTTTTTTATAGCATAGGCTAACGAGCAAGTGGGTCACCTGATAGTGACCACCTGGTATGTGATCTCCACCACCCATGTACGCCCATAATACCAGAAGAATCATGGGCGCGTTGCCAATCTTAAAGGAAATGGATAGTTGGGATTGGGAGGCGAGGGGGATTTGGGCCACCGGATATCTCACTCAACGTATGAAACGCATCAGCAAGCCGTTGCTTTACGTCGGTTTTCTGTGTGACAGTGGTAACGACCCGGTTGAGCCGGCCCATTCATGGTGTCGACAAAACTGTCTACAGCTTGGCTCTACTACTCAAAAATTGTGCATTTTATATGTTCACATAATGTTTATATTACGAAATTAGATATTTTAATTATCCCGGAAAAAATATTAATGCGGGCAGACCCGCGGACATAAGCTAGTATAATAATATGCGGATGAATTAATTTAATAACCAGGTACGTACTACAATGTACAGGTCACGTCAATCTTTATAACAATAATATGCCTACATAGTCGTAGCAGACCGGATTCAGACATTCTCCTGTCTAGATAGATACATTGCGCTGAGTAAACAATGTCCCGTCGCGATCTTATAAGTAAACGAATAATAAAATCTTTATCTTTCTGTGTTTCTGATATACCAGTCTGAAATGATAGACCCTAAGATCCAAAGTGGCTTAAACAGGGATTACAGCAAAGTAGGATCCGCAAAATATAGACAATACTTGGCGGAGTTATGCGTAGTATATGTGCTAAAAAATCAATTATATGCCGTGAATTGAGGCCATTCTTCAAAATAAATAAATAAATACACCCAACAGTCACACACATAGCTCTGACCCTACGGTCAGATGCGAGTCTTGTGTGGACATCAGGAACTACGAGACACTTTCGGTCTCGTAACAACTACACGCGAAACAAATATTTGTGCATCACACAAATATAGGCTAGAAAGCATTGATAGGTATTAACCGGTATTAGTTAAACTTCAGTAAATTTTGGTCAGCTCGAGCACATTCGATTTTGGAGCACTTGTATGGCTCGGTAAGCCTTACAAATGTGGAACTTCACAAAGTCATTTAGTACTGCCGGGGCCGGAAAATTTCACGACGATTGTGACGTATAGGAAATTTCCATAGCCAATAAAAACAGCGCAGATTCAGAGAGGTTGTTTTGACATATAAGCAATATAAATATGTTCAGAATTGAACCGAATTCACAATAATAAGGGCAAAAATGGAAATAAGTTATTTTGATAAGTCTCTCCTTAATAATAATTGTATTATTGAAGTGGGATTATAGGTACTAGACAATTAGTGCAATAAATAAACCAACAGTTGCAAATCCTTATCACACCATGATACTGCGTCGTGCGTACTGCGCAATAATCAGCCCGGAATTATTATGGATTAGCACCACCCGAATTTCGCTTAGCAACACCCGAAAACGTGGTTAGCGTTTCAGATATAATATTACCCCGTCATAAAATCTCGTTGAGATTTTACCTGTCTTCTTCTTTAGCTATACATTTTATCATAAAAAAAACCGATGCCTGATCCTGAGGGGATAGGCAAATATGAAACTAGTGCTGCCAAAGCAGTGGTACCAACACAGATAGGATAGCGAGTGGTAGGATATTTATATCCGCACGGATAGCGACCACGGTACAGATGGTGTTCAAATCTGCCATAGTGATCCACCCAGCTTGTGTAGATCGCGTTCCAGGATCAACTAGTGTATAAACGGTTCTCACGATGGGCTTGCGACATGATTTTTTGGTTGGTTGGCGCGAGTATTGGTACATTTTTGTATCCATGTACCTGCATCGGTCATCCGCCTATACTGTCGCAGAACCCGCGATGTGCTTCTTCCCTCTTTGGAGAAGGGAGTAGCATTTAAAAAGGCCGACATGTTTCTGGTGACCACCGATAAACTCATGGTGGTTACGTATGCTTTATAATAATAATCACATTATTTTCCGTATTAATACTAATTTACCCGTTCTATTCCAATTAAAATACGGAATGCCTTTGAGGTAAAACTTGTCGAAAAATCTGTATGATTCGGTTCACATTTGGCGGATAACGCGCAACACATCCAATTGGGATTCTCCTCCCTTTGAAGTTGGTTAAAAATGGTGATCAGCGACGAACGCGACGACGAAACGTCGGGACCAAAATTAAAATAATAAACCGCGATGAAATCCGGTTTTAGTTTTATTGCAAGATATATTATGTCACTAAATTGACTATACCTAATGTTTAGGTATAGATTTTGGACGGTAGTGATTTCCATTCATTATAATAGAGCAGTCACGACTGTTGTCAGGCAATAAACATTGTTTTCTGTCGGAATACGGATGATGTCATGACCTTCACCTTAGTGAATGTAACTTCCAGTGGCCCGTCTCATCTGTCAGTACAGTTCACGTTAGATAAGACATGTATTCAATGTCATGACTATTAGTGCTTGTTATCAGTACTCTAACCTATTATGCAGTTGCATAACTTGTAGTTTAATAGTCAATACGTATTGTTTATTGACGATCGCTTCCGTGGTGCAGCGGGCGAGCAGCCGGCTGTGAAGCGAAAGGCCGCGGGATCGATCCCGCACCGAGACAAATGTTTGTGTGTTCCACAAATATTTGTTTCGAGGTCTGGGTGTTGTGAGACCGAGAGTCTCTCGTAGTTCCTGATACCCACGACACAAGACTCGTATCTTACTGTGGGGTCAGGACTATTTGTGTGACTGTTGGGTGTATTTATTATTATTGTAATTCAAACACTTGGTGAAAACCTTGTCATACTGGCTTGTTCAAGCGAGTCCTATTCCGGGGTCAGCTAGTGTATATCCATTCACTTCAGGCCGGCATAATTCCGTCGACAGTCTAGGGGCGCAATGTTTTGACGAAGGACATTGTATTTGGACTGCACTGTACTTAACATTTGGTCCGGTCTAGTAATTTTGTCGGGCCTGGAAAAAAATTACAATTTTAATGAATAAAAGTACAAATATCATTTTTTAAATTAAATTAACGACCCCAATCGAAATCTGCAGATCATCACGGAAATTAACTTATTAGAATAAAGCTCGTCATGCAACCTCGCCAGAAATCCTGTGATACGTGACAAAATCGCAATGCGTCATGCTCCAGGATGGGAAGGACATTTTCACCGTGCCGTTAATAATTTGACAAAAAAGTTTGTAATACCAGGATTATAAGACAGGCATCTTTTATATCCGTAGGTGCCTTTTATTCCTATTGTATTTCACCCTCCAAAATGGATTCATACAATGCAACGATCTTGGGTATTATTCATTTTCCTTTGTCACAGACGGGATCAGCAGCGACGCCCAACATGCAGCTGGCTGCCGCCAACGTGGGGTCGCAGTTGCAGCACATGTGCTCGCTCGACATCGACTCCAAGGCCTCATATGTGCGTCTCTCGGGAATCATCTGTACTATTGGTGAGATTTAATAAGCTTTATAATACTGGATTTATTCGGTTTGAAGGACGTTGAAGCCAGTGAAATTACTGGGCATTACGAGACTTACCATCTTATGTCTCGGGGTGACGAGCGCAGTTCAGTTTCATGTTCAGTCCCATCACGATTCTACAGTGCATTTTGAAATTGATGATTATGAATTCTATGGGCTGGCTGGCTTCTCTGGTCATTACCACTGTTTCACAGAAAACTCACGAAATAGCAGCTTGCTACTGCGTTTAGTACGGTGAGTGAGATATCCGGAGGCACAAATCCCCCCTCATTCCCAATCCCTAATTATTATTCCTTTCCTTTGAGGTCGGCAACGCGCTCATGATTCTTCTGGTATTGTAGGCGTACATGGGCGGTGGAGATCACTTACCATCAGGTGACCTCGTATCATGATCATGGTCTGACCCCCAAAGCCTGCAAAGAGAACTAAATTTCACCTTTGCCTCGTCCGTTAATTCATTTATCAGCATATTACTGGGCATTATGAAACTTGATATCTTATGTGTCGGGGTGACGAGCGCAGTTCATTGCCATGCAGTGCTTTGTAATTCAAAGTTCTGTGTGGTGTTGCTTCTGTTTATGAGACGGCGTGGAGCTTATCATCATGTCATTCAATCAAATAAAAAAAGCACGATCCGAAGGCGAGGCATTTCATATTTACTTCCATTTCCGCCTAGGCAGCCTAAAATGTCCGAAGACCTTCAGCAATATCAGCACGTACGGTGCCAAATGTGTGACTTTTTTTTATGGCATAGGCCGGCAAACGAGCAAGTGGGTCACCTGATGGTAAGTGATTTTCACCGCCCGTGTACGCCCACCACCAGAAGAATCATGGGCGCGTTGCCGACCTTAAAGGAAAGGGATAATTAGGGATTGAGAAGGGGAGGGGATTTGGGCTTCCGGATATCTCACTCACCGTACGAAACGCAGCAGCAAGCCGCTACTTTACGTCGGTTTTCTGTGAGACAGTGGTAACGACCCGGTCGAGCCGGCCCATTCATGCTGTAGACAAAACTGTCTACAGCGTGGCTCTACCACTCAACAATCACCTGCAGAATATCATCTGTGTATCATATATTCAACCATAACAATTCGCAACAGGACCCGCCTCCCGCGAGGTCTCCATGCTTGAGAAAATGATGGAGACCGGCATGAACGTGGCTCGTATGAACTTCTCTCACGGTTCGCACGACTACCACGCGGAGACCATCCGTAACTGCCGGGAAGCCGAGAAGAATTACAGCGCTAAGATCGGCGCGCCATTCTCTCTCGCTATTGCGCTGGATACCAAGGGACCTGAGATCAGGACTGGGCTGTTGGAAGGGGTGAGTGCAAAACTGTTTAATTCAAAATAATTTGCTCAGAACATCATGGGTGCTTTTACACTAGTAAATTTTACCTTAGCACTTTTATGATACTAGTCTGAGTAGGTACTACCGCTTTTTGTATTTATGGCGCCAAGCAGCAGTGTGTAAACACTGTTGTGGTCCGGTTTGAAGGACATTGAAGCCTTATATATAAATGAATAAATGTCTTGGGGCGACGAACGCAGTACCGTGTAGTGCTTTGTAATTCAAAGTATTGTATGTAATTTTCTTATAAGCATAATGACCACTCACCATTATATATAATTTCTTAAACATCCTCCTTATATAATATTTATTAGCAATATAAAATACGTTGTGTCATAACAGTCGATTTTTATGAGAACATTACTGTGATTTTTTTTTATTATCAGTTATCACTAGACATGTCACGAAGCGGTGTACAATGTTTTATTTGATTTCTAGTGTCAATGAACTAGATAAATTTGTTTAATGTTGTGTAAAATTCTAAACATACACAAACAAAGCTGTTTACTTTAACTCTCGAAATGTGTAATGAACAAATTATCGTTATAAAATTGTACCAATCTCAAATGAATCCTATAACTATGATGACTGACTGCCTAATCAGCAATGGCTACGAAAATAATAGCGACTTTCTTTAAATCTCATTTCGTGCTTAAATAAAGTCAATCGATCGCTCAGATCTCATACTGTTATCTACGAACTGGCCTAGAAACTTTATTTTCGATAAAAAAAAACTTAATTTCATGCTACAAATATTGCAATTTCACCAGAAGAAAGTCCTAGATTTAGCACTATACCAGAAAAAATATTTTCTCAGGGCGGATCAGCTGAAGTGGAACTGAAGAAGGGAAACACAATCAAGCTGACGACGGACCCGGCGTTCCAAGAGAAAGGCTCTGCAGAAACAGTTTTCGTTGATTATAAGAACATCACCAATGTGGTGAAGCCTGGAAACAAAATCTTCATCGACGACGGTCTCATCTCTATCATCTGCCAGTTCAGCAGCGCCGATGCTCTCACCTGCGTCATTGAGAATGGAGGTCGGTTTGTAGCCTGGAAGTGGCTTTTTTAAAATAATTAATGATTTATAGTAAGTCGCAGGAGATAGTTTCAAAATGGGGGATCAACCGTTGCTTATACATGTAAATATATATCACCTTATTTCTGTAAATAATCATATCGTCGATGAAGTACCAATACCTCCTAACTGACAATTTAGTCCAAAAATACTTTTTTATTACAATAGACGTAAACATAAACCACATCCCTTAGTAACTAATAAAAAGGTGATGTATTGGAATCTATTTACTATCAATAGTTGATCAAAATAAATAAAACCTTATTTTAAACAGTTTTTGTAAAATAAAACCTTATTTTAAACAGTCTGATGTAAAATTAGATTCTCAACACTTAGGAGGTATTGGTACTTCATCGACGATATGTATGTTAACGTTATGTTTAAAATATTATTATATATCTTTAATAGAAATGCGATAAATATTTAGGCCATATTTAGGGATCTTTCAAGCGCGTGACAAAAAACTTTTTCGACTTTTTTAGTCATGTTCTTGTCAAACGTTGTCCAAAAGGTATGCTCGGTTCAAGGAAGGGCGTGAATCTCCCCGGCCTGCCTGTGGATTTACCCGCTGTATCCGAAAAAGACAAATCTGATTTGCTCTTCGGTGTCGAACAAGGCGTAAGTACCCATTCATTGTTTCTTTCTACCTGGCGTTATCACGGCTCAATACCATGGACCGTCTTCGCATCATGATTTGACGGTGAATTTGATATATGGGACGACCCACCGTCTGACCCCCAGAACCTGTAACGGGAACTAACTTTTGGCATTGCCTCGTCCGTTGATGGGAGGTTGGCTTTGAGTGTAAGATGTTGATGTCCTACTTACACTTCTTAAGTACTTTATTATTAGATATACCTATTTATTATTAAAGTAAAATGGTTAGCCAAAATATTACATTCATCTATTTTGTGTAGGAGTAAAGTAAAATTGTCTAATTGAGAATTTAATTTTTTGCTTTCGAATGGCGACTTCTTAAGTGTGCGGACTTAAGTCTCATTTAATCAGAGTTGCACGATATAGGCGAGATGTATATACTGTCGTTTACGAGATGACGTCATAGGATTATTTTCGTAAACTGTATTACGCGACCTCGTAACAAGAGTTTTTGTCTAATTCTCGGCTATGGCGTGTAATCAACTCTCTTCATCTAAATGGGGCCATTTACTGAAAGAAAGCCAAAAAATCAACATGCCATTAAAATTAACATAAATTGAGCTAAAGGACTCATAGCCGGAGCCGATAAGAAATTAATAATGATAACTTCCAATACGTTTTGTATAATCTTTATATTAGATTGATAGCAAATTTACGTTCAGATATAAAAAAAACAGCCAACATAATAAAATAATATTTTATTAACAACTCAATCGAAATCGCGTGATGAAGATAACATTTAAACCTTAGATTATATAACTTATCCGTAGTCCCAGCCGACACTCGAATGATATCCATTCAAGTTGGCTGTAAAACCACGTGTCTTACATAATGTTATCGATAACAAACAATTACTTCGTAATATTGATCGGAAAATAAATGTCGATTGTACCGACCTTGCGTGATAATGATATTATTACGCTATCACGGTTTTGTTTACTATTATGTGTTAAGGAAAATTATTTCAAGTTTGTAAAGGTGCATCTCACTGAAACATTTGATAACTTCTTTATTTGCAACTAGTTTCCTATTTTTAATCAGTTATGGCATCTACGCACCGATTTTGATGATTCGAACCCGAAATGTGTGATTAATTTTATACATTATTTTATATAAAATTAATTTGAATATTGCTATGAGGTAAAGTCGGCACGTAGTGGGAACATTAAACTATCTTCCTTTCACGCCTGCATCGTCACAGCTATCGCGGCTGGTGACGTCAAGAATCACTTCTGATATAGGGATTTATCAACATAAAATATTGATGTATCGATATTTCTTCTTTGATACATAATCGGTCTGTATACATCGATTATGTATCGGTGTATCGATACTTTTAATAAGTATCTAAATCATATCAAAATCGGTATTTTTTAATTAGGATGTCACGAAATGTGTACCAAAAATATTATTATGATAAAAAAAAGGTCATCCAAATATCAAGCCGATATATAGACATTTTGAATCGATATTAACACTTTTTAATATTATCGAGACGATATAAATCGATACCTTTTTGCACTTTCAACATTCATATTCTGTCATTTTAATTAACCCTCGTACCAGATAATATTTTTGATCAAATTTATACATTCGATAATAATAGTCCACAATGTTTAGTTTGAATTTTAATTGCCAATTAACTTATTATGCATCCAGTTTAGGAAGCAATTTGCACATCTATGTATGCCAAGTGTAATAATTTTTGTATTTGACTGTTTTTTTAACCCCTGATAAAAAGGGGTTGTACAATTTCGCCCCTTTGTCTGGTAAGGGTATGAGCGAGTTTATGTATGGCTAATAGATGGACTTGAATACGCTTTATTTCGTTAGAACGCAGGTTAAATCGAACGTGTTCAATCGTTTTAACTATGTATTTAATAAAAAGCATACAGTTTTTATTGGTTCATATCTGTTGATTGACCAAAGTCGAATGGTTATTAAATTGTTACGTTTATTTTACTTTGAACATTGTCAAACAGGTGCTTAAACTGTTACCTTATTATTATGACCAGGTGGACATGATTTTCGCATCATTCATCCGTAATGGCGCGGCTCTGCACGAGATCCGTTCGATCCTCGGTGAGAAGGGACGCAACATCAAGATCATATCCAAGATCGAGAACCACCAGGGCATGGTCAACCTCGACGAGATCATTGCTGTAAGTACAATTTAGTATACAAGGTGTTCAGAAAGGCAGCAGCGAGCGAGTAGCCGGCTGTAAAGCGAGAGGCCGCGGATTCGAGACATGCACTGAGCCAAAAATGTGTGTGACCACAAATATTTGTTGCGAGGTCTGGGTGTTGTGAGACCGAAAGTATCTCGTAGTTCCTGATACCCACGACACAAGACTGTGCACTATGGGGTCAGGACTATGTGTGTGACTGTTGGGTGTATTTATTTATTTATTATTATTATGGTGTAAGATATAGGTATTACACCCTATGTGAGTACCAAATCCGATTGCATTGCTAGGACATGATTAAAGCATTTTCTTTTTAATCTAATATGTAGATACCATGTCGATATTCGACTTGTAACTTTGGACAACACTAAAAGATAAATAGCTGTGCTTCCGCATTCTTATTTTTCGCTCACGTACGTCACTAATTTTTAGGGATGTGATCGATTATATCGAATAAACGAGTGATTAACATTTCGAGTAAAGTTGATATTGGGTTTTTCTATCACAAAGTGCTTGGTATTGGGCCGGAGTCTGGAGTTGTGCTCGGTACGGCGATAGCCTCGCTCCCTATCACATCATAGGACAGAGTTAGGCTCGACGAAATGTATATATGGACCGTTTATTTTGAAAGTGGTGTAAGTCCATTTTCTTTTGTTTCGAGAAAATTAAAGGTTACTATATTTGTTGATTTAAAAATACAGGCAAATCATATGAGGTCTGGCATTGTTTCTATTGTTTTAGCAACATTTAATTTGTTTATATAAATTAGTTTTTGGCTAATTAGACTACGATAACACATATTTATGTGCTGTAAATGGACTTACACCACTTTCAAAATTAGACAATTGTAAACATCGTTTAATTTCAATTTTGAAAAATCAAATATCGCTTAAAATAATTTTGTTTACAAATACGCATAACAACACATAAAATTTTATTTTAGACGGCAATTACATTGTCATTACAAGATACTGATTACAAGAATTTACTTATTCTCTGCATGTGGTAGTGTTTCAAAATATGCATGATGCACCGGAGGTATATAGGGTAATAGCTGCTTCATGTCTATATTTTTCGTACGTAATAGGTCTGGCATTTTGGTACAAAGGCTCCAGGGCGATTTTTTCAAATTTTAACGGTCTTCCAGGACGTAGAGGTAATAAATTGATAATTTAAAATTCTGCGTCCGTCATCGCTGTTTTATAAAAAATGGTATATGGTGCAATTTTGAGGAACCTCAACCAACATATTTGCAACCAATTGACCTGTTTCCCATTAGTATTTTTTTATCTGTTTTTTAATTGCATTTTGGAGATTTTTTGTTGAAATGAAATTCTCCCGTTTCATTTCACATAAAATGAATTTATCCTGTTTTCTACATTGTGCTATTACATTATAGTAATCTTGTGGTGTGTACACAAAATTCATTTTTCTCAATGCCATTTCTATGATACCAAAATCTGCATCGTTCGGAAGGTATGAATGCCCCGAGAGTAAAAATTTGTGGTCAATTATCTCAATGCTGTTTTCCGACTGGACAACCTTCAACCACATCAATGCCATTTGTAAATTTCGATTTTGCCCAGTACACATGTCACTGTAGGCAATAACATGGCTTTGGGTCGTTACATTTTCTAAGTGCTTCAAACAGCATGAAGCCACCTCTTACGATCCCCTAGAAGCAATGGATTCGTCCCACACGTACATATTAACTTTATTATGTAAATTGTGAAATTGTATAACAAAACACTGATCGGCATCCATCTGCTATGCCACCTACCTCTGTCAATTGGACTTACACCACTTTCATAATCGATGATTATGCAATTTCATTTACCGACCGATTTTAAGTTGTACAAAACATGGGATTTTTTTGAGAAATTAAACACGGACTAGTTATATATAAAAAAATTACATTAAATTAAGCATGAATTACGTGATAGCTCATTTTTCTCAAGAATGGACTTACACCACTTTCAAAATAAACGGTCCATATATTTGTCACACCTGTGCCTACCACATCGGGTATTACAGGCATGCGTGCTTATGTATGTTTAATGATAAAAATTACTGATTAAATATTATGATTTTGTTAAGTATGTATTTTACTTAAATAAAAGAATTAAATAGTACCACACGCAATCATAAAACAAATATACAATTGACATTGACACTATCGTTCATACTTTATGTATCAGAACCGCAATGTACGTAGGAAATGTGACTATTTTAAACCGTTATCTTAGAGGTCGTTTCGGTCAAACGTTTCCATGTTGATATAATTTGTTTCCGTGAGAACTTTCACGTTTTGTTACATTTTTTACGGGTTTGGGTTTATAATGTAGCCTTCAGGGTTATTTATTGAATGGATTTTAACCGATTTGAAAATGAAGGAGGGTTTTCAAATTGCAAATGCGTCTCTTTTTCAATGAATCGTTTCCAATAACTGTTAAATGTCTGCTGAATACTTCTTGATCGAGACATTGTTGTATAAAAGGAACAAAATTATATACCAAGATCAAACGAGGCCATTTCAAAATTGTTTAGCTATTGATCATTTTTACCTTATTCTCTCAACTTCGTGCGATCCCACCATCAAATTTTACGATCGTACTCGATAAATAGGCGGCAGGTTCCTCGTATGTCAGAGGCCGTCTGTGTTGGTACCACCGCTTGGCTTATTTCTGCCGTCAATAAAAGTAAGCACTGATGTTTTTCGGTTTGAAAGTCATTGAAATCACTGGGCATTATGAGACTTAACATCTTATGTCTCGGGGTGACGAACGCAATAGCACTGCATTGCATTGTAATTCAAAGTTATGTGTAGTGTAGCTTCTGTGTACGGGCAGACGTGGCGCTTACCAGCAGGCGAGCGCCTTGCTCGTTTCGTCATACAAGGAAATAAAAAATAAATGAAGTATTCAATCAGGCGATCAATCATCGCTTTCAAATAATATTCTATTACTATCACGTGTATAGATAAATGTCTCGACGTTCCTCAGTCATATGATCAGCTCACATGACATAATGGGTGACTGTTAGTCTTAATATTACAATCTAGTTCGTGCAGGTCAGTTGTCCCAACAATAATGGGCGGATGGTGGCAATTTGCATATACAATTTAGACGTTTGCAAAATTGCATTCGTGAGTACACCCAGCTACAAGATTTCAATGGGATGCGGATACCACCGGTTTTGTGATATGTACTGGTTTGTTTTTAAATCCTGACACAGCAAGGTGGTCACACTGGACTTGATGTTATTTTTTTTTATATGATCAAATGACGAGACGAGCAAGGCGCTCGTCTGATAATAAGCGCCACTCCTGCCCATAAACAGAAGCAACACCACACAGAACTTTGAATTACAAAACACTGCATGGTACTAAACTGCGCTCGTCACCTCGAGACACAAGATGTTAAGTCTAACAATGCCTATTTCACTGGCTTCAATGTCGTTCAAACAGAAACACAACAGTGCTTACACACTGTTGCTTGGCGGCAGAAATAGACAAAGCTGTGGTACCAACCCAGACGGCCTCGCATACGAGGGACCTGCCACCTTGTAATTTTCTGAGTTAGTTACTATGTACTATAAAAATGCATTGAGTCAGATCACGTCAAGTGGACCCCCCCTTTACCACTTGACGATAGAAAACTTATTAAAACATAATTATCGATAGTAGTCATACCCAAAAATCATCCCGTGAAACAGTTTTTGGAAATTTTGATTTTAACACCATTTTTTTTCAAATCAAAATTTTTGCTACTTAAAATTAAAAAATTAATTATAAAAAAGCTATTGAAGATAACTTAACGAAATTTTCAGCGATTATAGTGAAATATCTATAATTTCACTTAAAAAAATTTTGCAACTTTCATTTGTTTATTATCATATTTTTTTTTAACTTTTAAATAAACAAATTGAATTTTTAATGACTTCTCCGTACGATAATCGAATTATTTTTTTTTAGTAATACGCGTTATACATTTAAGTTCTTTATTTCAAAATAAAATTTCACTGCTCGGCATTAGTTTAAATAGTGTGAATTTTTATATGACGCAGCGGCGAGCGGATCAAGTGCTCCGCGCTACTGAGCTTAGCTATTAAGGCTATATAGATCGCTACAAATTACATAAGTATTTAATAAATAATCTTTACAATTCATTTTTTTATATTGTCATCTACATTTGCACAGAGTAATTAAGGTATATGTATAAAAAACTATTATCGAGGTATGTATAAAAAAATATTTTTCCAACTGACTAATATTTTCAGATAAAAAACACTAAGCTTCACAATCAGTTTTCATTTGTTATTCATAAATATAAAACAAGTAAATTCCCGTAACTAGCGAGATTCATTTGTTTTAACTAGTTGCAATCCGTTAAATAAAAATGTGGAAATGAATTTCCCAATGTTAATGAGCTTAAGTTAGTGAATTATGATATTGAAGATAATGAAAATACAGATCCTTCTTATCAATGCGAAGTTGTAGATAATAAGTTAAAAGTCGACAGAATAAATAAACCTTTATTGGAAGTAGGAGAGCCACCAGTAAAAATCAAACGATTATCAAGTGAGAATGAGTGCAAGAAAGTAATTAAAGCTGCTATTAGTAAATTGGGGAACGAAAATGACTCTCCTGATGATAGTGTTAAGACAAAAAATAAATTATAAATCATTTTAAAGTTGCTTTTGATCGAAAAACCAGTGGGAGGGATAAAAATGAGATTCTTCTGTATTTTTTATGTTCATTTTTATTTAACGGATTGCAACTAGTAAAAACAAATGAATCTCGCTAGCTACCGGAATTCACTTGTTTTATATTTATGAATAACAAATGAAAACTGATTGTGAAGCTTAGTGTTTTTTATCTGAAAATATTAGTCAGTTGGAAAAATATTGTTTTATACATACCTCGATAATAGTTTTTTATACATATACCTTAATTACTCTGTGCAAATGTAGTTGACAGTATAAAAAAATAAAAAAAATGAATTGTAAAGATTATTTATTAAATACTTATGTAAGTTGTAGCGATCTATATAGCCTTAATAGCTAAGCTCAGTAGCGCGGAGCACTTGATCCGCTCGTCGCTGCGTCATATAAAAATTCACATTATTTAAACTAATGCCGAGCAGTGAAATTTTATTTTGAAATAAAGAACTTAAATGTATAACGCGTATTACTAAAAAAAAATAATTCGATTATCGTACGGAGAAGTCATTAAAATTTCAATTTGTTTATTTAAAAGTTAAAAAAAAATATGATAATAAACAAATGAAAGTTTCAAAATATTTTTAATTGAAATTATAGATATTTCACTATAATCGCTGAAAATTTCGTTAAGTTATCTTCAATAGCTTTTTTATAATTAATTTTTTAATTTTAAGTAGCAAAAACTTTGATAAAAAAAAAAATGGTGTTAAAATCAAAAATTCCAAAAACTGTTTCACGGGATGATTTTTGGGTATGACTACTTTCGATAATTATGTTTTAATAAGTTTTCTATCGTCAAGTGGTAAAGGGGGGGTCCACTTGACGTGATCTGACTCATTAATAATGAATCTAACTGTTGGCTGATATTCACTTTAGGTTATTTATCATCAATGTACTGTAAATATCGTTTGCGTCAATGGCGGCGGACTGTAAGTTCAAATTGAAAGTTTGACGTCGCTTTTGCGTCACAACGCTTTCAAATAATATTCTTTTGTTATCATTGAATGTTGTTCAGGTTTCGAAAGGTAACTCAATAAAAGCTATGAATAACGTAACATAAACCCTGTATACCCAAAAGGGTGGGTAGGATTGTAATTAGTGCACTCAATTTTCGTGGAGCTTATTTCCGTCCTATGATATGATGGGAATGATTCTACCGCCAGTACTACCCATACTACTACCCGGTATGGGCACAAAAAACAATTCCGGGTAACTCGTTTATGAATTTGATTCGAAAACTCGTTTCTACATTTAAATAGCCCGCCCTGGGATTTGAATCTAAGATCTCATGGTTTCTCAGACTTGGTACGTTGCGATTAGACCAAATCAATAACTCTACTTCCTACTACTATTACAAATGTGAAATTGTAGATTTTTAAGAATTTGGATGTTAGTTCCTTAACTGAACTGGCTGAACGGTTTTGAATGAAATTTGGCGCACAGGTAGAACGTAAACTGGATTTGGATATAGACTACTTTTTTCCCGAAAAAGGCCGATCACGTGGTTTGAGCCGCGAGCAAATACTGATTGTAAATATTATTTTAAAATTTTCAGCATAACGTCGTAATTATAATGTATTCTCTCCCTTTTTAAACAATATTTGCAATGCTGACAGCCTCCGTGGTGTATTAGGCGAGTAAACAGATTGCGAAGCGAGATGCCGTGTGTTTGATTACCGTACCAGGGAAATGTTTGTGTGATCCATAAATATATGTTTCAGGTTTGAGTGTAAGTTCCTGATACCATTTCCATTCCATAAGTTTCTGTTGATTTCCATCGGGTGAGCCCCCTGCCCCTTTGCCCCCCTTTTTCCATAAAAAAACGTGTGCGTCTCAGGACGCTCGACAGAAGTGATAATTTAAACTAATGTGGGTTGAAGTGAGAGAGGAGGAGACTGCCTACTGCTGCCGTATGCGTGAGAGAAAGGGAAGCCAGACAGAGTGGCGCCGTAACGCGTTACGTTACGAAGCGGTTTACCTTCCCATAAGAAGTTATCACTTCGAAAAAAATACCCACGATACAGGTTAGCCTAGTGTGGAGTCAGGACCATGTGTGTGACTGTTGGGTGTATTTATCATTACAGGAATCTGATGGTATCATGGTGGCTCGTGGTGACCTCGGCATCGAGATCCCGCCCGAGAAGGTGTTCCTCGCACAGAAGGCCATGATCGCTCGCTGTAACCGAGTAAGTGTATTTACAAGTTCTTTTTGGATATACCGGACATTTTTTTATTGGTTTAAAACTTTTTTAGTCACGATTAGGGGGTAACCGAATACTTATATTAAGACACCATAGTGACAAATTGAAAATTTGGTGTCAGATTTTTTTCTTTCTTTTAATGCTGATCGAGTTGAAGATCTATATTATATCTGTATGGCCCCGTGGTCACTAATCACAGGTAAAATGCAATAAAGTGATCACCATATTCTTTTTTTGTATATTTTAAGGCTGGCTTATTTTCAAGTGATGTCTGGGGTTTAGAAACGTAGTCACGAATTCACGTTAGAATTGAAAAAATATATTGTCTTTTTTATTATGTTTCGCATTCTAATAAGGCATGCAATTAATAGTAAGGTAAATACGACTACAAATACGATTTTTTGCCTTTGATTCCTACATAGTTTTTGTTTTTCTTTGTGTATACCGAGTGGCGATTTGGTTATCACATTAAATGATACAGCGGTTAAAACTAGCTGTTCAAAGAATAAAATAAACATTTAAACCCAAAATTAAAATATGCAAATTTCAAACAAAATAAATACCTTAAAACTTAGCACGAAATAAAATACCTTGTTAAATAGTAGTTCAATGACCGGTAAAAGCGGCGACATCGCAGCGATGGGTACTTTGTCTCACGCATTCACTGACCTATCAGTTTTGACCTTGACCATAATGGTCAAGGATATGATTTAAAATTTAGGCAACCCTATTGGTATGTGTTCAGCAACACATTTTATACCCTAAAATATTATTTTCATCCGGTAAACAGAAACAGGTGAAGGTCAATGTTACCCGGGATCTTATACTATTAGGTGATATCCTTACGCATTTACATGATGTTCTCAAATGTCAAATCAGAAAAAAATGTCCCTTAACTAAGATATCGTAGGTATTTCGTTAATTTCTTGTGTATGGTTAAAGAATGACATGTAGTATACGTGGCATCATTTAATGTGATAACCTAATCGCCACACTGTATACATACTAGCAGACCAGGCCACGCGTTGCTGTGGCTAAGTTAGAAGCTAAAATACTGCGACTTTAAATTGAGATATAAAGTATCCTATCTCTCAAATTGAATCAAACTGCACACAGTTTGCAAAATTTGATTAAAATCTGTTCAGTAGTTTAGGATTCCATCGCGGACAAACAACGTGACATGAAATGATTATTATATAAAGATATAACATGCAAACGTATGTATGTCAGGTGGGCAAGCCGGTGATCTGCGCGACGCAGATGCTGGAGTCGATGGTGAAGAAGCCGCGCGCCACCCGCGCCGAGATCTCCGACGTGGCCAACGCGATCCTCGACGGCGCCGACTGCGTCATGCTGTCCGGCGAGACCGCCAAGGGAGACTACCCGCTCGAGTGCGTGCTCACCATGGCCAACATCTGCAAGGAGGCCGAGGCCGCCGTCTGGCACAAGCAGCTCTTCAACGACCTCGCGTCCGAGGTACACCACCCACCTACCACACACCCACCACCACCACCACCACCACCAACCACTAACACCACCCGCTCGAGTGCGTGCTCACCATGGCCAACATCTGCAAGGAGGCCGAGGCCGCCGTCTGGCACAAGCAGCTCTTCAACGACCTCGCGTCCGAGGTACACCACCCACCTACCACACACCCACCACCACCACCACCACCACCAACCACTAACACCACCCGCTCGAGTGCGTGCTCACCATGGCCAACATCTGCAAGGAGGCCGAGGCCGCCGTCTGGCACAAGCAGCTCTTCAACGACCTCGCGTCCGAGGTACACCACCCACCTACCACACACCCACCACCACCACCACCACCACCAACCACTAACACCACCCGCTCGAGTGCGTGCTCACCATGGCCAACATCTGCAAGGAGGCCGAGGCCGCCGTCTGGCACAAGCAGCTCTTCAACGACCTCGCGTCCGAGGTACACCACCCACCTACCACACACCCACCACCACCACCACCACCACCAACCACTAACACCACCCGCTCGAGTGCGTGCTCACCATGGCCAACATCTGCAAGGAGGCCGAGGCCGCCGTCTGGCACAAGCAGCTCTTCAACGACCTCGCGTCCGAGGTACACCACCCACCTACCACACACCCACCACCACCACCACCACCACCAACCACTAACACCACCCGCTCGAGTGCGTGCTCACCATGGCCAACATCTGCAAGGAGGCCGAGGCCGCCGTCTGGCACAAGCAGCTCTTCAACGACCTCGCGTCCGAGGTACACCACCCACCTACCACACACCCACCACCACCACCACCACCACCAACCACTAACACCACCCGCTCGAGTGCGTGCTCACCATGGCCAACATCTGCAAGGAGGCCGAGGCCGCCGTCTGGCACAAGCAGCTCTTCAACGACCTCGCGTCCGAGGTACACCACCCACCTACCACACACCCACCACCACCACCACCACCACCAACCACTAACACCACCCGCTCGAGTGCGTGCTCACCATGGCCAACATCTGCAAGGAGGCCGAGGCCGCCGTCTGGCACAAGCAGCTCTTCAACGACCTCGCGTCCGAGGTACACCACCCACCTACCACACACCCACCACCACCACCACCACCACCAACCACTAACACCACCCGCTCGAGTGCGTGCTCACCATGGCCAACATCTGCAAGGAGGCCGAGGCCGCCGTCTGGCACAAGCAGCTCTTCAACGACCTCGCGTCCGAGGTACACCACCCACCTACCACACACCCACCACCACCACCACCACCACCACCAACCACTAACACCACCACCACCAACCACTAACACCACCACCACCACCACCAACCACTAACACCATCCATCCATACCTACAAACTTTCGTGTTTATAATATTAGTATTATATGTGTTCGTGTCGTGCAGGTGAAGGCGCCGATCGAGCCGGCGCACTCGACCGCCATCGCGGCCGTGGAGGCGTCCACCAAGTGCCTCGCGTCCGCCATCGTGGTGATCACCACCAGCGGCAAGTCCGCGCACCTGCTCAGCAAGTACCGGCCGCGCTGCCCCATCATCGCCGTCACCAGGCACCCGCAGACAGCACGCCAGGCGCATCTCTACAGGGGCGTGCTGCCCATCGTATACTCCGGTCAGTACACCGTCACATCATTAACGGACGGAAATTAACTCCATGTACCCTGGCTGCACCTCAGCTCTATCCCTTCCAGGATTTTTTTTATTTGATTAAATGACGAGACGAGCAAGTCGCTCGGCTGATGGTAACAAAGAAGCAACACCGCACAGAACTTGAATTACAAAACACTGCATGGCGCTGAACTGCGTTCGTGACCCCGATACATAAGATGTTAAGTCTCATAATGCCCAGTAATTTCACTGGCTTCAATATCCTTCAAACCGAAACAAAACAGTGATTACACACTATTCTTTGGCGGCAGAAATAGACGGCGCGGTGGTACCAACCCAGACGGCCTCTCGCATACGAGGGACCTACCGCCTTGTAAATGTAGATACTCTACATCAGTGTTTCCCAACCTTTTCTTTTTTTTTTTTCTTAAGCCATAATTACAGCCACCTTAATATTTTTTTTTGTTAAATTGGTCACCGATATCTAGCATTGCATTTAAATAACCCAAAGCGAAAGGGTTAAAGTTGTGTCAAGTCCATCTTTAATGCCCCCCTTAACTATCAAATTGCCCCCCTGTGGGCCGTGGGCCTCTCGTTGGGAAACACTGCTCTACATGGACATAAATATTTATATTGACTAAACATTTTTTTTTTTCATTTTTTCAGCTTACTTGGGGAGGCTTACGTCCAACAGTGGACGGCAATAAGCTGAGATGATGATGATGAAACATTTTTTTTCTTGTTCCACAGAGGAAGCAGCCGGCGATTGGCTGAAGGACGTCGACAACCGCGTACAGAGCGGTCTGAGGTTCGGTCGCAACCGCGGCTTCATCAAGACCGGCGACCACGTGGTGGTGGTCACCGGCTGGCGCCAGGGCTCCGGGTTCACCAACACCATGCGGGTCATGTTAGTATCTTAACATGTTACTGAAACATTCATATTAATTTATTATTTAAATTCGGTCGTATTATACTCTTCGGATAAATCAACGTCAACCAATGTGATTGGAAAGTTGTAAGTTTTTTTTTAGCACGGCAAGCGACTGCACTACACTTGATGCGCAGTGAAGTCCAAAAAACCAGCGATCACGGACAAACAATGAGTTTATCGGTGGTGTATAAATAATATTTATAATATTTATCGAGTGGTAGAGCCAAGCTGTAGACAGTTTTGTCTACACCATGAATGGGTTGGATCGTCCGGGTCGTTACCACGGTCTCACAGAAAACCGACGTAAATTAGCGGCTTGGTGCTGCGTTTCGTACGGTGAGTGAGATATCCGGAAGCCCAAATCTCCTCCCCTTCCCAATCCCTAATTATCCCTTTCCTTTAAGGGCCTTCCGTGAGCAAACGACCTCGACTGACTCGCGCCATACTAACTCATGTACTTGGCGCGTGAGTTTTCGTGCAGAATATGCACGTATTTAGCGAATAATTGATTTAAAAAAGCAGGTTTTGGTCTTTTCGAAAATTTAAAACGGGCAAAATATTCGTTATTAAATTGCCTATCTAGTGATGTTAACCTCATATGAAAACAATCTGTACTTTAAAAGGAGACGCACGGAATCTTTGCATTTTTCTAATTTTTATGGTTCATTTATAACGACAATTTAAAAAAATATATCTACATTAACATGAATTTGAATCAAACAAAGTAAAGCTGACAGATTGTAGAAATATATTGTATGCTTCTTCCCTCTTCGGAGAGGGGAGATAATTATACTAACCCCGTATTCATAAACATTATTATGAAGTCACATAGTGTTGGCAAACGCATAGTGATGATTTCTGTACTTGCGATTGTTCCGTTTTTGGCGTTAAATAAAAACGTAACAATCATGTAAACATAAATCTACACTTCGGAAAGAGCTCACATGAATGTTATTCCTGAATACGGGCATAAGTAAAGTGACGTCAGAGTTGCTGAGTTTGCAAGGCGTCCTAGAAAAAAAAGATATTGGAATGACAAACGCGCCCACTGAGACTTATGTATACATATTATACATATGTATCATTCCTAATTTTGTTTTATTTTTTTACAGCCAAGTGGAGTAAACCTCCGAATCAGCACACATCACCGAAGAACAAGTTACTTTTAAGTATTAGCGCAAGTGATAGGATGTAATATTTATAAAAGTATAGTTAACTTTTTCACATTGCTTATGTGTTTTATATGTGTTTGCAATTCCAACACGCGCGCCATTGCCTAGGCTCATGAAATTTGATATAAATTGATTGTGCCTAAATATTTTTTTGCTGGCTGTACTTGAAAGAGTGATTCTACGTCACACGTTACAGTGATATGTATATGTATAACAGATCCCAAAATTGTATAATTAGCCCTAGGCGTACATATTTATTTGTGTAATTTATAAAATGACAACATTGTATATTGCGGATTGCGATAATAAAATGATAAAAACCAGTATGAGTTTTATTTTATGTATGCTATTTTAGAAATTAAACTTTATTTTTGGTAATGTGTAAACACACTTTTGTGTTTTATAAACATTCTTACACTCTTTCGCACCAAATTGAACTAGCAACTCATTCATTGATATTTTGAAAGTTTCAACTTAAGGCTACAACTTTTTCCACCAATATTTCTTTGAATAACATCTATAGTGCGTCTATATATCGTTAATCGTTGAATAACACTTAAAAAGTTGTATATAAAAAGCAATACTACAAAGAGCCTTTTATGGGCTGGTGTGGTTTACAATCAAGCGAAAGATCTGCTTATTTCGCCATTAATTTCAATTTTAAATTATAGGACAGTTATTGCGTAAGTACATACTAAAATTTGACATCCCTCGTAGCGAAGCTGGCTGTGTTATGGGATTTAAACAACAACACCACACAGATCCTTGAATTATAAAGCACTGCATGGTGTTGGACTGCGCTGTAAGGGTTGAGAGCGCCTAAAGCGTTCGCCCGAAAGTCCGGTGAAGCTGTAGAAAGCCGACTCGCGTCAGGCTAACAGTACAACGCCAAACCGCAAAAAAAAAAAAAAAAAAAAAATGGACTGCGCTGGTCGATGTAAGTCGAGACAAGATGTCTCAATGCTCAGAAATTTCAGTGGCGTCAATGTTCTTCAAACCGAAATACAAGTGCTTACAAACTGCTGTTTGACGACGGCAATAGACAAAGCGGTTGGACCAACCTAGACGGCTTCACGCGAGAGAACATCTACGAGTATTTGTTCTTTTTTGACCCATGGGATGAACTACATACCCCTGCTAATGGGATACTGGTGACCCCCGCAGTATCTCATCCCAGGGCTAAAGGGGAGGGGAAGGGCTAAGGCATGGGAAAAGGTATAATAGGATGAGGGGCAAGCCCCCTGGGGAGAACAGCATATACACAGGCTGATCCTAGAACGCGATCCACACAAAGTGGGTCATTATGGCGGGTTTTAACACCGTGTATGGTGGTCGCTATCCTGGTGGATCCGAATATCCTATCATTAGCAGGGTATTGGGAGAAGACTGAATTAGGGAAGGGAAAGGGATAGGATCTGGGGCCAAGCCCCCTGGGGAGAACCGGATATACACTGGCTGATCCTGGAACGCGACCCACACAAGGTGGGTCACTATGGCAGGTTTTAGCACCAGTGTACGGTGGTCGCTATCCATTCGGATCAACAAGTATCCTCCCACCTGTATCTACGAGTATTCGGCTAATCTTAGGATGAACCGAGGTCAAAATAAACCCCTTAACCGTAATTAGACATGTGTAAAGCCTTTTAGGTAGGGCTAGCCTTATTGCTATAGTCATTATGGCACAGGAATCTCGGTATACAGTCATCTATTGTCCGCAGTTGAAAACTTTTCAAACGATTCATTGAAGATAGAAGAGAAATCTACTCTACATAGTAGTTTAGCTAACAAACTCTAGATGGCGTTAGCTGTTACGTGTTGTATGAAATAATTATTATGGTAGACTAATATCAAAAAATATTTGGGTTAAACCTCTTAGTTCTCGACGCCCCCCTAATATGGGATGGTACACATCACACACCTTTAAAATTCTTATGGGGAATTCTCAGGTATACAGGTTTCCTCACCGTAAACGCAAGCATTAATAAACAATGATTACACACATAGCTTCGAATAGTCGGACGGGTCAGTCCTAGGGCTGGATTTGAACCTGCGGCTTACAACCACCGCTCTTTTACTCCTCCTCCTCCTCTTGTACTCCTCCCCACTAGGCCATCGCCGCTTTTCTCCAAAAATATAAAATACTAGCTTTTCTTCGCGGCACCGCCGGCGTCATCTGCTTTTTCCGGGATAAAATGTAGCTTATGTTCATCAGGAATTATGTAGGATTCTAACGGTGATTTTTTTTTCGAAATCAGTCCCGCAGTTTTTAAGTTTATTCGTTACATACAAAAATACAAATCTTTCCTCTTTATAATAATTTCAATACATATATTATGATAATAATTAGATGAATTAGATAATAACTTTTATGCGTAAACTAAATGTAATGCTGTTTATATTGCAAGGACGTTTGCAACTATAATTATTGTTATACTTGGCATGCGTTTAATTTCATTGATCATTTATGTATATGTTGGTATTTACAATGTTGTTGCGACTTAATAAATAAATAAATAAATAAATAATATTGGTGTAGATTTGTCAAAAAGCAATAGTGTAAAGAAAAAGTAGTAAGTACGGAACATTATGTATTATCACTTACTTATTAATAACACGCAGCAAATCATCACCACAACATAAATTATTATGCGTAATTTGTACTTTTTGTAACGCAGAAGTGTGAATGTTCTTGTATAAATATATTCATTACTAATGTTTCTGTCACAAAGACAGGAATCCTTTATGAGTCATTGTTTGCCATAGATACGGTGTAATCTCGTCATGTCCCCGTGCCATTAGTCGTTCACAAGGAGCTTTTGCCTTTCCTACGTAATTTGTGCTAAGGATTTATGGCCTTTTGAGCCGACATGCACGACCATCCTTAAATCTTATTAAGCCACTAAACGTGTTTAAGAAACGCCAAATCGTATGAAAACTTGACAATAACAAACATGTTTAGTGGCTTAATACGGTTATGGATTGTTGCAAGCCCATCTTAGTAGCTTGCTGAATCAACTGCTGCGTTTCTTGTATTATTTAGCTACGTATTTGTCTTTTTTATTATAGAATGTCGTCTTTTATTCTTTAATCGTATATTATATATTAGCAATGTTATATTACGACCATTTACACGTACGAACCAATATAATTATTGAATATATTAATACATAATATAATAAACTAATATAAATTCAATATAATTAACCAAAGAATAGGGGCTCGTAGCCAGTTGCACTCACGGAACAGTAAACGATTAGCCAGTTAGCAGTCTTTGGCGCGTTCAGTCTATGGGTGGGTGAAGTCTATGGGTGGGTGACCGCTTAGTGGTATTTCAACTGGGCGTCTCCGTGCTTCAGAGGGCACGTTGAAAAAGTCGGTACCGGCGGTTATTAACTGCTAGCAGTTGTTAAACCAAGTCGGAGGCCTTCGGGCAGCTTGAAAACTTTGACACTAGGGTGGCTACTAACCATTCGATATAGATAGATAGATAATCAAGGAATAAAAACTAAATAATCCTGTTATTACATACATGGGGATGGAGATCACTTGTCATCAGATGACCCACTTGCTCGTTTTGCTAGAATTTGCTATATAAGAAAAATAAGAGACAAATGAAGCAAGTAAGCAAATTGGGCAAAATTGAAGTTCCGCATGGTTTATGAGCCACTAAGAGTAGCCATACGACACGAATGAGATGTTTCATTAATTCCACACATAAAAGCCGTGTATCTCGTGATCCATTTTCTGCGAGACAATCTTAATGTATTCACCGTTTGATCATTGCACAGCACATTGATCTTGACACAGTGAACAAAAGAGAATGTATCCTCATAAAGTTTTTTTCGTCCAGTCCTCATTAATAACGAGCAAATAAAACTGGCACATTTGGCGAGCTGCTCCGCGAATATGGCACAACGTGCCACAGACATAAAGAACGACAGATAAGTGTTGTGGTCGTTCTGTGGCCAGCAGGTCGGCGGGTCTGCGCTGCGGCTCCCGCGTGACCCGCGCCACCCTGGTGCCACGGCCGGTGGCGACGCTCGGCCGCTGGGCCGGGCGGCTGCCAGTATTCAGTAGATACAGCAGACCACAGGCAGGCCGGTCGTACCACGCCGCCGACTAAAAATAACCGCGCGCCGCTCAGTACCGCCGCAACTACCGCGCGCGTCGCCCGCTGCGTCCGCGATCGCAACCATGGCGGAGACAATCGAGGAGACGTACGAGACCGCGGTCACCCGCAAGGTGGTCCGCACCAGCCTCAAGATAGAGGAGGTGAGGATCGACACACGACAGTTTTATGTAACGACGCCCGCGCGACACAAATATAGCACCGGCGCGCGCGCACGCCGCGACGCCAGCGCCAGACGCACCTGCTCACATAACAGATGACACGTTTGACAGTGAACACGGACGTAAACAGCGGCCGGCCGCACAGCCGTGCACCGGACCGCTGACCCGCGGCTGCGGCCGGCTGCAACACGCCCTCTTTCTCTTATCTATCCGACGACAGACGTCCGGATATCCAAAAGTGTTCCGGGATTGCGTCTTCCAAAGCGGTCGGTTAAAAAGTTCGTAAAGTTCCTAATGACGGAACCGTTCTGAAGGCGCGTGAAGGTCCGCCGTCGCTACGTCAGTGGAGGAAGCACGCGCAGATCTCGGCACTTATAATAAATTTGTGGCAATCGACGTTGTAAATAGAACGGGCAGTTGAATGAAAATTTCCGTGCCCACCTTGACGCGTGTGCATCGACCTGTTTCGTACACGAACACTCCACGTGCGACCTTGCAAGAGATACAAAACACAGGACATAAAATGCACTCACAAGACACACACATAGGTACACACTTTCTAGTTTATTACCAAACAGATCATGAAAAAGAGTCTTTATTATCTTGAATTTCTAATTTTGACCGTCTTCTGAATGTATAATTATGTACAGAGTTTAGAACAGTAACTTCTTTGTAACGTAATCAGCTAGCGTCAAGCATGAGTGATGTAATATCCCCATGTATCTGTAAACAGATGCAAGCTGCATGAATGTCAACAAACGGAAGCTTTGATAGCGTCCTTATCTTTATCACATTCCATCAGTTTGGACACAGAGCGTTCGTACATGCGCCGACTACTGTCCGTTTCCAAAGCGCAAAATCCAATGGAAAAACGCGCCGTGGCATATTTTCGTCTTGGCTCCTATCCTAGTTTATCTGCTACATTACGATGTTTATTCACAATACGAATGCGAGCATTAATGTGTGCGCTCGAGCCACTTGTATTCACGTATTTACTGTCCGTTTGGGTGCAAAACCTGATGTACCTGCATTAAGTCGTAAAGATTATTAATAATCCATATACACGTACCGGTCAGTCTAAAGTACTCTAAAGCATTAAACTCAGAGTCTCTATAAAAAGTTTATTTACCTTTTCCTCCTATTTTTCCACTAAAATAATATGAACATAGTTGTTGACATCCTTGAGTGGGTGAATAAAGTACTCTTAAATATTTAAAAGCGCGCCTTGGCAAATGTCGATGTTTTTTTCGGCATTTTTAAAAGGGACAGAAAAACAATGCAACATTTCGTGGTATAATTGCCCGTCACATTTAAATGTAAATAAACCAACTGTTAGCAGCACAAAAAAAATTTAATAGTATACACTCATATCTTCACTAAACAATCTAGAAAGAATCTGTAACCTATAATCTGCTCTGATCATGAAAGTATTCACAGAGTCGGTTTGTTTATTTATCGGTGAAGTGTTTTCTGTTGCATCAGGTGCCTGTATTTTAGCTTTTGTGTAGAAAATATTTATTTCACTTCACATTGTTTTGAATGTTTGAATTAATGTATTTAAATTCTAATTTTCTTTTAAACCGATATATTGTAACCTTAATATAGTCACGATTCTACTGTAGTCAGTAGGATAAACGAAACATACATGAGTTAAACATATTTCAAGTAATTTCGTCCGTAGTGTCATGAGACTGTTAGAGTTTTCAAGCTTCTATTTAACTTGACTATTGACAATCCAAAGTCTACAACATTGCTTCTAATCATAGGACAATGTAAGATAATCAATGTAGGATTATATAGTTACTAAAGAGAAACCCATAAAATGTTTATTCTTAAACACATGGGTCCCGGGAATAAAGAAATTTAGAAGCCCTTTGCGAATTTAGTTCGTTCTAACAAACTTGCGAACACAATTTCTCTACATCGATAATAGCATCTAAAAATATTAAGTAGGAGGCGAATAGTCGACAATTTGTGAATGAAATCAGTGCAGTATGTAAGCAGGCCACAAATCGGATGCCTACATGCACTGCATAAAACATTCAGCATGTGGGTTTGGACTCACTACTCACTATTTTAATAATTTCATTCATGAGGCTAGTAGATTCTTATTTAAAGACAGATAGCTAAGTTTCATTTCGGATAATGTAGCAAACAATATTTACAAAGTACGTAATAATAAAAATATGGAACTATATAGTACGTGTAGCTCTGTGGTACATTGCCGCGATCAAGCCCTGTCTCAGCAATTTACTTTGTTTCATCTAAGTCAAGCGCTGGTAAATCTACGGGTAAATCACAAATGGCAGTAGAGTTTGTAATATATGTGTATATGGACAGGTTATGATTATAATTGAATGAATGAATTGAACATATCTTTTATATTATATTGCAACTACACATTATAATTTTCAAAACAACATAATTGTGTATGTAATTGGTCGATAGGCATATAAAAAAACTAGAAGTAGCGGACTATTTTCCTACAAACATATATCTGGAGTATGAAAGTTGTAAAGTATTCTAAGCATTGTAGATTTAAAGGATAAGAAAAACCCGTGATGTTTGAAGGATTTGGAATGGAATAAGGGATACATAACAGCTACTCTGTTGTGGTTGTTCTGTTTAAATATTATTAAATCGCTGTTTTTGTTGTTTTGTTATCAGCCTGTCAGTTTACAAAATTTATGTTAAATAACATACAGTAAAGCTAACCACTATACTACCTTTTTTGAAATTGACATCGAAAAGTTTATAAACCATTTTTACCTTGAGAAGTTACCATGCACATATTATTATATCATATAGTTTATACCTATACCTACAATTCAGATTGATATTAGATTAATAAGTGTAAAATCATTGAAAATCTGAAATACAAAGTTATGTATACAGCAACTTTAAACATTCCAGCAGTTTAGTTTTATTTAACTCAAAAGAAATCAGAAGTTTTGCACTATATGACACGCAGACAGCAACGAACTATATGTTGATTCTATATCATTCAAAATACGTGAGCGACTGCTATTCACACATCTCACCTGTTCGTAGCTAATGTAATGTTCTCTATAAATCACTAAACTGGGTCTCGGAAACATTAACGATTTATTTTTTTACCTAGGTCATGTTTTAAGTACCACTTTTCAGACAATCTTAATTCGCAAATACATCAAAACAGTTTATTCTAATGTTTAAATTTATCTGATTTACTATTCTAGTTTACTTCATTTAGGATACCTACTGGTTACCTGTTCATACTGAAATGATTTAAGTTTGGCACTGATTACATATTTTTCATCCTTAAAAAATGCTAAATAAAATTAATAATAATTACTAATGGCTAATACCGCATCATGTTTTTGAGAGATTTTCTGTGGGACAGGGATACCAACCTAGTCTTACCGACAACGCTCTCCATTCCTACTAATCGTAAATTAGAGATTGAATAAATAAATATACCCAATAGTCGCACACATAGTCCTGATCCCAGACTAGATTAACCTGTGTGGTGGGTGTTAGAAACTATGAAGGACTTGCGATCCCATAACACTCAGACCCGAAACAAATGGGTATTTATGGATCATGCAAACATTTGTCTCGATGCGGGAATCGAAAGGACCCTACTTTGATTTGTTCTCTTTGAAATAAAATAAAAAAATAGTCCATCAGCGGTAGGCAGAGGCTTGGCCGGGCCCCTGGCATTGCCAATGCCCATGAGCGGTAACCGCTTATCATCAGGTGGGCCGCTGGCTCGTCAGCCTATCAAGGCAATAAAAAAAATTGCGACTAAATTTTTTTAACCTTTGTAACTTCTCTTTACAATTTAATTTAATAATTATTTAATATTTATTTTAATTTAAATAAACCAATAGTCAATGTGCTATAAAGTTAAAAGGCGCTTTTAAATAATATTATAGGCAAACATGAGAGCTAATGGTCTTACTACGGACGATGCTTAAGTCAAAGCTTAACCCACGTCTTGAAAATGTTTTATAAGCAATGGTTTGTGAGCTACGACAATAAAATGTATCAAATTGCTGTTATAATAAGAACGACATTACGAACGAATATTATAAGAAAATAGTAGATAAGGCGCATAGTAAATGCAGTGCTACTTGCGATTTAATATCATGAAACTAAAGTTAGAAAGACGTACGATCTCATTAACAACACAGACATATCATATAAAGTGGCGACACAATTGTAAATTCTGTAAGTTACGATAGTCTGAATTTAAACTCGTTATTTAACAGAATTTCCTTCATATAATTGTGGTTCTGTTACCGTTGTTTGTAATTTACTAAATTAGTTGTGTAATGCGTATTATTACATATAATATTGCGAATGAATATGTTTGTAAGGCAATCGCATATTTCTTATGTAAGTAACGAAATTAAAACAGTGAAATTAAACTAATTGAAATGGATTTTATCGCGGTTTTTATAATCCGTAATTTTCAATTATATTCTTTTAATGTATAATATTCGCGTAAACATAAGTAATTATTATGAAATTAAAACAGCTTGGTCATTTAATTGGTCACAAGAATAGTCTTCATTGAATATTAAAAAAAATGATCAGTCTTCATCCTTTTGTTAATATCACAAGTAATTACTTTAATTAAATAAATACACATAAATACTAAATGATTTGTTTTGGTCGACATTGATTTTAATGTATAGCATAATTTTAGAACATTTACGAAGCGCCTGCATTCTGTCGGCTTTGATCTTAACAAGTTATTTTTAGCGCCTTCCTTCCATTGTTACACAGTATATGAGTATACCATCCTAATATTTTTCGAATATATTTTTTGCACATAAAAGAAACTTATTTTGATATTCACATTTTAATTAGCGTTTCGTGTAATTGACGTTTCTTAGAACCGTGTGGGTGTTTATGAAAATATCAGTTTAGTTATTACGAACCGACGTGTCTCGGTGTTCGTGTAAATACTTGTCGTGCGATAAATAAAATCATTATCCTGGGGGCTTTTTTTTTACTAGCCCTGTATTATATACGTCCCACTGCTGGGCACGGGCCTCCTCTACTGAATGAGAGGGATAAGGCCTTAGTCCACCACGCTGGCCTAATGCGGGTTGGCAGACTTCACATACCTTCGAAAAATCTTATCGAGTTCTCAGGTATGCAGGTTTCATCACGATGTTTCCTTCACCGTTAAAGCAAGCGATAATTAACAATTAATATACACGTAACTTAGAAAAGTCAGTGGTGTATGCTCTTGGGGCTGGTTTTGAACCTGCGACTTTCGTCTCGACAGTCCATACCACTCCCCGCTGAGCTATCACTGCTATTCAGCGATAGCGGGGGCCTACTTTATAATTAATTACTTTATTTATTGTATAATTTGGTACATCATTATGCATAGATGACTCTATTAACAGCTCTACTTAAATTTTTAGCAATGTTCTATACCTTTTACAGGTATCTAATTCATATTAAAATAAACAAAAACAAAACGAATTTGTTCTATAACAAAATATGTTTATGCCTGTAAGATTAGATAAACAGAGGTGCCATTAGTGCATTCCTATTTGTTGAGCTTATTCCCGCCCCACGATATGATAGCGTATGCGCTTATTCCATTCACATGCAAAAAAACAATTCCAAGTTTACATCAGATAGTAAACCCAACATCAAAATAAACACATATTGTCCAATCGATCTTATATTCTAACAGGAATAATAGCGTCACTGTTTGTAGGTTCCTGACAAAGTAAATGTGAATTGAATTAGCATAAAAACATAGAC
The DNA here is from genome assembly GCA_949126905.1 of Amorpha juglandis. NCBI lineage: Eukaryota > Metazoa > Arthropoda > Insecta > Lepidoptera > Sphingidae > Amorpha > Amorpha juglandis. The sequence continues at coordinate 4,019,760 of OX421372.1, read as the reverse complement.
TAATGTACTATCAACAAACGTCGGAAATCAAACGGGGTTCCGTCATAAAACCAAAGATGTTTATCATCAGTGAAAGTTGGCGAAAATAGACTAAATAAAAGTGCAACGTTCTCTGCGCCATGGCGTTTTATTGCTGTTTTATATTTATCAATTAGTCAGTTTTTTAGATCAATTACCTTTTTAAACCGAGTACGTTCATTAACCTTTATTATTTGACTAGGTTTTATTCACGCCTCCGCCAGTGTCAATGTATTTTTCTGGTGTAAAGTTAGCTTATCTAGGTATATCCTAATTAAGATCAAAGTTTAACTGTGTGCCCAAAAATTCCTTCAGCTGTTATGATGTGATTGCTTAAAAATCTAAATTTACATACTCCAGACATCCAAACTAGCAAACATCCTTTTGTTTATATACAAATATTTATATTGTTAGTAGGATAGTAGTAGTAAGGAAACTATTATAATAATTATGTTCCACAACCCCTGCACAGCAAACAGTTTCGTTACTACTATTTCACAGAAAACCGACGTAAAGTACCGAGATATCCGGAGGCCCAAACCAAATTGGTCACACTTCGGAGACATCTATCATACCTTCACGACGCTCTTCATCTCGACAAGAATAGACATTTTTAAAAGCCTGGTGAGAAACAAAAAAAGAAACTTTTTGGCATAAAAATACAAAAATGCGTTTCAGAGACAGAAAAGAATGGCCTGCATTGACATGATGCATTGAAAGTAAACAAAGACCTGATTGACAAAGGAAAATATAAATGCGAATTAAAAGAGAAAATAGTGCGAATATCACGATGTTTTTATAAAGATAAATGATCACGATTAGGTGTATGTGTCAAGCCCAATTCCAAATTAGTTTTTTATTAAGACAATAATATTCGTTACTGACCTACTTAAGATAAAGTCGAACAAATCATTGACAAATCTTGCAAAACAATTTTATTGTAAATAGGTTGGTTCTATTACGACGCAAAAGTAGTTGGCAAGATAGTTCTAACTATTCCCTTACGCGTAGATACGATAGATTTACGATAGATTAGAACGTATCGTAGCAGCTGTGTGTATAATAAATATCATTAAAGGATGTATGTAGCGCGGCGCACTGCAGGTTTCCAAACGCAATACCGCCTTATAAGGACATCGTCAGTCGCGCCAGTTCCACGAATCAAACACGCTAAAGTCTAGAGTGGAACAACTGTTCGGGAACATTGCCAAATGTGCGATTTTGCCTAATTGACGAGCACGGAACATCCCGTTCGTTTGATCGCGCTCCAGCGCTCGCTATTAAATCGCGAATAAAACAAGCTACACTTCGAAAACAAAATGTATTGCACATCGTTCCTTTCCTCGTCACTGATCGAATACGAGACCGGAGGATGCGATCTAGAAGTATCAGCTGCACCGCATCAGTCAGTCAGGGTTGTTGATCGCAAATTGGCGTGCAGTACATAACGTCCGATTATAACTTGTCGGCATGAGCCGCGGGTGTTGCGGGATGGGGAGGCGGTAGCACGGGCCGACGTCCATCACCCGCGTTCGACAGCCGATCGACGTCGGGTCGTCGTCAACTTGCGGAAGCCGCAACCGAACGGGTCGGTCGCGAAGCTCGAAAATGGAACGCAGCGGATATAATTAAAACTGGACGGACAAATCGTTGGCGAGGAATTAACGCGCGAATTCGGTCACCTATCGCTCAGTCAAATTGGCCGGCGATGTACTCAACACTTATTATGTTGAAGCGGCGACAGTGAGTGAACTCGCCGATGCTAAGTACCGTCGGCTGTGTGGGCCGACACAGCCGACGACGCCCGAAATTAGCCATTTCTCAGACCGTACATACTTCAGACTGTTCGGAGCAAATCGAAGTGAAACTATGGATATTGGCGAAATGTAGTGGAACAATAATGTTTTATTGGAATACACAGGAAATTTAGTGCACATGGCTTGAACGGGTCGTTTCCACTGACGTATTTGGAACTCACATTCACCAACTCGCTGTGTGTTCGTACAACAAACATCTAACTCAATATTATTATAACTCCAATATATAATAAAAACGATTTTTTTTAAAGTTAGTGTCTGTAAAATTCTGTAGAATATATTAGATAAAGACTGCCTTCATTATGTTTTCCACGCAGATGGGTTATAATATGTTATCGATATCAGATTCTTATGAACATTATGTCGACCGATATGACGTGATTCACTGCAATATAAGATTCGTTTCTAATTGCAATATTTACTTTCGACTTGCTACAGCTCAGTTATAAGACATTAGATGACACTAAACAGGAAATAAATTATATTATTATTTCACATCTTAAACATTTAGATGCAAAATAATTTGCTTGTGTAGGTTATAAATTGTGCAGTATGCGTTAGCTTATAAATTTGTTGTTCTGATTTGCCATTTAACAGGGCTATGTCAGCTATCATTTTATACACAATGTAAATCTCTAGTGGCAGATACACACAATCATTGCCTCTATACATCATGTATCTATAGCCATACATGCAAGAATGACTTGAATTATTTATTATCAATAAATCATATTTTGACAATGTGCTAGACATTAGAAAGAAAATGTCCAATTATAATACTCATAGTAACCGTCATTTATAATATTCACTAATTGAGCGTATAAGTTACAAGATACAAAAATATCGCCGGATATGTCCATCCCAATGACATTAATGGATCTGCAAATAGAAAATTCCAGGAGTTTATTTTCATTGAAACCAAAAAATATAAAGCAGACATTAATTAGATGGAAAAGTCTGTTTACTTTTATTTATATATCCCTAGATGACCTCAATAATGAATGAAAAATTGTAATGGTTCATGAAAACGCGCAATTTCGCTAAATAGTTAATAGGTTCTTTGACACCGATAAAATATTCCTCAATGTCAGTGCGCCGGACGGAGGGTGTAACATTTAAATAGAATATTAATAGAGAAAAATAGAAAAAAATAAATTTAGAATAGCACGTTGTTTACAATCTTCGCCTGATAAACTTTCTAATTAAAATGAGAATTTCGCAACTAGGTAGTATAATTCCTTAAAATGTTAGGGGGCGAAATTCAATTTTAAATCATGTACTACTGTCCAAGTCGCAGTCTAATAAAATCAATCCAGATATGGATTTTAATAGTAGATAACAAAATCAAACAGTATTTTGATAAGTTTATTGCATCACTTCTCACCGGAGGGAGGTTCATCCATTCTACCCGAAGTACTTTCAGTACAATGAATTTCCAGAGGTCATTTGTGCCACGCACTTGCAGACTCTGGAATGAACTTACTTCCACGATGTTTCCTCAACACAATAACATGCCCTTCTCCATGTGAGGCTTAAAAAAGTAGTTTTTTTTTACACCCAACAGTCCCACACATAGTCCTGACCCCACAGTAAGATACGAGTCTTGTATAATGGATATCAGGAACTACGAAAGACTTGGTCTCACAACACCCAGACCCCGAAACAAATATTTGTGGATCACACAAACATTTGTCTCAGTGCGGGATCGAACCCACGGCCTCTCGCTTCACAGCCGGCTACTCGCCCGTTGCGCCACGGAGGCTGTCAGTTTTTACAGTAGCAGCGGCTTGGTTGTACCCTCTAGCACTGTTGAAGAACTATGGCCACTATGGCCCTATGACACTATAGCCGAATTAACCAATTGCCATCAAGTGGGACCGACAACTCGTCTGTTTTCGAAGGCCAAAATAAAAAAGACTGTAATGGTTTGCAAAATTACGTATAGAAACATGGTGAATCCTAAAGTGCTAAACAATGTTATTTACAGTTTTTTGCTACCAAAACCGATGTGAAGCTATTGAAATTACTGGACATAGAGGCATTACATTATGCTTGGCATTACATGGACATTAAGCTTAAAATCCTATGTCTCCGAATGATAAACTCAGTGCAGGGCCATCTAGTATTATGCAATTCATAGTTATGAGTGATGTTGGAACTCTATATAGGCAGGCGTTGCGGTTATCCTCAGGGAAATGATCAGCTAGTCTCGTCATTCAGTAGTAGAGAACCAAGATTTCAGTAGGATATACCCAAATTTCTGAAAAGAGGTGTAATATTTACATTAAACCGTAGTAAGAAGATTTTTTAACGCAGCGAGGATTCCGTCTATGGGTGTTTTGTGGATATTCACGGCTGGCAGTTAAAATAATTTTCAAAAAAATATATTCTTTTATTGAATTTATGAAATATTGTGCATTACTTAGGTTCCGCCATTTTTCTTTCGTTACTGTTGGCGCCAGTTCAGTACGCAGTTTCGCTAGAGCAGAACGGGCAAGAAACTCTTGCGCTACTGTTACAGACGTAATTTACCATTATTAAGTTCATTGCTGGTTACTTACCTTCAAGTCCCCTCTCCTCTTCCCCTCCTATAAAAATAGTTTATACATACGCATTCGTCTGTAATCCTCGAAGGGGTAGGCAGATGTGAAAACTATATTTCGCTGAGTTTATTTCCATCCCATGATGTGATAGGGGGCGAGCCTATCATCATATCGGACACAATTCTAGACACCGGGCTGGTACTAATTATTTCTTGATAGAAAAACCCAATAACGCGCCAGTTTGGTAGTCAAAATAGCAGTATAAAATAATATTTTCTTTTAAAATATCAACTGCTACTTCATCGTGGAACCACGGCTTATCTAACCTTGGGTCGTAAAGAGATTTGATATAGATTGCTTATCCAGGATTTTTATCCATGTCACGAATTCAACTATCATGCATTTAGTTAGGGCAGGCCTTTACGTAACCGCTATTTTACGCTGTTTAACTTGCTATTTGTAGTAAGCTAAAGCTTAAATTTCCGGCTCTCGTAAATTGTTTATGAAAATATAAATTATGATACTACTATTTCTAAATAGTAAATATTATTCTGCAATGCGTTCGTGTTCGATTTAGTGTAGATTAAGGAGGAGTTTAATACCGACATAATTTTTTGCTTAATGCAGGCTTTTAAACTTTGGGACATTTTGCTATTAGCAACGGTTTGTCTTAGCAATATCAAGAGATTAATTAATTTTAAAAGCATATTTATACAGTTTTTATTATTATTATGTCATGTATCTACTGTGATTATTTGTACGATGATTTCGTCGTTTTAATCGATTGCATATCTAAGAATCGAGCTTTAATTTAAAAAGCAAACAAAAAATATATTTCGCAGGCTAGTGTTGATGTCCCACCATAAGGTCTTCAACTATTTAGTACCTAACCTAAAAATAAAAGAAACTTATAAAACATAATCGGTTAAAAATGTTCTTTCCACATGTTGCGCTTTCAAATTTTTTACGGTGGCTTCAGTTTTTCAGCTGCTAAAATTTGTTATAAATAAATTTCATTTCATCTACTCAAAATATGCTTCACGCCATTTATCACAGTGCATTCTAATGCGCAACTATGACGTTTGATAAAACACTATGTTAGAAACAAATCATTTGCATATTCTTGGACACTAGAATAGATATGACTGCCTTGGTGGAGCAGTTGTATTATACGCAGTACGACTCGGTACGTGCTGAGGTCTCGGGTTCGATCCCCTGGTCGGATAAAGTGATAATGGGTTTTTCTATCACGAAATGCTCAGTGTCAGCCTGGAGTCTGGAATTTGCCCGGTTTGGCGATAGGCTCGCCCCCTATCACATCATGGGACGGAAATACGTTCGGCGAAATGTGGGTGTACTGGTTACACCTCTGCCTACCCCTTCAGAGGTTACAGGTATGTATCTTGGACACTATGCGTACATACTGGCTTCTATCACACACGTTACAAAAATGTAACGTTAAATGCTTGAGTTCCGTTTCACTGTTCAGATGCAAATCTCATAATGCCCAATAATTTCACTGGTTTCAACGTCTTCTTTTCAAACTGAAACACAACAGTGCTTACACACTGTTGCTTGGCGTCAGAAAAACAAAAAGCTGTGGTACCAATTCAGACGGCCACTCGCTTCCAAGGGACCTATCTCCTAGTTGAAGTTAAGTGGCAAGGTGCTCTCGCGTTTTATAGGGTTAGAAAGATTTCCGGAGGCCCAATAAACATCTCTTTTATCTATATTTTCGTTCCTCAAAGGTGGACAATGTATCCACGAATTCCTTGGCGTGGAAAACGTTCATAAACATTTGCGCGTTTATACTCTACCCTAAAACAAATGAGTGGGTTCAAAAGGGTTATCTAACTTTGTGTCGTTGATTTACGCGAGGAGTTTCGACGATTGCATTGTAAAAAAAATTAAACCCAAGAGTTTTTACTATAATAAAAATCCCATATGGCCAGCATCGTAACATTTCATAACTGCTAAATATTTTACAGTAAGTAATTTTTACAGACGGAAAGAATAAATCTGTACATATTTTTTGCAAATGTGTGTATATTTTTAAATTTATTTTTTGTTTGAATTGTTATTTTTCTCGTCACTCATTCGGAATACTTACTTTCGATTCACATACAAGGGTCTTGAAAAAACTACAAAACATAACATAATTGAAACCTCCGTTTTTTGAAATCGGTCAAAAATTGGATAGGATTATAAACTATAGGTTAATCACCATACCGTTTAGTGTTATATTACTGGATTATTACTTTAGGAATAAAGATTTACGTCAAGCCGACGAGGCGCGCGGCGGAGCTCGTAAATTCATGTTATGCTTGCAACACTGCGACAAGAAGACGATCACTCAAAGTAATATTAAATGTTTTATTAGTAACTCTATTATAATGATTTGTATAGTACAAGAGAAGGAAGAGTGAAAATGTCATAAGTCGAACTCTACATGTTTTCTCATTCTGAAAAGTTGAAGTATTAATCAAACTTTCAACGCCATTTTCGTTTTATATTATTGTGATAAAAGAAAATCTATTTCAAAATAGGGTTCAAATTTACGTTGGTTTTCTATGAGACAGCGGTAATAATCCGGTCGAGCCGACCCATACATGATGTAGACAAATGTCTAACGTGGCTCTACCACTTAGGGTGCTGATATAAGTTGCAACTATTGACATAGTACAATGAAAATACAGCTAAAATCTTTAATAAGTAACTTTAGAGTAGGTACACAATTCACACAATAAGCTCGGTTGAACATGAAAAACGAACGATGGGTGTAGCGGTCGGCGCGCGATGCGCACAGAAATAGAGCGTCTCGCGCGACGTTTCGTACCAATGTCGAGGTAATCGCACCGCATTGTCTCAGCGTTATGTGAATGTTGAGTTTTTACATCTGCAACGACCTTACAACTTACATCATCGGCTTCTACGTAATAACTCTTCATCTCAGAAGCATACTGACGTAAAACACATATTATAAGAACTAAAGCACGCGTAGTTGCTTTTTGAAAGAGGCGACTAGAAGCCGCTCTTTGTCAGTTTCAAACTCGCAGCAGCTAAAATGGACATATGCCATTACGCTGTGAGTGAATTAACAAGGATAATGGCAAAAAATTATATAGGTACTTATGACTTATGCCTGTATGTTTCTAAGGTGAAATTGTTAAAAATCGTTTCTAGTAATATCTACTTCATCAATTGCAGTGGCCAAGCTTTACTATAAGATATTTGATGCGTGGATGTTGTTTAAAATCACAAATATAAATATGAAGACTAGATATTAAAATGTATGAATTGATTTAATAAAATATTTCTGTAATTAAGAGTATTTCGCATCGTATTATTTTAGAAATCTTTTACTAACAAAATATTCTAAATACTTTTTGTAAAATACACTAGTTAAATATGTATTTCATACTCTAGATGTTTAGTGAGGCGTTTTTAAATCATTTATATTTTTACGACGATGTAAACAACCAGTGAGCCAATAAAAAGATGTACGCTGACGTCCCAATCGAAGCCAAATATCTGAACGGTAATTAATATCGCTTCCGATTTGCCTTGCGCCGCACACACTTGACCGCTCCCATAAGGTCGTTGCCATAATGACGAACATCACATGTGGCTAAACCCAAATTACCATCAGCTTCCTTAAACATGACACTGTTTTACAAATAAATATAGAACAAACGTTTACTGTTAGTGTTTGGGGATAAGAGCGAAAGTAAATCATTCTGTGTTAGAACTTAGCAAGTGTAAATATTGACTCTATCAAGATACGAGAAAGAAGATTTTTACAGCTTTGTTCAATAATTTTGCTCGTGAATAACAATATATAAAATTAACAAATATTTCTCACTTTGGATTGCCTTTAAAAAAGAAAAACAATGCGATAATATTCAACTATAGTCGATTTTGTGCCAATCACGATCTGGCGTAATACACATACCTGTTATTATTTATAATCATATACTTGAGACAAAAATTACATTGCGAATAAGCGTGAAGTATTTTTTTAAACATTTATTTTTATTATTGGTTTTTATCAGCCAGCATTCAGGAGCGTTATTGAAAGCAGTCAAATATAAAAAAAAAAAAACAAAGCCTGGTCTTATCCATTACTGGAAGCTGTATGTAAAATATTTTTATATTCTATATTTAAATTTTGATTGATTTCAGGTTGGCTATTTTATCAATGATTTTTTTTCTCGACACATCTTTTTGTTGTTTGACAATAATTTCACAAATGACTGCGTTCAATTGTTTGCAGTTGGGAGCCCTGATGATCAGAGTAATTATGATACAGTAATGTGGTTCCACGAGTGGCGTTAAATAGTTTTATGTCCGACCTAAATGCAAAAAGAGTATTTCTGGTCCTGGATTGATGACTCAAACGTAGACGGTCGTTGGTCTCGCCAGTCATAAAACATTTTAGGAGAAAGTGTTAATGCTGTTATAAAAAGCCTTATTGCTCATTGACAACGCATTGAAGAAAACGAAAATTAAATGCAGTGCGGTTAAACTCATGTAAAATAGAATGAACGTCAGGTAGAGCTAAAACATGTATTTAATAGATTAATATTTATAGGTGTTGCCACTACTTCGTGTGTAATTTAAAAGTGCAACTCTATAGACACTTTCGCCCAGTTTTTGAAAGCCTGATCAATGAAAAAATAAACTCATCATCTGTCTAATCTCATGTCAAGTCAAAATTGAGTTGTAAGAAGCGTGGTCAACGCTTTTGCTTTAATACACTTGTTAGTTAACTAGTCTTTCAATTTAAAAATGATAAATCGAATGTCAAACGCTTTTTTGGGATTCATAGATAATTCTATCTTCAAATGGTGTGTCAATTACTAACAAGCGATTGTTCGCAAATTAGATTAGGGATTAATATTTTTTCACTAAATAAACTTCAGAAATTCGATTTGATTTGAAAGCGTTGTTAAAATCACAGTTCTGTTAGTTGAATGATGATTTGATCAGCTTTTGAGAACCTGAGTATTTGTCTGCGGCATGAATGGGCCGGCTCGACTTGTTACTACTTGTTAGAGTCCACGTAAAATAGCAGCTAGTTGTTGTGTTTAGCACCGTGAGAGATTTCTCAGGCCGGAATCCCATCCATGATTCTTCGGTTATTGTAGATGTTTATAGGCATTGGGCAATTGAAGTCGGTTACAATGGCTAACTAACATACTTCATTGCTGACTTCTGCTTTAAAAAAGACTATAAACTTGAACAAATAATACTTTGTAATACTAATTACTATGTAATATGTTGAGAGTCTCTCTTAGACTAGAGTCCCTCTGTGTGGACATCAGCACTTTTTCTATTTCTCTCAGCAGCAGTGCGTAAGCACTATTGTTCGGTTTAAAAGACATTACTACCTCTGAAAATATTAAACGTATTATACATTACTGTATGATACCTCATAGTGAGCGCGCACCGACGCGATAGTACCGATTTCTCTCAATGCCATTGGTTAGTTTTTGACGCTAAATAAAATCAGATCAATAAAGTACACAGACATCTACACTTAGCTAAGAGCTGACATAGTATTGTTTATGAATACGGCCCTTAACAGCGTATGTCTCTGGGTAACAAGCAGTGTGCAGTGCCACCTTGCTTTGGAAATAAATGTTCTGGTGGTGTTGCCACTATTTAAGAGCAAGTGTGGCGCTTATATCTGGCCTGCACCAGTTCAGCTCAGCTCATCACTCAGGCGAATACAAAAATAATGTGTCAAAACGTTTGAACCTAAGACATGTGCTCAGTGTCCCCCAGGCACAGTGGCGCTATATTTAGGGTCACAAACAGTGCGTTTCACAACGGTACGCCATTAATCCCGCCGATGACGGGATGTGATGACGACCTTATAGCCGTACCAATAAACAAACATATTACGAGCATTGACATACTGGCAGTTATTCGAGCTACTCATGGTAGAATGAGGATAGTTAAAAGAATATTATATTAATAATATTGAGTGGTAGAGCCACGCTGTAGACAGTTTTGTCTGCAGCATGAATGGGCTGGCTCGACCGGGTCGTTACCACTGTCTCACAGAAAACCGACATAAAGTAGCGGCTTGCTGCTGTGTTTCGTACGGTGAGTGAGATATCCGGAAGCCCAAATCCCCTCCCCTTCCCAATCCCTAATTATCCCTTTCCTTTAAGGTCGGCAACGTGCCCATGATTCTTCTGGTGGTGGGCGTACATGGGCGGTGGAGATCACTTACCATCAGGTGACCCACTTGCTCGTTTGCTGGCCTATGCTATAAAAAAGAAAAAAAAAATTGTTTTACCGAGCATGGAAAAGTAACTGCACTACACCTGATGATAAGCGCAGTGCAGTCTGTCAGTCAGTCAGTTATTTAGTCTCCCGCTTTGCTATGGAGAGAAGTGGACAATTAATTTTTCCAACGCTTCCCTAATCTTAAATTTGATTAATTTCGTTGCGGGACAAAGACATTTATGCATTCCCAGAGACTCGCCGAGCTTCATTGCTTGTCAACAAAAATGCGTGCCACTGTTGATCCTGGTGCATAGGAGTTGCAGTGGCGGGTGTGTGGGCGGGATAGTCTCAGAAAGTATTGCTGAAACGAAAACCTAATGGAAAACCAGGCTTTTAAAGATATAAATTAAGGTTGCTAATTGGTGATTAAAATTAACTGACGTCTCTGAGTATGGCAGTAATAGCGGGTTCCTACGGTTTTAATTTGACAACTGACTTGAATCAACAAAAGCTGTACGATTTTTGTTGATAAATTCGATAAAAAATCATGTTGATCAACTGACATCGGAGAGTGTGAAATTGCTATAAATTAAAAATTATTTGCCAATTCATTGATAAGTTTACGACGAATAATAACTTTTTATTTACTACACTTAATAATTTCATCAAACGCAATAAATTCATGTTTACTTACTCGTATTTGCTTTGCTATTTGTGTATATCCTTTACGACTACTCTTTCAATAATATCTTAAAAACGGTCATAAACTTTAACGATATACCACAAACATAAAATGAAGATTTATTTTGTGAGGTACATTATACCAAGTGGAAGTGCCCCTTTGGTCTTATAGCAGCATATGTAGACCGAGAGGTCCTGGTGTTATTTATTTGAAAATCACACAAACATTTGCCTCGGTGTGGGATTTTTTTTATAAAAAATAACAGCCAACAGTCACATACATAGCCCTGACCCCAGATACGAGTTTTGTATCGTGGGTATCAGGAACTACGAGAGACTTTCGGTCTCACAACACCCAGACCCCGAAACATATATTTGTGGATCACACAAGCGTTTGTCCCGGTGCGGGGATTGAACACGCGGCCTCTCGCTTCACAGCCGGTTACTCGCCCGCTGCGCCACAGAGGCTATCAAAATTGAATTGAACCCTTGTACAACACAGTAATATTACACAGTCAGCTATTTGCGCGCTGTGACACCGAGTCTGTTAGTATTTTTAAAGTATATTGTAGCGAGCAGGCCATTCGAAATTGGCTTGAGGTAATGGTACGCTGCATAAGGATGAAGATGTATGAATTAAAAAAAAAAGCGTAAATGCAATTTAAATATAGACAAAGGGTCATCCGTTTGCAGATCACGTACACTTTTATTTTCGCGGGAAAACCCATCTTACGGATATCTTTCCAACACGGGGATGAAGGGATGGTTATGTCAGATTCATTAACATTCCGAACCGGGAACACGATTCAGACGCTTGCGACGCGTCCGATTTGTATGAAATTGTATAGAAACGGTCGCGCGTCGTGCTCTTCTGTCTCGGTCGCATATTTCCAACACGTACATAAATAATTACATACAAAGCGCACGTGTCGTTTTATAGCCATTCTCAATATTCAGTTTACCATCAGATTTGCTTACTGGCAGTAAATTTTTTACGCATTTTGTGTGAAAAATCTATTCCAAACACAATTATTAGTAGGCAAATCTATCTGTAAATACAATATAGGGAAATGCCATTAGTAGCGCATCGCTGTCTCTTATATCGATTTCAACAGGCCTTAGCAGTGGCCATTAACTCTGAACTTAGGCACGTCATATAACAAAAGACGCTATCAATTTCTTTGACCTAATCCACTGTTAACGCCATCTATCGAAACATTTTTGAATTATTCTTGAGTTGGTCTATTTTCGGCACGCGATACTCAATTTCCGGTTTTATCACTTTACTACGGCTTCATTGATTGTGCAAGATGTTCGCATCGACGTAAGCGTTGAATGTAAAAAAGTGTACTTATTACGACTAGGGTTAAAGTCCTAGTATATTTTACTTATCACTACAAGTTATAAATAAACAGTAAAATCCTAACTAATATATATGAGAAATTAAGTTTAATTGTTTGTTACGCTTTCCGGCCCAAATCGATTTTGATGAATTTTGGTACAGAGATAGTTAGAAACCTAAAGCCGATTATAGGCTACTTTTATCCCGTAAAAGTCGGTTTAAGCGGGTGGAGCTGCGAGGAAAAGCTAGTATCGTCCAATCACTAAAGGGCTCTATATTTTGAAACGTAATGGATGGCCAGCGATTAAAAAAATAACGTTATTATAGTGAATATTATAATAAATATTAATTAAAAACATCAATAAAAGGGATTTAGTATAGAACTCTTGGTGCATGAGGCTGACACGCACTCGGTCGTTCTTTTTATCGGTCTGTTCATATGTCCGACTGAAAATTAAATGCCTCTTTTACTCTTCTAGTAAAGAGCTCGGACCATAATAAAGACCCAGTGTCGTTTTGTTGTTGACCATTAGTTCATATTAATGCTAAAATTAAATTGCAACAAATGATCAATTACAAATTATTTATTTTAAATGTAGAGTCACTATAGGGCGTGTAGGCTATATTGTTCGTATGTGGACTAGTTTGGTGTATTATTTGCAGCTAATTATGATATTGGGTTTTATGACTTTATTTTATCGTATTTTATTTGCGCAGCATTAGTAGTAGTAGTAGGTCTGCCTGTCCATTTAAGGATATCGGCGAGAGCTTAAACTTTATTTTAAAATTATATTAAAATGAAATTATCGATTGAACTAACGTATGGACTGAAATAAAATTAAATAAAATTAATGTAAATATAAATGTGGTCACTTGAGTAATAAGTAATGAAATGATTTTTATTATAAGTGCATTAAATCGTAAACTACAAAGTACAAACTGGTATTCTATTTAATTCACAAACACCAAAAGCATGGCTTGGGGTCAGTCAGATGCTGACCCGGCCGCAGCTGTCGGTGTTATTTTAGACACCGGATATTGACTTAACTTGGCCCACATGGTGCAGAAAAAACACGAGTGTTTACCGAGACACTGTGGATCTCACATCCGTTACACACACTTTAACATGTTAATATTCAGTGTGTCACAAAAAATATTTTTGAAGTTATACTTCTTTAGGCGCGTTATGAAAAAATGATGAGAGTGAAATTTTAAGATGCGCGCGCACCTGTGACACAAAAAATTAACAGTATGAAGTTAGGCGCGTTAAGAAAAAATTATGAGAGTGAAAGTAGCCGTAATTAATAAACAAATGACGATTTAGACAAAGAAAAACTCTTTAGGTTTTTTCTTATTCGGAACATGTTGCCGTAAAAAGTACCAGGCTCGCATAAACGCAAAGAGAGTAGAATGTACTTCTATCATGTCGAGTGGATATGTTGATATAAATTAAAATACTTTTATTTAATATAATTAACACTAAATATTATTAAATTATTAATGTTACGATATTTCATCGTTGTTGTGAAGACTTGAGAATAAATTACACTTGTCTTTGGCGAAATGCATAACAATGCGAAGCTTAAGAGTGTTGTTACAAAGACTTGGCTGTATGAGCTACAATACCTTTGCCTATTAAAAACCCGAATTTGAACCAAAAATTATAATACCGAGGACTATGACGGAAGTGAATACTTTTTAAATTGTTTTCGAAATTAATAAGTGTCCGTTCTATTGAAACTATGAATCAACACGCATGAAACATTTACTATAATAATAATTATAATGTACATTATAAATAATAATTATTATTATAGTAAATGTTTCATGCGTGTTGATTCATAGGCCATTTTTGACAATGTCCTTTATAATTTATATATGTGCTAATAAATTATATTCAGTAGTGATTTAAATTGAATATTTTGATTGATATTACTTACTATTTGTGAATATTAGTGAAAAAAATTGTGCTTATATACTTTTTCAAGTGCTCCAATATAATTGAGGTTAACTATCCGTATGTATTATTTATTTATTTATATTTTGATTAATATTACGTACTATTTGTGAATATTAGTGAAAAAAATTGTGCTTATATACTTTTTCAAGTGCTCCAATATAATTGAGGTTAACTATCCGTATGTATTATTTATTGATATAAATTAAAATACTTTTATTTAATATAATTAACACTAAATATTATTAAATTATTAATGTTAAATACTTATTATTGGTTATTTAATATTCACAAAATAAAGAAATAAATTTAAAAAACATTTAATAAAAAGTTTGTGATAAAAATTAAAATTGAACATCAAATAATAATATTAATTTTTAATATTTGCTATTAAATTGAATAAATAACAAAGAAGTATAACTTCTCACGCGCGTACATAAGTACACGCACCCATTTTTTTTTTTGTAAGTATAGCCATAAAAAAAAACTAAGGGACCTTTTTCTTTAAGCGAAAAGGAATGTAGGCAAACTTTTATGAGCAATTTTTTTTCTAAAGTGTGTCAAGTAGTGGCGTAAAAATTCATACCGATTCGTTCGTGTATTAGTGGAAACTTAGTTCGATTAAATGCTAAATATATGAAATGTACCTTTAGTTATAATTTCTCTATAAGTTTCCCAAATAAATCTTTCTAGTTCGTAGTTTGGTTGACCGAACTAGTGAAACTTTGAATGTAGTTTTGGGGTTATTCCGCGACCACCTCATGAGGATTTTGATATCCAATGCTGCAGCTGCTAGACTCAGTCGTAGTGATATAAGATAGAGTAATACACAATATACCGGCTTTTTTAATTCAGCCTATTTACGTTTAATTTGTAATCTCAACAACACAACAATGTGGAAACATTCTTTGCTAACAACATTTACGTCTTTCGTTTTAAAATATCCAAACCAATTATGAAATTAGTTCATATTATTATTAAAGTTACATAATAGCAACCCGAGACCACCAATTAACGATTAAATATGAAATGACACTCGCCCACGCGACGGCTATTCGTCGAGACGTCCCGCGCAGGGCCGATGTGACGGCGATGTTGCGAAACAACACAAATTGTGGGATAGCATGCGTGTCTATCAAATCACTAGGGATTTAGCAGATTACCCCTTAGCTGCGAAAATAGTTTAAAATCGTAGTTATATAGTTTCGTAAGTAGAGTCACGCTGTAGACAGTTTTACATCATGTTGGACCGGCTTGAACGGAGTGGTATCATCTCACAGCATAATGCCGTTAATTCATTAATTAGCAGCTTTGGTATGCGTTCCGTAGTTCGTCATTCAAACAATGAGTTTATCGGTGGTCTCAGAGTCATGCCGGCCTGTATAAATGTTTCTTCCCTCTTCGGAGAGGGAAAAAGCAAATTGAGGGGCCTATAATGTGCAAACATGAAGCTCGAATCCAAGGGGAAAGTGTTGGAAATCTGGGCCCTCCTGCTAATTGACTAGGTACTAGTAATACTACTACTAGTAGCACAACCAATAGCAATTGGCAGATCCCTTTAAATCGCAATAATAAAGCTGGCACTTCACTGTGAAGCATTCTAGATACTGTTCTTCATAACATGGTAACATGTTAGGTATTCCCAGGGGTAAGCAGAGGTGAACTAGCCATCCACGGTTCGCCGAGCTTATTTATTCCCCGTGATATAATAGGGGGCGAGCCTATACCCATACCGAGCACAAATACCAACCCTGGCCCACTGTTCCATTTTTTATCAGAATCTCAAATATAAATATTTGATTGCTCGACATGAGATTTGAACCCAGGACTGCATCGGCTTCCCAGCCTAAGCAATTAAATCACGCTATAACCCATGGGAGCCAGGCAGTAATATGCCTGCGGTGAAACCGCACGGAATAGCTAGTTTAAAAATAAACACATGTTGCAGCAATAACTGTCCAGTGTGATTATCAGTGAAAGCAAGTGGAAACCACAATAGTGCGTCAAGTTACTCAAGCGACGCCGCTTGCAGCTTGCGCTACAAGACAATGAGAGCGAAAATAATAATGCGATTATCGTCCCACAATACATCAAACCCGCGATAACTGAGGCCATTATAGAATGAGGTGACCATGAATATATATATTTTTTAATTTGATTGTATGACGAGACGAGCAAGGCGCTCGCCTGATGGTAAGCGCCACGCCTGCCCATAAATAAAAGCAATACCACACAGAACTTCGAATTACGAAGCACTGCATGGTACTGAACCGCGCACGTCAACCCGAGACATAAGATTAAGTCTCATAATGCCCAGTAATTTCACTGGCTTCAATGTCCTTCAAACCGAAAAATAAGAAATTCAATACGAGAAATAAGTATAAAGCTGATGTACACCTCCAAGTTCTCCAAGACTTACTTTGGTCCGCTGTACAGATTTTTGAATACTGATGACGTGACAGCTATCGCTTATCTCGCCAAGACTTGGACCATTGGTATGGAGTGTATTTGCTTCATGGGCTTTGAGTTCTCATTCCATACTTTTGACATATGCGCTGTGGTGGATAGGGATACGACAAAGAACGGTGCAAGTTGAAAGCCCATGACTGAGGACATATTTCCATACCCTTTGTGCTATTAGGCCGATGAGATGATATTTATTTGAGACAAACTTAACACGCTAGAAATGGTCTAATGTAAGCCTTTTTGAGAAGAACCATAGATTGCGTTGCAGACTTTAAAGGTAAAGCAGGGGGCTTGGGAAGGTGGATTTTAACTTCCGGAAAAGAGTTCCACCTGAGGGGCTCATGGAGACTCCATCTAAGTAACTTAGTTAGAAAAATAATATTTTCACATGAATGATGCATGCATGATTAAATCAATAACAGATGTGTCGTTAATGTACCCCCGATGCTTGTGAGTTGTGAGAGGACGTTAAGCAGTTGATTCTGAGTGTTGTGGTGGAAATCTTTAGAAACCATTATAAAGAAAGTTACAACTATCAATGAGGTCAATTAGAAAAATAATTTTAATTTTTGAATTTAAAATTAGTTCTTTTGATGTTATTTTCAGAAAAAACTACTTTCCAAACAGGTTGACAAAGCACACTCTATAAATAGCTTTTATAAATGTGAATCATAGTCTATATATGGCTATATAACATATTATATAATGTAACTGTTACCGACCAATCACAACAATTAGAACGTTTATTCATAGATTAGCTGATTGTTTTACAATTCTCGTCACGAACGAGACATTTATGACGCGCGCCACATGTTATCGATAGTGCATTATTAGATCATAGACTAATGACCGAACTACGCCAAAACTTGTTCACAGTAAATGTGATATTTCCACTGCGTACGCACTTATTTACAAATATTCACAAATAAGGCAAGATCAATGTATGTACTTGTACGTACGTACAAGTTAAATCAAATGTTTTTAGGATTATAAAACACTATAAATATAAATAAATGTATTTTGTATGTATTAGCTACTTTTATCTATGTACGTCGTACATGTTATCGTGTTATTTATAATTTACTTTGTATTATAAATACAACGTATTAAATAGTACTAACTGTGCCCGCGAACTTCGTTTCGCCATTAAAAAGCTTTCATACAAACTTTCATCCCCTATTTGGGCCCTTTAAGGGTTGAAATTTAAAGAAAAATATACCCTATGTTTAACCCTGGGTTTATATAATAATATAGTAATAGAAAAATGTAAGAAAATCTCGCACTTCTACTGTGCTTGAAAAATTGTTAGATTATTTTACGTAGATGTTTTATTTAGATCCTTATGGCAAATGTCTGTGAGAGTATAACTTTCCAAATGAGAAGATGAATGAAGATAAGTTTGGAGTGAATTAGTAGTTGCAAGGCCCTTGTCGTGCGTGCAGTGCATCACAAGTGACATTCTTGGAGCTTTTCCATTGCGCCGCACACTTTCTGCAACCGACGCGTTCACGGTCTCGCTGTGACGTCGCACGACACTTGTAAACATCTTACGTCCTATCTTCTTCTTTGCATTAATTCATAAAGAATAAGTATGTAACACATTAATGTGAAAGAGAATTAATCTTTGTATATAAAAATTTCGTGTCACGGTGTTATTAATATTATTATTCATATTTAACGAATAAGTAGCACATTAATGGGAAAGAGAATTAATCTTTATACATAAAAATTTCGTGTCACGTTGTTTGTCCGCGATGAACGCCTAAACTACTGATCCGATTTTAATCAAATTTTGCAAACTGTGTGCAGTTTAATCCAACTTCACAGATAAGGTAGTTTATATCTCAATTTATAGTCGCAATATTTTTTTATTGCAAATGATTTTTTAATATATGACAAAGAGTAATAATTATCTGTGAGTTCTATAAGATTCTAACAGACAGGCGGTGTAAGGTAATTAATTTATCGGCTGTGTTGAGTGAGTATCCAATAGATGGCGCATACTATAGTGAATAGTTTACTACGATATCATATAAATATACAGCAACGCGTGGCCAGGTTTTCTAGTAGTTTTACAAATAAAATTTCATATGTATTGCTATCATTACTAAATTATTTCACAGTTCCGCGAGTTCTATATTTACACTTAAATATATACTTACATTTGTTTTTGTTTCAAATTTGGCAAAGCACGTGTTGTGTGCTATTTCCTCGAGAGAGAAAGAAAGGATTTAAACAATGCTTGTGCATGTCGCCAACATTCTTTTGTTATCTATTTTTGGTCTAGTGTAGAAAACAAAAATATTTCTGAGTATGGTAGAACATATAACTATATATCAAATACATGCTGGTGGGAGGTTACCTGATTTTTTTGTACCTGACTGCATAGCGACCACCGTACATATGGTGAAAATCTCACCATAGTGCCTCGTTTAGGCGAATCGCGTTCCGAGGTTGGCCAGTGTGTATCAAGTGAGAGTATCTTCAGGGCGGCATAATTCTGCCGACCATCGATGGACGCAATGTCTCTTGACAACAGATGTTATATCCGGACTGCACTGTATTTAACATCAAGTCCAGTGTAGTCACTTTGCCTTATCAGGATAAATAATAATAATAAAAAATGCTTATACAATAAAATAATACCTATCTGTCTATCTTCTTATTAAATCAAAGTGAATGTTTGTTTATTCGTCTTCTATGTTTGCCTTTGCTATTCGTTCGACTGCATTCGAAACGTTGGGCAGTTGTGCGTACGCTGAGGAAAAAAATATAAAAAAATAAACTATTTCCAAAGAAAAAGAGTATACAGAGCACATCTAGTAAACAATAGTATATTTATATATTTTTTTTAGTAAGGTCCCCATATTTATCCACGTCCCAATCATATTGTAATAAAATATAGATATTTTCATATACACTCATGAGAATTCCGCACTATGAAATCTTACGCGATGCATCGAAGAATTTGGTTCATAAATATGAGTTACGGAACTAGTTGAACAATTAAATGCAAAAAATAGCGGTCCATTTTTCATGCTTCACGGTAAAGGCACGTCAAAAAAGTGAGGTTAGGAAATAACCGTTGAAATTTGAAATGTGTATCGAATAGATAACATTCGGAACAAAAGTGAAATGGTTTGGTGTAGTAAAAACTTACTACGTGAGCTGACTACTCATGCTCTCGTTTAAATCAACCGATGCGCCGCCATTTTCTGGTGATTTCTCATTACTTTCACTCGATTTATCTGGAGTCGTGGCGTACCTGTTTTTGCATTGATTGCTTTAGAACCCGGAACATTAGTTTAAAAGTAAGTGTTTAACAATAAAGATTATTCCCAAGGCAATCAAAACGACTTTGTAATACTCGAATCTTGTTTATTTGCCATATATATTCGGAAAAACGATGATAAAAATAAACTTATAATTATTTTGCGTTTGTAATTCTATTTTATTTAGTAAAATTTTGAGGTTGTATAACATTTTAAAAATACCATTGCATTATATTTTCGAAGGCAATTCACACGACTTTAGCGTTAGTTTAAAAGCCTGGATCGAGATAAAATATCATTTACTGTATGGTAAAAGAAAAACAAGGTAAGTAAAAAAGTAGCTAGTTGTAACACGTGGAATGAGCATTACATACATTGATCGATAGTGACCCAAGTCATGTGTCGCCTCACCGTCTAAATCTCGTGGTATTTTATTTTTCCAATCAGGTTTATTTGTAATACTACTATAAATAAACCTTTTTCGTATCTGACGAATACGGTTTATTGATAATACAGATTTTCCAAGAATTTCTTTTTAAATAACACAGTACGTTACTATTTGTGAAAAATATTTCATGGAAAAGTTTATCAGATTTTTTATATTCCAGATGAACATTTTTCCGCATAACTTTTTTTTTATAAGGCTGAGTTATTCAATTAGCGCACTCACGATAGGTGATGATCGAACTTCGAGGGAGGGATTTATGTAAAAATAATTTCAGAACAGACCCTTCTGTTTCTAGTGAAGGTGTCCAGGCTCCAAGGTTACCTTATTTGTATTTAGCAACATTTTTATACGTATATAGAACCACTGACAGGCTTCTATGTCTTACGGAGAACACATTCATCATCATCATCATCAGCCACAAGACGTCCACTGCTGAACATAGGCCTCTCCCAAAGATTTCCAGACCAACCTGTTGAAAGCGGCCTGCATCCAGCGACTTCCTGCGATCTTTATCAGGTCGTCTGTCCACCTTGTAGGTGGACGTCTAACGCTGCCCTTGTCAGTACGTGGCCTCCATTCCAGAACCTTTCTGTCCCATCGGTTATCGGTTCTGCGAGCTATGTGGCCTGCCCATTGCCACTTGAGCTTGCTAATCCGCTGAGCTATGTCGGTGACTTTCGTTCTTCTACGGATCTCCTCATTTCTGATTTGATCGCGTATCACATTATTGATAATCTATTCCCTGTTATATGTAAATTACAAGAAGACAATATAAAAATTTCTAATTTCGGTGTTTAGCCAATACCTACTGACGTTATTTAACACTTATTAATCACTTAAGGTTGTTAACACTGTCGTAAAGTAATATCTTCCAGTTGCGTTTCCTACAGTAAAATATGAGATATCCGAAAGCCCAAATCCCACTTCATCTCTCAATTCTTTAATTTCCTTTTTCATCTTTAAGGACGGCGAAGCATCCATGATTCCTCACGTATTCATGGCCGGTGAAGATCACTTACTATTACGTGACCAACTTAGTCGTGTGCAGGGTGATGCTAAAAAAATCCCCGCTCTACAATATATCTCTACAATATAATTATGAAACTATAAGTTAGCTGTATTACGATATCTTTTGCTTTTAGGCAGTAACTCTCATATCATACGTTACGTTAAAGTTTAAACCAATTCTATTTCGACTTTCATCTGTGGTTTTGTTTTGGCATTAGTTAATACTTAATTATATAATTGTTGCTTTTTACTGACGTTTTTAAAAAGTTGAATTTCCTCACATCTCTATAACTGAATATTCCAGAGTAAAGACGACAAATACTTTCCGCACATTCCGTCCATCGTATTCCAGATTCATAGAGGACGAGACAATCGCCATTGCGAACATAAATACAAGTGGTTTTCTATCCTTTACCCAGAATCATCTTTAAGACACTAAAATGATATTAATAATTAATATCTACATGCCCTCGTTCTAATATTTCCACTGAATCATAGGTGGTCGTTAAGATTGATGCGTCGAGTTCGCAGTAACTTTTGGTATGCGATTAAAACACGGTCAAACGCCCGTGTGATTTATCGAGTTGTCTATCAAACTCATTGGCAGGTGTCAGAGTGTCATTATAAGTTCATATTGTTCTAATCGAGTCAATCACCTTTATTTAACGTTGATAGATGAGACCTTCTTAAAGTTCAATACTGTCTCGTGTTTTAATAATACTTGTGTCAATTTCCATGTCAGTATTAATTTTCAGTAGGAGTCTTAGTATAAAGTTATAGTTGTCCTTTGGATCATGTCGTATTAGTACAGTACATGACGTGATCCTAAACATAATTTAATATAAGCTGGCTCAGCAATATTATATTAATAAAGTAAAGAATGTTTATCGCTGGTGGGAGGATACTTGTATCTGACCGGATAGCAACCACCGTACACTGGTGCTAAAACCTGCCATAGTGGCCCACCTTGTATGGGTCGCGTTCCAGGGTCAGCCAGTGTATATCGGGTTCTCCCCAGGGGGCTTGCCCCCTGATCCTAACCCTTTTCCCATCCCTTTTTCCTTCCCCTCCCCCTTGGCCCTGGGATGAGATACTGCGGGGTCGCCAGTATTTCGTTTGTGGGGACTCCGTAGTTCATTCTGGGAACTTTGGCAGGCCGGCATGATCTTGCCGACCTACGATGGACACATTGTTTATCGTTGGTCGACACTGTTCTTGGATTGCGCTACACTTATCATCAGGTGTAGCGTAGTCACTTTGCCGAGCCAGGATAATAAAATAAAAATCATTCGTTTACTTTTATGAATCCAGTACAGAGCTTAAGCCTACGCCATTCCTCTCTATCTTGGACCAATCTTTGCCAAGTGACACCTGCAAAAATTTTCAAGTCATCGACCCATCCAAATAGCGGTCTGCCATGGCCACGTTGACCATAATGTGGCCACCATTTTGACAATGATTAATCCCACCTGGCATCGTCATGACTTGCCAAACGTTCTGCCCACTGCCACTTAAATTTCGCAATACAGGATCCGATGTCTTCCACCTTAGTCATTCTTCGAATGTCGAACTCTGTCGCTCAGATTAAAGTCCAACATAGCACGATCCATAGCACGTTGGTCATGAAAAAAAAGTAAACAGACAGTAAAAAAAAGTTACTTGTGTAACTTTCTTGTGGTTCAAGCCACTTACAAAATTAACTTGTATTCAGGTTACACACTTCGCATCGTAATTTTATCGTTAGACACAGTTACTCTACCTTATCATAACTTTATTACTAGTTATAAAAACCTTATATCTTTAACCCCAGCAAGTATTAGCGGTTAATTTAAAAGGTTTTGCCATGTTAATTGAAGCGTTAAGTTATGCCGTTAATAGACCCTGAAATGTAATTAAAAACGTATAACATTAAAATTTTAATGTTTAGAAACAGTTATAATCGTAATGATTTCTTACGTTTACGCGAATGTTACTCATTGAAATAAAACTATTTTTTTTTTTTATCCTGGCTCGGCAAAGTGACTACGCTACACCTGATGGTAAGTGTAGCGCAATCCAAGAATAGTGTCGACCAACGATAAACAATGACCCATTGTAGGTCGGCAAGATCATGCCGGCCTGCAAAGGGCCAAGGGGGAGGGGAAGGAAAAAGGGATGGGAAAAGGGTTAGGATCAGGGGGCAAGCTCCCTGGGGAGAACCGGATATACACTGGCTGACCCTGGAACGCGACCCACACAAGGTGGGCCACTATGGCAGGTTTTAGCACCAGTGTACGGTGGTCGCTATCCGGTCGGATACAAGTATCCTCCCACCAGCGGTTTAAACGGTTGGACAACGGAAACGGGGGCACACAGGACAGTCCACACCGAGACCACGAAAGCTGAAAATCTTTCGAAACGTCAGGACCAAAATTAAAATAAAAAACCGCGATAAAATCTGTTTAAATTCGTTTTATTTCAATCAGTTTTAATCGTGCTTCCGCTGGAAAAGCGCGCGGGCGGGCGGCCTCTGCGCAACACGGTGCGACGCGAAAGCGTTTCGTTATAAGAATCGGAAATGTTTCGCTGCTCGTCCGACAGATGTCGCTACACGCACTAACCTATATAGATCGCATAAATAACGTTGTCTGGGTGCGCCTGCGCAGCTGTCACGGTTTATTTCAATTCATCTATGAATGCACACACATAAGCTATTAATTAGACAATGTTAATTTAATGTTTGTTCTAGTCGAGATTAAAAATAGCTACTTTCTTACCACATACTACTTATAATGAGCTTTTTACTTGCTTTACACTTTTTTATCAATATACAGCTTTCGTACGTTCTTACACGTATCAAACCGGAGACTTTACGGTTTTTGTTGGCCGAAGTGGATTCAATGTTCGCGTTTTGTCGGTTTCTTTATTTATTAAAATATTTTGCTAATGAATTAAAAACCACAAAAATAGATTAACACATAAATTTTGAAGCGTCATTTCATAGGTACCTACATAATTTCATGTGCCAAAGACTGTAAACAAAAAGTTATGAGTGGTAGAGCCACGCTGTAGACAGTTTTGTTATGAGTGGTAGAGCCACGCTGTAGACAGTTTTGTCTACAGCATGAATGGGCTGGCTCGCCCGGGTCATTACCACTGTCTCACAGAAAACCGACGTAAAGTAGCGGCTTGCTGCTGCGTTTCGTACGGTGAGTGAGATATCCGGAAGCCCAAATCCCCTCCCCTGCCCTATCCCTAATTATCCCTTTCCTTTATGGTTGGCAACGCGCCCATGATTCTTCTGGTGGTGGGCGTACATGGGCGGTGGAGATCACTTACCATCAGGTGACCCACTTGCTCGTTTGCCAGCCTATGCCATAAAAAAAAAAAAAAAAAAGTTATTTGCGGTTATTGGCCGCATTTCCATTTGTTTGTCTGATATGCCATAAAAAAGTTGAATTAAAAATAATAGAATTTATTGAGTTAAGTTCAAATCTATTTATTTTTATATTAGTTGATCAAATGGAAAACGATTCACACATTGGAGTGTTTATTATTTAATATCTATATGTTTTTTTATGTGTTTTATAGCGTTAAAGCGTTACAAGCAAACAGACACTCACTTACGCATTTATAATATTAATTAGCATATTGGTAGAAGTACTTGTAAGGGAATAAACACGAA
The DNA here is from genome assembly GCA_949126905.1 of Amorpha juglandis. Classification (NCBI taxonomy): domain Eukaryota; kingdom Metazoa; phylum Arthropoda; class Insecta; order Lepidoptera; family Sphingidae; genus Amorpha; species Amorpha juglandis. The sequence continues at coordinate 3,994,307 of OX421372.1, read as the reverse complement.
AGCACTTTTATAGTTATTCTAACAAATAATATTATTTAGATATGAGTTAGAGGTTTTTACTCGAACTCTTCGAAATGATTACAAAGATTTATTGTTTATGAATTATTGTTATTTTTAATTATGGCTTCAAAGTTTTAATTATAACGACCGGCAACCACCTAATAATTATGATAGCCTTCTGGCGGATAGCCGGTTGTGAAGCGAGGGGCCGTGGGTTCGATTCGATATTTGTGTGATGCTTGTACTGGACATAACACGAAATCACTCTTTTAGTATCCTAACAAACAATACTTAGCTAAAGTTACAGGTGGTTGTAAATGGTTACAAAGAGTTTATAAATCATTGCCTTTTTTTAATTAAGACTGCACTGTTAAGCATTTAGCAAGTGACAAATCTTTCCTTCTTTCATAGCATATATTTCCAGTCCTCACAAGACTTCAGGAACACAATTGTGGCCGATTTCAAGGTTTTGTCGGAGTTTTGGTATCATTTCCTTCCAGTATGATGACTCATAGACGTTTTTCCCCAAATGAATAACTACTAATATCGATAAACACGCTACGACGGAAATCCCCCAAATTCCCCAATTTCAAAATATCCACACACTGTTCATTACAGTTAATATTTATTGCACAAACCCACACTATGAATAAAGATACTTATATGTACAATAAACAAAACATTGATCTAATAAATACATCATTAAATAAATTAAGTAACCGAACGCAATTAAGTTCCCGCCAAAACTCCTCTGAAACGGCTTTGATAGATGAAACAATATCTATAACAACATCGTAAGATCTCATAGTCGTACGTTTTCTTAATGGGTACAAATCGCAAGTTACATTACATTATTTTGGACTTTTCCAAAATGAATTGATACCTCAGACCCCCATAGGCAAATTGCTTAAAAATTCTATCTTTAGTCTTTTTCCTATTGAGACCAAATACTTAACAATTTAAAACCTTTGCGATTTTCATTTATGACCGACCCCTGGTAATATATAGAACTCCTTTCTTTGTTTACAATAAATACGGCAGTGTATGATAAATAAAACCCTTTGGTTCTCATCACGTGAGGCACTCGTAACTGAGCCCAGTGAATCATTCACACCCACATATGCCAAAGACATCGACCGCATAACAGTAAATTGTAGGACTTCAAGAAATCATTAATTATAATAATTCCCTTCCTATTTGTCACTAATATTAGCACGTATGTGAAAGATGAATGAAAATCTGCGTGGTACGAACTACGTTACATCCGCAATAATTCTGGTTGCACACAAAGAGCATAGCGAATCACGTTGCACACATGTTTTATGTGTGTGACACATGTGTTCAAAACATGCAATTTGCAACTTACATTTTTTTTTAGCACACGCCGGCAAGCGAGCAAGTGGGTCCCCTGATGGTAAGTGATCTCCACCGCCATGTACGCCCACAATACCCGAAGAATCATGGGCGCGTTGCCGACCTTAAAGGAAAGGGATAATTAGGGATTGGAAAGGCGAGAGAGTTTGGGCCTCCGGATATCTCACTCGCCGTCCGAAAGCCGCAGTCCGCAAAAAGTCCGCAGCAGCAAGCCGCTACTTTACGTCGGTTTTCTGTGAGACAGCGGTAACGACCCGGTCGAGCCGGCCCATTCATGTTGTAGACAAAACTCTCTACCACTTGAGTACTTATGTTTTCGAAGATGCGCTGGTTCTTTGACAAGTTATGTATATGAAGACGTTATTAAATTACGGTTATTAACTTTGTTTTTAAACCTACATCGTGTCAATATATTTACTGGGAAGGTGACGAAAACTCAAATCATAGATTATGGATTATAAAAATAAGTAATCATTCTTATGACCTCGTTATCGATACCTATTGGAAGCCCCTCCTTCCAATAGGTATGATTACTAACCAGCTGATTTTTTTGTTTTTACTTAGTTAATATTTATATAATTTAACTGTCATATTGTCCTACAAATAAAATAATATTTTTTTGAGTATCATCAAATCGAAATATTCTATCCTTGCTACCTCTGTTAGCTACCACAATAGAGCATTTTCGCATAGGGAATTGTTGGTCGTCTCATCGAAACGAAGCTACTCACGGAAAATGAGCTTGATAGTAATCAAGTGGATCAGCTAGCCGAGGGACACCTGACCATAATTGTTCAGGTTTGTTTTTTAAATGAAAAAATAAAGCTATTGTCCAATGTTAAAAATAAAAAGCATGTAAGAATAGCCGTGTTTATTTTGGACTATGTTTAATCCATATCTCACACAGAGCTTTTCACAAGCACCACGATTATCATTTTCTTTTTCGTCATCAATTTATTGGCACTTTATACTTGGCAGATTTACGGTATATATTATTTTTATTATACAAAATATTTTCGACTACACTTTGCTTCGTTACCTCATATTTTATGGAAATCTAATTGTGTTTTTTTAATAAAATATCATTCAAAATTACCTACTGTCGAACATTTAAATTTGCTAAACGAAACTAGCTTTTTATCAAGTTGACGTTGCATAGAATTTCCTTATTAATTTTAGCACATAAGTTATTGAAATGTCAATGAAAAGCTAGGTGAGTGACAGACTGATTTATTTATAATCAATACCATAAACTAAAGGAGATCGTCACATTTCTCCCCTTTAAGTCTACCACTTATTACAATCTTTAAAAAACCTATAATCTTTAAGTAACAAGACATTTAACCATAGAAAATAAACACTACAACCAACTAATGCTGGAACTGAAAGAAAGCACGTTTAGCTCGATAAAACGTACGCAAGCTGGGTGCACGCCACTCAAGACGGGAGCGTGGCGACAGCACCGTCTCTGATGGTGCTGTGTATCTCACTCTGTACAATTGTCCTTTGTACACCGCCATTCCCGCTGGATGCGTCCACACACGCTACATCTTCAACTCCATTATCCTGAATCTGCGCCCTCTGTGATAGCCGCGCCGCTCATACGAGTTAACGAGTATTTATTTCTGTTACACATGGAGGTGATCTGATCGGCATGCCTACGCCACTCAACTCCACTGTATAAACCTACTCTGTAACAGATGGGCCTGATTCTTTTAACAATTTTGGCTTCAGCCCACTTATCTCGATTCTTTTAATAATTTTGGTTCCAGCCCACTTATCTCCTCCCACAGAAAACGAAAGCACATGCTCTTACTATTCGAAGAGATACGACTACCTGTTTCAACCTCAAACTCAATATGTTTTTTTATCAACCCATGTTCCATGTTGAACATATGTTATCTTATTTAACTTATAACACTATCAACCGAGTTATCGCCTACAAAATTATGCCGACCAATGCCCCCCTTTTTGCACATCACTTACAGATGCCCTCTTTGACTGCATTCGTTGCAATTGTAACCTTTTAAACGAATTGTACGACTTGCTACAACGCCAGCATAGGTCCGCAGCCTCTGAGCCGCCCGTATCCCCTGCTGCCGCGACTTGCCACAACATCAGCATAGGCCGCAGCCTCTGAGCCGCCCGTATCCCCTGCTGCCGCTCCACTTGCCATAGCGCCAGCGTAGGTCCGCGGCCTTTGAACCGCTCGTATCCCCTGCTGCCGCTCCACTTGCCACGCTGGTGACAGGTACTCTTGAAAAATCGCGCTCGCGTGCCCGTCCGACCGCCGCGCGCATTATGCAGGCCTTCGCCCGCCTCGCCAAATCGCGCTCGCGTGCCGGTCCGTCCGCCGCGCGCATTATGCAGGCCTTCAGCCGCCTCGCTACCCGCCTCCTCCGATGAGTCTGTCTTCACCATGGTGGAGCTGCTCAACTCGGCATGTTTCCCTGCTGCCTCGAGATCCAAAGCCAACTCCACCGCTTCCTTTTATTGTATTTTCTTCTCCGCAAAGATTCTCGATCGTATATTGTTTTTCAATACGCCGAACATATTATGCTGGCTACTGTTTTGACGCCAAATCAAAAGGTCCCAATTTACCGATCGGCATATTTGCAACCAAAAAAACTGCTCTAAAACGCGTGATAGTTCAAAAAATAAATTTAATTTTATTTCTCGTCGCCAATGAAATGTCAATGAAAAGCTAGGTGAGTGACAGACTGATTTATTCATAATCAATACCATAAACTAAAGGAGATCGTCACAGTTATAAGTAGTAGCAGTTTTAAAAATCTCATAATCTTCGTTCGCTATATAAATACGGCCATTATTTACGACTCTTGTTGAACGTGTTCAACATAATAAACAACAAGGATATAAAATAAATTAAGTTACATAAAAATCTAGTAAATCTGTCTTCACGTAATGTAAAAATGTTCAAAGAATTTCGCTAATTCCGTCCTCTCATAGCGTGACCTAAATTGTAACTTATATGTATTTCCTAGTTTTCACACGCATAAAAGACGTTTCTGACACGAAACATGTGTCTGCATTTCAAATTCAATACAGAAATTACATATTGAAGTGATTAGTCGGAAGAAAACCACACTTACAAATTCCATTAAGTGTTGGCGTTTCTTTCTTTTTTATTTATGGCTTTCGCAGTATTATGCATTTAGCCAGTGTCAAGTATAAATTATTTTCAAGTTCTTTTTTACAAGAACGATGAAACACGGGTGCGGTCGATTTCAAGGTCTTGTCGGAGTTTTGGTGTTAACTCCTTTCAGTAGGATTCTTAATTCACTTATTTCAATGTTTCCATACACTGTTCATCACCGTTAATGTTTATTGAACAAATCCACACCACTTTTATACAACAAACACAACTCAAAAAATCAAAAATCAAAAAATTTATGAAATAAATTAAAATAAGCGATGAACTGCACTGTCAGAATTCCCGCCAAAACTCCCAAGTGTCGGCGTTGATGAGACATGTTTTGAAATCCATAGAGAATAATTTTTATTTTTAATTTACCGCCGCAACAAATCAGTAGCGGCTGAGTCGTGAAATCCAAGTATTAAATATTCATAACCTCTTTACTATTCGCAGTAAACGTCGCATACGCAAAGCGTGTTGCATAATTTGCAAAAGACCGGATGTTTCGTCGTATTTTTAGTCGGAAGTGCGGTAGGGAGACAGGTCACGGGCGCGCCCAGGTGACTGGTTGATATTATCTGGCCTCGTCCGTGACAACTGCTATGAGAAATGGCGGGACATTTTCCCGCGTCCAGCATAACCTAAATATAAATTCTGGCGTTTGTTAACTTTGGTTATAATTTCAGGTAAGTCACCTTGGAATACGTGATGGGACGGCAAACAAAATTTGGAAACCGGACGAAAATGAAATCACGTGAGTATTTCCTCGGATCAAAGATCAGACGTGAGTTTCGCAATTTCCGATTTCAATAACAGCAGCACCATAGACTATTATAGAGTATGGAAACTTACAGGTACTACTATTTAACATGTTCGCTTCGGCAATCCTCGTATTACGAATTAGTTCAAATATGCAACCAATTTTTTGGCCCTCCTTATCTTTTTTTATAGCAGATGCCTAATAAGCCTTTAGTTTAATAAGCAAGTGGATCATCTGATGGTAGATGATCACTATGGCCCATGTTTGCTGGTGGGAGGATACTTGTATCCGACCGGATAGCGACCACCGTACACTGGTGCTCAAACCTGCCATAGTGGCCCACCTTGTGTGGGTCGCGTTCCAGGGTCAGCCAGTGTATATCCGGTTCTCCTCAGGGAGCTTGCCCCCTGATCCTAACCCTTTTCCCATCCCTTTTCCTACCCCTCCCCTTGGCCCTTTAGCAGGCCGGCATGATCTTGCCGACCTACGATGGACACATTGTTTATCGTTGGTCGACACTATTCCTGGATTGCGCTACACTTACCATCAGGTGTAGCGTAGTCACTTTGCCGAGCCAGGATAAAAAAAAAAAAAAAAAAAAAAAAAATGAAAATTAACAATATCCAAAGAATCATGGATACGTTACCGACCTTAAAGGAAAGGCATAAATAAGGGATTAGGAAAGGGAAGGGTATGGACCTCTGGATATCATACTCACCATACGAAACCTAAAAGCAACTTCACGTCTGTTCTCTCTATGGCAAGGGTAACAACCCAGTCGAGCCAGCCCATTCATGCTGTAGACAAAATTGTCAACAGCGTTGCTTTGCCACATGGAAAACATTATCAGTCCCTCTAGAAATAACATAAATACTTATTCTAAATTTGCAATAGCTGTATTAGATGATCGAATGTTGACGAAGATTACGGAAGCGATGGCAATACTGTGAGAGTATAATAAAAGTTTTATTTAATCTGTCATAAAAACAAGCGATTTTCGTGTTTCCAAACAATTTATTCGGAGCATATTTTCTATTCATCTATCTATAGTTATTTATATACACATATTAACAACCTTACCGAGTTAATCATTTTCACCTGTTTGCTTCAAAAATTCAAAGCGAAAGTAACCGTAAAATTGTTTAGATATATTATTAAATTTATATTACTTTAATTAACTGTTATTGTGCTATTAATCGGCAACGAAGCATGAAATGATGTGTAACTCTACCTAGTTCACTCACTCTACTACATAGTTTTAGATTATGTTTGTATTGTAACGCAGTAGATGAATTGAAACACACATAATCTTCCGTATTTATGTGGTCAGGGCCGGCCCATTCATGCTGTAGAAAATCACTTACAAGGTGGTAGGTCCGGCGTACGCGAGAGGCCCGGCCGTCTGGGTTTGGTACCACCGCTTTGTGTATTTCTGGCGCCAAGCAGCAGTGTGTAAGCACTGTTGTTGGGTTTCGGTTTGAAGGACATTGAAGCCAGTGAAATTACTGGGCATTAGTAGGCTTAACATCTTATGTCTCGGGATGATGAGCACAGTGCTTTCTGTTCTGTGTGGTGTTGCGTCTGTTTATGCTTATGCTTACCTTGCTTGTCTCGTCATTCAATCAAATAAAAAAAAACTTAGAGATTTTACCGATCTTTTTCATATACATGTAGTAAAATTCCCATAGTGACTCATTCACTGCGAGTAGCGTTAGGGACTTAGCCCACGACTTTGAGGGGGCGTATGCAATCGACTAACACTCGGTTTCTTAAAGGCTGATCAAATCAACATTCAACTAACAAAACTATAATTTTGACAGCGCTGTCAAATCAATTCAAGTTTCTGAAACAATAATTAGTAAAAAAGATAATAATAATCTCTGATTTTTTAAACAATTACTGATTAGTAATTGACACCCTCCTATTTGACGATAGAATCGTACTCCTACTAATATTACAAACGCGAAAGTTTGTAAGAATGGATGGATGGATGGATGTATGTTTGTTACTCTTTCACGTAAAAACTACTGAATGGATTTTAATGAAACTTTACAATAATATAGCTTATACATCAGAATAGGACATAGGCTACTATGTTTTCCAAAAATCAACCCCTAAAGGGCCCAAATAGGGATTGAATGAAATATCATGCTAGATCAACTTCGCAATTCAGCCTTTAGATAATTCTAGTACCTAATAGACAATTGTCATTTCAAATAAGTGTTTGGAAAAATTCTCAAGGTCTTTCGACCTTTACAAACATATATACACGCACTTGGTCAATAATTTGGACCACAATTTTGTATTTATTATTGTGTAAAACATATGAATATAATAATACATAATTTTATGGCTTTTCGATCACAACAAACAATGCCTATTCAACACAAAAGATTATATGTAACATATTGAAATAATCGCTTATTAGTTACGACGATCATTGTCGTGATCTGTTATTTGTTGAATGTCCAATACTGTTTCTTGGCACGACGTAACACGACTCGAGTAATTCTTCCTCTACAAATGTTTCAAACTTCGCCTATCTATTAATCTGTTTTATGTACTATTAAACGATTAATCAAACATTATTTCCAACGTTATCGGAAAAATTACAAAATGCAACAAATTTGTCCCGAAATTAATTTATCAGAAATCGACTTTGCTACTTTACAAATATGAAACAATCTCGCTCAAATCTAGATTACTACCGAGGAATCATGTCAGACTTAGTGCTGCGCTTACACTCGATACAGGACTTTATCGATAAGCAGTTTGAACAGAATTTCGGACGATAATCTGTGGAACACGGTACGGATATATCGCGCGCTGTTAGGAGAACCGCGTATTTATATTAAGTGGAGTAGCTGTCAGCGCCTACGCTAACGCCGCAATTGGACGGGTGCATACAACACTGTTTTTCTACAAATCTGAAACATCTATCTACTTTCATCTAACTATTTGTTTATATAGACGTTCGAAATAATAAATGTTTCTCAATCATCTCATTCTCCCACTTTTAGACAATATTTCTATCATACGTATCATTTACGTTAACTAACATGAATTACCTGTAATTAATTTTCCGTATTTTATAAACGAAAACACCAAAAAGTGGAACAGAAACAAACATTGTGACTATTGCTTAAAGATTTTCATTAATTTAGATATCATAAAAATCTTCTGATATTGAGCCAATTCGCATAAAATGTAATCTGTGGCGAAAGTTCTTCGAGCAAACTCTCAAATACAATGACAACTAATAATCTAAAATTTCCTAAGAAAATTAACCGCCTGTTGGATTTAACAAAACATTTAGAGGTGACATTAAGGAGTCATTTACGTCACTGTAAATTGTAGAAGCGTGCGCAGGACCGCTGCGATAAATAAAATAATGAAGGTGTTTCACAGACCACGTAATAAATGCGGAAAATAGTATAGTCAAAGTAACTTTATTGATGTAAAAGGCCAGACCGACACTTAACTCTTTCGGCTAGATCGTCCAACTAATAATAATCCGCACGTGAAATGTTTTGGCTGGTGCTTTTTGTTCGCGGCGGTTATTTCAGTTTTCCAGTAGGATTTTATACAAGATCAGGTCTGGCCGTCTCCGCAGTGCAGCGGCGCAGGACGCTACTACCGCCAATTAGAAACTCGCAAATTATCGGGTGGTTTACTTAGTCCTCACTACAGCAATGGCTTCTTTACCTAACGACGAAAAAGGACATATCGAACACGAAATTTGAATTTAATTTACGATTGGTTCAGTTTAAAATCAACGTGACGTGGGTAATTTTCTAGTGCCGTGAATGTGTGTCAAAACCTTTGAGGTCAGTGTTGTGGGCGAACGAGCATCTATCAAAAAATATGACGGAATTTTTTGGATCATGGAGCAACCCGGGGGACGGCGAGGATGTGGAGACGATGGAGTCTGTCGAGACCATCACCACCACCACCACCACGAAAACCCGCAGGAAACCAGTAAGTCAATACATAGCGTCAATAAGCATTATAAATTTAATTACGGCCTTGATCGTGACTTGCGTTGCAGGTGTATTTCTGCCACAAAGACACATTTAGCTTCATGGGCACTGGCCACTATGCAACTGGAATACGTGGAATAAAAAGAAGAAAAACGACTTCCCAGCTGCATTAAATCTCTGTAAATCCCGTATCAGTTTCCTGAAATATGTGACAGAGAAAGCGAGTGGCGACAAATATATTTTTATTGCGTCTCGCCTGTATCATGATTGTTGGAGGTGTTTATTTTGGACAAGTCCAGCTAGTGTCACGGGCGCTGTCAATGCTAACTTTCTGTGATATGTAACAGCACCTGGTCCAAGGTGAAAGCGAACTCTAGCGGTGATCAGCGGGTGCCACTTGTCGTCGCATACATAAATTAACTAACTTGTCATCTATTTGCATTAGCGCAGTTCATTTTCATAGAATCGCAACTATCGCACAAATAGATATTATTAAAATAGTTTATAAATGTGGAACTCGCGGATAAAATACAAATATTTTTCGTGCTACCTCGTCACTGTTCTGTCAGTCCAAAAAGTCCACGTAGAAAATAAAATGCTTTTGATCTTCGTAGTTTTATGACAACTTCTATTTGTGAAGCCATTTTATTTACTTAATACGTGAAATCTCTGCATTAACCACCTACATTTTTATCGATAAGAATCCAGACATCTGTATTATTTATATATTTTATTTCCAGACGCGCAAAAATACACATCACATATGTTACTTTAATTTCGTTCTGGACTTTTTGACGTAGATCTTAAAATTTGGAACAAACAGTTGGCTTTGGGATATAAATGTTTTGTTGTTTAAGCATCATTTAACATACGCGTAACGTGGAAAGATAATTAGAGAGGCTGCTAACAACCTTTATATTACCGTTCACAAATTGGCTAATTTAATTTAATCTAGGCATTTCACCAAACCTATCTCGTTTGCTACATTAAATCACTTCAAAATATATTAAAGATTATTCTGTTTGATTTCACAGTCTAATAAAAAAAGCTTTCAAATGTGAAATCACAGAATAAACTGTATCATGCTATATTTTAAGAATTGTAGTGCATTAATCACCGAATACCTCATAGGACGTCTCGTAAACAATATAGAGACGATGTTTTTATTTAAATAACATAATTCAAAGTTTAAATGGCATCTAAACGAAAGTGCCATCTCTGTATCGAAGTGAAAGATGTAAAATGTTTCGACATCGATATTTACAAGATTGAATAGCTTAAAATCACCTAACGTATCTATTCCAGAACGGTTTATAGATTTCTATGCTAGTTATAGTCAATAAAACACGATTGAGGATCGTGTATCGACTGAGCATGTAAAATGTAAATCGTTCCTTTTATGTCTCACACTAGGTGGAAAGTAAAGCCCTTTGTCTTACTTCCAACACAATGGAATTATATTCCACCACAAAATGTTTCACGATGGTTATTTCATTTTATTGGCACTTTCACGGAATCTTCAAGTGCTCCCTCTATTATTAAGCCATTAGAAGTACCTATAAAAGAGTCGGGAAATGCTTTATTATTCTTTTTTTGAACTAACTACATGAGTATTTTATTATTAATTTGTTGTCAATTGCAATGCAAAAATCAGTTGATGTATACTGCCTCACACATGTTGGGATTTAATTGTTGTGTTCTTACTTAACCTAACTGTATGTATGTACCAGGTGCAATATTTTATTTTTATTGATAGTCAGCATTCAAATTTATGAAACCTTAATACGCAAAATAACAAGTTTGACCCGACTTAACTTCCCGCTTCTTTCACACAGAGCCTCGTTTCCTGACCGAACAAAATAAATATATATAAATACATTTCTAAACGCATTCTAATTCTGGTGTAGCGCTCTGAAACAATGTTTATTGTAAAATACACAATGTAAACATGTGCTTTATATGATTCATTGAAACGTTTGCCCCACATACTGAAATATTAGTTTCCTTGAGACAATGTATGGGGCTTTGTACTTAGTGAACTGTTTATACGTTTGGAAACACTATACTCTTACTTTGTTGTTTTTTATGCGTTGGAAGTCAAGACTTTATGACTGATATATCATAATTTTAATTAACAAATACTAGCGATAAAATGCAGTGGTAGCTCAGCGGGGAGTGATACGGACTGCCGTGACGAAAGTCGCAGTTTTGAAACCAGCCCCAAAAGCATGCTCCTCTGAATTTTCTATGTTATATATGTATTCAATGTTAATTATTGGTTTCGTAAACGGTAAATGAAAGACCATGATGAAACCGGCATGCTAGAGAAGTTCTCCAAATGAATTTCGAAGGTATGTGAGGTCTGCCAACCCGCATTAGGCCAGCGTGATAGACTAATGGTAGGCGTGCATGGAGCCAAAACCAACACGTAGAGGCCCGTTAGACAAACTTAATCTAAATAGATGTGATAGTCGCTACAAAAGAAACAACGCAGCAACACTAGGCAAGTGGCTAAAGGGTAGAGGCATCCGACCCTCAAGGAAACTCTCTCGCGAGTCTACTCTGACCGGCCAGTGAAGGCAGACAGAGGCATGACAATCGGGTACATGCGGGCTTATTGACATTCCTATCCTATCCTACTAATATTATAAACGCGAAAGTTTGTAAGTATGGATGGATGGATGTATGTTTGTTACGCTTTCACGTAAAAACTACTGAATGGATTTTAATGAAACTTTACAATAATATAGCTTATACATCAGAATAAGACATAGGCTACTTTTTATCCCGGAAAAAGCAGATCACGCGGGCGGAACCGCGAGCAAAAGCTAGTTATGAATATTTGCGATTCAATTAGTTATTAATACATGAATAAATGGCATTTTAATTTGCAGTCAGGACGTTTAACATCTAAGATTTTCGGATTATTTGTAATACATACAGTTCTTTATTTGACCGAGTATCACTTCTTTGGTATGACTGTGTCTTTGCATCTTTTCCTGTCTTCTAACGCGGAAACGGAAATGTTTTCTGTAACGGTTGTAACCTCAATAGAACGTTTTTAGAAAAGTGCACGCAATTCATATTAATGCTTTCTTACGTTACTCAAATTGGGCAAGCAATGCTTCCTGCTGCATGCAATTAATAGACTTATATCATTTATTCATTACATGTGTGAAATATGTATGAATATAATAAATAATATACAAGACATTTCAGGTTTTTATCGGCAGCCACAATTTTATTATGACCAAATCTATTTCTTTTGTAGTATTATGACTAAGACAAGAATGTTCTTAGTCTGCCAATTTTGAAATATTGTTCATTCTATACAATAATATCTGGAAAGCATCCGCTACCAGACGGGGAGGTCATCGCACTCTGCCCAGGAGTTTCAATTTGTTTATATGAAAAACTGCGTTCGATTTGCCATACTTTATGGCACTTAGGCCCATTTACCTACGACTTCTAAAAGCAAGTTCTTTTATTTGATTTTGTATATTTGTACATATTTCTAATCATATTATTTAATATGAGTGGGTGTTCTTGTTGCTAGCTAAAAACTAATTTTAGTTATATTTTTGTTTTTGTACTGCTTTTTTTATTTACCTACTAGTTTGAAAGACGAGACGATCAGGTCGCTCGTTTGATGGTAAACCCTCGCGCCTGCCCATAAAGAAAAGCAACACTCCACCAAACTATAAATTACAAAGCACTACCTAGCATTGGACTCCGCTCGTCACTCCTAGACATAAGATGTTGAGTCTCATAATACCCAGTAATTTCACTGGTTTCAATGTACTTAAACCCGAAATACAGCAGTGTTTACACCTGACAGTGTCTCGGATTCGATCCCCGGGTCGGGTAAGAGTGATTTGGGTTTTTCTATCACGAAATGATCAGTATCAGCCCGAAGTGTGGAATTGTACCGGTATGGCGATAGGCTCGACAGCCCCTATCACATCATGGGACGGAAATAAACTCAGAGAAATGTGATTGTACTGCTTACACCTCTAGTCCTCTATCTAACCCTTCGGGAATTACAAGCGTGAGGTCGTATGTATGTAATCTTTACATTCTGCCACTACAATAAATGTATAAAGGTAAACACTATTGGAACGTGCCAAAAATATTTATTTAATTGTTTGTTTGTAAGCATGTTTCTCATGTGATGGTGACGTCACGTATAATGAATGATGATGACAACACTCCAAGCTAACAGCATTTATCTGAAACTCACATCACGTTTGTCGCTTTAATGTATTCACAATAACAAAGGTACGTAGGCACATTACTGACATTAACGATGCCGTCACAGTGCACGTCGGTCGGTGCGTCCGCTGTTAAACAGTTTCATCACACGGGTTCGATGACAGCCGGCAAAAGTGCTAATTGCCCGCGACACTACGACTAAACATTTACACTGCGAGCCAAAAGCCTACAGATATATCACATTGTTTCATTGCACGGCGCGGCGGCGCGTACGCAGTCGACTTGCGCGTTGGAACACAAGAAAAAAAAACAAGAATCTTTTATAGCAGATTTCTGCTTTATTAACTAATGATGTAGAAAATCCTCTGAACTTTTAACGCCAAATTAAATCTCTATAATTGCTGTGTAGGATTAATGATATGACGCGCTAGGATTTCAAATATGTACCATGTTTTTTTATATGCAAATAAAACCTAATAAATCCCTCAAGCTTGTCTCGTAAATATGGTAACAGAAAGAATTAAATGGCAATTTAAAAGTTGAGTTTTTTTTGTTTACCTTGCGTAAGGTGCATACAAATTTAACTCTTGATTATCAAGCAGCAGGGATGAAAATCGTTCGACAACAATATATTTATATACGACGTTGTTGGATTGCGTGCAGCCGAATCTAAAATAGATCGCACAGCTCCGCCTCACCGAGATACGTACATTTTTGGAAATCAAATAAAATCTTTACGTTTAAAAATAAAATTAAACAAGGTTGATTGTAAATAGAAAGCATGGATTCGGGATGAGTCACACAAAGGTCAGCCTTACGTTTGTTTAGCGATAAAATCATTGCAAAGGATGTTTCTCGGTTAGATATTCTGTTACTCATACATCAGACACTATCTGCCCACTGTATCTACAAACGCGAAACCCGCTCGCGAACGCATATTGATAGTAAAACACAAGAATATTATGAGCGAAATGTCAAATAATGTCATAATATTTCATATACTTCGTGTAGGCCGTGACGTTGGTGCAGAAGCAATGTCAAAGCGAAACTATTTTTCGCACTGAACGAGGTTCAGGGACGAACGAAGACCGTGTGAATCAATAACAAAGTGGAAGGGTCTGAAGATGAGCGGGCCAATTCTCGTATTTAACATTAACTGAGACTGAACTTTAACCAAACTGAGATTAGACTACGAATTGAATAAAATGTGGCATTCTGCTCCGCTTATAGTTCCAATATCATTTCAGTAGCATTATGATATCAATTCGATATCATTTTAATTCCGAACTAATGTCAGCCACCACAGACTAAATTATAAAAAATGTAAAGCGAATGTTATAATAAAGTTGCCAGCGGACAAAATATATTGGCATTGTGAGTAATTTTGGCGATTTGAATTGGATGGAAAAGTTATTACTTTAGCACGAAGTTATTAATTTAAAATTTGATTAATAGATTTTATAATTTATTAATTGATTAGGTAATTTCTCATGTTTCCCCTAAATTGAAAACCCGTTTTTTTCGGATTTCTGTAAATTGTGAGTGAAAACATATGCGTTAATTTATTGTCGTGGTGGGTCACCCAGTGATTACATCTTTGTATCTTTTATTGCAGGCTCAAAGTACTAAGATCGAGAGCCGTAAAATTTGTATTAAAAAAGAATGTCTATTGTTATTGTTCCGTGATTTAATTTTGTTGTGTATGTTATTTAAGTACGTATCTTTCAATTTCTATAATAAGTTAATTATGATTATCCATTGCGCGCGATAAATACTAATTGAAAGTTGAAACAATATCGTGAGTTAATTATTAGTGGACTGTTAGTAAAGTGTTAGTGAAACAATGACTAAACAATTAGAACTGTTTCTGGATTTCACTGAAGCAATTCGGATCACCAATTCTAGGCCTTGGGCCGACTCTGAAGGAGGAAGGACAGTGTATTATCCAAAAGGTTATGTTCACACAGTGCAAAAGACATGGATTCAGCTGCAATGTGTAATATGTTTGTGTATGTAATAGTGTATTGTATTTTTATTGTTAATATATAATGTTTCCTTACGACTTTGTGATTTGATTGTTACGTATTTACATAGAATATTACCCATGCATATATACAAATATCGATATGATTGACTATATTTCAGTTAATTCACAATATCATTGCAGTTACATTTCGATGTCAATTTAGTCAACTTTCAATATACTTTTGATTGCATTACAGTTTTAATGGTTAACGGAATGCCACTTGCAACTTTCTTTGCACTGAGACTAGATCGGAATGATATTTTGAACATTTTTAATTACCAGAATTGGCCCGCAGAGCATCGCGTGGAGCCGACGGCGGGGCGCGGCGGCCGGACGGCTGAGTAACCGGCCGTCACGGTTACTAATCCCGAGCTAAATTTGCATCTCCAACATCAACATTCATATAATGTGGAGAATGAACGTTCAACAGAATTTTGGTGAAAAGAATTTTTAAGACAATAGTTTTCGCTCGCTTA
Organism: Amorpha juglandis; assembly: GCA_949126905.1. NCBI lineage: Eukaryota > Metazoa > Arthropoda > Insecta > Lepidoptera > Sphingidae > Amorpha > Amorpha juglandis. Next base: position 3,978,322 of record OX421372.1, on the reverse strand, counting down.
TCCATTCAGTAGATTAAAGAAATGATAGTCAAGATAACCGCTCTTTCAGTTTTAACTGTAGGTACATAACAAGAAACAGCTATTCCTTGCTGTCGTGATAACTAATATATTAGTTTATATACAATAATAAATTTGTATATAATTTATATTATACTCACTAATATATTTTTAAAAAGTTATCTTTTAATCTTTGTAGTGTAAAATTCTAAAGATTCTGAAGAAATTTTCTGAACATTAGGCTAAAATAAATTAATGAAATAAATGTATGCTTAAAGATACCTACTCATGCCTCTTCTTCTTTCACCTGCCCTTATACCACTTGCAGTAGGGTCAGCAGAACATGCTTTTCAATACACGTTACAGAATGATTTGGCTTTTAGTTTCTACGATCGGCCGCCTTCCTCACCTCAACCTCTTTTGGGAAAAAATATTTTTTCTTAACCTAATTTTATAATTACCTGGGATAAATTGTATGCTTTTTAAAGCGTTGTGCTAAATACGCAAGTCTTTGAGATATACCTAATTATTTTTAGCACTATCGAGATCTTAAAGCGCGAACAAAACCTTTTTTATAGTACAGAATGAGTCATTATTTTTACAACTTTCAAAAAGCTGCGATTATGACACAAAGTTGTTCTAAAATTAAATTTTATTTCTATTCGTCATAACTCTTGATGTGATTATTTCTCAGTTGGTAACACACAAGTTGTAATTACGTAGCTGATGTGACGAAGCTTTTTTTTATCCTGGCTCGGCAAAGTGACTACGCTATACCTGATGGTAAATGTAGCGCAATCCAAGAATAGTGTCGACCAACAACAAACAATGTGTCCATCGTAGGTCGACAAGATCATGCCGGCCTGCCTAAAGGACCCTATATTATAGGAAAGAGGGAACACGTGTGCCGGCAAACTATTCTACAACTTAATGGCAGAAGTAAGATTTCGCGAACTTTTTAGTTCGAGCCAAGATAGAGGAGACCACGAAGCTGTGGTAACGCAAGCCAGCACGCGTGGTTCTGTTAAGGAAAGGTGAGGATGGGATAAGGTCACCCAATTCTTCAGAGCATTCACCGTGATACAGACGGTACAAGACGTTCAGCGAGGCAATGTCCCTCCGCAATTGTAGCGATCCTAAGTTTCTTGTAACGTCTGCATCATTCACAATGCGGACAGCCCGTCGCTGCAATCGCTCAGAATGGATATATTGTAAATCGAAACGAAACAACGAAAGTCGGAAATGTAGTAATAAGGCATTTAAAGAAAAGCCATTAGAGTTATAATAATTTTAATATTAATTACCACTATTGTATGAATATGAAGTCATAAGTAAAATTGTATGTGAAATATTAATTTTATTTCTCTGGAATTTTACGTAAAACTGAAACAAGTATTACATACACAAAATACATAAAAATTATATTACATTACGTTACCATAATATTTTAATACATGCTTTAACCTGTGCTTTTATCTTAGAATTAGATTTATTTGCCATTAATTACAAAAAGAGGGGAATGAAGCATTCGAAAGGTAATGTGACGCAGATGTGTACAAAAAATAATATAATATGTGTAACTATAACAACAACAAACATGTGTACAGTAAACAATACAGTTTCAGTTAACACGTCATATTAAATAAGTACCTTTAATTTAATAAACGTTGACATCCAGACGACGATAACGGATGGTTTTTTAATATCTTTTCTATAATTTTTTTACTAGAATCGGTTCAGCTAAGCCGTGAAGAGGTAGACAGAAGTACTTCATTATGTGATCCTCTCTTCGTCTCCCGGGCAGAGTATGCTTTCCGTAAATACTTCAAATCTTTATGAATTTTTTGGTACAAAATGGCAGCACAACTTGGCAAGAATTGAATTATATAGGAATATATTATATTAGGTCCAACTTCGAGAGAGAGGTCAATCGTCGAATCCAGCTCGGCTGGGCAGCGTTCGGGAAACTTAGCAAGGTCTTCTCGTCCAAAATACCTCAGTGCCTGAAGACTAAAGTCTTCGATCAATGTGTGTTACCAGTGATGACATACGGCACTGAGACGTGGCCTCTAAATATGGGCCGTATAAGACGGCTCACAGTCACTCAGCGAGCTATGGAGAGAGCTATGCTCGGTGTTTCTCTGCGTGATCAAATCAGAAATGAGGAGATCCGTAGAAGAACGAAAGTCACCGACATAGCTCAGCGGATTAGCAAGCTCAAGTGGCAGTGGGCAGGCCACATAGCTCGCAGAACCGATAACCGATGGGACAGAAAGGTTCTGGAATGGAGGCCACGTACTGGCAAGTGCAGCGTTGGACGTCCACCTACAAGGTGGACAGACGACCTGATAAAGATCGCAGGAAGTCGCTGGATGGAGGCCGCTTCCAACAGGTCGGTCTGGAAATCTTTGGGAGAGGCCTATGTTCAGCAGTGGACGTCTTGTGGCTGAAGATGATGATGATGATATATTACTTCAAAATACTATGAAAAGTCACAGATCGATGAGTGGTTTTTCTTTTTTATACTATACTGATGGTGGATCAATGTGTGTTTAAAATTTGATGCTTCCATTGTTTTGTTATGTCGAAACGCTTAGCAGAGGTTAATGTATTTTTCGTACTCTCGAATAGTTTATTGCCATCTATTCTCGTATCAAATGTTTTTTCTAGACATTCTACAGAATATAATAGTTTATTAATATGCAGAGCTTCTTGCGAGAGAGTCTGGTTTCGCTTCTGGATACTTCTTTATAAAACTTTTAACACATCTGTACCTCCTTATATCAGTACTTTTGTAAAATTAGTACAATCTTCGATATTCTATGCGTAAAGAAAGTATTGACTATAGAAGCTATTTGCAGTATCTGTTAACATTACTGTCCTTTGACATATTCTGGTATGAATGATGAACAACATTAATAAAACCACGTAACTTAGGGGATTCTAACTGAATTTGAAATTTATTTTTTTTGTAATCGCTTTACGACTGTTGATGATTATTTAGCTAACCTTTTACATACGCAGTCACGCCTGTTATCCCTGAAGGGTTAGGCAGGGGTGTAACCATAACATCCACATTTCAACAGGGGGCGAGCCTATCGTTATACCGAACACAATTCCAGATTCCGGGCCGGTACTGAGCATTTAATGATAGAAAAACCCAATATTATTTGACCCCACCCGGGGATCGAACCCGAGACCTCAGCATATCCGCGTACGCAATACAACTACGCCACCAAGGCAGTCTAACCTTTTAACTGATAATAAAAGACCAAATCTACGTATCAATGTATTTTTTAAAATTAATTAAATACGAGGTAACTTTGTAATATTTACATGTCACACTAAAGATGCCAAAATATGTACTAATGCTTTCAAGGAAGCTATCTGACCTAACTTATTTGATTATTTATATGTTTGCAAATGTGTTTATTACTTAATTAGTATTGAGGGAGACGTCATAAATATTTCCTTGAGGACATGGGTAATGGCATTATTGACATGTGGTATCTCCCAGCATCTCAGTATAAAGTATGTAGGTATGACTTGTGTAGAGTCAGATGATAAATTAGTTACTAGTTATATTATTACCAACGAAACGGCAAAATTTAAATAGATAATACTTAAGCAAGTCGGTTACAAAATGGTTAAAGTCGTAGCATACGAACCGTTTAAAAAATCGACTATCACAACATTTCATTTCTAAAGTTCCCATCCTAAGCACAAAAACAAATAAACAATGCAATTTTAATGCACTATATCAATCAGGAGATATGATAAATGCACATGAGCTGGCAACTGATGCCAACAAACATAATTCATATGGGGATACCGCTTCCTACTTATAAAGACGCGTGTTTGGATCATTAGACGTAAGTGCGGGATTAAATAACAGAATAAATAAATAAAATATAGGCAATTTTAGTACAAAATTAGATGAATGTGTATAGTTAAGTGTACTTAGTATACTTATATGTTAATATAGAGTTGGAACTAGTACGTGGATTACTAAGACTAGATTGTTACAAATTTTACTGCTCCGAGTTTAATCATTTTGTCACAGAATCTTTCTATATCATTTAACTCTTCTTCTTTCATCTGCCTTTATACCACATAATATTGAATTAAGTTTTCTAAAGTTATTTTATGGTGAACTACTGGAAAAATACTCATTTATGTTGAGTGATTTCGAAAAATTAAATGGCATGTTGAATTGTAAAGGACATTGCCTTTGTTATGATTTCTTACGTTTACGCGAATGTTACATATAGAATGTTATTGCCTTTAATTTTATTTACAGTAAAGTACATCATCACAATAACTTATTTTATGTTGACATATAAATACAGTTTTGTAATCAAATGAAGAAATTCTATGAAATGACACTCTAAAAGAAACAAGGACAACCAACTCATGACCTATAAGCAAACAAAAGATGAGCAATGGAAACGAAAAATAAAATATAATGTCGATGGAGGAGGGCCCAAGGGCACCGGAGAGGCGATCGCGTCATCAACTGAATTTAGGTCACATAAATATATAGACGCTGTAGTTGTAATAAAACGCAGGAAATAACAAGAAAACAGTTAGGATCGGTTTTAATATTAGGTCAGCTTTAGATAAACAATAAATTATGTTCGAAGAAATGTCTGACACTATTTTTCTCTTCACACTTAGTTTATATGAGCCTGGTTTATTTGGCTGGAAAAAGTTTAAAACTATTTGAAGGGCAATTTATAACCCAAAATTAATCCAAAATACTGTGCCTACATGCAATGACATACAGGAAGCGAGTCAAAATATTATTATTGTTTACTGTGGGCGGTATACCGACCTTGGCAACAGAATCAACGACCAACGAGTGTCCACTCGATTCTATTTATTTTATAATAGAGGAATAGTGTACTGTCGTTTATAAATAGAGACGGAATGTTTGGAATACGTGTTCACGGATGATTTATATTTTTCGTGTCGTTTTGTTATTGTTTTAAAGCGAATTTATTAACGGGTAGTGAGGCTAATCGGCAAGACCCACTAACACAGATACCTAAAAGTGTTTTTGCTAGATTTTTTTAGATCCTGCTTACTTTTTTAGAATACTTGTCAAGGCTGTATTTAGCAATAAACGATGATGCTTTAAAATATTTTCACAGTGGAATAAAAACAGAAAATCTTTCCAATGTAATATTGAATTGAGCTTACAGTATCAAAATAAAACAATATTATCTTGTTCTGTCTAAATAAAGAATACATATTTAAATGTTTATGACATGTTTAATAAAACTGCAAAGGTCAAACGAATAAGTTTGGCAACAATCTTTGGACTGAAAATAAGCATCTTCTGAGATTTGTTTTTGCTCAATCTTTAATGTTGGTAAATATAACTATTAGACCGGTGATTTTCCAATTTGAAACATAAATAAATTATAGTAGAATGAAACCCATTGTAAAAGGAAGAGAATACAACAAAATTGATAGGAAAAATAAATTAACGGCGATCTGAGGTCGGGAAGTGGGAAGGGGGGGGCTTTTAAGGGTAAAAAACGGTTTATCTCGATTTCCGGAAAAACTACAAGTCCTATGGAAAAAAGTTAAATCGCAAAGTTCTAGGTAATAAAAAGATCTACAACTTTTGTATACACACTCTCTTCACATAACCTCAAAATATATGTGAAAAATTCAAATAACCAAGTTTTTTGTTTTTATTTTTATCTATTATAATAAATCATTTTTTTTCACGAAATTTGGTGAAAACTTACCTTTTTGTATCCCAAATACACTGTAATTTTTTTGATTTAAAATATTTATTTTTGCACCTTATTTTGACTTGATATCGAAAAAGCAGCCTAATTTTCAAACGAAAATTCTCACGTCAAAATATGAGCTTTTTTAAAAAAGTCTGTTGGTTTCTTGTTCATTGAATTCTCTACTTTCTGATGGTGTAAAAAAATATATACATTACTATGGTAAATGTGCTTTATTTTTCCTATCAATTTTGTTGTATTCTCTTCCTTTTATCTTTTTGACTTTTGATAATTTGTTAGATTTTATTTTCATACAAAAATAAGTATTCATTTAATTTCCGTCTTGATTGTTACAACGCGCATCGCAGATTACGTAAACAAATACGCGAAGCGTGGGGAACCGGACTAGCTCCTTTGAAGGTCAACGCGCCGTTCAGCTGAGCGGCGCCTTTGAGTCGCGCGCGCACGCCGCGCCGCGCCGCATACTACGAAGAAAAATACGACACAACAAAAACTTGTAAAATCATTTTTTTTTAAATATATTGAGTTATATCCAAACTCGTAGAACAAAAGTTGTTCCGTATGGGGACAGCTATCTACCCCTGCGAGGTTGCTGGTGTTTTAAAAATAACCCTGTATAATTATTAAAACACACGCTTTCTCCAAGACCATTTCGAGAAGTTTGACGAATTTTTCCTGTCATGTGTGGAAGGTCTACACCTAACCACAGTTACTTACCTCATTGCACAATCGTCTATTAAGGTAGTGCCTCATTATAGACTATTATCGTGGTGAGGCATATAATATTATAATCTCTATTTATCACTTGTATAGCGTTGAATTACAATATATTTTGATATGAATTATATTTGACGAGTTTTTTGCTGTTTTGTAAATAACAAGCTGTTGCGTCGGTCGGGAGGTAGCACATAATTATTATAATTCGACAGTGGAAAGGCAAAAACGCTAAACCGCCAATACGTGAACTTTACGGTAGAGCATTTTACATTTATTTTATTACTAAAAATTTATAATAATAAGGGAAAAATTTAAGTTTTACTGAAAATTATCCAGTATGTAAATTTATATGAATTTATCATAAAAAAAAACAACTTTAAAATACTCTACCATAACGTTACCGTATTGGCGCATTAGCATTATTGCCTTTATACTGTTGAATGATGTGTTATATAACCTAAATTAAAAGTATATTTACCTATATTACAAATCTAAGTGGTTTTATTAAGTAACCTTGCATTAAGGCGCGGCCAGACTACAAATTCAAGAAAAACACTAATCTTGAACTCCGTTCTACGTAACGAATGAAATTTATAATCACAAAAATACTCTGAATAGAAGAAGAATTGGAGTAAACTGTTAATCGGATAGATTTTTTGAAACTAGTTTCTTTTCCAAAAAGTACAATTCTAAATTACCCCTCAAAAATCAACAATGGTGTCGAAATTCTCCGTATTTTGAATGACAACTAATTTTTTTTAACTGAATTGTTAACCCAGAATATTATGTTGCATTTTGTTTCAATTGATAAATCTAAGAAAAATCATCATATTACCACCGTCAAGTCCGAGATGCGTTTATAGTTCATCAATCTTATTTTGTTGTGTTTCAAACCGTAGTCGGAACACATCTTAATTAAACAAAAGTGATGCCTTTTCTTTAAATAACTATGATACAATAAAATAAAAAACCAACTCTTCTTTTCAACTGTTAGGTGTATTTATTAAAAAAAAGATTGTTTTGAATAAATGTTCTGTTCCTCTGTTCATAATAATTAGAATTGGCAACCGTTAAAGTTTCGAAAAAAATACAAACTTTGTTTTATGAATATTTCAAATAGATCTCGTAAAATTCTCAATTTTTCTCGGCCCTAAAACAATCCTTTAATGTTTGTTCAATATTCAAGCGTGGTACCGACATTAAGCGCAGCCTTATGGATTATATCGAATCGATTGGACTCGATTCAACGATTCGCGATACTCCATTGTGTTATAATTGACCGGTCCTTATCGATGTTGTCGATTGATTTTTACAATTTGTTGTTACGTTTTACAGTAAAAACTGTTTGTTCCTACATTGCAGCTAAATGTTTGGAGGATTGTAGATACCCTACAATATTCTTCAAGGCAGCCATCCAATAGTTGCATCAAGCGTCAGACGCGAATGTCAGTGACGTCTTCGTCTATCAACGCCCTTCTGAAGGCGCCAGTGACGCTGTTTGTTAATGACGCTACCGTTGAATTAGTCTCCGATATATTTACGTACCGCACAGAAAAAACCGCAGACAGTGACAGTGACGACACTGATTGATTTTAGGAATCACGACCGCATTTAGCCTGCAATGGTTTTCTGAGACAGCGGCAAGTTTACTGCAGATAATTTATAGCATGACTTTACCAGTAAAAGCGGGTCTAACAGTCTTAACTAGTATAAAAACTGAAAAGTATTTAACTAACATTGTATGTCTATATAAGAATAATTATTTAGGTTATTTACGAAATAAAACATACGTTAATGTTGCCAGAACGACTCTACTGTATACAGTAGAGTCGTTCGTTAAAATTTATAAATTAAATATAAAGTTTTTATTGTATATTCAGTGTATATTAGGTATACTTATAAGAAAAATATTTCATAATAAAAATTCTAGCTACTTAAAGAAAGTTATCTAGCCGTTGCCACGCCAAAGTAGCTAAAACATCTATAAAGGATTTTAGTAATTAGCATTTTTTGTACATTAATTATTGTTGACAGGCACTGATTTAATTTTGCCATTCTAAAAGGTTTTACAATATACACGTCAATCGTAGCAAAAATAACAATTTCTGTTTCATAATCTTATTTATCAAATCATATAAGTATTTTTTTTCTTTATCTTGGTAGGATTTGTTTACAGACAAACATGCACACATCGTAGCATTACTATAACTATGAGGCTTATCGGATAGGCCTACACTTATAAAAAAACGCCGTAATTTCGGGAAGTGTAGCCTATTGTCAAAAAACAACCCCACCTGTTTCTCGCCAATCATTTAAATTCAACAAACAATTATGATTTACTGGCTTTATCTGGTACAAATAGCACGGCATCTATATTTAACCACAATTGTATACGCCCCAGCAGTTTTTCCATCGACCAATCACTCAGACAGTTATAAAAAGTTTCATTGTGATTTTTATTTATATTTTTACACTATGATGACTTTACGTGATTCATTGTTTGTTGAAATGTGAGTTGAAATATTGATTTTTGGCTAACGGTAATATTTTGCTGCTACCGTGAACCTGTCATTATGCTCCATTTACAATAGGTGGTTTTCTTATAGCGAGTTCACACGGTTCAATTTTAGTTGGTCAACTGACTTGAATCAACAACAGATGCATTTTTTTTGTTTATTAATCAGACGATTTAAAGTCTGTTCAGATAGTTTTAATCGCATGCAGTTTAGCAGTTGATCAAACAAATCGAACCGTGTAAACCCACTATAAACAACGTCCATTTTATTGTATAAATTAAGCAAGAAATTGGGTTCATGTAAATGGTCGTTCGGCAATAAGATGAGTTCCATGAAGGGTCTCACGATGTTTCTTTCACCGGTATAGTAAGCGTTAATTAATAATGAATACAAATTTAGCATAAGAAAGCCAGTGGTGCATGCTCGTTGGGCTGGTTTCGAACCTTCGACTTTCATCTCGACAGTCCGTACCGCTCCCCGCTGAGCTATCACGGCTTTGACATAAATTATTTTTATTTGTTACTTAGAAGTTAGAGAATTATGATTGATCTAGTCCCTTCTTCTTTTGCGAACAAATTAATCCATAAATAAAATGCTTCGATCGTGGGTGGTTAGTGGGTACAAACCGGTTGCACTAACGGGACGATAAGTTAGTCATGCAAAAAATTGCAACGTTCGCCACTTGGCAAAAGATTAAAAAGCTCGATTTTCGGGTGACCCATTAATTTTGTTGTAGCAAAAAAATGTCGCAAGTGCATTTATAAGTGTATCGAGATGACAATGTTTTATTACAGGATGGAATAGTGGTGATATTTTTGTATAGTTTCTTCACTAAAATCAGCTGATATAAAATATATGAAAATAAAAATAGGAACGAATTTTGAAACGTCAATTATGGGAACAGTACTACGATTATAATTATGCGCTTCGTCAAACTTAGAATTTTTCGTAATTAAGGGCATATTATATGATGATGATGATATACAACATTAGATAATAAACTTAATGTTTTCTTGAGTGAGTGACCGGAGCTGGATGGCCGGGCATTCGTTGTATAATCGTAATTCGTAAAAATCGAACATAATTATTCATGTCGAATGTATTAGAGCTACACACTAATGTATATAAGAAAAAGATATCTTCAATTTAGTCTAGTACAGTCAAGGCCATGCTTATTATTATTTTGTTCACATTCTACCAAGTACAACCGTATAAGATCATCCCTACGTTGTCTTCATACCCATATTCGCCATTGTATAGACAACTAAGTTAGTATTTGTAGGGACAACAAGGTCTGTAATGCTTTATTTCTTGTGTAACACATGATTTCATAGCATATTTGCTATGATCGACGATTGTCTATCATACATTTTAACTGATTTAATAAAATACAATTTTATGGGTCTTCTTTTATGATTAATATGTATTAAATGTATTTGTATAACTAAAAACCTTTCTCAGGACGTATATATCAATGTTGAAAATGCGTGCCATAAACCATTTGTTATCCTAGCTCACAGGAGTTATAATGGCGGGAGTGTGTGTGGGCGTGGGTGTAGTCTCTATCGGCCGTATAAAGCACACAATCACTTAAAAAGTAGTCAAATAAAAAATTAGCATTCAATTGCAATAGTACCGCCTCAGAACTTATTAATTATTATTACTTTTAGCATTTCATTTCTTTTGAGCCGACTTAATTTCTGTAAAAAAATATTAACTACTAATTTAATAAGATGTTCCTAATTTTAATTTTACAACTAACCAAAGCATCTTTGCCTTATTCTCAATCAGTCTAATTAAGAATCACATACAATATAAAAGCGTCATTTATAATGATTTACTGTTAATTTCCATATAAAGACAAACGCCTATTTGAATAAATTTTTAAAAGAGGTTGCCTGTTTCCCACGGTCAAACCTAATCATTCTAGTTTTCACATATGGAGCTGTTGTGGGATTAACCTATAACGGGATTTCTGAACTGTTTATAAAACAATATTGTTTATTATTCACTCTAGTGTTAACCGTTTAACGTACAGAGTAAGATGTAGTAGATAGTAGAATATGTTATCTGTTATTCTTGGAGAGGAATTTTTCCGGTTTAGATAATTCTGTTTAGTATAACAGACCACAGCGGTAGTGTTATAAAGCTGTATACATTTTATATAGTTTTTTATAAATATCGCCATAACTTTCTATATATTTAGGTATTTATATTGTTATATTGTCGTAGTAGATCCATGCTGTAGGCAGTTTTGTCTCTGGCCGGATCTATCGGTACTATCTGCTCTATGTGGCATTAATGACGGTTTACTGTTGCGTTTAGTACGGTCAACGGTGAGATTTCTGGAAGCCAGAATATACCTGCCCGTCTCAGTCCCATTCCTTTCTTTTAAGGTTGGTAACGCATCCATGATTCTTTTGGTAACATGGGTACGATAGAGATCACTAGACATCCTTGCTCGTTTACCGACCTCTGCTATAAAAATAGAATCGAGCGCTTTCGGTTTCATAACACGTCCTGTATTTTCAATATATTTTGCGTCTAGTATTGAATCAGTTTTATGTCATAAGAAGAGTATAATGAGTTATCCGTCCACATTTATGTGCTTATTGTAATTTGTAATGTTTATTTTTTTTTCATTTCTGAGTACTATTTCTCAAAGATGTTTTTGTCGGAATGCCATAACTTCCATAATTCATCATCGAATTTAATGATTTACGCAGCATTTTAAAGCTTGTGTTTGCTGCTATTGACGAAAGGTAGAAAAATGATTTAAAATTATAGGTTTTGCCAAAAACATGAAATATTAACAGTGCCATGTGCCTGTTGGCAGTAAAATCAACTTATTTATTGTATTGTATATTTACTTCTTTATATTTGATATTTACTTACTTTATTATATTATGTAACTGACCACTATCGGTGCGAAGTATTTGCACAGGATTTATACGATACTTAATATATTTTTATGTTTAGAGTCTTATTGTCATAAAGTCCAGTTATTTTTAACCAAATTCGGATAACGTCGGATTGCCCGGCAGCGGAAGGGAAATACTAGTTATATATCTTTATTTTGTATCATTATCATCATCAGCCATAGGACATCCACTGATGAACATAGGCCTCCCCCTAATATTTCCAGACTTGTTTGAAACGACCTGCATCCAGCGACTTCCTGCGACCTTTTTTTATTTTTATTTGTATACTTTGTAAAAATAATTCAGAGCCATTTACGGGCATTTATATGCGTGCCTATAGTAAATAGCACGTGTCTCAGTTAGGCAGATAATCACTTAAAAGGTTTCGGGCCTAAATACCCCGCGATGTCCCATTTCGCGTTGGTAAAGTGATATTGGACTGCTGAATTGAGTTTAAATATTTCCAGTCAAGTCATATGGTTTCTGACTTGGCTTCGTGACTGCTTCCATTTGGCAACAACCAGGACTGTTTTTTTTTATTAGATTGAATGATTAGACGAGCAAGGCGCTCACCTGATGGTAAGCGTCACGCATGCTCATAAACAGAAGCAACACCACACAGTACTTTAAATTACAAAGCACTGCATGGCACTGAACTGCGCTCGTCACCCCGAGAAATAAGATGTTAAGTCTCATAATGCCCAGTAATTTCACTGGCTTCAATGTCCTTCAAACCGAAACACAAGAGTGCTTACACACTGTTGCATGGCGGCAGAAATAGACAAAGCGGTGGCACCAACCCAGCCGGCCTCTCGCGTACGAGAGACCTACCACCTTGTAACTTATCGTTCATTTGTCATTTGTCGACTAATGGTAGCCCATTCAAGATATGAATCCACGTTCTTCCAGAAGTGATACTACTTGTTCAACCTAGGTATATTGTTCAATGCCAATTAATATCTTGCTCATAGTCAACATCGTCATATATATGTTTTTTTTCACTTTTCGTAAATTCTTCCGGTCTCACAACACCCAGAACCGAAACAAATATTTGCGGATCAGATTTATAAATATTTTGTACGGCGCGAGGATCGAATCCGCCGCTTAACGATTCACAAGCGGCTACCCGCCCACTGAGCCACGGAGATATATAGCTGACAAACATAATATACAATATGTACAAAAATAATATACTTTTTATACATAACATATCCATTAGAGCAGTTATTTCTAGAGTCAGTAATATGTACAATTATGCAACCTGGTGTAAATGAAATAAATAGAAAATATTATCACTATGCTTTCGACGACGCAATACCGACCAAAATGATCAGAGCGTGACGTAGGATTGGCTAAGTTGCCTGCAATAACAGATATTATCAAGTTTGTCAACAAAGTAGACTGGAATCACTTTAGACTTGATTTACGCAGGTGTGAAATGTACAGAGCTTGTTATTATAAATAAGCGCTACTTGGTTTTTCTAACCTCGTAGGTAAATTGTGCTGTTTATATATATTTATTTTGTTTTATTGATATTTTTATCTTATGGGGCAGAACAAAAAAAGGTAGCATGTTTTATCTGATAAAAATCTCAGCCCATTGCTATCTACTGTTGGATCGTAGGCCTTCCCAATTAACACAAATTCCATTCCATTCTATGAGAATTCGGTTTTCCTTTCCTGAATCAAAATTCAAACAAATTTCACTTCTCCTATACATTGAAATTACGCCTCCTTTTTTGTAGATAATTAAATTAAACAATTTACGAAATTAACAAGATTTTTATATTCTATATAGCTATTATGAGATTGTACCTGGTCAATGACCTCCAGATATGAAAATACAGACAAATATATAATCCAGTCCAAAATACACATTTCAGTATTCATAAAAATAAAAGAAAATTCATCTGTCAGACAATTTTAGTGATTTATGGTATTAGTTAAAATAATTTAATGGTCACGCGAAAGGAAATGGCAGCTAACTAGTTATCCGAATGGCTATTATACTAAATTAATTACGTTTAGCACTCTGGTAACGCAAGACGGAAATATAATTTATACTAATGATGCTCTCTAATTTGTATATTTGCATATGTGTCGTGTAAACCTTCAACATCCCGAAATATATGAGAATTGTAAACGCAGTGACTGAATGCAATGATTCTCAACATAATACGATAGCAATGAATATTGTAAGTATACTTTTTTAGATGCACACGGTTACGATATTAAGGATGATAGACATATATACGCACTCACGCCTGTGATCCTTGAAGGGGTAGGCAGAGGTATAACTCGTACACTCATATTTCGCCGAGCTTATTTCCCTCCCATGATGTGATAGAGGGCAAGCCTATCGCCAGCCGAGGCACATATTCCAGACTTCAGGCTGTTACTAAGCATTTCGTGATAGAAAGACCCTATATTACTTATAAACGACCCGAGAATCAAACCTGACCAATGATACTTTTTGCGTATAGTGTTTAAATGATGGGCTTCGGCAATCCTCGTTTATATTTGGAAACACGAAGTGCGATGACGATGATATATTATAGAGCAGATCATAACATTATAGCACGAGATCCGGCAGTAGAATCTCTACGTTCATGACGTAGATGCTCAAGCTCAAATTTCTACATTAATTTTCGAATAGGACAATACATTGATCATAGGGTGCCAGTCAAAAAGTGCCCGCATATATTTTTAATAAAAAAAAATATAATTAAATTTTGGGAAAAAATTTCGTCCATGGTGTAGTTAAATAAAACATTGTTCCTATTACACAGCTATGTATGTAGAGAATTCAAAAAACCATGGGTGCCGTTGCCTACTCGGCCGCAACTACTTGGCAGCCAGGTGTAAACAGATAATACTTTTTTGTACGGCAACCATGGTTTTTTGAATTCTCTACATACATAGCTGTGTAATAGGAACAATGTTTTATTTAACTACACCATGAACGAATTTTTTTCCCAAAATTTAATTATATTTTTTTTTTATTAAAAATATATGCGGGCACTTTTTGACTGGCACCCTATGATCAATGTATTGTCCTATTCGAAAATGAATGTAGAAATTTGAGCTTGAGCATCTACGTCATGAACGTAGAGATTCTACTGCCGGATCTTGGGCTATTAGATTTTATACAAATGTTTCCCATAAGTTTTTGAGGAGACTCTAAAATCAGGTGGTCACTATATTTATGAGTTACTAGATCGTAAAAAATGCAGATTACCGAAGCGTTTAACTTAAATCGAAGGACTTTGGGGCTTGACCATCGGCATTTGTAACTCATCGTATAGTAAGTCTAGTCACGTTTTGTCAAATCAGGTTTTAAAAATCAGGCGTACGAGCTTCAAATGTCAATATAACATTATGTCCCAGTTACAAAAGGGGAAAACGTAAAACTAATTTACATAAGGGCTCTCGAATTACGTGAAACGTGTTAAGTGTGGTCACGCAAGTCTGATTTGGTATCCCATTGGCGTGCCGCCGCACCGCGACAAAATTCAACTCAATACGCACTATCTTAAATGCGTGCCGCGACAAAGCCTACTCGGCGTAGTAAAAAATTGGCACGCTTGGTTCTATACAATTTTTTTATAGCATAGAAAGAAAGAAACAATTCATTTAAACCTTAACTTGAGACATGAAAAGATTTCGAGTGGTAGAGTCGCCCTGTACACAGTTTTGTCTGCAGCATGAATGGGCCGGTTCGACCGGGTCGTTACCCCTGTCTCAAACAAAACCGACGTAAAGTGGCGGCTTGCTGCTGCGTTTCGTACGGTGAGAGATATCCGGAGGCCCAAATCCCCCTCCCCATCCCAATCCTAAATTATCCCTTTCCTTTAAGGTCGGCAACGCGCCCATGATTCTTCTGTTATTGTTGGCGTGGATATCACTTACCATCAGCCAGTGAGTCACGTGATGGTAAATGGTGTAGGCAAAACTGTCTACAGCGTGGCTCTACCACTTTCTACTTGTAGATAGGTATTAGCTACGTAGATTAATAAGTTACATTTATCACGTCCATCAAGTCTTACCGTTGCATTATGCAACGCAACACCTTTTCTGGGCAAATCCGTAAACTACATTTACATTCATCACTAATGTTCTGCAATACCAATAAGAATAAATAAATAACACTAACAGTCCACATAACCCAACATAGTCTAGACCAGTGTTTCCCAATCTTTTTAAGCCATGTCCCACCTTAAATTTTTTTGTTAAATTTGTCACCGATATTTAGCATTGCATTTAAATAACCCAAAGCGAAAGGGTTAAAGTCGTGTCGAGTCGATTTTTTGGCCCCACGTTGGGAAATACTGGTCTAGACAGTATAGTCCTAACACCACGTAAGACTATCGTCTTGGGTGTCAAGAACTATGAAAGACCCAGTCTCACATCGTCTAGATCCGAACCAAATATTTGAGGATAACAATAATTTATCTCGTTGCGGGTACCGAACCTGTGGCCTCTCGTTCCACAGCTAGCTACTCAACCACCGTACCATGGAGGCCATCATAATGAGATTATTATGTATTACCGGGTAACTTTTGAACACTTTCACCCAATAAGGTAATATTCACATTTACTTTATCAAGAGGATGGTTTATAGCTATATAACATCACGCTACGCCCCATGGGAGCATGGCAGTAACATAGGGATGAAACCGCAACGGACAGCTAGCAGTATTATAAATTAGTAATCACGTGCAAACATAAAAAATTAAAAACCAAAGACATTTAATTTTGCATTCCCATCTCGGACGAAAGTAAAAATGTCAAGCTTGAAAAACCGGTACTTTTAAATCATTAATAGTTAACAGATAAGTATAATTAGATTTTGTTTAACGCGCCATGAGTGCTATCAATCAAAAACCGAACTTTCGCCGGTGTCTCGACGAAAACCGGTAATGTAACGTTGTGATAATAACCGGTAACGACACACTATTTGCGTGTGACACGATATCTCTTGTATCCGCGGTGAGGAGCTTTTTATTACTTAAGAGCGACGTTCTCGGAACACTGTAATGTTTTTTTGAATCTTGACCGTTCTAACTGTAAAAAAATTGGGTTATAATTGAAATAAAACGTTTTGAGGAAATATAAAATTAGCGCGAAATAATAAACTTTAATACATTGGTCAACTAAAAGTTCAGTTACAATAGTTGCAACAGATTCAAATGTCTGCAATAAATATCGTTAACAAACAAAGTCAAGTAGATTATTACGTAATATTTGATGCCTAATTCTTCTAGCTTTATGAATATTAGATTTTATTTTACCACCAATATCACCACCAAGCAGCGATAGATCAGCGGGAAGTGGTACGGACTGTCGAGGAGAAAGTCGCAGGTTCGAAACCATCCCCAAGAGCATGTACCCTCTGACTTTTCTTAGTTACGTGTGTATTAATTATTACATGCTTTAAAGGTGTATAACCCGCAATACGCTAGCGTGGTAGATTAAGGCCTAACACCACTAATTCAGTAGAGGAGGCTCGTGCCAAGCAGTAGGACGTGTATAATACAGAGCTATTATTATTATTATTTTTTTACCACCAGAGTACACATCTAAATAATTACAATAGGATTATTGTATGTCTATACCCAAACAAATCTGTCTAGATTTGTCTCACGTACGCAACAATTAACATATTAGACAATAATTGATTTTATATGACAACTTAGGATCGGAAGTGTTTATCGTATGTAACGTAATGTACGAAAGGTTGTGTACGTTGTACAAGTCCGAATCCACCTTTATGCTTCTCGTAGTACAAAAGTATCATAACAAGAATTTTATCAACTATTAACCTATAAAGAAGAGTGCTAGCAAACGCTATCAAAACAAAGTATAAGTAGGTACGAAATGTTATTAACAGGTTCCCTGTCACATGAATCATATATGATTGATTGCTGGTGGGAGGATACTTGTATCCGACCGGATAGCGACCACCGTACACTGGTGCTAAAACCTGCCAGAGTGGCCCACCTTGTGTGGGTCGCGTTCCAGGGTCAGCCAGTGTATATCCGGTTCTCCCCAGGGGGCTTGCTCCCTGATCCTAACCCTTTTCCCATCCCTTTTTCCTTCCCCTCCCTTTTGGACCTTTGGCAGGCCGGCATGATCTTGCCGACCTACGATGGACACATTGTTTATCGTTGGTTGACACTATTCTTGGATTGCGTTACACTTACCATCAGGTGTAGCGTAGTCACTTTGCCGAGCCAGAATAAAAAAAAAAAAAAAAAAAAAAGATTCATTGGATATATTTTGTACCAAGAATTATACGTTCATGAATCATATATGATTCAAATTTAGAGTCAAATTCATGCCTTTATTTGAAAACTCTTACTTTCCAAAAATACATTTGAACAATTTACTAAAAAAAAAAGAGTGGGACATATATGATGGAAAAAAGTGGTTTGTATGGGGACAGGGAACCTGTTAAGTCGCAGTATTTTCATGGAATATTGCTGCGTACAATAGGACAGGTTTGTAAACATGTTCAACGAATGTTGGAAACAATACTTTCATAATAACAATATTTTCGTAGAATTAAGCAATCTCAGTATTTGCCTGTAAAACTTTAAAGAGTTTTTATGTTTTTTATCTTTACTGAATGGTATGTCTTGCCTATGCGAAAGTCTGTCAGGGTTACCTACCCAAGTTTCTGCCGTCAAACTGCAATGTGTAAGTACTGTTGTGTTCCGGTTTGAAATGCATTACATTTTAGTCTTTTTATTACCTACAGTCGTACTCAGTAGTATTACATTATTAGCCTATAAGAATATTTCCTAAATCTTGAAAAAAAAAGCCTTATATCAAAGTAATATTACTATTTAATCACACGTGACTATTATTGGTACTAATTTAAAGTTTTTACCTTCCATTAAACGTTAAGATAAGAATAAGAAGAAACCTGTATTTGTAGAAAGTCTTGTTAGTTCTATGTTCGAACGTCACGTGCATGTTAATGACGTCATTGTGAACTTAACACATGTAACAATGGATTCACATCGGCATGTTATTTGTGACGGTGAAAATCTACTTTTCTCGACTTTCGCGCTACGAAAGTCGCAGCGCCACGCCGCCACTCAATTTACAAAATACACAATGCATTACATACTGACATCAGTTCTTTATGTATTTTGTGCATTTTTTAGTATAACGCATCTTGCAGTTATATCAGATTAATAAAAAGCATCTTGGTTAGTATACAATAGATTGTGCTGTTGTTGTTATGATAAGGTGACAAGTTTCCATATCTAGTTTAGTATTCTTTGGGTGACAAGTAGGAAAGAAATTGAAATAGCTAGACAGAAGGATGTACTCTGCGTAGTAAGCAAGAGGTTAATTAGTATTAT
Source organism: Amorpha juglandis (assembly GCA_949126905.1). NCBI lineage: Eukaryota > Metazoa > Arthropoda > Insecta > Lepidoptera > Sphingidae > Amorpha > Amorpha juglandis. Next base: position 3,959,033 of record OX421372.1, on the reverse strand, counting down.
TCCTCAAACCTTTTATTAAAAAATATATTTAACACACCACATTAAGACTTCAAGAAAAATCCACTTCAAATAATTTTCCAGACTCCAAGAGCTTAACAACCTTTCTCTCTTCCGCTGCGATTTTTGCTTTGAGTATCCTCAGTTGTCTGTCTCTAATTACTTGCTTTTTCGCTTCTTCGTCCTGGTATATCTCTTCCATAGAATGATACCTTTTCTGTTTAACCCGGGCGTAAAGTATACCGAGTATGAAGAGAGCAAACCTAGAACCTCTTATTAAAGGTGACACTGGGTATGGGGGACCATAAGGTAAAGACATTTTCAAGAAAAAATATACTTTTCGTAATGACAATAAAATAAAATATCAAGTGTTTTCTTATTGACAATTTGAGACAGTGACAAAAGTCGTGTTAAAATTACGTTTTTGTTAGAGCAGCGAAAAGGTTTTTATCAATTTTCGAAATCGTTAACAAAACGATAATTTTTAGCGACTTATAAATGTTTCAAATGAAAACAAAGAGCAATATTTTCATAAATATTTTTTCTAGCGATCTGTATTTTTAAAGACAACAGAGAGGTCGTTCACCGGTTTTCGCGAATCGTAAACGAACATCCCTAATACTAGGTCAAGTGCAAATGGTACGATTTATTATTTTATTCGTGTGTATCGCATGCGTGTTGCGGGAAGGCCAGTGGCCGAGTGGACTGCTAAGAATACCGCTTGTCTCTGGTGTGGCGACCACCAATTATAGCAGACTGGCGCTTGGCCAGCGGTCGGCCTAGCGTCGCGTGGTCAACAGGAACAAACGTTTATCGATACATATCAATCATTGTCGCGTATTCACTCTTGTGTCTTCCTATTCATGTGTACATTTTCGCGACAGTTAACTTGATTTATTTAAATATTCAAGTATTGTAATTACAATATTAATGTTACATGTAGCTAAATCACTTGCCACTACTAACTAGTTTTGTTTAATTTAAATAATTATAAAACGCTTAAAGTAAAGGACTTCTCATTCGTCATTATGGTTTACAAACAAATACGAAGATTAAGCAGTCAAATTAATCTAGTTTGGTTGTAATAATTAAATATAAATAACAGATGCGTCAAGAATAATAATAAAATAGCTATCATTAAGTATGTAATCAGTAATCAATTTGTTATTTACAACTCCCACAGTTACCACATATTACCACGGTTTTGTATCAAACAAAGGCAGTATGTAGGTACTTTCTCTGGCTGATGTTAATTTAAAAACAATGGATGTGTTAATTTGAACGTGTATCAAACTGCGTGTGGGTTTCTATATGAATTGACTCATTGTTTAGGATATTAGCGCTTTTTGTGCTTAGTTTTACATGACTTTGAGGTTACAGTGATATCTTCAGCTAGGCGGGAAAACGTACGATGTTATAATCGGCTGCATTTTTCACAACAGGAGAAACTACAAGTCATTCATCACCTGATGACAAGATTATATATGAATAATGAATATATATAGACTTACATCATTTAAAACATAGTTTGTAAAGAACAACACTACAGCTTCATGCTGACAGAAATTGTGTCAGTAAAAGGATTAAATAACATTTTTTTTGTTTAATATATGACCTTGATGGTGACGACCTTGGCACTCCTATCCCTTGACAAAGGCTAGGCGGCGGATACGTGGAAGTCCATCGTCCGAAAGTTAAGGCCTCGAGGAGACGCACATGGCTTTCCGCGAAAACCTCTCAAGCGGAGAAAATAGGTGGGTGGATACCCGAACACCCACCGTCCGGAGAGGCCCCTTACAAGGGCCGGCGCCGTTGGGGCCGCGGAAGAGTACCAAAGCGTACCCGCAGCCCCGACTTAACAAGCGCACCCGGAGGAACACCGTTGGGTTTTAGCCCGTGGGAGTCGGACATAATCGCCGTGATTGGGTGGGTGGGTATATCACGGTGGGGCGGTACCCATTAAGGGTTTCCCAATATAAAATAAACAAAATAAGGTGGCAATGACCTAGATTGTATAATACCAAATGGGTGGTTACCCTTAATACCAGAAGAATCGTGGATGCATTGCTGACCTTTAAAGAAAACAGTGGCGACTGGAAACCCGAGTGGGGGATTCAGGCCTCCGGCTACGGTTGAAGTTATTATTATCATAGTTGGTATAACGTGAAGGATTTTGTCAAAGCGGAAAATAATTTTGTAACATCAATAAAGACCTTTTAGGAAAGACCTTGGCTACAGACATTATCGTAAATTAAATAATTCAAAAGTTGTTTCGATATCAAAATAAAACAATGTGTTTTTATTTTATTTATTGTGTTGTGTAGGTCAAAGAGTATTAAGGTGTAGGTGTTACCGAAAACTGCAAGACGCGACGACGCGACGTTTTAAAAGATACTCAGCGTATTTATCAAATATGTTACATGTATGGACAAATACATAAATATGTTAGTTCATCTTTGTACGTTTGTTTTTATTTGACTGAGTAACGAGACGAGCAAGGCGCTCGCCTGATGGTAAGCGCTACGCCTGCCCATAAACAGAAGCTCGTCACCCCGCGACATAAGACGTTAAGTCTCATAATTCCCAGTAATTTCACTGGCTTCAATGTCCTTCAAACCGAAACACAACAATGCTTCACACTGTTCTTGGTGGCAGAAAGAGACAAATTGGTGGTACCAACCGACCTCTCGCATAGGAGGGACCTACCACTTTGTAAAAACACCACGTCTTGCCATAATGCGTGAACTTGTATCTAAATATGTACCAAGTTAGTTTTGATTTTTCTAACAGTGAAACATCAGTCGTCATAGTATACATTTAAGTTAATAGCGACATGCACACAGTTAGTTATTGACTCTATATATATTTATTTATTAATTTATCCAAACAAACACACCACGTATAAGTTAGCAAGGATTGCGAAATGAACTGAAGTATATATAAATTTATCACACGAAACTAACTAGAAATATCTCAATTGACACGTTTTTGATCTCTCAGTTTTATCACGTACTTATTATTGTAGCTGGCTAGTTTTAATAAAATAATTTACTCAATTTTTGCTCACCTTTGATCATCTAAAACCTCACGAAGACACGTATTCTCCTCAGTTTATTGACGATGCAAATATTTCATGGTGTAATAGAGCCTTTCAATTTTTAAGCGTGACTTCTGTGGCCTTAAACTTATAGGTAACGAAAGAGAACTTGTAACTATTACCTACACGTTTTGTATTTTGTATGCGCAATAATATGTCTGTAATGTAAATGATGCGCAACATTTTATAATGCATGTATGTACAGGTAGGTATGCTGCGGAGTATTAAATGAGCATTAATATTTTGACAATTAATCTTGAGATAATACTAAAATTTACAATGTCAAAACGCAGTTTTAAATAGTGGAGACACTTGATTTTGATTCACTAGATATCGAGGCTCGTTTGATCGGAATGATTTTTTTAAAGTAGTTTGATTTATTTTTGGATTTTAACGATGGCACAGGACCATGCGGCCCGCCTATGGGTGACAGGTTCCCGTAGCTCATAATATGAGAGGCATCAGCTTTGCCTTACAGACTTTGCAAAAATCGTTTTACGCCTTTTTTTGAAGACCCCCCCTAAATTTTCTCTGACCATATATAGACCACAGCAAAGCTATTACTTAGCCTTTACTATTAAGTGTAGAATAAGCTAGACAAAACTGGCAAAAGCACAGCTCTACAATTAACAAAAACTTGACTATCCGTATCTATCTACAAATATTCCTATACCTACTCAAAGTTGTTTGACGTAATGACAGAGGTGTTAGTACCCACTCTCACTTTCTCCATAATAATTGATTTAACGGTAAGTTTTCTGACAATTTGACATTAATAAATTAATTTATTCAACACAACAGTCGTTTTAGCGTGGTTGATGTCGTTATCTTATTTTTATCTCGATGTAAATTACAATTCGTATATCCTGTTGCTATATTTATGTACATAATTAAACAGTTTGTTTCTTATATGTAATTAGCATCGTGATTTATTCGATATCTTTTTATTTAAGTTCACAATCAATAGGTGTCTACTAACTGATTAAGCAGACGTTGTTAGGTGGTTTTTTAATTGTCACTAATCATACTGTATAATAGATAATATTGGCTTAGCTCCGTAATATACGCAGTTGCTCAAGATTTCCTGGGCAAAGCCTCATTTAAATAGAAGTTTTAAAGTACGAGGCAAAAATTGAACAGGAATGAAAAATACCACGAGGTCTTGTTAAAAGTTTGAAAATAAGGATCTTATGATGCTGAGGTTTCTGTAATATTTTCGACTGTGCCGTGCGACAAATCCTCTTCAACTAAATGGTATTTCACGGATTGCGCAGATACAGACGCCGAACCTTGTATTTCGTAAGTAATAAATTTGAGTTTGTGAACGGAAGTAAGAATAGTGATAGACCATTGTCATACATCGCTCCGTACAGCCCAAGTGGTTATCTAGTCTACATTATGGGTTATTTATGTTTCTCGTCTGCTATGTTATAGTCGCGTTATTCCTGGAAAATGGGTCTATTTGTTTATATAGGTATCTTCTCTGGATGATCAAAACTCACATATCTATCTACTAACTTTTCTCAGTACCTATTTAATGTAGACATAAGAAATGCTAGCCCTAAGATGATTGCCTTATTGATGTAGTAGCAAGGTAGTAAAAAAACTGTGAGGATTTGTATCCGGGATGGGACTCCTACGTCAGTCAATAACAAGTTTTGATTCAGTTTTTCGATTTTAACAAATGATAGTGTACATGAATTGCGCGGTGTTCGATGTGGCAACAGGCTCGCACTCTACCATATCATGGGCCGGAAATAAACTAGGCGTAGCACTAGGACGAGTTGCACTTCTGCCTACCTCTTCGGGGATACAAATATAAACTTATTTTTTTTTATGGCATAGGCCGGCAAACGAGCAAGTGGGTCACCTGATGGTAAGTGATCTCCACTGCCCATGTACGCCCACCACCAGAAGAATCATGGGCGCGTTGCCGACCATAAAGGAAAGGGATAATTAGGGATAGGGAAGAGAAGGGAATTTGGGCTTCCGGATATCTCACTCACCGTACGAAACGCAGCAGCAAGCCGCTACTTTACGTCGGTTTTCTGTGAGACAGTGGTCATGACCCGGTCGAGCCAGCCCATTCATGCTGTAGACAAAACTGTCTACAGCGTGGCTCTATCACTAAAATTATAAATTTATACTATATATGACACATTTATGTAACCAAAAGTTAAATTTAGACGTCCCATAATCCTACGTACTTATACCATATACAAGACATTGAATGAACAGCTACCACCTCCAAACACATACTGTCACACATGCATAGATTCGGACATAATTGTCCACATAACGGTGACCACATGTGACACGTGCGGCGTGACGTCTGCAGGTCATGAGTTCAATACCAGCGCCGCGCCGCGGCCGGCTGGGGAGTGTCGCGTAATGTATTACGTAATCATACCATTATAACAAAATGTATTCTGAATTTGGAAGCATTTACTCTAGATCCATAATGCTGGTCGAACATTTTATTACCTTCCCAATAACACATCACAAAAATTAGTTATGAGGATGTCATTTGCAGAGTAAATAAAAATTGTTTTTTTTACTTTCGTGGATTGTAGGTATGCCGTACACATATTACATTTATTTTTATAATTAAAAGAAAAAGATATGCTTATGTATTATTGTAAAGTCGCTTCTTCTTCCTCTATGGTGTCAATGGCTATAAATAAATATTGCTTTAGAAGTCCACTATCTTAATAATAAGTCATTGATGATAACTATTCGACAGTGACACATACTAATTTTTGTTATTAAATATGAGATCCAAGCGGCAATTATTGATTGAAACTATGTAGAGACTAGAGAAGGTAACTCATAACATCAGACAAACAATGGAATGGTGTTTTTAACAGACGAAAAAAACGGGGGGAATTCTCATTTTGACGCATAAAAATATTTTTTTTGGTACCTATGTATTTATATCTAGCCTTAGCGTTAGCTCTACCAAATGTGCACTGATTTGGACAATTCTTTTTCATACGAAAAAATATAGCCCAAACTTAGCCCCATTTAAATTACAAAAATAAATCCTAGCCCATAGGAGGTGAAAACGGAAATAAAAAACTAAAATTCTGTCATTTGTGCACAGATTTTAATGATTCTCTCAAACAATGAGAAATAAAAATTTAAGAAGAACCCCTTGTTTTATTAAGTCAGTTAAAATAGTAAAATAATTAAACCGACTCATACATGTATAATAAAAAGGTAAAAATAGAAATTATCCATTTTGAGTCAGTGCTTCCGATATATATTTTCGATATATATTTCATATGCCAAATTGGTTATTTTAATTATTTGCTTATCTCATAAAAAACTCAGTTGGTAGGTACATATCGTAGGTATATTAATAACATACAGGTATAATAATATGCAATGAATGCCACATTATTCGGATCAGTCACTCAGTTGAAAATATGTCATTAAATTATCACGCGTTCTTATTTGCCGAATTAGATTATAGTACAAGATCCCGGGGAACATTGACCTTCACCCATCTGTTTACCGGATCAAAATAACATTTTAGGGTATAAAATGTGTTGCTGAACACATACCAATAGGGTTGCCTAAAAAAATATGGTCAAGGATATGATTAATTAACATTTTAAAAATATATTTTTTTTTTATAATTTCCCTGACTTGCTTACCAAAAAAATTTAACCTTCAATGAAAAGTGTACAATGTATACTATCTGTAAAAAATAGGTTGCCTACCTTTTTCTGGCCACTACTACCTGGTTGCCGTGTGCAAACAGGTAACTAAAAAGTGGTAATTGCGCTCATCTAGCTCCTAGCTTTTGCAGGTAGTATACATTGTAGGTTTTCATTGAAGGTTCATTTATTTGGTGAGCAAGTCAGTGAAATAATATCTTCTTTTTTTTTTTTGAATTCGCAAAACCTATCCTTGACCATATTTTTTTAGGCAACCCTATTTGTATGTGTTCATCAACACCTTTTATACCCTAAAATATGATTTTCATCCGGTAAACAGATGGGTGAAGGTCAATGTTCCGCGGGATCTTAGACCATTACGGAAGCGCTTAAATTAAAAGGCTATGATATAGGTACATACGTCTTTTCATTAGAAATACACGTAACGAAAGCTGATATTAGTATTGGCATATTAATGGCACGTGATTACTCTATTTCTTTTCATTACAACGTACAGTAACTGTACTACAGTTTGAGATTGTTTAATATTTTGTGTTTAGCGCCTTGATAAGAAAACCGGTACCTATAGTACATAATAACCAATACCCTTTCATTCCACCACCAGTGAGTATTCACTGGTCGTTGTTCGTCTCTTTCCAACATTAAGTAAAAGGCTTTTTCACTTGGGCATCTTTATCTCGCTCGCTCTAACAATATTTTAGTCTGTATTTGTCATTTCAAGAGGGCGTGTGTGTCGCTAGCTGTGTCTGGCGTTTTTAGGAAATATATTAAAAACATTTGTGAAATGTAATAAACTCGTAATAATTCAGCTTAATATTATGTATTTAATACGTAATTACAATTATGAGTGTTTATTTTCTCTATTAATTCGTAATATTGTCACCAATCAATTAAATTGTGGGTGTGGTGTATACCGAGTGGCTTGTCAAAAAATTATGTTTTATCTAATATTCCAATGTTTTATAGCTTTTATTACAAAACCTATCGTATGTTAAACGGTTAAATGGCTCGGTACACATCTTATATTATCAATTGTGGCGAAAGTGAAGTTAAAAAGTGTTTTCTCGTCGTAGAAATCTTCGTCTACGAAGACCACTACGATGACGACCCCGGCTAAGCTGTACGGACGGGAGTTGTCGACATACGATGAGGTAGACGTGGACGAGCTGCTGTCCAAGTTAACGCAAGAAGAGCTCACAATGCTCGCCAAGGAAGTTGATCCAGACGTAAGTAACCTCTTTGTTTATGGTATCTTTTTATAGTATTGATGTTGGCACTGGCATTTACAAATACATACCGAAATTCAAGTAAATGTTTATCCTATCAGGTAAAATAGGCAGCAAAATACAAAATTATTGTCCACACGGAGAAACATATATCAAATTAGTACTTCCTAAATTGGATGTTAATTTTTTAAATGGACATTGTGTAATAGGTCATAATTCTTGAAGAAGGTACAAATAACTTACAATCATAGTTAATAAGTTATAAAATATTGTAGGAGTATATTTTGGATATCAATATATCCATAATTAGGAAATTCCAAATTTAGGAAAAGATATGTACATCTCTGCCGCTAAATAGGTATATTTAATATGCAGCCGTTCAGGTGCATTTGTAAAATATAATGTTGCAGCAGTAGATAGTGGATGAATAGGAACTCTGTTATGTAACTTTACTCTGAATATGTCATAAACAGACTAGGATTAGACTAGGATCAGACTACAAAAAGGATCCAACTCACATAAGTTCAAATAGAGATACTTATCTTGGTTTACTAAATCCAATAAATTAAACAAATTTTATCTCATAGTTTTGTAAAAAATCAAGCATGAAACATATACCACATGGAATTTTCGCAATTGCAATTGCAATTAATGTGAATTAATTACTTTAGCAAAACAAACTCAGTATGTCCATTTGAACTTGCTGTGGGTTGGATCCTTTTGGATAACACTGTCCAATTGTAAAGTAATTTAAAAAATCACCATAATTCATTTTATTGTGCAGATCACAAATGTGAAATGATCATTATTTCAATAAGGCTTTAATATATTTGAATGTGTTACAAAACAATTAACTCTTGTTATTTACAAAATTATTGACTAACACACTAATCATATACAATATGGATCATGTTATATCACATAATATGATTCTTGTAATTGGACCGTTTATTTTGAAAGTGGTGTAAGTCCATTTTCTTTTGTTTCGAGAAAATTAAAGGTTACTATATTTGTTGATTTAAAAATACAGGCAAATCATATGAGGTCTGGCATTCTTTCTATTGTTTTATCAACATTTAATTTGTTTATATAAACTTGTTTTTGGCTAATTAGACTACGATAACACATATTTATGTGCTGTAAATGGACTTACACCACTTTCAAAATTAGACAATTGTAAAAATCGTTTAATTTCAATTTTGAAACATCAAATATCGCTTAAAATATACTTCATTTTAATATAATTTTGTTTACAAATACGCATAACAACACATTAAATTTTATTTTAGACGGCAATTACATTGTCATTACAAGATACTGATTACAAGAATTTACTTATTCTCTGCATGTGGTAGTGTTTCAAAATATGCATGATGCACCGGAGGTATATAGGGTAGTAGCTGCTTCATGTCTTTATATTTTTCGTACGTAATAGGTCTGGCATTTTGGTACAAAGGCTCCAGGGCGATTTTTTAAAATTTTAACGGTCTTCCAGGACGTAGAGGTAATAAATTGATAATTTTAAATTCAGCGTCCATCATCGTTGTTTTATAAAAAATGGTATATGGTGCAATTTTGAGGAACCTCAACCAAAATATTTGCAACCAATTGACCTGTTCCCCATTAGTATTTTTTTTATATGTTTTTTAATTGCATTTTGGAGATTTTTTGTTGAAATGAAACTCTCCCGTTTCATTTAATATAAAATGAATTTATCCTGTTTTCTACATTGTGCTATTACATTATAGTAATCTTGTGGTGTGTACACAAAATTAATTTTTCTCAATGCCATTTCTCTAATTTTTTAATATCTATCTTTTAACTTACGAGTAGTGGAAACACGGAGGGGAAACAATGCAAATCGTACACAGCTAGTATAAAATAAATGAAAAATAACAAAACACTGATCGGCATCCATCTCCTATGCCACCTACCTCTGTCGATTGGACTTACACCACTTTCATAATCAATGATTATGCAATTTCATTTACCGCCCGATTTTAAGCTGTACAAAACATGGGATTTTTTTGAGAAATTAAACACGGACTAGTTATATATAAAAAAATTACATTAAATTAAGCATGAATTACGTGATAGCTCATTTTTCTCAAAAATGGACTTACACCACTTTCAAAATAAACGGTCCAATTAATACTATGAAGCATGTACTTCAAATCTTGTACTAACAAAACTGAAAAATTTTGAAATCTTTACTAAATGATTCATTCTTTACACACACAGTAAAAATCATTAGCTAACATTTATGATGTTATTAAAAAGCAGTATCCCTAATATATATTTAAGTGTTAACTAATATAAAAACATCATGATTGCTAGCTAACATATTATTATATTAAATTAGTATCGGTCTATTAAAATCACATTATGGGTACATTATAATTGTTTAAATTGAGTACCTTCAACATAAAATGAAACCAAAATGCAAAACATCAATGCCTCAGAAAGCTGTCTTAACCTGTCAGGTTTTGTAAACCCTGTTATAAAATCTCTATAAGTACCTTGTAAACAATGGTAACCCAGTACGGAACAAATAAACAAAAAAAAACACAATGGTAACATTAGGTGGATATAGTAGTAAAGGTGAGGCTAATAAATGGTAGTAATAAAAAAAAACAAATATTAAGCTATTTCATCTAAAACCAATATTATATAAGAATAATAGGAAAACAAATGAATAAACAAAATAGTTTAAACAATATTAACTAAATAATATAATGTGAGATACATACATAATTAAGCAACCCGCTAAGTACCCACAAATTTTTGCCAGCTTTTTTGTGGACCACTATAATATTATATTTTTAGAAAGATAAGCCACACTGTAAAACATTACATATTACTTTAAAACCATAGTGGGTGATGTGATACATTATAAGTGCGTCTGTAATTTACACAGCGGGAGATTACCTACCTCAGTCCTCAACAATATAAGCTTACATCACCCAATTACAGTCTATCTGTGAATTGTGAGCTGAGGTCACATTAAATAATGCTTAACCTTCTTCCATTGCCCATTGGTCTATTACCTATGAATTGGTCATGGACATTTGTTACACAACATAATTGATTGCCATGTTAAAATTATTATGATATCACTTAATTGATTGAGTATAAAATGATAATTTTGTTGTTGTTTTGGTTATATGCTGTACAGTGAGTTGCAAAATTTAAACACTTTCCATTCTGTATTATGTTATTCCCATATCTGTTAATGGAAGCCTGTAATTGATGTGTATCATGCAATTTTGTATAAAATCATGTTAGTTTAAAACAACACTACTTAAATATCAGAATTATAGATTATCTCCCAACTAAAATATGAATATTAAGAAAGTGATTCTTAATTGGTAAATATATATATATACTGGACAGTAGAGCTGAGCCCAAATCTTCAAAAATGAAGCTGCCTGGCCTCGCTGTGTGTTGCTGAATTTGCAGCTTACTTGACTTTCAGACTGCAAACACATTCTAGTCCAAAAAAGAGGATAAGGAAGGTTAAGTCACAAAGAACCTGTCTCTATTGCAACACAGCCTTGGTTCACACCATTCACCTTGCCTTTATTAGCTGTCACCTTGTGCAGCAGATTAAAAAACTAACAAATTATTTGGTGAGAACTTTTCTTTTTACTGCCACATGAATAGGCATAGTTTGGCACACAGCCAAAACTGTTTTATGTTTGGCACATTAAGTTATTGTTTTGTAAATATAACAGATTCCTGGTATTCTATTTAAATAACTACCAGGAACATTTTACATATTATAGTTTTGGTTCTTTTCATGATATATGAAATTGTAACCCTACTGATGATTTGACTCAAATCTTAAATCTCAATAATTATCGTAATATTTTTTTTATAAATCATAGGAAAGTAAGAGTCACAACGTATTTATGTACACTTGCATAATACTTTAATGATGATGATATAAATGTAGTAAAATCATAAATAAAGTAATAGGCATACAAAAAAATAACAGAAAAAAATCTTAAAACTTTAATACCTTTTTTAATTAGCGAAACCGTCCATACCATTTAATTTTTATATCATTATCGCATAATTGTCTCTGCAGTGAGTATATGAACTGAAATGACACTGGCTATTATGAAACTCATTACACAGCATGCTCCAATAACCATGTAACTGTTACTACCCATCTTTAGAATAATCAACATTGCCTCTTTAATATTTGCATAATAGTATGTATGTATTGTGAATATGTACAAGCATTATTTATTAAATGGTTCGGGCTAATCGTTTAATCCAATTTGCATTGGATAAAGAATTTATCGCTTCAACTAAAATTTTAATGATAAATTTTCGAGGACAGAAATATGAAAATATTATGAGCTTTTTTCAACCTACTACTTTTTTGTTCCATACAAATACTTAACCAATAGAATTAATGCCGATGATTTATTTTTATATTACAGAAGTAATTTATAAAATATTTAATGTCCTTTTAAATATAATTGGCATGGAGAAATAGTCTGATGAGTTGTGCTTAAATGTTTCTGGCTTACTGTTGTCTGTTGTTTTAATACTTATACAAAGACTTGAGTATACTTATTCCAGACTAGCTTTTGCTTGCGGATCTTCCCGCGTTAACAGCGTTATATACTAATCAAGGTCTTGGTCCCCTTCAAAACTGTTCAACCGTTAAGGCGGAATTTACAAATAAACATCCAAATTGACAAATTGGCAAATATCAAAGGGGAATGCCCATCTCCCATACAAAAAAATGCCTAAGATGAACAAAAATGAATTATACACCAATTTGTAGATAAAATCAAAGTAAATCTATTACAATTAAAATGTCTATCCAAAAACTTGGAGGATCTGGTTAAAAATAATTTGCCAAAAATATATTTTACGTGTTGAAATTATTGGATCTGAGAAGTACAAAGATCGGTCATTTAAAAAGGGTAAGGATACATCATCATTCATAGATAAAACAATGAGGTATTATATTGGAGCGGACGTCGAATCGGAAGCATAAAGTTTGGTACATGCAATAGTACAACTATTTTTATTTTAATCTAAAGAGATTATGTATATGACTATTTGAAGTTTCTGTCCATTTCCAGGCATTTTATGGGCGTTCCCCTTAATCACATTTATAATAGTGGTAGGAGTAAAGGTGGTATATTTTTTTCCAATATATTTCTAATGTAGTAAAGTTTAATTACGTTCAGGTAATTTTCAATCTTAAATGCAGGTAATCAAAATTTCGATTAACGTTAATTGAATAATAAAATCATTAGTAATTCTGATTGGATTGACTAATGATTCAGAAATAAGTATTTATAATTAGGAAATGTTTATATAGGAGGAAAACCTGATTAATTACAAATGGTACAAACAACAAGGTGGTAGGTTCCTCGTATATAAGGGTCCGTCTGGTTTGGTACCACCGCTTTGTCTATCTCTGCCGCCAAGCAACAGTGTGTTAGCAATGTTGTGTTTCGGTTTGAAGGGCATTGAAGACAGTGAAATTACTGGTCATCGTGAGACTTAACATTTTATGTCTCAGGGTGACGAGCGCAGTTCAGTGCCATGTAGTGCTTTGTAATTCAAAGTTCTGTGTGGTGTTGTTTCTGTTTATGGGCAGGCATGCCGCTTACTGTCTGCTTTTGCTCGTCTCGTCATTCGATGAAATAAAAAAAAAATCTTCCAAGTCTCCACAAAATTTTATAGTATCTATACTTTAAGTTTAAACTTCCAGAATACATGATTTGTTCAGATTTCGTCACCTGACGACGCCTACTTAATATAAATTTGTCCACATTATTGAATCAATTGGCAAAATAAAGTAAGCGTGTAAACTTCAAGGTCGTAATACCTTGAATGGTAGCATGGTCGTAATTCCGTCGTTATCTTTTAGCTTTTTTATTGAACGACCGTGTCGTTCGATACCGATACCGGTGGTAATAAAACAAAACTATTACGGCTTATTGTCAGACTTGACGCGTTCAAGACCTTGACATGTGACAGACGGGAGCGACTACGAGACAAGCAAGGCGCTCTCCTGATGGTAAGCGCCACGCTTGCCCATAAACAGATGCAACACCACACAGAACTTTGAATTACAAAGCACTGTATGGCACTGAACTGCGCTCGTCACCCTGAGACATAAGATGTTAAGTCTCATAATGCCCAGTAATTTCACGGGCTTCAATGTCCTTCAAACCAATACACGTGCTTACACATTGTTGCTTGGCGGCAGTAATAGACAAAGCGGTGGTACCAACCTAGACGGCCTCTCGCATACGAGGGACCTACCACCTTGCAGTACGCATAGTACACATAAATGCATCACTACTACTTCACACACCCTTGATTTTAGGCGAACATGGATAACTTGAAGCGGTAATCATATACCAGTGATTGTGATTTGATTGTCGAAGCTCTCGTGTTATCACGTGATTTTGGCGCCATTACTGCCTTATCGCTATGTAATTGATAATATACCTTTACATTACTATATGATCGACTCACTGGCTAAAATTATTATGAACTCGAATGATAAGGTCCAAATGCAGCTAGATATAATGATTTTTACGCTTTAGTATATCTTAAGAACCGATAAAGGTGATTAATGGTAAGCATGAAAAATATTGCGTTTCGGATAAGTAGTCAGTAAGGTTATTTGAGTTTTGTATTCGAAAGATAAATCCATTTTAACCGACTTATAAAAGGGAGTTTTAAGCATGATTTAACATTATGTGCACAATGATAATAATGCTTAATGGCCTCTTTTGTACCATTTGCACCTGAATGTCTCTTTAGAAAATACTTAACTAATGAAGTTTAACATGATGTTCCATCGAAATTATGATATAATATATAAATATAATTATATAAATTATACATATACAGATGTATTCACTTCGATCTAAATCATATTATAAAGGTCTTGAAGGCTCATAAAATGAATAAAAATATTGACTTGCCTATTCTTAAACCAAGATGTTCGGGATAGAAATTCATACGAACCGAGCCTTGCGACCAAACAGCAGTTTTCTATTTTCGCAATAACCACCTTGTTCTTAGTACTATAGATTTCTAGAGTGTATTATAAAGTAATATATACCTACATAAACACGTTGAATTGACACATATTACAAGTGTATTTATAGCTGTAAACAAAAGATAACGTTGTTCAACTAGTATTTACCTTAATAATTAATATTTAATAACTAACAAACACGTTAATGCGTACACCACATCTTGGATGGTCATTATCGTAATTTGTCCTGCTGTAATGCAAGAATCTTCGAACCTGTGTATAAACTCGTTGGTGCGTCTTTATGTGATCGTGTATCTTCAGAATCACTTGGCTGATATAGAAGACATGTGAAAGTCCCCTCTTCGGAGAGGGAAGAAGCATTTATACAGGCCGGCATGTCTGGTGACCACCGATAAACTCATTGTTTGTCGGTGTTCACTGGTTTTTTGGACTCCACTACAGGTGTAGTGCAGTCACGCGATGTTTTACAAGAATTTTAAATAAATTAATACAACCAACAGTCACATACATAGTCCTGACCCCACAATAACATACGAATCTTGTGTCGTGGATATCAGGAACCACGAGAGACTTTCGGTCTCACCCAGAGCCCGAAACAAATATTTGTGGATCACAGAAACATTTGTCTTGGTGAGGGGATCGAACCCGCGGCCTCTCGCTTCACAGCCGGCTACTCGCCCGCTGCGCCACGGGAGACAAGACTCAACTTGCTACCATAACATCAAGTTTCATTTCAATAACCGTCCGATTGTTGTATTCCAGGACAATTTCCTTCCACCGTCGCAGCGCAACAACTACGCATGCGAGAAGGATCCCACGGGTCCGCTCAACCGTAAGAAACTGATCGAGCACAT
Source organism: Amorpha juglandis (assembly GCA_949126905.1). Taxonomy (NCBI): domain Eukaryota; kingdom Metazoa; phylum Arthropoda; class Insecta; order Lepidoptera; family Sphingidae; genus Amorpha; species Amorpha juglandis. The sequence continues at coordinate 3,943,128 of OX421372.1, read as the reverse complement.
CAACAAGCAAGCGCTCGAGACACCCGACCGGCCTGAGGTCAAACCATACGTGGCTGGGGTCGTACGAGGCAAGAAGGTACGCGCTATTGAATCTTATATTACATACATACAGGGCCCTGATCGAGCACATCAACAAGCAAGCGCTCGAGACACCCGACCGGCCTGAGGTCAAACCATACGTGGCTGGGGTCGTACGAGGCAAGAAGGTACGCACTATTGAATTGTTTATATTACATACATACAGGGCTCTGATCGAGCACATCAACAAGCAAGCGCTCGAGACACCCGACCGGCCTGAGGTCAAACCATACGTGGCTGGGGTCGTACGGGGCAAGAAGGTACACACTATTGAATTGTTTATATTACATACATACAGGGCTCTGATCGAGCACATCAACAAGCAAGCGCTCGAGACACCCGACCGGCCTGAGGTCAAACCATACGTGGCTGGGGTCGTACGAGGCAAGAAGGTACGCACTATTGAATCTTATATTACATACATACAGGGCTCTGATCGAGCACATCAACAAGCAAGCGCTCGAGACACCCGACCGGCCTGAGGTCAAACCATACGTGGCTGGGGTCGTACGAGGCAAGAAGGTACGCACTATTGAATCTTATATTACATACATACAGGGCTTTGATCGAGCACATCAACAAGCAAGCGCTCGAGACACCCGACCGGCCTGAGGTCAAACCATACGTGGCTGGGGTCGTACGAGGCAAGAAGGTACGCACTATTGAATCTTATATTACATACATACAGGGCTCTGATCGAGCACATCAACAAGCAAGCGCTCGAGACACCCGACCGGCCTGAGGTCAAACCATACGTGGCTGGGGTCGTACGAGGCAAGAAGGTACGCACTATTGAATCTTATATTACATACATACAGGGCTCTGATCGAGCACATCAACAAGCAAGCGCTCGAGACACCCGACCGGCCTGAGGTCAAACCATACGTGGCTGGGGTCGTACGGGGCAAGAAGGTACGCACTATTGAATCTTATATTACATACATACAGGGCTCTGATCGAGCACATCAACAAGCAAGCGCTCGAGACACCCGACCGGCCTGAGGTCAAACCATACGTGGCTGGGGTCGTACGAGGCAAGAAGGTACGCACTATTGAATCTTATATTACATACATACAGGGCTCTGATCGAGCACATCAACAAGCAAGCGCTCGAGACACCCGACCGGCCTGAGGTCAAACCATACGTGGCTGGGGTCGTACGAGGCAAGAAGGTACGCACTATTGAATCTTATATTACATACATACAGGGCTCTGATCGAGCACATCAACAAGCAAGCGCTCGAGACACCCGACCGGCCTGAGGTCAAACCATACGTGGCTGGAGTCGTACGGGGCAAGAAGGTACGCACTATTGAATCTTTTATATCACATGAGTGGTAGAGCCACGCTGTAGACTGTTTTGTCTACAGCATGAATGGGCTGGCTCGACCGGGTCGTTACCACTGTCTCACAGAAAACCGACGTAAAGTAGCGGCTGGCTGCTGCGTTTCGTACGGTGAGTGAGATATCCGGAAGCCCAAATCCCCTCCCCTTCCCAATCCCTAATTATCCCTTTCCTTTAAGGTCGGCAACGCGCCCATGATTCTGATATTGTGGGCGTACATGGGTGGTGGAGATCAGTTACCATCAGGTGACCCACTTGCTCGTTTGCCAGCCTAAAAATTGCCTGCTATTATAAAACATACATACAGGGCCAGTCTTACCTTATGGCGAACGGAGCGGTTGCTTCAGGCGCTGAATCAGGGAAGCCTCTACATGTTCATTGAGTTTAGGCTTTACGCATGCCAAACCACGGGCAAGATGCCATAAATTATTAGTCTCAAAACGGCTCAGTGTGCGCATAAAAGCACGTCAGTAATGGCGATCGGTGCCATTAACACCCGTAACCCCAATGCAGGTCTCCATCCCTATTTCTTTCCTTTAGTAACGAGCCCTCGATTTCTCTGTCATTGTTAACGTTGGCAACAGTTTGCTAAATATTACGTGTTGCCCGTCTCTGAACTGATTATATGAATTTACGTCATATGTGTATTCCTAAAGAGGAAGATAGAAGTGTGAGTGCACTGATAGTTCTGTCACAATCGGTAGGCAAGTAAATTTTCGAATTAAATCAAGTCATGTCGCAAGCACCTCGGGGAAACCGGATATACACTGCCTGATCCTGAAACGCGATCCGCACAAGGTGTGTGGGTCACTATGGCAGGTTTTAACACCATTTGTACGGTGGTTGCTATCCAGGCGGATATGAATATTCTACCACTAGCACCTCACACTTCATAGCCTATATACGTCACCCTAGTGGTAGCGTACTTAATGCGACGATGCTTCCAACCTACATAAGTTCACTTGTTACACTATTTTTCAACCTACGTAATAAAATCACTAAACCGTTAAGGTCGCTGCCCACTACTATCGATACATATTAATATCATAACCTTATCCGCACGTGGTAGAAATAATATTTGAATGGAATAAAAGTAAAAGTCTGCCAACCCGCATTAGGCCAGCGTGGTGGACTAAGGCTTAACCCCTCTCAGTTATCAATTTTTATTCACTCATAGCAGTGTCATGTGTAGAGGGTTAGTATTTTTTTAATAGAATATTGAATACATTAGACTATGAAATACTAAGCACCGGATTCACCATACTATATTAATGGTGCTGCCACACCGATGTTATAAAATGTTAACAAAAACATTTTCTAACATTTTATAACATTTGAAAACATGAAATCGGCCCTTCTTTGACGGCTTCATTGACGGCTTCTTTGACGGCGCCGCTCTCAAAAGTACCGCCACCCGCGGTTAAAAAATGTTACAAATTGTTAAGAAATGTTTACTAAATGATGCTGCCACACCGGTGTTATAAAATGTTATATAACATTTTCTAACACCGGTGTGGCAGCACCATTAGGCTTCAGTACACGTTGGGCTATTTTTGAACGAATTTTATTTAAACAACTAAAAACTTTTATTAAACTAGCTGAATATGTATTGCATAAAACTGCTGTTAAGCTGTAAACCTTGTTTAGTGGCTTGAATAAATTATTATTATTATTATTATATTATTATAGCTATCAAACAAAAAATAACACAATGGGTCCGTTCGTTTAGGCGCTACGATGCATATACATGCACACACGCACCGGGTCGAAGTTGCGAGAAAAAATAATACAAAGTAATTTCTTTCTTCTGCTTTTTGTAAATAGTACCTACCATCTCACACTATATTAATAGTTAACCCTTACTACGAAACTGTTCATAGTACGAAAAGTTACACCGAAAACCTTTCGCATTCATATTTGAAAGCATTCCATTCTCTATGCTCATTGCAAATAACATGGTAATTAAAAAAGTAAATTCCGTCCGTTCGTCGTGAGATGTGACACGACGTGACGTGCACGTCAAACCGTCGGCGACAACGCGCGCATTTGTTAGGTGTCCTGTGTGCAATGACCACGCCCACCGATACCGACGTCTACCCACGTCCGAGACTTATGAGTAATCGCTAATCACTACTAGAGGTTAGAAATGCAAAAAAAAGTTTACTACTAATGAATAATGTGAGGTTTGTTCATTCCTAATTTTATACGTGATGAGAAAGTGTTTTTGTCTTCAGTGTGTATTCGATAGTAACTATTTTAAATAAAGTCTGGGTTATACATGTCTGTTTACTTCGAAATGTCATTCGAAGGGGATCCCACCGGCCATTTACGCCCACAATACCAGAAGACTCATAAGCGTGTTGCCGACCTTTAATAAAAGGGATAATGGTCTAAGATCCCGCGGAACATTTACCTTCACCCATCTGTTTACCGGATGAAAATAATATTTTAGGGTATAAAAGGTGTTGCTGAACACATACAAATAGGGTTGCCTAAAAAAATATGGTCAAGGATAGGTTTTGCGAATTTAAAAAAAAAAAGAAGATATTATTTCACTAACTTGCTCACCAAATAAATGAACCTTCAATGAAAACCTACAATGTATACTACCTGCAAAAGCTAGGAGCTAGATGAGCGCAATTACCACTTTTTAGTTACCTGTTTGCACACGGCAACCAGGTAGTAGTGGCCAGAAAAAGGTAGGCAACCTATTTTTTGCAGATAGTATACATTGTACACTTTTCATTGAAGGTTAATTTTTTTGGTAAGCAAGTCAGGGAAATTATAAAAAATTAATTAATCATATCCTTGACCATATTTTTTTAGGCAACCCTATTGGTATGTGTTCAGCAACACATTTTATACCCTAAAATGTTATTTTGATCCGGTAAACAGATGGGTGAAGGTCAATGTTCCCCGGGATCTTGTACTATAATTAAGGGATTGAGAAAGGGAGGGGATTTTAGTCTATTTCATTTTTCTATCGATATCTCACTCACCGTACGAAACAGAGCAGCAAGCCGCTACTATATTTCAGTTTTCTGTGAGACAGTGGTAACTACTCGATCGAGACGGCCAATTCATGCTGTAAGCAAAACTCGTTACAGCATGGCTGTATAACTCAAAGAATCTATTATTTATAATCGATTATCAACATCACTAATCTAGATCTATTTACAATGATCTTTAAGAAAAAGAATTCGAAGTGTTGTATTGATTGGGCAACATTTTAATGGACACGTATCATTATTGTTTCCAGTGGATCCCGCCGCCGCCGCCGGAGAAGGTTCGCGACGCGGAGGAGCAGATCACGATCGACCTCGGCGACGAGTACGAGCAGGCACTCACCGGCGCCTCGCAGGAGGAGATCATCGATCTCGCAGGTACCACACTCTCGCTCTCTCTCTCTCTCTTTCTCTCTCTCTCTTTCTCTCTCTCTCTTTCTCTCTCTCTCTCTCTCTTTCTCTCTCTCTCTCTTTCTCTTTCTCTCTCTCTCTCTCTCTCTCTCCCTCTTTCCCTCTCTCTTTCTCTCTCTCTCTCTCTCTCTCTCTCTCGATCTCCACACCACTAGTTGTCATCGACTATCGTCATTTTTCTATAGACGATTTTTCGGTCGATAAATAATTTACTAACAAAGGTACATAAATTTTTCGACCTTTGACACTAACTGGTATCTTAGGTTCGAAAGAGAAAACAAACAAATATAACTTTACCGGACCCGGGGATAGAACCTGAGACCTCAGCTACTGCGCCACCGAGGTGGTGGAGGAGTGAACATAGATATTTCTGAGTGATACTTATTGTGTAAACCAGAATAACCATACGAGACTCCCTAGGGACAAAAAATAACACGTCTTAGAAATCTGTGATGTATGTTTGCCAAAAAAAAACTCGAAAGCAATCTGGAACGTAAAAGTATGACACAATGCGAATGTGTGTTACGAAATTGTATTATGTGTCATTATTGTTTTATTTATAACTGACTTATGTCCATCGCCCTGTTGACATTATTCAGTTATACATATAAAAATGACATTTATTAAGTTTCCTAACTTTCATGATACCCGGAAAAATGTTGTTTACTAACTTTATTATTTAGGTAAATATTTAGCATTAAAATTCACTTAAAAATATCAGTTGGATAGCCTTTGAAATCACAAACGGATGCTAGTTAGAACTCGACAAATTATTTAAGAAACAGTCTGACATTCGGCAACTTTTATTCGACAACTGTGTTGTGAATATCGTTGCTAGACTTTGCGGGTCGTATAATGCGTGTAATCAGTGTATCGTACGAGTATGACGTCATTTTTGGTTCGATATCGGACAATATATCGATATAAAATCCTCGATATGGTTATTGTCGATAATATTTATAAATCAAATGATATCTAACCAAATCGGTAGACAACTGAGTTATAGTGAAGTTTCGAATTTATACTCAGGTTGGGTGTTGTAATACTTATTTCCCACGTAAACGGTACTTAGGACACGATGTTTATCTTAGTTTGGGGTCAGGACTGTGTGACTGTTTTTTTATATTTATATCGATGCAATTCGAGTATTCCATAACAACATCATATGTCTCGGGGTGACGAGTGCAGTTTAGTGTCATGCAGTGCTTTGTAATTCAAAGTTCCGTATGGTGTTGCTTTTGTTTATGGGCAGGCGCACGCTTACAATCAGGCGAGCGCCTTGCTCGTCTCGTCATTCAATCAAATTAAAAAGAATAATAAAAACTCATATTAAAACATTGTCAAATAACAGCACCGTTGTGAAATGCTTGCGGTATTTTGAGATCGATACAAATTTCCTCAAACATCGACAACACAATTGCTCGTTTACCCGCCATTCCATGAAAAAAATAAATGGAAAATTTCCCGGCATAACATAACACTAATATGTCGACACAAATGTCAGATAAACAAAATTGGTCGGTTAATTCCAACTGAATGTTTTTAGTTTCCGCAATTCAGTACTGAGGTGGATAATAATTCATAGTTCGTTTGTGCTATTTTTATTCGAGTCGTAAAATTTTAATAGTGAAATCACTGAGTTTGACGACCTAGTTACCCCTAATGACGTTGCGTCTGACACTGTGTTGCCGATACGATTTTTGGTCATGACGATTCGTTTAAAATGGATTATTTTAGAGATATTTTTTGACCAATAGCTTACTCGGTGGTAGATAGAGTATGCGAGACGCCATTAGGGTTGTAACGCTTTGTCTATTTCAAGCAGTGTGTAGGCACTGTTGTGTTTCAGTTTGAAGGACATTAAGGTAGTGAAATTACTGGACATTATGAGACATAAGATCTTATGTATCGTGGTGAAGAGCGCAGTCCTATGTCTATTCAGCGATTTGTAATTCAATCTTGTGTGGTTATTGTGTTTGTTTATGATTGATTTCGCTCGTAATTTCGGATTAGACAGGCAATTATTATAACATTACATCTGATACTAATAATTATCATTTTGTCGTCGATGAAATTAAAATCAAACACACTAAGTTAAGTTATTTTTTGTTTAGTTTTAGTTCAATAACCTGTGTCCTGCGTGTGTCAGTTTTGTCTATAGTTTTTTTATAGCATAGGGCAGCAAACGAGCACGTGGGTCACCTGATGGTAAGTGATCTCCACCGCCAACGTAAGCTCACAATTCCAGAAGAATCATGGGTGCATTGCCAACCTTAAAGGAAAGGCATAATTAGGGATTGGGAATTGGAGGGGAATTTGGGCTTCCGGATATCTCACTCACCGTACGAAACGCAGCAGCAAGCCGCGACTTTACGTCGGTTTTCTGTGAGACAGTAGTAACGACCCGGTCGAGCCAGCCCATTCATGCTGTGGACAAAACGGTCTACAGCGTGGCTCTACCACTAAAAAATCCCGTAAGTCCCGCCAAACTAAAATGAGTCTCACTTTAGTATATTAGAGCTTATTAGACACGAGTAAACGACATTTTTTATTTATTAGTTCCTTATAACATAATCATTGACAGTAATATGTATAAGATTCGATTCTTAGTCATTTTATGTTTAAAATGGATTGTACGTCAAAATTTACACAATTTATTTATCATTCTCACATGAGTCAGCACATCTCAATTATAACCGTAATAACGGGCGCGTTTTAAATTTATGACGGTTTGGCAATAATCCAGCATTGTCACGATGGTGTCTCACAGTAACGCACATTTTATATCTCGGCATTAGTCCGCTCTTGAAACGCGAAAAAATGCATAAAACATTTACCACATTAAAAGTTGAATGTATAATTTATTGTGACTGTGTTCAACACTATGATATTAGATAGAGAATCGCAGGAAATATGTCCTAGTGATTGGATTATAGCGTGTATGCGATATAAATGTGTCGTGTTTATTTAAAGACTCCGTTGCTTGGTGATCATTTGATTTGTGTGCACTGTTACGTCATTTTTATGATCGTGTGTTTAGTCTAAATTTTACTGCAAAAAATGCAAAGTGTGACATCACAGGCTGGCCATTCCGAATATCCAAACTGTTATTTGTATTGCGAAACCGATCTTCGTGTCGTTAGTCGATTTGTGAGTCGACTAGGGGTAAAAATAAGTCGATAATTTTTAGGAAAATTGGGGCAAAGTCGACAAAGCCAGATACTATTTCAGTATTTGTATTTTTTCTTATCACGCTCATTAGATGTGCAACAAATGCTTAAAATGTCGTGATCAGATCATAAAAATGATCATATCATGCAATAGTGGAATATTTCATGAAACGGTCGCATTTGCACTCCTGCCCATAAACTTTGCATGGCGCTACACTAGACTAGGTCAGTCACCCCGAGATATGTTATTAAGTCTCAAAATACTTAGTCATTCATAAAATGATCAATTCAACGATTTGATCACGACATCGATATCACGTTTTATTACCAAAACCATTTTACAAATAATGTACTAATATCAAATTGAAAGAACGATATCGATATTTACACCACATGTCTATTGTATCGATATTGTAAAATTAATTAATCGATGTATGGTTTCCAGCTATCCTTGGGTTCCACTCGATGATGAACCAGGATCAGTACCACGCGTCACTCCTTAACAAGGGACAGCCGGTCGGCCTCGGATGGGACGGCATCACCAAAGCTACCAAACCAAAGGTTTGTCTTTATATGTTATCCCAATGCCGCAATTTCACAACTTGTAGTCGACCATTTTTTGTCAAAATGGTTAGCGAAAGCTGTCACATCAAGAATTTTGTTTTTGATTGGGGGCTTGGCTATGTCCCCTGTCATTGTTGATGTTCATGAATGGCGGTGACCACTTGCCATCAGACAGACCACTTGCTCGTCTGCATGCTCCGGTAATTAAAAAAATGTCCAGAAAGTATGACTATACACATAATATAAGGGCTTGTTATCGAATATAATATTTGTTGTATGAGTTATGCGAATGATACAAATTAACATGTTAATTAACTGACTCCAGAAAAGGAGGTTCTTAATATGGGTGTGTCTTTATATAATATGTTACGCGATGTGACCGCCAATTGTGGATCGATTTTAATGATAATTTTTATAAATTGAATATAAATCGAATGAATATTGTGATAAATTCTTATGAAGACGATAAAATTAAAACGAACCTTTTGTTTTAATTTTAACACTACATGATGTTATTGTTAATTCAAAATTGAATGTAAATAATGTATGCGTTCCAGGTTTATCCAATGGATCCACCCAACGATACGGACCCAGACGAGACCATAAAGAGGGTACAAGAAAATGACCAGACGTTGACTGATCTCAATTGGAATAATATTAAGGTTAGAACTATTTTACTATCCTCTTTACGATACTGGTTTACTGAAAATTTGTCTGTAACAATAATATTTGATTTTTTGTTTTCAACTATTATTAAAATGTGACTTTCTCATATTTATGAAGTTCAAGTAAATACACATTGGCCTGACATTATGGTATTGTTTCTTAGTCGTTTTTTGTTCAACTTTATCGAGATTCACGATTTATAACGTCACAAATTAAATGTAATAATGTCGCGGGGTACCCCTGATTAATGTCAGGGTCAAGTCTTAGTGCGTCATGTCAACGCTTTTTCGGTTTTCCGCGGAATCGTAACCCTAATACGATCTAGTACAAGCATATGTAATGTTCCTGCGATTTCTTCAAAATGATCAACCATAATATCAACAATTATTTTAATCATATTTAAAAACTCCCGACACGATTGATTTGCAGAACATAAGCGAGGAGAAGTTCGACAAGCTGTTTGAGGCGTTAAAAACCAACACTCATCTGGAAGTGGTGTCGCTGGTGAACGTGGGACTCAACGACCGGAACGCCGCGGCTCTGGCGGAGGCTTTAAGACTCAACTCCACGCTGCGGGTGCTGAACGTTGAGACCAACTTCATATCGCCGCCAGGAGTGGTGCAGTTAGTCGCCGCGCTGCTCCATACCACGTCTATTGAGGAGTTCAGGGCTTCCAATCAGGTACACTGTTTTATCTTTTTATGGATGAACGGCAGAAGTAGCTGCAGCCGTAATTGCGGATCGATGAGTGCCGTCGACGTATCAGCCGACGTCAGTTGTCGATGTGCGGATGACGTCAGTCGACTAGTGACGACGCTTGTAGTTGTAGTAATTGCTACGTACCAACGAAGTGTCGAAATGTGGGCACTACACCCGGCAACCACTAACTTATCCCTGCCATTCATCTTAGTGACTGTCATACATACCGCGGATTCTGCTATAAGTCCCAATTTGAATGCTTACAAATCCAATTGACTATAAAAATCTATGTGTTTGTTTTGAATACACCCATGCAGATCGCTTAACATTATGTGTGCCATTTGCTTCTTTATCACTATTCTTATAAAAAAAATTATTATTTCCTATAAAATCGTTACATTGTTGAGAAATAATATTATTATTTATTTTAATAATCATTCATATAAACATCAACAAACCAAGCTGCGCCTTATAAATAATTTAGTATTTGATGTGTAAATGCTTAGAGTTGTCGCACGCAATATCGATAGTCGATAAAAACTAGTATAATTTTGTATCCCCAGCGGTCGCAAGTGCTCGGCAACAAGATCGAGATGGAGATCACGCAGCTGGTGGAACAGAACCCCACGCTGCTGCGGCTCGGCCTGCATCTCGAGTACAGCGACGCGAGGCACAGGGTCGCCTCGCATCTGCAGCGGAACATCGACAGAAGTCAGTATCCATGTATACAGGGTTACGTTTAAAACACCACCAACCTCGCATTACTAGATAGCTGACCCCATAAGGAACACTTATGTTCTACGAGTTCGGATATAACTCAATACATGAAAAAAAATGACTGAATGATAGAAGACTGGGGGCTAGATAAATGGGTCAAATTCAAAGGCGCTAGCGCTACACCCCCTTCCTCACGCTCCGCAGGGGTTTGTTTACGTAATCTATACGATAGAGATAATATGCGCGTAGAGATATAAACATTCGAACCGGAAATTAAATTAATACTTATATTATTATGAAAAAGTCAAAAGTCGTAGAACAAAAATTGTTCCTTATGGGGTTAGCTATTCAGTCCTGCGAGGTTGCTGGTGTTTTAAAAGTAACCCTGTATACACTTGTCACTTATCGCAATTATACTTGATCCGGCTTGAAGTTATTCACTTCACCCGTGCTAAACGTCTCTCGGCAGTGTTTAGGCTCGCCACAGATAGTTGCGTACGATGATACACGCCCACGATTGATAGGGTATACGATAAAAGTATCGATGAAGCCACTCGTTGGTAATTGATCATGCAAACACCAATTGAGTGGTAGAACTACCATTATAAGAGTACCATTTTTGAGCGGAGCCACGCCGTTTTTGCCTACGCCTGGAAAGGAGCGGTCCGACCGGGTTGTTACCACTGTTACAGAATACCGATGTGGAGCTGCGGCTTACTGCTACGTTTCGCACTAAGATATCCGCCGGCCCAAATCCCGCTTCCCTTTCCATTTCAATTATACCTTTAAGGTCGGCAACGCGCCCATGATTTGCTGGTATTGTGAGCGTACACGAGTGGTGGAGATAACTTACCATCAGGGTCACCCACTTGCTCGTTGACTGGCTTATGCTGTAAAAAAACATTTGATTTGTGGGTGAGAGCGAGGCAGGAAGGAAACATGGCTGCCGTTAGACTAGCTCGAACCGTCTCGTGTAACTCTGACGTCACACAACCACACAGTTTTTGTTGGCGTGCACGTGCCCCACTATATGTTAGTATTATGTAAAGTACGTGTGAAATGTGGCCATGTGCAGAATCGCGATAGTGACTTCAAGCTGGACAAGATATTTTAAGCGTATTGTGGATACAGTGGCTGTGGAACGCTTTTTTATGTCTTATCATAGTATTACATATGGGAAGTCGGATAATGTTGTTCTTAGTATAACATACGGGCTTGTAACGTGTTATCGGACTAAAATAGATTCGATAATTATAAATTTGAATGATATTTATCACGAAAAGTTTTTTTATTTAATCGAAAATTAATAAGGATCTCTCTTAGTTTATTTGTGTTTTGCAATCATCTATAATATTATGGATAAGACGTTATAAATGATTTTATATGATATGTTCTACAGCCATATGTATGGGGAAAATAATACAGGTACTATCAACAAAATAAGTAAATGATAATCGTCGCTCTTCATTTATGACAATTTATATAATGCTTTTTTACAGGCTTAATATAAATACTTTAGACATAAGATACATTTTGTTACATACTTTTTAATTAAGGTAAATTAATTTGTTATTGTCATATGAGGTTAAAACATAATTGTTTATTTGTTATATTGTGAACATCCGAAAATCATAATTTTACCGAATTCCTACTCGTGTTTTCGGCGTCACCATGTCGTTTCACGTTATCGTAAGATTTGTGACACTCATCGTTAACCATCATCAACTCGAAGATCATTCATCAGGAAATCTATATTTCACCGAAGCTGGAAGGTTGCAGTACATGACTCATCAAGACCTGTCAAGGAATGAAGATAATTACGCTTTATAAAAAATCATCGACCACGTTAATAAAACATTTCATCTAGTATGCAATTCACTCGATAAAAATAATTTCCAAATTGTTACGTTTTATAATAATTGTACTATTATCATATGAAAAGGATTAAGGTTTAAAAAAATAGGATTAATATAAGAAACCGTGATAATCGATAATCTCTATTTATCGATAACTGATAATTTAAATCTGTTTATTTGTACGAGGTAAACAAAAATGGCTGAGTTACTTTATTTAGCAATTCAATACCATATGTTCAATACTTCGTTTAAAAAATATAAATCGAGTGAATTTAAAATACTTATCAAATGCGATGTAAAAGCCCATTCGCACATGCACTTAGTTCCAAAACATTATCAGCTTTTATTAACGATCGAAATCAACGTCTCAACTCATCGTGAATGCTAAGATTATGTACGTTAACAACAGAAGAAACGCCTGTGTCTGATGCTTAAAAATTCTTTGGGGTAACAAATCAGTCTCTAAACTATCGAGTCTGCTTTTTCTATTTGTACCTAATTGAACATTGCTTATCGATAAAACATAGTATGGGGTAATGTGCATTAGACACACGGCAGATACCAATCCGGTTGTCGTACTATCAGATTGTCGCGTGCTGAAGCGAGCTAGCGCATCGCTGCGACTCCGTCTGCCGCGTGGACCACCTCCTGTCATGGGAATCGACTCCAGCTTCCTCATGACACCCCCCTGTGCCGAAGCATTAACACCACCCACGCCTGAACCAAGACGGGTCATCACCGAAAACGTCGAGAAATCACTAGTGATCGAAGCCAAAGAACGGCCACAGCCATCCCAAAATGGTGATGACCTATTCCCTCGCGAACGGGTCATACCGGTCGCGACCGAGTTGTCGAATAGTGATAAACATGTGGAGCTGCGTGCCGGTGATCAAGTGGACAGATTCGTGAAGGCAGAGAGGCCCGATATTAACCCCAATCCTCACTCGTGAGTAGCACACACACTCACGCGTGTCTACCCCCCCTCGTCTCCACTGTTTAGGGTTATGTCACGTGGATTGGCAATCGAATAGATGTTAATTTATCGATATTTGATATCGATATTGGTATTAAAATATGTACATTGTCAAATTAGCAATAAATATCGATTTATAACGTCCATTCGATTGTCATCTCCGTCACAATCGATGTCGTCGACTTCATCGTGTGCAAGTAGTGAAGAGTTTATGTTATTCCATTACAGTACGGAAAGACCTAACGCTGCGACTTCAGTTCAGATTCTTTAACAACCTGCAAAAGGGCGCGCGTAGCCAATAGTCGGAGGTCAGAACCCGCACTGGGTATAAGATAGCACGCCGCCGTATAACATACTTCGCTTATTGCAGCTTTATAATGTCGATTGTTCGAGTGGCCAGACTCACACGGTGCTGTTTTTAGTCCCTCTTTACATTTCCTTTGCTTTAAAGCCGAAATGATCATAAATTTAAGAAATATTTATTATTATGGTTCATATATCGAAATAAAGTTGGCAGGTTTGGATAGTTTTTGAAACTATGAAAAAGTTTAGTTTTCAAAGTTCTTCATGATTAGACCGCTGATACCCTCTCGGTGATACTATGAGAGTGGGATTTTATGTTCCGGTATTCTACAGTGCCAAAAATATCCACTCAAATATAACCTAGCCATAAAAAATATTCCTAATTTTAAACAGTTTGCTAATGTGTTCATTCTGGCTTGATATTTAAATCTATAAATAATTCGTTTCTATAAAACTGCACCAATAAATCTATTCTACCGAAACGTGACACTACAAAATAAAATCTCGAGTCCGAAGTGCCATGTTTACGTCTTTTAACACACTTTCACTCTATTCTAAACAAGTTCTCTACAATATTTATACGATCTGCTCTCATTCTATCTCTGAAACATAATTCTTAAACTAATACATTTTGACCCCGATGTGTTTCCGACAATATTAACAGTTAACAATTTAATTTTTAGCCGAGAGGGGAGCGTAGAACCGAATGATAATATATAGAAACGGCCGCAGAACATCGGTAAAAAAATCTGTTCTTTTTTTATATGCTGCACATAGGCCGATTATTTTGCTATTTTTGGGGATTAACTTGTTTTTCCACAGAGTAAGGCTTCGCTAATCGAGTGTTTGAGCCTTCGATCGTCTGTGGGGTCCCAGATACGACAGGATAGGCTTAGTGTGTGTTAATTGCTAATTTGTATTGAATGAGAATTAAGCGTCTGTTAGTCGATATTCATTTAAGGAGATTTTTGTGGGGTTATTAATGTTTCATAAGTACAGAATTTAAGTGTTTGAGAAGTCTATTTTTGTCAGTATAACTTAATTTAATATCGGTAATATTTTTTTTTAGTTTTGAAGGTTTTAAAAAGGAATTTTAAAAAGTTTTTATTTCAAATAGCATTGTGTGAAACTCACAATAAATCTTCTTAAATTAATTATCATATCGACATTGAATATTTTTTAATATTTACAAACAACGTTTTGTAAGTGACTGCTAACTTATCCAAACAAAACTTACACGCATGTGTGTGAGTACTAACTGAATGCCATGAATGATTACACTAAACGACCAATGATACCAGAAAAAAAGCATGAGTGTGTTCATAATATACTTCTGTGATGTGATTTATTGTTGTATTATAATTTAATCCTATATTGTATACTACGTACCTGAAAATTTACCGATATTCACTGTGTTGTATTGTTTTTTTTATTCTTTTATTATTGTGTCAAAATATGTAAAATAATTGAAAGGAAATCGTTACTAGTTTCTGGTAATTGGTTATATAACATTTTCTAATGTAATTTGGAATATGTCTTGAATAAAATAAATATCGTTTCCGAGCATCCACTATAATCTAGAATTGATTGAAGTATCCATTGTTTTTTTTTTTATATCTTTCCAGTAAAGTATGCCATTTTTTTTCTGTTTTAGCAACATTATTCCAAATTTGAGTGTTTTTTTAGAAATATGCTAAAAAAACGTGTAATGATGGCGTTTTTTTTTATATCTTGCCAATAAAGTATGCATTTCTCTGTTTAAGTAACATTATTCCAAATTCGACGATGATTTTTTTGAAATTTGTTAGAAAATGTGTAATGATAGCGAATATCGGTATGTATGTATGTTTGTATGTAATGCCCTCGCCCTGTATCCCTGCGTTATGTATTGCAGTACGCCAGCAGCGCCGGAGCCAGAATAGCGCTTAAAGCCGAACCTCTCACCTGTGGTAAGTCACACTATACTACTAATATTATAAACGCGAAAGTTTGTAAGTATAGATGGATGGATGGATGTATGTTTGTTACTCTTTCACATAAAAACTACTGAATGGATTTTAATGAAACTTTACAATAATATAGCTTATACATCAGAATAACATAAGCTACTATGTTTTTCAAAAATCAACCCATGAAGGTTTTGAAAAGGGGATGAAAGTTTGTATGAAAAATCTAAACCGCTGAACCGATTTCAATGAATTTTGGCACAAATATAGTCGATGACCCAGGGTTAAACATAGGGTATTATTTTCTTTAAATTTTCGCCCCTAAAGGGCCCAAATAGGGGATGAAAGTTTGTATGAAAGCTTTTGGATGGCGAAACAAAGTTCGCGGGCACAGCTAGTACTATCATATTTTACCACTTTCTGTTATGCCTGCCTCGGTGGCGCAGTTGTACGACTGCTGTTCTGAGGTCTCGGGTTCGATGCCCGGGTTGGGTAAAAGTGATAGTGGGTTTTCCTATCATGTAATGCTCAGTACGAGTATCTGTACCCGGTATGGCGATAGGCTCGCATATCACATCATGGGACGGAAATCTCGTCAAAGTGTGGATGTACCGGTTGCACCTACCCTTTCAGAGATTGCAGGCATAAGTGCGTATTTCTATAATGCTTCTTCGTTTAATTTTATTGTCTATAAGAGAGTTAAAAATAAATCGTCAAGATGACGTAAGACTACGCTAGTCGACGGGTCGAGGTCGTCATACTATTTCACGATGGCATCTCGATTCATTCCAATGAGTGAAATACATAATAATTTGTGTTAATTGATGAATATACTTTGGAAGATGTGTTTTTATGAAAAAGCCACTGACTGTATCAATTCATAATAAATGTATCAATGTTATGTAGGCTTTTGCACAAAATTAGGAGACTACTCCTTATGTTATTTTATTTCACCTAAAGTGATAATAAACGCTGAAATATTAACTTTCATGTCGCTTTTTATTTTACAATTCTGATTCTGAGGGATAGATAAAGGAATACATACTCAACTTTTGACAGTTAAACAGCGGAATAAATACTCCCCAAAGGTTGTATGAAAAAAAATACCGACCACTGATTGTGAATTTTAATATGATAAAAAAATCATGTTCGTATTCATTTTACTGCAATGGTCAACCTAAAATGAGTAAGGTTAACTTTTTAATACTTAATAAACATTTTTTTACCTGTATATATTTATAGTACCTATATGTGTACGCATGACTTCCAAACTATACCCATGCTCTCGTATAATGTAAAATATTAATTTTTTCAAAGCATATTTGAGTATCCTTGAGATTTATGGTCTTGTTTAACCCCATGTCTACCTGATGTACTGAGTATGAGCACAGATCAATTTTACAACTATAATAAACATTCAGCATGTTTTATCTTTAATATTTTTTATTTACACACAATAATTTATAATTAAATGTTATTTAATTCTATAAATAATTGAATTTTAAGTCTGATAAAGAGCCACGGATTGTTATATTTTTAACCTTTAACTAGTGACATGGAGTCTAACAGGCGTCGCGCATTTTGCGAATTCTTAAAATTGGCCAAAGTGTTAACTTTATCGTTTTCCTCGCATAAAGTTGGTTAAAACGTAGAATAAGGATCTCATACCAATCAAGGTCGAAAAATACCACTAAGTGTTAAAACGCATTTTTATTTATATTTTTAAAACAAAATTGGTTTAATATAGTGATGAGTTTTTCATTACATACCGATAGTTGAATATCATTACAATTTTGGAACACGCTAGTAGATTTTCCCAACAAAAATGAATTTGTAGTAGCCTGTGAGACGCCATGCCCTCTATAGTGTTATATTTTTTTCATGTCACCAGTTAAAGGTTAACATTAAACACACGTATCCCACAACATCACGCAATGTGTACTAAGTGAGAATCCACAGTACAAAGCGGATACAATCTATAACTGAATTATACAGTTTTGTAGCTAATTATACAATCTGGCAACCCTGCTGAGACCTTCACGAGTGAACGTCAACTATTCATATCTTGGGCAGCGATCATTCTTCCGCTACCTTTTTCATGTTTTCGGTCCATCGTCCAGCAGAGCATCATATAATAATTAAATAACATCATTATTAGTATTGTTTTTGGAATGGGTGTTAAATGATTAATTAAAGTGGATAAGTCGCGCTGTAGACAGTTATAGTCAGCGTGAATAGACGAGCTGGTTCTACCGGGTTGTTACCACTGTTTCATAGAAAACCGACACGAAGTAGCAGTTTGCTATTGCGTTTCGTATAGTGAGTGAGATAATATCTCACGAGATATACGAAGGCCCAAATCCTCTTGCCAATACCATGATCATCGTTTTCTTTTGAGGTCGGCAACATGGCCATGCTTTTTCAGGTATTGTAGATGTTCATGGGCGGTGGAGATCACGTAGATACCATCGGAGACCCACTTACTCGTTTACCGTCCTTTGCCAAAACATAATAATATAGCTCCCAAAAATATACCCATTGTCTGGATAGTGTAATATGTGTGTGTCTATACACTACATTTGTGTTGCAGGTGGTCGCGTGCGTCGCGTGAGTCAGTTCACCCGCAGCCGCAGCTACGTGGTGGGGTGGATACACTGAACACTGAACATGGGGCTCCGCGCTATACACACTACATACATTGTGCTTGCGTGTCATCAACACGTCTCACACACCCCATACAACCCCCACACCCTTCCCTCACGTCTATACGCTTAGCGGAACCTACATATCTACTGTTTTGCCGCATTAAAATTGGTATTGAGAACAACCAATCAGAGAAGTGTAAGTCAGAAAATCAGAAAAGTCAAAAAGTGTATCAATAACAAATAATTCTGTATAGTAACTTTTTTCTAAGCTTAAATAATGTTAGCAAAATGTCGCCTTACGCTTATTCAAAATTATGCGGTGCTGCTAGTATATTAGTACGTTTGAAGGGCTCCTGAAGTTTTAGAAGTTTCTACCTGTTTTGATGACACACAATCACAAGGTACGAACGGACAGTTTACATGTGTGCCCGTACGATGAATGATGTGTGCGAACAAGGATTGTGATTTTACGACTCGATCGAACTTAACGCGACAATGAATAACTAGTATGGTGGCAGGTCCATCTCTAGTCAAAAAAATGCAGTGAAAATCTCATTTGATATGAATTTTAAATATGCGAGCTATTGCAAAAGAAACAAAATTTAAATTGATTAATATGGTTTTTATTTTATTAATACTTATTTGAGATACATGTGAATTAAATGCAATATAATTTATCGAGGTTACTGCTTGTTCTACAAGTAAAATGACAATTCTTGTCTATGCGTGAATGATGTACGTTTTACAATTAATTCTTACTATAGTGTGCTAATGAAATTGTATTAATTCTTATTATTATATTGTAATATATTTTAGATGTGCACATTCCATTAATGCGAAACATGCTTCTCTTGTTTTGACGCTTATCTAGTGCAACGTAAATGACACTACGACTAAATTATTTATCTATTCACTACTAACTGATATTGACTGAATCTATAAAGTAGAAATTATATTTTTACTTACATTTTGATATTATATAATTAAAAATAATCGTTAATTGATTGCAAAAATTAAATGTTTAAAATTTACTATTTTCGTCTAACATATAATCGACTTACTGTGTCGAATGATATTATTCGTGTGTAACATAAGAGAAGTCATGTTCTGCGTCAATGGAGAGCAAAGTTAACTTTACAATATTTCAATAAAGCACTAGGTTTTGTTCGCAGTGTGTAGTCACGTTTCGTATGCCTTCAACGGTCAACAACTTTTGTACCATTTATAGTCGATGTTAGATTATCATTATAGCCGATGACGGAGATATACAGAATCCATATTAGCTTACAACACGCGCCACCTTCTGCTTTCTTGAAACATAAAAAATGCTTATGTTTAAATTGTAACTTTATGTATATTTGATAGTGAATCTACTGGGAACTAAGTGTCCATAACATTGTGATAAAACATCATGTTTTTTCCATTATAAAAATACAGCTTCGACTTTTAGTTTCCATAAGAGAGATTATTTGTATATGAATTTAGATTTTTTAAAGTGTAATATTCTTTTATTGTGACGATTTATGAAAAATAAAATATAATTAAATTAATATAAAACGTAATTTTAATTGTAGTTATTTATGTTGATATTAAAGTTCAGGAGCATTTTGATTCAACGAAAACCTTGACTATTAGGGTCGCAGTTCTGTAGTTTGTGACAAATGTAAAAAAAAAACTAAATAAAGTACGTAAAACAATGAGTATTCTGTTTTAATTTAACCGCCTTGTTATTCAAGAATAACACTAACACGTGGAGAGTCGTTTGATATTAAAATAAATTATCTTAACCAGTCCTTTATTAATTTAAAACCTATAACACGGTTAAAGCAATAACTATTTCTTAGTGTGGGTAGCAAAAGAACAAAAAAAACAAAGGCTAACCACATATAAATTAATTGTAACGTCCATTTTACTACTCTGCAGTAAAATAGAGAGAAGAAAAAGGTTGTCATAAATTATTGAGGTTAACCTAACTTTGTAATGCTTCCTCAGAAATTATGCGTCGCTTTTTAGCCCCGACAAAAAATATATATACTGTACCAGGCGTGCATAAATAAATCGTTATGAGGATAACCAACTTTTGCAATTTTTTTTTACTAGCCCTGTATTATATACGTCCCATTGCTGGGCACGGGCCTCCTCTACTGCAACTTCTAACTTTTGCAATACGTCTTCTTATTGACCGTCTGTTCTTATTAGATCGCTTAGATCTTTTACAACTATTCAACGGATTTTAATGCAGTTTTCAGCAATAGATAGTGATTCCTGAGGAAGGTTTGTATGTATGTATATCGTGCTATGACCCGTGGGAGCAGGGCACTAATATGCACGTGAAGCCACGAGGGACAGCTAGTTTCATATAATAAAACACAATCAACATGCGAGGAAATATTTATTTTCAAATTAAACAACAATCAAAACTTAAGTTTCATAATAATACTGACTGTAATGGACTTTTGTATTGTTGTTTGACTACCAATTAACTTCTTATTGTACTTCCAATGATTTTAATAGAAATTCAATGATAAATTAGTAGCCAAAATAAGTACCGTCATTTCGGACTAATTTTGGTTTTAGCGGGTAGCTTTTGTACAAACCAAAAAAGTATTTTTGAAGTGATAACTTCTTATGGGAGGGTGAACCGAAACGTTCCGTAACGCGAGCGGCGCGCGGCGAGCTGAAGGTTCCAGAATATTCGAGAACCTTCCGTGAGAGGTCACGCGGGCCAGTTGACCAGACAGCGCTAGCCGACTTCCCTGGAACTTTAATAATTTCGAAGTCCCAGGTGGCGTCACACAGTGACCAGTCGCATTGGACCGGACTTTCACAGGACTTTGACCGGACTGTGTTCGTTTTTTTTTATGGTGAATAGACGACATGTTACCGTAATTTTGTTTTTGATATTGATTGATAAATGACGATATTTTACTTATTTATAATTTGGAACATGGTGCCAAGTACCAGGTTCGCATAAACGCGAAGAGAGTAGAATGTCCATTTTAATGGCGAGTAGCCGTAATTAATAAACAAATGACGATTTGGACAAAGAAAAACTTTTTAGGTTTTTTCTTATTTGGAACATGTTGCCGTAAAAAGTACCAGGCTCGCATAAACGCGAAGAGAGTAGAATGTACTTTTATCATGTCGAGTGGACATGTTGCCGTAATTTTGTATTCTCGCATCTTGTTTGGTAAGTTTTCACTTCTGTCGGCACTCCCGGAGTGCAACCCGTATTTTTTATTTTTATCCTGGCTCGGCAAAGTGACTACGCTACACCTGATGGTAAGTGTAGAGCAATCCAGGAATAGTGTCGACCAACGACAAACAATGTGTCCATCGCAGGTTAGCAAGATCATGCCGGCCTGCCTAACTGCTTCTTCACACTCCGTTTAAAGGACCGCATATTATAGGAAGGAGGGAAGGGAACACGTGTGCCGGCAAACTATTCCACAACTTAATTGTGGCAAAGTAACCATTGTAGAACCAAAGTAACCTTAAATTACGGTTCTTTACAACAAGTCCATCACGAATCTCTGTTATAGATAACAATGACACAAAAGCGAACAAAGATTTTCAAAGTCGACGATATGTGCCAAACTATGTAATCAAAACTTTAAAGCAGAAAAATCACTTCCAACGAAGGGTGTAAACATGTTGCAATAAACACTCTTACTTTCTTTGTGTAATTTTGTATACGTACGTAGGAATAGCGGGATTCCTTGTACGAAAAACATCCAAATTTACATTAAAACATCTATTATAAAACCATAATGATTACATGTCGTCCACTTACTACTACAAACGCGAAACACTTGTGTTCGATGATGTAGGAATATATAATAACAATATTTTACTATATTTTCAATATTATAAAATCGATACCAGTGGTATTTCTTAAACTTATTACATATTATTGTCGATATTGGCTAGCATCATAGCATTGTGTGCCTAATAAGTACAAATAGATCTAAGTTCTACACTACTACAAACTTCAAAGAGCAAACATCACTATTTTTGGAATGTGCAATGTCTATTAATGTGCAAGATATCAAAGTAGATTGATAAACCATAAATTGCAGAAATTGAAAATCAAAATACCACATTTATTACATTATTATTAGTGAAGTTTAATATGCTAATTTATCCATCGGTTAGCAATATTGGTGTGACCATACGAAAAAATCAATTTCTTGTACTTTCCTTTTGTTTTGATAACCCTTAACCTTGACCTCATTAACTTATTATTAATTACAACCAAATTAATAGGCATTGGTATCCGTAGTTACTTATTCTTATTCCATTCATTGTAAACCGTATTCTCATAATTACACTAGAGCTTGGTTGTGGTCACACCTTTACAATTGCATTAACAATGGCACAATAATTTTACTATGTGCTAAGTACATACACATAAATAACTTAATCGCTATGTATTGCAAAAACAAAATAGGCAGGCCCTAAATACAATGCAAATAATAAAAAAATATAATTTTCAAATAACATTGCAGAGATCGACTAAAAATCTAAGTTTTAGACAAATTGTTTTATAAACAATGTAAAATAATTAAATTAAATATTAATCAGGACAATAATATTTACTCGTAAACACATTCTGTCCAGAAATGAAAAAAAAATTGGTGTGCCCAAATATTGTATGCAGGCACATATTAAAAACGATGAGTTTTTACAAAGAAAAGCTCTATTTATCAAAGGGTAATGTACTATGTAATTATGGAAAAGTAACGATTTTGTTTATGAGTTACTCATATATTTTTAAAATATTTTACATTGTTTATAAAACAGCCTACATAGTAAAAAAATTATAATCGAAAAACGATTTCTTTCAACCTATACTAACATCGCTAATCAATCGTTTAACAAATATACTACAATTTGTAGGACTACAAGCACCTGTAAGCGACTGTGTCAAGCAATACGTTTATAATCAGATATAATAATTCTTATATTACATATGACTGGTTCAATTTTTGGTCAACATTATACTGAGGAATTATTCCTAAGACTTTTATTTCAATGCAATTTATTAACCTGTTAAATCAACTATTAGGACCCAAATGGCAACATATTTCAATTGATTGGATTATTAGTTTAAATAACGGAATCTTTTACGATATACACAATTAAAATCATGGTAGAAAAGGCAGGTGGATTTTTAACTCTACAAAGTATAAAAAATGCAATTGAAATAAACGACTTAAGAATAATTTCCATTTAGATATTTGCGTCTCTAAAGAGTACGACAATTATTTTAATAATGATACGTCTTTAAAGTCTTATATTAACATTTTAATCTGAAACTTTTTTCTAGGAATGCAACACTATTGAGCAGATATTAGGTGTTGCTATGATTTTGTCTTTTTTTTCAACTACACCTAGTTTTAATAATTGAATAAATTTAATATTGTAAATTCGCAATAAAGCGTAATGCGTAATACTACATTATGGGTAATTTATTAGTTTCAATTACAAAATGACGTTTATCGTAAAATAAAATTGTCACAAATTTACAACACCCTATATAATCGAAGAGATTCTAATAAAACTGCAAAATAACAATAAAAATATACACATATTAATATTGATTAATGTAAAAACGGAAATTGGTCTACAAATATACATGAGCTTTTATTAGTAGTATAACGACACCAAATTGTCGACAAAAAAATCGTAGAATAAGCGTATACATTCACTTGAATGTGACATTATATTTACATAAAACAAAGTAGGTGGAGTTGTAATTATTACACCCGTGGTTTGCAGAGCTTAATTCCGTCCCATAATATGATGAAAGATATATGATTTATTGTTGCCGACAAAAAAAATTGTTGCCTTGAACACCAAAATTGAAAGACCATGATATTATTATATTAACTTTTAAAAGGCAACATAAATTATATTGTGTTGATTATGAATTGAAGCAAGTAATGCAATTATTATTTATTGTCAAAAAGATTGATTTTAGCAACTTTTTCATTAGTAATCTACTATTTTTAATTGCTAAAAAATCACAAAGCCGCCTAAAAATACGCAATATAATATACTAAAAGCAGTACTATATACACTAACTGATCTTTTTAACATGTTCTTTGCGTAAATAATGGCCGTAAACTGTACTTCCTAACGTAACATAAGTACAAATTAATTAAGCATTTGTCATAAATCAACTAGGACAATATAAAAATGAAGTAAAAATAACACACCTTAATATTCCTGAAATAAGACTAGGTCGCTATAGCAACTTAACTTACCATATTATAAATGTACTAAATCGTACAAGACCTATATATAGCCAAATTAAAAATATTCCATATTATGTTGCAAAAAGTGGTTCAATAATAACACTAAGGAGTTTACATATGCAACGCAAGATAATTCTGTCGACTCGTTTTGCTGTGACAAAACAGTTTTATCTGGTTATCTCTCTCTCTCTTTCATAACCATCGAAGCTTATACGATTGCATAGAAGACTGGACAGAAAATAGTACTTCTGTGTAGAAATTTGTCTACGAACTATAATATGACGTAGTTCTATCGCATGTTCACATTTTTATCTGAGTTATTTGTCGTCGATAGTTTTTTTTCTCGCGCGCGAGATATATCGGTGGAATATGTTAAGCACGCAAGTGTGGGGAAAATGATTTGTATCATAGGTACTGGTAAAGTAGATACATCAACATTTTTCTTATCGATGCTTTCGTATTACGATCTTAAATACCAGACTTAGAATGGTCGCGCCAGTCGCATATAGTAGCAGTAGTTAACGTAAAGATAATTATTAACAACGATCACCGCATTTGAGGGTGAAAAATATATTTTTCTAAATGAATTTCTATGTTCAATTACTTAACAACTGAGGTGTAAATTAATTTTTATCTCTAATAAATTACCTCATCGTCTTTGTGAATGCATTTTTAAATGATACCACCTTTTTGCAACACCATGTATATGTCTATCGTTGTAATAAAATATCGTAGTTCCCATACAGATAATTGAACTGAGCGTTAACTGAGCATTGAGCTCGAAATTTTAGAAAGAGACAGCCATACTCATACATCTAATATAGCTTTATCTCTTTCTAGACAGTTTTCGATTTTAGAGGCTCATCTCATGCTTAGTCTATTTCCTGTCTATGTGGGTAATGCTATAGTAAACATAAGATTGACTCACATTTGGTATATATGAAGCAATAAATTATATCTTGAGAAACTAAAATACTTTCTCGAATGAGTTCTAAGTTTCTATCAAGTTAAAAATAAACATTGACACAGTCGGTAAAGTTCATAAATAACTGTTGGAATTAATTGCTTAGCAGAATTTCTATAGTAGAAACTGAAACATTATTTATTAAATATTGCACTGGTTTGAGTTTTATTCTAGAAAATTATTTTTACCTGTCTCAACACTACGACCCGAATCACAAAAGTCCTAAAATATTCCACTAAAAAAACATTTAATTGGGACAATAACCAATGTCATTATACTGGTGTATATTTCTTTAGAACTATAATTGTTTCTAAAATAATATAATAACTTACCTTTTTGAACGGTATTATTAAGCGTTTGGCCAATTGAGGCAAAATGAATCATAATGACATATGTATTGGGACCAATTTTGACATCAAGTGTTATACTAATATTTTTAGAATATAAAGGGGAATGCCCATCTCCCATACAAAAAAATGCCTAAGATGAACAAAAATGAATTATACACCAATTTGTAGTTAAAATAAAAGTAAATCTATTACAATTAAAATGTCTATCCAAAAACTTGGAGGAAGCTGGTTAAAAACATTTTGCCAAAAATATATTTCACGTGATGAAATATATGGGATCTGACAAGTGCAAATATCGGTAATTTAAATAGGTTAAGGATACATCATAATTCATAGATAAAACAATGAGGTATTATATTGGAGCGGACGTCGAATCGGAAGTAAAAAGTTTGGTACTTACGAATAACTTAAACAGAAAAACTATCTGTCAAATACGATTTGTATTTACGAATGTCAAATTCGACATTCATGTACATTTACGACAATCAAATTAAATACTATAATAATAATTATAATACTTTCCCCCTAGTGTGTAAAACTTGAGAATAATACACCTATTCTTATTTTAATCTAAATAGATTATATGACTATTTGAAGTTTCTGTCCATTTCCAGGCATTTTATGGGCGTTCCCCTTTGAATGCTAACTGGAAATATTTAAAACTTGAATTTCAATGATTTAAAACGCCTTCAAACTTTAAAGGGGTTGAAACGATTTAAAGATTTTTTAACCAAAGAGGTTGTTGAAACTGGTCCCAATATTGTGTCAAATGTTTGCAATTTATATACAGTTAGTTGTTATTTCTGGAATGTCATCACCTTCTCGCCTCCATGTGAGTAAATCGTCTAAAAGGGCTTCTAGCTGAGGATTGCCCCCGAGTCGATTTACCTGCAAATTGTGAATGTATTGGTTTATGACATGGTTGTAATTAATTTATCCAGTTTAATAATTAATTATAAGAGTTTTTTTTTGTTTTTTATATGTCAATGTTTGTTATAAGTTTATGTATGTATAGTGCCAGCAATAAATGTTTCTTTCTTTCAAAAATAAAGTAAGACTGTTCCAGGACAACCTAAGTAAGAGTGGTAGAGCCACGCTGTAGACAGTTTTGTCTACAGCATGAATGGGCTAGCTCGACTGGGTCGTTACCACTGTCTTACAGAAAACCGACCGTTTCGAACGGTGAGTGAGACGTCTAGAGGCCCTAGTCCCCCTCCCTTTCCAAATCCCTTAACATCCCTTCCCTTTAAAGTCGGCAACGCGCCTATGATTTTTTTAATATTGTAGGCGTTTGATTCTGCGGATAGATAGCACAAATGAGAAAAAGAAAAAAAATCGTAATACAATATGAAGGTCACGCAAACAAAATACAAATAATTCAATTTGATTTGTAGAGGAACGGGTGTTCGAAACCCTCTGGGAGAGATCTCCAGTCAGCCGGGTGTGAATTTGTATATTATTATACCAATTCGTCGCGCAAATTTTGCTAGCGCGATGCAGGATTATTTGTGTTGTGCGCGCTAGATGTCACCACAGATTGATTTTAGTAATCTGTCCGGATAATCAATACAGGATTGTTTATACTACCCAAATCAAAGCTCCATACTAACAACTTCAAGCACACATAAAAAGACGTGCATAAATGAACCGAATCACCCACTTGTATATTTATCCCAATGTTTCGCCAATCTGGCTGAAAGGACGAATGTCAAGATCATAAAATAATACTAAAAAAACATACCTCACTCCTAGCCTCCGAGTCCAGCGCGTGTAATATCCCCCGCGTGTATCTAAAACTTCCCAATTTCTCCAACAACGTGATGCAATACCGCTTCACTTCCAACTCGCGTGTTCGCTGCCTTAGTATGTCTGATATTTGTTAAGGAAAGTTTACAAAAACATCATTTTAAAAATCCTACTATACAGGATGGAAGGGGACCGCTTCCAAAGCCGAAACGAATAAAACACGACGTTAACATATACGCAAAACGGTAGGTAGAGACAACGGACTTTCACCTGCTACGATCCTTACACACCTCTTTAACTTTTTTTTTTACTCACCCTGTATTATATACGTCCCACTGCTGGGCACGCGCTTACTCTACTGAATGAGAGGGATTAGGCCTTAGTCCACCACGCTAGCCTAATGCGGGTTGGCAGACTTCACATACCTTCGAAAAATCTTATCGAGTTCTCAGGTATGCAGGTTTCCTCACGATGTTTCCTTCACCATTAAAGCAAGTGATAATTAACAATTAATATACACGTAACAGAACAGTCAGTAGTGTATGCTCTTGGGGCTGGTTTCGAACCTGCGACCTTCGTCTCGACAGGCCATACCACTCCCCGCTGAGTTATCGCTGCTTTAGCTTAATTTATTTAATTTTATTTATTCAATCCATATGGCGGCATTAAAAGGATACGAAGCACTTGGTTGTCTCCCTCCTGGTTTCTGATGGCGTGTATAATCGGGAAGCTGAACTTGCCCTCGGTCAGGTCCTCGCAGTAACTCTTGTTTTCTGTGTACTGAAAAAATATTAACGTAAATAAATACAACAGCACACACTTAATCCTAACTCAAAATATAGAAGATATTGCATATATGTCGAATTATATAGAAGCCAAGCGTGCCAATTTTTACTACATAGTTGTCATTGTGGTACATATACATTTATAAGGTGGTAGGTTCCTCGTATGCAAGTGGCCGCCTGTTTATTTAATTGTGTCGTCAAGCAACAGTGTGTAAGCACTGTTGTGTTTCGGTTTGAAGGACATTGAAACCAGTGAAATTACTAGGTATTATGAACTCTTAGGAGACTTGACAACTCACGTATCGGGGTCACCACCGCGGTCCAGTGCTATGCAATGTTTTATAAATTCAGAGTTCTGTGTGATGTTGCTTCTGTTTATGGGCAAGTGTGGTGCTTACCATCAGGCGAGCGAACTGGTGGTTTTGTCATTCGGGCTGGTAAAAAAAACCAACTGAAGTACGATAAACTATCATTATAGATTTACATATATTTCGACACCAGCAACATACAATAACATAAAACGCTAACATAAAATAGTCAAATTTCAACAGGCATTTAAAGAAAACAACGCAAATCATTTTTATTTTTTGCAAAATCAAATCAATTGCCTCGTTTTATGCCTCCCTTCTCTTCTCGGCAGTTATCGATGAATATCCAAACGCATAGACTCACCTCTTGCATGGACAAATTGCAATAGTCATCTCTGATTTGAAAGTACAACCCTAGGATGGCTGAAAGTTTGGTGAAGTCCGACTTGTTCTCACTGAACAGCTGCATAAGACGTATCGCTAACATAAACAACCCGCCGGTCTCTGGAAATAAGAGAGTATTAGATAATAATATATCTGTCGGGGTATGACGACTACGGACATTGAATTTACCTTTTTTTTACTAGCCCTGTATTATATACGTCCCACTGCTGGGCACGGGTCTCCTCTACTGAATGATAGGGATTGGGCCTTAGTCCACCACGCTGGCCTAATGCGGGTTGGCAGACTTCACATACCTTCGGAAATCTTATCGAGTTCTCAGGTATGCAGGTTTCCTCACGACGTTTCCTTGACAGTTAAAGCAAGCGATAATTCACAATTAATATACACGTAACTTAGAAAAGTCAGTGGTGTATGCTCTTAGGGCTGGTTTCGAACTTGCGACTTTCGTCTCGACAGTCCATACCAGCTATTGCTGCATTAATTTTTTTTCGCTAATTTACCTTTTTAAATCTATATTTTTTTATTTGATTGAATGACGAGACGAGCAAGGCGCTCGCCTGATGGTAAGCGCCACGCCTGCCCATAAACAGAATCAACACCACAGAGAACTTTGAACTACAAAGCACTGCATGGCATTGAACTGCGCTCGTTACACTAAGACATAAGATGTTAAGTCTCATCTACACGAATCTAGCCCCGTCATATCCACCAATTGCATGTATGGTGGTCCCTAACGTTGCGACTTGGACAACATCACTGTTGGGAGTTTTGGCGGGAATTCTGACAGTGCAGTTCATCGCTTATTTTAATTTATTTCATAAACTAGTTTAGAGTAGTGTTTGTTGTATAAAAGTGGTGTGGATTTGTTCAATAAACATTGACGGTGATGAACAGTGTATGGAAACATTGAAATAAGCGAATTAAGAATCGTACTGAAAGGAGTTAACACCAAAACTCCGACAAGACCTTGAAATCGACCGTACCCGTGTTTCGTCGTTCTTGTAAAAATCACTTGAGAATAGATTATACTTGACACTGGCTAAATGCATAATACTGCGAAAGCCATAAATAAAAAGAAGAAAATAAAAAGAAGAACATCACTGTTATAGTAGTGTAACGCCACTCGTGACCAACTTCAGGCCAGTCAAGATAAATTGCGCATACAGCATAAAGCTGAATGGGAAGTCTTGTTATTGGTCTAACATAATACTGGTATGATGTATGTAAAACTATTTTGTGTCTAGTCCAATAATACATTTTTCTTTCTTTCTCTTTCATATTATAAACTTACTCTTGATAGTCATCTGCTTGTATTCATCCTCGGAGGGACATTGAAAGTTGTCTCTCCAGTAGAGCTCCATACCCTGGCCTCTATGTAATTCTAGAAGCTGCTCCGTGTACACTGTGGTGCCCTGGAAATAATTCAACGGTGTATTTATCGATGATATTTATACCACGGGTGATTTTTGAAGTGAAAACTTCTTTAGCGGCGTGGAGCACTTTTTGGTAGGGGGTAAACTTGTGGTTTCGCGTCAGCGACATGCTAATGTTAATTCAGTCTATAAACGTATAATACATCGTTTATACCTAAACGTGTGCTGTGGCGTTAGACGCTTTTTGGATGGGTGAAATCTTGTGTGCTCTGAGTATATGTAGCTATACAGTCAGTCAGTCTGTCCACCCGAGTCGAGTTCAGAGTGAGTACTAAATAAATATACTTAAGTTATAAGTTTTCACTTCTATCGGCAGTCCCTATGACTGCCAATTTCTTTTTTTTTATGCTGGCTCGGCAGTGACTACACCACACCTGATGGTAAGTGTAGCGCAATCCAAGAATAGTGTCGACCAACGATAGACGATGTGACTATCGTAGATCGGCAAGATCAGGCCAGCCTGTTTAACTGCGTCTTCACAATCCGATTAAAGTTTAATTTATAGTCGCAAGACTTAATTGAAGTCTCCGTGGCGCAGCGGGCGAGTAGCCGGCTGTGAAGCGAGAGGCCGCGGTTCCGATCCCCGCACCGAGACAAATGTTTGTGTGATCCACAAATATTTGTTTCGGGGTCTGGGTGTTGTGAGACCGAAAGTCTCTCGTAGTTCCTGATACCCACGACACAAGACCCGTATCTTACTGTGGGGTCAGGACTACGTATGTGACAGTTGGGTGTATTTATTTATTATTTTAAGATTTTTTTTTGCAAATCATTTGTTTATTATATGACAGTTATAATTATCTGTGAGTTCCATAACATTCTAACAGATGGCGGTGTAAAGTAATTTATCGGCTGGATTGAGTAAGTATCCAATAGATAGCGCATACTGTATTGAGTAGTGTACTACAATATAATTTAGCATATACCTTAGCCACAGCAACGCGTGGCCGGGTCTGCTAGTACATTTATAGATATTGATAGGTTTTCCTTACCAAGGGATGTCCCAACTCGAGCGTCTTCTGAAGAGCGATGATCATGGCATAGTTGGCGGCGTTGATGGTGCTGGCCACGCCGTAGATGGAGTGAGCGACGGGTATACCTCGCCTTAGGATGCTGTTGTCTTGGATGTCGTCGATCCTAAGGGCAACATAGCATTTTGTACGTGGCACGCTATATATGTAGATAGATTTGTCTAATGAATTCGCTGGCTCGACTATAGGTACCTCCATAGTCGGGTCGCAACAGACTGACAGTGGTTGGTACCAATATAGTGTTACCGACCACTGTTTTACAGATAATTGAAGTGAAATGCCAGGTTGGTGAAACTCAAAAAACGCTTAAGTAAAAATCTTAAACAGGCGATTTACAAGTAGCAGAGCCACGCTGTTGACTCAATCGGGTAGTTATTATGGTGTCACTGAAACGTAAAGTAGCAGTTTGCTGTTGCATTTCGTATGGTGAGTGGGTTCCGGAGGCTCAAATCCCCCTCCACATTCTAATCCCTTTCCTTTAAAGTCGATAATGCATCCATGAGTCTTTGGGTATTGTGGTAGTTGCTGGTCGGTGGAGATCACTTCCATTAGGTGACCCCATTACTTGCTCATCCGCTAATAACAAAAAACGTGTTACCGTCCACCTATCCATCGATAATTAGGAGTTCTTTTTTACCCCCGATAGAAAAAAGGGCCGTTAAAATTTGACCCCTTTGCCTATAACCACAGACAGATATCTGACTAAGTGTATCAGTCTGTGATATCTTAGCGCTTCAATTACCATATACATACAATATGTATGTATGTAACCTCTAACACATAAATATACAGGAAAACTACGCCAAGTAGAAAAACATTAATTATGTAGGTAATCATTACTGGCATGCTATTGAGATACGTATTATAATTTCAAATCATGTCATTCATCAATACAAACTTAGGCTAGGTAGGACACATACAAAATGGTTGTTCTACGAATATACGTTGCTTGTGTATTAATCTATTTGACTCATTGCTTTCCGCAAGCTGTGTTAGCCCTGTGTGGTACATTTTGGAACTTCAGCATATCTTCAAGAGTAAGATCGAGTTTGGTTTTTGGTTCGTCGCAAGTTCTATGATACTTATTACGTTAACGTTAACGTAAGATTTAATAAACTACGAGTACACTGGAAAAAAATACACTATAACGTAAATCGAGGCAGTGAACGGGTTTTTGTAACAAAAAGTTTGTTGTTTGTTTTGTTGTTCAAGTTGTTTTGTTTGTTAAAAAAGGTGATTCGGTAGACAATGATTCTTAAACTTCTTACGAATTCATCCTACTAATATTATAAATGCGAAAGTTTGTAAGTATGGATCGATGGATTACTCTTTCACGTAAAAAGTACTGGATGGATTTTAATGAAACTTTACAATAATATAGCTTATACATCAGAATAAGACATAGGCTACTTTTTATCCCGGAAAAAGCAGATCAAGCGGGCGGAGCCGCGAGCATAAGCTAGTAGACAATAAAGCCGATAAACATCGATCTGAGGATCCACAAAGGAAACCGTTCGTATTTTAGTGTGAAATTAAATGAAATGAAGTAATTCGTTTTAAATTTTCAGAATAATAATA
Organism: Amorpha juglandis; assembly: GCA_949126905.1. Lineage (NCBI taxonomy): Eukaryota > Metazoa > Arthropoda > Insecta > Lepidoptera > Sphingidae > Amorpha > Amorpha juglandis. The sequence continues at coordinate 3,909,890 of OX421372.1, read as the reverse complement.
ATATAATAATAATTAAAGGAATCCTGTTTCGTAACGAGGACGGAGTTATCATTTCCCCGCTTTCCGGCGGAACAATGATACGCCAAGACCGATGCCACTACTTATTGTGGTGCGTAAAATGCATTATTTAATTCTCAGAGACCCAAGAATATTCTTTATTATTCCTTTTCTTTCTTATTGCTTTGCTATGTCAAATAAGTTGATGTGGTGTATAGCTAGTAGGCGTATAAACATATTACCGACACTTAAAGTATAGTGGAGGTGGATGTTAATATGACATTAACAACTACTAACATATTAACCTAAAACAGGAGGAACATGTTTATTTGTCTTGGTTACCTATTTAGTGGTAGTCGAAATCTTAAAAATAACCCAAATTCTTCGATACCGGTACCGTAATTTATAGGGGTTTTCGGTCCCTGCTGCCAACCAACGAGGTATAGATATTCCAATAACCTGGTGTATCTATATCTGTATCGGTATAGTGTTCACATGTAATGTGTGGTCAGGATCTACTAGTTACAAGGGTCCGGACGGTATTGGAGGCTATATAGAAACTATACAAACATGGAACACCACAGTTAGTATTGCCTGAAAGCCCCATCGAACTGCTCATGGTAAAACTACCAATTTTAGTGCAGACAATTACGGTAATTAATTACTTGGGCTGCAAATCGAAACTGCTGGCGGTAGGTTACCTAAGCTTTATTGTACCCAACTGTACAGCGACCACCGCCGAAAATCTCAGGGGCAATGGTAAAAATCAATGTTTCAAATCAGTCCTGTAGTTCAAAGCCCATTCAATACAAAATAACAATCAAATCTTTCCTCTTCATAATATTAGTTTAGATTAATTAAAAGATTTAATATACAATACTCAGCGTGCTTTCCGAATTTCCACAAATATCACCTTCACAATATAAGTACTGATTAGTGTTTAAAAATTTCCATGACACCGTGATTGCCACAAACGGAAATAAGAACAAATGCTAGAGTCATGTACATTTATCTTTGTCTAAGTGCAGACGGCGAAAATATTGTGATCATCATACGCAAATCTGTTGGCAGAAACACAACTATTTGGCTATTTTCGGAATCAGTAAATCTCATAAAACTATTTCCGAATATAATTTATGTTGATGTGAATGACATTGCGTATATATAAAACTAGTTGTGCCCGCGAACTTTGTTTTGCCATCAAAAAGCTTTCATCCCCTATTTGGGCCTTTGAGGGGTTGTAATTTAAAGAAAAAAATACCCTGTTTAACCCTGGGTCATCAACTATATTTGTGCCAAAATTCTTTGAAATTGGTTCAGCGGTTTAGATTTTTTATTCAAACTTTCATCCTCTTTTTAAACCCTTTAAGGGTTTATTTTTGAAAAACATAGTAGCCTATGTCTTATTCTGATGTATAAGCTATATTATTGTAAAGTTTCATTAAAATCCATTCAGTAGTTTTTACGTGAAATAGTAACAAACACACATCCATTCATCCATCCATACTTACAAACTTTCGCATTTATAATATTAGTAGGATTTAGGGTGAATGTATACGTGTACATTCACCCTAAATACGCGAAGCACGAGCCGCAAACAGCGCATCGAATTTGTTGTGTTGACTGCAAATGAAGCGACCCTTGCGGCATGGCTAGGTTGCATTTACCTCTGTTTTTTTATATAATTGAATGACGAGATGAGCAAGTCGCTCGCCCGATGGTAAGTGCCACGTCCGCCCATAAACAGAAGCAACACCATGCATAACTTTGAATTACAAAGCACTGCATGGCACTGAACTGCGCTCGTCATCCTGAGACATAATATGTTAAGTCTCATAATACCCAGTATTTTCACTGGCTTCAATGTCCTTCAAACCGAAACACAATGCTTACACACTGTTGCTTGGGGGCAGAAATAGACAAACCGGTGGTACCTACCCAGACCGCCTCTTGCATATGAGGGCCCTACCACCTTGTTTCACAATAGCCACGTAGACATAAGTTATCAAACAAATATTTATATTAATTACCATTTCAATAGTATGCCGAATTTGTAATTCATTAGATAGACCATATTATGCCATAATATATTCTGCTCTAGGGGGCGCCACATTTGCTTTCTTTATGCCTTTTTATTGGTTTAATTATTTACTGCCAATATTAAAATTAAAATAAACAAATTTTGTTAGTATATACTTATCTCCATGAAAATTGTACCAATTTAGACATGATTTTCAAACATACAGAGTTAAGTTGGTGTAAACATACTTTAATTTCCCCCAGTAGCAGATTCAATTCTCGCGTTAATATATTAGGTGTACTTATTTGTATATGGCACAGTTCCAACATCAAACCTAATTATGTCAGCAGAGCTGCAGATAAAAACTAGTTAAAAATTTGCATACATTTGCCTTCATGGTGCAGAGGACGAGTACCCGATTTTGGCGAAATGAGTGGCCACAGGTTCGATCCCTGGATCGATACACAAATTTTTGTGAACAACGAATATTTATTTCGAATTGGTTTTGTGTCCCAAGTCTCTCTTATTTCCTGATACCTATGAGACAATACTTGTATCTTACATCGGGTGTGACTGTTGGCTGTACTTTTTGTTATTAAATAAACTAATTAGTAAGTACTATTACTTACAGTAAGCTGGAGTTGTGAAGCATCTGCACAATCTCTCCAACTGCACGTAATTTGTCTTCAGAGATCTTAAGCCAGTAGTTGAAGGCGGATGCAAGCTTCGTACGTATCTGCTTGCCTGGTACTTGTTGGATGTACATAAATGGTGTCAGGATTTGCTAAAAAACAATATTTTAGGCTAAATACCTATTTTAAAGAGTCAAAAACATTTAAGGTCAGACAAAGCAGAAAAACTGGTCAACTGTGAGTAAGACATACAGAGTTCCATATCATTACATGTAAAAAGATGTTTGCACAACATATTTATATTTTTACATTCACTCACAACAGCATGGTCTAGTGCCATTCAGAGCTTTCTGAATCAATGTTTTGTGCGGTATTGTTTCTGTTTAATGGCACGCCGGGTGTGACCCACACATCTTGATACTCAGACTAATATGTATATATACCACAAGACCTTGAGGTATACCCGATTTCAAGATTTTAGGTCAATGGGAACCTAAATAATACCCATGTATAGATTTTGATGAGGGAGTTTATGAATATGTGCCATAAATAGTCATTATTTTATTTAATTGATTTTAGGTTTTTTTTTACCTCTAATGAACTGTAGACCTTAGTGTTTCCACATGTCTAAAGACTATTTTTGGGTTAATTGCAATTTCTTGTCCATTCTCGGATTTGTGCTCAGTCTTTGTTTAACAACATTCTTTGGTTCGTTAAAAATAAAACACGCAGAAACGTGCACAAAGCTAAGGCAATTAAATTATCCTAAACATGGGTATTAGGCAAGGGCAAAGATTTTAAAGAAAATGCGTCTTTTTATTTGTACACACAAACACATTGTTTTTTTTTACAGTTTAGTAAATTATAATTAATCACTATATTTTTTGCAATAAATACAATTTTGATCTATTGTGATTAGAACAATATTTATTAAACCATGTTAATGAACATTACTTACATCATCTTGGAAATTATCACCATTCTTCGCAATAGTTTGTGACATGTTAATTATTTTACATACAATTGTTGCAATATGTTTTGAATTAATGTTAAAATGTGACTGTGTAAAATGTATGTATGAACTCGTTTAGAAAATCAATTTTCCTTCTCGTTCTGAAATGAATAAACTGTTGAGTTCAATATAGACTATATTTTTCACCGAATGACACTGACAAATTGACAAATCCAGTGTTGCCAGGGGGATAAAACAATATTACGGTGCCCAGTGGGTCAAAATCTGTGTTGCTATGTGGACAATACAATATTATGGTGCACAGTGGGTCAAATTTATATGAAATACGGTGTTCCAGCAGAAAGAAATACAGTATATGATTTTGGGCTTTACTTACTCTTGAAGTAAAAGAAGATTTTTCATTTGATTCACTTGCAACAAAGATATTAGATTTTTTTCAGAATAAGCTGATAAATGAGCAATCTGGTCACCTGATATCAAATGATCTCTTCACTCATAAACACCCACAATGTTAAAAGAATCATAAATGCGTTGCTGGCCCCAAGGGGAAAAATGGATAAAATGGAGCGTTTTGGGTACCGGAAATCACATTTACCATATGAAACGCAATAGCAAGGTGGCACTCTACGTTTGGTTTTCTAAGATATAGTGGTAAAGACCCGGTAAAGCCATGGTGGGCACAAAACTCTCTACAGCGCGGCGTGGCTCTACCATTTATAAATATAATAAATCATTGTAGTTATTGAAGTGATAACTTCTTATGGGAGGGTGAACCGAAACGTTCCGTAACGCGAGCGGTCCATTGACCAGCCAGCGTTAGCCGACCTCCCTGGAACATTGATAATTTTTAAGTACCAAGTGGAGTCACACAGTGACCAGACGGCTTGGACCGGACTTTGACACGACTTTGACCGGACTTCCTAACGAAACGCGTTAAGGCGCCACTCTGTCTGGCTTCCCTTTCTCTCACGCATACGATAGCAGTAGGCAGGCTCCTTCCGCTCTCACTTTAACCCACATTAGTTTAAATTATCACTTCTGTCGAGCGTCCCGAACGCACACTTTTTTTTGAAGTGATAACTTCTTATGGGAGGGTGAACCGAAACGTTCCGTAACGCGAGCGGCGGCGAGCGGAAGGTTCCAGAATATTCGAGAACCTTCTGTGAGACGTCACGCGGGCCAGTTGACCAGCCAGCGTTAGCCGACTTCCCTGGAACTTCAATAATTTCGAAGTCCCAGGTGGCGTCACACAGTGACCAGTAGGATTGGACCGGACTTTGACCGGACTTTCACAGGACTTTGACCGGACTGTGTTCGTTTTTTTTTATGGTGAATAGACATGTTACCGTCATTTTGTTTTTGATATTGATAATAAAATGACGATATTTTAGTTATTTTATAATTTGGAACATGGTGCCGTAAAAAAAGTAACAGGTTCGCATAAACGCGAAGAGAGTAGAATGTCCATTTTTCATGGCGAGTAGCCGTAATTAATAAACAAATGACGATTTGGACAAAGAAAAACTTTTTAGGTTTTTTCTTATTTGGAACATGTTACCGAAAAAGTACTAGGCTCGCATAAAAGCGAAGAGAGTAGAATGTACTTTTATCATGTCGAGTGGACATGTTGCCGTAATTTTGTATTCTCGCATCTTGTTTGATAAGTTTTCACTTCTGTCGGCACTCCCGGAGTGCAACCCGTATTTTTTTATTATTTTTGAGGCTCATTTCGTTTCGAAAGGCCTTTTTCTATATAATTTGCTTTTAACTTTCGCGTGAATTTCTCTAACAATCGTCTTTACACCTTGAATTAACATGGTTAATTCCGTAAAATTTTATGAGTTGTTTTGGTCTGGAATACCAGTTTTGATTTAGGATCATAAAATGTAAATGTAAAATTTTCGTAAAAATACTCTCCTGTAAAGATTATTTAATGTCGCTCAGATAGTTTCGCTTTCAAGCGTCAATATACACAATAATAAAAAACTAAACTAGTTAAAAGTGTTGTTTGTTGTATAAAAGTGGTGTGGATTTGTGCAATAAACATTAACAGCGATGAACCGTGTATGGAAGCGTTAAAATGAATGAATGTAGGTAACTTTTGACAAAGTGTATTGAACTTCTTGTAATTCTTTTTTGACTTTGTGCGTTCAATTCGCTTAGAGAAAGTTGTCTAAAAAGTATTGTACTGAGAACAACAGAAAATTAACATCAAAGCTCCAGCAAGATCTTGAAATCGACCACACCCGTGTTTTATTGTTCTTGAAATAACTATCACATATGAAGAGTCTGTATGGGTTAGATACCTTTGCCTTCCCAGTAAAAGAGAAAATTTTATTTAAAAAATGTAAATTGTCATTTGTCATTTTGAATCGATTGATATGTAAATAAATAATTTAAATTGTTCATTACATACAGCATAAAGTAATAATGGGAACAGATAAACTGTTATTAGTTTTTTACACATCTTGATTATGTCTGCTAGAAATTATGTGTCGCTTCGTGATAAAAACATTGGAAAACTGTATGATTGTTTACCTAGTATAAAACCCCAGAAGTTTGGCTACAGAGCCGGTTCGGAACTGCCCCCGTTGTCGGCCAATACGCCAAATACAAGCCAATATCTAAATAGGAATTTAAATTATTCGTATGACTTACAAAACTACGGCTTGAACAGTGTGGATAGAGCTGGTACACCATTTTCTGATTTCTTTTCGGAGAGTGAGTCAGGTATGAGTTTAATTCTTGTAGTAATTAAGAATGAAAAGAATAATCAACCTAACCTCATAAGTATTTTGCTACTATATTGCCATTTAAATTTGATAATCAAATCTTTGATAGAATCAACAAAGTGCCATTTAAGAGTAGAATCTATGAATAAAACATCATCCTAATCCCCATCAGTTGCATAAACTCATGAGTCATCAACCCCCATGAGTGGTAGAGCTGCACTGTAGACAATTTACAAATTATGTCTCAACATGGAAATTGAACCCACAGCCTCTTGAGTTAGAGGCGGTTACTCGCTCACTGCGCGATAGAGGCTGTCCCAGGTTAATTAATAGCTAACAAATATTTCAGAAACACCAGACTTTCACAGTGAGGAAAGTGACAGTAGTGCTGGATCAGCACTGCAAAGAAACACAGAAGAAGCCACAAGAATATTGTCTGAAGAGTGGGACAGGATTGAGAGAACATTGTACGATGAAGAAGGGGAGAAGTCGGCAAGATCACAGATCATTGAGGAATGTAAGCAATGGAGACAGTTACATCCACAACTTAGGTAATTTTATTATCTCTTCTACTACATGGTTCATTATTGTTCTACTACTGGAGGTTCAGCAAAAATCTCCCAAAATATGACCAGCTAAACACCATAGGCTCTATGAATTTATTTAAATTTTAATTTTGTTATAAAACAAGCAACATACATATGAATATGACTACGGGTGTCTTTCTGTTCACCAGTGTTGAGACTCAAAAACAATATTTGTTATTACCCATAATTATTATTTCACAGCAGGTTTTTTTTATTTATTTTTTTTTTTTTTGTTTTTTTTTACAAAAGTCACACACATAGTGCTGACCCCACAGTAAGATACGAGTCTTGTGTCGTGGGTATCAGGAACTACGATACCCACGATAACTACTACTTTTGGTCTCACAATACCCAGACCCTGAGACAAATATTTGTGGATCACACAAGTGTTTGTCTCGGTACAGGGATCGAACCCGCGGCCTCTCGCTTCACAGGCTTCTCATTTCACTTTAAACTATGGAGACAATTTACAGAATGTGATACATTTTATAATTACCCGTTTGTCACACATGTTCAATCTGCCCACTTGCAATGGGGTCAGTGCAACATGCTTTTTAGCACACCAGCAACAAGAGTGTCACAACGCCAAAAATGTGGTTTTTGAGACATTGACTTTATTTTTATTTAAAAATTTCATTAAAAATTGTCTTAGATATGTTGAAAAAATACTAGGCATGTTTAATTAAACAATTTTGAATGTATTCTATATTTTTATTCCAATAAATGCTTTTAAAACAAGACCTGTGTGCAACATAAACTCTTACTGGATTTGCTTCATACTTTCGTAATAGTCAAACTATTATCACATTGACGTCTCCGTCACTTCCGACAGGCGATAGGTAATAAACACGTCACAATTAAATAAGCTTCGAATAATGGTCAAGTCAAATTAATAGAAGCGTTTTACCTGAAAATAAAACGCTTATTAATTTACTTACCTTATTCAAGGTTTATAGACAAGCTCTGCCTGGCAATGAGACTCAATGAAATTAAAAATGGCAGCCTTCACAAGGCAGCCTACCACTGCCAAGCGGAAGTGACGCCCTAGAAAGAGAAAGAAATATAGGAAAGAGAAAGAAATTTAGGAAAGAGAAAGGAATATAATAGTAGAAACGGAAATGACTATCCCAATTAAATAAGCGTAAAACCCTGATATTAGAGACTCTTTTGAAAATTTCGCTAGTTGGGAGACCCTGATACGTATTTGTATCCGACATGATAAGTGACACTCAACGCAACTTACTGAAAATAAAAAAAATGTGTGCGTGTACTAGTGTACACACGTAGGAAGTGAAACTTCTTTATGACCTTATTTTTCGAATTTTACAGAAATTGGTTATATAAAGTTAATTATATAAAGTTTCAACAAAAGGCTTTTATTATCATAGACATGAATACAAAAAATAAATCGGGTTGCACTCCGGGAGTGCCGACAGAAGTGAAAACTTACCAAACAACATGCGAGAATACAAAATTACGGCAACATGTCCACTCGACATGATAAAAGCACATTCTACTCTCTTCGCGTTTATGCGAGCCTGGTACTTTGCACTGCAACATGTTCCAAATAAGAAAAAACCTAAAAAGTTTTTCTTTGTTCAAATCGTCATTTTTTTTTTTTTATAGCATAGGCCGGCAAACGAGCAAGTGGGTCACCTGATGTAAGTGATCTCCACCGCCCATGTACGCCCACCACCAGAAGAGTCATGGGTGCGTTGCCGACCTTAAAGGAAAGGGATAATTAGGGATTGGGAAGGGGAGGGGATTTGGGCTTCCGGTTATCTCACTCACCGTACGAAACGCAGCAGCAAGCCGCTACTTTACGTCGGTTTTCTGTGAGACAGTGGTAACGATCCGGTCGAGCCAGCCCATTCATGCTGTAGACAAAACTGTCTACAGCGTGGCTCTACCACTCAAAAGTTTATTAATTACGGCTACTCGCCATGAAAAATGGACATTCTTCTCTCTTCGCGTTTATGCGAACCTGGTACTTTTTTCCAAATTATAAAATAAGCAAAATATCGTCATTTATCAATATCAAAAACAAAATTACGGTAACATGTCTATTCGCTATAAAAAAAAACGAACACAGTCCGGTCAAAGTCTTGTGAAAGTCCGGTCCAATCCGACTGGTCACTGTGTGACGCCACCTGGGACTTCGAAATTATCGAAGTTCCAGGGAAGTCGGCTAGTGTTGGCTGGTCAACTGGCCCGCGTGACATCTCATGGAAGGTTCTCGAATATTCTGGAACCTTCTGCTCGCCGCCGCTCGCGTTACGGAACGTTTCGGTTCACCCTCCCATAAGAAGTTATCACTTCAAAAAGTGTGCGTCTCGGGACGCTCGACAGAAGAAGTTCGGTCAAAATCCTCTCAAAGTCCGATCAAAGTCCGGTCAAAGTCCTGTCAAAGTCCGTCAAAGTCCTGTCAAAGTCCGTCAAAGTCCGTCAAAGTCCTGTCAAAGTCCGGTCAAAGTCCTTTCAAAGACCAGTCAAAGTCCGGTCAAAGCCCGGTTAGAGTCCGGTCAAAGTCGGGTCAAAGTCCGGTCAAAGTCCGGTCAAAGTCGGGTCAGAGTCCGGTCAATGTCCGGTCAAAGTCCGGTCAGAGTCCGGTCAAAGCCCAGGCAAAGTCCGATGAAAGGCCTGTCAAGTCCAGTCAAAGTTTGGTCAAAATCCAGTCAAAGTCAAAAATGTGACGCGTGCCGCGTAACGGAAAAATGTGACGATTTTATTTTTCTAACGCCGATAAAGAAGTTTCACTTCAAAAAATAACTAATCTGCTTTTTTTATTTCAGGATCATTGGTAAAGGTCTTCAGTTACCTGAAAAGCGGTTGTCGTACAGACAAGTTGAGCAGGACGAGGTGATCGTGATGCATTACAGCGACTACGAACAATTTAGCGAGAGTGAGGAAAGGTTATCAGAGAGCAGTAGTGACGTCACACCGCAAAACTCCCCCAGAGTGTCGGTAGAAGACTTGTGTGAACCGCGATTAACACGGGAGAAAGTCACTTTCTCCAAAAAATTCAACGAAGAGTTAGACATGCCAGACTCATTTTGTTCTTTGTTACACATCTCTCCTATACAAATACATAGTCCAGCGCCAAGAAAGCGCCAGAATCAATCCATCGTTAGATCCGAAGTGGCATCGTCACGGTGGATGCGGGGTTCACGACCAGATTCGTCGTTCAACTGCGGAAGGAATAGTGCAAAGTCTTTCGTATCTCTGGATATGAGGAACTACGGTAATATGGGCTTGACAGTGTCTGACAGAAGTAATTTAATGAATGGTAGGGTTGTCACGGCAAGGCATAGGGACTTGACAAAACTAGAGCCATTGTACACCCCAGAATTAAGCCCGACTGACGCCTCAAAGTTAAGTAGCACGCCATACCAGTACAGTGTAAGAAAAGTTTCGTTGCCACCCCTATTTTTGGATGACGATAAGAAGAAAGTAGCACCAGTCAGCTCCGCAAAGAAACACAATGTAAAATCAAGGAAAAGTATGAAATCATCGTGCCATTTTGACAAGGTAAAGAATAATAATTAATAAACTTATCACACATTTTTCTTTCGACTATTTAAGCATGCCAAAGCCATTGCAGTCGATATATCAAGTTAGAAGCAAGGATGTAATTATTTGAAAATACTAGATTTATTCACCATTTTTGAAGAACCTTTATCCACATGTGCCGGCGCGGTATCTGTCACCCGTATGTCCCGTCTCATCACTTTTTGAAGCGACAAATGATTTCATTCACTTATAAGCCTATTTCTACACTAATAGCATCTAATTTTGGTTTTAATGTAGAAGTTATTTTCTCGTAGAAAAAAGTTTAAAGCTGAGCTGATTGTTTTGTTACTTTTGACCTTGTCTGTTTCAATAGGTACTATTCTAGAAGAATATTTAATTAAACTTCACCTTTTTTTGTCTAATATGTCTTAATTATTATGTTAAATTGTAAACAGTGAGAAAATGTGGGGTCATGTCAGAAAATCGTCTTTGTGATTTCTTTTTCTTTAGCGAAATTATTTATTTAAGTAATGAGTGAGAATTTTCATATTTTATGTTAGTGTAAAAATGTATGTAGTCACGAGTATGCTAAATATTGCGGGGATTTTAACCAAATTGCGGGTAGAACATGCATTTATGATAGGTAAACTGATTTTTATTCTGGTCTGAGACTAAGCCCCGGTTTCTGAGTAAAGGCTACTTATCAAATAAAATGTGACACATTAAGAAAAAAATATTTACTAGGTACTATTAAAACCAGTTGAACGTTAATTGGTGGTTAAATCTTACTCAAATGTTGTGAAATAGGCCGTAGTGTTTCCAGGACCATTTTCCAAATACTGGGAATTGAATGAAAAAAAGGCGGGACAAAGATAAAACTGTTTTTAAGGTGATAACTCAGCGCACTGTTTCTTGAATGTACATAGCGATTATTCGTTTGTAAATAGTGGTAATACAAAATGCTAATTCCACAAGAATTGTAATAAAATATAATTTATTTATTAATATAATTATTTTTTATTTATTTGAAAACCTATAAAACTCGCAAGCTATCATTGTGTTGAGGGTTAAAAAACAAGGAAAAGGTAAGACAATTAATAAATCAAATACAAATACAGAATTTATTTTGATATTTACATTATTTGCATTTTATTAACAATCAACATCAACAATATTAAATAATTTGTTCTCGTGGTGTGATACATTTCGAACAGTCTAATAATATTATAGAACCCACGCTGGGGCGCCATTTTGTTTGGCTAGGTGCACAAGATGGCCGCCTAAGCCATGGGCTGTGTAATATTACGCAAGTGGTGGATTTAATTCTGTAAATGGTTAACTAGAAGCGGTGAATTATGGTCTTTTAATTTACGCTGAGTAATTTGAGCAACTGCGGAGAAAGCTGTGAGCTTCGAGTCTGGGTTGCCACAAAGTGATAACTAATTTACGCACACAAAGTGTTTATATTAGTTAAAAACGTGTAGAAGGGATGTTTTGAAAATAAATTTCCCTAGAGCTACTTGGAATTGTGGGAATCTAGATTAAACTTCGTTACAGCCAACATTTAAATTTAATCTATTATGGCAACCCTTTACATACGTTTGAGGCGTCAATATTTATCTAATTGTATTTGTATATTTATATTGGCATTGCATTAATAAGTAATTTTAGTCTTTTTAACATATTAAACAACTCAAAAATCTATGCGTCGCTATCTTTAACTAAAAAATACTATTTATATCATATTTTTTTAACTTTCTTTCGTCCTTACTTTTACACGTTCTCTTGTGCGTCAGCAGAAAACCACATGCAATGCCAATATTGTATTGGACTCTCACTCTTAATACAAATGAAAACTGTTCAGTAATCTCTGGTATTTAATACTTATCAACAGTGTTTATTTGTTTTTCATTTCTATTAAAAATGATCAAGGTATAGCATAAGACAGTTGTTGCGACAGAGCGAATTCGTGTTGCTATTTTATAATATTACTTTCATTTACACAATATAAATTTAAATTGTTACATTTATTAATCTCACAGCCATCATTATATATTGATACTACTTTAATAAGAGGACTAGTGTGTAACAACACATTAAGATGGCGTTCAGCTTACAAAAGGGACTAGCGAACATTCGTTATAGAGCGTTAAAGATATAATATGTAGGTATATATATAATACATGAAAAATTCACCATTTTTCCGTTTCTAAAAACGTTAACAACCTCAAGCTATTAGCAATAGTCAACAATGTGGTTAATTCTAAGATTTAATGCACACAGAACATGAATTTACTAGTTTGCGTATAATTATCGCGATTTTAATTACAGTTTTTATATTACTAATTTTTATGTGTACCTTGTTTTAGTAGCTCGTGAATGATTGGATGGTATAGAAAAACGGGTGGGAGAATTGTTTACTTTATATTTTCTATTCGAAATTCTAATTTTCTATGGAACTTGACTAGTATTTAATGCGGGATAATTTATGTGACGTTTGCAGTTTGTGTTTTATTAATTCTAACTTTTAGAACCGCTTCTATGTGAATCTTATAATTAGGTACTTAGATATTGATAATTTAAACTGCGTATTTTATTTGTTTATTTTCTCTGACTATCCACTCTTCAACCTAGGGAGTCAATATTTTATATGTCGTATATTTTCTAAGGGCGTTTTTCGTGTCTATTGATGACACCTGTGTCTATCAATAATATGTGTTGCTGACAACATTTAAAATATTTTTTATGTTACTTCTCCCGCCCGAGGACGTGACGTCATTATTTTTGTATTGTGAATAAAAACGGTGATGTTAAAATGTGCCGAAAAATGTAAGAAAAGAATTATGAATATGTGTGAAGATAATTGATATCCCGTTTACCGTAAACAATGGTCTTGTATTAAATATAACTAATAGGCGCGATACGATGCGCATACGCATATGAACGGTACCTTTATACGATAAAAGGGTTCATCTAGCACAAGTCGAGTCGTGACACGCATACAACACATACCTACACAATGCACAATAAACGGTATGTGTAAATTTAGACTCCAAGCAAACGCGCAGAAGGACTCAGCTATATTCTCTCTCATTAAGGCGATTATACAAATTTTATAATACTATTTCTCATTTTAAAATTGCACACTGACCCACCTCTCTAAACTTTTAATTGCGATAAATATTATTTTTTGTAATGCTGTATAAAAATATTAAAGGAAAAATCGTTCATTTTAATTATATCGATACTTATTTTTTAACATTCATAATTATTTAATCCCAAGTCAATAGCGTGTATTTTACATTTTTACATTGACATGTCCGTACTCTATGGTAGGTACCTAACTAGCATACAGTGACACCGAAGCCTATTCCACAACGCACTACACACGATAGTATATCGAATATAAAGTTTTTGTTAATATAAACCGTAGCATTCTATTTTAATGCAAAGGAGACGTATATTGAAAAATTCTTACGTAACATACAAAATTACATTTGACTATTTACAACATTCTAGCTAATTAAGTGTTTAAAATTGTGTGTAGAATGCAGCACACTGCGGTACTCTAAATATTAGATACCTATTTTGGCGTCTAGGGCTCCATGCATGGTTCTCTACTTACAGATATATAAAGCTCAAACGACGGGCACACCCTGGCTGCGCCGATTTGTGTGATAACACTTCTTTTTTTTATGTCGTACAAAAGAACAACGGCGTAATTGCGATCGAATTGCGATGACACTTACGTCGTTGTTCTTTTGTTGTTGTTTGTTTTGAATTTGTTAAATAACGAAAATTAATACCTACGCATAATGAAGTATCGCCATTATATTTATTATTGCTTCTTGAAATGCTTCTAATCTAGCTAATTAGACCGAATAAAATAAGAAAAAAAGTGGGTTTGAATGACGTACCTACATAATTGTCTACTTGTATGTGAAGACTGGTTTTTAGCGTCTGAATCACCTAAACAATTGGTTTCCAGACTGCGGTCTAGACTTTCATTTGTTATAATTCACTTTAATCTGTGTTCTTTTTTATTTGTCGACAATATTAATGGATCAAAGTTGTTATAGTCGATTCACTAAACCTATTCCAGAAATGTAAAAAAATATCTAACCACTTTACAAATTATTCTTTTATTAATAAATTAATAAAGTTCAATGAAAAGTGGTTAGATATTTGTTTACATTCCTGAAACTGGCTGATGGACACTAAAGGCTTTTTTCATCAAGGTAGAGCTAGATATTGTCGTGCTTCTTTTTTATTTGGTTGACACATCCTTTTAAGTGCCCTTTCATAGACATAGATCTAGCAGATATCGTAAGTGTACCTTACTTTGCGTGACGATGCGAAGTATGGGTTCTTGCGCACGCATACTCTGAATTAGTTTGCGCTCAACATTACTGCAGATGTTAGCTGACCATATGGAAAATATTTAGTATCCCGTTCCGGAAATATAAACATATCATTACGTTATAATTATCTCTATCGGGTTGAGTTTAATAATTAAACAAGTCACAAACCTGTCAATTATATCAAATATAAAGTGGGTGGATATTTCTAACATTTCTGGAACAGGTGTGACTATTAGACCCTACACTTTGCATAATATAATTACATATTACTATACTTTAGTTATCGTGGATGAGAGCAAAGTACTCGTAAAGTTGGCAATAAAAAAATACATTCATGGCGAAAAGCAAGGGCGTGCCCGTTTTGTACGCTATTACTATTTGAATATTCTTTTATAACTACAGCTGCCGGCTTTGAGGTGGTCAGTACATCCCTACTAGTTCCGTACATCCCGCTACGGAATTGGAAAGCCGCCGTCACCAACATCATCGAACGTAGCCCCCTAATATCATTTTTTATCAATATTTTTATGGACAGACCGATTTATAATTACATAAATAAATCTATCGTGCACAACCATCTCGAAACTTTACAATTTTACATTCGGCGATTTTATGTGTATTTATATGCTTTTTATAAGACTAGTAGAGGTCGACACGAATTCTTAGGTGTAATTTGTTGAGATTCCAAACGATTTGTGGAAGATTTTAACAGCATTACCGTTTTACCATATTCCGGTATTTTTAACGTTTTAAGATTGTGCTGCTAAAATCTTGTGGAGCGTCTTATAGCACAATTGAGTAACTAATCTAATATATCTACATTACAGGTACATTATTTCTTTTGTCATTTGCTTTGCCAGGAGCAGTCTTGAGATTTTTGCGTCAACCGGTAGACATTTAAGGCTTTACACAGAATTAAGAAGCAACTATTTCTAATTTATGGAAGAGTTAACGGTCCATTTTATATATTTATTAAATGTCAACAATGGTTTTACAACCAGGCTAGATTATATGCCCTATACTATTATTTGGGCACGAGCGGTGTTTTTTTGATAATCTATATATTATTTATCTTTTGCTACTAAATCATATTTGAATGACGTTAAATTATATTAGTTTTGTGCTTTATTCGTTACCGTAGGTATCACCCATAGGAGTTTCATCGTGAGTTTGCGTTGATTTTCTCTTTAATGAGTTAATGAAACCATTAATTCATTTGCAATGCATCTCGTGTACATGCTATTATAATTTAACTACTTTCATTGACATTTACTAAACTATATTTTTCATTTTATTGTGTTATGGAATGATGTTTACAAAAATATGGCAGTATGCATTCAATTCCTTTACACTAGGGTTGTGAACTATTTCATTAATTCTGTATGGGCCGAATGAAATGTTACATTTTTTATATTTCCGACAGCGTTTGGATTCTATTCAAAGTAATTTGCACACATACTCGTGAGTTTCGATACACACTTTTATTCTATTTTGTATTTAAGGCCGGTTTGCCTAATCTATACGAATGAATGATACATGACGTGACAAAATCATAATTATATTTACATGATGTTTGACAAATCCTCAGTTTCCTCCACAAAATGTTACATCTATCAGTTATGCTGAGGTGTTCTTTATTTAAAATACATTCATTTTAATTACGGACGTGGCACGTGACACGTGGTCTTATTCGTTCTTCATCAAACATCGTGTATTAATAAGAAATCATTGCAGTTTTATCTATACTTTACTGTAGCGATGAATCTATCGGTGATGCGAATGTAACTAATATCTAGTAAATTCTAAAAAACGGCGTTTAACCAACTGCTCGGTCATTTAGCGGGACAGGTTTAATCCGTTGTATTTCAAGTTCCGTGCAGCCGATCAAAGTGGCGCCTTATTTAATACAAACAACAGTAAACTATGAGAGTCCACAATCGTCAAAGCACCCGGAGTTAACACTAAATACATCGCAGGCTTCAAAAGCCCCATTTAACAACGACGTTTCGAAAATAATATCACACATTTACAGCGAAATTACACTTGCACTCGTGTCACTCGCAACATAAAAACTCATTGTTTCGTTTGTATCAACCGATCACGCAATGGCATTTTATATCGTATATAAATGTAATCAGTTCGTATGTATCTCGATGTGCAGCGCCATTATTCACGTCCACTTTGACAATCCCCCGCCCGAAGTAGGAAAAAATAAAATAAAAAGAAAATAAAAATTAAAAAGCTAATAAAATTTTATTAAAATAAAAATAAACATAACTAAAAGGATAATATTGAGTGACTGTATATTAACGGCCGACTCACACTTGTCGATCACGTTTAAAATTATAAATTGAAGGATACAAGTGACGAAAAATGTAAATCGGACCATGTGTCTAGCTTAATTATACAAATCAAAATTATAATGAGCAATGTGTACGCGTTCTACCATCAACGTGCATTTGAAAGTATGGCAGATGCGGCTTACAACTAAGCGAAGAATTCAATGTGAATTCAGTACTCAAACGACTAACATAACTTAACAATAACTGCTAAAATTAATGTCAATCACAACATAACCTGCACTATACGATGTGCCTAACACCTTACCAATCAATCAGTCGATGAAAATATTAAATGCTTACGACTATACTTTGTATAATAGCGTCTTAAAATATGTGAAAAGTGAAACAAAACTACTGAATAATAAGGAATGGATAAATCTAAAAGAAGAAAAAGATTATCATAGTAGGTTAAGATCAAAAACTATTACAAATCTGTTTAAATGTCATGCAATTAAAAGTTTAAAGTGTCACTTATTGAGCATTTACCTTCTTCATGTTTAGGTCTTCGCTTACTTTTAAATTGAAGAGAAATTAGTATAGAAATATATTTGCCACATTGCCGCGTTTTTATTCGAGTCCTACAAGATGGCGGACGTTGCGTACAAAATGGCTAACAAAATGGTTGTAGTGTTTAAGGTACGAAAGAGTGAGTGAAAGATTTGAGGAAGAATAGGACTGTAGCAAAGATAATGTCAGTGCGCGACGTGTAGAAGAATAGAGAAATGCGTGTCATTTTCTTGAAGGCGTGTGCTTCTGTAATAACCATCATCAATATATTAATACTTTTAATCTTTAATTAAACTTTACCACCACCAATATTAATCCTAAATATAACAAGTCGTTTACAACCGTCTAAAAGTTAACAAGTAACTTGAATTTTGTGTTTTTTTTTATCCAGTGCAGTTCTTAAATGCCGCTCTATATTTGGCTGCTCCTCCATAAGAAATAACAGTGATGCCCTCTTTCATATATGTTACAGCAGTGTTGTATTTTTTATTACTTCACAATTGAATTTCGATGTTTAATAAATCATAACATAAAGCACAAAATTGTCGGTCACAAGAGTGCGTTTGAAGTGTAAGAGAGTCAACGGTGCACTGTGAGATGTGAAAGGTCGAGTTATGTAATACGCTAAATCAAATTTTAAAATAGGGACAGCGTGTTTTTCGGCAGCTACAAGTTGTACCATCTTTAATGGAGCAAACCAAATATTGTATTTTAGATTTATGACACCACTATTCTGAGGGAGTGTGCGCGCTCCCAAAGATTAGTCAGCAATTGACACGGGTTACAAATTAGACAAAATATTTATTAACTTTATGAGTTCAGCCTTATGTTCACTCGTTACGTTGCCACGCATGGTACAACTGGCGGCTGCCGTCAGGTTCGGCGATCGGCAAATGTTTCACGTCCAACAATGTCATAAGAATGGATCGTGAAAGATTTGCCGAGAGCGTCGCGTGCTGTCGGTGAGGTGAGGGTAGGATTGTCGGAGTGATGTGGAGCGAGGCCCTACAGCCTATATGTAGGAGTAGGGCCCGTCAGTGAGGGCGCTGCACAGCAATAGTCAGGAGGCGTCGTCCTTGCCGGCCTGGCCGCTGCCGCTGCCGGTGGCCGAGCCCGCGCGCCGGCTCGAGCGGTACTCCACGCCGGGGTCGAACTGCATCAGGACGAACACCTGCCGACAAACCATTATCACATTATTTATAGATGGTATGGGTTGTTACCACTGTCTTACAGAAAATCGAAGTAGGGACGCGCTGCTGTGTTTCATATGGTAACTGAGATAACCGGAGCTCAAAATCTCCCTCCCTTTCTTAATCTCTATGCATAAGGGTAACCAGGATTTGCTTCAAGATGGAGCGAAATTTGCTGTAAGCGGCAACAACGCCAGTGAAAGTAAATAGAAGTATCAATTAGTCGTAGAGTAGTGTAATTAGTATTACTTAGTAGCGGCTAATGTTTTACAGTCGTTCCCAATAAACGATCATAGATTAATTATCCGGATAGATCACGGAAACCAACCAATCAAACTAAATGATTTGTACACGTGACCTTGAAACTGTATTCTGATTGGATCATTTGTGTTATCTATCCGGAAATCAAACTAAGAACGTTTATACGGCAAAAGCAACTTTTAAAAGGAGACTATTGTTTAGCTGCGTCGGAAGAAGACAAGAGGAATTGTCGCATACCTGATCAGTAGGCAACAGCGAGAAGTCATCAGGCGGGTTGGTGATGACGTAGCGCTTGCTGCTGGCGTCGCAGGAGGAGGAGGTGTCGCGGAACCGGTAGAGGCCGATGCACAGCATGCCGTAGGTGCTGAGCGCCGCCACGAACAGGTCGCCGTACTTGCCGGCCTCGCCGAACTGCGCCAGCGGGCCGTCGTACAGCGATATCTGACCCACTCTGCAACGGTCTCTGTCAACAGAGATAAAGAAGCGTTTTTAATTTTTGCTTTGATAAGTGGTACTAGTTATGCAATAAGGAACCAACCTACAGCAAGTTCGAATGGTGATATTGATTTTGTTTTAGTAAATTCAATAATTTAAACTAATTTTATCTCGTAGATTTTTGAAAAATCGGATATGAAATATATTCCACGTACGATTTTGCCAAAAATGCGGTATTAAAATCAGTTAAATGAATTTAGCAAAACAAAATCAGTATCTCTATTTGAACTTGCTGTGGATTGATTCCTTTTTGCGTAACAACGTCCGATTATGATTACGGTTTCATATTAGCGGCCGCCACAAATGACATAGGTAGGTACTAATAGACGATTCAATTGGCAGCAAGTAAGGCTCATAAATATTCAAAAATTCAAAGGGTTAGGAAAGGAACAAGGTCAAAATATTGCCGGCGGACTGGATCATATATGTAGCTTCTTGTCTTAACTTAAATAATAAAAATACCAATTTCATTTTCATGTCTCAAAATATAGTATTTCGAATTTACCTGACTCTGGGTCGTAACTACTTGACCTGTGATCAGGTAACGGAACCGTTCTGGTTGTATACAATATTATATACAATGATACCACGTACCTGTTAGCTAAACTCTCCGGCGTGGAGTACCCTCCCCGGAGCCCCGCGCCCTCCGCCAGGATGAGCTCCAGCTCGGGCGTCGCGCCGCCCGTGATCAGGGAACGGATCAGTGTCAACGCGTTCTGGTTGTATATAATATTATATACAATGATACCACGTACCTGTTAGCTAAACTCTCCGGCGTGGAGTACCCTCCCCGGAGCCCCGCGCCCTCCGCCAGGATGAGCTCCAGCTCGGGCGTCGCGCCGCCCGTGATCAGGGAACGGATCAGTGTCAACGCGTTCTGGTTGTATATAATATTATATACAATGATACCACGTACCTGTTAGCTAAACTCTCCGGCGTGGAGTACCCTCCCCGGAGCCCCGCGCCCTCCGCCAGGATGAGCTCCAGCTCGGGCGTCGCGCCGCCCGTGATCAGGGAACGGATCAGTGTCAACGCGTTCTGGTTGTATATAATATTATATACAATGATACCACGTACCTGTTAGCTAAACTCTCCGGCGTGGAGTACCCTCCCCGGAGCCCCGCGCCCTCCGCCAGGATGAGCTCCAGCTCGGGCGTCGCGCCGCCCGTGATCAGGGAACGGATCAGTGTCAACGCGTTCTGGTTGTATATAATATTATATACAATGATACCACGTACCTGTTAGCTAAACTCTCCGGCGTGGAGTACCCTCCCCGGAGCCCCGCGCCCTCCGCCAGGATGAGCTCCAGCTCGGGCGTCGCGCCGCCCGTGATCAGGGAACGGATCAGTGTCAACGCGTTCTGGTTGTATATAATATTATATACAATGATACCACGTACCTGTTAGCTAAACTCTCCGGCGTGGAGTACCCTCCCCGGAGCCCCGCGCCCTCCGCCAGGATGAGCTCCAGCTCGGGCGTCGCGCCGCCCGTGATCAGGGAACGGATCAGTGTCAACGCGTTCTGGTTGTATATAATATTATATACAATGATACCACGTACCTGTTAGCTAAACTCTCCGGCGTGGAGTACCCTCCCCGGAGCCCCGCGCCCTCCGCCAGGATGAGCTCCAGCTCGGGCGTCGCGCCGCCCGTGATCAGGGAACGGATCAGTGTCAACGCGTTCTGGTTGAAATATGTCTGGAAATTTTACATTTTGGGTAAGTTGTGGTTTTGACGTATTGATTGTTAATGATATCGCAGGTGCTGATGACCATTAACGAGACCCAACAATAAAACAAGTGCTGTATAAGGCAAATTATATTGATTTACGAGTACCAACAATATAACTCACGGCGGTGTTGTGTGTTATTCTTCTCTAACCAGATTGATCAAAGTAACCGTCTCTTTTAGTCCTAAAGCCGGTATCAAGTAATATGTAAGATATAGGTAAATCAATACCACATATCTTCTCCCACATACACACATATATAAGCTAGTAAGAAGCATATCTCACAGTGGACATGAGCGAGTCGAGCACGCTGACTGCGAACGCGGTGCCGCACGCGAACGGCTGCGTCAGGTACAGCTCCGTGTCCGGGTCATCGTCGTCGTCCTGGTCCAAGAACTGCACGTTGCTGTCGTTCACCAACTCTGGAACGGACAACAAAATGTAAAGGAAGTCAACCATAGGAATTGGGCCTCCTGGACGATTATTTGGCAGACACCGTGGCGCAGTGTGAGTCCGGCTATGAAATGCGAGGCTGCAGGACTAATCCCTTTACCGAGACAAATGTTTGTGTGATCCACAAATAATTGTTTCAGGTCTGGGTGTTGTGGTACCATATGTCCCACAAGCTTACGCCTTTATCCCAGAAGGGTTAGGCAGAGGTGCAATTAGAGGTGCACTACCAAACCCAGTATCTCACGCTTTTTAGACTTAGTACGCTGCCAAAGACCAATGAGACGATTATAAAAAAAAAACTAATGGGTCGTTTAGACACGAATGATTCATGCTTTAAGTGTTATTCGATTTAATTTGCGATCCAAAATAACTGACCTGTGATCATGGGCACATTGGCTCCGTAGACGGACCCCCTCCTCTGCAGCAGCACAGGCGCGGGCGGCTGCCCCGGCAGGGTGGCCGCGGCACTTCCATTACCACCCGCACTCAACACTCCAATCGTGTCGTCGAACGTCATCGCCTTGATGTTCAGAGAAGCCAGGATCGCCTCCTTGTCGGCCAGCGTCGGGTCGTCGTTGGACGGCACCTTCGCTGACAGTATACAGCACATGTCGCACAGATTCACGTTTACTGCACGCAAGTCGGCCCGGCTTAGCGGTGAACCCTGGAAACGATATGGGACCCAGTTAGATCTACTATTTCTGAATTGTGCTTTGTAATACAAAGTTCTGTGTCGTCATTCATGTTGATATTAAAAAGGAACCCACAAAAATATTTCAACCCCATATATGAGCCCTGTGAAGCTGAAGTGGCAGTGGGCAGGCCACATAGCTCGTAGAACCGATAACCGGTGGGGCAGAAAGGTTCGGAAATGGAGGCCACCTACTGGCAAGCGCAGCGTTGGACGTCCGCCTAGAAGGTGGACAGCCGACCTGATAAAGGTCGCAGGAAGTCGCTGGATGCAGGCCGCTTCCAACAGGTCGGTCTGGAAATCTTTGGGGGAGGCCTATGTTCAGCAGCGGACGTCCTGTGGCTGATGATGATGATAATATGAGCACAAGACACCGTCCACATACATTCAATACTGATATCTTAGGAAGATTCTGTAACATCTTCCACTCTCTTCGGATGTAGTCGACGCTGCCCACGATGACCACGTGCTTCAGCTCGTGGTAATGGAAGTTCGAGGCTCGGAGCGGCATCACGAGGTTCCGCAGCCCGATGAGAGGCGAGTCGGGGTCCGCGAACAGGCACACTACCACGTGCCCGTTCAGTACCGTCATCGCCGCCTGGTTTCTGTCCTGTAAGTGGAATTATAGGTTAGAATTTGAATTGTAACTAGAACCAGTAACATTGTTTCGGAATTTAAAAATTTCAGTCTATTCTAGGTTCTGCATTAGATATACAATATACATTGAATATTGTTAATCTTATTTGGCTTATAAAATCTAATTTGACTAGAAGTTTGCTACACACCAGTTGTGTCATCATTGGCTTTTGGATATTGGATAGAAATCAACGGAGCTTAGTGGCTTAGAAGATGCAGAGAACCTTCTATGAGGCGGAGATAAGAAAATTGAACTTTTGAAATGTTTTGGTAAATTATTATGGATGAATTTATTTGGTTTTGATAAATTAAGAAGGGATAAATTTGATTAATCTGGCAGAGTCCAGGTACCTAAATATATTTAAGTAAGTGATATATACGTACTAATATACAGTCCTCTAGGTTTCTGGCAGGACTCCAATGGAACATGCCAGTAGAGTCATATTTCATTTCAGTCTTTTCAAAGTCGAAGTCCTTCGACTGGTCGTCGGCCAAGCCGGCGGGGAGACTCACACCGTTGCTATTTTGATTGCCACCACTACTCCTGCTTGTCGGCCTGTGATTCATAGGGATTCGTTAATTGTTGTTCAGCTTTTTTATGATAGAGGTGCTTGTAGTGTTTGATTTTCATTTATATTTTGTTTTATATGTTCTAGTTTAGTGGAAAGTGTATTTAATGGGATATTTGTGCTTGAGAAAGTGGCTGGAAGCAAAATTGAATAAAAGTGATAATTTGAAAAAAATTGAAAATATGTGATTGGAGAAAAATTTACAATGCATCGTAGTTAATGGCAATAAAAAATATTACCCAGTTAGATATTTAATGGTTTATATCTACAGTGTAGATTTATGAATTTAAAAATCCATCTAATGTGATCAATGGTGCGTTATGTTTATAAAACATACTATAATATCTGCCAATTATGTTTGAATAACATCTACGATCATAATTTCGAATATAAAAGTAAATGCTTTACATATGTATATAAAATGAGTAATCATGCCAAATAAATTTTGAATAAAATTCATTTTAAGATTTGCATGTAATGCTGCAATGCAGATGAAGCATTTTTTAATACATATATAAAAAGGCAATAAATACTTAATAATAATATATCCTATACTTGATTATTTCGAGTCAATTTCTTATGGTTGATTCGTACAACTTTCCTAGTACTTGCAGATGTCATGATGAAACATGAATGGTACTAGATGTTATATCTACACTATAAATTATATTTAAATACATAAAATGTAAATCTATCAGTAACAAATCTAATACCTATTTTTTGTTAATTCTTTAGACGTAACGTAGAGCGTCACTTCTTTTCCAATCATCAATTTTGAAGTGGAATAAAGTGCTAAAGTTGAGTATTTGTCGTCTCTGTAGATTAGTGCATAGGGATTCTGCTTCTTTCACTCTACTCCGTAGCTAGCTCTAGTTATTAGACTCTGGTTTGTAGAGGCAGGGAAGCATTAGCACGCTGGAGCAAGATTGGTTTTAGGCATTTTTTGCTCGCAATTGTCCAAAGACTTCCTTTCGGAGATATTTATATTAGATCAAAATGAGATTATGATTTTAGTACTCGCTCTATCCTCAAACCACGGTCGATATGTGACGTCAGAATATATTATAATACATAGCTAAATACTACTTCTAAAAATGGTATGACATTGTCGATTTCCTACCTACAATCTGTAATGCATCGTTGCAGATTAAGTTTTGTGAAAGCCTACTGACGCCTAAATAAAGCCTTACTTAGTTGATTGTTACAAAATGACATACTAACAAAAAAAATCTGCGTATAAATCTTTAATAAATCATTAAAAATAAGAGCAAATAATTATGCAAAATATACTGCCATGACACTTACATACATTCCTTAAAATGAATTTAAAATATATAATTTATAATAATATATTTATACAGATGTGCCGTGCATAATCCTATGTGCTTGTAATTCTAATTACGCTTTGAAAAACATATTTGATAAATCGCAACTGCAAGGCAAGCACTAAACTACTACTTACTATAATTAAAATATTAAATTGTATGTTACGACCGAATATTGTATATTAATTGTAGTATTCTTGCATGATATTTGTTTTTCCGGCGTACAAAAATGTCTAAGATTAACTAGATTGTTTTGAAATGAATCATTAAGGGAGAGTACTATTTTTAATTAATTATAGCAGCTATAGCTCAACGAAGAGGGGTACGGACTCTCAAGACGAAATCGTCGGGCTACAAGCCTCAAGATCCTGCACCTTATAAGTTACTTTTATAAGTTTATTACTTTTATTAGTTAGTGTGTATTAATTGTTAATTATCGCTTCCTTTAACAGAGAAATAGATATACTATGCAGGTGCAAGCTTGACAAATTTTCTTAAGAATTTCGAAATATGTGGATTCTGCGAACCTGTATTAGACTAGCGCGATAAGGTTTAACACCTATCACTTGTACTTGTCTATAACAGATGTGGTAATTAGACTTCACGTATTTTCAGATTTTTTTATATTAGATCCACCAAACTGGGCTACACATAACTTATATGCTAGGCGAATAACATGCATGAAAGTGGGATTACACAAATGTGTATGCCCTTCTGGAGGTGAATACAACATGCTGTGACTGATCAAAAGTCTTCCGAAAAAATGTCTGATATATAATTATGACTTCCAGAATGTGAAGTGAGCTTCATACTTTATGCCCAGTAGAACGCAGTGGCATAGCGTGAAATGAATCTGAAGTTATTTGTCCCCTACTGAATAGAGTAGTTATAAACCGTTGATTACATTGTGATAAACTTTCCTTATAAAAATTCAATAGTTT
Organism: Amorpha juglandis; assembly: GCA_949126905.1. Classification (NCBI taxonomy): domain Eukaryota; kingdom Metazoa; phylum Arthropoda; class Insecta; order Lepidoptera; family Sphingidae; genus Amorpha; species Amorpha juglandis. Next base: position 3,883,940 of record OX421372.1, on the reverse strand, counting down.
ATTATATAGTTTGATATACAGAAACTATTGCCGACATCCAATCTATTTGGTAGAGCGCGTATTTTAAGTTTAAATACATTTCTACCTAATACAACAATATTCTAGTATTTATTCGAGATGCAACTGGGTCGAAACATCGAGAAATAAATAAATTATACCTTCAAATACTACGCCATTAAGATCCGATTAAATAAATAAATATTATAATATATTGAAGCCTTTAGGCTTTAATATATACAATTGAACCGTAACATACAATTCAATATACACGATACTATGTAATTCATTGCATATCATAATTAAAAACTACAATGGAACTTCGTCTAGCTGATATATAATTTATTTTGAATTACATGAGCTTTTTCACTTCGTAGGCAAGATGATAGGCCTGGTAATTTGTGTCTTGATCTTGAGGGTTCCTGTAACACAGGATCAAATAGTCTCGTTCCAGATTTTAAATATATGTGCTATAAATACAGAATGGAAGTCAGGCGATGCACTGTCTCGCTGTAAATGCTTTGTAAATAGTTTAAATAATGTAAGTTGTATTAGCCATATTTAAGGATAGGAACTTACAGAACAAAACAGATATTTTTCGGAACAATTAGACACAGAAATTCCTACACCCAACAGCCAACAGTCACATGCATGTGTACATCATCCGAGTGCTTTCGCGTCATACATATATACTTGATCTATGCATGAAGTTAATACATTTCTATATGACCTGCTAAGGGACTTGTACGGCCTACAGGTTTGTATACATGTTTTTTTATTGCAAAGGCCAAAAAACCAGCAAGTGGGTTATAGGGGCTTAGCATGCAACAGGAGATAAACAGTTTTATCTGGTTATATCCGTATTATGTCTATCGAAGCTAAGTGGTTGCTTAGAATATTCCACGCGTTATGTTAAAAGTAGAGACAAAGTAATGAAAATAGTACCTTCATCCTCCCCGTGATATTTTATCTACAAACCCTAACATGACGACGTAAATTTATCGAATATTGTCATTTGTAACCGAAGTATTTGTCATTGATATTTTTTTTTCTCGCGCGCGAGTTATGTCGTGTTGCATTATGTTAAGCCCCATTGTATTAAGAGATGTCTACTGCCCATGAACACTCGCGATATAGTATCATGAATACGTTGTTGACTTTAAAGGAAAGGAATGGGAATTAAAGAGGATGTTTTGGGACTTTGGGACGGTAGGCAGCGGCTTGGCTGTGCCCCTGGCATTGCCGATGTCCATGAGCGGCGGTAACCGCTTACCATCAGGTGGGACCGCTTGCTCGTCTGCCTATTAAGGCAATAAAAAAAAAGACTATAAATTTCACTTATTTTCGTGAATACGGATGACGTAATAGGCATCGTAAAAGTTGCACTTGGCGCACAGTATCTTGCAATAACAAATATGTAAATGTCAAATAACGTAGTATTTTACAATGTAATTAGAAATTGACTACTGAACCCGACTGTCAAAGATTTTGTTTAATTGTCTACAAGAAAATATGATTGCTTTATTACTTTGCTATTTCAAGGTATGCAAAAAGCCCACTAATTTGATACATATAAGGATTTTTTATTTGTTAGCAATAAGACTACGGGGTTAAAATAAGTTATGATTTATCACAACACTTTGATCCCACCGTAGGAAACCCACAAGGTCTACTATGTTGTTATACTTACAACAAAAACAATATAACAAATATATATCAATATATATTTGGGATCGGTCAAGGATTATGATCGTCAAGCGGTAGGACTTTCATTCCAAATTAACTTACTTCTTGCTTTTGCGCCTGCTTAAAAATAAAAAATAAACCATTTTAAATCGATAGTATATAAGCAGTATATTATTATTCTGATAGAAAATTAATTATTGAAAGACAATTGAATACACTCATTGGAGTCGTAATGAGCATCGCGTAACTTCCAATAAAGATATAGAGTAGCATAGTTTGGGATATTACTATTCTTAAATCTAGGTCTTCAGTGCTTTGTGCACGGTGTGCCAATAGTGATAATATGGTCATAATATAGAACTACAAGAAATACATTGGGTATAGGAAAAATATAAATATTAATTATATAATTATATTAATGTCTATAAACATCGATAATTTACAGATATGTAAAACGATATAATAAGTTCAATCAATAGTCACAACCGTATACTTGATCCCACACTGAAAGTCTGTGTGTATCATAAATTATGACCAACATAATTTGGTATCATAATAAATTCTTGCGAACTACAGAATTTGTCCTGTAATGGGAATCGAACCCATATAACTTATATTTTTCTGTACCTCATTCGCTATTTGCACTTGTAGACTAATTGTATTAAAAATAGTTGGACGTGGCACGAAGGACCGTTATGGCGAAACAACGTGGCGGAATTGTGGAGATAAATAGTACTCAATTAAGGCTAATTAATGCACATTTAAGGCTTGAAGCAAAAATCAAAACATCGATAGAAATATTTAAAAAAAATATTGTACCATAAACACAGAAGGGAAGACAGTAATAGATAACCTTAAAATTGAATTTTTATGCATACAAATACAATATTTATACATTTTTCTTGCCTTAACTTCTTCATCGCTAATAAAGCTGCATAATATACTGATATATATACCGATTGTTGGTTAAACACACCCTACATAGATGGCGTTGTTAATAGTTATTCGAATTATGCAATATTTGTCTACCCTACATAGGAAATATTTATCTCATTATTTTTAAACATTGCTTTATTATAGTACAAATAAAATATTTCTTAACAGTGTGGTGGGAAATATGAGTGATGTGTTTAATATTGTTTGAATAACTCACGTATCAGGCGGTGCTCGGTTGACGTTGGGTTTCACCTTGTTGACTTGTCGCGTTGTGGTGGTATTCATGAGTTGATTGGCCATCGGAGACAGCAACGTTGTCGGTGCAGCGCTCCGGTGGTTGCGATTTATCACTAAGTACAACGTCGTAACTCAGCAAATGGCAGATAAGATCATCAGGATCATAGGGTAAATTGATTTGACAGATAATATTTGATAGATGGTGAATCATAATTGGTCGATAAAGATAACAATTATCTATGCAATTGCTCAAAAATCATATTAAAATTTGTTATAGTCTGGATTGCGAGAATCGACTAGGTAAATAAATAGGGTTGTGGTTACACCTCTCCCTAACCCTTTAGGGATTACAGGTGAGTGCGTGTGTATACTATATGTAAATATATATGTAAATGGGGCTGTTGAAAAAATTAAATCTCTATCATCTGATTTAAGTTTTGCATTTCTCCTTTGTGCAGAAAAAACATCGTTACCACATAGTCTTGAAACCTTGTCATTTCGAACGATTGTAATTGCTTTAACATTTTTTCTCTAGTGTCATGTAGGTTTTTTAAAGGTCTTTAAAAATATTACTCACAACTCATGTCTTCACCTCTCTCGCGAGCTATTTCACCTGAAAGTTATTGAAACCGTATTATTAAATGTTTTAGGTACCTCTGAAATAGAATTGTATTCAATTTATTTTCTCATTAATCTTGATTTTTTTTCTAATTCATCATTTTTTAAAAATATTACAAAATTTAAATATTTACCTTGATCAAATTAAATTATTTAAATCTACATTAAAAGCTTATACGTCACATTCATGATATAACTTAGTGTCGCCAATTTTGGATAGGTACGACTTTTACTCATTGTTGAAAATTCTAATACTCTAATGTGTAAATCTAGGTGAGTTAAATACTACAGTGTTATAGGAACAGGGCCCAAATTAAATTACATTTGTACATTTTAGTAAGTCCCATAATTTCAGGAGATTATCCAAAAATTGGCAACTCTGTCAAGGACAACAATTATGGCGAGCTTAACATAGACGAACAAATGCAATGCCATGAGATATTTGCAATGCTCGGCGCAAGGGGTACAAACCACAAATGAAAATACAACCGCTTTAGAGTTTACCAAGAAGCACAGATCGATGATAGTAACTGTCAACCCTACTTTGTAACATGTGATATGCAAAAGGAACAGAAAAAAACATCGGTATCAGCAATCAAATTTAGGGTTGTAACCGGTCGAAATAATTTCGCTCGCACAAGCGACAGGAGTTGGGTGTAACTACTGATTCAGCAGGGTTTCATGCCTGACAAGCGGTTCAATCCCCCAACGGCTTCCAGCCTCGATTTCTCAGTGCTCGCTATGAAGTATGCGTGATGAAGCATCTAAGTGCACGGTACCTCGCGGTAACCTGGGACGAAGCACATTGCCGCTCGTTCGATGGTAAAGTGTGGGCCGATGATAAAAGTAAAACAAAAAATAAATCACTCAGCCCCGAAAGGCCGAGATGTACCTCGAACATGGACCTTCTTGGGCAACTCTGGCGGCGTGAAGGTGGGGGGAGGATGGTGATCATCTGCAAAACATCAGCACAATATCGCATTCCGGTACACCACTCAGTAGATACGGTACCTACAGGCACATCGCAATATACAGCGTGTTCCGCCAGCTGTTACATCTGGCTCGGTCTTTGCGACCCATTCGGTTTCACTTTTGATGCGTTCAGCGCATTTCAAGCAAGCTTAGCGCTCAGGCATGGCCGTTAGCGTTGATTTTAAGAATGTCCTGAACTATGTTGATATTCATTTCAATTTTTTAATCCAAGACATTCTGAATCGAGCGTCATTTTTACAAAAGTGAAACCGAATCGTTTACAAATGTTATATAAATTACTTTTATAATAAACTACATGCTAATATAAAAGACACAAAACATTCACCAGACATGCAAACAAAGCTACACACAAAACAATATATAAACTAATACACAAGCATTATGTGCGTTACTAATATGATTTTATTGTTAATTTTAGATGAATTTAGAACCCTACATTTCGATGGAATTATACATGGGACAAATGATTGCGTGAATTTTCGGATGTTACTGAGCCATCTAGTCATTAGTGAAATTATGAACTCAAAAGTTAAGATGCGAATGGAATATTTAAAATATACCGTATGTACCGACGGAACAAACGCAGCAGCCAATGACTGCAATATCCAGATGGTTCTATCGAGGCGGGATAATCTAATAAAAAATCCCTATAGAGGGTATCGATAAATAAAAATATTACCTACATCTGTCCAATATCATAAGCGTAATTTTACAAAATTATAACTTTATAAAAACTATAACTTCACAACATCAATATCAGAGGGTCTATATCGATGCAGAAATCAGGGCTCAAAATACTCCTATTGAAAAAATTCTCGATATATAATAACAACAACATCAAAATAAATAATAGACATCACAATAAGTCTGTCTCAATATATCTGCTAATAGAGAGGCAAACATCTAACTGCTGTATAATGCACATAGAGTAACGTATATATAGACAAGACAATGATAACAGGACATGTGGTTGCTATGTCGCGGCGGCCGCACTGCCCGCCGCGTGGTCGCCCCGTCAAACATCACATAGACATTTACACTGATTTATACACATGTTGGTTACGTACTTGCCCTGCCAACCATCTGGACGGCTCGTACGCCCTTCCTGAATGTGGCCACTGAACCGAGAAACAACACCTTTAAACTAACTTGCGTCTAATTTAATCATCCTGCTTTATTTGGTGGACTTTACTGAAGAAACGCAAATAATAGGTATTTATGCAGACAGAGATGCAAAGCTTAGGACAGTTTCTTCTGTAGACAGAAAGATTTGGCCATTCCTTTAGCAGACTTGATCACGAGCACCCGAGATTCTTGTCAATAAAACTTTAGTAATCAATCAAACAGAAATCAACGAGAGCATTTCGGATGCCCGCGGTCAAAATCTTAGTATGAAATGTCCTATGGGTATGGTGATGCAATCTGTCCCCTGGGAACCTATCTTACCTAATTGTAACAATACATATTATGTATACAAGCGTATTCATTTGTTTAGTGACTTAGCCCAGCTGCAATATAATAGCTGCGTGTATCGTTTATTCGTGTATTAGCGTTCTTTAGCCCAACTTTATCTTTCATGAGCAATGGTTAGTTGATGCAAACAAATTATACGTGTGTGAGGTACGGTAATAGGGACTAGCGTTTATCCGTTCCGTACCGTCGAGACAAGCACGGTACGTATTAAGACTTTGTTTCACCATTCCGGTCTGCATCATCATCATTCCGACATCTGTAAAAATCCAAAATCTGAAACATGTCCTATGCTTGCTGTTTCGCTATCGATTAATATTTCATTTGACAGAATCAAAGTTAACATTTGGTGAGTCTGATCCGGTCAAAAGTATGAATGATACATGAGTAGTAACTGTTTAGTTTTTATTTCCATTAGTCAATCGCTGCCGTTAGCACAGTCAAGCCGGACTGTCGTATAAGTCTTTGTCCTCAGAAGCTCACTCTGGTCGGGGCATTATCTATCAACACTCTGTCTTCACTCCGGTTTCTGAGACATGCTTTCGTGGATATATATTAATATTATCTAAATGTGTCAGGGTAAAATGACGGTGCACTTGTTTTGCAAAACTTAGTTCTACTTCCATTTGGTAATACATGCAATGTACTGTCTGTGCTGGGCTTTCAAGTGCATCATATCAATCTCTATACACACCACTGATACGTGCTGAATTTCGAAAAGTGTTATTTCGCTTTGGTTTAGTTAATATTGTACCTAATTCGGTGACGATTAATGCATTGTGATATTGTATGATGCACTAAATCCTGCCGATATCGATACAAATCAGAGCGACAATCTCAAAAGGCATAGATAAATATGGTGAAGTGTCGGAGTGGTTTGTCTTGTGACGGTATTCATTCACGAGCGAGCGGACATACACAATGAATGCTAAATTATATTATATAGGGTATGAACGAGCACGGATCAAGATAATGCTTTGCAGCCGATCCAGTCTGTGAGGTACGGACGCAACACCACTAAAGCAACTCAACAAAATTATATAGACACGAAAAATAATCGGAAAACGTCAATTTGTGAGGTTAGGTGTGGTGCAAGTTACCTATATCGGCTCCGACCTTCCGCTGGTGCGCGGTCACTAAAAGTTTAGCCGAACAATATTTCATTAATGTCTCACAAGTAAGAAAGTAAACAGTGTGGCGCTGGCAGCTCGCAGCGAGTCTGTGTCGCAGTGTACTTGAGTACAAGTACCTATGTGTTCATAAAATGTGACAACGTTTTGGGACACGGTGTCGAAGTGAACGATAAAGAGTATATTACAGGACACAGCTCGTGATAATCTCAATAATTATATATATATATATATATGCATATAGATCTCCAGAAAGAATGTCACAGAATTGTTCGTTACATATTGAATTAGTCGATAGGCGTTGGTCTAGTAGATATAGCTATTTTTATAGAAACTAACAGTATTGTTTAGTTTAAAAAAGCAATACAATGATCTTACAGTTTTTGCATTTGCACTTCTTGATTAGAGTTTCGTCTTTGATGTCCTCGTGGCAGGCCTTGCAGTAGTACCAAGCTCTGAAAACGGAAAATATCATCTTAACACGCTTCTTTGGTTCTATTCATTAGAATGATATAGCGGTCAATTGATTTGATTGTAGAATTCACATCGTGCAATCTGCTGTTTCAAGCCTGATTACAATTTTCAATGCGGTTTTATTCGCAACAGGAAACTATTCTAGGTAGTAGCTTGGTGGTACCCTTAGCAGTTTCGATGTCTATGAGCGGCGGTGGCCGCTGACATAATGGTAAGCCTTGCTGGTCTGTGTGCCCAGGCAATAAAGAACTTATTATAATGCTGTTAGCAAGACTGAATACTGGCAAACAGGCATTATTAAGGAATAATAATATAAAAATAAATTTTGGAAACTATTTCCATTTATTCTCTTTGATTTTCTTATTTATTTATTTACGGATATCGTGTGACATTCTCAGGGTCGTAGCTCTATTATTGCGTATCCGGTATAAAACCCTAACCTTTTGACTTCGTCAGCAGATTGTGCTATAAAGAATCCTTGCGTGTTGGCGTGTATCTTCGCATTGCGTGGGTTGATGGAGATCTTGCTGTCCGCTCCCTCTTCTCCTTTGATCTCTATTGCCAACAACAGCAGTTTCAGCTTCGTGAAGCACAACCTGATGAATAGGCTGTACTGTAGATCTTTATTTCATACGTATTACATTTGTTATCTGATTAATATTAGTTAATTGATCTAAAATGTAGCGTCTCAAACTAGTTTCATTGCTTTCTTGCCAATTGTGTTAACCAAATTCATGCAAAGTTTTGTCAAAAATATTATGGAAAAATGTTATTTTCAAGCTTTCTTTGATTATGAATGATGTTTAATGCAAGGCAATATCAAAATTTGCTTATGACTAATTTTATATTATTTTCAAAATTGCTCCACATGACGTCACAGGAAGCACAGAGGATGAAGCGTTGCAAGCCGGGTAACATGCTGAAAGTTAGCAAGATTAGTAAACAAGTGCGCTAAGCGATAAAACAGTGTCATGTAGTCACAAGAACATGCAAAAATGCATTTATGACCTTCTAATGACAATGAAGTAGATTGCATGTAACAGACACCTAGTCTTACTGCACTGAAGTAATTTGATGACACTGATATGTACGACGTATTCAAATACAATTTAGATGAATTAGAAACCAATTAAAAATGAGTAAATGGAATTTACAAAGAAACTACGACGAACTCTACCTTCGCTAATCGAATACATACCGCTATACTATCGTTTACCCATTCAACATGCATTATCTATTCTGAAAATCAGAGAACATGTAAAAAGTTCTATAGATTTCCTACACTCGGTACTGGTATAATTAGTGCACACTCATTAGGCAATGTTAGCGACCGGGCACACAGTCTACGGTGCGAGGGTGCAGGCGGGCCCAAGGATCGAGGGGGGTCTTACTCGCTGGCCTGAGCGAAGCTCATTCCCGTGAAGGAGGTCGACAGTGTTTCGGTGTACATCTCGCATCCCGTACCCTGCAGGTAATCGTTCTGCCATGCTTGTGTGTCGGGGGACTGAAATCAACCAACGGTACACGCTGAAGCTCGTGCTCGTGCTATGTTAGTCATAGCCATATGTAACATCTAACACACTCTGCAATCCTCCTCCTCGACTATATTACAATTAGTAAATCCCTTTGTTTCGAACACTACATTATCTATGAAGTTATTCAGTGCAGTACCTAAGGAAAATGATGAGACTGGAAAAGATACATCAAGACTCAAATCACAGACTGTAAGCGGGCAAACAAAATCATACAAAAACAATAAATGAGAGAAGCTTTGCGTTTCAGTAGTCGGTTATTGACGATTGTTCTGCAATCGCGGCGCTATGGAAGGCCAAACACTTTACAATACAGGAAAGTTCTGTGTGTGACGTCATCATATGTCACAGTGTTGAAAGCGTCTCGTTCGCCGCCCACTTACTCTGTAGCCTGTTTGAAGGGCATCCCGATAAACGTGGTACTTAACGTCTCCGTGTACATCTCCATGCCGGTACCGCGCATGTAGTCATTAGTCCATATAGCCATGTCTTGGGACTGTGGAAATGCCGCATATCACGTTAAAACTTGAAGTATTTTCAGAGATTTGTTAATTTGGAGATTGCGGCCAATCGGGTTTTGTATCTCCGAAAATACTTTTGCAATACAGATAGAAATGAAAGAGATAGAAAGTGTATGAGCTGACCGTCTTGAAACTCCTCATGGCGAATAAGTTGGCCATCATGGTCGAGAAACCAGGCGCGAGGCAGCTCTGCGCGATGAAACCGAGCTTCAGTTCCGCCAGGCAGATGACGTCATCGCCTTGCTTCCAGTCCCATGATGGGATATTCAGCAGGTAGGCCTGGAATTAGTCACAAATTATTGTAACTCATAGTCCTAGAGATTTGTGACCCTAATTTCTGATAATTTGTGAAAATAAAACAAAGTGGATCACATTTGGTTTTTAAATAAAATATCGGCGCTTAATATATTTTTTGTGTACCTTATTATGATACTGCATCAGTTGTATAATAACCCTGATGTCGTCGGAGTAGTTCTTGATGGAGATGACCCTCATTATGTTAGCGGCGTCTTCTGCGTCCGGATCTTGGCAGTATTTGTTTGCTAGCACCAAGCAAGCGTCTGCTTCGTGGACCTACGCATCGATAATTTCATGAATAGATTGCGTGATATTAATTATTTTAATTTGGAGTCTAAGAACATAGCAAATTTTAAACAGAGTTACGAGTTATTAACTTCGAATTGAAAATAGAATTTTTGGTTATAATAATTCTTTTATCAAATATGGCAATAGTTAATGAAATATCACTCACCTCATAAAACAGAGGGAATATCCATAAAATTAGTTGTAATATGGAAATGACATTTACTTAAATATTTATAAACACTAGGAAATAACATCAATCTAAACAGTGAACAATCAAGCACAGTCCATGCCGTAATTAGCAGCACACGTATCAAATAAATGGCCACTACGATCTCTTGGTGGTTTCCAAATATACAAGAGTTAACATCAAAGGATTCCTTTACATATCATAGTGCTCATTTGGCATCAAAAAAGTGGATGAGAGGAAGCACATGCGTCACACCAATATTTCAAAAAGCCATGCAACGAACACTTACCGCAACACATATCGACAATCGACAACTGTACTTGAGACAAATAAAAGAAATAATTTTGAAAAGGAAATCCTTTCTTCGGCAGCCATTAATGCCAATACAACTCTTATGTACAGTGTAATCGATATCGAGGTAACACACGGGCCAGCATCGCATACAACACCCATTATCGGTTCGGTACAGTAAGACAAACGGTGGCCGAGCCTGCGCACGGCGAAGGATCAGAGGGATATCGAAACACACAACGCGCCCGGCCCAGTACAACGGGGGCCGGGCCACACACTGATTAGCGACAGGCACGTACAGACAGCGCTCAGGTCAACACATCAGAAGGGTAACGCTGTTCCGAGAGCAACTCGAAAGAGGTTAGTGAACGAGCATACGCTCTACGACTAGAGAAATGACAGTCTGTACAGCTTAAACCGACACCACGCCCAAAGAACACATCTCCGTGTGTGCAGTGCTACTTACTTTTACCCTCTGTAGGTCGATTGGATTCATAATGGTGCCTTGAAAGAATTCCACAGTGGTAAAGTGTCTCTTGAACAGGCCTTCGAGCTCCAGGTCGGGCGGTTTCCTGTCATCAACGCTCAGTTAACACTACTTATATACGAGACAGTCCGCCGCCTGTCGTGGCCTTACCATGCATTTCTATTTACCAAAATACGCAGACGTGGGACGGTACGGGAGCACCCCGGTGCGAGCCACCGAGGCACCGCCACACCGACGTGACAAGCAATGATTGCATCAAAATAATCACAAGATAAAGTTACCAAAGTGATAAAAACCTACTGTGATTATGAAACAGCGTCATTATAGAAGAAAAAGTTCCGTCATATATGCACATATAAATGAATAAAAAATACTGATTAACTGAGACGCGTATCAATGATAATAACGGCCGTGCTGCAATCTAATGCCTGCGCTATTTGTCTTACTCTAACCTTGACTCGCTCAAGGTCGACGGCATTCATCATAGTACCCTGAAAAAACTCGACGGTGGTGTAGTGACGCTTCAGTAGACCTTCCAGCTCAAGGTCGGGCTCTTTTCTGAAAGCGTCGTTGGATCATGCATGTTACACCACCTCCATGATAATCTTTTACGCTATTTTTGGCCGACACGCTTGTGCCTTCTTATAAAAAACTTCATATGCCGAGTATGAATGTCGTTGGAATTATATTATTACTTATCTTGCGCGGTACCAACTCGTGTTTGGTACTGTCACATCATTGGCCATAAGAGTTAAATAAGTTACGTGGCATAACTATTTTTATATTATGTCCCAAAGGTAGATACTGTTCTTAAACTGTTATATATCTTACAAAATTGTAAATTTACAAGTTAAAGAATATTTTAAGAGTAACTACGCAATGGATCTAGGGTATAACTTTCTATTTATTATTTCTGAATTTCAATTAGTTAATTAGAATAATCACTTAAATAATAAGCAAACACATTGAGCACTGACCTGTGTAAAAAAACAACCTCAACATCTACATCTTCGCGGTCCTCATGTAGGAAGTCTTTTAAAAAATGGCTGACTGACTCGTATGTTATATGTCCACAAACAACAATATGTCTGAAAATCAATTGAAATATTAAAGCAACATTCAAATAGACACGTAAAAAATGTGCATCTACAAAAGTAATTGCAAATTGAATGAAGAAGCTGTTTAAGCATATTTATTAAAAGAGTGAAGTTACTGTTTTGAAATTTGAAAAAAATACCAAAATTTTAACAATTCATTTTCCTTTGCTTTTAAAAAATTCAAGCTCTTCAGCAGCTTTAAGAGTGTGATAAATTTACATTTGCTCAAAAATGTTTTAAAGAAGCAAGTTTTCAAAAAGCTCAAAATTCTTATAATATATAAGACAGGAAGGATAGAAATACAGCAATTTGAAGTTTTATTTAACACCTGGGACCACATGGAGATAATTGAAATAAAGAAATCAAATAGGTCGCAACAGGGTTAAACAAAACAAAGAAGTGAAAAAAGCGTGAAGAAACTATTTGATCACACAACGCCTTTGTTTTGAAGCCAAATAAATCATAGTACGTATAAATTATTCGTAAAAGTAACATGAATGTCAGTGCGAATGTAGATGCAGATGATGAAATTTTGAAAATCAAAGGCGTTGCTTTTGATATAACCTCCATAATTTACTATTTTGTTCATCAATTTGTGGATGAAGACTTTGTGTAACATATTCATTGTGTTTGAATTAACTCGTATAATCAAGTGAATTTAACTTTTGAACCCACAAAGAAATGAACCATCTTAACTAGAAAGCTCAGTTTCGTTCAGGATCATGTGACTATCTACCGAACTAAACCACGATTTTACTGGGCTATGGGACTTTATCGGGATGACGCTTGATAGGTATATTCTTTGAGTAATAAAAAAAAATAGCGTTCGTTGCAAGGATAATGGGTTTTGAGTGATAGTGTGGCAGAGTATTCGTGAAATTGAGACCTAGACACATAAGGTTTAACTGTATTGACAATAATTGTACTTAAAGCTATTATTTAAATTTCCCATGACTTGGAATTTTTGTGTCTAGATTCACAATTTAATCGGCACATTAATACACTTAAATTAAGCTTGCGTCTTGTAACATTTTGTTGTTCTTTATCAAGAAGTATGTACTTATAAGAACAGTAAGAATATAAGTTAGGTATACGAGTAGTCTCAATTCTTATTGAGTTCAATTTAAAAGAGAGTTAGGTAAGATAGTGGAAGTGTTTGACAGTGTAGTTGACGGTACAATGATGGAGGTTAATGATGTTAACAATTAAACACAAACAATAGCAGGAAAGTCTTTCGGAAACACTAAAATCATAAAGGTAGTTCAGAAGGAAATAAAGACAAACCAAATGCAATTCGCTCTGTCTACTCACAACCATGCAAACTATTATTCATCTAAGGTGTGGCAAAGGAACTGATTTCATTGTTATTTTGAAAATTATAATTATTAAATTATCTACCTTTTTATTTTAATTAGTTCGAATAAACATTGCAAACAAGTTGAAAATCAATAAATTGAAAATTTTGTATAATAATGATTCGTGTGTCGCCGCTAGATGATGTCCATCATGTCAATGATATGTCGATACACTAAGCTAGTTTGCGTCAAAACGTCCTCAATGCACACAGCCTTGCCACGCTCTATGAATTATATAAATACCAAAATATACATTACACTAATAACCGAGGGGATCGACTCAAAAGATACATTACATAATAATTATAATACAACAACAAAGTGGGTCAACATGGAAGTACAGATACGGTAGTAGACGTGCAGGCAGGGAGTACGATGGGAAGTAGGGTTGGGGGGCTGGCGGGGTGTGGTTCCGGAGCATCGGAGCATCGAGTGCATCGAGTGAGAGGCATCCACAGCCCCGGGCGGGCCGGCCGCTGCAGCCGCGCCCGCGCCAGCGCTGTCGACGCTAGACGCACGCCACAACTCCCACAACTCACTACGGTTACGGTACGGTACCACTCAACATTTAACTTCCGCAACTAAGCTTTACGTTAACATTCCTTACGTACGTACTAACAGAACATAATGATGATACCTATATGACGAGCGATAACACTAGCCACTATCTGCTTGTCACTATTTAACTGAACTCAAATCAATTCAAAGGTAATCACAATCAATATCGACTCATAAAAACAAAGACAACTCGCGGGACTCGAGTCCCGCCAAAGATAAGTGAGTACACAGAAGCGTGCTAAGAGAGGAAAAGGAAGAATAGATTTCACAACACGGAACACATTCAACGGAACGGAGTGAAGACAGCGGCTCACCTGCGTCCCCGCTCATTCTTGAGGGTGCCGCCGTACTTGGGTCTAGTGCCGATTAAGTCAATTATCTCTGGGATACAACTGGCAAATATCGCCTAAACGCCGACAGACAAAACAAGACGTTCACATTGAATCGAACGGATCGGGGCGCGAGCCGGCCGCCGGCCGCGGCGTCTCCGCCTTGGGGCGGCCGCGGACGGCGGGCGGCTCGGGCGACCGGTGTCCGTGGGCTTGCGCGGGCACGTGCGGGCACGTGCGGGCATGTGCACCGGCGCGGGCCGGCGGCTGCGGCGGGCGGCGGGCGGCGGCGGCGGCGCGTGCGCGCGGGCGCACGGGCGCAGCGGACGCGCGGCGACTCGCGCGCGTACAGGGTTGGGCGGGGGGCGGCGCGGGCACTGGCTGTGTGTGATCGTCGGGACTCGTGGCGAGGTGCCGGAGCTAGCGCTACAGCGTGGCGACAGGCATCGTGTGCAAGCGAACAAACCAAACACTACTCATCGACAGCATTACAAAACTTTACATCGGCTCTCTCCAAATCTAGTCTCGTTAGAAGGATCAAAAGCTCAACGGTGTCTCGAGTGAGATTACGAAAAAGGCATGTAGTAGTGCGTCGGTCGGTCGCGCCTGTCTCTCTAGTTCGGGGAGAGGGGCGCGGCCGCCGGGACTAACTCTCCGAGCATGCGCCACGGCACCGAGAGACCGATTCTAGTGAAGGATTAATAAATTTCATTAGCAAACTCCGCATTCAATCAATCAAGATCGAAACCGTGAGAGGTGGGAAGGCAGGAAGCCGCGTGGAGCGGGGGCGTGAGAGCAGGGTACCTGCGGCGGACGTCCTTGTTGTATCGGCCGCCGTATTTGTTCCGCTGCGCCGCCAGCTCCGTGATCTCGGGGATCCAGCTGGCGAACACAGCCTACGATACACAGCAAACACCGTGAGGTGAGCGACCACCCCGCCCCGCGCGCCCGCACCCGCCCGCCCCCCGCGCCGCGACCGCTCCCGCCCCGCCCCCCGCGCGCCCGGCCCGCGGCCGGGGACCGCGCGTCGCACAAGGCTGTGGCTCGAGTGTCGTCTGTCTGCCGCTGTGAGTGGTGGCTGTGGCATGTGTGTGGGCTGTGGGCTGTGGGTGTGCGGGACGTGGGTGCCGTGCCGAGCTACGCTAGCGGCGGGAGCTGTGACCGGTGACCGGGTGCATGCAAAGCCTAAGGATACGTACGCTAACTGGTCGATGAGAGGAAATTAAAATCAAATAATCGATTCGGTCGTTATCTCAACTAAAATAATGGGCATTCGATATAGACGCTGGGTAGAGCGCTGGCACGGGACGGCCGTGACGGCGGGCCGCGAACGCGCGCTCGCCCTGGCCCTACGGCGCGGGGCCGCGGGACCGGACCGAAGCTGGGCCGGGCGCGGGCCGGGCCGTAGTGCGAGGGCGAGGCGAGCGGCGCCGCCCGCCGCCGGGCCGCCGGGTGCCCGCGAGTAGATGACACAATACATCTGACGGCACTGAGCAAGCTTTCTTATAGGTGATGATCTCACAAGTCCCCGCCAGGTCGGGCGACCCATGTCGGGCGCGCGGCGCGCGATATGGCTCGCCTTCGCTTTCGGCGACCGATTGATACGTTAAAATGATACCTTTTTCCGTGTTCACGCTTCAGCTCGCCACTGTACTTGGACCTACTTCCTACCAGCTCTATAATTTCGGGAATGCTACTAGCGAACATTGCCTGCAACAGACCACGGTGTCGGTGGAAACTCGCATCCGAGCGTACGCGGACACCGTCGCGTGGTGCACGACAATGTCCACCTGGAGTCTCGGTACACGTTCTATGGTGACGCTGAGTCGTAAAGTGTGGCCGGGAGCGGAGCGAAACAAAAATAAAAGGAACGAGTGTGTGTCTACCGGTGATGTGAGCAACAGAACACAGCCAGGCACAGGTGCGGCATGCAGAGATCGCGAGGTGGGAGGGGTGGGACGCGGCGCGGCGCCGGGCTCCGGCTCCGGACACTCCGGACACTCCGGGGCACTCCGGGACACTCCGGGACGCTCCGGGCGCGCTGTGCCGGCGACACCGACGCGACCGACGCGAGCTCCTCCGGCAGCTCGTCATGGTGATACTCACGTAACAAAGCAAAAGAAATAAAATACACCCATGCACTCGCTCCGAGCTCGACGTGTGCTCTCGAGTGGAGCGCTCGTTTACGTATACTGTATACAAGAGGCACATCGAGTGTGAGGGCGCGGCGCGGCTGAGTAGATGCCGGACGCCGGACGCCGGCCCGTAGTCACGGTTCATGCTCTAGTATGGTGCACTAGTCAGGCTTACGATCATTCACGAGCTGTGCGTTAGTTAGTACGCTTGTCTAGCAAGTCACGTGGATCTATTTCGTGTCCGTCCGACGGCGACAGTAATTCTTCGGTACATTTCCTTTTGCTTTGTTATACATAATATAGATTAACGCAAGGAACAGCAAGCATCCTAATAGAAAAGTTGGCAAGTTTAATTGTTACAAATAGAAAAGAAATATGATCATGGAAATAGACTAGACTCTAGACTTGCCTCTCCTTGCAAAATGTTAATATAGTATCATAATCGATTATATTTGTGATATTGACTTAGTCTTATTAGATAATTAATATTAAGTTATAGTGAACATGTGAAAGTGGAACTTACCAAGCCGACGAGAAGAAAAAAAACCAAAAACGTTCTGCCAAGTACAGTGTGACAGAACACATCACCGTAACCTACTGTGGACATGGTGACTATTAGAAAGTATACACAAGTCCAGTACGACAGCTTCTGTGCATTCTCAAACTCTAACGGATCTCCGGAATTTTCCAGCTGAAAAACATAAATTATGTATTAATGTTTTTTAATCAACTTACGAGTGAATATATACAGTTATAATACAATACAAATTCGTAAGAATTACTGCGATGCAAATTGCATCCTACATCATTTAATTGAAATTGAAAAAAATGACAAGCGACAGCAATTTGATTAAATATATTAAAGCAAGGGTTCTAAGACACTATCTATATAAGCGATAGAGTAATTAGTTTGTTCTACCTTCAGATGTAGAATAGGTTATGATGTAGAGTAGTATAAAATAAGTATTAAAAGTCTATAACTTATATAAAATATCGTTTATTCCCTTTACAGGAACGATCTACTTCCTAAATATATCTCGGATAGTAGATTACTTTTAGGTTTTGTTATATTGTATGGAACATAAAATCTAATAATATATTTTTGAGAGTGGTACTACTACCGCTAAGTTAGAACTGCCAATATCAGTTACTTGCTAGAATCGACTTCATCTATATTGAGCCTAATTCTTAAATTTTCTAGTAAGAAGTGTGATTTGAATAATTCAGAAGGATGAACTTACCAAATGAATAATGCCGGCAGCTGTTAACCATACTGATATAAATATAGAAACTAATTGCGCCAACCGAATTGAACTCGATGTCTTTAATATATTGAGGTACTGCAAAATATCAGGCACGGTCATTAAGCGTAGAGCTCTGAGAAATCTCAGCCCTGAAAACGAACGAACATGCGATTAGAAAAAAAATAGTATAGATGTAAAGCTAACACAACTTGTTGCAGTAAATGTAAAGCAAACATGTGCCAGAAGAGCATACTATAAGGACCTTACTTGTTTTAATATAAACATATTATTTGACATTTAGCTCATGAATTACTTTATTGTATTGAAAAATTACGGTTATCAATAAATTATATTGAAAAGCACTCACCTATCCACGTTCTATCCAGGTATATTGATACAAAGGATGGGGGTATCGTGAAATAATCTACAAATGAATACATTTCGAGCATGAACCACAGTTTGTCACTAGCTGCTATAAACTGAAACAGAAAAACCAACAGACATTAAAACATTTAATCGCGGAGATAGCGTGAACGTAAATAAATAAATAAATAAGTAACGATTTAAACTTGTGGTGAGTGACGAAATCTTCAGTTTATTGCTATTTTATAGTTATAGATTCATCAAAGAAGACCATCCACAACTCGCAAGGAAAACAACTTACTCGTATAAAAAAGTAGACCATAAAAAATATGTTAAAGGCAAGGTCGATTTGCTGAGTAATATTGTCGCTCCATTTCTGACATCGCTCCACCTCCTCACTGTAAACATTAGGAACAACGTTCGTCAATAAGCCCATGAGCGTATCATACAAAAACGATTACAATAACAAATCACGTAAAGCCACTTTCTAAGTACATTATTCAGCTAACAAATAAAACAAAAGCTAACATATAGGCTATAAACAATATTTCCAGCAAGACACTTCGGACCACATTTATACGATTTCAACTCACGTATTCCTTTATGATTTCAGCATTATTGTAAGATATATTCAATTAATATGTTAGCTACGCAATGTTATCTCATTTAAAGATCGCGATTTTATATTTACCTGGACGCGTCAATGAAGTAGATGATCAGCGATGCTATACTCAGGATGAACACCAACACTACCTGGAATGGAAAAATAAACAGTTTCAAACAATAGTCAAATTAATATCATAAATGTAATACTTATGTACATACCAACTAAATCGTCATTTGAGTCTATTCTAAAATATGGGTTTAATTGTAGTCTAGTTATCCAAAAGTTCATTTATTAATCAAGTAACGCTTCACTGATTTAGATTCAAAGGAACTAAGATAGAAGAACTAATAGAGTAGAACAACACCAGCCAAAGTCATAATCAATAGTTATGCAAATTCATTTAAATAACTGCGTTGATTTAAATTTTAATCGAATGAACAATCGCACAATATGGAAAACTACATCTTAATTATGGCAATGCTACGGGAATTAACAAGCTGATTCAAATAGATTTCATTATCATGCATAAAGCAATCACAAACAAATCATCGTTTTACGAGTTGAAGTATGTGCTTATGTTACCAATTGAAACGGCCCACACTGTTCGTGAATTATGAGCTCATCGTGCATCTAGTTAATATTCAAGATCTTAGTGTGAATCACAAAATGAAGACTCATGTATATTTGCAGAAACAATAGGTCTCTCGGATGATAAATCACTATGATCAATAGTGAATCAGAAAATGTGTTTTTTTTTCTTTTATCGTCAATGAGTAGAGTCAAGTGGTTCTTTTACGTACGAAGTACTATCAATACAACAGGCTTTGTAAAAGAAATAAGTCCTGGTTTGACATATATAGTTTAATGTAGATATAGATTGTAGAGATCATAAACCAGGATTTCTTACTGGGAAGTATTCAATATCGAACCCAACTGAGACGATATTTTCTAAAATCATGTAGATTAATAAACTATCTAAGTTAAAGAAACCTAGGCAATAAATCAAAATCTTAACTTGCTAATATTGCTCAAAACAATTCACACAAAGTGTATGAATGTGAAGTGAAGTGTGAAGTCAAAGGGTGAAGGCAAAAGGCAAAAACTTTAAAAGAATTGTCAGGTGGAAGAAGATATTTGGAATTGACATTTATATTATAAAACGTTAGGTTCGTATTTGTAGATTTGTTAGTTGTTGTATATCAGGAATTGCAAAAGGTCTAACTTTAACTCATAAGAATAATTACTGCAAATGCAGTAATCATTCTGTTAACACAAATTGGGTTAACATATATGGAATTGTATACATAATAACGCATTACAGTGGTATTATGGATTGTGGAATTATCAAGTATCAAAACACATCGTCTGTTGTGGAGTTACTTATTATATGGGGGATCAACCAAAGGGGATCTAATTTGTATATGGGATATATTTTAAGTTCTTCCTTGTTTGTTATCTGGAAGTTATTTAAAGCGCTGATCCCTTTTTAACTCCGACAAGCAAGACATATATTTTAAGTTTGATACCTTTGTTTGTTTGTGGCATCGCAGCGACTAACGTATGAACAGATTTGAAAGTAGTATTTTCTATCTGATAATTGGCTTAATTAAGACTCTTCACTGCTTTATTTGAGGATAATCTGTT
The DNA here is from genome assembly GCA_949126905.1 of Amorpha juglandis. Classification (NCBI taxonomy): domain Eukaryota; kingdom Metazoa; phylum Arthropoda; class Insecta; order Lepidoptera; family Sphingidae; genus Amorpha; species Amorpha juglandis. The sequence goes on along the minus strand of OX421372.1, from coordinate 3,863,464 downwards.
TAGAAATTTAGAACTCAGTCTTTTTTAATTAACGTCAGGGGTTTTAAAGGTCAGCTTAGTTTGCTAAGTGACAAAAATCTTTCGTAATATTTTAGATTAATGAGTCTGAAGTACATGTGTATCCGCTATAATCTCCGAAAAGATAGGCAGATGTGTAACCAGTACATCGACATTTCGCCGATCTTATTTTCGTCGCATGATGTGATAAGGTCGAGTCTATAGCCATACCGGGCACAATTCCAGACTCCGACCTGATACTCAGCATTTCGTGATAGATAATTGGATTAGTCAACTCAGTTACAGAAGTGGATAATGGTGTTTATCCAAGCTAAGCAATGATCATTATTTTGTTTGCTTAACCTACTTGTTGCAATGTGCTAATAACGAGTTCTCGTAAAACCGCTGCAACTACTTAGTAGGTAATCTTTATTTATATTATCATTAGTATGTAAATTTGCATTCACTTCAGACCTATCCGGTGGTGCAGTTGTATCGCGTACGACTGCTGTGCCGATGACTCGTGTTCGATCCCCGGGTCGGGTAAAAGTGATATTAGGGTTTTTTATCAATAAATGCTCAGTATCAGACCGGATTTTTTAAAGCATAGATCGGCAAACGAGCAACTGGGACACCTGATGGTAAGTGATCTCCACCGCCCATGTTTACCAGTACACACACAAAATACCAGAAGAATCATGGGCGCGTTGCCGACCTTAAAGGCGTAATCAGGGATTGGGAAGGGGAGGGGTTTGGGCCTCCGGATATCTCACTCACCGTACAAAACGCAGCAGGAAGTCGCTACTTTACGTCGGTTTATTGCGAGACAGTGGTAACGACCCGGTTGAGTCGGCCCATTCATGCTGTAGACAAAACTGGCTTTACCACTTATGCATATGCATAAAAGCCGAAATTTCCGTTTCAAACATCCAATGGGTTTGAAATAAAACTAATTTAAACGGATTTTATCGCGGTTTTTTATTAATTTTGATCCCGACGTTTCGAAAAGAACACCGATTCCTACCCAGGATGATTCGCGAGGCTATTGAAATTAAAAAACATCCGAATTTCAATAGAGAAGATGGTTGGAAGCTAGCACAAGCCTGGGATCCGATTATACATTTAATTAAATCGGAGCCCAAAAGACCAACTGCCAGACCTCAAGACACTGTGAGCTCCTTCTGCGTAGATCGGACCAAACCATAAAGATCTTATAATTGTAAATTGAAGGTAGATACTGTAACATTAACATTTTTGGACAACCTACACCTCAGTCCTCCCCGTGACCACGAAGGCTGAAAAGTCTTCGAAACGTCGGGATCAAAATTATTAAAAAACCGCGATAAAATCCGTTTAAATTAGTTTTATTTCAATGAGTAACATTCGCGTAAACGTAAGAAATCATTATTCAATGGGTTTAATTTGGTCGAGTCAAGTAGTGATGTCATAATAAGGTGAATCAGGCAATGACCTAACCGTGAATAAAGTTAATGCATTTCAACACGTATGCCTATCATGCTTTATTAAACGTGTAATTAAAATGTTAATGGGACCGATGACAGATATTTTCACGATGTTTTTATGTGAAGTTGGCGCGTCGCGAATGTTCATAACCGACTTTAAAAATGAGATTCTTAGTCTGAGTGCATTTTATTTCTTATTGTTGTCTGAACTGCAAAGTGACTACACTGGACTTGATGTTAAGTACAGCGCAGTCTAAACATAATGTTCGCATTCTATGTTCATGTTTCTCGTATGCGAAAGGCCGTCTGGGTTGGTACCAACGCTTTGTCTATTTCTGCCGCCAAGCAACTGTGTGTAAGGACTGTTGTATTTCAGTTAGAAGGACATTGAAGACAGTGAAATTACTAGGCATTATGAGACTTAACATATTATGTCTCAGGGTGACAAGCGCAGTTCAGTGCAATGCAGTGCTTTGTAATTCAAAGTTCTGTGTGGGTTGCTTCTGTTTATGGGTAGGCGTGGCGCTTACCATCAGGCGAGCGCCTTGCTCGTCTCGTCATTCAATTAAATAAAAAAACCGTCAAGAGAAAAAAATTGCCGGCCGGAAGATATTGGATATACACTGGCTTCATATATTTGCGTCAAATGTGAATTTATATTGATGATTGAGGGTAGTTACATATTAATTTTGTTCTATATACAAAGCGCTATCAGCCTCCGTGGCGCAGTGTGAGTAGCTCGCTGTAAAGCGAGAGGCCGCAGATTCGATTCCTTTGCCGAGATAAATGTTTGCGTGATCCACAAATATTTTTTCGGGTCTGGGCTTTCTCCCCAGAGGGGTTGACGTTAGGCAGGTCGGTCGTAAAAACTACAGGTCAAATATTTCTATAACGTGTTAAAAAGCATGTTACGCCGACCCACATGAATATGTTACGAAATTAATGAATGTAAATGATGTACTTCCTTTCATTATTCCTTGATGCTTCATTGTGCAAGCAAATATATACAAAAGTGATAACATAATCTTCCTTAAAACAAGTACGTACTTTACCAGGGCCAATTAAATAATAAATTATAAGTCTACGTTACTTGTCAGAGGATGTGACGGAATACCATGCCCTGCGATTTTAATGTGTGATGTTGTTTCTATATATGGGTAGGTATGTCGCTTGCCATTAGACGAGCGACCTGCTCGTTTCGTCATTTAAGATAATAAATAAATAGCGTCATAAGTTATCGCTCATGTTGACGTCACTCCCGTATTCATAAACGACACTATGAGATCTTAATATTGTGAACCTATTGAATATTGTGTAAAGAGGTGCAACACTAAAATGCACAAGTCTATTATAAAAAAAAATCTCTCTCTGCTCTGTGACGTTCTAAAATGTAGTCGTTGTAAAAGTTATGCAAATAAAACAAATTATAAAATGAAGAGTGTTTAATTAAAGTATAAATAATATGGTGATATGAATACAAGAAGTAGTCTCCAACAGAACCCACCCGCATTGGTCCAGCGTGATTGGCCTTTGCCTAATAGTGGGATAGTGAGTCTAATTAAGCGGTACCCATATCTGGCGTGAATTAATCACACCAATAGCAAACAATTTGTCACATTATCTTACACCAAAATATGTCTTCTAAACTAATAATAGGTATAAAGAGGAAAGATTTGATTGATTGCATTGAATAGGCTCTGAAATTACTGGACTGATTTGAAAAATTCTTTCACTACATATTAGAATCCTACATTATCCCTGATGAATAAAGGCTACTTTTTATCTCAGAAAAAACATTCACGCAGGCGGAGGCGCGGGCAACAGCTAGTACATAATACAGGGTTAATTTTAAAACTCCAGCAACTCGCAGCACCAGATAGCTGACCCCATACGGAACAACTTTTGTTCTACGAGTTTGGATATAACTCAATATATTTAAAAAAAAAATGATTTTACAAGTTTTTGTTGTGTCGTGTTTTTCTTCGTAGACTGCGGCCCGGCGCGGCGTGCGCGCGCGACTCAAAGGCGCCGCTCAGCTGGCGGGCGTTGACCTTCAAAGGAGCTAGCCCAGTTCCCCACGCTTCGCGTGTTTGCTTACGTAATCTGCGATGCGCGTAGGTAACATTAAAGACGGAAATTAAATGAATACTTATTTTTGTATGAAAATAAAATCTAACAAATTATCAAAAGTCGTAGAACAAAAGTAGTAGCTTATAACCTTAGGTATCTACCCCTGCGAGGTTGCTGGTGTTTTAAAAATAACCCTGTATAACTTAAAATTATTATTATTCATAACAAATTTTCTCATATATTCAATTAATGTAGCTCGCTAAAATTAAATAAATTAATTTCATGCTCAAGTGCATTATGGCATCAAAGTGGTGGAAAGTTTAAAATTGCATGAACTTGTCACTTCACCGCGTCTTGGCAACCAGCCTTCAAACTTCTAGGGAGCTTGAATCAGAGGATGCAATAGCCAACTAGTTTCTCACCTAAAATGTATTTTTTATTGATTTTATATAAAACGAAAAAACAATTTAATATGAGATCAGAAGAAGCCATTAAGGCAATCATAGGTTGAATAGAGATCGCAAGGTTCTTTTTTTTTTTATATCATAGGCTGGCAAACGAGAATGGTAAGGGGCCTCAGATGGTGAGTTTATAATGGCAGAGACAAACGAATTGGTCTACAGGATGGCTCTACCACTTTTATCGTTGGAGAGTTAAACATTATGATAATCCATTTGTAGTAATTTATACAAAAAATCACAAGAACGAAGATTTACGAGAACGCAACTAAGTTGGTATTACTTATTTTATTTGCTGTATACGAAAAATTTACGATCATATAACTACGCGCGTGGGACACAATCGCACAGTCATGTCATGCTAACGACCTCTTCTTCAAATACATGAATTCGTCTATTAAGCCCGATGCATTAGTGTTGATCGCAATAGCCACGTTTAATAACTAATAAAAAAAGACTTTTATCAGCGTCCTATTAATATCAGCTCCGTATTCTTCGGTCACTGTCAGCTTACCAATAACAGGGGGCTACGTATACATCAAATATCTTCAAAATTCTAAAAGAAAATACTCAGACATAGATTACATCGTGATTTTTTTCCTTCGCCGTTTAAGGCTTTTAATCAATACCAAGTAATTTAAAAGCTTTCTAAAATATGCCTATTCAAACACGGCGAAATCATAAAGATTTACATTTTTCTTCAACACGCGGTGAGGTCAGCGTAGTTCAATATCAAAGGTCAAACAGTTTAGCCTCGCGAAGGCGATACTACGTTTACTATACGTTATGTAATAATAAATTAATCTATATACCGGAAAACATTCGTTATTAGATTACAACACTATTCCATCGTAGTGCGCACAGCAAGGCTAATCCATTTACGCTCGTCCACATCCAATTATGCTGAAACGTTGGTACTCCTTGTTGCGCTTCGCAAGGTTGCCGCCTTGACTTGAAGACGCTATGATTTATCAGTCCTTAGTGAACTCTGGCCGAGTTCTTCTAAGGTATGTAGTTATGTTGGTTGGTTGGAACAGAGGTGCGTTTGCCATATCCGTTGAGGAATTTCATATTTCACCTAAATAATTTTTGAATGGGACTAACTCAAGATAGAACGAGAAACAGAAAGTTCTTCAAGATGACCTAAGTATGGACGATCGAAATATGAATGGAAAAAAAAATACAAGTAGCTTTTGCACTGTTATAAACACGACGAATCTTATTTGATAAGTTATGGCAGATTCACACTGTTCGATTTAAGTCGATCAGTTGCTATTGGTTTGAACCGTCTGACTAGACTTTCAATCAATTTGGTCGACAAAGAAATAGAGCCTTTGTTAAGTCAGTTGATCAACTATCTATCTGTGTGAATCCGCTATAAATAACAGCTACACAAATACATTTTATCATTTTAATACCAAATGTATTTTTTTTAAAAAGGAACAACTATTTCCAAACAGAATCTATTGTCAACAGTAGGGTTTATTATATTACATTCAGCAACAGAGAAATACAAACAGAAAAATGGGTATAATCGTTTTGTAAAAAATCCAGTACACCGTATGTACCGCTGAGCATCCAATAATGCTATTAAAGTTGGAAAAATTGGCTCATGCGTAAGGGATGGTTGCCAGTTATTGGACTTATTTGTGTCATGTTACCAAAACAATTTTCTACTCGCTACTGTTTAGGCTAGTTCATTCACCCTTTTGTCTGGCTACAGTTGATGGATTAGAGAAGTGGTCATAATTTCCAATAAACATTTTAAATAATATTATATTTGTATTTACATTGGGGTCGTCTGCGAGTTGTCCAATCGTTTGAATGGCTCACTTTAGTGGGGGGATTTCACCCTTAATCTCAGCTTCGGTGGCACGCCCACTTTAGCTTTGGATCGGCCTGATTTATCTGCAGCCGTCTGAGGGATAGTCTCCAGCGTTGGGGCTTAGGTTGCAGCTATGATAAGCCTTTGGGGCAGTGGCGCTATTTAAGAGTTGTCTATTGCTGCTTAGCGTGGCCGCTCATTAATAGCCCCGCCTCGTTGATCTTAGAAATTACTTACTGTGTCTGGACTATCAGGGTGGACTGCGCTTAGTCTGTACGTGATACGTTTTTCGCCTGTATACTCTCCCAGTCTACGGCGGCACCATCCCAGCTAGGATATAGGATCACTAGTCTTAACTTGGCTGTTCGTAGTAGCTTCCACTCTGAAGCACTAGCTTTACTGGTGCTATTGCAGTATGCCCTTTTCTAACCTTTTTAGCAAACCTTTTTTTTGTCCTGCTGAACCTAATAACATCTCCCAGTTTTACATCCTGTAGTTGATGCTATGCTATTCTATCTGCTTCAGATAGTTTAATACGAAAATGTCGTAAATCTCTTGGTATTGACGTGTCATCGCGTTATTTATATGAAAAGTTTCGATAATTTATATCGGCAATTAGAGCCGCGGTGACAGTTTTATGTAGCAACTTCCGAGTTTTTAGTTGCGTTAACAGAAATTGAAATATCAATTTATTGATGTAGTTTTAGTATACATTTGGCAGTTATTATCTACGTTTTTCATATTTTGTAAACAGTGGAAATACTGTAGACAAAACTGTCTACAGCTTGGGTCTACTCGTCCGCTGCGCCACGGAGGCACTTATAAAATTGACCACGATAAAAAATACAATTGAGGCAAAAATACATTTTGTGTTTGTTTGCTCACAGAAAATAATAACATTTGAATTAAATTTTACCTCTTGCCATTTTATTGCTGTGCAGGCGTTCTACCGGGTTTTCAATTCGTATGTATATATTTTTTTCATGATCACGCATATCTCCGCCAAATGTGGATCGATTTGACTGCTTCTTTTTGTATTCGGTGGGATTTACTCTGATAGTGGCTAGTTTTAAATTTGAAGAAAAATCTAATCTTAGGGATCGCCCTATGATTGGATTTTTCTGAAAGACTAAAACTTTGACATTCATGCACCGATTTTTATGATTAAAATAGTAAAGATTAAAAAAAAAATTAAAACTAACTTATAGCATGGATACATTAAAACACAAAAAAAAAAACAATCAATAATTGTCAAGAACATATCTATCTATAAAAGAGATCCATCATATGGAGAGATATATATAGAATAGTTGAAGCTAAATCCTACCATCGGAACTACAATACAAAAGAAACTAAGAATCAGGTTAAAAGGGTTTTAGACCAGACTACGCCATAAAGTCTCGTGTCTTGTGTTCATAAACGACAAATGCTTACTAACATGAACCATCGAATGTATCTGCTCGGCTCCCGCAGTGACAAAAAATAACATGAATAGTTTATTTCAATCTCGCAAGTCCTTGGTAGAAAGCTTCATAAATATGTAAGCATCTGTAGTACTAAACAAACACTTGTAATATACTCAACGAACGTAAACATGTGAGAACTAATATATCTAACCACATAAAAGAGCTACAAATTCTGGATAAAATAAATGAAAAGGATTGGAAAATATAGAGGATTAAATATTGAACAAAGATGTTTGGATAATCCAAGTGCTTATAAATATACATTGGTAGCTCCATATTAGAATGCTGTGTTACAAAAGGTGTTGGGAAATATAAAACCTAATATTTTTGGAGCTAGAAATAACAGAACATATTATGACTGGTAGCCCACGCTGTAGACAGTTTTGTCTTTAGTATGAATGGGCCGGCTTGAGCGGGTCGTTACCACTGTTTCACAGAAAATCGACAAGTAGCGGCTTGCTGCTGCGGTTCGTACGGTGAGAGATATCCTGAAGTTCGAACCCCTCTCCCCTTTCCAATTCCTTAATTATCCCTTTCCTTTAAGGTTGGCAACGCGCCCATGAATTCTAGTATTGTGGGTGTACATAGGCGATGGCGACATGCCACCAGGTGACCCATTTGCTCGTTTCTCGGCCTAATCTATATAAAAATATATTACAAATATGAAGAGACAAAAGATAATAAAAAACACTATCTGATACATGTGTAATTACAAGAATTTTCAATCTGTCGTAGTTGCAAATTTTGTCCGAAATTGGGTAAAAGATACAAAGCAAGAAATGTTGCTTTTGTCACTACTCGTTTGTACAGATCGCAAAGTTTTTTATGAATAGTCTCCGCGGACTATGTCGGACCGTAAAAAAAGGTTATTGCCCAGAGAAAATGGGTCGGACGTAGGCATTTCTGTTGGATCCAATTGAACTATGTTTTTTTGTCCTTATAATAAACTTTTTATGGCAAACCTTGCCTTTGCACATAAAACTGTCTTTTAACCACGAAATGCTTTCTAGTGATTTGATAAAAAATATTATTCTTCTTCCACCTGCCCTTATCATACTCGCAGTGAGGTTGGAAACACATTTTTTAACACATATTACAGAAAGATTTGACTTGTAGTTTTATCGACCGGCCTCCTGCCTGACGTCAACCCCTTTGGGAAGAGTACACCCAGACACGAAACAATTTTTTGTGGATCACACAAACATTTGTCTCGGTGCGGGACTTTAACCCGTTGCGTCAGGCTTTAGAATCTGGCTTTTAACCAGCTTTGATAGAATTGGTTTGTGATTTTAAAATTACGGATCGAAATGGAAAATTCTTGGAATTATTTGAACAACGAAAGGATTGTTAGTTAGATGGCATAGTCCAACTACTTCTAAAACGTGCACAGAAGATATGTCCAAAGAAATCGATAAAAAATAGAGTGTTCCGAAAACTGGGAAGTGACAGTCCTGAAATCTACACTAAAATAACGCAATAAAGCTCAAATTTGAAAGAGAAATATTAACAGATATAGAATTAATTAAGATTGATGTTGAAACACTCTTTTTTTCTGCGAACCGAATTGTTCACTTAAAAAACATTTCAATGTATTCTGAACAGGATTTTCTTTGAAATTTACTTCAATAGATTGTAACATGAATTACTGAGCAAAATGTGAAAGAAACATCTTAATATTCATCAAAATCTAGGGCACAATTATGTAATGGTCTGGGATATACTGTGGTGTTTGGTGCAGAGAAGTGGTATCTTTAATAATCGCACTTACAATGATGGTGATTAGCAATTTATTGATAGAAATTAAAGACACGTAAATAATATAGCTTCTTGAGAATTTTAATTAGATATTTATATATATGAACATTTACCGCTCTACGATATAAGAATATCACGTTATCAATTCAAATGTAGGTAAATTTCAAAATAGTACATAATTTGTTTTATTAATTTATTTTAGGAGAACAAACAAATAATAATAAAAAATAACACAACGATAAAAATACAGAGTCCTACTAATAGGTTCTCAGTGAGAATTTCTCACGGATAATTTGTGTATGTTGTTATTTTAAGTGTTTTACAACAATATACTATGTCGTCTTTTCGACATATCCACAACTATGTGTTTAAGTCGTCATTTACGACATTTTCGCACATCATTTCGTGGTTTTGATGTCGCTCGACCCTTACGATTAAACCGTATGTGTTTTATAACTTGACACACTTTTCTGTTATAGGTCGTTAATTTTTACTGCGGCTTCCTGCTGGATAAGTATTCTTGCGTACATAGGGTTGCCATCTGACCGGATCAATCTGTTCTCGATCGGATTTTTAAGAGTTTAGACGGGATTGTGCCGGATTTCATTCAAGACCGGAATAATTGTCATGCCACATAGTAGGTATATTACAGGTCCCGCACGTACTGTGCGCCGTGCTTTGATCAATCAAATAAATGAAATAAACAATGATGAGTTTGCGTGAGCGCGTAGGTACATATTGTAAAAAAAATTGTAGTAAATAAAGCCGAATTATAAATCTACCGAGTTTTATTTTCAGCTAAAGACCGGACTTTTTTTAAAGTAGCCAGCATTTTTCCTGCTTGCAATCGGATTTTTCATCTCAAGCCCTGGTAACCCTATGCGTACATCACTATTCATGTCAAGTTTAAATTATATTTATAGAATCAGTTGTTTTTTTATGTTGTTTTTACCCGAATGATCCACAGAAGGAAGGACATATTTTTCGAGTATGTGTTAATTTCTATGGCACGCTCTGTAGCTTAAACAGATTTTTAACCACAAACAAAAAGAGGGGTGATATATGCTGAAACTCTTTGACTGTCTATCAGTTTATGCTATCATGGCGCCTAAAAGAGTGGAGCATTTTCAATTTATAAATGGAGTTTCAGCAAAATTGTTAATTATACAAAACAAAAAACATACCATATAAAATTCACTGAAAAATTATTTTATCTTTTGTTTACGCATCATGAGCATTATTCAATTAGTTCAGAGTGCACAATATAAAGACTAATTATCAGGGTTGTCAAATTAAAAAACGTTAAATTAAAAACTGAATATTACTATGTCTACCTGCAACTAAAGAAATGCGAGTGGATTATTGGTATCAATTGCAAATGTTATATTGTTGTAATGTTATATTACAGCGTGATATATTGGGAATAAATTAAATAAACGTGATGATTAGGCCACCCAACCTATCCTAAATTTTAAGCTCGGCTCAGTTTTATCCGTGTAAGGTCATAATCTTAATTCGTATTTTATGATACAGGGTTTGTTTTCAGGAATGTGTGATGGCTATGACTTAATACAGACCGTCACAATTTTAGTTTATGTACATATTTTCCTCTTTAAAAAAAGAGAAAATTGTCAAAAGAAAATTGCTATTACAGTCAAAAGTGACTGGAATAGCCGGACAGATTAGTTGCAAATTTCTATTATTTAATTTGTAAAAAACGCCCTCACTTTTGTCAGAGGTTAAAAACTAAATAATTACAGAATCTATTTAGTTTTTAAATTTACTTAAATATATTACTGAAAGCTGCGTTTTGGCAACCCTACGTGCCGTTTAAGGCTGGCGCTCGTCGCGTCGCGTCGTCTCGTAGAGTGGCCACAAGCACCAGCGAGATCAAAGCCATGATTATTGACTTTTTAAATTCCGTTCATTTCATTCCAATTATTTGGCTGAATCGATGTTTGCGTTTGATCGTGTTTCGTATTGTGTTAATGTCCCGTCCCATTTAACTTTATGATTTCAATACAAGTATTGAAATCGATTTTGCTGAGGAATTTTATTCGGTTTAGCAAAAGACGAAGCAATCTTACTTCGTGGTGGAATATCTAGAATCTATTTTAGCCGACGTAAAAAGGAGATTATTTTTTATTCGTTGGGTTTTGGAGCTGGCTCCATTTAAATTAAAAGACAAAAATTAAACTCTAAGTGGGTGAAATCGGGAATGAAAGACTAAACTTTGGCATTGATGCACCAACTTTGGTGTTTTTTTCATTAAAATGAAATTATAAAGATAAAAATACAACCAACTCAAAAAAATGCACCTGTTTATTACTGTCACTTAGAAAAACAATTGTTACTTTTTTAAACGGCTGCATAGATTTTCTTATCTATATATTTTTCCCTGCGTTAAATGAGAACTTGACACAGATATGCGCAGAATGGGGAAATATTAACGATCTGTTGATTAGTTAACAAAACACTTTTTTTTATTTATGGCGTGTATAGTTATGGAAATTATGTAGTTTACTAGGTGGTAGGTCTCTGGTATGTGAGAGGCCACCACGGCTTTGTTTATCTGTCGCAACAGTGTGTAAGCACTATTGTGTTTCGGTTTGAAGGACATAGAAGCCAGTGAAACTACTGGGCCTTATGAGAATTAACATCTTATGTTTGACATCTTATGAAAGTTCTACTGGTACGGTAATTATTTTAACAGTATATTTGCAGAGTGACTTATAAATACTTATTGTAACGATACCGAAAAGATACTTAAGCCCGCACTACACTACTCGCGAAATTGATCGAAGTTGAGCGAATACGATAGTGTAGAAGGGCATTTCGGTTCGCCTCGGGCTTCCAGTCGTCGGTTTTTGCGCCCGAGTCAAAGGACTCGGAGTGTCCCGAAGTTCGAACACAAAGAGTCCTCGCGAGGTTGCGCGAGTGTGTGGTCACATAGTTCGGACTTCGGTCAATTTCGAAGAGTACTTCGTCGAGGTAACTTCGCGAGTAGTGTAGTGCAGGCATAGATGTAAAGGCACCGCGTTTCCAGGTCGGACCTGTTCTTTGCATCTTCATACGGATGCCATAAAAGTCAACTTAGTTTGTACGGATTCTGTGGTTGTACTAGATTTGAAATGGAACTTGGCAAGAACAAACTAGAACTAAGAGGGTGCACTTTGTTGCATTTACAAGGTTTTAAAGATATTAATAAAATATATTGGCTTCATTAATCTGCCAACATAATATATACGCTGTGGAACCGGTGAGGCCCTACGTTTTATATCTAGCTTGGTATGCTATAGTGTCTGGTATATTAAGAAATTCGCCTTATCCCATCACAGGACGGAAATCGGTGAACAGCGCGTGATCCAGTTATGTCTGCCCACCCCTTCGGAAATACAGGCGTGAACTCATGTAGTTTGTTAGCAACCAAACCAACGGTGTATTTAACGAAACTAAGTTAGTCATAACACACAAATTATTATTATGTGTTACAAATTATTTTAATTGCCGCTATTTGGCAAAGGCATTGGTGGGTTAAAGATAAAAGATAGTTAAGTTATGTGTTGGCACGACCCATTTTACTAACATTAGTTGTATCAGTTTGTATACAAAAAATGTAAAATACGAGAAAAAATAATCATAGATACGTGTTTACGAAAATAAAAAAGATTAAATTATATTTTTTTTGTTTCGATGCAATTCAAGCGTTTGTAGGCTACATTCATTTGCAATCGTCTGTCGAAATTTTTCATTTTTAGGATTCCATACCCAAAAGGTACCAACAGAACCCTCTTACAGATTATACACAGTTTATTACTTTGCCCTAATAATTTTATAATATTCATATTATAAAATTCACATATACTACACGCAAAAAGATTTCCTAGACAATGTAAGTGGTAAAAAAATATAAAAAAACAAACCAGTTGGCCGTCTCGCAGCGACACTCAGGGATACCGTTTTATTTATAACATATCATTTGTCATCCAGGCCGGGAAGCGTAGATTTTTGTATGTCACTATTTAAATAGAAGTTACAACAGTTGGCTCTTTTATTCACATTTATTTTTATCCCTCCATGTTGTTTATACAACTAACGAAAACAAAATAGATATCTTTTCCCCCCACTAGCGCGATCGATCCATCGATTCATCAATGTCAATGCATTTCTATTTTCGACGTGGAGTTTTATGTCATAAAAATATGACAGCGCGGTTATGGATCACGCTTTATATTATATGAAAATATTTTCACATGAAGTCAGAAATTGATTTTCAACAGTAATTAGTGATTCAGATGATTTCGTTATTTGTTTTGGCAAATAAGATCTTATTTAAGATGCTATTGAAATTGAAAATTATGCAGTAGAATACAATTTATTTATTTTTTATTTTTCCTAAAAAAAGTCTGGTATACGGTTCCTAATAATTTTAATTTACCAGTCATAAGTTCTATAGAAGTTCGAAGTATTTCTAACACACAAATGACAAAACAAAACAAGTAACTGAACGGGAGAAGCGAGCGAGATTTGCCGGGTGACAAATCTAATCTAAAACCTTGCTGCGTTTTGACCTTCGTTATAACCTCCGATTCAAAATTATTAGGCCGAAGTCGGAACCCAAGGTGTGAAATTTATCGAAAGTTCCGACCTTTGGGATTCGGAGACGAAGATTTTTTTTTATAGCATAGGCCGGCAAACGTGTAAGTGGGTCACCTGATGGTAAGTGATCTCCACCGCCGATGTACGCCCACAATACTAGAAGAATCATGGACGCGTTGCCGACCTTAAAGGAATGGGATAATTAGGGATTGGCAAGAGGAAGGGGTTTTTGGCCTCCGGATATCTCACTCACCGTACGAAACGCAGTAGCAAGCCGCTACTTTACGTCGGTTTTCTGTGAGACAGTGGTAACGCGGTCGAGCCGGCCCATTCATGCTGTAGACAAAACTGTCTACAGCGTGGCTCTACCACTCGCTCCGTAATATCTCTAATAAGATGCACGGTAAAAAAGTTTCTTTTATATCACAATCCATAATTCGAAGCAAGAATCAGAATAAAATTGAAGCCACAGTAGATGGAACCATTTGAATATTTTTCCAGTGCACAACACACATATTCATTTATTCCTATGACTGCATCGGTCATCTTCGAATTGTGAAGAAGTATTTGTACAGGCTGGCATGACTGTGGTGACTACCGATAAACTCTTTATTGGTTACTAGATTTTTTGGATTACACGGCGCTTACCATCAGGTGTAGTGCAGTCACTTTGCTCTGCTCGAATAAAAAGAAACAAAAGAACTGATTAAGTGGCAGAGCTATACATACATTTGTCTATAAAGCGTCAATGAGCTGGCTCGGACGGGTTAGTTCTCCTACTCCTACTACACTCTAAGTGTACCCCAGATAGAGTTTAGAGTGGTAGAGCCACGCTGTAGACAGTTTTGTCTACAGCATGAATGGGCTGGCTCGACCGGGTCGTTACCACTGTCTCACAGAAAACCGACGTAAAGTAGCGGCTTGCTGCTGCGTTTCGTACGGTGAGTGAGATATCCGGAAGCCCAAATCCCCTGCCCTTCCCAATCCCTAATTATCCCTTTCCTTTAAGGTCGGCAACGCGCCCATGATTCTTGTGGTGGTGGGCTTACATGGGCGGTGGAGATCACTTACCATCAGGTGACCCACTTGCTCGTTTGCCGGCCTATGCTATAAAAAAAAAACACTGAGCTACTCTTCCTGCCACGCAGGTACAGTAAAACCTTCACTACAGGACAAATAGTACGCCACCCAAGCACTCTAATTACACATGGCCGTTTCACCGTTTCTGGGCCAGTGCCTGCTTATCTTTTCGTGTGTGGTTACTGCAATTGAAAAGTTCTGCAACGCCGGCGTCGCGTCTGCCCGACCTTATTGTTGGCGCGCACAATGCAAAATATCCTTTGTTGCGATCTCACGCCATTTGCAATACGGATACACTGCTAAAATGTTATTTGGTTTAGAAGTATAGGGCTTTATATTAAAACTTTCTTAAGTATTAAATTGTTAAATACTGTTTTCATCTCTTTCTAGCCACTTCTAGCTTCTTTATAAATCGCGATGACAGAAAAAGACAAATAGTATTTAACTAATCAATGCTTATGTAACGTTTATATATGTATAACACCCCATATTATTGGCTGTAGGTTGTTCCGCGATTGTGGGTTGATTTGAGTATTAGGACTTAAAGAGTTGTCTCTTCCAATTTTTTTTTCTATTTAAGTATAAGGAATTATCAAATCTTATAGGCACATCGGCGCATCGAACGAGTAGCCAGTTCATGGTAACTAACACGAGATGCTACAAGTTCGATCCCTGCACCGAGACAAAAGCCCATGTCATCATCATCATCATCAGCTACAGGATGTCCACTGCTGAACATAGGCCTAAAATGTCCATGTAATCTACAAATATTTGTTTCTGGTCTGTGTAGTGAGATCGAAAGATCTCTTAGTTCCTGATACCCATGATACAAGACTCGTATATTAGTGTGAGGTGGTGGCTAGGAGGCCATCACTACTTGTGACTGTTGAGTGTATTTATTTATTAATTAACATCTGGACTTTATCAAGAGAATGAAATCAGCGATGCTTGTTTCTCATCATTCTAGTGAATAATACGTGTTTCGTCATATTGCTCTAATTGCACCTATGTTACTGCTTATAAAATACCTATCACTGGTTTTTTAGTCAATAATCGCTACTTTTGTAAAAACATAAACCACAAACATAATCGCAAATTACATCTGTATTTTTTTATTCGCTTGAAGACGTGACGACTAGGTCGCTCGCCTGCGGGTTAGCACAACGCCAACAAAAACATGAGCACATAGAACTTTGATTTATGAAGCACTGTATGGCACTGAACTGCACTCGTCACCACAAGACATAAGATGTTCAGTATCATAATGCCCAGTATTTTCACTAGCTCTAATGTCCTTCAAATTCTGGGACTATAACCATGGGACTGATGTAGGTATACTTATGTATAAAAGTCCCAAAATAAAATAAATAAAATAAAAATTACGCGTGCGCAAGATACGTCAGCACGTGGAATACGTACACTTGATAAATCTATACTCAAAACTCTTTATTGTATAACCTAAAATCACTTAAAATAATTTAGCATAGGACTACTTAATGATTTTACAATGAGTGGTCTTATGCTATGAGCGGTCTCTGTTAGAACCTTTGGATGGATAGAAATTGAAGTAAAAGAAGTCACGGTGGAGTACAATAGAGAAAGACAGAGAGGTAAGGATATCGTTAATGTAATAAATTAAATTGAATAAATAAATCTATTTCAAAATACCCGCATAAGACCATTGCATTATGGCTGCAAAAGTGTTAACTGTTATCTCTCTATTGTGACATGAATGCCCGCTGACCCGTAATCAATCTTATACAGACATATTTTATGTGTGTATGAGGGAATGACAACTCCAGTAATGCGAGTGAAAGCGCTAAATCACTTATGTCGGCTTGTCCTGGTTTCATTTAGGTTGTCACACGCTTCCGAATGAGCGACAGGGAATGTGGGCGTATGGCGGTCCCGTTTGACATTATTGATGTTGTGACACGAGGGAAGTGTGAACCAATATTGATTTACCTTGTTTTACAAATCAAAAATCACATTTTATTGCATGGTACAAAAATTACAATACACTGTTTCACTGAATACATTTTTTTTTTATCCTGGCTCGGCAAAGTGACTACTGATGGTAAGTGTAACGGAATCCAAGAATAATGTCGACCAACGATAAACAATGTGTCCATCGTAGGTCGGCAAGATCATGCCGGCCTACCAAAGGGCCAAAGGGGGTGGGGAAGGAAAAAGGGATGGGAAAAGGGTTAGGATCGGAGGGCAAGCCCCCTGGGGAGAACCGGATATACACTGGCTGACAATGGAACGCGACCCACACAAAATGGGCCACTATGGCAGTTTTAAGAACCATCCAGTGAGGCATTGGTCTACTTATGAAACCGGAGAGATCCCAAATTTGATTCCCAAGTCGGACAATCATATGTGCGAGTTTTTCGATTCAATAGGATATTTGACTGTCTTATTTTAAAGAACGAGTTGCGCCTCGCGGTTTCACCTGCATGATACTGCCCTGCTCCCATGGGTCATAGCGTGATATACATATTAACCTTCATGAATCACTCTATTATTGCTGAAAACTGCATTTAAATCCGTTGATTAGTTAAAAAGACTTAATAAGCGAATAGACTATAAGGATGGATGCTCGCCCCAACCAATATTGCATCAAGTCCTGTCGAAACGAGACAGCATGCTGCTACTTCACTTCGCATTTCTGAGAGACAATGGTAGCAACCTGGTCGAGACGGCCCATTCATGGTGTAGACAAAACTGTTTACAGCGTGGTTTTACCACATTTAATTTTTACCCATTTTCCAAACAATTCATCTATTAAGAACTGTCAATTACACTACACTAATGAAAGAATAATTGAAAAGTGGGTAGGTATTTGTTTACATTTTCGTCACTAGTATAGCGATCTGTTAATACATTTGTAATTTGTTACCTTCTCTAACGGCCGTTTTCAATAATCAATCTTAGCTTGATTCTCCGGATAGATAGCACAAATGAGCCAATCAGAATACAGTTTGAAGGTCACGCGTACAAATACCTTCGCTTAATTGGTTGATTTCCACGATCTATCCGCACAATCAATCTATTGGGAACGGGTATAAATCGATCAAAGTCCTAACCCGTAAAAACACGGTGTTATAGGGTTGACTTTCGCACGTTTGCAATAATCGAGTAGCAATAATGCGGTGTGATGTCGCGCTATGTGACACGGGGGTTAAATATAGCCCGGGGTATATATAGCCCACTCTCGCGGCGGGTTAACGTTACGACGCGCGACGCTTCGGTTGTGATCGCGACGAGTACGCTCTAATGATTTATTGTACTATAAATGTTTATAAAAATGCTTTAACAGTGTGTTATTTAATTGTTTTGTAACATGTTTTGGTTCTGTTTTGTTTAATGTGGAATTTATACCGCTTTGTAATTAGTGCGTTTGCAACGGAGGGTTATATGTAATTTTACATACTTGAGCACTCACGCGGGTAAATCTCGAAGGGGTATGCAGAAACGAAACCCATATCTATACCCACCTCTTTTCAATATTATTTCTATGCCATGATGTGATAGGAGGCGAGCCATATCGAGCACGATTTCCAGACTCCGGGCTTACTGAGCATTTCGTGTCAGAAAATCCTAATATTACTTTTACCCGACTCGGGGATCGTACCTTAGACCTCAGCACAGCATGCGTACGCAGTACAACTGCGCTACCGAGGCAATTAAACGTAATTTTATGAGACATAAACTTGATAATAAAACGTGAAGTACGGTTGTGTCGTTTCCTTTGTTACAACGATTTATAAATCTATGTAAAGGTATATTAATGAACTTTGTACCCCTTTTTAAGCATATTGCGCACACGTAGGAGATTTTGGCTTATTTAAAGTCTAAACCAGAGGTTCCCAGACTTTTTTTGTTAAAGAACAATTTTAAAATTTATCTGGTACCGGTGCACTTTACAAGTAACAATCGCTGAACTTCTTAAAATATTATCTGCCTACATTGATAGGTGAAGTCAAACCAACATTTTAGTTCTTCACTATCGAAACCAGATACATCTTTGTGGTCCCCCGCTTACGAATTGTGAACCTCCATGGTTTTGTCACACCAACGTAGACCCCCGGCGAGTCTCCCATAGACCCCTGGGGTCCACCTGGTCCACTTTGAGAACTAAGGGTCTAAACGGAGAAGGAGCACAGAAAGTTATTTGTAGTATATCTGTTACAAATAGGTATAGTAAATAAAATAAGATAAAACATTTAGGGCCTTATTACAACTGTATTATAACTGTAACTAGGTTTATTTTAGCCAGTTTTTATGGGTTACCATAGTTATTTGTTATTATGTAGCCTACTCAATACATTTATCCATGCTTTTAAGTCGGTACACATATTATCCAGCGGAGCCCGTGTTGCCCGCTACCGTAGTGTTTGTGTTAACAACCGATAGATCAGCTGTTGCTTTGTTTCTTGTAGTGTCGTTGTTACTATTTCTACCTCTATATCTTTTCTACTCCTTCAATTTCTATGGTTTATGGCTGTTCTATGTCGGTGACTTTCGTTCTTCTACGGATCTCCTCATTTCTGATTTGATCACGCAGAGAAACACCGAGAATAGCTCTCTCCATAGCTCGCTGAGTGACTGTGAGCCGTCTTATACGGCCCATATTTAGAGGCCACGTCTCAGTGCCGTATGTCATCACTGGTAACACACATTGATCGAAGACTTTAGTCTTCAGGCACTGAGGTATTTTGGACGAGAAGACCTTGCCAAGTTTCCCGAACGAAACTAAAAGTTCTTAAATATTAGCAAGCTAAAGTGGCAGTGGGCAGGCCACATAGCTCGCAGAACCGATAACCGCTGGGACAGAAAGGTTCTGGAATGGAGGCCACGTACTGGCAAGCGCAGAGTTGGACGTCCACCTACAAGGTGGACAGACGACCTGATAAAGATCGCAGGAAGTCGCTGGATGGAGGCCGCTTCCAACAGGTCGGTCTGGAAATCTTTGGGAGAGGCCTATGTTCAGCAGTGGACGTCTTGTGGCTGAAGATGATAATGATGATGGCTGTTCTATTGTGTGTGTTAACTATTTCTTCTGTGTGACTCGTGTAATAAACTATCCCGTGTAGTAATATATCTACTTGAACTGTCTTATTTGCACACATATCTATACCATACTCACCAACCACTATAGTTAGAAACCTAGTTTAAAGTCAGAATACCTTTTGTAATAAGGCCCTCGAGGCCTTATGCTTAAAGTCTTATTCCTAGTTATATAATGATCTCATGTTTCAGTAATCGCTTGGTCTAAGCTGACCTAACTAATGGATTATAAGTAGCTATTTAACCCAAGGTTACTGTGACAGCAGTTTCGTCTTTTGTTAGCATTGACGACGATCAGGTCGCTCGCCTGTTTCTAATCGTCACCATAAATAAACATACAGGCCCATAAACAGAAGCAACACCAATCAAAATCTCGAATTATGAAGAACTGCAGAGCACTGGACTGCGCTCGTCACCCGACACATAAGGGGTTAAGGCGCATAATGCTCAGTAGTTTTACTGGCTTCGATATCCTTCAAATTTGAACACAACTGTGCCAATGACTGCTACTTGGCAGCAGAAGTAGAAAAAGCGGTGATTATACCCAGACGGCCTCTCGCATACGAGAAACCTTTTTTTATGGCATAGGCCAGCAAACGAGCAAGTGGGTCACCTGATGGAAAGTGATCGCCACCGCCCATGTACGCCCACCACCAGAAGAATCATGGGCGCGTTGCCGACCTTAAAGGAAAGGGATAATTAGGGATTGGGAAGGGGAGGGGATTTGGGCTTCCGGATATCTCACTCACCGTACGAAACGCAGCAGCAAGCTGCTACTTTGTGAAACCTACCACCTGTTTCTTGTATAATGGATATAAAAGAGTTCGATATAGTCCATTTTGATTCAGTCCGCTCTCCGTGATAAATAACGCTTTTATTTACGCCTCCATATGTTACACCATATATCTCTTATGTCCATTATAGTAAATCACGACCCTTGGATCAAAGGACGCGGTGACGTGTCCTGTTAGTCACTGAATATATTTCTTGGATTTATCATCGTTTATAAATAAATGTTTATATGGAAATGTACGAGAAATATTACATGCTGATAAAATCGAATAATTTATCAACTGCTGGGTTTAATCTATTAATGATGTTTGCTGGTAAATCATGTATAAGAATTGGCCATTTTTGGACATGTCATTTTGTAAGTAGCATTTACACGGAGATAGTGAAATAAGGACTAAAAATATTGAAGTTTTTTTTTTTATCCGAGTACGAAGGATATGCTTCATCACGACCCGTCGAAGTGGAAGCGTCTAAGTAGGAACTAGGGATACATTCCATACATATGGACCCTTACAATATCGCTAGGCAGAAATAACCAATTTTTTATAGCTTTTGGCTCAATTTAAATGGACACCCGTAAATAAATACCAAGCCATCAGTTCCGTCCAATGTTAAATTATATCATTAAAGTAACCTTTATTTCCCACCACTAAAGATATGTAAGCATATAATTTAATGTTAGCTTTCTATTATTATCACACGGCAGTTTTGGTATATCTGAAACATGCTTAATTTTAATCGTAGCCTACAATATCTGCACACGCTAAAGTAGTGAACACTATAATATTATGTGAGCCGTTCCCAACCGCCCGGCATTTATTTTTTACGAGAGGACCTAAAGCGATCGATATTGTCGACTCGGCGAAAATTGTTGCCTTTCTATTTTTATCTTACATGTCTTTTCCAGTAAACTGGGAGCGGATAATAGCGATTTCCTAGAACGGCTCCTATCTGGCATCCTTCCACGAATTGTTTGTATGATATTTAATAAATAACATAACTTAAGTTCACGCCTGCATCCCCGTAGGTGTGGGCAGGGGTGTAACTAGTGTATATACGGTTCGCCGAGCTTATTGTGTTTCTGTGATGTGATAAGGTCTCCCCCATGGAAGGATAGGGTGGAACACGGGTTCTAGGCTCCCTAGGTCCATATCGGGAACAAATTCTAATTCCGGGCATCTCGTGTGTTTTGAATTTAAAATATAAAATACCCTTTGAGAACCTTCTTCGTGAAATCAGTTAACATGTTTTATAGGTCGACCTGTAAATACTTGTACGATTTTTTTTTAGGCCTATATTCAGCATTGGACGTCCTGTGGCTGATGATGATGATGATGGATAGATTGCTAAGTTACATTTATTATGTTAGTATTCATTGTTAATTGTCGCTTGCTTTAACTGTGAAGGAAACATAGTTAGGAAACCTGCATCAGATATGAAGTTCTCCATAAGTACTTCGAAAGTATGTGAAGTTTTATTATTAGGCCAACGTGGTAGACTAAGGCTTAAACCCTCGAGTTCAGTAGAGGAACCTATGGCTTTACCTTAGTCATAGTATTCTATATTCGAAATTGAAATCCGAACTTCGTTACTTCCTTTTATAGGATAGGGACTTAGGTAAATTCCTACCAGCTAGTATCATATATACATCATATAGGTGGGAAGCCTCTCCTATGCGGAGGCAGTCTGAGTTGGTAACATCGCTTTGTCTATTTCTGCCGCCAAGCAGCAGTGTGTATGCACTGTTGTGTTTTGATTTGAAGGATATTGAACCCAGTGAAATTACTGTCGGTGACGAACGCAGTTCAGTGCCATGCATTGCTTTGTAATTTAAAGTTCTGCGTGGTGTTGTGTCTGTTTATAGCCAGGCGTGGTGGCACTTACCATCAGGGGAACGATCTACTCTTTTCGTCATTCAAGCTAATATATATATATGTACATATATACCACATGAATTATCGCTTTGAAGCGCTTGCGGTTTGGACGCGATTTAGATAAACAAGCTGCTTGCTTACATAAAAATAGTACATACTGGGATACTGAAAAGTTAGCCAGAAAGAGTTGCAGAATTACTGAGTTCAGTTTTAGGTACTGACTTCTTCGTTAAAAAAGATTCAACACAGTCAGCAAGTGTCAGTCAAACCCGAGTCAAGTGTCAAGTCAAGAGTCAAGAACATATTTTAATGACGATTTAATGTAGGGCTAATTAGAAGGGACAAAAAGAGCGCCTAAGAAAAACTAAAACGCTAAAAACAAACAAACAATTTTGAGTCCGTCGCATCAATCATTCAAGACATCAAGTCATGTCGCAAGCTCCTCGGGAGAAACGGATATACACTGGCTGATCCTGGAATGCAATCCACACAAGGCGTGTGGATCACTATGGCAGGTTTTAACACCATGTGTACTTATGCTGCTCGCTATCCGGGCGATCCCTACCATCAGCAAAAATTATCTTTTTAGTTTTTCTGTGGCGTTCTTTTTGTAAACTTATAATGATGTTAATTATAATGTCACGTGGATGTTGGCACGACCGTAATGATTCAAAACAAATACAATTTTATAAATAATACACTTAACATCGCCGCGGGGACAGCTGAGGTGGCAGGTAGCCAATCACAGCTTGTGACAAATGTCACAAGAACCGCGCCTTACAGCCCATCCTGTTTCACACACAGACCATTCCAAATTGGATGGTATATACTATGCTCATACTATGCCAATTTACGAGTACGTGTGTGACGTCACAAGAGGCCTTCTTTTTCGCTCCCGTGGGGTGTTGAAGGTGACAAAGTGTTCTATCTCTCTCACCTGCCACGTCATGTTCAGGCGCCGTATGTCATCGGTCATCAACGCGTTTTATATATTAGGTTACGAGATGGCACTTGTGAGATGTTTTTTTTAAATTCCACCAAATTCTTTTCTGGTTTACATTCGAATTTTTCATATTACACGTGTGGCTAAATTACTTCTTTATTCCGATTTGAGGCTACTAACTTATAATTTGACGAAGTTTGTACTTACTACGTGGTAGGTTCCACGTATGCGAGGAGCCGTGGGTAGGTAGTACTACCGCTACAGCCACCAAGTAGTGTGTGAGCTCTATTGAGTTCCAGTTTGAGGGCATTTAATTTAGTGAAGTTACTGGGTATAATGAGACTTAACACCTGATATCACCTGGTATCAGAATGAAAAGTAGGAGTGCCATGCGATGCTTAGTAATATAAATTTCTGTGTGGTATTTTGTTTATAGGCAAGAGCGATGCTTACCATCAGGCGAGCAACCTGCTCGTCTCTTCATTGAGTGAATAAATGACTATTTTTTTTTAAACACCCGACAATCACACATATAGTCCTAACCCCACCCTAGGTTAACCTGTGGATATCAGGATCTACGAGGAACTTGCGATCCTATAACACCCAGAGCTTTAACGAATATTTGTAGCTCACATAAAAATATGTCTTGGAATAAAATTCGAACCCACGGCCTTTCGCTTCGCAGTCGGCTACGCACCCACTGCGCCACGGAGGCTGTCAATTACAATTCTCTTACCATACAATCTACAATTCTCTTACAATTTTTAGAGAGTTATTACATTTATCATTTGACTGAATTAAGCCTGCATTTATTTGAAATGAAAGCGGCTTGTGATCTTTTCTTTTAAAATAATTCGTTCGTCGGAGGCTCTAGCGCGTTGGCAATTACAACATCCCAAAGCAAAGGAAAACTTTTTCGACGGCGACATTTTAAAGGCATTTAATACACTCTGCTTTCAATTGTAAAAAGCCCAGCATTTTTAGTAAAAAGACTTTATAATTACTTCAACTAGCAAAAGTTAGATAGATAGATAACTCTTTATTGCACATTAATAATTTAAATTATATATTAAGAACCTTACAACTAAATCAAGTTACAAAAGGCGGTCTTATCGCTAAAAGGGACAAGCTCTCTACCAGACAACAGAGTATATAAAAGTATAGTAGTAGTAGTAGAGTATGTAAAAGTTATATAATGTATCATCATTTCTGGTTACTTTGACCTTTAAGGGACATTACTTTGGTCATCATCCATCCATCCATCAGTCTGAATTCGTCCACTGCTGGACATAAGCCTTTCCAAGATCTTCCGCCTTCCTCATCACTTTGGTCATGTTTTAACTTATTTGAAATATGATTTTCTTTATTAGCTTGAACGATGAGACGAGCAAGTCGCTCGTTTCATGGTAGGCGTCACACCTGCCCATAAACAGAAGCAACATCACACACAACTTTGAATTACAAAACGCTGTATAGAACTGGACTGCGTTTGTCATCCCATAAGTTGTTAAGTTTCATAATGCCCCTTAATTTCACTGGCTTCAATCTCCTTTAAACCAAAACACAACAGTGCTTACACATTGCTGCTTGTAGGTAGAAATAGACAAAGCTGACTACTCGCAAACTAGGGGTCGATTAGTAAGCGATTAAATGAACGATTTAAATAAATTTACGCCGCAATTAATAGTAGTTGTTGCAGTATGTAGGGTTTCAAAATAATTACTTATTAAATAAAACGTTTCTCGCTAAATAAAAAGTTACCCGAAGTTAGCGATATATGGTAATAAATAATTCATACATTCCTTTGAAGGCCGCATACAAACGAAACCGCGCGGACTCCTGTGAACCGCACAAGTGGCGGCAATCGATAGGGCTCCGCCCACTGACCTATTTACGGAGATTAGGACCCGGGCCCGAGGCCTCGCTCTACGGAACACCAACGATACTTGCCTTCCTTCCGAACGACTTCCTTGTTTCCTTTTTTATACGCACTCACGACTGTAATCCTTGAAAGAGTAGACAGATTTGTAACTCATATATGTCACCGAGTTTATTTCCGACCCATTATGTGATAGGAGGCGAACCTATCGCCGGGGATAAATCTCAGACTCCGGGTTGGTATATGGTTCTATTTGGTTTTAAGATTGCGATAATGCTGCCTAATGTTACTTAACTTTTTAATGCTTTTTGTTGTAATTTTGTTTTATTTTTTATAATTTTAAAAATTTATGTTTTATTTTGTAATTATTAATATTTTACGTTAATTGTTATCTATCTATAAATCTATCAATGCATTAAGTATTTTTTTTCATAATATTTTAATGAGATGTTTTATTACCATGAAATGTTTTATTAGTGTTAATTACTAGTTATTTATTAGTATTTTATAATAAACTAGCTGTCCCTGCCCTACCTGCATGTTACTGCCCTGCTCCTAGGGGTCATAGCGTGATATACATATAAACCTTTCTCGTGAATCACTCTATCTATTGCTGAAAACTGCATTAAAATCCTTTGAATAGTTTAAAAGATCTAAGCGAACCGACAGCGGAAGCGACTTAATTTTATACTATGTAAAGAAGATTAGCATAAAGCAAATATATATTTTAGGTTATTTTAAAATTCTGTATCTAATGATATGTAAATATTGTTTCTCAAGGCAGAGATGATTGTAAAAAGAATCTTTTTAATATTTAATATAAAATATCTCTTTATACTAAAATAATAATTATTAAAAGAACTTCAGCCATTCCTATAAATCGTGAACATTTCAGTTCAAGTGAAGACCGCTTAACTTTCTTCCGTTCGGGATGCGAGCACTCCCTAAGCGTCTCTACTCGCTTCGTCGCAAATTGCGAACCCTTTTACATCCCCGGGCTATTTTATGCCGTTCCTCGATCTTTCAGTATATTTTAGATTTCCATCCAAGCGCTTGGGTTTCGTAATGAACGAATAAGTTAGTTTTTAGGATTGTTCGGTGTTAAAGTCTTGAAGTCTCATGATGCATCACAATATATTAATGTTGGGCCCGACATTTTTGACAGGTTCATTTTTTTGTTTAAATATAATGTTATATTATTATCTGATAAAGGTCGCAGGAAGTCGCTGGATGCAGGCCGCTTCTTTGGGGTAGGCCTACGTTCAGCAGTGGACGTCTTGTCGCTGATGATTATTATTATCGAATTAGTCTCATCAAATAAAATGTAGTTGCGTACATAAAAGATTTTATCAGGCTTTAGCCCTAATCCTCTCATAAGTAATAGATAGAAATTTATAAAAAGGCAATACGCAACCAAATAAATTTACTACGAAAAAGATATGCGTTTTGGAAATATTAGTTTCATACGATTTAGTACGAATAACCAATCAATTTTCATCCAACCAAGCCTAGTTAGATGTAAAAGAGAAAATCCTACTAATATTATCATTGAAAATAATTGGATGTTAGTGAGTTTGTGAATGTGCATGTTGGGTAATTAATCACGTTGAATGGCTGAAATGATTTGGATCAAATTCGGCACAAAAGCATGCCATGACCTGGATTACGACATAGGTTACTTTTTATACTGGAAAGAGATATCCACGGAACCGCGAGATAAAGCTACATATATATACGCACTCCCGCCTGTAATCTCTAAAGGGCTAGGCAGAGGTGTAACTAGTAAGTACACCCATATTCCGCCGAGCTTATTACCGTCCCATGATCTTATCTTATCGCCACACCGGGCCCAATTCCAGGCTGATATTGAGCATTTCGTGATAGTAAAAGCTTATATCACTCATACCCGACCCGGGGACCGAACCCGAGACCTCAACACAGCAGACGTACAACGTAGGTAAGCAATACATCTGCGCCAACGAGGCAGTGAAAAGAGAGCAAAAACTAGTAAGTACATAATCTAATATTTGTTTGTAATCTTTAGCATCCCCACGCCTTGGTATTTATAAAGTAGACGAAGGTTACCGAGGCTCATTACTTAAATAGTAGTACTATACTTCTATTTTACAATATCGTTAAAGACAAGCAGTCAGACAGATGTAATAAAATCATGAAATCTGGCAAAGTAACGTTTAGGGCAACAATGATATTCTGGCAAATATCTCTCCGTATTTGCATCGGTGGCTTGATTAGCCTATTGAATTGGAAGTGGACATATGGGTCGGCTACACAAACCTATGACCTAGTCGGGAAATATAATGAGGGGCTGAGGACAGATGCACAACTCCGTATAAATTGTGCATCGTATTTTAGTGGGTTGTTTCAACTCCATTAAACATAATGTTTAAAAATGACGTAAACTATTGTTAAAGTATAATCAGCTTTGTTGCATTCAACAGTGGTTATCAGCAATGCGTACATATTTAACGTTTATGTGAAAAACAATAACCTTGAAATATTAGGGAACGCTGTTTCAAAAGGTTTTTAATAGTTACTAACGTTTGTAAAAAATCATGGTTTAAGATCTACAAATTTTAAGGCATTTTATAGAAGCTCTTTATGTTTTAAAGAGAATATTTTATAAGGGAAGGACCATGTATAACGACATTTTTCATAGTTGAATGCGGCAATTAGTTTAAATCTTTGGCAATATTTTATATACTAAGGAATCTTTTATATACTTATGAACTTTACTTTTTTTTTTAAGTAAGGCCCTAGATCTACTACAGCAGGGATGGATGCTAGATTTAATAAATAACTTTAACTGGCGGATGGTGCAATCTACACGTAGTGTCAAAGTATTCAAGCTACCCATAAGCTATAATATATACAGTATAGTGTAGTGCAGTATAGTAGGTAGTTCAATTAAAGTAATACGGTTCGGAAAAAGAGGAACATGTGTTATTTATGTTTAAATACGGATTATGTATATAATTATCTCTCGAGTGATTGGACCCAGGTGTCCGGGTATTCATTGTACATTCGTGAAAAACGAATATTGCCCAAGTGCATAATTTAAATCTTATTAAACGTAGAGTTATGTTTGTGCTTTGTATTTTCGAATGACTAAGCTGATGTGCAAAGAATGCATCCTTATAATATAGCTCCCACGTGTTTTGGTGATATTTGTAATTTATGTAGCAAGTTCGATTATAACTCGAGTGACTTTTAAAGAATTTTTACACGGTTTTTAATATTGTGGAAAGAATTTAATCCGGATGGTTTTAGTGTATAAAACATTAGTGTGCGTGCTAAGATTATGGAATTACATGAATATTTTTTTATGAAATGTAGAACAAAGCGCAAAGGCGGGCGAACGTAAGCATTGCTAAAACAGCAGCATTGTTAAAACCTCATTAATACTTGTAATCTGTTTGTTTATTTAGTTGTAATCAATCAGATTATTCAATAGGGACTTTCACGCAAACTGGGTACACAAACGTAGAGATTTTACAACCATCTTCACATAATATGAATTCCTCTACAGTAGATGCATTAAGTTTATGACAAAATTAAATAACATCTATATGTACTAAGCTGTTGATGTAAATCTGTACTATGAAGCTCGTGTGTGATTTTGAATAAAATTATTGTTTAATTTGCATGTTCTATCGAATGTTCTGCATGTATAGTTTACGAAACCCCCAAATTTCAGCCCAACTAAAGGCCTATTTTCAAATAAAGGCTTCGTCGACGCGTAGGAATGTGTAATAAGCCACATTGAGCTCGCGCGGGGTTCCTTTGTTTCGTACAGATTTCAGGGAAACTATCCACTTAGAAACTTGTTTTGATATATGGGAAAATTATAGGTTATTGATCCATAGTTTGTTTAATATAATGTGTAACGGAACTGGGCGTTTCTAATGGTTTCAAGTTTGAGAAAATTGAACGAGATCCCATATTATATCTGAAGATGCCAATAAAACACTATAGATTATAAGCATTTGCAAGGTTGTCTGGTAGAGATCGCTTTTAGCGATAAGACCGCCTTTTGTTACTTGATCTAGTTGTAAGGTTCTTATTGTATAATTGTAATTATTGGTGTACAATAAAGAGTTATCTATCCATTTAACGCTGCAGAAATATAAGGAAACCCTACTGACTTAATTAAGTTTGATCAAATTAATCGTCACACTAGTATCTTTTGAAGCCATTTTTTCTAGATTCGTTTACATGAATGTTGTGCGAGACAGTCAATAAAAAACACATATAAATTATAAGTCATATTATTTGTAAAAAATGTCAGACAAAAATAACCACTTTTGAAAAAAATATAATAATGAGTTAAGTAATTACTAATTAATTAGTAATTGAGTTAAGTAATTACTAATTAATTAGTGAAGTTATTGGTATAACTTAGTATAATTACATAATAACTAACGCAACTACATGTGGAAAAATGATATTAAAATCTAATATAGGGAATTTGCAAAATGAGTACGAAAAGCTTGAACATTGCGTCAAGCCACATCAAATATACAATGACGTAAAAGCTCTTGAAGAAACTTTGACCGCCAATGGAGATATTTACGGGAACATGACGGGCATTCATTGCTTATTTATAAACATTCGACAAAAAAGTTGTGTGTTATAAATTTTGCCCCTTTGTCTGTCAGCTTGTCTGTGCTACCTCAGTGTCTAAGTTCTTAGCTAGAGAGCTTCTTAGCTAGCTTTGAAGAGAATCTATTCAGCCATACTTTTTTTGCTTAAATTACATATATTGATGATGTATTTCCTCATCTCAATAGTCTTCCATGCGCGATTATTGTCCTTACTGTAACCACCAAAGAAATCAATATTATATCTTCCAAATACGAATATGTAACTCCAGATCACGGTCAAAGTATAAATAAACGTCTAGAAATTGCAGACACAGCCTTACAGTTCCAAAGGTTATTAGGTCAGCCTATAAATGTCTGGAAGGTACCGTTTTAGATGCGTTTTTGCTGTCGTATGAAATGGATTGGATGTTTATTGGTTGGATTGGGCGGAGTTCTTGGGCCCGTATTTATTAGATTGAGCCCGCTTGAACATTGGAGGTTTATGTTTTTTTTTTTGTCTTTTATTAGCGGATGGGATTCTTAATATACCTCAAAGTTGGTTCCATTTAAATTTGTAGCATTGATTCCAAACCCTAAGGAGATGCAATCGGGTATTAAATAGCAAAACTTCGGCATCTCTGCACCGAATTTAATAATGCTTCAATAAAATTTGAATTTTATTAACAAAAATATAAGTAACAAACTAAAAAGCAAAAAATTACGGACACTATTAAAAAGGTATTCTTTAAACTAAGTTTCTAACAACTAGTAACTGTGGTAACCTATACAAACTGGCAAATATATAAACCTAGTTTATAGTAAGTAAAGTTAAGTATAATGCCCAAAAGCCTAAAAAAATTGAGTCGGTGCTATAGCAGTTGTATTCTAAGTCAATGGTTAATAATTCATCATAAAGTAATAGGTAATTTAAGAAGGATTTTATAATCTAAGTATCTAACTTATGTTTTTGGTCGTCAAATACAACCGAATAATTTCAATTATTCGTTTTTAAAGAGCTTCCAATGCTCATAATTATAGCTTTAAAATAAGAGTTAGTCATTAAAACATCAATTATTACCACTAGTTTTTATGAGATGTCATTGAATGAACTCTTGACCTTATAATAGGAGTCAAGATTTCAATGTCAGACTAATAACTTACTAACATAGCCTAGAACAGTTACAGATACATTATAATGTAATAATAATTTATAATAATACTAGTTCTGTATTATACACGCCCCACTGCTAGGCCCGTGCCTCGTCTACTGAAAGAGAGGGTTTAGATCTTAGTTCACCACGCTGGATTTATGCAGGCTTCACATACCTTCGAAATTCTTATGGAGAATTTCGCACGTTTCCTTACAATGTTTTCATCACCGTTAGAGCAAGCGAAATTTTTTATTAATGTTGATCCCGACGTTTCGAAGGCTTTTCAGCCTTCGTGGTCACGGGGTGGACCTCACGGTCTGACCACAAAGGCTGAAAAGCCTTCGAAACGGATAGACAGGATATGAGTTTCATCTCTAGTAGGTAATTTACTTTTACTGGAATTATAGAGTGAAATTAGCATGCGTTCAAGCAGTAAAGATAAAATAAGTGTTGGTATCCTACTTACCATATTTGATGTTTGTGGTGAACAAACAAATGGTACGTGTTAGTAATGGTACGGAAGTTTTGTCACGCTATGTCGTATTCCGGCCTTATAGACATCCTACTCTTGTCGCAGTGGGTTATTACCGGACTGCGAAGACAGAGGCCGTGGGTTCGATTCCCGCACCGAGACAAATATTTGTGTGATCCACGAATATAAGTCCCTCGTAGTTCCTGATACCCACGACATAGGTTTAACCTAGTGTGGGGTCAGGACTATATGTAAAACTGTTGGGTGTATTTATTTATTTATATTATAAAATATAAATTTATAGATATTTAATTTCTGGATAAATTGTGACTTCGAACATAGCTGTTATTTAATATTCATGACTAGTGGCTCCCGTGGGTTATAGCATGATGTTATATAGTTATGAGCCAACATCCCGACCAAACAAATATTTGGTGTGAATATGAGCTGAACCGTTCTAGGCGTTCAAAAGTTCCCAATTGATTACATAATGAAAAAAAATGTTCCAGTTATTTATTTTCAATTGAATTGTGATTATCCCGAAATTATTTTAAAAACACACACATTTCGCCGAGCGTATTTCCGCCCCATGATGAGATAGGGAGCGAGCCTATCGCCATACCGGGCACAATTACAGATTCCGGACTGATACGGATCATTTCCATATAGAAAAACCCAATATCACTTTTACACGATTTGGGGATCGAACCCGAGACCTCGTCTCAGCAATCGGCAGTCCAGAACCACTCAGTCAAGTCCACTTTTCCAGAATCATAACAATTAGTCATTTTGGACATTAGGTAAATCAATCCTAAACACAATATATTTTCAAGTTTACATTGTTATTATTCCGAGTATCGATAATGATAATTTTCGAAAATAATTTTTAATCGATATTATGTCGAAGGGACGAGACTGCAATTTTAAAAAACCCAAATAAAATGAGTTTCTCGCGCTAGTTCTGACGCTTGACCTTGAGCTGTTGTCTGTCTGTAGCATTGTAGCTTCAAAATCGATTAGATCTGCTAAAACCAATATGAATGCGCTTTTTTATATAAAAGCAGGTTTGGATTCGGATTTATGAAAATCTATTCAGCTGTTAAAGATTACAGTTTTTTTTTATGTCGGAACTTTTTTAGGTTAATTATTTTGTTTTCCCCCATTATTCCTCTTATTTGCGTACGTATTCATAGTCAGTGTTATATAGATATATGGACGTTCTAGGTTATCTCGAGAGGTCACTTTTGTAACCCGATATTGATTAGTCTGTAAGTAAGACACAAAAACCATCGCTTATTTATAAAAATAAAAAACTACAATACGAGGCAAATAATACTGTTTTTTATATGCCTTCCTTTGTTTTATGTATGTGGTCGTTGGTATATGCTTATCGTTTTTTTTTGCAGACGACGAGAAACGAGTAAGACACAACTAAACAACATAAAGCCTTATGAGCTATTTGAGAATCAAGAAGGCCCGACATAATTAAATTTAAAAATATTAGTAAAGTATAAAATACTTTTAAGACACTGTTTTACTGGTATTTCTTGATAGCATAGCATGCTGCGTTTCGTACGGTGAGTGAGATATCCGGAGACCCAAATCCCCCTCTTCGGTATTCACAATTTTATTTCAAACTTATAGCACTATAATAAAATCTTAACGCAACGATAAAAACTTGTTATACTTCTCAACTAAGTCAATTGGCAGAAATCTTAAGCTGAACCAATCAATACTTCATTAATAAACGTAGCATATTGTACATCGAACGCAGCAGCCCTATGAAAGCAACAAAAACGCATCACTGTTTAACGAAAGGGAAATTGTACTTGAACTACGGGGCCGGAGGGCCGTATCGATAGATGTAAAGTAGGTCATGGTCCTACACCACGACCCACGTCACGTGCCGCTCGCCGGCCAGCCAGCAGGGTTGCCCTCTTTCAGCGCATTACGGGCCACATCGGGAACACGTGTTGCCAACGTCAGTCAAGTGGATAAGTGTTGTCACACAAAAAAATCCCTGAAATGTTTTTAAATGTCTGATGGTTTGATTTCAACCCTTTATGGAGATGTGTATAATAGGGAATGGGTTGGATACGTGTCAAATGATTTATAAAGCATGAGAAGACCGCTATTAGCCGTACGATCGATTGAGGTTCGTTTCAACTATATTTTATGATATACTAGCTGTCCCTCGCGGTTTCACCTGCATGTTACTGCCCTGCTCCCATGGCGCGTGATATACATATAACCTTCCTCATGAATCACTCTATCTATTGCTTAAAATTGCATTAAAATCCGTTAAATAATTTAAAAGATCTAAGCGAACATACAGCGAAAGCGACGTAGTTTTATACTATGTAAAGATTTTATAGAAGAAGCATTATTTGATACGAATGAATAAGCATAATATAGTCTATTTCTAAGTTTTCGAAAATCCACTCCTTAGGGGCGAAATGCTTTAAAGGGACGGAGTGTTTCGGATAAAAACATTCACGCGGGCGGAATCGCGAGTAAAAGCTAGTACAAAAAGATATTACCTAAACATTAATATGTAGCATGCATGCATTATCCGCCATTTTTTTGGTTGCGAAGATTATATTAGCATTCTTTACGGCCACGCAAAAACAATATGATTCATCACGTACTTGTGGAGGATATGTTACACTTGAATATAAATATATGAGTTATTAATATACGATATGTATGGAATATTTATTACATTCTGAATTAATGAATCTTTATTAGTCCGGAAGTTAGTTTGTTTTTAGCATTCCAAATCACGGGCACTAGTTTCGGCATGTCTGTATTTTGCTGTAATTTTATTCAGAGATTATAGGGACTGTAGGGGTGAAATTTGGTGCACGTATGATAAATAATTGGTGCTAAAATATGACCACCTCACTGGTCCACTGACAGCGTACATAGGCTGAGTATCCGTCAAGCCTGTGGAGACAGAAGGATACTGCGCTTCTATTGGACATTAACTTGGAGCCTTGGTATGGTCGAAAAACAACGCGGGCAACCAAAGAAATGTGAGAAATTCTGGATGGATTCTTTCAAATCCATCAATCATCAAAGTTAGAAAGACTTCGGTAGTGGCCGGAATGGAAGTAAAAAATGAAAGCCAGTAGCGGCTCATTCCGTGGGTTCACAGAACAAAAGAAACATCTAGATAACTAGATGTCGTCACTTTAATTATTAATAAGAACAATCTTTCCACTCAGACCTTACTAAGGTACGTGCACAAGTAATTTGGTTATATAAAAATAGCTTTTATGGTTTTTACAATCAGTTTTGGCCTGTAAAACTATTACCGGACAAATTATTTTTCTTAAACCGAGAAACTTTTTAAATCTTAGCGCGGGAATCAAACCCAGAGCCTCAAAAATTCCATTGACGTACAATGTCATTAGGTTAATGAAGCGATCGCAAGCCTCTACTTGCGATCCAAAATAAATGTTCCCTAACGAGAGGCGAAATCATCTTTCGACGGTCGCCTTAATTACATCAACCTGCTTAATTACTTCTTCCCGCTTCGCCTAAGGGAGTTAATATTGTAGGAAGGAGGAAACGTTGGAAGTATATCAACCTATTGGTCTAATGGTACGCCATTGCGTTGAGAAAGGTCGCGCCTTCAAACCTAAGTTTAAACAAACAAAAATTTGTGTTTTTCGTTTTGAAAAAGACCTAACCTTCAGATCAAACTTAAGATTTATTTTATAGTATTCTCAATAAACGACTCAGTTTTTTTCTATTTCGGACCGAGGTTTATCAGATTCGGATCGGATGCGTAATACCATTCATGTTTAATGGATTCGCAAATATCTGTGTGAATGTTACGATATGACAAAATTATCGGTCAGTCGCCGGCTTAATCTATACTAATAATAAAGCTGTAGAGTTTGATTGTTTGATTGTTTGTTTGTTTGTTTGTTTGTTTGTTTGAACGCGCTAATCTCAGGAACTACTGGTTCGAATTGAAAAATTCTTTTTGTGTTGGATAGTCCATTTATCGAGGAAGGCTTTAGGATATATAACATTACGCTGCGACCATTAGAAGCGAAGCATCAGTGAAAAATGTTGCAAAAACGGGGAAAATTATTCATATTTGAAGGCTTCCGTTGCTAAGCTACCGAAATAATATTATTTGAAGGCTTCCGTTGAAGTTGTTAACACTGTCACCACCTACCCAAATCTATACTAATATTATAAAGCTGTAGAGTTTGATTGTTTGTTTGTTTGTTTGATCACGTGGGCGGAGCCGCGAGCAAAAGCTAGTATATTATAATGTAACGAACAAGTATAATGCGAACCAAAAGTGTGACATCTATGGTAATACAAATCATTACATTTCTGTGATAAGCCGTGCTGCGTCTACGTATTAGCATACTATTTAGTCTTTTCTCAGAATAAGATACTCAATTCATTCAATTCAATTCATTCACTTGATTTCAATTGATTCAGTCAATGTTAATGTTTCCTAATTTAAGTTGCAGAACAAGAAAAACACAAGAATGTGACATGAACATCATGTAGGTAAGATACACAGTTACTCACATGACATTTTTTCATGTATTTTGTGAACAGCACCAGTCTTAAATAAATATATTCTTAAAACCATTTATTTTAAAACTATACTACCAATTATGTGCATATTTTAAGATTGGACATAAGTTTTTAAATAAAGAACGAATTTAATTCGAATTTAAAAAATCGCGCCCAAAGGAGTCGGTTACAAACATACAAACATACAGGTGAAGGTAATAAAAAGCGTGTAAAAAGACACAACGCCAATTGAATAGGGGGTAGTTTAAAAATTGACTCAAAGTTGTGAAGGTTGCTTTTACGGACGTGGAAATGCGGGCGACGTCGCTACTGGCATCTGTATAAGGCGACCGGAACTCATACAACATGAATCTTTGAACATGTATGATCTTTTGGGAGTATGTTTTATTCAACGCATACCGTTGCCCGACTATAACGGCTCGAATATTAAAGATTTATGAAAGGAATTGGGAGTGAAGTAGATTATTGAAAACTAGACACTTTAATAGTGGTAATGGATTAATTGGTTAATAATCTTCTGTTATTACTTGTAAAGATACGAAAATAGACATACATAGGCTCACAAATATTTCCCAAAGGGGTCGGCAGACACCACGGAATTTCACTTGTTATGACCCTCGCACACGCGACATATATTTGGCCTACTTTACCTAATTTACTCCGCCTTTCTCTACTCTGCCTTTTTCCCAATTAGATTGTTTTGATGTTTAATGAGAGCTTTACACATGAAGACAATCATATACTATGTATTATGAATGTGAATGTAAGTTTGTTTGTTACGCTTTCACGCGTAAACTACTTCATCGATGATCATGAAACTTTGTACACATATTCTTGGAGGTATTAGAAGTAAAATAGGCTACTTTTTATCCCGGAAAAGCAGATCACGCGGGCGGAGCCGCGAGGAAAAGCTAGTTTTAAATAATTTCACAGAACCATAGCCGGGTAGCCGGCTGTGAAATGAGACGCCGCGAGTTCGATTCACTGAGTCAAAATGAAGGATTCGAGGTTAGAATTCTGACAGTGCGGGTCGTCGCTTTTTTTAATTTATTCCATAAACTAGTTTAGAGTTGTGTTTGTTGTATAAAAGTTGTGCGGTTTTGTTCATTAAACATCGACGGTGATGAACAGTGTATGGAAACATTGAAATAAGTGAATTAAGTCGTACTGAAAGGAGTTAGCACCTGGAGTCTGACAGGACCTTGAAATCGACCGCACACGTGTTTCATCGTTCTTACATTAGATCTAATTTACGTATAAAACTTGTAACAACGTGACATTGGCGGAATAGCTCCACAGTTGAGCTCCTCGCCATCAAGCAAAGAAGAAGAAGAGTCAAAATGAAAGCTAGGCAATAATCCATGAGTTTGTTTCAGCATCTCTTCTCATGCCGATGTAAATATAATCTAGTTTAAAAAATTATTGACATGTAAAAGTGATATTTATAATCCAATTTACAGAATAAATGTTTTGATTTGAATGTTTGTGTCATCTACAGATATTTGTTTCGGGTTTGAGTGTTTCTCTCCAGGGGGGTAGTCAGTGGGCCGGTGGTAAACACTATAAGCCAAATCTTTCTGTCTTTTGCGTAAAAAACATGTTGTTCCGACCCCACTGCGAGTGAGATACGGGCAAGTTTTCACCTTTTTTTCTAAAGGTACAGTTTCATCAATTGGACAGGTCCATCAATTAATCTACTACAAAGATTGTGAAAGATAAAAATAGTAGAAAAGCAAAGCATATAAGTACATATTGATACGAGAATAGCAAAACAACCTCCAATAGTCAATCAATAACTACTAGGCTACAGAATCCATTAAAGTTACGTAACGGGAATGATCAGGGTGACAATGCGAGATCGCCGATAAAAGTATGGACAGACAACATTTATATTCTAGGATTATGTATGTTTATGACATCATAGCGAAGTAATATGATGGTCGTTTGATAAAAGGGTGTGTTGTGCCAAGCAGCGGTCGATCGAGGTTTATTACGAACTCATAACCCTATTTTTTTATTTAATTGAATGAGGAGACGAGCAAGGCGCTCGCCTGATGGTCAGCCACGCCTGCCCATAAACAGAAGCAACACCACACAGAACGTTGAATTACAAAGCACTGTATGGCACTGAACTGCGGTCGTCACCCTGAGACATAAGATGTTAAGTCTTATAATGCCCAGTAATTTCACTGGCTTCAATGTTTTTCGAACCGAAACACAACAGTGCTTACACACTGTTGCTTGGCGGCAGAAATAGACAAAGCGGTGGTACCAACCCAGACGGCCTCTCGCATACAACGGACCTACCACCTTGTAAAACCCTTCTAGAAATGTACGGTAATTGTCAATCTTACTAATTTCAACATAATGCCATATGAAACAATGTTATTAAATATTTACGAGGTGATATTTGAAATTTGAATAACGGATTTAAGCGATTTTTTTTTATTTTACCCGCATATCATTTTAAAAACGTGAAGATAAAATGGCATGCGGAAATAACTCCCAGTAAATTAACGACACAATCCAGACACAGAAAGGACAGTAGTGCTGTAACGTTTATCGATTCCATAATGAATAGAGACGGAAACTAATGGGATGTGTTGCTTTTTTTAAGTGGTTAGACACGCGTTACGACTTCGATAACATTTTATTTTGACAGGTCGAAATTGTTTGTGATCACATTTAGATGATAAATACGCTGGTTTTATAAAGGAACGCTGAAACGAGGATCTGGAGAGTTGATATTGGAAATGTACATACCAGTATTCGTCCGGTGGTGGTCTGACCGGATATGAGTTCGCCGGCCCAGTCTTTCGCTTCGGTCATGAACGTCCCCTCGAACTCTTGTTTGCCCTGTCGCGCGGCTTTCTGCTCCTTCTGCTTGGGGTCGTTGGGCGCCAGCTCTGGCTCCTTGTGGCAGCAGACGAACGCGCACGCGCGCCATAACAGCACCACGGCCAGTCCGGCGATAAACGTGAAAATCGACGACAGCAGGAAACACCACCATTTTCGGACACTGAGGCAGTCATCATTTTCAGGGTTCGGCGTAGTCGCCTCTTCCTCGGACGAAGCCATTCCCCGAGGGCGCGAGGCATCCAGTCAGGCGCGCCATGCACGTGCACCGATGCGCGCGCCCTCACGCCGAGCCCGCGCGCGACTGAGCGACCGCCGCCCGCCGGCCCGCCCGTCCGCCCCGCGGTCGATGCCGCCCGATCGATCCGCGACGGCGCACTACCGCCCGCTCGCGCTCGGCGACTCCACGCTCCACATTCTCCAAAGATTACCTTCTCTATCCTTCTCCGCTGGTGTGGCGCGCCTCAGGCCGCGGCCCGTCTGCCGGCCCTAAGTGCCGTCACGGTTTTTATGACTGCAGATGTTTCTCTCACGGTTTTTACCGATGCCATAACAGCGTACGATCACTCACAGTTGCAGAGCGCCCGATGTCCGCTGTTACACTGTTTACCGGCTATGTTACGTCGAGTGAGTGAATTATCCGGGGAATGCGGAGGTTTTCGACAAAGGTCAATGTATTCAGCCCGTGTCCCGATAAGCGTAGCGCTACGCCGCGCCGCCCTGTTACTGCGTCAGCGGACGCTACGAATCTCGTAGACGTCTACGGGCTGCGATTGGTCGAACGAAATGCGAAAGCGACGATAAGTTCGTGTCTCTCGCTATAATAACGTAGCTATTTGTCTTTTCTTTGTCACACACGAGCTCGGTTTATGTGAGTTGCCTCTAGTTAAAATAAATGAGCCAATTAGAAAATAATGGACACATTTTACATTAAACTTCGAGTGAAGATATATCACTATATCACTTGGAGCACTTCGTTTTTATTAAAGTGCCACTAGTAAAACACTTGATATGGGTATATTATAGCTAAAAATATGAAAATGAATTTCCAGACATCTTTAAATAAAATCTGTAAGGGATATTAAATTTAATTTGTGTTGGCGGACTCGTGTGCAGTGTAATCCGCGAAAGAGGTGAATAGTCACATTCTTTATTAAAATTCTAGGAGCTGGTGCAGTCGAAGGGCGAGTTACTATTTAAGTATTCATAAAACAGTTTCAAGGACAACTTTATCTTCAATTAGATTTTAAATTATTATTAACTAAGATTTTATAAGATTTTTCGAAGGTATGTGAAGTCTGCCAACCCGTATTAGGCAAGCGTGGTAGACTAAGGCCTAACCCCTCTCATTCTGTAGAGGAGGCCCGTGCCCAGCAGTGGGACATGTATAATACATTAATTACTAACAAAATAATATCGTCAGCGGAAAGGTAAAATGACTTAAGCGCCAATTCATGAATTTTACAGTAGAGCATTTTAAAGTTGATTTTCTATAATAAAAATTCATAATAATGTTGGAACAAGAATCGGTTCAATAAAATATAAGTTTTACTGATAATTATTGAGCAGGTAAATTTATATGAATTGTTATGGTCGAAAAACAACTTTAATTTTTTTTATACGATTTTTCATACGATTGATGTTTCTTATACATATGTCTATTGTTTAGTTGTTAAATACTAAGGATCATAATAAGAATCATTGTGAAAGTCGGCATTAGTCTTTTCTATATTTTTTATTCTAGATTTTACCGATGCGTGGTTTTTTTTCTTAAATTTAAAATATGTCTAATTTTAACCAGTCGATAAAACATACATCAAAGTCGGAAAATATTGTGAAATATATGCATCATTATTCATACGTGTCGAATTGAGAAGCTCCTCCATTATTTTGTCGGTAAAAAGTCCCAAAACGAATATAATATATCATCCACATAAGCGCACTGTATCAAGTTCATACAAAAGGCATATAAAATGAGCACAGCTTGCGTCTGTTCCAAATAAAGAATATCGAACGGCGGTATTTTGGACTGCACATGACACTGACGCTAATGGAGGCCAGCGGGCAGCGGCTATCATTTATAATTAATTATACAGGGTTATTTTTAAAACACTGACAACCTCGCAGGAGTAGATTCCTAAGGTCATTTGCTACTACTTTTGTTCTACGACTTTTCATAATTTGTTAGATTTTATTCTCATACAAAAATAATTATGAATTTAATTTTCGTCTTGAAAGTTACCTACGCTCTGCGCGTATCGCAGATTACGTAATACACGCAGCGCGCGCGTCAGTTCAATGACCGGCCGCGCCGTATCGATCGATAATACCTACATCCAGCCGTCAGCTGACGTACGAACACAAACACTACACAACAAAAACTTGTAAAATCATTTTTTTTTCTTATGTATTGAGTTATGTCCAAACTCGTAGAACAAAAGTTGTTCCTTATGGGGTCAGCTATATGGCCCTGCGAGGTTGTCAGTGTTTTAAAAATAACCCTGTATGTGGCCATTTCACAATACTCGAGTAAATATTATTAAACAGATAATATTTGACACCAACATACAAAACTATCCGGCTATCAAATCAATACACACTGAGTAGTGTAACGCAGTAGATGAATCGAACATTGTGTATACGATTTTCTTTGTTTATTTAGGTAGTGACTTTTATACAAGGTGGAAGGTCCCTTGTGGTAGTGCTGGCACTTGTGACATTCATGCTAAATTACTCTTATATAATTGCATAATAAAATAAATCAGAGACTGTCATTTATTTTATTTATTTATTATAAAACACCAACAGTATACTTACATATTTATTTACAAATTTGAATTATGGCTCATCACAGATGCCATAGCATATATCCTGATATGTACACCGATAACAGGTATTTACAACATTTGCCATGACCAGCGGGGGCGACAGAAATATTATATGTACATTGTTATTTAATGAATAACATCGGAATCTTCTAGAACAGAAAACTAAAATATTACAATAATGACAATTTGGAAAAGCACGTCATAAGTAGGTGCATTACGGTATGTTCATTTTTAAACAGATGTCAGAACATCTCTAAGATCTCTCATAAGTATTAGTCGGCAATATATAGATATTGAGCTGGTGGGAGGATACTTGTATCCGACCGGATAGCGACCACCGTACACTGATGCTGAAACCTGCCATAGTGGCCCACCTTGTGTGGGTCGCGTTCCAGGGTCAGCCAGTGTAGGTATATCCGGTTCTCCCCAGGGGGCTTGCCCCCTGATCCTAACCCTTTTCCCATCCCTTTTTCCTTCCCCTCCCCTTTTGCCTTTTGGCAGGCCGGCATGATCTTGACGACCTATGATGGACACATTGTTTATCGTTGATCGACATTTTTCTTGGATTGCGCTACACTTACCACCAGGTGTAGCGTAGTCACTTTGCCGAGCCAGGATAAAAAAAAAGAAAGATAGCTATACAATCATAGCGTGACGTCATAAGAGTGATGAGACTTGTACTTTTGGTACTTGCAACATTAGTTACTTTATTTCCAGTTGGTACATCTTAAATAATTATCTGCTGGCGATGCTCATAGCCAATTGCACATACTATTCGGTAAACGATTGGCGAGTACAGCAACCTTGGGCGCGGTTAATCTATGGATGGGTGACCGCTTAGTCGTATTTTAACGAAACATGTTCGAGCTTTGAAGGGCTCTTAGATAGTCGGGCTCGACTGTTATCAACTAAAAGCAGTCGTTAAGCGAAATTCGAAGCCTTCGTGCGGCCTGAAACAAACTAGATTGGCCGAACTATTCGATAAGATGAATTTCTATCATACTGAAACAGGCCCTTAAAATTTTATAATCCTGGAAGAACAGTAGAGA
The DNA here is from genome assembly GCA_949126905.1 of Amorpha juglandis. Taxonomy (NCBI): domain Eukaryota; kingdom Metazoa; phylum Arthropoda; class Insecta; order Lepidoptera; family Sphingidae; genus Amorpha; species Amorpha juglandis. Next base: position 3,820,664 of record OX421372.1, on the reverse strand, counting down.
AGGACGTTTGTCAAATGGTAAGCCACGCTTGCCCATAAATAGTAGCCATACTACCTAGGACTTTGAATAACAAAGTCATCTCGGGTTATAAGGTTTTAAGTCTCGCGATGGTCAGCAATTTTATTTATTAGCTATAATGCCCTTCAACTCGGAATACAACTAACAAAACGTAGTTTAACTCGTTAAGTGCCCATATTCTATTAAACTATACAAAGGAACGATGTTCGGAAATGTATATCCATATTATTATTAATTATTATTCCATATTCAGAGATATTAATGAATATGATTACAAAACCATGGGTAATAATGGGAATAAAAGTGGAAAATATTTTTTTATTGTAACATGGTGGCTAGAATTATATAGATACTTTTTATTTAATGTTTTAACATTAAATAAAAAGCAATATAAATGTATATAGAAAACAACAGTCCCTTTTCACATACCTTTTTACTTGCGATTTCATTTTAGTGATAAAAGTGTCTATAAAAATGCTGTAGATTATTTTACAATATTTTACATATCATTAAAGTTACTATAGGTACTCTATGTACTTAGCTGCATTTCACTGCGTCGTTGTGGATAGCATACATGGAGGCCTTGGACAGGGCCTAACACATGGCGAATGAAGCAGGTGCTCTAGGTGCCGACCGTAGAGGCGTCTTCTCCAGGTTAGAAAAAATATAATTTTGTCTACAACATGCTTTTTTTAACTCATGTTAGGTAGGTACACAAATATTTGGCTTGTAGTTTTGCGACCGGTCGTCTGTCTGACGTTAGGGAGGAAACACCGGAACAAATATTTGTAGTCCGTACAAACATTTTGTCTCGTTGCGGGAATCGAACTTGCGGCATCTCGTTTCATAACCGTGTCATATTACTTATAAAAAGCAAAATATATATATATATATATTATATATATATATATATAACCTCCTGCTTTTTAAAGTCGGTTAAAAGCCAGAGAACGTCTGTCGACTACGTTTGCTCGTTATAAATATGACTAAGTTGCCGACTGGAATACAACTACTTTTTGTATATTCACAAACAAACGTTGAACGAAATGTAGGGTTATTTTTTAACAAGACAAAGCAAAGGAACTACCGGATGGAACCATTGCAGCTTGTCGGAAGTCTCTTGCAGTATTTTAATGATGTAAAAACGTACTCAGTAAAGCCTTTTAACAATTCGCAGAATGTTTATTGCGCTTTCAGGCTGGCTTTGGGAGCTTTCAGTTCATTTTTTCATGTACACAATTACGTATAATACTCAGAATGTGTTGTTATTTTGTGATAATTATTCGATGCCGCCTCATTGGTTTAATGGCAGCGTACTTAGGGTGACAACCGTAAGGTATGGGCTTAAATCCCAGGCCGGGTAATTATAATTTATTTTTAGGTTTTCATTCGAAAAATCACACATAGTTTGGCCGATTGGATTTTGTGCCCAGTATGGCGCTAGTATCGTTTTTTGTCAAATCATGGGATACCATATTTCCATAAGGTGGTAGGTTCCTCGTATGGGAGAGGCCTTCTGGGTTAATTCCACTGCCTTGGCTATTTCTGCCGCCAAGCAACAGTGTGTGAGCATTGTTGTATTTTGGTCTGAAGTATATTAAAGCCAGTGAAATTAAAGGGCATTATGAGACTTAACATCTTATGTCAGGGTGACGATCGCAGTTCAGTGCCATGCAGTGCTTTGTAATTCAAAGTTCTGTGTGGTGTTGCTTCTGTTTATGGACAGACGTGGCGCTTACTAACAGGCGAGGGCCTTCCACGTCTCGTCATTCAATCAATAAAAAACAACTCAGATTTGATTCATTTCGTTGCGGGAAATAAACAACTTTGCATTCCCATGTACTAGCCGAGCTTCGTTGCTCGGTGTCTAAATATGCTTACCATTGTTGATCCTGGCTGATAGATAGATGATTGGTGGGTGTGTGCGCGGTATATTCTCTAGTTATACTTCTGCCTACCCCTTTGATACAAGCGTGAGCATATATTACCTCGAGTGCTTGCTGCGCTTGACGCGCTTTAGGAAGTCAAACCTCTCGATGTTTTCGACGACGATTAGAATTCATTCAATTTTTTTTACATTATGCAAATATCACAGTATGTTGATACAGGTGTGATTAGCTATTTTGAAGCAAGGTGGTAGATCCCTCGTATGCGAGAGGCCGTCTGGATTGGTACCAACGTTTTATCTATTTCTGCCGCCAAACAACAGTGTCTAAGCATTATGTTTCGGTTTGAAGGACATTGAAGCCAGTGAAATTACTGGATTGGACCATTATGAGATTTAACATCTTATGTCTCGCGGTGATGAGCTCAGTTCAGTGTCATGCGGTGCTTTGAAATTCAACGTTCTGTGTGGCGTTGCATCAGTTTATGGGCAAGCGTGGCGCTCATTATCAGGCGATTGTATTTCACTCTAGATTATATAAATAGAAAATAATCAAAATTAAATTTTATCATATGAACGCTATCAAAATTTTATTTATCACATAAAATTGTTTTTCGCCTTTGGTATTTTGGTGCCCTTTGCCACTTGACGTCCAGAGCGACCGCTTCACTTGCTCTACCCTAATAGGGCCGGCGCTGATAATAAAACACAAATTAGTTTTATAAAACATATTTTATATATCTTTTCAACTTATATAATAAAGATTCTTATGACTAATGACAAGAAAACAAATGCAGATAAATAAAATGTTTAACATTAATTACTATAACATAGATTGTCTTAAACAGCTGTGCAAGTAGCTTGTGGTAGGATATTCATATCCGCCTGTATAGCGACCACCGTACACATGGTGTTAAAACCTGCCATAGTGATCCACACGCCTTGTGTGGATGGCGTTCCAGGATCAGCCAGTGTAAATGCGGTTCTCCCGAGGGGTTTGCGACATGACTTGATGGTTGGTTGGGCCGTGTATAAGAGAACATTGTTATACTGTGCCTGCATCGGTCTTCTGCCTATCCTGTCGCAGGCCCCTCGATTTGCTTCTTCTGTCTTCGAAGAGGAAAGAAGCATTTATACAAGCAGGCATGACTCTGGTGACCACCGATAAATTCATTGCTTGTCGGTGGTCGCTGGTTTTTTGGACTACGCTTAGTGCATTACGCTTACTTACTACGACTAGTGCTACGCTTACCATCAGATGTAGTGCAGTCACTTTGCCATGCTCAGATAAAAAAAAAACAGTGGCTCCAACAAAACACTAGTAAAGCAGAACAGTTTGTTAACAACACCTACAACTTAAAAATATTCAAAATGTTTACGAGTCTGCTTTAGGCTCAGGCACCGTATCACTAATCCATTGCAAGTACTGTGGGTTGCCATTCTGTATCGGTAGGGATATCACTTCACACACTTCATAAGGATGGTGTGCCTTTACGTATTCCGTCAGCTTATCCACTTGGGATGTGCGTGTTTTGATCATTAGAAGAGCCTGGAATGAAGTTATGTACATCACATTATAAGTCTAAAAGTCGGCATTTTTATTCTATTGGTGAAAATATGATGGCTTATGACATATTTTTAACTGATGGAATTGGAAAAACAACATTATCAATATGTTCAATTTGTAATTCTCAAATTGTATCAATGTAAATCAGAAAAATGTAAAATGGCAATCAACATTAAAGGAAGGCAACATTATTAAAATCATTTGGTTTAGTTTAGAAAATTTTCGAGAATTATTTTATTGATACTAAGTAGTTGTGATTTTTTATGAATTGTTTTAACCAACGATCGCTTGGTTTCTTTACTGCAATAATTTCATATTATGTTTACAAGTATGGAGTTATTAGTTCTGTTTCAAGAGACAATATCTCTTATATTCTCCACATATAAAATAAATAAATACACCCAACAGTCACATACATAGTCCTGACCCCACAGTAAGGTACGAGTCTTGTGCCGTGGGTATCAGGATCTACGAGAGACTTTCGGTCTCACAACACCCAGACCCCGAAACAAATATTTGTGGATCACACAAAAATTTGTCTCAGTGCAGGGATCGAACCCGCGGCCTCTCGCTTTACAGCCGGCTACTCACCCGCCGTGCCACAGAGGTTGTCATATAGGATTAAAGAAGTGAAATTACCTCACTGTCCTCATTGATCTCATTCTTCCACTCATAAATAGATGTGACTTGAGGAATGATGTTGACACAAGCGGCCAGTTTGTTTTTCACAAGCCCCGTGCCTATGGCCTTGCCGACATCTGTACTTGGCACAGTCACATATGCCACAGAGAACTTATCTGAAATAGCAACAAAAAAAAATAATGAATGCCTTGGTGGCACAGTGGCACTGCTCATGCGTAAGATTGTTTTTTTTTTATACCATAGATCGGAAAACGAGCAAGAGGGTCACCTTATGGTAAGTGATCTCCACCTCCCATACATGTCCACAATATCAGAAGAATTATGGGCGTGTTGCCGACCTTAAAGGATAGTTAGGGATTGGGAAGGGGAGGGGTATTTGGGCCTATATGGGCTGCTGAGGTTTCTGGTTTGAACCCCGGGTCAACCCAATATCAGGTTTTGCTATCACAAAATGCTCGGTATCAGCCTGGAGTCTGGAATTTGTGTCTGGTATGGCGATAGGCTCACCCTCTATCATATTATGGGACAAAGATTCACTTAATTAAATGTGAGTATATCAGTTATACCTCTGCCTACCCCTTCGGGGATTACAAGCACAAGTGAATGTGTGTAAATTTTAATGCAATTAGAGTTCTATTATTTTTCGTAGGCTGTAGTATGTGCCTCATTCTCAAGGTGGTTGGCCCCTGGTTTGTGACTCTTGATCAAACTAACACATAGCAGTAGTATGTAAGCTTTGGTATGGTTTGGTTTGAAGGACATTGCAGTGAAATTACTGGCATTATAAGACTGTAATATCTTATATATTTGGGTAAAAAATAAGTAAAGATAAAACTTTAAAAACTCTATAGACTGATATTTTTATTGAAAGTCGAAATAGAGTATATTAAACAAGCCGGGAAAATTCATCTTGGGCATGATTCTGTTACGAAACCGGTAAAATAAATGTTAACATTTCAACATCATAAGATTTGTTTAAAGTTTTTAAAGTGCTCACAGACGATTAGGTATGCATACCATTGGTCATCAGTATATCTATGTCATTAGCTGGGTTATGAATATTGTACTCACCTAAGCTCATCCTATTCTAAACTAATGTGGCCGATCAATTAATCTAAATAACATTCGGTAAGCATATAAAAACAGGTAATTACCAGGTTCCAGGCCTCCAGACATATTGGCGTAAGTCACAGCGAAGCTAGGTCTCAAAAATGAAAAGAACAAAGTTAAAAATGCTTTCCTGTTAAACTGTATGAGCATTGTATGCATACGGCAAACGTAAATTTAGAATATTATGGAAAACAAACACCGAAAATGCCTTGTAAAGGATTGACAGTGACGTGCGGCAGTGTTGCTAGATTAGATTTTCAAAAAACTGTAGGAGGATGTTAAAAAATTCTGAGAACTGAGATTTAGACATTTTGAGTCCAAAACAGGTATTTGCACAGCAATCCAGTGCTTTTAGCCATAAAAAAGGTATTTAAAAAAATATTCGTGTCCCCGTCTGGACTGTAATAATAATACTTAGTATTATATTTTGTAGAATGTAGGTATATCTTATAAATTTACGCATAATTTAGTATGACTTTAGCAGTTATCCAACAACAACATTGCATGAGTAAGGGACACATTGTTGATTGTGATTGGTGGCAAGCAATTAGAGCAAGTGCGTGGTAACATTTTTCTTGATGCGCCTCTAAGATAGAGTACGTCTCTCCTCTTTTCCTATTAGAAAAATTATTGAGTCCAGAAACATGTAAGACCTTTATGTTTTCAACTTGGCTATTATTTTTTGCACTTTTATATTTATGTTGGCCTATTACGCTTACGTTACGGTCAACGACAACTTAATAAAAACGACATTATGTCATTATAACTCAGTCGGTAGGTATTCACTTTTAAAAAGTAAGTAAGTACCTATTACAATCTCAGTTAAATGAAAAATCTAAAGCAAAGAAGTAACATAATTTATTTATTGTAATGAAATAATACAACTTATTTAGGAAAAGGTACCTACAGTGGCGGATTTACCAGTAGGCTGAGTAGGCTGGAGCCTAGGGCGGCAAATTTTAGGGGGCGGCAAATTTAGTTCATAATTTTTTTAATTTAAGTTTCAAATTAAAAAAAAAATATTATACACACACATAATACGAATTTCGAAAATTGGAGAGAAATTAAAATATTTAACGAAAATCGAAATATTCTCAGTGCTAATTAATAAATATTTCAACATCTCTGCATGAACGATTCCAAGAGGAGGCTCCCTAAATTGTACGTTAGTTTCGATGACCATACTGCGTCAATTATATATCCAAGGAATATAAAACTTTAATATATGATTTTTCAGTCCTATTTCTTTCCGTTAATAAGACAGTTACACAATTGTGTTATTCTCCCTCGATACATTTTTATTCCGAAAACGATGTATTTTTGGTAGAATTTTTGCTGTTTCTAATAAATGGCTTGAGTTATATGTCTAAAATAAATATTCACAGTTAGTAAATATTGTTTATTATCCACTGCTAAGATATAAATTACCTAGATCAATTAAAACTCATAATATAAATTATAATAGATTTGCGACTTACGTCATTTACTTCTGTGCATTGATAAACGTCCGACGATGTGCGCAATATTCAACCTTATGTCATTTCTCATAGTGTGTTGAGTAGTGCACGGTAACTAATAATTAAAGCTATTTATCGTTAGTACAGCGCCGTGCTTCAAGGAAAGACTACGTGTATTATTTTATGGCGCGCGAACGCTCTGCCCGAGTGTTGAATCAGTTTATTATATTTGACAAACTATGCGAAACAAAGACAATAAATAATTTGTGCAAAAAAGAAAGAAAGTGAATCGTTTCAAAAACTTTGCAATGATTATGAGAGAAGCAAAAGCGTAAGTATTTTGTTAGAATGTTATTTGTACATTTTGAAATTAAAAGTATTATTATATATAATACTAGATGACCCGGTGAACTTCGTATCACCTACTTATTATATTTGTATAAAATGTTGTCAAAACTTAAAACAAATGTTTCATTTACATTAAATGCAATTAAGTGAGGTACTGCACCATTGTACGTGAGGTAGCCCGTCGCACATTTAATTGACTTCGACGACCTAAGTCATGTCGTCTTCCACCTCCCCCCGGTGGGACAGTCCTGTCCCTGTCCCTGTCCTTGTCCTGTCCCTGTCCTGACCTGTCCTGTCCTGTCCTATCCTGTTCTGTCCCTGTCCTGTCCTGTCCTGTCCCTGCCCTGTCCCTGCCCTGTCCTGTCCCTGTTCCTGACCCTGTCCTGCCCCTGTCCTGTCCCAGTCCTGTCCTCTCCCTGTCCTGTCCTGCCCCTGTCCTGTCCTCTCCCCCTGTCCTGTCCTGTCCTATCCTGTTCTGTCTCTGTCCTGTCCTGTCCTGTCCCTGCCCTGTCCCTGTCCTGACTCTGACCCTGTCCCTGTCCTGTCCCAGTCCTGTCCCTTTCCTGTCCTGTCCTGTCCTGTCCTGTCCCTATCCTGTCCTGTCCTGTCCTGTCCTGTCCTGTCCTGTCCTGTCCTGTCCTGTCCTGTCCTGTCCTGTCCTGTCCTGTCCTGTCCTGTCCCTGTCCTGTCTAGTATAGCGTGGCGACCCGTCATCACGGCAAGCTTCGCAACGCCAACAATGATTGTTGAACAATCCGGTTTATACCTGCGCTTATAGATGTTTCGCATCAAAAAGTGTTTCATACCCAGGAACAGTTTGTACTGGAAAATTAAGTTGTCGTTTTTAGTGTTTTCCTTTACTTATTATTTATGTTACTCATTTTTTCTCACCGGGTAAACCTTCCCTGAACTTCCACAAATATTTCAAGATCAGAATTAGCCAAATCGGTACAGCCAGTCTCGAGTTTTGGCGAGACACACGCACAGCGATTCATTTTTATATATATAGATAACATATTTTAATAATATTATTTCTAAAATAGAATTTAACTATTTACATTATTACATACATAATAATGCCTCGGTCGCGTAGTTATATTTCGTACGCGGTATTGCTATGCTGAGGTCTCGGGTTCGATCCCCGGGTCGCGTCAAATGATATTGGGTTTTTCTATCATGAAATGCTCAGTATCGGTCCGGAGTTTTATCCCGAATTGTGCCCGGTATGGCGATAGGATCGCCCGCTGTCACATCATGGGATGGAAATACACTTTGCGAAATGTGGGTGCACTAGTTACATCTCTGCCTATCCCTTCGGGGATTACAGTCGTGAGTATGTATATACAATCATTATAATGACTTATATACCCTATCTTTTTTAGAAAAAGAAATAAAGAAAATCGAATGATGGTTATCCGGAACAAAGAGTCAGTGGAGTCGCCTCGGCAATTATTTGATTTAGTTTCTACTTTTGTGATGCATGAAGAGTGAGTTACCCTAACATTATATTATACTATACTAATAATAAGATTATAAGCAAGTATGCATCTAATCGTCATGTATAATTACTAACTTGATATTGTAAGTAATATTTACTTTATCTTCTTCTTCACTAGGTGGTCGGTCCCTCGTATGCGAGAGACCAACTAGTTTGGTACCACCGCTTCGTTTATTTGTCCTACCATGTAGCAGTGTGTAAGTAATGATGTGTTTCGGTTTGAAGCTAGTGACATTACTGGGCATTATGAGACTGCAAAATTTGTGTCTCGGAGTAAATATCGCAATCGCAGTGCGTTGTAATCTAAAGTTCTGTGTAATATTGTCTGTTTATGGTCAGATGTGGCGCTTACCATCAGGCTAGCAAAACGTTATTCATGCTAATAAAACAAACTATTACATATTTTATTGGCATTATTATATGATAATGGGTAATAACTACTAACTATGTATGTAATTATTTACATTAAATCTAATCTATGTTCTTTTTATTATCATGGAGAAACAAAATGACGATTATTTTGCTATGTAAAGAACCATGCTGTAGACACTTTTGTGATTTATCTACAATCTGAATAAGCCGGCTCGACTGTTATTCATACTTAAGTGATCTCCACTCATTGATGATTTATTTACATAATTACCTAAATCATTGTTACATTATTATTTAATCTATTTACATAAATCACCAATGAGTGGAGATCACTTACCATCAGCTTACCTACTTTTTGTCCTAGCACGGCAAAATGACTGCGCTATACCTGATGGTAAGCGCAGTGTAGACCAAAAACTCCAGCGACCATCGATGAACAACGAGATTATCGGTGGTCACCAGAATCATGCTGGCCTAAAATAATGCTTCTTCACACTCTGGAAGAGGAAAGAGGCAAATCGCAGAGCCTGCGACAGGATAGGCGGATGGCTGATGAAGGCACAGGGATACAAGGATGTATCCCTATACCCGTCTCAACCAACCATCGAGTCATGTCGCAAACTCCTCGGGAGAACCAATTATACACTGGCTGATCCTGGAATGCGATCCACACAAGGTGTGTGGGATCATTATGACGGGTTCTTACACCGTGTGTATGGTTGTCGCTATCCGAGCGGTTAGGAATATCCTACCAATAGCCAATTCCTCAATTGATTACATAAATGGGTAAGGATGAAAATGATGATGATCCTGAGCTCTAACTTCTAGTGATGTTAAAAAATATGATTTGATTATATGATGATGATTGTTGATGATGTTTTTGCAGACTAAACTTGATAAACCTTGAATCTAGCGAGAACACTGAAAACATAACAGCTATTCATCGTGCATATATTTCGCCACCTTCAACTCTCGGGGACAAACCTCCCATACGATGTCAAAGAGAACATTTCTCATAATATTTGTTCCATGAAAGCAAATATGACAATATATAGCCCTTACTTGATGCAACTGACATTGTATGGAACGTACTGTTATGTTGTTTAATTTACGATATTTTTTTTTTATATAACAAAATGTATATTATTATGATGTCTTTCAGATTGATGTTGATCATGAAAAAATCCTTACGAGGTACAAAATATAAGGTGAAGATGTAAGATTTTGTTGTTTTATTTCGACCTTAAACCATTCTATAGACACATGAGTATCATCCTAATAAATAAATACACAGTATTTATTCCTTCTTTTTTGCACTTTTCGTTATTTCCTTTTGAATACACGTTCTAATGGGTAGACGTATCATCGACGTACAGTCATTTTTTGAAAAACAAATGAAAATTAAACTATAGTCTATTTTAAAGAAAATTCATTTATTTTTTGTTTTATATACACATGGTCTGGGTTCCCTGGGCCATTTTTCCACTTGATTACTATCAAGCTAATTTTCCGTGAGTAGCTTCGTTTCGATGAGACGCCCAATAATTCCCTATGCGAAAATTCTCTATTGTGATAGCTAACAGAGGTAGCAAGGATAGAATATTTCGATTTGATGATACCTAAAAATTTATTATTTTATTTGTAGGACAATATGACTGTTAAATTATATAAATATTAACTAAGTAAAAACAAAAAAATCAGCTGGTTAGTAATCATACCTATCGGCTTCCAATAGGTATCGCTAACGAGGTCATAAAAAATTATTACTAACCAGCTGATTTTTTTGTTTTTACTTAGTTCATATTTATATAATTTAACAGTCATATTGTCCTACAAATAAAATAAATAAAAATTGAGTATCATCAAATCGAAATATTCTATCCTTGCTATCTCTGTTAGCTACCACAATAGAGAATTTTCGCATAGGGAATTGTTGGGCGTCTCATCGAAACGAAGCTACTCACGGAAAATTAGCTTGATAGTAATCAAGTGGATCAGCTGGCCCAGGGAACCCGGACCATGTGTATATAAAACAAAAAATAAATGAATTTTCTTTAAAATAGCACCAACACATTTGTTCAAACGAAAATATATTTCATTTAAATTTTGAAGAAGAAAAAAAGAAAAAACACTCAAAAGGCGCAAATAACATTAATTTCTTTCATGAAACTACTAGAGTATGTTTTTGTAACCAGTCTACATTTAGCGGCATTATGCGTGAACATATAATAAACAAACATATTGTACTTTTTTTTTATAGCATAGGCCGGCAAACGAGCAAGTTTGTCACCTAATGGTAAGTGATCTCCACCGCCCAAGTACGCCCACCACCAGAAGAATGAATCATGGGCGCGTTGCCGACCTGAAAGGTAAGGGATAATTAGGGATAGGGAAGGGGAGGGGATTTGGGCTTCCGGATATCTCACTCACCGTACGAAACGCAGCAGCAAGCCCCTACTTTACGTCGGTTTTCTGTGAGACAGTGGTAACGACCCGGTCGAGCCAGCCCATTCATGCTGTAGACAAAACTGTCTACAGCGTGGCTCTACCACTCAAAATGTAATGTAAATGTATGTTCGCAATTCGTCTGTATATATATACCTCCTCTGTTTTTCCATTGGTTAAAAAATGTGAAAAAAGCATCAAAGATTCTAAGTTTGGAAATATGCATACAAACTGCGGTAATCCTGTTCATATTTCCATTCAGTGGGTTTTCGTGTACAATACACGCACAAACATACAGACAAGATAATTAAAAATATATATTTCTGTAATCGAATATGTTTATCATTACTTTTTAAACATATCAAATGTACAGACACAGCTCTGATACAATTTTGTTATATTATATCAACAAAACATTTATCTTTCAAAACAAAATATATTATTAAAAAAATATTTATGTACAGAAGTCTCCGTGGCTTTTATGCCCACTACTATAACGTCAAGCGACGCGCGAAACGACGCGTTGCGTACAAGTGCAGAGGGTAGCGGGGTGGATGGGCGGAGCTAACGCACGAAATATTTTAGGCAGCATGCTCTTAATGATTATGAACTTTTAGAATATCGCAATAGCGATTATAATCGAAATTTAGTAATTTTTACATATATTCTTCACTTATAACTGCTATAATTTTTTCTCCGTGTACCTTATAATTATGAGATCTGCTTACCCAATTCAATCTTGATATAATATCGATGGTCTAATCATGATTGCTGCAGCAAGTTTGCAACTTGTCAAATTCAATTTCAGAAAGTAATTTCTTTATGCGTAAAAAATACTGACTAAAATTGACTAATTTTTAGTTTTTAATAGGTAGGTAATGGTTGTTGTAAGGGATGTTTTTTCGAGAGAATAAACGAAGTGAATGTTCAAATTCAGACTTCTAACATAGATTTGATTACCGTTGCTGATCTTTACGAATCACTTCGTAAGTTTTTCATAGCTGAACGAGAGAATTTCAACTACTTCTACTAAGTTAAGTGTATCGAAAGAATATACAAGAGAGATGAAAAAAAGACAACCAAAAAGAAAAAAAAGATTTGATGAGACACCAGATGAAGATATTGGAATAGCTGCGAGTGATTACTTCAGGGTTAATACGTTTCTCGTTGTCATAGATACTCATATCCGAGTTAGGAAAACGGTAAGAGGCTTATCAAGGATTTAACGAAAGATTTTCATTTCTTACCAAAATGAATGAGTTGTTACCATCAGTTCTGACGGAAAAAGCCAGTTTTTTAGAAAAAATGTATCCTAATGATTTAGAAACAGACTTAGTTCAGGAATTACTACACTTTCAAAGCTACCTTTCGTCTGAAAGAATTTCAATAAAACCAATTTCTGGATCATTAATAAGTCTGTCTTCATTCCTGCGAGAACAGAATCTAGGAAACATTTATCCAAACTTGGATATGCCACTTCGTATGTCTCTTTGTACACCAGCGGCAAATTGTTCAGGTGAAAGAAGCTTCTCTTGCTTGAAGAGAGTAAAGAACTACCTACGATCGACTTTAAGTCAAGAAAAGCTAAACGCTTTAGCTTCGTACGACGACATAATAAATGATTTTGCGAATTCAAAGTCTCGCAAAAAAGTATAGTTAAGAAAAGATATATTTATTGTATTGTTTTTAAACTGTGAGTGTAATAATAAATGTTAATCAACGTTCGCCAAATGTACGTTTTTTACGTAAGCTTAATTCATATTATGTAAGTATTGTATACTTTTAAGACATACCTTACCTTACTTTAAAAGTGGTATATGGTTGAGATATTTTTTCCTTAAAATAATGTTTTTTGATAATTATTTGCTGTAAAAATAATCAAGGATCTAACACGGTACCATAGTTCTCAATAATAATAACTATATGGGAAAAGTTGATGTAACGAGGATGATGGAGCACAAATTATAAAGTTGGACTTTTATTGATAGAAAATTGATATGATTGTGTACTAAGATATTAAAATTTAGAGGCGGCAAAAATTGAATAGCCTACGGGCGGCAAATCTATAAATCCGCCACTGGGTACCTAGGTATGTTGTAATAGGTATTAAGCACCTACTACCTATGTCTGTTAAATAAAAAGTCAAATTAAACAAGTAATACAATTTATTTATTGTAATGAAATAATACAACTTATAATAGGCAAAAGTAGGTATGTTGTAATAGGTATTAAGTACTCACTACCTATCTCAGTTAAATAAAAAAGCCAAATTAAACAAGTAATACAATTTATTTATTGTAATAAAATAATACAACTTATTAAAGGCAAGTAGGTATGTAGGTAGGTATTATTTTAAAGGCATGTATCAACTATCAATGAAATTATATAAGGAACATGACTTGGAACATTATTATAAATAAAACTCAAACCATCTGTTTATTAAACCAACAAAGAGGATGCCTTGTTAGCGGTTCCATATTATGAACAAGGAATATAATAATACTCAGTACCGACAAAAAGAAGTAAATTTTGACGTAGCACAGCAACCCAGTGCTTGTATCCATAAAAAAAAAGAAAAGAAAGAAGTAGGTAAAATGCTCTCTCTTAAGAACGTCAATTAAAATATATATAAAATTTTGGCGTCATTAGGATAGCCTCTCAATTATTACATTATGCGGAAGGGTCAGAGTCTCTGTCAAGTTATCATATTGAACTTTACATTTAGAATACATATAAAAACTTTCGTAGGCGGTGTGCTCGTTGTTTGAGTCAAAAGGCTATCTGAGAATCGACATAAATACAATGATCTTCTGCGCCACATAGTCTGCTGTAGTGTTTCCGATGTTTTTTAATTTTATGATATATTGATAGCCTCCGTGGCGCAGTTCTTATTATATTATCACCAATGTCATAAGAGAAAGTTTTTCCATCTAAGTCACTGAAAGTGACGCTACGTCCCTGAAGCGCAAAACTGTATTTTGACGCAACCATCTGTCTTGATGGCCAATGTCCACAGTCCAACGAGGGTTATGAAGTCTATAATGCAGATCAGTGTACTAGCTTCCAAAGACCGTTGTGATTTTTTTTTATAGCATAGGCCGGCAGACGAGCAAGTGGGTCACCTGATGGTAAGTGATCTCCACCGCCCATGTACGCCCACCACCAGAAGAATCATGGGCGCGTTGTCGACTTTAAAGGAAAGGGATATTAGGGAGTGGGAAAGGGAGGGGATTTGGGCTTCCGGATATCTCACTTACCGTACGAAACGCAGCGGCAAGCCGCTACTTTACGTCGGTTTTCTGTGAGACAGTGGTAACGACCCGTTCGAGCCAGCCCATTCATGCTGTAGACAAAACGGTCTACCGCGTGGCTTTACCACTAAAATTATCGGTTACCTACTAATAACATTAAATAAGTAGGTATTTTTTTTATCTAACAGACTAGGGCTCTATCTTATACTTATAAGCATAATTATGCGTTTACTTTTTGTGGGAGACGAAGTCGAAAGAGTACGTAATTACGGTCTAAATTACAGTAGTCATAATACTTTTTTTACTCCAATATCGTGACGGTTTAGTTTCTTAACCATCATTTGATTACAATACATAAAAAAATCTTGGCTGGCATGAAGTTAGTCATTAGCGCGGTAGCGCGGTATAGTAGTCACGGTTAAATTCTATTCTATCCTACATCGAATATTAGTAGCCAACCTAGTGTCAATATTTTCAAGCTGCCCGAAGGCCTCCGCTTGGCTTACCGACTGCTGCTAGTCGATAACAGCTGGGACCGAGTTTTCACGTCCTCCCAAGTACGGAGGGGCCCAGTTTAAATACCACTAAGCGGTCACCCATCCATATAGACCGCGCCAAAGGTCGTTTACAAATAAGTGAGTGCAATTGGCTATGAGCGCCTCATGGCTTTTCGTTTTCAGAGATTCAAGGTGTCTTCCGTATAGAGAATGGTTGAAGTCACTACCTAACTTAAAGCCGGCCAAGTTATCTTTTGTGTATTGTATGTCAGGTTTGTTCATGTATCGCACATTTAAACACTTTCATTTATTGTTAAACAAAATATCGAATATATTCTTTAAATTAATAAAACTTTTTGTTTATCTGTGGCGGCAATTAAATTAAATAAATTCACACATTATTGACGCGATTGCGACGAAGTAAAGAGGTTGATGCTATGTAACTTTGTGAAATAAATATGATACATTAGTTATCGCAACATAATTAACGCTAATTTATGAAATCCATCTTCACACACACACACATGTCCAAAACAAAATCGTCCAAAATAAAAGTATTGTGAACACATTGTCCAAATGTCACCAACACATAATGTTCAACTAATCGTCAGTTTGGCCACGCATGAACAACAGCTGGGCACTTTGAGAGCCATTTCGGTCATCTGGCCCTTGGCATCTAACGCCGCCATCGTCCGGCGAACGTACTTCTGGACGCATCGCGCCTCATAACCCTGATGGAAACTTGCGAACTCCGCGCACGGGGATTGATTATTGCTGAAAAAAAAATGTATATTAGGCTTTTGCCCGCAGTACCACCTGCATGATAAAAATTATAGTTCACTAAATAAATAGTTATATATTAATAGGTACAACGACAGAAATTACATCTGAAAGCTAGACTTAAAATTCAGCTATTTCTCGGAAGTACGGCAATCACACGCACAATTGCAAAGTTAATTTTTAAAATAGGACATTTGTGGCCGCACTCACGCAACCAAAGAGCCTCATGCGGTTCGCGAGGCGCGGCTTACTGACTACTGCCCTAAAGAAGCATTTTCATTGGTCGACATGGAAAGCATTCGGGGTGCGGAAGAATTCTCAAAAGGCATGCCACGTGATTGGGGAGAAGACAGGGTTGACTGAATCTAAATGATGTTTCGACATTTTAATGATTCAATAAATGTTTTGATTTTTATTTTGAATGAAAATACGCTTTAAGGGACTGTCAAATCACTCAAAGCGAACAAAATGGCCTGAAGGAACTATGGCCCACATTACCGCTATTACTTAAAAACTCGAATGTGCATGTGTATAGATTTTCAACCGCATTGGTTTTATTCACAGTTGTAAAAAATATAAATACGTATGACAGCCAAACGATAATTAGAGGGCAATGACGTGAAATGACGTGCGGTATTTCCGTCATTCAACATAATCATTAAAGACGATATGAACAAAAATAATAACAAAGAGAACTTACTCGCAAATTTCGACTTTGAAACCTTGGACCGGGTTATCTTTCGAATTGACAACCATGTACCATCTTCCTTCTCTGTCCGGTGCTGCTGTTGGATATATAATCTGCAAAGTGGTACAATGATCCTTTAAAAAGATTTCCTTACAAACACCGGAAAAAGTTATTGTCTTAGCAAAATACCAAAAAATAAAAGCGTATGGTTTCAAGGTTCCATATATGACTTGAACATTATGTGCGCAGGATTTGTGAAGTTACAGGTGCGAAAACAAAACGTCGAGCCTTGTGAGCATAATCGTCACATGTCCACTCATTTAATTTTAAGTTCTAAATGACGAAAATGAAGATGCCTATGGTACCGATATTTCACGTAATTGGTTTGTCAACGTCAGATGCTCGTCTCCTATTGGACTCAAAACTGCCTTCACTGCTATCCACCTTTGCTCCCGATTAGCATTAGATTTCAAGGATTCTTTAGATATTAAACACACTTTTTCTCTGTAGCTACAGAGCTCCATATTGTCCTCTTGCGGGCCCAATCTCTGGGCGATTTCCGGGGTATCTGATACATCCAGCTCATCTAATTGGAAAATCCTTCCTTTGTCTCCAAGCTGAAAAAAGAACAAATAATGTTTATGCACGTGTATCATATTGTGAAGTAGTAGGCTCCCATCTTTTTTTTGGTCGCGATTCTCTGAAGGATTTTTTGCACGTGATCTTGCATACCGTGTTTTCTTCTTTCTATTTTTTTCTAAGAATTACATATTAACGTAATAAAAAAAAAATCTCGCGGCCGGTCTTAAAAACTACAACCTAATTTATTATTTTATTAATTTAATTAGTCAGGTGGAAGATGATTATCCTTATAAAAAAATATGATATATCAAATTTGATTTGAATATAACCATTACTTAAAAATGATCATAATCATTGACCGACCACCACCTAAACTATGAAATCAAAAATAACTTACGCCAGAAATAATATTAGCTACATGTTCTTCTGGATAATTCGGTATACTGTCACATATGCCGATCCTTTTACATTCGTCTGGTACTTCGGGTACGTACGACCTTTCTGCCGTAGGACCAGGGAACACTATCTTGACACTTGAAGAATCTTCTTCACCTGTAATGAAAAATAATATATGTGACAAAGTCAAATAAATTATGTCAAGTAGGAGTGGGATTTGGGCCCTGAGGGTGAATTGTACCTTAATATATTTTTCATATTGTATACTATTTTTAATTAGTCTTTGGAGTCAAATGGACGCAGCTGATGGAACGCCTCGCGGGAGGTGTTTACAGTCTTTCATAGACATCAGCAATGTCAGACGCCGCTACCGAGCCTATCGCGATTTTTTTTCCACTTGATCGATTTTGATTTTTTTGTGTAGATATTTCTGTATTAATTGTCTATTTTATTTAAAAATAAACAATAAATAAAACAGTACATACTCTAGAATTCTTTAAATAAACATTTTCAATGTTTAATCATTTAATTTATCTTTCATCAATGAATATTCAAGCGTTAATTATGTACCTACATCTTTGCAAATTACCCGCGCCTCTCTCTGGCCCGATTACGTCAAATGAAATTAAACACAAATGGGAAAGTGTAATCAACTGCAGCGATCCGGGTGAAATCTGCAGTTAATGTCTGCCGTCCTTGAATAATCATATTTTTTGTCCATACCATTTTTGTTGTTGTTTATTTTAAACCCTGCGAAGGCTTTATAGTATGTAATAGTATAAACAAATCAAAATTTTAACTTTTATTATTTCATAATTTACGGACTATCATTTATATTAAATTTAGTAGTTTTGACAAAAAAACCCGGACTAGCTAAAATTAGTAAGATATTTCAATAGTAACACTAAATATGATTCTTTGTTCATTGATATGATTACAAGCATTAAGCGATTAGCAATCGAACAAAACTTAACAAAAACCGCAATGCAATTTGACAGCTGGAATTCTTCGCTATTGATTTACTTATTGCTACAAAGTTCATATGTAATAGGTACCGAATCTTCGCGGAAATCAATCGCGATAATATATTGATGATGCACATTAATTATTTTTCCGATTGTTATTTAATAGCAGCACTGTCGCACGTTTGCTATGACTATGTTTTTGCTAGTACGTAATGTCAATTTTCCATTTAAGGTCATTCAACTTATGCACTTACAGTTTCCTGTCCCCAACACTTACTCACAAAAACACAAATTTAAAATAAAATTATGCAGTATGCGATTGATGTCATATCAGTTTTTGTTTCTGAAAATCTTTATTTAAATTTTCATCATCATCATTGTAACTCAGTATAGGAAATAGACAGAAATATGTTTTGTTTGGTTTCACCGCATGTTACTGCCCTGCTCCCATGGGTCATAGCGTGATATACATATAAACCTTCCTCATGAATCACTCTATCTATTGCTGAAAACTGTATTAAAATCCGCTGAATAGTTTAAAAGGTCTAAGCGTACAGACAGCGAAAGCGACTTCATTTTATACTATGTAAAGGTGTACATTAAAGGCTTACGGCTTATAGTTGTGGTTGCGTGCTCCCACACCAGTGATTACAACAGTTTCGAACGGAGTTTTGGCGGGAATTCTGACAGTGCAGTTCATCGCTTATTTTAATTTATTTCAAAAACTAGTTTAGAGTTGTGTTTGTTGTATAAAAGTGGTGTGGATTTGTTCAATAAACATTGACGGTGATGAACAGTGTATGGAAACATTGAAATAAGTGAATTAAGCGTCGTACTGAAAGGAGTTAACACCAAAACTCCGGCAAGACTTTGAAATCGACCGCACCCGTGTTTCATCGTTCTTGTAAAAATAACTTGAGAATAAAATATTATACTTGACACTGGCTAAATGCTTAATAATGCGAAAGCCATGAATAAAAAAGAAGAAAGAGCCGTTTTGAACTGTTTTGTTTTGTTGTTTTTTTTTTCTATCCCGGCACGGCAAAGAGACTGCACTACACTTGATAGCAAGCGCACTGTCCATAAAACACAAGGTGTGTGGGACACTTTGGCAGGTTTTAACATCATGTTTACGGTTGTTGCTACGAGCTATCCGGGCAGATATGAATATCCTACCATCAGCTAACAACACCGAATGTCAAAAATCAACGTTAACAGTTTCAAACTGTATGTAAGTAATATTTAAGAACATTTTAAATCGAGGATTGTAAGAAAAGTTTTTAAATTTTCAACAGCATCTACAACGGTTGTTTTTAAATGATGAGAAACGTTTGTGAACACGGGTGTAGCAGCACCTTTATATCGTTCTTGAAGCCGAAGTTTAGGTGCACTATGTAGGAAAGTATTTTTCTTAGTACTTTTTGTTATGTACTTAGTACTTTGTTATTGATTAATTGATTGATCGTTCTAGTGACTGCATACTAAAGCTGAGAACACAATTTGTATCTATGCTTTGAATTCTAAAATTCATATATGCACTGCCCGAGATTAAAATTGCCCATTACGGCGATAGGCTCGGCCTCTATCACATCATGAGAAAGAAATAAGTTTAGCGAAACGTGGGTGCAGCATTAGTTACATCTCTACTTAACTCGTCGGTTATAAACGCGTAAGCTTATGTTATGTTGGGTTATTTTTTGTTAATCACTCAAATTACATATCTTATAATAATAGTATACACAAAGGAAATCTTTAATGTTCAGTTTTTTTGGACCTGTGGGTTTCGTGACTTAGTCTCACTGGCCACACGTAATAACAACTAAGCTTAATTCACCTTTTTCACAGTTTTGTGTCTGCAAGTTGTACCACCCCGACCAAAATTGAAAATTGAAATATTTACAAATCTGGCTCTACCAAATATAGATAAAACTACCGCGCTGTTGTTATCATGTTGTACTTAATTATACGACTTAAAAAGCAAGGCTCTACCGAATCAATTTATCCGGAGGCCTATATCCACCCCTTTCCAATTCTCTTATTATCCCTTTCCTTTAAGGTCGGCAACGCGCCTTCGATCCAACGCGCACATGATTCTTTTGGTATTGTGGGCGTTTATAGGCAGTGAAGATCACTTACCATCACGTGACCCGATTGCTCGTTTGCCGAACTATGCTATTATATAAAAACAGTAGATATTTAAAATCCTTCAAACGACACAGCTGAGATTGCGCATGTTCTCGTAAAAGCAGGAAATCGAAATGACGTCATAATTAAAGACTGGACATTAATGTACACGATGCAGTCGCCATTAATGTCGTAATGCTATCGGCCGACCTTGGTATTCTTCACTACTGGTTTTTGAATTATGAAATTTTATTACATATATTTATTACATTTAATTATATAATTTAAGCAAATTAATCAATTTTTAATCAAGACTATTTTTTGTCAGGCTTGATTTTATTTTTTGTTTGGTTTTGATTTGATACCTTTGACTAATGTAGCTCGGTATTTAAAAATAAAACTTCATTCACAGTTTTGATACTGGCTCCTACAGATTATTGACTATTTATTGCTTATTTTATTTTAACTGAAATTAAAAGAAACTTTTTAGTTCGGCTGTATATTTTTGCTGTATTTGCGCGGTTCCGATAAATTTGTACCTAGCTTAATATTAATTGTAAGTAGGCGTTCTAGCCTTTATAGATCGAAAGCAATGCGAAAGCCTGAGTGAGTCAGGCTACCTAATTAAAATCTATACATAAAAATAGTAGAGGCTGTCAGCTATTTGTTGTCCGTTTGTTTTTGTTTCCGCTTCGATAGGCGAACTACGAAACTATGCTTTAAAAAATTTAATCAATTCACGGGAAGGACGTTAGGTGTTTTTTCCTGGTGTTTTTTTTATTTAATTGAATGACGAGACGAGCAAGTCGCTCGCCGGATGGTAAGCGCCACGCCTGCCCATAAACAGAATCAACACCACACAGAACTTTGAATTATGCAGCACTGCATGGCACTGAACTGCGCTCGTCCCCCAAGACATAAGATGTTAAGTCTCACAATGCCCAATTTCACTGGCTTCAATGTCCTTCAAACCGAAACACAACAGTGCTTAAACACTGTTGCTTGGCGGCAGAAATAGACAAAGCGGTAGTACCAACCCAGACGGTCTCTCGCATACGAGGGACCTTGTAAAAATATTATTACGCGGATGGAGCCGCGAACAAAAGCTAGAAAACATAAATGGCTAATTTGCTATTATCAATCACTCTCGTTTTCACAATGCCGGCTGAATATAGCCGTGAGTTGCTTATAAGTTTTTTCCTTAATGCAATTACTCGCCACTTGTTTAAACACGTGGAACAAGTGACAAAGCTGATAGTAAAATCTTGTTAGCGTGGGTAATAGAGCATTTTTTTAATCCGGTGATAATCATAGTTTTAATAATGTTTGTTTTTTAACGTTTTTATAGCCCAGGCCGGCAAACGAGAAAGGCGACCACCTGATGGTAAGGGATCTCCACAGACAATACCAGAAGATAATAATTAAAAAAGAATCATGGGTACATTCTTAAAGAAAAATAATGGGGATTGGCCATCTGGGTTGGTACCACCGCTTTGTCTATTTCTGCCGCCAAACAACAGGGTGTAAGCACTGTTGTGTTTTAGTTTCAAAGACATAAAAGCCAGTGAAATTACTGGGCATTATGAGACTTAAGATCTTATATCTCGGCATGAGGAGCGCAGTTCAGTGCCATGCAGTGCTTTGTGCTAATTCAAAGTTCTGTGTGGTGTTGCTTCTGTTTATGGGCAGGCGTGGCGCTTACACTCAGACGAGCCCCTTGCTCGTCTCGTCATACAATTAAGCAAAAAATATATATTTCTGCTGTAGACAAAACTGTCTACATCGGATAGTATATCTATAGTGTGGTATTATCATAACGAGCATTATTATCTCTAATAAGAAGAATAATTGTTGACAAGTTTCTTGAATGTATCTTTTTCTTCCACCTGCCCTCATCCCACTCGAAGTGGGGTCGGCGTACCATGCTTTTTAACACGTTACAGAAAGATTTGGCCAGTAGTTTTTATGACCGGTCGCCTCTCTGACGTCAATGCCTTTGGAGACAAGTTTCGTACAATAAACATACCGTAATTTCTTTTATATCCAATTCACTTGTATATTTAGTACGAAGGATATCAGTTAATTGGGTAATTAATTAAGGGTAATTATCACCTGACGAGTTCTTCGAACAACATTACGTGCCTTGAATGCATAATATAATAAACAATCTTGATTTAAGCGAGTTTAAAAATAGCAAACCAATAACCTCGCGAAATTATTACTTCTGCAGTAAATTCATTGAAATTCTTTTATAATTTTCATTATTTCGTGAAGGCTACAAACCATATCAGCGATTATTTCTCAGAGAAGTTAATTAAGATTTATTCTGTACTCAGTAACGGGGTCTAAATCATTTCCTGTGCTCAGTAATAAAACATGAACTGGCTATGAGTGTCGAATGTACTGACTTGTCATAAGCGCTATTTCAATTGCCTACATGATTAATAAACGATTTGATTTGATTTGAATCGAATTGTAAGAAATGACTTAATGATAATTAAAGTTCAGTATCATCTCTGAATGCGGCAGTTAAAGCAATAAGTTATAGATAGATTAGGATGTTAACAATACCATATAGACATCTATATAAATGTCTTTCTTTCTTTTTTATTTATGGCTTTCGCAGTATTATGCACTTAGCCAGTGTCAAGTATAATATATTCTCAAGTTATTTTTACAAGAACGATGAAACACGGGTGCGGTCGATTTCAAGGTCTTGTCTGAGTTTTAGTGTTAACTCCTTTCGGTACGATTCTTAATTCACTTATTTCAATGTTTCTATACACTGTTCATCACCGTCAATGTTTATTGAACAAATCCACACCACTTTTATACAACAAACACAACTCTAAACTAGTTTATGAAATAAATTAAAATAAGCGATGAACTGCACTGTCAGAATTCCCGCCAAAAACCTATATAAATGTCATTAGTGACTTCTTTTTTTATGGCTTCGCATTATTGTACATTTCGCCAATGACAAGTATAATTTATTCTCAAGGCTTCACAAGAAGGATGAAATATCGGTGTGGACGTTTTCAAGGTTTTGTTGGAGTTTTGGTGTGAATTCCTCACGGTACGATGCTTAATTCATTTATTTCAATGTTTCCATACACTGTTCATCACCGTCAATATTTATTGAACAAATCCACACCACAACAAACACAACTTTAAACTAGTTTTTGAAATAAATTAAAATAAGCGACGAACCGCACTGTCAGAATTTCCGCCAAAACTCCCATTGGTGACTTTTGTCGAATATAATTTATTTTAAAAATTAGTGTTGATAAAATATCTTCAGTGAAATAAAACAAATTTAAACGGATTTTATTGCGGTTTTCCGCCGCGCGATAAAATCTGTTTAAATTCGTTTTATTTCAATGAGTAGGTAACACTGGCGTAAACGTAAAAAAAACATTATATAAAATATCTAAATTCTAATTTTAAACGAACTATGGAGTAATATTTTTATTTTTTTATTATTTCACCCCTATGAAATATGTAGTATAGTTTAAATTATGCTAAATGGATTTTAAGAAAACCTCAAGAGGAAACCAATGCCTTATCGATTTGTTTGCCAGCATAATAATAGCTAAACGAGATGCTATAGATTCGATCCCCGCACCGAGAAGAATGTTTATTTGATTACATACATTTTACCAGTTGTAGAGCTAAGCTGTAGGCAGTTTTGTCTACAGCATGAATGGGCCGATTCGACTGAAAAGAAAACACTGAAAACCGACGTAAAGTAACGGCTTCCTGCTGTGTTTCGTACAGTGAGTGAGATATCCAGAGGCCCAAATCCTCTTACCAATCCCTTAAATTATTTCTTTCAGATCGGCAAGGCGCCCATGATTCTTATGGTATTGTGGGCGTACATGGGCGGTGGAGATCACTTACCATCAAGTGACCTACTTACTCGTCTGCCGGCCTATGCTATAAAAATAATTTAAAAAGCGTTATTAGAACCATGATTTTCACCGGAGAAAAAGAAATGTCTACATCTGGAAAGGTCTGAATGTTGAGCGAAAGTCTCTCATAGTTTCAGATACCCACGAGACAAGACCCATATCTTAGCGTAGAGACAGGTCTTTGTATGTGCTTCTTGTGTGTTATTTATATACTTACTTCTCCTTGTCGTTATGTATGGTTTTGATGGAGTGTTCAATATCTTAAAAGAACCATTTTCGAAGCGGTGCCATGTATCTTCTACCCTCTTATTGTGTCTTTTTCTTTCCTCGTACTGTATTCTCTGTGCCTCGCTGGAGACTGGGAGGGATCTCTCGTTTGTTCGGAGTTGTTCGTGCTCTGCCGACCGTGCCACGATTGGTCCACCTGCAGACGGATGGTCATCTGCCTGACTGCCGAAGATCGGGTACTGTGGTGCGAAACCGAAGCAGTGCTTGCATTTGTATGCTGATGTTGACATCTGTAATTAACAAAAGTTTGGGTAAATACTTTACGGTATACTATATTGTGAGTTTTGGGTTATGTAGAAGCAGAGTTTCTGTTCTGTTCTGTAGTACGTAATAAATCCATATTTTGAGCAATATATTATGAGACTGTCCGCCCTTTTTATATGTGTTTATTTCTTGTTCTTTTTTATATAAGGCTTCGCATATATGCATTTCACCAATGACAAGGCTAAGTTTATTTATATTTTCAAGTCTTTACAAGAACGACGAAACCCCGGTGTAGTCGTTTTCAAGGTCTTGTTGGAGTTGGAATGTTAATTCCTTTCAATATGATACTTCATATATGACTTTCTTCAAGGGAATCGAACGCAAAAGGTCGATTAATACCCTTGGTTAAAAATCACCTAAATTCACAATGTTTCCATAAACGATCAATGTAATAAAATGTAACAAACACATCTTTATTTATAATTAAAATAAGAGATCAACCCCACTATTAAAATTCCCGCCTAAAAACTTTATCTCTTGTTACAGTGTCTCTTTTTTTAAGATTAACGATTTTATAATGACTATTATATACTTGTTGCGATTTCACCCGTGTTCATACTACTACTCCACTCCCGTAGGTTGTAGCGTGATGATATATAACTATGAACCATCCCCACAAAACAAAATAATGATACAAAAACACGTCTCATTATATTTAATAAGTAATATTTGTACCTATTCAATTTCACAGTATTCCGTTTCGTACAAAGTTCAAGCTCTTTCATTTACCCCTTTAAATATAAATCGGGCTCTACATTACGCAAATTATTATTTAGGACCAAAGGTCATATTTATAATTAGCAAAAAGCATATCCAAACATAATTAATTTTTAAGATAACGTGATTAATCAGTGTGTGAGTGAGTGAGTGTTATGTCGCTTTTATATACATATTCTATATTTGGATACAAATATACAATAACATTTCAACCCATATCATAAATATTGTGATGTTGATTTTATGTTGCAAAATTTATTAGATTTAAGTGGGTAAAATTCCGTATTTTACAAAATAAACTATAAATTGAAAATCTCCCACGAACAATTATGCAAAACATAATTTTAAGTTATTGAATTTAGCAAAATAAAATTGACATCTCAATTTTTACATTTTTTGAAAATTTATCTTATATTTGAATCCATTTATGACTACTGACTATATTGTTGACTGCCTCGGTGGCGCAGTTGTATTGCATGCGCGGTAGGTACTACTGTTGTGCTGAGGTCTCGGGTTCGATCCGATCGATAAAGTAATATTGGGTTTTTCTATAACGAAATGCTCAATATCAGCCCGGAGTCTGGAATTGTACCCAATATGGCGATAGGGGGCGACTCCTATCACATCATGGGACGGAAATACGCTCGGCGAAATGTGGGTGTAACGGTTACACGTCTGCCTACCCCTTTAGGGATTACAGGAGCGTGAGTGCGTATAAGATTGACTTTGTTACGCCTGGATAAAAAAAAGTATTTATATCACAGCTACTAATAACAGTATTTACTATTCTGATTTTAAAACATGTGTTATTTGCTTGTTTATATTAATATATTAATTACAGCTCGACAAACTTACTTACTGGTAACACTTTTAATACGTTTTACGTGTTAATAGCTTAAATGACGGCAAATGAGAAAACTAAAACGTATTTGTGCCAATGTTTTTAAGCACTTGTTAAGATAATTAAATATAAAGTAATATTTAAAACCATTAGAGATATGAAAAGGATGGTTAGATCACGTCCTTAGAGTTTTTTTTTATTTATTTAATGAAAAAATATGCAGTTTAAAGGTAATAATTTTTAATATCCTCTCTTGGAGTCGAATGTAATACAAAAACAGCACTTTATAACGTTTTTTTAAGATTGGCCCTAATCAAGAGTGGTAGTGCCTGTAGACTCACTACTGTGCAACTTTCCAAGAATCCTACTAATATTATAAACGCGAAAGTTTGTAAGTATGGATGGATGGATATATGTTACTCTTTCACGTAAAAACTACTGAATGGATGCTAATACATCAGAGTAAGACATATAGGCTACTATGTTTTTCAAAAATCAATCCCTGAAGGGTTTAAAAAGGGGATGAAAGTTTGTATGAAAAATCTAAACCGCTGAACCGATTTCAATGAATTTTGGCACAAATATAGTTGAATGACCCAGGGTTAAAGATAGGATATTTTTTTCTTTAAATTTCAACCCCTAAAGGGCCCAGATAGGGGATGAAAGTTTGAATGAAAGCTTTTCAATGGCGAAACGAAGTTCGCGGGCACAGCTAGTATTATTATATGTATAACATGTTACAACGCGGTGTGGTCAAATTTATTCAACGTATAGTGTCGATATAAGTATTTCACACAATAATGCATTTTTTGTCGAATGAAGAACATATCGATATTTGACGCGATTTTTGACATCACTAAATGATAAACAGCTGAGATTTTTGAAATAAATCTAATTTAAACGGATTTTATTGGGTCAGGTAGAGGTCAGACACTGTAACATTAACCACAAAGGCTGAAAAGCTTTCGAAACGTCGGCACCATAATTAAAATAAAAAACCGCGATAAAATCTGTTTAAATTAGCGGAGCTTTTGTCATACCAGCATTATTTCCGTTCATGCACTGCATTAATCTATAGGGATGTGATGTTATCGATCGTAATAACCGAGTGATTAAAAAAAAAATTTTAGGGTGTCTAGATTATCGTAATACCGTACATAAACATTCACAGCCAGGTGTATGTACGGCCCTTAAACATGACCACACCGTTTTGTAACTCTTTTGTATACTTACAAGGCGAGTGTAACTGCTTTATAATATTGCAAAGTCACGAAGGTTAAGAATGAAGGTACGGTACCTTCCGCCTCAGTTTCAGGTTTTAATAAAAAGAACCGATGTTATGATATAAGTATAAAGTAAACGTTTACTGTGGATTTATTCAATTTCTCATGAAATTAAGTCTTTATCTACATCTAAACTAATATTATAAAGCGGAAAGATTTATGTTTTTGTATGTAACGAATAAATTTAAAAACTACTGGACCGATTTGAAACATTCTTTCACCATTAGAATCCTACATTATCCCTGATGAACATAGGCTACTTTTATCCCGGAAAAAGCAGATCACGCGGGCGGAGCCGCGAGGAAAAGCTAGTTTCTATATATATTTGCAGTAATAACTTTTTACTTATACCATTTTATTTAATGGAGACTTTCGATGGTCGCGTCATGGGCGCATGTGAAACCACTAAGTCTATAATAATAATAAATAAATAAACCCAACAGTCACACAAAGTCCTGAATCCACATTAGGTTCATCTGTGTCGTAGGTATCACGAACTACGTGCGGTCCCACATCACCTAGACCGAAAACAAATATTCGTAGATCACAAAAATATTTGTGTACGTGTAAATAGTTGTGTACAAAAATTATCTGTGCGGGAATCGAACCAGACCAAAAGACCATTTGACACATCATTAACGCACGGTGTCATTGGCTGTCAGACTGACATTTACCTAATACGGTGCTGAGAGACGCGAGCGTCATTAACTTCTGCGTCGGACGCTTGACGCGACTATCGGAATTCTAACTTTAAAATTTAATTAATTTCATATTGAGTGACCAATATCCCGAAGTTGCATGGAATCCAAACTGCCGAGCTATTTAATATTGTAGGTCCCTCGTATGCGAGAGGCCGTCTGGATTGGTACCACCGCTCTGTATCTGCCGTCAAGCAATAGTGCGTAAGCACTGTTGTGTTTCGGTTTGAAGGACATTGAAGCCGGTGAAACTACTGGGCATTATGGGACTTAACATCTTATATGTCGGGGTGATGAGCGCAGTCCAGTGCCATGCAGTGCTTTATGCCATGTGGCGCGTACCATCAGTCAAGCAACTTGCCAATCAATTAAATAATAAAAGTTCTAACAATTGAACTACTACTACAATCTTCTATCCCTACATTTTCTTTTTATTAATAGAGGAGCTGTATTGCGATATGGTATGGCTGTGAAGCGAGAGGCCGCGGGTTCGATCCCCGCACCGAGGCATATGTTTGTGTGATCCACATTTATTTGTTTCGGTGTCTGGGTGTTGAGACCGAAAGTGTCTCATAGTTCTTGATACCCGCGTCACAAGACTCGTATCTTACTGTGGGGACAGGACTATGTATGTAACTGTTGGGGGTTGGGTATTTCAAATAAATTCAAGTTCTTTGTCTTCCATTATAATTTGTAGATAAGATACAACCTTATTCGTATGCTACGTGTGTAATATTACCTACATTCGCGTACATTTTAATGATATTTATATGATAATTTCGTAATGCGAAGGTCAGTAACTCTTGATTATTCAGAACTGAGTGTGTACTGTTCTTTAAATACTTGTTTTGAGGTATGCCACGGAGACAGGGAGACGGTGAAATGTGAAGGTGTTCAGACAATGATATCACGTCCACGTTATATGATGTTGTATTAAAACGATGGCGGGTCGTATATATCCCGGTCGAGTTACTATTATTTAATAGCATAGGCCGGTCAAGTGACCAGATGCTAAGTGGTCTCCACCGCCCATGTAAGCCCACAATGGCAGAAAAATCATTGGCGCGTTACCGACCTTAAAGGAAAGCGATAATTATAAGATTGGGAATTGGAGGAGTATTTATGTCTGCGGATATCTCACTCACAGTATGAAACGCAGCAGCAAGCCGCTACTAAAGGTTTTCTGTGAGACAGTGGTAACGACCCGGTCGAGCCAGCCCATTTATGACGATCGTTCCCACTGCCTCACAGAAAACCGACGTACATTAGCGGCTTGCTGCTGCGTTTCGTACGATGAGTAAGCAATCCGGATATCCCCCTCCCTTTCCCAATCCCTTCATTATCCCTTCCCTGTAAGGTCAGCAACGCGTCTATGATTATTCTAGTATTGTGGGCGTATATTGCCGGTGGAGAGCAGATCAGATTTTTTCAGATTCACCATCAGATGACCCACTTGCTCGTTTGCCGGTCTATGCTAAATTCAAATTCAAATTCGCTGTTGTCGCGTGTCTTGGTCTCCCGTCAGGCTCGCGTACAACAATATAGCCCTTTACAATCTTTATTTATCACTTCGAAGAATCAAGGTTCCAATTAAAATGGTTATTGGAAATATTCATATATTTATAGGACATGTTGGTAGCATTAAAAGGATTATTTCTGTACGCACTGTTTCGTAGAACACTGCAAAGGATAAATAAATTGAGTTTCGATTCTGTAGAATTGTATTTATAGAGTGGTAATAAATATGTTTTAAGAGAAATACATTTTAAAAATATTTTTATTTAATGTTATTAAATTAATGTGCAACAAATTTTCGTGTGATCCGTAAATGTTTGTTTTGGGTCTAGGTGATGTGAAACAGAAAGTCTCTCGTGGTTTTTGGTCGTAGAATACTTGTAGCTGAGTGTGTGATTATTAGGGGTATATATGTAGGACAATCGTTTACTCGCGGCTACGCCCCCGTGAACAGCCTTTTACAGGATAAAAAGTACTAATTTCTTAATCCGATTTATGGCATACCTGTTTGCCAAATTCAATCCAAAAGAATTGATTGAGGGATGGATAGAGGCATAATTGGATGCAAATATGCAATAACATTTTTTTTATTTGATTGATTGACGAGACGAGCAAGGCGCTCGCCTGATGGTAAGCGCAACGCCTGCCCATAAACAGAAGCAACACCACACAGAACTTTGAATTACAAAGTACTGCCGAGACATAAGATGTTAAGTCTCATAATGCTTAGTAATTTCACTGGCTTCAACGTCCTTCAAACCGAAACACAACAGTGTTTCCACACTGTTGTTTGGCGGCAGAAATAATACATAAGAATACATTTCAACTCATATCAGGTACAAATTGGCATGTTAATTTTATTTTGTTCAATTCATTAACTCAAATCATTAATTTAAAGTTCTTTTTTGCATAATCGTACATGGAAAATGTTTAATTTATGATTTTTTTAGTAAAATACTGAATTGAAACTACTTAAATCTATAATGAATTTAGCAAAATAACATCGATATCTCAATCTTTACTTGACGTGGTTTAAAATATTATTTCGTATTTGCATCTAATTTAAATAGTATTATAATTGTAGAGAACATAAGAACGTATATAAACCCAAAGTCCTATATATTTGTAAGATATTCCAAATGCAAATACTATACAAAAAGTCTACATATTTGTAGTATAATAAATCCACTTTATGCAGATTTAGAGAGCAGATCACGTAATTTGCTGTTGTGTACAATTTATTACAATGTAATCCTAACTAATAACATTATGGAGGAATGTAGATCAGATATATTTTGTGAATATTAATACTTCACCTCATTGTATGTAGTGGCTTACTTAGGTTGTGAGACGGACGAATTACTTGGTTCGAACCCGGGAAAAGCACTGAAGAGGATCAGACTGCGCTCGTCACCCCGAGAAATAGATGTTAAGCATCATAACACCCAGTAAATTCACTGGCTTCAATGTCCTTTGAATCGAAACACAACAGTGTTTACACACTGCTGCTTGGGGGTAGAAATAAACAAAGCGATGGTATCAACCCTGACGGCCTTTCGCATACGAGGGACCTACCACCTCGTGACCGTTTAGTAGATTTGTGGTTGCAACGTATGCTATGCGCAACTCAAAAACAATAATAAGAAATCTTTACATAGTATAAAATGAAGTCGCTTCCGCTGTCTGTGCGCTTAGATCTTTTAAACTGTTCAACGGATATTAATGTAGTTTTCAGAAACAGATAGAGTGATTCGTGATTCGTATGTATAATACATACATATTATAGTATCGAAAAGCCGACAAATTCAAACATTTGTAATGTGATGTCGTAACAAACTTATATTTACCCGTGCGAAGCCGGCGCGGGTCGCTAGAATTTCCAATATTCCAACCTCATATTAATAGCTATATGAGAAAACAAAACCTACAACATAGTTTCTGTACCGCATACTTGAATGAGTATTTTTCATTTAGTACTGACGTTTCGGATACGTAAATGAAATGTCATTTGATTTACTAGTCATGTTCATTTTGTATATTTGCTCTAAATGACGTTGGTAAGCGTCATGAATAAACACAAATATTTTTTTTATTGTTTAATTAAATGATGAGGCGAGCGCCTTGCTTGTCTGATGGTAACAGAAGAAATACCATACATAACTTTGAATTACAAATCACTGAAGTACGCTCGTCACCCCGAGACATAAGATGTTAAGTCTCATAATTCCCAATAATTGTACTGGCTTCAATGTCCTTCAAACCGAAACACAAGTGTTGACACACTGTTGCTTGGAGCAGAAATAGACAAAGCGGTGATATCAACCCCGACGGCTCGTACGAGGAATCTACCACCTTGTGAAAATATATCATGAAATCAATACATGAACAGTGCTATGACGATACAGTAGATTAAGGTTAGCTTAATCTTCTTCTATTTAGGAAATACCAACGTGTGATCACGGTAATAAGATTTCGTTCACTGTACATCGCGTGCTAGCGTCGAGCCAAGAAGAAAATGCAACCGATTACCTTTACACGACACCGTTTCGTATTGAGTTTTGACAAGGTCTACGAATGAGTCGTGGGCGGAGTCGTGTAAACGTAGTGAGTAGTGTTTCAAAGGTTTAACTGGATTATTAGATGTTCTGGCTATCACTAGATGTAGTGATAGCCAGAATAAATGTAGTGGTGAACACAAAGTATAAAGCGAAATAGAATTATAAGGAAAAATAAACGTTCACTTTAGTAACGCACTTTTAGGTTAGTTCATATGTTTGTTGTAAAAATCAATTTACAAATGTTCACTCAAATTGAATGACTGAAGTGGTATTTAACGATGTCTAATTTTCTACCTTATTTTATATGCACCCGACAATAATACGAGAAAGAAGATATTTTACCAAAATAAAACAAAAATTTGGTAAAAAATTAGGCTGCAGTTCATGTTATCAATATTGGAATAAGTTAAGGTGGGCGCGTAGTGGGAAAACCTCGCTATCTCCCTCCTACACGTGTACCGTAATAGGCGTCACCTGCCTTGTGACGTCACGTGCCATGCCGTGATCCTTTTTCCGTCATTTGACAACTTCCAGCAGATTTAAATAGCTTCTAAGTTTTTTTGACTTGATTCCTTCGAATTGAAATAAAACTAATTTAAACGGATTATATCGCGGTTTTTTATTTTAATTTTGGGTCCCGACGTTTTGAAAACTTTTCAGCCTTCGTGTTCACGGGTTGGTTGATTCCTTCGATAATAGATTTTGGGTAATGTAGTTTATTGAATAAAATAATAAAAAATATGAGCCAAATACCTTGTGCGTACTATATTACTGGCCCGCGGTAAAAAGTTATAAATTCATGACTGGATTTTTATGTGTCTATCTGTCTGCAGCATCGTAGCGTTTAAAACTGAACGATTTGAATACGGTTTTTTTATTTGAAGGCATTTTAAATCCGAGTGATCTTTGCTTCCTGATGCTGTAATCTACCAGTTTGTACCTTGCAACGGTACCGTAACTGTTATATTTGACTCAAGTCTAAGTCAAGTAAACTTGAAGTAATATTATTTAACCCAAAATAACTTACAAACTCCATTCATCATTCATCGCACCGGTCAATTACGTTGCTGAAACTACCAAAAATAAGTGTTACTTATTTTCATAAAATCCTACAAAAATATAGCTTATTGTAATATAGGAACCAAAAACAAAATATAATTACGAAAGCATTAGTCGTTTACGAGTATATACTGCTTAAAACGGGCGAAATAAGTGGGCAAGCAAGGTTATTACTAGTAGGGTTACCACGCGGAATGTAAATAAATTTTATAGTGTGCTTTCACCTGTCGCGGAATGGATACCGATTATTGCTGACGTGATAAAAACCTGTCCTAATGACTAATTCTTTTGAGTTTCCATTTAGGATAGTCAGTGTACGTTATTCTACTATGTTCGCTAGGAATTATAGCCTAGAATGACCTATGAGATACTACTTTAATTCTTCCATTTATATGTATTGAACTGCGCTGAACGCAGTTCATTTATAATCCATATGACTGACCGAATTAATATGTCAGAAAAGTGCCAACCTTAGTTTACACGTGTAATTTTAATATTATTTGATATACTTGTATAAAATTAGTTCGTTGCGTGGGAATACCATATTTATGTGACTGCTTTGGTGTAAATAAAATAATAAGGTCAAAGAGTTGTTAGTTGATACAATTGAATTGTTAATACAATTGAATAAATCTGTAGTACTAAGTAGTGTGTTCTGTCCTCGAAATCAAAAACAGGATAACGATAAGGAAAATGCATAATTAATAATTTGTTAAAATTCATTGGACTTAAAGATAAATATGGTATTATATTCCGCGATTGTTGAGTATATTATAAATATATTTAAAATTAATTTCGTTTGGAATTATCTACACATGCACATTCCACGAAAGGCATGAAGGGTTTTTTATTCAGGCAATAATTGATTCTAGAATTCTAAAAACAGAACATCGTTAAATATCTAAAAAAATGATTTGCATTTAACTAATTTGCTGTAGCCGACAAGGTCTTCGATTATTACATTTTATATCTGTCTGTTTTTAAATTACTGACAGCCCTATTTTATGATATACATTTGCGGCGCACGATTTAATTACGTGCAGGTATAATACATGCGAGAAAGAAAGTGACAGTAAATATACGGTCACTTTTACAAACAGTACGCGCGATGGCAAGTAATTACGAAGGCCGTCTCTTCGAACAATTAACTGTATCAATATTGTATCACTCATTATTTTTGTGGTTTTAGATCGTGCAATTTTTGGAACAATATTTATAGTACGGCTAATATTTGCATTGCACTTTGTGTATTGATGTATTAATTTGTGGATTTCGAGATCGGACCTCCATTATTTATGTGATTTTTAAGATTCCAATAACGTCTAATCTCGGGATCAGATTTAGTGCTACGTGCAAAGTGTTCCGCTGTCGAAAAGGGACATCATATCATTAACAAACGGCTTAAAAAATTAATCTATTATAAATTTATAATAGAACATCATGATCATGGAAAGATATTAAATCTGTATTATCAAATATATAAAGGTGTTCCAATTTATTTAACCCAATTTCTTCTGTTTTTGTTCAATTTTTTTAAGTTCTTCACGAGAATTTTGTTTACCTTTGGCTGTTTAGCTGGTTGATTACCACCTACACGTTAACAATAAGTCCACGTAACAGATTTTCTCATCACATTAAGGCTGGATTGCACCATAATAGCAGTTGTAGTTAAGGTTTATGTCAAATTTGACGATAGCAGTAACGCTGACTTCAACATTGACTGCGGAATGTGTTGCACCATCGCATTCCGATACTACTAGATTCCTCAATTAATTATAGAAGCAGGGACATGATATTATTTTGGAGCACAGACGCTTTAGGAAATATATCGGTTTGGAGGTTACATGTAAGTTACATTTACTTAGAGGCGATAAAACAAGCGATAAGCATGTGTTGAAAAAATGATTATATAAAGGAAAGAGATATTTGATGAATGGTATACAAACATTATGGTACTGGTGGTATTCAAGCTGCATCGTGCACCTACAGTTAAGTGTACAAAGCAGCTTGCTTTAAAGGATAAATTGATTCCAGAGCAAAAATATGCATGATTTTAGAAACATCTAATCAAATTGATTACGCGATGGCTTGTCGCCAGACATCTAATGTCGATAGTCAAATGTCTAAATTACTAGCTAACTAAATGCTAATTAGAACCGATTTTGGAGTAAACGAGTAAATTCCAATCAATACAACGCACTAAGCAGCAACACCGACATTAATACATGATTTTATTTTGATTCTATACCTGAAATAAAACAATCAAATTTGGGGCATATCGATTGTTATGTAGAAGCACGTTGGTCACAAATGCTTTACTGAAACGTACGAAGGGCAGGATTCCCTGGACGACCCAAAAATCGCTCGAATGACTTATTTGAGGGAGACATGGGGAAGCCTTTAAGTAGAAACACACTAAGTCGGGATGACTCCGCGCCGGGCAGAAGGACAGAAGTACCGACCAAACAATTTTCATTGATTCATTTCCGCGATCGATCTGAAGAGTCCTTGAAAATTGTTTTGTATATTTCGGCAGCTAGACTAGTATAGTATTGGCTGTCAGTTTTGTACCGGTGCTTTGAATGCAATATTAATTTGACAAGGCGTAATTTAGAAAGTATTTCATCGATGTGTGCTATCATATGTATGTAATATCAACAAGCAGCACTGTGACAGTTTTGGGTTTGATTATAGGCGTCACTTTTATTCCAGGAATACTCATTATTCAGACATTGTGAAATTGATGTTAAATAAATTAGCACCTTCAAAATTTAGATTACCTTGGACTGGCTTAGATGTTTGGTCAATCGCCGGTATATTTAAAACAAATATTGGTTTAAAACCGTTATGACTATGTACATAGAAGTTACTGGTGACGTAGATTGATGAGACAACATTTGATGATCCAGAATTGACATTAAATAGTGCTGTATTTGATTAGAATAGAATTAATTATATGAAAACACGTGCACATAAGTCTTTACCCTCATATAAAAAATTTGTTTCATGGTTACAGGAACTATACTCATGGCTTCAGGTTCCGGATATATTTTCTCCCCAGAGGGGTTGACGACAGGCGAGGGCCGGTCGTAAAAACTACAAGTCAAATATTTATGTAACATATGTTATGAAGCATGCTGCGCCAACCCCACAGCAGTGGCATAAAAGCAGGTGGAAGATGAAGAAGATTATCAGGATGAAAGCTTACGTTCTCACAACATTCAGACTCGAAACTAAATTTTCATGTGTTAATTTTTTTATATTTATGTCGGTGAGTGGATCGAACCCGCTGTTTGTTGTTTCATAGAGGATCTCTCACTAATTCATGTAACGGAATATAAAGTTGAGACGAAAGCGATGGGATACCTATCAAAGACTTTAGCTAACTCCATATATCTGTGAAAAGCAAACGAGGTTTATTTGTAATAGTAACTTTCAAAAGAGAAAAATCATGTCTCTGGTGGATAATCCTAATAGGTATAGGTTGTTTATATACATACATAATATCACACCTGTATTCCATAGGGGTTGCAGAGACTATCGATTTCCTCTTTTAGAAGTCATGAAATACCACTTTAGCTTCACTTATTTAAAAAAATCTCTTCACGCAATCTCGACAGTTTAAAATACTGACAGATCGTTTATGTCGTGTTAATATTGATTGCTACGATAGATGACTTGATTGATAATGATATTTTTTTCCTAAATCGGACTTGGTATAACTGCTTGTTTTTCTTTGGACGTATTGATCTATTTACTGATTCTTAGAATAAGCTATGAATCATAATTGCGTAACAGATTAACGATCACAATATTAAGCAGGACAAGGTCGTTATTATGTAGTCACTGGTATTGGTTATTTAACGAAATTGTGATGGGACAGTTTTTGGTGCCAAATAAAATAAAAATTAAAGGAACTTGCGCAAGGTAGTCGCAAAAATTACGAACTTTGAGATAAGACTTGATAGGCTATATTAGGGTATGATCCCTTCTCCGCGATTGAAGGGTTTTGGCGTGTTTCTTTTGATACTCCAGGGGTCTTTTTATAGTGGTGATGGACTCAACCATGAAAGTTTTCGCTAATACGGCATCTCTTACGGTAGGTGGTATGAAGAGAGTTCTCATGTACAAAAGCAAAAATAAAACAGTGGGCAAAACCTACTGCACAAGATGAAGGAAGAAGCTAAAGAAGACATTAGTACAGCATTATCAGGCGTTAAGACAATGGCAGCTAATATTATTTCTATTTATGATTAGAATATTGAAGTTATCTATATTTCACAGCCTGGAAGAATTATTGGGAACAAACGTTTAAAAGTTTAAACCGATGTGAACCATTCATTAATAAATGCCTACAACTTATTGTGCAGACTGAGCGCCTGTTTATCACCTATCAGTAATTGCTAGTAACAGAATACCTTAGGAATCATGGATGAGTTGCCGACTTTAAAGGAAAGGATTAATTAAGGGATTAGAAAGGTTTTAGGATTTGGGCCTCCAGATATCTCCCCCACCTTATGAAACTCAACAGCAAGTTGCTACGTTACGTCGATTTCCTATGAAACAGTGGCAACAACCCGATCGAGCCGGCCCATTCATGCTGTAGACAAAACTGTCTCCAAAGTGGCTCTACCACATCTAAATACAAAAGTTGTGCTGTGTTTCATTACAAAAGTTACGCTCTGTCTATAAGGAATATTGATGTCTACTCGAAATCTTTCATATAATATAAGGGGGTCCAAGAGTAACACCGAGTATCCGTGGACTCCCCAAGAGGTTCGAAGGGGGGTTGAAATGGAAACGACGATCAAATTTAAGTTTACATTTAATGACCTAATCTCATTACCCATGAGACCTATGTAGATTGCATTACAAAGGTAAAAAAGAAACCGTGTAATATTATAAACATCGAAAATGAGTAGATTAAGATGATGCACAAGAATGTATAATTAAGTTTTATTAATGCCGGTTAGCAACTTCTTTTATAGCTGTATTATAAGCCGGATCTACTCATAAAGACTGGCCAGAATTTTTTAAGTCTGTTGTTTACAACATTACTTATTTCGTAACAGAAAAGATTAGCGTTTTTGCATAATACATATTCAAAGCTATTTAATAGATTTTTCAGAGATACATTTTTGTAATTAAATCAATTTTGAAATTAGCATACGATAATGATATATCTGGAAATATATAGTGTACAATGGACTTTTTTATTCATCTGTATTTTATTTCTATGTACATTATACACGTTCTATTAGCAAGGCCCTCCTTTACTGATTGAGAGGATGTTAAGCCATAGTTCACCACGCTGGCCTAATGCGGGTTGGTAGAATATACCTTCCGAATTCTCATGGGGAATTTCTCAGTAAGCAGATTTCGTGACAATGTTTCCTTCACTATTAGAGCAAGCAGCTATAACAATGAATCTATATACTTTCTTACTTCTATCTATACTTTTGTTACTTTTATTCCGATTTAAAGGACATCGTAATCATCAAAATTAGTGAGTATTGAGACACGTTACATCATAGGTAGTGTTTTGTAATTCAAAGTTCTAATTCTGTTTATAGGCACTCGGGGCGCTTACTGACCAGCTTTATTCGTCACCGAACCAATTAGTCTATTCAAATTTTTATGTATTTAAACCGGTTTGTATGTCAATCATTTCACTTTCCTATTATTTTTGGCACGTTTTACTGTTTGGAATTTGTGAGCAATGTTAATCAATAGTTTCATTAGTAAAATGACGTGCAACATCATTTAGTTAACTACTAGTTTGATTAATTAATAGCAAATTACGTTATGTTGACATCCTTCCGTGTTTCAAAACATAAGATTCGAAAGTCTTGTGTGATTATCAGACGGAATACCGTGGAAAGGTGAGTCTATGTCAAATAAAAAAATCTAGAAACAAAGAACATGCGAGCGGAGATGCAAAAAGGCAACCTATAATTAAGAATAGCACAATATAGATGAATGGAAGAGGACGTATACAATGTGTACTAAATGACATATTATATGTATGTGTTTTGAAAGAGAGCAAAGCTAGAGTTTCTAGACCGGTCTTCTTAAGTGAAGATGCCTTCTGCAGTGACAATAAAGTAAAAATTTTCGAAATCTAAATAATGTGGCATTTTATGGATTCAATGAATATTTTGATTAAATTTGATTTGAAAAAGCAGACAACTAAAAACATAGACAAATTTAAACTAACTAGCAGAGACTAATCAGATAGTTTATAACCCACACCTCAGCTCCACTCCGCTTCACTAGAAATACACAACTCTTTTCACAGCTCGGTTCTTTTTTGGATTTCCCCACTCTACTTCAGTGTAAACACAGTCTTACAGTTTATTATGTAAA
Source organism: Amorpha juglandis (assembly GCA_949126905.1). Lineage (NCBI taxonomy): Eukaryota > Metazoa > Arthropoda > Insecta > Lepidoptera > Sphingidae > Amorpha > Amorpha juglandis. The sequence continues at coordinate 3,780,539 of OX421372.1, read as the reverse complement.
TACTATCAATGTCATCCACAAGATGTAAGGAATTTAAGGATCAAGCATATAGTGAATACGATAAATCAGGCAAAAACACGCGCCGTAGGAAATTTAAATTTTCCGAATGATGTTGGTTGAAGCCATAACTCAATAACCTACTCTTATAATAATATGATACACGCTAATTAATTTAATTGCATTAAAAATGTCAAAAACTGAAAATATGCGTTCACGCATGGCTATCAATAAAAAAATGTTTAGTCCAGTCCCGTACGCCTTTCTCTTCTTCCGCACGCGAGCATTTTCATAACATGCACATGCAAAATTCATTATAGCTATTTACGTCCTTCATTAAGAAGTAATACTTACGACGAAGAGCCAAACGAGTAAATGCTGTGTCCAGGCCATAACTAAGTGTCACAAGTCACTTAAAACACCAAAAACATGATCACATAACCGGTACGAGCGTTTAGTAAGCACACTGGTCACTTAATAATTGGCAATTGCATTTCGGACGTGCGGCATTATTTACGTATTGTAGTGACGTGCCGCAGTTATCGATGTCGACGCATGCACTTGATTCCGCTGGCGTGTTACTACTGACTGCGACTCGACCAACTTGCTCGTCAGGCCTTAATACGCCCAGTGTATCTGGACCTTCACTTTCGCAGTAAAATCCCCCGCTGTGGAAAATTGATCGTTATCGTCGCGGGGCGTAGCGGCTCATGCATTCGTGGACGGTTGATTGTTTATATAAACGTTGAATGGTTGACCATTTCCAAGTTCAAAGTTCATAGTCGTAATTATATATCGTCTATTGTGTTTGTGTATTTAATTACAAATCAGTGGCAGGTATAACTTATCTCTTTCAGAAAACAAATAATGTGGTTACAATGCGTGTTTTGCTTTTTTTTTCTCATTTTAAGTTGAAAATGTTAGTGTTTTTTTCGACCGTTGTAGATATGATGCGGTTAAGGCATCATAAAAAAGCAATTACAATTATTGTTGTTAATCATAAATTAAATTTCACTTAGCAATTGTCGAGTAGATACATATTCTTATAATTTTAACCTGTGCCTACCCACTATTGCACATATCCTCTGTACAAAAGACTCGTCCCTATCCTGTGCCTAATTAAACCATAACAGCTCTCGACCTTTATGGACCTTTTTTATTTTTTTTTAAAAACACCCAACAGTCACACACATAGTCCTGACCCCACAGTAAGATAGTATCAGGAACTACGAGATACTTTCGGTCTCACAACACCCAGACCCCGAAACAAATATTTGTGGATCCCAGAAACATTTGTCACGGTGCGGGGATCGAACCCGCGGCCTCTCGCTTCACAGCCGGCTACTCACCCACTGCGCCACGGAGGCTGTCAACATAAGCATTATAATGTCATTGACATTTGGTTGGCGGACGTCCACAATTAATTTTAGCAGTTCTCGGGCTCCATCAGCCTCACATTATCTGGCCATATACCTTGCCTACTCCATTTAAGTCTTAGTACTCTTCTGTTTAAATCTTTTTAGCCAGCAGGCTTATAATTGCATACAAACAATTTGTAATTTATGTAAATTGATAAATTTATATTTCGTATACCCTAATGGCTATAAATGGCGACTCAAATAATTATTATTGACTAGATGACCCGGTGAACTTCGTATCACCTACATATATTTGTGTAAAATGTGGTCAAAACTAATACAAATGTTTCATTTACATTAAATGCAATTAAGTGAGGCACTGCACCATTGAACGTGAGGTAGCCCGTCGCACATTTAATTGACTTCGACGACCAAGTCCGGTCGTCTTCCACCTCCCCCCGGTGGGACAGTCCTGTCCCTTTCCTGTCCTGTCATTTTCCTGTCCTGTCCCTTTCCTGTCCTGTCCCTTTCCTGTCCTGTCCCTTTCCTGTCCCTTTCCTGTCCTGTCCTGTCCCTTTCCTGTCCTGTCCCTTTCCTGCCCTGTCTCTTTCCTGTCCTGTCCCTTTCCTGTCCTGTCCCTTTCCTGTCCTGTCCCTTTCCTGTCCTGTCCCTTTCCTGCCCTGTCCCTTCCTTGTCCTATCCCTTTCCTGTCCTGTCCTGTCCTGTCCCTTTCCTGTCCTGTCCTGTCCCTTTCCTGTCCTGTCCCTTTCCTGTCCCTTTCCTGTCCTGTCCCTTTCCTGTCCTGTCCTGCCCTGTCCCTTTCTTGTCCTGCCCCTTTCCTGTCCCTTTCCTGTCCTGTCCCTTTCCTGTCCAATCCCTTTCCTGTCCTGACCCTTTCCTGTCCCTTTCCTGTCCTGTCAATTTCTTGTCCTGTCCTGTCCCTTTTCTGTCCTGTCCATTTCCTGTCCTGTCCCTTTCCTGTCCTGTCCCTTTCCTGTCCCATTCCTGTCCCTTTCCTATCCCTTTCCTGTCCCTTTTCTGTCCCTTTCCTGTCCCTTTCCTGTCCTGTCGTGTCCTGTCCTGTCCTGCCATCAAAAAGACATCAAGTGTTTCATACCCAGCAACAGTTTGTACTGGAAAATTAAGTTGTCGTTTTTAGTGTTTTCCTTTACTTATTATCATACCCAGGAACAGTTTGTACTGGAAAATTAAGTTGTCGTTTAAAGTATTTTCCTTTACTTATTATTTATGTTACTCATTTTTTCTCACCGGGTAAACCTTCCCTGAACTTCCACAAACATTTCAAGATCAGAATTAGCCAAATCGGTACAGCCAGTCTCGAGTTTTGGCGAGACACACGCACAGCGATTCATTTTTATATATATAGATTAATTATGTAAATTATGTATCAGTAATTACTCAGTTAGGCGGCCGTTAGTATAATGCATGCTAGTGGTAGGATATTCATATCCGTCCGGATAGCGACCACCGTACATATGGTGTAAAAACCTGCCATAGTGACCACACACCTTGTGTGGATCGCGTTCTAGGATCAGCTAGTGTATATCCGGCTCTCCCGAGGGGCTTACGACATGACTTCATGGTTGTTTGGGGTAGGTATAGGGGTACATCTGTGTATCCCTATGCCTGCATCGATCATCCGGCTGTCCTGTCGCAGGCCCCTCGATTTGCTTCTTCCCTCTTCGGAGTGTGAAGAAGCATTTTTTTTTAATTGCCTTAATAGTCAGACGAGCAAGCGGCCCACCTGATGGTAAGCGGTCACCGCCGCTCATGGGCATCGGCAATGCCAGGGGCACAGCCAAGCCGCTGCCTACCACAAGGGCCAAGGGGGAGGGGAAGGGAAAAGGGATGGGAAAAGGGTTAGGATCAGGGGGCAAGCCCCCTGGGGAGAATCGGATATACACTGGTTGACCCTGGAACGCGACCCACACAAGGTGATCCACTATGGCAGGTTTTAGCACCAGTGTACGGTGGTCGCTATCCGGTCGGATACAAGTATCCTCCCACCAGCTACCACCACACCAGCATTTATATAGGCTGGCATGATTCTGTTGACCACCGACATACTCATTGTTTATTAGTGTCACTGGTTTTTTGGATTGCACTGCGCTTACCATCAGGTGTAGTGCAGTCACATTGCCGTGCCCCGAAAAAAAGCTATTTCATTGTATATAAAAGGTTAATTTCATCGTCAAATATAATTTTGTGTTTTGTCCCATCACTAATAAAGGTTATAAATTGCCATTTTGAGTAATAATGTAGTTTAGTTACGTCATTAATAAAGGAAAATATATGACATTCCCTTATTTATCCAATTATATGTGGGTAAATCACGTATGTACGTCAATTTATTAATTATTCAAAGTTTATCATTACATGTAGGTAATGACATAATGGTGGGTTTTTCACATAGCAGAATGGAAACGATGTCATCCTTATTTATTTATAATTGAATATTATTCCTAAAACTCAAATAGGTCAATCGATGAAAGTACACATTTATAAAACACTACCGAATAAATTCATCAGAATCAATCAAATTATTTCGTAGAAAGATTAATTAACAATTAATATAGGCAAGAAAAACTAAAAAGTTAAAATAAAAGTATACAATTATGAATAGATTTTGCATGAGTGCTATTGCATTATGATTAATTATTGATACCACGTATCCCTGAAGGGGTAGGCAGTGGTATTACAAGTACACCCATTTTTTGCTAACCGTATTTTCGTCCCTTGATGTTATAGGGGGTGAGCCTATCGCCATACCGGGCACAGTTCCAGACTCCGGGCCGATACTATACTATGTCATTTCGAAGAACATAGCGTGGAAAAGTAAAGTCTGAGTTAGGTTTTTAGCAGAGGGTACAAGTGCCCAGCGGTGGCACAGTAATACAGCGCTGAAATTATTATTATTTAAAGGTTTTTTGAGTAAGGTACAATTCGATTTATCCGACACCTACACCAACTGCAACAATTCTATAATATGTAACATTTAATTAAAATTAATAAATGATAAAATACAGTTTCTATAGCAACTAATGGGTTTTCCGTTTATCGTTACCTATATATACCCTACGACGTAATTAGGTATGACCATAAATAAAATCATATAAGGATATGGTTATCTCTAATGTTAAGGTGGGTCCACACTTCCATGACATTTCGCCGCACCGAATGGCTTGACTGTCACACGTACTTGTTACGCTAATGTGGATGGATGTCATAACATGCACTGTGTCATTGACCAAACAAAAAAAATAACAACGCCCTTAATGTCATTTCACCTCAAAATATCACAGGGTTTTGGAGCAGATCGTGCTATGACATTTGGTCATAACATTTAACAACCGTTCACACTTGAGTTTTTCATGCGTGTTTGTCACAGTAGCACCTGTCAGGCAGGTTAGAATATGGCGTAAAAACACGATACGAACGTTCGTGCCGGTTGATTGTGATTGGTCGAGAGACCAACGTGTGACGTTTTCCAAACTTGAAACAAAGCGTTGGAACGTTATTTTTGAATGTTTGTATTCTAAGGGAGCAGAGCGGTGAAATATTACAAGTGGAGATGCACTTTTACGCAACTATATTAGGTAACGGGAGGAATTGTGTGTAACGCGGACTAATTAATGACATTTAGTAGGTTTTGTGCGTGATAGGTATCATATATTTAATTAACATTAACTGGAAAATAATCCCATGGTCCAGTTTTATTGGTGATAGGTCGCTTTTATGCTAGAGGCCCGCTGGGTTTGTACCACCGCTGTGTCTATTACTACCATCAAGTAGGAATGTGTAAGCACTGTTGTGTTTCGGTTTGACGGGCATTTTAGTTTAATCACAGGTTATTTAACTTAACATCGTATGTCTCGGGGTGACGAGCACCGTGCAGTGTCATGCAGCGCATGTCGTGTTGTTTTGCTACTGTTTATGGGCAGGCGTGGTGCTAACAAACAGGCGAGCATCCTGCTTGTTTCGTTATAAAGACGAATCATTGAGAACTTACCTCCCTTTTTTTGTCGGTAAATAAAAATGGTTCGTACTGATGCAGCCGGTTGAAAAAGTTGAGATAGAAAATTGTAAAACCTTTTTTAACATTCTATGGGCATATTTAAAGTAGCGATAGCACACTGGGGAGTACGGACTGTAGAGACGAATGTCGCAGGGTCGAAACCAATCCTGAGATCATGCACCTTTGACTTATCTGACTAATGGGTGTCATCATCATCATCAGCCACAAGACGTCCACTGCTGAACATAGGCCTCCCCCAAAGATTTCCAGACCGACCTGTTGGAAGCGGCCTGCATCCAGCGACTTCCTGCGACCTTTATCAGGTCGTCTGTCCACCTTGTAGTATGTTTATGTAGTACATATGTTTGTGTATTGTTTGTAGTATGTTAATGTAATGGGTGTATTAATAATATTGTTAATTATCGTTTGCTTTAACAGTGAAGCAAACATCATGGGGAAACGCACACCTGACAAGTTTTTCACAAGAATTTCGAAGGTATGTATGAAATCTGCCAACCAGCATTAGGCCAGCGTGGCGTACTAAGGTCGAATCCCTCCCATTTAGTAGAGGAGGTGCATGCCCAGCAGTGGGATGTGTATATATATAATACAGGGCTTATTTAGCCGTATTACCTCGGTGGCGCAGTTATATTGCTTACGCGGTACGACTGCTGTGCTGAGGTTTCAGGTTCGATTCCCAGGTCGGGTAAAAGTGATATTGGGTTTTTCTGTCACGTAATGCTTTGTATCAACCCTGAGTCTGGAATCGTGCCCGGTATGGTGATAGGCTCGTCACCTATCATATAATGGAACGGAGATACGCTCGGCAAAATGTGGGTGTAATGGTTACACCTCTGCCTATCCCTTCGGAAATACCAGGCGTGAGTACTTATTATGGTATGTTAATTTGAGTGTGTTTTAACAAAAGAGTATAATTATTAAGAATAATTATTGAGTGGTAGAGCCACGCTGTAGACAGTTTTGTCTACAGCATGTATGGGCCGCCTCGACCGAGAAAACCGACGTAAAGTAGCGGTTTGCTGCTGTGTTTCATACGGTGAGTGAGATATCCGGAAGCTCAAATCCCCCTCCCCTTTCCAATCCCTAATTATTTCTTTCCTTTAAGGTCGGCAACGCGCCCATAATTCTTCTGGTATTGTGGGCGTATATGGGCGGTGGGGATCACTTACTATCAGGTGACCCACTTACACGTTGGCCGGTCTATGCTATAAAAAAATGTGTTTCTTTTCGCATTATTTTATATTCGTATAAAATAATATACATTATTCGACATCGTAAACCAACCAACAGCCATATGTAGTTTTATCATTGCCTTTCTTCACATTATACAAAATACAGTCGTTTGTAGGCACAGTAACGCTTGATTCAAAGTGTTCGGCAGTCAGCGAGTGAAAGTTCTTGATTCCTATCTGTCACGAAACCTGTTAGCCGCTTATAGGCACTATGTCACCTGTATACGTCAGGTACAAAGACGGTCGTGAATACTCTAGCACTTTTTTTTTATCCTGGCTCGGCAAAGTGACTGCACTACTCCTGATGGTAAGTGTAGCGCAGTCCACGAATAGTGTCGATCAACGACAAACAGTATGTCTATCATATATAAGATCATGCCGGCCTGCCTAACTGCTTCTTCACACTCCGTTTAAAGGATCCAATATAGGAAGGAGGGAACACGTGTGCCGGCAAACTATTCCACAGCTTAATGGTGCGGCAGAAGTTCGCTAATCTCGGCATGAAGCTGTACTTTCAATTCGATCGCTAGGGTTGGGTAAAGTGATATTCTGTTTTTCTATCACGAAAATAAAATTCTCAGTACCGACCAGGAGCCTGGAATTGTGCCCGGTATGGCGATAGGTTCGCCCCCTATCACATCGTGGGACGGACGTAGGCTTGGCGAAATGTAGGTGTACAGGGTACATCTCTGCCTACCCCTTCGAGGATTACAGGCGTGAGGGCGTAAATATAATGAAACTGCTATCTATTACTTTATTATTTATTATTTATTAAGCTGATTAGATTGACTAGTGTTAAAAAAACTGCAGAAAATTAATTTACATTTGAATAATGTATAGTGATTACATCTAGTAATAGCAATTAACCAAGTGACAAATTAAAGGCTTCGTCAAACAGAAAGCGTACTTAGCGCGCGTCAGAGCGCTAAACTGACGTCGCGCTATGACTCCGAGTTGTGTTGTACTATTAAGGCTTCGTCAAACAGAAAGCGTACTTAGCGCGCGTCAGGGCGCTAACCTGACATCGCGCTATGACGCCGAGTTGTGTTGTACTATTATAGTAATATACCGTCAGACAGAGCGCCAGCGCTAGGAGTACGCGACGTTCTGTCGCCGCGTTAGGACGCTTTGACGTCGGGCGTTGTATTTTTTTACAGATTTTATTTTAGCGTCCGAGTGAATGTGCATAATGACTGAAAAATTGATTTGTATTAGCACGAAAAAACCCATGTTTGTACAATATAAAGGATAATTTTTTAAGGAAATTTCCCACAATTTCAATTTAATTGTTATATTTTTAAATCGGAAATCAGATAAATCAAACGGGTAAGACCTCGATAGAGCATATAAAAGTAATAATTCTTCCACATCTGTATCACTCGACATCTTATCAATAGAAATTGCGCTTTGGCGAATGGTACGTTGCGTTAAGGAGCGTTGGGCTCTAGTCAAGTGTGACATGAAAAGAGCGCGACGTTAATACGCGGCGCTTTAACGCTATTACGCAGCGCTAAGTACGCTTTCTGTTTGACGAAGCCTTTAATATTACCTAGAACATAATATGTAGGTAATAAATGAAGGTATTAAAATTAATTACGTATTAATATTGATGAGTTTTGTTTTAATATTGAACTTTAAAAATAAATGAATGTACTTGGATGAAAATGACTTAGTGCCTAAACCACGTAGTCATTTTACCGTAGTCACCTTACCGTGGTTTGGTGGTAAGTGCCTTTACTATTTGTGGTGGCTCGTAATTGGCTTATTCATTGTATTCATTTCATCAAATATTATTTATTACTGATAGCTGTGAGCCATACAAATAAAATAAAATAAAAGTTGTAAGCACTTGCACTGTTGTGTTTCGGTTTGAAGGGGGATTGAAGCCAGTGAAATTATGGGGGATAATTAGACTTAAAAGCTTATAACACGGTATGACGACCGCAGTCCAGTGTTATTCAGTGCTTTGTAATTCAAGGGTTTGTGGTTTGCTTCTGTTTATGGGCAGGCTAGGCTTTGCGCTTACCATCAAGCGAGAGACGTGCCAGTTTTTTCAATCAAGCTATTTAAAAATAGATTGGGAACATCCTGATCCAAAAGATCGGTTAGAAGTACTGTAAACCACATATTAAATCATAAACCGACGTCAATGCAAGGTGAAATTAAAGAAAATTCATCAAAATATACACGAAAAATTAAAAAATAATAGCTATATTTATATACAATTACTTAATAAACAACTAACTATTTACATGTGAGTTTTTAATATCAACAAAGCATTTCTATGTAAATCACCAACGGATATTTTAAATTAACAAATCGCCATTGCGATATCCAATCCGCGCGTGCCGCAAATCTGTTGTCAAAGTGACATAAGCCACCTGTCACATTGACATAAAGTTCCGTCAGTTTAGCTTCGAAATACTGACGCGTTTTTTAACGTTTTGAAGCCTCTCTAACGTATTTCCGAGTTATTAATTTTTGTTAATTTTGTAATGGCAAGAGCAGCATATAGGCAGTTCGGCCTTAACCTTCTCCGTGCCGTTATTTCCATCTGATACGAGGACCTGCCAGACGCTGTACTTCTGTTTGCAGTATGTAGTCACACCGGGACCCAGAGGAATTGCCGTAAAGCATTTGCTGCCTTCCTCACTGAAAAAAACAATTTGAATTTATAAAAACACTGATATGGAAATAAGATTTGCTTGTGGGAGTGTGCCTACTTGAACATTTTGTACCGGGCTGTATAGCGTCTACCACACATGATGAATAACCGTCATTTTGTCTCGTTGCAGCGAGTCGCATTCCGGGGTCACCCAAAAATTCTAGCCGGCATAATTCGCAATGTCTCGTAACGCTCAGCATTATATTTGGACTGCACTGTCCTATCTACACCTGATGGTAAGTGTAGTGCAGTCCAAAAAACCAGCGACCACCGAGAAACAATGAGTTTATCGGTCGTCACCAAAGTCATGCCGGCCTGTATAAATGCTTCTTCCCTCTTCGGAGAGGGAAGAAGCAAATTGAGAGGTCTGCGACAGGACAGGCGGATGACCGATGCACCCACATGGATACAAGGATTTACCCCTATACCCACCCCAACCAACCATCAAGTCATGTCGCAAGCTCCTCGGGAGAATCGGATATACACTGGCTGATCCTGGAACGCGATCTACACAAGGTGTGTGGGTCACTATGGCAGGTTTTAACACCACGTGTACGGTGGTCGCTATCTGGGCGGATATGAATATCCTACCACCAACAGTATACATACTTTTCAATATTTCATATCTATTTTAATATATTCATACCTGCAAGTCTCCAATCGGACTTTTTGAATGTAATTCTCCTCGGGAGCCTGGATCACTGTGTGCCACTCGCCTCGTGTGCTGCGAATTTTGTATAACGGCTCGAACTGTAACAAAATATTTATTAAAAAGAAGGCCATACAATAGGTACTACAACAATAGGTAGGTAGGTAATACTTGTTTTTTTTTTATTATTTTAAGCAATAAGTTATGTTGCCCAAAAGCAAACAAATAAATTAGAAGTCATTCAAATCTGAGAGGACACTTGTCAAACAACAGACGTCTCAAATTTTGACGTCACCGTGGCAAATGGTCATTACGTTGCACGCTTGCGAGTCAGATAGGGAGATGTCCCCACTACGCGCCCACCTTTGCTTATACCAATATTTACAACCAAATTTGCGGGCTCATTTTTGAATCGATTTTGATTGTGTTTTAACAAAAGGGTTTATAAACTCCTTTGCAAAAAAAACGGGCACCTTACACACACACTTTACCTTAGCTTTTCTATGGGTAAATATTATTATATTTTTAGTATGTCATTAGCTTGGATGACTAGAAATTTCTTATTATCAATGAGAATCTAGTTTTTTAACACTTTTATCCTGGTATCGGTGTTTTAGTCAATGTAAACAGAGAGCCGTGTTAAAATGGACATTTTTATGGGTATAATGAAATTAAGACTACGAGTATTTTTATGGTATTTTAATAAAAGAGACATTAAAAAATAAAAATTAATAACGAGTATGACCTCCTCTTGCAGCGATTACGGCATGTAATCGTCTTGGCATGCTTCCCACCAGGCTTTTGATGGTGTCCTGTGGAATGTGTTCCCACTCAGTCGAGATTACACGTTTAAGCTCTCTGATGTTTTGTGGAGGTGGTTGGACAGATCGTACTCGCCTTTTTAGGAGGTCCCAAACGTGCTCAATGGGGTTAAGGTCGGGGCTCCGCGCTGGCCAATCCAAACGACGAATACCGACCTCTTGCATATAAGCATCTACGTCGCCAGAACGGTGGGCCCGAGCATTATCGTCCATGTAAATGGCATCTTCACCAATTACAGTCAGTGCGGGTTGTGCATTTTGAGAAAGGATTTCTGTTATGTACCTATGCGCATTTAGTGAGCCATTTTCTATGAATACTATCTCGGTACGATAGTTGGAAGTTACGCCCGCCCAAAACATAACGGACCCTCCACCATAAGGGGTGATTTCTTCAAAACACACATCGGCATAGCGTACCCCTGGTCTTCGTAACACTCGCCGACGTCGGTCCTCACCATGCAGACAAATTCGAGCCTCATCGGAGAAGAGTACGCTACTCCAGTTACCTGGTGTCCAAGATAGGCAATTTCTAGCGAACCTCAACCGCGCAATCCGGTGCTCACGGAGTAACTTGGGGGCCCGCGCTGGTCGTCGACTACGTATATCAGCAGCTAAAAGTCTTCTCCTCACAGTCCATAGGCTAACTTGTGCTCCTCGTACCTCTTCAAGGTTTCTTTTGAGGTCTATGTAACTGCATTTGCGGTTCCTCAGCGCCTGAGTCACTAAAAAGCGATCGTCTCGCGGCTGTGTGCAACGTTTTCTCCCAGAACCTTGCCTTCTCTGAACGGAACCTGTCTCTTGGTATCGAGTCCAGGTTCTTTGTACGGTTGAACGACTCACGTTTAACCGCTGTGAGACGTAACATTGGCTACACCCCTCTTCCAGCAGCGCTATAATTTTACTAGCTCTCATTGCTTTTTCTGCCATTACGATAGACACAAAGATATCTGTTTTAAGTCACAATAAGGCAGAATTATGCGATAAACATAAATTGTTGTACTAAAAATAACGAAAAGTTACTTTTAGTTGCTTGATAACCTTTTAACCGCTAACCCGCGAAAAGTGTCACAAAATGAAAAAGGGATTAATAATTTAAAAAACAAAAGTTTTGAATTTGGAATGAACTTTTTTTCATACCCAGACTCTTTATTAAGTGCCAGTAACATAGTTTGGCTATTAAAACCTCTGAAGAACTAAATTATTACCAATAATGTTAAAAAATCAAACCCGCCCGTTTTTTTTGCAAAGGAGTGTATTTCGTAGTATTTTCTGTTGCATATAAAATAATGTATATTATTCAACATAGAAAACTACCCTATTGGTGCATTTGATAAAGACGCGCGCACTCCGAGCCGCTGCACATATGCGTGATTCTATGCTCATATTTTTCATATTGCTTGCACTATATAACTAACTACTTAGGCAGAGATCTATAAAACAAACTTCGACATATTCGTCTCCTTAATTCTCAATTTATTTTAAGTAAAGAAGAAAAGGACAAAATATGAATTATTTAAACAATGTTCACCAATAAGGGAAAAGATTAATTTGGGGTTATAATAGCTAATGAATATAATATAATACATAATATTTTTAATTATATGCAACGTGTTTAATGGTGTTTAACATACATAACTTGAGGAAAACAAATGTGACCTTGTCGGCTTCCGTAATTATACACAGTAACCACAGATAATTATATGCAAATTACTATTAGCATCGTAATTATGGCCTATGGTTTATTATTTGCCAAATTTGTGATACAGTTAAGTATACATTTTTTTTAAATACCTGATTATCTTGACCTCTAGCAGATTCCTAGTCTACTGTTTATTTACCCTCGTTATGGATGATTATTTTCTTTATTATTCAAAAATATGAAAATTTAGCACCAAGTTCATAAAGTATAAAACAATTTTATATGTTTGTTATATGAACATTTTAGCATGGTAAACCCCTCTCTTTGATACAATAATTGATTATTGTTTTTCGATGGAAAATGATAAACAAGAAAATGGCTATAATTTAAATGGTTAGCTAAATTTGAAGTTTTGGTGAGTTCTAAAATGTGTTGTCAATGTAGTGAATTGAGATGTTAATAGTGGCCAGCTAGAATAACAACATTAATTAGAAACTAATGTCATAATGGGCAGCTCTAAAACTGGTTTTATAGCTAATTAAATGTATTATAATCTGCAGCAAAATTTCTAATAAAGAGGGAATTGTGAGTTAAGCTTGCCTTTTGCGCTCTTCGGCCATTGCCGCGGCACGCTCGTGCCGTTCGCTCAGCTCGTGCATTTTATGGTAAATTTCGAACCTAAACTACCAGTAGATATTATTTTCCTTCTAGCCAATTTTTTATTGCTAACTAAATATTTAAATGGCGGATCATTTAATTACTTCCCAAAGAAAATACAGGTAACATTTTTTAACGACTTTTCTTTGCTGAAGAGCTGATGAAAACAATTATTGTTATAATTTTCATTCGGCGTGAAAGGACTCATTCTTTATGTAGCGTTACCTCCTACAATTTATGAATTATAATAGCAATAGCAATTTTTCTTACCGTGATCATAGTGTCGCAATTGTCATTAATGTCAGGATCCCCTTGCCTATCACCAAACGCTTCTATGAAGAGAGTCGGCTGAGGCACGGCTTTCTGAAAACGTAAAATGCAACGATAAAATTGATTGCTGTAAAGTTTATTAAATTTTAACTGAAATTATCAAATGTGGTATAAATGCTAAATGTACCTTCCAAAGAATTATAGATCAGGGCATCGAAACCAACGGATAGCTTTTGTTTATATTTCTACTACAAGACAAATGTAGCGGTTAACTGCCTTTATCTTTTATGAAACTCATGATATTTGATAATATTTTTCAAAGCAACTTGAACATTCGATATCGATGATTAGAAATAAATTATGAGTTTTAAATGTGAGTTGTAAAGGTTTATTTTTTGTTAGTCAGTTCCAAGTAAAATAAGTACTTGCTCATGCTTTGTTAAATAACCAGCTTTGGAACAGTGAGTTGAAAATTATTGGAGATCATAGGATTGTGATAGATGACATTAGGGAGATAATAATAATCAAGACCTGGTCGTCGGCAGTCTCTAAAGACGTGATGCGGCGATCGCATGATGGTAAAATCTTGTCTTCGGCTTTGAGGCCACGAGAGCGGCGGCGTAACGCCTCAAAATTAAAAAAAAATCATATAACACAACATATTTTTGTAAGTACAAAGGAATTATTTTGATAGAGTGCTGACGTCAGGTGACCAGTTGTAAAACCATGAAAAAATGCTGTAAATTTGTGAACCCGACTAAACGAAGTATTGTGACGTAGTGATTTTTTTTGGGTCGCCTGATGGTAAGTGATCTCCGCCGCCCATGCACGCCCACAACACTAGAAGAATCATAGGCGCGTTGCCAAGCTCAAAGGCTTGATAATTAAGAAATGATGGTGTAGTACATTGTGCGCTGCATTTATTTATTTCGAGTGCAGAAAAAGAAACTTATAACAGATTAGTCAGTTGTTTAGTATTATTAATAAATTAATTAAATGAATCTTGGTAGTCATCGCAATGTCATTTTCGTATGTAACTTGAACAATCATTATATTAACAAATTGTTAGAGCAAGTTTGATGTACATTGTAAGCCTAGTGCTTTTATTTAAAAAAATTATCAAATTGTTTTATTATACTGAGTGGCGATTTGATTATCACATTAAATGATACAGCGGTTAAAACTAGTCGATATAAGTTTGTCCAAAGAATAAAATAAATATTTATACCAAAAATAAAAATATGCAACTTTCAAACAAAATAAATATCTTAAAAATTGTCACGAAATAAAACACCTTGGTAAATAGTAGTCCAATGACCTGTAAAAGCGGTGATATCGCAGCGATAGGTACTTTGTCTCACGCATGTCCACGTCGCATCGCCGCTCGCCGCTCGTGGGTCATTAACCTAGCAGTATTTGTCAGGTGATATCCTTACGCATTTACATGATGTTCTCAAATGTTAAATCAGAAAGATGTTCCTTGACTAAGATATTTAATGTATTTTTTGTGTATGGTTAAAGAATGGCATGTTGTATACGTGGTATCATTTAATGTGATAACCTAATCGCCACACAGTATATTATTTTCATCCTGAAATAGATAGTTTCTTATAGATTCTTACCGTTCCTTTGAACATGGCATTGAACTCTGCTTGAGGGTAATTAGCGGGCTTGATGGTGCAGAAATTTTTGTTCTTGCACTCGTCTGGAACATCGTTATCGTCGGTTCCGTATCGGCTACTGAGATCCTGGATTGGACCAGGATACTTAATAGGCGAATATTTTTCAGCTGCAAAATAAAGAAGTGGTTAAGGATGGTTTCGTGTGATTTGATGCATTTTTTGTGTCGATGTGTTTCCTCCAATGGCAATCCCACATAAAGTTGGATAAGGTCTTATGAGTATGAGGGAATATTGGGTCCTCTTCAACAGACAACAATGCACCGCGTTTCGTGCTTTAAAGTTTTTAATTCTTTACCTTTAATATCACATATTAAAATTGAAGATTATATAATTATACGCAGTGAGACAGGGCTATTTATTTATCTAACATTGAGTTATTAACAGAGCATTGTTACGCAAGTATAATAACGTAACTTATTAGAGGTCGATAGGTCGCTGTCGGGCGATGGATGTGCGATTTGTTGTCATAATAAAATAACATATGTATTGTACATACTACGGTCACATATAAAATGAGGAAGGTAATAACAGTTTGCATTATAGCGATTGAAATCTTTGTGCTATTCCACAATGTCTATCGTCTAGGTCCCGAGAGCTCTTTAGCGAATTTATAAAACTCTAAAGGGCTGTTTTGGGGTGCACTAAGACAAGCGACCGCGTCACGCGACGACTTTGTTTACAATTGTATAGTAGGTACGTTTTGAGGTGTGCGACCAAGCAAGGAGAGCGCGACGCGCAACCATTTCCATATAATTTCATACAAAGCATCCTGTCGCATCGTAGTTCCACTGTCTCGGTCGATAACTCAAAACAACCTTTAACCTGCTAAAAATTGGCTAAAAGACACTGACACGCCAAAGGTTGTTAGATATTTGTTTTTATAAGGTGAGTAATCTATATGGTATGAATCGATTGCATGGATATTAAGCTGCAATCCAGAAACAAGGTTTTCCATAACTTGTCTGCGACAGGTATGTACACAAATGCGACTTGCTCCCTTTTTTTTTTTTTACTAGCCCTGTATTATATATGTCCCACTGCTTGGCACGGGCCTCCTCTACTGAATGAAAGGGGTTAGGCATTAGTCCACCACGCTGGCCTAATGCGGGTTGGCGAACTTCACATGCCTTCGAAAAATGTTATCGAGTTCTCAGGTATGCAGGTTTCCTCACGATGTTTCCTTCACCGTTAAAGCAAGCGATAATTAACAATTAATATACACTTAGAAAAGTCAGAGGTGTATGCTCTTGAGGCTGGTTTCGAACCTGCGACTTGCGTCTCGGAAGTCCGTACCACTTCCCGCTGAGCTATCGCTGCTCAATCTTAATTATTGTTAAGTTAATATTACTATTATTATAATATTTCTCACGTTTTGTTGCGGATGCGGCGTAAGCTGCTTGTAAGCAGCAGATGGCTACCTGTAATAAAGAATTCGAATATATTAACAACTATAAAACCTGATTAAGTACCGACATAACATGTTTCGTACAACATTGATAAACATATACTAAAGATCTGTCTTTTCATTTAACTTTGCTATAATTTACTGACTATAATAGCGAGAGGAATCGACCTTTAAATGTAATTTTTTTCTGACAATTCGTAATAACAAAGATAACGACTGATGTACAGTAATACCCCGGACTTACGCGATAGGTGGGACCGAGCTATAACCGTGTAAGTCGAATTCGCGTAAGTCGGGGTACAATTTTGCATGCACTTTTGAGTGCCATAATTTGAGGTTATCAATAAAACACAACGTACGTAAAACAATTTAACGCGGAACACGTTCGAACCTGTCGTAAACGGACCACTAACATGGCGGAATAGGAGAGCTGACGCGCGCGGCCATCAAAAAGAACAACCGCGTATCTCCGAATTCGCGTAAAACGGGGTAGCGTATGTCGGGGTATTACTGTATACAACATCCACAAAAATGTATGGACGAGCATAATTTTCTACGTGTCCTTTTTGGGATATTTTTGACTACATTTTTACTACTATTAGCCACATAGATATGATGAAGTAACAATAAACTGATAACCTCATTTTCTTTTCTGGTCATTAAATGGTCTGTCGTGTTTAAGGTACCCAAAACCGCTAGGTATTTCTTCTTATTTAAATGAGCAAAAATCATCGGGTACATTTTATTGTTTTTTGGAAGCCTTCCCAAATTGGCAACATTATGTCAGTAATGGCAGTTATTCGCGGAGTTCCCCTTGCTACGAGATCTCGACTTATGTACGTGACGTGTTTTAAAGATCAATTCTTGAGATAGCGCGCATCCGTGCTTTGAATAACAACGAGACGGTCTTTATAATGATATTTTGTTTTTATCGCATAATGCGAAGCGAGTAAGTGGGTTACTCGATGGTAAGTGATCATTTGTCCTCAAAAAGCTCCACAATGTCTGACACGCCGTGACTGCATTTATGGAAAGAAATGGGTGTTGTAAACATTGTAAATATTTTGCATCATTGGAGTAAAATTAAGTCAAAACTCTTTTTGAACTTGACAACAGTATAAAACCCGTAATATTAAAATAATTATTTTCTGTGTAAAGACAATATATTATTCTGGACCTATATGTGTGCGAATCTGGTTTTACCAGATCGGATAATCGTACTTCCCAGGAAGTTTGACGTCTAGTGAGTTGCCGGTCGCAACCATAGGCTAATAATATGTATTCTGTGCCAAATTACCCAGCTGAAAGTATGTATTACGCTAGACGTAAGTAGTGTTGCTAGCCTAATTATTTATTAAGCGAAATATTTTTATTCTTTCCGCCTCAAAATTTATTAATTAGATTTTTAGCTTTTTGAGTCTGTTTTATCTTAGCTATAGGGTTTTTATATTTTTTTTACTTTTAACGAATCAATAAGACGATTATGCATAGAAATCACTCTGTGAAAATCTATGCGTGATTACAGATATTTGCAAAAAATTAGTGGTCTTGTTGTGTTTTGGTTAACTTTTTTTATTGTATTTTAGCTACCCTTTAAAACGTTATTTAAAGACTTATGTATAAGTACCTATACAGCTTTTTAAAAACATTTAATTCATTTGTAAAGTTGGAGGTAAAGAAGTAAATTTATATTACATTAGTTAGGAGAGATTGATTATAAATCCAGCAATTTTCATGTCAGTTTTTGTATCCGCTTCAAAGCAGCTGGGGCCCTTTATTTATGTGCAACATTTGATTATATGCAGACGCCATTTAAGAGTCCAATGGCATTGAAATTAGTGTTGCCTAACTATCGATAGTTTATGTATCGATAGTTGACCGCGAAAAATAGTCACAATATCGATAGCGATTGCAGTGAAATACGCCGTAATAGTGATAGTATCGATACTATCGATTGTGTCGACAGTGATTGCAGTAAAATACGCCATAATAGTGATAGTATCGATACTATCGATAGTATCTATACCCAATAGTATCGATAGTATTGCACTCTATCAATAGTATTGCTAAATTTCTTGGATAGATACTATCGATGGTATCGATAGTATTGTAAAATTTCAACAGTATCGATAGGGCAATCGATATTCTGACTATTTTTCGAGGTCACAATAGTATTGCCAACCTATCGATAGGCAATCGATAGTAAGGCAACACTAATTGAAATTACCTCGTAAATTATTTCAACTTGATCTCATCTCATTTTGCGGATTGTAGAAATGTAAGGAAAATTGTTTTTAAACACAAATTGCACGCGAGGCGTTCATGCTTGGATTTCTAAATGTCAGCAACAAATGGCAGAACCAGTTTTTATGTTTATAAGATATGTGTTAGGCTCACGCAAAAATACGATCTTACATGCTTTTGTTAGATGGTGCTAACGATGTTAATTTTAACTGAGGAAATAAGAAAAAAAAAACAATTTGTATAACACTTTTTTTCTGGATGTATTAAAGCATGCATAACCAGAGAAATCCAATTTCGATGATTCTTTTCTCATTCGAAAAGGTATTGCTCAAAGTTGGTTCCATTGAAATTTCGAAGAGAAATTGCACTCCTAAACAGGTGAAATCGGGAATGGACGACTAAAACTTCGGTATTTATGCGCTAATTTTTATGATTCATTCACTTTATGAATAGTAAAATAAAAACTTTGAACAAAAATAAAATCAAAAAACTAAAAAATTAAATAAACTAATATTATATTACCTTTTTTGTCAGTTTTATTTTTGTTGTTTATGGAAACATTTATGGGTTTGAAAATGGAACATCATCGGAGTCTTACCTACGTTCCAATCTCGGGCAAGTAATACGTAATTTTTCAAATTAAAACTCAAAAATTATACAGATTGTGTTTGCCCGACTAGGATTTGAAATCAATTTACGGATTTCCAATTTGGAATACGTATTATATTGAGAGCGTGATTTTTTATTGTGCGCTCATTTATGTATGTTTAAGTGAAGGTTATTAAGACTTTGTGAAACTAGAACTTTTGTTAATTGACATACTCCAAGGACAATATAATCGTATTGGTGCTGCCACACCGGTGTTATAAAATGTTAACAAACATTTTCTAACATTGAACATTTACTAACATTATCTAACATTGTGATAAAATGTATCAAAGTTTTGTTAACAAATGTTTAATAATGTTTTGTATACATTTCATTTTATAACATCGGTGTGGCAGCACCATATGAATTATCTCAACGTGTTTCAACTTTGAATACCGGCTTCTATTTAATACATTTTGTTTACTTTTCATTTGTATATAACAGAGATCACTTGTAATTAAGATAATTTATTTTTTGTAGTCGGTAAATGTCATGTTTTTATAAATAGATTGTCCAAGTTCCCTTTAAGATCTTGCATTTTCTTTGTTTATATTTAACTAGCTGTCCCGCGCGGCTCCGCCCGCGTGATCTGTATTTTCCGGGATAAAAGTAGCCTAACAGTGGCGCCATCTGTCAGCAATGTGTCACGCACCGACGCCATCTACTTAAAATATTGGTTTGTAGTACATGCTATGTATCAGAGATGGCGCTGTATTTAAAAAATGATTTTCCCTATTTTCCCGCTTTTCTATTGAAATTTTTCCTAGATTTTCGTTGCTATAAACCTCACGGAGCCCGAGACCTTTCCAACGAATGCAAAACCGTGGAAATCGGTTCGTGCGTTCTGGAGTTATATCGTCAGGAAGGAAAACCCGACTTATTTTTATATAATAGATTAGCGACCTGCGCCGGCTTCGCAAATATGTTTGTTTCGACATCACATTACAAATCTTTGAATTTTTCCACTTTTCTGTACTATAATATGTATGTATTATACATATTAACCTCATGAATCTACAAGTTTTCTTAAACGATGAAGGTTTCCATACATTAAGTAGCAGTAGGCAGTAGTGGACACTATGATAAATTAAAATTAGTTTCCGAACGATTCTTTTCTTTTTTATATGGACTGCGGTACCGCCGTATTTTTTTAGGCAACCCTATTGGTATGTGTTCAGCAATACATTTTATATCCTAAAATATTATTTTTATCCGGTAAACAGATGGGTGAAGGTCAATGTTCCCCGGGATCTTAGACCAATACGAATTCGAAAACTATACACGTATTTGTAACTTGAGAGACCTACAAAAGTGGACCACGGACTTTGCATGTTAATAATAAAAAACAACTATAGAACCGTACAAGTTATTTGTTATTTACTATTTCTGAGTATCGCTTAAAGTACGGAATTAATTGTGGCATTAACCTTTATCTTCTGTCAAAGGTGAAGATTGTTATTACCTATTTAGATTTTGTTACTTACTGACCATATAAACAGTAAAACATACCATGATGTTCTATATTGCTACTAGAATACCCACAGTCTGCCTAGATTATTTCCGTTCTATGATCTGTCCCATGGTGAGCGTATCGCCATAATATAAATTTCAATCTCCGACATTTGAAGAGAGGAGAAGAAAGAAGAAGAAAAGAAAAGAAAATAACTCAAAAAAGTTTTGATTGCCAGACCTGGGTTTACAAACCAGGACATCACGGTTTCTTTTCCTGAACACGCTGTCACTAAGCTTATAAAGCAATAATGACCCAATAGGGTGGTTGACTTAATTTTTTTTTAATTATTTTAATCAATAAGTTACGTTACCCAAAACCTATTGCAGTAAGAATTTTATTAATCCGTTCACGAAAACATAAATTAGAAGTCATTCAAATCTGATGGAGTGGGCACTGGTCAATTTCAGACGACTCAAACTTTGTATTCACCGTGACAAATGGTCATTGCGGTGCACGGGTGCAAGCGAGATGTTCCCACTACGCGCCCACCTTTGCTCATACCAATATTTAAAAAAAAAAGGAAAAATAAATCCTACAAGGTGGACAGACGACCTGATAAAGATCGCAGGAAGTCGCTGGATGCAGGCTGCTTCCAACAGGTCGGTCTGGAAATCTTTGGGGGAGGCCTATGTTCAGCAGTGGACGTCTTGTGGCTGATGATGATGATGATATTTAAAATTGCGGGCTTATTTTTCAACCGATTTTGATTATGTTATAACAAAACGGTTTCTTTTTCGTATTATTTTCTGTTGCATATAAAATATTGCATAATATTCAACATAGGAAACTACCCTATTCTAAATAAGGTGATGGAAGGGAAAGTTGTTGAGAAAGTATTGTTTCCCAATACATCATCATCACCATCAATCATCATAGACATCACACCGAGAATTTCAAACTATTTTTATATGAAGCAACTAGTACCAATGAAGTACAGTTATTACTAACAAACAAAGATAAATATGTTAAGTGCTCGATGCAATATATTTACATATACTTACAGGCATTGGATGCAGGTTCCAAGAATAAATTGCTTTGTTTACAAAGTATGGTTAATGCACTCAAAAGAAACGTTTATGGTAATTATCTATTAACGCGGGGAGACGCAAAGGAAATTGTTGAAGTTGCAAAAGTGAGTCTCCACAAATATTTGGTAGCACCGAGAGGCGTGACTGTGACCAACACGCGTCACAAATTCTCAAGTGTAGACGGTTTTCAAATGTTACTACATAATGTCACGGAGCGATATGTTTGCTCTGAGACCCCGTAATGGTGCTGCCACACCGCTGTTATAAAATGTTTACAAACATTATTAAACATTTGTTAACAAACATTTGATCACATTTTATCACAATGTTAGATACTGTTTTCATGTTAGGTAATGTTAGTAAACATTTCTAAACAAAATTGTTACTTAACAAATTGTAACAAATAAAATATTTTTTAACATTTGTTTGTAAACATATATCTAGGTGCCTTAACCTTAGTGTTTGGCGCATCCAAATAGAGCGCTTTTTCTTTTTTTTAAACCAAAAATAAAAGCTAATCATTAGATTAGCTTATTAGAGCAAATCTTCAATTTTCGTGTAGACACCTTGGAACGTAAATCCAAACTGCGACCGATGTCATGTTTTCAAATGTTATAAAATGTTTGTAAACATTTTCCATCTAGCAATTCCTAACAGAATATAACAATTCATAACATTTGTTAGTAATTGTTTGTGTTTGAAAATGTTTGTAAACATTTTTAAACACTGGTGTGGCAGCACCATAACATTTCACCGTGACATGTATTTTTTTTAAATTCTTTTATTGAAGAGCTTTATCACAGTGTGATTACGTCGCTCCAATTAATCAACAGTTAAAGTATACATGAAAACAACATAAATATATTCTAACTGGACTGATGTGAGGAAAGAGCTAAATTGCATAATTTGACCAATAGTTTTGCATCTTTTGAGTGAGGGTCAGTTAAAATAATTTTACAATCGGCGAATTCTTTTATAATATTGTTACACTTGGCTGTACGGAGGGCAGCGTTACGGGCACATTCCATCAAAACATGCATTAAGTCGTCGGGTACTCGCATTGTACATGATAATTCGGTAAAGTGATGATGAATGCTTCCTGATGTCAAAGAAGTACAGCCCGAACACAGTGTCGACCGTCAAAATACATTGTGTCCTTTGAAGGACGGCAGTATTATGCCGGCCTGAAGTTACCGGATATACTGGAACGTGTGTGGTAGTTCACTATCCAGTCGGGTACCAGGTACCCTGCCACCAGTAAATTCGAGACTGGGGTGCGTACGGCTCTTACGACAGTTTAGGTGTTTTCTGCCGCCAAGCAACAGTGTTTAAGCACTGTTGTGTTTCGGTTTGAAGGACATTGAAGCCAGTGAAATTACTGGGCATTATGAGACTTAACATCCTATGTCTCGGTGTGACGAGCGCAGTTCATTGCCATGCAGTGCTTTGTTATTCAAAGTTCTGTGTGGTGTTGCTTACCATCAGGCGAGCGCCTTGCTCGTCTCGTCATTTAATCAAATAACAAAAAAAAAACCTTTAGCTTGTACTAAACTGAGCTGATATTTACAAAATCGAACAAAGACATTCCAAAATCGTGTTTTAAAAAGAATACTCACACGATTTATAATGTTGTTAGTCGCGTTTTTGGTTTTTTGTTTTTCATGGCCGTTCGTGTCTGGTTTAAAACAGGCTTGTTTTTTGAGATCCATAAACAATTCACCCGTCTTACCAAATGAAGCGAAGAACTAGATATTATGAAAATAATTTATTGCCACCTTCTTGCTCTCAGTCTGCTATGTTGCCTTGGACCATGTTGATTTCTTATGTTTACGCGAATATACCATTAAAATAAACGTATTTAAACAATCCACCCCGTAACCACGAAGGCTGAAAAGCTTTCGTAACGTCGGGACCAAAGATAAACCGCGATAAAATCCGTTTATAATTAGTTTTATTTCATTAGACCATGTTTTTAATCTCTATTTCGAAAATGATTTTGATTTAAATGTTTTGATATTGTTTTATTTACGCGTACTTGACGTAAAAATTTGGACATGGCAATATATTATCACGTTGGTCAGCCATTTCATATTCTATGTAAAAATTATATACATATATACTCAGGTAGGCATAATTTGCCGATCGTCGAAGGATGTAACGTTCCTTGAACAACGCCATTGTATTTAGACTGTACAGTGGCAAGTACAGTGGAGTCAATTTATAATGTCTAAGTCAAGTGCAGTATGGCGGAAACATCAAAAATCGATGGGGCCATGATTTAATCACAATAAAAATAAAAATAGCTGTAGTATAGACAGTATGCCTGTGCCAGAATAATAAAATAAAATAATAAAAATACCGATGTCTATAAGCTTTTGGCGCCAAATGGCTTGTAGGTTCATTGACAGCAAAATCGTCCACGGTCAGTATTCAAAATTCGAAATTAATATTATGAGATACGAATTAACATGAAATACCAATTTATAAATCAGATTTACTGCCATATAATAGATATTTAATTTTATGAATACATATTATTATTGTCATCATTTTTTTGGAAAATATGAGAAAAGATATTCATGACAAAATTAAATTTCTAATCAAATTTAACCAATGTTAAGTTGGTGGTATTGTATTATAAACCTTCGATTATTGATGGGATCGTCACAGTATGATCTGCTGAGTACAGACCTCTACGAATGAGAGGTGTTATGTCTTTGTAGTGGCTTCTTGCCCGTCCGGTGAGTGAGATATCCTGAAGCCCAAATCTCCTTCCTCTTCCCGATCCTTTAATTATCTCTTTCATTTATGGTTGGCAACGTGTTCATGATTCTGCTAGTATGGTGGGCGGTCGTGGGAGGTGTAGATTACTTGCCATCAGGTGACCCAGCTCATTTACCGGCTAGTGGTATAAGAATAAAATGATGTAGGTATATCTTACACTAGCTTTTCCTCGCGGCGCCGCCCTTTTTCTAGTATAAAAGTAGCCTATGTTCATCATGGGATAATGTAGGATTCTAATGGTGAAAGAATCTTTCAAATCGGTCCAGTAATTTTTAAGTTTATTAGTAACATACAAATCTTTCCTCTTTATAAGATTAGTGTAGATAAGTAGGTCAAACATATCAATGATAAACATAAATCATAATATTTAATTATTATATTCAATGTAAAATACGTAACGTCTCGATTCACACCTTTGCGTATAACTGCAATAGGCGATGTTGAGAAACAAATTAAAAAAACACATCATGGAATGTATGCGCTCAAAAGACTTAGAATATTGTAACTAATAATAATACTTAATCAATTTTATAAATATTTAAGTACTGAAATCGTTGCATAGGTGGGTTTTGGTCGCGGGTTGTTTGTTTTTTCTGGGATAAATTTAATTGCAATAATACCTTTTTAATACCTTTTAAATTTACTGAAGGATTCACTCATGCATCCCTGCATCGAAATCAGTTCTGGAATTATTACATGACACCCGAAATTTTTTATAGACAAGTAACTCCTATGCTTATAGGTTTTTAAACGCTCTTCTTATAAATGGTTACAGAATAAAATATATTTCATGGAGGATGATGATTTTGAGATTTAGTGTTTGACTTGTTCAGATTTGTTATTGTCTTAAATTATCTATTTGTATTCAAATACAAATTTGTATTACATAGTCGGTAAGTTAGTGTTGGTATCTCTGAAGTAGCAAGCAGAAGTACAAAGCGTATTTCCGTCCCATGATGTGATAGGGGTGAGCCTATCGATATACCGAGCACAAATTCCACTTCTGAGCATTTCATATGTGACTTTTGCACACACAAATTCACTGTTTACTGATATGCAATAATTTAATTACTGTTAATTAACAATAAAAGTAAGAATAATGATACAATGTCTAGTTATGTGCATATAATGTAAATTAGACGCAGTTGGTAGCACTATATTATGAAATTCTAATATTGCAACGATTTTTAGTGTATTTAAATCTATGCGACCCCAACATATCTTGAACTGTGTAACTTATCTTGTAAGAAAATAGAACTTCAACATTGATAAATTGTACACACAACACTATTCAAAAACAAGCACGAGAAAACAAAACAAAAGCCACGTTCAAAAAACTGGATTCTCGGTATTGCATTCGAAAATCCTTGAAAACACGTCTCATGAATTATAACAAATTGTACTTACGATGACAAAAAATCCACGATACATGTTGCCGGTTGTTGTGAGCTCAAGGAGACGTGTATTCCACATGAGCGTCTATTCAGAACTGATCTACGGAGCGGTTTGGGCACGCGTCTTTTGTACACTCGACGAACCGACCGCAGCGTTTATATTATTCGAGCAACGCATACTGGCCATAATAAACGCAGGAAAAACCGCTGCATTTAATTTCCCGTGGAAATTTTGATTGAGGAGGTTAACTTGCAGAACTAACTCTTGCGCTGTGGTAATGTATATACCAATGTCGCGTGGGAAAAACTGGGAAAAAATTCCACTGGCAATACATTTATAAGTCTTCTAAAACCTACTAGACATTAACCATTCGAAATAAATGCCAATAGACTAATATACTTAAGTTCACACCTTTATT
Source organism: Amorpha juglandis (assembly GCA_949126905.1). Classification (NCBI taxonomy): domain Eukaryota; kingdom Metazoa; phylum Arthropoda; class Insecta; order Lepidoptera; family Sphingidae; genus Amorpha; species Amorpha juglandis. The sequence goes on along the minus strand of OX421372.1, from coordinate 3,754,077 downwards.
CCCAAATGATTAGACAAAAATGCAACTAGAATGCCCACAGTTTGCTGAGCTTCTCCATCTGATGGTGTGAAAGAGACAAAAGCCATGCTACAAATTCTAATCTTAGGCAACTATATAATATGTGACTTTTCGAATCGAGAACTCAACCATAAATTGTTATTTGGGGTTTGATCCCAGGACCTAACGACTTTTCAACTAGATTACGCTACTGCTAGATTTGGTAGAAAGATGTAAATTCTAGGTTACTTTGTTCTTCATTGAATAAAAATATCTAATATAGTGATATTGATAAAGTTTCACCTTATACTGCCGTACTAAGAGACGTCACTAAATTTCAATTGTCAATATGTCATTCCTTAGAACTTGATTATTATTGTGTAACTGAGTCAGACTCAGTAACAGAGTAAAATTCATTTTCTGTATTCAATAACAGAATATAAAGCATTAACTAGCTGTGAGTGTGGATATAATTCAATACTAAAAATTTACCTATTGACAATTAAAGTTTTGTGACGTCTCTAAATGCCGGCAGATAGTCTTGGAACGCATTAAATAAACATACATAGAGGAAACACACACATAGTCCTGATCCAACAGTAAGATAGTCTTGTGCCGTGGGTATCAGGAACTACGACAGACTTTCATCTCACAGCACCCAGACCCCGAAACAAATATTTGTAGATCACAAAAACGTTTATAGCAGTGCGGGGATAGAACCTACGGCCTCTCACTGCACAGCAGACTACTCGCCCGCTATGCTACGGAGACTGTCAGAAATTAGCGTCAGTTATCATCTTCATCAGTTATCATATACCTTTCGTCACTGGTATGTTATTTTCTCCCAATTCCTAGGTTGCTGCATAGGTACTGCCAGTTCTCGACGGTTATTTCGAGCGGTTTTTCAGCTTAGTGTGCGGTGTTGCGTCCATTAACCAGGTGGAATTATTAGCGAAGTACAAAATGACGCAGGAAATCCCATCTGTTTGACTCAGTGTCATATTGCGTCACTTGTACATAATTTGTAACAATTTGTTATTTATCCATATTAGGTTAATATTTTTATTATTGTAGCATAATTTTTTAATGTTAATACCACGGGTCAAAAACCAGTTAATCTTGCCTTGGGGTCGGTATGTTGGAAGCGCTAAAAAGAATCGATATAATATATATTTTTAAAAAGTATATTGATCCCAATATATCGATAAACTCACTGCCTGCCGTGAGGCAGTTGTATTGCGCTCTCGGTACGACTGGTATTTTGAGGTCTCGGGTTCGAGTCCAGGTAAAAGTGATATTGGGTTTTTCTATCACGAAATTCTCAGTATCAGCCCGGAATCTGGAATTGTGCCTGGTATGGCGGTAGGCTGGCCCCCTATCACATCATGGGATGGAAATAAGCTTGGAATAAGGTGATCATACTGACCTCTGCCTACTCCTCCGGGAAATACAAGTGTGAGCGTATTATGTATGACGTATAAGAGTGTAATAAATAAATAAATTGTCACAGACCGCAAATACGCGATGAAATTGTTCCGAAGCGGAGCACCACTCTGGTCGGGGTAATTTATGCTGTAGACCAGAGGTTCCCAGGCTTTTTTCTGATACTACTTTCAAAATTTAGCTGGTTCCAGTGGACCCCTTGCAGCTACATTTCTACCATATTCGCAAAACTCGACAAAAACCGCTTACGAATTGTGAACCCCTAATTTTTTGACATGCCAACGCAAACCCCCGTCGAGTCTCCGGTGAACTCTTGGGGGTCCACCTGGACCGCTCTGGGAACTAATGCTATAGACAAAACTGTCCATAGTTAAGATCTATCTACAATCATAGAATCTGTAATGATGTCTGCGGATTATGAATGCATGATGCGATGGCCATATATGTTTCAACAAAGAATTATAATTAATTATATAGTTATATAATATTTTAATTACAGGCATATTTTTATTTAATTACAGCAACAATCTATTTAATTACTTTAGACCTAAGTCCATAATTGCTTGTATCTTGTAGATTTATGATTGACCCAGCAATAAATGATAAGTTTTATAATCAAAACAAACTTATCACAAACATGACATCACGCTTGAATCTCTGTAGGTATAGACTATAGACAGAAAGGCACCTCAAGTGCGCCGATCTTATTTTAGTCGCATGATGTGAGAAGTGATGATCTTATCGCCATATCGCAAATTCCAATCGCGACTAACTGCTGCTGGTAGGATATTCATATCCACTCGGATAGCCACCACCATACACATGGTGTTAAAACCTGCCTTAGTGATCCATACGCTTTATGTGGATCGAGTTCCAGAATCAGCCAGTGTATATCCGGTTCTCCCGAGGGGCTTGCGACATTACTTGATGGTTGGTTAGGGTGGGTATAGGGATACATCCTTGTATCCCTGTGCCTGCAACGGTAATCCGCCTGTCTTGTCGCAGGCCCCTCGATTTGCTTCTTCCCTCTCTAAAGAGAAAATAAATTTATACAGGCCAGCATGACTGATGACCACCGATTAACTAATTGTTTGTTGGTGGTCGCTAGTTTTTTGAACTGCACTACGCTTACCATCAGGTGTAGTGAAGTCACTTTGCCGTGATCGGAAAAAAAGTGTGATTTTTCAAATCAAAAACTTAACCACGGATTTCGATTGTTTCATAGGATTGGAACCAAGGACCTCGCTGGTTCCTCGGCTTTAGTATACTGTCTTTAGAACAATGAGGTAACGTACATTAGGCATTAGTAGGTACATTATGACTCCCCTGAGGGGTTGACATCAGGCAGTTGGTCAAAATAACAAGCCAAATATTTCTACAACATGTGTTAAAAAAGCATGTTACGCCGAGTCCATTGCGAGTGGGATAAGGGCAGGTTTAAGAAGTAGATAAGTTATGTGGAAACAAGTATATCGTAAAACATTGCATGGGGGTTATTTAAAAGAAAACCTGGTCGACGAACAAAATATAACCAATAAAATAAAACAAATGATAATTGCAACGGTAATTAAAATTATGAAGAGCTTCAGTTTTATTGACGTCAGCGTTCTCCTTATTTTTCCATAACAATACGAAATGGAAATGAAATCATAAATAGGTGTTTATATGACGTATGTTAACATATTGTTTTTGAGTATGTATATTGTAGTAAACTTCCTTATATAATATAACTAGCTGTCCCTCGCGGTTCCTGCCCTGCTTCCATGGGTTATAGCGTAATATACATATAAACCTTGCTTATGAAATCACTCTATTGCTGAGAACTGCATTAAAATCCGTTGTATAGTTTAAAAGATCTAAACTAACAGACAGCGGAAGCGACTTTATTTTATACTATGTAAAGTAACTCTTTGCTGAGGCCTGTTAAGTCGTTCTTGAATGGAATATTTTAATTTGTAAATTAATATCCTAATTTGGCCGTGTCACGTTTACGTGTCCCGTTACTAAAATGTTATGTTACGTTGACTTCTTGAAATTAGCAATTAGTGATTTTCTATAAAGCATTTTTTTTTTTATTTAATTTATTTACCATACGAGGAAGTTGCTGTGTCACGCCTGTCCATAAACAGAAGCAACACCACACAGAACTTGGAATTATAAAGCACTGAATGTCACTGTACTGCGCTCGTTACCCTGAGACATAGGATGTTAAGTCTCATAATGCCTAGTTATTTCACTGGCTGCAATGTCCTTCAAACCGAAATACAACAGTGCTTACACACAGTTGCTTGGCGGCAGAAATAGACAAAGCGGTGGTACCAACCCAGACGGCCTCTCGCATACGAGGGACCTACCACCTTGTAATATGATATGCTGATTGTCTTATGATACTGCGTGCTGTAGTATGAGGGGAAATGGAAACCTTCTCAGCGGATACAGCGATTCGAGTTTTAAAATTGGTTTTAAATTTATAATTATTCAGCCAGAATTAGCAATCGGTAAATTTTATAGTTATTCATATTTTAGTATAGTGGTATATTCATAATTTACGGTTCTGCACATCGGTTTTACGAAGGCGAACAACTTGCTTGCATAATATGAAAAACCCCAGAGCAGAAATTGTTGACGCTAAAAATCCAAATGATTGTAATGTTATAAATTAACTCAAAAGTATGGTCAATTGAGCAATAGCATCGTCATTGTTGAATGTTCTTTATGACCAAACAGCATACAATAATATTTACATAAAATTATTCCGAGATGAAGTGAAGTTGGGAGTTGGTACTGTCTAGAAGCTCGTGCTAGAGTTAGAGTTTTTGAGTGGTAGAACCACGCTGTAGACAGTTTTGTTTACAGCATGAATGGGCTGGCTCGACCGGGTCGTTACCACTGTCTCATAGAAAAAAGACGTAAAGTAGCTTGCTGCTGCGTTTTGTACGGTGAGTGAGATATCCGGAAGCCCAAATCCCCTCCCCTTCCCAATCCCTAATTATCCCTTTCCTTTAAGGTCGGCAACGCGCCCATGACTCTTCTGGTGGTAGGCGTACATGGGCGGTGCAGATCACTTACCATCAGGTGACCCACTTGCTCGTTTGCTGGCCTATGCTATAAAAAATGACACTGCCGCAGACACTTGCCACTAACCTAACCTAATGTTTTGAGTTGGCTTCCTAGCTAAACGAGACGGGCCTCAAAGGCAGAGCCCAGGGGTGGTACAATCCCTTGAACCTTCCCACTTGCGTCAAAGACCATTGCGGGCTTTTAGTCGGTACAGCGGCGTAGGAAATTAGTCACTAGGGTGAGAACTTAGGGCTAGTGAGCTCGGCATAACAATCCCTCCACCCCCAATTTGTTTGTATGATGGATGAGATTTTTACATTATTTAATAACAATTTTATACACCAAACAGTCACACACAAAATCCTAACTTTGCACTAGGTTAAACCTGTATCTTGTATCTAGAACAAGTAACCTTTTATCAATTTTCAAATGTGTAAATGTAAGTTGGTTGCTAATTGTCCTTACCTTACCTTTTCGAGGAATCGTAATATCAATGGTTCATTACACGTACCTATGTTTCTCTTTAGGGATAATGTGTCTTAATTCCTTCTTACAGTATGGAATTTTATCCTCTCGAGTACACTGGCTTAATTGTTGTCAAATGCATCATACTATGACGTAAATCCTATGCCTATAAAATGTTTAAGTATGTCTTTGTGGTGAAACCAGTATTTACCTGGAAAGAACCAGGTGTTTTCATACAACGGGGATTTACAGTATTACTAATTTGTAGTACATCTCTCGTTCCCTCATTGCTGAGGATCGTGATTCCAAGGACTTTATCGATGGTCTTTTTTCATTTGTGAAGGTCTTTGGCTTGGTGGAGGGCGACTTTGACGAGTGGCGTCAATTGTCCTGACACCAAGGAGTTTAGACAAAACAGTTTTGTTAGCGTTAACCCCAACGAAGATATGGATTGTATGAAAATAATACTAGCTTGAGAAAAGTTACGCTCCAAGTATTTTTTCTTTTTTAAAGCATTGACCGGTAAACCAGCAAGTGGGTCACCTGATAGTAAGTGATCTCCACCACCCATGTACGCCTTCAATACTAGAAGAAGACTACAGTTTTCGTCACGGCAATCTGTACCACTCCCCGCTGAGTTTCCGCTGACTATTTGTATGTTATTATTTCTGTACACTCATAGTTGTTGTTAAGTTGTAGTAGTTAGTTTTTGATTATAACTATTTGCTCAAACTTGCGTCATATGTACACGTAAACAAAAGAAATTGCGGTCATCTAGTCACTCGTGTATGGTGTAAATATTATTCAATTTCCGATTCATATTACATTATATTTATGCAATAAACAATGCTTTTCAATGTGAATTTCTCAAGTTACTTTCCTTTTACTTAAAATTTCACCATGGCCTTTCATATTTTTGCCAGCCTCCGTGGCGCAGGGCCAAAGCCAATCTCACCTGCATTTTTTTGATTGAATGACGACAAGCAAGGCGCTCGCCTGCCCATAAACAGAAGCAACACCACACAGAACATTTAATTACAAAGCACTGCATGGTACTAAACTGCGCTCGATACCTAGAGACATAAGATGTTAAGTGTCATAATGCCCATTAATTACAGTGGCTTCAATGTCCTTCAAACTGAAACACAACAGTGCTTACACACTTTTGCTTGGCGCCATACATAGACGGCGCGGTGGTACCAACCCAGACGGCCTCTCGCATACGAGGGACCTACCACTTTGTAACTAAACATCTAGTGGTAGTTCCTGATACCCACGATATAGGTTTAGCCTAGTGTGACGTCAGGACTATGTGTGTGCCTGTTGGGTGTATTTATTATTATTTAATTAAGGCCCTTCCGTGAGCAAATGACCTTGACTGACTCGCGGCATACTGACTCGTGTACTCAGCGTGTGAGTTTTCGTGCAGAATATGCAAGTATTTAGCGAATAATTTATTTAAAAAATCAAGTCTTGGTCTTTTCGAAAATTTAAAACGAGCAAAATATTCGTTATTAAATTGCCTATCTATATATCTATATGGTAATCTCACATGAAAAAAACCTGTACTTTAAAAGGACACGCACGGAATCTTTGCATTTTTCTAATTTTTATGGTTCATTTATAACGACAATTTAAAAAAAAATATCAGCTTTAACATGAATTTGAATCGAACAAAGTAAAGCTGACAGATTGTAGAAATATGTTGTATATTTTTTTAATCAATATTTATTTTAAGTAATGACTAGATAGCCTCTAAAAATCTCGATCGCCCAGCGTTTTGCTGGGGGTATGGCCTTAATAACTTGTATTGTAGCAAGAATTTGCTTCAGAGTGTATTGCGCTTGTTACTTACATTTTTAGCCGAAATCAACGAACGAGCGAGTGGTTCACCTGATGGTAAGTGGTTTCCAGCGCCTATGAACGTCCAAAACACCAGAAGTATAATGAACTCGTTACTGACATTATAGGAAGGGGATAAATAAGAGATTAGGAAAGGGTTTGGAGATTTAAGCCTACGGATTTTTCATTCACTGTACGAAACGTAATAGCAACCTGCTACTTTACGTCGCTTTTCTGTTAAACAGTGGCATCAACCCGGTCGAGGTATTCATACTGTAGATAAAACTGTCTACAGCTTGGCTCTACCACTTTTATTGCCTACATTAGTTTTTATTAGATCGAATCACATCGTATCCTGCCGTTTTCTATCGCTCATCAAGTACTTAGATCCAGTTAATATATTGCTATTAAAGTTTCGTTAACAAATTGTTGTATTGTACCTCTATATTGCTCCAATAATTAAAATATTTATCGTTCTTTCAAGTAGGAACATATATTAATGCCGCAATTCTTATAGTAACAATCCATATTACTAAAATAAACATTTTAGCTCCTTTCAATATTTTAAGAGCAATTAACAAACCACCTGTTTTGCTCACAAGTTTATTTTGTTTATAAAATATTAAATAAATTGAAACTCTTTTATTGGTTATTAATTAACGAAACAAAAAACAGAGAAGGCTGTTAATACAAGTTTTTTTTAAGTATAACTATCCATATTTTTTTTATTCCGAGCTCGGAAGTGACTGCGCTACACCTGATGATAAGCACAGTCCAAAAAAACAAGCGACCAACAACTAACATTAATGATTTTGTCGATGTTCACCGGAGTCATGCCGGCCTCTATAAATGCTTCTTCACACTTCGAGTATAGACTCACCCCAACTAACCGTCAAATCCTGTCGCAAGTCCCTCGGGGAAACCGGATATACACTGGCTGATCTTAGATCGTGATCCATACAAGGTGTATGCCCCGCTACTAAGTACATAAATTATCTCAATTAACGTGCTCTTGGATATGATAAAAATCCAAGATATTAATAGAGATTTTCTGAGCGTGATAGAATCAAAGGCTGCGTCGCGTCGTTAAGACAGTGGTGTTTTTGTATAGACGGTAAATAAACAAATTGCTTTCTGAGGTAAATTTTATTTCAAGTGAAAAGGTATTACTGCAAAAAAAGCAAAATACACTGTTAACAATATTTCTTAGTATGTTAACCACTGGGAATCCAAAACGACGAAGATTTTTGTCGCAACAGAAATACAGAGTAAAAGAAACTTGTAGATTCAAATAAATCCTAAACAAAAAACAATCCTTGTACACTAATTTTGTATGGGAGCACATACATTAAATTTAAAGAAGAGAGGTATTAGAGACAGTGATTTGAGGCTAAAACTTTAATCAACATAATATATGGTAGTAATAATTTTAATTCCGTTGTGATTGGATGGCTTGGTTTGACGGATTGAAAATTATTGTAGTTGATATCACACAGAAGTTCATTTAAAAAGAACACGTGTATTGATGGAGTCATTAAGTTCGTGCGTCTCCATTTTTGACAATTCGCCCCATCAACAGGCGTGACTCTGACATGTATGCATGACAAACACTCAAGTGAGGACAGTTGTCGAGTTTCACAACCTAATGTTATAGAGTGATATGTCATTTAACGTTTTGTCATTTTTGTCAACTTTTAAGTCATGGCAAAGTGACACAGTGCACGTGACCCGACTACATTAGACTAACAAGTATGTGTTATAGGACAGTGAGTGTTACGCAAGTGTGGACGCAAGTTATAAATTACAAAAACTCCGTCATCTGATCTTAACCAAACTTATATTAGTACAAGATCCCGGGGAACATTGACCTTCACCCATCTGTTTACCGGATCAACATAACATTTTAGGGTATAAAATGTGTTGATGAACACATACCAATAGGGTTGCCTAAAAAAATATGGTCAAGGATATGATTAATTAACATTTAAAACCACACATTTAAACACCTTTTATACCCTAAATTATTATTATCATCCGGTAAACAGATGGATGAAGGTCAATGTTCCGCGGTATCTTAGACCATATAGAACCACGCTCGCAGTAAAACCAATTTAACACAAAAATAATCATTAAATCGGGCCAGGTGAGAGATAGCGCGTAACATAAATAAAAAAAGACGTGTGGCACTCGGAGACTGCCGCGGTAAAGCTATTGTATAGCATTTTTTATCGACTTATGTAATTATAATTATTTATTTATTTTATTTATGCAGTATTTTTTTCTTGTTTTTAATTTTAATTTTGAGGGTCAAGGTCAAGGTCGGAGTAAAGGTTAAGGTCGGGGTCAAGGTCGGAGTCAAGGTAAAAATCGGGGTCAAGGTCAAGGTCGGGGTCAAAGTCAAGGTCGGAATCTAGGTAAAAATCGGGGTCAAAGTCAAGGTCGGAGTCTAGGTAAAAATCGGGGTCAAGGTCGGAATCTAGGTAAAAATCGGGGTCTCGGTCAAGGTCGGGTTCAAGGTCTAAATCTAGGTAAAAATCGGGGTCACGGTCAAGGTCGGGGTCAAGGTAAAAATCGGGGTCAAGGTCAAGGTCAGGATCAAGGTCAAGTTCGGAGTCAAGGTAAAAATCGGAGTCAAGGTCGGGGTCAAGGTCAAGGTCACGGTCGGGGTTCAAGGTCAAAGTCTTGTGAAAGTCCGGTCCAAGTTGACTGGTCACTGTGTGACGCCACCTGGGACTTCGAAATTATCGATGTTCCAGGGAGGTCAGCTAACGCTGGCTTTGTTAGGTTTTTTCGTTACGAAATTTCTGGATTCGGTCTCGCCGCAAGGCCCGCGATAAGATCTATACAATAGCTTAAAAATTCTGAGAAGTACTTTTTGTACCTAGTTGAAAAGAAGAGGCAATATTGAGGTTATTTCGTATATGAGATTTTGTAGTGACAGGAGCAGCATATAGGAAGTTCGACCTTTATCTTCTCCGTGCCGTTGTTTCTATCCGACACGAGGAGCTGCCAGACGCTATACTTCTGTCTGCAGTGTGTACTCACACCGGGACCCAGAGGAATTGCCGTAAAGCATTTGCTGCCTTCCTCACTGAAAAAAAAACTCATATCAAAAGAAGATACGCGTCGAATTAGTACCGCGTTAGTAGAGCCTCTAAATTACTCAAGAAACTTTGGTTAAAACCAGTAGTAGGACAAGTACGAGATACAGTTATGTTCACAGTTTTCAAATTGCTATAAAATTACTATTGACTCTACATACTTTCGACATTACTGCTATAGACTGTCTTACTACTATAGAGAATCCTATATTATGCAGGTTTCCGCATGACGTTTTCGACAATTAACAATGTATAAGATTAATGCTAATTAATAATGAATACACATGTAACTTCGAAAGTCAGAGATCTTGGAAGACGTGAGATGAAGTGGAGACGTGCGACCTCTGTCTTGGCTGTCGACTGGGTTATTGCAGCTTTTCTTTTTACGATTTTCTACTGTTTTATTGCTATGTTAAGAAGATATTTAAACATACTGACACACATGTCTCTAGCCGGACTTTTTGAATATAATTCGCCTCAGGTGCTTGCACCACTGTCTGCCACTTGCCTCTTTCTCCTTTTATTTTATACAACGGCTCAAACTGAAACATAAATATTTTTTAATATTACTTAAAACATTTAAAATCAATGTTTCACTTATATCTCTAATTTTCAAATTAGTTGACGTGAAGCAAAATAGAGAATGAAAATTATATAAATAAAATTATATAATAGAAATTGATGAATCTTTTTAGGGGAAAGTGATTAAATATAGGTAATTATTATAATTTGGGAAGTAGATGCATATTAGTATATGCGTGTTTTAAGGCATCAGTTTAATTTTGTTAATCCGATTAAATGCTTAAAAATATTTTTAGTATACTTAGATCAAAGAAAGAAAGAAAGAAATAATTTATTTCAACACTAACTTGAGGCATGTATACTTAAAAATATATTCTTATGAAACTATGCATTATTCACAAATTTAATAACAAGTTTATTTTTTTTTATCAAATTATGGGTCTTGTGACAACATAATAATTAACCAATTGTTGTGATGTGACAACCCTCTACTCCACAAAGGGACCATGTGTGTCTCAAGTTTCAAGATCAGAGTTTTCGGGGTGGCCCTATCTCATCAATATGTTTTTATTTAAGTACACATATATCAAGTTATATGTTATGCGAATATAATATGTCATCAGAATCAATCTCCATTTATATTAACAAAAAGTGAAGCGAGAGGTCGCGGGTTCGATCCCCGCACCGACAAAATGTTTGTGTGATCCACAAATATTTGTTTCGGGGTCTGGATGTTGCGAGACCGAAAGTCTCTCGTGGTTCCTGATACCCACGACACAAGACTCGTATCTTACTGTGGGGTCAGGACTATGTATGTGACTTTAGGGTGTATTTATTATTATTATTATCTAGCACACGAGGTTACCGACATGTGAAATATGTATTCGTGTCCCGATAGTCATTACTGCTTATGGGGTTGATAACAAAAGGCCTCGACCAAGACCTCTAGAGGCTCTCAATTGGTCTTTGTGTCAAGGGACAGATTCAGAAGATGGTGTTATTATACACAGTCCGCATTGTAAGGAGGGTCCTAACTGCCGGTGGCTTGGGTCCTAGATTTCTCTTTTTATTTTTAAATGTAAGAAAACACCCTTTTTAAATAAACAATATTAATATTTTACCGTAACTTCAGTGTCGCATTCATCATCAATGTTAGGTTCTCCTGCTCTATCACCGAATGCTTCGCTGACGAGATTTGGCTGGGGAAGAAGTTTCTGAAAACATACAATCATTAGTTTGATATCCGGAAGCCCAAATACCCTCCCCTTCCCAATCCCTAATTATCCCTTTCCTTTAAGGTCGGCAACGCGCCCATCATTCTTCACTTACCATCAGGTGACCCACTTGAACGTTTGCCGGCCTATGCTATAAAAATAAAGTCTCCGCGGCGCAGCAGGCGAGTAGCCGTGAAACTCTCATAGGGTTCTCGGACCGAGACAAATGTTTGTGTGATCCGCAAATATTTGTTTCGGGGCCTGAGTGTAGGAAAACTGAAACTCTCGTAGTTCGTGATATCCATGACACAAGATTCGTATTTTACTATATGGTCAGGGCTGTGTGTGTGACTGTTGGGTGCATATATTTATTGATTTATTGTAATGTTTATTGCTACAGTGTTTGTTAAAATTATTGATAACACTTTTAATAATGGGACAATTCTAACTTTTTGTGTCCGGAAAAATTTCGGAACTGATTGTGTTGTAAATTAATGATAGGGACACTATGAAATCGGCACAGCGTCTTAAAAATAGGATGGTATGTTATCATGGCCGGGGCTTTTCGCAAAATCAAGTTGTGAAAAAAATTATTATTATTCTTTATTTTCAAATACAATAGATACTTACCATTCCTTTGAACATGGCGTTGAACTCAGCTTCAGGGTAGTTAGCAGGTTTGATTGTGCAGTAATTTTTGCCCTTACACTCGTCTGGAACATCGTCATCTTCGGTTCCATCCTGGATCGGACTGCGGGCATATTTTTCACCTGGAATTATAATAGTCTGTGTTTTTGCTGTAGACAATATTACCTCCGTATTCTATTTTGAATATTTTCTTTCTTTCTTAAAATATATATTACTCTTACATTGAGGTCACAGTGCGCGCGTGAACGCGTTGTGGCGATTTCTGAACAGTGATTGGTTCGTTTTTGGCGCCAAACACCAATGGACCAATCCAACCAATGGAGACGACGGTACATAGCTATACTTATAACATCGTGTAAGAGTAACTTTACACTTATGGCATTTCGCTGCACCGAGAGGCGTGATTGTGGGAAACACGCGTGATGAATCCTCAAGTGTGAACGGTTGCCAAATGTTACGATTTAACATCACGGAGCGATAACTTAGATACCCCGTAACATTTCGCCGTGACATGTTTAAGGTTTTTCATTATAATAATGTTTAAAGTCATTAACAACAAAAAAACAACAAAATGAGAGATAGTACATGTTATATTATTAGCGTAGCAAGTATGTGACAGTCACGTCTCTCAGTACGGCGAAATGTCACGGCACGACCTTCAGTCAGATATTGCGGTCGGCTGTTTAATTTTGTGAATTTTAAACGTATTTTAAAGTTATGGTCAGGGATCCCTGAGCCATTTTTCTACTTGATTACTATCAAGCTAATTTTCCGTGAGTAGCTTCGTTTCGATGAGACGCCCAACAATTCCCTATGCAAAAATTCTCTATTGTGGTAGCTAACAGAGGTAGCAAGGATAGAATATTTCGATTTGATGAGTCCCAAAAATTTATTATTTTATTTGTAGGACAATATGACTGTTAAATTACATAAATATTAACTAAGTAAAAACAAAAAAATCAGCTGGTTAGTAATCATACCTATTGGAAGGAGGGGCTTCCAATAGGTATCGATAACGAGGTCATAAAAATGATTAACTAATCAATCCTCAAGGAAATGAAAAAGCGGATGGACGTTTTGAGGGATTAATAATATAAATATAAAATAATCAAGTCAACTAATACATGAAGTTTCGCTTCTGCGTATTATGAAGGCATTTGGCATTGTAATAAAATTATTTCTTACGTCTTGCAGTGGATGTAGCGTAATTTAAACAGCAGCATATGGCCTGTAAAAAATAGAATATGTTGTTTTATGGTTCATAGGTCAAACGAGCAGGAGAGTCACTTGATGCTAAGTGATCATAGCCGCCTATAATTATCAGAGGTTGTGTCGGTTTATTGCCGCCCTTTGTGGAAGGAATAGGCTCATTTTTGAAGTTCCTATTGTCAATATTGCTCAAGAAATACTGGAGGTGAAGGCCGATTCTACAAAGATGTTGTATAGAGAAGACAACTGTGCGTAAATTGCCGTTGAGGCACGCCAGCCATCCAGATGTCGGGAATTATAGAATCCTTACTTGAAGCAAACAAACCATACTTACGATAACAAAAAGTCGGCGATACATGTTAGGCGTCTATTCGGAATTGATCTGCGGAGCGGTTTGTGTATGTTTTATGTATACACACGATTACATTGCGTTACGCTCCGACTACAGTACACGGTTCATTAGTGTCCATTTTTCGGATGTCAGCATTTTATTAACTGATAAGATAAAATTAAAATATGAGAGTTCAGCTCCCGTATGACAAATTTGCAGATATAAATTTATTTCATTTTATAGTTTTATGGATAAGGCAAAACAAATTTCTACACTGTAAAAAAATTTTAACCGGCTCAAAAAAGACCTCTTTTGGCGCAAGTGGGATTGTATGTGCATTTGTAATTATTATTTTTCTTTACACAGAGCCCTTTTTGTTTCTCCTGTTCTTCAGCTTGTATAATGTACAAAGAGTTCATTTTGCTATACTGAATACTCTTTTCGGGAGACGCCAATCTGACAGACAGGGCTTTAAGGTGTTGCCAGAGGTAGTCAACCTCTGTAGTACCACTGGCAAATAACATTTTTGCATATTTTATAAATTGTTTGTTTTATATAGGTAATAATTTGGTTAAAACGTTTAAGTTTTATTTTTATATTAATTATTTTATGTTACAAAGAGTTTTTTGTCTTCCGTGACAGTCACACAAACGGCCCAACGGAAGATCAGCGCTGGCTGTACTGCCAGCCTAATGCTGAGTTTGGAGCCTTTTTGAAACGAACATAGTTTTAAGTGTTTTTTGTCCGTTTCATTTTATACATGTGTATTTTGTGTTTGTTTCAAATAAATTTAATTTCTTTCTTTCTTTCTTTCTTTCTAAATATTCACAGTTAGTAAATATTGTTTATTATCCACTGCCAAGATATAAATTACCTAGATCAATTAAAACTCATAATATAAATTATAATAGATTTGCGACTTACGTCATTTACTTCTGTGCATTGATAAACGTCCGACGATGTGCGGAATATTCAACCTTATGTCATTTCTCATAGTGTGTTGAGTAGTGCACGGTAACTAATAATTAAAGCTATTTATCGTTAGTACAGCGCCGTGCTTCAAGGAAAGACTACGTGTATTATTTTATGCCGCGCGAACGCTCTGCCCGAGTGTTGAATCAGTTTATTATATTTGACAAACTATGCGAAACAGACAATAAATAATTTGTGCAAAAAAGAAAGAAAGTGAATCGTTTCAAAAACTTTGCAATGATTATGAGAGAAGCAAAAGCGTAAGTATTTTGTTAGAATGTTATTTGTACATTTTGAAATTAAAAGTATTATTATATATAATATAACATATTTTAATAATATTATTTCTAAAATAGAATTTAACTATTTACATTATTACATACATAATAATGCCTCGGTCGCGTAGTTATATTTCGTACGCGGTATTGCTATGCTGAGGTCTCGGGTTCGATCCCCGGGTCGGGTCAAATGATATTGGGTTTTTCTATCATGAAATGCTCAGTATCGGTCTGGAGTTTGATCCCGAATTGTGCCCGGTATGGCGATAGGATCGCCCGCTGTCACATCATGGGATGGAAATACACTTTGCGAAATGTGGGTGCACTAGTTACATCTCTGCCTATCCCTTCGGGGATTACAGTCGTGAGTATGTATAAACAATCATTATAATGACTTATATACCCTATCTTTTTTAGAAAAAGAAATAAAGAAAATCGAATGATGGTTATCCGGAACAAAGAGTCAGTGGAGTCGCCTCGGCAATTATTTGATTTAGTTTCTACTTTTGTGATGCATGAAGAGTGAGTTACTCTAACATTATATTATACTATACTAATAATAAGATTATAAGCAAGTATGCATCTAATCGTCATGTATAATTACTAACTTGATATTGTAAGTAATATTTACTTTATCTTCTTCTTCACTAGGTTGTCGGTCCCTCGTATGCGAGAGACCAACTAGGTTGGTACCACCGCTTCGTTTATTTGTCCTACCATGTAGCAGTGTGTAAGTACTGTTGTGTTTCGGTTTGAAGCTAGTGACATTACTGGGCATTATGAGACTGCAAAATTTGTGTCTCGGAGTAAATATCGCAATCCAATATCACGCAGTGCGTTGTAATCTAAAGTTCTGTGTAATATTGTCTGTTTATGGTCAGATGTGGCGCTTACCATCAGGCTAGCAAAACGTTATTCATGCTAATAAAACAAACTATTACATATTTTATTGGCATTATTATATGATAATGGGTAATAACTACTAACTATGTATATAATTATTTACATTAAATCTAATCTATGTTCTTTTTATTATCATGGAGAAACAAAATTACGATTATTTTGCTATGTAAAGAACCATGCTGTAGACACTTTTGTGATTTATCTACAATCTGAATAAGCCGGCTCGACTGTTATTCATACTTAAGTGATCTCCACTCATTGATGATTTATTTACATAATTACCTAAATCATTGTTACATTATTATTTAATCTATTTACATAAATCACCAATGAGTGGAGATCACTTACCATCAGCTTACCTACTTTTTGTCCTAGCACGGCAAAATGACTGCGCTATACCTGATGGTAAGCGCAGTGTAGACCAAAAACTCCAGCGACCATCGATGAACAACGAGATTATCGGTGGTCACCAGAATCATGCCGGCCTAAAATAATGCTTCTTCACACTCCGGAAGAGGAAAGACGCAAATCGAAGAGCCTGCGACAGGATAGGCGGATGGCTGCTGATGGCACAGGGATACAAGGATGTATCCCTATACCCGTCTCAACCAACCATCGAGTCATGTCGCAAACTCCTCGGGAGAACCAATTATACACTGGCTGATCCTGGAATACGATCCACACAAGGTGTGTGGGATCATTATGACGGGTTCTTACACCGTGTGTATGGTTGTCGCTATCCGAGCGGTTAGGAATATCCTACCAATAGCCAATTCCTCAATTGATTACATAAATGGGTAAGGATGAAAATGATGATGATCCTGATCCTCTAACTTCTAGTGATGTTAAAAAATATGATTTGATTATATGATGATGATTGTTGATGATGTTTTTGCAGACTAAACTTGATAAACCTTGAATCTAGCGAGAACACTGAAAACATAACAGCTATTCATCGTGCATATATTTCGCCACCTTCAACTCTCGGGGACAAACCTCCCATACGATGTCAAAGAGAACATTTCTCATAATATTTGTTCCATGAAAGCAAATATGACAATATATAGCCCTTACTTGATGCAACTGACATTGTATGGAACGTACTGTTATGTTGTTTAATTTACGATATTTTTTTTTATATAACAAAATGTATATTATTATGATGTCTTTCAGATTGATGTTGATCATGAAAAAATCCTTACGAGGTACAAAATATAAGGTGAAGATGTAAGATTTTGTTGTTTTATTTCGACCTTAAACCATTCTATAGACACATGAGTATCATCCTAATAAATAAATACACAGTATTTATTCCTTCTTTTTTGCACTTTTCGTTATTTCCTTTTGAATACACGTTCTAATGGGTAGACGTATCATCGACGTACAGTCATTTTTTGAAAAACAAAAGAAAATTAAACTATAGTCTATTTTAAAGAAAATTCATTTATTTTTTGTTTTATATACACATGGTCTGGGTTCCCTGGGCCATTTTCCCACTTGATTACTATCAAGCTAATTTTCCGTGAGTAGCTTCGTTTCGATGAGACGCCCAATAATTCCCTATGCGAAAATTCTCTATTGTGATAGCTAACAGAGGTAGCAAGGATAGAATATTTCGATTTGATGATACCTAAAAATTTATTATTTTATTTGTAGGAAAATATGACTGTTAAATTATATAAATATTAACTAAGTAAAAACAAAAAAATCAGCTGGTTAGTAATCATACCTATTGGAAGGAGGGGCTTCCAATAGGTATCGCTAACGAGGTCATAAAAAATTATTACAAAATTTTCAAATCAATTTAGTAAAAACAATTTCAAAGACGTTAAATTAAAAACGTATATAAACTCCTTTGCAAAAAAAACGGGCACCTTACACACACACTTTACCTTAGCTTTTCTATGGGTAAATATTATTATATTTTTAGTATGTCATTAGCTTGGATGACTAGAAATTTCTTATTATCAATGAGAATCTAGTTTTTTAACACTTTTATCCTGGTATCGGTGTTTTAGTCAATGTAAACAGAGAGCCGTGTTAAAATGGACATTTTTATGGGTATAATGAAATTAAGACTACGAGTATTTTTATGGTATTTTAATAAAAGAGACATTAAAAAATAAAAATTAATAATGAGTATGACCTCCTCTTGCAGCGATTACGGCATGTAATCGTCTTGGCATGCTTCCCACCAGGCTTTTGATGGTGTCCTGTGGAATGTGTTCCCACTCAGTCGAGATTACACGTTTAAGCTCTCTGATGTTTTGTGGAGGTGGTTGGACAGATCGTACTCGCCTTTTTAGGAGGTCCCAAACGTGCTCAATGGGGTTAAGGTCGGGGCTCCGCGCTGGCCAATCCAAACGACGAATACCGACCTCTTGCATATAAGCATTTACGTCGCCAGAACGGTGGGCCCGAGCATTATCGTCCATGTAAATGGCATCTTCACCAATTACAGTCAGTGCGGGTTGTGCATTTTGAGAAAGGATTTCTGTTATGTACCTATGCGCATTTAGTGAGCCATTTTCTATGAATACTATCTCGGTACGATAGTTGGAAGTTACGCCCGCCCAAAACATAACGGACCCTCCACCATAAGGGGTGATTTCTTCAAAACACACATCGGCATAGCGTTCCCCTGGTCTTCGTAACACTCGCCGACGTCGGTCCTCACCATGCAGACAAATTCGAGCCTCATCGGAGAAGAGTACGCTACTCCAGTTACCTGGTGTCCAAGATAGGCAATTTCTAGCGAACCTCAACCGCGCAATCCGGTGCTCACGGAGTAACTTGGGGGCCCGCGCTGGTCGTCGACTACGTATATCAGCAGCTAAAAGTCTTCTCCTCACAGTCCATAGGCTAACTTGTGCTCCTCGTACCTCTTCAAGGTTTCTTTTGAGGTCTATGTAACTGCATTTGCGGTTCCTCAGCGCCTGAGTCACTAAAAAGCGATCGTCTCGCGGCTGTGTGCAACGTTTTCTCCCAGAACCTTGCCTTCTCTGAACGGAACCTGTCTCTTGGTATCGAGTCCAGGTTCTTTGTACGGTTGAACGACTCACGTTTAACCGCTGTGAGACGTAACATTGGCTACACCCCTCTTCCAGCAGCGCTATAATTTTACTAGCTCTCATTGCTTTTTTGCCATTACGATAGACACAAAGATATCTGTTTTAAGTCACAATAAGGCAGAATTATGCGATAAACATAAATTGTTGTACTAAAAATAACGAAAAGTTACTTTTAGTTGCTTGATAACCTTTTAACCGCAAACCCGCGAAAAGTGTCACAAAATGAAAAAGGGATTAATAATTTAAAAAACAAAAGTTTTGAATTTGGAATGAACTTTTTTTCATACCCAGACTCTTTATTAAGTGCCAGTAACATAGTTTGGCTATTAAAACCTCTGAAGAACTAAATTATTACCAATAATGTTAAAAAATCAAACCCGCCCGTTTTTTTTGCAAAGGAGTGTATATATATATTATACTTTTTCCTCATGGCAACTAATATATTGACATCGCTTCTGATCCTGCTTCCTACTAATATTAAAAATGTGACAGTTTGGATGTTGATGACATTCATGTAATTTGTTATAGCAAAAGCCAGCAAACAAGTAAGTAGGTCACCTGATGGTAAAACGTGATTTCAACACCCAAAAGACCAAAACATTGACAAAAAATTTTGATTGACAAAGAAGACTCATTTCTGACTTTAAAAGAAAGGGCATAATTAAGGAATTGGGAAAGGCTGGATTTAAGAGCATGCTGCCTAAAATATTTCGTGCGTTAGCTCCGCCCATCCACCCCGCTACCCTCTGCACTTGTACGCAACGCGTCGTTTCGCGCGTCGCTTGACGTTATAGTAGTGGGCATAAATACACGGAGACTTCTGTACATAAATATTTTTTTAATAATATATTTTGTTTTGAAAGACAAATGTTTTGTTGATATAATATAACAAAATTGTATCAGAGCTGTGTCTGTACATTTGATATGTTTAAAAAGTAATGATAAACATATTCGATTACAGAAATATATATTTTTAATTATCTTGTCTGTATGTTTGTGCGTGTATTGTACACGAAAACCCACTGAATGGAAATATGAACAGGATTATCGCAGTTTGTATGCATATTTCCAAACTTAGAATCTTTGATGCTTTTTTCACATATTTTAACCAATGGAAAAACAGAGGAGTTATATATATATATATATACAGACGAATTGCGAACATACATTTACATTACATTTTGAGTGGTAGAGCCACGCTGTAGACAGTTTTGTCTACAGCATGAATGGGCTGGCTCGACCGGGTCGTTACCACTGTCTCACAGAAAACCGACGTAAAGTAGGGGCTTGCTGCTGCGTTTCGTACGGTGAGTGAGATATCCGGAAGCCCAAATCCCCTCCCCTTCCCTATCCCTAATTATCCCTTACCTTTCAGGTCGGCAACGCGCCCATGTTTCATTCTTCTGGTGGTGGGCGTACTTGGGCGGTGGAGATCACTTACCATTAGGTGACACACTTGCTCGTTTGCCGGCCTATGCTATAAAAAAAAAGTACAATATATTTGTTTATTATATGTTCACGCATAATGCCGCTAAATGTAGACTGGTTACAAAAACATACTCTAGTAGTTTCATGAAAGAAATTAATGTTATTTGCGCCTTTTGAGTGTTTTTTCTTTTTTTCTTCTTCAAAATTTAAATGAAATATATTTTCGTTTGAACAAATGTGTTGGTGCTATTTTAAAGAAAATTCATTTATTTTTTGTTTTATATACACATGGTCCGGGTTCCCTGGGCCAGCTGATCCACTTGATTACTATCAAGCTAATTTTCCATGAGTAGCTTCGTTTCGATGAGACGCCCAACAATTCCCTATGCGAAAATTCTCTATTGTGATAGCTAACAGAGGTAGCAAGGATAGAATATTTCGATTTGATGATACCTAAAAATTTATTATTTTATTTGTAGGACAATATGACTGTTAAATTATATAAATATGAACTAAGTAAAAACAAAAAAATCAGCTGGTTAGTAATAATTTTTTATGACCTCGTTAGCGATACCTATTGGAAGCCCCTCCTTCCAATAGGTATGATTACTAACCAGCTGATTTTTTTGTTTTTACTTAGTTCATATTTATATAATTTAACAGTCATATTGTCCTACAAATAAAATAATAAATTTTTAGGTATCATCAAATCGAAATATTCTATCCTTGCTACCTCTGTTAGCTATCACAATAGAGAATTTTCGCATAGGGAATTGTTGGGCGTCTCATCGAAACGAAGCTACTCACGGAAAATTAGCTTGATAGTAATCAAGTGGATCAGCTGGCCCAGGGAACCCGGACCATGTGTATATAAAACAAAAAATAAATGAATTTTCTTTAAAATAGCACCAACACATTTGTTCAAACGAAAATATATTTCATTTAAATTTTGAAGAAGAAAAAAAGAAAAAACACTCAAAAGGCGCAAATAACATTAATTTCTTTCATGAAACTACTAGAGTATGTTTTTGTAACCAGTCTACATTTAGCGGCATTATGCGTGAACATATAATAAACAATTATATTGTACTTTTTTTTTATAGCATAGGCCGGCAAATGAGCAAGTGTGTCACCTAATGGTAAGTGATCTCCACCGCCCAAGTACGCCCACCACCAGAAGAATTAAACATGGGCGCGTTGCCGACCTGAAAGGTAAGGGATAATTAGGGATAGGGAAGGGGAGGGGATTTGGGCTTCCGGATATCTCACACACCGTACGAAACGCAGCAGCAAGCCCCTACTTTACGTCGGTTTTCTGTGAGACAGTGGTAACGACCCGGTCGAGCCAGCCCATTCATGCTGTAGACAAAACTGTCTACAGCGTGGCTCTACCACTCAAAATGTAATGTAAATGTATGTTCGCAATTCGTCTGTATATATAGATATATAACTCCTCTGTTTTTCCATTGGTTAAAAAATGTGAAAAAAGCATCAAAGATTCTAAGTTTGGAAATATGCATACAAACTGCGATAATCCTGTTCATATTTCCATTCAGTGGCTTTTCGTGTACAATACACGCACAAACATACAGACAAGATAATTAAAAATATATATTTCTGTAATCGAATATGTTTATCATTACTTTTTAAACATATCAAATGTACAGACACAGCTCTGATACAATTTTGTTATATTATATCAACAAAACATTTGTCTTTCAAAACAAAATATATTATTAAAAAAATATTTATGTACAGAAGTCTCCGTGTATTTATGCCCACTACTATAACGTCAAGCGACGCGCGAAACGACGCGTTGCGTACAAGTGCAGAGGGTAGCGGGGTGGATGGGCGGAGCTAACGCACGAAATATTTTAGGCAGCATGCTCTTAAATCCAGCCTTTCCCAATTCCTTAATTATGCCCTTTCTTTTAAAGTCAGAAATGAGTCTTCTTTGTCAATCAAAATTTTTTGTCAATGTTTTGGTCTTTTGGGTGTTGAAATCACGTTTTACCATCAGGTGACCTACTTACTTGTTTGCTGGCTTTTGCTATAACAAATTACATGAATGTCATCAACATCCAAACTGTCACATTTTTAATATTAGTAGGAAGCAGGATCAGAAGCGATGTCAATATATTAGTTGCCATGAGGAAAAAGTATAATATATGTATATGTTTTTAATTTAACGTCTTTGAAATTGTTTTTACTAAATTGATTTGAAATTGATTTTTTTCATGTACTGATAAATTTTTCATGCAGCATTTTATCTGCTTATAAATTTCTAAACATAGATATTAATCTTAGTTTGTCTGTGATATTTTTAATCAGCCTTGCATTAAATTATCTGATTATATTTATTCTGAAATATTTTACAATATTATTACGATGGAATTCGTAGCGACGCGACGTGGGCCGAAGAGCGCAGCGCGAGAGAGACCAGTCGTCGACGCGACGACTGGTCTGAGAAGACCAGTCGTCGCGTCGACTTTTTTTTTAACACGCTTTTATTAGCTTCAGACGTATGTATGTTGGTATGTTTGTATGTTGGTATGTTTGTATGTTGGTATGTTGGTATGATTGTATGTTGGTAGGTTTGTCTGTAACTTGTTTTTGAACGTGATTTTGACCTACTTCAAAACGTCGGATAAAATCTTGACAGCGCGATGTAGATGTGCCAGTGGCGCCATCTCATGATTTTTTGTTGTCAACTTGTAGCTTAAATGCAATAAAGGTGGCGCTGGTTGTTTTGTTGTGTTATTTTGATACGAGTATCGAACAAAATAAATAAATATTGTAAAAATTAAAACTTCCTTAAATTTTTCATTGAATAATTGTTATAAATTACAAATTTATTACCTACAACTGTTATTAAAATTACTTCAGTAGTAAGGGATGTTCGCAAAACACTTTTTTTAACACGCTTTTTTATATTATTTACAATTAGTGGCAGCAATATAATAGAACATTGGATTATAGTCTACATGACACATTAAAATAAAACAAGAAAAAACCAAGAGATGGCGCCACTGGCACATCTACATCGCGATGTCAAGATTCTCCAGCGAATCATTACCTCCGACGCGACGCTTTGTATAAACTACGGGTGTTGTACGATTGATCGGGTGCAGTTTTACGAATGTCTTGTTAAACAAGCCATTCGTAAAACTTGTTTCTTTCCTAGATCCTTCATGACATTTTTACGTTTCAGCGAATTTTCCAATTACAAAGATTCGAAAGAAGTTTCACTTCAAAAAATGGTAAAAGAAATAAAAACACAAAGAAAAAAAAAATGAAAATACACCTTTTTATAGAAAATCAAACTAAAAAATTAAAAATAAATAATAGTTTAAAAAAACTAAAAAACACGCTTTTACATAAAATCCAACTAAAAAATAAAAAATAAATTTTAATGAATTCGAATTAGGAATAGTGTACAAAATTTAAAAATATATATAAATTAAGAATAGTGTAAATAAGAAAAAATATGTATTTTATTGTAAAAAAAGCGTGGGGTGCATGGTGTCAATAGTTATAAAAATATTTTATTGACAGATAAGTATGAGTAGAAGGATCATCATTTTGATAATGTCTTAAAAAGCACCCCACGTTTTTTTACAATAAAATACATATTTTTTCTTATTTACACTATTCTTAATTTATATATATTTTTAAATTTTGTACACTATTCCTAATTCGAATTCATTAAAATTTATTTTTTATTTTTTAGTTGGATTTTTTTATGGCATAGGCCTGCAAACGAGCAAGTGGGTCACCTGATGGTAAGTGATCTCCACCGCCCATGTACGCCCACCACCAGAAGAATCATGGGCGCGTTACCGACCTTAAAGGAAAGGGATAATTAGGGATTGGGAAGGGGAGGGTATTTGGGCTTCCGGATATCTCACTCACCGTACGAAACGCAGCAGCAAGCCGCTTCTTCACGTCGGTTTTCTGTGAGATAGTGGTAACGACCCGGTCGAGCCAGCCCATTCATGCTGTAGACAAAACTGTCTACAGCGTGGCTCTACCACTCCTCTCTGTCGACCGTGGAAGTTGTTATGGTCGATGGCCGGAGGTGTATCTGGGCTTGTGTGCTACCACGAGTCGGTGGCTCAAGATATAAGCCTCGCTTGCAACGTCGTAGAATTCTGATTCTAGGAACACCGTGACAAGGCCACCGTATAAGGTAACCACGTGCTTACGTCCGCTACACCGGGAAGTACTAGACCATCGTACTTCTTCGTGTAGGCTGTATCCTTGCTACACGTCTAGCAAGCTGTCTCCGGACCGCTAATAATGCTGCCACGTGTCGCCAAGGTCGGGAATCTGCACCAGACGCTTCCCTGCTACTTGCTGCCACGTGCTTCCTCGAACATCCCTACGTGCTCTTTCGCCTGGGTTCGAAGTCCGCGATAGGCTAGTGACTCTACCCAACACATATAAATGAATACCGAGTGTAATGCGGTGATGTAAAATTATTCCTCGAACCACGAATAAATCCTGAGATTATATCTATTGTTTCTTACTCATCTACCTAAATTCTGCGGCGGCTAAACTAGAAATACCGAAGTGGTTTTTTTTATAGCATATGCAGGAAAACGAGCAATTGAGTCACCTGATGGTAAGTCATCTCCACTGCCCATTTACGCCCATAATACCAGAAGAATCATGGGCGCGTTGCCAACCTTAAAGGAAAGGGATAATTAGGGATTGGGAAGGGATTTGGGCCTCCGGATATCTCACTCACCATACGAAACGCAGCAGCAAGCCGCTACTTTACGTCGGCTTTCTGGGAGACAGTGGTAACGATCCGGTGGAGCCGGCCCATTCATGCTGTAGACTAAACTGTCTACAGCTTGGCTCGACCATTCAAACCTAAACTAAACTAACATAGAGCCTAAACTAACTGCATACGTGGTTTTTTGCACAACCAAATTTCTATTCGGTACTTCACACAGTCCAGTTGCACAGTCTACTACTATGTGTGCGAACAGTTATTATAATTTGCGATCAGAATTTATTTTCTTTCAGAAAAAGAAAGAAAGAGACATTTATTGGCAACCATTTAATGGTAAAAGTTTAACAAAATAAGTATCAAAACAATCAGATGAGTCAATGTTTTTTCTGCCTTAATAAAGAGTTCTAACAAGTTTTAATTCCTGCTTATTGGTCAGTTTAAAGTGCAAATTATGCCTGACTACAAAAATTTAAATACAGAAACAAATCTGTGTTTAATTTTATCAACTCTAAATTATTTCATTTATTTCTTAGTACACCCATAACTTTTCCTCCCCAGGGGGATTGCCGTCAGGCAGGCGGCCGATCGTAAAAACTACAAGCCAAATCTTCCTGTAAAGTGTTGTGTTATAAGCATGCGACGACCCCACTGCGAGTAGGACAAGGCCCGGAGGAAGAACTTCCCGTAATTTCCTACTAATCCAGTGACTAGCAGCTATCATAATAGGCCAACCGATAATTTATTTCTTAATAAATAAAAGCGAATTCAGTTACAAGGTGTTTCTTCGTGACGAAGACCCAGGTAATACAATACTTCCATTATAAAAATATTGCCCATTTGTATCCATATGAGGACATAAATGAGTCAGGTTTAGATTTTGACCGTCTTCTAAATGGTTTTAAGGGTTTTTTTGGGGTTTGAAGGTGTCATAACGAATTCAAATATAAAATTAAAAAAATTAGGAAGATTTTTTTTTATTTGATTGAATGTTGAGACGAGCAAGGCGCTCGCTTGCTGGTAAGCGCCACGTCTGCCCATAAATAGAAGGAACACCACACAGAACTTTAAATTATAAAATACTGCATGGCATTGAACTGTGCTCGTCACTCCGAGACAAGAGATGTTAAGTCTCATAATGCCCAGTAATTTCACCGGCTTCAATGTCCTTCAAACCTGCTCAAACTGTGTTTACACACTGTTGCTTGGCGGAAGAAACAGACAAAGCGGTGGTACCAACCCAGGTTCTCACATTTTTAAACGTAGGACTACTTTATCCAATCATATCTTTTAATCAAGAAATAAACAGACAAACTAAGCCTATATAGACTTTTGTAAGTTACGTGTATATTAATTGTTAATTATCGCTTGCTTTAACGGTGAAGGAAACATCGTGAGGAAACCTGCATACCTGAGAACTCGATAAGATGTTTCGAAGGTATGTGAAGTCTGCCAACCCGCATTAGGCCAGCGTGGTGGATTAAGGCCTAATCCCTCTCATTCAGTAGAGGAGGCCCGTGCCCAGCAGTGGGACGTATATAATACAGGGCTAGTAAAAAAAAAAAAAAAGGCTATATATTATACAACTTCGAATCCTAAATATCTACCTATGGCATAACGGTAGGCATTATGCTATTTGCCTACTACAATCTTGACTCACCTTTTTCGCCGCAGTCATCTCCTTATATGTTAGCTGATGCTTGCTAACCTTAAATGTATATAGATTATTTATGGACAAGGAAAACGGGTGTTGCTGTAGTACCTACTTTATTCCTCGTTATCAATAATGATTGCATTAATGGAATTCCACAAAACGCGGCATTGTTTCAAATATGTACAATTTTGCTGGTGATAGGATATTCATATCCGCCCAGATAGCGACCCCCGCAAACATTGTTTTTTTATTTTTTATATGAGCACGGTAAAGTGACTGCACTATACTTGATGGTAAGCGTAGTGCAGTCCAAAAAACCAGCGATCGCCAACAAACAATGAGTTACCACAGTAATGCCGGACTGTATAATGCTTCTTCCCTCTTCGGAGAGGGAAGAAGCAAATCGAGGGGCCTGCGACAGGACAGACGGATGACCGTCAGCAGTCCGACCGGATGCAGGCACAGCGATACAATGATAACCCTGTACCCACGCCAATCAACCATCAAGTCATATAGCAAGCCCCTCGGGAGAACTGAATATACACTGGCTGATCCTGAAACGCGATCAACACAAAGTATGTGGGTCATTATGCCAGGTATATCCAGTTCTCTTGAGGGTCTTGCGACATGATTTGATGGTGTTTGGGGCGGATATAGCGGATATAGAGCGTCGTAAATGGGCAATTTGGTCAACTGATGAAAATCTCCACCTATAATACCAGAAGAATCATGCATGCGTTGTTGACCTTAAAGGATGAGGGAGTAAGTATTTGGACCTTCGGAAATCCCACTCGTTGCACGAAATGTGCATGCCACTTTGGACTTTTTATAACATTGATAGAGTAGAGTGGGGCTAATTAGACCATTTAACTATTTGAACTATACTATGTAACTGAGCGTACAAAAAAAGAAATGTCACTAACATCTTAAACAGTTATTTGACCTTGTATAAGTTATTAATTTGTGATTGTCTTAATAGAAGTCTTTGATTTTACAGGTTTATTGGATGTTACTCTGAGACAAGATATACAGGGTTAATTTTAAAACACCAGCAATCTCGCAGGACCAGATAGCTGACCCCATACGGAACAACTTTTGTTCTACGAGTTTGGATATAACTCAATATATTTAAAAAAAATGATTTTACAAGTTTTTGTTGTGTCGTGTTTTTCTTCGTAGACTGCGGCGCGGCGCGGCATGCGCGCACGACATCAAAGCCGGCCGTCAGCTGCTCGAGCGTTGACCTTCAAAGCCGCTAGCCCGGTTCCCCACGCTTCGCGTATTTGTTTACGTAATCTGCGATGCGCGTTGTTAATATTCAAGACGGAAATTAAATGAATACTTATTTTTGTATGAAAATAAAATCTAACAAATTATCAAAAGTCGTAGAACAAAAGTAGTAGCTTATAACCTTAGGAATCTACCCCTGCGAGGTTGCTGGTGTTTTAAAAATAACCCTGTATTAGCGATATGAGTCTTACAATGTCCAGTAATTTAACTGGCTTCACTGTCCATAAACTAAAATATAACAGTGCTTACACACTGCTACTTGTTGGCAGGAATAGCCTATAACATAACTAATCTAAGAACTTATTTCATGTGATATTTAGCGTATTAGCGCTTTAGCCATAAATTAAAATAAAATATGCCTACGCTTTTAGATCAGGTTAAAATATCGAAGTACATAATTAATGATAATTTGATTCTGAATAAGTATGATAAACATTAAAAATCAATATTTAAAGCTTTTGTAGATAATAAATAAATTAACTGTTTTGTCAGGTACATTTTATTTAAAATGTATTAATGGGAAACAAAAAAATAACATAAAATACATTAAGTTATCGATATTTCTTTGAATGTGCTAACTATTGGAAATCATATTTTTTTATCCTGGCTCGGCAATGTGACTACGCCATACCTGATGGTAAGTCTAGCGCAATCCAAGAATAGTGTCGACTAACGACAAACGATGTGTCTACTGTAGGTCGGCAAGATCATGCCGACCTGCCTACCTGCTTCTTCACACTCCGTTTAAAGGACCCCATATTATAGGAAGGAGGGAACACGTGTTCCGTCAAACTATTCCACAACTTAATAGATTACACTATCCTTATGATAAGAGTTTTGTATGAGCGCATATACCTCAATTTTGAAAGTAAAGTTTTATTGATACAATGATTTGAGGCTACAACTTTAGTCAATAGCAAAAGAAAGAAGACAGAAAATGTGTTCAATATGGTTTCTCAGACGTCTATAGTTTGGCTCAGGGGCGTCTTTACCGGGTGTGGTGTGTGTGCGGTGCACACGGGCGCAGCGTTCTAGGGGGCGCCGCGCCGGCCGAGCTCCACTCACACGCCCCCCGGGCATTTTCAAATGCACCCGCGCCTGTGTTATATGTTATGTTTAAAAGATCGCGCTAGGGTAATGATTGCACTCGGGCGCTACATGGGCTAGAGACGCCTCTGGTTTGGCTACAAGGGTCCCGTCTTAGCTTTAAAATGCTTCAGCTAAAATATAGAAACAAAGATTGGATTTCATACGGTAACCCTTGGTAATAAGTAGAAATAGTAATTTTATACAAATTGTGTTTGGTTTCATTGACTAAGAATTCTTGTAGGTAATATTGACCGGAAGTTAAAGAACTACTCGTGAATCGATGGAGCCATTTAGTTTTTGATGTATTTATACAATAAAAATAAAACCGACAAAAATAAAGAAAACAAGTTTAAGTCGGTGGTACTGTATTTTAATAGCCAATTATTGACAACGCTGACTCAAAATCATTTAGTTCTATTTTTATCTTTTTTGTTTCTTTTGATTCGTTTATAAGAGTTTATATTTTATGGATCATCAAAATCGGTGCGTAAATGTCGAAGTATGAGTCTTTCATCTCCGATTCTACCCCCTTATGGATAGAATTTCTTCTTAAAATTAAAAGTCACGGAAGTCTATCAGAATCTTAAGTTGCAAACTTAAACCCAAAACTCCGTCATCTCTTTTAGTAAAACCAACCCAACACGAAAATAATCTGTCCAGAATTATAAGGCGGAGATATTGCGTTAACATATTATATAAAAAAATCTAAGTACTCTTTGAAACCAGTGGAAAAGAAGCTAAAAAATACAAGAAATGTGATTATTGGCTCTTATTGATGTTGTAATGACAAGTGCAGCATATAGGAAGTTCAGCTTTAATCCTCTCCGTGCCGTTCTTTCCGTCTGACACTAGGAATTCCCAAACGCTGTAGTTCTGTTTGCAGTATGTAGTCACACCGGGACCTAAGGGTATACCGGTGAAGCATGCGCTGCCTTCCTTCCTGAAAAGGATTAGAATGATAAAAAATATTCATGTCAAACGAACATACGCGTCGAATTATGAACTGCATTAGTCGAACCTCTAAATGATTTATGAAATCTTGGTTGTAAATGAGGTCTATTACGAGTTATAAATACGATCACAGTTTCCGATTTCTTATAAAACTACTATTATCAAAATGTCCAACTACTAGTTTGACACTTCGAATTATATTCCTACTGAAAAAACTAACGATTGGAATTGCAAACTTATTTCCGAGTGCGGCAGTAACTATACTACATCTGTTAAGAGCAGTGCAGCCGAAAAAAAACAGCGACCACTGATAAACAATGAGTTTATCGGTATTCAATGCTGGACACAGGCCTTCACTACTGAATGAGAGGAGTTAGGCCTTAGTCCATCACGCTGGAATATTGCGGTTTGACAGACTTCACAAACTTCGAAATTAAAATGGAGAACTTATCAGTTATGCAGGTTCCCTCGTGATGTTTCCGTCACCGCCATAGCA
The DNA here is from genome assembly GCA_949126905.1 of Amorpha juglandis. Taxonomy (NCBI): domain Eukaryota; kingdom Metazoa; phylum Arthropoda; class Insecta; order Lepidoptera; family Sphingidae; genus Amorpha; species Amorpha juglandis. The sequence goes on along the minus strand of OX421372.1, from coordinate 3,723,375 downwards.
GGCGATAATTAACAATTAATACACACATAACTTAGAAAAGTCAGAAGTGCATGATGTTGGGGCTGGTTTCTAACCAGCGACTTTTTTCTCAACAGACAACAGACAGTACAACTCCCCGCTGAGTTATATTTTTTATTTCATTGACTGACGAGACGAGCAAGGCCTGATGGTAAACGTCACGCCCAATAAACAGAAGCAACACCATACAGAACTTTGAATTACAAAACACTGCATGGCACTGAACTGCGCTCGTCACCCCGAGACATAAGATGTTAAGTCTCATGGTGCCTAGTAGTTTCACTGGCTTCAATGTCCTTCAAACCGAAACACAACAGTGCTTACACACTGTTGCTTGGCGGCAGAAATAGACAAAGCGGTGGTACCAACCCAGACGGCCTCTCGCATACGAGGGACCTACCACCTTGTAAATCGCTAGAATTTCTGATATAATATTAAGAAATGTATATATACTGACTCGCAAGTCTCTAGCCGGATTCTTTGGATGTAAGTCTCCTCAGGTGACTGAATCACGGTGTGCCACTTGCCATCTTCAGAGCGTACTTTATACAACGGTTCGAACTAAAACATAAATATTTTTTGTATCAAAATAATATAATAATAAAGCGTGTTAAAAAACATTTTAAATCAGTGCTTAATCTAATGCCTGGTTTCTGAAAAGCTGATCAATGTCAGAATTAACGAATCATCTCTCGAATATCATTGATTGAATGACGAGACGAGCGAGGCGCTCGCCTGATGGTAAGCGCGACACCTGCCCATAAACAGAAGCAACACCACAGAGAACTTTGAATTACAAAGCACTGTATGCCACTGAACTGCGCTCGTCACCCCGAGAAATAAGATGTTAAGTCTCATAATGCCCAATAATTTCATTGGCTTCAATGTCCTTCAAACCGAAACACAATAGTGCTTTCACACTGTTGCTTGGCGGCAGAAATAGACAAAGCAGTGGTTCCAACCCAGACGGCCTCTAACCTACGAGGACGACCTACCACCTTGTTATTATTGGTGGGTATTACAACTGCGCCACCAAGGCTCTCAATATTACTATCACACTAATATTATAAATGTGAAAGTTTGTTTGTTTGGATGTTTGTCCGTCAATCACGCTGAAACTACTGAACGGATTTTGATGAAATTTGGTATACAGACAGGGTATGAGCTGACTTGGGTGATAGGACTTTTTATTCCGATTAAATGCTCCCTTGGGATAAAACAGGAATCTTGATATTCATCAATCACACCGAAAATTCTGAATGGATTTTGTTGAAAATTGGTATAGAGACAGGGTATTCCTGATATATATTATTATATGCAAAATAGACAGTCTTTACATCATTTGTAAATGTCCTAATAACACGCGGGCAAAGCCGCGGGCGGAAGCTAGTTTATAATAATACTATGAATATCCTTACCGTAATCTTAGTGTTGCAATCATCCCTGTAGTCGGGATCCCCATTCCTATCTCCGAACACTTGACTCACGAGACTCGGTGGAGGGAGAGCTCGCTGAAAACGTAAAACCATTCGATTCCTTCATTCATTCCACCTGCCTTTATCCCACTCTGAATGGGGTGCTGCAACATTTTTTTAAGCATAGGCCGGCAAACGAGCAAGTGGTTCACCTGATGTTAAGTGATCTCCACCGTCCATGTACGTCCACAATACCAGAAGAATCAAGGACGCGTTGCCGAACTTGAAGGAAAGGGATAATTAGGGATTGGGAAGGGGAGGGCGATTTGAGCCTCCGGATAACCGTACGAAACGCAGCAAAAAGCCGCTACTTTACGTTAGGTTTCGGTGAGACAACGGTAATGATCGGTCGAGCCGGCCCATTCATGCTGTAGATAAAATACAGCGCGGCTCTACCACTCCAAAATGAGTTGCTTTCTAACATATGCTACAGAAATATTTGTCTAGTAGTTTTTACGACCGGCCAACTGCCTGACGTCAACACCTCTGAGATAAACACAAGAAATACTTGGAACAAATGTTTGCGGATTACACAAACATTCTATTTTCGGTGCGGGAATCGAACCCACAGCTTTTCGCTTCACAGCCGCGAGGAAAAGCTAGTAAGTTATAAATTAAGATAAAATAACATTTGTTTCCTCGTCCATACTCATTTTTCTTCAATACAATAGATTCTTACCGATCCTTTGAACATGGCATTGAACTCAGCTTGAGGGTAGTTAGCAGGTTTGATTGTGCAGTAATTTTGACCCTTGCACTCGTCTGGAACATCATTTGCGGATGCATCCTGGATCGGACTGCGGGGGTATCTTTCACCTGGAACTATAATAAGCAGCGTTTATGTTAGAATTTCTTACTTTTACGCGAATGTTACTTGCAATAAAACTAATTTAAACGGATTTTGTCGCGGTTTTTTATTTCAATTTTGATCCCGACGCATCGAAAGCTTTCAGCCTTCGTGGTCACGGGGTGGACTGAGGTATAGGTTGTTCCGAAATGTTAATGTTACTTTATCGATCTACAGTTTAAAATTATTAAGGTTGATCGGGATCGGACCATCAACAAACCTTAATTATTCAAAATTAAAGCGGCCGAGACCAAAATTAAAACAAAAAACCGCGATAAAATCCGTTTAAATTAGTTTTATTTCAATCGTTTATCTTGAAAAACCTTCTCAATGGACATGTCCTTTAGGGCAAAATTTACCTCCTTATTGATATACATTACATGAGGTCTCAGAGTGCGCTCGAACGCATAGTGACGTTTCTGTACATTACGTGATTGGTCAATTTTTGTCGCCAATCGTCAAAAATAAAATAAAATTTTGCTCGTAAAAGAATAGTAAACCGATCTTTATAAAATCGTTGGTGCGTCTGTGTCAATTGAACGATTTGACCAATTGAGATCTTAAGTTGTGGTCGAGACGATGGTTCGTAGCAATAATATAATAAAAATAATAAAAAATAATAAAATGCATAATAATAAAAATAAAATAATAATCATATAAAAATGCGAATCCAGTTGTGAAATTTCTCTACATTAAGAGGCGTGACTGTGATAAACACGTTTGATAAACTTTCAAGTGTGAACGGTTGTCAAATATTGCGACTCAATATATATATTTTTAATTGAATGGCGAGACAAGCAAGTCACTCACCTCATGTAAAGCGCCATGCCTGCCCATAAACAGAAGCAACACCACACAAAACTTTGGACTATAAGAAAGAAAAAAAGAAGAAAGAAAGAAAGAAACATTTATTATAACGCACTTCATGGTCGTAAAATGTATGTAGATTTGTTTGTTCAGTTTTAAATTAAAATCTATTTAACTGATTGTATTAAAACTTATTACGACGATAGTTTGAATGTCGAGGAAGCACATGGCGTATTTTTTAGTAATTATCCTCAAGTAGATGACAATGAGGATAGAAAAAGATATAAGATAAATAAAAAAATACTAAAGACCAACAGCTGAGTTTCTTGATGCTTCTTCTGAGACCAATGGGCATTTCCGAAGCACCGGTACATTTCAATTCATAAATTCCATAATAAAGAATTTGATTTTGAATTTAAGAAGACGAAGTTTTGTGGGAATTCATAAATAAATAAAATAATTAGATTAACTAAACTAACTCTAGCTGCCGCGTATTATGAGGACAATGTTATGAAACTATTTCTTACGTCTTGAAGTGGATGCAGTGTAAGTAGCTTGTAAGGTGATGATGGCCTGTTAAAAGTTAAATACATTGTTTTTGTTGCAGTAGACAATGGAGCGGGTAGATAAACAATATCAGAGGATTCGTCGGTATGTTGCCGGTCTTTTAGGAAGAAAATTAGTATGTTGTAGAGCCACGCTCTAGACAGTTTGTGTACAGCACGAATGGTTCGACTTATTGCCACTGTCTCACAGAGAACCGAGAGTAGCTTGCTATTACGTTTCGTACGGTGAGATTACTGGTGGCCCAAATTCCCTTCTCAATCCCTTAATTATCCCTTATTTTAAAGCGCTATCTCAAAGCGTCTATGAATCTTATTGATATGATATGATATTGTGGGTGTTCACGGGTGGGATCACTTATCTGTGACTCAGTTGCTCCTTTGTCGGCCTATGCTATGAAAAAAGGAATAAGCTCTTTCCTTAAAGTTTCTTAAGTCATATTGAATCTGGAAATACCACAATTGAAGACCGATTCCACGAGGATGTTATACGGGGAAAAAAACATCGTATAAATCGCATAGTTAAGGCATGCTAATTGCCAGCGATCCAGATCTTGTTGATCGAATCCTTACTTGTGAAGCTACAAACGGTACTTACGATGACAAAAAGTAGACGATACATGTTGGGTGGTTATTCGGAGTTGATCTGAGAAGCGGTTTGGTTATGTACACGTCTTATGTACGCACGATTAGATCGCGTCACGCTCCGACCGCAGTGCATGGTTCGTTAAAGCACGCATTTTTCGGATGTTAGCGGTTTATTAACTTAGCAAATAAAATAAAAATATGAGTACAACTCTCGTATGACAAATTTAAAGATATAAATTGTAGTAGTCTCAATTTTATGAACAAGCAAAATAAATTTCTACACTGGATCAAAAATAAAACCGACTCAATAAATTGGAAAGATCTCCTTTGGCACAAATGGGACGGTCCAGGGGAATCCTTGTAAATATGCATTGCTGCCAGACCGCACTTGCTCATCGTCATTGTGGTCTATCTATCGCCTCTGGGGTTTCGGAGCCCCTTCATAAAAGGGCGCCCAAGGCAATACGAAGTTTTCGCTAACCGTCTTGATGTGGATAACATTAAAATATAACAAAACATAAACAGACCACACATTGCCTTCTGCGTGGCCACGACTCCTGATGGCCCCGATTAGTCACCTCTTAGGATAGGGTATAACGAGGTGCAATTCCTTAAAAGCACTGCATCCACTGAACAAGAAGTAGTCTCAAGAGAGAGAGAGAGAGAGAGCGCGGTTTCTCGTAGTTACATCATGTAGTGAAGATCATGCACAAAAAACTATTATAAACTAATTATTTTACTTTATGACGTTCTTCATTGGCATAAATTGAGCTGCTGTAACTCAAATAAATAATACTTCAATGTATGTAGTGCTAATATGTATTGTAATAAGTTTAGAAAAGAGCAACGTTAGAGTTTCTTGCCCGTTCTTCTTTAACGAATCAGCATTCCGAACTGGCGGTAGAGTTAAAATTTGACTGAATCTAAATGATGTTTGACATTTTATTGATTCAATAAATGATTTGATTTGATACACCCATCCACCCACAACACAAGTCCCGTATCTTACTGTGGGATCAGGACTATGTGTGTGACTGTTGGGTTTATTTATTTATTTATTATCGAAATCTGTTTAGTTGTTAAGGCGTGATTGATTATCAAACATCCAAAGCGAACATGTTGAAAAATAGAGCCACGCTGTAGTCAGTTTTATCTTCAGCATGAATGGGCCAGCTCGACCGGGTCGTTACCACTGTCTCACAGAAAACCGACGTAAAGTAGCGGCTTGCTTCTGCGTTTTGTACGGTGAGTGAGATATCCGGAGGCCCAAAACCCCTTCCTCTTCCCAATCCCTAATTATCCCATTCCTTCAACGCGTCCATGATTCTTCTAGTATTGTGGGCGTACATGGGCGGTGGAGATCACTTACGATCAGGTGGCCCACTTGCTCGTTTGCCGGCCTATGCTATAAAAAAAAACTATTTCGTTTCGTACGATGAGTGAGATATCCGAAGCCCAAATGCCCCTTCTCTTTTCCAAAACCTTATTTATCTCTTTCCTTTAAGATCGGCAATGCGTCCATGATTCTTTTGGTGTTATTGGCGTTCATGGATTGAGATCACGTCAGGTGACCCACTTGCCCGGTCGCCGGCTTTTGCTATCAAAAAACCACAAAAATTTACATTTATTAATAATAGTAGGTTCATTATTATTCATGAGTTCATTATACAGTAATTTACATTTATTCTATAGTAGAAAAGATGTCAATTATAGTTGCTATGAGGAAAAAGTTGCTGAATGCAGAAATCATGACGTAGTCTTTGAAATTGATTTGAAATTGATTTTTTCAAGTACTGATACATTTTTTATGAAAATTTTTATATGCATATAGAATTATAAACATACAAGTAAATCTTAGCTTGTCTGTCTTGTGTAAATGAGGAAAAATTTAATTTGCATGACCAGTTAGTTATTTGTGAAAACCCCGATTTTCCCGTCGAGTACTAATAATGTGGGGAAGATGGGATAATTAAAATTGTAAATTAAATTGAATTTCCAATTAAGTTTTAATGTTAATTTGATATTGATTTTATTTTAATTTAATCTGTACATTTTTTTAATTTAGTTAAGGTTGAAGCAATTATATGCAATTTTCTTCTCTCTTCTGTTAGCTAAATTGTATCGGTGTACATTCTGTTGGTGATCAATAAAAAAAAAAAAAATCTACTACCTAATGTTAACTCTTCAACGTATTATTTGATAGCTTGCAGTGATGAGTTCTGTTTTATAGGTACATACTTCCCATCACACTTCTTCGTTATATTATATTTATAATTGGACCTATTTACGCAAACAGGAACCAACCCACAGCAAGTTCAAATGGAGATACTTATTTACTTAGGTCCAATTGTGTCATCATTGTTATTCTTAATAGAAAATAGTAATATCAGATTGACGTCGTTGTTATTGTCGTGTCTATTTTGAGCCAATTTAAAATAATATTATGAAACACTTATTTACATCATACACCCAACAGTTACATACATAATCCTAAGACCACACTAGGTTAACCTGTATCAGTGGTATCAGAAACTATGAGTGCCGTGTCGGTAGGAGCAACATATTCAATAGTCAGGTTTCATGTTAAACATGCAGGTCACCTACCTGTTACGGACAAAAATGGCATTAATAATGTAGTGAAGTAAGATCGGCTATTAGCAGTCATAACACAGTTTGATAGCCTCCGTAGCGCAGTGGGCAAGTAGCCGACTGTGATACGTGAGGCCGCGGGTTCATACCCCGCACTGAGACAAATATTTGCCTGATCCACAAATATTTGTTTCGGGTCTGGGTTTTGTGAGACCGAAAGTCTCTCGTAGTTCCTGATACCCACGACACAAGACTTATAGATCTAACTGTGGGGTAAGGGCTATGTGTGTGACAGTTGGGTGTCATTTATTTATTTATAGTATAGAAAGGCTGTTCTCCATTGCCAACCATTTAAAAATTTAACTTTTTGACAAAATCGGTGCACAATTAATTATTATTGGCATAGCAATCGATGTCCATACGTAGTAGCGTAGCGTAATCACGGACGTCATGACGTAATCACAACATCGTCATTGACGGGCATTGTCCGTTGGCCATGGCCCCGCGTCATCGACTCGACACGCGCGAGTCACTGGGTGTCGGGTGAGTGCGCTATGACGTATGAATTGCACTTCCTACTAATCTTATACAGGGTTATTTTTAAAACACCAGCAACCTCGCAGGGGTAGATAGCTGTCCCCATACGAAACAACTTTTGTTCTACGAGTTTGGATATAACTCAATATATTTAAAAAAAAATGATTTTACAAGTTTTTGTTGTGTCGTGTTTTTCTTCGTAGTATGCGGCGCGGCGCGGCGTGCGCGCGCGACTCAAAGGCGCCGCTCAGCTGAGCGGCGCGTTGACCTTCAAAGGAGCTAGCCCGATTCCCCACGCTTCGCGTATTTGTTTACGTAATCTGCGATGCGCGTTGTAACAATCAAGACGGAAATTAAATGAATACTTATTTTTGTATGAAAATAAAATCTAACAAATTATCAAAAGTCGTAGAACAAAAGTAGTAGCTTATAACCTTAGGAATCTACCCCTGCGAGGTTGCTGGTGTTTTAAAAATAACCCTGTATATAAAATTCTCGTGTCACAATGTTAGTTACCTTACTCCTCCGAAACGGCTTTACCAAATTTTATATGCATATTCAGTAGGTCTGAGAATCGGCTACTATATATTTTTCATATCCCTAAGTGATAAGGGTTGTTCACCCTAAACATTTATTTTTTATTTTTGGACAATTTTTTTTTTTTCTATAATGTGGCATTAAAAAATACATAAAGCCCTAAATTATTACCCTTTTATCACCGACCCCTATTTTTTAATAGCCATTTTAGTAATTTAATCATTTTTCTAGAATCGTAAACTATGCATTTGATCATGTGATGATCTTTAGCAAAGTTGTTGTGCATGAGCCCACGAATGTTTCTGAGAGGGTACGATCAATTTTCGACAGATGGCGCCACTGTTAGGCTACTTTTATTCCTGGAAAAAGCAGATCACGCGGGCGGAGCCGCGAGGGACAGCTAGTAATGATTATAAATTAATGTGATAGCTTGGATATCTGTGAGTTTGGATATTTATCAGTTTGTTAATCAGTCACTATCAATCATGATTTGGATATATATTGACACAGGTATTTTTAACACGCTTTTATTCGCTTCAGACGTATGTTAGTATCTAACGGAAACTTCTTCAAAACGTCGGATTAAATCAAAATTTTGAATATTTATCAAGGACCGATTGACATTAAAAAAAAATATATATTATATAGTATCGACCAACGATAAACAATGTGTCCATCGTAGGTCGGCAAGATCATGCCGGCCTGCCAAAGGGTCAAGGGGGAGGGGAAGGAAAAGGGATGGGAAAAGGGCTAGGATCAGGGGGGTAAGCCCCCTGGGGAGAACCGGATATACACTGGCTGACCCTGGAACGCGACCCACACAAGGTGGGCCACTATGGCAGGTTTTAGCACCAGTGTACGGTGGTCGCTATCCGGTCGGATACAAGTATCCTCCCACCAGCAGACTTACAGAAACAGAACACTTACAGTTCTGTTTACATTAGTAATTTCTTCGTAAGTCCACTTAAGTAATCTGATTACATTAATAAAACTTACGGGTGTAGTCCGGACCTTAGATACTTCAGCCCTGAGTCAGGCTTAAGTAATCTGTGGGGCAATAAAATAAAATCGGGGCAGTAAAATCGAGATTATGAATCGGTTTTACCCGACTGCGTCAGAAATTAATTTCGTTTGAATTGTTATTCCGTAATAATGTTGTTTTTATGGATATTGAGAAAATGATTCAACATGATCTTATACTGCCTACTCCTACTAAGATGATCCTAGATAAGATGTTTGTGAGTTTGTTAGTCAGACACTTTTGTTTTTTACTACCCTTTTATTAGCTTTATACATACGTATGTTAATGTAAAATAATGTAATGTTAATAATAAATTTGACCAAGTAACCAGTCAGCGTCGTTGTGACCAGTTATAAAATCTGAAACTGAGAACAGTATTTTCGCAATGGACCCAAAAACTTATAATAAAGTACCTAAATGTATGAGAAATGAACAGGATATCCGCATTTTTAAATGCAAATTGACTTCATTTGTAATAGATAAGACATATTACTCAGTTGAGACATTTTTAAATGATAAAATTTATAAATTATAACTTTTATACAATATTTTTACTGCATTTAATAAATTCATCTTATGTTTGTACACCAATTCCATTGGTAGAACATAGAGCTCGTACATGATACCTATATTGATTGATGTTAGTATGTAACGGAAACTTTGAACATGATTTTGACCTCCTTCAAAACGTCGGATTAAATCGAAATTTGGCAAACTTATCAAGGACCGATGACAATTCAATATTAAAAAAAATATATTATATTTATTTATTTTCTACAAAATGAAAAATAAATAATAGTTTAAACAAACTAAAAACCACGCTTTTATAGAAAATGCAACTAAAAAATAGAAATTACATTTTAATAAATTTGAAGAAAAAAATATATTATTGTAAAACAACATGCTTTTTTATTTTTTATGGTGTCAATAGTTATAAATATTTTATTGACGACAGATATGTATGAGTAGAAGGATTATCATTTTAATAATATCTTAAAAAGCACCCCACGCTTTTTTTTACAATAAAATACATTTTTTTCTTCAAATTTATTAAAATTTAATTTCTATTTTTTAGTTGCATTTTCTATAAAAGCGTGGTTTTTAATTTGTTTAAACTATTTTTTTTATCTGAGCACGGTATAGTGACTGCACTGCACCTGATGGTAAGCGTAGTGCAATCCAAAAAAACAGCGACCACCAACAAACAATGAGTTTATCGGTGGTCACCAGTGATGCCGGCCTGTATAAATGCTTCTTCCCTCTTCGGAGAGGGAAGTTACGGCTTTGGATGAATTTGGTACACCATGACCTGTAGGCCTAATGCAAGTTTTCAAATCCCCCTCCTTTTCCCAGTCCCTTAATTATTCCTTCCCTTTAAGGTCTGTCGGTCCCTGTAAGGCCTATGGTTCTTCTAGTAGGTATTGTAGGCATACATGAGGGATGGAGGTCATTTACCATCAGGTGACTCATTTGCACGTTTGCCGGTATATACTATAAAAAAAATAAGCCCCTCGGAAGAACCGGATATACATTGGCTGATCCTGGAATGCAACCCACACAAGTGCGTGAGTCACTATGGCAGGATTTAACATTGTGTGTACGGTGGTCGCTATCCAGGCGGATATGTGTTTCGAAGGTCTAACGAGGTGAGGTGACGCACAGGTGCATCATGACGTGACGTCATCTTCCACGAATCAGCCCTTATCGCGCGAGCGCAACTGCATATCGTGCAGTGAAACACGTGCCTCAGCGGCGCAGTTGATTACAATTATCATACTGCGTACCTACGAATTAGCGTAGGTAACACAGTAGTCGGTGTCGGTAACACAGTGGTCGTAAAAAAGGGTAAAAGAGATACTGGGTATTACTGCGTACCTACTCAAATACGTAGGTACACATTACGACCGCTGTGCGGGTCGGATAAAAGAGATATTGGGGTTTTCTATCACGATATGCTCAATATCAGCCCGGAGTTTGGACCTGTGTCCGGTATGGCGATAGGCTCGCCCCTATTTCATCATAAGATGGAAATAAGCTCAGCAAAATGTGGGTGTACTGGTAACATATCTGCCTACCCCTTCGGGGATTACAGGCATGAGTGCGTATGTATGTCTAAAGGAGAAGTAAATTTAACCGTTTATGTCAATAGGGATTTAAAGAAGGAAAGAAAGCATTTATTGGGGTCAATAGGGATTTAAAGAAAGAAAGAAAGCATTTATTGGGATCAATAGGGATTTAAAGAAAGAAAGAAAGCATTTATTGTGGTTAATAGGAATTTAAAGAAAGAAAGAAAGCATTTATTGGGGTCAATAGGGATTTAAAGAAAGAAAGAAAGCATTTATTGGGGTCAATAGGGATTTAAAGAAAGAAAGAAAGCATTTATTGACCTCAATATGGATTTAAAGAAAGATAGAAAGTATTTATGGGGTCAATAGGGATTTAAAGAAAGAAAGAAAGCATTTATTGACCTCAATAGGGATTTAAAGAAAGAAAGATAGCATTTATGGGGTCAACAGGGATTTAAAGAAACAAAGAAAGCATTTATTGGCGTCAATAGGGATTTAAAGAAAGAAAGAATTTATCGGCAGGCATTAAGCGGTACATGTACAATTTATGGATTTGGTGTAAGATGATGCTCGTACCACAGAAAGAATAAGCAGAGATGAAATTAGTGTGATTTTGTGTTTGATCAGGTTAGATACCTTATTAAAATATATATTTGTCTATTAATTCAAAAAATAAATTTGGTCGGAAATATAACTTGTGTAACAGCTGGTACATAAATTCTAATAGTTTCGTCTCTTATCAAGTTGTGTGAAGGAAATAATCTTGGCGGCTTGTATATTGTGGACAACTAATACACTCACCTGCACCTCTATTCATGTCTACAGGGTTACAGGTGTGAGCTTACACTGTGTTATGGTACTGTCGCTTATCATCTCCATATTCCATGGAACATAAATATCTTATGTAACTAACTGCAATACCTATTCATTAATAAAGTCATATTTAGACATAGATAGTTTAAGGCATACCCTACAGGAATATAATAAAAAGCTGGTTTAATAGGTTTCGTCGTGTTTAAAAAATAAAATTATATGCCACGACCTCGTAAATGAGGGTTTTGTTGTCTACATTCTCGCGTATGCCGTAAGATAAACTTTTTCCATCTAAATGAGAGTTCAGGAAAATATACCCAACACCCAATACACATACATAGTCCTGACCCCACAGTAAGATACGAGTTTTGTGTCGTGGGTATCAGGAACTACGAGAGACTTTCGGTCTCACAACAGCCAGACCCCGAAACAAATATTTGTGGATCAGACAAACATTTGTCTCGGTGCGAGGATGGAACCCCCGGCCTCTCGCTTCACAGCCGGCTACTCGCCCGCTGGACCACGGAGGCTGTCAAAATAGGTATTTAAAGAAATAATAGAATGCCATTTCACTTTCTTTTATGTATATTTTAATTTTAAATAAATAAGCGTGAATACTCGGTATTAGGATATTAATACTGGTATCTATTAGAGAAAGATAAAATTTCATAAATAAATATAGATTTATAAAACGTGTTACAAAAATGTGTGGTCTTATTTGAGGATTTTTATATACACCTGACATTGAGTGCTAGCTACTTCTGCGCGCCTAGTAGCTTATTTTTATCAGCTGTCATTATTTCCATCATTTAGTGTTGTCCAAAGTTGTAAGCCGAATATTAACATGTCACTCATTCGATAAAAAGAAAATTCTTTATTTATGTCGCAGCAATGTAATTAGAATTGGAACTACGAGGTGTGAAATACTTATATTGCAATATACGTTGCATAATTTTAACCACACATTTCAGTAGCATGTTGTATATAAAGCACATTTGCAATAAATTACTTTTATATACACATCAAATGAATTAATCTAATGGCTCATTTAGACACTGCTCATTAATTATTTAATGCCGCTGATCAGCGATCAATTCCTTCGGCAACGTTTCCGTTCTAGTATAGCGAGGTCTTTAGTTTCATTACACGAGGATACAGTTATTCCACGCATGTGGCCTCAGCAATTTATTTTTGGAATGATATGTAAAATGGAGAGCCCTCATCAAATTCATTTATAGGGAGACTTAATATATGCCAAGCAAATCTGCGCTCGCAACCGCATCCGTCTAAAGGCAGACTTCCGATAATCACGTCAAGTAGACGCGGTCGTTTGTGCCGCACCGCCGTGTCTGTACTATCGGAAGTATGCCTTAAACAGAAAGCAGTCTAAAACTATTATAAATATTATATAAGGGTTGATCACTTCTTCGAAAAAAATCAAAACATTAATCCAAGTGGATAAATCTCGAAGCACGATTTGTTATCCAGGTCACTCAAAATTATCACAAATAGATTAATAAATTATTAGATTACTAAATATTAAGAACTACATAATACTTCTGGAATGATCTCTAAAACTAACAGTTGCTGATGCGAAGGCTTATACCAATACAATAACTGTAGCTGCCACGGCCGAATACAGTCTTTACTGACAGGTTTATATTGGTGACAGAGTTGCTGCAACAGCATTGTCTCAGTATAAACCTGCCTTAGGTGACGCCACTACTTCCTTTCATTTAATCACTACAAATGAAATCATTTTTACGTCATCTGATAAAGATCCGTGTTGTTTGGATGTAATGGCCTCATGATAAAAGAATTTAATCCAATCGACTTAGCAGATAAAAATTGCTAAACACTTATGGGACTGTTTTATATATGGGCACACATTCTTTATGGCCGGACGAATGCATATTGTTCTAATTCAAATCGCGTCTCATTACATCAAATACACAACACTATCGTCTGCAGTCTTCGGACACATATCATCAGTCAACGGTCATTAGGAATGTCATTCTTTCCGCTGACAACTGCAGCAGACTGGCACACCACCTTTCACAGAAACAGTTTCCATCGACGTCTGATCCAAGCTCAAAACGACGAATTTGAATTCCATATGGATTGGCACGCAGTACAACTTGAAGTTATGTAGCAGAAAATTTGGGATATTCAAAGTACTTTCGAGGATGCGGCCCGGTTTCCTGGAAACAAAGATTGAATTTTACAAAATGTGGAAATATGTTTATGTTATAATCTAGTAATAAATAAGGGATTTATTGCTAGAAATATGCATGCAAAATAAACACAGTAAGAGCTTGTTATTAGATGAAACCTTAATGCGAAAAAGAAACGAAAGTTCCACGTCGACACCTTGATAATTAGGTAGCCAGCTTAGTATATTACTGTATTGTGACAGGAGCCACAACACCGACATTTTAAATGGAACTTGAGACAATATAAACTAACTGAGGTGCTACGCTGAAACCTTTTCAAATTCAAATTAAAATCATTTATTCTGTAAATTGGATCATAAATATCATTTTCATATGTCAATATTTTTTACATTAGATTATATATTTATGTTTTTTAGTATTATCTCTTTTCGGCATTTCATAGCTAGCCATGAGAAGAAATGCCGAAACAAACTCATGGGTTATGGCTTCTTTTAATGTCCACACTTCTTCTGTCATGCTTCTCGCTTCGCAGCCGGCTACTCGCCTACTGCGCTACGGAGGTTGTCTATCAATATCGGTAATATCAGAAAACACATTGTCTAGCCTTTCACTCTAAAAATGATTTTTATGATTTTCAATTTATTCATCGTTAATTTAGTACATTATCGTTACTATAATATCGTATCTTTTCTTTTTAAAAGGTACACTAGACTATAGTCCTGGATAATCAATCCGAACTTATTCCGTCTTCCTTTGGTCTGTAATTAGGTATGACGGTAAAAAAACTGGTACTTACGCGCATTCTTCGATCCTGACAAATTGTCGGAACTTAGTAGACTGTACCACGAACCGTACGTTGCCTTCTCCATCGATAATTTCGTAAATAGGTCGAATCTGCAATGAAATCAAATATTTATTAAGAATCTTCAATAGTGCCTCAGTAGTCTAGTTGAAGTGTTTCGTGTTTTTTACTGTAAAAGCTTAGTGTCTTAGTTATTGCTAAGATACTGGATAGATATACTAGATTTTGTGCAAACGTCATAAGTAAAGTATCAGGTTGGATGAAACTTTTTAACGCCTAAATGACTAGACGAACAGATTGCTCGCCCGATAATAACCCATTGTTGGCGGTGGTCGCTGGTTTTCTAGACTGTAGTGCGCTTAACATCAGGTGGAGGGTAGGCACTTTGCCGTGCTCGGAAAAAAAAAGTCAACCAATCCCATCCATAGAAAGTTCTTTTGATATTATGGTATTTCATGGGCAATAGAGATCACTTACAATTAGATGACACCACAGACCTGTCTGTGGATGACACACTTGTTGGTGTTCTGCTAAAACATTAGTTATAACTCACAGATATTCTCGTTTGGCACTCGTTCGGTGTGTTGTCGCTCTTATTGTTGGAGTGGATATGCTTTCTTTCCCCTTCCTCGAACATATCACCCTGTATAATAAATACTTTATTACTAATTTGTGTAAATATGGAATTATAATTCTCATTAATTTTAGTTATTATACAATACTTACTATACTCAGTATATTATATAAAAATACCTTTTTAATACAAATAAAAACGACAAAAAATTAAACAAAAACAATAGTTTCGATTCTACTAAACTTGAAGTTATGATTTGAATACGGAATATACAATTTGGAATCAGTTGTTAATAAAATATAAAAAACGGAACCACCCAGATATAGAATTGTGTTACAATCACAATTTGTGTTTGAGATTTTCGGGTCGACAAATTAGGCAGAAATTTGTGCCCCATTGTGGGTCGAAAATAAACACAACGAACCGTGAGTGCGCTAGTTACAGTCCTGCCTACCTCTTGAGGGATAAAGGCTGAGCTTAAGTAACTAAGTTTACAAGAAATATAGAGAATTACTTACCACATCTTGTAGTAAAGAGTCCACGATTTCTTGAGGATAGTCTTTATGTTTTGTGGTGCAATAGTTTTTCCCTTTGCACTTTTGTGGCATTTCCACTGAAATAATGAAAAATAAAAACTTTTTAGTAGATATTCAATATTATTATATGTATGACATTGAGCATTTTAAATGTTCGAGATAATAGAAAAATGAAAAAAATAGTGTCTATTATTTTGTGTCCCCACTAAACCAAAACTAAGTAAAGTAATTTTTAATTTAGTTCAGTTTCAGTTAAATAATTTTCTTATGAGGAGTATTAAGTGGTTAAAACTACAAGCCAAATCTTTCTGTAACATGTGTTATAAGCATGTTGCGGCGATTCCACTGCGAGTTTAAGGCCTTAGGCCACCCTAGAATTTTCGAAAAATATATATTTTTTTTATGGTTCCAAATGGTCCCTTAGGACCTCAAAAATGATATCCCAGAAGATTATGGCTGGGAAAAACCTTTAGGTACTCGGTTTTCGAATTTTAGTACAAGGCCATCTGGTCCGCAGCGAGCTCCTTTTGTGAGCGCTAGGGGGAAGGTACGTTAGAGCAAGTATACGGCAGATGTTATTGAAAATATTTATTTCCTGACTAGTCTAGACTAGTTTATCCTTGTCGAACGTATCTTTTAGTTAGTTTGGCACAGCCAAGCATTTGAGAAGGACGCTAGTCGACGAACACTTGTTTTCCTCGATATTTCTGTGAACTTCCATTTCTTTTTCCCTGTATAATTATTGAGTTTTTACAATGAGTGATAAAGTAGTGTACAGTGCGAAGAAAGGAATAAAAACGTCGTTTTGCAATAGAAATAGACCAAAAATATCTCGAAGAAGACCATTGAATCGCCATGAGCTAGAAGCACCAGACGACTTGAATGCCAGTACATCGGCAAAAAAAACTAAAGCAATCGGAATATTTATATGATATTGAAGTGGATCCAGCGTTTGGATATCGTATAATTAACTTTACTTGACCAGTGAAGATCTTCTAACTCAGTGCATCGGTGGTTACACACAAAACAATAATGAAAGCTTCAATTCCACTGTGTGGGCATTGGCGCCGAAATCTATTTCAAGTGGTAAAACAATCTTGGATGTAGCCACGGATATTGCAGTTTGTGTGTTCAATGACGGGTTTGTTTCAATTTTGCACATAATCAAAGCAATGAACTTGGAAATCGGCCCGAACAGCTACGAAATGTGCCTAGAGATCACCAAACAGCGCATAAAGCTTGCAGAAAGATCGCTGTCCGACCGGGTAAAAGAGGCAAGAATCGCTTCAAGATCAAGCAGAAAAGAAATGCAAGAGCTGGAAGATAATCTGGAAGGCCAACTGTGTGGTGCAAGCATCGCAGATTAAAGGTATTGTGAAATTATTCATGATTTTCTACTACTCAAAACTTTAGACGCGTTTATCTCAATACTGTATTTTTCAAGTTGGCCGGACTCGTAACTCAAGCAATTTTCAACCGATTAACTTGAAATTTTGAAAATATCTTGAAATAAACATTGTCTATGGAAGTACGTAGGATTTTTTTTTATATTGCGTAGTTCATTTGTTATTAACAATTATCTGACAATTTTTCAGGCAAGTTTGTCACTTTTCACTTTAGAAGGGTGCCATTTGGCCAAAAATCAATATATCGCAAAAATCCTACGTACTTCTATAGCAATTACTATATATAAATGGGGAAATTCATTTGCTCATTATTATTTTATAAATTACAGGAGCTGTTAGTCCGGCCGTGGACACCGAAAAAAAAAAGACGTCGTCGCAAAAACGCTGCACAGCCGCCATTCTGTAATGAATCGCTTCAAAAAAATATATTGTAGGCAGACACTGATATAGATAATAAAATCACGTTTCTGTTATCTTGATTTATTATGTAGTTTTTCTGAAAAAAAATCCCCAAAAAGCCTATTTTTTTCAGCCTCTAGGGTGGCCTAAGGCCTTAAGGGCACGTGGAAGATAAATAAAATGATTTAATGGTAAATTAATTTAAATACAAATTTATGTTGAGCACCCTAAGAATTTCTTTTAAACCTGTGAACTGTAGTCATTTAAGAAAGCTAATTTGAGTTAAGCTAAATTTAGTAAAGTCCTATGATTTTAGTGCGTTAACACCCAAGTGATAGGGGTAATTTTTTTTACTTTAGTTTGGTGTGTAACAACTAGTCGTTGTGACAACAAGTGACTGTCCTAGTCATAAATGTGGAGTAAAAAAGAAATAAAATTTTAAGGCTTACCTAATAAACTACTTGGATTGGCATCGCAGATTGACGTGGTGTGTAAAAATGCCTGAAATTTAAGAAAAAACAAAACTATAATAAAGTAAGACATGCATTGTATATGTGCTATTAGTCACACTAAGTTTGTTGACTCTTTTTTTATTATTATTTTAAACAAGAAGTTGCGTTACTCAATCGAAAGAGTTTTACAAATGCGCTCAAAAATGCAGAAGTTAGAAACCATTCAACTCTGTGTGAAAGAGGTGATTCTCAAACGGCAGAAAAGGGATGCACGGCTGTACCTTCGTCCAAAATCAAAGATCAAAAATGTTAACAAAGGGGATACCACAGCAGATAAAAAAGATTTCTAACGACTGAGTCCACTAAACGATTTTAGATTGAGTATTCCGATCGATTCCACAAAATTTTCGCCAATAAGAATACTGTTTGAAGGTCACGAGTACAAATTACTGAGTTTGATTTTTGGGACCGATTTTGGGAATCAAACCGAGATCGATTATTGAACACGAAAAAGGTTAAAATTCCTTTTAGAAAACTTTTAAGTATGCTAAAATTATCAAATTATATATTTTGAATTTTTGAACAAAATCCGATTTACACACATTTATTAAAATGCTGTCTAACAGTGACATTTTGACTTTGAGTGCCTCCGTGGTGCAACGGGCGAGTAGCGGGTTGTGAAACGAGAAGCCACGGGTTCGATCCCCGCACCAAGATAAATGTTTGCGCGATCCACAGATATTTATTTGGGGTCTAGATGTTACACCAAAATTCCCTCGTAGTTTCTGATACAAAACATCTTACTGTGAGGCCAGGACTCTGTGTGTGTATTTATTGTTATTCCTTACTTTACAATTTTGATATTAATTTTTGACATTTTAAGAAGGGTATAAACTAATATGGCGTTAACGTCCCCTATGCTCATTAACGTGTAGACGTGGAAGGGAGATAGTGAGATGTTTCACTTTGACGCCTACTATCGCGAATACAGGTATATTTTACGGTTTAATTTTGAACCAATTTAAATTCTGCTTTCACATCATCTTTCAATTCTTTCTATTACGTATAAATTAATGTTGATATTTAAGCAGAGGCAACTAGATTAGGGGATTATAGGCAGATTGTTTATAATTATTTTGATGATAAGTATTTAAATGAAAATCAAATAAAAACCTAACAGTAAAATTATCTGTTATCGGCTGGTTTCAATAAACAATTATAGTTTCATTTTCCGGATAGATAGCACAAATGAGCCAATTAATACAGTATAAATGTGACGCGTACAAAAATAAATTATTTTGGTTGATTTACGTGATCTATCTGGACAATTAATCTATAATTAATAATAAATTTTTAGAATCGGCCATATATCAATATTAAAATAAACAAAATAATTTAAATTGATACTGAAAAATTTTTACTCACAAAAATAGCGGCTATTGTCAGATGATACATTTTTACGATAAGTATACTTTCACAATGCCCGATTAAAAGTTAAATAATTTTTCAAATAAAAACTAAAGTTGCAAAATAAAAATTAATTCAGGCAGTACGTGCGTCAAACCTAAATTGGCTGTTTTAATAAACAATGCGTTATTTTGCGGATAAAATTTAAACGTAGATTGTGAAACAGGCAATATGCACAGATGTTACCCGTGCAACGTACGAATGCTAATTAATAAATTGCTGTAAAGCGCGTCTTATAAATACGTTCGTAACGGAATTCCCATCACTACTTTTGAGAATTATCCTCATGTCGTTCTGTTTCTCTCGTCATCGCGTATCAGACGCGAACTGTGACGGCTGAATTTTGTTGATCGTTACATAATTTGTCACAGAAAACCGACGTAAAGTAGCGGCTTGCTGATGCGTTTCGTAAGGTGAGTGAGATATACGGAGGCCCAAATCCCCCTCCCCGTCCCAATCCCTAATTATCCCTTTCCTTTAAGGTCGGCAACGCGCCCATGATTCTACTGGTATTTCGGGCGTACATGGATGGTGGAGATCACCTACCATTATGTGACCCATTTGCTCGTTTGCCGGCCTAAGCTATAAAAAAATCGATTGTAGTAGCATAAATATTCACAAAAACATTTTATCAAAAATAAAATAGTCTCAAATAAAAATACTCAATTTCGAGCCGATGCAATTTAATGGCCAAATATATGCGTCGAATTGAGAACTACCTCCGATTTTTTCAGCAATTTAAAATATTTTTATACATTATCATCGATTACCTTATTATTCTGGTGATTTGGCAGTGAAAACGGCGAAGAACGAGGTGATGGTGAGGTTTTTTTTCTATAGCATAGGCCGGCAAACGAGCAAGTGGGTCACCTGATGGTAAGTGATCTCTACCGCCCATGTACGCCCACCACAAGGGCGCGTTGCCGACCTTAAAGGAAAGGGATAATTAGGGATTGGGAAGGGGAGGGGATTTGGGCTTCCGGTTATCCCCCTCACCGTATGAAACGCAGCAGCGAGCCGCTACTTTACGTCGGTTTTCTGTGAGACAGTGGTAATGACCCGGTTGAGCCGCCCCAATCATGCTGTAGACAAAACGCTGTCTACAGCGTGGCTCTACCACTCATAGGTGTGAAAAAAAGTGGAAAAAAAAACATTTAAAGCGTTGCCGCCGTGTAGCATTTCGGTTGCGACTCGTGCGAGACTTCCATTCCGCAGATGTTTTTATCGTGAAAATAGTGGGATATACGGTATTAGGTGAAAAAATGCACCACACTACGTTTAATTTACAAACATGTAGTGTATAGTAAAAAATATTTCGGCGAAGCTATAATTTGATCAGCGAACACAAACATGAATGGTTGTTTGTAGTACAGTTCACGGAAAGATGATAATATTGTGTATTTTTTGACACATCAGATTATACTAAACACACATGAAAAACCCGTATGAGTTGAGTCATTAATATAATAATATGCAGCCGGAATTTCTAGTATGTAAGTATAAAAGCCCGGAATCCCTATTCAATTCCCTATGATTGGTGGTAAGTCTCTTGTATACGTACAAGATGGTAGGTCCCTAGTATGCGAGAGGCCGTCTGGGTTGGTACCACCGCTTTGTCTATTTCTGGCGCCAAGCAACAGTGTGTAAGCACGGTTGTTTCGGTTTGAAGGCCATTGAAGCCAGTGAAATTACTGGGCATTATGAGACTTAACATCTTGTGTCTCGGGGTGACGAGCGCAGTTAAGTGCTTTGTAATTCAGTTCTGTGTGGTGTTGCTTCGTTTATGGGCAGGCGTAGCGCTTACCATTAGGCGTCTCGTCATCCAATCAAATAAAAAAAAAATGAAAAACCCGTCTGAATTGAGTCATAAAGATTGCCATATGCAGCCGGAATTTCTCGTATGTATGAATAAATGCCCGGAATCCCTATTCAATTCCCTATTATTGAATTTATACATTTGTTTGCAACGTAAAATACCTATCAGAAATACTCTATTGTAAAAACAGAATCAATCTTGATAAACAATAAAGCAGGAAGCAGGCTGGCAACTGAAATTGTAATTATAACACGCTTTTATTAGCTTCATACTTACGTATGTTTGTATGTTAGTATGTTTGTATGTTTGTATGTTGGTATGTAACGGAATCTTTGATCATGGTTTTGACCTCCTTCAGAATGTCGGATAAATGTATATTTGGAATATTTATCAAGGACCGATGACAATGAAATGACGGTATCTTATTCTAGAGTTGTGCCACATGATGCGATAATTGTCACCACCAAAACAAATAGCGTGTGTGTGCTTTTGCATTTTACTTGTGTTAAATGTATCAGAAAGATAAAAATAAAATGGTGAAGTATAGTGCAGTTTTGTACGGCAACTCATCGTATGTAAACACACCTAATTACTGTTCAACGATAAATTTGGATATGTATATGCATGCGCATATATTTACATACGGTATTTGCGCACTTTACACATTTTGATAGTGTTGATTGGGTTATTCAGTATTACGGAAGCAGTGACTAATGCCTGAATTACAATACATGAGTAAGATCCTTTCCAATTGTCGAATTCTGTGTACATTATACAACTGAGTTGGTACCACCGCTTTGTCTATTTTGGCCGCCAAGCAACAGTGTGTAAGCACTGTTGCGTTTCGGTTTGAAGAACATTGAAGCTATTGAAATTACTGGGCATTATGAGATTTAACATCTTATATCTTGGGGTGACAAGCGCAGTTCAGTGCCATGCAATACTTTATAACCCAAAGTTGTGTATAGTGTTGCTTTTGTTCATGGGCAGGCGTGGCGCTTACCATCAGGCGAGCCACTTGTTCGTCTCGTCATTTAATTAAATAAAAACGAAACTAGTAATTTTATAAGTCTAAGTTTTTATAATTTTTAGTATTTAGTAATTTTATAACTGATTAGTCGGCTCGTTAGTTAATCGGCAAAATCCGACTTATCACTGATATCTAATAACCCATTTTACAGAGCTCGTTTGACCTTCCACTTATCTATGAGTTAGTAGCAATGTTTTGTTTACATAACCCAATATGTACGGAATTAATTTAATAGTTAAACTACTTTTCAAATGAGTAAAAATTATGGTGGTATAAATATTTGACCATTAATTTAAAAAAATATTTAACTTATTTTATTAGGTTTTATTTTTTATTAAATAAATAGTGGGACCAGTTGACCCCGTCGCAGGCCTGCACCACTCAATGGACATCACGGCCGGTGACGTCACGTGTTGCGTCCCGTGAGTCACTTGGGCATCCTTTTTTTTATCCGAGCACGGCAAAGTGACTAACGAGAAAAGTTACGTCTCGAGGTAACGTTCAGTGCTATCCAGTACTAAGTAATTCAAAACACTAATTGGTCGAAACCTGACCAGCAACTCGTTATTCTAGTCATTCAAAAAAAGAATAAAAAACAATATTCCGATTATTCAAATGCACTCGCCTATAAAAGAACCCGTTTCATCACGAGATAATTCTATTAGGTCCTTACATATGAAATTGGCGTTTTTCGTACTGGCCACTTTAATCACAAATTTCTCCTCTTTGGTAAGGAATTCCAAATTCAAATTTGTACAGCTATAGACTCATGTATTTGTGCTTCGATGATCGTCATTCATTTGTTTTTTTTCTTCTATTTTTTTCTGTTTGCGTCACTCATTTTACAAAATGGAAAACTTAAAATATCGCATTATTTACGAGTACGAGTTCCGCCGTGGCACTAGTGCTGCTAGCTACAACTCGAAGGGTGAATGATGTGTATGGCGGTCGTGTTGCAAAAGAAAACACAGTTCGTTTTTGGTTCCAACGTTTTCGTTCTGGAAATTTCGACCTGCAGAACAAGCCCCGTGGACGGCCTGAGACTCAAGTTGATAATGAAGAGTTGAAGGCTATTGTGGAAGCGGATCCATCGCAAACCACGTCTGAGTTAGCTGCAGGCTGCGATGTTAGTGATAAAACTGTTTTAATTCACTTGAAGCAAATTGGGAAGATTAAAAAGCTTGAACGGTGGGTACCTCACGAATTGACTGAAGCAAACCGGCAAACGCGCGTCGACTGCTGCGTTACATTACTAAACCGGCACAATAATGAAGGTATTTTAAACCGAATCATTACCTGTGATGAAAAATGGGTTCTTTATGATAATCGGAAGCGCTCAGCGCAATGGTTGGATCCTGGCCAGCCAGCCAAATCCTGCCCCAAGCGAAAATTAACCCCAAAAAAGTTACTTGTAAGCGTTTGGTGGACTAGTGCCGGTATTGTTCATTACAGTTTTCTCAAATCTGGCCAGACTATTACGGCTGATGTCTATTGTCAGCAATTGCATACCATGATGGAAAAGCTAGCGGCTAAACAACCTAGGCTGGTCAATCGCTCCACGCCACTGCTGCTTCACGATAACGCTAGACCACACACTGCGCAACAGACGGCTACTAAATTAGAAGAGCTTCAATTGGAAAGTCTAAGACATCCTCCGTACTCCCCGGACCTTGCTCCAACAGATTACCATTTTTTTCGAAATTTGGATAACTTCTTGCAAGGGAAAAAATTCAACTCCGATGGGGCAGTCCAAATCGCCTTCAAAGATTTTATTGATTCCCGTCCGACTGGTTTTTTTAGTAAAGGGATCAATGAACTACCTATGAGATGGCAAAAGTGCATAGAAAATAATGGTTCATACTTTGATTAATTAAATATATTATATTAAAAAATATTCGACTTTTTGTTCCTCCCATACAAAACGCCAATTTCATATGTAAGGACCTAATATTTAAAGAGATTTGTATTTATAGCTAAATATAGCGTATGGCGATCATGAAGGAAGTGCGCATGATGTTAAGCCAGAAGTCACCAATCATCGATCAGTTCCTCATTGTTTATGGTTTATTTACTTTTTTTTTAATTTTTTTTTTCTGTTTTTTTATTACACTTGATGGTAAGCGTAGTGCAGTCCAAAAAACCAGCGACCACCGACAAACAATCAGTTTATCGGTGCTCACCAGAGTCATGCCGGCCTGTATAAATGCTTCTACCCTCTTCAGAGAGTGTAGAAGCAAATCGAGGGGCCTGTGACAGGACAGGCGGATGACCGACGCAGGCACAGGGATACAAGGATGTACCCCTATACCTACCCCAACCAACCATCAAGTCATGTCGCAAGCCCCTAGGGAGAACCGGATATACACTAGCTGATCCTGGAATACGATCCACACAAGGTGCGTGGGTCACTATGGCAGGTTTTAACATGTGAACGATGGTCACTATGCGAGCGGATACGAATACCACCACCAAAGAGCGAGCGAGATTATTTCTGTCCCATTATATGATCGAGGGCGAAAAATATTCAGTTTTTTGGAGTGATAACTTCTTATGGGAGGGTGAACCGATTCGTTCCGTAACGCGAGCGGCGCCACTCTGTCTGGCTTCCCTTTCTCTCATGCATACGGCAGCAGTAGGCAGTCACTTTAACCCACATTATTTTAAGTTATCACTTCTGTCAAGCGTCCCGAGACACACACTTTTTTTTTTTAATTAGTGGTTAATATCAAATCCTGTTGTTGTCATTTGACAATTACATCAGTTTTTATGGCTTGTTGGAAAAATCTTTCCGTAGAAATTTAATGCCTCGGTGGCGCAGTTGTTTTATATAAGCGGTACGACTTCTGAGTTGAGGTCTCGGGTTCGATCCCCGGGTTGGGTTAGGTAATATTGGGTTTTTCTATCACTAGATGCTACGTATCAGCCCAGATCTATCACATAACGGGATGGAAATACGCTCGGCGGAATTTGGATGTACGGGTTACTCCTCTGACTACTCCTTCGGAGATACAGACGTGGGTGCGTATGTACGGGTAAATAATAGTAATTGATTTTGGGTACATATGTAACTTATTGATTAAAAAATAATAATATCGACTCATTTATCCTATTATGTATATACATTTTAACGCATCTTCAAACGTATGAAATTGTATATCATATTATTATATTATTGTATTATAATGTGAATGTCAGTTTGTTTGTTTGTGTAATTGTTCTTTCACGCGAAAATTACTTAACCGATCATCATGAAATTTTGTACATATATTCTTGGAGGTAATAGAAGTAACATAGGGTACTTTTTATCCCGGACAAAAGCAGAACACGCAGGCGGAGCCGCGAGGAAAAACTAGTATTATATAATTAAGACTACGAATTGCATGGTGACGAAGAAGATTATAAATTGAAATTATTCATTCAGAGCATAGTTATTTTAAAAATTCAATGTGAATAAACTATAATGCATAGCAGCACTTTGCATTACTCATATTTCCCGTTGCATTGAAAACCCGTTAATTAACCGATTGTAAGCGCATGTGCTATTTTTATTGTACAGGAAGTTAATGAAGCAGTAGTATGACATGTGAGTAAGCAGGTGAGTAAGTGGGTTTCACAAAAAATAACCGAATAAAAAAATATCCCAATTTTAGGATTGCCTGTAAGAGATTGCCCTTAGCGATAAGGCCGCCAATTGTATCACGCTTATATTATGTACTAGCTTTTGCTCGCGGCTCCGCCTACGTGATCAAACAAACAAACAAACAATCAAACTCTACAGCTTTATAATATTAGTATAGATTTGGGTAGCTTAGCAACGGAAGCCTTCAAATAATATTATTTGGGTAGCTTAGCAACGGAAGCCTTCAAATATGAATAATTTTCCCCGTTTTTGCAACATTTTTCACTGATGCCACGCTTCTAATGGTCGCAGCGTAATGTTATATATTCTAAAGCCTTCCTCGATAAATGGACTATCCAACACAAAAAGAATTTTTCAATTCGAACCAGTAGTTCCTGAGATTAGCGCGTTCAAACAAACAAACAAACAATCAAACTCTACAGCTTTATTATTAGTATAGATTTTTCTTCTGAATTTGTGTAGTGCTCAATGGAGTGTTATACTTAAATAAATAAAAAGCAAAAAAAAACACGTGTGGCACTCGGAGACTGCCGCGGTAAAGCTATTGCATAGCATTTTTTATCAACTTATGTAATTATAATTATTTAATTATTTTGTTTATGCAGTATTTTTTTTCCTTTGTTTTTAATTTTAATTTTGTGGGTCAAAGTCGGGTCAAGGTCGGGTCAAAGTCGGGTCAAAGTCCGGTCAAAATCTTGTGAAAGTCAGGTCCAAGCTGACTGTGTGTCCCAGGTGGCGTCACTGTGTGACGCCACCTGGGACTTCGAAATTATCGATATTCCAGGGAGGTCAGCTAACGCTGGCTGGTCGGAGTAGGGGGTGTTAGGTTTTTTCGTTACGGAATTTCTGTATTCGGTCTCGCCGCTCAAGGCCCGCGATAAAATCTATGCAATAGCTTAAAAATAAATTTAACTATTCAGGAGATATTAATGCAGTATATTTGTAACAGAATTGGCGCGAGGCAGTGTCGAATATCAAAAAATAAAATATCTGAGTCACATCACGAAGAAATATTTTGAGTCATTTTTACGATACAATCTAAGTGTACGGAATTTGGAGCGACAGCGGGCGCACGCACACCCGTGACGTCATCGGTATTGCAACTTCCTATATGTATAAATGTATAGCGATAGCTCAGCGGGCAGTGGTACGGACTGTCGAGACGAAAGTCACAGGTTCGAAACCAATAGCAAACCAACAGCATACACCTCTGACTTTTCTAAGTTACGTGTATATTAATTGTTAATTATCACTTAAATTAACCCCCTTCATTCAGTACCCCACAGGGGGTGTTCTCAGCGAGGTCGCTTAAATAAGGGTTTGAAGCGCCTAAAGGGCTCACCCGAAAGTCCAGTGAAACTGTAAACAGCCGACTCGCGTCAAGCTAACAGCTCAAAAAAAAGTAAATACGACTGTTTTACTAATGCCGTGGCGTCGATGCGTTCGGAAATCACAACAAAACAAAATTGCCTGTTAGTGGAATTTGAAAGAAATCAGCCCTTATTGATTTGTGTTTTTTTATATCACCGGGAAACAAGCAAGTGGGTCACCTGATGGTGTGATCCCTACCGCTCATGTACGCCCACAATACTAGAAGAATCACGGGCGGATTGCCGACCTTAAAGGAAAGGGGTAATTAAGGGATTAGGAAGGGGAGGGGGATTTGGGCTTCCGGATATCTCATTCACCATACGAAATACAGTAGCAAGCCGCTGCTTTACGTCGGTTTTCTGAGAGACGATACCAATGTTCCAGCCGGTCCATTCATGCTGTAGACAAAGCTGTCAACAGCGTGTCTACTACTATTTTTTTTAGTAGCATAGGTCGGCAAACGAGCAAATGGGTCACATGATGGTAAGTGATCTCCACCGCCTATGTACGCCCACAATGCCAGAAGAATCATGGGCGCGTTACCGACCTTAAAGGAAAGGCATAATTAGGGATTGGGAAGGGGAGGGGGATTTGGGGTTCCGGATATTTGCTCACCGTACGAAACGCAGCAGCAAGCCACTACTTTACGTCGGTTTTCTACGAGACAGTGGTAACGACCCGGTCGAGCCGACCCATTCATGCTGTAGACAAAACTGTCAACAGCGTGTCTCTACCAGTTTTAATAAAACGTTTTAACTGCACTGCCTCGGAGGCGCAGTTGTATAACGTACGCGGTATAACTGCCTTGCTGAGGTCTCGGGTTCGATCCCCGGGTCGGGTAAAAGTGATATTGGATTTTTTATCACGAAATGCTCAGTATCAGCATGGAGTATGGAATTTGTGTATGGGTATGGCGATAGGTTCGCCTCTATCACATAATGGGACGAAATAGGCTCGGCGAAATGTGGGTGTATGGGTAACACCTCTGCCTGTTCCTTCGGGATTACAGGCGTGTGCGCGTATGTATCCAAAAAAAACATTTTATGAGACTATGTTTAAGCGAAAATAACTCCAGCTTCCTTTCTATTCTACTTCTACTTATCTGTTGTACTTCTTCTGCTTTTTTTTTCATTTAATTGAATGACGAGACGAGCAGTCGCTTCCCTGATGGTAAGCGCCACGCCTGCCCATAAACAGAAGCAACACCACACATAACTTTGTTATAAAGCATTGCATGGCACTGAAGTGCGCTCGTCACCCCGAGACATAAGATGTCAAGTCTCATAATGCCCAGTTATTTCACTGGCTTCAATGTCCTTCAAATCGAAACATAACAGTGCTTACACACTGTTGCTTGGCGGCAGAAATAGACAAAGCGGTGGTACCAATCCCGATCTCTGGCATACGAGAGACCTACCGCCTTGAAAATGGCTATATTACTCACAAATCTAAGTACCTTACTGTGCTATCTGATATGCTTAATCACCATTTCTTAGTATACGTGAGCCATTGTTAAAAGTGTTTGACGTGGTGATTCAATATCATTTGGTATAATGCATAATACATTACGAGTTTATTTTGGCATAGCTATAGAATGAATAATCACATCAAAGTAAGTTTTCCGATTTCACAGTGCATTCGTTATGTATGGAAATATGATTTTTATCCTTATATAAAATTCCTTTAAATTTATTTTATTTCAATAGTATTCACGTTATACGGGTCCGAGAAATACCGAGTTAATGTGTCGCGTCCCGGCAAATGAATCCCGGGATGTTGAAATATCTGCTGTAGTACCCTCTCGGGTACCTGATATTTTTGTATCTAAATAGATAGTAACCACCGTACACATGGCGAAAAACCCGCCATAGGGACTCGTTCATAACAATCGCGTACAGGGATCAGCCAACGCATATCCAAGAACTTCGGGCCGGCATAATTCTGCCGACCGTCCAGGGACTTAATGTCTCTTGACGGTCGATATCATGTTTGAACTGTACTTAACATTTGGTCCAGTTTAGTTACTTGTTGTGCCAAGATCAAAAAATATACACGACAGATATTATGTATTTCTATTCTAAATCAAATAATAATAAATACACCCAACAGTCACACATAGTCCTGAGCCCACAGTAAGATACGAGTCTTGTGTTGTGGGTATCAGGAACTACGAGAGACTTTTAGTCTCACAACACCCAGACCCCGAAACAAATATTTGTGCATCACACAAATATTCAAAAAACCAGCAGTCCAAAAAACCATCGTCCACCGAAAACCAATGAGTTTATCGGCGGTCACCAGAGTCACACCGGCCTGTATAAATGCTTCTTCACTCTTCGGAGAGGGAAGAAGCAAATCGAGGGTCCTGTAACAGGACAGGCGAATGACCGATGCAGGCACAGTAGTACAAGGATGTACCCCTATACCCGCCCTAATCAACCATGAAGTTATGTCGTAAGCCCCTAAGAAGAACCGGATATACAGTGGCTGATCCTGGAACGCGATCCACACAAGGCGTGACCTTAAACGTTCAGGTCGTTCAAAGTTCCCAATCGGTTAAAGTATAGGGACGAACAATTTATTCGGTTAAATTCTAATTGTTCCGACGTTTTCTACTGAAAACTTTTTTAGAACCATAATGTTGAATGATGTGAATCATAATGTGAACGTTTTATAAGAAAATTATATTATCAACAACAGGGATTCAAAGATGTACCTGCCACAACCAACTATTTAATCATATCAATTATGGTCATCATCATCATCATCAGCCACAAGACGTCCACTGCTGAACATAGGCCTCTCCCAAAGATTTCCAGACCGACCTGTTGGAAGCGGCCTGCATCCAGCGACTTCCTGCGATCTTTATCAGGTCGTCTGTCCACCTTGTAGGTGGACGTCCAACGCTGCTTATGGTAATTATGGTCGTTTGGCCATAACTCCGTAATTAAGTGGCGAAATTTTTAGGTACCGCTTAGCCGGTATAGTAGTAAACGTTGAAGTCACTGCACATGACTAATCAAGTAGAGAGCCAATCTAGTGCAGGATATTGTGCGACGATTGACTAACTGTGTTTGAGTCACAGCTGCACACGTTGTCTTATTTTTATTTGATTAAATGACGACACAATGGCACTGAACTGCGCTCGTCACCTCGAGACACAAGATGTTAAGTCTCATAATGCCCAGTTATTTCACTGGCTTAAATGTTCTTCAAAAAAACACAACAGTGCTTACACACTGTTGCTTGACGGCAGGAAGACACGTTGGTCCTATCATTTATGTAAATAAATTTAAGTATCAATTGTGCTTGGCTTGGCTGGATGTTATTTGTTAATGTAGTCTTGGCAAAATCGATGAGGAGCTCTCGGACTTAGAAATGGTGTAAACGCTTACAAGATGCTGAGTGCATATAATTTAATTTTTTAATTCTTTAATTCAATCGTAAAATTTTTTGAAGCTTTGCATATGCATTAGTACATTAGCCACATTTATTTTTGCGTTTATTGACTACTAATGTACAGTACTGGTGGTAATTGGTGATGGCCGTAATGGCCATATACGCTACGAGAAATCGCTACGATCAGACTGTACAGTTCGAACGGTACAATTTATCGTACATGGCATACAAGCTATATACGCTACGAGAAATCGCTACGATCAGAATGTACAGTTCGAACGGTACAATTTATCGTACATGGCATACAAGCTATATACGCTACGAGAAATCGCTACGATCAGACTGTACAGTTCGAACGGTACAATTTATCGTACATGGCATACAAGCTATATACGCTACGACAAATCGCTACGATCAGGCTGTACAGTTCGAACGGTACAATTTATCGTACATGGCATACAAGCTATGTACGCTACGAGAAATCGTTACGATCAGACTGTACAATTCGAACGGTACAATTTATTGTACATGGCATACAAGCTATATACGCTACGAGAAATCGTTACGATCAGACTGTACAGTTCGAACGGTACAATTTATTGTACATGGCATACAAGCTATATACGCTACGAGAAATCGTTACGATCAGACTGTACAGTTCGAACGGTACAATTTATTGTACATGGCATACAAGCTATATACGCTACGAGAAATCGTTACGATCAGACTGTACAGTTCGAACGGTACAATTTATTGTACATGGCATACAAGCTATATACGCTACGAGAAATCGTTACGATCAGACTGTACAGTTCGAACGGTACAATTTATTGTACATGGCATACAAGCTATATACGCTACGAGAAATCGCTACGATCAGACTGTACAGTTCGAACGGTACAATTTATTGTACATGGCATACAAGCTATATACGCTACGAGAAATCGTTACGATCAGACTGTACAGTTCGAACGGTACAATTTATTGTACATGGCATACAAGCTATATACGCTACGAGAAATCGTTACGATCAGACAGTAAAATGAACATTTCTGAGGCACACCTGTCAGCGATGGCTTCGACGGACGACGTTTTGGCAGTTGTTGGATTAATATTCGCCCTGAAGGAAAAAAATGTGAAGCGGAAAAATCGTAGTATCTGGTGCAAAGAATGGCTAAGGCCATCGATACACGTTACGATCAGTCGGTACAGTTCATCCGATTCCGATTAATCAATTGCAAATTTTGTATTGTTCCGTTAGACTGCACAGTCTTAAAAAATCGGACGAAACTGTACAGTTTTATATCATAAATGTAGCGATTTATCGGTACCGTTCGAACTGTAAAGTCAGATCGTAGCGATTTCTCGTAGCGTATATGGCCACCTTTAGTGTTAATGAACGGAGTCGAGTACGTCCGTATTCGAACAGTACTTCGCCACTTGTCACAATGAGTAGTGTTGTGAAAATAGCGGGTGAAATGGAGTCCACAGGCACGTTCCAACCCGAACGCGGGTGCAGCGTCGTGAGTAAAACAATGTAATTAATGTATCGGGTGTCCGAATTCGAGTAACGTCTTTCGTGCACCCGAATATGTCTAACCACTAGGTGTAATTGCGCCATTACTGAGATGAAGAGTGCCGAGTCTGTGTGGGTACGAAATACAATGAATACACTCGCCTTTGAAACTATAACGTATAATAATGTCAAACACATTAATATTTAGGTACATCGGTTAACAATGTCTACGCGAAACGTGCGACTATTATTCTACTATATCAGTTGACTATTATTCTTTTTCCTATATTTAATGTCATATTTATTTAGTCAACAAAGAGATGTGCAAAAAAATAAAAGAAAGTAATAAGTTATGCAATAATTTAATCACAAATAAATAATAATCAAGATTAAGGACCAGCCTTAAATAATAAAACATGATATATGAACAATGCTAAAGCCTCATTCAGCTTATTACTTAAACATTTAAGTGTACGATTCCAAACACGACCGCAGGCAAACGACCACTAAGTTGATAATTATTGGCCTCACTTATAAACGTTAGTTAACAAAGTCTAATATAATGGTGCTGCCACACCGGTGTTATAAAATGTTAACAAATATTTTCTAACATTAAACATTTACTAGCATTATCTAACATTATTTAACATTGTCATAAAATGTATCAAATTTTTGTTAACAAATGTTTAATGATGTTTTGTAAACATTTTATAACAGCGGTGTGGCAGCACCATAAGGCCCAATGACATTATAACTTTGATATTGACTTGATTGCATGCACACTGTTGTATGCGATTGTGTATCAAGAATCACAAGTGCGGTCTGCTGCTGCGAACGTATATACAGAGAGTATTATTGTACATTTCTAATTCTAATTCAGTCTGTTGTTAGCGACGCCTTAGGGTCAGTTGAGGTTCTAGTGTCTATGACACCGGCAGCAGACTGGTACGCCGCCCTTAACCCTGGCAGCTTCTAACGACGTGCCGTCCAAGCTCAACACCACAAACTTATAGTTGAGTGTACATTGTTCGCAGGTCAGGTTGTTATGCTTCAGATGTTCATCGGTTAGATGTAGAGTAGCAAGATTCACACGGCCAGGGTTCCTGTAAATCAGTTATAATACGATTTTATTTTTACACTAGTCAAATTTATTGACAAAATAATTATAAAATGTATGTAAGTGTTGATGTAATAAAAACAAAAGTTTTAATTCACTATAAATAACGAAGTTTTGGTCTTTTATTTGATTTTAACCCCTTGATGGTATCATTATTATTTTTTCTTGAAATTTAAATCAACATTGAGCTCTTTAGACTGAAAAAAATATCGTGCAAATCATGTCCACATTTGGCTGAGGTATGCGTGGGTAAGTGTATAAAAAATAAATTAACACGGCTCGATTTACTAACCCTTCCGTTGGTTAAAATCAACGAATAATTGTTTAAAGATAAACATTACCTATATTGGTCATAAACATTTACGTTCTGCAATATTATATTCTGTTTTTTTTTGTCACATTTTCAGTATATATGGAGTTTACGATAAAACTATAAAGGGGTATAATAAAGGATAAAACATTTGCATTAATTGGAAAGAAATAAGTGGAAAATATTCACTATGTAACGGAACTTACCGGCACTCTTCAATTCTGATGAGTTGTTTAAAATTCGTCGATTGGACCACGAATCGAATGGCGCCTTGTTCGTCCTCAATTTCATAAATCGGGTCTACCTGTAAACATATTCAACGATGAGATTCCTATCGTCGAGATGAAACGATAGTATTAACGATAAACGATATCTATACTTATAAAATAACATGTCCTGACTGACTGACTGATTCATCATGGCCGAGCGCAAACTATCAAGGCTACAAGCATGAAATTCGGACTGCATATTCATTTTGTTATGTAGGCACCCACTAAGAAAGGGTTTTAGAAAATTCCACCCCAAAGGGGTTACAATAGGGGATGATAATATGTATGAAAGTCCGTCATTTTGAAAGTTACATAAACAAAACTTCGTATTTCGGTTATTGTCGTAAAACAAATAAATACGTGTTTCAGGAATTTTCGAAATTGTATTTAATAAGGGATGAAAAAGGGGGTGAAAGTAAATGCGAAAGTGATTTTGTTTGTTACGCTTTCGCGCCTAAATCACAGAACCGATTTTGATGAATTTATCTACAGAGACAGATGGGAACCTGGAGACGGTTACAGGCTACTTTTATCCCAGAAAATGCTATTCACGCGGGCGGAGCCGCGAGCAAAAGCTAGTATATTATAAACCACAGAAACTCGCTAATTATTATGACAGAAATATTACTGAAATTATACAAGTATTTTTTATGTAATAAAGAATTGCGTCATGATGATACTACTAAGCAAATTGCATTCAAGGGAGACTCAATGAAACTCTCGCGAATTTGCGCATTATGCTATACGTCATTGAACTTATGATAAGCGAATAAATGTATACATGTTGACTATTTTACCGCTAGTAAAATAGTACTGGTGGTAGGATATTCATATCCGCTATCCTAGGTGCCATATTTTATACAATTACAATAAATACGTCATTATAAGATTACAATACAGGCTGTAGTAGATATCACACTAATATTATAAATGTGAAAGTTTGTTTGTTTGGATGTTTGTCCGTCAATCACGATGAAACTACAGAACGGATTTTGATGAAATTTGGTATACAGACAGGGTA
This sequence comes from Amorpha juglandis, assembly GCA_949126905.1. Lineage (NCBI taxonomy): Eukaryota > Metazoa > Arthropoda > Insecta > Lepidoptera > Sphingidae > Amorpha > Amorpha juglandis. Next base: position 3,688,215 of record OX421372.1, on the reverse strand, counting down.
TGGGCTGACTTGGGTGATAGGATATCCTTTTATCCCGATTAAATCCCTTTTATCCTTTTATCTTTTTATCCCGATTAAATGCTCCCTTGGGATAAAACAGGAATCTTGATATTCATCAATCACACCGAAAATTCTGAACGGATTTTGTTGAAAATTGGTATAGAGACAGGAAAAGCAGATCACGCGGGCGGAGCCTCGAGGAAAAGCTAGTCATTAATAAATTATCGTATATTTGAAATTGACAGAGATTGACAGAGCTCATAACTTTAAGTAATCGTAGAATGTTAAGAGTTATTATTTGGGATCTTTTTATCGTTTAATATATTCAGTTTTTAAACCATGCATAACGATAAGTAAGTAAGTAAGTAAGTAAGTTGTACTTACATCTACCTTAGACTGGCACTCGTCTGACGGCTGTGATTTTTTCTCGTCTCCGTATCGGTCGCCGATAGTCTCACTGTATTCGTTGAACAACTGCTCCTGTGAATCATTTGTTATAACAACTTTATATAGCACTAGCACACCCGGCGAACTCCGTTTCGCCACCAGATGGCTTCGTTTTATGTAACATTTCTCTACTTAAAATATTGGTTTGTAGTACATGCTATGTATCAGAGATGGCGCTGTATTTAAAAAATGATTTTCCCTATTTTCCCGCTTTTCTATTGAAATTTTTCCTAGATTTTCGTTGCTATAAACCTCACGGAGCCCGAGACCTTTCCAACGAATGTAAAACCGTGGAAATCGGTTCGTGCGTTCTGGAGTTATATCGTCAGGAAGGAAAACCCGACTTATTTTTATATAGTAGAAGATTAACATGAATTTCCACTCACTTAAAATATTAAATAACGAATGGCTATCCACAATCAATGTAATGAACACTAAATTAATGCTTAATGACAGCTTCTGCTGAGGTCTCGGGTTCGATCACCGGGTCGGGTAAAAGTGATATTGGGTTTCTCTATCACGAACTGCTCAGTATCAGCCCGGAGTTTGAAATTGTGCCCGATAGGTGCATCTATCACCTTATGGGACAGAAATAAGCTCTGCGAAATGTGGGTGTACGGGTTACACGGGTTACACCTCTGCCTTCCCCTTCGGGGATAACGGGCGTGAGTGTGCATGTATGTATATACGTACATACGTTAATCTATAATTACATACGTATAAATATGTTAATGTTATATTCAGTTATTACCAATTACCAAGTATTGGTAAAACAATAATATAATGTAGGTAAAAAGCTAATTTAAGTTACTTACAGTGCCGTTCAGTAAAACTTCGATCAGTTTGTCCGGATAGTTGTGGGATTTCTTAGTGCAGAAGGTCGTATTCGCGCATCGTTGCGGCATCGTTGCTGTAATAACAAAACGTAATTGTAATAAGGCAACTCTAAGAATTAATCCATTTTATTACTTTATTCAAAGCAATAATGGAAAAAAAAAATGTAAATTGTACTTTTACTTTAATTTTATTTAGATTGAATGTGACTTTAAATTTATAGATAAAAAATCATAATAACTTTTTATTTTTTTAGTTACTGCAAAATATTTATGGAGCGATGAGAGATTTTTACGAGTGGTAGAGCCACGCTGTAGACAGTTACGAGTGGTAGAGCTGCGCTGTAGACAGTTACGAGTGGTAGAGCCACGCTGTAGACAGACAGTTTTGTCTACAGCATGAATGGGCTGGCTCGACCGGATCGTTACCACTGTCTCACAGATGACCGACGTAAAGTAGCGGCTTGCTGCTGCGTTTCGTACGGTGAGTGAGATATCCGGATGCCCAAATCCCCTCCCCTTCCCAATCCCTAATTATCCCTTTCCTTTAAGGGCGGCAACGCACCCATGTTTCTTCTGGTGATAGGCGTACATGGGCGGTGGAGATCACTTACCATCAGGTACCACCCACCCACTTGTAGGACCTTGTAGGACTTGTAGGACCCACTTGCTCGTTTGCCGGCCTATGATATATAAAAAAAAAAGATAGCGAAACAGCTTTTTCAGTTAAGATTTGATTACAAAAAAACAATAAATAAATTTGCCCTCTTACCTACAACCGAGCCGGGCTTCACTACGTATGATGTGCATTGAGAAATTACCTGAAATGATTAAGTAAGTTTAAGAAAAAATACATTGCATTTATTAACAATGCCATATTAGAATTTTCACGTGATGAAATATAGTTTTTGATATATTAAATGGACCACAACAAAAAAAAAACCAACAGTCACATACATAGACCTTACCCCACAGTAAGATACAAGTGTTGTGTCGTGGGTATCAGGAACTACGAGAAACTTTCGGTCTCACAACACCCAGACCTCGAAACAAATATTTGTGGATCACACAAACATTTGTCTCGGTGCGGGGATCGAACCCGCGGCCTCTCGCTTCATAGCCGGCTACTCGCCCGCTGCGCCACGGAGGCTGTCAATAAATCATTATTTATTTACTATAATTGTAAACATGGATGACAACAGGTTATGATTCTTACTACCTTAAAATACCACTATAATTTAATAAAAAAAATCTATTACAACATCGAAGTAGAAACTTATTTGATATTATAACTAGATACGTGTACATTTATAAGGTTAAGTAATACTCACAATGAAGACGACAACTGCTGCAAAAGTGATTCGATCCATGATTGTTCCTGGCTACGAATAAACTGAACTCAAATGTGACGTTCACTGTGTGGTATTCAACAAATTAATGATGTATTATTATAACCACAGGATCTATATATATGTATATACATCGCTCCTAGGTGGGGATGGTTTTCCCTGTTACGTCACTTATTCAAAAACGTGACTGAAACGGGTTTTCCCTGACACGCTGAATTTCATGACGCCGTTAGATTAATTTTATCATCCTGGCTCGGCAAAATGACTACGCCACACCTGATGGTAAGTGTAGCGCAATCCAGGAATAGTGCCGACCAAAGACAAACAGTGTGTCTATCGTTGGTCGGCACGATCATGCCGGCCTGCCTAACTGCTTCTTCACACTCCGTTTAAAGGGCCCAATATTATAGGAAGGAGGGAACACGTGTGCCGGCAAACTATTCCACAGCTTAATGGTCCGGTAGAAATAAGAATTTGCGAACTTTTTAGTTCGAACCGAGATGGAGGAGACCACGAAGCTGTGGTAACGCAAGCCAGCACGCGTGGTTCTGTTAAAGAAAGGTGAGGATATTAATTATTTTCGCCTCAAGGTATTGATAGAAGGTTTCCTCATGTGCTTATGCTATCACGCCAATATCATCGATACGGTAGACAGATGTACAACTAGTGCGCTCACTGTTCACCGAGCTTATTTCTGTTCCATGATGTGATAGAGAGCGAGCCTATCACGAGACCGGGAGCAAATTCCAGGTCCAGGGAAATCATGTGTCGATTGTAGGTGGTAGGTCCCTCGTATGCGAGACGCCGTCTTGGTTGGTACCACCGCTTATTTCTGCCGCCAAGTGAGTGTAAGCACCGTTGTGTTTCAGTTTGACGGACATTGAAGCCAATGAAATTACTGGGTATTGTGAGACTTAACATTTTATGTGTCGGGGTGACGAGCGCGGTTCAGTGCCATGCTTTGTAATTCAAAGTTCTATGTGGTGTTTCTTCTATTTATGGGCCGGCGTAACGCTTACCATCAGGCGAGCGACTTACTCGTCTCGTAATTCAATTAAATGTTTAAAAAAATCTATTACATCTAAATATATAAAACTCAAAGGTGACTGACTGACATATGGTCCAGTCATTTTAGCTTTAATTAGGTAAGAATCTCGGAATTCGAGATACCCAGCTGTAAGTCTGTATATACTTGTATATTGACACTCTAAAAGCTGTCTCAAAACCTACATATGGTAGGGTGTGCGCAACTATTAAATTTCAAGGTCAAAGGTCACAAAAATCGTTTTTTTGCGCTTTTTTTGTAAATATCTCATTTTCTATGAGTTTTTTGCTATTTGTATACATTATCAATATTGTAGAATACAAAATTCTCTACAAATTTTGTTTAAAACTTTTTTTCATACGGTGAACCGTTTTCGAGATAGAGGGCGGAGAGCGCGCGGTCACAGGATCACTTCAGGTCAAACGGTGCCTCCGGTCGAAAACGCGCTATATATAGTTGATGAACTATCGATAAATCAATGATTATAAATATTTGTCAATTTTTATTAACTATTATGTTATACTAGCTTTTGCTCGCGGCTCCGCCCGCGTGAACAGCATTTTCCGGGATAAAAGTAGCCTGTAACCGTCTGCAGGGCTCCATCTGTCTCTGTAGATAAATTCATCAAAATCGGTTCAGTGATTTAGGCGTGAAAGCGTAACAAAAAACTCAGTTTCGCATTTACTTTCACCCCCTTTTTCATCCCTTATTAAATAAAATTTCCAAAATTCCTGAAACACGTATTTATTTATTTTACGTCAATAACCGAAATACAAAATTTCGTTCATGTAACTTTCAAAATGACGGACTTGTGACCGCGCGCTCTCCGCCCTCTATCTCGAAAACGGTTCACCGTATGAAAAAAAGTTTTAAACAAAATATGTAGAGAATTTTGTATTCTACAATATTGATAATGGATACAAATAGCAAAAAACCCATAGGAAATGAGATATTTACAAAAAAAGCGATTTTTGTGACCTTTGACCTTGAAATTTAATAGTTGCGCACACCCTACCATATGTAGGTTTTGAGACAACTTTTAGGGTGTCAATATACAAGTATTTACAGACTTAACAGCTGGGTATCTCGGATTCCGAGGTAAACTTACTAAAATGACTGGACCGATAGTGACTATCAACGCACAACCCAAACCACTGGAGGGATCGGGCTGAAATTTGACGTGCGGGTAGATGTTATGACGTAGGCATCCGCTAAGAAAGGATTTTGATAAATTCTACCCCCAAGGGGATAAAATAGGGGATGAAAGTTTGTATGAAACTTTGTCAATTTTAAACGTTCACGCGGGCGAAGCGCGAGCAAAAGCTAGTAGTAATATAAAGTTAAGGTTTATCATATGATGTAATATGGACAACGTGCCGCGTAATCATTCCACGCGTACTGACTCATCTTTCAGTTATTACAGTCGGTTACTACGTCTTTCTTTGTACTTGGAATTATCCTGCCCTAATGTCAGGGCACACCTTCCTAACATGATTTGAGGGGATTACTATTGTGTGGGGCGACCCATCGTCACACTTCACAACTCGGAACGAGAACCAGGTTTCGCCATTGCCTCTTCCGTTAATCAGCAGTGTACCACATCCAGGTCTATGGGCCTGGGTTGGAGGCCCACTTGCACTTTTATTGTCGTTTTAAAATAATAAATAATTAATTGAAAATTGTTGATAGCCTTAATATACATAGGAACTGATTTACGCCTGATACCTTACACTGGCCCATGTGACATAGGCAAGGTAAGATATTTAAAATTAGCACTTAACATCTCGTTTTAAATAGTCGAAATTTAATAAAATGTACTCAATTGGGAAGCAACAGCTGATAATCAGTGTATACAGTGTATATGTCGAAGGCATTTTGTATGATTCCGCCGTTTACATACGGCGTCGTCAGTTTATAAACGCTTGCTGTTATGTAAAATGCCGAAGGCAAAATGTATAATGCCGTGTCAGTTTTTGTGAAATTAATTTTTAAAGTTTTGTAGGTTATTACAGTTGTAAACACACTAATATTTACTTGGGTGGTTTAAAAAAAAAATAACCACGAAGGGGATGGCAGGGTCTGCTCGCTCGCTTCGCTCGCTCACTAGACCCTGCCATCCCCTTCTAACCTAAATTGTCCGAGTCGGGGTGCTCCAAATCCCGAGCTCGCTTCACTCGCTAACGCGTGCATAAGCCTCGAATCCCGCACATGGATACTAAAGCCAACCCCCCCTGCACAATATTACTGGTCAAAAAAATATGAGGTAATGAGTATTGGTCACCCTAAAACTACAACCAACGTTGAAATTACAACAATTGAACGAGTTGTCATTTTGCCTTCGGCATTTTACATAACAGCAAGCGTTTATAAACTGACGACGCCGTATGTAAACGGCGGAATCATCCAAATTGCCTGCGACATATACACTGTGTGTACCCACAGTGTATGCAGATTATTGGGTTATGTGTATTTTGTTTTTTTCCTGGCTCGGCAAAGTGACTACACTATACCTGATGGTAAGTGTAGCGCAATCCAATAGTGTCGACCAACGATAAACAATGTGTCCATTGTAGGTCGGCAAGATCATGCCGGCCTGCCAAAGGGCCAAGGGGGAGGGGAAGGAAAAAGGGATGGAAAAAGGGTTAGGATCAGGGGGAGAGCCCCCAGGGGAGAACCGGATATACACTGGCTGGGAACGAACTGCCTGGAACGCGACCCACACAAGGGGGCCACTATGGCAGGTTTTAGCACCAGTGTACGGTGGTCGCTATCCGGTCGGATACAAGTATCCTCCCACCAGCAAATAAATGGCAAACAATTGTGGCAAATAAATGTTTTAAATCTTTGTATTGTCATAGTAACGTAAGTATATTACAACAACAATTGACGTCACTGTGTTACACCACAGTTACAAAATTCAATTAGTTTTATCAGTGCCATGACGTGTCAGCGAGGTGTAGGATAATTTCAGGAAATAACGTATTCCACATAATGATTTCTTACGTTCACGCGAATTTTGTTTCATTGGAATAAAACTAATTTAAACGGATTTTATCGCGGTTTTTCATTTTCAATTTTTTTTTTATTATTTTTTTTAATTTAAATTTCATCTATAATTGTAAACTGAAGGTAGACACTGTAACATTAACTTTTATGGACAACCTACACCTCAGTCCACCCCGTGACCACGAAGGCTAAAAGGTTACGAAACGTCGAGTCGGGACCAAAATTAAAATAAAGAACCGCGATAAAATCCGTTTATATTAGTTTTATTTCAACGTATTCGATAATTTGGATATTTTACGTACAATGTGTAGAGAATGCTTAGAAAGCTGGAGAACATGTGAAGAACATGCTTTGCAACTCTGTCAGATAATATCGGAGTCCCACAAGGCTGTGCTCTCGGCCACTTCGTTTATTCTGCATATCGTCGATGAAGTACCAATACCTCCTAACTGACAATTTAGTCCAAAATTACTTTTTTATTACAATAGACGTAAACATAAACCACATCCCTTAGTAACTAATAAAAAGGTAATGTATTGGAAACTATATACTATCAATAGTTGATCAAAATAAATAAAACCTTATTTTAAACAGTTTTTGTAAAATAATACCTTATTTTAAACAGTCTGGTGTAAATTATGTTAAAGTATTAGATTCTCAACACTTAGGAGGTATTGGTACTTCATCGACGATATACATCTTTCCTTAAATATTATAAAATAAAGTCACTTCCGCTGTCTGTTCGGTTAGATCTTTTAAACTATTCAACAGATTTTAATGCAGTTTTCACTAATAGATAGAGTTATTCATGAGGAAGGTTTATATGTATATCACGCTATGATCCATAGCAGTAGCAGGGCAGTGACATGCAAGTGAAACCACGAGGGACAGCTAGTAAATATATAAAATTACATTCGTATTTTAATAATAGTTCTACTTACCAATAAATTAATATAATAGAATCGTTCAACGCCAAACTAATCGCCTTAAAAATTATAGATTATAACTAACTTTTGCTCGCGGCTCCGCCCACGTGAACTGCATTTTCCGGGATAAAAGTAGCCTGTAACCATCTCCAGGGTCCCATCTGTCTCTGTAGATAAATTCATGAAAATCGGTTCAGTGATTTAGGCGTGAAAGCGTAACAAACAAACTCACTTTCGCATTAACTTTCACCCCCCTTTTCATCTGTTATTAACTAAAATTTCCAAAATTCCTGAAACACGTATTTATTTGTTTTACGTCAATAACCGAAATACAAAATTTTGTTTATGTAACTTTCAAAATGACGGACTTTCATACATATTATCATCCCCTATTTTGACCCCTTTGTGGTGGTGTGGTGGTAAAATCCTTTCTTAGTGGGTGCCTACATAACAAAATGAATATACCGTCCGAATTTCATGCTTGTAGCATTCATAGTTTGCGCTCGGCGATGATGAATCAGTCAGGACATGTTACATAACCAGTTGGGAAGGCTTTTCTGTATTCCACTCCTCAAGTGGTGAAAAGGAGTGGTAAATTTTGTATGTGAAATAATATTTTTCTTGTTCCGCCAAGTACTTACTGGATGCCTTAGACGGATTGCAGCGACGGGCTATCCGCATTGTGAAATGATGCAGGCGTTACAAGGGGCTTAGAACCGGTGCAATTGCGGAGAAACATTGCCTCGCTAAGCGTCTGTATCACGGTGAGTGCTCTGAAGAATTGTTTGACCTTATCCCATCCTCACCTTTCCTTAACAGCACCACGCGTGATGGCTTGCGGAGCCACAGCTTCGTGGTCTCCTCCATCTCGGCTCGAACTAAAAAGTTCGCAAAATCATACTTCTGCCGGACCATTAAGCTGTGGAATAGTTTGTCGGCACACGTGTTCCCTCCTGCCTATAATATGAGGTCCTCTAAACGCAGTGTGAAAAAGCAGTTAGGCAGGCTGGCATGATCGTGCCGACCAACGATAGACACACTGTTTATCTACAAGCTCCTTAGAAACTAAGGTCGCCTCGTTATTTCTTCTAATCTCAAAAAATTGATCTCGTGCAGTCAAATAGGAGTTAAAACCTTTGTATAATGATGGAGTAGTCGTGATCGACGAGAGCCAATCATACGATTAACAATCTACTTTTAGCTTAGCTACTAGCTTAGCTTACTCTAAGCTTTTCTTAACATTTTACCCATGTACAGAAACTCACTCCTGTCTTCCACTGTGGTATTTTTATATGGGACGCTTAGTTTGTAAGTCGTTTTTTTCACCTAATTGATAAGACTAGCAGGTCGCTTGCTTGACGGTAAGCGTTACGCCTGACTATATATAATAGCAATACCAACCAGAACCTTCAATTACTGAGTACAGCATCTCATTGCACTAGGCTCGTTATCCCTCATCTCGTTATCAGCCAATAATATCCGGTTCTCCCGAGGAGCTTGCGAGATGACTTTATGGTTGGTTGCGGCGGGTATAGGGATACATCTTTGTTTCCCTGTGCCTGCATCGGTCATCCACCTGTTCTGTCGCAGGGCCCTCGATTTGCTTCTTCCCTCTCCGAAAAGGGAAGAAGCATTTATACAGGCCGGCATGATTCTGGTGACCCCCGATGAACTCATTGTCTGTCGGTGGTCGCTAGTATTTTAGACTGCACTACGCTTATCATCAGGTGCAGTCACTTTAGTAGGTCACTTTGCCGTACGAGGAAAAAAAGTTCTACAATGCCCCCTAATTTCTGTGGCTTCAATAATTCTTAAATCTGAGCATTTGAGTGCATTCACGCTTCCTGATAGTAGAGGTTAGCGTACAAGCAAGTGGATCACTAGGTGGTACTTGATCTCCACCATCTATGAATAACCATAATACCAGAGGAATCATGCCTTGCCGACCTTAAAGGAAAAGAAAGAGATTTAGGAAAGATAGGAGGATTTGATTTTGCGGCTATCTCACTCACCGTGCGAAACCCAACAGCGAACCGCCAGTTCACGTCGGATTTTTGTGAGACTGGTAATAACCCGGTCGAGCCGGCCCATTCATGCAGTTGACAAAAAGCAGCTACATGTGGCTACATTACAACTTATAATACCACTTCTGTTTGGGGCCACAAAATAACAAAATGGTGATAGGAATAAAGGTGTCGCATCCGCGATACCTATTACATCGATGACGAGACGTGCAAAAGGTAATAAAAGAAAATTATACAACATAATAATTTAATTTCAAACTAATAAATAACAATATGCTTAAACAAAACAGCATAATATGAACACTGCCGAATCCTCGTCCGACTTATAAACATTAACATAGAGTATTATACATATATAATTGCAAACACGACCGCAGTTGACACGACTAGTTGATATTATTTTATGTGCAGCGACTTGATTGCGGGCACACAGGTGTCTGCGATCGCAATATTCGCAAATGCAGTCTGCTGCGAACGTACATTTATTTACAGAAAGTAATATTACAATGCACTAGCTTATGCCCGCGTTTCCACTTACGTGAGTGTTTTTCCGGGATACAATGTAGCCTATATTCTAATACATGTCATGGTCTACGTGTGTACTAAATTATGGTATAATCCATCGGTCGCGGGTCATTATGGCGTGAGTGAATTACAAACATCCAAATTCACAATCCCTCAAATATCCAAACATTCACATTTATAACATTTGTAAGAAGTATTTCTAACCTAATTCATTTTGTTGTTAACGTCAGTTGAGGTTTTAGTGTCTATGACACCGGCAGCAGACTGGTACGCCGCCCTTAACCCTCGCAGCTTCTAACGACGTGCCGTCCAAGCCCAACACCACAAACTTATAGTTGAGTGTACATTGTTCGCAGGTCAGGTTGTTAAGCTTCACATGTTCAAAGGTTAGATGCATAGTAGGATGATTCACACGACCAGGGTTCCTGTAAATCAGTTATATTACGATTTTATTTTTACACTAGTCAAATTTATGGAAAAATAATTATAAAATGTAAGTGTTGATGTAATAAAAACAAAAGGCCTTAATTTACTTTTTTTTTATCCTGGCTCGACAAAGTGACTACGCTACACCTGATGGTAAGTGTAGCGCAATCCAAGAATAGTGTCGACCAACGATAAACAATGTGTCCATCGTAGGTCGGCAAGATCATGCCGGCCTGCCAAAGGGCCAAGGGGGAGGGGAAGGAAAAGAGTACGGTGGTCGCTATCCGGTCGGATACAAGTATCCTCCCACCAGCAAATTATCTATTTTCAATGTAAGAAAGAGAAAAAGAACTGAGTCGTGACGTTAGGCCGACTAATATGTTAAGCGAACAAATGTTTGTTGACTGTTAAACAAGTAATGTACAACATTCTTAACCACTACAATAAAGCAATAGAAATAACAGCCCTTTGGTGGTGCCATGACTATTACCAGCATGAGTTTGTAGGCAAGTTTCCTTAGCGGTTACCAATATTTTGAACAAGCGGAAACTTGCTTTGAATGTGTGCAAGTTATTTATGTAATGAAATCGTACTACGATTTAAGTTATGCGCTTCGGCGCAGGTTTTGAAAAACTAAGAATAAAATGTAACTTTTCAGCCGTCTGAGGCTGGAAGAAAAATAAACTTGGCTATAGTTTATCGTAATTATATGTCGTCATCACTTTATATAAGATGATCCTTGACACATGTTTGTATTTTCCAAATTGACAGTTATTCCTGAAGCTCAGACTTACTCGTAGTCCGATATATAAATTTTAAGGTGACTTTTTTTTTATAGCATAGGCCGGCAAACGAGCAAGTGGGTCACCTGATGATAAGTGATCTCCACCGCCCATGTACGCCCACAACCAGAAGAATCATGGGCGCGTTGCCGACCTTAAAGGAAACGGATAATTAGGGATTGGGAAGGGGAGGGGATTTGGGCTTCCGGATATCTCACTCACCGTACGAAACGCAGCAGCAAGCCGCTACTTTACGTCGGTTTTCTGTGAGACAGTGGTAGCGACCCGGTCGAGCCAGCCCATTCATGCTGTAGACAAAACTGTCTACAGCGAGGCTCTACTAATCAAAACTGACTGCAGAGTATATTTGTAAAAGTAAAGTTACCAATCATTATTATCTATCACACGTTTGAAATAAGTGAATGTGATAGTTACGGGTTATCTTTTGGGTTTTTGGTCGTTAGGTAAATTGGGATTATTGGATAAATTAAAACCATGGCTTTACTTACATGTGCCTTAGACTCGCACTGGTCTGAAGGCTGTGATTTTGTTTCGTTACCGTATCGGTCGCCGATAGGCTCATTGTACTCTTTGAACAACTCCGCCTTTACAAACATAAAAACATTTGAAACATCAACGAAAACATCAACACCTTTTGAAACATTTATTTTTGAAACTTTATATATACGCGAAAATGTGCGAGCCGTGCACAAGCGTCCACCACGGAAGAGAGTTAAGTCGGCACTGACTACTGAGGGTGCGCGGCACAATGATGCCATCTTGCAGAAAAAAAAATCACTAGATTTGGTCTTAAAAGTCACTAGATTCCGGGATATTTTGAACTCAAAAAATCACTAGAAATCACTAAATAGTTTAAAAGGAAATTACACCATAGGTATTACAAAATAATGTAATTGCGAAAATAATTAACAAAAATAATATCGAATAACTAAAATAAAAAAAAAAACTACATCCAATACTTGTTCTGGTATTTGATGTTGTTTTTTTTTTAGCTATACTGTGTATAGAAGGCTGAGATCAGTTTCATTAGATTTATTTGATTTTTAACGAATATTTCGTTTAGCTTCTAAATTTTTCGAGAATCGCCAAATATCACTAAATATTGTTTTAGTGATTTTTTTTCAAAATATCACTGTCGTACCCCAAAAAGTCACCAAATCTAGTGATAAAATCGCTAAAATGGCAACGCTGGCGCGCGCGGGGTATGGGAACTGGGAAGGTACAGGCCCGGGCGCGGGCGCAGCTCGTAGGCTTCCGAGCGGGACGCTCGCAGTGGCGGCACAGGACGCAGTCGCACACTAGTGCGGTGCGCTATAATGACGATGTTTCGGTAGTAATAAGGAAGAAACCGACACAAGACGGCCAACTACCAATGTTGGCGCGAGTGTTGTGGCCAATATTATTATACGTTGGGCGAACATGTTGAAACCAGTGTTGGAGACAATGCGTGAAGCTGGCCACCTTATCAGTTGACCATTATTATTAATTATCCTATATTGAATTATACTATATGAAATATTTAGTCAGTAAACGAAGAGATGTGAAAAGTAATAAAAGAAAATTATAAGTTATGCAATAATTTAATCACAAATAAATAATAATCAAGAATAAGGACCAGCCTTAAATAATAAAACATGATATATGAACAATGCTAAAGCCTCATTCAGCTTATTACTTAAACATTTAAGTGTACGATTCCAAACACGACCGCAGGCAATACGACCACTAAGTTGATAATTATTGGCCTCACTTCTAAACGTTAGATAACAAAGTCTAATATAAGGCCCAATGACATTATAACTTTGATATTGACCTGATTGCATGCACACTGTTGTATGCGATTGTGTATCAAGAATCACAAGTGCGGTCTGCTGCTGCGAACGTATATACAGAGAGTATCATTGTACATTTCTAATTCTAATTCAGTCTGTTGTTAGCGACGCCTTAGGGTCAGTTGAGGTTTTAGTGTCTATGACACCGGCAGCAGACTGGTACGCCGCCCTTAACCCTCGCAGCTTCTAACGACGTGCCGTCCAAGCTCAACACCACAAACTTATAGTTGAGCGTACATTGTTCGCAGGTCAGGGTGTTAAGCTTCACATGTTCATTGGTTAGATGCATAGTAGAACGATTCACACGACCAGGGTACCTGTAAATCAGTTATATTACGATTTTATTTTTACACTAGTCAAATTTATTGACAAAATAATTATAAAATGTATGTAAGTGTTGACGTAATAGAAACAAAAGTTTTAATTTACTATAAATAACGAAGTTTTGGTCTTTTATTTGATTTTAACCCCTTGATGGTATCATTATTCTTTTTTCTTGAAATTTAAATCAACATTGAGCTCTTTAGACTGAAAAAAATATCGTGCAAATCATGTCCACATTTGGCTGAGGTATGCGTGGGTAAGTGTACAAAAAATAAATTAACACGGCTCGATTTACTAACCCTTCCGTTGGTTAAAATCAACGAATAATTGTTTAAAGATAAACATTACCTATATTGGTCATAAACATTTACGTTCTGCAATATTATATTCTGTTTTTTTTTGTCACATTTTCAGTATATATTGAGTTTACGATAAAACTATAAAGGGGTATAATAAAGGATAAAACATTTGCATGAATTGGAAAGAAATAAGTGGAAAATATTCACTATGTAACGGAACTTACCGGCACTCTTCAATTCTGATGAGTTGTTTAAAATTCGTCGATTGGACCACGAATCGAATGGCGCCTTGTTCGTCCACAATTTCATAAATCGGGTCTACCTGTAAACATATTCAACGATGAGATTCCTATCGTCGAGATGAAACGATAGTATTAACGATAAACGATATCTATACTTATAAAATAACATGTCCTGACTGACTGACTGATTCATCATGGCCGAGCGCAAACTATCAAGGCTACAAGCATGAAATTCGGACTGCATATTCATTTTGTTATGTAGGCACCCACTAAGAAAGGGTTTTAGAAAATTCCACCCCAAAGGGGTTACAATAGGGGATGATAATATGTATGAAAGTCCGTCATTTTGAAAGTTACACAAACAAAACTTCGTATTTCGGTTATAGACGTAAAACAAATAAATACCTGTTTCAGGAATTTTGGAAATTTTATTTAATAAGGGATGAAAAAGGGGTGAAAGTAAATGCGAAAGTGATTTTGTTTGTTACGCTTTCGCGCCTAAATCACAGAACCGATTTTGATGAATTTATCTACAGAGACAGATGGGAACCTGGAGACGGTTACAGGCTACTTTTATCCCAGAAAATGCTATTCACGCGGGCGGAGCCGCGAGCAAAATCTAGTATATTATAAACCACAGATACTCGCTAATTATTATGACAGAAATATTACTGAAATTATACAAGTATTTTTTATGTAATAAAGAATTGCGTCATGATGATACTACTAATGAAGCAAATTGCATTCAAGGGAGACTCAATGAAACTCTCGCGAATTTGCTCATTATGCTATACGTCATTGAACTTATGATAAGCGAATAAATGTATACATGTTGACTATTTTACCGCTAGTAAAATAGTACTGGTGGTAGGATATTCATATCCGCTATCCTAGGTGCCATATTTTATACAATTACAATAAATACGTCATTATAAGATTACAATACAGGCTGTAGTAGATATCACACTAATATTATAAATGTGAAAGTTTGTTTGTTTGGATGTTTGTCCGTCAATCACGATGAAACTACAGAACGGATTTTGATGAAATTTGGTATACAGACAGGGTATGGGCTGACTTGGGTGATAGGATATCCTTTTATCCCGATTAAATGCTCCCTTGGGATAAAACAGGAATCTTGATATTCATCAATCACACCGAAAAATCTGAACGGATTTTGTTGAAAATTGGTATAGAGACAGGGAAAGCAGATCACGCGGGCGGAGCCTCGAGGAAAAGCTAGTCATTAATAAATTATCGTATATTTGAAATTGACAGAGATTGACAGAGCTCATAACTTTAAGTAATCGTAGAATGTTAAGAGTTATTATTTGGGATCTTTTTATCGTTTAATATATTCAGTTTTTAAACCATGCATAACGATAAGTAAGTAAGTAAGTAAGTAAGTTGTACTTACATCTACCTTAGACTGGCACTCGTCTGACGGCTGTGATTTTTTCTCGTCTCCGTATCGGTCGCCGATAGTCTCACTGTATTCGTTGAACAACTGCTCCTGTGAATCATTTGTTATAACAACTTTATATAGCATTAACATGAATTTCCACTCACTTAAAATATTAAATAACGAATGGCTATCCACAATCAATGTAATGAACACTAAATTAATGCTTAATGACAGCTTGTGCTGAGGTCTCGGGTTCGATCACCGGGTCGGGTAAAAGTGATATTGGGTTTCTCTATCACGAACTGCTCAGTATCAGCCCGGAGTTTGAAATTGTGCCCGATAGGTGCATCTATCACCTTATGGGACAGAAATAAGCTCTGCGAAATGTGGGTGTACGGGTTACACGGGTTACACCTCTGCCTTCCCCTTCGGGGATAACGGGCGTGAGTGTGCATGTATGTATATACGTACATACGTTAATCTATAATTACATACGTATAAATATGTTAATGTTATATGCAGTTATTACCAATTACCAAGTTTTGGTAAAACAATAATATAATGTAGGTAAAAAGCTAATTTAAGTTACTTACAGTGCCGTTCAGTAAAACTTCGATCAGTTCGCCCGGATAGTTGTGGGATTTCTTAGTGCAGAAGGTCTTATTTGCGCATCGTTGCGGCATCGTTGCTGTAATAACAAAACGTAATTGTAATAAGGCAGCTCTAAGAATTAATCCATTTTATTACTTTATTCAAAGCAATAATGGAAAAAAAATGTAAATTGTACTTTTACTTTAATTTTATTTAGATAGTTTGTGACTTTAAATTTATAGATAAAAAATCATAATAACTTTTAATTTTTTTAGTTACTGCAAAATATTTATGGAGCGATGAGAGATTTTTACGAGTGGTAGAGCCACGCTGTAGACAGTTACGAGTGGTAGAGCCACGCTGTAGACAGTTTTGTCTACAGCATGAATGGGCTGGCTCGACCGGATCGTTACCACTGTCTCACAGAAGACCGACGTAAAGTAGCGGCTTGCTGCTGCGTTTCGTACGGTGAGTGAGATATCCGGATGCCCAAATCCCCTCCCCTTCCCAACCCCTAATTATCCCTTTCCTTTAAGGGCGGCAACGCACCCATGTTTCTTCTGGTGATAGGCGTACATGGGTGGTGGAGATCACTTACCATCAGGTACCACCCACCCACTTGTAGGACCTTGTAGACCCACTTGCTCGTTTGCCGGCCTATGATATATAAAAAAAAAAAGATAGCGAAACAGCATTTTCAGTTAAGATTTGATTACAAAAAAACAATAAATAAGTTTGCCCTCTTACCTACAACCGAGCTGGGGTTCACTACGTATGATGTGCATTGAGAAATTACCTGAAATTATTAAGTAAGTTAAAGAAAAAATACATTGCATTTATTAACAATGCCATATTAGAATTTTCACGTGATGAAATATAGTTTTTGATATATTAAATGCACCACAACAAAAATAAATAAATACACCCAACAGTCACATACATAGTCCTAACCCCACAGTAAGATACAAGTGTTGTGTCGTGGGTATCAGGAACTACGAGAGACTTTCGGTCTCACAACAACCAGACCCCGAAACAAATATTTGTGGATCACACAAACATTTGTCTCGGTGCGGGGATCGAACCCGCGGCCTCTCGCTTCATAGCCGGCTACTCGCCCGCTGCGCCACGGAGGCTGTCAATAAATCATTATTTATTTACTATAATTGTAAACATGGATGAAAACAGGTAATGATTCTTACTACCTTAAAATACCACTATAATTTAATAAATAAAATCTATTACAACATAGAAGTAGAAACTTATTTGATAGGTATTAGTACTACGTGTACATTCATAAGGTTAAGTAATACTCACAATGAAGACGACAAATGCGGCAAAAGTGATTCGATTCATGATTGTTCCTGGCTACGAATAAACTGAACTCAAATGTGACGTTCACTGTGTGGTATTCAACAAATTAATGATGTATTATTATAACCACAGGATCTATATATATGTATATACATCGCTCCTAGGTGGGGATGGTTTTCCCTGTTACGTCACTTATTCAAAAACGTGACTGAAACGGGTTTTCCCTGACACGCTGAATTTCATGACGCCGTTAGATTAATTTTATCATCCTGGCTCGGCAAAATGACTACGCCACACCTGATAGTAAGTGTAGCGCAATCCATGAATAGTGCCGACCAAAGACAAACAGTGTGTCTATCGTTGGTCGGCACGATCATGCCGGCCTGCCTAACTGCTTCTTCACACTCCGTTTAAAGGACCCAATATTATAGGAAGGAGGGAACACGTGTGCCGGCAAACTATTCCACAGCTTAATGGTCCGGTAGAAATAAGAATTTGCGAACTTTTTAGTTCGAGCCGAGATGGAGGAGACCACGAAGCTGTGGTAACGCAAGCCAGCACGCGTGGTTCTGTTAAAGAAAGGTGAGGATATTAATTATTTTCGCCTCAAGGTATTGATAGAAGGTTTCCTCATGTGCTTATGCTATCACGCCAATATCATCGATACGGTAGACAGATGTACAACTAGTGCGCTCATTGTTCACCGAGCTTATTTCTGTTCCATGATGTGATAGAGAGCGAGCCTATCACGAGACCGGGAGCAAATTCCAGGTCCAGGGAAATCATGTGTCGATTGTAGGTGGTAGGTCCCTCGTATGCGAGACGCCGTCTGGGTTGGTACCACCGCTTATTTCTGCCGCCAAGTGAGTGTAAGCACCGTTGTGTTTCACTTTGACGGACATTGAAGCCAATGAAATTACTGGGTATTGTGAGACTTAACATTTTATGTGTCGGGGTGACGAGCGCAGTTCAGTGCCATGCAGTGCTTTGTAATTCAAAGTTCTATGTGGTGTTTCTTCTATTTATGGGCCGGCGTAACGCTTACCATCAGGCGAGCGACTTACTCGTCTCGTAATTCAATTAAATTTAAAAAAAAATCTATTACATCTAAATATATAAAACTCAAAGGTGACTGACTGACATAGTGATCTATCAACGCACAACCCAAACCACTGGAGAGATCGGGCTGAAATTTGGCATGCGGGTAGATGTTATGACGTAGGCATCCGCTAAGAAAGGATTTTGATAAATTCTACCCCCAAGGGGATAAAATAGGGGATGAAAGTTTGTATGAAACTTTGTCAATTTTAAACGTTCACGCGGGCGAAGCGCGATCAAAAGCTAGTAGTAATATAAAGTTAAGGTTTATCATATGATGTAATATGGACAACGTGCCGCGTAATCATTCCACGCGTACTGACTCATCTTTCAGTTATTACAGTCGGTTACTACGTCTTTCTTTGTACTTGGAATTATCCTGGCTTAATGTCAGTACACCTTCCTAACATGATTTGAGGGGATTACTATTGTGTGGGGTGACCCGCCGTCTAACTCTCACAACCCGGAATGAGAACCAGGTTTCGCCATTGCCTCTTCCGTTAATCAGCAGTATACCACATCCAGGTCTATGGGCCTGGGTTGGAGGCCCACTTGCACTTTTATTGTCGTTTTAAAATAATAAATAATTAATTGAAAATTGTTGATAGCCTTAATATACATATGAACTGATTTACGCCTGATACCTTACACTGGCCCATGTGACATAGGCAAGGTAAGATATTTAAAATTAGCACTTAACATCTCGTTTTAAATAGTCGAAATTTAATAAAATGTACTCAATTGGGAAGCAACAGCTGATAATCAGTGTATACAGTGTATACACTGTGTGTACCCACAGTGTATGCAAATTATTGGGTTATGTGTATTTTGTTTTTTTCCTGGCTCGGCAAAGTGACTACACTATACCTGATGGTAAGTGTAGCGCAATCCAATAGTGTCAACCAACGATAAACAATGTGTCCATTGTAGGTCGGCAAGATCATGCCGGCTTGCCAAAGGGCCAAGGGGGAGGGGAAGGAAAATGGTATGGAAAAAGGGTTAGGATCAGGGGGAAAGCCCCCTGGGGAGAACCGGATATACACTGGCTGACCCTGGAACGCGACCCACACAAGGTGGGCCACTATGGCAGGTTTTAGCACCAGTGTACGGTGGTCGCTATCCGGTCGGATACAAGTATCCTCCTAGAAGCAAATAAATGGCAAACAATTGTGGCAAATAAATGTTTTAAATCTTTGTATTGTCATAGTAACGTAAGTATATTACAACAACAATTGACGTCACTGTGTTACACCACAATTACAAAATTCAATTAGTTTTATCAGTGCCATGACGTGTCAGCGAGGTGTAGGATAATTTCAGGAATTAACGTATTCCACATAATGACTTCTTACGTAGACGCGAATTTTTTTCATTGGAATAAAACTAATTTAAACGGATTTTATCGCGGTTTTTCATTTTCAATTTTTTTATTTTTTTATTTTTTTTTATTTAAATTTCATCAATAATTGTAAACTGAAGGTAGACACTGTAACATTAACTTTTATGGACAACCTACACCTCAGTCCACCCCGTGATCACGAAGGCTAAAAGGTTACGAAACGTCGAGTCCGGACCAAAATTAAAATAAAGAACCGCGATAAAATCCGTTTAAATTAGTTTTATTTCAACGTATTCGATAATTTGGATATTTTACGTACAATGTGTAGAGCAAGCTTAGAAAGCTGGAGAACATGTGAAGAACATGCTTTGCAACTCTGTTAGATAATATCGGAGTCCCACAAGGCTGTGCTCTCGGCCACTTCGTTTATTCTGCATATCGTCGATGAAGTACCAATACCTCCTAACTGACAATTTAGTCCAAAATTACTTTTTTATTACAATAGACGTAAACATAAACCACATCCCTTAGTAACTAATATAAAGGTAATGTATTGGAAACTATACAGGGTTAATTTTAAAACACCAGCAACCTCGCAGGACCAGATAGCTGACCCCATACGGAACAACTTTTGTTCTACGAGTTTGGATATAACTCAATATATTTAAAAAAAAATTTTTTACAAGTTTTTGTTGTGTCGTGTTTTATTACTTCGTAGACTGCGGCGTGCGCGCGCGACTCAAAGGCGCCGCTCAGCTGCTCGAGCGTTGACCTTCAAAGACGCTAGCCCGGTTCCCCACGCTTCGCGTGTTTGCTTACGTAATCTGCGATGCGCGTAGGTAACATTCAAGACGGAAATTAAATGAATACTTATTTTTGTATGAAAATAAAATCTAACAAATTATCAAAAGTCGTAGAACAAAAGTAGTAGCTTATAACCTTAGGTATCTACCCCTGCGAGGTTGCTGGTGTTTTAAAAATAACCCTGTATACTATCAATAGTTGATCAAAATAAATAAAACCTTATTTTAAACAGTTTTTGTAAAATAATACCTTATTTTAAACAGTCTGGTGTAAATTATGTTAAAGTATTAGATTCTCAACACTTAGGAGGTATTGGTACTTCATCGACGATATACATCTTTCTTTACATATTATAAAATAAAGTCACTTCCGCTGTCTGTTCGATTAGATCTTTTGAACTATTCAACAGATTTTAATGCAGTTTTCACTATTAGATAGAGTGATTCATGAGGAAGGTTTATATGTATATCACGCTATGATCCATGGGAGCAGGGCAGTAACATGCAAGTGAAACCGCGAGGGACAGCTAGTAAATATATAAAATTACATTCGTATTTTAATAATAGTTCTACTTACCAATAAATTAATATAATAGAATCGTTCAACGCCAAACTAATCGCCTTAAAAATTATAGATTATAACTAACTTTTGCTCGCGGCTCCGCCCGCGTGAACTGCATTTTCCGGGATAAAAGTAGCCTGTAACCATCTCCAGGGTCCCATCTGTCTCTGTAGATAAATTTATGAAAATCGGTTCAGTGATTTAGGCGTGAAAGCGTAACAAACAAACTCACTTACGCATTAATTAAAAAAATGTATTAAATTCGTAATTTTAATTTTGTATATTTAATTTTAACTAATAATAAATTAACTTTAAATCTAAATCTACTAACACAATGGATCATGGTTGTCTGACAATAAATATTTTTATTATTTATTTATTAACTTTCACCCCCCTTTTCATCTGTTATTAACTAAAATTTCCAAAATTCCTGAAACACGTATTTATTTGTTTTACGTCAATAACCGAAATACAAAATTTTGTTTATGTAACTTTCAAAATGACGGACTTTCATACATATTATCATCCCCTATTTTGACCCCTTTGTGGTGGAATTTTCTAAAATCCTTTCTTAGTGGGTGCCTACATAACAAAATGAATATACAGTCCGAATTTCATGCTTGTAGCCTTCATAGTTTGCGCTCGACGATGATGAATCAGTCAGTCAGTCAGGACATGTTACATAACCAGTTGGGAAGGCTTTTCTGTATTCCACTCCTCAAGTGGTGAAAAGGAGTGGTAAATTTTGTATGTGAAATAATATTTTTCTTGTTCCGCCAAGTACTTACTGGATGCCTTAGACGGATTGCAGCGACGGGCTATCCGCATTGTGAAATGATGCAGGCGTTACAAGGGGCTTAGAACCGGTGCAATTGCGGAGAAACATTGCCTCGCTAAGCGTCTGTATCACGGTGAGTGCTCTGAAGAATTGTTTGACCTTATCCCATCCTCACCTTTCCTTAACAGCACCACGCGTGATGGCTTGCGGAGCCACAGCTTCGTGGTCTCCTCCATCTCGGCTCGAACTAAAAAGTTCGCAAAATCATACTTCTGCCGGACCATTAAGCTGTGGAATAGTTTGTCGGCACACGTGTTCCCTCCTGCCTATAATATGGGGTCCTTTAAACGGAGTGTGAAAAAGCAGTTAGGCAGGCCGGCATGATCGTGCCGACCAACGATAAACACACTGTTTATCTACAAGCTCCTTAGAAACTAAGGTCGCCCCGTTATTTCTTCTAATCTCAACAGATTGATCTCGTTCAGTCAAATAGGAGTTAAAACCTTTGTATAATTATGGAGTGGCCGTGAGTCGTGACCGACGAGTGTCAATCATACGATTAATAATCTACAAATACTTCAGCAATTCATAAGCTTTTATTAACATTTTACCTATAATAAGATAAATGATAACACTATGTACGGCTATAATAACTGTATACTTTAATCACTGATTACAATATAGTTGTTAACTCTATGACAGTAATATATATACTGAATTCCTCCGTCCGCTGCGACGTCTTTTATATTGTCACCCGCCGATTGTATGGAGGGGTAACCGACGGTACAATATTCTTGTTTTCGTTAAGTGAGGGTGGATCTGACGACCTTCCATATAGTTGACGGTAGATGCGACAACATCCGGCCGTCCTGCTCACGCATTCGTCCTCGGATAGCGTTTTGGTATGATGCATAAGCTGAAACATAAATCCGGTTTAAAATATACTCATAAACGATCTGCTGAAATTCAAACATCGCACCGTAAATAGTGTCCAAATAAAGTAGTGTATTAAGCCATCGACGGCCAATACACCCTTTACCTGCGGCTTAAACTAGATGATGTTCATTCAGGATCAATCTAGTTGTATATCGCCACTTGGGATATAATAAGATAAATGATAACACTATGTACGGCTATAATAACTGTATACTTTAATCACTGATTACAATATAGTTGTTAACTCTATGACAGTAATATATATACTGAATTCCTCCGTCCGCTGCGACGTCTTTTATATTGTCACCCGCCGATTGTATGGAGGGGTAACCGACGGTACAATATTCTTGTTTTCGTTAAGTGAGGGTGGATCTGACGACCTTCCATATAGTTGACGGTAGATGCGACAACATACCCATGTACAGAAAACCTGTCTTCCACTGTGGTATTTTTGTATAAGGCGCTGAGTTGGTCTGTAAGTCGTTTTTTTCACCTAATTGATATGACTAGCAGATCGCTTGCTTGACGGTAAGCGTTACGCCTGACCATATATAATAGCAATACCAACCAGAATCTTCAATTACTGAGTACAGCATCTCATTGCACTAGGCTCGTTATCCCTCATCTCGTTATCAGCCAATATATATCCGGTTCTCCCGAGGAGCTCGCAACATGACTTTATGGTTGGGTTTTTTTTTATAGCATAGGCCGGCAAACGAGCAAGTGGGTCACCTGATGGTAAGTGATCTCCACCGCCCATGTACGCCCAACACCAGAAGAATGATGGCCGCGTTGCCGACCTTAAAGGAAAGGGATAATTAGGGATTGGGAAGTGGAGGGGATTTTGGCTTCCGGATATCTCACTCACCGTACGAAACGCAGCAGCAAGCCGCTACTTTACGTCAGTTTTCTGTGAGACAGTGGTAATGACCCGGTCGAGCCAGCCCATTCATGATGTAGACAAAACTGTCTACAGCGTGGCTCTACCACTCATACTTTAACTAACCAACTTTATGGTTGGTTGCGGCGGGTATAGGGATACATCTTTGTTTCCCTGTGCCTGCATCGGTCATCCACCTGTTCTGTCGCAGGCCCCTCGATTTGCCCCTCTCCGAAGAGGGAAGAAGCATTTATAAAGGCCGGCATGATTCTGGTGACCCCCGATGAACTCACTGTCTGTCGGTGGTCGCTAGTATTTTAGACTGCACTACGCTTATCATCAGGTGCAGTCACTTTAGTAGGTCACTTTGCCGTACGTGGAAAAAAAGTTCTGCAATGCCCCCTAATTTCTGTGGCTTCAATAATGCATTAAAGTGCATTCACGCTTCGTGATAGCAGAGGTTAACGTACAAGCAAGTGGATCACTAGATGGTACTTGATCTCCACCTTCTATGAATAACCACAATATCAGAGGAATCATGCCTTGCCGACGTTAAAGGAAAAGAAAGAGATTAAGGAAAGATAGGAGGATTTGATTTTGCGGCTATCTCACTCACCGTGCGAAACCCAACAGCGAACTGCCAGTTCACGTCGGATTTTTGTGAGACTGGTATTAACCCGGTCGAGCCGGCCCATTCATGCAATTCACAAAAAGTAGCTACACGTGGCTACATTACAACTTATAATACTACTTCTGTTTGGGACCACAAAATAACAAAATGGTGATAGGAATAAAGGTAACCTGTCGCATCCGCGATACCTATTACATCACCTATTACATTGCAACAGTCAATTCTCACCTGACACAAAATTAGTGTTATTTTTAGGAAACAGGGGCAATGTAAACAAAAAGCAGCTAGTGCAATGTTTTGACAAATTGCATGCGTTATCAGTGAAAGAAATTGTAATGTTTACATTTTATTATAGTAAAAGTTTGCCAGCGGAAGAAAATAATTTAAGATACAACCTTAATTTGACAATGCACACTATGTCGTGCAATAATAATAAATTTTAATATTTTAATAATAATAATAATATGGGTATGGGAACTGGGAAGGTACAGGCCCGGGCGCGGGCGCAGCTCGTAGGCTTCCGAGCGGGACGCTCGCAGTGGCGGCACAGGACGCAGTCGCACACTAGTGCGGTGCGCTAGAATGACGATGTTTCGGGAGTAATAAGGAAGAAACCGACAACAAGAAACACAAGACGGCCAACTACCAATGTTGGCGCGAGTGTTGTGGCCAATATTATTATACGTTGGGCGAACATGTTGAAACCAGTGTTGGAGACAATGTGTGAAGCTGGCCACCTTATCAAATGACCATTATTATTAATTATCCTATATTGAATTATACTATATGAAATATTTAGTCAGTAAACGAAGAGATGTGAAAAGTAATAAAAGAAAATTATAAGTTATGCAATAATTTAATCACAAATAAATAATAATCAAGAATAAGGACCAGCCTTAAATAATAAAACATGATATATGAACAATGCTAAAGCCTCATTCAGCTTATTACTTAAACATTTAAGTGTACGATTCCAAACACGACCGCAGGCAATACGACCACTAAGTTGATAATTATTGGCCTAACTTCTAAACGTTAGATAACAAAGTCTAATATAAGGCCCAATGACATTATAACTTTGATATTAACTTGATTGCATGCACACTGTTGTATGCGATTGTGTATCAAGAATCACAAGTGCGGTCTGCTGCTGCGAACGTATATACAGAGAGTATTATTGTACATTTCTAATTCTAATTCAGTCTGTTGTTAGCGACGCCTTAGGGTCAGTTGAGGTTTTAGTGTCTATGACACCGGCAGCAGACTGGTACGCCGCCCTTAACCCTCGCAGCTTCTAACGACGTGCCGTCCAAGCTCAACACCACAAACTTATAGTTGAGCGTACATTGTTCGCAGGTCAGGGTGTTAAGCTTCACATGTTGATCGGTTAGATGCAAAGTAGGACGATTCACACGACCAGGGTTCCTGTAAATCAATTATATTACGATTTTATTTTTACACTAGTCAAATTTATTGACAAAATAATTATAAAGTGTATGTAAGTGTTGACGTAATAGAAACAAAAGTTTTAATTTACTATAAATAACGAAGTTTTGGTCTTTTATTTGATTTTAACCCCTTGATGGTATCATTATTCTTTTTTCTTGAAATTTAAATCAACATTGAGCTCTTTAGACTGAAAAAAATATCGTGCAAATCATGTCCACATTTGGCTGAGGTATGCGTGGGTAAGAGTACAAAAAATAAATTAACACGGCTCGATTTACTAACCTTTCCGTTGGTTAAAATCAACGAATAATTGTTTAAAGATAAACATTACCTATATTGGTCATAAACATTTACGTTCTGCAATATTATATTCTGTTTTTTTTTTGTCACATTTTCAGTATATATGGAGTTTACGATAAAACTATAAAGGGGTATAATAAAGGATAAAACATTTGCATTAATTGGAAAGAAATAAGTGGAAAATATTCACTATGTAACGGAACTTACCGGCACTCTTCAATTCTGATGAGTTGTTTAAAATTCGTCGATTGGACCACGAATCGAATGGCGCCTTGTTCGTCCACAATTTCATAAATCGGGTCTACCTGTAAACATATTCAACGATGAGATTCCTATCGTCGAGATGAAACGATAGTATTAACGATAAACGATATCTATACTTATAAAATAACATGTCCTGACTGACTGACTGATTCATCATGGCCGAGCGCAAACTATCAAGGCTACAAGCATGAAATTCGGACTGCATATTCATTTTGTTATGTAGGCACCCACTAAGAAAGGGTTTTAGAAAATTCCACCCCAAAGGGGTTACAATAGGGGATGATAATATGTATGAAAGTCCGTCATTTTGAAAGTTACATAAACAAAACTTCGTATTTCGGTTATAGACGTAAAACAAATAAATATGTGTTTCAGGAATTTTGGAAATTTTATTTAATAAGGGATGAAAAAGGGGGTGAAAGTAAATGCGAAAGTGATTTTGTTTGTTACGCTTTCGCGCCTAAATCACAGAACCGATTTTGATGAATTTATCTACAGAGACAGATGGGAACCTGGAGACGGTTACAGGCTACTTTTATCCCAGAAAATGCTATTCACGCGGGCGGAGCCGCGAGCAAAAGCTAGTATATTATAAACCACAGATACTCGCTAATTATTATGACAGAAATATTACTGAAATTATACAAGTATTTTTTATGTAATAAAGAATTGCGTCATGATGATACTACTAATGAAGCAAATTGCATTCAAGGGAGACTCAATGAAACTCTCGCGAATTTGCTCATTATGCTATACGTCATTGAACTTATGATAAGCGAATAAATGTATACATGTTGACTATTTTACCGCTAGTAAAATAGTACTGGTGGTAGGATATTCATATCCGCTATCCTAGGTGCCATATTTTATACAATTACAATAAATACGTCATTATAAGATTACAATACAGGCTGTAGTAGATATCACACTAATATTATAAATGTTAAAGTTTGTTTGTTTGGATGTTTGTCCGTCAATCACGATGAAACTACAGAACGGATTTTGATGAAATTTGGTATACAGACAGGGTATGGGCTGACTTGGGTGATAGGATATCCTTTTATCCCGATTAAATCCCTTTTATGCTTTTATCTTTTTATCCCGATTAAATGCTCCCTTGGGATAAAACAGGAATCTTGATATTCATCAATCACACCGAAAATTCTGAACGGATTTTGTTGAAAATTGGTATAGAGACAGGAAAAGCAGATCACGCGGGCGGAGCCTCGAGGAAAAGCTAGTCATTAATAAATTATCGTATATTTGAAATTGACAGAGATTGACAGAGCTCATAACTTTAAGTAATCGTAGAATGTTAAGAGTTATTATTTGGGATCTTTTTATCGTTTAATATATTCAGTTTTTAAACCATGCATAACGATAAGTAAGTAAGTAAGTAAGTAAGTTGTACTTACATCTACCTTAGACTGGCACTCGTCTGACGGCTGTGATTTTTTCTCGTCTCCGTATCGGTCGCCGATAGTCTCACTGTATTCGTTGAACAACTGCTCCTGTGAATCATTTGTTATAACAACTTTATATAGCATTAACATGAATTTCCACTCATTTAAAATATTAAATAACGAATGGCTATCCACAATCAATGTAATGAACACTAAATTAATGCTTAATGACGGCTTGTGCTGAGGTCTCGGGTTCGATCACCGGGTCGGGTAAAAGTGATATTGGGTTTCTCTATCACGAACTGCTCAGTATCAGCCCGGAGTTTGAAATTGTGCCCGATAGGTGCATCTATCACCTTATGGGACAGAAATAAGCTCTGCGAAATGTGGGTGTACGGGTTACACCTCTGCCTTCCCCTTCGGGGATAACGGGCGTGAGTGCGCATGTATGATATACGTACATACGTTAATCTATAATTACATACGTATAAATATGTTAATGTTATATGCAGTTATTACCAATTACCAAGTTTTGGTAAAACAATAATATAATG
Source organism: Amorpha juglandis (assembly GCA_949126905.1). Taxonomy (NCBI): domain Eukaryota; kingdom Metazoa; phylum Arthropoda; class Insecta; order Lepidoptera; family Sphingidae; genus Amorpha; species Amorpha juglandis. The sequence continues at coordinate 3,659,830 of OX421372.1, read as the reverse complement.
TAGGTAAAAAGCTAATTTAAGTTACTTACAGTGCCGTTCAGTAAAACTTTGATCAGTTCGCCCGGATAGTTGTGGGATTTCTTAGTGCAGAAGGTCTTATTTGCGCATCGTTGCGGCATCGTTGCTGTAATAACAAAACGTAATTGTAATAAGGCAGCTCTAAGAATTAATCCATTTTATTACTTTATTCAAAGCAATAATGGAAAAAAAAATGTAAATTGTACTTTTAATTTAATTTTATTTAGATCGAATGTGACTTTAAATTTATAGATAAAAAATCATAATAACTTTTTATTTTTTTAGTTACTGCAAAATATTTATGGAGCGATGAGAGATTTTTACGAGTGGTAGAGCCACGCTGTAGACAGTTACGAGTGGTAGAGCCACGCTGTAGACAGTTTTGTCTACAGCATGAATGGGCTGGCTCGACCGGATCGTTACCACTGTCTCACAGAAGACCGACGTAAAGTAGCGGCTTGCTGCTGCGTTTCGTACGGTGAGTGAGATATCCGGATGCCCAAATCCCCTCCCCTTCCCAACCCCTAATTATCCCTTTCCTTTAAGGGCGGCAACGCACCCATGTTTCTTCTGGTGATAGGCGTACATGGGCGGTGGAGATCACTTACCGTCAGGTACCACCCACCCACTTGTAGGACCTTGTAGGACTTGTAGGACCCACTTGCTCGTTTGCCGGCCTATGATATATAAAAAAAAAAGATAGCGAAACAGCTTTTTCAGTTAAGATTTGATTACAAAAAAACAATAAATAAATTTGCCCTCTTACCTACAACCGAGCCGGGCTTCACTACGTATGATGTGCATTGAGAAATTACCTGAAATTATTAAGTAAGTTAAAGAAAAAATACATTGCATTTATTAACAATGCCATATTAGAATTTTCACGTGATGAAATATAGTTTTTGATATATTAAATGCACCACAACAAAAATAAATAAATACACCCAACAGTCACATACATAGTCCTAACCCCACAGTAAGATACAAGTGTTGTGTCGTGGGTATCAGGAACTACGAAAGACTCTCGGTCTCACAACAACCAGACCCCGAAACAAATATTTGTGGATCACACAAACATTTGTCTCGGTGCGGGGATCGAACCCGCGGCCTCTCGCTTCATAGCCGGCTACTCGCTTCATAGTCGGCTACTCGCCCGCTGCGCCACGGAGGCTGTCAATAAATCATTATTTATTTACTATAATTGTAAACATGGATGAAAACAGGTAATGATTCTTACTACCTTAAAATACCACTATAATTTAATAAATAAAATCTATTACAACATAGAAGTAGAAACTTATTTGATAGGTATTAGTACTACGTGTACATTCATAAGGTTAAGTAATACTTACAATGAAGACGACAACTGCTGCAAAAGTGATTCGATTCATGATTGTTCCTGGCTACGAATAAACTGAACTCAAATGTGATGTTCACTGTGTGGTATTCAACAAATTAATGATGTATTATTATAACCACAGGATCTATATATATGTATATACATCGCTCCTAGGTGGGGATGGTTTTCCTTGTTACGTCACTTATTCAAAAACGTGACTGAAACGGGTTTTCCCTGACACGCTGAATTTCATGACGCCGTTAGATTAATTATTTTCGCCTCAAGGTATTGATAGAAGGTTTCCTCATGTGCTTATGCTATCACGCCAATATCATCGATACGGTAGACAGATGTACAACTAGTGCGCTCATTGTTCACCGAGCTTATTTCTGTTCCATGATGTGATAGAGAGCGAGCCTATCACGAGACCGGGAGCAAATTCCAGGTCCAGGGAAATCATGTGTCGATTGTAGGTGGTAGGTCCCTCGTATGCGAGACGCCGTCTGGGTTGGTACCACCGCTTATTTCTGCCGCCAAGTGAGTGTAAGCACCGTTGTGTTTCACTTTGACGGACATTGAAGCCAATGAAATTACTGGGTATTGTGAGACTTAACATTTTATGTGTCGGGGTGACGAGCGCAGTTCAGTGCCATGCTTTGTAATTCAAAGTTCTATGTGGTGTTTCTTCTATTTATGGGCCGGCGTAACGCTTACCATCAGGCGAGCGACTTACTCGTCTCGTAATTCAATTAAATTTTTAAAAAAATCTATTACATCTAAATATATAAAACTCAAAGGTGACTGACTGACATAGTGATCTATCAACGCACAACCCAAATCACTGGAGAGATCGGGTTGAAATTTGGCATGCGGGTAGATGTTATGACGTAGGCATCCGCTAAGAAAGGATTTTGATAAATTCTACCCCCAAGGGGATAAAATAGGGGATGAAAGTTTGTATGAAACTTTGTCAATTTTAAACGTTCACGCGGGCGAAGCGCGATCAAAAGCTAGTAGTAATATAAAGTTAAGGTTTATCATATGATGTAATATGGACAACGTGCCGCGTAATCATTCCACGCGTACTGACTCATCTTTCAGTTATTACAGTCGGTTACTACGTCTTTCTTTGTACTTGGAATTATCCTGCCCTAATGTCAGGGCACACCTTCCTAACATGATTTGAGGGGATTACTATTGTGTGGGGCGACCCATCGTCACACTTCACAACTCGGAACGAGAACCAGGTTTCGCCATTGCCTCTACTGTTAATCAGCAGTGTACCACATCCAGGTCTATGGGCCTGGGTTGGAGGCCCACTTGCACTTTTATTGTCGTTTTAAAATAATAAATTATGATTTGAAAATTGTTGATAGCCTTAATATCTGAACTGATTTACGCCTGATATCTTACACTGGTCCATGTGACATAGGCAAGGTAAGATATTTAAAACTAGCACTTAACATCTTGTTTTAAATAGTCGAAATTTAATAAAATGTACTCAATTGGGAAGCAACAGCTGATAATCAGTGTATACAGTGTATATGTCGAAGGCATTTTGTATGATTCCGCCGTTTACATACGGCGTCGTCAGTTTATAAACGCTTGCTGTTATGTAAAATGCCGAAGGCAAAATGTATAATGCCGTGTCAGTTTTTGTGAAATTAATTTTTAAAGTTTTGTAGGTTATTACAGTTGTAAACACACTAATATTTACTTGGGTGGTTTAAAAAAAAAAAACCACGAAGGGGATGGCAGGGTCTGCTCGCTCGCTTCGCTCGCTCACTAGACCCTACCATCCCCTTCTAACCTAAATTGTCCGAGTCGGGGTGCTCCAAATCCCGAGCTCGCTTCACTCGCTAACACGTGCATAAGCCTCGAATCCCGCACATGGATACTAAAGCCAACCCCCCCTGCACAATATTACTGGTCAAAAAAATATGAGGTAATGAGTATTGGTCACCCTAAAACTACAACCAACGTTGAAATTACAACAATTGAACGAGTTGTCATTTTGCCTTCGGCATTTTACATAACAGCAAGCGTTTATAAACTGACGACGCCGTATGTAAACGGCGGAATCATCCAAATTGCCTGCGACATATACACTGTGTGTACCCACAGTGTATGCAGATTATTGGGTTATGTGTATTTTGTTTTTTTCCTGGCTCGGCAAAGTGACTACACTATACCTGATGGTAAGTGTAGCGCAATCCAATAGTGTCGACCAACGATAAACAATGTGTCCATTGTAGGTCGGCAAGATCATGCCGGCCTGCCAAAGGGCCAAGGGGGAGGGGAAGGAAAAAGGGATGGAAAAAGGGTTAGGATCAGGGGGAGAGCCCCCAGGGGAGAACCGGATATACACTGGCTGGGAACGAACTGCCTGGAACGCGACCCACACAAGGTGGGCCACTATGGCAGGTTTTAGCACCAGTGTACGGTGGTCGCTATCCGGTCGGATACAAGTATCCTCCCAGAAGCAAATAAATGGCAAACAATTGTGGCAAATAAATGTTTGAAATGTTTGTATTGTCATAGTAACGTAAGTATATTACAACAACAATTGACGTCACTGTGTTACACCACAGTTACAAAATTCAATTAGTTTTATCAGTGCCATGACGTGTCAGCGAGGTGTAGGATAATTTCAGGAAATAACGTATTCCACATAATGACTTCTTACGTTCACGCGAATTTTTTTTCATTGGAATAAAACTAATTTAAACGGATTTTATGACGGGTTTTTCATTTTCAATTTTTTTTTCATTCTTTTTTTTTTAAATTTCGTCAATAATTGTAAACTGAAGGTAGACACTGTTACATTAACTTTTATGGACAACCTACACCTCAGTCTACCCCGTGACCACGAAGGCTAAAAGGTTACGAAACGTCGCGTCGGGACCAAAATTAAAATAAAGATCCGCGATAAAATCCGTTTAAATTAGTTTTATTTCAACGTATTCGATAATTTGAGTATTTTACGTACAATGTGTAGAGCATGCTTAGAAAGCTGGAGAACATGTGAAGAACATGCTTTGCAACTCTGTCAGATAATATCGGAGTCCCACAAGGCTGTGCTCTCGGCTACTTCGTTTATTCTGCATAATACACATCTTTCTTTACATATTATAAAATAAAGTTACTTCCGCTGTCTGTTCGATTAGATCTTTTGAACTATTCAACAGATTTTAATGCAGTTTTCACTATTAGATAGAGTGATTCATGAGGAAGGTTTATATGTATATCACGCATGATCCATGGGAGCAGGGCAGTAACATGCAAGTGAAACCGCGAGGGACAGCTAGTAAATATATAAAATTACATTCGTATTTTAGTAATAGTTCTACTTACCAATAAATTAATATAATAGAATCGTTCAACGCCAAACTAATCGCCTTAAAAATTATAGATTATAACTAACTTTTGCTCGCGGCTCCGCCCGCGTGAACTGCATTTTCCGGGATAAAAGTAGCCTGTAACCGTCTCCAGGGTCCCATCTGTCTCTGTAGATAAATTCATGAAAATCGGTTCAGTGATTTAGGCGTGAAAGCGTAACAAACAAACTCATTTTCGCATTAACTTTCACCCCCCTTTTCATCTGTTATTAACTAAAATTTCCAAAATTCCTGAAACACGTATTTATTTGTTTTACGTCAATAACCGAAATACAAAATTTTGTTTATGTAACTTTCAAAATGACGGACTTTCATACATATTATCATCCCCTATTTTGACCCCTTTGTGGTGGAATTTTCTAAAATCCTTTCTTAGTGGGTGCCTACATAACAAAATGAATATACAGTCCGAATTTCATGCTTGTAGCCTTCATAGTTTGCGCTCGGCGATGATGAATCAGTCAGTCAGTCAGGACATGTTACATAACCAGTTGGGAAGGCTTTTCTGTATTCCACTCCTCAAGTGGTGAAAAGGAGTGGTAAATTTTGTATGTGAAATAATATTTTTCTTGTTCCGCCAAGTACTTACTGGATGCCTTAGACGGATTGCAGCGACGGGCTATCCGCATTGTGAAATGATGCAGGCGTTACAAGGGGCTTAGAACCGGTGCAATTGCGGAGAAACATTGCCTCGCTAAGCGTCTGTATCACGGTGAGTGCTCTGAAGAATTGTTTGACCTTATCCCATCCTCACCTTTCCTTAACAGAACCACGCGTGATGGCTTGCGGAGCCACAGCTTCGTGGTCTCCTCCATCTCGGCTCGAACTAAAAAGTTCGCAAAATCATACTTCTGCCGGTCCATTAAGCTGTGGAATAGTTTGTCGGCACACGTGTTCCCTCCTGCCTATAATATGAGGTCCTCTAAACGCAGTGTGAAAAAGCAGTTAGGCAGGCTGGCATGATCGTGCCGACCAACGATAGACACACTGTTTATCTACAAGCTCCTTAGAAACTAAGGTCGCCTCGTTATTTCTTCTAATCTCAAAAAATTGATCTCGTGCAGTCAAATAGGAGTTAAAACCTTTGTATAATGATGGAGTAGTCGTGATCGACGAGAGCCAATCATACGATTAACAATCTACTTTTAGCTTAGCTACTAGCTTAGCTTACTCTAAGCTTTTCTTAACATTTTACCCATGTACAGAAACTCACTCCTGTCTTCCACTGTGGTATTTTTATATGGGACGCTTAGTTTGTAAGTCGTTTTTTTCACCTAATTGATAAGACTAGCAGGTCGCTTGCTTGACGGTAAGCGTTACGCCTGACTATATATAATAGCAATACCAACCAGAACCTTCAATTACTGAGTACATCATCTCATTGCACTAGGCTAGTTATCCCTTATCTCGTTATCAGCCAATAATATCCGGTTCTCCCGAGGAGCTTGCGACATGACTTTATGGTTGGTTGCGGCGGGTATAGAAATACATCTTTGTTTCCCTGTGCCTTCATCGGTCATCCACCTGTTCTGTCGCAGGGCCCTCGATTTGCTTCTTCCCTCTCCGAAATTGGAAGAAGCATTTATACAGGCCGGCATGATTCTGGTGACCCCCGATGAACTCATTGTCTGTCGGTGGTCGCTAGTATTTTAGACTGCACTACGCTTATCATCAGGTGCAGTCACTTTAGTAGGTCACTTTGCCGTACGAGGAAAAAAAGTTCTACAATGCCCCCTAATTTCTGTGGCTTCAATAATTCTTAAATCTGAGCATTTGAGTGCATTCACGCTTCCTGATAGTAGAGGTTAGCGTACAAGCAAGTGGATCACTAGGTGGTACTTGATCTCCACCATCTATGAATAACCATAATACCAGAGGAATCATGCCTTGCCGACCTTAAAGGAAAAGAAAGAGATTTAGGAAAGATAGGAGGATTTGATTTTGCGGCTATCTCACTCACCGTGCGAAACCCAACAGCGAACCGCCAGTTCACGTCGGATTTTTGTGAGACTGGTAATAACCCGGTCGAGCCGGCCCATTCATGCAGTTGACAAAAAGCAGCTACATGTGGCTACATTACAACTTATAATACCACTTCTGTTTGGGGCCACAAAATAACAAAATGGTGATAGGAATAAAGGTGTCGCATCCGCGATACCTATTACATCGATGACGAGACGTGCAAAAGGTAATAAAAGAAAATTATACAACATAATAATTTAATTTCAAACTAATAAATAACAATATGCTTAAACAAAACAGCATAATATGAACACTGCCGAATCCTCGTCCGACTTATAAACATTAACATAGAGTATTATACATATATAATTGCAAACAAGACCGCAGTTGACACGACTAGTTGATATTATTTTATGTGCAGCGACTTGATTGCGGGCACACAGGTGTCTGCGATCGCAATATTCGCAAATGCAGTCTGCTGCGAACGTACATTTATTTACAGAAAGTAATATTATAATGCACTAGCTTATGCCCTCGTTTCCACTTACGTGAGTGTTTTTCCGGGATAAAATGTAGCCTATATTCTAATACATGTCATGGTCTACGTGTGTACTAAATTATGGTATAATCCATCGGTCGCGGGTCATTATGGCGTGAGTGAATTACAAACATCCAAATTCACAATCCCTCAAATATCCAAACATTCACATTTATAACATTTGTAAGAAGTATTTCTAACCTAATTCATTTTGCTGTTAACGTTAGTTGAGGTTTTGGTTTCTATGACACCGGCAGCAGACTGGTACGCCGCCCTTAACCCTGGCAGCTTCTAACGACGTGCCGTCCAAGCTCAACACCACAAACTTATAGTTGAGTGTACATTGTTCGCAGGTCAGGTTGTTATGCTTCACATGTACATCGGTTAGATGCATAGTATGACGATTCACACGGCCAGGGTTCCTGTAAATCAGTTATAATACGATTATATTTTTACACTAGTCAAATTTATTGACAAAATAGTTATAAAATGTATGTAAGTGTTGATGTAATAAAAACAAAAGTTTTAATTCACTATAAATAAAGAAGTATTGGTCTTTTATTACGATTTGACCCCTTGATTGTCATTATTGCCCTTGTCATTATTATTTTTTCTTGAAATTTAAATGAACATTGAGCTCTTTAGACTGAAAAAATAATCATGTAAATTATGTCCACATTTGGCTGAGGTATGCGTGGGTAAGTGTACAAAAAATAAATTAACACGGCTCGATTTACTAACCCTTCCGTTGGTTAAAATCAACGACTAATTTTTTAAAGATAAACATTATATTGGTTATGAACATTTACGTTCTGAAATGTTATATTCTGTTTTTTTTTGTCACATTTTCAGTATATGGAGTTTACGATAAAACTATACAGGGGTATAAGAAAGGCTATCTAAAGGATAGAACATTTGCATTAATTGGAAAGTGTGTGTGTGTTTGCAGTAATTAAATAAGTGGAAAAAAATCTTGAAAAAGAACTTACTGGCACTCTTCAATTCTGATGATTTGTCTAAAATTCTTCGATTGGACCACAAATCGAATGTTGCCTTGTTCGTCCTCAATTTCATAAATCGGGTCTTCCTGTAAACATATTCAACGATGAGATTCCTATCGTCGAGATGAAACTATAGTATTAACGATAAATGATATACCTATATATTATAAATCACAGATACTCGCTTATTATGACAGTAATATTACTGAAATTATACAAGTATTTTTTATGTAATAAAGAATTGTGTCATGATGATACTACTAATAAATTGCATTCAAGGAAGTCTCAATGAAACTCGCGCGAATTTGCGCATTATGCTATACGTCAATGAACTTATGATAAGCGAATAAATGTATACATATTGACTATTTTACCGCTAGTAAAATAGTGCTGGTGGTAGGATATCTGCTATCCTAGGTCCCATATTTTACACAATTACAATAAATACGTCATTATAAGATTACAATACATGCTGTAGTAGATGATCATTAATAAATGCTAATTATCTGCTGGTGGGAGGATACTTGTATCCGGCCGGATAGCCACCACCGTACACTGGTGCTAAAACCTGCCATAGTGGCCCACCTTGTGTGGGTCGCGTTCCAGGGTCAGCCAGTGTATATCCGGTTCTCCACAGGGGGCTTGCCCCCTGATCCTAACCTTTTCCCATCCCTTTGGCCTTTTGGCAAGCCGGCATGATCTTGCCGACCTACGATGGACACATTGTTTATCGTTGGTCGACACTATTCTTGGATTGCGCTACACTTACCATCAGGTGTAGCGTAGTCACTTTGCCGAGCCAGGATAAAAAAAAGTTTTTTTTATGCTTAAAGTTAAAACCATGCATAACGATAAGTAAGTAAGTAAGTTGTACTTACATCTACCATAGACCTGCACTCGTCTGACGGCTGTGATTTTTTCTCGTCTCCGTATCGGTCGCCGATAGTCTCACTGTAGTCTTTGAACAGCTCCGCCTATGAAACATTTATTATTGAAACTTTATATAGCTCTAGCCCAGGAAAACCACATAATTACAATAAGTACTTATGAAAATAATCGATTTCATTGCATTTATGGGAATCTACTTAAGGTAACATCCGTCATAGTAACAGGATGACTACATAGTAATTATTATGGTTATTATTTTTCTTTAGCTACAATATACCTAACAAGTAACTTGTGACAATAGTATAATATATGATGACTTGTTAAAGATAATTTAAGTTACTTACAGTGCCGTTCAATAAATTCTTGATCCGGTCGTCCGGATAGTTGTGGGATGTAGTGCAGAAAGTCTTATGCTTGCATTTTGGCGGCATCGTCGCTGTAAAATCTAAGAAAATGTATTTATTTTTAATATGTTTTTATAAATCATCCATTTCATGAATTAATTAACATCAACAATAAAACTGATTGTGTGAATTACACTTATTTTAAATTTAATTTAAATGTTACTTTACGTCGTCATAATAAAACTATGTTCATTAGTAATTTTTTTTTTATAATATAAAATTCACTAATGGAGACACAGCGAAACTGATTGTTCAGTTCAAGATTTGAATAGAACAATAAATAATGTTGTACTCTTACCTCCAAGAGGGCTGCTGGGCTTCGCGTAGTACGATGTCAGTTGAGAAATTACCTGAAATAAATTAATCTATACTAATAATAAAGCTGTAGAGTTTGATTGTTTGTTTGTTTGTTTGTTTGAACGCGCTAATCTCAGGAATTACTGGTTCGAATTGAAAAATTCTTTTTGTGTTGGATAGTCCATTTATCGAGTAAGGCTTTAGGATATATAACATTACGCTGCGACCATTAGAAGCGAAGCATCAGTGAAAAATGTTGCAAAAACGGGGAAAATTATTCATATTTGAAGGCTTCCGTTGCTAAGCTACCAAAATAATATTATTTGAAGGCTTCCGTTGTCAAATCAAAATCTATACTAATATTATAAAGCTGTAGAGTTTGATTGTTTGTTTGTTTATTTGATCACGTGGGCGGAGCCGCGAGCAAAAGCTAGTAAGTTATAGATAGAAAATCTTTAGTAATTCAATCTATGAACAATATCCTAACCTAATAAATTTTAGTTTGTTTAGAAAAATAGGTGACAAGTGGTAATAGCTTGTACTTACTACCATAAAAACTTACTTTATCTATACTAATAATAAAGCTGTAGAGTTTGATTGTTTGATTGTTTGTTTGAACGCGCTAATCTCAGGAACTACTGGTTCGAATTGAAAAATTCTTTTTGTGTTGGATAGTCCATTTATCGAGGAAGGCTTTAGGATGTATAACATTATGCTGCGACCATTAGAAGCGAAGCATCAGTGAAAAATGTTGCAAAAACGGGGAAAATTATTCATATTTGAAGGCTTCCGTTGCTAAGCTACCGAAATAATATTATTTGAAGGCTTCCGTTGCTAAGCTACCCAAATCTATACTAATATTATAAAGCTGTAGAGTTTGATTGTTTGTTTGTTTGTTTTATCACGTGGGCGGAGCCGCGAGCAAAAGCTAGTTATTAATAAAATAATAAAAACAGATTTGATCATCATTGAAAGTAAAAAAATTAACTCATTAGATACTTAGCATTGACTTCATATACATTTATAAAATTACCAAGTACTCACAACAAACACGACAGCTGCGGCAAAAGTGAATCGATCCATTATTGTTGATGGCCACAGACAAACTGAACACAAACGTGTGCAATACCAAATAATAATGTAACTCTATCGTAACGACAGGACCTATATATATGGTTCCGAGGTGGGTTGGATTTTCCTGAATACGTCACTTATTCAAAACCATAACTGAAACGTATTTCCCATGATCTGCGAGATTTCATCATGCCCTAAAACTGAGAACTGAAGTTTCATCGAAAGGTAGCACGAATAGTTTTCTCTTCAGTACAGTGGGTTTCGTATATACAAATATGATACGTTGTATGTTGTGTTTAGAAGCCACAGTAATACACAGCAATATTGAGTTATGGTTAATCTATGATGTAATATAAACAATAAGCTGCATAATAAATCCACTCGTCAACACAAGCAAAACCTATTACAACAAAACTTAACGAGTCAATACTCGTTTCAGTTGTTATTGTAAGTTAGATTGTTGTAATAGGGTTTTTTTCTTCTCGTTGTAATCGAATAAAAATTGATTTTGCAGGTGGAAGGATATTCATATCCGCCCGCGTAGCGACAACCACACACATGGTGTTAAAACCTGCCAGAGTGACAGTTAGTGTATATCCGGTTTACCCGAAGGGATTTCGACAACACTGGTAGAGACTGGTATAGGGGTACATCCTTGTATCTCTGTGCCTGCATCGGTCATCCGCTTGTCCTGTCGTAGGCCCTCAATTTGTTTCTTCCCTCTTCGGAGTGTGAGGAAGAGACCATCATTACCATAGGATAAAAAATAAATATAATTGTTGGTAGCCTTAACACCTTCACTGATTTATATCTGAAAGCATAGGTTAACCAAAATAAAAACAATATTTAAAAAAATACTAATTACATAGGTAACGGGCTATCTTTTTTGTAATTCGATATCTTTGATCAGAGCTTTATTATAACGTAAGCACTATGCAACAACGATTGACGTCATTAAATTTTTTAATTCAATTAGTGGTATCCGCAAGGTGTGGGATAACTTGAGGAAATAACGTATTTGATAATTTGGACCATTTGCGTAGAATCAGTGTCCTTTTTTGGCCATACTTATCGGTGTGCCACGCACGAGGCTCTGTGCTTTTGTTCATAATTTTTCACTCGCAGGTTCGAAACCAGCCCCAAGAGCATACACCTCTGACTTTTCTAAGTTACGTGTATATTAATTGTTAATTATCGCATGCTTTAACGGTGAAGGAAACATCGTGAGGAAACCTGCATACCTGAGAACTCGATTAGATTTTTCGAAGGTATGTATGGTGTGTAAGTCGCTGGATGCAGGCCGCTTCCAACAGGTCGGTCTGGAAATCTTTGGGAGAGGCCTTTGTTCAGCAGTGGACGTCTTTTGGCTGATGATGATGTATGTCTGCCAACCCGCATTAGGCCAGCGTGGTGGACCAAGGCCTAACCCCTCTCAATCAGTAGAGGAGGCCTGTGCCCAGCAGTGGGACGCATATAATACAGCGCTAGTATATTATTATTGAATTTGTTACAACGAATTTTTATGATACCTTACGTAACCACCACGACAGGTTTTTCATATTTCACTAGCTTTTGCTCGCGACTTCGCCCGCTTGAACGGCCTTATCCGAGATCAAAAGCAGCTGTTGTCCTAGTCCAAGTTATGGTCTAGCTTAGCAACCTGCGATAAATTTTGCTGATTCTATTTGCTACTTGAATGCTTCATGAATCTCTGAATTCGAAAAATGTGTAAAAATATTATTTATTAGCTTTTGCTCGCGGCTTCGCCCGCGTGTTCTGCTTTTCCGGGATAACAAGTAGCCTATGTCTTATTCTGATGTATAAGCTACACATTATTGTAAAGTTTCATTAAAATCCATTCAGTAGTTTTTACGTGAAAGAGTAACAAACATAAATCCATCCATACTTACAAACTTTCACGTTTATAATATTAGTAGGATGAAAAAATATTTCCGGATTAATTTCAGTATTGGTAACTTCTTTAATTAAAAATATAATAATTAAAAATATTATTAGTGTAATGGCTCTTCTATACATACTAATATACTCTATGCACGTTTCCGAACTCCGTTGCTTTGCTTCGTTTTTCTCGTGGGTATGTTTGTATGTGTGCACTTGCGTCTGAATCACTGGACTGATTTTAATGCGGCTTTTTTGTTGAAAGATGATTTCATCAAGACAGTGAGTATATGTGTCTGATTTTTTTAGATACTTAAAAATTGTATTGCGTATACGGTACGACTGCTGTGCTGAGTTCTCGGGTTCGATCCCGGGTCGAATAAAACTGAATTGTGGCTCGTATGGCAATAGGCTCGTCCCGTATCACATCATGGGATGGAGATACGCTCGGCGAAATGTGAGTACACGGGCTACACCTCTGTCTACCCCTTCGGGGATTACAAGCGTGAATACGTAATGTATGTACTTAGAAATTTCAGATATTTTTCTAATTGTTCGATAATTTGTATTGTTCGGGAGTTTGTATCGGTAAGGTTATAGGTCAATACAGGGTTTTCCTCTACCTATGAATTCCAGAATTCCATAGTGAACTATGTAGGTACTGTAAAAACCGTACTGATGTCATAACGGTGTTCAAATTTGTAATATGTCTTATCAGTGTCTTGCGTCAGTTAGTTGTAGGATAAATTCTGGGAATAACATATTCGATCATTGAAATATTTTTATGGAACTATTAAAAACTAGCTTTTGCTCGCGGCTCCGCCCGCGTGATCTGGTTTTTCCGGGATTAAAAGTAGCCTATGTCCTATTCTGATGTATAAGCTATATTTATAAGCTATTTTATAAACAATATGGATTTAGACCTCAATCAAATACTCTCGCTGCTACAATTGATCTCGTAACCAAAATTAAAAATAAAATCGATCAAAAACAAGTTGTTTTAGGTATATTTATTGACCTCAGAAAAGCCTTTGACACCATCAGTCATGACTTATTATTACAAAAACTAGAACTCAATGGCGTTACAAGCAAAGCACTTGAAATTTTTAGATCATATATGGAGAACCGTAAACAAATAGTAAAAATAGGTGAATATGAAAGCAATCCCAGTGTCCTCAACTTTGGCGTCCCCCAGGGGTCAATATTGGGTCCCCTCATGTTCCTTATTTATATTAACAATATCAGTGAATTAGGTCTCAAAGGTGACATCTCCCTCTACGCAGACGATACAAGTCTCTTTTACTATGGATATTCAGTCGAAGCTATAATAGCTGACGCTCAGAATGATCTTGATATGTTAAATGGGTGGTTTCAGACAAATCTTTTAACTATAAATATAACGAAAACAAATTATGTAATTTTTGCAGCAAAAAATAAAAAAATAAATGATACTTTCGAACTTAAAATAGACGGCCAACTACTTGAACGAAAACCTAAAGAAAAATACCTCGGACTTTTCTTAGATAGTAACCTAACTTGGAAGCCACACCTAGAAAAAATTAAACTTAAACTAATTCCACTTACAGGGGCACTACGCAATATAAATAATTGTCTCCCTCGAAGAGTACGATATCTAATTTACAACTCTCTGGTTAAACCTCATATCGACTACCTTATTGAAATATGGGGTACTGCAACAAAGACTAATATAGATCCAATTCAACGAGTTCAGAATAGATTAATCAAAATTTTATTTAACTATAAACTTCGGACACCTACTGAAACGTTATATGAGGAAACAAAAATAATGAATATAAAACAAACGTACATATACTACACATGTATTCTTATACGTAAAATATTAAATAAAGAAATCCATTCGAATTTAAAGTTTGTAACAAAACAACAAACACGAAAGATTAATTTAAGACGTGCTAGTTACTTAGTGACTCGACCACCTAGAACTAACTATGGAAAAAGAAATTTAGAGTTTGAGGGTGTCAAAATTTATAATAAATTACCATCCATACTAATAATAAAGCTGTAGAGTTTGATTGTTTGTTTGTTTGAACGGGCTAATCTCAGGAACTACTGGTTTGAATTGAAAAAATCTTTTTGTGCTGGATAGTCCATTTATCGAGGAAGGCTTTAGGATATATAACATTACGCTGCGACCATTAGAAGCGAAGCATCAGTGAAAAATGTTGCAAAAACGGGGAAAATTATTCATATCACGGGTCAACACAAAATTTGACCTTGACTTTAAATCATATTATTTCGATATTTTAGGTCGTAATTAGACGAAAAAAATATATATGACATGAAAAAGTTTGCTTTTGTATTGAGGAGGCCGATTTAAAGATATCTTCCAAAATCTGTGGCTTTAATTTTTTATTGAAGATGAAACGTTTCAAATGAATATTTTTATTATTATTTATTAAGTTCTATTATCAAAATAACTTACAATAAGTGGAAAATAATTTAAAAGTGCACGCTTTTACTTTTTCTTTTATGTTTATAAGTACTTTTTCTCACTAAACCCAAAATATATTCTCCCATCATCTTTTCATGGTATTGGTCTTGATAACGTTGTTCAAAGCTCATAATGTCCTCATGAAAACGTTCTCCTTGCTCTTCTGAATACGCTCTCATATTGTTTTTAAATGTATCTAAATGATAATGCAGCATATGTACTTTTAATGACATCCTACAGAGCATAGCCTTAACATTTTTTAGCATATCGTCAACTACGTAGTTTTTAGCTTTGTTATTTCCTAAAAAACCAGAAACTACTGCTTTAAAACTACTCGCTTTTTAAGTATGATTCAGCAACGTTGGAAATAAAACAAATCGCCTTTTGAGTACGATTCAGCAACGTTGGAAATAAAACAAATCGCTTTTTGAGTACGATTCAGCAACGTGGGAAATTTTTCATCGGCGAAAATCTGTCTAATTTGCGGACCATCAAAACCCCAGCTTTAACTTTTGCTTCTGACTTGTAATCTATCTCATTCTCTCGTAGGCTAAATCCTATTTTTGAATATGTTATGTCTTTGTCGTGACGCATTTTCGTTTCATCGAGTTTCAAAGCACAACGATTATAAAGAAGTTTCACTTCAATAAAAATTTATATATCTATCATATTTGATTCACTGCTTAATAAAAAATTACTTACCTTCCAAACATCTTTTACAATAACTACAAGCAACATGTGGAGCCCATGGCTTGTCTTGATGCCGAACAAGACAGTCAAAATATGCTTTGTACGCTTCACAGAGAACGTCAGATGTCTTTAGTTCGTATTTTACATCGCAAACTTTAATAGATTGACCATACATATAAAAAAATGCATCAGCGTCATATTTAAACTTTCGCGACTATATTTTTAGACTTGTACAAAAAACCTAATCGTTGTTTATCACTCGATTGCCATCTAGCGGCACTTTTTGAACGTAAAAACCCCACTCTGATAGCGCAGTAGTTTTAAATGTATTAAAATGTATGAAAAATTCAAAAATGAGTATTATTACTATAACTATCACAAAAGCAAACTTTATACCAAAAAAAGGTATTTTCTTTTCGGTTTTGTGCATAATTAACCGAAAAATCATAAAATTGACTTTAGGACAAAGAACGAATTTTTTTTTGTAGACCCGTGTATTTGAAGGCTTCCGTTGCTAAGCTACCAAAATAATATTATTTGAAGGCTTCCGTTGTCAAATCAAAATCAAATCTATACTAATATTATAAAGCTGTAGAGTTTGATTGTTTGTTTGTTTATTTGATCACGTGGGCGGAGCCGCGAGCAAAAGCTAGTCAGAAATAAAAGAAGAAAAAAGTAATGCTCGATTCAAAAAGTTACTCAAAATTCATACAATTAATACATACCAATAAATAAATAATCAATAAAACAACCAATAAAAACACACATAGACAATAGAGTAGTAGTGAGTACATCTAAATGAAAAATATACATTAGTAATTTCCCAAATTAAACTAGATATAAAATAGTCTTATAACAATAAAATAATATATATAAAAAAGAAAAGGAAAATTATAATAGATACTTAATAGATACTATTCTATCAATGCCACATCCAGTTAGTTGATGCACTGAGTTTATTAATATTTTGTGTACCCACATTTTTGTTATTATTTCTGTTCGTGCGCTTTAGTCATTAAATTTAGTTTTAATTAATATTGTTTCTCAGTAAGTGAATTATTATGTATTCTTTATGAGAAATAAAGTTATTCTTAAACCTTATATTATTGTAAAGTTTCATTAAAATCCATTCAGTAGTTTTTACGTGAAAGAGTAACAAACATACATCCATCCATCCATACTTACGAACTTTCGCGTTTATAATATTAGTAGGATCATTTCCAATAATGTCAACTTCAACTCGTTAGTACTTAAAGGAACGTGATAATATATATGATATAGTTGTACTTATCAATAAATTAAATAATGAAGCGCTTGAAAAATCGACACTAAGGAGCGTACCATGAATGATATTGGATTTTTTTATCCGAGTACGGCATAGTGATTGCACTCCACCTGATGGTAAGCGTAGTTCAGTCCCAAAAACTAGCGACCACCGACAAACAATGAATTCATTGGTGGTCACCAGTATCATGCCGGCCTGTATAAATCGAGGGGCCTGCGACAGGACAGGCGGGTGATCGACGCAGGTACAGGGATACAAGGGTGTACCCCTATACCCGCCCCAACCAACCATCAAGTCATATCACAAGCCCCTCGGGAGACCCGGACATACACTGGCTGATCCTGATACGCGATCCAGACAAGGTGTGTGGGTCACTATGGCAGGTTTTACCACTATATGCACGGTGGTCGCTATCCTGGCGGATATGAATATCCAGCGACACCAGCAATAAACAAGCAACCAGCAATAAAAAACAAGTTATTTTTCCGTTACAAAATTATTATGGTACTCATATTCATCATTAGATCGTTTTCGATTTCGTCATTAAGTAATTTCTTCGAAATCTTATATGAGTGGTAGAGCCACGCTGTAGACAACTTTGTCTACAGCATGATTGGGCCGGCTCAATCGGGTCATTACCACTGTCTCACAGAAAACCGACGTAAAGTAGCGGCTTGCTGCTGCGTTTCGTACGGTGAGTGAGATATCCGGAGGCCCAAATACCCCTCCCCTTCCCAATCCCTAATTATCCCTTTCCTTTAAGGTCGGCAATGCGTCCATAATTCTTCTGATATTGTGGGCATACATGGGCGGTGAAGATCACTTACCATCAGGTGACCCACTTGCTCGTTTGCCGATTTATGCCATAAAAAAAAATCTTTATTTCCCAGAGGAGTCAGTTAAGATTTTTTCTGTACTAAGAAACGGAGTATAAATCATTTTCTGTATTCCGTAACTGAAAATGAAGCGATAACTGGCTGTGAGTGTGCAAATAATCAAATTCTAAGATATGACTTAATGACAATTAATATTTAGTCTTGTTATTGTTTACGTCGTCGTGTCTTGCTATTGTTTACGTCTCTGAGTGCTTCAGTTATACGATGATCGGGTTTCTATTCGGCTAATTGACGCTAAAAACACAAAATTTAATTACAATAGTCAATGCGATAGTGACTGTAATACTAATGAGATAATTGTCGTTCAAGACACTGAGATTGATGTGAACAACTCACGTTGATCTGCGCCGAATGCCTGGCCACTGAGTGCGATGCTTTTTGAGTGGTTGAGCCACGCTGCAGACAGTTTCGTTAAGACTGGCTCATTACCACTGTCTCACAGAAAACTAATGTAAAGTAGCTGTTTCGTACGATGACTAAGATATCCGAAATGTCCCTCCACTTCACAAATCCTAAATTATCCCGGTCTTTTAAGTTTGGTGATTTTTCTGGTATTGTTGTTGTATATGATAAAGATCACTTAGCATCAGCTAGAGTGGTAGAGCCACGCTGTAGGCAGTTTTGTCTACAGCATGAATGGGCTGGCTCGACCGGGTTGTTACCACTGTCTCACGGAAAACCGAAGTAAAGTAGCGGCTTGCTGCTGCGTTTCGTACGGTGAGATATCCGGAAGCCCAAATCCAAATCCAAAGCCCCTCCTCTTCCTAATCCCTTTCCTTTAAGGTCGGCAACCCGCCCATGATTCTTCTGGTGGTGGGCGTACATGGGCGGTTGAGATCACTTACCATCAGGTGACCAACTTGCTCGTTTGCCGGCCTATGATATAAATAAAAAAAAGGTGATCCACTCTGTCTATCTCAATTACACTTTGCTATAAAAGAGACGGCTATAATTCATCTTGCCTTACTTGATAAGTCGAGATGGATGGCAGCACGACAACATTGTGTTACCGAAAAAGCCAAATTACATTGAATTGCGGGTCTTTTGTCACAAGAAGACGGACCTTAAAACGGACCCATAGTCCATTTTTTTTTTGTAAAGTTATGGACAGGCGTGGCGCTTACCATCAGGCGAGCACCTTGCTCGTCTCGTTATTCAATCAAATGAAAAAAAAATCTAAGTAATTGTAACATTTATTTTTATTTTACATATTCATTCATACGCACTCACGCCGTAATCACCAACATTGTGACGAGCGTATTTCCGTCCCATAAAGAGATAGGGGCGAACCTATTACCATACCAGATTCAATTCCAGACTACGGGCGGAGACTGTGCATTTCGTAATAGAAAAACGCAATAATACTTTTACCCGACACGGGGATCGAACCCGAGACCTCAGCACAGTAGTCGTACCTCGTACGCAATACAACTGTCCCATCGAGGCAGTTATTTTCATTTTACTTATACGAAATATAATATTTATTGCATACATGGTTTGCCAGGACACGAGTAAATCCTGTTGAGACATCTATGACGAATCGTTACGTATTACAAAATTATAATATAAAATACGTTTTTATTATTGCATCATAAAGAGACTTATGACACAGTATACAGTGCTTATGACAAATTATGTCATTTATTTTCTACTGTGTAACATAAGGAAAACAAATTATTTCAGACGTATTTTCAGGTGTTACTATTTATAAGAAAATAGTTGTGTAATTAAGTTCTTTTTTATCCGAGCACGGTAAAGTGACTGCACTACACCTGATGGTAAGTGTAGTGCAGTCTAAAAACCAGCTACCACTAACAAACAATGAGTTTATCGGTGGTCACTAGAATCATGCCGACCAATTCATACAATACATTTTTATCATGCACGTGTTTTTGAGTGGTTAAGTGGTCGCTGGCCCATATCTGCCCATAAAAAGATGCGACACCACACAAAACTTTGAATTACAAAGCACTACATGGCACTGAACTGAGCTCGTCACTCTGAGACATAAAATGTTAAGTCTCATAATGAGTAATTTAACTGGCCTCAAAGTCCTTCAAAACTGAAACACAACAGTGCTTATACACTTGGCGGCAGAAATAGACGGTGCGGTGATACCAACCTAGACGGCCTCTCGCATACGAGGGACCTACCACCTTGTTTTACAGCGTCACTCTTGATAGTCAATAGCGTAAGGATATGGCGGTTCAATTGACAAAAATTGAGATTCTGTTACTTACTTGGGGAGGTTTACGTCCAACAGTGGACTGCAACAAGCTGAGATGATGATGATGATGATTAGATCCTGTAGGTATATCGAATTTTTTTTTTGGTCCAGTAAAAGTGTTTTTTATACCTTTATATTACGACATAGACAGGAAAATTGTTAATGTAATAAATCTTAGTAGGGAAAACTATAATAAATTACCAATGGATTGGTATTTAACAGGAATTGACTGAAACGTCAGAAGGATGATATAATTTTAAATATAAAATCATTTATAGTTTTCTACTGAATAGGAATTTCTTAACAGGTATTAAAATTTCAAGGAAAACCTCATGATTAATTATGAAGTAGAATATACTATCGAACAAACTAATTGATTACTGATAGAATTAAACGAGCCTTTGACAATATTATATTTAGTTTTATTTTATTTAAACAGAACTCAGGCATTATACGTGGTACACTTATTAGTAGCATAGATAGAGAGATGTATATCGGTGTTGCCAGGCGTTAAGCGCCATCTGCGTTTCTTATTTCTTCATCCTCCCTAGAACGCAGACCCATTGCCGTGGTGAAAATTGTATGCTTCGGTCGAGCCAGTCCCTTGGTTAAGATATCAGCCACCATATCATGCGTACCTTTGTAGTGAATAGAAACTTGTTTCATTGCAATCCTTTCCCTCACAAAGTGGTAGCGAATGTCAATGTGCTTGCTCCGAGCATGGTAGACATCTTGCGATGCAATGCTAATGGCACTTTGGTTATCACTATTCATAATAATTGGTGTACCTGAAAGAGAAGGGTTAAATTCTTCTTCTAATTGTTTAAGCCAAATAGCCTCTTGAGTGGCCGTGGCCAATGACATGTATTCTGCCTCGGTGGTAGACAAAGCTATGGTAGCTTGTCTTTTAGAGCACCAACTAATAGCTGCACCCTGAAACATAAATACATATCCAGAACATGATCTTCGGTCTTCGATGTTGGTAGCCCAGTCAGCGTCGCAATATCCTTCAATATTATTTTTACAGTCCTTTTTGAATGTGAGTTTCATATTTTTTGTTCCCTTTAGATATCTGAGAACTCTTTTGGCTGCTGTCCAGTGCTGTATTGTAGGGCCATTGTTGAAGCGACTTAATTGATTCACAATATAGGCTATGTCTGGTCTAGTACCCTGTGATAAGTACAAAAGGCACCCTATCAACTCTTGATATGGAATGTTTTTTATAATTTCTTCATCTACTTCAGCCTTTTTTAGATGCTGGTTAGCTTCACATGGTGTGTATGCAGGGTTGCAGTCATTCATATTAAAACGAGTAAGTATTTTTTCTATGTAAAGAGACTGATCTAGGTAAATTTCATTTATAGTAGGATTCTGTATAATTTTGAATCCTATACAACTTTTGGCTTCTCCCAAGTCTTTCATATGAAATTTTTCACTCATTTTATTTTTTATTAATGTGGCAGTTTTTTCATTATTAAAAAAGTACAGTAAATCATCAACATACACTGTAATTATTAATATATCATCTTTACTTGATATGCGATAATATATACATGGATCCACTTTGGAACGTATCATTCCTATTTGTAGAAGAATTTTATTTAATTTTTTGTTCCATTGTCGGCTTGCCTGTTTGAGACCATAGATGGATTTTTTAAGTAGACAAACTTTGTTTCCTTCTTCAAAATGAGATGGCTGTGCCATATAGATATTCTCCTCAATATCCCCCTGCAGGAATGCCGTCACGGCGTCCATCTGATGTATTTTTAAATTATATTTAACTGCCAAACCTATCACATATCTTATTGAAGTGTATCGCACTACTGGAGCATAAATTTCATGATAATCTATGCCCTTTTTTTGTTGGTATCCTTTCACAACAAGTCTGGCCTTGTATCTTGATATTTTTCCATTTTCATCCATTTTTGTTTTGTAAACCCATTTGCATGGAATAACCTTTTTATTTTTCGGCAAGTCTACTAAAGTCCAAGTATTATTTAGAATTAAGGAGTTATACTCTTCCTCCATGGCGGTTTTCCACTTGTCTGCATTTTCGCTTTGAAGTGCTTCGGTAAGACTTTGTGGATCTTTGTCTAGAATACTCATTGCAGATTCACCGTTCATACATAAAAAGGAATTATTAATATTGGATGAAACCTCATCTCCAGGTGGATCACTTTTATTAATTTCATTTCTACGTCTAGGTCGTAGATTCATGTGGACATTTGAAATCTTAATATCTTTATCAGGTACAAAAGGTTCGTCGTTTGGATCAGAATACTCAGATGACAATGAGCTGTAAGTTTTATTAAATTCTTCAGATTTATTGTCATCAGTATCATCACTGAATTCGGTTTGAATGTGTTCATCCTCATCTACAAATGAAGGTAAGAGAATTGATCTCGAAGCTTTATTATCTATGCTAATAATTGTTTTTTCTTTTTTAGGTGTTGACTTTTCTGAATATTTCATATTACTTGTCATATCCCTTTTTATAGTAGATTCTAAAAATACTACATCTCTACTTGTTATCGCCTGTTTGCTTTTGGGGTCTATGAAGCGGTAGCCCTTAACACATTCACTATATCCAACAAAAATTAACTCACGCGATTTTGCATCTAGCTTCTGGCGGCGTTGTGTTGGTATATGCACCATTGCTCTGCACCCAAAAATTCTCATATGGCTTAGGTCCGGTTTCTTACCAGTCCATACTTCTTCAGGAGTGATGTAGGAGAGTGCTCTCGTCGGCGAGCGGTTGATGATGTGCGCGGCCGTGACCACTGCTTCACCCCAATAATAATTCTGTAATTGTGCATTAAGCAACATGCATTTAGATCTTTCAATAATGGTTCTATTCATGCGCTCACTTAGGCCATTTTGTTCGGGTGTGTATGGATTGCTGGTTTGATGCAATATACCATATTTATTTAAATATTTTTCAAAATTTCTGTTTATGTATTCTTTGCCATTGTCAGACCTGATTATTTTAATTGTTTTATTTAATTGATTTTCTGCTCTGTTTTTAAATTCAATAAATTTTTCAAGAACTTCACTTTTATTTTTTATTGGAAAAACATGTACTTTACGTGAGAAATCATCTATAAAACTTACAAAATACCTTGAACCACCAAGTGTTGCAGTCTGCATCGGTCCACATACATCAGTGTGGATGACTTCTAGCAACTCAGTTGCTCGGGAGCCTTGACTTGGAAATGACTGTCTTGTCTGTTTTCCTTTAATGCAACATATACAAGTAACATTTTCTTTTGACGGAGACAATTTTACACCAGTAGTACATTTCAGTATTTTTTCCAAATCAAAAAAGTTTAAATGGCCCATTCGCTGGTGCCATAAATAAGTATCATTCTCAGTAACAACAGGCATGGCATGACCTTCATCATGAATCACACTTAGTCTATACATATCATTTATTTGCTTGGCAGATGCAACTTTTTGTTCACAGTTATTAAATATATTGCAGCTGTTTACATCAAATTGTACTTTGCATCCATTTTTAATCATTTTACTGACAGATAAAAGATTTGTCGATAACTCTGGTATGTAAATCACATTTCTCACCTGTATTTTATGTACAAATCCTTGTGCATCTGGTACTCTAATAGTCACATCACCACAACATTCAACTTGTAGAACTTTATTGTCTGCAATCCGAACACTTTTGACAGGTGGTGAGGTTATGTTCTGTAGCCAATCCTTGTGCATAGTCATATGCATTGATGCACCTGAATCAATATACCAATTTAATGAGTCATTACATGTGGTCACTGAAAAAGCTGCAATAAAACCATTATTATCTGTTTTTTTATTTTTGTGCCAACAATTTTTGCTTATATGCCCATATTTGTTACAATGATAACATCTTGGCCCTTTTGATTTATTTTGCTCTGTGCTATTATTGTTATTTGACTGTTGATTGGTTTTAATTTGCTGATATTTATTTCTTGGCTTATTTTTGAAGTTTGAGTAAAATGCGGTTGTGTCACTGTTTTTCACTTCCTGTAAAAGTTTTGTTTTAATGAAATCTGCACATATTTGTACTCCGGAACTCTCAATAGCCATGATCATGGGCTTGTAAATGTCTGGCAAACCCGCTAGCATCAGCGTCCCCAACCACTCTTCATCCACATGAAAACCTATGTTCCTGAGCCGGTGTGCTGAAGACATAATCTTATTGACGTAGTCCTCAATGCTTGAACTGGTTTCTAATGTCGTATTTATTAAATCTTTAAGCAGGCATACTTTTCTTGTTAAGCCTGAATCTTCAAAAGCTCGTGACAAATTGTCCCACACTTCTTTGGCCGTATTGGCCTCTCGGATGTGTACATAAATAATCGGATCTATTAGTAAAATTAATTTTGATTTCGCTTTCACATCTTTCTTTGCGTCCACAGCTTTGTCGGTTGGAACAGCCACACATTCCCACAGATCTTCAAGTTGCAAAAACGCTTTGACTGCAAAACTCCATGTGGCGTAATTTTCTCGTCCAGTCAACTTTTCTATGCTCATGAGACCATTGTTTGTCATCATGGTAGTGTTTTATAAGTTTTATAGCTGAAAAAAATACCGAGCTGACGACCGCGTGTTCAACTTGTAGGTTATGAAAAATTATGTTTTTACTTTTAACGACAATCACTTTATATTTTACTGCGAAAACAACTTGCAAGTATGAGACGGCCCATAACCTGATAGAATTAAACGAGCCTTTGACAATATTATATTTAGTTTTATTTTATTTAAACAGAACTCAGGCATTATACGTGGTACACTTATTAGTAGCATAGATAGAGAGATGTATATCGGTGTTGCCAGGCGTTAAGCGCCATCTGCGTTTCTTATTTCTTCAATTACTCACTTTGCCCATCTGTGACCTAGCTATGCCTCAGGTCCGACGTATGTTGGTAACCGATAAATCCCGTACAATTTAATATATCGTCAATTTTTTTTAATGGAAAAAAAACTAAATGTTACCTCAGTATACTCTTAATTGTTCTATTGCCTGCCTTCTTTTGAATAATTTCCGTACTTTCAACGTGCTTCCTTGACAGACAGACATTTTGTTTTTTTTTTTATCCTGGCCTGGCAAAATGACTACGCCACACCTGATGGTAAGTGTAGCGCAATCCAAGAATAGTGTCGACCAACGATAAACAGTGTGTCTATCGTTGGTCGGCACGATCAAGCCGGCCTGCAAAGGGTCAAAGGGGAGGGGAAGGAAAAAGGGATGGGAAAAGGGTTAGGATCAGGGAGCAAGCCCCCTGGGGAGAACCGGATATACACTGGCTGACCCTGGAACGCGACCCACACAAGGTGGGCCACTATGGCAGGTTTTAGCACCAGTGTACGGTGGTCGCTATCCGGTCGGATACAAGTATCCTCCCACCAGCAAAATACACATACAATAATTCCAAAAAAATGACGATTTTTATATCAATATTGTGACATAACCTGATAAAATTATTTATGTACAGATAACGTGCCTCTTCCGTTTTATCATAGTATAGACATAACGTCACAATAGCAATATCTAAATGAAAAACATTCTTGAAATACTTCTGACAAATTTTACAATACTATAGGATTAGGCAGTTCCCGTATATTCTGCTGAATTTCATATTCAACTCCGAGGGTGGTACTAAATAGCGTATTTTTATATTTTTATTCTTTATTTTATATTTATTTTTTATTACTTTATAGCCATTTATAAGGCTAAGGCCTAAGGACTAAGGCCTAACCCCTCTCATTCAGTAGAGGAGGCCCGTGCCCAGCAGTGGGACATATGTATATAATACAGGGCTAGTAAAAAAAAAAGCCATTTATAACGACTGGGTGCCATGTAGGCTAGCAGGATGAGTTCAAACGAAAACACGTGGGCTTATGTACAGCAATGAAATTCATGTAAAATACAATAAAGATGCTACAACTAAGGCTAAGGCTATAAATCACTATAACAATGGTCAATGGTCGCTCACTGGGAACGGCGTACGCGCATTGACCATGTGTTCGATTCCGAGATGAGGGGTCGACATCCCGGGCGGACGCGGTTGCCACGCCGTATACTGTACAATAATACGAAAAGGAAACTATTTTTCCAAAAGAGAAAAATGGGTAAAAAATGAGGGTGCAGTTCATGTTTTTCTTCTTTTTTTTTTATTTATGGCTTTCGCAGTATTATGCATTTAGCCAGTGTCAAGTATAATATATTCTCGAGTTCTTTTTACAAGAACGATGAAACACGGGTGCGGTCGATTTCAAGGTCTTGTCGGAGTTTTGGTGTTAACTCCTTTCAGTACGATTCTTAATTCACTTATTTCAATGTTTCCATACACTGTTCATCACCGTCAATGATTATTGAACAAATCCACACCACTTTTATACAACAAACACAACTTCAAACTAGTTTATAAAATAAATTAAAATAAGCGATGAACTGCACTGTCAGAATTCCTGCCAAAACTCAGTTCATGTTTTAAATATTGGTAAAAGTAAAAGTGGGCGTTTAATGGAAAAGCTCACTTTCTCCCTCGCACGCGTGCATCGTAATGGCAAGACCTACCTTGTGACGCAACGCGCCATGTCTTGAATCCTTTTTCGTCAATTGACAATTACCCCTTCCAGAAAATTTAAATGGCTTCTAACTTATTTATTTTTGATTTAATCTATAATTTTTTGCGATAATAGGTTTCGAGAAACATAACTTATTGTTTAAAATAATAAAAAAATACTAGTCAACTAGTCAAGTGTTTTCAAAGGTGGTAGGTCCCTCGTATGCGAGTCCGTCTGGGTTGGTACCACCGCTTTGTCTATTTCTGCCGCCAAGCAATAGTGTGTAAGCACTGTTGTGTTTCTGTTTGAAGGACATTGAAGCCAGTGAAATTACTGGGCATTGTGAGACTTAACATCTTAAGTCTCGGGGTGACGAGCGCAGTTCAGTGCCCTGCACTGCTTTGTAATTCAAAGTTCTGAGTCGTTCTGAGTTGTTTCTGTTTATGCAGGCGTGGCGCTTACCATCAGGCGAGCGTCTTAATCGTGTCGTCATTGACAAAAATAAAAAAGAAATAAAAAATGTGGAACTGTTTGGAAGATTCTTTTTGAATTTGATAGGATTTACTTCCAAAGTGGACCAATTTAACTTTGAAGAAATCATTCCACGCCTAAGCGAGTGGACTCGGGAACGAGAAACTAAATTTAAGACATTAATTATTTACCGATTTTGATGACATTCAATAATAAATAATTTAGTACTGGTGGTAGGATATTCATATCCGCCCGGATAGCGATCACCGTACACATGGTGTTAGAACCTGCCATAGTGACCCACATACCTTGTGTGGATCGCGTTCTTGGGTTAGCCAGTGTATATCCGGTTCTCTCGAGAGGCTTGAGATCTCAGTACAGCATCTGTACCGCGTATGCAATACAACAGCGCCATCGAGGAAGTTTTATTAAAACCTTTTGTTAAAAAGTCTTTATTAATTAAGTTAAAAGGGATAATATGATAAAAAAAACAACGGGTTGCACTCCGGGGGTGCCGGCAGAAATGAAAACTTGAACATTAACGTTGTGCATTTTTGAATATTTTGCACTGGTTAGGGAATGATTTCGCACGAATTGCTTTATTTATCAGTATAAAAGTACTATCGTTTATGTGGTTAAATACAATATTCATTTATTGCGCTATCTTACACAAAAAATACAATTTATATTATATAAAAAATTTAACACTTCAGAACCATTACTATTATTTTAAAGCCGCGCCGGCGGTCTACTTTCCCTTCGTCTTACGAATTTTCGATCAGGTCACGTGTCCTGACGCGAGTTTAACATTTCATACCCATCCCAAGAAAAGTGCTCAACGCCGCTAAAGAAGTTTTCACTTCAAAAAATGGTAGTATAAAGTATATTAAATGTCATTTCCCAAAGTTTTTAGGTTTATAGAATCTTTATTTCTCTAATAAGAATAATACAGTTCACTTACATGAGATCAAACTTATAATAAACATTTTCACAATCAAATAACGAAGCATGCAATAATCATATTTTAACTATTATTAGTTAAATACAAAACACTGTATTTTTTTTTTCATCCTGGCTCGGCAAAGTGACTACGCTACACCTGATGGTAAGTGTAGCGCAATGCAAGAATAGTGTCGACCAACGATAAACAATAGTAAATCATTTTATACCTCATGAATGGTTTATCCAAAGTAAAATTTTGTGTCATCCGCATATAGTGTTAGATAACCTATAAGACCTGTTTGATTAATATTATTTATGTAGATGAGAAACAAGAGAGGCTCCAGGAATGAGCCTTGCGGAACGCCATATGAAATTTTTCTGGTAGTACCCTAGTTCTTGCCTAGTTTTACTTTTTGGCTTTTATTCATTAAATATGATTCCAGTACAATATAAGTTGAACCACAGATTCCAATAGTTTTAAGCTTTTGCAATAGTTTAGAATGACAGACTGTATTAAAAGCTTTTTTCAAATCTATAAATATACCTAGAACTACCTTTTTTTGATCAATATTTGTTTATATTGGTAATTAAATCAATTGTTGCCGATAAGGTGCTTGATTTTTTGTCTAAAACCATATTGCTAGTCTATTAGGAACTTTTTTTCAAGTAGTCATCTAAACGGCTGTAAATACCGAAAGTACTGGGAGTCCCATAGTACTGGGAGTACCGAAATGGGTCTATAATTACCAGGATCTGTTTTTGAACCAGTTTTGTAAATAGGGCATACTTTTGCGAGCTTTAAACTGTTATAGTAAGAGATCCCGGGGTACATTGACCTTCACCCATCTGTTTACCGGATGAAAATAATATTTTAGGGTATAAAATGTGTTGCTGAACACATACTAATACTTGCCTAAAAAAATATGGTCAAGGATATGATTAATTAACATTTAAAAAAAATATATTTTTTTTTATAATTTCCCTGACATGCTTACGAAAAAAATTAACCTTGAATGAAAAGTATACAATGTATACTAACTGCAAAAAATAGGTTGCCTACCTTTTTCTGGCCACTATTACCTGGTTGCCGTGTGCAAACAGGTAACTAAAAAGTGATAATTGCGCTCATCTAGCTCCTAGCTTTTGCAGGTAGTATACATTGTAGGTTTTCATTGAAGGTTCATTTATTTGGTGAGCAAGTCAGTGAAATAATATCACTTTTTTTTTAATTCTTAAAACATAACCTTGACCATATTTTTTTAGGCAACCCTATTGGTATGTGTTCGGCAACACATTTTATACCCTAAAATATTATTTTCATCCGGTAAACAGATGGGTGAAGGTCAATGTTCCCCGGGATCTTAGACCATTACGAAACAAGCCTTGATCAAGACATTTATTTATGCAATTTGTTAATGGTAAACTTATGGCATTTTAAAAAAATATATTATTGTGTATTTTTGCCGCCAAGCAACAGACAAGACATTGAAGCCAGTGAAATTACTAGGCATTATAAGACTTATCATCTTATATCGCGGGGTGACGAGTTCAGTTCAGTGCCATGCAGTGGTTTGTAATTCAAAGTTCTGTGAGGTTTTACTTCTGTTTATGGGCAGACGTGGTGCTTACCATCAGGCGAGCGCCTTGCTCGTCACGTCATTTAAAAAATAATAAAAAAAAAACAATGATTTTTTACTGATTATGTGATGTTTTTCATCACGCCACATAAACAACAAACTGGAACTCTGGCATAGTAATGTTTGATCACACTCTTATCTATATCATATATGTAAAATGGCATAGTTTCGTATTTTTGTGTGCATCTCGCCGTCATGTTTAATTTTTCTAGTCCAATGTTTTCGGCGCAACCTTTTTCACCTCCGTTCCTGAAAAAGAAAATAGATATGTGAAGTTGATATGTACGGCGGGCCCTAAACGGACACCTATTGTTTTCTATATTCAATTTTATACATTATTTTATACGCAACAGAAAATAATACGAAAAAGAAAACCTTTTCGTTAAAACAATCAAAATCGGTTCAAAAATGGGGCCGCAGTTATGATTTTGAATATTGTATGAGCAATGAGCGCGTAGTTGGGACATCTAACTATCTCGCTCGCACGCATGCACCGTAATGGCCATTTTACGCAGTGACGTCAAAGTTTACATCGTCAACTGTTTGACAAGTGCCGCCTCCATTAGCTTTGGAATGGCTTCTAATTTATTTGTTTATGGACGGATTAATAAAATTCTTTCTGCAATAGGTTTTGCTTAACGTTACTTATTGATTGGGTTAATAAAAAATTAAGTCAAATACACTATTGCATGATGAATTTACGTAACGCTGTAGACACTTTTCCCCTACATGTACCAATGTCTCACAGAAAACCGGTTTGAAATGGCACTCCCACCACCCCGTCTTTATCATCTATACTTATAAAATAACATGTCCTGACTGACTGACTGATTCATCATCGTCGAGCGCAAACTATCAAGGCTACAAGCATGACATTCGGACTGTATATTCATTTTGTTATGTAAGCACCCACTAAGAAAGGATTTTAGAAAATTCCACCCCAAAGGGGTCCAAATAGGGGATGATAACATGTATGAAAGTCCGTAATTTTGAAAGTTACATAAACAAAATTTTGTATTTCGGTTACAACAAATAAATACGTGTTTCAGGAATTTTGGAAATTTTATTTATTAAGGGATGAAAAAGGGGGTGAAAGTAAATGCGAAAGTGGGTTTGTTTAAGCTTTCACGCCTAAATCACTGAACCAATTTTGATGAATTTATCTACAGAGACAGATGGGGTCCTGGAGACGGTTACAGGCTACTTTTATCCCGGAAAATGCAGTTCACGCGGGCGGAGCCGCGAGCAAAAGCTAGTTTTTTTATATAATATTGTTTATACCTAGAATCTCTTAAAAACATTTGGGTACAGTTAGAAAAAATACCCTTTATGTTGTGAGCGTTCACGGGCGGTTGAGATCGCTTACTATGTACATGTATCTATATATATTTCGACTGCACTGTTCGTAACATCTGATCCAGTGTAGTCGCAGTGCCGTTCCGAGATGTTTTTTCGGTTTTTCTGGTGGGAGGATACTTGCCCGACCGGATAGCGACCACCGTACACTGGTGCTAAAACCTGCCATAGTGGCCCACCTTGTGTAGGTCGCGTTCCAGGGTCAGCCAGTGTATATCCGGTTCTCCCCAGGGGGCTTGCCTAACCTAACCCTTTTCCCATCCCTTTTTCCTTTCCCTCCCCCTTGGCCCTGAGATGAGATACTGCGTGGTCGCCAGTATTCCGTTAGCAGGGACCCCGTAGTTCATCCCAGAAACTTTGGCAGGCCGGCATGATCTTGCCGACCTACGATGGACACATTGTTTATCGTTAGTCGACACTATTCTTGGATTGCGCTACACTTACCATCAGGTGTAGCGTAGTCACTTTGCTGAGCCAGGATAAAAAAAAAGAAAAAAAAATACTTACAGACACCGTGTTGTTCGTATTTTTTGTTCGTATTGTTCAGTTTGTACAATTAGATGATTAATGTGACCGCTCTCATTGGTCATACTGTACGGCTTTTCTACCTGAAAATAATATGGTAGTAGAAATAATAAATAAATAAAAATTTACATTGTCAAAGATTAATTAGGGACATCTTAATCTAAGTAAATCCTAAGTATTACAGGACATGTTTCTGAAATGTATGGAATCTGGGACAGATTATCTATACTTATAAAGTAACATTTCCTGACTGGCTGACTGATTCATCATCGCCGAGCGCAAACTATCAAGGCTACAAGCATGAAATTCGGACTGTATATTCATTTTGTTATATAGGCACCCACTAAGAAAGGGTTTTAGAAAATTCCACCCCAAAGGATAATATGTATGAAAGTTACATAAACAAAATTTTGTATTTCGGTTATTGACGTAAAACAAATAAATACGTGTTTCAGGAATTTTGGAAAATTTATTTAATTAGGGATGAAAAAGTGGGTGAAAGTAAATACGAAAGTGAGTTTGTTTGTTACGCTTTCACGCCTAAATCACTGAACCGATTTTGATGAATTTATCTACAGGGATAGATGGGACCCTGGAGACGGTTACAGGCTACTTTTATCTCGGAAAATGCTGATCACGCGGGCGGAGCCGCGAGCAAAAGCTAGTAATACATAACATATAAATTTAGGCATCACTAAGACTTGTAGAACCCTTATTTTTACTATTGGTTTTCTGTTATAAGTACTGTATAAGGCTGTCGTAAGTAGTAGTACTTTGTTACAAAGTTCTGTGTGGTGTTGCTTCTGTTTATGGGCAGGTGTGACACCCCGAGACAAGAGATGTTAAGTCTCATAATGACCAGTAATTTCATTGGCTTCAATATCCTTCAAACCGAAACACAACAGTGCTTACACACTGTTGCTTGCGGCAGAAATAGACAAAGCGGTGCGAGAAATATCACCACGTTATATGTTGGTATTAATTGTTTCGAAACAACGCATGCGAGTTTTCTAAAAAACTGCTTTTATGTAAAAAAAAACACTTTGAAACGCTCTACCGCAAAGTTCACGTTTTGGCACTAGTATTTTTGCTATTATAATGATAAGACCGCCCATTGTCTTTCATAAGTTTAGCACCAGCTTTCCAGTTTTAATTACTTGCATTATAAATGGTTTTCAATAAAGAGTTTTGTATTGTATATTAATCATTTACCTTTGTGATCCACTTGCAGTGGCTATCTTTACTGCTTCTTACTTCAACAATATCAATTTCTCTCGGAGTAAAATACTGAAAATCCTGAAATAAAACCAAGTGCATTATGTATTTCTTTTTTTTATTTGATTGAATGACGAGACGAGCAAGGCAGTCGCCTGATGGTAAGCGCCACGCCTGCTCATAAACAGAAGCAACACCACACAGAACTTTGAATTACAAAGCACTGCATGGCACTGAACTGCTCCCGAGACGTAAGATGTCTAATAATGCCCAGTAATTTCACTGGCTTCAATGTCCTTCAAACCGAAACACAACAGGGCTTACACACTGTGGCTTGGCAGCAGAAATAGATAAAGTGGTGGTACCAACCCAGACCCTGAAGAAATATATTTGTGTATCACACAAATATTTGTCTCCATGCGGGGGTCGAACCTGCGGCCTCTCGCTTCACAGTCGGCTACTCGCCAGCTGCGCCACGGAGGCTGTCAAAGGTATTGGCTGTCTTTCCTTTAAGGTAAGCAACGTGTCCATGATTCATCAGGGATTCTAGATGTTCATTAGCGGTGGAGATCACTCACCATCAGGTGACTTACTTGCACGTTTTCCGACCTAGGCTATTAAAAACTTCTGGGTGGTTTTGCTACCTGGGCAGACGTGGTGTTGTGATACTGGAAAAAAATATTTATTTTATTTTTATTTATATTGATTACCTTTCTTTCCTTCATAATTTTATCCATTCTTTCTTGATACAATGAGTAATTGGTAGATTTTGTCTCACTGATATACAAAGCTACAAGAAAAAAACAGGGAATTGAGTAACAACTCCTATTTTGATGTTGAATAAAAAAAAAATCACACACCGCTTCAGAAAAGTAGTCTACAAGAGAATGAGATAAATATAGAGTATCAGGTGTATTAGCGTAATTAAAAGGTTTATTATTTTTATAATATTTTTACCAAGCTTAAAACTTATTTTAAATTTAAATGCAAAATATTACATTTCATATACAGTGAAACTTGGTTAAGTGGGACCTGGATAAGTGAGAAACCTCCATAACTGGAACTCATGCTGAGGTCCCGACACTTTGGCACTGAATTACCCCTGTTAGTGGGACGAAGCAAACCTCTATATCTGGGATTCGTTCTTTCGATTTATCATCATAGTTACCTCTATAACTGCGACAGCGAGTGAATTTTATATGCATAAACCTCTGTAACTGGGATAACATCGTTTTGTTTGTTAACTTACTTATTCTTATTCTACCCACAAATTCTGAAATAACCTGTATTCTGTCTCATTTACAGAGGGTTCCATTAATAGAGTAATGAAAACCTCTGTAAATGAGACAGATATTTATTTATATTTGGATATATGAGACACTGGGTAAGTGGAATACCTCTATAAGTGATACAACATTACATGTCCTTTGATGTCTCACTTAACCAGGTTTCACTGTATTTACGTATTTAATATATATTATTATAACACATATTATTCAGATTCTATGTGGTACACTTTGAACAAATGACACGAGAGGTTTATGATAACTATAATATAATAAATTATTGGTCAAATTAACACAGATGTGTTGAATAATTAACGTAAATTAATTAAACAACGAAATTTAATAGGCATATGCAAAAAATAAAACAAGTGAATGATACACCACGTTGTTTATGACACATTTTCCGAAGGGTTTGTTGTACGCAGCCGCAAAGACACGTGATAGCATCTATCTCATTCTCTCGCAGTCTAAATCCTATTTATGAATATGTTTGTCTCTTTTTATTGTCGCTTTTTCGTTTCAGCGAATTTTCATATCACAACGGTGCTAAGGAAGTTTTACTTCAAAATACAGTAACGTCTAATAAAAATCTATGATGAGCGATATTTTGTGTGTAAGATAAGCAAATTAACTTTGTCGGCTCAAAATTTATCTGAATTTGTAACTATTGCTTTCATAAACTAAAGCGTGGCAGGATATATAGAGGGCGGGTCAAGTGACTAACTTCAGCCTGGTAAAGTAATTTTTTATATTCTAGCACGGCAAAGTGACTGCACTACACCTAATGGTAAGCGTAGTGAAATCTAAAAAACCAGCGACCACGAACAAACAATGAGTTTATCGATGGTCACCGGTCATGCCGGCCTGTATAAATGCTTCTTCCCTATTCGGAGAGGAAAGAAGCAAATAGAGGGGCTTGCGACAGGAAAGGCCGATGACCGTTGCAGGCACAGTAATAGAAGGATGTACCCCTATACCCGCCCCAATCAAACATCAAGTCATGTCGCAAGCCCCTCGGGAGAACCGGATATACACTAGCTGATCCTGGAACGCGATCCACACAAGGCGTGTTGATCACTATGGCAGGTTTTAACACCATGTGTACGATGGTCGCTATCCGGGCGGATATGAATATCCTACCATCAGCAGGCTTAATGAAAGGTAGATTAAAAATTTTAACGTAACTTACCGGAATCTCCTGAAAGCCATAGAGGAATGGTCATGGACAGCAGTAATATCTGGAAATAATTAATATTATAGTCACAAAAAACCAGCCGCGAGCGAGATGGAATTGAAAGAAAATAAAATTAAAGTGGTAGAGCTATAAACAAGGTAAGTGAGTCACAAAGCCAACCTCATCTGTACGTAGAGCCCTCATTTTTTGTAGAGCATAGGCCGGCAAACGAGCAAGGGTGTCACCTGATGGTAAGTGATCTCCACCGCCCATGTACGCCGACAATACCAGAAGAATCATGGGCGCGTTGTTAATCTTAAAGGAAAGGGATAATTGGGATTGGTAAGGGGAGCGGGATTTGAGCCTCCGGATATCTCACTCACCGTATCAAACGCAGCAGCAAGCCGCTACTTTACGTTAGTTTTCTGTGAGACAGTAGTAATGACCCAGTCAAGCTGACCTATTCATGCTGTAGACAAAACTGCCTACAGCGTGGCGCTACCATTCATAGACGGTCCATCAAATCATTGGTACGATGTTGGTAAAGGATCAAGATTGAGGGTAAGTGGAGGCAAATTTGTAGGAAATCGGACCCTAACATTAAGCTGGCAACGCCAGGCAGAAAGAAAGGAAGATTATCTGTCTGTGGAATCGTAGCACTTATCAGAAGAGACCAATTTGAATGAGTTTTAAAAGTAGATTTCATTGAAATGGTTCATAGATCATGTTAAAATTAAAAATATTTAGCTATTAAGTATATTAAATAAACCTTCGTGACCATGTCAGTCACGTGTAAACACCAGTGTGGATCGTGGTCAAATATTACTATCTAATTTCACAAAGGCATCTCTCTGACATCTCGTCTCCTCGAACATTCTGCGTCATCACGTCACACGTTTTTGAGTGGTAGAGCCACGCTGTAGACAGTTTTGTCTACAGCATGAATAGGCTATCTCGCAGAAAACCGACGTAAAGTAGCGGCTTGCTGCTGCGTTTCGTACGGTGAGTGAGATATCCGGAAGCCCAAATCCCCTCCCCTTCTCAATCCTTAATTATCCCTTTCCTTTAAGGTCGGTAACGCGCCCATGATTCTTATGGTGGTGGGCGTACATGAGCGGTGGAGATCACTTACCATCAGGTGACCCACTTGCTCGTTTGCCGGCCTATGCAATCAAAAAAACACCGCGGTGTGTCGAAGTCACAAATGTGGACGCGCTTTTATTTATACTAACTACGCATTTAGTAGCAGAATGGGCAGTCGTAATTAAAACGTAGAAATACTTAATTGGTTGCTGATAAGGGCTTATCCTTTAGTCAGCGGATAACCGTATTATTAATATTACCTCCACGGGTTTGAATACAGCGACGATATTCAATCCAACAAATAGTGAGGCGTTCCCAGTAAGTACAAATGCAGTTACATCGCAGAATGTGTGGTTAATTATGAACTATGAGAGTCATTCTTTCGCCGATTGTGGTCATCGTCGCATTTAAGACCACGCCTATTTGCTCGATATTAGAGCGTTAATAAAATCGTCCATACTTGAAAATTACACACTGGTTTGGCTTCCCGCACGACCCTCTGCCTTCGGTTGAATAGTACTCGTATATTATTATATGATGTTCCTATATATTTGTTCCTCTACCTCGAATTACGGGCAAACTGACGATCGGACTTTAGAGAAAAAAAATGGTGAGTTAGGCCGCATATCTTCGTGTCACGTCCGCGATGAACTCCTAAACTACTGAACGGATTTTAATCAAATTTTGCAAACTGTGTGCAGTTTGATCCGACTTGATTGATAGGATAGTTTATATCTCAATTTATAGTCGCAATATTTTTTATTGCAAATTATTATTGTTATAATTATCTGTGAGTTCCATAAGATTCTAACAGATGGCGGTGTAAGGCAGTTTATCGGCTGGATTGGTAAAGTTCGCAATATATGGCACATACTGTATTGAATAGTACATCTATACATAATATTAAGTGTATATATACGAAACTACCCTTTTTTGTATAATACATCTTGTCTCAGATCAAAAATAGCGTGCACGTCTTAATTTCAATATAATTTCTAAATACAATAATGTGGAACTCAGGCGCAAAATGTAAGTCATTTCTATGTAGTAGGTAATTAGAACTAGGAATATAAAGTTATAAAAACACTTACATTGATAAATGTACATCGAATCCGCCCCATTGATTCACTTTTACATTTACAAATGTATATTTGATGTGATAAAACAAAATTATAACGATTCAACGTTGGTTCAGCGCAAACAACACAACTTTTTGTTATATTAGTCACAGTTACAATAATTAAAAGCGGTGTATTTTCCTCATCGTTTAACATTTTCTTCTAATTATAACAATGTATATAGAAATATTGTTATTGAATAAAACGTGAGTTTAACAATGGTTTTTTCCATGGAGTTGCGTATATTAAACATACATTGAACTCCGTTGAAATTTACAGGCACTTAGACTGTTTTACTATGTGTCTAGACTACAAATATTTCGATGATGCCCATGGACCATAATCGATATTTTTTTAAATAATTACATCGTTGGACTTTTACCTTAGATAATAAAGGGGTAGGTGCAGATGTAAATGCACACACACATTTCGCCGAGCCTATTTCCGTCCCGTGATGTGATAGGGGGCGATTATATCGCCATACTGGGCACGAATTCCAGACTCCGGGCTGATGCAGACTATTTCGTCATAGAAAATTCCAATGTCACATACCCGACTCGGGGATCGAACCTGAGGCCTCAGCCAGCAGTCGTGCCGAGTACGCGATACAACTCTACCGTAGGAATATATGTTTATTGAGTGATTAATTATAATGGGTCGTTGATTTCATTATTTTTATTATTTTAATCAATAAGTTACGTTACCTATTGCACAAAGAATGTCATTAATCCGTCCACAAAATAAATAAATTAGATGTTATTCAATTCTGATGGAGGGGGCACTTGTCAAACGATGCCAACTTTGACCTCACCGTGTCAAATGGCCATTACGGTGCACACGTGCGAGCGAGATAGTGAGATGTCCCCAATGCGCGCCCACCTTTGCTCATACCAATATTTAAAATCATAATTTCAAACTCATTTTTGAACCGATTTTGATTGTGTTTTAAAAAAACTGGTTTCTTTTTCGTATTATTTTCTGGCGTATCGGCGAGTCGCTGGCTGTGAAACGAGAAGCCGCGTGTTCGATTCCCGCATCGAGACAATTATTTGTGGATCACACAAATATGTGTATACTAGTAGTCCGTCGTATGTGAGGGGCAATACAGGTTTTTCTATTTTTGCCGCCAAGAAGCAGTGTGTAAGTACTGTTGTGTTTCTTGTGGTTTGAAGAACATTGAAGCCAATGACATGACTGGGCATTATAAAACTTAAAATCGTGACGAGTGGAATGTATGGTGTTGCTTCTGTTTATGGGCAGACGTAGCGCTTAACATCAGGCGAACAACCTCTGCGAGGGGGATAAGAGCAGGAGGAGGGCAGTACTACCACTAAGATAAAGTCGGAGGTAAGAAATAAGTTTGACCGTAATCTTTTTCACGTAATAAAAAAATGGCTTCTAAATCAGTCCATTCAGATAGACACAAAAATACACATCAAAGCGCTAAAAACCCTTCACAAATAAATAATAACAATACTGGCCCTGTATTTTATACGTCCATATGCTGGGCACGGGCCTACTCTACTGAATGAGAGGGATTAGGCCTTAGTCCACCACGCTGGCCTAATGCGGGTTGGCAGACTTCAAATACCTTCGAAAAATCTTATCAAAATAAAAAATAAATAAAAACAATTTTTCAATAATTATTGTTTAATAATAATAAATAAATAATAATAAATACACCCAACAGTCACATACATAGTCCTGACCCCACACTGAGATACGAATCTTGTGTCGTGGGTATCAGGAACTACGAGAGACTTTCGGTCTCACAACACCCAGACCCCGAGACAAATATCTGTGGATCACACAAATGTTTGTCTCGGTGCGGGGATCGAACCCGCGGCCTCTCGTTTCACAGCCAGCTACTCGCCCGCTGCGCCACGGAGGCTGTCATTAATGGTAGTATTTTACGGGTTTACACTCCAAGCTCTAGCTCCGCAGTAGGACTACGAGGCCAAGGCCGAGGGTAAGACCTCGCATACTCCTTAAATTGTATTTAATTACTAACATCTTACAAGGTGGTAGGTCTCTCGTATGCGAGAGGCCGTCTGGGTTGTTACCACCGCTTTGTCCATTTCTACCGCCAAGCAACAGTGTGTAAGCACTGTTGTGTTTCAGTTTGAAAGACATTGAAGCCATTGAAATTACTGGGCATTATGAGACTTAACATCTTACGTCTCGGGGTGACGATCGCAGTTGAGTGCCATGCAGTGTTTTGTAATTCAAAGTTCTGTGTGATGTTGCTTCTGTATATGGGCACGCTTAGCATCAAGCGAACGCCGTGCTGGTCTCGTCATTCAAACAAATAAAAAAATATA
The DNA here is from genome assembly GCA_949126905.1 of Amorpha juglandis. NCBI lineage: Eukaryota > Metazoa > Arthropoda > Insecta > Lepidoptera > Sphingidae > Amorpha > Amorpha juglandis. The sequence goes on along the minus strand of OX421372.1, from coordinate 3,619,749 downwards.
AAAACAAATAAAAATACAAAGGCCGGCACGATTCTGGTGACCACCAATAAACTCATTGTTTGTCGGTGGTCACTGGTTTTGTTTGGACTGCATTGCGCTTACCATCAGTAGTGCAGTCACTTTGCCGTGATAGAATAAAAAAAAATACGAGCTACTATGACGTGTTTTTTACCATGGATACCATTCAAATGGTCAAAAACTTAAGAATGAAAGAAAAATAAAACAGCGATTGAAAATGCTTTAGACACAATTACTGGCACAGGTCATGAGCACAAACGACAAGTTGAGTAGAAATCGCGTGAAGGATCGGTGCTCCGCGGTGCTTCATTTCACCAGAATTATTAGCACCAGGCTGTACCCAGTTTTGTCTACAGCATAAATGGACCGGCTTGACAGGGATTTTACCACGTTATCATGGAAAACCGACCGCTTTCAGTTGTGTTTTTTTTTTATCCTGGCTCGGCAAAGTGACTACGCTACACCTGATGGTAAGTGTAGCGCAATCCAAGAATAGTGTCGACCAACGATAAACAATGTGTCCATCGTAGGTCAGCAAGATCATGCCGGCCTGCCAAAGGGCCAAGGTGGAGGGGAAGGAAAAAGGGATGGGAAAAGGATGAGGATCAGGGGGTAAACCCCCTGGGGAGAATCGGATATACACTGGCTGAACCTGGAACGCGACCCACACAAGGTGGACCACTATGGCAGGTTTTAGCACCAGTGTACGGTGGTCGCTATCCGGTCGGATACAAGTATCCTCCCACCAGCAAAATGGTGAATATGACTGTGAATACTACGCAGTTTGTGTTCACGGCTCGTGACGGTAGCTATAAGGTCCTTAATCTTTATTACTATACATTCATCGTTTTCTATTGTTTAAACGAGGAGATTACGAAGTTATAACACAGCTGCAGAACACAGGCAGCTCTATAAACACTCGTTGGATTCTATCATTTTCCTTATTATACACATACACAAGGATCGTGGTGTATTTGGTTTTACAATATCCTCTTGAGGTCCCTGTTGTCATCTCGAGGAAGCATTCATCACCGCCGGGTAGAGAATAATCTTCCCAAGACCTGATGAGAAAATTTAACATTACGGATTTTGGTGGAGAATGAGGTGGTAGTAGTGGTGGTAGTACCACTGTTATACAGAGTTTCAACCTTGCTTTTTATGTGGCAATTGGGATTGACATATAGCTTCAAAATTCGGATATTTTTCCAGCAAACCCCTAATTTTTTTATTGGCGGAGAATTCGATGTAAGAAAAGAAAACCAAAAAAAAAACAATTGGGAATATTTTTGGAGTCCTTTTTGCGTCCTTTTTTGAAGTTAGACTGAAACTGCTAGAGGCCTTATAATAATGGCTTTACACAAAATAAAATTAAAATTATGAAGAAAAAAAGACGACAACAACGAAATAACGAACATTAAGTCTGTTATAACAGTTTATTGGTCAATGATTAATAGCACGTATTCAAAATTATTTGATATCATTAATTATATTTTGTTACATTTTATGTTGATTTGATTATTTTAGTGAAAGAATCGTCAAAATTGATGCATAAACGTCATAGTTTTAGTCCGTGCCTCGCCAATTTAATTCCCGTGGATATGGAATTTCTACGTAAAATGTGACTACCACCGGACTAAACTTAAACGCAAAAATAACTATCCAAATTGGTCCACATTTAGCTCAATAATCTGTGACATGCAGAAAAAATTACTTACAGATTGAAAACCTCATCTGTTTTTGTGTTTGTTAAAAAACAATTAATATATTCATCGAATTCAGAAACGCCTTCGCTTGTTCGGCGTTTATGGCTTCGTCAAACAGCGGACGGGGCGGGACGGCAACGCGACGCTGACGGGACGTGTGCAGTTGTAATGCATTAGTCAATATTGGTCAGGGGTCCCTCGGCTAGCTTATCCACTTGATTACTATCAAGCTCATTTTCCGTGAGTAGCTTCGTTTCGATGAGACGACCAACAATTCCCTATGCGAAAATTCTCTATTGTGGTAGCTAACAGAGGTAGCAAGGATAGAATATTTCGATTTGATGATACTCAAAAAATTATTAATTTATTTGTAGGACAATATAACAGTTAAATTATATAAATATTAACTAAGTAAAAACTTACTAGCTGATTTTTTTTGTTTCATATACCGTCTCATCTTTCGCTTGATAATAATACTTACACACATTCCGTCGTCTTGAATTTCTGTTCGTAAAAATCAGTTTGCACGACTGCCATCCCTGTTCCGTTTGTTGACACGATATATGGTTTGATCACCTACACCGAATAAATATTATTATATATTTTCTTTAACACCCAACAGTCACACACATAAGCTCTGACTCCACACTAGGTTAACCTGTATCGTGGGTAACAGGAACTACGAGGGATTTGCGGTCCCACTACACTCAGACTCGAAACAAATATCTGTGGATTACACAAACATTTGTCGGAGTGCGGCAATCGAACCTACGGCCTCTTGTTTCACAGCCGGCAACTCGCCCACTGCGCCATGGAGGCATTCTATTATATGTAGGATTCAGGGCTATATTCAACGGTAATTTTTGATCAGTATTAAAATAGAATAATTCCACGGGGTGATTTAACCAGTGCGATGAGTGGTTTGTTATTTAAAATTATTTGTTACTAGCTTTTGCTCGCGGCTCCGCCCTCGTAATCTGCTTTTTCCGGGATAAAAAGTAGCCTTTGTCCTATGTATAAGCTATATTATTGTAAAGTTTCCTTAAAATCCATTCAGTATGCGTTTATAATAATAGTTGGATGTATGTAAGTAGGGGTTGCGTTTACTATCAGGCGAACGATCCGCTCGTCTTTTAATTTAACCTAATAAAAAAAAAAGATATAAAAAAATCTATAATGAAACGGACGCAGAATCCTACTTACCTTGGTCTCAGAAAGGCAGTTCAGTTCCGAATCAGCGATTTCCCGCCAATCACTCAATTCGTCGTCATCGTTGGTCAAATTAAACTTCTGCAAAACAATGACGATATTAATGACAATGAACTCCATCCCACCACAATAACACGTGGTATAGTCTTACAGTATAAAGTCACCGACATAGCTCAGCGGATTAGCACGCTCAAGTGGCAGTGGGCAGGCCACATAGCTCGCAGAACCGATAACCGATGGGGCAGAAAGGTTTTGGAATGGAGGCCACGTACTGGCAAGCGCAGCGTTGGACGTCCGCCTACAAGGTGGACAGACGACCTTATAAAGGTCGCAGGAAGTCACTGGATGCAGGCCGCTTCCAACAGGTCGGTCTGGAAATCTTTGGGGGAGGCCTATGTTCAGCAGTGGACGTCTTGTGGCTGATGATGATGATGATGATGATAGTCATACAGATATCATAAGTTTGGATGTTTGTAATTTTTCTCATAGCATAGGCCAGTCAACGAGCAAGTGGGTCATCTGATGGTAAGTGATTTCCACAATACCAAAAGAATCATGGATGCATTGCCGACCTTAAAAGAAAGAGATAATTAAGGTAAAGAAGTTGCTTTTGCAGCAGTATTACGCTAACAATATACACGGGGCATGATTAGAGTGGTAGAGCCACGCTGTAGACAGTTTTGTCTACAGCATGAATGGGCTGGCTCGACCGGGTCGTTACCACTGTCTCACAGAAAACCGACGTAAAGTAGCGGCTTGCTGCTGCGTTACGTACGGTGAGTGAGATATCCGGAAGCCCAAATCCCCTCCCCTTCCCAATCCCTAATTATTCCTTTCCCATAAGGTCGGCAACGCGCCCATTATTCTTCTGGTGGTGGGCGTACATGGGCGGTGGAGATCACTTATCATCAGGTGACCCACTTGCTCGTTTGCCGGCCTATGCTATAAAAAAAAATCATTACTGCCTGTTTGAAGCGCAAATGAATACACAATCAATATTAAAATCATCTTTAGCGATAGCTCATCAGGGAGTGGTACAGACTATCAAGACAACAGTCGGAGGTTCGAAACCAGCCCCGGGAGCATGCACCTCTGACTTTGCTAAGTTACGTATATATAATTGTTAAATGGCGCTTGCTGTAGCGATGAAGGAAACTTCGTGAGGAAATCTGAGAAGTTTTACATATAAAATTGAAGATAAGTGAAGTCTGCCAACTTGCGTGAGGCCAGCGTGGTGGACTAAGGCCTAACCCACCACCCACCCACTCAATAGACTCTCGAGCCTAGCAGTGGGACGTGTATAATGCAGTGCGAGTATTAGTTTTTATTAGTAAATTTATTTGTAAAGCTAAAACATAATGTAAATTAATTATACTCTTAACCTTCATAACGGCAGCGTCAATAGGCGACGGTGACCGATTACATTCAGGCAGTGTGCACGTTAGAATGTCTGCCTATGCAATAAAAAAATCATTACCTTTTGAATGGGCAGAAATTTATCATTGATATCACCTTGGAGACCATTGTAAAATGAGGGCTTAACTTCACATAATGCTTTGTCTTTACATTCTTCAGGAATCTCATATGCATCTGAAACAGTGAGAAAATATAAATAAAATAAACTAAATAAATACACCCAACAGTCACATACATAGTCCCCCCACAGTAAGATACAAGTCTTGTGTCGTGGGTATCAGGAACTACGAGAGACTTTCGGTCTCACAACACCCAGACACCGAAACAAATATTTGTGGATCACACAAACATTTGTCTTGGTGCGGGGATCGAACCCGCGGCCTCTCGCTTCACAACCGGCTACTCGCCCACTGCGCCACGGAGGCTGTCAAAATATGTAACTACGATGCCAATTTTAATAATTCATGTTCGCAGATTGGGTAAAACTATCGCGCGTACTGGTGGTACCTAGGTCCCTCGTATCCGAGAGGCCGTCTGGGTTGATACCACGCTTTGTCTATAACTACCGTCACACAGCAATGTATAAGCACTGTAATGTTTTGTTTTCAAAGACATCGAAGCCAACGAAATTTCTGGGCATTGTGAGACCTAGCATCTTCTGTCTCGGTATGACAAGTACATTACATGCCATGCTTTGCTTCTAATTCAAAGTTGCTTTGTGGTGTTGCTTCTGTTTATGGGCACACGTGTCGCTTACCATCAGGCGAGCGTCCTGCTCGTTTCGTCATTCAGGCAAATAAAAAAAAGCGAAATAAAAATAAGTTTCATGAATACTCACTTGTTTTATATCCATCATGACATAAAGCCACCAACGCCACCTATAAAAACCAAACGGTACTTTTTATGTGATAGAAAATTACACAATTAAGACTTGTCAGATTTTATACAATTGATATAAATTAAAAATAATTTATGAAACAAATTACCGTAACGAGCAACTTGAAACACGTCATTTTAGTCCAATATATTTTGTATGTATTTTAATAAAATTACTTAATACAACACAGACTACAAGTTAAAAAATTTCAGCGCACTTAAAGCCGGCCCTTCAATGGACTAAATAGTAGTCGGAGGCGACTTAAAACTGAACTGTTTTCCTGTTTGTCGTGGTTTATTTATCAATGTATTGTGTTATACTTTACGTGGAATTGTAGGAACATGTATCGGAAGAATAATATTTAATTGAATGCCTATCGGCTTGTTTTTGCATTACAAATAATAACATTACAAGTAATAATAATTCGAGTCCTGTATTATACACGTGACACTGCTGGCACGGGCCTCCTACTGAATGAGAGACCTGCCTTAGTCATGCCTTAGTCCACCACGCTGGCTTAATGCGCGTTTTGTACGGTGTGTGAGAATACCGGAGGCCCAAATCCCACTCCCCTTCGCAGTCTATAATTATGCCATTTCTTTAAGAACGGCAATGCGCCCATGATTCTTCTGGTATTGTGGGCGTACACGGGCGGTACGGTGGAGGTCACTTACCATTAGGTGACCCACTCGCTCGTTTGCCGGTCTATGCTATAAAAAAAATTAAAAGAACGTTTGTCTTGTTGGTGGGAGGGTACATATTTTTGTACCCGATTGGTTAACGACCACCGTAGACACACAAACATACGCACTCCCGCATGTAAACCCCTAAGGGATAGGCAGAGGTGTAACCAATAAAGCTGAATGGGAAGTCTTGTTATTGGTCTAACATTATGATGTATGTAAAACTATTTCGTGTCTAGTCCAATAATAAATTTTTTTCTTTCTTTTTTTCTTTCACATTGCGCCGAGCGTATTTCTGTCCCATGATATGATAGGTGGCGAGCCTGTCGCCATACCGGGCACAATTCCAGACTCCGGGGTGATACTGAGCATTTCGTGATAGAAAGACCCAATATCACTTTACCCGTCCCGGGGATCCAACCCGAGACCTCTGCTCGGTCGTACTGCATCCACAATACAACAGCGCCACCGAGGCAGACCGTAGACATGGTGACGCCACAGTAGTCATTCCGGTGGATCGCGTTCCGGCGTCAGCCAATTTATATCCATTACCCGACCGGCATGATTCTGCCAACCGAATGACGTCACAACTTACGACTTGGACTTTACGTTTGGACTGAACTGTACTTAACATCAGGTCACGGCAAAGTCGTGCGAGGAAAAAAAAATAACAAATAGCTCTGGCAAATAATTTTTGTTAAACATTGTGAAATAGGCCCTTAAGGGGTTAGGTGGGTTTCACAGGCGCAAAACAGGTACATTTCTACGATTTTTTTTTTATTTAACCAACAAAATATTTCGTTCCATCAGTTTACCATATAAAAGATATATATTTCATAAGTAGTTTGTGAAATTTTCATCGAAAAATATTGAAAATTAAAGCGTGGATACGTCGTCTCCTGTGACCCCTCAAAAAAAAGGTCTCTCGGCGTAGTCAGGATAACTCATGACAGATTCATCTGAAATGCAAAAACAAAAATTTCTGTTAGTAGATGCTTAAAGCTCGTACTTGAACGAAGGAAAAAAATAAAAAACAAAGATTGAATTTTTGGCGGCGATGAGAACAAAAAACCTTTTTTTGAGTAAAATTTGCACCCATCACGGCCTTGAAATATCACATAAAATAGAAAAATAAAAAATCCTTCGTTCAAGCACGAGATAATGTTATTTTGAATAAGTGTGCAAAATTTGACGAGATCGAGAAGGTAGTTTCCAGAAAAACGTGTTTTTCAGAAACTACATTTTTGAAATCGGTAGTCACGATTTCTCGAAAACTTATGAACCCTTCCTTCCTTCGTTCAAGCACGAGCTTTAAGCATCTACTAACAGAATTTTTTTAGTTTTTGCATTTCAGATGAATCTGTCATGAGTTATCCTGACTACGCCGAGAGACCTTTTTTTTGAGGGGTCACAGGAGTCGACCTGTCCACGCTTTAATTTTCAATATTTTTCGATGAAAATTTCACATACTACTTATGAAATATATATCTTTTATATGGTAAACTGATGGAATGAAATATTTTGTTGGTTAATTTAAAAAAATATCGTAAAAATGTACCTGTTTTGAGCTTGTGAAACCCACCTAACCCCTTAATATTCGATGTGCAAAATTCTGTGGATATATAAGACGTGCGCAGTGGCCGAGCAGCCGGCTGTTAACCGAGAGGCCGTGGGTTCGATTCCCGCACCGATACAAATGTTTGTGTGATCCACAAATATTTGTTTCAGGTTGGGGTGTTGTGGGACCGCAAGTACCTCGTAGCTTCTGATATACATGATACAGATTAAACTAGTGTGGGGTCAGGAATAGTCCTGACCCCGCACTAGTTGATGTGACTATTGTGTGTATTTATTTATGTACTAATTACGTTGGGCCGTCGTTGAAGATTTAATTTAGAGAAGAAGAAAAAAAACTTAAACTCCACTAAATGCAGGTGGCATGGTGGTGCAATGATGGTTCGATCGGCAGCGGCGATTTCTTGGTAGATGGTGAGGTGTTGTAATGCGTCATCAAATCGCGCGATGGGTCCTTGCTGAACACACTTGTTCATACAACAATCCACATGGTCCGGGTTTCCTGGGCCAGCTGATCCACTTGATTACTATCAAGCTAATTTTCCGTGAGTAGCTTCGTTTCGATGAGACGCCCAACAATTCCCTATGCGAAAATTCTCTGTTGTGGTAGCTAACAGAGGTAGCAAGGATAGAATATTTCGATTTGATGATACTCAAAAATTTATTATTTTATTTGTAGGACAATATGACTGTTAAATTATACAAATATTAACTAAGTAAAAACAAAAAAAATCAGCTGGTTAGTAATCATACCTATTGGAAGGAGGGGCTTCCAATAGGTATCGATAACGAGGTCATAAAAATGATTTTGGACTTGTCTATTCACTATGTCATTGATTAGTTTACATTATATTAAATATGCTTCGTTCTTACTTTCACATTATTCATATGAAATGATCTACAGCTGAGTGTCTTGGCAGTTCTTTTGAGACATGGCATTTTTAAAGCGCCGGTAATATTTCAATGTAATTATTATTACCGACGTGTGAAAGAGCCCTACGTGACCTACTTGCAAAAGAATTTTATTTTTATTTGATTGAATGTCGAGACGAGCAAAGCGCTTGCTCCACGCCTGCCCATAAACAGAAGCAACACTGCACAGAATTTTAAATTACAAAACACTGCATGGCACTGACCTGCGCTCGTCACTCCGAGACATAAGATGTTAAGTCTCATAAATAATTTCGCTGGCTACAATGTCCTCCAAACCGAAACACAACAGTGCTTACACACTGTTGCTTGGCGGCAGAAATGGACAAAGCCGTGATACCAAACCAGACGACCTCTCGCATACAAGGGACCTACCACCTTGGTTGAAATATCTTGGTTTTCATTTTGTAAGAGGCTCTGCATCGTTATACAACGGGTTGTCGATTTTTCTCGACAGCCTCCGTGGCGCAGCGGGCGAGTAGCCGACTGTGAAGCGAGAGGCCGTGTGTTCGATCCCCGCACCGAGACGAATGTTTGTGTGATCCGAAAATATTTGTTTCGGGGTCTGGGTGTTGTGAGACCGAAAGTCTCTCGCAGTTCCCGATACTCACGACACAAGACTTGTATCTTACTGTGAGGTCAGGATTATGTATGTGAATGTTGAGTGTATTTATTATTTAAAAAAAATGTATTACATTAGCTTGAATGACGAAAAGAGCAAGTCGCTCGCCTGATGATATGCGCCACGCCTGCCCATAAAAAGAAGCAAAACTTGTGTGACAAGCTAACATGTGGAACGTTTAACATTATGTTTCATTAACTGTGACAACATTACAATATAGTTTTCCTTAGTATCGAATGAGTGTTGAAAGTTTTGATGAATTATTGCGCATTTTAACCGCATTAAGGTCCAAATCACGATTGTCTGTCCCACAACCTGCGGCGCAGTGACAGTTCTTCTTCTTCTTTTTAATTTATGGCATCGCAGTATTTTGCATTTCGCCAACGACAAGTATAATTTATTCCCAAGAACGATGAAATATCGGTGTGTACAACTTCAAGGTCTTGTTGGAATTTTGGTGTGAATTCCTTCCATTACGATACTTAATTCACTTATTTCAATGTTTCCGTACACTGTTAATCACCGTCTATGTTTATTGCAAAAATTCACACCACTTTTATGCAACAAACACAACTTTAAACTAGTTTTTGAAATAAATTAAAATAAGCGGTGAACCGCAATGTCGGAATTCCCGCTAAAACTCTTAGTGACAGTTTTGTCACGGATCTCGTATATTATCCATAGACTAGACAAAAGTGACGAAACAATCTTAGACAGAGATCTATAGAGTAAACTTAAGTCGTCTAGAAAGTGACAGTGTAGTAAACTTCAATATGAACTCACCAAAGTCAACTTTATACAGGGTTATTTTTAAAACACCAGCAACCTTGCAGGGGTAGATTCCTAAGGTTATAAGCTACTACTTTTGTTCTACGACTTTTGATAATTTGTTAGATTTTATTTTCATTCAAAAATAAGTATTCATTTAATTTCCGTCTTGAATGTTACAACGCGCATCACAGATTACGTAAACAAACACGCGAAGCGTGGGGAACCGGGCTAGCGCCTTTGACGGTCAACGCCCGAGCAGCTGACCGCCGCCTTTGATATCGTGCGTGCAAGCCGCGCCGCGCCGCAGTCTACGAAGAAAAACACTACACAACAAAAACTTGTAAAATCATTTTTTTTTAAATATATTGAGTTATATCCAAACTCGTAGAACAAAAGTTGTTTCGTATGGGGTCAGCTATCTGGTCCTGCGAGTTTGCTCGTGTTTTAAAATTAACCCTGTATAGTCAACGTAAGAATGTTCATTTCATGTAGCTTATTTCTTAATACGCGACCATAAATAAATGTAATAAATTATAGCGCGCAACCTTGATGCTCGCGTGACGTATCGCCACCCCTAGCGCCCCGCTAGCAAGCCTACGTGCTGCGCCCGCGCCCGCGCCTGAAACTTCCCACACCCCGCGTACCCCCAGTGCCGTTTTGACTCTCTTCCGGGGTGGATGCGCGCGTGGGCATGGCTCGCTCGCTTCCGCGTTTATATAAATATTTGTTAACCGATGTATGTACCAGTGTATGTGTGTTTTCCTAATTACACGGTTATTATATACAAACGCGAGTGTAATTTATTACATTTCATACCCATCACCGACGCGGCACTCGTCACCACAAATTAACCACTATAATTTGGCTGCCCAACGTTCGGCCTACGAACATTTTTAGTTGTGTACATGTAAAAAGGATATTTAATCGTGTTAATAGTATTTCGTGAACTATATTAACTGTGTGTGGACAATCGTCGTATTTAGTGTTAAAATCAGTGATCGCGTGATGTTTTAACTGCCTACAAGTGGCCTACGTGACCGCGAAACATCGCGACATCAAAGGTGCCGCCGCACCGCGCCGATTCCTAGTTCTTCGCGACAAGTTACGACGTGTTGCTCAGAGACGATAAGTCCCTCTATTACAATTATTTTGTTCATCGGACTGCTACATAAGTTCCGTGATAATTGAACATTCCTATTTAGTTTTCGAGTGATTTAGTACTAGTGTACTTACATAAACTTTGAACTTTATAAAAACTATAATATGTTATGCCGCGCACCCGAAGTCAAACGGACATGTCGGCTTCTGATGTAACATCGCCGGCCGAATGCGCGCCACTTGCGGACAGTAGCGCGCCACCATCGCATACTTCTGTGGTCATGACCGACCAACAATTACTGCGACTCGTGCAGTTGCTCCAGATGCAGTCACCTACGGCTTCATGTGTCTCACCCTCGCCTGCACTTCCTCAAGGCAACTTTGCCAAGTGCACGGCGCGGTTCGACGGCGCTAAGGACAGCGACGTTGTAGCGTTTATTGACGCTATTGAGATCTATAAGGAGTGCGTCAGCATCGAGGATGGCATCGCTCTGCGTGGAATACCGATGCTACTAACTGGGTTAGCAGCGACCTGGTGGCAAGGAGTTAAGTCATCGGTCGAGAGTTGGTCCGAGGCTGTCAACCTGTTGAAACAGACTTATGGACCACGTCTTCCGCCGCATAGAATATATAGAGAACTTTTTAGCAAGGAACAAACTGACGAGACCACGGATATTTTCGTGTGCAGGGCAAGAGCACTGATTGCTCAGCTGCCACCCGGTAGCCTTAAAGAAGATGTTCAGTTGGATATGGTGTATGGCTTATTGAGTACTAGGATAAGGGAGAAGGTCCCTCGAAGCGGTTTTATATCATTTTCGGAACTATTGTGCGAGGCACGACGTGTGGAAGATTTGTTTGAGGAGAGCCGTCCAAGCCAACACAAATCCGACACCGTGGATAAAGTGTCATCGGCCGCTGTCCAGACACCTGCCTCTACGTTATCAACTGGGACTACACACCGAGCGATAAAATCTCGCCCGCTGTGTGTTTATTGTAAAAAGTACGGTCATGAAAAAGCAAACTGCTTCAGGCTCCGTGATCGGAACCAGCCAAGATCAGCTGAAGCCACATCATCATCATCATCGTCGTCGTCGTCCTCGTCACCGCCGCCATCACCTCTAGTCTGCTTTGGCTGCGGTGCACCCGGCGTGATTCGTGCCAACTGCGCTACCTGCAAAAGCAACGACTCGTCGGCCTTTCAGTCCGTGGCTGTAATGTCAGCATCGCTACCATCTCGTAACAGACCCGTGCTTACTGTGGAAGTCTACGGGATGACAGGAACATTGTTAATCGACACAGGCGCGAAACAATCCATCGCGAGTGTTAGTTTGTATAATCATTTGTGCGTAAACAAACATAAGTTCGAAAAAATGCGTTATACTTTAAAGTTTGCGGATGGTAAAACGAAATGTAAATTAGTTAAGACTGCGTTGGTAAATGTAACGGTGAAGGGGGTGGTTGTACCTACACAATTTATCGTGTTGCCAGGGGCAACAGAATCGTTACTAGGGATTAATTTCATAAGGGATGCGGGTATACTTTTTGATTTTGGTAGAGATCAGTGGGCTCTCCGCGATAAGTCTGATACGTTTGTACTGGAGTATGAGACTGAGGGGACTCGTCTCAACTGCTTCGCCACAGACCTATCGAAAGGGAATGAAGGCTCGCGCTTATCAGTGCACAAGCACAGACAGCTGACTCCCCTTTTGGAAGAAAACAAGGATATCCTTAAGCCAGGGGGAGCCGCTGCAGCCTTTGCGACCCACCGGACCGATACTGGTGAAAAACCTTCGGTCTACGTCCCGCCGAATCGCGTTCCAACTGGAAAGCGAAGTTTCGCCCCTATTCTGGAACCCGTTGAAGACCACGCAGACCATCGACGTCCTGCTTCTGCAATCGGTATGGGTAATCTGGAACTCTTGGACTCCCATGCATTGAGTAACACGGCGGAGGGATTCACTTCTAAGCTTACGCCCAATCGTAAGGGTCCCTTTTTGGTGGCTGAGGCAGAAAGACCCATCAGTTTTGTACTCCAGGATAGACGTGGGGTAACCATGGGGAAATGCCGTACCAGCGCTCTTACGCCGTACCGTGATAAAAGTAAAATTGACAAGAGGGCAAAACGGGGTAGTTTAGCCAGGTCACAACCGGGGCGGGTTTGTGACCTGGAGGGGGAGGATATAGCGCGCAACCTTGATGCTCGCGTGACGTATCGCCACCCCTAGCGCCCCGCTAGCAAGCCTACGTGCTGCGCCCGCGCCCGCGCCTGAAACTTCCCACACCCCGCGTACCCCCAGTGCCGTTTTGACTCTCTTCCGGGGTGGATGCGCGCGTGGGCATGGCTCGCTCGCTTCCGCGTTTATATAAATATTTGTTAACCGATGTATGTACCAGTGTATGTGTGTTTTCCTAATTACACGGTTATTATATACAAACGCGAGTGTAATTTATTACATTTCATACCCATCACCGACGCGGCACTCGTCACCACAAATTAACCACTATAAAATCTTTTAAATGGCACTTGTCAGGGAAGGAACGAGAGTAAATTGTTTTATTGATCTAAAAAAATACATATATTTTGTAATCAGATTTTGTTATTGTCAGTCGAACTCACGGGGCCATCGAGTCACCGGATAGTTAATTCAGACTTAGCGAAGTCATTTTAGTAGAAATCAACTTGACACTGTGGCAAAAAAATTTCGCTACTGTCACGGTGCATGACAAATAAATGTGTTTAAAATTATAAAATTAAATAATATTATGGTTTGAACTCGAGAAAAAGTCTCCAACAAGTACAAATAGCTATAAATTTAAACTGCTTAAAAATGTATATGGGGCATTTCACGTCAAGCGGACAACGAAAAAAAAGTGAGGTCGTGAATTTTGTTTATACTCTGGTCAGTTATACTTCTAGTAGACATGGATGTGAACACACAATTTTTTTTTCGTATGAAGCTTTATTGCTCAGTTATGAGCTTTTAAAAATTTACTAAGTATGAAGTCATGAATTTTTGGATGCTTATTATCTGTATCAATTAATTTGTAAAAAAAAACTACAAACTATTGTTTCTTATAGTTCAAAAGATGAAGTTTTTAATTTTTTTGTCGAATTCTAAATTTAATTTTCTTTTACATATAGTAAACTGGAAGTGAAAATTTCAAATCGATATTTGAGTAACTTCGACACTTTTTTTTTTAAATACCTTGAATTAAAGCCGTAAATGTACTAATTCTTCACCAAAAAAATTAAAATGGGACAGCGAATAGTTTAAGACTTAGAGCATATAGAGTGCATACACATAGCTATGAGCTCTTTCTAAGCAATCGCGTTTATGCTCAAATACTGCGCTATTAATATTTTATTCCTTCATTCTAACATGCAAAAATATAAAAATAAACGATTTCTTTAATTCTTCACATAAAAACTAAAACGATCACAAAAAAAATTAAGACAAAGCGATTTCATTTATTGAGATTGAAACAGTATTAATTAAAATAGAGAGATTTGTATTGTAATTTTTACAATTTTACTTTTTGCTATAGCATAAATTCTCTTAGCTAGAAGAAGAAGAAGCTTAGAATTAAAGAAATCGTTTATTTTTTATATTTTTGCATGTTAGAATAAAGGAATGAAATATTAATAGCGCAGTATTTGAGCATAAACGCGATTGCATAGAAAGAGCTCATAGCTATGTGTATGCACTCTTATATGCTCTAAGTCTTAAACTATTGGCTGTCCCATTTTAATTTTTTTGGTGAAGAATTAGTACATTTAAGGCTTTAATTCAAGGTTAAAATATTTAAAAAAAAAAGTGTTGAAGTGACAAATATCGATTTGAAATTTTCACTTCCGGTTTACTATACGTAAAAAAAATTAAATTTTGAATTCTACAAAAAAATTAAAAACTTCAACTTTTGAACTATAAGAAACAATACTTTGTAGTTTTTTTACTAATTAATTGATACAGATAATAAGCATCCAAAAATTCATGACTTCATAGTTAGTAAATTTTTAAAAGCTCATAACTCAGCAATAAAGCTTCATACGAAAAATAAATTGGTGTGTGTCGTGGGACACCAGGTAGGACCGAAGTTCCTTTGGCTAATGTAGAATCGACACAAATTGCAAAAAATTCAAATTATCAACTAAAATAACAAAATATGTCTCTTTATTTTTGTATGACAACATATAATTACATAGAAATAGAATAGAAAAATAGAAATAAAAAAAAGACGTGTGGCACTCGGAGACTGCCGCGGTAAAGCTATTGTATAGCATTTTTTATCAACTTATGTAATAATCTTTTAAAAATCGAAGGAGATATAAAAATACTTCAACTATAACTGGCTGAATGAATTTAATTTTAAAAAAGGAACTAACGCTGGCTGGTTATGCGACTGTCGCGCCTGCGCACTTCTCATTTAACGCTTTTATTCCACGCATTTTTTCCACGCATTTTTCTTACGGTTTTACTATCACATTTTTTTCAGTTCGGTCACGCAGCGAAATCCCTATCCCCTCCAAGCCTGCCGTAAGGAACATCGTTCCAAAAAAAATTGTGTGTACACATCCATGTCTACTAGAAGTATAACTGACCAGAGTATAAACAAAAATCACGACCTCACTTTTTTTTCGTTGTCCGCTTGACGTGAAATGCCCTATATAACAGCCTCCGTGGCACAGTGGGGTGGCAGCGAGAGCCGAGCCGAGTCGAGCCGAGCCGAGCCGAGTCGAGCCGAGCCGAGCCTAGCCGAGCCGAGCCGAGCCTAGCCGAGCCGAGCCGAGATGAGCCAGGCAGAGCCGAGCCGAGCCGAGTCGAGCCGAGCCGAGCCGACCCGAGTCGGGCCGAGCCGACCCGAGCCGAGCGGAGCTGAACCGAGCCGAAGCGAGGCAAGGCGAGCCCGAGTCGAGTCGAGCCGAGCCGAGTAGAGCCGAGTCGAGCCCAGTCGAGTCCAGTCGTCGAGTCGAGTCGAGTTGAGAGTGAGTACTGAATAAATAAATATACTTAAGATATAAGTTTTCACTTGTATCTGCAGCCCCTATGACTGCCAATTTTGTTTTTACTCAATGTCAGTTGACCGGCACCGGCACTGATTTCGACTTCGTTGATGCTGTGTTCCAGTTACACTGATTCAGTTCTTTGTTTTTTTTTTTTATTAACCTATATTGTCCCACAGCTGGGCAAAGGTTTCCCTTGACTCCTTCCAACATTCCCTATTTATGACTGTTGTCGGCCAGTCTATCTCGAAGTGGTCAAGGTCGTCGCGCCACCTCTTTCAGGGTCTGCCCCGTCGCCGTCTACCATCTTCGGGAACCCAATGAGTGACAGTCCTGGCCTTACTCTCCGAATGAATCCGGCTTACGTGACCTGCCCAGCCATGTTGTTTACATATTACTTTTAAATCAAATACAACTTCGAAGAAATTTTCGAAATTGTGGGTAGTTTTGCTATATACGGTCTTTTTAAATGACCCCATCTGTCCCCCCATTTGTCTCAATGCAACAGAATATATCCTCTATAGTCTCCCCCGTATTCACAAACATTACAATACATACATAGTGCTGGTGGGAGGATACTTGTATCCGACCGGATAGCGACCACCGTACACTGGTGCTAAAACCTGCCATAGTGGCCCACCTAGTGTGGGTCGCGTTCCAGGGTCAGCCAGTGTATATCCGGTTCTCCCCAGGGGGCTTGCCCCCTGATCCTAACCCTTTTCCCATCCCTTTTTCCTTCCCCTCCCCCTTGGCCCTTTGGCAGGCCGGCATGATCTTGCCGACCTACGATGGACACATTGTTTATCGTTGGTCGACACTATTTTTGGATTGCGCTACACTTACCATCAGGTGTAGCGTAGTCATTTTAACGAGCCTCTCGCATACGAGGGACCTACCACCTTGCACTATCGCCATCACTGTTCCGTTTGCTTTAGCCGTATAGGGTTTTACTACCTTTACCAAATAAAGTTTGTCATATTATTATTATTATACTACTTTTTTATCCTGGCACGGCAAAGTGACTACACTGGACCTGGTGTTAAGTACAGTGCAGTCCAAACATACTGTCGACCGTATCAACGGTCAACGGTCTCAACGGTCGGCAGAATTATGCCACTTCTTTACGTCGGTTTCCAGTAAGACAGTGGTAAACATGGTGTGATGCCGGGACCCGGAAATGGAGCGGCACGGCGCGGTGCGGCGCGGCTTCATCGCCTGACGCAGTAATGTGGCCATCGATTTATGTTTATCTAATAACGTAAGAACTATTTAAAGCCTGGTTTCTGAAATGATCTGCCTTTCAGTGTACTTCTTCTTCTTTTTTATTTATGGCTTCGGATTATTATGCTTTTTGCTAATGTCAAGTATAATTTATTGCTGTTGTATCGCGTAAGCGGCACGACTGCTATGCTGGGGTCTTGGGTTTCTTGGGATTTTCTATCATTAAATGCTCAGTATCAGCCCAGAGTCTAGGATTTGTGCCGGTATGGCGCGCCCCCAATCATACCACGAGACGGAAATCAGCATGACGAAATGTGGGCGTACTTACACTGCTGCCTACCCCTTCGGGGATTACAGATGCGAGTGCGTTTGCATGTCTAATTAATGTTTGATATCTGATGTTTGAGCAAGAATTTTATTTTGTGGATGAATCCCTCCGTTTATCTTAGGCCCAGATCCCTTTACTCTTCCCAATCCCTAATTATCCCTTTCCTTGAAGGTCGGCAACGCATCCATGATTCTTCTGGTATTGTGGGCATACATGGGCGGTGGAGATCACTTACCATCAGGTGACCCACTTGCTCGTTTGCTGGTCTATGCTATTAAAAAAAAACAAATATCTTTGGATCACACAAACATTTGACTTGGTGTGGGAATCGAACCCACGGCCTCTCACTTCGCAACCGGCTAATCGCCCATTGCTCCACGGAGACTGTTCATGATTGATTGATTGTCAGAGTAGTGGAGAAGGAATAACTTCGTCAGAGTAGTTGAGAAGTCGAAGGCATTTAGTATAGGTCTAGCAATTGCTCAGCCACTTTATGACATTTCACCCTGCTGGAGACCATCCGAAGCGGTCGCAGCTGTTGGGGCGGTCTCGTAATGACTAGAATATTTTAATTCGCTATGCAGTCCCAGTTTGACGCAGTCGGTAATATATAGCCGGAATATTTTAAGTAATCGGGTGAATAACTCTTTTTTGCAGCCACATCACACAGAACTTTGCATTACAAACTAGTGCATGGCACTGCTCATCACCCCAAGATGTAAGATGCTAAGTCTCATAACACTAAGTAATTTCAGTAGTAATTATGATCAGTAATAGTTGACTATGCCATGAAAGGCGACCATTTGACAACCACCGCAGCGCAGTGGGCGAGTAGCAGAGTATGAAACGAGAGGCCGTGAGTTCGATACCCGCACAGTTGTGTAACAATCTAACCCTTACATCGCTTCACAGCCATTGGGGATCAAGAATAATTACAAAAATATAATTAATGAATATTTATTACTAAAAGTATTTACATGCCAATTCTAAGAATTACGGTGGTACTGAGAACTGCGGCGCGACGTGGTGATCATTAGTTGATACTGCAGACGCAACACACATTGATCGGCACGGCCACACGCTCGATATCCTTAGTTCCACTATCATACACGTACAAAATAATTTTACTCTGTTTGGTCTTGCAGCGTCCTTGATTAAAGATCATAAGGTCGTCGAAGCACTGATCACCCTCTGCTAAGGAATCGTCGTCGCTGGGCCTGAGGATTAATGTTTTTTTTAGATATAATTACATATTAAACAGTAACTGTCTGCCTCGGTGACGCAGTTTTTTTTTATCCTGGCTCGGCAAAGTGACTACCCTACACCTGATGGTGAGTGTAGCGCAATCCAAGAATAATCTCGACCAACGATAAACAGTGTGTCAATCGTAGGTCGGCAAGATCATGCCGGCCTGCCAAAGGGCCAAGGGGGAGGGGAAGGAAAAAGGGATGGGATAAGGGTTAGGATCAGGGGGCAAGCCCCCTGGGGAGAACCGGATATACACTGGCTGACCCAGGAACACGACCCACACAAGGTGGGCCACTATGGCAGGTTTTAGCACCAGTGTACGGTGGTCGCTATCCGGTCGGATATTCATCCTCTCACCAGCTATAATTGAAATGTTTTAATGCGTACGCGGATCAGCAGTCCTGAGAGTCTCGGGTTTAAAAATATTATTAGGATTTTTATTGCTTAGTATCTGCCCAGTGTTTGGAATTGCGCCCGATATGGCGATGGGCTCGTTCCCTACGACATTATGGGACTAAAGCTATGCTAGCCTAGCTAGGTTATACCTTTACCTACCTCGGGGATTACAGGCGTGAGTATGTATACCAACAAACACTAAGCGAAATCTAACTTTATCTTTAGACTAGCTTTTGCTCGCGGCTCCGCCCGCGTGATCAAACAAACAAACAAACAATCAAACTCTACAGCTTTATAATATTAGTATAGATTTGGGTAGCTTAGCAACGGAAGCCTTCAAATAATATTATTTGGGTAGCTTAGCAACGGAAGCCTTCAAATATGAATAATATTCCCCGTTTTTGCAACATTTTTCACTGATGCTTCGCTTCTAATGGTCGCAGCGTAATGTTATATAGCCTAAAGCCTTCCTCGATAAATGGACTATCCAACACAAAAAGAATTTTTCAATTCGAACCAGTAGTTCCTGAGATTAGCGCGTTCAAACAAACAAACAATCAAACTCTACAGCTTTATAATATTAGTATAGATATTCGCTTGATTACCGCGGCATTACGGCACAGATGATAAAGAAAATAATAAATAGATGTTTCGTATTTAACAAAATACACTCCTTTGCAAAAAAAACGGGCGGGTTTGATTTTTTAACATTATTGGTAATAATTTAGTTCTTCAGAGGTTTTAATAGCCAAACTATGTTACTGGCACTTAATAAAGAGTCTGGGTATGAAAAAAAGTTCATTCCAAATTCAAAACTTTTGTTTTTTAAATTATTAATCCCTTTTTCATTTTGTGACACTTTTCGCGGGTTTGCGGTTAAAAGGTTATCAAGCAACTAAAAGTAACTTTTCGTTATTTTTAGTACAACAATTTATGTTTATCGCATAACTCTGCCTTATTGTGACTTAAAACAGATATCTTTGTGTCTATCGTAAAGGCAGAAAAAGCAATGAGAGCTAGTAAAATTATAGCGCTGCTGGAAGAGGGGTGTAGCCAATGTTACGTCTCACAGCGGTTAAACGTGAGTCGTTCAACCGTACAAAGAACCTGGACTCGATACCAAGAGACAGGTTCCGTTCAGAGAAGGCAAGGTTCTGGGAGAAAACGTTGCACACAGCCGCGAGACGATCGCTTTTTAGTGACTCAGGCGCTGAGGAACCGCAAATGCAGTTACATAGACCTCAAAAGAAACCTTGAAGAGGTACGAGGAGCACAAGTTAGCCTATGGACTGTGAGGAGAAGACTTTTAGCTGCTGATATACGTAGTCGACGACCAGCGCGGGCCCCCAAGTTACTCCGTGAGCACCGGATTGCGCGGTTGAGGTTCGCTAGAAATTGCCTATCTTGGACACCAGGTAACTGGAGTAGCGTACTCTTCTCCGATGAGGCTCGAATTTGTCTGCATGGTGAGGACCGACGTCGGCGAGTGTTACGAAGACCAGGGGAACGCTATGCCGATGTGTGTTTTGAAGAAATCACCCCTTATGGTGGAGGGTCCGTTATGTTTTGGGCGGGCGTAACTTCCAACTATCGTACCGAGATAGTATTCATAGAAAATGGCTCACTAAATGCGCATAGGTACATAACAGAAATCCTTTCTCAAAATGCACAACCCGCACTGACTGTAATTGGTGAAGATGCCATTTACATGGACGATAATGCTCGGGCCCACCGTTCTGGCGACGTAGATGCTTATATGCAAGAGGTCGGTATTCGTCGTTTGGATTGGCCAGCGCGGAGCCCCGACCTTAACCCCATTGAGCACGTTTGGGACCTCCTAAAAAGGCGAGTACGATCTGTCCAACCACCTCCACAAAACATCAGAGAGCTTAAACGTGTAATCTCGACTGAGTGGGAACACATTCCACAGGACACCATCAAAAGCCTGGTGGGAAGCATGCCAAGACGATTACATGCCGTAATCGCTGCAAGAGGAGGTCATACTCGTTATTAATTTTTATTTTTTAATGTCTCTTTTATTAAAATACCATAAAAATACTCGTAGTCTTAATTTCATTATACCCATAAAAATGTCCATTTTAACACGGCTCTCTGTTTACATTGACTAAAACACCGATACCAGGATAAAAGTGTTAAAAAACTAGATTCTCATTGATAATAAGAAATTTCTAGTCATCCAAGCTAATGACATACTAAAAATATAATAATATTTACCCATAGAAAAGCTAAGGTAAAGTGTGTGTGTAAGGTGCCCGTTTTTTTTGCAAAGGAGTTTATTATACTAATATATGACCATTATGTTAAAACTCTCAGAAATACTAGGTAATTTTGGCCTATTAGGTCTTTTTTTTAGCCTATTACCAATAGTCCCGGTGGTTCGACACAATAGTCCCACAGGGACTATTGTTTAGCCTTAGACCCACTACATTAGTGATTACAATTCGGAAACATGTTTAAAAAACTGTCTAGTCGATAGAAATTAAGACTTTAAAAAATTACATTAAAGAGTCAAACATAGCATTAATTTCTTTCGTTAACCATAATGAAGTAAAGAGCTTTTTGAGATCGGTGCTGGTGGGGAGGCCTATGTTCAGCTGTGGACGTCTTGTGGCTGATGATGATGATGATTAATAGCCTTTATTTATTGCCGAGTAAACTTTACGAACTTTAAAACAGCTATAGCTCAATGGGGGGTCAGAAACCAGCCCTAAGAACATCCACCTCTGACTTTTCTAAGTTATATGTGTGTTAATTGTTAATTACGCATGCTATAGCATAGCATGCTTCAAAGGTGAAAGAAAACATCGTGAGGAAACCTGTATACCTGAGAATTTTTCCATATGAATTTCGAAGGTCAGCCAACCGGCGTTAGCCTAGCGTGGTGGACTAAGGCCTAATACCTCTCATTCGGTAGTGGAGTCTCGTGCCCAGCAGTGGGACTTGTTTAAAATTAGGGCTAGTATTATTAATTATTAAACTTCACGAACTGCTACTTACACACATTCCGTTGTCCTGAAAGTCTGCTCGAAATATTCCGTTTGCACGATGATCTTAGCTGTACCGTTTGATTGCAACAAATATGGTTTAGTTACCTTTAACAAAAAGTATGTTATATTATTATTCTTTAATAAGTATGTGTCCTTTGTGAATGGAATTATACGATAATATTTTATAAATATAATGATTCCTAAGTTTGTCTACTATGCATGGGCCTGCGCGACTGAGTTGTTACCACTGTCTCACAGAAACTCGTAGCGGCCTGTTGCTGTTTCCTACGGTGAATGTGATATCCGGAGGCCCGAATCCCACTTCCCTTCTCAATCCCATAATTATCCCTTTCCTATGTAATCGGCAACGCGCCCATGAGTCTTTTAGTATTGTAGGTGTACATGGGCGGTGAAGGTCATTTACCATCAACCGATCCACTTGCTCGTTTGCCGGCCTATGCTATAAAAAATGGAATCGTATTTGTAAAACTATTTAAAAAAAAATGACCCAAGCATCACAATGTTAACACATGTTTCTAACATAAGATTAATTGATTGAATTAGGTTGGGACGAGAAAAGAGTTAATATTTGTTCGTTCTATTTCAAGTTCATTCTCGAGTTTTTTTTATATTTGTGTAAGAATGATGCGGATAAAGTTATATGCTTACCTTACTCATAGAACGGCAGTTTAAGTCATCCTCATAGATGTACGGTGGGTCATCCACTCTTTCGTCAGTGGTATCCAAATTCAATGCCTGTAAATACACGTGGAGATTTTTTTATAAAGTTTTAAGTAAGAAATATTTAAAAAATAAACTACCTCCTAGTGATAAGCCACACACGGTCTAAGCCATCGGTGGTTAGGAATCCAGGTTAAGGAAGCTCTTTACAATGCGTGTCGTGTCCAGCAATACTATATGTCCGACCCAATGATCTATTCTCTCAATACATCTGGGGATGTTAGTCCAGACTCTATCTAGCGACTAATGGGGCAACGATTGCCGAGTCCACATTTCACATGTCAGTAAAAACTTATGCCAGGTCTATATATTTCAATATTTAATATACTTCAGCTTTAACTTGGTTCTCATCACCAAGAATGGTGAAATCAACATTAATTGCCCGCTGCTCCCCTCGATCTACTACCACAATATCAGGCTTACTAACAACAATAATCGTTAGTTTCAAAACTAGCCACAACAGCATGCACCTCTGTCTTTACTTATAATAATATATGTTAACTAGCTTATGCTCGCGGCTGCGCCCGCATGATCTGCTTTTTCCGGGATAAAAAGTATGCTATCACCCAAGTCAGCTCATTCCCTGTCTGTATACCAAATTTCATCAAAATCCGTCCAGTAGTTTCAGCGTGATTGACGGACAAACATCCAAACATCTAAACAAACAAACTTTCACACTTATAATATTAGTAGGATTATGGTAAGTTATGTTATTCATTGTTAATTATCGCTTTCTTTAATGGCGAAGGGAACATCCTGAGGAAACTTGTATACCTGTAATTTCTTCATATGAATTTCGAAGGCATGTGAAGTATGCCAACTCGCATTAGGCCAGCGTGGTCGAATAAGAGGCAGGGGCAAAGGAGGCCCGTACAGTAGCAGTAGGATAATATAACACAGGGCTGATATTATAAGTAAGATGATGATGATGAGATATGATAAGATGTAAAAGACTGACTGCCTCGGTGGCACAGTTATAATGCGTACGCAGTATGTTATGCTGAGATTTCGGGTTCGATCTCCTAGTCGGGTAAAAGTTATATGCTTGCCCCTGTCACATTATGAAACGGAAATAATCTCGGCGAAATAAGGGGCTACTGGTTACACTTCTGTCTACTCCTTCGGGGTTACAGGCTTGAATGCGTGTGTAATGTAAAACTAGAGGGTTATTTCGGCTTATGGTGAATGAGGCCGACTAATTTACATTATACTATTAATTTTCATTACCTTTTTAATGGGATGGAACTTCTTGTTGACCTCCTCTTGGAGACCATCGTAAAACGAGGGCTTAATATCACATAACACTTTGCCTTTACATTCTTCAGGAATATCTAAAGCATCTGAAAAAATAAAACCATAAATAATTTCAATACTTCAATAGATATTTTATAATGTCGAGTCTTATGTGCTAGCTAGCTTCGATAAAATGGAGATAACCAGTTATAACTGGTTATTTCACGGCAAAATAAGTTGAAAACATATTAGAGGCGCATTGTCGCAATTAAATGATAAAAGGCGTGGTCATATTAAGACTCGTTACTACACCTGACAGTGAGTGTTTACCGGATCTTATAATCCTAAAATTTCATGATAATTTTTATTGCTCACTCTCAGTAACGGCTTCATACCTATCAGCTATATATTATTTTGTTGTTGTCCAAAGTTGCAAGTCAATTATCGTCTCATTCGACAAAATAAAAATGTCCTAGTAATACAATCGGTTCAGGTACTACGGGTGTGAGATACTAAAGCCATAAACTATATGTTGCTAACATTTAACCGCATCTTTCCGTAACACGGACACGTTTAAACATAAATAGGTTATGGTTTATTAAAATAGAATATTATTACTGTGCAATCAACTGGACATAGATCATTATTACAAAGTCGTAAGAATTTGGTTTTTAAACAAAATACTTTATAACCATATGCCAGTATTAATTAAAAAATAAAGTAGAGTACTCACTTGCTCCAAATCCACCATGACAATAATACAGGAACACCACCTACAACAAAAAAACATCTTATTTATCACAGTACTTCGATGTAAGTTGTATTAAATACAGAACTAAAATTATTGGTTTTAAAAACAAAATAATTACCGCAACAATCATTTTATGACAAGCCATTTTGTATTAATACGTTTTCTGTTGTAACAAAATTACGATTAGACACAACAGTGCGTTTGTAGGGTCGCTGAAGCTTACTGTGGCATTGTGATCGCTCGAGCGCAATTTATATGGAGCAAACTGAATCGTTTTCCTGATTTTCGTATAACATTTTGATGAATCCAGTTACGTCATTCGTTGCATAATAAAATGCTATGACGACATTAAGTTAAGTATTGTAATATATTTAACCCCCTTAGAAAATTGAAACAACAGTAATAATTTGAAAGGATTTTATCGCGGTTTTTTATTATTTTATTTTGGTCCCGACGTTAATTTCAATGTGTAGGTAACATTCGCGTAAACGTAATGCTCTTGGTGCTGGATTCAAACTTACGACTTTCATCTCGGCAGTCCCCGTTGAGCTATCGTTCCATTTTTTAGACTACAATCTAAAACGTACGATTTATTCATCGTCAATATAAAAAAGTGTGTAAAACCCATAGGGCTTTAGTTATTTAGATCTATTGTTACATATTCTGCCGCCACCTAAAAAAACTAATACTAAAGTAAGTATTTTTTACACGAGGAATTTAATTAGGAGTCCATTTAAGTACAATGGGATAGTTGTCTTGTTTTTTTTTTATTTTAATCAATAAGTTACGTTACCCAAAATCTATTGCAGAAAGAATTTCATTAATCCGTCCATAAAAAAATAAATTAGAAGTCATTCAAATCTGATGGAGGGGGCACTTGTCAAATAACAGATGACTCAAACTTTGACGTCACTGTTGCAAAGGGCCATTACGGTACACGCGTGCCAGGGAGATAGTGAGATGTCCCCACTACGCGCCCACCATTGCTCATACCAATATTATAAAATCATAATTACGGGGTCATTTTTGAACCGAATTTTATTGTTTTTAAACTAAAGGGTTTCTTTTTCGTATTATTTTCCGTTACATATAACGAAAACAATAAAAAAGAAACATACAAACTATTCTGTTGTTAGCAACTAAACTAAATTCAATTAAAAATACTTCACTCTTGTCAAAGGGGTGTATACCGAACAGAATTCACTAAATTTGCTTTAAAGTAGCAAGACTAAATAGTGTATCGAAATAAAACTAATTTAAACGGGTTTTTACAGGCTTTTTATTAACTTCACCTGTATGTTGGTTTGTATGTTTGTAACCGACTCCTTTGGGCGCGATTTTGACCCACTTTAAACGGCCAGATTTCGTTCAAACTTTGTAGATTTATCGAGGCCCGATGACAATACATTAATTTGATAAAAAAAAAATAATTTAATAATAATAGTAATAATAAATAGACTCAGTCGTAATGAAACAAGCATATGCTAGTAAACAAGATATCTGCGCTATGTATATCGACTACCGTAAGGCTTTTGACTCTGTACCCCATAGTTGGTTATTGCAAATCTTAGATATACAGGGTTAATTTTAAAACACCAGCAACCTCGCAGGACCAGATAGCTGACCCCATACGGAACAACTTTTGTTCTACGAGTTTGGAGATAACTCAATATATAAAAAAAAAAATGATTTTACAAGTTTTTGTTGTGTAGTGTTTTTCTTCGTAGACTGCGGCGCGGCGCGGCGTGAGCGCACGACATCAAAGGCGCCGGTCAGCTGCTCGGGCGGTCGAGGTCAAAGGCGCTAGCCCGGTTCCCCACGCTTCGCGTGTTTGTTTACGTAATCTGCGATGCGCGTTGTAACATTCAAGACGGAAATTAAATGAATACTTATTTTTGTATGAAAATAAAATCTAACAAATTATCAAAAGTCGTAGAACAAAAGTAGTAGCTTATAACCTTAGGAATCTACCCCTGCGAGGTTGCTGGTGTTTTAAAAATAACCCTGTATATAAAGTTCATCCTGTTTTAATAAAATTCTTAACTCACACCATGCAGCAATGGCGAACCAAGCTTAAAGTAGGTCATGGAACCCGCGCCATACAAACAGAAGACATACCGATCAGACGTGGTATTTTCCAAGGAGACGCCCTCAGTCCCCTCTGGTTTTGTCTTGCATTAAACCCTCTTTCTAATCTTTTAAACAGTCTTAATTCGGGAATCATAACTAACAACAACCAGTTATCATCTTCAGTCACACTCTCCCACCTTATGTACATGGACGATATAAAATTATATGGTAACGATATCACATCACTTCATCAGCTCGCAGATATGACCCAATAGTTTTCTAAAGATATAAAAATTCGGTATAGACAAATGCAAAACATTTACTAGTAAAAAAGGGAGGTTGCAACTGACGGATTACACCCTTGATACAGGCGAAAGAATGGAACCATTAGAACACAATGATACTTACAAATACCTTGGCTTTCAGCAAGATCGTCAAATTCACCAAAGACACACAAAAATAGAACTCACCCGTAAATTTAAACACAGGCTTAGTTCATTATTAAAGACACACTTGAATTCACGTAATATGATCAAAGCTATTAATTCCTATGCCATCCCTATACTAACGTACTCTTTTGGTATTATAACATGGTCCCAAATGGAGCTTAAAAACCTGCAACGTGTCATTAATACTACAATGACCAAACAGCGCAAACACCATCCACGATCATGTACACAGCGATTAACGCTACCGAGAGAAGAGGGAGGCAGGGGAATTATTGATATAGTTAACCTACACAATAGACAAATAACTACACTCCGAAGGTACTTCCACAACCGAGCAGAAAACTCCTACTTCACAAACCTATAGTAGAAGCCGATAAACAACTCACACCCCTAAACCTTCACGATAGGAACATCCAACGTAATGAACACCTCACAGACAACAAAGCAAAAATAGCAGCTTGGGCCCAGAAGTCTCTACACGGTAGACATCGCCACGACTTACAACTACAAAATGTCGACATGACAGCGTCGAACGCATGGTTGAAGCGAGGCGATCTCTATCCTGAGACAGAGGGCTTCATGCTTGCAATCCAGGACCAAGTAATAGATTCAAAAAATTACCAGAAATACATAATCCGTAGACCAAATATTAACGATACATGCAGACACTGCCATAGCAACCCAGAAACCATACAACACATAACTGGCGCATGCAAATCCATAGCACAAAGTGACTACAAACACCGTCATGATCAGGTAGCAGCGATAGTCCACCAATATTTAGATTTCAATATAAACTAATTCCGGAAAAAGTGCCATACTATAAATATCAGCCACAGTCAGTTCTAGAAAATAATAAATGCAGGATATACTGGGATAGGACAATTGTAACCGATAAAACTATTTATAATAATAGGCCACACATATGTAACGCTATTGGATAAAGAAACTATGACTGTATACATAATAGATATCGCCATCTGTAACACCCATAACTTAACTGCCACACATACCGAAAAAATTGCAAAATATACTGATCTGGCCAGCGAAATCAAGACCCAGTGGAAAGTTAACTACACTAAAACTATCCCTATAATATTATCAACTACTGGAGTCATACCCAAATCCCTCCATACAAGCCTAAAAACATTAAATATTCACGCATCCACATACACACTACTCCAAAAAGCAGTTATTCTCAACACGTGTCGCTTAGTCCGAAAATTTCTAACTCTTTAATTGACTAATTTCTGTAGGTATACACTTGGCTTTGGCCCGTGTGTAGCTTAATTTATCTTCCTCGTATGGAAGAGACTATAAATTTTAAAATAAAAATAATAATAATAAAATAATAATTTAATTCAATTAATTATTGATATTCGGGTTAGGAATTAAAATTGTACTCGCTGGATCTTCGATAGTTATAGGGAATATCGTAGTATCTAAGAACGTCAATAGATGGCGTTTTTTTGATATTTGGGTTTAAAATTAAAATATACTCTCTGCTACAATATATTTTTATTTTAACTAAAAAATTAAAAATAAATAATAGTTTTAAAAAAACTAAAAAACACGCTTTTATAGAAAGTCTAACAAAAAAAATAGAAAATAAATTTGAAGAAAACAATGTATTTTATTGTAAAAAAAGCGTGGGGTGCATGGTGCCTATAGTTATAAATATTGTATTGACAGATATGAGTAGAAGGATTATGTATCATTTAGATAGTATCTTAAAAAGCACCCCACGCTTATTTTACATTAGAATACATTGTTTTCTTCAAATTTATTTTTTATTTTAATTTTGGTCACGACGTTTCGAAAGCTTTTCAGCCTTCGTGGTCACGGGATGGGTCCACCCCAAAATTAATAAAAAACAGCGATAAAATCCGTTTAAAATAGTTTTATTTCAATGGAAAATATGAATTAAGAGGAGTGAATTGCGGGGAACCAGGTGAATGGGGCACTACACTCTACACACACTCTACACTCTTGTATGAGTCGGCAAGTTTTAAAAAAGACTCGACTTGCCGTGTCCAGGAGTATTAACGCCAATCTTCGGGTTGACGTACCCTATACCAACGTGCAGTCATGAAGAATTTCATGACAGTGAAGGAGTCAAAGAGGGAAGTAGGAGGAAGTAGGAGGGAAGGAAGAGTGAAGGAGTGAAAGAGGTGTGTAAGGATCTTAGCAGGTGGAAGTCCATTATCTCTGCCTATCCCTATGGGAAACAGGCGTGAGTCTATGTATGTATGTATAGTCTATACTTATAAAATAACATGTTCTGACTGACTGACTGATTCATCATCACCGAGCGCAGGCTATCAAGGCTATAAGCATGAAATTCGGACTGTATATTCATTTTGTTATGTAGGCACCCACTAAGAAAGGATTTTAGATTATTAATTCCACCCCAAAGGGGTCAAAATAGGGGATGATAATATGTATGAAAGTCCGTCATTTTGAAAGTTACATAAACAAAATTTTGTATTTCGGTTATTGACGTAAAATAAATAAATACGTGTTTCAGGAATTTTGGAAATTTTAGTTCATAAGAGATGAAAAGGAGGGTGAAAGTTAATGCGAAACTGAGTTTGTTTGTTACGCTTTCACGCCTAAATCACTGAACCGATTTTGATGAATTTATCTACAGGGATAGATGGGACCCTGGAGACGGTTACAGGCTATTTTTATCCCGGAAAATGCTGTTCACGCGGGCGGAGCCGCGAGCAAAAGCTAGTCGTTAATAAAGTACTTACTTTCACGGTTTTGATGACAGAATTATAGAAGTTGGTTCATGTATTAAGAAGTTTTACTTTTTCCATCCCTCAGGCGGGTGGAATTTATTTTAGAAATTTAAACGGGACCAGCATTAACATCTTATGTCTCGAAGTACTTACAGTGCGTACGTACTTACTTGCGTACTATACAGTGCTTTGTAATTCAAAGTTCTGTGTGGCGTTGCTTCTGTTTATGGGCAGGCGTGGCGCTTACCATCAGGCGAGTGCTTAGCTCGTCTCGTCATTTCGGAACTATAGTTCCGCCCGGGTAATACATAATACGTAATCCGAAAAACCGTTGAGCCGAGTTCGTACGAAAATGTACAACACACTAGCAGACAAAGCAAAACACTGTGTTAGTCTTCTTCGCCACATTCGAAACGCCCACTTACATTCCTTAGATAAACTTCGACTGCTGCTGTATCGAACCCAGTGCGCTGTCGTATAGCTGTTCGATTCCTTGGTGGGGCTCACAAGCCCCTGCACGCCTATGGCCGGCCAGCATCATCTACGACAGCACAACTCAGCTCGAGGCGAATCGCGCTGCCATTTATTTGGGGTAAGTGAATATTGTAAGTAATCGGGCGAATACCTTTTTTTTTGCAGGCACACCACAGAGAACTTTGCATTACAAACCACTGCACGGCATTGCTCGTCACTCCAAGACGTTAGATGTTAAGTCTCATAACACTAAGTAATTTCACTGTCATCAATGTCCTTAAAACGGAAACAAACACGTGCTTACACACTGCGGCATGGCCGAAATATGCAAAGCAGTGGTACCAGCACAGACGGCCTCTCGATAACGACGGACTTACTACCTTGTGAAACTTATGTTTGAATAGGCATCCTACATCGATGATATTGTCAAAGGTCGATAAACAAATCTCTAATGGTTGAAGAATTTGGTTGAGCTTGTAAATAACCTAACCATGCAATGAGCCGAGGGATAGGCAAAACCACCTATATGTTCCTTCTAGGCGAGTATAACAAAGGTATGGTCAGCGCAAAAAAATTGACCCTCCAGTCTGTAGTTCAGAATGATCATCCATCAGCATGCCCACGCCGATTGTTTATCCTAAAGGAACACTAGGCAGGTCAACCATATTTTATTATGATCAGTAATAGTTGACTATGCCAAGAAAGGCGACCATTTGACAACCACCGTAGCGCAGTGGGCGAGTAGCAGAGTATGAAACGAGAGGCCGTGAGTTCGATACCCGCACGGTTGTGTAACAATCTAACCCCTTACATCGCTTCACAGCCATTGGGGATCAAGAATAATTACAAAAATATAATTAATGAATATTTATTACTAAAAGTATTTACATGCCAATTCTAAGAGTTACGGTGGTACTGAGACCTGCGGCGCGGCGTGGTGATCATTAGTTGATACTGCAGACGCAACACACATTGATCGGCACGGCCACACGCTCGATATCCCTAGTTCCACTATCATACACGTACAAAATAATTTTACTTTGTTTGGTCTTGCAGCGTCCTTGAGTAGAGATCGTAGTAAGGTCGTCGAAGCACTGATCACCCTCTGCTAAGGAATCGTCGTCGCTGGGCCTGAGGATTAATGTTTTTTAGATATAATTACATATTAAACAGTAACTGTCTGCCTCGGTGACGCATTTTTTTTTTATTCTGGCTCGGCAAAGTGACTACGCTACACCTGATGGTGAGTGTAGCGCAATCCAAGAATAATGTCGACCAACGATAAACAGTGTGTCCAGATCAGGCCGGCCTGCCAAAGGGCCAAGGGGGAGGGGAAGGAAAAAGGGATGGGAAAAGGGTTAGGATCAGGGGGCAAGCCCCGTGGGGAGAACCGGATATACACTGGCTGACCTTGGAACGAGACCCACACAAGGTGGGCCACTATGGCAGGTTTAAGCACCAGTGTACGGTGGTCGCTATCCGGTCGGATATTCATCCTCTCACCAGCTATAATTGAAATGTTTTAATGCGTACGCGGATCAGCAGTCCTGAGAGTCTCGGGTTTAAAAATATTATTAGGATTTTTATTGCTTAGTATCTGCCCAGTGTTTGGAATTGCGCCCGATATGGCGATGGGCTCGTTCCCTACGACATTATGGGACTAAAGCTAAGCTAGCCTAGCTAGGTTATACCTTTACCTACCTCGGGGATTACAGGCGTGAGTATGTATACCAACAAACACTAAGCGAAATCTAACTTTATCTTTAGATATTCGCTTGATTACCGCGGCATTACGCCACAGATGATAAAGAAAATAATAAATAGATGTTTCGTATTTAACAAAATATTATACTAATATAGGACCATTATGTTAAAACTCTCAGAAATACTAGGTAATTTTGGCCTATTAGGTCTTTTTTTTAGCCTATTACCAATAGTCCCGGTGGTTCGACACAATAGTCCCACAGGGACTATTGTTTAGCCTTAGACCCACTACATTAGTGATTACAATTCGGAAACATGTTTAAAAAACTGTCTAGTCGATAGAAAGTAAGACTTTAAAAAATTACATTAGAGAGTCAAACATAGCATTAATTTCTTTCGTTAACCATAATGAAGTAAAGAGCTTTTTGTGATCGGTGCTGGTGTGGAGGCCTATGTTCAGCTGTGGACGTCTTGTGGCTGATGATGATGATGATTAATAGCCTTTATTTATTGCCGAGTAAACTTTACGAACTTTAAAACAGCTATAGCTCAATGGGGGGTCAGAAACCAGCCCTAAGAACATCCACCTCTGACTTTTCTAAGTTATATGTGTGTTAATTGTTAATTACGCATGCTATAGCATAGCATGCTTCAAAGGTGAAAGAAAACATCGTGAGGAAACCTGTATACCTGAGAATTTTTCCATATGAATTTCGAAGGTCAGCCAACCGGCGTTAGCCTAGCGTGGTGGACTAAGGCCTAATACCTCTCATTCGGTAGTGGAGTCTCGTGCCCAGCAGTGGGACTTGTTTAAAATTAGGGCTAGTATTATTAATTATTAAACTTCACGAACTGCTACTTACACACATTCCGTTGTCCTGAAAGTCTGCTCGAAATATTCCGTTTGCACGATGATCTTAGCTGTACCGTTTGATTGCAACAAATATGGTTGAGTTACCTTTAACAAAAAGTATGTTATATTATTCTTTAATAAGTATATGTCCTTTGTGAATGGAATTATACGATAATATTTTATAAATATAATAATTCCTGAGTTTGTCTACTATGCATGGACCTGCGCGACTGAGTTGTTACCACTGTCTCACAGAAACTCGTAACGGCTTGTTGCTGCATTTCCTACGGTGAATGTGATATCCGAAGGCCCAATCCCACTTCCCTTCTCAATCCCATAATTATCCCTTTCCTATGTAATCGGCAACGCGCCCATGAGTCTTTTAGTATTGTAGGTGTACATGGGCGGTGAAGGTCATTTACCATCAACCGATCCACTTGCTCGTTTGCCGGCCTATGCTATAAAAAATGGAATCGTATTTGTAAAACTATTTAAAAAAAAATGACCCAAGCATCACAATGTTAACACATGTTTCTAACATAAGATTAATTGATTGAATTAGGTTGGGACGAGAAAAGAGTTAATATTTGTTCGTTCTATTTCAAGTTCATTCTCGTGTTTTTTTTATATTTGTGTAAGAATGATGCGGATAAAGTTATATGCTTACCTTACTCATAGAACGGCAGTTTAAGTCATCCTCATAGATGTACGGTGGGTCATCCACTCTTTCGTCAGTGGTATCCAAATTCAATGCCTGTAAATACACGTGGAGATTTTTTTATAAAGTTTTAAGTAAGAAATATTTAAAAAATAAACTACCTCCTAGTGATAAGCCACACACGGTCTAAGCCATCGGTGGTTAGGAATCCAGGTTAAGGAAGCTCTTTACAATGCGTGTCGTGTCCAGCAATACTATATGTCCGACCCAATGATCTATTCTCTCAATACATCTGGAGATGTTAGTCCAGACTCTATCTAGCGACTAATGGGGCAACGATGGCCGAGTCCACATTTCACATGTCAGTAAAAACTTATGCCAGGTCTATATATTTCAATATTTAATATACTTCAGCTTTAACTTGGTTCTCATCACCAAGAATGGTGAAATCAACATTAATTGCCCGCTACTCCCCTCGATCTACTACCACAATATCAGGCTTATTAACAACAATAATAGTTAGTTTCAAAATCCTCCTCTGTCTTTCCTTATATATGTATAAGGAAAGAAAGATAATAATGGCAAGTTATGTTATTCATTGCTAATTATCGCTTACTTTAATGGCGAAGAGAAATGTAAATTCTGAATGGGCTGTAAATTCTTCATATGAATTTCGAAGGCATGTGAAGTATGCCAACTCGCATTAGACCAGCGTGGTCGAATAAGAGGCAGGGGCAAAGGAGGGCCGTGTTTAGCAGTAGG
This sequence comes from Amorpha juglandis, assembly GCA_949126905.1. Taxonomy (NCBI): domain Eukaryota; kingdom Metazoa; phylum Arthropoda; class Insecta; order Lepidoptera; family Sphingidae; genus Amorpha; species Amorpha juglandis. Next base: position 3,585,205 of record OX421372.1, on the reverse strand, counting down.
ATAATGTAACACAGGGCTGATATTATAAGTAAGATGATGATGATGAGATATGATAAGATGTAAAAGCCTGACTGCCTCGGTGGCACAGTCATAATGCGTACCACGCAGTATGTTATGCTGAGATTTCGGGTTCGATCTCCTGGTCGGGTAAAAGTTATATGCTTGCCCCTGTCGCATTATGAAACGGAAATAATCTCGGCGAAATAAGGGGTTACTGGTTACACTTCTGCCTACTCCTTCGAGGATTACAGGCTTGAATACGTGTGTAATGTAAAACTAGAGGGTTATTTCGGCTTATGGTGAATGAGGCCGACTAATTTGCATCATACTATTAATTTTCATTACCTTTTTAATGGGATGGAACTTCTTGTTGACCTCCTCTTGGAGACCATCGTAAAACGAGGGCTTAATATCACATAACACTTTGCCTTTACATTCTTCAGGAATATCTAAAGCATCTGAAAAAAAAAAACCATAAATAATTTCAATACTTCAATAGATATTTTATAATGTCGAGTCTTATGTGCTAGCTAGCTTCGATAAAATGGAGATAACCAGTTATAACTGGTTATTTCACGGCAAAATAAGTTGAAAACATTATTAGAGGCGCATTGTCGCAATTAAATGATAAAAGGCGTGGTCATATTAAGACTCGTTACTACACCTGACAGTGAGTGTTTACCGGATCTTATAATCCTAAAATTTCATGATAATTTTTATTGCTCACTCTCAGTAACGGCTTCATACCTATCAGCTATATATTATTTTGTTGTTGTCCAAAGTTGCAAGTCAGTTATCGACTCATTCGACAAAATAAAAATGCCCTAGTAACACAATCGGATCAGGTATTACGGGTGTGGGATACTAAAGCCATAAACTATATGTTGCTAACATTTAACCGCATCTTTCCGTAACACGGACACGTTTAAACACAAATAGGTTATGGTTTATTAAAATATAATATTATTATTACTGTGCAATCAACTGGACACAGATCATTATTACAAAGTCGTAAGAATTTGGTTTTTAAACAAAATACTTTATAACCATATGCCAGTATTAATTAAAAAGTAAAGTAGAGTACTCACTTGCTCCAAATCCACCTTGACAATAATACAGGAACACCACCTACAAAAAAAACATCTTATTTATCACAGTACTTTGATGTAAGTTGTATTCAATACAGAACTAAAAGTATTGGTTTTAAAAACAAAATAATTACCGCAACAATCATTTTATGACAAGCCATTTTGTATTAATACGTTTTCTGTTGTAACAAAATTACGATTAGACACAACAGTGCGTTTGTAGGGTCGCTGAAGCTTACTGTGGCATAGTGATCGCTCGGGCGCAATTTATATGGAGCAAACTGAATCGTTTTCCTGATTTTCGTATAACAATTTGATGAATCCAGTTACGTCATTAGTTGCATAATAAAATGCTATGACGACATTAAGGTAAGTATTGTAATATTTTAACCTAATTTATATTATGATATCGCGGTGTTTTATTTTAATTTTGGCCCCGACGTTTCAGACGACGACTCCAGTCGACCCCGTGACCAAGAAGGCTGAAAAGCTTTCGAAACGTCGGGACCAAAATTAAAATAAGGGTCCGATAAAATCCGTTTAAATTAGTTTTATTTCAATACCCTATTTAGTCTTGCTACTTTAAACCAAATTCCAACAAGCAAGACGCTCGCCTGATGGTGAGCGCTACACCTGCCCTTAAACAGAAGCAACACCATACGAACTTTGAATTACAAAGCACTGCATGGCACTGAACTGCGCTCGTCACGCCGAGACATAAGATGTTGAGTCTCATAATGCCCAGTGATTTCACTGGCTTCAATGTCCTTCAAAACAGACCACGACAGTGCTTAGACATTGGCGGCAGAAATAGACAAAGCGGTTGTACCAACCCAGACGGCCTCTCGCATACGAGGGGCCTACCACTTTATGTACCACAGACTAGTTTGTATGTTTGTTTGTTATTGTTTTGATTCGATTATTGTAAACTAAGACCCCAGAGGGGTTGCCGTCAGGCCGGCAGCCGGTCGTAAAAACTATAAGCTAAGTCTTTCTGTAGCATGTATTAAAAAGAATTTCACCTCACTGCAAGTGGGATAACAGTAGATGAGAGGAAGGATTGGTTACTAAATAACATACAAATGACTTTGTAATACATCCCGGAAGAAATATATCTATTGGATACTAGTAGATTACAGGATTTTTTTTTACATACATGTACAAAGGTGGGATTATATCTATATGAAATGAAAATCTCTTGAAAAATCTCTTGAAAAAATCTTGCTGGTGGGAGGATACTTGTATCCGACCGGATAGCGACCACCGTACACTGGTGCTAAAACCTGCCATAGTGGCCCACCTCGTGTGGGTCGCGTTCCAGGATCAGCCAGTGTATATCCGGTTCTCCCCAGGGGACTTGCCCCCTGATCCCAACCCTTTTCCCATCCCTTTTTCCTTCCCCTCCCCCTTGGCCCTTTGGCAGGCCGGCATGATCTTGCCGACCTACGATGGACACATTGTTTATCGTTGGTCGACACTGTTCTTGGATTGCGCTGCACTTACCATCAGGTGTGGCGTAGTCACTTTCCCGTGCCAGATTAAAAAAAAAAAAAAACACATAATCGTTAATGAAACGAAAGTGAATGTTGGAAAGACGAAAGTGATGGTTTTTGAAAAGTATTAATGTATGACACCATGTGATATATGGATTGGGAGAGAAAATGAGGAGCAGGTGAAATAAATTGGGAACTTTATGAGAGATGGAAAATATGAAAGAGATATTGAAAGGAGAGTGAATGCGAGGAACCAGGTGAATGGTGATTGATGACAGAATCATCGCAATTGGTGCATGTATTAAGAAGATTTACTTCTTCCATCCATGCGGGCGGAATTTATTTTAGAAATTTAAACTGGACCAGCATTGAGCATTTATCATGGTGGTTACATCTAAGCCAAATACTGTGGTTTAGGTCCTAAGCAAGATGGCGTCATGGCATCAATTTCTGAGAGTCAACTCTCAATTTAACTATCAAATTATTCACGTTGCATATATTAGTGGTAGAGCCACGATGTAGATAGTTTTGTATACAGCATGAAAGGGCCGGCTCGACCGGGTCGTTACCACCGTCTCACAGAAAACCAACGTAAACGTGAGTAAGAAATTCGGAGGCCCAAATTTCCCTCTCCTTCTCAACTCCTTAACTGTCTCTTTCGTTTAGGATCAACAACGCGTCCGTGATTCTTCTGTTATTATGGGCGTACATGGGCGGTGGAGATAACTTATCATCAGGTGACCTACTTGCTCGTTTGCCGGCATAAATAAAAAAAATCTACATTTCAAACATTAGATTAGTAATTTTCTTTTGCTATTAACTGGTCATACCATATTTCCTAATATAAGTCGCACTAATATCACAGGTGTCACTACGTCAACCACACATTAGTGACATAAATGTAATGGTCTTTCGCCATATCGCGCTAAAATTTCATATAGTGATTATAATAATTGAACGTAATCTATTTCTACGGCTCTGTGGCTATATCGTTATTTAAAATGATTTATAAAACAGGCAATTTATCTATAAAGGTGTCTCGTACAGTTATCTACAATAATTAGAACAGATTTTTTTTATCCTGGCACGGCAAAGTGAATACACTGGGCATAATGTTTTAAGTACAGTTTAGTTAAAATATAATGGTTTTTTTTTCATTTAATTGAATGACGAGACGAGCAAGTCGCTCGCTTGATGGTAAGCGCCACGCCTAAGCTTTTCAGCCTTCGTGGTCACGGGATGGACTGAGGTCTAGGTTGTCCAGAAAAGTTAATGTTGCAGTGTCTACCCTCAGTTTACAATTATTGATAAAAAATATTTTTGGACCGATCTACGCAAAAAGAGCTCACAGTGTCTTGATGTCTGGCAATTGGTCTTTTGGGTTCAGAAAGACTGAAAGAAAAAGAAAAACTGAAAATCTACCCTGTAAATTTTTAAATTCGTGTAAAAATGGAACATGTGATTTCTATGGGGTTTTTCTATGAATTTAAGACCACAAATCGAATTAGAAATATGGATTAGTGTAATATTTTTTTTTGTTTTGTGATTATTATTGTGCAAAAGCTTTCAGGTTAAATAAATTTTTGACAGTCACTATTTTCAACTGAATCAATTTTACGTCATTGTGCAACTAATTGGGAAACTTTGAACCCCGAGAACGATTGAGGTCATATGCACTCAAAATATTTATTGAGACGTTAGTTCATAGCTATATAACATCACGCTATGACGGGAGCGAAGCAGTAGCATGCAAGCGGGCGAAACCGCGAGGGACAGCATGTTCTTAGGACTGGTTTCGAACCTGCGACTTTCGTCTAGGCAATAGGTTCTCAAACTTATTTCGTCTACACTTTGAGAATATTAACCTAGTATAATATAATTCACTGAACTAAACTAAGCCTGTTTTGTATTATGAGAGTGGTAGAGCCACGCTGTAGACAGTTTTGTCTACAGCATGAATGGGCTGGCTCGACCGGATCGTTACCACTGTCTCACAGAAAACCGACGTAAAGTAGTGGCTTGCTGCTGCGTTTCGTACGGTGAGTGAGATAACCGGAAGCCCAAATCCCCTCCCCTTCCCAATCCCTAATTATCCCTTTCCTTTAAGGTCGGCAACGCGCCCATGACTCTTCTGGTGGTGGGCGTACATGGGCGGTGGAGATCACTTACCATCAGGTGACCCACTTGCTCGTTTGCCGGCCTATGCTATAAAAAAAAAATGTACACATTTTGCATTATTTGGTTAAGGAAGAGCGGTGTCTTCTAAAACAGGTATATTATATACTTAAAAGTAGACTTCAATGTCAGTTTATTTATGTGAGTTATAGAAATGCACATTTTTCATTTCCTTTTTTTTTCGTAGCGCCTTCCGATAGACAAAAAACTGTTTTATAAATATGTATAACTACTGTGTCATATTAGTCTAAATTTTTCTGATTTCAAGCTTAGACTCTTTACCGTCCTGAAAGTCTCCAGTGCCCACAAGCCCACTTTGAGAAAGACTGGTCTAGGAAGACGAAACCACTCATTGTTAAAAAAATGTGAGGCAAAAGCTATTACATGATAACTGTCCAAATGGGACGTGTTAAGTCGATGATGAAAACATTCTTCTGTCTCACTTTATACAATCGTATTATGACAAAAATAACTGCTTGAGCTAAAGACTTTGTCACAACATTTTCGTAACAAGCCTTTCTGATCAGACATATTTTGTACCTTAAAACTATTAAGCTAAGTACTATTATAGAATGAAAGTAGCTGAAGAGATTTTTCCGCCGTCTTGCCCTGTTTGCTACAAAAATCGTCATCATTAAATAGGTATTACGAGGCATGTGTAATAATTTGATGCATTTGAGACTGGTAGCGTCACTGTGATGTCTATGATGTAACGCGATCTGGATTGCATCACCTCATTATTGCATTATCCTCTTCGGAATAATGGACATAAAATTACCTGGAATTTATTGAATAATAATTGTTAATTAGAATATATATTTCGCTGGTGGGAGGATACTTGTATCCGACCGGATAGCGACCACCGTACACTGGTTCTAAAACCTGCCATAGTGGGTTACCATGGTGGGTGCCTTGTGTGGGTCGCGTTCTAGGGTCAGCCAGTGTATATCCGGTTCTCCCCAGGGGGCTTTGATCCTAACCTTTTTCCCATACCTTTTTCCTTCCCCTCCCCCTTGGCCCTTTGGCAGGCCGGCATGATCTTGTCGACCTACGATGGACACATTGTTTATCGTTGGTCGACACTATTCTTGAATTGCGCTACACTTACCATCAGGTGTAGCGTAGTCACTTTGCCGAGCCAGGATAAAAATAATATATATACTATACTTATACACCTGTAATCCCCGAAGGCGAATTCAGCGGTGTACCCAGTACTACCACATTTCGTCGAGCTTATTTCGGTCCCATATGATCCCATATGCAATACAACTGCGCCAGTCATATTGGAGTCATAATATATTTAAACTACACATTTACATAGGTATTACGATCATGTTTAATTGGTGATCGAAAAACTAGGTAAAACTTTAAACACTAGGCAGTTTTGTTTACAGCAAGAAAGGACCGGCCGACAGAATAATGAGTAATTGATATTTTTGTACCCGACTGAATAGCGACTACCATACACGTGTTGAAAAACCCGTCATAGTGGCTCGTTCAGGCAAGTTGCGTTTCTTTTTACGGAGCATGACAAAGTGACTACACTACTCCTGATGGTAAGTCCAGTGCACCCGGTCGTAAACTCTGAAGGATAGTGGGCCTAACATAGCTGCCCCTCCACTCCCGTGTTGGGAAGGTATCCGCAATATGGATTTTCACCGCGCCAAAAAAGGAGGTAATATTACATCGGTTGATGCTCCGCTATTCTCAACAAATAAAAATAAATAATTAAGTAACACGCAGACTATTAAACAAAAATAGTAAGTATGTCAATATGTTGATCGTTCTAATCATAAAAAATACGAGTTTGTGTCTAACCTTTCAACTAAATTCTTACGTAATTTGATTTGCTTTTTTTTCAAGTTTTCATACACTAAGAGTTTCTAAGTAGTACAGCTACTAATAGAATAGAATAGGCTGTCTCGACCGGGTTGCCACCACAATCTCATAGAAAACCAACTTGAAGTAACAGCTTGCTGCTGCATTTTGTACGGTGAATGAGATATCCGGAAGCCCAAATTCCCTTCCCAGTCCCTTTACCATCCATCTCCTTTAATGTTGGCAACGTGTTTATGTGCTTCAGGTATTATGGATATTCATTGGCGGTCGTTTAAAAACAAAAAGACCTGATAAAGGTCGCAGGATGTCGCTGGATGAAGGCCGCTTCCAACCGGTCGGTCTGGAAATCTTTGGGGGAGGCCTATGTTCAGCAGTAGACGTCTTGTGGTTGATGATGATGATGATTGGCGGCCGTTTATCATGTCGTTTGCCGGCCTCTGCTTTTAAAAAGACTATAAATTTGATCAAAATCTCAAACTTGATATTTATTGCTCTTCGATACAACACAAGTTTATCAAAATTCCACCTTTGAGGAAAGAAATGAGGGTAAGAATTAGGATGTTATTCAATCACGTCTTAACGGCTAAACGGATTTAGCCATATATATATATATAGCCCTATATATAGCTACAGAAAAAAGGTGTCCTACGAAAGATCTTCCACAATGTTTGTTGCTTCATATAAAATAGATGTGCAATATAAAACGCAAATGATTACATTAAAACTTATTCAAGCTGGCTACTATCCGTCACGGATATTAAATTTCTTAGAAATGTCCGAGTATAATCCGATACTGCTTGTACGGAATTCCGCGTGAGTTAAGAGTCGGACAGCTGAAGACAGGATGCGGCTCTGTTAGATAACCAAAACTAGAACGGTTACAACATGTTTTTTTTACGTACGCGGTATAATAGCTTAAGGCTTGTAACGTCTGCGACCGAGATACAGAGTGGCATCGCAACGCATAAACTAATGGACCGATTTGAACGCGGTGCTTTTTGTTTGAAAGATAGTTTAATTGAAATAGTTCTTAGTTTTGCAAGAAAACCTGTTTATCCGTTTTAAAGGTTGTTTTTCCAATTGACATCGAATTTTTAACAGTTACCCAGAGTCATCAACCTTGTCTTCATTGTAGGTTTATGTATTCGTTAGCGATTTTATACTATTTAATTACTTATAATAAATCAAACATATTTTGTACTTAACAACAGTACTGGGAAATAAACTTAACACTTATAGGTACATTCGGAGGTCTTATCCCTATCTATGATCTCTTCCAGATATTTAGATGGACTTGATTAAAAATAAAGAACTGGAAAAAGAAACATGATATTTTTACTCAAAGACCATTTTCTATACTCAGTAACATAGCATAAAGTGTTACCAGGTTCTATTACTAGGAGTTAGGTTCCTCATATCTATGATGCCTTCTGGGTTGGTATCACCGCTTTGTCTCTTTCTGCCCCCAAGACAAAGAGAGATTTAAATGGAATTGTAGCCAGTTAAAATATTGGGCATAATGTGATTTAGCATCTTATGTCTTGGGATGACGAGCGCAGTCTAGTGCCATGCAGTGCTTTGTAATTCAACGTTCCGGTGATGTTTCTGTTTATGGGCAGGCGTGGCGCTTACCGACAGGCGAGCGAACTGCTCGTTTCGTCATTCAAGCAAATAAAAAAACTAAGAAAAGATTATATATAAGGGTCAATTGGGTATAAAGGTCATTGATATTTTTCTGAGTTAGACTCAGTTGTTCGTCGGTAAATTATGTGATTTTAATAGAAGCATGAAACCATTATTAGAAGTTATGGTATGTACATGTTATGTATATTGTGTTCTAGTCACCTTCGCTTTCAATCTAGTCTTTCAACCTCATCCCATTTGCAGTGGGATCGGCGCAAACTGCTTTTTACCACATTTCACAGAAAGATTTGGCTTATTATTTTTACGACCGACCGTCTGACGTCAACCCCTCTGGGGAGAAAACACACCCAGACCCGAAACAACTATATGTGGATCACAGAAACATTTGACTCAGTTCGGACTCGAAGCCGCGGCATCCCGCTTCATAGCCGGCGCATAGCGCATTATAGGGAATATCGTAGTATCTAAGAGCGTCAATAGATGGCTTTTTTGATATTCGGGTTTAAAATTAAAATTATACTCTCTGCTACAATATATTTTTTTTTAACTAAAAAATGAAAATAAATAATAGTTAAAAAAACTAAAAATAGTAAAAAAAGCGTGGGGTGCTTTTTAAAATACTATCTAAATGATAATCCTTCCACTCATATCTGTCAATACAATAAATATAACTATTGACACCATGCACCCCACGTTTTTTTTTACAATAAAATTCATTGTTTTCTTCAAATTTATTTTCTATTTTTTTTAGTTAGACTTTCTATAAAAGCGTGTTTTTAGTTTTTTTAACTATTATTTTTTTATAGCATAGGCCCGCAAACGAGCAAGTGGGTCACCTGAAGGTAAGTGACCTCCATCGCCCATGTACGCCCACCACCAGAAGAATCATGGGCGCGTTGCCAACCTTAAAGGAAAGGGATAATTAGGGATTGGGAAGGGGAGGGGATTTGGGCTTCCGGATATCTCACTCACCGTACGTAACGCAGCAGCAAGCCGCTACTTTACGTCGGTTTTCTGTGAGACAGTGATAACGACCCGGTCGAGCCAGCCCATTCATGCTGTAGACAAAACTGTCTACAGCGTGGCTCTACCACTCAACTCAGCCTGCTGAGTTTGCTTCGCCGGGTCTTCTCGAGATGGGTCGTTTTAGATCCGGTGATCATTTTAAAACGCGTGCCGTTCTCTAATGATGACGTGAGATTCTGGCTCACACTTAACCGATGTTTTTATGTGTATTACATGATATCACCGTATAACGTAGACCGATTCTGATGATTTTTTTACGTATTTGTTTAGGTTTCTTCTGAGGGTGGTCCTATACAGGGTTATTTTTAAAACACCAGCAACCTCGCAGGGGTAGATTCCTAAGGTTATAAGCTACTACTTTTGTTCTACGACTTTTGATAATTTGTTAGATTTTATTTTCATACAAAAATAAGTATTCATTTAATTTCCGTCTTGATTGTTACAACGCGCATCGCAGATTACGTAAACAAATACGCGAAGCGTGGGGAACCGGGCTAGCTCCTTTGAAGGTCAACGCGCCGCTCAGCTGAGCGGCGCCTTTGAGTCGCGCGCGCACGCCGCGCCGCGCCGCATACTACGAAGAAAAACACGACACAACAAAAACTTGTAAAATCATTTTTTTTTTAATATATTGAGTTATATCCAAACTCGTAGAACAAAAGTTGTTCCGTATGGGGACAGCTATCTACCCCTGCGAGGTTGCTGGTGTTTTAAAAATAACCCTGGATATAATAAATCTAACGAAAGGGTACGAGGGAGGGTATACGATATTTAACTGTCATTTTAATATTAAATCCTGGCAAAAGAACGCAATGACGTCAGGTAGATTTTTTTTCATTTATTCTATTTAAAGTGTAACGGAATTTAATAAAAAAATTGCGAAAACGCGTTTCTTTATTAGTGCAAGATGTCAAAGATTGTTTTTAGACTAGCTGCTGCAGACTTGACATGGCCCGCTTTTGAGTGGATTTAATCCAGGGCATATTCATTTAAAAGTAACTCACTCAATCTGTTGCCCGCCATGCGATGAGAACCTAAGACTTGCCCAACTTCTCTACATGCTGCCATTTGGCCAAAGAGGCGATCACGTTAAAGTACAGCCATATTTGTGAAATTTTAACACACTGTGACTCCGAGACCGTGTGAGTATGTATAACAAAGATAGAGGTAGGGACGGTTGTCAAATGCCACGGCCCATAAAACGATCCGTTCTGACACCATATAGAAACTAACAAACACTTTGTCGTCACATATCACAGCTCTCGTATACATTAAGTGTAACAAGTACGTAAGACATCCACAGACACTCAGTGTGTCGAAATGTCACAAATGTGGACGCACCTTTACATCACTGTAATTGGCACCAAAAATACTTTTGAGGAAATGAGTATTCGTTGCACTTTTACTTTTTATGGTTATATCCGATTATGCCGAGCCAAGACTGGGGCTAGCATGGAACGAGATCAATATATGACCGTCCTTACGGATACTCCGGGTCGGTGCCTAGCACGTTCCGTCAACAGTTCCGTGAACCATATTCCGGTACCAGACCCACGACATGACGACATGTGATGTCTTAAGATTCGATGATTACTAAACTCATGCAGACAGTTGGCCAATAGTAAATGTTGTTTGTATTTATTTCAAACCATTAATTTGTAAATATCCCAAATATTACAAAACTCAGACACTTTCACTGAATACCATTTCACATATGCTGCATACTTAATGAAGTTTAGTAATAATATTCAGTAACTGAATTGTCTCCAATGTCCTTCAGATCGAAATACAATATTGGTTACACATTTTTGCTTGTGGCGTAAATATACAAAAAATAATCTAGGGCTGACGATAAGTCCCATCATGAAGATGTACATCCTCAGTACTGCGTTATATGTGTGGCCGCGATCATAAAAGGATCTTGCATATTTTTTCCGAGCACGGCAAAGTGACTGTACTACACCTAATGGTAAGCGCAGTACACTCCTAAAAATAAGCGACCACCGACAAACAATGAGTTTATCGGTGGTCACTAGAATCACGCCGACTTGTGTAAATGCAACTTCACCCTTTGAAGAGGGAACAAGGAAATCGAGGGATCTGCGACAGAACAGGCGGATGACCGATGCAGACATAGGGATATAAGGATGTACCTCTATACCAACCAACCATCAAGTTATATTGCGAGCCGCTCGGGAGAACCGAATATACACTGGCTGATTCTGGAATGCTATCCACACAAGATGTATGTCATTATGGCAGGTTTTAACACCATGTGTACGGTGGTCGCTATCCGGGCAGATATGAATATTCAACCACAACCCGATTGGGAAGGAGAGCGGAATTTGAACCTCCGGATATCCGTACTAAATGCAAAAATAAACCCGTGGAACCCTGGGGGTTTACTTGGACCACTTTGGGAACTAAGGGTCTATCCCATAGAAGATAAAGACATGATCTTCTGTGTGTGGATTATGTAGTAGTCAGATAAGTGAGCGGCAGTTACGTAAAGTAATAAATGAACTATAACATTACATAAAATTAGCTGACGCCTTTATCCTCGGAGGCGTGATGCTGCACCCACCTTTCGCCGAGCTTATTGCCGTCCTGTGATGTGATGGGGCGAGCCTATCATCACACCGGGCAAAAATTTTAGTCCCGAGCAATTCATGTGTGTTTCTTTGAAACGAATTCTTAAACTCATTTGTAACTGCCTAAACTAGGAATTTATCTCGGGACCTCGCAATTCTCAGCACTACACCATCAATAGACCAATAGGGCGATGTTAATATATTATTATATATGTTAATATATGATCCTGCATTGCCCAATGGTAAGGATATGATGAGAGCATAATAAATTAATAATTAATATGTTTCATCGAAAACGGTTTCGTAAACAACGCTAATATTAGGATTTAATAACACTACCTTCCTTTCGACCTGGATTTTATATTACAACACGTTGTGACGAGTTACTCTGTCTGTATGGGTAAATAGTCTAAAAATAGATAGATTTTTTATTTGATTGAATGTCGAGACGAGCCAAGCGCTCGCGTGATGGTAAGCGCACGCCTCCCCATAAACAAAAGCAACACCACACAGAACTTTGAATTACAAAGTACTGCATGATACTGAACTGCGCTCGTCACCCCGATACATAAGATGTAGAATTTGACTGGATTCAATGTCCTTCAAACCGAAATACCACAGTGCTTAGTGTGTAAGTAGTTGCTTGGCGGCAGAAATAGACAAGCGACAGACAGCCTCTCGCATGTGAGGGACTTACCACCTTATAAGGGTAGGTACACACTTCGTTTTAAATTTAAACGCTAAGCCATTAAGCCTAGATAGCCTCCGTGGCGCAGCGGGCGAGTAGCCGGCTGTGAAGCGAGAGGCTGCGGGTTCGATCCCCCACCGAGACAAATGTTTGTGTGATCCACTAATATTTGTGTCGTGGTCTGGGTATTGTAAGACCGGAAGTCTTTCGTAGTTCCTGATACCCACGATACAAGACTCGTATCTTACTGTGGGGTCAGGACTGAGTAAGTGACTGTTTGGTGTATTTATTTATTATTATTTATTTATAAAAAAACATTATTTATTTATCCGTGGCATATCTGCTCATTAACGAACGAGGTAATGACGAATTGGTTCTATTAGGTCCTTACATATGAAATTGGCGTTTTGTATGGGAGGAACAAAAAGTCGAATATTTTTTAATATAATATATTTAATTAATCAAAGTATGAACCATTATTTTCTATGCACTTTTGCCATCTCATAGGTAGTTCATTGATCCCTTTACTAAAAAAACCAGTCGGACGGGAATCAATAAAATCTTTGAAGGCGATTTGGACTGCCCCATCGGAGTTGAATTTTTTCCCTTGCAAGAAGTTATCCAAATTTCGAAAAAAATGGTAATCTGTTGGAGCAAGGTCCGGGGAGTACGGAGGATGTCTTAGACTTTCCAATTGAAGCTCTTCTAATTTAGTAGCCGTCTGTTGCGCAGTGTGTGGTCTAGCGTTGTCGTGAAGCAGTAGTGGCGTGGAGCGATTGACCAGCCTAGGTTGTTTAGCCGCTAGCTTTTCCATCATGGTTTGCAATTGCTGACAATAGACATCAGCCGTAATAGTCTGGCCAGATTTGAGAAAACTGTAATGAACAATACCGGCACTAGTCCACCAAACGCTTACAAGTAACTTTTTTGGGGTTAATTTTCGCTTGGGGCAGGATTTGGCTGGCTGGCCAGGATCCAACCATTGCGCTGAGCGCTTCCGATTATCGTAAAGAACCCATTTTTCATCACAGGTAATGATTCGGTTTAAAATACCTTCATTATTGTGCCGATTTAGTAATGTAACGCAGCAGTCGACGCGCGTTTGCCGGTTTGCTTCAGTCAATTCGTGAGGTACCCACCTTTCAAGCTTTTTAATCTTCCCAATTTGCTTCAAGTGAATTAAAACAGTTTTATCACTAACATCGCAGCCTGCAGCTAACTCGGACGTGGTTTGCGATGGATCCGCTTCCACAATAGCCTTCAACTCTTCATTATCAACTTGAGTCTCAGGCCGTCCACGGGGCTTGTTCTGCAGGTCGAAATTTCCAGAACGAAAACGTTGGAACCAAAATCGAACTGTGTTTTCTTTTGCAACACGACCGCCATACACATCATTCACCCTTCGAGTTGTTTCCGCAGCACTAGTGCCACGGCGGAACTCGTACTCGTAAATAATGCGATATTTTAAGTTTTCCATTTTGTAAAATGAGTGACGCAAACAGAAAAAAACAGAAGAAAAAAACAAATGAATGACGATCATCGAAGCACAAATACATGAGTCTATAGCTGTACAAATTTGAATTTGGAATTCCTTACCAAAGAGGAGAAATTTGTGATTAAAGTGGCCAGTACGAAAAACGCCAATTTCATATGTAAGGACCTAATATTTGCTACTTGCAGGGGTCAAACGGCGATTAGGTGAATATGACCTCAATTGGCCAAGTCGTTTAAAAGTTACACGATCACAAACAAATATATTGACAAAGATTATTTATGTAGATAAGTCATACCTACTATTTCATATTACCAATGCTTTCAATTACACTGATAAATGATTACAAGTTATGATTATCGACTCGATTATTCACGTTGCCCGAATGTATTTGGTACGAGTAAATCCGCATCAAGTTCCAATATTTTGATAACTCGATGCTATTATGCCTTAATTCACAATCACTAAGAGCGGGGATAGTTTAAATAAAAAGAAATCCACACCTGGGCCGGTGAGAGTGACAGCGTCTTGGCGGACGAGCGCACGCGCAGTACACGGTAGAAAGTCTAGCCGCCATATTTGAAACGTCAAAATTTCGATATCGACAAATCGATATTTTGTGTTTGTTATTGCACTATTGTGATCGGTGAGTGTGTGAGTGTTTCGACTTTAAGGATGATGTTCATACGCAATTTAAAGGTAAGGGAAAATTTGTAAGAAAACTTTCATTTAAAACTCTCCCGATAATATTAATTGTGTAATATTGTAGAGTATTAGTGATAATTGTGTAACAGATTTATGAAAAATATTTTAGTATTTTGAAAAATTCATCGATAATTATTACTAAAAAGTAATCAATGAAGACAATTTATATCGTTAAAAAAACTGTTAAATTTTTACTCTACCATTTTGAAATAATTTCATAGCACTTTTTAAATTATGTAATTATAGTAGAGTTGTATATTATATTGTATAATTATGTAATTATAGCAATATGTATATCGCATAGTATATATTCTGCTACATTTAAACTCGATACAAATAATAAATTCAACTTTGATGGCGGGAAAGTAGTCGTGAAACTTGAGGACGCAGGTGCTATTTCCGCAGCGGAACTAATGCATGTGTGATGTGATACATTCGTTCCGGGTCTGTATTCTATATACAAATTAAGACCTGTATCCAGGAATGGGTAGGCAGAGATGCAACTGATGCGGAGCTAGGCTGAGAAGCCGGTAATATTCAGGGTTTAAATCTCAGATCGACCGATTATTTGCGTTGGAGATCTGAAAACAATTCGACTTGAAAATAGACTTTTTATGCCAGGTATTGAAATTTAGGCCCAATATAGCGACATTATGAGCACGAAACCTAGAACATCACAGGATGTAAATAAGCTTAGGAATCCTTAAGGAGGAGGATTACGGGTGTCCTAGTTATACTTCTGCCTACGATTTTGGTAATATAGGCGTGTGGTTATTTTATGTTATTACGTATTCATCCATAGATTCTAACACATTGAGATCATCTAATTTTTAATTGTTCCTATTGTACATTTTATTTCCTTATTTGCATCCATCATATATTATACATTGCGACAGAAAATCGTCGCAATTTACTATCGTTAGGTATGTTTGCAGTGGTTTTACCATTAGGTGACCTACTTGCTTATTTGCCACCCTGTCCTATAAAAAAATGTCAATTCAAATGTTTCTTTACTGCCCGGAGTTATCCCAGCTTGACGCCAGAATCTTCCTTTCGATTTAGTCTCAACCATGTTCAGTTTTCGGCGTGATTTTTTCTATCCTGGCGCGGCCAAGTGATTCCATTGGGTCTGATATTTAGATTTTACATGCCATGACTATGCTAGAAATATGCCAGCCCATAGTGTAGGCGTTCTCTGTCAGCTCTCACGTCTTTATTTATGATATCGAGTAAGTGCTCTTTGGCCCCTGGAACATCTTTCTGCCACGAATTGATAATTCTGTAGGTTCCTTAAAACATCTTTGTAGTCCTACATGCACATTACGTTATTAATCATATTATATTATTATAACAACTAATCTACCTGTGTTTAGTTATTTTATCTATGAAATGTGCACAAGACCGTTATTTCCAAGTTTCATATGCCTTTTAGTGTTATCGTTTTTTACAAAGCAATCGTAATTCCAAATTCTGGATGGTGTTGCTACTATTTATGGGAAGGATTGGTGTATGCCATCAGGCGAACGACCTGCTCGATTACATCAAGGTATATTATGGGAATAATACTGATGACCTTAATCGAACCTCAAAGAAATAGCGGGAAGCGGCTGGATGAGGAAGGCGGAGGACCGCCAAGGGTGGCGCGAACTTGGCCTAGGAAATGTCCAGCAGTGGACGAATCTAGGCTGATGGATGGACCTTAATCGTGTCCTTATTTTATTAACGTCTAGAATACAAGTATGCTCATAATTCCACTGAATTTATTTCCGCATTAGTGTAGGAGTAACTAGCTATTATCACATGTTCCAGAATAAATTTGATGTAGTTTTTCAGTTCAGTTCAGATCAACACACTACTGGGTATAGATCTCCCTCAATGCATTCAACTTCTCATAGCCCTAGACTACCTACATCACCTATCCACTGGTCTAGCAGTCTACTCCATTTTCTCCACCTTCATGTAGCTGCCACTCAGTCAAGGTCTTTGTCAACTGATTATGGTCTCTCCTCGCCAGTGCCCTGTCCATTATTTGCCCAAATATCAATTTCGCCATGAAATCCACTACATATTAACATGTTAGAACAATTAAAATATTTGTTTATACCAAAATAAATTACGCAATCCGAAAGTACAACGCGTTAGAACGTCGCGCGGGCAATTCCCAGAACTTGCCTGTTTGGTTCTGATGGTGTATTTTTTTTATTATTAAGCCTTATTTTACTAAACAGAAGGTTTGTTTTTGTTTAGTATATATTTTATGATGTAATATAGTAACTATTAAATCATAACCTGTAGGAGATCGAATTATATTTGCAACTAATAAGGATAAAGTTCGCTAATTAACGACATATGTTTATCAAACTAGTTTACGTCACTGAATGCATAATTTTCCTTTACCATATCGTCTATGGCATATCAATTTGCATGCTAATGATCATATTTTAACAGGTATTATGTATGTATACCAAAGTCGTTACTCATTGTTAGTAATTGGGTGTTACTGCTAAATACGGATTATAATATATCCGAAGGTCCAAGTCCAATCCAAATCACCTCGTCCCTTGACGGCCTCTTTTTTATAGCATAGACCGGCAAACGAGCAAGTGGGTCACCTGATAGTAAGGGATCTCAACCGCCCATGTCCGCCTATAATACTAGAAAAATCATAGGCGCATTGCCAACCTTAAAGGGAAGGGATCATTAAGGGATTGGGAAGGGAAGGGTATTTAGGCCGGATATCTCACTCACCGTATGAAACGCAACAGTAAGCCGCTACTTTACGTTGGTTTCCTGTGAGATAGCGGTAACGGGCCGGTCGAGCCGGCCCATTTATACTGTGGACAAAACTCAACAGCGTGGCTCTACCTCTCGTAAAAACACAAAGCCTCTGCTATAAAAATACAATTAGATGTTAATATGTCTTACAATTCATTGGTTCTTTAGGAATTATTTTTACCCGATTGTCCCAGAAGGTAATGTGTTTGTATTTGTTGCTCACATTTCGCATCCACTTGTCTTTGTTGCATACATGAATATCTTCTTTTTAAGCAACGTAACACAGTTGAATATTTTGGTAACTAGTGAATGTACTGGTATGTTTGTTCGTCGCTTAATTTCGTCATCAAGGCGTTCTTCAATTGCAATTACCACCTTCACTAAGTTTGGAAATTGATGTGATCGAGTCAATAATTGTGTAGATTTTATTTGAAATTACTTTTTGAAATGTTTTAGGACGTGACATTTTGCTTTTTATGTCAGTGAATTATTTTGAAAACAAACTATTTTTCATTAATTATTTTAATTAGATGGTGCTTTGTAAATAATTAGAATTATTAAGGTATGTTATTGTGCAAGCTTTTAAATTAATAAAAATACGTACATATTACCACTTATATTTATTATATTTTATGGTGAATATATAGTCTTAATATCATCAGCAATATCATTTGTATTTTCAAAAATATAATGAATAATACTGCTAAATAAATAAAATAAATCGTCTATGCTAAATGTGAAAAATCAATTAGTATCTAATAAACCATTTTTTTAATTACATACAAAATCATTAGATCTGTTATTAATAATAGAAATTCCAAATCATTTATGTATTACAAAAATTCGTTTAGTTGTGTTATAGATTTAGATATGGAAATATGTTCCACATTTTCTGTAGAAAGTTTTATGGAAGTTAGTAATTAGTTAGAAACGGATGTTATTATATTATTTAGTTGATTGTATTGTAAATCGTTTTCTTTCTTTTTGTTGATTATTTGTGTATAAAGAAATATACCAGATAATAAAGTTAATAATTATAATTGTAAATTGCTTTGTTTCGTTGTGGGGCAAGGGCTTAACGAATCAGAGGGGTTAGGGCTCAGTCCGCCACGCTGGCCTAATTTGAATTGGTAGACTTCACATACCATCGAAGTTATTAACTTATCAGGTATATAGGTTCATTCACGATATTTGCTTCAACGTAACGCGATAATGAACAATGAATTTCACACGTAACCTTTAAGTACCTAGGTCTAATTTTGCAACCCAGACTTGTCTCAGCAGTCCGTACCACTGTTCACTAAGCTATCGGTGCTCTAGAATTCCTTTTTCTCTAATTATGCCATCAAATCAGATATCACCAACTATTCTTTTTTATTGACTCCATAAAATGACATATATCATAGATTCAGTCAAGTTTTAATTCTACCACCGATACCGATTTTATAACAAACTCAATCTAGTACAACAGCCGTAAGTATTTTAAAGTCCGCTCGGTCATAACCTTATACAACGTGTGCCGATCTTCGTCCATTCACATGCGACGTAATAGAACGAACGAAAGTGAACTCGTCTTGCTTTCTGCATACCGTTGGTTGCTGCTAGATTATAAACATTGGCATTTGGTTAGCGACCACATTTGCGACATCCAAACCAATCATATTGTGAAGTTCTGCACCGTTATATTATCGATATCTTTAAATTGGCATAACTTTTATATTTATGAACCGATTGACATGAAACAAACACTAAATAAAAGTGAAGCTTACTTAAATATATTAGTGAAAACTACATCTAAATCGGATAAGCTATTTCTGAGATTATCGTGCACAAACGCACAGACAGACAAAAATTCTAACAATCATTGTATGGGGAGCTGTTGCGTTGATAAAGGTCTTTAATAATATTTTTCTCATATATCTTCCATGTACAGACATCGATCCGTTATATTTTTATTATATGTATAGATATAGATTATAGTTCCATCGGTGTTCGATGGTTTTCCCAAAACAATGGGGAAAAACATGGTGATTGTAGGTAAATATTTTTGTTATCTGAAACTATTGAAAATATTTATTTGTTGAGGTGTAGGTATGAATAAATATTATGAAATAGGATAAAGTTGTTATTGATGGTCACACATAATTTTAAAGGAAAAAACACTTTAAAATATATACATAGGTATAATATAATTATCATTAACACTACCTATCGATATATAGTCTTATGAAACTCTGGTCCTTTGTGTGAATTCATTTGTTTTTTTTTAGGTTATATCGAAACTTGGCTTCACTCTGTTCTTCTCTGATGTACATCCAAAGTGTCCAAATCCAAATCATGCAAAGTGACACTAAATTAACATATTAACTTTGACAGATAATTGACGCTTATTATTGAGATGATTCTTCCAAGATGAGCACTCGAAGTTATGTAAATGATTTTAAGGCTTTAGATGTACTAGGTGGTAGGTCTCTCGTATGCGTAAGGCCGTCTGGGTTGGTCCCACTGCTTTGTCTATTTTTGCCGCTAAGCAACAGTGTGTAAGCACTGTTGTGTTTCGGTTGGAAGGACATTGAAGCCAGTGAAATTACTGGGCATTATGATTATATTACATCTAATGTCTCAGGGTGACGAGCGCAGTTCAATGCCAGTGCTTTGTAATTCAAAATTCTGTGTGATGTTGCTTCCGTTTATGGGCAGGTGTGGCGCTTACCATCAAGCGAGCAAGTCGCTCGTCATTCGATTTAATAAAAAGAAAGATGTATATAAAAATTGAAACAGTATAAATACCGCATTACGGCACGTTTGTCAACTTTGATTGACATTTCTATTGTCTACATGGTGGATATTAAATAATGTACCTAATGCAAGCAGAATTTACGTCTTACGGTCGTGTGCTAAAAAATGATCGCAATTTTTATTGTAACATCGAATTTCATACAGTTATTCATATCAAAGAAATTATGTTTGACTTATTTAACAAAATTAATAGCTCTAGGTAAGTATCTATTATCTAGTCCTATGTCAATCATTCATTCTCAATGACCCGTTCGTTTAAGTATTTATTTGTGCCACGACCCGGATTATTTCAAGCAATTAATCGTTTGATTGACCAATCAAGTGTATTGTGTGGCCCAGTCGATCGTCAATACGATCTATCGATCAGCGATCCATACAATAACCAATCGTAAAGACCCGGAAAATTCAAAACTAATGATTGCAATCATAAATACTTTTACACGATTCGGGTCAAATGACTGAATCTAAATCATGATTGACACAGGAGCACTATTAATTTTTATATTAAATATCTACTATTACTATGTATTAATTATTACATTTAATTTTAACCAAATTTAAAAGGGTGTCATTTCTCATCATTAATTGTTTTTATGTATGTCAAATAATATACGTTGTCTTTGACAAATGAGAACCGATTTTGAAGACATTTTTGTGTTCACTAAGGTTTACTCCAAAGAGTGCGAAAGTGGTCCTAAATTTTATTAAAATCTGATGACGGAGTGAGAGGCATATTTGGAAACAGCAATTGCATCGCCATTCAGGGTCTCAAGTTAGTTTTTGAAGATTAATTGAACTGTCATAAGTAATCGTCATAAGTTATCGCTCGCTTACTGGTTGCATAACATCCGAGATTGTGTTAAAAAACTGTGTCAAAGATTTAATGTTGCGATAATAAGCGCCATATTAGCTTGGAAAGTTTGGAATAAAGGTATAATTTAATAATTTTCTGTAGAAGTGTTTTATGTTGTAATGAAAAATAGTTTGGTGAGTGCGAGGGTAATTGATAGTTAGTTTTTATTTTTATTTAATTGAATAGGCATTATTATTATTTTTATTATTATTTTTATTTAATGATTGTTTTGTTTTTATTTATTTTAATGACGAGACGAGCAAGGCGCTCGCCTGGTAGTAAGCGCCACGCATGCCCATAAACAGAAGCAACACCACGCAGAACTTTCAATTGCAAAGCACTGTATGGCACTAAACTGCGCTCGTCACCCTAAGACATAAGATGTTAGGTCTCATAATGCCCAGAAATTTCACTAGCTTCAATGCCCTTCAAACGGAAACACACCAGTGCTTACACACTGTTGCTTGGTGGCAGAAATACATAAAGCGGTGGTACCAGCCTAGCCGGCCTCTCGCATACGAGGGACCTACCACCTTGTAAAACCCAACAAACACGTTTACTCCACTCGGGGATCGAACCTCAGCCATCAGCACATCAGTCATACCGTGTACGTAATACAGCTGCGTCACCGAGGCAGTCGAATCATATCACATATTAATAGCAATCTTTCGCACTATTATGAATGCATTAATAAAGTTTCCATTTCTCATTGTATTGGTGTGAACACGCGATCGTTGAATATTAAAGCACAGTGTTAAAAACACAGTCTGTCAACAAAGGCGTTTAAAGTTCTGGACCAAGCAATCGTACTGTGCCCAATTGGGATTATGACTTAGTACTGTTAGAGGAAATAAGTAGTTCTGACAAAACAGGGAAACAGGTGATCCTGCTTCAATTTCTTATTTATGTTTTTATACCATTACTAGTTCCAATAATATTTTAATCGAAAGTGTGCTTATATGTTTAACGCAGTAACACCTACTTACTAAATTAACGTTTTATTAACGTTCTTAGCTTTATAGCTAAGTTGTTGACTTCACCAACCTGAACAGCATTTTCCGGGAACAAAAATTTCTGTGATTAAATGACTTCGGAATCCCATCTATATCTGTACCAAACTTCATCAAACTCGGTCAGGCGTAAAAGCGTAACAAACAAACCAACAAATTCACTTTCGCATTTATCATGTTAGTTAGGTTAACTGCCTTATTTAGGATGTCGGCTCTTACATAAACACCAATCGAACTAGCGGACTGTATTTTTAGACTGTGCTTAACTGTATCATGGATTCATCTCTGATCATGGCATAAATGTTAGTAAGTCATGATCATTTCTGCAGTAACATATTTTTACTGTAACATGTTAATGGCCTTTGTTAAACTTAGTGCGATTTTGACCTTTGTTCATTATTTAAGATCATGAGGTTAAACATATTTACCTATATTATCATAACTTTTTTAATATTTGTATAAATATCATCAGTCCCGTAATTTTAGTAATCCCACTATTAGTCTAGGAGGAATCGGCGCATGAGTACCGAAAACTATTCCACCTCAAATGTTTTATTCGATCCTTTTCAAATTGTCCTGCTGATGATATAAATGCATGTTGCCATGGAGCAACCCCGTGCCATATTGTTTAAACAATTGCAAGGAATTGTAATTTTTCCAGCGGACAATTTTTTTTTATGTATTCTTTATTGAAATACAAATAAAAAAGGACCTATGACTTTTCACGAAAAAGTTAATATTTTTAGACATGACCCTTTTGAGCCATGAATAATACATTAAAAAATATATATTTTTAATTATTTACACAATAATTAATAATATTCTTAATAGAGATTTAAAAAAACGCTCACAGAGATTTGTTTATTATTATCAAGAGAAGAATTAAATTTATAGTGGGCTATTGAGCAAGTAGATCACCTGATGGTAAGTTTTCATCACCGCCCATAAAGACCAACAACATCAGAGGAATTATCGGTGGATTGCCTACCATGAGGAAAGACAGGGCTCTTTTCTTGCAGGTACCTAAGTCGTATCTGTCTGGAAATACCGCAGGTGAAAGCATATTCAGAACACGTTTTCGATATGGCTTCGCTAACATTTTGATGTATCACAACACGACACGATACGTCACTGTAGTATGAATGCATCTTTAGCCTATTTTCACAAGGTCCCTCGTATGCGAGAGGCCGTCTGGGTTGGTACCACCACTTTGTCTATTTCTGATGCCAAGCAACAATGTCTAAATACTGTTGTGTTTCGATTTGAAGGACATTGAAGCCAATGAAATTATGAAACTTAACATCTTATGCCTCGGAGTTAAGAGCGCAGTTCAATGCCATGCA
The DNA here is from genome assembly GCA_949126905.1 of Amorpha juglandis. Classification (NCBI taxonomy): domain Eukaryota; kingdom Metazoa; phylum Arthropoda; class Insecta; order Lepidoptera; family Sphingidae; genus Amorpha; species Amorpha juglandis. The sequence continues at coordinate 3,561,684 of OX421372.1, read as the reverse complement.
GTGCTTTGTAATTTAAAGTTCTGTGTGGTGTTTGTGGGCAGGCGTGGCGCTTACCATCAGGCTAGCCCTAGGCTCGTCTCGTCATTCAATCAAATAAAAAAGAAAATAAAAGCCCCACAATACAGATGCATGTTGACTTAACCAATATGATAATTGCGTGCATTGCATTATTAATTACTGATCGCGTAATGTTGGGTACGCATCAGCCACGTGTGAAATTATTTGTTCTTGCACATAACGTGGGCTTTATTATTGCACAACTCGTGATTGCATTTTATTTCTTTATTGGGGATTGTCTGTACCGGCCTTAGTAATAGGGCTGGCAGTTTCGAATATAATCACGTGGTTTTTTTTTATGATTTATGTTTCTTTTAGTTGGATATGTATAGAGAACGCCTCAGGGATTAAGTCCACTACATCAGATATATTCAATATGAAGTGTCTAAAATAAAATAAATAAAAACATGGAAACTATAGTACTGCATCTCTTCAAGCCACCTTAACAGAACCACGCGTGCTGGCTTGCGTTACCACAGCTTCGTGGTTCGCGAAAAAGTTCGCGAAATCGTACTTCTGCCGGACCATTAAGCTGTGGAATAATTTGCTCCTTCCTACAATATGGGGTCTTTTAAACGGAGTGTGAAGAAGCAATTAGGCAGGCCGGCATGATCTTGCCGACCAACGATAGACACGCTGTTTATCGTTGGTCGACACTATTCCTGAATTGCGCTACACTTATCATCAGGTGTGGCGTGGTCACTTTGTCGAGCTAGGATAAAAAAAGCGGAAATAATCTCCGAAGAGTGAAGAAGCATTTATACAGGCCGGAATGATTCTGGTGATTACCGATAAACTCATTGTTTGTCGGTGGTCGCTTGTTTTTTGGACTCCACTACACTTACCATCAGGTATAGCGCAGACACTTTGTCATGCTCGGATAAAAAAATGGACTAGTAAGCGTAGCTAGTAAGCTAAACGAGTGGATAAAGGCATTCTAAGCTTCCTCTGTTTTTGTTTAATTTTAACTAACCCGTATCGCTTAAGATCACAATGGTGTGAAGACGCATTTAGGATGTCTAGCTGTTGCTAAGCAAAATGAATTAAAACTTTCTCTGGTCGTTTAATAAAATAATTATAATACTAGTCCTGTATTATATTGGACGTCCGCCTACAAGGTGGACAGACGACCTGATAAGGGCGCTGGATGCAGGTCGGTCTGGAAATCTTTGGGGGGGGCTTTGTTCAGCAGTGGACGTGTTCGTCCTGTGGCTGGTGATGATGATGATGTATTGTATACGTCCCACCCCACTGCTGAGCACGGGTCGCCTTTACTGAGTGACACAAGTTAAGTCCATCACGCTGGCCTAATGTGGGTTGGCAGAGTACACATACTTTCGAAATTCTTATGGAGTATTTCTCAGGTATGCAGATTTCATCACAATGTTTCATACACCGTTCAAGCAAGTTATAATTAAAAATGATTTCACACGTAATTAAATCGATTATCAAGTAAAAACAAATTGGTAAATCACTATTTTGTGTCAAAAATAAAATTATGAAATGGAGCACTATTAGCAATCATTTGTGCCGCGATCAAATTATTTCTGGATAAAATTATAAGCAATATAATATGTACTAGCCCTGTATTATACATGTCCCACTGCCGGGTACGGGCCTCCTCTACTGAACGAGAGGGATCAGGCCTTAGTCCAGCACGCTCGCCTAATGCGAGTTGGCAGACTACACATACCTTCCAATAAAATCTTATCGAGTTCTCAGGTATGCGGGTTTCCTCACGATGTTTCCTTTAAGCAAGCGATAATTAACAATTAATATACACGTAACTTAGAAAAGTCAGTGGTGTATGCTCTTGGGGCTGGTTTCAAACCTGCGACTTTCGTCTCGACAATCCGTACCATTCCTCACTGTCTATCGCTTTTTAAAAAAAGTTATAGCAAAATATTTATTCATTTAAGAACTGGGATCTCCGCCTCTTTGAATTCTGTTAAAATCAAATAAATATTTCCTCATTTATCTAAGTGATGTATAAACTCAAACTCATTATTTTCGATACGAAAAATTTACACAAGAGTTGCTCTACTTGGGCATTGAGTCAGGATCTTCCTGGTTATAGCCTACATGCGGTCTTTCCATAAACTATATTATTAAGCAAGTAACAGCACATACTCGCACATACAGGCAATCTATAGTACATAGACCTCGCTTGAAAGGAAAGAAAGTGAAGTACTAGGAAGCGAGCAAGCGTTTTAATGGCTGTATATTATAAATGTAATTACTATATTTTATTTCTTCATCGCCATAAAGATTGTTAGGAATGTCGCTAACTGAAGGTAGGAGCAGAATTAGGAGCTCGCGAAGATCACCAACAAACAATGAGTTTATCGGTGGTCACCAGAGTCATGCCGGCCTGTATAAATGCTTCTTTCTATTCGGAGACGTAAAAAGCAAATCGAGGGGCCTGCGACAGGACAGGCGGATGATCGATGCAAAATAAGTAAGGCAGTAAGGCAAAGTAATACAAGGATGTACCCGTATTCCCGAGTCTCTGTTAATGAGATTACCAAAATTTTTGTAACCGCCCCGTTTCGTTACCTCTGCAAAAATGCTACAAACTCATAAAAAACACGTTTCAATTTAAAAGTCGCCCTATGATATTATATACCTTGTTTAAACATTGTTGCTTCTTATTTAAACATTGTGAAATAGGTCATAAGACTGACAGAAATATTTCCCCTGGAGCTTTGAGTTCGATTTCCAGACACAGAGTCAGTTAGTTTGCTTTGAGCTCCGTTACTGAGTTATAGAAATAATCTTAATCAACGTCTCTAAAAATTGCTAATGAATCATCATCATCATCATCAGCCACAGGATGTCCACTGCTGAACATAGGCCTCCCCCAAAGATTTCCAGACATTTTTTTTGCTCGTAGAACCGATAATCGATGGGGCAGCAAGTATCTGGAATGGAGGCTACGTGCTGGCTAATGAATACTTAAACTTATTTAGCGTCTTTGACTGTAACAGTGGGAGACGTACTTTCCCTTTACTAAATTTCCCGTAGATGACGTATATGTATAACTAGCGACCCGCGCCGGCTTCGCACGGGTAAAAATATGTTTGTTATGACATCACATTACAAATCTTTGACACGGCTTTTCTGTATATGTATGTATTATACATATAAACCTTCCTCATGAATCACTCTATCTATCGCTGAAAACTGCATTAAATTCCGTTGAATAGTTTGAGATTTAAGCGAACACACAGTAGAAGTGACTTCATTTTATACTTTGTAAAGATAACTATGATGTATGCATAAATACTATGTAAGTATAATGTTATATTGGGAAAATGCAGTTCTAATTAAAATTGTTGGTTAGTGATATTAAATATATACATAATTAACTAGCTTTTGCTCGCGGCTCCGCCCGCGTGATCTGCTTTTTCCGGGATAAAAAGTAGCCTATGTCCTATTCTGATGTATAAGCTATATTATTGTAAAGTTTCATTAAAATCCATCCAGTAGTTTTTACGTGAAAGAGTAACAAACATACATTCATCCATACTTACAAACTTTCGCGTTTATAATATTAGTAGGATAATATTTCCTGTGGAATCCTGTACGATGTTGGTCAGGTTAGGTAAGGTGATATAAAATGTGCATAATTAATTATAATTTCTGTTGAATCCTGTGTGATGGCATGCATTGTATCACTTATTGGTCACTATTGGAACTTCAAACGATGAATCATAAGATTATGTAAACTGTAATATTAATTGAGCGAGCCTCCGTGACGCAGCTGGCTGTGAAGCTAAAGGCTGTGGGTACGATCCCCGCACCGAGACCAATGTTTGTGTGATCTACAAATATTTGTTTCGGTTCTGGGTGTTGAGACCGAAAGTCTTTCGTAGTTCCTGATATCCACGATACAAGACTCGTATCGTACTATTTGGTTGGAACTATGTGCGTGACTGTTTGTGTGGTGGTGTAGGCGGCACCGCGTAGTGGCGGTTCCGGTAGCAATCATTGGCTTATACAAGGATACCCCGGGGCCGCTCCACATGCGCCGAAGAAGGTCACCGCGGGGTTTTTAGTTGGTATTTGTCGGCCTAGGGTGTATATAGTGTAGGGACTCGGCCCAGCGGTCACCAGGATGATTTCCATCTCTCGCGGGCGGCTCAATGCTAGGTCGTAAGGCCGGCAGACCCCACATAACCGTCCCGCCTCTCCCGGGGCGGGGCGGTAGTAATAAAACACTTTTCACAAAAAAAAATGTACTTTTTTGAATTACTTTACTGTGAACTGCAAAAATACAAATACTTCATACGCACTCACGTCTGTAATCCTTAAAGGGGTAGGCAAAGGTGTAACATGAGTGTACTGACCTTTGCCACTTGCATTTCACCGAGCTTATTTCCGTCCCATGATATGATATTCTATCACCATACTGGGCATTCCAGCCTTCCAGTTGATACTGAGTATTTCGTGATAGAAAAATCCATTATTATTATAACCCGGGGATCGAACCCGATGCCTCAACACAGCAGTCGGACAATATAACAGAAAACCAACGCCATTTATATTAGTTTCAAGATTCCGTCTAAGACTTGGGCAAGTCTCTTTCCTGTGTTCCGGATTTTGTTTGACTTGTGTATGTCGTATGTATACTTTCTATTCCTTAAGTAAATGATACATAGTGATGTAACCGCTTTCGTAGTTTACATTTTTAACCGACGCAAAAAGACAGGAGGTTTTTCAAGTCGACGCGTTTTTTGCATTTAATAACCACACAAAACTCCGTCAAATGTAGATTTAGATGTTTTTTTATTGGAACAAGTAAAGCATAAATTTGATCTATTTTATTTTCAATAATAAAGTGCACATATGAGAATGAAAACAGGAAGGCTCAAGCTTCGTCGTTTATACATTGAGTTTGATGATTCTTTCTAAAAATAGTAAAATAAAAACTTTTTAACAAAAATCCGACTCAGTAATGCTAAAATAAAACTATACGATTTTGTGTCGCATATATACGTAATGTTATTACATAATATAAATGTCTTTTTTTTCTTTAAAATATTCTTATTCAAAGCTGCCTCGGTGGCGTAGTTATATTGCGTACGCGGTTCGACTGCTACGCTGTCTCGGGTTCGATCCCCGAGTCGGGTCAAATGATATTAGGTTTTTCTATCATGAAATGCTCTGTATCGGCCCGGAGTCTGGAATTATGCCCGGTATGGCGATAGGCTCGCCCCATCACATCATAGGACGGAAATATGCTCGGCGAAATGTGGGTGTACTGGTTACACCTCTGCCGACTCCTTTGGGGATTACAGGTACGAGTGCGTATGTATAATATTCTTAGCATTTATTCATATCCACTACTAATGGTATGTTATTTCACTACAAGTACGTTAAGGCTTTTTTAACTGTTATTCAACAGCCCAAGTTATAATTTTCAATAACCGCATAATTTACGAAAAATATACACTAGTTACCAATATTTCACGCCCCATAAGCAAAAATTATAAACAATTTATAAAAACGGCGTTACGAAAGCGTTACGCAAGAGGTTTCCGAACGCATTCATTGTTGGTTATAAAAATTGTTTATGAACGGAAGCCGGTAACTACACAACGCACCAACAGACAGTAAGATTACTACATGTCATATTTTACGAGCAGTAGAGTCGATTGTTAGAATTTCCTAACACATGCTTGAGCTAGCAATGGTGATGGCGCTATGTTTTGATCACGTGTATAGAACATATCAAATCAAATCATTTGTTCTGTAAATTGGAGCATAAACATTACTTTTACATGTCAATAACTTTTTAAACTATATTATATTTATATAGTCCATTGAAAAGTTACATTTGGGGTTGCGTTTCTTAGAGGAGTCAATTTTATTTTTTTGATGTGTAGGGGGGGTAAGTGTAAAGCTAAAATCAAGTTTGTGGGGTCGCCACCCTTGTCCCACGGCCGCCATCTTGAAAATAGGGGTTGAAACGGTTTTTACGATATATCTCTTAAACTATTTATCTGATAAAAAAAATTTGTTAACGTTTTTTGTTGCTAATTAAATTCTCTATAACTTTGGTCCAGTAACTTTTTGTCGTAAAACTATAAATAAAAAAGTTATAAGTGAAAATGTAATAAAGAAAAAAATAAAGATGATAATTCTCTTGACAGCCTAAGATACAAACAATTCGCCAAGGCAGTGACAAAAAGTACATTTAATTTATCTTCACTTCCTCCAACACAAGACACAGCTCGCTTTCATACTTTCCGAGTCTACCATCTGGTCCAGTCGTGGCTTGGTAAGAATAATGATCCTGAAGACTGGGGCTGGAAAAAATGTGGAAAATTATTGATGCCAGTGCAGAGCTCTAAACCTCCAGCACCCCCTGAGCTTCTTAAATTGATCTTTTGTAAATGCAAAGGAAACTGTGGAGCGATGTGTGGATGTCGAAAAGCAGGGCTAAAATGTTCCGCAGTGTGCTTCCATTGTTCTGGAGAACTGTGTTCTGTGTCTTGTGTTGGAGGAAGTACTTTTTGTCACTGCCTTGGCGAATTGTTTGTATCTTAGGCTGTCAAGAGAATTATCATCTTTATTTTTTTCTTTATTACATTTTCACTTATAACTTTTTATTTATAGTTTTACGACAAAAAGTTACTGGACCAAAGTTATAGAGAATTTAATTAGCAACAAAAAACGTTAACAAATTTTTTTTATCAGATAAATAGTTTAAGAGATATATCGTAAAAACCGTTTCAACCCCTATTTTCAAGATGGCGGCCGTGGGACAAGGGTGGCGACCCCACAAACTTGATTTTAGCTTTACACTTATCCCCCCTACACATCAAAAAAATAAAATTGACTCCTCTAAGAAACGCAAGGTGAGGCCTAAAAAATGTAACATTTCAATGGACTAATATTGGCATTTCTTGGTTGGTTGGTCTATGAGAAGAAATCCCGTAACAAACTCATGGGCTATCGTCTCTTTTAATGATTTTTTTTATCCTGGCTCGGCAAAGTGACTACGCTACACCTGATGGTAAGTGTAGCGCAATCCAAGAATAGTGTCGACCAACGATAAACAATGTGTCCATCGTAGGTCGGCAAGATTATACCGGCCTGCCAAAGGGCCAAGGGGGAGGGGAAGGAAAACGGGATGGGAAAAGGGTTAGGATCAGGGGGCAAGCCCCCTGGGGAGAACCGGATATATACTGGCTGACCCTGGAACGCGACCCACTCAAATGATATTCTATCAATAGGTAACTTTTTAATTCAATAATTATTTCATTTCAATAATCATTCAATTTTAATTCATCAAATGGTAAATAGTATCTGATTTGAACCATCTGAACAGACTTTCAATCGAATGGTTCAACAAAAGCCATACAGATTTTTTCTATTCAAGTCTGTTGATCAACGAAAATTGAACCGTGTGAACCCAAATAGTTCTTTATACTTATTCAAAGTTTGTTGACAATTAGCAGTTAATTAGGTAAAATGGTTCATGAATCGACAATAGCTGTAATCCCATACAATTTGAACCGTTTAAATACACGTTCAATCGAATTGATCTACAAGAACAGTACAATTTTTAATGCAGCGCGTCGGTAAATTATTGCCGCTATTAATGCGGTTTATCTAGGCTTCAGGACTTGGGGCTTTACCAGGTACTGTATTTACTTGTGATTATGACGCCTGTCCACTTAGGTTTTTACAGATGACACATACATTAATTTAAAAAGGATAAATATTAACTGTCCTATATTATATTGTACTACTGCTGGGCAATGGCATCCGAATGGGAGTTAGGACTTGTCCACCACGCTAGCCTAACGTGGGTTGGCAAACTTCACATTTTTTTGCCGTCAAGCAACAGTGTATAAGCACTGTTGTGTTTCGGTTTGAAGGACATTGAAGTAACATTACTGGGCATTATGAGACGTAACATCCTATGTCTCGGCGTGACGAACGCAGTTCAGTGCCATGCAGTGCTTTGTAATTAAAGGTTCTGTGAGGTGTTGCTTCTGTATATGGGCAGGCGTGGATTACTAACCAGCTGATTTTTTTGTTTTTTCTTTGTTAATATTTATATAATTTAACTGTCATATTGTCCTATAAATAAATTAATATTTTTTTGAGTATCATCAAATCGAACTTCTATCCTTGCTACCTCTGTTAGCTACCACAATAGAGAATTTTCGCATAGGGAATTGTTGGTCGTCTCATCGAAACGAAGCTACTCACGGAAAATGAGCTTGATAGTAATCAAGTGGATCAGCTGGCCGAGGGACCCCTGGCCATTACGTCCCGTCAGCGTCGCGTTGCCGTCCCGCCCCGTCCGTTGTTTGATCAAACCATAAAGGGTATATGAACTTGCTTATTTCGTGGCCCAAGCGGAAGCGCGAGGCTACGTGACGTTGCGGCGACGTTGGACTCGGTAAAAACTTTCGCTTTTCACTGCCAAGGCTCGCAGTTAGCACAACAACGTTGGTTTTTATTCATTGGACATTATTGAATAACCTCTTATTCACGGAATTATTTAACCAAACGTTGTGTAACATGTGACTGTATTTAAATGAGTATCGAAGGTCCGGTTCCTTTAGTAAATGTTGGAAAGGAAATTTTCATATTATTTGTATGTGCGGTAATTTTTATTACAAAGCACAACATGACACTGAACTGTGCTCGTCACCCTGAGACATAAGATGTTAAGTCTCATAATGCCCAGTAATTTCACTGGCTTCAATATCCTTCAAACGGAAACACGACAGTGCTTCCACACTGTTGCTTGGCGGCAAAAATAGACAAAGCGGCGGTACCTACCTAGATGGTCTCTCGCATAAGAGGGAACTACCACTAAGTTAATTTTAAATCAATGATTACCCTATATTATACTACTTACATTGTTTGTTATTATCACAACCAGAGACGCCATTTACTTTAATTATCACTTAATTCTTAGAAATCTATTATTTCCACACACAGAGCCACACATTTATTCTATTATTTCCATACAAAAAAAAACCCATATCGCGAAGTTGCATCTTTTTTCATGGTAAATGATTCATTAAGTATAAGAAAATATTGGAAAGACCATTTAAAAAAGGTAAAGTAATTGTTAGTATAAAGTAGTAATTCGTAAAGATAATTGTTTATGATAAATAGTCTGCGTAAAAACAAAATATATGGATGAAAATACGCAATAACATTTTAACCCACATCAAGTAAAAATTGAGATATTTTATTTTACATTTTATTTAGTTAAATTCATTAGATGTAAGCAGGTTAAATTCCCCTTTTTTTATGGCATAGGCCGGCAAACGAGCAAGTGGGTCACCTGATGGTAAGTGATCTCAACCACCCATGTACGCCAACCACCAGAAGAGTCATGGGCGCGTTGCCGGCCTTAGAGGAAAGGGATAATTAGAGATTGGGAAGGGGACGGGATTTGGGCTTCCGGATATCTCACTCACCGTACGAAACGCAGCAACAAGCCGCTACTTTACGTCGGTTTTCTGTGAGACAGTGGTAACGACCCGGTCGAGCCAGCCCATTCATGCTGTAGACAAAACTGTCTACCACTGGCTCTACCACTCAAAATTCCCTAGTTTATAAAATTAAACATTTCCCATGTACAATTACGCAAAATATAACCTTACATTATTGATTGAAGATAATTAATTTAGCAAAATTAAATTAATAACAATTTTTATTTGATGTGAGTTGAATTGTTATTACATATTTGCGTCCATAAAACGTCACGTGCCACGACTAGGTAATAGGATGATTTTCCCATCGAACAAGCTGATTCATTGTTCTAAGTTCAATGTAGATGTCACACTTTCTATTCGCCTTTAGTAACATATTTTATCTTCGAATGTGACTCTACAAGATAGTGAACGTTTGTAGCGTGTTTATACAAAAAATGTAGACAATTCAAAATGAACATTTCATCTAATATGTCACTGCACAGTACGTTAACAATGGTTTAATTTCGGGGGATTAAATGGATCTTGTTGGGAGCTATGAATAAGAGACAATAATTTTAAACGTTTTTTTTTCTACAGGTGTGGTTCTGCGTGGCTTGCATGGCGTCATGTTTGGGCGCGCCTGCACCGAGCTCCGAACCCTTATACCTAGACATCATAGACATGGCAGCCATTAGTCGGATGACGCCACAACAATTAGAGTCACTGGCAGAAGGGCTGGCAGCTGAGGAGATCATGAGGTTAGTTTTAAATAATAGTAACATCCTGCAGTCCCACACATAGTCCTGACCTCACAAGAAGATACGACTATATTATGCCGTAGGTATCAGCAACTACAAGAGACTTTAGGTCTCACAATATTCACGGAACAAATATTTGTGGTTCATTCAAACATTTGTATCGGTGCGGCGACCAAATCCTCTCGTTTTCGGCCTTTTGTCAAGTAGGTATTTACTGAGAGGATTCAGCCATCAGAAAATTGACACGAATGGGTTGTCATTACTTTTAAATGAGTCTGGGTAAAGCTTACCTATATACATTGTAAATATTTTGCTATAAAATTTGCATCAGTATTTTTTTTTAATAACTTGATAACAAATTGCCAGAAAACAAATAATTTTTATTCACCGCATAAAAACAAGGTACTTAGCACGAAGGATGGCAATGCGTTTTGTTCTAACTCTTGGAACTGGCAAGGCATTTCATTTGTAATTGGTTGTATGACTTTGAATTACAGTTACCCAATATAAATTTGATAACTATAGATTCAATTTAAATCTTCTTTTTTTAAAAAACAATGCTTAATTTGAGGCATCAGTAATTGAGCAGAATTTTAGCAGTCTTTTGTTTAGAGTAAATAAATGATTGGATATGATTTTAATACAGTGTTTTGTTTACTAGAACCAAACGGTCATCCGCCCAAGCGCTATCGTCAGTGGTATCTAAAGCATCTTCTGGGCTGCAAAGTAAAGTTGGACTGTTGGGTCAAGCCTCAGCATTTATTTCATCAGCATCAAGCAAAACTGGCGGCGGTGACCACGGCGGCTATTCCTATGAACCGGTAAAGCAATTAATGTATTACTTTTGCTCACGATTTCGTCTTGGTCGAAGTGCCATCATATCTGGGATAAAAATAGCCTATTATTTAATAGCATAGCTCGGCAAACGAGCAAGTGGGTCACCTGATGGTAAGTGATCTCCACCGCTCATGTACCACAATACCAAAAGAATCATGGTCGCGCTGCCGACCTTAAAGGAAAGGGATAATTAGGGATTGGGAAGAGGAAGAGCATATATTGCGACCCATCTCTCTGTGTAAAAAATGATATCAATTCGTTGCTCCTTTGATGCGTAAAAAACCACTAAATACATTTTTGCATTAATTATAGTATTAGCATAGACAGTAGTCTTACTTAACATTTCATGGATATGTTTATATAGGTAATTTAAAAGACCGTAGCTATAGTTGAGGATAAAACACATATCGGCAAAACAGTTAATCTTAATATAGAAAAACCCATGTATACTGTATTTTTGAACGTTACTGATATCTCGAATTAGTATTTTCCAATATAGTTCAGTAATGAGGTCACCAAAATATGATGTGATGGAATTTATAAGAATGCATTAAGATGCACTTATGGAAACGAAACAAACCAATAACCTTCATTGTTATTGTTATTTATATTAGTTAATATTTTTCAAATAGACACAAACTAATTTTAATAAATTTACCCATTGAATTCAATACTGTTTCGACTTAAATACGTTTAATCTTATATGGACATAATCGGATTGCCGAAACATTATTATCCTTACTAATCTCGATCCACAATTTACAGCAAGGTGAAAAGTATGACTACTGGGGTTTGAAGAAGTCCATCCTTTACACACTGTTCCAAGCCGTGAAAGCTATTACTGGTGGTGTGACAATCCTCAAAGGACAGCTGATAAAGGGTGGTGGAGCTCTCGCAAGCACTTTGGGTAAAGTGATCGCTGGGAAGGGAGACGCTGTCAGCAACCTCGGCAAGAAGATTGTCACCTCCGCTGCGCTTAGTGAAAAGCAACCTGCATGTAAGTAAAGTTTATATATAGGAGATTTATTATGTATCTCTAATAAAAACTACCTGGCGGAAATAGCACAAAATCCTCTAAACCCAGATGTTCATCACCTGAGGATCTATTTACTTTATCGACAACTACCACGTGTACATATATATATGAAAAATGTTTAGCTTAAAAACTTTTACCGCAAGTTATGCAATTATGTGATTATATGATAAATCAGTTGTCTCGAAAAGTAAGAGCTCTTTGGTCTAGAGATAGCATATGTAGGCTGAAGGTCAGAGGCTCTTGAACTGAATTGCCAGATAAGGCGTCACTTTGTAAGTTTTTAACACCATTTAGATTTGGATCCCCAGATTGTTGAAACCAGACGTACCGTCCATCGTAAAAATTAAACTCTTTCTGATGAAAATCTCCTTATTAGAGTGAGATCAGGGCTTAAGAACGGCGTCTATTTCGAAAACCGTTAAGACTATTTTAAATTTTAATATGACAACCTCCGTGGCGCAGCGGGCGAGTAGCCGGCTTTGAAGCGAGAGGCAGCGACGAGACAAACATTTGTGTTATCCACAAATATTTGTCTCGGGATCTGGGTGTTGTGAGATCGAAAGACTCTCGTAGTTCCTGATACCCACGACACAAGACTCGTATCTTACTGTGGCGTCAGTATCATGTGTGACTGTTGTTAAAAAAATATCGTCAAAGTCACAGTACATATACAAAGAGTAACTGAAATTGCTAACTTCACATCAAGTAATCAACGTTGCTCTGTTTCTTCGTTTTGCGTAACTAGCGTATCTTCGAAAATATCGCGGTCATCTCGCATATCCGGTGTATTTTAAACTTTATTAGCTCTCATATAATCGAGTATTAATGCAGAGGAATAAGGAAACGACTTACGCAATATGTTTTTGTAGGTTGTTTGGTTTTACATAATATTAATGCGTATTCAAAATGCGGAATATTTACATTACGGCAGATTCGGTATTATCCAATTTACCGTGAAATTTGAATTTTAACTTGTTGTTTGTTGTGTTAATTTGTATTGAGATATTGTTTTTTTCTTCAAGTCCAAACATGAAGTAGGTTTGAGAACTGGCAGTAGAGTATAATCATGTTTTTAAGAGTGGTAAAGCCACGCTGTAAACAGTTATGTATACAGCCTTATTGGGACGGCTCGACCGACTCATTACCACTGTCTCACAGAAAACCGATATTAAGTAGTAGCTTGCTGTTGCGTTTCGTACAGTGGATAGGTTTTTCGAAGACCCAATCCTCCTGCCCCCTTTTTAATTCTCATTTATTTCCTTAAGTTCGACAGCGAATCAAGAAAATGGTCTTGTCTTGTTTTCATGGACAGTGGAGCTTCTTTGACACGAGGTGACCCACTTACTTGTTTGTCCACCTATGCTATAAAGAACTGATATTTGTTGCCTACAATATTAAACTCCCCAATTAAAACTAATATTGCCGAGTTACGAACATTTTCGTTTCCATCATGACATCAAAGTAATAAGGTACATACGCACTTACGCTTGTAATCCCCGAAGGGGTAGGCAGAGGTGTAACCAGTACATCCACATTTTGCTGAGCTTATTTTTGTCCCATGATGTGATAGCGAGCCTATCGCCGTACCAGGCACAATTCCAGACTCCGGGCCGATACTGAGCATTTCATGATAATAAAACCGAATAACACTTTTACCTGACCCGGGGATCGAACCCGATTCCTCAGCACAGCAGTCATACTGCGTAGGCATTACATAGTAATAATCTTATTTATATGAATTCATAACAAGATGATAACATGGGGAAATATTAAACTTATCGATTCATTAACACCATACATCCCATCATATCAGGGTATAATAAGCATGACGCATCCGGTATTTTACAAACTGACCGATATCCCGGTTTTGATACCATTCCGGGTTTTCCTCGATCCAGTTTCGCAATTACATCATACAAATGCTGAATGTTATTTGAACCGAAGAAGCAATATACAATGTCTTAGAATTTAAGTACGTTATTTCTAAATTAAAAATTATTAGTGTGAATGTATTGAAATTATAATAAACTAGCTTTTCCTCGCGGCTCCGTTCGCGTGATCTACCCTGTCTCTATACCAATTTTCAATGAAATCCGATCAGTAGTTTCAGCGTGATTGACGGACAAACATCCAAACAAACAAACTTTCACATATTTATAATATTAGTGTGATGCCTTCACTGCGTATATGTTAATAAATCAGTAATGATTCTAATTTTAATCTATTAAGGCATTTTGTTTCCAGCAAATTTATAAATAGCGCTGATGGTAGGATATTCATATCCGCCCGGATAGCGACCACCGTACACATGGTTTTAAAGCCTGCCATAGTGATCCACATGCCTTGTGTGGATCGCGTTCCAGGATCAGCCAGTGTATATACGGTTCTTCCGATAGGCTTGCCACATCACTTGATGGTTGATTGGGGCGGGTATAGGTTACATCCTTGCATCACTGTGCTTGCATCGGTCATCCGCCTGTCTTGTCGCAGGCCGCTCGATTTGCTTCTTCCCTCTCCAAAGAGGGAAGAAGGAAGTTGGAGTAAAAAGTTGGAGCTGTGCCCTGCGAAGTGGATTCGAACCTACGACCTGTCTCGGTAGTCCTTTCTACTAGATTATTGCTGACTTCTTATATTTTATAAGAAATAAGGAATGAGGAGGAATTTATAAGAAATATAATAAAAAAACTTAATTCCAGCAACCGCAATATACGGTCCCCCGCCGACGTCCCACCTAGAGTACGGACCTCCTCCCAGCGCCTACGGGGCCCCTACAGCCCCTGCGCATTATTCTCACACCGCCCCTGCCGCTCCCACAGGATTCGCAGCGCATAAATACCCAGCTCATTTAGACGGTAAGTCTTATAAGATCTAATCGCCACACCTGTGCCTGAAATGTAAACAATTTACCCACTTTTGACCGACGAAAAAGCAGAGGTTTTCTATTAGACGCGTATATTTTTTTGTGTGGACTAATTGGGAAGATCCTTTTTTGCATTAGGAAGTGTGTAGATCAAAGTTAGTTATATTTAAATTTCATCTCCAAGGGGGTGAAATTATAATTGACAAAGGCGTTATTTTAAAAGTGGGTGGTGGGTAGGTGTTGTTTACATTTTTGGAACAAATATGAGTATTGAACTCGAGAAAAATAATAATATAAATTAATTGATTACATAATTAATTTATTTTTTATTAATTACATATTATTACTTATTTTTATTTTCGACATAACAGCACAATTGAAAATGTATAAAAACGGAGTGAGTAATGAATAGAATAATTTTTTGTATTTTCAAAAGTTTGAATTGTTATTTAAGAACGATAAAATAACATTTGTTCACAATAACTTGTATAAATAATACAGCCAACAGACACACGTAGTCCTGACCCTACACTAGTTTAACCATACTTGGGTATCAGGAACTACGAAGAACATGCGTCCCCACAAGACTCAGACTCGAAACAAATATTTGTAGATCACACAAAAACTTGTCACAGTGCCGGAATCGAACCCGCGGCCTCTCGCGTCGCAGCCGGCTCGCCCAGTGCGCCACGGAGGCTGTGATTCATTACTTCATTTGAACTTCACATTCTAACATTCTACATATTCAGTACAAAAACCTATTTCTAAACAAGAATTAATTAATAGCATGATCATTATTTTGATTTCTGTTATAAATATAAAATTTGAACAATAGAAAGAATCATAAAGTATAATGCAAATCTATGCTTATTATAAAATTACCTATTAAGTCGAAAACAACGTGAATAACAATGTAAAATGCGACAAAAGTGGGACAAACAACAAAAAACAACAAACAATAGCATTACGATTCGTGCCACTTACTAGCCAAAATGTAAGATACTCATAACAGTAACAGTTATGTAAGTTAACTGGATGGGCGTCGATAACAAACTATTACGCAATTTGATGTCGAGGCGACTATGGTAATAGAATAGAAAAATACTGCTCTATACAACGTGTTAGAGGCAGGTGTGGTCATATTAATCGGTTGTTATACACTTAATACTTAGGCTGGATTGCACCATCTTACTTTAACAATAACAAACATGTTAAAGTACCGGTTAAGCAAAAAATGAGTTGCACCATTTGACAAATGTTAGATTACGTCATAACTTTAGCTGTTAACAGTAACTGCCAAAGATTCGCTGGTTAAAGCTATTGTTAAAGTTAAATAGCTGTCAGATGGTTCAATATTCTAAAGATGTTGTAGATAACTATGCCAAAGAATACGATGGTGCAACACATTCCGCAGTCATTGTTAAAGTCAGCGTTAATGTTATCGTCAAATTTGACATAAACCTTAACTTTAACAGCTATCATGGTGCAATCCAGCCTTAGTGTTTATTTATCGAATCAATACATTCAAATTAATACCGAATCATCCGAATTAATACATCCAAAAAAATTGTTAAATAAAATCACGCGTTTATTATGATCGTTATCATCATTCACATCACTATAAATTATTTGCATTACTTCTGCGCGTACCAGCTGTTTATAATTTAGTGTTGTCCAACATTGCAAGTCGAATATCGACTATTCTCATTCGATAAAAAAAAGCTTTATGCCAAAAATATTTTAATGAATTCATAAACTGTTAAACACCATTTTACGTCGCGCAGTGGGCGACTAGTCCTGTGAAGTGAGAGGCAGTAGGTATGATTCTCGCAGTGAGATAATTATTTGTGTGCTCCTCAAATATTTGTTTCGATTATGCGTGTGTTTTCTTCCCAGAGAAGTTGACTTTAGGCAGGCGGCCGGTCGTAAAAACTGCAAGCCAAATTTTTATGTAATATGTGCTAAAAAGCATTGCGCCGACCCTACTGTGAGTAGGTTAAGGGCAGGTGGAAGAAGATTAGCTTTAATGACAAGACGAGCAAGTCGCTCGTATGATAGTAACCATCACACCTGCCCATAAGCAGAAGCAACACCAATCAGAACTTCGAATTATGAAGACTGTATGGCATTGGACTGTGTTCGTCACCCTGAGACATAAGAAGTCTCATAATGACCATTAATTTCACTGGCTTCCGGCATACAGCAGTGCTTACACTGTTGATTGGTGAGAGAAATATACAAAGCGGTAGTATCTACCTAGACGGCGTTGTGTTTCTTGTTTTGAACGGATGGCCCAAAGTAAAAGTAAATAAAGTGGGCCACGCGTTATTACTCAATGCTGGTCAAAGTTGAACGTAACCCAGTTCCGAACTCATGAGAAACGATTTTTATGTAACTTTAGAGATACATTTTTAAAATGTCAGTCTTTTTTTGGTTCACGTGCTATTCGAGGTGTGATGCTTGTAAAGGACTGACATATTGAGTAGAATAAAAAAGCTGTTTAACATAAATAAAACTGAATAAAAAATCTCAAAGCCTTATTAACAAAACGTAGTCTAATTTTAAGCTGGGTTTATATCTACAAGTATTGCTATAGTAATCAATAGTAATTTGTTGAAATAAGCCTAGTTTAAAGTTGGACTACTTTTTGTAATAGGATCGTAAAAGTTTAAGTTATTACATACACAACAATTTAAAGTGAAAAAATATCTTATACGGTGCATAAATATTTAAGTTGTATTTTTCCAATCCCGATTTATGGAACCCTGGAGTATTTACTTCTTTAAATTAAAAATAACAATTTTGAACTATACTACCTTTGACAGCCTCCGTGGCGCAGCGGGCGAGTAGCCGGCTGTGAAGCGAGAGGCCGCGGGTTCGATCCCCGCATCGAGACAGATGTTTGTGTGATCCACCAATATTTGTCTCGGGGTCTGGGTGTTGTGAGACCAGAAGTCTCTCGTAGTTCCTGATACCCGCGACACAAGACTCGTATCTTACTGTGGGGTCAGGACTATGTATGTGACTGTTGGGTGTATTTATTTATTTATTTATTATTATACTTAAAAGAATATACAAAAATCATCAAAATGGGATCACTCGGTTATATGCGTTGTTGCACATAAAGAAGTATCGAAAAACCCCCTCTTTTTTTGGTTTTAATTTAATAACTGGTAATTGATATGCTATTGGCTTATAAACAGAATCCTAGCAAATTTACCAAACTGCAGAATCTTAGTCAAACGGTCAAACCGCTCATAATAATAATCTGAGGTGGTCGTAAAAGCGGCCCATTTAACACAACTTTACGGTCGCTAGTTTCCATTATAATGATGTCTTACAACTACAGTACTATGATTTAAATTATACGCTTCGGCAACCATCGTATAACTTAGGAAACACGAAAGGCGATGATGATGATCGAATAAAAAAGAGTAATAAAATTATATTATATACTTATTTTCTTCTTGCGTGCTTGATGAGGCCCGGAAAGACGAGCATTTTTTAACATATTCGTATTAAATCGTAATAATCGGAAGAGTTCTGGACTGCATACCTTTTAACTTACTATTACTAGTTTATTTTATGTAGGTATGGATAGGTAACGTTAGCACAGAATAGTCATAGATATTATAGTCACAGAATAGTCATAGATATTATAGAATAGTCATAGTCAATCATAAAAGGAAGATTAAAGACAGGAAAATAAATTAATGCGTTTAAAAAAATTAGTGTTGAAAAAGAAACGTATATTTTTTTATACAAGTACATATTAAACATTAGTATTAGACATTAAAAAAATACTTTAAAATATACCCATCTATTATAAGCTGCATGGACATTTCAGGGAAATACATTTTAGCTTAGTTTAAATATTTATGTTAAATGGTTTAAGGAAAGTCTTAACTTTATTCTTAGAATATCATGCATATTGCATACTACCTAATGTACATGCGTTATGTTACGGGATTTATTTATAACATATTAGCGAGATATAAGGAAAATGAAGCGTTAATTAACACCATACATTTGCGGGAATACTCTGTATAAACTCTTTTGATTAAAAACATGGTGTATATTATAGTGTTAATTATAGTGTTAGCTATGAGTGTTGTTTAATATTGTTACTAGAGAAAGCCAGACAAAACACAATTTAAATATCAGAATGACAAGTTCATAAATAACGTGAATAGTAGAATACACGAATACTTTGTTCTAAATATGCATAATTGCTAAAATAGAAGTCTCCATAAAAACAATGCTAATTGACAGTATGAGAATAGTTGTTAGGTGTGTAAAAAAAAACGACTTTCTTTTTTCAGAGATGATAGTGATGTCCTCGGTTAATGTTGACGACATAGAGCCGATGCCATGGCCCTCAGAAGAATTGTATACTCGATATTACGATCTAATCAATGAAATTTGGTAAGATATTTGTGACGTATTTTCCCTCATGTTTGCCTTACGAGGAATCTCTTCTTATATTCCTCTTTTGCCGGATATAATGATACTTCTGTCTTCTGTTACTTCGGTAACTTTTCAAACACCGCTTTGGTGTTCAATACCTTTGTATGCACCATGCTCTTTGATCAAGCTCAAATGTTCGCTGTAAACTTGCTCATTATCTATGTTTGGCTTTATTATTTTAAAGTCTGCTCCGAGTTTTCCAGTTACGCTAAAGGTATCTGGTGGATTGGTTTTCGGTGTTTCAACTACGTTGTCTTCATTTGCATGTGTTATTCGACCACAGAAGCGTACCAAATCATTCTTCGGCATTTGCATAACTTTCCTTTTCGAACGGAAATAGCCGAGTGGTTGTGGTGAAATAAGTCAAAGCAAATAACCACGTGTGGAAGGACCGCCCTGTTATTTTGTTTTGCAACGTTTTATTTTGGTGTTGCGAAGAGTTTGGTTTAGTGCTTTGTTTAATGCGTGATTTCAAGAGCATTTGTATAGATCCAGGCTTTTGGGTATGTATGGATACTTTTTCTTTTCTTCGGTAAAACAGTTTATCGCTACACTCCACCCCAGTGGGAGGTAGGACGGTTATGTTCGCCTTACCGTTTTTATGACACAGCGTCAAGACGCCCGAGAGAGATGGGCCGAGTCCCTGAGGCTATGTGTAAATACTGGCTTTATGTATACTTTTATAATTCATAACTGTTAATAGGTAAGAATTTTCGTTAGTATTATGATGTCTTTTTTGCCCTACTTAGAAGATTAGGTATGAGGAAACCAAAAGAAGAAAATAATATTGAATTCTTTGCATTTCATAGGTACGTATTTATTTAATATCTACTAGGTACTTGGGTTTTCCAGTTGTAAACTCATTCAGTTTCAAATAAAAAAAAAACACATTTCAATCAGCCTATTCGTTTAGGAACTACTTCATGGATAAATATACAGACAGAAAAAGCAGTCAAACTGGCAATAGCTACTATATTGGGGGTTAAAAAACTAGTATTACTAACCGTTGCGTTACGAACAGTTGCATAATCGTTTATAGCAGTCTATACAAATTTTACAAACATATAATTAGAAACCTAAGAGGAGCTAACCTACTTAAACTTAGGAAGCAAATAATATGGCCACGATTGATTAGCTAACAGTTTTCAGGGAAGCCTGGTACTATTGTATAAAGCGTAGCACCTGCACTGATATTTTGTGTTTAATGCAGTGAAAGTGCATTATGTCACAGAAACCAGTCAGTCTAGTTTGACGTCTCCGCGTTCGCTTGAAATGCTACACTCATATCATACTGCTTGCAAGATATGTACTATGAAATGGTAAATCTACCGTGTAACCTTATCCTTGTTGCACTTTCTATGTTATTTCCTATATCTTAAAATGGGTCAACGAAAGTGAAAATCGAAATAGAGATATTATATAATAATATACTGATTCCATTGCTAAATATCGACGGTCCCTGCGCTTTATAAGTACAAAAATAAACAGTAACGCAATTTCAAAGGTTAGTTTAATAATGTGACGGCAAAGAATGGTAAGAATTCTGTAGTTATGCGATGGGATGCGGACTTCATTATTCATCTTATTTTAATTCTTTTACCAGTCGACAGAGTATTATCATTTAAAGGCTATAAAAGCAAGAAGTACAAATAACACAATAGAATAATAATAACCAAATGGTCTATATTTTGGATTCGTAAGCTATGAATCATAAGATTAGTCAACTTCATTCAGTCGTTTCCAACTCTGAATTAATTCATAAATAAACAATAACAAACATTGGAATAGAATGCTCTGTATAATAAATTAATGTTATATGGCATCTAGTTCTTAATGTACTAGGAAGCTTAGTATGATGTCAGCGATAGTGAGGCAAGGCGGGTGTGGACCCAGGTCGATTGTAACACATTATTTATTAATGATGTAACAGATCTGAACACATATTTCACAACACTGGATAGTTATCGCATAGTACTTGATAAAAACTACAAACATTTTTGTAAAGCTGCCCTAGATTCTAAACGGAGAAATATGAATAAAAGTGTGTGAAGTAATATGTGGATTTATTATGAAATACTAGAAAGTAATTTCAGTAAAATAAATAACTAAAAATGGAACTGATGTAAGAGGCTTTCAATTTTCTAAGTTTCACTTAAGAGCAGGTCAGTAAAATGAAAATATTTCTGAGTACCGTACGAACAATAACATCAAAGGTGATACCTCAGGTTTCAGTAAAACTGCGGATGTTGCCCTAATTACCTTATGCCATTGTACTGACTAAAATCCCGTGTTGATTTGCTCTGGTACATATGGGACCAGGGGATCCTGAGTAGCCTCTGGGTTGTTGCTTAACTATCTTTGCACGTTGTCTTGCGACTCACCTCCTTTGGGCTCAGAGATACCTATATCATGGATGTGTTATACATTTGTTTTTCTCGCTACCGTCCTCGGAATGACCCCAGTCGAGTCTATCCATTCACTAGACAAAACATCTACTACAAAGTACATAAATATTCAATTCCTTGACACTGAGCATAATATCAACTCCATTAAACTAAAGTTGTAGTAATGACATTTACATTGCAGCTTACGTTACACGGTTTTGGTCCAAGTCTAAGTTACTTACTCTACGAGAAGTTGTAATTAAATGACGTAACAGTAAATCATTCCGGATTTGCATTAATGTAATGGCTTATCGCTCACAAAAACCAATCTCCGTAATATGGTATTACCATTTGGAAAGAAAGTTTTGATCGGCAAATTGATTACAAAAAATAGGTCACTACAATTTAATGGAATGGGTTAGTGAATATTCGTGAATATATAAAGCATCTTTCTTATTTAAGAGGCCGACAAATGAGCAAGTTGGTTATGTAATCTTAAGAGTACACCGCCCATAAACAACAACAACAAAGGGATAATTATGAGATAGGGAAGGGATTTGGGCCTCCAGAAATCTCACTCACCAAAGACAATCTCACTCACCAAACGCAACAGCAAACTGCTATTTTACGAGGGTTTTCTGTCAGAAAGTGGTATCGAACCAGTTGAGCCCGCCCATCCGTGTTGTGGACATAACTGTCTACAGCGTGGCTCTACCATTTAAATACGTTATTAGTTTACTAATCCTGGAGTCATTTTAGTATGACCAATTGTTTGGTTCTTTCTTTCAAGTACATCAGGTACCGTGGATCGTTCTCCATGATAACTTAAAAAAATGGATTTAGCCTATCAAAATATAGTCTAATGACTTTGCTAAATGGTGTCCTTATTCAACGTCAATTTTATATCAACTCATCTATAGAAGACACATTTTTATTGCAATGTAGTTTATATACCATATTACGTATATGCGATATCATTAACTATGTGCTGTTAAATTTTACGAGAGTCATAATTTGACACTCAGACATTACGCAACCGTTCACTTTCAATCGATTACATTAAGTTGCATAACCACATACATCCATATGATATAGTGTAGTAAACATGGGTTGGCCATCGGCAAATTCTTTTTTTATATTTTTTTTGATTTGCATTAGAAGGTAGCTGTGTCCGTTAATTATGACTTCCTTCTTGAAACAACCGCCTGTGAAACCAGTATGTAAAGTAATAAATAAAATTTACGAATTTATTACAAGATGGTAGGTAGGTCCCTCGTATGCGAGAGGCCATCTGGGTTGGTACCACCGCTTTGTTTATTTCTGCCGCCAAGCAATGTGTGTAAGCAGTGCTGTTTCAGTTTGAAGGACATTGAAGCCAGTGAGATTACTGGGCATTATGAGACTTAACATCTTATGTATCGGGGTGACGAGCGCAGTTCAGTATCATGCAGTGCTTTGTAATTCAAACTTCTGTGGGATATTGTTTCTGTTTATGGACAGGCGTGGCGCTTACGATCAGGCGTGCACCTTGCTCGTCTCGTCATTCAATCAAATAAAAAATAAATAAGAAATACACCCAACAGCCACACACACTGACCCCACATTAGGTTAATGATCCCACACTAAGTTAACCTGTATCGTGGGTATTAGGAACTACGAAGGACTTGCGGTCCCATAACTCTAAGACCAGAAACAAATATTCGTGTATAAAACATGTGTCTCGATGAGGGAATCAAACCCACGGTCTCTAGTTTCGCAGTTACTCGCCCACTGCGCCACGGAAAAATGTTTGCACCTATGTAAAAATCATAAATCGACCGTCAAATATTTGTTCCACACATAACATTATCCTAGTTGGTTGTAAGTAGGTACACAGGGAGGTGGTTAAGGTCAACGTACCCTGGGTTTCTGACATTATTAACTGGCGAGTAGTCTTGTAAAACTACTTTCAACGGGTACACTCAGCAGGGTGTGGACAAAAACTGTACTCGGAAATCCACATACGTCATTACTTTCACGCGCTTTTGATGGGACAGCTATGAGTTAAAATATCCGGGCAGTCGTGTAGCTAGCACGGGTGACATCTAGGACGGATTCCGGTGTCACCCCAAGAATGAAAACTTTAAAATAATATTGTTTTTAACCGATTTCAAAAAACGGAGGAGGTTCTTTATTCTCGAATTTTTATGAGTGGTAGATCTACGCTGTAGACAGTTTTGTCAACAGCATGAATGGGCCGGCTCAACCGGGTCGTTAATACTGTCTCGCAGAAAACCAACGTAAAGTAGCGGCTTGCTGCTGCGTTTCGTACGGTGAGTGAGATATCCGAGGCCCAAATCTCCCTCCCCTTCCCGATCCCTTAATTATCCTTTCCGTTTAAGGACAGCAACGCGCCTATGATTCTTCTAGTATTGTAGGCGTACATGGGCGGTGGAGATCACTTACCATCAGGTGACCCACATGCTCGTCTGCCAGTGCTATAAAAAACTTCTAGCACTATTATTTCCTAGTTTTGCTGACCCTTTAATATTGTCAAAACACACTAAGTGCATGGTCTAGTACTAGAAATCTTTGGCATTATATAATGTGTGCATAAGCGTAACACTTGAAACATTAGCATGTTTAGAGAGACCACAATGTATGCTTGTTTTGGACTATTTTTTGTTACTATTGTTAAGGAAATAGTGACTATTATATATTCATTTTCTTACAATTATTGCTTTTGAAACTGAAGTTTGGTATCATTACAAGGATAATTTGCAAAGTAAGTCTAATGTATTGTATGAGATCGTGTATGAGACGGACCATGATTAAACTTTTATTTAAATGACGATATTTTTGACCATCTCAATGGTCAAGTGGTATAAACTTCTGGGTTCAGTTCCCGAGTTGGATAATTATAATTTGTGTTCACATCATGGGATATAAACAATATCGACGAAACGTGGTTGCAGCACCATTTGCACTTTTGCCTACCGCTTCAGGGAGAAGATAAGCATTTAAGATATAAATGACTATTATAATAATAGTATAAGTACAATCGGTAATTTTAAATCACTTTTATTATATAACAAGAAGCTAGTCCTAACACAGCTAAAGAAGCTAGTCCTAACATAGACAATATAATCATTACTACTGAAAAATATACGACAAATAGAACAGTAAAAAACAACAACAAAAACCTATTCTCAGGTCATTCCACGCTCGAGTTGTTTTAACAGGTTGAATAGAATATTAAATACAATAGAACGGTCGAAGAGCTAAATTTACTGGGAAGTGGTTGTGCAACAATTATCCAACTGGGCCTCGGTGAAAGATCCGAAACATTTTGTACCGTTTTGAGCTCATCGTAAAGTTATATCATTAGTGCTCGAGATCTGAGTTTTTTTAGCTACAAGTACAGGGTTTTTGACTTTTGTGCTACGGCAATGACAATATCCGTGTTTTTAACACGCTTTTATTAGCTTCAGACGTATGTATGTTGGTATGTTTGTATGTTTGAATGTTGGTAGGTTTGTCTGTAACTTGTCTTTGAATGTGATTTTGACCTACTTCAAAACGTCGGATAAAATCTTGACAGCGCGATGTAAATGTCCAGTGGCGCCATCTCATGATTTTTTCTTGTCAACTTGTAGCTTAAATACAATAAAGGAGGCGCTGGTTGTTTTGTTGTGTTATTTTGATACGAGTTTAGAACAAAATAAATAAATATTGTAAAAATTAAAACTTCCTTAAATATTTCATTGAATAATTATTATAAATTACAAATTTATTACCTACAACTGTTATTAAAATTACTTCAGTAGTAAGGGATGTTCGCAAAACACTTTTTTTAACACGCTTTTTTATATTATTTACAATTAGTGGCAGCAATATAATAGAACATTGGATTATAGTCTACATGACACATTAAAATAAAACAATAAAAAATCAAGAGATGGCGCCACTGGCACATCTACATCGCGATGTCAAGATTCTCCAGCGAATCATTACCTCCGACGCTTTGTATGAACTATGGGTGTTGTACGATTGATCGGGTACAGTTTTACAAATGGCTTGTTAAACAAGCCATTCGTAAAACTTGTTTCTTTCCTACCTCCTTCGTGACATTTTTACGTTTCAGCGAATTTTCCAATCACAAAGATTCGAAAGAAGTTTCACTTAAAAAAATGGTAAAAAAATAAATGATAAAAAAAATGAAAATACACCTTTTTATAGAAAATCAAACTAAAAAATTAAAAATAAATAATAGTTTAAAAAAACTAAAAAACACGCTTTTACATAAAATCCAACTAAAAAATAAAAAATAAATTTTAATGAATTCGAATTAGGAATAGTGTACAAAATTTAAAAAAATATATAAATTAAGAATAGGTTAAATAAGAAAAAATATGTATTTTATTGTAAAAAAAGCGTGGGGTGCATGGTGTCAATAGTTATAAAAATATTTTATTGACAGATATGAGTAGAAGGATCATCATTTTGATAATGTCTTAAAAAGCACCCCACGTTTTTTTACAATAAAATACATATTTTTTCTTATTTAACCTATTCTTAATTTATATATATTTTTAAATTTTGTACACTATTCCTAATTCGAATTCATTAAAATTTATTTTTTATTTTTTAGTTGGATTTTATGTAAAAGCGTGTTTTTTAGTTTTTTTAAACTATTATTTTGTTTAGGCTTCTAAGTTTTTTTAATTTGAAGTATTTTTTGACCTGGGTGAATGACTGACCTGCATCGACCTGCAGCAACTTTGCGGTAGAGCGTTTTAAAGATGTTTTTTATCATAAAAAATCATATAAGTTTACCTACTGGAAACATATTTTTTTTCCTAATATAATTATTAATATTGTCATATTATTATAAAAAAATAAAAATAAAATACTCTATCGTAATGTTCACGTATTGGCGTTTTAGTATATTAGCCTTTTCAGTGGCCATATGGTTTAATTCTCGTTGATCATCAAAATTATGCCGGCCTTCTTAATTAATCACACACGTTGATAAAGTTCACGCTTATCAACAAAATAGAAAAAAAGTTAGACGCTATTTGTTTATACATGACGGTTCATAAACGAATAGTTGCAGAGGTTACTTACATAACAGGTTAGTCACTATCTGTTTATACATGGTGTTTACAAATAATTCTAACTAGGTTAGTTACCTATGTCATCATCAGTTAGTCATTGTTTATACTTATGAAGAACGTTGTTACCCTATTTCCTCTGTGGATTTGACACGTTTCCTACATAATTGGTTTAATTGGTTTGAATCGATTCTACCACACCACCTATCAAGACTTCATTACAAACAATATAAAATACTTTTCCATTGTGCTGTTATATAATTAATTAAAAATCATTATTCTATATAATAATTTTAATTTTAGGAAGACCTTCAAAAAGAGCAATGCGAAGACACATACCGTACTATTATCATCATTTAGGTATTGTTTATTTCTATGGGTACAGATGATGCAATTTCAAGTTTGTTATACTTAAAGTAATACATCACTATTATGACGTGATGTACCGCAATAGATATATATATATTGAAAACTGCAACGTACTTTAAGAATGCACTTCACTAACGTTAGATTTTGCTGACGACTCTGACATTCTGAGAAACAATAAAACAACAATAATATTTACTTTATTAATCCTTTGTATTTTATATTTCCATTTATTTATAATGTTTCTATATTGTTTAGTATTTTGAAAGTATAAGTTATTGTTGTCTTTCAAGAGTCTTAGCATTAAACTAGTCATTATTAAAATCTGACGTCTTCGGACAATCTGATAGAATAATATAAATATTATTCTGAAATTTTCAAAAGAATTTGTTTAGATAATAACATGTTTACCATAATTAAAAGTGCAATCAATCAGTAATATTTATGTATTTATAAATACAAGAAAATCCATAATACATGACGCAGTGACTTAATGCGACTGACTTTTTGAGGCAGGCCATGGTAAACTGAGCGGGGTCCACGCCGGGCTTCTATTACTGACGCCGTTGGGTGACGGGACTCCGAGCGACAGCTGGGATACTGCCAACACTGGACACACACACATAGACTCACCACCATCCATCCTCCACACAGTATACAGCGCCATCAAAAACACTTTCTCCACCGCCCCTTCTTACCACGAAGAACCTTTAGCTAACCAGCCCCCACCTCCTCCCCAACCAGTCCCAGAATTCA
Source organism: Amorpha juglandis (assembly GCA_949126905.1). NCBI lineage: Eukaryota > Metazoa > Arthropoda > Insecta > Lepidoptera > Sphingidae > Amorpha > Amorpha juglandis. Next base: position 3,533,618 of record OX421372.1, on the reverse strand, counting down.
AGCCCATGAGCTGGGGAACCGTAAACTCCTACGGTGAACCTGCCATGGTAGACGCTTACTCCGACTATGACCCAAGACACCCCCATCCGCCTTTCGATTACGGTATTTCTAAGCACGCGGTAGTAAAACATTCTAAAGGACTAACTCCTGAGAAAATGCAGAAGATCAGGAACAACTTGAAAAAGGTCCAGGGTTATCTTAATCAGAATGAAAGATCTATCGAGGAAGTACCACGGTTTAATCGATTAGCGAATTATGCAAAAATGTTAAAAGAAGGACAAGTGCCTTTTCTTCCTACTCCTGTAGTTCTCGATAATGAAATAGGGGTGTTACCTGCTGAGCTACTACCTGACCCACTTTTTACTACATCCTCGTCTACTACCACATCTACCACTACAACTACAACAACAACAACGACGACAACAACAGAACGGCCTCATACACCAGAACAGAATAGGAGGAAAGACGTGAAGTACATTCTTCGCGGAAACAAGATCGTTCAAGTGTGATACGATTGACTTGACTGACTTGAGGTATGTGAAGATGACCTGACGCTGACTGACAATTTACCGTAGATCCAATGTATATAACCTCATCTAAATATTAATATTTTACATTGACGTTTGGAATTAACCACATCGTGACTCATCGAATTGCGTGGTTTAGAATTCTTGAAGATAATATATTATAACTTGTGTCAATATGCCACTAAGAAAGTGAATGTTCGATGATGCAATACTAATTTATAAAAATCTCTAGCAGTTAAAATAGGCGTATGCTTCGGAAATGTTTGGTTATCATTGGAAAGACGCAGAAGACGTGTCGATGACAATTTAACATAGAGCAGTTACAATAGTTAGATTATGTATTTTTGTTTTATGTACCTGACATGGTTTAATTGTAAAAAAAACTATGTTTACCAAAGCCCACAACTTTAATCGTAGCACTGTTTTTAAAAATAAAATTTTCTTGATTACCAAGTCATTACAACGGAAGACAGAAATGCAGAAATGATAAAAAGAAAACGACTTACAATTATTATGATAAATTAAGCTGTATAAAAAGCAACGATAGCTCAGCGGGGAGTGGTATGGATTGTCGAGACGAAAGTCGCAGGTTCGAAACCAGCCCCAAGAGCATACACCACTGACTTTTCTAAGTTACGTGTATATTAATTGTTAATTATCGCTTGCTTTAACGGTGAAGGGAACATCGTGAGGAAACCTGCATACCTGAGAACTCGATAAGATTTTCGAAGGTATGTGAAGTCTGCCAACTCGCATTAGGCCCGCGTGGTGGACTAAGGCCTAATCCTTCTCATTCAGTAGAGGAGGCCCGTGCCCAGCAGTGGGACGTATATAATACAGGGCTAGTAAATAAAAAAAAAGCTGTATAATAAATATTTGTAAATGTATATTTGTAAATAATATTTACTAATCTTTTTGGTTCTATGGTAAATTGATTTTAATTTCTACTTTGACTGACGTACACATTATAAGGACTTATGACATGTACTTGTAAATACACCGATACAACAGTGTTTGATTAATTTTTCGTTTCTTATGACTTTTACTAACCATGACTGACTTTCTTATGACGTAATTCTCATATAATTAAGTAGTAATAAATTTGTAGATAGTAGACAGTTACTTAACATTGCGTCTTCATATGACGACGGAGATGGTTAATTTAATTATGATATTATTATAATAAGGTTTTGTTTTATTCGTTTGTGGTTTCACTAAGGGAAAGTGAAGATTATGTGTATTATTTGCAAAAGATTAATGATACATAACTTTTATAAATCCGCAACAGATTATAGGAGTAGCGCATAATAGTAAGTTCCTGTGGTAGTGGAGCAATGTGGGATGGGTGGTAATAAATTGCCTAAGGCATTAAAGTCCGCCTGTATACCTTGTGTACAAAGTTTTAATAAATAATAAATAAATAAATGAAACATGATGTAAAAAAATTAACGCGCTACACATGTGATGAATAGAATACGTATACGTTAACACACCCCTCTCGCACCGCTTTATTATCGCAGGACCATCATCCATCATCATCATCACCATCATATAGATACTCAGTTATGCGCTATCCCTGTATAATACAATCAATAAATTGCTATGATTATAAATTTTCATTATCAAGATTTTTGTCAGCAGCAAAGTTGAGTTGTTTAGATGTAGTATCGTAGGTAAAAGTAGGTCTACTTAAATAAATACAGGGGATTTCAATTATTTTGTAGACGGTACGAGAGACACTACTCAGCAAAAGATTTTTATCAATATCTAAAATATCTAATAATTTTAATATTTTAGTCTAATATATCATTCCTATGTTATGCATAGAACAAAGTACTTAGTCACGGTCTATGATAGAATAATAGGTTAGAAAGTTTGAAAATTTAAATTCCACACAAATTCTTTAGAAATATTGTGATAAATCATATTTGTTGACTACTCTTTTGAATACATTTGTGAAGTTTTACATAATGGACTTATACTCAGAAACATTAATTATTGAGTGTACTTAAATGACTTTATTCTCACTTATTATAATTATTACGTGAATCGCATCATTGGTCTTGTGATGGTGTATTTTTTGGAACAGGTGAGGGTTCTATTCCCAGTTGAAGCAATAATTATTCGTGTTTAATCATTTGTCTCGGATTGCATTCTGCATCACATCAAAGGACAGATAAGCTTGACAAACAGTGGGTGCCCTACTGCTCCCACATGTGCCTACAATGCAAGCGCGATCTTATTAAAATAATGTATAATGAATTTGCAGAAGTTCCTGTCCAAACCGCGGCGCTGGGTGGCGAAGAATTACAGCATTACTACCACTTTAATTAAGGATAGAAGATTTGGTCGTGTATGGTCGACGAACGAATATAATACTACTTAATTCACGGCTGTTTTTTTAATGTCCGAATAAATTTTAACCGCAATGGACCGTAATGAATCAAATTCAAATCATTTATTCTGTAAATTGGATCATAAATATCACTTTTACATGTCAATAATCTTATACTAGATATTTATTTATATATTTATCTTTTATCGGCGTTTCGTGGCTAGCCATGAGAAGAAATGCAGACAATTTAAGAAACTTATTTGACTGTTATTTGACAGACGCCTATCCATGTACATTGACGGCGCGGCGTGGTGATTTTTTATTTTGCCGTCTTGGATTTTGTCTGTTTAATAACGTTTACTTGGAGATTGAAAATTCAGTCTTTAATAGGATACTTCGTAAAGAAATGTGTTTATTTTCCGTTTTCTATTTTAAATGGAAATGTCAAATTTATAACTAAATTATTTTTGAAGGAATGAATATTTTTATGTAAGGGTTTGTATACAAGATTTTGGAGGTTATGTTTTAAATTATTTATAGTTATTTTGAAGGACGCGACTTTTAAAAATAAACAGTCGATCTGCGATCAAATCAGATGCCAGTCTGAAACTATGTTATAGGTACAAGGTAATATAAAGCTTAAATTATTATTTTGCTTGATTTCAGTCCCAGAGGAAAAGGTACCAGCAAATTAAGAAATTTCGTCTATGTATATGTTAATCGTTAAAAATAAGTTAAGCTACGTGTTAAGGTGGACATCCAATATTTGCGTGAAGCGTAAGTCGCGACCGTCAGTAATGCTGCGTTTGTTCTAAATTATATTTAAGGGAGACTGATCAACAGACAGATGCATGGCTTCAAAGGCGCTTTATGGCGGTGACAGACGAAGCGGTCACTGACACAAGCGACTTACGCTTGACGGATATATCGGAAGACTGCCTTTACTGTACTTGTCAAAGACTTTTTAAATCAGTGGCTCTCAATCTTTTAATCAAATATGTATAATTTAATCATTTTAAATATTTCTAGACATTATTAATCAAAGAGTAATCCATTTAAGTGCCACAAATTATAATATACATAAAACGTAATTTAAATGTTATACTACATAAACAAATAAATCTTATTAAATAAATAAACCATCTTAAGGATGTAACAGTACAGTTGACAGCCACTGGACTCTACACATAAGTACAATTTTGTAGCAATAAGGCCCGCGGCAGACTACAACGTACAAGTGCCGTACATTTTCAAATGTTTGAATGGAAACTTTTGACAAAGAAAGTGAATTATCTTCGGCGGCTTAGGGCCGGCGCTCATTGACGGCATGGCACGGCAGGTCATGCTGCGGCATCCCGTGGCATGCCGTGGCATCCTGCTGAATGCCCAGCCACTCTCTCTCTCTCGCGCACCGCGGCAATCCGTGGAATGAAACGGCATGACACGTCTGGCCGGAGCATCCCGCGGCGCGTCGCGTCATGCCATAGCATCCCGCGGCACGTCGCGGCACTGTGGTATTGAAATAAAGTAACGTGAATTCTAAACTCGTGGCAATAAGATTCAAAATAACTTGATTAGTAATAAAATCCTTTGCCATGCCATGCCGTGCCATGCCGTCTATGAGCGCCGGCCCTTATACGTCGTAGTCTGGCGCAGACCTTGCTATACTGCACCGGAACTGACGCCGATGATCATTGGTAAATCGATGTTTAATTAGGGAGTAGGTATCTTGTATGCGAAAGTTTGCTTGAAAAGGTACGACCGCTTTCTCTTCTGCGGTCAAGCAGTATGTACCTCTGTGACAACGGTGTTAAAAATGTCTTTTAAAAGTTATAACCAACTATTTTCTTAAGTGACGAACGCCGTCCAGTGCCATGCAGTACTTTGTTACTCAAAGTTCTGAGTGGTCTTGCTACTACATGGATAGGCGCCACGTATATCATTATGCGAGAGACCTACTCGGATTCCGGATTGTAATAACACGATTTGATACAAAGAATTCTTTTGTCCAGGCTTAATTGACAGAAAATAAACTTCGAATTCCATCGGAACGTGTTGCGGCCTGTGTGTTTTGATATATAGCGCGATATTGAAAATAGATGCGTTTTGAATTATTGTACGTTTTCTTCTAAAATTTTGTAGATAGAAGAGTGCAGTATTAATTCTTCCGTAATTGTATGCAAAATTATTGTAAAAAATATGTTTTAAATCGGACGTAATATGTAAAAAGTAATCATAATAATGTAAATATTAATATTTATATTTTGTAAAAATATTTTACCAATGTGTAAATAAATTATGAGGGATGTGTGATTATTGGAGATTTATTTAAAATCATCAAAAGTGTTGAAAGGCACAGCTTCGTGCCAAAACCTTTTTTACACACTTTTTCCTGGCACAGAAAATTGACTTCACTGTACCTGATGTTAAGTAAAGTGCAGTCCAAATATAATGACGACCATCAGGTAAGTATTTATGAACCGAGACTTATGAAAATCTAATCATTCTTAATTTTCACACAAATAATAATATTAAATAAATACACCCAACAGTCTCACACATAGTCCTGACCCCACACTAGGTTAACCTGTATCGTAAGTATCAGGAACTACGAGGGACTTGCGGTCCCACAACACGAAGACCCGATACAAATATTCGTGGATTACATGAACTTGTCTCGGTGCGGGAATCGAACCCGCTTCGCAGTCGGCTACTCGCCCAGTGTGCTACCGAAGCTGTCGATTTTAATCACTTGTTCATTACGATCGATAAGATTGATCACATCACTATAAATTATTTGCATTACCTCTGGGCGTATCAACTGTTTATCATTTAGGGTTGTCCTACGTTGCAAGTCGAATATCGACATGTTAGCCATTCCTAAAAGAAAATGCTTTTTTTATGTCCTAGGAATGCAATCGGTACTGCCGGAGGTGAGACACTTAAGTTATGCATTATACGTTGCTTAAATTTATTTTATTTTTATTTGATTGAATGACGAGACGAGCAAGGCGCTCGCCTGATGGTAAGCGCCACGCCTGCCCATAAACAGAAGCAACACTACACTTAACTTTAAATTACAAGCACTGCATCGCACTGAACTGCGCTCGTCACCCTGAGACATAATATGTAAAGTCTCATAATGGCCAGTAATTGACCACATAAAATTTACCACACTTTTTTGTTACACATTGCATACAGTTCCGTATAACACTTCTAGCGTATCGTATAGAAAACGAATTAGCTATTTATTGCTCTTCTAAAAAATTTGTACGGTTTCAGCACTAAGACGCCTGTCACAGTTTTAAAGGCAAATACACTGCAATACTTATTGCTTGTTATAAAATAACACCACCGTCTATGACCACCAACATTATGAGGATGTATGAGTTATCGTATTTTAAGGAAATTAATGGGGGTTAGAAGCGCGGGAACTTGTTTTTGTCCTAAACAACTGATACAGTTAATAATAATGTTGAATTATAAACTCTAAAAATTGATTCCAAAACCCGAATCGCGATGCGTTCGCCATATCAGAGTTCGTGAGATATCCGGAGGTAAAATCACCCTAACACATTTTTTCTGGTATTGTACGCCCGTACATGGGCGGTGGAGATCACTTAACATCAGGTGACCCAGTTGCTCGTTATACGAATGATAAGAATGAGGAACAAAGCTACCATGTTTACTGTAGGCGCTATACAACTGCTTCAATAATAGAGTATTACACCATCGATTAAATTCGTTAATTTAAATTTCGTGTTGCCTATATTAATGTATAAATTAAAACCTAGTGAAATGCCCTATTTTATTGTATTAAACTAAACTGATCTAATAATCGTTCGATAAACCTCGGCCATCTCTTACAACTTTTTTGCAAAAACGAGAAGCGGTCAGTATTTTAGGTCCTGGCTTTCTTGCAATGGTGAAGGGAAACGTTATTTATAATAGGTACTAATACTTTCGACTTTAACATAAGGAAACAATAAATACAAAAAACCTTACATAAGTCACAATTGAAATGGGATATCATTAACGACCTTCCGTGTCGTGCGCCATCGCACGCGCTTTCTGAATGATTGAGGACTAGGGACTGTGATTAAGGGGGTTGGTGACCTTTGGAGTAATGAAATGGTAAAGTGATTAGTTCTGTGACTTAGTGATAGCCTGAAGAAGAAATAGGATTTTCTGCACATAACATATTTGTCGTCTAAATCACAGGACAGAAATGTAATGCTAATTCAATTTATTAACCTACTTGAAAAAGACCGTTTGCAACATGTTCATCACCAAATATATAACGATTTGGATAATTCTTCCGGTATTCTATATCCTGAGTTTATAAATATAAATTTGGTAGTTCTGATGATGGAGTATGTATGGCAAGCGCAGCGTTGGACGTCCGCCTACAAGGTGGACAGACGACCTGATAAAGGTCGCAGGAAGTCACTGGATGCAGGCCGCTTCCAACAGGTCGGTCTGGAAATTTTTGGGGAAGGCCTATGTTCAGCAATGGACGTCCTGTGGCAGATGATGATGATGATGATGATGGAGTATGAATGATGAAACATAGGAAACGCATCGTGGTTCGGATTTTGAAATCAGTAAATAAAGAAGGTAAAGTTTTAAAGATTGTCGATAAATTAATATAGTATAAAAGGCTTTCTTCTTCTTCCACCTGCCCCCATCGCACTCGTAGTGGAATCGGCGCAATATGTTTCTAACACATGTTAATAAATAATTTGGTCTTAAATATTTTAATTTTTTCTATTTCTATTTTTGCTCTGACCGCTGTTCTATGTATAATACGTTTTCCAAAATGTACAAAGTGCAAAAAACTGAATCTAAACATCTGCATCTACATAAATCATTTTAGATTGTTCGAAGATTAGATTAGATAATTGCGTACGAAACTGTAAAATTATTTAACAATATCATTATTCGTTAGACGCAGTAGGTACGTGACACCTATGATTAACATTGCCATAATAATTAAGGTCCCGTAGTGAAAAGCAACCTTTTTCGACAGACTTTTCTGTATTATACTTGATTATCTTGTAGTTTGAACTACTATTTGGAAACAATTATATTATTTAGCAGTTCTGAGTTCTTTTTGTAGCGAATGAGATTTTATTTTTTATTTCATCACTAAGGCCTAACCCCTCTCATTCAGTAGAGGATGCCCGTGCCCAGCAGTGGGACGTGTATAATACAGGACTAGTAAAAAAATCATCACATTAGCCGAATAGGTTCAAAATCCTTAACGACAGAGTTCCAGTCGCACTTGGCCGGTTTTTTTTTTTAACTTCGTCAGACCCAAGTCAATGACACGCACGCACGCGATTGTAAAAGTGATCGACCGTCTGTCCGCCTGTCGTTTTGTTTTCACGCATTTTCTTACACAAGTGTGTTTATTATTTTGTTATTAGCTAAATCACGACCAATATTTATATTGTAAGTAGCCTCTATATTAATTGAAGGCACGAAAACAGAGTCTTAATTAACTTTTTAATAATACTATTGCAGGGAGTTGGCATTCGATTTTGAAACGCATTCTAAAAATACAACCAGTAATTTTGATTAACACGAACTAATTTTAATTCTATGGCTTGATTTATTTTGTAATATATAATGGTATATTAGTTGAGTTGCATAAAAGCCTGTTTTGGCCCACTTGCAAAACAATGGTTTGATCTGATAAAAAAATATTGTCGACTTTTTATAAATGACTAGCTGTCCCTCGCGGTTTGATCTGCATGTTACTGTCCTGCTCCCATGGGTTATACATATAAACCTTCCTCATGAATCACTCTATCTATTGCTGAAAAGAGCATTACAATCCGTTGAATAGTTTAAAAGATCTAAGCGAACAGACAACTGAAGCGACTTCATTTTATACTATGTTTTACAAAATATGATATCTATTTTTGCATATAAGTAGATTTAATTTTTTTGTTATTATTTTATTCCTATAAAATGTGACCTGAAATATGGCTATATTATTGATATTCCACATATTAATTCTTGTTATAAATTAATAATAATAATTCAGATTTCCAAATTAATTAAAATATGTACCAAATTTAAACTTATTTCTATTTTCGTATAGTTAAAAGACAAAACAGTTATAGAAGAGTAATTCATGCTTACCGATTAATCATTTCGATAAGTAATTTTTAAACCATTTCCCACTACGGTGGACAAGCCTCGTCTCTGCCAAGTGGGGGTTAATATAAAGCTGTATAGTGACCTATTTCGTCTTTCATAGCAACTCGTCCGCTGTCCATCGTCATTTAACATTTTCTACTTTCGAATATTTGTTTTTATTAGGTTTTTATTTTAATATTTTCAGCCAGTGTCGAATATATCGATTAAAATCCGTGCATAAGTAATGTGGAAGTGATTTATTATTTGTGATTTTTGTGCTAACTGTGGAACGAAGAGAGACTTCATCATGAAGGTGAGCTTACCTAATAATTTTGTTGTATTTTAGTTTAATAAAAAATGCTACATTTGATTTGCCACTTACCTTAGTTACCAATACTTATCATCGTAATTATTATCCGAATATTGCTTTATTATGTTTTATAAGAATTCAAACCATAATACTGGCTGTATTATTCGATTTTTACGCGATTTATTTTTTACTCACAATAATGATTTAATATAACTAAAAAGTAAGTCATATTCACTGATACGGACAAGAAAAACTTCACTTTATTTTCAAGTATTATTAATTCACAAATCAATTCATCAAGTTTGATTAATATTACATTTTGTACATAAATATTTTGCTAAACTGGCGCTGGCATTTTAATAGTAGTTAATATCTTGGAGTCAAGTGCAGTGGGCGGGCGAGATTTATTGGTATACAAGAGAAAATTGAATATATTAATAAACAGCGATAAAGTAGCGCTGGTTCATTAGAATTAGACCATTCAACTGTAGGTGAGACCACTGGCTTCATAGATTCATTACGTTCGTATCGAAGTAGTTTTTAATATAGATTTTAAAGTTAAAGTATTATTTGTTTTGCCTTCATTTATAGAAGATAATCAAATTTATTATATTACAGATTTGTTTGTTTGACTCCTAGAAATATTTTCAAATAAAATATTTATTGATTTTATGCTTAGAGGTTTTTCTCTTGGATGTAGGAAGTGTAATTTTTTATGTATTATTTATATCGCTCACTTCAAGTGTCTTATTATCTTTTAAGTTGTGTGTATCTGAATAATAAATTAAATATTCTACAAAATTAGAATCATATTTTCAACTACAATTTTATCGTTTTTCCTTATCCTCGTAAAAAATATTATCTAAGATAGTTTCATACTTAAAGACAACGATATCATAAGAAAATAATTTGACACTTCTATCCTTTTAAACTAGTTCGTATTCGGCATTTAGAATACCTTTTCATAGGCTAGAAATACCTATTGATAATTGTCTTAGTGGTAGTATTTTGTAATTTATGTACTATTTTGCATTTATTGTAATACATAACCGTAATTCAGCCGACGGATATTACGTTTGGACTGCACTGCAATTAACATCAGGTTCAGTGTAATCACTTTACCGTGCCAGGATAAAAAAAACCAGTACATCCACATTTTGCCGACCTTATTTCCGTCTCATCAGCCTATCGCCAGGTTGATAATGAGCAGTTCGTGATGAAAAAAAAACAATATCACTTTTACCAGACCATGGGGATCAAACCCGAGACTTCAGCGCATAGTCGTATCACGTACGCAATACAACTGCGCCGTTGAAGCTTATACGTTTCCAATACAATCCATTGGGACCGTTGTGACCGCACTACATCTGATGGTAAGCGCAGTGTAGTCCAAAAAAAACATCCATGAAAAAACACGAATTAATCGGTAGTCACCAAAATCATGCCGGCCTGTATAAATGCTTCTTCCCACTCCATAGATGAAAAAGCAAATCGAGGAGCCTGCGACAGGATAGGTGGATGACCGATGTAGGCACAGGGATGTAACCCTATACTCGCCCCATCCAACCACGAAGTCCCTCACAAGCAACTCGTGAGAATCGGATATACAGGGTTATTTTTAAAACACTGACAACCTCGCAGGAGTAGATTCTTAAGGTCATTTGCTACTACTTTTGTTCTACGACTTTTCATAATTTGTTAGATTTTATTTTCATACAAAAATAAGTATTCATTTAATTTCCGTCTTGAATGTTACAACTCGCATCGCAGATTACGTAAACAAACACGCGAAGCGTGGGGAACCGGGCTGGCGCCTTTGACCTCGAACGCCCGAGCAGCTGACCGGCCGCCTTTGATGTCGTGCCCGCGCACCGCGCCGCGACGCAGTCTACGAAGAAAAACACGACACAACAAAAACTTGTGAAATCATTTTTTTAAAAATATATTGAGTTATATCCAAACTCGTAGAACAAAAGTTGTTCCGTATGGGGTCAGCTATATGGCCCTGCGAGGTTGTCAGTGTTTTAAAAATAACCCTGTACACTGGCTGGTCCTGAAACGCAATCCATATGTGTGGTTACTATGTCAAGTTTCAACACCATGTGTACAGTCGTTAGTACCTAGTCGTTATCCGGGCAGATATGAACGTCTTACCACCAGCAAACTTGCGAAACAACTTGCGAAAATATTAAATACTTTTGAGTGGTAGGGCCACGCTGTAGACAGTTTTGTCTACAGCATGATAATGGGCTGGTTCGACCGGGTCGTTAGCACTGGATCACAGAAAACCGACGTAAAGTAGCGGCTTGCGTGCTTGCGGCGGCTTTTCGTACGGTACCTAAGTGAGATATCCGGAAGCCCAAATCCCCTCCCCTTCCCAATCCCTAATTATCCCTTTTCTTTAAGGTCGGCAACGCGCCCATGATTCTTCTGATGGTGGGCGTACATGGGCGGTGGAGATCACTTACCATCAGGTGATCCACTTGCTCGTTTGCCGGCTTATGCTAAAAAATAACAGATAGCGTCACTCCAGCACCACATTTCAATACAGCTCTGACTGATTTTTGCTCTCATTTAGTGTCGTGCAACCCTATGGTTTAAAATACGAAGTACACCACACATGTCTAAACATACTGTCGTGGAGAGCTAGCAATCCCATGAGACCGGTTCATCTAGATTTCACATCGTAATGACAATGTTCGCCGTCGGTGTCATCTCTGAGCCGGACATGTGGAATGAAAACATCCTCTCATCGAGGATGTGAACAATTATCTTTATTTTCTAAGCGTATTGAAAAATGCAATCACCTTAAGTTTTTGTGGAGGGTTTAAAAGTATTATTGAAAACATCGTCGGTGTATTAGTTCCACCTCTGCCTACCCCTTTGGTGATACCGGCGTGGCGTGAAATTATGTGAATATTACTGAAGGTCTTTTGTAATATTTCATAGAGTGTAATAGGTTAACAAGTTGTCATTTTACGTGATATACAGCAAAACTGTCAACAAAAAGAGGTGTTTTTTAAATTTAATTTTAATAGAACTAAACTAACAAGAAAATATTTAAAGCAGACCGCTATTATAACACGGTGTCCATAAAACATAGTGTTTATGCCCTCTACCCACAGATAACGTAAACCGCAAACAATAATTTTCCATAACGGACCCGGAACAAGTGGAGTGAAGCAAACCGTAATGTTTTCTTGTAATTAATGCTCACTTATATGCTTTGATTATCTTTGAGGTTATATGGTGTGAGACTAGGATATAAGTCGATACAGTAGTCCATATTATGTAGATGATTGAGGGGATGGGATGCCATAAACGATGAATGAAAATAAGAATTTACCAACAATAATCAACAATTCAATTTGAATTAAATTGACATTAATGATAATTTTATTGTATCTGAAATTACTCCTTGAGTCCACGGATTAGTATAATTTTTTTTTCAATTATTTGATATAAATTCTTATAGATAATCAGCTCATAACCTTAATGTTATATTATTAGACTTCATTTTGTTAAAAATAGCAGAGACAAGTTATTTAAATAATCTCTCTCCTTCGGTCTCTTATAAAATGGTAACTCTAAGATTCTTTACCAAACCCTAGTAGTATAGCTATTTTTTTATGTAGAAGAGGACTGCAAACGAGCAAAGGCTGTGATCTCTACCGCCCATGAAGATCCACAATACTTGTAGGATCATGGGCGCGTTGAGGAGCGGGATAACTAAAGGATTGTGAAAGGGGAGGGGATTTCGAGTCAACCCATTTATGTAGATATACGGAAATATACGATAAGGAGAAGAGGGTCTCGCAAAATGATCTTTGCCCACATTAAACTAAGGCCTTGCCCCATCACTGGGACTATGAGTGTAACTGTTGGGTGTATTTATTATTATTCTCTATGTAACAGGTATCTTGATTAAACACTAGAAATGACTTGTGATTAAGTGGTTAATTAACTAAAATGAATATGAAAAGTTCTGTTTACGCAACCAACACGCGACTGTGCATAATAGAAAACATTATTTAACACTACACGCGAATTTTCAGAGAATGCAGTTTTTGTAAGACTTTTTCTTGTAATAGCGTATGTTGTCATTATAATTGAGACGCTAATGCGTTAATTGACCGTTTTTTTTATGAATGAACAATACCTTTGCAAAAAAGATTCTATGTCTAATAAATTACATATTAAATTAAATATTTATGTGGAATGACTAAAAAAAATTGATCCGCTGATTTTTTTCTTATAGAATAGGTTGGCAAACGAGCATGTGGGTCATCTGATGGTAAGTGATCTCCATCGCCCATGTAAGCTCACAATACCAGAAGAATCATGGGCACCTTGCCGATCTTAAAGGAAAGGGATAATTAAGGGATTGGGAAGGGGACGGGTATTTGGGCCTCCGGATATCTCACTCATCATACGAAACGCAGCAGCAAGCCGTTACGTTACGTCGCTTTTCTGTGAGGCAATGGTAACGACCAGTCCAGCCGAGCCATTCATGCTGTAGACAAAACTGTCTACAGCGTGGCTCTACTACTCAAAAAAGATATAAGTTTGAATGATAAAACGAACGGTCGCTCTTCTGATGGTAAGTGCCACGCCTCGCCATAAACCGACACAACACCACACATAACTTGGAATTGCAAGAAATGGCACTGGACTCCCTTCCTAGCTACCTATCTTTCAAACCAAAACAGCAATGAATACACACTGTTGCTAGGCGATATAAATAGATAAAGCGGACAAATATATCCATATAATTTCATAGTTAAAGATAAATGTCTAGTACCTCACACTCAAATGCGTCCTTTTATGTACTTTTAACAGTGATGCCAACGTTTACCAAGAATTATTTTCTCGTGAAGAAACCGAACAGGTCTTGATCGGTCGGCGGGTGTATGCGACCCTATATTTTTCCAGTTTCCACCGCCTTCTATATGAGGAATGTTACCTTGTAACAGAGTAATCGCATTACCTGTTTAATACGGGTTGCTATGATGTAAAAATGTATTTAATACAGTTTAATACATTGACGCGAAAATGTAGTCAAATGAAATAGTTTATTAATCATGTAGGCAATCAACATAGCGCTTATGACAAGTCAGTACAAAAATAAAATCAGTATCAACTAATGTATACATAGCATCAAAATACGCTCGGCAATTACACTGCATCTATTCATTTAACTATTACTTTTTCTATATTTTTACTTTGGAAAAGTCCAGAATTGTTAAATATTATAGGGGGGTCGGATGTGATATGAAGATATCGATATAATGATTAAAATTATCCGCTTCAGCAATCTTTGTTTTTTACACATAAGTAACAATCTGTAATCAACGTATGGCCATCCCAGCCTGATCTGGTACTCGAGAAAAAATAAAGAGGTAATTTAATGTTATGACAGGGGGGAGGGGGTCGAGCCAAATGTCATGAAATCTCACTAAGGGGTGATTTCTAACATCTAGTTACTATGGTAACTGGCCATTATAAACCTAGTTTAAATTAGAATAAGCCCGTTAGTTTTCTGTCGGTTTTATTTTCTGGTTAAAGAGTTTTTTTAAAGGCACACACAGTCGTATCAGTCAATCTTGTTGTAATAAGTTTTATTTATACCTGCCTTTCTATACTTACAATGTTGCACCACCGCAAGTGTTCCTAGAACTAGTCTCTACGATGCATGTATCAATCTTTACAGCTTTCTATATAAGTCGTATTGTAACATCAATCGTTCATATTGTACGTCCATATAAATAATAATTGAACTATAAGGCCTAACTTACAATAATCCTACTTCGAGGCGCTCATAGCCAATTGCACGAACACCCTTGGCACGGTCAGTCTACGGATGCGTGACTGGTTGGTATTTCAATTGAGCGTCTCCGTGCTTTGGTGGGCATGATAAGAGTCGCTCCTGGCTGATAGTAATAATTATATAACAACATAAGTATGAATCTTGTCACTTTACGTAAATATTTATTTATTTATAACTTTATTGTACATCACACAAAACGTATTGAAAATACACAACATACAATTTAAGATAACAAATAGAAGTACAATTTGCAGTCTTATCGCTAACGGCAATTTCTTCCAGGCAACCTTTAAATAAAGAATACCTTTAAATAAATAAAGAATATTAATGTTTAACAACACTCTTGATTTTAAAGTTTTCGAATTTGAGATTTGAACCCAGAACCTCACGGGTTACTCTACATCAATACTATTGTTATAAACTACACATCATTACTGAAAGCCATCACAAACCCAACCAACCTTTTCTTACAGATCCAGTTACTCTTCACACTATGTACGCTTTCGCAAGCGGCATACATCAGCCGAATGACTAACGTCAACAGGATTCGTTCACCAAGCGTCTTCAGACCTGGAGTGACGATGCACAGACCCTGGACGCATCAGCGGCTGGTCCAGGCTGCGTCGAATAGACCGCCTTATGTGGTGTATAGGAATTCACCTCAGAGGTAGGTCTCTTTATTTTTTATTATTGGCCGCTTTGACGAAACTGTAACAGTACGTGGTCCGCAAATTTCTGTGCCATTTCGTATCAGGGGCAAATTTTCCCGGACGTCCCCAAAATCACTTGAATGATGAGACTAGCAAGGAGCTCGCCTGATGGTAAGCACCGCGCCTGCCCATAAACAGATGCAACACCACACAGAACTTTGAATTACAAAGCACTGCATGGCACTGATCTGCGCTCGTCACCCCGAGAAATAAGATGTTAAGTCTAATAATGCCCAGTAATTTCACTGACTTCAACGACCTTCATACCAAAACACAATAGTGCTTACACACTGTTGCTTGGCGGGAGAAATAGGCAAAGCGGTGATATCAACCCAGACAGCCTCTCGCATACGAGGGACCTACCACCTTGTATGATATATCAAGAAAAACTTACTTTCCCTTTATTGTGAAATGTAATATTACCTGCATTACCCAAATTATCTGCATTACCCAAAGGTTGACTGGGTGAGACTGCCTTGGGCATTAAGTCCGCCTTTATACAATGTATATAAAGTGTAAAATAAATAAATAAACAATATCTTGTTTCAAATCCATAAACAATTCCAGATACGCAGTCAAGCACTACCAACCGAACCGGCACGTGTTTAACAGTCCATGGAAGACCACAGCCCGCTTGCCGCTGTCTACCACACCGCAAGAATACGAGTTCATTCGAGCCGCCACTGCCCAACAAGTCGTGCACACTGATGGTGGTACAAACTTACTATTGAGGGCACTGCACTGGGCTCCTTTGGCTTTTATAAGTATCAAGACATTGACTTGAATGCTGGTCTTTGCATTAGCTGATGCACTTTTGGATGGCTGTGTTTTGTCTATGAAAGCTAGGGAACCTTTAGAAAACTACAGAGAGATTAATATTTCTTTATGGGTATATTTTTTTTATAGGTAAAATCATTTTTTTTATCGATTGGTGTTTATAATATTAAGGAGTGTTTCCTTTTATAATTAACCTTAAAAATTATGAAGTACTTTAGTCTATATTTTGTTTTGTATGTTACTCGAAATCTCTGCCGAATGTAGACCTATTTTAGGGATAAATTTTGTATTTAATAGATTTTGCCATGAATTATTTTGATTGAGATCAAATGACGAAGTACCAAAGAAAATGGGAAAACTCATCAACGAGTAAAAACAAACGAGCCGCGATGTCAAAGTCAGTGTTAAGTAAATATCTTTACTTAATAATTTCTATTCAGCCATCCCCAAAACATTGAGACATGAATCTTATGCATAATTCTCAAGTATGCTGGTTTCCTGAAGATGGGTTTCTTCTCCTTTAATTAAGCGATAATTAATACAGGAATACACATAGCTACGAAAAGTTAGAGGTGTGTGCCTTGGGGCTGGTTTCGAACCTACGACTTCCGTCCTAAGTATCACTCCCCACTAGGCCATCGATATATAGTGCAGTTTTAAATGTTTACTTACGTTTTCTTTTGCCGACAGTCGTTAGTTGCACGCAAACTATACTTTCTAGCTTATTATAGCCGAATCATATTATTAAAAAATGAGAAAAATCATTGAAATGAGACTAATTGAAATGGATTTTATAGCTCTTTATATTTACTTTTCGTCCCGTTTCGAAAGCTTTTCATCCTTGGGGGTCATAGGGCGGACTGTTTAGATTAGTTAGAGCTAATTTGCATTTGTACTGCTGTTTATATTAGTTTTATTTCAATGCGTAATATTCGCTTAAACACAAGAAATTATTATTAAATAATTTTAAAATAGTTTTCTTTAACTTTTATAAGCTTTAATATATAATTAAAATACTATGGATTTTCTAGCACAGTATGCACCAATTTTTTTAATTCCGTCTACAACAATAACGTTGTTACAAAAATCATAATAATTTAAAAGTATTCAAGAACTTATCATGTAATTCTTATTTAGTTCATTTTCACGCTAATATGTTCATTCCCTATGACATCATTAAATTACAAGGTGGTAGGTCCCTAATATGCGAGAGGCCGTCTGTGTTGGTACCACCGCTTTATCTATTTCTGCAGCCAAGCAACAGTATGTAAGAACTGTTGTGTTTCTCACAATACCCAGACCCCGAAACAAATACTTGTGGATCACACAAACATTTGTCTCGGTGCGGAGATCAAACCCGCGGTCTCTCGCTTCACAGCGGCTACTCTCCCGCTACACCACGGAGCCAAAAGACAAAGGGTACTTTTTATCTTGGAAAGACATTCACGCGAGTGGAGCCGTGACCAAAGCCAATTATAAGTTTTTCGATCGGCCTTTACTGATATCATAGGAAATGAACATATCTTTTGTAACAACGTTTGGCTGTAGACGGAAGCATATGGTTCAAAGTTGTGTGACCGACAGGTGCTATCCACACCATACCAGCACCCAACCTCAGCCTCTCAGAGAAGCCTATTGTGGTCATCGATGCAACTGATAACAATCCTGTTTCAGAAACGGTAATTATTAGTTTTGAATAAATATCGCGATCATAAGCGTAGCGGGTAGTATAATTCACACGGCTCTTAGTTGATAAACTGACTTGAATCAACAAAAACTATTACATATTGTTTATCAGACGATTCGAATTTATGTCAACAGTTGATCAACTAATATGGCAAAGTCTAGTCTGAAGGTACTTTCACATATTCTTTATAGCATATGCCGGTAAACGAGGAATAGGGTCACCTGATGGTAAGTGATATCCGCCGCCATACCAGAAGAATAACCCACAACCAAACCAATAACCCACAATACCAGAAGAATCATGGGCGCGTTGCCGACCTTAAATGAAAGGGATAATTAGGGATTTGGATGGGGAGGGGGATTTGGGTCTCTGGATATCTCACTCGCCGTACGAAACGCAGCAGCAAGCCGTTACTTTACGTGGGGTTTCCGTGAGACAGTGGTAACGACCCGATCGAGCCGGCCTATCAGCTGTAGACAAAACTGTCTACAGCTTGGGTCAACCACTAATCACATAACTGAATAGTAATCACACAAATTATACTAATATCTTCGCTATAAATGATAATATTTGAAACGGTAAGAAAAGTAATATGCTACGAAATTGTTTCAGCCCAAACCAACTTACGAGGTAGTCGAGAAACATCAAGAGCCTGTATACCAAATGGCCAAGATAGAAATGCCTGTTGGATTTTCTAAAGCAACGGTAAGTAAAATTTCAACTCTGTAGTCGAGGCTTAGGATAACGGATCACAACCGAAGTCTGTTTCACATTACAACTCAGAGTTTTCTTCCTCGTACAGTGCCTTTGTGGAATCTGCTTTCACCTGCGGTATTTCCAGACAGATACTTAGGTACATTAAAGAAAGGAGCCTTCTCTTTCCTCAAAGGCAGGCAATGCACCGATGATTCCTCTGGTGTTGTAGGTGTCTATGGGCGGTGGTGATTACTTACCATCAGGTGACCCATTTGCTCAGTTGCCTCGTATTCCATAAAAAATAAACATGTTTTATCCACATGATATCGCATTGGATAGCTAAATTAAAAAGTTGCAGTTTAACAAGACCTATGCTATGCCAGGCGACCACTATGACCACGGCGACGCGACGTGATGGTTTTGTAATTTCCTGTTTTATGTTTTATTATTTTAACTAATGTTTATTAGGAAATTGTGAACTTAGCAAAAAAGATTTATGCGTAACGATAACTACCCATTTTTTGTTCCTTTCAGTCGTTGAATTCCCCAGAACTGCAGAAACTGATAAGAAATGGAGCAGCATTGCAATATGCATCAGATTTTGGACTCTCGGCAATTAGTCTACCACCAAACCCAGTTGTTCAACCTCAAATACAACAGGCACCTCAGCAATTTGCCATACAAGTACATTTTGATACAAGTGATAAATCGGCTCATTTGTGCACATACAGCAATGTGTGCGTGAACTTGTAAATCATTTTAATGACGTTAAAACGAACTTATCACAAATAAAAGAGACTTATAAAAAGCTATTTATAAAAACACAATCTTGAGTCCGTGCTATCGCAGTTTATTGGTCGTTTATATTTATAGCACCGACTAAAAATATGGTAGTTTTAACTTTAGTTTTCTATATACTTTTTATGCTATTTTTACTGAAAGAATCGTCGAAATCGGTTGATAGACGACAAAGTTTTAGGTTAACATCCGCGCTGTTAAACTATTTCTTTTTTTTTATTAAGTTAATTAATTAATTAAAAAAGAATTATCAAAATCAGATCACTTTGAGGAAAGTCATATGTGTATAAATACAGTGAAACCTGGTTAAGTGAGACATCAAAGGACCTGCAATGTTGTTTCACTTACAGAGGTATTCCACTTACCCAGTGTCTCAGATATCCAGGTATAATAAATATCTGTCTCATTTATAGAGGGGTTCATTAACAGAGGTCAGAATACAGGTTAGAATAAAAATAAGTAAGTAAACAAACAAAACGATGTTATCTCAGTTACAGAGGTTTATGCATATAAAATTCACTCGCTGTCTCAGTTATAGAGGTAACTATGATGATAAATCGAAAGAACAAATCCCAGATACAGAGGTTTGCTTCGTCCCACTAACAGGGGTAATTCAGTGCCAAAGTGTTGGAACCTCAGCATGAGTTCCAGTTATGGAGGTTTCTCACTTATCCAGGTCCCACTTAACCAAGTTTTTTTTTTTTTTTTTTTTTTTTTTTTATGGAAATAGGGGGCAAACGGGCAGGAGGCTCACCTGATGGAAAGTGATCACCGCCGCCCATGAACACCTGCAACACCGGAGGGCTTGCAAATGCGTTGCCGGCCTTTCAGGAAAGAATACGCTCTCTTCTTGAAGGTTCCCATGTCGTAACGGTTCGGAAAGACCGCCGGCGGCAGCTGGTTCCACAGAGTGGTGATGCGAGGTAAAAAATGTCGTAAGAATCGCGTTGTTGTGGAACGTTGGACATCGAGGTGGTGTTGATGAAAGTTTCACTGTATACAAAAATGAAACATATACGCTTCGAATTGGGAACGTCGTCCATTTTTGTTCGTTGGTTAAAAAGAAAGGTATTTTTATTTAATATCTAAAAGACCTCCGCGTTGGCATGTATGCAAATTACAAACAAACATACACACATGACAAGACGTGCACAAATGAGTTGAATTATCTACAATAATCATTTGTATTATTACTTTTGTTACTCATTTGTATTACTACTTTGATAATTTGTTTAAAAATTCCAGGGCTTTAACAATCTTCCATCACAGCAAGACTTGATAAATTCCGGCGCAGAAGGAATTGTGATACCACCAAACGCTTTATACCAACAGGACCCGATGTTTCTTCAAAAACTACAGGCGCAACTGCTGCAAAGATTCCCAGCACTTGAATTTATACCCTACGCTGCAGATTTACCACCCGTTCAAATACCCAGCCAAACTCCACAGCAACCGCAATTACTGTTGCTAGAAAACGAGGAACTTAAACCAGAACCGTCGTCTTTCGTACCAAGTAACCCGCATAAAAACCTTGTGCAAAGAGAAACTCCAGAGAGTTCCATAGTAACATTAATACCTCAAGCGTTTGTTGTGACTAATGTATCTGAAAAACCTGAGACCACATCTGCACAACCACAAAATATAACTCTAGAGCTCGTGGCAGCTGAATCCCAACCTGTAACAACAACGATCAAATATGTTACAGAGAGTAACACTGAAGAACAAAATACTACTCCTGTATACTACGCGCAAGTCGGTCAAAGCGTTGGAGATGTTATTGCAAAAGGGTTTTACTCTGCAATAACAGACATTAGAAATGCAGCTTTGGCTCAAGTTGAAAATCTTGAAGAATCCAAAAGAGACGAAAACACCACAACACCACCTGAACTTAAGCCTTATTTTGTCAAAGAAGACAACGCAGCCAAAAACGAAACTGTTTCTGAATTAAAGCCGTTACTTGGAGTTCCATTTGCAAAACCAGCTGACAGTGTTAACGTAACTTACACCTTATTAAGATCAAGTGATGAGAAACCAAAAATGACACAGGAAGGCACAGTGTACGCTGGTCAAATTGTCGAAGCAACTATAAGTGAAGACCATGATTTTAACAAGGCAAAAGCCTCTTTATTATCAAGGCGAGCTCCTATAAGATTGGTGGCGGTTACTGACAAAAATGATATTGCATCTGCAGCGTCAAATGGTATTGTCCCACAAATAGATGTACCGACGAACTCAGGTTCAAAATTGGCTGTAGTTAAAGCCAAAATACCACCGAAAAGCAAACTCATATTTGACGATAAGACTGGGGAACCAGTTTTAAGGATATACGCCAGCTACGTTGACAGTCCGGCACAGGTAAGTAACCAGTAAACGTAAAGTTCCAATCAACACAAAATCATACCAACAACATGGTTAACAATAAATTTAAATCTAAAATCTTTTAAGGCTTTGTGTTAAATATATTAATCAGCTTATTTTTTTTAGAGGGACATAATAACAACAAAATTGGCAAATATGAGGCGTGTGAAAGAAGTTGTACCAAAAAAGGACTCGGTTGATAACTGGAAAGCATCAACAGTGAAATCAGTGGACAAAACTCAAGGATTTGATGGTAACCAAGTGACACAATTTGGTTTGAAGTTAAGAGTTCGGAGTGACGACTACGTGCCACTGTTTGCAGAATATGAAGACAGTGTTTGGTGAAATGACAGTGATAAGTTGAAAACTTAGAACATTAAATTACGAAGTATAATAATATTCCTGTATCTTTGTAACTTCTTACGCTATCTGAGTTCTAGTAGTGGCACCGGACGATTTCAATGAGATGTATGTCCGTTATTTAAACTAATATTATAAAGAGACAAGATTTGATTGTATTGAATAGGCTCTGAAACTAATATTTGAAAAATTCTTTCACCATTAGAATCCTACATTATCCCTGATGAACATGGCGATATCGATAATATAACGGTGCAGAATGTCACGCAGGCGGAGGCGCGTGCGAATGCTAGTAAATATTAAAGTTCTTTACTTTATATTGACAAATATGTGTAATTCCATTGATGACTGGCTAACTATATTGATGATGTATTATATTATAATATTGACACTATAATATGTTATAAGTTGTCTCAACTCTCAAGTGTGTGTGTGTAATAGCTTGCATACAAAATTTCAAGTATGTTTAAATTGTCTTTTTATTGTTTTCCCCTTTCAATATAAAAAAAATAAAGATACCTCTTTATTTAAAATAAAATTATTAAAACATTCTCATTTTAGAGTAAAATATTGCCCAGAATTACTGAAGTAATTATTTCTCATCAATCATCGCAATCACATGATAGTTTTTAAGTAATCTATTTATTTAAAAGTAGGAATATAGTTGTGTATATCAAAAGGATGTGAGATGTAGACATATTTATATTGTGATTATTATTATTAAATGTATATTCTAGTTTAGAATTATTTTTGTAAATAATTAGCTGTAACTAGATAACTAATGCATTTAGATCTCTTGTTAATGTTTGTTATGTTATTCAAATAAAATACAAATTACGTAAATACTTTTTTATTATTTCAATCACTTACAATTTACAAAATTAGAAATTCAATTCAGCACATTATTTTATTTGTCTTTGAGTACAAAATTTGGATATCTTAAATTTTCATATGTATAATGGACTATTGTCTAAACAGTAATACT
This sequence comes from Amorpha juglandis, assembly GCA_949126905.1. Classification (NCBI taxonomy): domain Eukaryota; kingdom Metazoa; phylum Arthropoda; class Insecta; order Lepidoptera; family Sphingidae; genus Amorpha; species Amorpha juglandis. The sequence goes on along the minus strand of OX421372.1, from coordinate 3,510,101 downwards.
AACATTTCAGTTCTTAGAGTCTATTGTTGCATTGGTATTTTTACCGGCACGAGTTATGAGTACAGATGAACAGTAGTGGGGTAGTTGATAGGCCAATAGACGACGGGCATCGACTGACGAGCCAATCACGTTAACCGTCGACGCCCTACACTTCTTCATTCCACCAATCAGAACTATACATGAACTACTGCATACGTGAGGTTTGCGCCCACGACTCACGCCGGTGCCTGTAAAGAACTTAATTTCACCAAAACACTAAAGTTTCATCGTAGCTGGATAATTAAATGAAAGTAAATCAGTCTATGATCTTAAGTAAAAATTAATATTTTAAGAAAATTATTGGGATAATTAAATATTATGCAACACGAATTGTACGTAACAAAAAAACATTAGGGTACTGTGTACTGCACTGTAAAATCCACAAAATCTTTTCGAGTCAGAAATTTTTAAAAATAAAGTACCACATAGCTTTTTATAGCCAGGATATGAAATCACGGTTTCTAAATTACTTTGGTTACCTACAACTGTTATAAAACTAAGTTATTATTACGATAGATTTAACAATCTATGACCGATAATAATTAACACACCAAACATCAAAACAGACAATAATTATAAACAAAAACTTAATTTCCGAATAAGTGGACCTAGTTACGCAAAAAAGAACCAACCCACAGTAAATCCAAATGGAGATCTAGTGATTTTGTTTTACTACATTCGATAATTTAAACTAATTTTATCTCGTAATTTTTTGGAAAATCGGGCAAGAAATATATTCCATGTACGATTTTACAAAAAAATACGGCAATAAAATCAATTTAAATTAATGAATTTATCAAAACACAATCAGTATCACCATTTGAACTTGCTGTGGCTTGGTTCCTTCTTGCCTAACTACGTCCAAGTGATGTCGCAAAAAAACTTTTTTACAAAACATAACCTAACGTTAGCCATTAATCTCCTAAATGAAGTCTATCGTCAGCATTAATTGAGGTGGATTACTCACTATAAGGCTCATTTATACAATGCTATTACAACATCAAATTAGACATGTAAATAGTATGCTGAAAGAATAATTAAATATTAAGTAATTAATAAGTAAGAGAACTAAAGATTAAGTTTTTTTAATAGCTTGTATGGCAAAACGAGCAGGCTTGCCTGATGGTAAGCGCCACTAGCTTTGAAATCCAGAACCGGCTATATCTCCGTACTCAAATTGTGTGAAAAATTTCAACGGGTTAAAACATATAACTAAACATAAAGCCCTCTAAAATACCAAAGACGTATAGCTTTATGTATAAAAATTTCGTGTCACGTTGTTTGTCCGCGATGAACTCCTAATCTACTGAACCGATATTAATCAAATTTTGCAAACTGTGTGCAGTCTGATCCAACTTGAGAGATAGGATAGTTTATATCTCAATTCATAGTCGCAATATTTTTTTATTGCAAATTATTAGTTATAATTATCCGTGAGTTCCATAAGATTCTAACAGATGGCGATGTAAGGTAATGTATCGGCTGGATTGAGTAAGTATCCAGTAGATGGCGCATACTGTATTGAATAGTTTACTACAATATAATTTAACATATACCTTAGGCACAGCAACGCGTGGCCGGGTCTGCTAGTTGCATGTATAACAGCATTGTGTAAATGAGGGCCGACTGCATAAAAACTTATTCTATTTACCAATTTTAGAGTCAACTATTACGAGTTGACTTATTGACATGTTAGCCACTTCAAGTCTTATTACAAAACGTATTCAACGCCTGTGTTGAGGGCCCGTGTTCGATCCCCAGGTCGGGTCAAATGATATTAGGTTTTATTATCACGAAATGCTCAGTATCGGCCAGGAGTCTGGAATTGTGCCCGGTATGGCGATAGGCTTGCCCAGTATCACATCATGGGACGGAAATACGCTCGGCGAAATGTAGGTGTTCTGGTTACACCTCTAATCACCACTAATCACCCTTCGGAGATTACAGGCGTGAGAGCATATGTATATGTGTATTCAATCTTTAAACAGGGTATCTAATAACTAGTAACTATAGTAACCCATCCAAACTGGCCAATATATACTTAATTTAAATAAGTAAATAAAAACACCCAACAGTCACATACATAGTCCTAACCCCACAGTAAGATACGAGTCTTGTGACGTGGGAATCAGTAACTACGAGAGACTTTCGACCTCACAACACTCAGATCCCGAGACAAATATTTTTCTCGGTGCGGGGATCGAACCCGCGGCCTCTCGCTTCACAGCCGGCTACTCGCCCGCTGCGCCACGGAGGCTGTCAAAGTAATACGTTTTGTAACAAGGTCTTTTAACTTTTTATTGCATTATAAAACTAAATGTCAATACAATATACAGAGGATTTGTATAGAGCTAAGACTAAGCTAAGAGACGAGTGAACCTCAGTGGATGGGTTGTTAGTGAAACAAGCCGTTTTTGTATGTAGGATGCAGGGATCAAAACCGTATGACAAATACCTATAATTCTCGGTTACAACCTATAATAATTTTACTGGTATTTTTAAAGGTAGCTGTAATTTATTTATTATTATTAAAATTAAGATAGAGGTAATGATTAGTACAGTAAGGGGTATTAAGGGGGGAAACCACATTAGGAGGCCGTTTGACGCGGAGTTTTTGAGATTTTTTTTGGGTGGGAAATAATTATTAGAATTTAATAAAATTTTTACATTATTTTATTAATATTTCGAACAGTATTTGTGATTTTTTTTTTTAAATTTCAATCAAAAATAACAAAGTTACGCAGTGATGACCGCGGAAGGTTTTGAGTATAGTACTCCCATTGCGTACAGTGTAGCCATTCCGATTTTTATCTGAAATCAAAAAGGTTTTGATTTTACATTAATAACTTATTTTCTAAGAATATGAACCTCAATCCAGGTGAAAATAATGAAAATTAAAACATTAGCAGGCGTTGGAACAATTTATTTAGATTTTCACGATGTTTTTTCACTAATTATGCAAAAAAAATTGCCTTTAAAATCATGACATCATCTCACAAGTAGGTTCATATAATTCGTCATTTTATAAAGAATCATGCTATCAATTTTCATAATGATCGGTTCTATACTTTTTGAGTTAGAGTGCACGCAAATGTGAAAAAAGTCATTTCGAGATAAACGCGTTTGAAAAATAAATTCTCGGTAACTAAAAACTGAAGGCAGTTAACAATAATGTTAAATGCTTACCTATTAATCTGCAATTCCAGCACCATATAGTAATCCTTCTTCTTCCCCATAGGCTTCTTTTTGCGCTTACAGCAGTACTTTCCGAGCATTCCGACCGTCCGTCGACTCCAATGAACCATGGCGATTCTGCCGGCTCACGCGCTGGATATCCATTTGTTCGGCATAATTGAAGCTTTGCGTGCCTACTACAATTCCTACTTCCTTCATGACCATCGGAAGGGATAAATTTCCTTCATTGAATAAGCCCGCTGTTAAATACGATGCAAATTCAATGATTTTTAGTCCGGAGTACAAATGTTTAGGAGCTAATCGCTAAATAGTGGAATTAAAACTTTCAGCCGCATTATTTGTGTGGCCACCTAAACATCTCTCCAGTAATTACTGAAGAGATCCATTCCGGGATTCATACAGGGATGAATTCATCCCTTGATAAATCTTCATATATCGCAAGAATTTCCTTTTGTACGTCGCGATGCAATAGAGTACAGTGCGGTTCATGTTCCATTCCAAGGGCTGTTCGTTTCTGCCACTCACACCAGCTGTCTTCTCCCTCCTTCAATACACGTATCGAGGATTTTCATCCGTGGAAATCATATGATAATATGTCGCCATAATTGTTTATTTCATGTATTGCACACTATCTATATTATGTTATATGAACCGCTACTCCATAAGTGCTGAGCTTTTTTACTAATGACTCTATAAGTTTGCTTTTCCACCAAGCTTTTTAGTTTTTCGAATGTTTCCGAGTCGAGTCCCCATTCTCTTCTGGACGTTAGTATACAAAGCGACTGTGAGGTTTAACCGGTCAAGACGACCAGAGGTAGTGTTCCGCCCTATCTGCGCTAGAGCCTGTATTCTGTACTCGATGTGCACTCGGTTCTATGCTCATAAAATCCAAACGAATGCGAATTTTGCTTTGAAATTTTGACAGCGTATTCTTGGATAGTTAAGCTAACGATTTATGTAATAAAAAAAAAATCGTTTTTTTTAAACCTTCTAATGTGGTTTCCCCCCTTAAACCAGTTAGATTAGGTTAGAGGTTAGCAGTGAGAAATTTAATAATGGTAAATAAATTACGGTTGCCTTTTATTTTTTTATAGCATAGGCCGGCAAACGAGCAAATAGGTCACCTGATGGTAAATGATCTCCACCGCCCATGTACGCCCACCACCAGAAGGATCATGGGCGCGTTACCGACCTTAAAGGAAAGGGATAATTAGGGATTGGAAAGGGGAAGGGATTTGGGCTTCCAGATATCTCACTCACCGTACGAAACGCAGCAGCAAGCCGCTACTTTACGCCGGATTTCTGTGAGACAGTGGTAACGACCCGGTCGAGCCAGCCCATTCATGCTGTAGATAAAACTGTCTACAGCGTGGCTCTACCACTCAAAAAAGAAATGCCTTTAAAAATACTGCTAAAATTATTACAAGTTGTAAAGGAGAAATACAGGTATTTATCATACCAGTTTCTACCCGTGGTCTTGGTTGCCTCTACACACACAAATGTCTTGTTTCACTAATATTGTAATACCTAAATTAGTTCCACTAGGATTTAGAATTGAGTTTATCCAACTGATCCATGAACCAAGGCCGGCCAGTGTTGCGCTTTGTGAGAATTTCACATCCAGTCTCCGTGACCAGGAGCGTTTGTTCAAACTGGAAATAAAAACACTTTTTTTTAGACTAAACTACAGTAGTCGTAAGGCTGCATTATATTTTGAATCTTTATTCATGTAAACAAATTACATTATCGAAAAAAATACTAGTGTAAGCGTTGCAAATTTGTTACTATGTCCGGTTCTCCCCAGGGGGCTTGCCCCCTGTTTCTAACCCTTTTCCCATTCCTTTTTCCTTCCCCTCCACTTAGCCCTGGGATGAGATACTGCGGGGTCGCCAGTATTCCGTTGGCAGACGTGACGAGCGCAGCCCAGTGCAGAACATCACAAGGCCACCCACCAAAAGGCTTTAAGATTTGTTACCTGAGCAGATCTGGATCCATCAGCGGTGACGGCGGTCCAGTGGTCCGGCCACTGCTCGTCACGCCACCCACCCTCGTTGATCATCGGCTCGATTGTGAAACAGTGGCCTGGCTTCATAACGCCTACCGCTTTATTTTCTGAAATTTTGGTATTAAAATGCTCTGTCACCTAAGTTCTGTTATTGATTGGTTTAGTATCTTGTGGCCAACAACAATTGAAATATTTTGCATGAAGCAGACAAGCAAAAAATGTATGTTACGTCTGTAACATACATTTATTTCTAAGATGTGTACAGATGTACACATCTTAGAAATAATCCCAAAAATTACAGTATTATACATGCCCCACTGCTGGGCACGGGCCTCCTGTATTGAATGAGAGGGGTTAGGCCTTAGTCCACCACGCTGTTAAGTTAAAGTTATTAAGTTTAAGGCCTTTAAAAATTTACTTATATATTCTTCAGATAACACATTACTCAGGTTAAAAAGATGTACTAAATTAAATTACTATGTGGATTTAATGCTCAATTTGATGATCTTTTAAATGTTACAATAAGATATCGAAAATTCGAAAATAAAATAAAACGAATTTTAAAAAACAAACTTCATTAATAAACACTAAGTCCTTTACTACCTTATTTTTCATGTAAAATATTAATTTGATATTTAATAGTTAGTATCTGAAGTCAATCTCAAAAGATTTAGGTTAACTTGTTTAATCAATCATGTATCATTTTGACAAAGTAAAAAAATATGACTTACTGGCATAATGAGGCACATTAGGAGCTGTGTGAAACAATCTATGTATACCATGTCCGCAGTAAGATCTGACAACACTGAAACCGTTCGCTTGAGCATGTTTCTGTATCACATTGCCGATTTCCCGGTATTTCTCACCGGGCTTCACAATGTCTATGGCCTTTTGCAAACACTCGTATGTGACTTGGACCAGTTTCTGACTTGTCTCTGGTACGTTGCCAACAAAGAATGTTTCATTCAAATCACCATGAAAACCGCGATGGTACACAGTGACATCCACATTGCAAATGTCTCCATCCTGAAATACGTTAATTTTTTATTTTTATTTTAATCGAATGATAACACGAGCATGGCGCTCGCCTGATGGTAAGCACCACGCCTCCCTATAAACAGAAACAATACCACCCAGAACTTTGAATTATAAAACACTGCATGGCACTGAACTGCGCTCGTCGCCCTGAGACATGAGGTGTTAAGTTAATAATGCCCAGTAATTTCACTGGCTACAATGTCCTTCAAACGGAAACGCAACAGTGCTTACACACTATTGCTTGGCGGCAGAAATAGACAAAACGGTGGTACCAACCCAGATGGCGTCTCGCATACGAGGGACATAAACCTTGTTAAATAAATATAACAAAATAATATTTAGACACCACTAGTGACATCTAGTGCATTAGTTGTGAACCAATGATGTATATGATGTATGTATAATCTGTAATAAAAAGTCTTGTCAGTTGATTGCAAACCGTCTATAGCGTTTTATTAGGTTATGGGCCCAGTCACAAAATAAAATTATATATTTCAGTTAGAACTCAGTGCAATAAGTTTAAAATGTCGACTAATTACTTAGTAAACGTCCCGAAGCTAAAAGGTCGCGAGAATTATGACGACTGGTGTTTTGCGGCGGAAAATGTATTAGTATTGGAAGGCATGGCGGACACTGTCAAGCAGCCATTAGCAGAATCGGCAACATCGGTTCAAAAAGCAGAAGATATGAAGGCGAAAGCAAAACTAATTCTCACGATCGATGCGTCATTATATGTTCACATAAAGCAATGTAAAACAACATATGAATTGTGGAGAACTTTGAAAAATATTTTCGACGATTCTGGATACTCACGTAAAATTAGTTTGCTTAGAAACCTCATAAATATTCGTCTAGAAAACTGCGACTCGATGACCAGCTATGTAAGCCAGCTAATTGAAACAGCACAGAAACTGCAAGGAACGGGTTTCGAAATTAACGACCAGTGGATAGGATCGCTCATGTTAGCCGGATTACCGGAGAAGTTCGAACCAATGATCATGGCAATCGAACACTCAGGCATCAACATAAGCGCGGACGCTATAAAAACAAAATTGTTGGATATAAGTTTTGATGTTAAGTCGGAAAGTGCATTCATCGCTGAAAAAAAAATATCATAAATATGGCGGCGGCCACAGAAAACAATCACAGTATGACGGCAGCAGCGGAAATGGAAACCGAACGAATTCGGGCACTGTCAGTGGTGGTGTTGGTAGCGCCGGTAGCAGCCATCATGGCGGCCATAATGATACGACAACAAAAACAATTCGTTGTTATAAGTGCAAAAAAGTTGGGCACTATAAAAATCAATGCCCACGTACAGAAAAAGCGAAGACAAATGCATTCAGTGCAGTTTTTCTCACAAGTGAGTTCAGTCAAACCGACTGGCACTTGGATTCCGGCGCAAGTACTCATTTGGTTTCCAACAAGAATTTGTTGACGAATGTTTGTTATCAACCCAAGGTTAAGGAGATTATCGTAGCAAATAAAACGATAGTGCCTGTTGAATGCTCAGGAGACTTACAGATTACGACATGTGTCGGAAGTGACAGTTTCGACATAAAAGTAAGCAATGTTTTGTATGTGCCAAACCTCACCACAAATTTACTATCAGTGAGTAGAATAATTTCTAACGGAAATAGAGTGGAATTCAATCAACATGGTTGTTTGATTTATAACTCACAGAAAGATTGTATTGGCGAGGCCAAACTGAAGAATGGTGTATACAAATTAAATGTTGTGAAAAGTGAGCAAGTGTTGGCAGCTGCAGTAAAAGTATCAAGTAATACTTGGCATAGACGTCTTGGCCATATCAATTCAACTGATTTGAATAAATTGAAAAATGGAGCAGTTGAAGGTGTTAGTTTTGATGAGAAGTGTGGCCCTAATAAGGCCAGTTGCACAGTTTGTTGTGAAGGAAAACAAACTAGGCTACCATTTCCTCAAAGTGTAAGCAAAAGTCATGAAGTCCTAGAACTGATTCACACCGACATATGTGGACCAATGGAGAATGTGTCAATAGGTAAAGCCAGATACTATCTATTGTTCATAGATGACTTTAGCAGGATGTGCACAGTTTATTTTCTGCGAGAGAAGAATGAAACCTTCAAATATTTCAGACAGTATAAAGAACTTGTTGAAACCCAGCAGTCAAAGAAAATAAAAACATTAAGATCTGATAATGGAGGTGAGTTTTGTTCCTCTCAAATGGAAAACTATTTGAGGCAATGTGGTATAGTTCATCAGAAAACAAACAGTTACACACCGGAGCAGAATGGACTAAGTGAGAGATACAACAGATCAATAGTTGAGAAAGCTCGTTGTTTTCTATTTGATGCTCAGTTTGAGAAATTTCTATGGGCAGAGGCTGTAAACACAGCTGTGTACGTTAAAAACCGTACACCAACGGCAAGTATTAAAGAGAATACTACTCCTTATGAATTGTGGACGGGCAGAAAGCCAAAGTTGGATCATTTGCGAATATTTGGCAGTACAGTCATGGTCCACGTCCCAAAAGAAAAACGAAGAAAATGGGATAAGAAAGCAACGAAGATGTTCCTAGTTGGATATTCTGAAAATATCAAGGGCTATCGTATGTATGATCCAATAGCACGAAATATCATTGTAGCCAGAGATGTTGTTGTCATGGAAAACATAGATGACAGTTCAGCAACGACCATCACTATCAATGAAGATAGGCCACCTGTAGGTGTACAAGAGGAAGAAGTCTTAGCGAGTGAAGAGCAAGATACCAGTGTAAGCCAGAAGGATGAGACTTTTATACCAAACAATTCATCAAGCGACACTGATACCAGCTACTCAGATACCTTATCACCAGAGGACATGGAGCTCGTCTCCAGGCAGCGTGATTCATCTACACCAGAGAAACGTGTGAGACGCAAACCAGACTACTACGGTTATGCAAATATATGTGCGGAAATGACAGGTGAACCAATTACTGTAAGTGATATATTAAATAGTTCTGAAAAAGAACAGTGGCAGTGTGCAATGAAAGAAGAGATAAAATCTTTTAATGAAAATGACACTTGGGAGCTAGTGGATAGACCAAAAGACAAAACAGTGGTCAAATCCAAGTGGGTGTTTAAAAAGAAACTTAATGAAAAATATGAAGTGCGTTATAGGGCCAGGCTTGTGGCTAAGGGTTTTACCCAGTTAAAAGGTATAGACTTTAATGAGACTTTTTCACCAGTTTTAAGATATTCTACATTTAGATTGTTGTTAGCTTTAAGTGTCAAATTTGATTTAAAAATGAATCATCTGGATGTACCAACAGCTTTTCTGAACGGTTTCCTAGATGAAACTGTGTTTATGGAAATACCAGAATGTTCAGAATATCAAAATTGTAATAACAAGGTATTAAAGCTTAAAAGGGCAGTTTATGGTCTCAAGCAGTCAGCTCGAGCTTGGTACATTAGAGTTGAGGATTGTCTGTTAAAACTAGGCTATAAAAAGTCAGATAATGAACCTTGTCTTTTCATAAAAAGTGACAAGAATACTAAAGTTTATATTGCATTGTATGTGGATGATTTTTTTGTATTTTATAATTGTCAGAGTACATATGAACAACTTTTGAAAGAGTTAGTTGAAAAATTTAGAATAAAAGATTTAGGTCAGATGAAACAGTGTTTGGGTATGAATATAAATGTATATAAAAACTGTATTACTGTAGACCAGAAGACATTTATAGAGACTATTTTAAAGAGATTTAATATGTCAGATTGTTCAGGTTGTGATACTCCTATGGAAATTAATTTAAAATTAAATAAAATTGCAGACAATAATTCAGATAAAAGTTATCCTTATCAACAATTAATAGGCAGCTTAATGTATCTGTCAGTATTGACAAGGCCAGATATAACATTCAGTCTAAGTTTTCTAAGTCAGTATAATAATGGATTCAATGAAATACATTGGAAACATTTAAAACGCTTACTGAAGTATTTGAAAAGGACCATAGACTATGGTCTTGTATATAAGAAAAATGCAGATATTTTGCATGGCTTTGTTGATGCTGATTGGGCTTCTTGCTCCTTAGATAGAAGGTCATATACTGGGTTTTGTTTCATTATGTCAGGTTCAATAGTGTCATATGAATCAAAGAAACAAAAGACTGTAGCACTATCCAGTACCGAAGCCGAGTACATGGCCTTATCAGAGTCCTGCAAGGAAGGTATTTATTTAAAGAATTTGTTAAATGAGCTTATGTTATGTGAAAATATGTCATTGTGTTTATATAGCGATAATCAAAGTTCTATTAAAATAGCTTCTAATCCTTTATTTCACAATAAGCGTACTAAACATATTGACATACGGCATCATTTTGTTCGAGAATGTGTGTCTCAAAATAAAATAAAAATTGAATATGTCTCAACAAATGATATGCCAGCAGATATACTTACAAAAAGCTTATGTAAAGAGAAACACTATAAGTTCTTAAGTCTAATGGGTGTTTCAAAAGTGTAAGAATATAAAATAATATTGCGTTTTTAAAAACAATTTATAATATTGCATTATAGAGAATTTGGATTATTTTGTTAGGTCAGGGTGTTAAATAAATATAACAAAATAATATTTAGACACCACTAGTGACATCTAGTGCATTAGTTGTGAACCAATGATGTATATGATGTATGTATAATCTGTAATAAAAAGTCTTGTCAGTTGATTGCAAACCGTCTATAGCGTTTTATTAAACCTTGTAAAAACAAACTAATAACAAACATGTTAAATATAATCTAAAATATGGCTATTATTTATGCATATTTGTGATCACGTAACGTTCGATAGATTCTGAGACCTTATTATCACAATGCGCAAAACCACAAGGGGCAGCTTATGGACGAGCCTATATACATTATGAGAGTATTATTAGTCCACAAACATGTTACTGTGCTGCTCGTGAATAATTTAAGGTCAGCTAAGTTACTTCTGTCATTTTTGATTATAGGGAATAAGACCTTAGTCCATCACATCAGCAATAAACACTGGTTTACGGCCTAGGGCAGGGGTCAAAGAATTTATTAATTTAATGAAGTAATAAATTGTAATAAAAGTATTTATGTTTAAATAACATTCTTTATTATTATTACATTATTATATCACACTAGAACAAATGTTTGTGTGATCCATAAATTTTGATTTGCAATGGGATAAGTGCAGATGGGAGAAGACAACTTCAAAACCACTTATGTTGTGGCAATCTTTATATAGCCTTACGGTCTTATTCATAAAAAATGCTTATGGAACGTTTATAACGTTCATTAGTTAAAACGTTCGATAGGCTTATGAAACGTTCGATAAATTTGTTTATTCATAACAGTTCTATAAACCTTCTATAACTAATAATCGTCTATAAGCAAAAATGTTGCCATTATTATGAATTTCGCCAACAAGTTTGACGAACATACCGAATCGACCACAGATAATACGTATCGTTTGTCCAAAAAGTGTCCAAAAACGTCTAATCAGAGACAATATTACGTCTTAAAACCATATTTTGATGTCTACGGAACGTAAAGTCGTTTCAAATTTTCAAGTAATCAACGTTGTACATACAACAATTATTAATATTTGATTCGAATTTCGAAGTAAAAGTATTACTTAATGATGGAATCTCAAAAGATTGTTAAAAGGCAGAGAAGTTTAAACTGGTTGTTGCAAGATAAGGTTTGTACTGGTACACCTAAAATTGGACCAAAGTAATGAAACATTGTTACACCTCCTAAACTAACGCTTGCTTATGCTTTTGGAACGAAGTTATTTAATAGATGATATTGAAAGAGTTAATAAAGGAGAGTGTCCGTAATTAAAAATAAAAACACGCAAACGAACGTGAAAAAGGGGGCAGTTTGGAATAATTTACGTACTAGATACCAAATTCGATATATTTTGAATAATTTTATGAGGTATTTTATGTAAGTACATAGTCATAACTGTACTATCGGTACACTTTTCTTCGACGTGTACTATTTTCAAGTTGTTGAATCGTTTCAATGACTTCTAGCGTAACGCTTGCATGATTTTTTATAAATAAAATCAGCAATATTAATTAATGTAAATTCTAAACAAACTACTAATTTTCAATGTTGACTATGTACGGTGTACCTACTTCAATTTTGTAAAATAATGTCAGTTCATAGTTATCAGCTGTTGTGAGTTCGGCCATCTTGTATCTTATAATACTGTTATAGTAGGGTCCAGGCCACTATAACTTTATGATAGGTTTGTAGAACTGTTCAGCGTTAAAATGCTGTTATGAATACGATTTTTTGCCAATCTTCCTATAGCGAGCTTATAGAACACTTTAGGTGTTTCATAACTTTTTATGAATAAGACGGTTAATATCTAGTTATCAGATACATATTATTCAAGAAATTACATAAATTATAATGTAAGACACACAACAAAACAGAGAGATTTGACTATTGACATTAACAAATTATCAATTAGGCAATTCGATTTTTATCATTTAAACTAGAACAATAAGATAAAGTTATAATTACATCTACACTTTTTCAATGTAACTTTAGAACCATGGACATCAATTAAAGTATTTTATTTAAATGACCATAAATATTTTCTTCAAACATAGAATAAAACCATTATAATTAATGCAGATTTCATATTAAAAAAACCCATTTGTTCTGGTGCTATGATACCGCAAACAAACAGACACACAAACAGATAAAAGTTACAAACTTATAATTCCCCTTGTTTATGTTGAGGGTTATAAATAAAAAAACCAAACCTGCAACGGACGCAAATCCGGTATACCATGGCAGATGACCTCATTGACAGATGTACAGCAGCTGTTTGGAAAGTTGTGGTAGTTGAGAGGGCTTGGATAACACTCCCGTTCAATGCACGCCTCATGTACCACACGGTCAATCTCTTCAGTGGTCACACCAACATCACACACTCTGGAAAAGAATAATTTTGAATAGTTAGTGGCAAACTTATAGTGTTAAAGTTTTTCAAGCAGCCAGTAGGTCTCCGACTTGCCTTAGCAACTGCTATTAGTTGACCAAATTTTTAGATGCTCTCTGAAACATATATGTATGGCCACCTGCCCATTTGCGGATAGCATAGTATCCAAAAATATATGCCATTGTCCATCAGGGATACTACACTATTCAAAACGACTTGTTGTAAGTATTGCACTCTAGTATAAAAATACAGATCTAAAAGAACATTCTGCATGAAAAAAATGAAGTTTAAGAAATATTTCACTAGAAAAAACAGAAGCGGTCAATGTTAGGTGTTTGAGTGGAAAAATGGGTTGAGGCAGCAAATGGTATGATATAAACTTAATTGTGCAGGTCAGACATTAGAGTTGAAAAACCACCAAGCAGGATAATCACCATTCATAGCCTGACTGTGTACAATCACTGTCCACTTGGTGCATAAACCACCTTAGTGGCTTGTACAAGTTATTCATTGCAATGTAGTCACAACTTTATGCCAGTATAATTTTGGTGACTGTCGACAGGGACAACAATGTTGCTTAATAGTAACATAATGTAATAAATAATATGAGTGGTAGAGCCACATGCCATGGTTATTTCAGGTTGGGTAAAACCCGAGCTGGACTGCACCCTCCCCCTAGCTACACTACTGCTTAATTATATCAATAACTATAATTTTGGCCTACGAATTTAATACGTAGCACCTGTTTCACCACCTTTGAGTAAATGCTATTTACATAAAAATGGAACATGACATTCTCAAGTACAAGTCACACTCTGACATACAGAAAGATGCAAGCAGAAAGAAGTATATTAGGAAATTTCAAAAATAGCTTTCTATTGGTAGTCAAATGTCACTAGTATATTTTGCAACATAAGTAACGGTTAAGTGAAACTACTTACTTGGCAGCTTCATCCAAGACTTCTCTACCGAGCCGACAGGCGACTTTCATCCCTTCGATCTCCTCATCGTCCAGCACTTTGATCTGACCAGAGCCTTTCGCAGCATTCTCTGATGCCGGGAAGCCAGTCGGGTGGTCGGCATAGTCGGGCCGTTCAAAATGTGCCGGCACCGTGCGCTTGGGCCCAGCAGGGTACGGTCTCAGCTTACCAGTGAAACTGTACGACGGCCAAGGGTTGTACTCCACGTTAGACGCGTCGGTGCTTTCACCCTCTACAACAGATATTGCAAAATCATACCTCTGTCAAACTTAAGGTACAATACCTCGACATAACCTCACTTACTCGCCAAGGAGTGAATAATTTTGTGCGTCTTCCACGATTTCTTGAAACAGTCTTGATTGCAGAAAAACGAGCCCTGTACACCGAGTTTTATACATGTCGGACATTGTAACTGTGCAATCGATTTGCAACCGGGAGTTTCGCACATTCCAATAGCCGCCATTTTTTACACCTGTCATGGATCTGTGACAGTCGACAGATGTCAAATGTCACATTCGCTACCAACTTGACAAACTACGTTGAATGCGTTCATAGTATTACAAATTTAAAATATTCTAGTCTACAAAGTAGGTATCTAATAGGGTTATAGATAACACTATCTAACTTACTGATTTTTAGTAAATAAATAAAACACGTAACCTGGCCCTTCGGTACGCCAGATAACATCGTTCACCGGCAACTCCAGCTCAAACATGCTTGTGGTTTTAGTTGAAATTTCTGTAACGTATATAATCGGGAGTAGGAATCCGATTTTGCTTTCGGATTGCACTATGGGATTGGTACTACGTGAGTAATCCTATAGTTTCATCAAACTATCATATCCGAGAAAACACCGGACGTCAATTTATTCAGTTAGATCAATGTAACATCATAACCGAGTAGGGTAGACCGGGGACAATTGTAGCATATTTTGGTTAGCGTTAAATTTTGAGTTTATTATTAATATTGTGTCAAAAGTGTCAATAACCATTGATACGTAGTTTATTCGGCTATAAGTTCGCATTATCTTTAGACGTGTAGGAATAATACAATCATAGATATTAAGCATTAAAGCGGACTGAGTGAACTGGTACAAATGTCCCCGC
Organism: Amorpha juglandis; assembly: GCA_949126905.1. Lineage (NCBI taxonomy): Eukaryota > Metazoa > Arthropoda > Insecta > Lepidoptera > Sphingidae > Amorpha > Amorpha juglandis. The sequence goes on along the minus strand of OX421372.1, from coordinate 3,494,793 downwards.
CAGTGGGTTAATTGTACCAGCGATGTAATTTAATAAAACTCAGTGTTATCATTACATAAATATACTTCTCTAAATGGTAATATCCCAACAGAATAGCTTGTAATCTAATGACAAACAAAATACAGCAAACTTCGTAAGGTTAATCAATATAAAAATTAAAAACATAAAACAATAGTTTTCTCACCCTAAACGATAATAACTAAATTAAAGATTACAACAAACTATTCTTATAAGTTCTTATTAAGTATTGACCATCATATTTGTGGTGTCGTATACTTATAATTAGTAAAAAACAACGAAAATCACAAATCAAAATATTGTATGGTAAAGCATTTGGAACGATTGTCCCCATGGTACAATTGTCCCTTGCATACTTAATTTTATCAATTTTTTTATTATGTATAGCTACTCAGTCCAGCACAATTTTATCCCATCGATGCCAAAGCTCCGGGTGTGGATTTTTCTCTTTTCTTTTTACACGCTTTTTATTAACTTCACCTGTATGTTTGTTTGTATGTTTGTAACCGACTCCTTTGGGCGCGATTTTGACCCACTTTAAACAGTCAGATTTCGTTCAAACTTTGTAGATTTATCGAGGACCGACGACAATACACTAATTTGAAAAAAAAAAATTAATAATAATAATTTAATTTAATTAATTATTGATATTCGGGTCAGGAATTAAAACTATACTCTCTGCTACAATATATTTTTATTTTAACTAAAAAATGAAAAATAAATAATAGTTTAAAAAAAACTAAAAAACACGCTTTTATAGTGTCTAACTAAAAAATGGAAAATAAATTTGAAGAAAACAATGTATTTTATTGTAAAAAAAAGCGTGGGGTGCATGGTTATAAATATTGTATTGACAGATATGTGTAGAAGGATTATCATTTAGATAGTATCTTAAAAAGCACCCCACGCTTTTTTTTACAATAAAATACATTGTTTTCTTAAAATTTATTTTCCATTTTTTAGTTAGACACTATAAAAGGGTGTTTTTTAGTTTGTTTAAAATTATTATTTTATATCTAATTAGAGAAACATGGCACAACCTAAACATAGACCTAAACATAGCTGTGTGTATAGATTTTCCGGTTTGGATTTCCTAATATGCTTTTTCGTAGAAAAGTATCATTCGACGTTCTATCAGTCTTTCTTGTTCTATAACGCGGCATCTGTTAAAAAATAAACTTTATGAATAACAATGGAAAGTATAGTTCAGCCATTTTTTTATTTAAGTTTTAACTTGAACAATTCTTAAGACGACATGATACCAATACCCAAACCGAATGCAACTATTTTTCATAAATTCGTCAAAAAATTTCGTCATAAATTCCAAACCACTCCTATGAAAGACACGTAGTCCGATTTGTAAAAAAATAAATAATAGTTAAAAAAACTAAAAAACACGCTTTTATAGAAAGTCTAACTAAAAAATAGAAAATAAATTTGAAGAAAACAATGTATTTTATTGTAAAAAAACCGTGTTAAAAAAGACTATTATCGCTGAATTGCGTCTCTTAATACTGCAGTTCCCAATTGTTAACAATAAGTACAGTTACACATATTTAATCCCAATGATCTTTATCTTCTAAATTCTAACTGCTGGTGTGCCTGTCTCAGTCATCCGCCTGTCCTGTCGCATGCCTTTCGATTTGTTTCTGCCCTCTTCGGAGTGTGAAGAAGCATTTCTACAGGCCGGCATGATTTTGATGACCGCCGATAAACTCATTATTGTCGGTTGCCGCTGGTCTTTTTGGAATGCGCTTCACTTACCATTAGGTGCAGCGCAGACACTTTACCGTGCTCGCTAAAAAATATAGTTAATTAAGTTATGAATTAAAGTTATAGTTAAAATAAATATATATATATTATAAATAAATATATATATAATATGGGGTCAATTTTACCACGGGGACAATTGTACCGTTACAAACGTCCCCGAAATATTGCTACAATTGTCCCCATATACTCATTTCATGGATAATATAAAAAATCTCCTAAATTTAAACTTGAATCTAAATAAATACGTTTACAAATAAGAGATACAATAGTGAGAAATGTTTAAACTTACACTGAGTTAAAAATGATGGTTTGATTTCCTGCTATGACCAATGATAATAGATGGAAAAAACTTACTTTGACTGCACCAAAATTTCATCTCGCCGTCATAAGCGTCTGCGTCTAGCCACACGCGCGAGCAGCTGATAGTTAGTCGGCAAGCAACCAAGGGGGGCGCCAAGGGGAATGGAATGTGTGTGTGAGGTGTAGTTAAAAAAATATTCCCCTTGGTACTACCGTACCCTGCTACAAATGTACCCGGTCTACCCTATAGCACAACGCAAGTTTATTACACATCGTAGGTAAATATAGACTCCACAGAATCATTTAAGTTAGACTTACTGTAGCTGTAGAACGACCGAAGGTTGTTTAACCACCCGTTGGGTAAATCCAAAGAACGAATCAAAGCGTTTCTAGATTGTATGTAAACAAAGTCCCATGAGTTAATTAAATCTGTTACTAAGTCAGCGTCCATTGCACATTCACTGTAAAGTGTAAACACCACGAAACAATCGCCCTTGAAAACAATATTATGTACTGGAATTTTGTAATGCGTAAGAATTCTATTGCACCATTTCTGTACTTTGATAAGCCGATTGATACGCAACGTTGGCACTTGTCAGATTAGCGATAGTATATTTTTTAAGTACGCGTTCTATTTTTGAACGTTTATTTTCTTCCATGAACCTCTGGATTCCAGCGATATAAACGCGTGAACTCTTTAGTGATGCAAATAATGTACTGGATTTGAATGATTTCAAACTTCATTCGCATGCAGAACTGATACGTATACGTACTCATTTCGTACGTACTTTACTCAATACGTACTTTTACTCCCAAAGAGGTAGACAGAGGTGCAACCAGTACCGGTACATTTGGCCGAACTTATTTCCGTCCCATGATGTGATAGAGGGCGTGGCTCCTAGGACCTTAGTTAGCAGCCTTAGTACATTGCAACTAGAACAATGAGACGAATCAGAATTAGTCATAGTTTTATAATATAAGTACCCAGTTTCGTAGAGTTTTATATTTCACACAACGCGGCAACGTATCAATGATAAAATTTAACATATGCGGTCCACTTAATGGATGTAAAATCCGGCTGTTTCCTCTCAAGATACATACGACCTGGGACTTGTCCTGTGTCCATGCTTTTCATGGCGGATGTTGGTACTGTTAAGATGTTGCCTTTATATTTGTATTTGTATTTATGCTCCGTGGCGCAGCGGGCTAGTAGCCGGTTGTGAAGCGAGAGGCCACGGGTTCGATCCCCGCACCGAGACAAATGTTTGTGTGATCCACAATTTCGGGGTCTGGGTGTTTTGAGACCGAAAGTCTCTCGTAGTTCCTGATACCTACGACACAAGACTCGTATCTTACTGTGGGGCAACTGTGTCACCTGATAGTAGGTCATCTCCACCGCCCATTAACACTACGAAGACCAGGAGAATAATGGGTGCCTTGCTGATTTTAAAGAAGGGGATTTGAGCCTCCGGAAATCTCATTACGACAGCAATCTGCCATTTTACGTCGGTTTTCTGCGGGACAGAAGCAAAAACCCGTTCAAGCAAACCCTTTTATGCGTATACCAGTGTCTCTACCACTACTACATAGATATTCACTTTTCTCCTCCAAAATACACTAGTTAGAACTACCTCGTTTGATTCATGTTTAATAATTATTATATTAAAGTGAACTATAACAATCTTACTAATATTATAAACGCGAAAGTTTGTAAGTATGGATGGATGGATGTATGTTTGTTACTCTTTCACGTAAAAACTACTGAATGGATTTTAATGAAACTTTACAATAATATAGCTTATACATCAGAATAGGACATAGGCTAATTTGTATCCCGGAAAAAGCAGATCACGCGGGCGGAGCCGCGAGCAAAAGCTAGTTTTAAATAATCTTTATTAGAACAAAAAGTTTCCAAAGACTTTAATTTAATTTTGAGGAGCCCAGCACGTAACTACATTGTATTCTTGATAAAGTTTAGCCGGCTTGTTGTCGGTATAACTTTCGCTAATACCCTGATTTCGATCGCAAAGCCGATTAATTGTTGAAAGGGGAAGTAAATGAACCCAAAATAATTTAATATTCGTTGAAATTTCCAATTCAATTTAGTCACTAGAAAATCAACTGGGTAAATAATTCCAAGTAGGTGTTTTAATACTTAATGATATATACATAATCACGCCTGTATCCTCCAAGGGGTAGGCAGAGTCCACGATGGGGTAAAACGATGACGTGGGTGAGCCTTTCGCCAAGCTAATTTCGGGCAACGCATATGTGATTTATCGAATTGATAAGTCAGTCACGAACTGTGATAGCCGGAGCTGACATAAAATTATCAGTAATAAGGTCGTAGAACCCCAGGATAGCCTATTACCGGAGCATATTATATACTGTCTATACTGGAAAGAGATTACTGAACTACAGAAGTGCTGTTGTGTTTTGATCTGAAGGACAATGAAGCCAGTGAAATGAGGTAAATTATGTGTGGGGGTTTCGAGCGCAGTCCAACGTCATGCAGTGTTTTGTAATTCGAAGTTCTGTTTGTTTTTCCTTTTATTTATGGGCAGGTGAGGTAAGTGATCAGCTTTTTTTCAGGCCAAGACAAGTGTAATGCAAATTATAATTTATATATATTTTTTAATAGATTATAGATAGATAGTAGCGATAGCTCAGCGGGGAGTGGTATGTACTGTCGAGACGAAAGTCGCAGGTTCGAAACCAGCCCCAAGAGCATACACCACTGATTTTTCTAAGTTAGGTGTATATTAATTGTTAATTATCGCTTGCTTTAACGGTGAAGGAAACATCGTGAGGAAACCTGCATACCTGAGAACTCGATAAGATTTTTCGAAAGTATGTGAAGTCTGCCAACCCGCATTAGGCCAGCGTAGTGGACTAAGGCCTAATCCCTCTCATTCAGTAGAGGAGGCCCGTGCCCAGCAGTGGGAGGAATATAAAAAATATAATATCTTTTTTAATAGCTTGCCTGATGGTAAGTGAACTCCACCGCCCATCTACGCCTACAATACTAGAAGAATCATATGCGCGTTGCCAACGTTGTCTACACCATGCGTTGGAATAATTTGAATTCGTTTACTCAACATTAGCATATCTATCTGTTGTTTCAGGAATTGGAACGGCAGTGAATTCCCGAATGTCTTGTACGATGATTCTACTTATGGGATAATTATATAATCAAATGTATTATGCAAAATTCACTAAATTGACAGAACTTTGAAAACAGATTACTAAGGGAAATTACCTCTACTTGGAACATTCCCACTATTCTGGGCATTATGGCTCCCTTAAAAGATGACCCATCTTCGTGGTCTCACTATGATGGACCATCTTGTAGAGAGCTTAATGGTGTCTATTGACTTATTGCGCGTGCGTTTGCATTGGGATGGCTTCAGTGTCAGTTTTCGGCTCTACATCAAAGGATTGTAGGCCAATGACGGCGGTACGCGTCGCAACTACCGTACCCGCTATTTGATGGACTATTGATATGCCATCGTGTAAAACAGCCTTTAGGGTCGTATTCAAGCGTATCAGACGTCACAATATTCCATTTTCAAATCTCATACATACACGGCGCGGTGGCTAAAATTCGTGGCGCAGCGGAGGAGTAGCCGGCTGTGTGACACGATTGCTGCAGATTCGATCCCCGTACCGAGAAAAAGTTTCTGTTCACCGCAAATATTGATTTCATGTCTGAATGTTGTGTGAGTGTAAGGTGTAGTGAGACATTAACAAACCGGGCGTGCGGCGCGGCCCATTCATGCTGTAGGTAGAGTGTAGCCAAGACTATGTAGACGACGACTATATAGATAGTACCTAGAAATGGACAAATTGTACCGCTCAAGAACAAACGAAGACAGTTAGCAATAATCTTGCCAGATTAACAATATTTATAGTACCGTCCTTTTCTTAATCCTCGGACATTTACAGGATATTCCCGGGATTCTGTGTATTTCTTTTGTCGAGTTAATTATAGGGATTTTGTTAATGCATTAAGGGACGGGTTCGTGCTACATAAATAATACATTTTGTACTTTGTACTATATCTTTTTGAGAGTTCTTTGTTTGCGATGCAAATTATAAAACGTTGCAAGTTGGGCGGGAAATGTGATAGTATGGTCGCGCGTTTTGTTTTATTATTTCTTGAACTATTTCGGGGGTGTTTGTTTATTATGTAAAAACCTTTTAAAACGCCTGACCAAGTGGGCTGAAGAACTTTAGAGGGTTGACTTGGGTACTTACTCAATCCAGCCGATAAATTACCTTACATCGCCATCTGTTAGAATCTTATGGAACTCACAGATAATTATAACAAATAATTTACAATAAAAAAAATATTACGATTATAAATTGAGATATAAACTTTCCTATCTTTCAAGTTGGATCAAACTGCACACAGGTTACAAAATATGATTAAAATCGGTTCAGTAGTTTAGGAGTTTATCGCGGACAAACACCGTGACACGACATTTTTATATATAAAGAGATATATATAACTCCAAATACCATTAGTATACATGCACGACCCCTAGTAAATAAATAGATTGAACACAAGACACTTCAAGAGAAATATTAAGGCGCATTTACACGAAGAGAGTTTATCGCGCGAGAGGCGAGAATATAACAGAAAACTCTTGTAGAATAGCCCGTCTCATACAATTTAAAAATTAAAATAGTATGACATGGCCTCATATGTGACAGTTTTCTATTATGTCGTGAAACTTCCTTCGGTTAAATTAGGCTTAAAAAGTAGTTATGTGTAACAGTAATACCAAGACACTTGTGCCAATTAAAACTTTTTGTCTGATGCCTTAATGGTTTTATAAATTGGGTAGCAGTGATTCAATTTACATACATTTTGTTGCATTGCGCGGTATTATTTAGATGTATAACTGTTTTGCATTTCAAGCCATAAAGTCTGGTTTATGGGCAGACGTAGCGCTTACCATCAAGCGAGTTTTCACCTCGTTGCTCAGGTGAATAAAAATATAACTAACTTTTTAAATAAAAATAATAACTAACTAATAATAACTTTGTTTATTACAGCCGACTATAGAAATTAAATTGCATTTATTTAAATTATGTAATATACCGAGCACATAGTCCTGACCAGGTTAAAATAATATCGTTGCTATCAGAAACTACGAGGGACTTGCAGTCCCACAACACCCAGACGCGAAACAATTATTTGTGGAAAACACAAAAAACCGGTGCGGGAATCGAACCCACAGCCTCTTGCTTTATATTCAGCTACTCACCGGCACTCGGGCTGAACAACAACTAATATAAAAATAAGAACTTGAAGCTTTGGTCTATGAAGTATTAGACACAGAAAACGTCTGATTAAGTTTTATTTTACTTTAAAATCAAATTGAAATTCGTCAGCATCTAATACATCTGGGAACATCCTAACAAAATGGTAAGCAAAAAGAGTCAAATAATATAGAAAACATCGTGAATGTAGATCAAAATATTATCTTCAGCTCCACTCATAACGGCCTCGTATTCAAAGGGATTTCATGACGGCACGACAAGACGCTTCGAACACCTGTTTCAATTGAACCTTTTGATTTTCGTGATAAACGCGTCGAAACATTTCTATAATATCTTCAGATTACATCTGTCACGTTCTTTATTTAAAAGTGTCTTTTTTCATTCAGAATTGTATTTTATTTGGCATAAAAAACAAAAAAAATATATTTTTGCTATGAATGAAAAATATAAAATTAGATATGAAACACATGCCTGGACCATGAAAATATATAAATATTACATATTTGTGTTTTATTTAATACAAGGGACCAAGAAAAGAAAAATGTTCACTAAATTCCAACTTTACATTATTATTTGTTCAAAAACATAAACTGTTCGCCCATATTTCAAAATACCGGGAAATGCTTAATAATTGTACATTATTTTCTAAGCTTCTGCCATAAAATAGCAACAAATCAAAACGCATAAAAAATACCTAACATCGTTATCAAACAAATTATGGTAATCATATAAATCCCACTTCATTTATTGTTTGCACCAAAAACAATTAAATACAAAAGTGCTTTTTATAAAACAAAATAAAATAACAATACAAAATAAATTAACACTCATTATATTATTAATCTAAAACTCGGTAATCCTGCCAGCATTTATTTGCAGGGCGGCTGGGCGGGCGGGCTCAGACAGTGGCGGAGCGTCGCAGGTAACGCGCGCTCGGCCTGCTCACCCGCTCTCTACCGCGATCTAAGTTGACGTAATTACGGTTACTAAGTGTTGTTTCGGTAAGTAGTTTTATTTTTAATTCAATGGACAATGCATTCGTCATTAAATGTTGTCACAATTATTTCTCTAGTTTTTTTGTGATGGTGTAATTTCCGATAAGTTTCAGTTGGTTGTAAAAAATATAGTTTGATCATTGGCAATTGTGGTTTGTCTAAGAAATATGATAACAAAATATTTATCTATTATTTAATATTATAAACAAATTAGGGAGATATTATGAATCAGTCGACAAAAAATAAATATTTAATTATTACAAGAACTTATTTTATTCTGCAGTATAAATTGCTATTATGTTGTAGGCATCGTTCGTATCGCTATTTATTATACTTAGTGATGTATTTACAAATAATTTATAAAAAAATATATCAAGTCTCAAGTTACCAATTGATACCAGTACCAGAGATACCAATTGTTTGCAAAACCAATTTTGATTTATTTAGCACTTCTTTAACAATCTTCATTTAATCGTTAATTATCAAATAAAATATAAAGCAGTAGAATGAAGAATCGTCGTTCTGTCAATAATAATAGCAAAACGTATATCAAATGGCGGATGTCCTAGCAAATAGATAAAAAAGGAAAAGTAAAAAAAATGGGTATACGTGACTTTAATCTTTGTTTCAATGTATTATTTATATTAACACATAAAAATATATAATACAAAGATAAAAAGTAGCATATGTCCTAATCCAGGTCATGGTCCCCCGCTATGCCAAATTTTATCCATAACTGTTCAGCCGTTAAATCGTGATTGATTAATAAATATATTCATATTTACCAACTCACAAACATCCAAACTTATACAGTTATAATAGTAGCAACATTTTATGAAAATTTCAGCCGGGTATCTACAACGGTTCAAAATATAGAGCCTGACAGACAGACAGACAAATATGTAGGCTTAGGGATATGGTTGTAGGATACAGGGTTGACCAGTCTTTTTGCCTGGCCTTAACCGGCTAAATGCGAGGGTCCACCATGATTTGACGGTGGATTTGATATAATGTTGGGCGACCCACCGACGTTTGACTCCCACAACCCGCAACGGAAACCAAGTTTCGCCATTGTCCATGAATCAGCAGAGTGTACCACGTGAAGGTGAGGTTGGTTTTGTGCCCAAGACGTTGGTGCAGTTACAGCCACAGTATTAGAAAGTAATTCCACAAAATGTAATTAAGCATTCCAAACATTTACAAATTAAAATAAAACGGTTTTAAACGGATTTTAACGTGGTTTTTAATTTTATTTTGGTCCCTTTCGATGGCTTTTTATTTTTTGTGGTGACGCGGTGGACCACCGTCCAGTCACAGTCAGGCCAAATAAAATAAAAAGCCGCGATAAAATCTGTTTAAATTCATTATATTTATGTGTAACATTCGCGTAACCGTAAGAAATCATTATTAATAAATTATGTAGCGAAATATTTTTTAGATTCTTCTTTCCGGAAGTGTAGTAGGTACAAATAATTCCGACTCATTCAAATTGGTTGAACTCAATTGAGCTTCAATTCAATCAAGTGGCGAGAGTAAGGGTGTTTTTATAGCCAAAGATTCTGTACTGAGAGATTATTTTATATTAATAGATATTATTAATTATATTATTAACTAAAATATAGTGAAATGTGTAATAATGAACTAAAATGACAGGATTTAACAAACTGACGTCAAAAAGGAAAAGATTTTAATTCGGCGCATCTATTCCATTTTTTTTAATGTATGTACATTTTATTACATTTCTCCATCGATTGTGGACCGAATTTAATAGAATAAAAATCATGTAATAAACTTTAAATATGAAGTGGTCTCATATAAACATTCACAGGTCCAAGCGTTGTCTATTTCTGTCGCCAAGCATTGTTATGTTGAAGGACATTAAGGCCAGTGAAATTATTAGGCTGCATGATGAATGCAGACCAGTACCATTTAATTAGTTATTCAAAATTATGTTATATCTATTTAAGGGCAGGCGCTTACAATCAGGCGAGCGACATGCTCGGTTCGCGTCAGTCGGGCAAATAAAAAAATCCAATTACTTTGATCCTATCGTAGACCGTGTACTCTCACTTAGTAACAACCTTGACTGACCTAACGCAACGAGTGACGAAACATTTCAGGACAATACATTGCCATGTGACCATTGAATAGACTCCTTATCTAATAGAGAATAAAAATTGAACGACACTAGCCATTCAATTGAACGTTTTAAAAGTACTGTAGCGTGGAATATGTTGGCAGAGAAGAGATTTTTTTATTGGACAATGGACGTCCACAAAGCGACGATATATAAGTAATTGATGGTAAAGACGACGTAGTGGACCTTATATCAGAAGCAACAATTATGCATGGCTTCAATAAAAAAAAACTGAACGCAGTGCAGAGCCAGTAGTATTCTATATTTCGGTTCGGAATGATTTTAAATAATAAATACACCCAACTGTCACACCCTTAGTCCTGACCCCACACTAGGTTCACATGTATCGTGGGTATCAGGAACTACAAGGGACTTGCGGTCCCACAACAGCCAGACCCGAAACAAATATTTGTGGATCAAAAAACACTTATCTCTATGCGGGAGACGAACCCACGGCTTCTCGTTTCGTAGTCGGCTTCACTGCGACATGGAGGTTGTTTTTTAGCTTTTCGTCATTCAGGTGTGCAATATTATTTGTTTCTAATATTACATACTTGTTTCTGATAGCTGTAAGCCATCCAAATAAAATAAATAAAATTATATCGGGTGTACATGTAACGCCACTCACATCTTGCGCTCCTCATTTTGTTACATTTTTTGTTTAAGTCTTTTAATGCGTAATAATATCACTAGCTTATTCAGCTTCTTATTAATGCTTAGCATATTCTCTAAGCCGGAACACAATGCTTCCAAACTGTAGCTTGGCAGTAATAGATAAAACGGTTGTACCTACATGGGCTCTTGCTCACTAGGGAACTGTAACATCGCTTAGCAATATATTATGTAATAGGTTCTTACAGAGCTATAAGGAACTCTAAGAATTAATAGAGCCTATTAAATTCTAATCTTTGTCGAGATCAAGAGCTGTCATCACTTTGTAATGGAAAAAAAACCTAATCTTATCTCGGGCAAATTCAATTTCCAAGACTGGTGGATTGTTCACTAGAAGAATTAATAAAGTCCCGTAATCCAGGATACTCCGGTTAAATGGAGTTTTTGAGCCAATCTTTTATTTAAGATGGGAGTTTTTGCGGTTTGGGAATATTATGTAAAAATTGTGACGGCGCGGTTGAGTGTTGAATTTAAATGTGCGGATGGTAAAGCAGTTGTAAAGGCAAATTAAATATATAATTATGTAGCTATATGATTAGAAATTAATAAGATTAGCTTCATACAGTCACAGTAGTGCTGCGTACGAGGCTTGTCTAGTAATGATAAATACTTTATTGTTATTAACCTAACATAATATTTTAAATGGGGTCTCCTAACACAGGTGTATTATATACTTAAAAGAAGATTTCAACTTCAGGTTATTATGTGTAATGAATTATGGAAATAAATATTTTTCATTTTCATTTCTTCATTTGTCTACCTACGCTGGAATAATGCGGTTTAATTGACTTGACATACCTTCGAAATTCTTAAAGAGAATTTATAATAAATATGCAATTTTTCCTTCACCGTTAAAGCGAGTAATAATTACCAATACACGTGAGTTCAAAAAGTTACAAGTCAGCCAAGACTTTCGTCTCGGCAGTTCGTACGCGGCTATAGCTGCGTATTAAAGTTTAGTCTTTATTATTTTTGATTACGTACCTAAGCTGATCTTCTCATTAAGGCTGAGACCAGAGATCTGTTTCATTTTAAATAAATTTCTCAGCTCTTTAAACTCGGTCATTGCAGAAACAATGTGTGAGTTCTTTAGCGGATGTACATATCTTTAATTTGAGTTAATCACAAACATTGGAATCACTAAAGCTGATATGACCACTCTGATCGATAACGGCATTTCCCTTCACATATGAGGCTGCTAGAATCAAATTGGCCTAACTGCATTTTGATGACTTTTGACCTATTTGTATTTTCGTAATTTAAAAATGTTAATCTACAAGACAAGACCGGCCTAAAATTGGTAACATCATCTTGACATAGATGGCAGTACAAGTCCATTTCGGCCATGGTTTAAATTGACGAAAATACAAATAGGTCCAGTCATCAAAATGCATTTAGGCCACTCTGGCTCTAGCAGCCTCATATTATGTGGTATATAGACTTACATATAAATGTATCACCATAGTAACAGGTGATAAAGGAACTTCAAGAAGCGACCCTGATGCGGCAGCTTGCCGTGTCTAGTATCGTCGTAAGACGTTGCCGAGGAATCTAAGCGGCTTATGTTCTATTTGCAGATCTTTGAACACACTGATCTTTTGTGAACCACACTGATTTTAGGAAGGTATAAAAATACTGTACATTTTCTGTAGTGTAGAATAGCAAATGGTTTAGATAACCTTTATGACTGGTAGAAGATGTAGACAGTTTTATCTACAGCATGAATGGGCCGGCTCGACTGGGTCAATACCACTGTGTCACAGAAAACTGACGTAAAGTAGCCGTTGCGTTTCTTACGGTGAGTAAGATATCCGGAGGCCCAAATCCCCCTCGCTTACCCAATCCCTAACTATCCCTTTCCTTTAAGGTCGCAATGCGTCCATGATAATTCTGGTATTGTGGGCGTACATGGGCGGTGGAGACCACTTACCATCAGGTGACCTACTTGCTCGTTTGCAGGACTATGCTATAAAAAAATCTAGCTTTACTTTTTTGATTGAACCTGATATTAATTACAATACATCAAGAAACACTGCGTCCTTCAACGGTCGACAGAATTATGCCGGCATGAAACTACTAGATAATTATATACTGGCTAATGTCGTTACACGAATTGCCTGAACGAGATACTGTGGCGGGTTTTTCACCATATTTACGGTGGCCATTATCCAGTCAGTTACAAAAATATATCAGGTATTCTTCCATCAACAATGAGACAAGACTACTGTTACCTTTTTTGTAATAAAACCTTGAAGAGTTTTTGACTATGTAGTTCATTAAAATTACTTATTCGAAGTAGCCTGTAGATGTTATTAGAAACACGAAATCTTTAGAAGCTAAAAAATGTTCAATAATGTAGGAGGTATCTTTCATCTAATTGGATAAAATGTTTACGGACTTTCTATGCGAAATATTTGGATTTAATACTAATTTATATCCTATTTATTAGTAAGTATTTACTTTTACAATGCATAGTATGTTATTATTTATATACAGGGTTATTTTTAAAACACTGACAACCTCGCAGGAGTAGATTCCTAAGGTCATTTGCTACTACTTTTGTTCTACGACTTTTCATAATTTGTTAGATTTTATTCTCATACAAAAATAATTATGAATTTAATTTCCGTCTTGAAAGTTACCTACGCGCAGATTACGTAATACACGCTGGCGCGCGAGTCAGTTCAATAACCGGCCGCGCCGTATCGATCGATGATACTTACACCCAGCCGTCAGCTGATTTCACTAGACGTATGAACACAAACACTGCACAACAAAAACTTGTAAAATCATTTTTTTTCTTATGTATTGAGTTATGTCCAAACTCGTAGAACAAAAGTTGTTCCTTATGGGGTCAGCTATCTGGCCCTGCGAGGTTGTCAGTGTTTTAAAAATAACCCTGTATATGTTCGATAAAGTGCCGAGTGTCTTTATTCACTATAAAAATTATTTGTTATGTGAACAGCGGTAAGTAAAAATAAACAAACAAAATCATTAAAAAACCAAATTTTTTTTTTTTTTTATCCTGGCTCGGCAAAGTGACTACGCTACACCTGATGGTAAGTGTAGCGCAATCCAAGAATAGTGTCGACCAACGATAAACAATGTGTCCATCGTAGGTCGGCAAGATCATGCCGGCCTGCCAAAGGGCCAAGGGGGAGGGGAAGGAAAAAGGGATGGGAAAAGGGTTAGGATCAGGGGGGAAGCCCCTGCGGAGAACCGGATATACACTGGCTGACCCTGGAACGCGACCCACACAAGGTGGGCTACTATGGCAGGTTTTAGCACCAGTGTACGGTGTTCGCCATCCGGTCGGATACAAGTATCCTCCCAACAGCAAGCAAAAGCAAATGGTAATAAAATGACAAATTTACAAGGTGGTGGGTCCCTCGTATGCGAGAGGCCGACTTGGTTGGTACCACCACTTTGTCTATTTCTGCTTGTTGTATAAAGTTTACAATGCATTTCGAAATTTAAATAATTAAAATACTAACACGAGTAGACCTAGAATACAACAACTAGTATACACAAATCCGTCCACTCAAATAATTAAAACTTAAACCTTTAAAGCATCTTTATTACCAGCTAATGCCAGAGATCTCAGCTCTACTTTAATCTCGAAGACAAAAGGGATTAACAGCCTACGTTTCGCTAAATAAAATAAACACATTCACTACGGACCCTGACAAACATCTTTGTAAAAGGAAGGTTCCTTTTAAACTGGAAATTAAGCCCGTGGATTGGTACGAAAAATGTGCTTGATCTCAAATTGAGTGTTTTGTTCCGACGAATGGGTCAGAGGAATTCAATCTTGGAAACGTCCTTGCTTTTGTGTGGTTGATGGGTGTACGCTGTTTACTTCTTGATTTATAGACCTTTTTACTTTCGGAAAATATCGTTTTTTTAATGTGTCCTATTGATGGATTGAGCCTTATAAACTGCGAAAATAATGCCGATTTTCACAGACATAAAATCATATAATCAGTGATAATTTTTCGTAAAATGACAATTCATTGATTTTACTAAAATAAATCACAATATGTGAACGTAAAAAGGTAAACATTCTGGAATGGAGGCCACGTATTGGCAAGCGCAGCGTTGGACGTCCACTTACACGGTGGACAGACGACCTGATAAAGGTCGCAGGAAGTCGCTGGATGCAGGCCGCTTCCAACAGGACAGTCTGGAAATCTTTGCGGGAGACCTATGTTCAGCAGTGGACGTCTTGTGGCTGATGATGATGATGATGATGAACGTAAAATTGAACTTGAATTATTTTTACTTATACATAATCGTGTACAAAAAAGAGTAGAAACTGAAATATAGATCTTTGCAATACAGACCCTGAGTTTAGTGCTACTATCATTATTTTTTGCCGACTTCATATTTTTAGTTGGTGTACAATCAAAGCTTATTTCAACACCATAAATAAAACATTTGGTATAAATTTGGAATTAAATTCATTCATTGATAAGTTTAAAACATAAATTTTAATTTCACAAATACTTTTCTACCATTCGGAATCGCCATTTTGTTTTATTTGGATGAAGATTTTTAGAACCCCAAAGAGAAAAAATATCTCGAAATACATTTTATTGGTTTAGGACAGTCCTATTGAATGAAGATGTTTAAAGTATACTAACAGTTTGATAAGAGTAGGTAAAGACTGTATAGTGAACCGACTCTGTTTTCTGCTTGCTTATTTATTTTTTAAAGTGCTTTTAAATGTATTTTAAATCAGTTATTTGATAAATACATGTATATAACATTATTTTAAATACAACGTGTTACAAAAAGTGGTCATTTTTAAGGGCCGTTACATATAGCTTACAGTAAGTATTTATGTACTGATATTAACAAACCCCAGATATAATTATATTTTATACAAATTTTAATCACTCGTTTATTACGATTGATGCGATTAATCACATCCTTATAAATTAATTTTGCGTGAACGAGAATAATGATGCTGGAGTGAGACAAGCATAGTCGTTTCTCGTTAAGTGCTGTGCAAAGATACAAATCAATCGACTATCATCACCGACATGTAGCTTTTGGTCATAATACATAAAGCAGTCACCTAGGTGGTAGGTTACATGACAGTAATCTGTTACATTTTTACCATGGGACTTAAAAAATGTAAGCATAATTGTTAATATTAATATGATATTATATTATTTAAGTTTCTTCTGATATTGTCGGCGTTGGAATTCACTTACCATTCAGTGACCCACTTATTTGTTTGCACCCTAAATTATTAAAAATATAATTCTTAAAAACTTTATAATAGTATTTACTGAACAGTATAATTAGTAATATAGTCTCAAATTCTATTAAGGGAATAACAAATACAAGGTGGTAGGTGCATTGTGTTACGGATTTAAGGACATTGAAGCCAATGAAAACGGGATGACGAGCGAAGTCCAGTGCTGAGATCTGAGTGATGTAGCTTCTGCTTATGGGCAGGTGTGACGTTTCCCTTTAGGCGAGCGACCGGCTCGTCTTGTGATTCAAGCTAATAAAAAAACCAAAATTTCCTGGTAGTATTAACTATCGTTAAAATTCTCAATAGCCTAGGGAAGTCTGTTGGGAACGATATTAAAAGAATAAGGTAATGCCTTTTCAAAAGATTCGACAGTATAGGCACTTTGATCCTCCTCTAAACATTTACGATTATATTCTTGGATGTTCAAATGTGATAGGGCTTTCCGATGCTAGCTTCTCGATACATATATATTCAACACATAGTGCATTTAGTGGTGAGTGAGATATTCGGAGGCCCAAATCCCCCGCCCCTTCCCAATCCCTTAATTATTCCTTTCTTTTAAGGTCGGAAACGCGCCAATGATTCTTATGGTATTGTGGGTGTGCAGGGGAATCACTCACCATCAGGTGACCCAATTGATCGTTTGCCGGTCTATGGTATTAAAAACATCTATCATCATATACGTATCACCAAGGAACACCAGGAACAACACACTCACTCAAATACATCGTGCACTCAAAAAATAACGTGCAAAAATTAACCAAACTGTCTATAACAATTTGTACGTGGTTTATACAGTTGGCAAATGTCGCAATAAAGAAACGATATTCAGTTACAGGAGCGGGCTGGGTCTGGCGAGGCTTGCACACAAATTAATAGTACGGCAGTGCCAGCCAGATTTTCAAATTCAAAGATCTAGAGTTAGAAAGTCCGGGTGTCCTAGACCGACTGTGCAAGGCAAGGGCTTTAGCGGTGTTGGTTTTTGTTTTTTGTTCAAATAATTTCATAATAATCCATTTTTTCTTGTAGAAATTTGTATTGTTTGGTTTTTCTAAATATATAGTTCTGTAATATTTATCTGTTTAAATCTATGAAATTGACCTTTTATTTCTGCTATAAAATGTCATTCGTAAAGATGTTGAGAATACCATTTGTTGGTGTTAGTAGTTGTAAAGTTTATTCTCAAGAGAATAATCAAAAACGAAGAGAACTATTGTTAGTATCAAATACTTAAATAACCTAAAAACTGCGGCTTAATACTTGTATTAAAAAGGAACATGAAGAATAATCGTTAAAGCGAAGTCTTAAAATATGCAAAATTAGGATTTAATAGCAAACAAGAAGAATTTAACCTTTTCCTTTTTTAAGTCGGTTTAAAGACGTTGCAGCGCATGCTGGGTAGTAGCAAGTCTCCAGTAATATTGAAATCAGCCCGCCACAGCTCTCAAATTACGTCATCCCTCGGCCGTCGATGGGCGGTTAGTGAAATATTATTGGAATTCCTCTATCCAAGATAATCCACGACTGGTTGTTGGCGATCGACGCGTCTGACAAATGCCAACCTTTATCGCACCCCGCCGCAGCCCTCTACCACTGCTTCACTTTTATTTGATACTATATTTTTTTTGTGGATTTATGTAACATATTTGGGACAGAAATGTATCAAATCTAATTAGACGTGTGAATTTTAAATACAGATTTGGGACAGAAAGACGGTATCAAATTGAATTAGGCAGGTCGTGTGCCTCAGATGCATTCTGAATGTTAGCCGACATTTATAATAAACAGGAAGTGCCATGTTTAAAAAAGGTATTGGCGATAACATGCAGCTATTAGAAATTTGGAAATCAAAAGAATTAATAATTTAATGAAATATTTAATTTATTGTTTTAAGACTTTCCAACACCTGAGGCACATAATTTTATTAAATTAATTACTTAAAATAAAAATTAATAACCAATAGTCACTTACATAAGCATAAGATGTAATTATTATCTTGCGTCCTTTATTGGAACTGCAAAAGAATTTCGGTATCACAACAAATATTTAAACTTAAAACAAATATTTGTGGAACACACAAACATTTGTCTCAGCCATCCCACGACTATTCGCCCACTGCGAATTAAGAATAGATAGTCTTCAGAGTCGATTCTTAAAAACTATTTCTCTCTAATGCGTATAATATTTCTTATACTCATTAATTAATTTATGGTAATATTATTTCTCCGGACGTGAAGCAGGCGTTAACACAACTATGAGTTATGAGCTAGATTAGTCTAAATCTTAATTAGAATCTGTATGGAGTTAGGTTTTGATATCACAATAACTTAGGCCTTGGTTATTATTGTAGATGATTAATGAAAATCTGCGAGATTTCTATTTGTTATTAGGTGTAAAGTCAGTTTTTATTTATTTAAAGTTCGCTGATTACACCACGAAGAAGTGAGAGTGTCATGTAACATTAAATAATCTAAGTTATATACTGAGCGGTAGAGCCACGCTGCAAATATTTTATTCTACAGCTTGAATATGCCTAACCCCACTCATTAAGCAGAGGAGGCCCGTGCCCAGCAGTGGGACGTGTATAATATAGGTCTAGTATTCTTATATTACAATTACAAATACTATTATATATTTTGTTCAAATAGTTATTACGTAAGTGTCGTCAGAAAGACCTACAGATTTTATATAATGTTAGCATACAACATTTTTAGGCATTTATTACTCCATGCATCAAGATTAATCTACATACTTACGTGCCAGCAAATTTCTCATATAGCTGATGATTCATGCGTAAACCTACATTATGCATTAAATATTTTTTCGCGATCATTGGCGGTTCGAGAGCAATTTTGTCACGTACCTTTACTCGTTTACATTATGTATTATGTAAATCAGTTTATACGCACCATTTACCTTCAGATTCTTGAGAATTATACGTTGGGTTTTTAAAATATAATGCAGTCATCATCATCATGAGCAAGCGATTTGGTAGTATTAGGAACCATTAATGAATGGTAGAGCCATGTCGTAGACAGTTTTGTCTACAGCATGAATGAGCCGGCTCCACAGGGTCGTTACCACTGTCTCACTGTAAACTGACGTAAAGTAGCGGCTTGCTGCTGTGTTTTGTACGGTGAGTGAGATACTCGGTATATCATATTTTTTTGGTATTGTGGGAGTACATGGGCGGTGGAGATCACTGACCATCAAGTGACCCACTTGCTCCTTTGCCGGTCTATGCTACAAAAAACATTTTCTCGTAATTTATAAGTTATAAACTATGTTATTAGCTTAATTAATTTAATTAGAATTACTTAATTTTTCTGCTGCGTTAAGATGCTAAGACTGTACTAAGGCAGGTTTATGAGGAGCCATCATATTGTCTGTTATAGGCAGAATTTGCCATGTAGGGTCTTCATTTATCATCCGAAAGAAGTTGATAGAACATACTTCGATATAAATCATGAAATCCCAAAGTATCTGGCACACTAAAATCTGGCGAAAACCGATAGTGAAGGCATAAAGCCCAGCAATAACGTATGGGCGATGTTTTATTTGTTTTTTGTCAAACGTTTTATATTATGTAGCGTTTCGATAAAGGCGTGAGCGGATCCCGTGGGAACTGCCTCCCGTGCTATTGTATCGCTGCAAAATTGGAAACAATCTTTTTTCGTATTACTCATTTGTTTCTTTTTATGAGATGTCATATTATTGACGGCTGATTTTGGTTGAAATATCGACGAGATTTCGCTCAAAAAAACTTTGCACGTATTTTTATAATTTGAATGTAATAAATAGGTTATAATTTCTTTTTTGTAAACACACAAATACATTGCAACACAATGCTACTCGGAAAGTAGTGATGTACCCCAAAACTTGTAAAGTTAGACGAAAATAAAATTACTGCGTTTAAATTTAATCAATTTGTAACTATTTAGCCCGCAACTAAGATGTTTTACTTTAATTTCCGACATGAATTTATAAAAAAATGAATATAAAATACCAGATTTTATATTTTAAAATTATATAGCTCAATTTCCAAGTGGGGTCATATTTATTATTATTACTGCTTATATCATAAGGAATAATATTAATAGCCTATATGACGCTAGAGTAACTTCTATACATACTTAGGAGGTCAAAATCATTACCCTTCCTTGCTTCGTAGTAGTAGGGTAACATCTGCTTATTGCAATATACTAACACTTACTTTAATAAAATTTAATTATATTAAATCCCAGCCAGCACTGATTAAAAAACTCTTAATAAGGTCAATTATACACTAATAGGTCAAAACGTACATTCAGTAAGTTAAAATTCGTTGCTTTTACACAAAACAATGACGAAATTACTAAACGAAGTTAAATTATTAACTAAGATTTTAATCAGTCCACTTTATTTGTAATTTGGACACAATTTTCAACAATATAATTGAAAGTTAATTAAATCTTTTAATATATGACTTTAAACTTGTTCTTTATAGTATTTAATAACGTTATTATAGGCTTAATACTTTTTTAAAAGTCTTTGTATATATATATTTTTTGCTGTTTGACGTTATGCTGTTAGCCTGACGCAAGTCGGCTGTTTACAGCTTCACCGGACTTTTGGGTGAACGCTTTAGGCGCTCTCAACCCTTGTTTAAGCGATCTCACTGAGGGCACTCCCTGTGGAGAACGAACCTCGGCTCAGGACGGTCGCTGGGAAATAATTATTCTTATTTTTATTCTAATATATCTAGGAGTTTCAGAACTATGGTTTAGACAATTTTTTCTACAGCATGAAATCAGCTTGCTGGTGCAGTTTGTAGGATTACTGAGATTTCTGTAGGCTTAAATCCTTTCTCCCTTTTCCAATCTGGTTCGCAGCGCATTCATGATGCTTCTGGGTCACATCAATTAATTTACTTGCTTATTTGCTATTAAAAAACTTCACAGCTCAGTGGCCGTATTTCCTAGTAAAATATATTGCTATTTTTTAAATAAATTTTTACTTATCAAGTTAATTCGTATAACAAACACCTTAAAATAACAGTATAATAAATTATTCGCATGGTTATCGTTGAAGTCAAACCTTTCGGGACTCAAGTATTAATTACTGTTTTATCTGATGATGACATTATTAAAACTAGGCGGGTTTGAAGGCTAAATGTGAATTGTGTCATGGCTTTTTTAATATGAACACGAAAGAAAATTTAAGAAATGATAGTGTTATTTCATTATTTGGTTATTTATTTATTTATTTATTTATTTATTAAACTTTGTACACATGGTATACAGGCGGACTTTAATGCCTTAGGCGTATATAGGTTATACTTATTAGGTTGCTAGCTTTGCTGTTTCATTCGCGTCGACATAAATGTTATGGTTAAAATGGTAGAGCCACAGTGTATTGTCTCTCCAGCATTCATGGATCCGTCTGGACTGGGTAATAATAATATATCACACTAGCTTTTGCTCGCAACTCCGCCCGCGTGATCTGCTTTTCCCGGGATAAAAAGTAGCCTATGTCTTATTCTGATGTATAAGCTATATTATTGTAAAGTTTCATTAAAATCCATTCAGTAGTTTTTACGTGAAAGAGTAACAAACATACATCCATCCATCCATCCATACTTACAAACTTTTGCGTTTATAATATTAGTTGGATAAAATCAACATACATTTGCAGTGTGCTGTTGCGGTTCTTATTGTCCATAATATTTCCGGACACCGACCAGTGTGTCAGTGACTGACATCAATCTTTCGAACTGCTATTGTTGATTTTAGACTATATTGAAATTATAATTAGATGCGTTATTGTGCACACAGATACAAATATAATTATCAAATAAAAACTGTAGCCTTTTTGAACTAGTTTCAATTGCGTAATGTGTGTTTTAATTAAAAATTTCTACTTTGATGGAATCTGCGGGTCACACGACTTCGGTCGCACGAGTGCCACTCGAAATGCTGGCAACATGCGTATTTACCTTTAGTTTTTTCTAGTTAATCATTAAAAATTTCTAGTCTAGTCTAGTTGCCAACTTTAAATGAAAAATATATAATAATAAATAGACAAAGACGTGGATTCTGTCGGGATTTATAGATGTTAGTGTTGTTTTTATAGTAATTGACAGCCTTCATGGCGCAGTGGGCGAGTAGCCGGGTTGCGAAGCTTGAGGCTGTGGATTTAATTTCCGTACCGAGACAAATGTTTGTGTCCTCCACAAATATTTGTTTAAGGTCTGAGTGTTGTGGGACCGCATGTCCCTCGTAGCTCCTGATACCCATAATACAGGTTAACCTAGTGTGGGGTTAAAACTATGTGTGTGACTGTTTGGGGTATTTATTTATTTATTTTAATTGTTCTTTATAGGGCCAATAATAATATTATGTAACTTGAGAGATACTAGTAAATATCAAGTTCGTTTTTTTAGTCTGCAGGATTAGACTTCCAGGTCGCTCGCCTGATGGTAAGCGTCACGGCAGCCTATAAACAGAAACAACACCACACTGACTTTGATTTACAAAGCAGTCTATTGGCTGGGTGCGTGACTCCAGCGCCATCTAACGATACAACTTACGGTGGCTCTTTTGAGAAAATAAACATGTATTGGATGTCAAATAGTTATTGAAAAAATAAAATCAAATTGAAAAAAAAATATTTTCAATGTGAAATGTGATATATTACACAGAGTGAATATTAAATAAAAAAAAATTCCGTGGGTCAGCTAAAAACAGTAAGTAAAATAAATACAACAACTAAAACAAGTCTCAATAAGTGAATTAGGTTAAGACATCTGTCAAGATGTTTATTGTAAATTAATATAGAATAAAAAATCATTATTAATATTTAAAAAAAATCTAAAATAATATATAAAATAACAAATAGCTCTATTTAACCTAATTATATTTTATTTTATTATTCTCCTGTCCATGAAGCGTTTGTGTCTAAATAAATAAATTACGATAATATAAATAAAAATTAAATTAAATAAAACAGGTATTGCTAAATCATTAACTATATCAAATAATATGTCTACATTTTTTAGTCGATTATTTCTATTAATCTAAATATTATAATCAAAACTTAATTTTTTTACGTAGGTACGTAAAAAAATTAAATTAAATCCTCAAAACTGTGGATTCGTTGACTTTACGTCTTCTATAAACTGATGGAAAAATAGTTGGAGCGTAATTAGGACTTGATTCAACATCTGATTTTTCACCACCAATGAAGTGTTCACTGCATATAACATCCATAGGTTTTGGAGACCATAACGATCCATCAATACTTTACAAAAAAATATTAATTAAATTATTACTCCGTTTTCTTACACGACATACACATGTATATGACATTATTCTATAGAATACGGTAATACTTACTTTTGCCTTTTAACAGCAGTTATCCATTTTTTTCGCTGATTTAATTTCCACTTGGCAACCGGAAACTTATAAAATTTACAATTACTATTCCTACTAGTATTTTTGCAATCGACTACACAACAACTTTGATGACCCATTTTATTTTATTTATTTAATTAAACTGACACACGTGTTATTGTTATGGTCATAGATAATAAAGAGCCACCCGTAGTTCTGTATTGTCCGCAGCGAGCGCTGACATCACTTTTGTGTCCCCCACTATGCCTTACGCACCCAGCGAATAACACACTGAGTTGCGCCCTTCACCCCGACACATAACGTCGTGTTGAAGTCTCGAAATGATTTTCACTGGCTTCAATTTCCATCAAACCGAAGTACAATAGTACCTACACATGACTGCTTGGCAAAATACAGTGCTTTGTAATTCAAAGTTCTGTTTGGTGTTGCTTCTGCGAGCGACTTGTTCGTCTCGTTCAATTAAATAGAAAAAAAAATTGTTACCGTATTACAATTAATTTCTATACAACCAAGAAGCAATCTCCATTATGCCCAATTTCAATAACTTCTATAGCTAAATGGCGTTCAAAACCGACATAATGTAACGAACACAATGAAACAGAACCGTACGGGGTACGGGCCCTGCTGTTGACATGCGATTAATCTATATCGATTATGTAACGATTGTGTTTTCAGCCTGGAAATATCGATGTTTGTGACGTTCCTATATTTTATTAGTCGTTTAGAGATAAATGGGTAAATTGTAGTGATTTTTAAGAACAAAATAATGGATGTCGTGTATATTTTTTTTGAGTGCTCAAATTAAAATTACTGGGAATTAATTCTGAGACTTAACATCTTATGTCTCGGAGTGACGAGTGTAGTTCAGTACCATTTAGTGCCTTGTAATTTAAAGTTGTGTGTGGTGTTGGTTCTGTTTATAGACAGGCGCTTACCATCAGGTGAGTGTCTTGGTCGTCTCGTCATTCAAATAAATAAAAATAATTCACGCTATAGATAGTTTTTCTATTTCTTCTCTACAATATTTAGGGTTGCTTGACCGGGTTATTACCACTGTCTCACGGAAGATTGCCGTAAGGAAGCGGTTTACTGCTTCTTTCCGACAAACGAACTGCGAACCAATCTCTTCCCTTGATTATACCTTACTTATAAGGTCGGCAACGCGTCCTTGATGCTTCTTCTCTCTTCGTACGTTCATGGGTGGTGGAGATCACTTACTATCAGGTCTATTTACTGGTTTCCCGGTCTATGTGGCGAAGCTATTCAAATTCAAATCATTTATTCTGTAAATTAAATCATAAATATCACTTTTTCATGTCAATATTTTTATACTAGATTACATCTTATTTGAAAATTATCATGAAGAACTTCTCAGTTCTCAGGCAATAGGAGTCTTCTCACAATGATTTCTTCACCATCATTGCAAGCAATAATTACCTAAGTATGATCACATACGTAACTTAGTACAAGATTACCACCGCACAGATTTTTTTAATTTAGAGAATAAAAAATGCAACATATAATTTTTTTTAAACAGTCACACACATCGCCCTGACCCCACAGTAAGATACGAGTCTTGTGTCGTGGGTATCAGGAACTACGAGAGACTTTTTGGTCTCACAACACCCAGATCCGAAACAAATATTTGAGGATCAGACAAATATTTGCTCGGTGCGGAAATTGAACCCACGGCTTCACGTTTCACAGTCAGCTACTCGCCCACTGCGCCACGGAGGCTGTCAAAGTAACATTTGATAGAGTACTGAATGTAATAAAATATAACTACTTCTAAAATAACAATGAGATCCTACCGCCTTTTAGGGTGTCAATTACAAACTTTCCGAGACTCCGGACATATCAAAGGTCCAACGCAAGTTTACTACTTATTGTTTTCACTTTTCTTCTCATTTCACGTTTCTGAATTATATAACTTTGTTGCGTAGAAAAATTGTAAGGCTACTTTATCCTATTGTGAAAGTTTTTTATGATGTTCTTTAGGTTTTTTAAAGATTATAAAGATAAGAAAAGAAAAGCTATATAAGTGAGCATCCTTTGCCTATTATACCTACTAGGCTATTGTTGTTTTGTTTTGTGTCGCCATAAATTAATATTATTATTCTTCTTGGTCGTCCTCATCATTTCTGAAGGTCGTGTCCATCCTGAAATTTCCTTCGCATCTGTTGGATTATTTCTCTCCAGGTTTGTCTGTCCTTAGCATGTCTCATTGCTGTTGTTACTGAGAGCCCCGTGAGTGTTTTTATTTGGTCAGACCAACGGCTAGGTACGCGCCCTCGCGATTGCACCACTCCACCTTTCCAACCATTAGGAGTCGCTCACATATTATTATAGTAGGTACAATTTTACAAGGTGGTAAGTCCCTCGTATGCGAGATGCCGTCTGGGTTGGTGCCACCGCTTTATCTATTTCTGCGGCCAAGCAACAATGTTTAAGCACTGTTGTGTTTCGGTTTGAAGGACATTGAAGCCAGTGAAATTACTGGGCATTATGAGACTTAACATCTTATGTCTCTGGGTGACGAACGCAGTTTAGTACTATGCAGTGCTTTATAATTCAAAATTGTGGGTGGTGTTGCTTTTGTTTATGGGCAAGCGTGGCGCTTATCATCAGGCGAGCACTTTGCTCGTCTCGTCATTTAATCAAATAAAAAAAATCAGAAAAAACGTTTTTTGTTTAATATTTTTTTACGTAGCACGGCAAAGTAATGTTAATGGTAAGTATATTAAAGTCCAAATATAATATCGACTATAGACGTTGCTTCTCAAGATTCTGGACCGAGTGAGAACCCACTCCAATTTAACCATTAGATAACATTGAATAATAATTTATTTATGTAAAATGTTATTTAAATCATGTTAGTACATAAATGGCTTTTATAATACGCGGTTTTAACTGTCAATTCAATGCAAATGGCGCCGATATGCGCTGTCAACCCGTCCCGTCTGTCAATTTTAATAAGCAGATACGTATGTGATGTGAATAATTCAGAAATATCAGCGTTAAATTGTGTTGTATACCAAATTACTTTATGTGCAATTACTATGTCCTCATTGTCACAATAACTTTAGAGAAATATTATAAAAATGTTTAAAATAAAATCACTTAATTATATTTGCTTGAATGGGTATGATTATTACTCAAAATGTACGCGAAAGAAGTTTCAGATAATAAATATAAATTAAACTCCGAGTTTTTGAATGGTACAGCCACGCTGTAGACAGTTCGTCTACAGTATGAATGGCGCCGGCTCGAACAGGCCGTTACCACTGTCCTACAGAAAACCGAGGTAAAGCAGCGGCTTGCTGCTGCGTTTTGTACGGTGAGTTGGATATCCGGAATCCCAAATACACCCCTTCCCAATTTGATTTGTAGGCATACATAGGCGGTGGAGATCACTTACCATCAGGCGACCCGCTCGCTCGTTAGCCGGCCTAAGCGATAAAAAACTCCTTTCCGTCCATCTTTTTATGTCTAAAGACGACCAGTAATCGAAAAGTGCTAGACACAAGTTCTTATATAAAGAAGCGTGTCACGACTGCTGACAGAACAATTTAGCGTATGTCGCAATACGTGTCCTATCCGGTGACGAATAGCGATCGCGATACACATCGCTTTGATCCCGGCCCTACTTAATTGAGCCCAGATGTAATCGGGGTTTATTTGTTTGCCTTCCATATTTGAATCTTATATCTTTTTTGCTTTTTAATTGACAGCCAGTACTTTTTATTTCTTTATTGTGAATTGGCAAATAAAATATACTGCTCTGGAATTGCCACAGAGAATAAATAATAAAAGAATTTTGAAAATCCAGTATCAAATGATTTACGAACCAACTCAAGAAACAATATCCCTCCAACGTGTATAAACATGAAAGTATTTTGTTGACACGCTGAGAACCCACCTTTTAGTATAGAGCTCGGATATCGGCCCCTAATGGCGTTCTTAAATGTGCTCCTAAAGTAAATAATCATCCAGATGAAACGACGTTCTACGAAAACTGTTTGTAAACCTATTTCAAGTTGAAAGACTGAGTTTAAAATATAGGTACAAAATAAGAAATATAAATTGCATGTCTCTTTTACGAAAATAAAATGTGGAAATTACCTAAGTTACATACCAAAATTAATATTAATTTCGTGGAAATGCGACTATAGAAGATGGTAGGTCCTACGTATGCAAGAGATTGTCTGGGTTGGTACCACCGCTTTGTCTATTTCTGCCGCCAAGCGACGGTGTGTAAGCACTGTTGTGTTTCGGTTTGATGGACATTGAAGCTAGTGAAATTACTGGGCATTATCAGACTTAACATTTTATGCCAGACATAAAATGTGAAGTCTGTGTGGTGATGAGCGCAGTTCAGTGCCATGCAGTGCTTTGTAATTCAAAGTTTTGTGTAGTATTGCTTCTGTTTATGGGCAAGCGTGGCGCTTACCATCAGGCAAGCGCCTTGTTCGTGTCGTCATTCAATAAAAAAATAGACCATAATATAATTTTGTCGACATTGTGCCGTAAAAAAACAGTTTTATCTGGTTACATCTTTAATATGTCTATTAAAACTGACATGGTTGCATAGAATCCTATCCGTGGTATTTTGTCTACGAATAATATCATGAAGTTGTAATTTTATTAAATGTTGACACTTTTATCTGAGATTCGCTCGCGGCTCCGCCCGCGTGTATTTCTGCACCGTTATATTATCGATATCGCCTATGTTCATCAGGAATAATGTAGAATTCTAATGGTGAAAGAATTTTTCAAATCGTTCCAGTAGTTTCAGAGCCTTTTCAATGCAAACAAAGAATCAAATCTTTACTCTTTGTAATATTAGTTTAGATCAGTCATCGATAACTATTTCTTTCTCACACGCCAGATATGTCGTGTTGCATAATTTAAGCCCCCAGATCAAAGAAAAAGGATGTCGGATTAAAAACCTTTTGTTGAGTGACAAAAAAATTGATACTTGGTTAACTGCTCCAGTTTACATATATACTACTCTCATTCATAACACAATTTGGAACATTGCCCACCGAATACTAAAGACCTTGACCTTTGCAAACAATCCAAAATAATCAATAGGTACATAAACGGAGCTAATGTAATAAAGTTTAAACGACACGTCGGCGTCACCCGATTCGAGGACAAGTCCAAATAAATATCGAGTTTAACTTAAGAGAGTCATACCTTTAATCCCAACCTCGCATCCATGTCTGAGGATTTTTTTTATTTGATAGAATGACTAGACGAGCAAGGCGTTCGCCTGATGGTAAGCGCCACGCCTGCCCATAAACAGAAGCAACACCACACAACTTTGAATTACAAAGCACTGCATGGCACTGGACTGCGCTCGTCACCCTGAGAAATAAGATGTTAAGTCTCATAATGCCCAGTAATTTCACTGGCTTCAATATCCTTCAAACCCAAACACAACAGTGCTTACACACTGTTGCTTGGCGGCAGAAATAGACAAAAGCGGTGGTACCAACCCAGACCGCCTCTCGCATACGAGCGACCTACCTCATTGTCTGACGCAGCTAGAATGCGTTTCAATTATTGTAAAATGCTCTCTGGATCTATAAAGCCTTGTACGGGCTGCACATTTTAGTATATGCTTAGTCGTATACTCAATTTGTATTTACCTGCCACGTGAATATTTAGCGTACGTGTATCAGTCGAGCCATGCTTGCGACAGTACATCAGTAGTCGACTTTTGATGGCATTCA
The DNA here is from genome assembly GCA_949126905.1 of Amorpha juglandis. NCBI lineage: Eukaryota > Metazoa > Arthropoda > Insecta > Lepidoptera > Sphingidae > Amorpha > Amorpha juglandis. Next base: position 3,465,214 of record OX421372.1, on the reverse strand, counting down.
AAGACCCAACCTTTTTGTATGTTTCTTATCTACGTTTGAATAAAATCTGTAAGGCCGTTAATGCATTGGGCTTATTTTAGATTTATGATGACGCTGTTATGGCAAATATTTTTTTATTTTATCCATTGCATGTTGACCAAAATATGTTTAGTAGATGAAATATGCTAATTTGATGTAAATATGCAATACCAACCCACAACCTTCAACCTTCAACCACATCAAGTAAAAATTACTTTATTATCAACCACTGTCATAAAAAAATGTAGAGATTTAAATAATTCGTCGTAATAAGTAAATCGTGTATGTCGGTCTACTGTCGGATGGAGGTGTATTGATTCGCCGGCCAGGGAGACCTGTAGAAACGGTTGTTCCGCTGGCCGCCCGTGGTACAGTACAGGGGCCCAATCGAGGCTAACCACCTCGAGAGGCTGCCTCACCATGCCACGCATAATCTTGGGTAGGTCCGTCGTGCCGGTTGGTGACCGGATGTGGGGTCCCGGCGGCCTATCCCGGGAGGGTACGGGGGCCCTTCCGTCCGGCGAATCAGTCTGCCTCCGTTAGGCCGTCCTATGACCATGTGCAGGTCACGGTCATCCATCTGTCCTGTCGCAGGTCCCGCAAGCTGCTTCTTCCTCCTTCCTTTCTCATCAACCATGACAGTGCCAAATAAGAGAGCAGGTCCTACAGCGGTGCACAGCCCCACCACCGCGTTCACAATGGGGTTCACTAACATCCGTGGACTCCATTCGAACCTTAGTGCCGTCCACCACCATCTTGAGACGGCCCGGCCTGCAATGCTCTTCTTGACGGAGACGCAGATCTGTCGTCCGGCCGACACGGCATATTTGCACTATCCCGGCTACTTACTTGAAGAGAGCTTCAAGCCAAGGGCCGGGGTATGTTTGTATGTCCGGTCGGACGTCAGCTGTCGCCGTCTGCACTGCATGGAGGATCCTTCCTTTTCCACACTGTGGGTACACGTGGATCTTGGCACTCAGAGCCGGATCTATGTGTGCCTTTACAGATCCCATAACGGGGATGACGAGACAACTCGGCTGTTTAATTACATTAGCCAGGCGACAGATGATGCGCTGGAGCAGTATCCGACAGCGGAACTGGTGGTCTTGGGGGACTTCAACGCGCACCATGAGCTGTGGTTGGGCTCCTCCAAGACTGACCATGCTGGACGTACTGCTCATGCATTTGCTCTGACTCACGACTTGTCACAACTGGTGAATCAGCCCACCAGAATCCCAGATGTGGCAAGTCACACGCCTTCATTGCTGGACCTTCTGCTGACGAGTCATCCAGCCGGATACAGTGTGTCGGTGGGTGCCCCTTTGGGTACCTCCGATCATTGTCTGGTTGGATCCACAGTGCCTGGTGCTGCGCCTCCACCACCAGTAAAGATCAGGCGCAGAATCTGGCACTACTTGTCGGCAGATTGGGATGGCATGCGAGAATATCTTGCATCCATCCCTTGGGGGCAGCGCTGCTTTGAGGGCAACGATCCTTCCGCGAGTGCCGACGCTATTGCCGACGAGATCCGGTTAGGAATGGAATATTACATTCCTTCCTCGGAGGTCGTCGGTGGTGGTCGCGGACGCTCCTGGTTCAATCGCGACTGCGCAGATGCTGTTAGTGAGAAACGGGCTGCGTATCGCGATTGGATTAGGGGTCGCGCCATGAAAGATCCCAACATAAGTTCTCTCAAAGCGGCCTATAACCAAGCCACCAAGGCCTGCAAGAAGGCGTACGTCAGAGCGGATGCCCAGCGCATCAACAGGATTGGACGGACTTTGGCGGATCATCCGACGAGCAGTCGTGCTTATTGGAGTCTTGCCAAAGCCGTCCAATCTAATTTCTGTCGCCCCTCGTTGCCACCGCTGAGATATCCGGATGGATCCCTGGCCCATAGGCCGTAAGAGAAAGCCACTCTTTTGGCAGAACTCTTTGCGGCTAATTCGCGGCTCGAGGTCGGTAATGCACTGCCGCCCACGGTGCCTGATTGCGGATATTCCATGCCGGATGTTCGTATCAGGCATTGTGATGTGCGGCGTGAATTGCAGACCCTCGATGTCCGCAAGGCTAGTGGTCCCGATGGTATCCCAGCGGTGGTTCTTAAAATGTGCGCAGCCGAGTTGTCTCCTGTGCTGACGCGCCTATACCGTTCTTCCTTCTTCTCAGGTATTGTGCCCCAATCTTGGAGAGAGGCCAATGTGCAACCGATCCCAAAGAAAGGTGATCGGTCGGACCCTAACAATTACCGTCCAATCGCCATAACCTCAGTGATGTGCAAGGTAATGGAGCGGATCATAAACGCACAGCTGATCCGCTACCTGGAGGATCACTCGCTGATCAGTGACCGACAGTACGGCTTCCGGTCTAAACGATCAACGGGTGATCTTTTAGCGTACGTGCTACATCGCTGGGGGGAGGCGGTTGACAAGCATGGCGAGGCTCTAGCCGTAAGCCTCGACATTGCTAAGGCATTTGATAGGGTCTGGCACCGTGGTCTTCTCTCCAAGCTTCCGGCATATGGGCTCCCCGACAACCTGTGCACGTGGACCTCCGGCTTTCTGCATGAGCGTAGAATGCGTGTCCTTGTTGAAGGGCATGCTTCACGGCTCATGTCAGTTAATGCTGGAGTCCCACAAGGCTCTGTGCTTTCGCCCACCTTGTTTATTCTGCATATCAATGATATGTTACCACTTGGTAACATCCATTGCTATGCAGATGACAGCACAGTGCATGGGCGTTACTGCAGTAAGCCTCCTGGTTGCCGGGAAGTCACTGAGAGGCAGCGAGAGAATCTTGTCGTTGAGCTCAACCGGACCCTGGATCTCATTTCGGAATGGGGTACAAGGAATCTGGTTGAGTTCAATGCCAAGAAAACTCAGGTGTGCGCGTTCACGTGCAAAAAATCCCCGTTCTCTCCCCTCCCCAATCTTCAGGGTATCCCGCTCGCAATGCGGAATAGCCTAAATATCCTGGGCATGGATATTTGCTGCAATCTGAATCCAAGGAACCACATCGAGGGCGTAATATCAGCCACATCGCGCAGGGTCGGAATCCTGAACAAGGTGCGTCGGTATTTTACACCCGGCCAGCTTTACCGCTTATACAAAACGCAAGCAAGGCCGGGTGTGGAGTACTGTTCGCACCTTTGGGACGGTTCCGCCAAGTACCTACTCGATGCCTTGGACGGATTGCAGCGACGGGCTGTCCGCATTGTGAATGATGCAGACGTTACAAGACGCTTAGAACCGCTACAATTGCGGAGGGACATTGCCTCGCTGAGCGTCTTGTATCGTTTGTATCATGGCGAGTGCTCTGAAGAATTGTTTGACCTTATCCCATCCTCACCCTTCCTTAACAGAACCACGCGTGCTGGCTTGCGGAGCCACAGCTTCGTGGTCTCCTCCATCTCGGCTCGAACTAAAAAGTTCGCTAAATCTTACTTCTGCCGGACCATTAAGCTGTGGAACAGTTTGCCGGCGCACGTGTTCCCTCCTTCCTATAATATGGGGTCCTTTAAACGGAGTGTGAAGAAGCAGTTAGGCAGGCCGGCATGATCGTGCCGACCAACGATAGACACACTGTTTGTCGTTGGTCGACACTATTCCTGGATTGCGCTACACTTACCATCAGGTGTGGCGTAGTCATTTTGCCGAGCCAGGATAAAAAAAAAAAAAAAAAAAAAAAAAATTCACATAATATATTTTTACAACCGTAAAACAAATGTTTCGTAAAAAATCATGCAAACGCCTCATTAAGCAAGTCTTTTATTTTTCATTTTTATAATAAAACAAAAAAATACTTTTTACTTAACAATTGTGTATATATCACCGCAATCGTCTTTGTGAACAGGAAGGACGAAGGGATGAATCAGAGGGGATGAACGTCCCCTAGCCAGACAACCAGACATCAGTTTCAAATTGGTCTGGGAGGGAACAAAGTTTTTGTTTCACCCTATTCAAAAGATAGCCATCTTGAAACGCTTAAGGCTGTAAGTAATGCTAAATCGTAAAAACGTTGTGTTGTGTATTTTTGAGAAGCCTTCTGAACTAATAGCTGTATAAAAATAAATATGCGTAATATACGGAAATTTCTGTAAAAGTAGAAATTTTGTAAAGTAAAATTAATACCCGCAATTTAACAATATTTCACAGAAAATTTCCATTTCATTCATATCGATTCAAAAGAATCTCCATCTATCATAATCCTATTGTTAAAAAAAAGCGACGTATTAATTTCACAACAATCTATACAAAAAGTTGAAATAAAAAAATAAATCTATTTTACTCGTAAACGCTTCCTCCGGACTGTATTTCGGTTGCGCGGAACCTGTGTCGCGGTCGATTTTTGTACGGCCCAAATCGTCAAGGTCATTGGCGGGGTTACAGTCTTAAGAATAGGATTTTAGTTAAGGATACAGCTAGGGTTGTTTGTAATGCTATTCTTGTTACGTAATATTTAAGGGCCGAAAAAAATGTTTTAAAATATATGATATCAATATTGTATACTTTCCTACTGCTGGACACTGACCTACTAATGAGAGAGATTAGAGTTTAGTCCAACACCGTGGCCTAATGCCATTTGTTAGACTTCACGCACCTTCGAAATTCTTATGAATATTTGTCAGGTCTGTAAGTTTTGGGCGACGTTTTCCTTTACAATTAAAACAATCAACAGTTAACTATAAAAACACGTAACTACATATTTAGAGATCTTCGTAAAATTACATTTCGTAAGAAATTGCTATTTTTGCCAGTGTTGGAGGGTAGGATCGATTCCCAGGTGCGGTATTAGTATTTTGTTACCAACCAGTTTTTCAAATTTGAAAAAAAGAACACATGCGAGTTGAATAGAATATAAATTTGCACCCCATATAGCGAAAAGCTCTCTACGTAAATCATGAGATGAAAATAAATTCGACAAATTGTGGACGATATAGTTATACCGCTGCCTATCTCTTCTAGAATGTAAGGGTTAGTTCATCTTTTATCCAAAATCTTAAAGCAATCTTAAAGTCCAACATATTATTAGATGTAGTTAATTTTGTCAAAGTTTTTTCTACTCACAACAATTATGAACGCATTGCCAACCTTAAAAGAAATACATAATTAAGGGAGTGGGGATTTGTGCCTCCGGATATATCACTCACCTTACAAAACGCACCAGCAAGCTGCTCGATTACGCCTATTTTCTATGAAACAATGATAACAACACGGTTGAGCCCATTCATGCTGTAGACAAAACTGTCTACAGTGTGGCTCTATCACTCATAAAAATTAGTGGTAGAGCTACGCTGTATAGTTTTGGTAGATGAAAAATCTATTACATAGCTATTTTAGTTTTTATATGGACTAAGGCCTAATCCCTCTCATTCAGTAGAGGAGGTCCGTGCCCAGCAGTGGGACGTATATAATACAGGGCTAGAAAAAAAAAATGAATATTAATAAGCACCAAAATTCTTATTTCAAAGAATTAATGAGGTCATTCGAAATTATCTTTTGTCATCAAGTCGGGAATTACTGATTGTCACCTCCATAGATAGATGACGTCATTTGCCAATCGCTGAAAATTGCTCGTTTGGGAGCATAATGAGTGAACTTAGAATGTTAATCATTCACCTCGGATCGTAATGAGGTGTTTCTGATTTGGGAGAAAAATCGACGTTTCGAATTAAATTTTTGAGGCCTTTTATCTTTGTTCAGAGCGTAGATCGCACATCAAAGAAATTCATTTGTTAAATTTGTATACTATTTACAAGTTAATAATTAATGACATATCACAAATCCGTTCCGCCTTTAAAATATTTTTGTAATGTTATTTTAGTGATAATGAAATTATTGGACCGGCATTAAGAAATTTAGAAGGCGTAAATAAATAATAATTTGATTATGAACCACCAAATATATAATAATACTAGTCCGTATTCATTTTTTAATATGTTCATAAGTTTATTTCACTTTATAATTAGGTTTAAAGATCAATAATAACGTTATACTGAAAGTAAAATGTAAAGTTTGATAATAATTGTAACCATTTATCTACGTTACAGACAGATAATAAAAAAATATTATAAGACAAAAAATAACGAATAATTTTATTAGTAAAATCTATAAAAAATACCTTCTTACTTTTCAATAAAATCGCCAGCTACAATTCTCTTCGTAAAAATCAAAGCATAAAGAAACATTGAAAGGCTTTAAAAATGTTATTCGCAAGATAAGCTCAGTCGATTATATTCAATAGCAACCCTATTTACAGTTAAAATGTATTATCGCTGGTTTTTCTCTCCGTTATACGTAGTTATGGCACTGATTGGGCACAGTTTTATTGTTAAATATTTTTTGTACACAATTGTACTTTTACATTTTCTTTTTCTATGTATCGTAAAAGTTTTTATTACTTTCTGTACTGTGTGGGTTTTATATTTTTAGTAAGTATATTGTGTGTAATTTTGTGGGTAGAATTATTAAATTATAACAATCTTAACTTTTATTTTGCATGTAACCAATAATGGATTTTTTTTGAATATATGTTAATAATATAATAATTAGAACAAAACGTCTCAACCGGTGCATGGGAAATGCCCACAAAGAAGCACCAATAAACTCAGTCGTAGGTCTATTTGTTTTTCATTTCTTTATTAAATAGTAGCTTTTGCCCTCAGCTCTGCCCTCGTGAATGGCCTTTTACGAGATAAAAAGTAGCATACGTCCTACTTCAGGTCCTAGTCTAACCGTGTGCAAAATTTCATCCCAAACCGTTCAGCCGTTTAGGCGTTATTACTAACATCCAAATTTAAACACATTCAAACTTTCACATTTATAGGAGTAGTAAGAATTCTTTTACATGTCATAAGGAAACAAGTTGAAATACATAGTGTTTTCTGTATGTCATTTTATATTAATGATATTACTCAATAAGCGTAGTGAAACTAAATCTTAACACACAACAGTGTGTCCACCAAGTTCCAGGAACAAGAAAATGACGCTCGGGCAGCATGTAATATTACTCGAAACATAGAGCTACTTTTAGACCGCTTAAAACTTAAATGACTGCCCAATAATGAGATACAAGATTCTCATACCATTAGAACACACAATTTCGCTAGAACGTAAATAAAATATCAAAAATCATCTTCAAATGAGTACTAGATAAATATATTTCTCATGCTGTCTTGATTTGTTACGTCTTTAATTAGACACGGGTGACGCGCCGACATCCGTCACACGCTTGTAACATCACCCCGGGAGAGATGGCTTTTAATAGAAGCATTTTAAAGGTTAATATCACTTTTTTTCATTGTATTTGGTATACGATTGTGTTGCTGTAGTTTTATTTGTGCTGTGTCACGGAGATTATTGTTTTTAATATTTTTTTAATGCAAAAGGATCTAAGTCATATAGCCTCGTCATATTTAATAGGTATTTCAAGAACAATGAAACACGGCCCAGTCTTGCTGGAGTTTTGATGTTATTCCTTTCAGTACGATATTTCTAGACGGTTTTATATACAAATCGAAAGCACAAGGTTGATCAATAAGTTCACTTTATTAAACACTTCATGTTTATTGCACAAATCCACACAACTTTTACACAACTTGGAAGTAATCGACGTAAGAGATCAACCGCACAGTCAGAATTCCCGCCAAAACTTGTGTCACAGAGAAGCGACGTAAAGTTTTTTTTCAATAGCTTGAGAGACAAACTTCAGCAATATCGCTTGCTTTCTATGATTTTAATGGATACTACAAGATCGGCTGCGGCTTACATAGAAATTGCGCCTCTATGTTACAGTCCGTAACTCAATACTACAATTTCGCTTATTCTTAACTAGAGCCTCTCGCTCCCTGTATTTAATTTTTTTTATAGCATAGACCGGCAAACGAGCAAATGGGTTACCTGATGGTAAGTGATCTCCACCGCCCATGTACGCTCACAATACTGAGAGAATCATAGGTGCGTTGCCGATCTGAAAGGAAAGCGTTAATTAAGGGATTGGGAAGAGAAAGAGGATTTGAATCCGCCTCCGGATAACGGAATACCTTTCCTTTGAAATGTGCAACGCACCCATGATTATTTTTTTATAGCCGATGGAGATCACTTACCATCAGGTAACCTTTCTTTACTGCCGTCTTTTGTTATAAATAAAAATTAAAATTGTCATCATCACCCCAAAACAACCAAAAAAGCCTTAAAGAACCTAAATTACTAGTAAATAATCTCGCTCCACAGTATAAAAACAACGTCCATGTAACTTCCGAGTTCTCATATCCGATTTGGTGTGACGAGGGTCGACTTTTATTCAGTATTAATATTAAATTATGTCTTTAAGGCGATGCCAATGTACTGACTTCACTGTTTTTAATCTTTGATTTATTATGAAGCTAATGGCTTTGTAATTAGGTGAATTTCTAATAGACTAGTTTTTTCCCGCGTGAACATTTTTCCATTTTTTTTTATTTGATTGAATGACGAGACGAGCATAGCGCTCGCCTATTGGTAAGCGCCACGCCTGCCCATAAACAGAAGCAACACTACACAGAACTTAGAATTACAAAACACTGCATGGCACTGAACTGTGCTCGTCATCTTGAGACATAAGATGCTTATAATGCCCAGTAATTTCACTGGCTTCAATGTCCTTTAAATCGAAAGACAACAGTGCTTAGGTCGTAGGCGTAGGCGTAGGTCTGGGTAGGTTACACCTTTTTGCGTATTTCTCCGTAGTAGCGTCTTTCTTTTTTATTATTAGCTTCAATGAAGGAGTGGGTTGCTCGCCTGCTTGTAAACAAATACAACACCACACAGAACTGTGGATTACAAAGCACTTCATGACACCGGACTGCGTTCGTCACCCTGAGATGAGTTGCTCACAATGCCCAGAAAATTCACTAGCGTCAATGTTCATCAAACCGAAACACACACACACTGAAACTTGTTTACACACTAAGCTTACCGTCAGAAGTAGACGAAGCGGTTGTACCGATCCAGACAGCCTTTCGTATTTATGTTCTAATTTGAAGGCAATAAAATTTCAATACTGGAAAACTCAAGTATAAATATCTCGAAATTAACTAAAACATTTAATTACTTGATCTGGAATATGGCTATAAGTTCTCCTTATTACTCAGCTAACATAAGCTGCCTCTAGAATAATGGGGCCACATAGTTGGCCACAGTCTCAAAAGCCAGTTTAATTTGGTTGTATTACAGTTGAATCCGAAAATAATTGAGAAAAATAAATTGACTTAATTATTTGTCAACCCGCATTACCCGAGTATGATGGACTAAAGTCCAATCCCTCTTATTAAAACATCTCATTCATCATCTGTAACAAAAGTAAAAAGTGCTATAAAGCGTCACTTTTATATAACCCTATGTAATTACATAATATAGTTTGCCGGCACACGTGTTCCCTCCTTCCTATAATATGGGGTCCTTTAAACGGAGTGTGAAGAATCACTTAGGCAGGCCGGCATGATCTTGCCGACCAACGATAGACACTGTTTGTTGTTGGTCAACACTATTCCTGGATTGCGCTACACTTACCATCAGGTGTGGCGTAGTCACTTTGCCGAGCCAGAATAAAAAAAGTTGTGAAATAAACTCACTGAAAGTACTAAATTACTGTAACATTGTTGTTCCTCTAATGCTCAGGACCTCTGCAAGGCCAAGGACGTCCTGTCATCAATTTCGAGGTCGTTTTCAGTGGGAGCGTACAGATCTAGCTCTAGCTACGTTCAGTAACCTTGCTCTCTTTAGGTCACGTTTAATAAAAGACAGGTGACACCGTGTTGGATTATTAGACCCTTACCTTTCCTCCTTAACCTTTTTAACTGTTAGCTGTTTTTATGTCTCCTGTATTAAGTGTAGATTACAATGATTGAGTTATTTTAAGGTTCCTGAGATTATTTTGACACGAGAATATACGAGTATTTTTTCTCATATCTATATATATAAAAGAAAGTGGTGTTAGTTACACCACTTATAACTAAAGAACGGCTGAACGGATTTAGTTGAAAATTGGTGGAGAGGTAGCTTAGAACCAGGAGACGGACATAGGATATTTTTTATCCCGTTCGACCGCATTTCAGTCAAGTCACTATAAATCGTGGTATAACAAAAACACATCTGACATGACACAAAACCCAAATGACAGTGGAATAACACAACTTAAATGACAGCTAAACGTAATTTTGTCTTTGGTTGAGGATGATAAAAAATTTGACAATTATAAAAATGATAGCTAAACGTAATTGATAACATCATCAGTAATTTGTTTTCTCTTTGAATCATCATTAGCAATGCCGCGACCAAGACGATCAAATCTTTCCCGACAAAACTATGCAGTTGATCATGTGATGATCTTTAGCAAAGTTGTTGTGCATGAGCCCACGAAGGTTTCTGAGAGGGTACGATCAATTTTCGATACATGGCGCCACTGTTAGGCTACTTTTATCCCGGAAAAAGCAGATCACGCGGGCGGAGCCGCGAGGGACAGCTAGTAAAGAATAAAACTGCATTTACAAAGCGTCAACTTTTCAATAGAGTTATAAAACATTTTACGCTTATATATCTTTTTTAATTTATTCGTGACTTATTGTACTAAGATATATGTATAAAAAAAAATGGATGAAAAATATATCAATCATTATCTTGCTTTATTATGCTTCAATTACATTTAAATCACATTTCTGACGCATGTGATTATAAAACCTTATTCGTCTAATGGTATTCAAACTTTCCTAATATCTAGGTCCGAAACATCTAACAATGTACCCTCAATTGCGTTGAAGTTTCCCAACATGTAGTTCCAGTTACTAAGCAGACGGGTATTATTAAATTGATTCGTTAGTCTTCCTCGTGGTCCGTAATTAACACATTGTTTATAAAACGAGATAAACTTTAACATAATGATGAATAGGTTATTTTGCAGAGTTTTGACAGCGCTACTAATAAAGGCCGCGATGTGGACATCCGCGAACTAAAGTGTTTGTAATAACCTCATAAAAGCAAATTGAGTTTAAGGAAATTATGCTAAACTATCCGTCAATCTTAATCTTTAAAACACGAGTGTATGAAATTAGATAAATTTAATTAACAAATTCCATTACTTTAGATGAAAATGCATCGGTGTTTTCTATTTAAAATATAAAATGTAGAGTTATATAGATTAAAAGGACGGGTAGAGCTGTAATAAGTGACCCATTATTTCACATATGCAGTCTCTCTACTTAGTTATCTTGGCTTAGAGCCCACTTGTATCGACTACAAATACTATCCCGGATATATCGTGTTTCCCAAAATTCAAATTCATACCAAGCTTAAATTACATTACCAGATCGACAAGGCGAATGTATCTTTCAAAAATTCTTATCAAGTATCAGTAGAGTATCAGTAGAGTTCGTTTCCGTAGCTAATTCCATAAAAAAAAAAACTAATTTAAAAAATTCAATTAAAAAAATAATATTGTCTCCCAATTTGTGGTACTATCAGTACTCGCTGGATGCGGAGTGTGACGCGTGTCAGTGCCAGTTGCCCACGGGAGTTCGCCACGCGTGACCGCGTCTTACTGAGAACTCGCTGTGTATCCCGCGCACTAGTGAATCGCGCTCGAGTTACAAAAGTGGTAGTCAATTTGTGTTTTTGTTATTTTAATTCAATTGGTAAGCTATGAAAGAAGGTCCATTTATTTTGTATCAATATTTATTTTATTCTTATTATTTCTTTTATAAATAAATAATGTCATGTTAAGCCGCTTTGGCATAATCGGGTAACTTTTTTCCGAATATGAAAAGCAATTTGTTGTCAATACTAAATGAATTAATATTAATGTTTTTTTGTATATTATGCCATGTGAGTATACGAGAATATGGTTCACCTGATGCTAAGTCTTCTAAGTCGCTAAGTCTTTCTAAGTATCTTCGCGGTCCATGTTCATACATAATATCAGAAGCATTATGGTCACGTTGCCGCCTTCAAGGAAAGGGATATTTAGGAGATTGGGAAGGGGAGGAGGGGGAGAATTTACGCATATATTTCTAATTTCTATGATTTAACCTCACTTTTTTAAGTCGCATGATAAAGGCCACAGCAGACACAGATACTGAGATTTTATACAAAAATTAAAATTAAAGTAAAAAACATTTCTGCATAATTTTCAAAAGTAGCTTTGTGGAAATATTTTCAACTGTATCCCATTGTCTGGTCATAAAAGGTTGAAAACACTGACTGTTTAAATGATAAACAAGTTGTAAAATGTAATAATATCTAAGTAAAACAACTATCAGAAAGTCCTAGTTTCATGTAGAGTTGCTATCAGTAACTACGCAGAACTTTCGTTCTATTATACGCATAAATAATAATACATAAAAATTTATGCTAAAATGACGTTTTTTTACATTTGATTGAATGACGAGACGAGCAAGGCGCTTGCTTGATGCTAAGCGCTACGACTGCCTGTAAACAGAAGCAACACCACACAGTACTTTGAATGATAAAGCACTGCGTGGCATTGAACTGCGCTCGTCACTTCGAGACATAAGATGTTAAGTCTCGTAATGCTCAGTAATTAAACTGGCTTCAATGTCCTTCAAACCGAAACACAACAAGGGTGTAAGCTTGGCGGCAGAAATATATAAAGCGGTGATACCAACCCAGACGGCATCTCGCATATGACGGACCTGCCACCTACCACGTTTTTATTGTAATCATCCATAATAAAAGCTGGTTTATACGGTTCGATTTTACTTGATCAATTGCTAAATCGTATGCGATTTGAACCGTCTGAATACACTTTTAGACGAATTGATCAAAAAATCGTACAGCTTTTATTGATTTCAAATTCTTGTTGAAAGCGATTAGATTCGTCTGAACCTGCCATGCTAGTACAATTGCGTAGACAAATGTCGGCGAGCACCGGATTTAATTATAAACACAAACACTCTCGTTTCCGACGGCTCCGTAAATTGTCACTTACTACATACTATTTAGATTTGCACACGCTAGCATTAACGAGTATATTGTGAGAATATTTTATGAGCTACATTTTGCAAGCTATTCAGCTCATAGTCACATGGAAATTATGTTCTGGCGGGTAAACGGATTATTTTACCTGACTTTAAAAAGGAAGTTTATTTCATCTGTTTCTTATTTAAGTTAGCTGATAGCACGACCAAATGTGTGTTTTGATAGTTTTTCATCTCAATAGAAAACAGTAAAAGCATCATGTTTTTGTGTCAACTCTGGTAACTGCCAAGGCTAGGATAGGGCCATAAATGGCATAATCGGTACATAAAGAATAGTTTGTCAAATAGTATAACATTCTGCGTGGCGCTGCAAGTGAGTAGCCGGCTGTGAAAAGAAAGGCCGCAGGTTCTATTCCCGCACCAAAACAAATGTTTTGTGATCTATAAATATTTTTTTTAGATTTGGGTATTATGGGACCACAAGCTCCTCGTAGTACCCTACGGTACAGGTTAACCTAGTTTGGTGCCTGGACTATATTTATGGGTGTATTTATTTGTCAGTAATGACATATAAACAAATCTGTTCTGTCATGGTACTGTAAAGTTTAGGTATTTTAGTGCACTACGTCCTTCAATGATGAAAACTCTACAATCAATCATATTAACCTATATAATATTATGACACAATCCCGTAGACATATAAGCAGACACAAAGTTAATCCATTAATTTCAAACACACAACAATCGTCTCTCTCTCGTTAACAATATTCGAACGCGATATGACGACGCTTCATGACGTCTCGACGTGACGCGACGTCGTCGAAACCTCGTCGCTGGATATTTGTATTAATTTCGACATAACTTAAATTAAAGTGTCAAGTTTGACAAATCAGAGTTATGTGCCTGAGTGTACGTTTATTCAAATGATTTCATGGCGGTTTATTTTTACAATGCTGTTTTTCTAGTGCGGCATGATTTAGTCAATATTTCAAGTAGGCATCAATTTACAAGATGGTAGGTCCCTCGTATGCGAGAGGCTTTCTGGGTTGGTACCACCGCTTTGTTCGAATTACTGGGCATTATGAGACTTAACATCTTATGTCACGGGGAGACGAGTGCATTTCAGTGCCATGCAGTGCTTTGTAATTCAAATTTCTGTGTGGTGTTGCTTCTGTTTATGGGCCAGCGTGGCGCTGTGTCAACTATATAGAGAAGTTGCCTGAATCGTTCCAAGAATGATGCGGGCGTCAAGTAACTGGATATACACCGGCTAACCCCGGAACGTGAATTGCCGGAATGAACCACAGTGGCGGCTCTCGCCATGTGTACAATTGTCACTATTCGGGTACAACTTTGCCTCAAATGCCCTTCCATCATGTATACTGGATGCAAAACAATTACAAAATATATCGTCTTTACATACTATAAAATGAAGAATTCCGCTGTCTGTTAAACTATTCAACGGATTTTAATGGAGTTTTCTTAAGTTTTTCAGAAATAGATAGAGTGATTCGTGAGGAAGGTTTATATGTATATCACGCTATGACCCATGGGAGCAGGGCAATAACATGCAGGTGAAACCGAGAGGGACAGCTAGTTTAACATAAAATAAAAATAAATTGTACTAAAAAAATATATACTTATATCTGTCTGTCTATCTGTCTTTCTGCCTGACTTTATACCGGCTTGATGCTAAGGTCCGCTTTCCCATCAGAATTTGTTGCTGGGTTTGGCATTGTGTAGGGTGATCCATCTGACCCCCACAACACGCAACAGGAACTAATTTTCGCCATTGTCTTATCCGTGAATCAGCAGAGTCTACCACATGCAGGTGAAGTTGGCTTTCCGCCTAATATGTTAGTGGTACACTTACACAGTATATATAAAAACTTGCATAATAATTTAATAATAAATTTTGTTAATCATCGCTTGGATGGGATTAACTTATTCTGTATACGTTACATACATTTAGCCACATCTTTCTGTTACGCATTATATTACATTTGGCCAAAGCTATTTAGGTACTCCGCAAAAAAATTAGGCAAAAATTACTGTGAAAAATACCTTTAACTACGAATCTATAAATAAAATTTTATCGCGAGCCATTCACCGCTAAAATGTCACTTATTTGAATTTCTCATAATGAAGTATTATACAAAGAAAGCATCCCACTTTATTATTGGAATGTATCTGCGTTATCATTTACTGATAATGATGACCGATGCTCTGCGTCCGTTCGAGCCAGACATACATAACAGACTATATTGTTTATACAATACCAAACCTTATTATGTAACGAATAGAGTCGGCATTTGAATGATCAGTTGAAAGGACGTATTGAAATAAAATTAGCATAAGGGTCAAAGAACATTGGCTGATTACGTATACCATTTGCAAGTACTTAGAACGAGTGCTGTTATGACGTTTGTATAGTAAGTTATTTAGTTTAGTAGTTATTTAAATAGTTTTCAACCCCCGATAAAAAGGATGTATTAAGTTTGGGTGTGTCTATCTTTGTTAGCGTAGCAAAGAAATTAATGGACCTTTTTTCTTGAGAGAGGCACTTGATGTTAAGTGATCAGTTTCGCCCATGGACACCATCAATACCAGGGGAATCGTTGGTGCGTGATGCCTTTGAGGATAGAATATGCTCTTATCTTGAAGGCTCCTAAATCACATCAGTCTCGAAATACCGCTGAAGAAACTGATTCCCTGAGGATGCGATACGAGGAAGAAAACTTTGCGTAAATTGAACCGTAGAGGAACGCCAGTCATCTAAGTAGTGGGGATGGGATCCTTACTCGTGGCGCGATGTACGATAATGGAATTCGGCAGTCGGTATTACTTAAGCAATTCCTTGGAACACCTCCCATGATATTGCAGTAGAAGATGCAAAGAGACGCAACGTCTTTTAGCAGAGCCAGTAGGTCGATCCGACCGGCAGGATCGGACTATCAACTAGTCGATTCAGTTTACATTGGATGCGATCAAAACGAAGTAGCTGGTACTAGGGTACACCTGTCCCGAGGAGAGTACAATATTCCATATGAGGCTGGACCTGTGCTTTATAGAGCTGAAGGCGATGAGTCGACGTCAAATGCTGTCACTCTGTTGCACCTAGCTTTTAAGAAGCTAGTTTGGATTTGCCTTCCAGATGACCGTAAAACTAGACATCGCTAGATATGTCAACACCAAGAATCCCGATTCTAAGCGAGATATCTAGAGAAGTCTTTTAAAAACAAGGAGATACGACAAAGGGAGTTTTTTAGCGGTAGACGCGCAAAGTTGTTTCCTTTAAGGGTTAACTTGGATTTAGTCTGGCCTACTCCGAGATTTGAACCAGTGAAGTCTCGATTTCAGATACAAGTTTGTTCCAGCACTCAATGATGTGTAATGAAAAAATGCAGTTAGTTAGGCATAGTACTTAATTTCCAAATCAAGATCTGAGTGAGTCAATATTACTACCGATATACTGGGTTTAATCGTACTGGGAAAACGCACAATTAAAGATAAGTGCATAATTGCATTATTGAACAATGTAAAGGCGATGTTATCATTAATACTACGACGATGACCTAATGACGAGACTTTGGATAAACACGCTTAACGTAATGACTCGTAAAAACTTTACCGACTCATTTTCTCATGCTATCTGGACATGCCTATCGAAGCTATGTTTCTCCTGGGCCCGTATTATACATATCATACTGCTGGGCATAGGCCTGCTGTACTATATGAAAGGGTTAGATCTTAGTCCAGGACACTGACAACTGGCTGACCTAATGCGGCCTAATTGGCAGACTTCACATACATTCGAAGTTCCTATGGAGAATTCTTTTTTTATTACCTGCACTACACTTGTTGGTAAGCGTAGTGCAGTCCAAAAAAACAGCAACCACCGATAAACAATGAGTTTATCGGTGGTTACCAGAATCATGCCGGCCTCTATAAATGCTTCTACCCTCTTCGGAGAGGGAAGAAGCAAATCGAAGGGCCAGTGGCAGGACAGGCGGATGACCGATGCAGGCGCAATAATACAAGAATGTACCACAGTACCCGCCCCAACCAACCATCAAGTCATGTCGCAAGCCCCTCGGCAGAACCGGATATAACCTGGTTGACACTGGAATGCGACCCACACAAGGTGGGTTACTATGGCAGGTTTTAACACCAATGTACGGTGGTCGCTATCCGGTCGGATACGAATATCCTCCCACCAGAAAAAGCTCAGGTCAGCCCAGCTCAGGTACCTATGTAGGTTTCTTCACCAATATAGCAAGCGATAATATAATTAACAATGAATACACATTTGACAGCCTCCGTGGCGCAGCGGGCCAGAAGCCGGCTGTGAAGCGAGAGGCCGCGGTTCGATCCCCGCACCGAGACAAATTGTGTGATCCACAATTATTTGTTTCAGGGTCTGGGTGTTATGAGACCGAAAGTTCCTGATACCCACGACACAAGACTCGTATCTTACTGTCGGGTCTGGACTATTTGTGTGACTGTGGTGTATTTATTTATACACACATACCTTAGAAAAGTCAGAGCATGCTCTTGGGGCTAGTTTCGAACCTGTGACTTTAGTCTCGGCAGTCCATATTACTCTCCGGTGCGCTATTACTGCCGTTTTTGTTGATGTTTATAATGAGTCATATGGCGATGTACTCTGACACGGGAAGGAAGTGTGCTGCCGTGTGTTTGAGGTAGTTCATCTTCTACTAAACGGTTAGTCATAAATATACGTCAATTGCGAAGGTCGTGGTTGTAAAAACATACAATACGTACATTTTCAATTAAATATGATTTTTTTCCTTATTTATTACTAGCGTTTCCTCGCGGCTCTGCTCGCGTGATCTTCTTTTTCCGTAGCCTATGTCCATCAGGGATAATGTAGTGTCTATGTATGTAAGCAGTCCAGTAGTTTTGAAGGTTGTAAGGGTTTTTTTTTTACTAGCCATTTTTTTACTATACATGACACACTGTTGGGCACGGGCCTCCTTTACTGAATGGGAGGGGTAAGGCCTTAGTCCACCACGCTGGCCTAATGCGGGTTGGCAGACTTCACACACCTTCGAAACATCTTATCTAGTTCTCAGGTTTCCTCACGATGTTTCCTTCACCGTTAAAGCAAGCGATAATTAACAATGAATATACACGTAACTTAGAAAAGTTAGAGGTGTATGCTCTTGGGGCTGGTTTCGAACCTGCGACTTTCGTCGACAGTCCGTACCACTCCCCGCTGAGCTATCGTTGCTTAAGTTTATTAATTACATACAAAAATCCAAATCTTTTCTTTTTATAATATTAGTGTAGACAAAACAGTCATGTATATTTCTGAAGGGAAAAGATTTTCATTAAATTATATTATAATAGGGGGTAATAAAGTACGAGCGTCGCAGTTCATGTCGGAGTATTAAGGGAAATGCAATAACATACCGGATAGCTACTGTATACGTGGTGAAACATCCATCATTGTGGTTCGTTCAGGCGAGTCGCGTGGATCAGTCAATGTATATCTAGTAACTACAGGCCGGCATAATTGTGCTGACCGTTAAGGGACTCAATGCCTCTTGATGGTTGACATTATGTTCGGACTTCATTTTACATAATATGCGGTCCATTGTAAGCAGTTCACAAGGTGGTAGGTCCCACGTATGCAAGAGGCCGTCTGGGTTGGTACCGTCGCTTTGTCTATTTCTGCCGCCAAGCAACAGTGTGTAAGCACTGTTGTGTTTCGGTTTGAAGGACATTAAAGCCAGTGAAATTACTGGGCATTATGAGTCTTAACATCTTATGTCTCGGGGTGACGAGCTCAGTTCAGTGCCATGCAGTGCTTTGTAATTCAAAGTTGTGTCGTGTTGCTTCTGTTTATGGGCAGGTGTGGCGCTTACCATCGGACGAGCAACTTGCTCGTCTCATAAAAAAAGGCAATTTGCCGAGCCAGGATAAAAAAAAACTATATAAATTCGTCATAAGCAAATGGGTCTATCGGAAACCTTGTGTTAGCGTACGCAACTTGCAATAACAATTAATATTAAGCTAATAATAAGATCAACATAGAGTCTAACCTGATTCTCTAGATAAAGTTCAAAACAAAATATTAGAAAAAAACAATAACAAAAATATTTGTCAGAATCCGTTATCTTCCGGCCGTGACCTCACCATGTTATCATAAAGTTCGAATTACTTACTCGTCCTGTTTAAGATAGGCAGCGTTTGATATTCGCCCAAAATTCTTGTTAATGTCTGATAGGAACTAAATCAATGTACGAACATTTAACCGCCTCCGCAAAACTTTACATAATGTCATGCTTGTTTCGACAGAAAAGATAGAATTACATTCATAGTTTCCACCCATATTTTTTTAGCAAAAAGCAGAAACGTAACAGAAACATTTTTTAAGTGGTGGTCGACCACTGCGCGATCATTAGTATATTTTTTTTATCCGAGGCCGGCAAATTGACTGCACTACACCTCATGGTAAACGTAGTGCAATCCAAAAAACCAGCGACCACCAACAAACAATGAGTTTATTGGTGGTCACCAAAGTCATGCCGGCCTGTATAAATGCTTCTTCTCTCTTTGGAGAGGAAATTGAAATCGAGGGGCCTGCGACAGGACAGGCGGACCACCGATGCAGCCACAGTGACATGTACCCTTATACCCGCCTCTATCAACTATCAAGTCATGTTGCAAGCCCCTCGAAAGAACCGGATATACACTGGCTGATCCTATAACGCGATACACACAAGGCATGTGGATCACTATTGCAGGTTTTAACACCATATGTACGGTGTTCACTATCTGGGCGGATATGAATATCCTTCCATTAGCATCAGCATATAAAATATTACGTGATTAAAGTCCGTTTTAAATATCATAGTATCGTTAGCATCCTTTAAGTATGAAATCCTAAACTGATTTTAGCACTGCTTTACCACTCACGAGACGGTAAACTCATCTAAGTTAATAATACATTTTGAATACATCCTGTCAATGGAATTTGACTAGCGTCTTTAGCGTATGCTTCGGCGAACTACAAAACGTTTATGCCAACTATCTCGGCTAAACTCGGCTTAAACTTTGGCTAAACTCGACGCAAACTTAGTTTCGCGTTACGGCTAATCATCACATCAAAGGAACCGTAAGCTTCCATAAATTGTTTTAGATTCACTTACGGAAACATTTGCTGATTTAAAAGTATTCACATTATTGGATGATTATATTATGAGAATTTACTGGATATAAAAAAAAACACCGGATCGGTCCAGTAGTAGCGTATAGACTAAGAAACTGGTGAGGCTCCGGGTTTAAATACCTAGGTAAACACAAGATTAAAAAAATTTCATTTGAAAAATGTCAAGATTTTCCCGTGATCGGAACTTGACTGGCGTGATTGACTAACGAACATCCAAATTCACAAACTTATAAACATACAAACTTTCACATTTATAATAGTAGTATGATAATCAATTTGGGACCGGAAGAATAAGTGTAAGTTATTAATGCGGCTTAATGTCTTTATGTAGTTACTCGATCTTTGGTGTGGGGGAAAATGACTGATGTGTGGGTGGCCGGAGTACTGACGTAATATTGGACGAGGCAATTTTATTTCGACCCTGCCCTGCCGATAAAGTATGTGTGTGGGGGTGCCTGCTTGAGTGCGTGCGTGCAGCCGTAGTGCGAGTGTGTGTGTGTGTGTGTGTACCTACGTGCGTGCGTGCATGCGTGCGTCTGTGGGTGTTTGTGTGCGTGCATGCGTCATTGCGTGCGTGTGTGCATGCGTGTTAGTGTATGTGTGTGTGTAATATAATGAATTAACTCTAGATGAGTTTATAATGATGAGTTAATATGCTTTTATAAACAATTTCATTTCAATTTTCTCTTTCTGGCAATTTAGAAGGCAGATTCACGAGATAAGATCGGGTAAGGTAATTTAGTGCTCTTAAAGTCAGATTTTACAATAATCTAATAGCATTTACAGTTATAACACTAATATGTTATTGACACTACTGCATACACTACTAATCTACACAGACTCAAATCCTTTAATGGCTTACATATCTCATCCAATATACTTAATTGAAGTCAGGTGAAACGATGATTAATTTCCCTGCTCATAATGGAGCTATAACTATAAAAGTTTCAGCGAGGCTTACTCGGCAACTTTGTATGAAAAGGTAGAATTAGTTCTCAAGTTCGTGTCGTGCACGATTTAACAATACTAAGTTACTTACATTGTATAACGAAAAAGTTTTAAGGGAAAGTTAAAGAAATTGAGTTCGTATTACATGTTTTCGACAGCCTGCGTGCGCAGCGGGCGTGTAAACAGTTTTTTATTTATTTTTTATTTGGTTGAATGACGAGACGAGCAAGGCGCTCGCCTGATGGTAAGCACCACGCCTGCTCATAAACAGAAGCAACACCACACAGAACTTTGAATTACAAAGCACTGCATAGCACTGAACTGCGCTCGTCACCCCGAAACATAAGATGTTAAGTCTCATATTGCCCAGTAATTTCACAGGCTTCAATGTCCTTCAAACCGAAACACACCAGTGCTTACACACTGTTGTTTGGCGACAGAAATAAACAAAGCCATGGTACCAACCCAGCCCGCCTGTAGCATACGAGGGACCTACCACCTTGCGTTGTGTAAAGATCGTGGATTCGATCCCACACCAAGATGAATAATTATTTGTGTGATTCACGCATATTTTTTCGTGGGTGCTTTGGGACCGTAAAGCCCTCATAGTTCCTGTTACCCACTATAAAGATTAACCTAGTGTGGGGTCAGGACTAAAAGTGTGACGGTTGGATGTATTTTTTAATTTATTCTTAATTACTCTTTTAGGGTAATCGGATAAATACTTCGCAAACACAACTCGTATTACTACTAAAGCGAAAATGTGAATGATTTTTATTTCATACATTTTCCGTGCCCATCTTTGCCATTTAAATGAAAGCTGGTGCAAACAGATGACCTTTACGTTATTGGATTGACATTTAGCTTCACTGCAAAAGGAAATAGGCATGGGATTAATCTGTCGTCCATTTTTTTTTACTCTCTCTAAAACAGAATTTTCTAAAAAGGTCGATTTCAATACCAAGCTATTTTTTTTTATTGGTTGAATGAAGAGAGGAGCTGCTTGGCTCGTCTCGTCATTTGAGTCGTTCTTCTACGCTTGCTGGCCTGATGGTAAGCGCCACGCCTGCCCATAAACAGAAGCAACACCAGACAGAACTTTGAATTACAAAGCACTGCATGGTACTGAATTGCGCTGGTCACCCCGAGACATACGATGTTAAGTCTCACAATGCCCAGTAATTTCACTGGCCTCAATGTCCAATAAACCGAAACACAACAGCTCTTACAAACTGTTACTTGGCGATAGAAATAGAGAAAGCGATGGTACCAGACGGCCTCTCGCATACCTACCACCTTGTAAATATATACCGTTATTTGTTCAGGATAATTTTCCTTACAAATCGTACTTCGCATTGTATCCCATAGTAAACAACTATGCCTATTATTGATTTACATGAAGTTCCAAATATTCTAGTAAACACAATTACCATGGCACCCAAGTTTGTGACATAGATAATTTAATTATTCTATGACGATGGTCCATAATTTCATTGCCCGGCGCCGACTCCCGAAATACCTCTTCTAATATATGTGACACTATATAATTCATATAGAAATAACTGTTTTTTTTTGTTCATTTTTAGAGAAATTATTTAAGTTTCATATGAACTTATCTTATATTTGAAAATATTATTGTCTAACTTAACAATTAATATTTTAAAACTCAACAAAACACAAAAATAATATGTAATAGCCTTTGTTTCAGTATCTCTGAGTAAATTCTGTTTTTAAATAATATCTCACACGTTCAAATACAATAGGCACGCTTTGACATATTACCGGTTACCGGAAGAAAGGTTAATACAAATAACCGTCTTCAACGTTAATAGGTAGTTATATATTATGTTTGTAAAATAGATTCTACATTTATAACACCAAAAATTCTTATGTAAAAGCATACACGTACTTCTTAATTTTTGAGTCCAGCAAAATTTCCCAAAAAATACAATTTGTGTGTGAGAGCTTGTACATTTTACTCTGTTGAAAAGTATACGAAATTATAACTTATCCATATAATTAAATATTAAGTTGAGAAATATAAAAAAAATATAGACATATCATTTAAAAAGATCTTCATAGCAGTCAAAGGTAAAGTTTATACATTCAGAAACATAACCTCAAAAAAAAAATTAAGTACTATACATATTAGACTTCAGCAAAACACACATCGCAAAAGGACGCCACAATCCATTTGTAGATTAAACTTTAACGTTTTATTGAAGTAAATACGTTTGTAAAAAGCAAATATTTCAGGTTAAAAGTGTATCCGTAACGGGCTCCGGTAATGGCGGGAGTCTTGCGGCTAAAGCTTGAAGGTGAACCGTTTGCTATTTGTTACTACCGTATTTGGGAAATGAACGTTTCAATCTTAACGCTGGTGATTTATTTTGTTGAGTACCTATTGGGTAATTGAGGTAGGATATTATTGAAAATAAAAGTATATATATGTAGTTTTCTTTTATGTACCCTACCCTTTCTGGCTCCTACTATATCTCCATCCCATGGTTGCCTGGAAGAGATTGCCTTGAGCGATAAAGCCGCCAATTGTACTTTTGTATTATTAACTGTTTTACTTGCATGTATGTATTCCAATGTACAATAAAGAATTATAAATAAATAAATAAAGTAGGTTCTCTTTTAAATAGAAGCGTTAGTAGTTATTCGTTTAATGAAATGTTGGTACCCTTTTATCATTCTTAGTTATCACATTATTACAACTTAAAATGTTAAGGCTGGATGCACCATAATAGCAGTTATAGTTAAGGTTTATTAAATTTTACGATAACAGCAATGCTGACTTTAACATTGAGTGTGGAATGGTTTGCACCATCGTATTACGACCACTAGGCTCCTCGATTAATTCTAGAAGCAGGGACATGATATTATTTTGGAGCACAGACGTTTAAAGAGATATATCGGTTTGAAGGTTATAATTGAACCATTTGACAGCTATTTCACTTAAACTAACGGGGCTTTAAATAGTAAATATTGAGCGGTTACGGTTAACAGCTAAAGTTATGACGCCATCTAACATTTGTCAAATAGTGCAATTCATATTTTGCTTAACCGGTACTTTAACATGTTTGTCATTGCTTAAGTAAGTGGGTGTAACCCAGCATAAGAGTTGTAATACTACGTAGGTATACGTCAGCATTATGCTGTAATTACTAAATTATGAAATTAATGAACATTGATGTGCAAATAATGAAAACTATATTTAATCCAAGTACACAGTTTGCTATGAACTTATTATTTATTAGATAGCAGTAACGTTTGTATAAACACAAACATGATAGAGACGAGGCCATGTACTTGCGCTTTACAGATATGAACAACGTCCACAGCACGCATAATACAGCTAAATAGAAAATTGAGTTGTAATTATATCCTGAAACTAGATTTAAAATAATACATAATCTTCTTTACATAGTATAAAATGAAGTCGCTTCCGCTGTCTGTTCGCTTAGATCTTTTAAACTGTTCAACGGATTTTAGCGCAGTTTTCAGCAATAGATAGAGTGATTCATGATGAAGGTTTATATGTATATCACGCTACGACCCATGGCAGCAGGGCAGTAACATGCAGGTGAAACCGCGAGGGACAGCTAGTAGTAAATAAAAACAGTTTATATTATAATCATAAAAAGTACCAAAACAAATTTGTAAATAGATGTTTGTGATTCTTCATTATATAAAAACGTAAGCCGGTATTTAGTGGTTATAATTCAAATATTCCTATGTAAGTAGATAAAACTGGTTTCGGTGATGTTATAATTAGTAATGTAAAATAAGTTTTGGCAGATGATATTTTTACAGCGACAACTCTCATTTTGTTGAATGTTATTACATTATTTTCTATTTTAATTAGAAACGCATTATTTTTATAAAGAACTAGGTGTCCCTCGCGGCTCCGTCCGCGTGATCTGCTCTTTCCGGGATAAAAGTAGCCTAACAGTGGCGCGAAAGTTTGTCGCACCAACTCAGAAACCCTTGTGGGCTCATGCACAACAGCTTTGCTAAAGATCATCACATGATCAAATGCATAGTTTACGATTCTATAAAGAACATACAGACAAACATTCATTTTTATATAATATATAGATATGTTGTTTTGTTCGAATATTAATAAAAACGAACTATTGAAATGTATTTCTGTCTGGTGCTATCTTGACTTAGTGCCAGGGTCCGCCTTCTTACTTAAACGTTTTCATCTTCGATCCTGAGCATCCTCTGCATTGAGACCACTGGCTCTCATGTCTTCCTCCAATTAAGGCAGCCAACAATTTGTGGGCCGTCCGTGGCATCGTCTCCCTGGTACCATCTGACTCAGGCATCTGCGACCGGTTGCATCAAAACGCGACCAAACCAAATACATTCCTGAAGTTGTAAAACGAAGTATTTAAAATAACAACTATTGTTTTTAACGAACATAATTATTTTTATAAACAATTAATATTTTACACTTCATGAAAACGGGAGCTCCGATACAACGTGTATGCTTTTACACAAGCATAATAACCCGAAAACATTGTTTTAACCGCAGAGTATAAATAATATTAAATACTTGTTTCAGATATACACAGTTGAAGACTATGCCATAGTGTTTTATGAAGTGACAAAAAAATCAATATGACTATTTGGCGGAGACATGCGTCGCGTGCGACGGTCGGCGCGATACTGACTTTCTTGTGTGTGAGTTCGCAAGTAACCTCGTGCGAGGGGAGGGAGGAACCCCACAGATACACAATAGATGAACTTCTTTCTTCACAGTTCGAGTCAAAGGAGTCTGATGATGTCGGATTAGATCCTTGTAAAGCTGGTAAGTGTATTCTAAAATTTTAGTAATTCTTTGAAACGATGAAGGGGTAAATATGTGTAATATGTAGGATTTGGACCTGCGACCACTCGTTTTATAGCCTGCTATTCACCCACTGTACCATGGAGGCTGTCTTGTATCCGTTTACACCAACTTTATAGTATCTTTAGTTTAAAATAATTGACTCCTAACGCCCAACACATTAAAATTGCGCGGATTTTATCGTGGTTTTTTATTTTATTTTGGTCCCGACGTTTCAGTTGCCGTTCGGGGTAGTCAGCCCATCCCGTGACCACGAAGGCTGAAAAGCCTTCGAAACGTCGGGACCAAAATAAAATAAAAAACTACGATAAAATTCGTTTAATTTCAATGTGTAACATTCGCGTAAACGTAAAAAATCATTAAATATAAATATAGTTTCTGTATCCATAAACAAGAGTTTATGGATGGAAGTAAGAATTTAGCATTCAAGATTAGACCTTAGTAACGAGCTATCTATACGTTAAAGAGCTTTTTAATGCAACTGAGGCATTCGGGCGAACACAATAAAACCATTCAAAGGAAAAGATAAATGGCATTGTACATGACTATGGAACACGATACTTGCTCACAAAATGTACATTAAGAATGCTATAACTTCTTTGTTTTTTAATAAGTTTCTAAAGATATGTCTGTTATTGTAATTTTTGGATAATAGTTTAAAATATATGTTAAAATATTGCTCCTTGGTATTTGGAACAGTGAGGACATTTAAACAGCTACGTTGTAGTGATTGTAAGCTAAGGTGTTTGATTCCATATAAGAATTAAATTTTATGATAAGGAGGTGCTCATTCATTGCGGCACGGAAATCGCATACCACTATTCAATATCAAGAGTTATAAAAATGAAATTAATAGACAGCGTCCGTAGCGCAATGGGCGAATAGCCGATTGTGGAATAACCCCGAACTGAGACAAACGTTTCGTCTGATTTTGGGTCTGTGTTGTGGAACCGAAAGTCTCATAGTTCCTGATACCCACGACACAAAACTCGTATCTTACTATGGAATCAGGGATATGTGTGACTGTTGGGTGTTATTAATATTAATTAATAAGCCTAAAATCATAATTCCAAAGCCGGTGACAAACCGTAGACCACAGTGGTAGTGGCGCTAAAGATTCTCCGAACCGTCTAATTGACTTTAATTAGTGGTTTGTCTCTTTTGACTCTCAAATAAATCTAAGCATGGAAGAAACTAACAGACGCTAATAGTTGATTAAGATAATGATTTCTTATGTTTTCAATATTACACATTAAAATAAAACTAATTTAAACGGATTTTATCGCGGTTTTTTATTAATTTTGTTCCCGACGTTTCGAAAGCTTTTCAGCCTTCGTGGTCCACCCGTCCAGTCCATCCCGTGACATAATAAAAAGCCGCGATAAAATCCGTTTAAATTAGTTTTATTTCAAAGTTGATTAAGATGTTTCCCATTTCCCTATTATTTTTTTATGAACGTGAGTGACAAAATGAGCAGGTCGCTGGCCTGAATATAAACAGGTGCCATGCCTGACCATAAACAGATTCAACATCAAACAGAACTCTGAATTAAAAAGAAAGGCATCAACAATATAGCAGTGGAATAATTCGCAAAAACAAAGACATAGGTTTTTAAGTCTCATAATGCTCATTTATATTAAGCTAGTAAGCTTCGATGCCCTTCATACCGAATTACAACAGTGGTTACACACTGCTAATTGGCGGTAGAAATAGATAAAGTAGTGGTAATAACCCAGATGGCCTCTGCTTACGAGGTAAATACCACCTTGTAAAGCATGCCAGGGACTCACTGCTTTGTAACTATAACTAGGTTTTCGTAATAAAAATAAAAAGACTGCCTCGGTAGTGGTGTTATATTGCGTATGCGGTATGACTGTTATCCTGAAGTCTTGAGTTCGATCCCCGGGTCGAGTAAAAGCGCTTATGGGGTTTTCTATCATAAAATGCTCAGCATTAGCCGGGAGTCCGGAGTATGTGCCCGGTATGGTGATAGGTGAAATATTGTTGTTTGGGTTACACCTCTACCTACCCTTTCGGGCATTACAGGCGTGAGTGCGTATGTATGTAATGAAATTAAATGAAATGAAATGGTTTATTAATCATGAAGGCAATTGAAATAGTGCTTATGACAAATCAGTACAAAAGTAAAAGAAACTTATTTATAGAAATCAGTATCAACTAACGTATACATAGCATTATTAAATTACACTCGGCAATTACACTAAATCTATTTATTTTTCCATTATTATGTATGTATTTTAAATAAATAATCAGTCCGTAATTAACACTTCAGTTTAAACTCCACGAAAATAGCAAGAGCCATACATAACCATCCGTCATCAAGATGGATAGGGAACGTACGAATCGAAATATCACCAGCTTTCCAAAATGAAAAACAAAGTTCAAAACGTTCCGTTTCAATTTAAAGTCAGTGCCTGCGTAAATGTTGTGCTAAAACAAACAGTCCGTAAAAGGGACATCACTGGGCCAGAGTGGAGGGATTTGGATGGACACCTTATAAGTCGCACTGATAACCTCCGCGGACAATTTTATGCGCCTCCATTTTGTGGATATGCAAGGGTTGTGCTGAAGCGGCTGTGTTTTTTTTTAAATGACAAGATGAGCAAGACGCTGGTGGTATGCGCCACGCCTGCCCACAAACAGAAGTAACACCACACAGAACTTTGAGTTACAAAGCACTGCATCGCACGGAACTGCGCTCGTCACCCCGAGACATAAGATGTTTAGGTTCATAATACCCAGTAATTTCACTGGCTTTAATGTCCTTCAAACCGAAACACAACAGTGCTTCCACACTGTTGCTTGGCGGCAGAAATAGACAAAGTGGTGGTACCAACCCAGACGGCCTCTCGCATACGAGGGACCTACCACCATGTCTTGTGTTTTGATTAATCATTGACATTATGAGGACATTATTTTAAATGGCAATTTAAAATATGTTTCTTTATCAGCAAATATAGAAATCTTGTCGACTTTACATTAAAGATATTTGCTCTTTGTGATAGAAATATCCAATGTCACTTTTAACCGACCCGGGATCAAACTTAAGACACAGCTGTCGTACAGCGTACGCATTAAAACTACGATACCGACGATACAGGTTTACCTAGTGTGGGGTCAGGACTTTGTATGTGACTGTTGGGTTTATTTATTATTATTTCTAATATTAAATTAATCCGCCAACCGTCAGTATCTTGTACCATAGTTTACGTCGAATGAGAGCACAGAGAGAGGGTTGGTTTTTATCGTCGGCTCGTTGATTTCTGTTTTAGTACTTTTTAATGTTTCCGCACCGAGAAAGATTTAAACACCCACATTGTCCCGTCCAAATACAACTTCAACAAACATTTTAACTACTGAAGTTTGAATGATGAATGTTTAAATGATTTAAAAAGGTTGTTACGATTTTTTTCGATTTTTTTGTTATTTGATTGAACGAAAAGAGACGAGCAAGACGCTCGCCTGATGGTAAGCGCCACGCCTGCCCATAAACAGAAGCAATACCAAACAAAACTTTGAATTATAAAGCACTGCATGGCAGTCAACTGCGCTCGTCACCCTGAGACATAAGATTTTAAGTCTCATAATACCCAGTAATATCACTGGCTTCAACGTCCTTCAAACCGAAACACAGCAGTACTTAAACACTGTAGCTTGGCGGCAGAAATAGAATAGTGCTACAAATAAGAGTTACTTATAATGGCTATCAATAAATTTGTAAAATAAATTTATGTTGGGACCAAAATAAAATAAAAAACCACGATATAATCCGTTTAAATTCGTTTTATTTTAATGTGTAACATTCGCGTAAACGTAACGATTTATTCATAGCAGCAGGGATAATTTGATTTTTTATTTATAGTATAGGCCGGTGAAAGAGCTTGTGGGTCATCAAATAAAACTGAAATATAGGTTCTCCGATTCCCAATCTGGATTTGAACTCAGAGCCTTGCGGTTTATAAGGCTAAATAGTTTATATTTCAATATTTGCATCTGATAGAGCCTTCACAGAAAACGGAATAAATATCAATTAAATAAACTCAAAAAAACCGCTTGCCAACCGGTCATTCATAAAAAAAGTATTTAAAAAAAATGATTTAGTCCATTGAAATGTTACATTTTTTAGGCCTCACCTTGCGTTTCTTAGAGGAGTCAATTTTATTTTTTTGATGTGTAGTGTAAAGCTAAAATCAAGTTTGTGGGGTCGCCACCCTTGTCCCACGGCCGCCATCTTGAAAATAGGGGTTGAAACGGTTTTTACGATATATCTCTTAAACTATTTATCTGATAAAAAAAAAATTGTTAACGTTTTTTGTTGCTAATTAAATTCTTTATAACTTTGGTCCAGTAACTTTTTGTCGTAAAACTATAAATAAAAAAGTTATAAGTGAAAATGTAATAAAGAAAAAAATAAAGATGATAATTCTCTTGACAGCCTAAGATACAAACAATTCGCCAAGGCAGTGACAAAAAGTACTTCCTCCAACACAAGACACAGAACACAGTTCTCCAGAACAATGGAAGCACACTGCGGAACATTTTAGCCCTGCTTTTCGACATCCACACATCGCTCCACAGTTTCCTTTGAATTTACAAAAGATCAATTTAAGAAGCTCAGGGGGTGCTGGAGGTTTAGAGCTCTGCACTGGCATCAATAATTTTCCACATTTTTTCCAGCCCCAGTCTTCAGGATCATTATTATTACCAAGCCACGACTGGACCTGATGGTAGACTCGGAAAGTATGAAAGCGAGCTGTGTCTTGTGTTGGAGGAAGTGAAGATAAATTAAATGTACTTTTTGTCACTGCCTTGGCGAATTGTTTGTATCTTAGGCTGTCAAGAGAATTATCATCTTTATTTTTTTCTTTATTACATTTTCACTTATAACTTTTTTATTTATAGTTTTACGACAAAAAGTTACTGGACCAAAGTTATAGAGAATTTAATTAGCAACAAAAAACGTTAACAATTTTTTTTTATCAGATAAATAGTTTAAGAGATATATCGTAAAAACCGTTTCAACCCCTATTTTCAAGATGGCGGCCGTGGGACAAGGGTGGCGACCCCACAAACTTGATTTTAGCTTTACACTTACCCCCCCTACACATCAAAAAAATAAAATTGACTCCTCTAAGAAACGCAACCCCAAATGTAACTTTTCAATGGACTAATTCTAATTTATTTCTATTTGTATGAAAACCCACAGCAATAGAACGTAATTCAAGTCAAACAGAGTTATGTTTTATTTTTACACTGAAAACCTGCAGACGCAAAACAGGAAAACGCTTTGATCGTACCAACACAGCGTTAATACGTTACTGGTAAAAATATTTCCGGACCCACCCGTCTCAAAGTCACGTTGAAACAAAAAAAATCGATTCAAAGTTTATCGACGCGCCGACATGTGGAGGTAAATTGAAATCCGGTACTCTATAACCGTTTAAAGTCAATAAAGCTGTCCCACATCAGATCGGCCGTAAAATTCGGACAATACCGGAATTTTATAGCGAAGTCTACGAAACGGCTAACGGTATGGAATTTTCTTTTGATTAACTCGCGAAGTATTTATTTACGAAGGGTTGTCTGATTAATTTTTGATGGGTGTTGTCTTGATATCTGATTAGGTAAGCTTTTATTGACATATAAATTTAGGATATAAAATACGTTGGCCTAGCATATTTGATTTTTGTTTGTTTAAATGTAAAGCAGGTTAAATATTTTTAAAGGCTCTAAAATGTAACTTGTCTTCTTAGCACTTTTATACTAATTCAGAAAAGATTGAAATGGAATGAAGCAGTTTATTAATTATGTAGGCAATTAAAATAGCGCTTATGACAAGTCATTACAAAAATAAAAGTAACATATATAGAAATCAATATCAACTAATGTAGACATAGCATCATGGAAATACACTAGACAATTACTCTGAATCTATTTATCTATCTATGTTATTATATTTCTATAACTTTTTTAATATTTCTGTCTGATTACTCTAAGTGGTCGAATTTTGTTAATCGTGTGACTGCGATAAGTTTTTTGTTACTTATGAGGAGTAGGAATAGTTTGGTACCCAGACTAATTTAGTTCTATAAAGTTTAATGTTATATTAGAAAGAAATAAATTAGAAAACTGTTTTCTACATTACCCAAGACAAACAAAATATTATTATATTTATAAATTATAATACTTCCGATTTAGTCAATTCAGTTATGGTTATTTTCTACGCTAAACAAAAATAGTAAACGATTGTAGAGCCTACACCGTAGACTGTTGCTACGTGTGTGTGCTACGAATCTACGTAGCAAATTTACACCTCGTAGCGGAGACAAGAGCATGAAATCCTTGAGTCACTTCACTATTTTATACCTCTCTATTTATAAATGCAAGGTTGTATGTTTGTTTATTACCTATCAAGATTTAGGTACTAAAGGAGGGCAATTTTTCTATACCTTAAATTGACTATATTGACGAACATATTCTAATATTAAAATCTATGATGTAAAGACAAATATGGTCATCTATAATTTTGTATTCATATAAAATTGTACTGGGAATTGGGGATAACGTTATATTGTAAGAAGCAAATTAGTTTATTTAAAATTAAAAACTTTTCACATTCTAGAAAGTAGTTTAAATATGTATCCCAAGATGTTTTATTAAAATCAAAAAAAAATACTTCCACAACTTGCAATATTATTTCTCTTTACCTATTAAGTAACAACTTAATTCTGAATGCCTCAATTAAATTAGCATATTATGTTATCCGCTACTGAAATACGTGAGCGGGTCGTGTAGGTGCCAAAAAAGCTATTATCCATCCGCCGAGTGGGCGTGCCATCGAACCATTCAGCGCTAATATTTAAAGCCTCCGGGCGGCACAACGCTGCTTCAAATTAATAGCCAACAGCTTTCGCCCCTTAACTTCTGAACGGCTCAATTCTATAGAGGCACAGAGTTATTGTACTATGTTTGGAGATGAAAAATTTTAAAATTAAAAAAAGTGTGTGCGAAATTCAAACGCAGAAATGAAACTTCAGAATAAGTAACATAAATTAATTAACCATCGAATTTTAATAGGCAAATGCAAAAAACATGAAACACGTGAATGATACACCACGTTGTTTATGACTCACATTCCGAAGGCTTCGTTGTACGTGGTACAATGACACGCGATAGCATACTTGTAATCTATCTCATTCTCTCGCAGACGGAATCCTTTTTATGAATATGTTTGTCTTTGTCGTGACGCATATTTTCATCGAGTTTCAAATCACAACGATTCTAAAGAAGTTTCGCTTCAAAAATACATATGTTAGCAAAATTTATTTAAATATAATTAAGACCGTCAGATACTAGCGGTAAATTAAGTTACTGAAACTTACCCGGTACTAATTAATTAACTCACTTAGCCAAAACTACAAAATCCTTTGCCCACGATTATAACACTAAACTTTGTCCTACACTACGTGTTTCATTGTGATATTAAATAATTTAAGTGAGTATTAAATACGTTTAATGGCATAATTGTGTTTATATCTCGTTTTCGTCTCACGTTACGTTGACAAAAGATTGCGAAATCGCGTTAGCACGTTTATTTCATTGAATTTCTCGTGACGGTGTGAACCGTCGTTTCTTTGTGACAAAGCTCGTTAGGTCGGCGACCCACAAACCGCCCTGTGACGGTCACATGGAAATAAAAATGTTTACAACGTCTGAGTTTTATATTTTTTATCTGAAAGCGAAGTGTTTCAGTTTCTTTTGAGGTTTAAGTGGCAGGCTTATTAATTTGACACGTCTACATACGCAATAAAGTTATTTAAGAGGCTCTGACGTAGGGGGATTTTGGGACGAAACATGTACGGACTTGTAGGTTTTTGATTATTTCATTTACTTGTAGTGATGCCCCCAGAGGGGTTTTCCCGGTCGGTCGTAAAAAGTAATAGCCAAATCCCTCTGTAACATGTGTTAAAAAGCATGTTGTTGCATCGCCCTCACTGCGAGTTGGTTATGGGTAGATTGAATAAGAAGACTTATACGCAATAATGTAGTAACTGTAGTGTGTGCTACCGACTTCCTCCGACTCATAGTCGGCCCATATCTCACACATTTGTACACACAATATTATACCACTACATTTATAGGTTTAATCTATTTATTTCTCATAAAAGAACAACATTCACTCATATGAGAAACATATTTAAGTAAGTAAATATATCGTCATAGACGAACTTGCGTCTTTAAGGATACGTGAAACTATTAGGTTTTGTAACGTAGAATATTTTCAACATATGAATAGGAAAAAAAACTTTATTTTCCGGTACGGACTTCGCGTCGCGGAAAGGGTTAGTAGGACAGTTGGTACGTGATTGGACCGGTATGCGGAAGTAGGTTTTTTTTTACCGGGAAATATAGCAATATTTAAAAATCGTTAATTGCACAGTAATTGCGAAGAATTACACACTCACGCCTGTAACCCCACAAGGGGTAGGCACAGGTGTAACGAGTACACCCATATTTCGCCGAGTATATTTCCGTTCCATGATGTGATGTGAGGGGGGTGAGCCTATCGCCATACCGGGCACAAGACTTCGGACTGATACTGAGCATTTCGTGATAGAAAAACCCAATATCACTTTAACCGACCCGGGGATCACACCCGAGACCTTAGCTCAGCAGCTGGTACCGCGTACGTAATAAAACTACGCCACCGAGGCAGTCGAAGAATTTAAACATAATAATTATTTATATATAAAAATTAAATTACTTATATATGTTCATCTGAAAATTTACAGTTACACTTAATGTGTTAAACAATTAAAATACTAGAGTATATACTATCAGCCCTTTGTTGTTAAACATAGGCTTCCTCTACTAAATTGTATTAATAATAAGGCCGTAGTGCTTAAGCCTTAATATTCCAATTAAATAATTTACTCTTTTTTATCCATATCACTATCTCTCCAATAACTAAAATTTTATTCTTCGATCTGCCCTTATCCCACTCGCACTCCTTATGCTTTTTAACACATATTACAGAAACATTTGGCATGTAATTTTAACAATCGAGCGCCTGCCTCGTGTCAACCTCTCTGAGGATAAAACGTACCCAGATCATAAACAAGCATTTGTCTCACTACGGAAATCAAACCCGCGGCCTCTCGCTACATATCCGGCTAGCCCACTGCGCTACGGCAACTATCCTATACGTCAATATCCTTTCTAAAGGCAACTTACCTCGTCTCCCGTCAATATGAGGCACCGACCCGTGGATTGTGTGGGCCTACCCTCGTTTATATTCAAATCCAGTGAAAGGTTGCGTGATGCAGGCATGCCTTATCTTCTATCTTGAAATCCCAGCGCTGGCTACACGTGCTTTTTATTACTCTGCTCATTAAAACCTTTACTACAGTACTTGGCGTTGTGATTTTAGACAACAGAATATTATTATAATAATTTGACCGTACTAAAGTGTAATGAGACGTGTTTAAGTGTTTATACAATCTCTTGACTTCAATATGTTTGATCTAAAATGGTACGAATGATAAAGAAAAATAACAATATGTGAAAAATTATATATTTTTAAAAATATTATGTATACGAGTATCTATACACAGTTAGGCACATAGTCACACCCACAGTAAGATACGAGTCTTGTGTTGTAGGTAACTATGAGAGACTTTCGGTCTCACAACACCCAGACCAGAAACAAATATTTGTGGATCAAACAAACAAACATTTGTCTCGGTGCAGAGATCGAACCCGCGTCTTCTCGCTTCACAGCCGGCTACTCGCCC
This sequence comes from Amorpha juglandis, assembly GCA_949126905.1. NCBI lineage: Eukaryota > Metazoa > Arthropoda > Insecta > Lepidoptera > Sphingidae > Amorpha > Amorpha juglandis. Next base: position 3,429,407 of record OX421372.1, on the reverse strand, counting down.
GCTTAATAATTCCGCCAAATGAGAGTTGATTTAGAAGATATTTTTAGCATCCGAAAGAATAACTGCTCAATGTCGGACCCATTAAAATTCCAAGAAAGAATTCCACCCATTGACTTGGGGATGGCAAATTAATACTTCATGAATAATGCACCCATTATGAGGATTATTTCGCTTGAAAAAAACCATTTCAACAACATGCAATGACACATTTCTAGAGCTACTAACTGATAATGGAACCAAAGTCTTATCTTCAGTATTTGGCCTCTACAATAATAATTATTATTATGACTTGTCGTCGTCATATCGGTTCTGAGCAGTAAAATAAACATATCTACTTAGATATGTTTATATTCTCAGAGGTCCTAGAGGACATCCTCTAGAGGATAACGCAAAGTAAATACAAAAATATTGACTATTTTGTGATTCTTATTAATATCCCCATTTCCCGTTGACGAAAAACGAAGACGAAAAGCTGAATCTTTCTGTAGTATAATACAAAACTATGACTGAAATAAAACTAATATAAACGGATTTTATCGATGTTTTTTATTTTAATTTTAATTTAAATTAGCTTTATTTCAATGTGTAACATTCGCGTAAACGTAAGAAATCATTACAAAACTATGAATTAAGCCACTTTGAGATTTAGTTATACTGTTTTCCCTTTATCATCCTACTAATATTATAAACGCGAAAGTTTGTAAGTATGGATGGGTGGATGTATGTTTGTTACTCTTTCATGTAAAAACTACTGAATGGATTTTAATGAAACTTTACAATAATTTAGCTTATACATCATAATAGGACATAGGCTACTTTTTATCCCGGAAAAAGCAGATCACGCGGGCGGAGCCGCGAGCAAAGGCTAGTCTTAGATATGATTATGTTAAAGAAAACATTTGACATAATCATGTAGGAATGTATAGGGAAAACAATAAATTAAATCTAAAAGTGGCTTAATTAATTGTTTTGTATTTGTCAGTTAATGAGTTCTTGCAGTAAACCGATGATATTTATTATTTAAGTTGTTCATATTTTACTGATTTTCTGATCCTAAATAATGTTTCATAATAATAAAACCCACTAAAGAAATAATGAAAATAAATATTGAAGAGTTTTACAACTTGAACGAAATTTGGCTGAACCCAAAAGTTGTGCATAATTCTGTAGGCATGTGATATTGCTTTTTGTCCCCGAGGATCGTTGGCAACATTTTAATTTTACAGGCTTTTTTTATATAAAGCCTATTACATTATATGACACATGTTTAATTTTGCATCGTGAACAAACCCTTTATATTGTTTAAACAGCGTCGAATTACATAAATGTTTTCAATGTTTTGAATATATTTAAGCATTCACGCCTTTAATCCCCGAATGGGTAGGCAGAGGTGTGACCAGTACACTCACATTTCGCCGAGCTTAAAGCACAATTTCAGACATCGGGCTGATACTGAGCATTTCATGATAGAATAATCTAATAGCTCTTTTACAGCAGTCTAACGCGTACGCATATACAATACATTACATACAATATATTTCAATAAGAAAAACAATTATTCATGCTATTTTCTAGAATAACTTAATTTCAAATAAATAACTAGTTTTTTAAATAACAACCCCTGAAAAAATCTCTTGAGGAATTTTTCAATGGAACTTGCAAATTGTCTTATTAAGATAAATATGCAGTTATTAACAAAATCCATATGAATAATGTTCTACGAAGGCTCAGGATTAGTAAAATATTTGTATACATAGCAGGTTCTATTGAAAAGAGGTCTGGATATTATATTTTACGAAATAAACGTGAGGAAAGGTTTTTCATAAAATATTCTCAATATTAAATCAAGTAGTGAACGTACTCGGTCGAAAAATATGCGTCCAAACAAGGGTCCCTACTTTGACACCTCGAGATGACTGTTTAGCATTTTCCCCCACTAAATTGTGAAGTGTCGGGAAATGGACATACGAACACGAAGTATGAGGGATAAAATATTACGCATAAATTAATAATATTAGGTCATTTTACTGCCCCTGATAGTCTCGGCGGCGTAGTAGGTGAGTAACCGGCTGAAGCGAAAGGCCGTGGGTTCAATTTCCGCACCGAGACAAATGCTTGTGTAATCAACAAATACTTGTTTCGAACCTTGGTGTATTTTCTCCCCAAATGGGATGACGTTAACCAGACGATAGATATAAACTACAAACCAAATCTTTCAATATCATGTATTAAAAAGCACGTTGCGATGACCCCACTACGAGTGGGATAAGGCCAGGCGAGAGAAGATGGCATGTGTACTGTCCCACTGCTGGACACTAGCCTCTAATGTTAAAAGAACTAAGCCTTACAATTTTTGTTTAAGTATAATGATTCTTATTCATCGCCTAAATGCGGTAACGATTATATCATAACATAAAAGTTTATTTTCTTAATACATCTAAATATATAAAACTCAAAGGTGACTGACTGACATAGTGATCTATCAACGCACAGCCCAAACCACTGGAGGGATCGGGCTGAAATTTGGCATGCAGGTAGATGTTATGACGTAGGCATCCGCTAAGAAATAATTTTGATAAATTCTACCCTCAAGGGGATAAAATAGGGGATGAAAGTTTGTATGAAAATCACGCGGGTGGAGCCGCGAGCAAAAGCTAGTTTTTTATAAGCTGCAAAGCTTTGCAGAAGTGTTTTTCTCCCCAAAGGATTTGGCGTCAGGCAGGCTATCTATCGGTCGTAAAAATTATAAGTCAAATCTTTCTATAATATAAATATGTTAAAAATCATATTGCGCAGTGAAGTCGCCACCAAATGGGATAAGGACAGGTGGAAGAAGAAGAAAAGCTTTAATATTATCCTAATTAAATATTCTAAAGACGGGTACATAAATAATAATTTAAAAGCTAATAATAAGCTTACGTATTGCTTTAATACCGTAAACGAATTCGACAAAACATTTATAATTAGTAAAATAAATTTTCGTCTTTAATTAACTTGAATATTCTCAAAAGCTCTGTAATGAGCTCTCTCTCTCTCTCTTTCTAAAATAATACAAAGAAATCAAAACGTTCATTTAGAATTCGGTTTAAATATAATTTTCAATTTTACTTTCAAATACTCCATTGTCTCATTTTTATTTGTTTAACCCTAAATATAGTTCGGAGGTTCTCACATTGCTTGAGAAACATTTTTTTTACAAGGTGGTAGATCCCTCGTATGCAAGAGGGTACCACCGCTTTGTCTATTTCTACCGCCAAGCAATAGTTTGAAAGCATTTATGTGTTTCGGTTTAAAAGATATTGAAGCTAGTGAAATGTCTGGGCATTATTAGACTTAACATCTTATGTCTCGGGGTGACGAACGCAGTTCAGTACCATGCAGTGCTTTATAATTAAATAAAAAAAACATTATTTCTTGATTTTCAATGATTTTGCCGTCAGATATATTTCTTCACAGAAACGATCTTAAAAAGGTGTCAATAGCAACAAAGTGCCGAACATTTTTGCCGCCCATTTCTCAGACACATGTGTAGTATTGGCCTGGCATTTGAAAGCATCCTGTATAAAGGCCGAAGTGATTCAACACTAGAGTAGAACTTGTGTACACTGTAATACTACTTTTATCTACTCACTGCTCTATCCTTTTAAGAAAATCTTTTACTTTTTTATACTGGTAGGCTAAAGTACTACACTGAATCTGATTTTAAGTACAGTTAAGATATAATGTCGACCGTCAAGAGACATTTTATCTCGGCGGTCATCGGCATATAAAGTATATTAGATTAATGAAAAACTCCTTATATTTTGATGAATGAAACTAGGTGAACTGATTATCTTGGTTTAAATATGGGTCAGATTACGTCAAGTGGACCCCCCCTTTACTACTTGATGATAGAAAACTTATTAAAATATAATTATCGAAAGTAGTCATTACAAAAATCATCCTTCGAAACAGTTTTTGAAAATTTTGAATTTAACACCCTTTTTTTACAATATTTTTTTTTGCCATTATGGCTTTATTTGCTTTATTTTAACAGTTTTTTTTATAAATTTGTCATTCATTACAATAGGCTAACTGAAATGACCGTCAAACATACTTTTCAGTTAGCAATAAGTATCAACAACTCAGTCTCATTTTCTCGACAGGTCCAAAAAAACCCGTCTCAACTCTCCAAATTGATTCATTACACCCGCACTCACTCTGCCGCTTGACCAATTAGTGTAAAGTTAAAATTATTGCACCACCAGCCCCCTATATTTCATTTACAGTGAAAAAAGTCAAGGGTAGGTCGGCGAGGAGACGCGACGCATTTATCATTGTTCATTTTTTAACCGTTTGGAATTTCGACTGTGAAGTTTTAAATTGGAAGTTTACGGTATGCCATTTTGTGAGACTTATTTTTTTATGTAGAACGTAAACATGCAAATATAACTCTTTATAATAAGCAATTTGTTTATAATGTCGTATTAAATAATGTTAGCGGAGGTATTAGAAACACCTTTTGTAGCCAATACACTACTTTATTTTCCTTACTTCGATATATAATCACAAATATTATATCGTCACTGGCAATACAAAAATACTAAAGCTCAAATACGTAAAGTTTACGGTAGAGCCATTAAAGTTGTTTGTTACGATAAAAATTGATCATAATTTTAATAGGAAATAAATATGATTCAATAAAATATAAGTTTTATTGAAAATTAGCCAGTAGGTAAATTTATATGATTTTTTATCATAACAAATTTACTGTAAAGCTCACGTATTAGCGCTTTAATATATTTTGCCTTTTTATTTTTTGTCCTCTTCAGTGACAATATCTACTTCATACACAATTATATTACACAATTGATCGTTCTTTGCGCGCTCTCGTCTGAATTTAATGCATAATTAATAATTAGTGATAATTAACAATTAACACACACGTAAATTAAAAAGTTAGAGGTGTATGCTCTTGAGCTGGATTTGAACCTGCAACTTTCGTCTCAACACTGATCTATCGCCGCTTAGTATTTTATATTAGAGTTAATATTATATTATTCAGATATTCTACACGCATCTTAAGCTTCAGTTCTTCGCTTTAAAGCAAAGAGGCCCAGTTTTGACATGTTGGACAATTACTATTTGTGTTTTATTTTTTCAAAGTGAGTTTAATAGACAGGGAGCCCTCGGGTAGCTGATCCACTTGACTACTATCAAGCTCATTTTCCGTGAGTAGCTTCGTTTCGATGAGACGACCAACTATTCCCTATGCGAAAATTCTCTATTGTGGTAGCTAACAGAGGTAGCAAGGATAGAATATTTCAATTTGATGATACTCAAAAAAATATTATTTTATTTGTAGGACAATATGACAGTTAAATTATATAAATATTAACTAAGTAAAAACAAAAAAATCAGCTGGTTAGTAATCATCCTTATGACCTAGTTATCGATACCTATTGGAAGCCCCTCCTTCCAATAGGTATGATTACTAACCAGCTGATTTTTTTGTATCTACTTAGTTAATATTTAAATAATTTAACTGTCATATTGTCCTACAAATAAAATAATATTTTTTTGAGTATTATCAAATCGAAATATTCTATCCTTGCTACCTCTGTTAGCTACCACAATAGAGAATTTTCGCATAGGGAATAGTTGGTCGTCTCATCGAAACGAAGCTACTCACGGAAAATGAGCTTGATAGTAGTCAAGTGGATCAGCTACCCGAGGGCTCCCTGTCCATAAGTTCTTGACTCGAAAATCATACATAAGTGGCTTGGGATTGAAATTTGTCTATGATATAGCGATAGTCTTAGTATCTATCATATCATAGGGCGTAAATGAACTCAAACATCCGTGGATGCACTAATTGGACTTGTATCCCAAGACGTGATTTTGTGGTAGAGGTATGTATAAAAAAATGAAGACTATTTTAATACACAGCGCGTTAATAGTGTAGAATTAAATAAACAGGAGATAAATCATCAAAACTACATCTTAAATCTGAATCATTAGAAGTAAACAGCTACATTCAGTATGTGTGTAAATAAAGCTGCTTTGGTTTTATTCGCATCCGTAGCTCTGCGGCCGCCGACTAATTAAGATATCTTCCCTGCATTAATTGGACTAACCAGGGATCTCGGTTTCACGGATTTCACTGTAAATAGTTTCGACGTTAACTTTAGTCCTGTAATTACAAATGTAGGAAATAAAAACAAATATATTTGTTTAATGATTTCTTATGATTATGCGAATATTACTTATTGAAATAAAACTAATTAAAACGTGGTGGACTGAACCCGTGACCACGAAGGCTGAAAAGCTTCGAAACGTCGGGACCAAAATTTCAATAAAAAACCGCGATCAAATCCGTTTAAATTAGTTTTATTTCAATAAATATGTTTGTTATTGGAGCAATAAAGGTTCACTTATTACATTAAATAAATTAAAATTTCTTCACCGGGACCTCTCTTTCTATGCCTTATTGAATGGCCTGAGCTATACTGTAGCTATATATTAGTCACTAAACATGTTTATAAAACGTCAAATAGTATAAAAATTTGGTATTAGTAAACATCTATAATGATTAAATACAATTAAGGATTGTAATGCAAATCAGCCTTAGTATACGCAATGGATAAATCATCCACAAGTAATTGTAAGTTGTAAGTTCGCATTGTAAGTTGCTTACTGTAAATGTAAGCAGCTGGTTGGGAAATTCAATTCCTCCAGGTGCCATCGTTTATGAAAGCTACTTAAAAAAATCTTAACTTAAAGATGCCAAATAAAACTTTTTTGACAATTTCTAAAAAATACATTTGACAATTTATCTGAACCAACAACAAACTAAAACATTCTACCTGACTCCAAACAGGGTCCTTTGTGTTCGTTTTACATACGTTTCGCGCATTGTTAGCTTTGACAAATGTGCCCGTGAAATTAAAAGGTCGGAATCAGTCCTTTGACGGTTACAAACTTAAGTGGCCCTGTGTAGAGTTTCTATTATTAAGGTTTTAGTAGGCATAATATGTAATAGACTGCTTCGGTCACGTATTGCGTACACGGTAAAATTGCTATGGTGAGGTCTCGGGTTCGATCTCCGGGTCGGGTAAAAGGGATATTGGGTTTTTCTATCACGAAATGCTTAATATCAGCTCGGAGTCTGGAATTGCGCCCGGTATGGCGATCGGCTCGCCCTTTATCATATCTGGGACAGAGATATGCTTGGCCAAATATGGGGGTACACCTTTGCCTATCTCTACGGGGATTATACCAATAGCAGCGATAGCTCAACGAGCGGTGCTACAGACTGTCGAAATGAAACTAACAGGTTCTAAACAAGCCCCAAGAGCATACACCTCTAACTTTTGTAAGTTACATGTATATATGTAATTTTTAATATCGCCTTAAGTTCATAAATACGTTATAAAAGATTTCACAAAACATTTACGTCGATCGTCGTTTTGAGTTTTACAATATTAAATACACCCAACAATAAACAATAAATTAAAAACACTCAACAGTCACACACATAGCCCTGGCCCCACAGTAAGATACGAGTCTTGTGTTGTGGGTATCAGGAATTACGCGCTTTGCGCTACACTTACCATCAGGTGTGGCGTAGTCACTTTGCCGAGTCAGGATAAAAAAAAAACCTGCAATTTTATACATATTATTGACATCATTAAGCGAATCGTACTCAAATGGTCCTATTACAGAGTACATTATGTTGTCTATCTGTACTGTGTGGTTACAGAAACCTCGATGCGTAAGTCCAACTTGCATTTAATCTTCTTTCGAAAGTGTTTACTATCTGCACCTATCCGTTCTTTTTATCCGAGATCGGCTGCTATATGCAAAATTAAACTGAGATTCGAAAATACAGTTTCCAAATTTGAAATATAAATAGGTATTTACTGTGAAGAGATTAAGCATCCATCAACATATCGCGAAAGTAGCGTCGTTTAATACCACTGTTTCCATTAACACGATCTGTTAAAATAACGCGAGCGGGCTCTGATAAGCTTAAAATATATTTTTTTATATTTTTCTCTCATCATCCACTCATGTTGCATTTAAGAGCTTTCAGAGACACAAAAAATGGCTTCATCAGACTTTCGGGTGAGCGCTTTAAGCGCTCTCAAATCATCACTGACTTAAAGTCATTTAAGTAAGGGACATTTAAGTCAGTGATGATTGGCGTTTCTTCTGTTTATAAGTAGGTGTGAAGTTTACTATCAAGCGAGTGAGTTGCTCGTCTCAACATTAACGCTAAAAAAAACATTTAGTTAAAAAGGGGGAAAAAAAATCCAATAATATTATAATATATAAGATAGTGTGTTGATGTGTCCTTCTTTCATGCAGCAAGGGAGCAATGAAAGGACACAGTTTTTGTATAGAGCTAGTTAATGGACCCGAGAATGACACGGCTTTTTATCCCGGAAATATGACGTGAAAGATATCACGCAGGCAAAAACGCAAGCAAAAGATACTTACGGTCAAAAGCAAACTCGATTGTCAGCATGAGCACCGGTAGCAAGGGTGTGCACTTGCACCCCCTGTCAAGAAAGAAAATACATAGAAAAAATATTTTTTTTTATTAAGTTATTGTTTGGATTAAAACTAAAGGCATCTAGGTTGCTGTCCAAATTTGTTCATCACCTTGTCCATAAATTCTGGAGATCCGCAAAATACTATCTTTAAAAAAATATATAATGTCCTTTGTAGTTCCGGCAGTATTTCTCACTTCACTGACAGTATTCAGGTCATTTTTTATATTAGTTAATAGTATAATGTGTAGAAGCAGATGCACCTCCTAATCCTGACGGTGCCCTTAGTTGCCAGTACAAAATAATGTCATGCTACAAGCCATAGCATTTAAACTCAGAACATTCAAACAAATCCAAATTTCAATAAAACTAATACTCAAACATAGAACACCAAGCGTTCATTTAAAGCAGCCCCAGACAGACACCAACAATTCACGTAGGTGAAATTCAACCCTAGTTTAAAGCAATAAGCTCTACAATATCGATAATACGAAACTGTATCGACATAGCAGCGTCAAATGAGTGGACACGACCGCGCAAAGCTGTACCTCATTTAGCGATATTGTACCTACATTAAGGACGTGCGGTGATTTAAATTATATCGATACGGTTTAGTGAGGTGGCATTGTCGGAGTATTATATTTGTATTGCACAATTTCGTGTCGTTTTGATAATTTGATCATTTTTAACCCGCGAGAAAAAAAAGGGTTTTAAATTATAATGTTTGATCCCTTTGGCGGGTTGAGTGTGTTTAACTCCAACGATGTGAGGCCAAAACAAGTGAACTGGTAAATGCGGTTGCATTTTGTTTGTAATCTGTTTTAATCACACGGTTTCTAAAATCTATTAAGACTTTTAAAATTGTAGCTATTTTTCTAATTACCGTGAGTTTTTTTAGGAGAAATAAGCCACGGTGCGTGACTTAATAACCAGGTGAATTTATATTTTAAAAACTAAAGAAACAAGTCGTGTATTGCTGCAACACGTCGGTTTATATACCAACCAGTATGATACACCAGGCACCGTGAGTAATACCGAAGGTATTTTGTGATGGGTTGAACATAGATCACTTATTTTAAGCTATCTTTGATTTCGTTGTTTACAGTGTTCGAAACGCTGGTGAAACAGACAGTTGAAACCCTTTTTTTACCTAAAATTGTATCGACTCAACGAACTACCTAATATAAATATTTATGTGTTAAGAAATATAAATAAATGCGCACTCACGCCTGTAATCGAGGGGTAGACAGAGGTGTAACTAGTTCACCCACATTTCGCCGAGCGTCTTTCTATATCATGATGTGATAGAGGGTGAGCATATAGCCATACCGGGCACAATTCCAGACTCCGGGCTGATGCTGAGCATTTCATGATAGAAAAACCCAATATCACTTTACCCGATGCGGGCCGGCCGAGCCCGAGACCTCAGCTCAGCAGTCGTACGTACGCAATACAACTACGCTACGTCGGCAGTCGAAGAAATATCCATCAGCAAAAAGGTCTTGGCAATATATTATTCGGAACATGTAAGTCAACAAGATTTTTGTAACATTATCACAGTTTACCGTCCGCTCTTAGAGCCCCTTTTGTCGTATTTATCTACGCGATACACGCCCGGGACAAAGCTACAAGGTCTCTATACAGTATTGTGCGCCGAAAATGTGATAAAAGTCGAGTGTCGAGTTTCTGTCAAATTAAAATCAAATATCACTCAATTGCTGTCTGCCAAATGTAATTGAGAATCTGTCATGTGAAAAGTTCAGAATGAATCGTAAGAACACTTTATAAGATTATCTTAATAAGATTTATTTATAAGTCTGTTTGCAAGATAAAAAATAAGTGATCTGTTCAGAAAATAGTATAAATAGATTTGGGATGTGGCAGTGAGCGATATTGGAAATGCTATATATAGGTAATTTTATTATACGTTTAATGTATATTATAGTTATATTTAGAGCAATTTTAATAATGTTTTATAGTTTATTAGTAAGTTATTTAAAATATTCGGTGCCTAATAAAACACGTACGGGAAACACGTTCACGCACTTTTTTTTATTGAATGACGAGCACGTCGCTTGTATGATGGTAAGCGCCACGCCTGACCATAAACAGATGCAACACCACACAGAACTTTGAATTATAAAGCACTGCATGACACTGAACTGTGCTCGTCAACCCGTCACATAAGATGATATGAGGGACTAACCACCTTGTAAAACCATTAACAAAACTACCACAATGTTTGTAAGTTGCAAGGTACTGACTAGTACATACTGTCTAATCCAGTGTTTCCTAACCTTTTTTAGGCCATGCCCCACCTTAACATCTTTTGTTAAATTTATATATCGATATCTAGCATTGCATTTAAATATCCCAAAGCGAAAGGATTAAAGTCGTGCGAGTCCATTTTTAAATTGCCCCTCTTAACTATCAAATTGCCCCCCGCCCCTGTGGGGCGTGGGCCCCACGTTGGGAAACACTGGTCTAATCTATATTTTAGGATAAAACTATATTCGAAACATGATGTAAAACTTTCAATTCTACCACACACTTAACAAAAAATATTTATTACAACATCGATGTTGACCATGGCCCTGCACTAGCTTAGAGCCGGAAGCCAGTAACACATTTTACGATCGGCGGAACTGTCCGGCGAGTCCGGCTGCTAATGCGATGCTGTCTACTCTATTTTGTATCCTGTTCTAACTTCTGATACATGGCGCAACATTGAACAATATTATCGTATATTTTTATTGATCGGGGATGGTACATGAGCAGACAACCGACCAGATGGAAAGTGGTTATGTCAATAATGGATTTGAGCATGGATATGACTAAAACACAAAAATATTTGTTTTAGGCCTTGTTTGAAGAACATGTAATAGCGCCGCTAAAACTCTTTGGATTATTATGAATTAATCTAATTTACAGATTTATATAACAGATGATGCGTTGCCGACCTTTTCAAGGTAATGCATAATTAGGGGATTGTGAAGGCGAGGGGTTAAGCCGTCGGATTATTCACTCACCGTATGAAAAGCTAAAGTAAGATGCTACTTCCAGAACCTTCCAGAACTTGTAGAACCGGGCCCATTCATAATGTAGATTAAGCTGTCTACAGCGTACTACAAAGAAATATATAAACAAATGTACAAGGTTGTAGGTAGGTCCCGCGTCTGCGAGAGGCCGTCTGGGTTGGTACCACTGCTTTGTCTAATTCTGCCGCCAAGCAACAGTGTGTAAGCACTGTTGTGTTTCGGTTTGAAGGACATTGAAGCCAGTGAAATTACTGAGCATTATGAGACTTAACATCTTGGGGGGTGACGAGCGCAATTCTGTGCCATGCAGTGCTTTGTAATTCAAAGTTCTGTGTGGTGTTGCTTCTGTTTATGGGCAGGCGTGGTGCATAAAGTTCTTTTAATGCATACGCCGCCAAAGTTCTCGCCAAAAGATGATATTTCATCCTTATCATCTAAATGGATGGCGTTCCATAACAATGCGTTTTATTCGAAGTTTTCTTCCCCGTACAGCGCCTTTGTGGAATCTGCTTTCACCTGCGGTATTTCCAGACAGATTCAACTTAGGTACCTTCACTAACAGAGCCTTCTCTTTCCTTAAAAGCAGGCAACGCATCGATGATTCCTCTGGTGTTCTGTCTATGGACATCACTTACCATCAGGTGACCCACTTGCTCAGTTGCCCCTTATTCCTTAAAAAATATCTCTTTTGTAGACAGTTTTATCAATCGAGCAAGTGGGTCACCTTATGGGAATTATTGTACACGACCCATTAATATCCATAATACCTGAATAATAAATGCGGTGCCGGTCTTAATGGAAAAGGTTAATTACGGGATTGTGGAAGGGGAAAAGGATTTGGGCCTCCATTCATCTCACTCACCGTACGAAACGCAACAGCAAGCTGCTCTTACACGTTGGGTTTTCTGTAAAACAGTGGTAACAACCCGGTCGGCCCTTTCATGCCGTAGAGAAAACTGTCTACAGTTTGGCTTTACCACTTATATGTTTATAAAATATATATATTTTTTATTCGTGCACGGCAAAGTGACTGCACTACACCTGATGGTGAGCATGGTACATTTCAAATAACCAGCAACCACCAACAAACTAATGAGTGTATCGGTGGTCACCAGAGTCATGCCGGCCTGTATAAATGCTTCTTCCCTCTTCCCTCTTCCGAGAGGGAAAAAGTAAATCGTTCGCAATTAACCAACCGTTAAGTAATGTCGCAAGCCCCTCAGGAGAACCGGATATACATTGGCTGATTATGGAACGCGATCCACACAAGGCGTGTGGATCACTAGGGCAGGTTTTAACACCATGTGCACGGTGGTCGCTATCTGGGCGGATATGAATATCCTAGCATGAATTCTTAAATAATGTCTTTAAAATATTCTGTTTATCAAAAGCTAGTGTATAATGATATAGTCGTATACAATGTACAGTATAATCAACGTGTACTAGTAATAATGCGCACCTGTGCTTGTCTGTACCGCGAGAACAAAGACCGACCTGATTGATTCTGTGTACCTACATACGTACATTAAAGTACAAAAGTGTTCCAATTCCGTTATTTTTTCCGTAATATTTTTACTTATTATGAGAGAAATATTCATTTTGCTCTTTGTATTGATGATTTTTATACGGGTTTGATTTGGGTCCCTTTGGGCTATGTATTTATGGGCCTTCTGTTTTTCAAAGCTGCCAAAATGCGAGTTCGAATTAGTACTATTGAAGTTGTCAATGAAAATTGAATGAAATCATTGAACTAATACTAATTTAAACAGATTTTATCGCGGTTTTTTATTAATTTTGATCCCGACGTTTCGAAAGCTTTTCATTCTTCGTGGTCACGGTCATAGAATATTGATAAAAAACCGTGATAAAATCCGTTTCAATTCAATTCAGTTTTATTTCAATTAGTAATATTCGCGTAAACATAAGAAATCATTATGGATAAAATCATCCAAATTTGATCTATTGAATCTGTAAAAAGTTATACCGGGGGTGAAGTAATGTAATCCAGATAGAAAAACGAACACCACTCAAACAAAGTGAGAAACCTCGCCTTGTTTGTCAGTTAATAACAGCAATAATATGAGCTCAGCAATCATAAGCTTGACTATACCATGTCATGACATCAAACATAAACTCTAACAATGTAATTGCATCAGTGTAAACGCATTCTATTTGCTCAACAATTGGTACAATGAAAGCTTTGATATTGCCCCATCATTCTCACTAAACAGTTCCGGAAGCTGGGCGAGTTTACGATCAGTCAATTGTCCATAGTACAAACGACTACGAGTCATTTTATATTGAATCATTCAGTGCCGTGATGTATCGCATCAAAATTGAAACCAATATTTTACGACCTATAGAGTTATGAACTCCTGGTATGCAGTCAGAGATTGAGAGACAAATTAGCTGTTTAATTAACTTTTATTTGTTTTTTTCTTGATAGAATTTTAGACTACATTACTTATTGAACAATAAATGCCATTTTAAAAGTTTTTAAAAATTATATTTTTTATGATATAGGGCGCAAACGAACAAGTGGGTCTCCTGATGGTATGTGATCTCTACCACTGTTTAATATTAACAATCATGTTAATTAAATCACATGCCAAAACATAACAGTCTATTATTAAATCAAACCTCTTTTTTATAGCGTAGACCAGCAAACGAGTAAGTGGGTCACTTGATGCGAAGGGATGTCTACCGCCTATGTACGCCCACAATACCAGAAGAATCATAAACGCGTTGCCGACCTTAAAATAAAGCCATAAATAAGGGAAGGGGAGGGGATTTAGGCCTCCGGATATCTCACCCACCGTACGAAACGCAGCAGCAAGCAGCTACTTTATATCGGTTATAGCGTAAGAAAAGAAATCTCTATTAGATGCATATCTGAAAAAAACTACTAAAATAGTTGTGGCACTCAATATTATCTGCTTACACCCATAGAATGCAGGCGTCCGTATAATATATGGATGTACATACTAAAACACAAACGTCATTCCTCTTAATCTTAAAACTGTCTGTGGCTTGCTGTGGCCTATTTTTTTATCTTACTTTCACACTCGTCTTTCGTTACACATTTTCTAACATTTAGTACTCATATAGGCCTGAATGTAGCATGTGTGGCAGGAGTGGCACGGTATAATGTATAGCACGTTCACACCGTTCAATCTTAGTAGATCAACTGACTAGAAACAACAAAAGCTGTATGGTCTTTGTTGATCAATTCGAATAAACGTCTGTTCAGACGGTTCAAATAAAATGTGATTTAGCAGTTGATCAACTAAAATTGAACCGTATGAACCAACTATAAGGAACTAGGGAACAATAGCAACACGGTGCGGTACAAGCACGCTGTCTATTGTGCATGACGTCACTCTTTAGTATTATCGATCACAAAAGTGCTTCGGAGAATTCAGTTTTTAATGCTGCAGTAATAAATCGCATTGCGACTTTTATTAAGGAACTGAGGGGAATTCTATAAAATGATTCGAAGTTAGTTCGAAAAAGTAGACTCAATGTACCCTAGAATATCCTTTATAATAATAATATTTGTAATATAAAATATTGTGACTAAGATAAAAAAAAGTCGTTACAACATATTTATAAGGAGGAATGTTTCTTATTATTGTAACGTGATAAATTGGAATTGTTATGTATTTTTTTAATTATTTTTATCACGTAAACAAAACTATTCTACGAAACAACAAATAGGAAAAATGAATAATTTTTCATATACGTTTTTATTATTATGAATTTTTATAGGCCAAAAACAACTTTAAAATGCTCTACTGTAAATTTCACGTACTGGCTGCTTTGCCTTTTCACTGTCTATATGGTATATACCCCATTCTGATCGCTGTTAAAAAAATTGAGGTCCTCTACCTCTTACATATTTAATACATTATAGAAATTCTCAGCTTTTGCTCTCTTTTTATATTACATTCACTTTGGTTCTAATATATGAAGAGACTTAAAAAGCATGTGTTATGAAATTTTTATGAGGAAAATATGCAATATTACGCTTGTGGTTGGCATCTCCGCGATTTATAATTACTGTTAATTTTTTTAGCATAGGCATACGAGTATGTTATATCCACTTGAAATCTACAATTCCTGAGAATTGATGGGAGCGATGCTGACCTTGAAGATCAAGGGCAATTATGGAATTAGTAACGGTTGGAGATGTTTGAGCTTCGGGATTCGAGCTTCGATTTATTCGTATACCAATAGCAAACCTATAGAATAGTTAGTCTATGGAAGACAAGGGAGAAAACAAGGCGGTAGGTCCCTGGTATGCGAGAGGCCGTCTGGGTTGGTACCACCGCTTTGTCTATTTCTACCGCCAAGCAACAGTGTGTAAGCACTGTTGTGTTTCGGTTGGAAGGACATTGAAGCCAGTGAAATTAACGGGCATTATGAGACTTAACATCTTATGTCTCAGGGTGACGAGCGCAGTTCAGTGACATGTGCTTTGTAATTCAAATTTCTGTGTGGTGTTGATACTGTTTATAGGCAGGCGTGTCATTCAAATAAAAAAAAAACATCTGGCGTTTTTAGTAGCCTTTTAACAGACAAATACACTAATACTCAAATCTATTGCTCGCTGTGAACATCGATAGTTTGCACTTAATTTATTCTACCGATAAATGATTTGAAATTCTCCGAGTGGGAAATCGCATCGGAATATTCAAAGTACACGCGATGAAACTTCGCGAATGCCCTGCAACTTGTTACGATCTAAGTTTTCCACTTAAATATTGCTTTACTGAGTTTTAATACTGAGGCGTGGGACTACTAGATTTTAGTGTTACAAACTCGCTTCGAAGGAAATTTACAAGGTGGTAGGTCCCTCGTATGCGAGAGGCCGTCGGGGTTGGTACCACCGCTTTGTGTATTTCTGCCGCCAAGCAACAGTGAAATTACTGGGCATTCAACATATTCAAACATGCACAACGTTAATGTTCAAGTTTTCACTTCTGCCGGCACTCCCGGAGTGCAACCCCTTTGTTTTATTTTTTTATATTTCATTATTGGAGCAGTTATTTCAATAATTGACTCATTGGCATAGCGGTCTGCCCAGACTAATAGATATTTTAATCTACTCAGGCTATTGTTATTTACCTGTTTATTATCAAAAGACCTACGAATGAATTTCTTCGTACTTCTCAGAGCAGTGGGCATTTCTGACGCATTTTAATGGTATATTAAGTATAAATGTACCTACCCATAGTGGCCTTTAATAAAAGTTGCTTAATAAACGTTTTGATTTTGAGAGATGCGAGCCACGAGAGCTTTATCTACACTAATTCTATAAAGGGGAAAGATTGGTAATGTTAAATGTAACGAATAATCTTAAAAACTACTGGACCGATTTCAAAAATCCTTTGCCGTTAGAAAGCTACATTATCACTGAGTAACATAGGCTCCTTTTTATCCCGGAAAAAGCAGATCACGCGGGCTGAGCCGCGAGCAAAAGGTAGTTTATATTATTATGAAAAAGCCGATATGTGTGTACTTTTATTACTCTTCTGTCTATCGTTTAAGGATTTAGACGTGATATTTCAAAGAAATATTTTTACAGAATCTTTAATAATGTGTTTATTATTTCAATAATATTTGTTTGTAGTTCTCGGAAACTTTGATGTAATTGTTTTGGTTATAAAGTCAACATAAGTTAATTAACATCTTGATTGAACGGAGAGTTAATTAATAGCTTGTTATTGTAAGTAATTACCAATTTATTAGGCCATGTATTGTATGCTCGTTTAGCCGTTATCAAAGCCGCCATTTTGAATTTTGCACGTGGCTGAACAAGAAAGGTTTCTTTGTCTAGTGACAAGTAAATCAGATTTAAAAATATAAACAAATTTAGGACCACTTGAACAACAACGCTTTAACATAACGAGCCACTAAATAAATTTACGATACCTCAAATAATATGAAAAGGTTTTAAATAATACGAAATTACTAGCGTTTTAAGTTAGTTTAGCCAGTTTGAGTGGTAGACCCACCCTGTAGACAGTTTTGTCTACAGCATGATTGGACCGGCTCGATCGGGTCGTTACCACTATCTCGCAGAAAACCGGCGTGAAGTAGACCTGACACCGCTTTCGCCTCTTTTACACCCACACATCACATACATTTTCGCCAGCTGAGGGTAGTTACTCTTGAAGTAGTTACTCTCTTTACCCTCTTGCTCATAATTATTATCTCACGATATCATGGGAAATTCAATTTATCTGATTGCTTTATCTCAAACAACCCATGTCCCCCATAATTCCATCTGACGGATGAATGTCCCACATTAACTTACACAGTCCCCTAACTTGAGAAATGGTTAATTTCAATTAAGATTATTCCCTACTCCCCCTTTCCTCTCCTCACCCGACCCCCGCAACTCTTACTCAGGTGTTAACAAAGGGCAAGCTACTTCAAACATGTCTTAAACAACGGATAACAATCAGAGGGTTAACGGGATTTACACCACGCCAAGCCTATATCACGGGACAAACAAAACTTTAATTACACAACAAAAGGTGGATTACTTGATGATTTACATTAACTTAAAAGTAAACGGAGGATTGCTCCATCAAACGAACATAGTAACTAATTTGGAAAATTTGGAATTGGGAAATAATGTGAAAGTGGATACTTGTGAATTTTGGATGTTTGTTAATCAGCCACGTATTAACGATTGAATAGATTTTGATGACATATTGCAAACAGGTAGAGTGGTAGTGTATATTCCATAGCGAGCAAACGACCAAGTGGGTCACCTGACGATAAGTAATCTGAATACCAGAATAATCATGGGCGCGTTGCCGACCTTAAAAGAAAGGGATAGTTAAAGAAATGGGAAGAGCAAGAGGATTTGGACATAGGAAGTATTTTATCCCGGAAAAAGAGATTCATGAGGACGAGAGCCGTGAGCAAATGTTTTTAACTCAAAATGTTTTTGTTTTTAACACTCATTAACTATATTATATATTGGCGCGCTTTTTATTAAAGATGGGTCTTATGGGTCTTTATAGCTTATTATGAATTGATGAGGAAAGCAATCAAATTAATATTATAAAGAGGAAAAATGTTTTTGTTTGTTTGCATTGAATAGGCTCTGAAACTACTGGACCGATTTAAAAATTTTTTTCACCTTTAGAATCCTACTTTATCCCTGACGAACATAGGCTACTTTTTATCCCAGAAAACATTCACGCGGCGGAGCCGCGGGCAACAGTATTGTGAATAAGAACATAAGATTTTATTTTCAAAAAAATGCATAAAATACTTTCTATTTTAGGAAGAGATTCTATCAAGAGGAATAAATACCGCCACAAGTATAAAATTACACATAGTAATGGCTAGTTACACTTAACAAATAAAGCTAAATAGCAACCGATATTCAGTTAAGTAATTATCTCCTTAATGGAATCGCATCACCCCAAAACTGCATGAAACCCCTTAATGCCAACTTAATCCAGTTTTAATCCGCCACAATCCGGTTATAACTGGAAATGTGCATCTGAAATGTGCTTGCTTATTTAATGCCGATTTTCTGCAGTTGCAATTTCTTTGCCAAGTTTTTAATGGGTTCTGGAAGATGCAACTGGCAGTTTGCGAATATCTAATTTTTGTTTGACTTCTTAACCGACTTCGGAAATGAGGAGGTTAATGCATTTCAAGTTGGTTTTTGGTTCCAAAGGGAATTACAGAGTACTGCACATTACTGGACCGCGCTCACCACCTCTAGACATAAGACGTTAATTCTTATAACGCCTAGTAATTTCACTTGCTTAATAACATTCAAACCGAAATACAACAACGCTCATACACTGCTACTGGCGGCAGAAATAAACAAAGTGGTGGTACCAACCCAGATAGCCTATCGCATACAAAGAACCTACTTGTACCTATAACTTGTGAAACATCCTGGACTAGTCTAAGTTGGAAAGAGGTTTAGCCAATTCATTTACAGATTGGATGGCGAGAAATACCCATGTTATTTAACTGGCAACAATGGTATGTAGGCGGCATCCGGCGCTTTCAATGCGGAAAGCACGAGTAGCTGAAAGCGACGCGCTGTAGAGCTTTTGTTAATAAGTAACAGTTTTTCCCGCTGCCGTAGTTACGTTATATAACAGATATTTTAAATCCATTAGACTTTTTGAGTCTAATTAATCCCCAAAGTACGCTCAACGGAGGTAGTACGGACTGTCGAGACGAAAGTCGCAGGTTCGAAACCAGCCTCGAGAGCATGCACCTCCGACTTTTCTTCATGTGTATATTAGTTGTTATCTAACGGTGAGGGATCCATCGAGAGGAAACATACCTGAGAAATTCTCCATAAGAATTTCAAAGGTATGTGAATTTATTTAAGTAAATTATTATTATTTAAGTAGTTTTACACACATTAGACCAGCGTGGTGGACTAAGCTCTAAACCCTCTCATTCAGTAGAAGGCCCGTATTCAGAATTGAGATGTGCATAATACAGGGCTAGTATATTTTTTTATTACACCCAAAAAATAAGAGAAGTGGCATAAGTTTGGCACCTTCTGTCTATTAGTCCGTCTATCGGTCTGTTCATTTGCATGTATATTTATTTATGTATATTCATTTTTATGTATATTTGAGCCAACTGAAATGCATTTTCTTTATTTGAAAGCTGATTGAATCAAGATAAGCGTTCTAACCTATCCTAACCTAACTATATTTGTAGAAATGGACAGACAATCGTCGTTTAGGAATTAAACATCTTTTTTAATGGACTATCGTGTTTATGATTAATCTAACCATTAATTTTTTTTTTTTTTTTTTGTTTTTTATTTTATCCTGGCTCGGCAAAGTGACTACGCTACACCTGATGGTAAGTGTAGCGCAATCCAAGAATAGTGTCGACCAACGATAAACAATGTGTCCATCGTAGGTCGGCAAGATTATGCCGGCCTGCCAAAGGGCCAAGGGGGAGGGGAAGGAAGCAGGGATGGGAAAAGGGTTAGGATCAGGGGGCAAGCCCCCTGGGGAGAACCGGATATACACTGGCTGACCCTGGAACGCGACCCACACAAGGTGGGCCACTATGGCAGGTTTTAGCACCAGTGTACGGTGGTCGCTATCCGGTCGGATACAAGTATCCTCCCACCAGCATACAAGTATCCTCCCACCAGCATTATATCAGCTTTTAAACATTAAAATCGGTCCGTTTATTCAGGCGTTATGATACCACAGACAGAAAAACATACATAACACCTTTCATTATCGGGGGTTAAAAACATAGTCGTTTTGTTCTGATTAAAATATTCTAGTGAATGAAGTAACTTTTGGCAATAGATATTTTTTCGTCAGTTAAGTTAATTTATTTTTATTGCAATGTATAACATAGTTATTTTAATTCTTCAAGTGATAATTACACTAAAAAAACTAGACCCTTGTCGCTCAAACGTATTGTGTAATTTCACCTGCGTTACGCAACAATGAAGCGATGATGCAGCTCTATTTATAATGATGGGGACGATTTCTCAAAGTATAAAAGGATTTCTACTTGAGAGTTCCGTATGATATCTTTAACAAAAGTATTTTTACAAGGTGTTAGATCCCTCGTATACGAGAGGCCGTCTGGGCTGGTATCCCCGCTTTGTCTATTTCTGCCGCCAAGCAACAGTGTGTGGGCACTGTTGTGTTTCGGTTTGAATAAAATTGAAGCCGTGTAATGTAATGCATTACGAAACTTAACATCTTATGTCTCTAGGTGACGAGCGCAGTCCAGTGCCAGGCAGTACTTTGTAATCAAATTCCTATGTAATGTTGCATCTTTTATAGGCAGGCGTGATCAGGCGGGATCATCAAACAAATAAAAAATACTTTTAGTTTAGTCGGTGAAAACATAAGTGGCACTAACTGGTAATGATAAAAGACATTGATTTAACGGATAATTACTTGGCAATACTGTAAAATAAATTGAAGTTAGAAAGTTTATCATCATCATCAGCCACAGGACGTCCACTACTGAACATAGGCCTCCCCCAAAGATTTCCAGACCGAACTGTTGGAATCGGCCTGCATCCAGCGACTTCCCGCGACCTTTATCAGGTCGTCTGTTCACCTTGTAGACGGACGTCAGTATACTTAATCTAAGTTAATATACGGGATCAATATACTTTTAAAAAATATAGATTTTATATTATATAGATTATTTTTAGTGCGTAGGTTGACGTCCAACGCTGCGCTTACCAGTACGTGGCCTCTATTCCAGAACCTTTCTGCCCTATCGGTTATCGGTTCTGCGAGCTATGTGGCCTGCTCACTGCCACTTGAGCATGCTAATCCTAAGCCTAGAAAGTTACTTATTTAAAATTGTCTGACCTTGAGGCAAACCTACTCGTATAATATCCCGATTAAATCCAAGTATTTGGACCTCTGCCCATTGCAACTTCAATTCTAGTCCGCGGAACCCGTCTCAACTCGAAAAAAGAACTTAATATGTTTTTGTAGGGAAACCGTCGCGAAATATCTGTCGCGAAAATGAATTCCTCGAAATGTTTTCAAACAGATTGTAAACAAGGAAAATGTTATGTGGCATTCCCCAGTGTTGATACAATTTTAAGCGATCTATAATAATGGAAAACGTAAAACAAATTTACAGATTACAGAGAATTTAATTAAATTTACTGAACTCATGTGAAACTTACTTAATAATACTTACAATAACTTGAATAGTAAAATTCCGATATATCTTTTAACTTTGCGCCGTGTCGAGATACGTAAGAAATTTTAAAATGATATATGAAATATTTCAATAAACCGATAAAATATTTCGAATAACGCCGCGATGGTTGCGCAGCCCGCCGGATTAAGCTAGGGTTGGCAGTTTCAGTGGGATTCTTTGTCGGTAATGTATATAAAAAACTTATTCCTATTTTTTATCTCTATGAAAATAAATAGGTGGGTGAGTTTTTGTTCTTTTTTCTGTTTTTTTGCAGACAAAAGATAAATGGTTATTTTAAAAGCAGAAAAGATAATATTAATATCTTTAATGTAGGAACTTTATTTTAATTTAAATTGTATTTGCAGCATAATTTATTGTCAACAATTTGTCTAACTCGTTCTTCGCTGGCGAAGTTATCTTTACTATAGACACTAGAGATAAAATAAATGTTATCTATTAAAGTATACCTTTATATGTATTTATTTTCAATAAATAAATTGGTTTATTTATTTTGTAAAATGAAAAACATAAAAATTTTGACAACAAAAATCATATGGTTTAATAAGAATATATTTGGAATGTTTCCAACCCTTACTTTACATTTATAACGTATCGCGCTGCCCCGGGGCAAGGCCGCACATCTTATGAGGGTAAAGCCTCCATTTTCAGGTAATATTTGTAAATAACCACTAAACGCGCTTTAATATTTAACTTCTTGGTTGGAGCTTCACGAAAAAGAGTAAGTGATTTTCTGTTCGTAGCTTAATCACAAAAATTTCCATGGAATGAATATAAAAAGTTTCGCGTAAGACTGTTTTATATTTAGGGCTTATTTCACATCTTACAGTTAAAATATAACCACAATGAAAAACTGTACAACCCAGTTTATTGAACCTACTTTCCGTTGAAACTACTTTGCCTTATACTCCCTTGAAGTTTTACAGATTTAAAAAAAAATGATTTGGTTTAAAATTAGAGGGATCCAAAGTCCCCCCGGATACGAATATCGACATCGAACTCGGCATGACTAGCGCAGTTCAGTGCTATGCAGTGCTTTATAATTAAAAGTTCTGTGTGGTGTTGCTTCTGTTTATGAGCAGGCGTGGCGCTTACCATCAGGCGAGTGACTTACTCGTCTCGTCATTAATGAAAAAAAACATGCTCAAATCATTTAAGTATTCCTATCTCCATCTTCGTCATTACATAATATTATAATCAATACAATATCAACTAACAATGCACATAACAGAGGACAGTCGTGCTGCTACGTTAGCAATTCGCAACACACGCAAATCAATTGCATTGAATTTCAAGCGATGCGGTCTGTGACAACGAAATTACCTAAACACGTTATCTACTGACGTGTGTGATGGGCGACAGCAATAAATTGGGAATAACTATGCTATTCAATTATTTGCCTCCGTGACGCAGCGGGCGAGTAGCCGGCTGTGAAGCGAGAGCACGCGGGTTCGACCCCGCATCGAGACAAATGTATGATCCACAAATATTTGTTTCGGGGTCTGGGTTTTGTGAGATGAAAAGTCTCTCGTAGTTCCTGATACCCACGACACAAGACTCGTGTCTTACTGTGAGGTTAGGATTATATATGTGACTGTTAGGTGTATTTATTTGTCTCGGTGCGAGTATCGAACCCACGGTCTTGCGTTTCACAGCCGTCTACTCGCACGCCCACGGAGGCTAGGATTGTACATACACGAATATATATTTTTTACTAGCCCCGTATAATACATGTCCCACTGCTTGGCACGGGCCTCCTCTACGGAATGAGAGGGATTAGGCCTTAGTCCACCACTCTGGCCTAATGCGGATTGGTAGACTTCACATACCTTCGAAAAATCTTATATAATATACACGAATATAGTATGCATAAATTCAATCGCTTATGCATTAAACCGTACAAAAATTGCTGTAGCCGAGAATCCTTATTCAATCGGCTACTAGATTGTGCCAGTAAAGGTATTTTATAATTAATCTTCCGGTTTAACCGGGACTCTTGCAAACTTTTGATTAATTTTCACTTTTAAATGTTATACAATCAAAGTTATTCACTGTACGCCATCTGGACAGTTGTTTTTAGACAGAAAAGAAGTTTTTTTATGTAATAATCAACTGTTTTTGAGCGACCAGTGTACAGGATGCAGTTTGCATCTGTTTTAATAGCTGTCAATGTCATGATCAAAATTTTCCAATAACGCGTTACCATCTGTTCTATTCTGTTTTCCATTCGTTTAGATGAACCTTTCTGTGATAAAATAACATAAAGTTGTTTAATAGTATGGCTTAGAATACCTGTCCATATTAAAATATTTCAAGAATAACGACATTCAGTTGGTAGATTCCTTAATTTAGCCTCTATCATAGATCAGCAAAACCTGGAACGCGCCTAGTATTCGACGTCCGATAAATCTGTGTATATTCAATTACTTTATAAGTAAATGATATTATATCAAACCTTGTAACTTCACCATTTTTAATTCTCGTATGTTTGTATGGAGTGGATTTAACCCTTTATGCTTACTAAGCTGGTATGCAGATTTCAGCCCTCCCTTTCTTTAGCTTTATAAACTGATTTACTAGCTACAAATTCAGTTATGCGTTTAATGCCATCCCATAATCAAATTCAATCCGGGCTCGCACTATGAATATTCATACCGTACCTATCGTTAGGCGTCATGTCCAATACGCGCTGTGTAAAGCACACATAGGCGATTAATTAATTGCCAGCCAGCGTTAGGCACCATCTGGGCCATAGACACAGGTCGGTCATTAAATTTTATGATGGCGCCAGATGTAGTGGTACATTGTTGTTAATGGCCGTATGCAATCGGCGGCGTTGCTGGCGCGTTTTGTTCAATTTGAATTTGGAATTAAACGTTCAGCGTAATTTGCATTTTGGCGCTAATGGTCCAACAGCTAGGATTAAAAAAACAATAATATATTCACATTCAGTTCATGTAGTAAATATAGTACACACATGCATACGCTCTCACGTCTGTAATCCCAGAAGGAGTAGGCAAAGGTGTAACCCGTACATCAACATTTCGCCGAGCCTATTCCCGTCCCATGATGTGATATGGGATGAACTTATCGCCGCACCCGGCACAATTCTAGACTTCGGGCTGATACTGAGCAATTCGTGATAGAAAACCCCAATCGTTTTTTTTTTCACTTTTACCCCACTGGGGATCGAACCCGAGACCTCAGCGCAGCAGTCATACCGCGTACGTAATACAGTCAGTAAATAAGGATTATTGGAATGGTATAACGCCACGTTTTTCGTTATGATGCAATTTATTATGACGATTGATTCAAACGTTATAAAAATATTTACTATCTTACTTTTGGATGGTTGCATAAATAAAAATATACTGGATAATCTTCGCCCATTGAAAAATTATTCGGAATTTAAAATGGGAAAAAACGTTTTGAAATAACTTGTGTTTTCAAGAGCTAAAATAATATATGAAATCATCGGTTTCGTAATTGGAAAGTAATAATATAGATAAGATGCACTCGTCTAGTTGTTTATGATTTATTGTTCATTGCTCCCACTGCATGAGATAACTTTTTAATTTACGTACTCGTGTACATACAAAAAATGCAATGACTCGTATTTTACGTATTTTTTTTTCGTTGCTGGCGATACAGTTATCCAGTAATACTAAATAATTTAAGCATCGCAGACTGCAATCGAAAAGGCATAATGGCGTCCAGGTAGAATAAACTTCACATTTTCTATAGGAATGGAAGGAATCCATACTTCTCAAAAATACATTTTTTTTCCAAATGTACTTTTTACAAGGTACATCACTAAAATTACAATCTAGCCTTAAGGCTAATAAGTAATTTCAATTTAACTTAAACTACTAATGAGACTATGTCTAAGAATACGTCCCTTAACACGTTTCTCATTGTCTCTATTAAGAGGAAGACACAATGTTCACGTGTTCTTTATAACTAAAATACATAAACGACATTATTTACAACAAAAAAATTGTTTCGCAGGTAACTTCCAAGGAGACATCGCGATACCAGATTCAGATTTGTATAAACCAGCAACGATTCCACCGACAAAAATCAACAAATCTCTACAAGAAGAAGTAGAAAGATTGAAAAAAGAGGTGCTTCTAGAAGGATTGCAAGTGGAAGAGGAAGGGCTGCCAGATATACTGAGAAAACGAACGAAACAACCGCTTCCACTATCTCAAGATAAACCGAAGAAGTACAATGATGCTGCTTTGATGACGAAAGTGAGTATTCCTATAAACAAAATAATGAACTCAAAAGGAATAATGAAACTGTTTTCTTCCAAGCGTTGAATTATTTTTAGATAAGATTTGGTGGTAAATCTATTAATTAAAGGTAATAATAGCTTTAGCTGTTTTTCTATACCTACTATAAACTACATTAAATAATAATTTTTAATTTTCTCCAAAAACTTTATCCAGTTTCTCTTATGTATAAGGCTTTATACCAATCATTATAATAATATTCTCCTTTCGTATAATTGGATTACAAAAATAAGATATTTTTCTATTCTATAATAACTCTAGAATATTTTTTAACTATTTCCTTTTTTAATAAATTTTACTTGCCTTTGTTGATTTGCTGAGGCACCTAAAAATGTTTGTAATATAATCTGGACGTTTGATTTTATACTTTTAACTCATATAAAAACAATCACCATATTGTTACGTTCGAGATTAACATACTTTTTTAATGAGTAAAAATAAAGCTATTCCCGATTATGCTAGGTTATACATACAAACGCTTGTTTTGTTTATTACACTTAATGTTGGTAAACATTGTGCTACATATCTTATGAATCATCTCACATGCATATTCATATGTTTATCCCACAGACACTACCAGCAGGATTGGATAAATCACTTTTATTAAAGAACGGTAAATTATTACCCGATGATATGCTAGATAATTCTGCAAACATAACCAATGAAAGCATATCGGATCACGCAAATCAAACGTACTTAACAGATAACCTGACTGAATATGATAGCCTTGAGCAAGATGGAGTTTTAGTTGTAAACATATCCACAGACAGCATATTGAATTTAGACGAGTTATACCCCCATATACAAATATCAAATGTTTCCAACAAAGTTGATGAGACGACGAACAAAATACAAAGCAATAGTAGAGAAATTACAGGCGATTCTAACAACTATATAAAGTTTAAGGATCTGCCTGAAAATATGACTGTAGCTCCTGCTCCAACCAATGGTGTAATACCTACAAATGAGCAAGACGAAGATAAAATTATAAAGAAAACTGAACTAAGCTTGGATGGTAATGCTGAAGGGAACGATTTGTTGAAGCCTACTGAAAGTTTACAAAATTTAGTAGAAGAGGCGAGTGGTAGACGCAAAAGGAGAAGAAGACGTCATGGTAATGGAAGGCGGTACGTATTTTAAAGTCAAAACGTAGTTATTTTTCAATTGCGAGCCTAGTATCCGATGTTTAAGTTGTAAGAATTTTAGCTTGTTATTTAATTCATAACTTTAATTGCTTAATTAATAACGACATTTAATTTCCCTTTGGAGTTGAGTGCGATTTGATATTTAAATCAATAAGCATGATCGCTTTCCATTTGAGTTATGAATCTAAGTTAGTCTACGTACAGATAACATAAGCATGGCAACAAACCACTTTCAGCAAACAAGTCAGAATGTTTTAATCTTCAATGAAAACTTACAACAATCTTAACTATTATATTACAAGAACTTGACATCAACATGTATTGGTATTAATTCTTACTCAAATACTTGAGGTTTCTTTGCTTGCTAGAGCAAGGTTGCTTGCTAGAGCTGGTTGCAAAGGATCTTCAGTCCTGAATAAGACTCGTTGAGATACGTGCCACGTAATTGCACCAACTCAAAGCCTCGGTCGCCTTTACCATTTTGTTTGAGTCGACTTACTGCTATGCCGTGGCAAAATGTGAAAAGGCTCGCAAGGAATATGAAATGAATTTTGTTGTCAATTGAAGATTTCTGTAACGTTTTAATGCTTTTAAAGCTTTTCAGAAAATATGCCTTACTTTAAATATTTAGGTTGAGAAGTCTTTTGATGTTACTATTAGTCGAGGTATACATTTTGAATGTAAATAATTTCAAAGCTTTATAAAAACAAATTGTTAATTAGTAAGGATTGTAATAAAAAGAACTCAGCAATTTTATACATACAAATGTAATTAGTTAGAGTCAATGAGTTCTTACGTTGTTTTATAGAGACGGACTCTATAAAACAAAGTGAAATGAATTTTAAAGAGTGAATATACAAATGACGTTCTACATTTGATTGATAATCAAAAATAGAAAACTCTTATTAAATACATGTCACTGTAATAATTGCCTTAGAATAATTAATTACTAATAATCTTATATATAAAAATAAGTCGGGTTTTCCTTCCTGACGATATAACTCCAGAACGCACGAACCGATTTCCACGGTTTTGCATTCGTTGGAAAGGTCTCGGGCTCCGTGAGGTTTATAGCAACGAAAATCTAGGAAAAATTTCAATAGAAAAGCGGGAAAATAGGGAAAATCATTTTTTAAATACAGCGCCATCTCTGATACATAGCATGTACTACAAACCATCTAAATCACGCGGGCGGAGCCGCGAACAAAAGCTAGTGTTTTATATACAAAGAAAGTTGGTGGAATTTAATACAATGTAACACAAAAATGATAGTCATATTGAACAACAGTTCAATAAATAGCTAACAAAATAATTATTTAAAATATTTTCTGCTTTCTTTAGTAGGGGCAGCGACGAAAACCTAGTAGGCACTTGTAGACATAGTGCCTACAAATGAGATTCTAAATGAAGTCTAACAATCTGCGCGGCCATTCATTATCTCCATTTGTACGCAAATAGTAGTATTCCAGCGACTTGTTTAAAAATCTGAAATACAGATTTTGCTAAGTATGCTCTTATTTTTTTAGCTATATTATTAGGCTTTTAAGCCATAAAGTTTCGTTGTAAATCTAATAGTGCTCAGCAGTTAGTTCATTAATATAAATAAACAAAATTAACTTTCAAAGGGAGATTATGAAATATAAAAGAAATCAATTTTAAGATTACCCATTGTTACACTGATTATTTATTGTTTATTTTTTACGTACATATTAGTTTCTAAACAGTTTAAAAAATCTATCAATGTTTTGTGTAGATAAAAATCTATTAAAATACAAACCAGAATAATATAGTTAACAAAGCAGTAATATTTACAGGTCTCATAAATAAAAAAAATCTATACGCGCTGAAAAAGTCTGTTATGATTTTCTCCAAATAGTACATATATTATTATGAAGAAATATTGCGTAATAAGTGATCTCCATCAAAAATCAGGTCCATAGTACTTGATGAGTTTTTAAAACTGATGGCATAAGCTATTGCTTTAATCAACACTAATATCAGTTACTAATATAGAAAACGTACGACAACTCTTCTCACGTAACGTGAATTTGAATTAGACATGAAGAGCTTCTACGTGCAAAGGCTAAAATCTCGTATACTCTTTTGCCTTAAATAATATGCACCTTGTTATCTCATTGACCTCCGTTATATGCATTAGAATTATGGATATGCTCTGTACATTAGACATACTTTTTCAGGTTAAGAAATATCCACTCCAGTGAAAGAACTGGCTTGAACTCATTAAAAACAGAAGAAACGAATACAGAATCACATTTTGTGAGGAAAAAATTTTTTCGTCACCACAAAAAACGTAACAGCAACGAACAGACCGAAGAGAAGAAGTTTCAAATACCTGAACATGAGTTCGAAGAGAAGTTTGAATTGAAACCACCGCCGAAAAATATTACCGAAGATCAATTTAAAGACATGGTATATCGAGACACGGAGGAAGATTTGGAAATGGTGGAGAGTCGGTTATACAATGACACTGACGTAAGTTGTTTTATTTTAATTTTCTGTCGGTTATTGCTAACGGTCACTACTGCCTGAAGGACCGTTACTGCTAACCCAGAGATTATTTACTCAACTATTCAATAGCGACTTCTTAGAACTCGGTAAGATTTTTCGAAGGTATGTGAAGTCTTCCAACCCGCATTAGGCCAGCGTGGTGGACTAAGGCCTAACCCCCCTCATTCAGTAGAGGAAGCCCGTGCCCAGCGTGTATAATACAGGGCTAGTATTATTATGTACAGTACTCTTTATTTTAAAAAGATTTTTTTACATTTTTAAATAATAGTTACAAAAAGAAACTAAAAATATAAAACAAAATATTATTATTATTATTCAAAAGTGTATTTTATACCTAATAATAATATTATACCTAATGTTTGAGCGATCACGTTAATCTAATATGGTGTCGTCCAATCAATCAATGAAAATGTCATCAGGTAAGCAGGCAGTCTTAAAGGCTAAAAATACGTTCGCAAAAACGTATTCTATGAATCCGAACAGAGTTAGGCGCGTAAGATGATATTACGCTAATACGTTAATGCAACACAAACGGAATATCAGGAACCGCAGACTAGACGGTAGGTCACTGCACAGATAAAGCATTATTCAGCTCAGATAATGCAAAGGAAATACTTCGAGTATGGCATTAGCTTCGTTGAGGAATATGCTGATTCTACCAATGTATAATTTGAATTTTAGTGACATCGATGTATTATTTTAAAAGGTGGTAGGTCCCTCGCATGCAAGATGCTAGATTGGTACCACCGCTTTGGTTATTATTGCCGCCAAGCAGCAATTGTAAGCACTGTTTTATTCTGGTTTGGTAGACATTAAAGCCAGTAAAATCACTGGAGATTCTTAGACTTAACAACTTACGTCTCGGGGTGATGAAAGGAGTCCAGTTTAATCCTTTGTAATCCAAAGTTTTATGTTCTGCTGTGCCAGTTTATGGTTTGAAAAGTAAACTACAGTAAGGTTTATACGACACGAATACTTGGCACTTAACGTTAATGTGAAAGCAAACGTTTGTTGCAAATATGTAAGGGATTTTTGGTATGCCACCAAAATCTTGACCCTGCCTTGTTGTAGATGAATTTGTAACTGTATTTCGTCTAAATATTTTATACAGAAAATACAAGAATCCACGCTTAGTAAATAACCACAAAATTTGGGTTAAATTTTGATGCAAAATTACCAAAATTATTTCTGCCAGTTAGGCAAATAGGCTAAGCTACTGGCCACAGTTGTCGCTAAGCTATTGCTAAATCATTTAAAACGTGTTTAAAAATTGTGAATAACCAATTTATCTACAACCCGTTATGCGGAATAATTCTTCTGGTATTGTGGGCGTTTATAGGCGGTGGAGATCACTTACCATCAGGCCACCCACTTGCTAGTTTGCAGGCCTATACTATGTAATCATAATAGCAAAATTGTATTGATAATCCAAATAAGTTTGACTAATTATAATTAATTAGTTGTGGCATAAATGTGGAGCCCCTGTATCTGCATAATAGCGCTGGATTACTGGGGTCTTTGCAGTCCGGCTATTATGCGAATTAACCAATTATGTCCGGTACTTTCACGCGAGACAGTTTAGGGATGAGGAATTAAATTGGATATAACACATCTAATCTGAAATGATATCTCGATCAATCCTGTCACCACTCTATTTTTAGGCTGTAAAATACAGAATCAAGTAACGTGCCTCATTTATAGTTTTTTGGTGGTAGGATATTCATACCCGCTCGGATAGCGACCACCGTACACATGGTGTTAAAATATGGTTGATTGAGGCGGGTATAGGGGTACATCCTTGTATTACTGAGCCTGCATCGGTCATCCGACTGTCCTGTCGCAGGCCCCTCGATTTGCTTCTTTGCTCCAAAGAAGCAGAAGCATTTATACAGGCCAGTATGACTCTGGTGACCACCGATAAACTCATTGTTTGCTGGTGGTTGCTGGTTTTTTGGATTGCACTACGCTTATCATCAGTGAGTAAATATTGGATTTACTATCAATCACAACTCATACCAGTAAGTCATCTTTATTACCAGAAGTCCAATCTAATAATTTGAACCGCGACCTCCATACAGATTTCATGGTGTTAATATTTTAAAGTGCGAAGTCAAACTCATTACAAGGAATTAACAGCAAATGAGTGAAAGTACACAGGCTTTTAGATTATTAAGAGCACAGTGTCATCTCGAAAACAATCAGGGCAGGAGTCAAAGACCGACATCAATCATGTGAGTATCTGCATCTGTCTCTTTCTTTTCAGTTGACAAAAAAGAGACACCGATCTATCCGAGCGGCGACGAATCGTAAGGAACGTATTTGGGAGAATGGTGTGATACCATACGAAATAGATGGCAACTTCAGTGGCGCCCACAAGTCGTTGTTCAAGCAAGCTATGAGGCATTGGGAGAACTTCACATGCGTCAAGTTTGTGGAAAGGGATGCTGATATGCATAAGGATTTTATTCTGTTCACTGAAAGACCTTGCGGGTGAGTTGGATTATAATTGCTGTTGGATTACGCGGAAGACCTTTGACTCCCTTATAAGTAACTACCGAAATTCCTTTTACTTCCATATTTGGCAAATTCTATTACAACTCTACAGGTAGTCTGAGAATTGAAGGATTGATTCGAGGCAATTCAGTGAATATATTAAATATTTTTAATGATAATATTTGAGTACTACTTGTGAACAATGACAAATCCCTAAGTTTTATAATATAAAGTTGGAGATCGATTATGAATCTATGTCACAATCAAACAAATAGCAAATAGCATAAGTAAAAATATGTACATTACGGCAACTCAGTAGATATATATAAAAAATCATGTCACTATGACCTCAGAGGCTCATTAATATCTTGCAAGTAGCGATGACAATCCACCTTTCATGTTTCTGAGTCACTGTCATATTTCAATGCAAATGATTTCAAGTAAATGATTACTACTGTTTGGCTCATCTCTATCTTAAATTAAAGCAACGTGCCCACCGGTGTACATTTTGGGTCACGGCATAATAAAAGTCAGTTAAAGTACAATGTATCGTGAGACTATGTCCTGAGAATACAAAACCCTCATGCAGCATTCTGTTAAACCGTTCGTTGAATTTGGCAGAATATTGTAGTCTAAAAAAATGACACACTTTTACACAGGGACTAGCATTTAGAATTTATACAGGCCAGCATGATTGTGGTGAGGACTGATAAACTCATTGTTTTTCGAGGTCTATGAATTGAACTACATATTATAGTGATTGCTCAACCTGGGATTTGTAGCCCAGACAGTCTAACGAGTAAAAAAATCTAAACCATTACCACATGGATAGTTCGAATTATACACAAATATATATTTGTTATAATAATGAACTTACTTCATGGCGTAATAGGCAAGTAGCCGGCTGTGAAGCGAAAATATTGTGGTAAACTTATTAGTCGGCGCAACCCACCTAAATTTATGCAAACAGTTGTACGGTTACGGATCTTCAAGTCTGCTAATAATTAAAACTGTTGGATCCATTTACGAATTTTATCTCCTAAAGTAAATAATATCCAGAAAATATCTTCAATTGATGCTAACATTTATGCATAGCCAAATATTTATGAATGATCAAATTATATTAATTACATACATGAAAAAGTCTGTATATATTAGTCTATTTTAGGATTGTTTATTCTCTCTGAAAATAGTCTCATTATCCAATGACCGATTTGTACCGACATTAATTTTACGCCCTTTTGCATCAAATTTTATTAGTTCCTTTTTTCATTCATTAACTTTAATACCCTTTTGGACTGTTCAGGTAAAAATGTATGCCTAAAGTCATTGTTACGTTTCCCTATCTAATAAAAACATCGTTCTAGATGTTGTTCCTTCGTCGGCAAGAGAGGAGGAGGTGCTCAAGCTATATCAATCGGCAAGAACTGTGACAAGTTTGGCATCGTAGTACATGAGCTAGGTCACGTGGTTGGCTTCTGGCACGAGCATACGCGACCCGATAGAGATCATCACGTGCAAATCATCAGGGATAATATTATGCATGGTAAGTACTAGGATATTTTATATCACATAAGTTTCTGTTACTGAATCTATCCATCCTGTCAGGAAGTATCGGCAATGACGTTGACCGTCAATGCACGTCGGACCTCTTAGATTATTTTGCTTACAACTCTTCAATTAATTTTATATAGTCGTCGGGACTTGTCGGTTTATATCCATTTATTTTATAGGAGTAATTTATTGCTAGTACAGTCTAGAGTCTAGACTATTTCGTATTAACCGTCGAAGTTACATCGAAGTTTATTTGCGTATTGATTGGTTCATAATGGAACTACGTTTTTAATATAAAAGTAGCAGTAATAAATTTCATTATTCCGTTGAAATCAAATACCAACGTTTGATAATAAGTGGTATTAAAACAAAGAAACCGATGCGTATTCCTGCCGGTAACAACTAATATTTACTTTGCAAATCCAGTTTATCCAACGTTAAGGAAGGAAGTGCGCAAGTAATAAAGTTATTAAGTACAAACATGGAGAAATTCTGCGAAGGATGGTTCTACGGAAATCCTTAAATAAATATTAGTTCATAATAAAATAAGCTGAACGAAATGGTATAGTGAAATAAAATACAACGTTTTGATAGCAGATAATGTATGCCATTATATATGTATATGTCATAACGGGTAAATATTTAATCTAAGAAAAAATAATACACAAAGTTGAAAGCCATACTAAGAATCTCTTAGCGTCCTACTTCCTACTAAAATTATAAATATAAAAGTTAAGATGATGTTTTGGTATTTAATGGTTTAACAAATTTGGTTAAATTTGGCACACAAGTAGACCATGATTTGAATTAGGACAAAGATGCTTTTTTATTCTGTTAGCAAGTTCGATTTCCGCGCCTCTGTTTTTTGTTAAGAAAACAAAATTGATATAGGTATTATTTGTATAGGGTACAGTTCTTTATGGTACCACTAAACCTAATCTCTCTAGCGCAACTACCGGCATATGCTAGTAAATAACTACAATGTTAGCTCACCAAGGTATAAAAAATCCAGAACCTTTATCAAACGTATAATAAGTCTACAAATAGAACACAATAAAAAACCCGCTTCAACTGCAAAATCCGTTCAAATATTTGCAAGCCCAATCCGATCTGAAGTCCTTATAACCTTCAATCCGCGGGGATTAGGCAGCAAGGCAAATAAGGGCACTCGGTCGGTGCGTGACGTAGAACGTGCTACTTGACCTGAATCCGTTTGAAACGTCTTTAGATCTTCACACGTGTTGTCTGTCACACCGCCGTGTAATTTTCACTGTAGATCCAGTAACAATGGGTCATATGTCAGCTTAGTCTTGAAAATTAATATCTACAGTTGCTAGCTTTCATCATATTTGTATTTATTTTTAGATAAGATCTACCTTTTTTAAAATAATTTCCTTAGTACTTCTTAGAGTTTTAGGATTTGTTTTCACACTTTGACTTGCATTTATAACATTTTCCGCAGTGCCCCTTCTATCTTTTATCAGTTTAATTGTATCTGCGTCCAGTTCCGCTAATATGACTACAATTTTTTTGTATTTCCATGCACACTAGTCCTAATAACCATAGATTAATTGAGTTATGCTATTTTATCAAACGTTTATATAAACCGCATAGGAGTATCACTATGACTTTAAATTATAATGAACTTTTTACTATAATGAGGTTAAATTATCTTATAATGTAATATTGTATTTTATGTATTGTGGCAAATAAATGGTTTAAATGGTTTTTTTAAATGGTTTATAATTGATGCGTTAAACTTTACAATTAAAATCATTGCAGCTATAAATCTAGTATAATGGGTACTTTAAATAAACCATATCAAGTATGTAGTTATTGACCGTGAAATCTTGCTTTAATATGTAGTCGCCGTAGCTCTTGTTGCAAGTTCCTACCAAGAAGACTACATCGAAGTAGCGATAGTCAGTATCTGTTGCTTCTTCGGTGTAACTGCAGGTCAGTGTCACCAGCACATCCGACACGCGCCACGTCACGCAGCCTCGTCCGACGCGTGAGGAACGGAATACATTCAGTTCCTGTTTATTATCATAACACCGCACTCTTAGCCCGGTTTCATTGGCCTTGTCACTTCCTTGCCTTACGAATCACTATACATTTCTGCGGCCATTTTATTTTGTTAGCTTTCGACATTTGTATTTATTTGTATTTAGTAAATGAGTGTTGGAGAGGAAATTATTTTTTATTCTTTATTACTGTCACTTTAATATTAAAGGTGGTCGTTCAAATCTTGGACTTTTAACTTCTCTTACTACAAATAATATACATCTTTGATCGATCTTATTATGTCATTTATAAATTTCTACGTATTCGCATTTTACCTTACGAGATTGAAATATCGTGTTTGTAAACATCTCTGAATAATAATCCTTTATTGCCTTATTTAGCACGAGCTTTGAAGATTAAAGTGCTTAAAATATAAATCATTAAACATTTTAAACACGACCTGACAACCCTAATTGCGTATTACCACAGTAAAACCACTGGTAAAACAGTGTCTCGTTGTCGGAAAACAGCCGTGTTAAGTACGTAGTACACGCATAAGATTATGTAATTGGGTAATGAGCATAACACTTAGCCGTATTATACTGGAGTATCCCAGTCCATAGCGAATAATAGCACCTTTGAATAGACTTAACGATCCGGTTATTTGGATGTAATATTATGTAGCTAATTAACTGACTTATTTACTTATTTTATAGGATTTTAAAATACAATTCGCATTTATTAAAATGCTTGAGAAATTAATTGCTAGTAATTTAACTACCTGCTAGTTCTAGTTGCATCAGTAATCAACGTCTCACTTTAAAAAGCATAAGTACTGTTACTTTACTTTTTTATTTGTAGATAGACTGGGCATACCGCAGTTTCTATAATGCTTGCAAAAATAAACACATAAAGAAAGTTAACAAACCAAAACACCAATCACAAATTATTTAAGCCAACGTTCTTCGTAAACTATTTGCCGTCGGTAATTCTCTGACAATCTCCGAAGAAAACGTAGTAACCAATTGATATCTAGACATTGTTCTGCGGAAGGAAGGCAAGGATGGCTAAAATACCGCCCGGTCCAAATTCCTACCAATTCCAAACTGCTATGGAATCTTTTGAAAGCAAAATGTATCCTTATTATCTAAGACATAAGTTTCAGTTTGACTAATTAATAATACGGCATTAACGTTTAACAACTTTGTACCGTAGGATCCTCGTAATAAAGATTTAACTTAATAGTTCAGTCGACTTTGAATAGAACAAAAGTTGTAGCCAAAGTTTCATATCGAAACTCGACCCGAGAGTTATCTACTTGAATAAGAATTTCTTAATAATCTACAAAGTATTTTTAAACATCTTAAAATGTTCGTCAATTAAGAGAAAGGAGCTAATAGCTATAATAATTGAAACAAAAGACAATAAATGCAGATATTAACTGTAAACAGGGACACTGCATAATAGATGGAATGGGTTAAACGAAAATCCCGTGAGACGTATTTCTGGAAAAACAACTTTATAGCCAATTACTTAAGTAGGCCTGTATAATTATGAGATTAGTAACCAATAAGAGTTTTACGTTTTATTGATCCTCGTATTGTCTGAGTTGCGCATAAATTAGCATCGGGTATGGTATTATGAATTAGATATTATACTCACATCTGATCAAAGTCGGGCCTGACGGTACAGTAATGTTTTTAGTATTTTTTTTTCCCTTTCTGGTATTTTCTATGTCGCAGTCCATTAGCGCCAAGTATTGCCAAATAAGAGCAACAATTCTACCCTTGAAATAAACTTTACTGACAAAATCAAAAGGTCCACATTTGGGGACATATTACGTAGGTATCGTAAAGCGCGTCTAATAGAGAGAAATGCTCAATAGTATTCAGTAGTAACTAAAAGATACAAAGAGAGTTTATCCTATGATAGAGGAGCGAATACAGTAAATAACGTAACTCTTATTTAAGAGGCCGCATCATGCATTTTTAAAACAAGAATCTTAGAATAGGACTTAACGTGCAAAAACCTAATCAACAAATGTGCCGAATCTAAATCAGCGATTACTTAAAGGATTGCAAACTATCTACTAAGTATATCACCGATGATAAAGAAACATCTTCCTGTTTGTTACAAATAACATTATGATACAAACATGCACTTATCTAAATGAGTTTCCGACGCTAATGTGTTTGGCTTGGACTTGCAAATTTAATTGTAATTATAACTAACAACGTTCACTGCATTCTAATAATGGCCGAATTGTAGTTGGTTGATGGAAGGTTTTCACTATTACACTATTTCACTATTACATAAAAAAATGTTTCAAAATTAAACAGAAGTCCTGCGGATGATTTGAATATAGAATAACAAAGCAAATGACATTATAGTGCCTACGTAAGTCTGCATCAGATGATTTTTAAATTACCGTACTATCCTTTGACTATAATTATGCCTCGCGTAAAGAAATTTCTGTTTAGATTGAAATAAAAGGCTGGCACATAAAGTAAATGAATTTAAAGAATGCACGAAAGAGGCTGGCAGACTATCAGTTTAAAAAGGCATTCACTTATGACGAGATAAAAAAGCTCTCGAAATGGCAGGGCATCTTTGAAACGTTATTTTAATTAAAAAGATACGTTTCTGTCTGCTATCTTTACGATGGCGTGACGTTACATGATTGCGTAGAGGTTTTCGCATGTTACGTATCAAGTTTTTCACCCCTCCTCTCAATTTACGGATTCAATTTTGAAAAACGCCAAAATACGTATTTCATCGTAAGTTTCAAATTTTGACCAGAAAAAGATCCCGAAATAACTTTTAAACTAAGTACCTTCTTCCCCTTATTTTAGGAATTCTTCTTTTAAACGATATCTCCCAAAATTTAAACTTTCCATCCTTAGCGATATGGGCTGGGCGCTGACTCCAATCAGGACTCTGATGAGAATCTACCTTTTGTTATAATATACAGATTTTTACATTAAAATTTCATCACGGCATCTGTTTATATATAATTAGGCATACACTACGTCTAAGAATGTTGTCTAAGTTACTTAAAATCGAAGTCCGTTCCAAACATGAATAGTTTAATCCAAAACTTCCTTGTTGCAGGTCAAGAATATAATTTCAATAAGTTAACAGATGAAGAAGTCAACTCATTAGGACAAACTTATGATTACGATTCTATAATGCATTATGCAAGGAATACGTTTAGCAAAGGCACATATTTAGACACGATACTTCCACTAGAGGTTCATGGAAAGAAGAGGCCGGAGATTGGGCAGAGAGTGAGACTGAGCGCCAGTGATATAGCACAGACTAATTTACTATATAAATGTGCAAGTAAGTATTCAAAACCAGATTTTTTAAACGTCATTGACTCTCTTGGTAATAGAATGTAGGTATGCTAGCTGCTGTTAACTTTTACCTCTCCCTTCTCTATCTAATCCCTTTTAATTATCCTTTTCCGTTGAAGTCGGCAACGTGTTCATGATTCTTCTGGTATTGTTAAGGGTTCATGAGCGGTGGAGATCACTTACCATCAGATAACCCACTTGCTCGTTTTAGGCTAAAGTGCTACATATTGCTAAAAAATTTAACATCAAAGCCATCGAGACCGACAGCCCCCGTAGCGTAGCGAGCGATAAGCCAGCTGGGAAACGAAAAATCGCGGGATCTATCACTGCACCAAGCAAATATTTGTACTGCCAACAAATACCTATTGTTGTCTGGGTGGGTGTTCTTGCATTAAAAGTCTCATAATATCTGACACCTTGAATAATCATTCGGGGTCTAGTTGTAGTATACTTACCAATTTCTTTCCAAGTTGCATACCATGAATGAACGCCGGCATGGAAAGATTACATTCCATAAAAATACTCTTCTTATTCCTCCAGAATGCGGTAGAACACTGCTTGGCAACTCCGGTTGGTTCAACTCACCTGGATGGGGTACAGAACCAGTTCCGCTTACTCCTGAGAAATGCGAATGGAGGATCGTCGCTACACATGGAGAGAGGGTCGTGCTCAATATTACTGGTAAGTGTAAAGTTAATAACATACGTGTTTAATTCATCGATAAAATCATTTATAGGACTTAAGTCTCTTTTCACTGCCCTACTACTATTGTCTATAGTTTCAGTGTGTAAACATTTTTTTTTATATATTTTTATTTGCGTATAACAAACAGTTACATTATATATAAACTAAGTAATAAAATAAACAAAAAATAAATGCGTAACTCACAACTTTATCCACAGTATACATATAAGTACCTATAAGTAAGTATTCCACTCCTGGCTTGACAGTTGAGATCCTCTCAACTCGTATTAGCCGTCAGCTTTTTGCATCAAAGCATGGACATGACATGACACTTTGCCAAAGTGTACAAGCTCGTTAATTTATTAGAACAACACCAAAAAACACAATTCCACAGTGCCGGTATCAAACGCATCTGCAACCGTTCGGTTTGGTCAGTTTCAGACCGTGGCGTTGCGGTTTCAATAACAGCTGCGCTTACATTTCGATGATTATGTATTTTGTTTCATAATAAGGATAAAGCCTTCATTCAATCTAATTTCCTTTTATTTACTCAGCCTTGACCTTTCTCAATATATTAGTAAATAAAATATTATGTCACAAAATGAAATTATTTTGCTTTTGATTAATCAATCTGGAATTTATGGGTGTTTCACATTAATTCAACTGGATAGTTCAACCGTTGAATGTTGTTCCTTTTTCTTGATTGTTACTATCACTAGATTATTACATTAAATTAAATGATATACAAGCTTACGCGACTTATATATAGACAGCTTATTTCCGTTCCATAATGCGTTAGTTGACGTAGCTATCGCCATGTTGGGCACTGTTTCCAGTCTCGAGCAAGTTACATCTGATTTTTGGAACCGAAAATCTCAAACATTTTTTTTATTCCGCAACCCGGCTTCTAAACCCAAGACCTCACTGGTTCGACTTCTTTTAAAACGTAATTATTTTACAGTGTTTTAAAGAATCAACAATTCATTTAAATTAATATCTCCAGTTACACATATTTTACCTTTGAATTTACCCAGCAGTGGTATACCACATTGCAGTGGTATACTTCATTATAATGAAGGTTAGCCAAAATAATAATCTAAATTGACCTCTATTCATAAAACATGAAACCTTCGATTTACAATACGAAAGTCATATAAAAGTAGAAGCAATGTAAAGAGTTCTGGATAGCCACCCGGTACGGCAGCAGATACCGCGGTTAAAAGAACATTGTCAGCCAGGCCGGTGGAGTATTTGCAGAGGGTCCCGGCCGCCCAATTTCACGTTAAGTGACCACTTGAGACGACCTAATTGTACCGAGCACGATATTCTGTTCCAAGCGGAATTTTGCACCATTTTTAGATTTTCATGGTTTTGGAGAATTGAAAATGTTAATGATATTAGAATGTTTAGACAAGACCTCTCTAGGTATCTCCTATGCGAGAGTTTGTCGAGATAATAAATCTTTACAGTATTGGAGGTTTTTTTCCAAGAACATAAACTTATACGTGTTTCGACTATTTCCATGCTATTCTTGAGCATTCCTATGATTGAATTAAGCTCATCTAGTATAAACTCGTAAAAACGTTTCATCATATTTAGTTATTCCAAAATAACGTTTCCACGAAATACATATACATTTTTTCTTAAATTATTTCAACCCCAATTCGGCCTATCTCTTCTCTAATATTTTTCCTCTACGACATATCTTAAAGTCGTAAATCAATTTGGCACAATTCTTTCCGTATTTGGTGAATGTAATTTTTTTCCTGTATAGAAATAGTGTTGTTCATGCTGTATACAACGGTCGACAGCGTGGCTCTACCACTTAAAATTTCAGCGTGGCTTCATTATTTCAAAAATGGAATGAACATTTCACGACCGCACAACTCATTGCCAACTTATATTAATTGTCGCTTTGTATGAAATTAAAAATAAAATAAATAAATTAATACGATAAACTTCGGCTAATAATATATATTATATATATAATGTAGGTTTTGTAACACATACATAAGTCGAAAGACTTCACAGGCACTGGAAAATTAAATACGAAAAATTATACTCAAATACGACAATACATACAATTATAATATGTAACTACCCTATACGTTTCACCTGATATTTTGCGGCACGTGTAGTGGCCGGTCGTTAATCTCTACTTATGACAAATGGATGTGCAGACAAGCGTTTGTAATCTGATTGTTAGTAGTGCTATATGTTTGTTAAAATTTATTATAATACTAGCTGTCCCGCGCGGTTTCACCCGCAAGATTTAATTAAAAGTTTTACAGCGCCACCTACCGGGTCCATTTGCGAATCTAAAACATCCCGGGACCCATTCAAACACGCACAAAAAATAATCTTACACAATGACGTCGAAGTTTGCGTCGTCTGTTTTTGTTTTTTTTTTCTGTTTTTCTCCATCATATTTTAATGGCTTTTAATTCATTTTTTATGGACGGATTAATAAAATTATTTCTGCAATAAGTTATGGGTAATGTATCTTATTGATTAATTAAATCAACTACTTGAACTACAATTTAACACACAAAAAGAAGGGAGTTTCGGTTTCAATCAATAAAATCATAAATTTTGTGTACCATTATCTTCGTCTGGCGTATTTTCATAACAATCCACTCAGACATGCAGATTCAGCGTATCATAGAATACAGTTTACTGTTTTATATTACGATAAAATCTACATTGATTTTTTTTAATAGTTTGGATAATTGGACGAGTAGGTCGTTCGCCTGATGGTCAGCGCCACGCCTGCCCATGTACAGAAGCAACACCACATAGTACGTTAAATTACAAAACACTGCATGGCATTCGAATGTGCATGACACCCTGAGATATAATATAGATATTAAATTTCATAATGCCCAATAATTTCACATGCTTCAATGCCCTTACCTGCCTGCCCTTTAACCGAAACACAACAGTGCTTACACGCTATTGCTTGGTGGCAGAAATAATGGTGGTACCAAATCAGACGGCCTCTCGCATACGAGGGACCTACCACGTTGAAAAATAAAGTTCCATTGAAAAAAATATATACAAGCTATATACTTTTTTTATATATTACTAAAGTAAGTAGTTGAAATAGCAACATTTAATCGGATTTAATTGAATTTCAACCCTTTAAGTCACGTTGCTTTGGAACATAACAGACTCATAACGAAATTTAAATATTTTTTTTTATCCTGGCTCGGCAAAGTGACTACGCTACACCTGATGGTAAGTGTAGCGCAATCCAAGAATAGTGTCGACCAACGATAAACAATGTGTCCATCGTAGGTCGGCAAGATCATGCCGGCCTGCCAAAGGGCCAAGGGGAAGGGGAAGGAAAAAGGGATGGGAAAAGGGTTAGGATCAGGGAGCAAGCCCCCTGGGGAGATCCGGATATACACTGGCTGACCCTGGAACGCGACCCACACAAGGTGGGCCACTATGGCAGGTTTTAGCACCAGTGTACGATGGTCGCTATCCGGTCGGATACAAGTATCCTCCCACCAGCAAAACAAATTGCAAACAAATCTGATAGAATACTGTTCTAATAGTTCGTAATGTTATTACGACTGATTGACGGCCCCTGATGCATGATAACGAATGTATGAACTTCACTCCGTGTTTCTGAGTCAATGAACAAGAAATAGGTCCGCGGTTGTGATGCATAGCGCGGCCTATGTTGTGTTAGAATGTTGTATATTGTGTGGTAAATAATATAGAAAGATATCGTTTTGAAACAAGGGTATCGCCAGCCAATGTATTATAGAGGGGCAGCAGAAACGTCAGGAATCCTGGTTGAGGGATGATGAGGGAAAGGAGATTTGAGCTGTGGATTATTGTAAGAGTTTTAATAGAAGCTCATATTAATCAAGCCGCTCACCCGCGCGAAATGGCATAATATATAAGTAAAGTAACAGAATGATTTTTTGAAAAGGTAAAAAAAAAACAATGTCTGACATAGGGAGGAACGATCACAATCATGACTTTAGTAATCTCTCATCCCTGTTTTTATTAAACATATTATTTCAATATTTTTGATCATCCAAATTTGAAGTTGTGACATCTTACGGCACATGGTAGTACTCACTTTTAAACATTGTTTTTGTAAAAACTAAAAATATAAGAAATAACAATATCGACATATCTATACAGATACTTGTTTAAATATATGAATATTTTATCTTTGTTATTTTCTGTTATTTTATTTACTATGGAATCGAATAACTAATTCATAAATCAACAATAGAAAAATAAACGAAATAATAAATTAAGACATAGATTATATTATACATAATCTAAAAGAACAGACAATGAACATTTACTCCACACTGGTCCGCACAGATATCCATTCACATAGTTTTATTAAATGATGCAAGTATTGTGATTTATGGCTATCTATGAAGAATAATAGTTATTCTCGCAGATCATAGCTTTCGGTTTGCGGACAGACTGAAGATTAAGTGGCGGTTATATGTACAAAATGATATTTGAGAATAGACAAGAGAAATGGCGGGTAAAGGTTCAATTGAATCGAATGATAGGTCAGCTGTTTTGATCAATCAATGAGATGAGAAAAATATTATCTATCTATATATATAAAAATGAATCGCTGTGCGTGT
Organism: Amorpha juglandis; assembly: GCA_949126905.1. Taxonomy (NCBI): domain Eukaryota; kingdom Metazoa; phylum Arthropoda; class Insecta; order Lepidoptera; family Sphingidae; genus Amorpha; species Amorpha juglandis. The sequence continues at coordinate 3,384,422 of OX421372.1, read as the reverse complement.
GTCTCGCCAAAACTCGAGACTGGCTGTACCGATTTGGCTAATTCTGATCTTGAAATATTTGTGGAAGTTCAGGGAAGGTTTACCCGGTGAGAAAAAATTAGTAACATAAATAATAAGTAAAGGAAAACACTAAAAACGAAAACTTAATTTTCCAGTACAAACTGTTCCTGGGTATGATAATAAGTAAAGGAAAACACTAAAAACGAAAACTTAATTTGCCACTACAAACTGTTCCTGGGTATGAAACACTTGATGTCTTTTTGATGACAGGACAGGACGGGACGGGACGGGTCGGGACGGGACGGGACGGGACGGGACAGGACGGGACGGGACAGGACGGGACACGGACAGGACACGGACAAGACACGGAAAGGACGGGACAGGACGGGACACGGACGGGCCGGGACGGGACAGGACAGGGACGGGACGGGACAGGGACAGGACAGGACAGGACGGGACAGGATGGGACAGGACGGGACAGGACGGGACAGGACAGGACACGGACAGGACACGGGCAGGACGGGACAGGACGGGACACGGACAGGACACGGACAGGACACGGACAGGACACGGACAGGACGGGACAGGACACGGACAGGACGGGACAGGATGGGACAGGACGGGACACGGACAAGACACGGACAGGACACGGACAGGACACGGATAGGACGGAACAGGACGGGACACGGACAGGACACGGACAGGACACGGACAGGACGGGACAGGACGGGACACGGACAGGACACGGACAGGACACGGACAGGACGGGACAGGACGGGACAGGACGGGACACGGACAGGACACGGACAGGACACGGACAGGACACGGACGGGACAGGACGGGACACGGACAGGACACGGACAGGACGGCACAGGACGGGACACGGACAGGACACGGACAGGACGGGACACGGACGGGACACGGACAGGACACGGACAGGACACGGACAGGACGGGACAGGACGGGACACGGACAGGACACGGACAGGAAGGGACAGGACACGGACAGGACGGGACACGGACAGGACACGGACAGGACGGGACAGGACGGGACACGGACAGGCCACGGACAGGACACGGACAGGACGGGACAGGACACGGACAGGACGGGACACGGACAGGACACGGACAGGAAGGGACAGGACACGGACAGGACGGGACAGGACGGGACACGGACAGGACACGGACAGGACACGGACAGAATGGGACACGGACGGGACACGGACGGGACACGGACGGGACACGGACGGGACACGGATAGGACACGGACAGGACAGGGACAGGGACAGGACACGGACAGGACACGGACAGGACACGGACAGGACAAGGACAGGATGGGACACGGACGGGACACGGACGGGACACGGACAGGACAGGGACAGGGACCGGACTGTCCCACCGGGGGGAGGTGGAAGACGATTAAATGTGCGACGGGCTACGTCACGTGCAATGGTGCAGTACCTCAATTGCATTTAATGTAAATGGAACATTTGTATTAAGTTTTGACCACATTTTACACAAATATATGTAGGTGATACGAAGTTCACCGGGTCATCTAGTAGTGGATAAAAATGGCAGTAATTCTTTATCAGAATCAACATTTATTAGTGACCGTTCGGATATTGACCGTCAGATCAAATACGGTGTCGTATTACGACTATCAAATTTAAAAAATGGCCAAAGAGTACATCCAGTTCTGTAGTTTTGTTTGCTTCTACAAAACTATATCAATTATCGTTCAGAACAAAGGCATTCGGATATTTTTTGAAGTGATAACTTCTTATGGGAGGGTAAACCGAAACGTTCCGTAACGCGAGCGGTCCATCGAAGAGCCAGCGTTAGCCGACCTCCCTGGAACATCGATAATTTCGAAGTCCCAGGTGGCGCCACACAGTGACCAGTCGGCTTGGACCGCACTTTGACACGACTTTGAAACGACTTTGCCACGACTTTGCCACGACTTTGACATGACTTTGACACGGCTTTGACACGGCTTTGACACGGCTTTGACACGGCTTTGACACGACTTTGACACGGCTTTGACACGGCTTTGACACGGCTTTGACACGGCTTTGACACGGCTTTGACACGGCTTTGACACGGCTTTGACACGACTTTGACACGGCTTTGACACGGCTTTGACACGGCTTTGACACGGCTTTGACACGGCTTTGACACGGCTTTGACACGGCTTTGACACGGCTTTGACACGGCTTTGACACGGCTTTGACACGGCTTTGACACGGCTTTGACACGGCTTTGACACGGCTTTGACACGTCTTTGACACGGCTTTGACACGGCTTTGACACGGCTTTGACACGGCTTTGACACGGCTTTGACACGACTTTGACACGACTTTGACACGACTTTGACAGGGTTTTGACCGGACTTCGTAACGTAACGCGTTAAGGGAAGCCAGACAGAGTGGCGCCGTAACGTAACGCTTTACGGCGCCACTTTGGCTTCCCTTTCTCTCACGCATACGGTAGCAGTAGGCAGGCTTCTCCGCTCTCACTTTAACCCACATTAGTTTAAGTTATCACTTCTGTCGAGCGTCCCGGGACGCACACTTTTTTTTTGTTTTAATATCCTATATGACAAAATCAGAAGACGTCGCCCGCCCGATATTAAGTGTCACGCCTGCCCATAAACAGAAGCAACACCACACAGAACCTTGCAATGCACTGTATTGGACTGCGCTCGTCACCTCGACACATAAGATGTTAAGTATCTGGCGCTCACCACATAGGAAATTCTAGGATAGGATTATATCTATTAGGAAGGAAGAATTCATTTATTTTATAAGTTGGTAAAATATTGTACGAAAAGTAGATAGTAATATTTGAACCTATTATATTATCCTTCATTTTATGTAACGTTCAGCCATTTATTGACAACCACGGATTAATACACTATGCATTAAACAATATCCAAAATAATCCCCTTATCTTCAAACAAGCGTAAATTTTCCCCTTAACCAAGATAACTAATATCTCAAGCTCCGTAAGAACAAAGAAATAATTTCTCCTGGTCAGACATAAAGTAAATCCACATAAGCCCCGATACATGCAAACATTTCTTTCTGTTGCGAATATAAATGGATTCCGGTGAATTAATGAATTTATAGCCAGCTTTTATTTTAAGTGCCCCAGTACAACCGGTCACTTGGGACTATAAATCTTCTTGGTATACCCTTACTACTGGATATCAATTTCTATGCATTAGGATTTGGTTTAACAATGGATATTTAAATTACATAAACTGAGAGAAATGAAAGCAGGAAATCGAATTGCAATAACAGCTATATAATAAGTAATTTTAAATTAACTATTATTGAATAGATCATGATATTTTTAATCTAAGAACTTATAGACATTCCATGATATATAACAGGCATTCCTGTATGGCAGGTTATATGCAATATTAGCAATTTTAATCTACCATAGCTCCCATTAGTGGCTACTGCTACTTGATTTAAGGAGAATAAACAAAAACTGCCATCGTTTTAGATTTTTTTAATCAAACAAATAAATAAAAACTTGTATTAAGCCTACGTATCTACAAACATTGCCCCTAATCGAAAAAATCTGGTAAAGTTAATGACATAAATTAATAAGCACTAATTTTCAACGTCCACGACCGATGCAGACAAGGGGATAATTTACAGCAGTAGTAGGGTGATGTGACAAATACACTGAAACAATGGTGACCCCAGCTAAGATGTATTGTGTCGTGAATCGCTCCGAATAGATAGAGACCGAGCTCCATATTGTGCCACTTTGTACTCGCAAATCTCATATGAGCCTTTGTTTCGTCTCGCATTTGTTTTGTGTTCATTTGACAGATGATTGAGGGTCTGTTAATTTTAAGTGGTAGAGCCATACTGAGGACAGTTTTGTCTATGGCATGATTGGGCCGTGTCGACCATGTTACCACTGCCTCGCAATAAACTGACTTAAGTAGGAGATTGCTGTTGCATCTCGTACGATGAGTGAGACGTACGTGATCCGAAGGCGCAAATCCTTTTACCCTTATCTTAATCATCCTTTTCCTTTAAGGTCGGCAATGCTTCCATGGTTTTTCAGGAATTGTGGATTCTCATGAGCGGTGGAGACCACTTTATATTACTTACTAGTTTGCCGAACTCTGTTTTAAAAAATAAATATGTTGGTATCTTTTGTTTCGTTTATTGCAAAGTTAGCCTTATTAATGAAATATCATGTCCAGTTGGTGGTCTATTATTGTAGAGTAGTTGTTACTACTTATTATTTTGATATATGTGCAGCAACATAACCATCTTGAGAAATGTACGTGCTAACAATATGTAAGGGTAATGATTTTTGTATTATATTACCTGAAGTCATTTCTAGAACCATAGATCAAAGAAATGAAAAAGGTATATATCCACATCCACATCTCAAAAAAAATATTTTCTAATTTATATAATAGTTGCTATGCTTGCTTTAATTTTCTACTAAACCATGGTTGCGTCATTCACGCATTAGATAAACCTTTTAAACCGCACGTGCTGTCAGTTTTCATTTGGATCCATTTGGGCCAAAGTTCAGTAACTTTGCCAGTGCAATCAATCACTCGGCCAGTTCATTTGTTAATAGACAGAGAAATGGCCCCAAAAGTTTTCGTGTTAACGCAATATGGGAGCACTCTTTCCAATATCGAAGAAATAAACTTGTATTTTTTTATCCTGTCACGGCAATGTGACTACACTATACCTGGTGTTAAGTAAAGTGCAGGTAGAATATAATGACCCTCAAGAGAAATTGCGTCCCTCGACGCTCGACAGAATTATGCTGGCCTGAAGTTGCTGGATATACAACGACTAACCCCGGAACGGGACTCACCACTATGGCGGATTTATCACCATGTGTATGGTTGTTGGTATAATCACATATTTCTTCATTCCTACTTAATCATAACTTTTATACCGCCTTATGATTTCTTATATTTACGCGAAAATTACACATTGAAACAAAACTAATTTAAACGGATTTTATGGCGGTTATTTATTAATTTTTGATCCCGACGTTTCGAAAGCTTTTCAGCCTTCGCGGACATCAAATATTAACAAAAAAACCGCGATAAAATCCGTTTAATTTATTTTTACTTCAATTTTAAACCGCCATTATAATTCTCTCTTAAGCTGTATGAATTTCAATAAGCTATTTGCAAATTAATAATACTTCTTTGTATAATCCCTGCAATTCAATTTACGTCATCAGATTCAGTGCTCGTTCTCTACCAACGCCTAATATCATTTCACACGGAACACAACTGTCGTGAGCAATAACTTTCCTTTCGATATGTTTACTGACCGTTTCGAAGCGTGTTCTGCACAAGCTCCAGTGTATCTAGGCCTGTGTGGTTTCATCATAATCCTTGGCTCGAATAATGCTAGTTAACGATGCAGGAGGATGGGTAGTCCTCGCTACACTGGTTAGTTGGTCGCCGATCGTAAATTTCGTTGGTCACTACGAGTTTAGTTTACGATTGAGGTTTCAGTATAGTTTAGCGCTGTTAATCTAGTTGGATGTAATACTAATTCATTTGTTAGAGTCGATGTTCGTGTAGCATTCATTGTGTACGTGTAAATTGGATTTTCAATGTATTTGAAGCCACATGAAATGCACATGTGTCTGTATGATCTGTGTGTAATTTCAGGTGACTTTAAAAAAAAAACCTTATGTTTCCAAAGAGGCTTTAGCTTTAATACATCATGTTTTTTGCCACACATACCAGAAGAATCATGGGTGCGTTGCTGACCTTAAAGGCAAAAACTAATTATGGGATTAAGAAGAGGAGGGGGCTTTGGGCCGGATAACCTAATCACTTTATGAAACGCAGCAACAAGCCGCTACTTTACGTCGTTTTTTTTTTGATACAGTGGTAGCGATCCGGGCGAGCCGACACATTCATGTTGTAGACAAAACTTATAGGGTGGCTCTACCACTCAAGATCTTTAATTTAAAGCTCTATATTATTATTTTTTATCCTGGCTCGGCAAAGTGACTACGCTACACCTGATGGTAAGTGTAGCGCAATCCAAGAATAGTGTCGACCAACGATGAACAATTGTCCATCGTAGGTCGGCAAGATCATGCCGGCCTGCCAAAGGGCCAAGGGGGAGGGGAAGGAAAAAAGGGATGGGAAAAGGGTTAGGATCAGGGGGCAAGCCCCCGGGGAGAACCGGATATACACTGGCTGATTCTGGAACGCTACCCACACAAGGTGGGCCACTATGGCAGGTTTTAGCACCAGTGTAGGGTGGTCGCTATCCGGTCGGATACAAGTATCCTCCCACCAGCGAACCAAGGATCTACACTTTGTATTATTCTCATGATATTATTGTTCACAGAAATCGACATCCACAAGTCGGAAGGTTGCCGTTCAGAATGGGTGGAGGTGCGCGATGGCTACATGCCCGACGCGCCGGTCCTCGGACGCATATGTGGCTCCGGGAAGGGTCCTATCATGAGGTCCACAGGGTCAAGGCTGACTGTCGTCTACCAACCAGGTCCAAGGCCGAAGCCTCACAGGGGATTTAAGGCTTTTTATGAAGGTAAGGTTTTAAGGATTGGTGACTTTTGTCACCTTTGTATCTAATGGGAAAGAGACTTTATTAATTATACACCAGAAACAGATCGTTCATAGAATAAATATTCCGAAGATACGATTTCAGTCGTATATTCTATCCTTATCCTATATCCTTGACGATATTTTTTAGGCAACCCTATTGGTATGTGTTCAACAACACATTTTATACCCTAAAATATTATTTTCATCCGGTAAACAGATGGGTGAATGTCAATGTTCCCCGGGATCTTGTACTATAGGTTTTGGGTAACGTAACTTATTGATTAAATTAAAATTATAAAAACCTATTCATCTAACCTATTATGTGGTAGCTGATCAAATTAATTTGTTACATTAAGTCCTATATCGTCGGGATAGTGCAACACCGCGCAACCAGCCTATATCCCATTACTAGACCTCCAATTACCGAATTTGTCTAATTTGACCTATTTGCAAAAATAAAATGCTATGACAACTTTACCCCCAATTCCTGTTAGAGCTAGGTTCCTGTCAGGTTTAAGGCTATGATGTAACAGGACTCTGAAATGAAATTATTTTCAGCTGTGTGCGGTGGTGACATCGAAGTTGACAGTAGTGGACATCTAGAATCTCCAAATTATCCTGACGACTATCAGCCCAATAAGCTTTGTATTTGGAGACTGTCTGTTCCACAGGTTAGATATGTCGTTAGTTACTGTTATTTTAATTTTAAATGCACCACAGTTTTTAGCAACACTAATCGAACGTGAATAAAAGACTTTATTTTGTTTGTTGTTTGAAGAAATATATCATTTGGTAAATACTTCCCCATTAGTAACACTAAATGTATTTAAGTGTCTATGTGGTAAAGTGGGCGAGTAACCGGCTATTTGTATTTTGATCAAATGGTAAATTGCATGCAATTTGAACCATTAGAACAGACTGTCCATCGAATCGATCAACAAAACCTTACAGCCTTTTTTGATTCAGGTCTCTTGTTGAAAGCGATTTGATGTCAGAATCTTTCGTTACCGGGTGAAAAATTAAAGTTGATCACAGAGCATCCGTGGTGCAGCGGACGAGTATAACGAGAAGCCGAGGGTTCGATTCCCGCCCCGACACAAATTTCTGTGCGATCTACAAATCTTTGTTTCCGGTCTGGTTCTGGGAACCGTAAGTCCCTCATATTTTCTGATACCCACGATACTGATTAAACTATTTTTAATAGTTGTCATCGGTAAACGTGTTAGTGGGTGATCTGATGGTAACCTACACCGCCCATGTTCATAGGAAATGAACATGGTTGGTATGTTCATCCACGATACCAAAGAACCATAGAGACGTTGTCAACCTTAAAAGCAAGGTATAATTTAGGGATTGGGCATAAGGGAGACTTAGGACCTCCGGCTATTTCACTAACCGTACGAAAGGTAACAGTAAGCTGTGACTTCACACAAAACCTGCTTTTATTACTAGTAAGTGTGGGGTCAAAAGTGTGGGCGACTGATAAGTGTATCTAATTATTTAAGAACATTTCGAAATAATGTGTTCTTTCAGGATTACCAAGTAGCGCTAAGGTTCCACTCCTTCGAAGTGGAGAACCATGATACATGCTCCTATGATAAGGTGAAGGTGAGAGATGGCGACTCAATGGATAGCCCTTTGATTGGCATGTTCTGCGGACATAAGATACCACCAGATATAAGGTTTGTCGAAGAGCTCGTTTGTGCTAAAATGGCTCATGCTATTTTTAGAGTATAAGCCGATAAATGTGCAGTGGATCACCAAATCGTAAGTGACCTCCATCGCACAGGAATGCCCACAAAACTAGAAGAATCATGAACTAGCTGCTGGCCTTAAAGGAAAGAGATACTTATGGAATTGGAAAAGGGAAGGGGATTATGGCCTCGAGATATTTCGCTCAGCGAACGAAACACAGCAGCAAGCCGCCACTTTATGTTGGTTTTCTGTGAGACGGTGGTCCAGTCGAGTCGGCCTGTTCATATAGAGTGGATGTACCGCCCACAAAACATAATTTTTTTTTTCCTAGCACGGTAGTAGCGTAGTGCAGTCCAAAAAACCAGCGACCACCGAAAAACAATTAGTTTATCGGTTGTCAAGAGGGAAGAAGCAAATCGAGAGGCCTGGGACAGGACAAGCGGATGACCGATGCAGGCACAGTAATATAAGAATGTACCCCTATACCCGCCCCAATCAACCATCAAGTCATGTCGCAATGCCCTCGGGAGAACCGGATAAGATTAGATAAAGCTAATATGTTTAGATACCCTAGTAATGAATTCACAAATTGTAAGTTATTATAATTAGTTATATCACTCGTTTCCACCATCAGGTCAACCTCAAACACGTTGCTGGTGATCTTCGAGTCGGACAGTACGGTGCAGAAGGCAGGTTTCTCGGCGACCTTTATGAAAGAGTTCGACGAATGCGCCTCCATCGAGCACGGCTGTAGTCATTCCTGCGTCAATACCTTAGGAGGATACGAATGCGCGTGTGACATTGGCTATGAACTGCACTCGGATGGGAAGAAATGTGAAAGTGAGTATTTTTTTTGTCGAGCAAGGCAAAGTGACGAAGTGAGTGAAAAATTAGTACGAATTAGTTTATCGCTGGTTATCAAAATAATCCCGTCTGTATAATGCTTCTTCACTATCCGAAGAGAGAAGAAGTAAAATTGAGGTGAATTTATCAAGAGTCTGCTATGGGACGGACGTTTACCATCAGGCAGGCGATCTGTTCGTCTCATAATTTAAGCAAATAAAAAAAAAATATTATGCTTGATATTATGACGTGAATTTGGCCACTTGCGATAATGGGATCTTAGTCTTTAAGTATATATTCTATTTTTTTTATAATAACCAAAAACGTTCCTTCCAGACGCATGTGGAGGCTCTCTCTATGGCCCCAACGGAACAATAACCTCTCCATCATTCCCGGAGCTGTACCCACCTTCCAAGAACTGTCTGTGGGAGATAGTCGCTCCACCACAACACAGAATCACTCTGAACTTCACCCACTTCGATCTGGAAGGCAACAACATGTATCAGCAGGTAAAATTTATAGGTTTTTATAAACGTGGCTTGTCTGCTGTGGGTAGGATATTCATATTCATCTGGATAGCGGTCACCGTATACATGGTGATAAAACCTACCATATTGACCCACACACCTTGTGTATATGGTGCTCAATATGGATGGACGCCGAAAAAATCTAAATTCATAGGATCATCTTTACTGGAGTAAACTTTGAAATTAGAAATTTGAATTTGATCTGATACCTAATATCTTGATAACTTTAAATCTAAACAAGCGAGTGGGTCACCTCCACGGCCCATAAACACCCACAATTCCTGAGTAATAATGGATGCGTTGCCGACCATATAGGAATGTGGTAATTAAGGGATCGGGAAAGAAGGGGGGATTTGAGCCTCCAGATATCTCATTTACCCTACAAAACGCAACAGCGAGCTGCTACTTCACGTCTTTTTTCTGTGTGACAGTGATAACAAGGCCATTCATGCTGTAGACAAAAGTGTTTTCAGCGTGGCTCTACCACTTCTACTATTCGTATTAACATCAACTGCAGTAAAGAGAAATATTTTGAGAATATTTTATCAATACAACCTGAAAAATAATTGGTTATTGTATTTTTATTGACATTAAGCAGCGATAGCACAGCGGGGAGTGGAACGGACTGTGTGCCGAAATTCGCAGGTTTGAAACCAGCGCCAAGAGCATACACCTCTGACTTATCTAAGTTATTTGTATATTAATTGTTAATTATCGCTTGCTTGCTGAGAACTCGATAAGATTTTTCGAAGGTATGTGAAGTCTGCCAACCCCCATTAGGCCAGCGTGGTGGACTAAGGCCTAACTCCTCTCATTCAGTCTGGGCCCGTGCCCAGCAGAGGGACAAATATAATACAGGGCTTATAATTATTATTATTTTTATTATGAAAGACAAAATATAATAACTCCAATACTACTTTTCAGGAATGTGAATACGACAGTGTCACTGTACATTCGAAGCTGGGCGCTGATGTCCTGCGTCGTCACGGAGCGTTCTGTGGAACAGCGTTGCCTCCACCAGTCACGTCAGATGGATCTGTTCTTAGAGTTCAAGTACGGATATCATTATTACATTTATCATCAGGTTTAATATGAGCAAGTGTTTCCTTTGGAGTGATCAAATCCGTATGTGGACACCCTTAATCCACTAATAGGGCCGATGCATGAACTTGTATTACTAATAAACTTAAATAATACAACAAAGAAACGCTATTATGAATACAGAATTGGTTAAAAAAAATCGAATGTTGAGATATAATGTAGGAGTAGTGGGACCATCTCGCTAATTACGCGTCTCCCTCGCACGCGTAATATCACCATCGTATACGATAGAGTGATGTCATCATATTTGGCGTGTATCTTATTATCGTCATTCGACAATAGTCTCCTCCACTAGATTTAAATAGCCTGTAGGTATATTAAAAAAAATGATGGGATTTAAGTCGGATGTTCGAAACCACCTATAAGAGCATTCACCTCTGACTTTTCTCAGTTACGTGTGTATTAATTGTTAATTATCGCTGGCTTTAACGGTGAAGGAAACATCATGAGGAAACCGTACCTGAGAAAGTCCTAATATTTTCGAAGATATGTGTAGTATACCAATTCGCATTAGGCCAGCGCGGTGGACTAAGACCTAACCCTCTCATTTAGTAGAGAAGGTCCTTGCCGAGCAGTGTAAAGTTTATAATACAGGGCTAGTATTATTATCCTAATAATTGAAAAAATCATAAAATTAAGAAAGAGTACAGAACCGTCGGTTCGCGAGACCGCAACTCACCCGGTTTTCTCGATAAAATAAAATCCTCTCTTTTCAGTTCACCTCGGATGGGTCAGTCCATCGGTCAGGATTCGCAGCAGTCTACTATATAGATGTGGACGAATGCGCCGAGAATAATGGAGGCTGTCAACACGAATGCCACAATACCCTGGGAGGATACGAGTGTGCGTGTCACAGTGGCTTCACACTGCATCCTAACAAACACGACTGCAAGGAAGGGGGCTGCAAACATGACGTCACACTACCACACGGCACTATATTTAGGTAGTAAAATTGTGGTATGCCCGATAAGGCTCGGCTTCTATTACATCAGTGAAATAAATTCAGCAAGCCGTGGGTGCACTTGGCAAATTGACGTGACATAATAAAATTGATGCGTTTAATAATAAAGTTTTTTTGATGTTTGGCACTTTGATCCCTATTCTATAAATTCAAAACAAAGTAAAGAAGTTCGGAACATACTTAAATAATTCAGTAGATTTAGAATATTCATTAAGAGTGGTAGAGCCACGCTGGAGACAGTTTTGTCTATAGCATGAATGGGCCGGCTCGACCGGGTCGTTACCACTGTCTCACAGAGAATCGACGTAAAGTGAAATATCCGGAGGCCCAAATCCCCCTCCCTTCCCCAATCCCTTTCCTTTAAAGTCAGCAATGCGCCCATGGTTCTTTCGTATTGTGGGCGAACACAAGGGGTAGAGGTCAGTTGACCATCAACTGACCGACTTGCTCGTTTGCCGGCTTATGCTATAATAATGAAAAAATAGTACTTTTAGTCCAATAGCTCTAAGTAAAATAGTACAATTTATTTGACAGCCCCAACTACCCAGCGGCGTACCCAGCTCGCAAGGACTGCGTGTGGCAATTCTCCACAACACCCGGACATCGGATCAAATTGATCTTCAACGTGTTTGAACTGGAGCCTCATCAGGTAAACGACTAGCACCCGACTTCTCAAAGACGGATCAAATCAACAACTCAACTCAAATAACAGTATAGTTGTAATTTGAATTTGACAGCACTGTCAAGTTAATTTGAATTTTTAAAAGATAATTTCGCGTGTTAGTAACAGACACGCCATCACTTGAATCTGGTTTAGCAATTAATGAACTAAAATTGAATCGTGTGAACGCCCTATAAGATTTTGTATCATTTTATAGGAATGTGCCTACGACCACGTGACCATATACGACGGCGCATCAGCTGACGAGAAGACCTTGGGAATGTTCTGTGGTAGCAAATTACCCCATCCTGTGGTCGCGTCTCAGAACCAAATGTACGTCGTGTTCAAGTCTGATGGCTCAGTGCAGAGAAAGGGATTCCTCGCTACTCACTCAACTGGTAATCACTCCTTTAGTTTTTTTATAACATAAGCCGGCAAACGAGCAGGAGGGTTACCTGGTGGTATGTAATCTCCACCACTTACGTACACTCACAGAAGAATCATGGCCGCGTTGCTGACCTTAAAAGAAAGGGATAATTAAGGGATTGGGAAGAGAAGGGGAGTTTGGGCCTTCGGATATCTGACTACATGTTCATCGGGAGTGGAAATCACTTACCATCAAGTGGCTAACTTGTTCGTTTGCCGTCTCTGTTATAAAATAGTTTAATCTTAAATATCCTAAGGCTTGAAAATTCAATAGAATTAACACTATAAACCTTTCTTTCCCCCATTCATAATAGCCTGCGGAGGCTATCTAGCAGCAACAGAAGCAGTACAGCATCTTTACTCACACGCTCGTTACGGAGACAACTCTTACGAGTCACGAGCTGACTGCGACTGGAACATTGAGGCTCCCCCCAACCATTTCGTGAGGCTCACCTTCCTGACCTTCGAGTTGGAGAGGGAAGCCAACTGCAGATATGATTACGTGCAAGTGTTTGGTGGGTTGGATGGCAGCGGCGGCAATTATGGCACATTCTGTGGGATAAAGGTGAGAGCATTTTCGTTTTGAGGTTTTTGTGTAGACGAACAAGTGAGTCAACTGGTGATAAGTATCGAAATGAAGACGAATCATGGTCGAGTTACCTATAATTTCGAAACTAGGTATGCTAAGAGCGGTTATAAACAACTTTTAATTTTATCCGACCGACTAGATACTGTATACAGATGAAAATTCGCAGCAATCACTTGCGTTTCGAAATCAGCTAGAAAACATTCACTAGATTTGCAAGCCGGTGTTTCAAATGCTGGTATTGACAGCCATTACTCTTTAAATAATATGTATAAACATTTTAATGTGTGCAATTACATTTTATGTGAACGTTATTTATATAAAATTGAATAATGAGACGAGCAAGCCGCTCGCTTGGTGGTAATCGATACGACTACCCATGAACAGTTACCACACGACTCAGAACTATTAATTAGAAAGGACTGCGTGGCACTGAACTGCACTCGTCTTCATAAGACAATAATGTTAGTTAGATTTCATTGCCCAAGTTCATTGGTTACAATGTTCTTCAAACTGGACAATAATCTAACTAGGTACAAAGATCTCAGTTCCTTAGTGCTGTAATATATTAATTTTAACCCCTAATTCCCAGATGCCACCAGAAATCGTCTCCACATCAGAAGCATTACTCGTTAGATTCCGCACGGACGATTCTTTGGTGTTCAAAGGCTTTTCGGCGTCATACCAAATGGTGAAGCCTACTTGGAGCGAAGAGGACAGTTTAGAAGGAGGGGAGTACGAAGGTGAGGAGGAGGACGAGCGCATGCCCCCCCTAGTGGTGGGGAGGAGGGGTCTCCGCGCGCCCGTGTCGCGGTTCGTGCGGCGCCCCGCGTGACGCTGGCCGCCGCCCCCGCATCCGCGACACCCGCCACATCGCCGCCCGCATCCACACGCGCTTGAACGATTGTAAATCGTTGAGTTCGGTGTTGCCATCGTTATTTAAATTTGTTTATGGAACGTTGAGTCCGTTTGTCAATAGTCCTGCGTCAAGCGGTCATTCTCGATGACCTGTTTGCATATGTATTGGTTTGTGCCACGACCCGGATTATTTCATTCAATCAATTGTTTGATTTACTACTCATGCATTGTGTGGATCAATTAATCGTCAATACGATCTATCGATCAGCGGTCCATTCAACAACAAATCATAATAAGAATCCGGATCATTCAAAACAAAAGATTGCAATCATAAATTCTTTATACTTTTACACGATTCGGGTCAAATGACCGAATCAATATTGATTGACACAGACTCATGTATGTATGTTTTATGGGGGTAAATCTATTATCAGAGTATTCACTGACATAATCACGTGTTTCATAATCACTTTAAACTGTTTAATTTCTTTCACTCATTGAAATAAAACTAATTTAAACGGATTTTATCGCGGTTTTTTAATAATTTGGATTCTTTCACTCATAAGAAACGTTGAAAGAAAATAACAGGAGAGTGATTTGATACATTGGTAAATGTTTTAGAAAATTAGTTAATGTATTTTTTTTGAAATGTAATAGGATCTGACGCATTTTTTGCAATTCAAAATATAATCATGTACCTAATGATTGGAATTAGCAATCATTAGGTTGTTTCAATGCGAACGTAATCTTATATTGTTCATTTGCGACTGAACAAAAATGTAAATAAATGAATATTCCTAGTCTAGCTTAGGTTTATTACTTAAAGAGTGGTTACCAAAGAAACTAATGTAGCGGAACGTGTAAGTTTAAAATACACATTATTTTATATTCACCTGTTTTAACCAAAGAAAGCCATAATAATTAAGAATACTCGTTTTTAATAAACTTAGGCCCACTTGCACGACACTGTTTAAACATAATATAAGTAACCAATAAACATGTTTTAGCAATGTCAACAAATCGTATGGAAATTTGATATTCGTAAACATGTTTAATAGATAAATATCAATTTGGAACGTCGTGCAAGTCGGTCATAAAGTTCAGAATACTCAGAATCAAATAGAATATACTTATTTCTTTTAAACGCACACATCATACCTACTCAAGTTTGATTATAGGAGTTATATTAGCACAAGTTATTAATAATACTGAGACAATATGTATGTTTAAGATTACTGTGAAATACAGCTCATTTTAATGTTAGGTGTTCAATTCCATATCAAAAATTCTATACTTCAGCACATTGTATAATAGATGTAAGAATACTCGGTGGTTTTCAATGCAAAGTAGGTACTATAACCAAACGATGGCATTTACGTTTCTTTTAGCCAAAGAAGACGTTCCTAACAACAAATATATTGAGATTAAATAAGTCTTTATGCATTTGTACTTAATAGAAAGGAATTTATAAAAACTGGATTTGAAACACTGCTTATGATTTGATATGAAAAGGAAAGCCCTTGTCTGCTGGCATCTAAATGCCACTCTAAATTCAATTATAGCATTTCAGAAGCAAAAGAAATTTCTTTAGTACAAGTCTGAAGTACTGAAATGCTTTTTCGCCTTCCCCATAACCCATGACTACTTATGTAGGTACGTGCCAGCAGGTGGTAAACCAGATACTGGGAAGCCGGTATGCCGGCATTCTGTCTCGAAATTTTATATGAAAAAAAAATACCATGCGAGATGATGAAAGAACCAAATAATGGCCTACGATCTCCTCGCATGCTAAATACTAGCATACAAGCTACTAGTAAAACCTTATAATGTAATTACCGGCACAAGTCATGAGTACAGATGGACAGTTATAAGTACAGTTGAGAGTTCAATAGAAGAGTATCAACTGATGAATAAATCAAATGAAATATCGACGCCCCGGCGCAGCGTCTTTCACTCCGCTTATCAATTCTATACGTATACTTATTAACAACTACGACTGTAAACATTTGTACTCACTACTTGTCCCGTTATCTGTAGGTCCCGATCTTAGTAGCTCGCAATTACCTACCAGTACCTATCAGCATGCTTTTGTGTGAGCGATAGTCATGTATAAACATGCATGGAATGAATTAGCGCCAATACGCGTAATAAGTCACAATACAATAATACTCAAAATGTTCATGTAAAATTAATACGTGCCAAACGGATACTTAGTTACTATTATCGCCATAGTGTATAATAAGCTAGTGTTTTGTAACTTAAATATTTATACTTAGGAATGTTATTTTTATTAAAAATTAATGAAAAATTAGTGCTGTTTGAATAAATTAGGTTTAGTATCACCCTATTCATACATAGGCCTAAAGAACGTAGGTACTGTTCGTTACGCCTACACACACAACAATTATTTATTGCTCTTTTATGATGAAGTACATTGAAGCATGTTCTTCCGCACATCAGGACACTGAAATGTATGGAGCAGCGATAGGTACTACTTTTACACTGATCGGCATCGGTAGGTCCTCTGTTCCATCAAAATGTTTAAATGAATATCGGTGTCGTTTCAGTGCGTCTACTATGATATTGTGTCAGTCAATGAAACATGATGAAAAAAAAATCGCTGATCTTCGATACTGATGGTAACTTCTAATTATTATGATCAAGCAGTGTGACACCTTCCCCGCGAGGCTTAATTAGGGCAGTAAGTATCTGCATAAATTTGCATCGTGATTAAATGAATATGGTCCTTTAATGCCAATTAGGTACAGAATATACATTGGCTCCATGTTGTATATTATGATTATTGCTACTTCATTAGTAATTTAAAGATATGACTTGGGAGTTGGTTACATAATTTATTCTATCTAGCGGTATCACTATCAATTGAGCAAAGCGAGGCAACGCGATGATTTAGTGCAACTTCTCGGAAAGTGCGTCTGTTAAATAAAGATTGGTGGTGATAAATACTGATATCTAATGATTATTATTATATTCAGATTAGCTTCACGGTTGCTTAAAGAACTGAACGAATGAATACTGTTTGGGAACATTGAATTAAGTGCATTTAGGTGATTTTTGACCAAGTATTGATCGATCTTGTGTGTTCGCTAGTTTGAAGAGGATCGGCTGAGAGGAATCTTACTTGGATTACCTACCTATTAAGATTTATTTATTTATATCCGAATTAGGTAACACCAATACTCCAGCAAGACCTTGAAATCGACCACACCCGAGTTCCATCGTTCTTGTGAAATAAAAGTAAAAATAATAGCAAAGGATAAATATCCAAAGTCGTAATAGAATATGTGAAAAATATTCATTCTAACATTTCTTAACATCTAAATATAATTCTAACAGTGCGGTTCATCGCTTATATTAATTTATTTCAAATACTACTTTAAATTTGTGTTTGTTGTATAAAAGTGGTGTGGATTTATGCAATTAACATTGACGGTGATGAACAGTTGTATGGAAACATTGAAATAAGTGAATGAATCATCGTACTGAAAGGAATTCACACCTAAACTCCAACAAGACCAGCGTCAATACCATTATTTCATCGTTCTTGTGAAGACTTGAGAATAAATTATACTTGTCATTGGCGAAATGCATAATAATGCCAAGCCATAAATTAGGTACAAAGAAGAAGAAAAAGGTTTTGAAGATTTTTAGCGGGAGTTTTGACAGTGCGATTGATCTTCTATTTCAATTAATTCATACACTCGTTTAAAGTTATCTTTTTTGTATATAAGTGGCGTCGATTTGTGCATAAATATTTACTGTGATGAACAGTGTATGTAAGCATTGAAATAGGTGAATTTATGTGGGTTTTTACAAAATGTATTCATCGACCTTGTGCGTTCGATTCGCTTAAACAAAGTCGTTTAAGAAGTATCTTACTAAAACAAATTAAGTAACACCAAAACTCCACTAAGATCATGAAATCGATCACATCCGTATTTCATCGTTCTTGTAATATCTATCACGTATGATGAAGCTGTATGGGCTAGATTCCTTTGCTTTCTCAGTAAACGGGGAAAAATTAAACAGAAAAAATTGTTTTGTCATTTCAAAACGAAAAAGTCAAACGCACATAATTTATTTGTTTCATTTCAATTTCTTGCGTCTTCTGACCTAAATAAGCAGCCTCGAGAATTGTGCAACACGTAACGAAAAATCATACAAAAATGTCCGCATTAGCGTTTAAAGTGAAAAGTAAAAACGGTCAACAAGTTTTAAAAGATTTGACCTCTGAAAGTACTGTGGGTGAATTAAAACTGTTTTTATCAAATTTAACTGACGTTAGTGTGGAGAGAGTGTGTGTGCTTTGTGGCTTTCCTCCGAAGGCGTTGGACATAAGTAATGACAGTAAAACTTTGAACGAAGTAGGCTTGAAAACTGGCGAAACGTTGATAGTGGAGGAAAAGGCGCCAACGGCACCAGCGCCCGCCAGCAATGCTGAACCGAAGCCTGTTGAGAATGGCATCGCCTCACATGAAGCTATCGGTCCATGTAGACCAGGCATTCTCATGAAGAAAGTTGTTCCATCTGATAATTCTTGTTTATTTACTAGTATAGGTGAGTCATTTATGTGTGTATTGTTATAATGACTTTCATTTTCACTATACCACTATCCAGTGACTCATTCACTTCCAAAAAAATTTGAATATGTTTGTCATTCTTTGTTGTATCGTAAAACAACAACACAAAATAAGTCCACCCTGTGACCACAAAGGCTGAAAAGTTTTCAAAACGTTGGGATCAAAGTAAAAATAAAAAACCATGCTAAAGTCTGTTTAAATTAGTATTATTTCGATCATAAAACAGATTTTATTATATAAAGTTTTCTAATTTTAAAGTGGGATCTCTTGTTTCGGTTGGCAGTTAATCAATTACTTCATGATTATTCGTTTTTGCATGTAAAATTCACAGTTTTTGTGTCATGCACTGATGCCTTTTATCCCCGAAGGTATAGGCAATGGTGTAACCAGTAAACCAAGTCATGCCAGTGATGGGATAAGGGACAAGAGTATAATTATGCTAGGCATAATTCCAGACTTTGGGCTAGTCTGAGCATTTCATAATGTAACAAACCTATATAAATTAATGGAGCCATAATCTTAAATAAGAATAGAAAATTAGAAAAACATAATATCACTTATTCAACCTTGGAATTGAACCCAAGACCTCAGTACAGCAGTCATACTGCATATATATGACGGCTGTGCCTCTGAGGCAGTCCAATATTGGAAAATTCATATAGTTTGGGATAATATAAAGGCTGTGTATGTGATAACTAGGAATATCATTGATATCCATAAATTTATATTCACGAATGCAGATGCGAATGTGAGAACTGCAAATGTGCAAATGCGAAAGTGAATAATCAGAAAATGTATAAAAACAATTTAGCTAATGGCTTTATTAGTTGCCTCACATACACATACTGCAAAATTTAAGGGTAACTGTACATTTTGGTACCCAATTAGATAAGAATCGCTATACACATAGTAAAAAATCCATTATAGACGCTCATTTAAGCCAGTTACATCCCGGGGTCAGTTACATGTCTATATACTAGGTGGGCCAAAAAACTTTATTTTTTTTCCTTAGTTACCATGAAAATATCATCCGAGATGACAAAAAAAAGATCTGGTAAAGTGGTTCATCTGGCTTATATTAAATTAAGAGGTGACACATGATTTTCGATATCCCATTTAAATATCACAGGAAAATTGTTTTTTTTTTTGCTTGGATTATCAATGTACAAACCAAATAATTGTCAATTTTTCAAACAAATTTTTAGCTAAGTCGACTCATTCAAAAGTTATTTGAGGTTAAAGTCCAACCTCTGATTTACAGTAACTTCAGGCCAGTATTATAATTCTGGTTTGGTAAACTTCTTATACCTTAGCAATTCTTATACACTTTTGGCGCCACCGCTTTGTCTATTTCTGCCGCCAAGCAGTGGTGTGTAAGCACTGTTGTGTTTCGGTTGAAAGGACATTGAAGCCTGTAAATTTACTGGGCATTATGAGACTTCACATCTACTGTCTCGGTGTGCCAAGCGCAGTTCAGTGCATGTAGTGCTTTGTAATTCATAGTTCTGTGTGGTGTTGCTTCTATTTATGGGCAGGTGTGGCTTACCATCAGGCGAGCGTCTTGCTCGTCTAGTCATTCAATCAACAAAAAAAAAAACATTTGAAACTATAGCAATAATTACGAAATGTACACAATGTAATGTTTCAGGTTTTGTATTAAATGGCAATATTGATACATCAGTACACTCGCTGATGAGACAAATCATAGCTGTAGAGGTGTCTGGAGATCCAGAGACGTACAGTGAAGCTATGCTCGGGAAACCCAATTCCGATTATTGTAATTGGATACAACAACCAAGCTCTTGGGGAGGAGCAATTGAGGTATTATTTATTTAAATTAAGATTAAATTAGTTCGAATTTCTGAAATGTTATTTAGTAAAAAAAATATATTAATTTCTTATCTAATGTAAACAATCGCTTGTAAGTAATTGACACACCATTTGACGATAGAACTGTCTATGAATCTTCCAGAAACCCAAAATAACGTTTGACATACGAATTTTCAAACTATTGAGAGTGTTAGCTAACAGGTGTGTCAAATCTAAAGCCTTGACCACCCTTCTAGCAATTCGGTTTTGAGTTGACAAGATGATTAGTTAGTTTTTACATTGATCAGCCTTTCAGAAACTGAGCATATGTGCTGATAAATAAAATAAGTAGGGTAGTAGTATGATTTATAAATAAATTATAATTACTTTTATTGTATGACCTATATCCCTAAAAGTAAACATTGCTAATATATGTACATACTCGTTTATTATTTATCACTCATATCAGATGACATGCAAATGATACAATATATTGATGTATTGATGTCAAGGAATAAACTGCATCTTAAGAGTTGTATAGAGATAATACTCTATAAAATTATTATAAATGTTGTATTTATATGCATAATGCAACATATGCAGGTAATAAATCGGTATGGTTTAAATGTAAAATAGTTTATTAAATTAATGGTACAAAAAATATAAAGTATATAAAAATTATTTATCTATCTAATATTCTGATTGAATAGCAATCTATTAAAAAACATGGCATAATTGAGCATGTTTTAGATAAGGCAAGGTACATTTTATTATGAAAAATGCTATTTATTTATTTTGACAGCTTCCGTGGCGCAGTGGTTGTGAGCCCGCTGCGAAGCGGGAGGCCGTGGGTTCGATTCCCGCACCGAGACAAATTTTTGTGTGACCCACAAATATTTGTTTCGGGTCTGGGTGTTGTGGGACCGCAAGTCCCTTGTAGTTCCTAATACCCACGATACAGGTTAACCTAGTGTGGGGTCAGGTCTATGTGTGTGACTGTTGGGTGTATTTATTTATTTATTCAGTACATGGAAAACTTACAGACAATAGAATCAGATAGTAGTAATAATAATAATAGTAGTAGTAATAATATAGCTGACAGAATGAAAATTATATTATTATTGGTGACATCTATGACATATAGGGTAAACGAAATTTTGTATTATTTTAGTCTCAAAAATGTTAACTACACTCCTTTACAAAGTACTTTACTTACTTTACAAAGTAGAACACTAGGTCAGATATAATATTATACTTGTTGTTGATGATATTATATTTGGTTTATTATGTACGTACTTAAGCTTCTACTCCTATGAATGCAATATTTCTATTTCAAAACAATTTTGCACAGCTCCGACCTTCCACTGACAATATAATATTACACAATTTTGACACATTGGATAGTGTAAACAATATAAAAAAATATACTAATATCTATGAGTGGTAGAGCCAAGCTGTGGACAGTTTTATCTACAGCATGATTGGGCCAGCTCGACCGGGTCGTTACCACTGTCTCACAATAAACCGACATAAAGTAGCGGCTCGCTGCTGCGTTTTGTATGGTGAGTGAGATATTCGGAGGCCCAAATCTCCCTCCCCTTCGCAATCCCTAATTATCCCTTTCCTTTAAGGTCGGCAACGTGCAACGTGATACTTCTGGTATTGTGGGCGTACATGGGCGGTGGAGTTCACTTAACATCAGATGACTCACTTGCTCGTTTACCGGCCTATGCTATAAAAAAGTCTAATACTAGGTACCTCTTTAATTGAACTTTCAGGTAGCAATTCTGTCAAGATTTTACGGGTTAGAGATGGATGTAGTAGACACATCAAATGCAATCATAAACAGATTCGGCGAGGACAAAAACTATGGACAAAGAGTGTTTCTTTTATTTGACGGAGTCCATTACGACCCATTATATTTGGAACAGTCTGATGTAAGTATTGTATTATTTTTTTGAGTTCCCACATGTCAGTTCTAGTTGAAGTCTTGTTACGAGACCATTTTAAGTTAAACTGTAGGGAAATATTTTTTACATTAGCACCCGGTGCCTCAAAGGCTGAACAAATCAATATTCTAACAAAACCTTGATTTTGACAGTGCTGTCAAATCAATTTGAGTTTCTGAAACGTTATTTAGAGGAAAATTCATAAATCTCTGAGTTAATTTGCGAATAATCGCTTGTTAGTAATTGATACACCATTCGACGACGGAATTATCTATGAATGTTCCAGAAACCCGAAATAGCGTTCAACATACAAATTTTTCATATTATTTTGTTTTTATGGAAATAATGAGGCAAACGGGCTAGAGGCTGCCCTGATGGAAAGTGATCACCGCCGCCCATGTACACTTGCAACACCGGAGGGCTTGCAAATGCGTTGCCGGCCTTTCAGGAAGGAATATGCTCTCTTCTTGAAGGTTCCCAAGTCGTAACGGTTCGGAAAGACCGCCGGCGAAATATTAGTCTGAAAGCCTTGTTATGTAACAGGTGTGTCAAAACAACAATTTTTATATACATAAAGATTATTAAACTGAATCATTAAATTTGATTTCAGGGTGGTATACAAACAATATTCCCGTCCGAGGACATGGAGGTCTACCTCGAGGCTGAGCAGTTAGCCCACGAGGCGAAATCATCTCGACAGTTCACGGACCTTAATAAGTTCACGTTGAAGTGCATGGTGTGCAACAAGTTCCTGACTGGTCAAGTGGAAGCCCAGAAACACGCGAAAGAGACCCATCACACGAGTTTTGGGGAGGTTTAGCGATAATTTTCAACTTAATCGGGTTTATATTTGCATTGTTTTAATTTTAAAAGTCGTGTCCTTTAGTGTATGGGTTTTTTTATTTTTTTAAGCAAAAGTAAGTTTCAGTGCCGTAATTGGGATGCTAATAATTTGATATGATGTTATATTGATGAAAAATTAGATGTCTCTTGACACTCTAACGTGGCTTTTTTTAAACAAATAAGTAAATAAATAAAGCTTTGAATCATTGAGTCGTAAATTAAATATATAGTATAAATATGACCTCAATTGGATAAGTCGCTTAAAAGTTGCATTATCATATAAACATACACACCAACGTGTTTATATCTAAAAGTAGACCTTTTATACTAAAAAAAAAAATTGTTAAAAAACTAAAAAAACACGCTTTTATAGAAAGTCTAACTAAAAGATAGAAAATAAATTTTAAGAAAACAATGTATTTTGTTGTAAAAAAAGCGTAGGGTGCTAATAAAAGCGTGTTAAAAAATGAATTGAATGTGGCTACAAGCTATTATAGATAATTTTAAACACTTTGTTAAACACTAAAATACGGTCGGCGAATGTAGATGTACTGGTTACACCTCTGCCTACGCTTTTGGGAATTACAGACGTGAATACGTGTATGTGAGT
Source organism: Amorpha juglandis (assembly GCA_949126905.1). Classification (NCBI taxonomy): domain Eukaryota; kingdom Metazoa; phylum Arthropoda; class Insecta; order Lepidoptera; family Sphingidae; genus Amorpha; species Amorpha juglandis. Next base: position 3,360,358 of record OX421372.1, on the reverse strand, counting down.
GTTAAACACTTTCTCAAAGTAGTCAAATCCTTTATTGACCCTAAACTACCTCTATTATTTCCGTCAGCATATCTCTAGTTACGGCATAACGTTTTTTTATTAAGTCACGGAAAAATTACACTACTTTTATGAAACATAAAATCAAATAAATAATGTCGATTAAGAAGCTTATGCACGACTCTCAGTATCGATATAAAAGCTTTCTTAATAATTTGACCATCATTCATTACAGGGGGTCAATCGAGTATGTTAGTCTGCAGAGCTAAGGTGGTCTAATATAATATTTTGGCAGTAACCCCAAAAGGGCAATATGCGAGGTATATACTGTGTGGCGATTTGGTTATTACATTAAATGATAGCACGTATACTACATGTCATTCTTTAACCATACACAAAAAATACATGGAATACCTACGATATCTTAGTGTGCGTGAGATACTAAATAAAAAGTTATGATTTGTGTGTCAGAGATGCGTCAGCCGTCATCATATTTAAGACAGACACACACTGTCATTATCAAACACACCAAACATACGTAGAAAGACGTAGAAGAATGAGTTGAATTATTTACACTTATAAATATTCCTCGAATTGGAATTTGTGGAGTGTGACCCACGCTCCTTGTATATTTTTACTGACTTAATAGAAATATGCAATATGATGGTCAATTATTATTACAGTACGACGATTATAGTTGTGCGGTTTGGCAATTCTTCGGATATATAAAATATACGAACGTTGGTGTTCTATTGTAACATTTATGAGGTTAGGCAGAAATAAAACCTTTTATTACTCTTTTTATAATATATCAACATAGTTCTCAGTTTTAAAGTATTTTTTGTAATTAGTTACTAATACTCTTAACAGTTTCCACGTCAAGACTGTTACAAGACAAACGATGGTAGGTCAGACCTAGACCATCCCTTTTATTCGCGGTTCTCAAAATTTTAAAGTTGCAGAGCGCTCAATAAGTGTCTTATTATGAAACCCTACAATAAATGAGCATACATATAAGCATTTAATCTGTTTATGAGTCCTTCAATATGGTTGGATGTATTGTGAATCCGCTCAGACATTTGCTGCAGTTCAATGACCAATGTAACTAATTCGCGAAACTGTGACTGACTGTGTAACGCGCCTGTGACATCCATGGAATCCACTTTGGGAACCACTTTCTTATATGAAATTTCCTATCACTCGTAATGTTCTTCCTGCCTGACAAATATACCTTAAAGAACAACAATGAAATAGAAATCAATAATGAAAACCTTGCCATTCGTAAACGGCAAATGTCTAATACGTTAGACTATGTTCTAATGCCGTAAATTGATAGAATATTTGTATTAATTCCTTAAAAAATGTTAATTGTCGAACCGCATAATTATAATCGTTACATTGATAAAAATAGTTTTGTACGAGTGGACACGACTAGTTTATTAAATTTAGCATAATTTTGATAGGATTTTTAATATCTTTTTTTCACCTGCAGGTCATTTTTCACATAGCAATTCATACTTTAATTTTTATGGAGATTTATGCATTACTGACAAAAAATTGGCGTTTTGAGATTATTTCGTTATTGAAAAAAAAAATAGGTCCATGGAAGCTGAATACATTTTTCAGGTTATTTAAAATTATTAATTGTTATAGTTTATAAATATACAAGGGGAGGCTGGTATCCCTAATAATGGAATGGTCTCATTTATTTTGTTGGATTTTTTTACATATATTTTTACACGATTCTGCTTTCCCTGATTTTAATTAAAAAACAAGAGTTTAAATGAAATGCAAAATCGTAATATTCACCCGAAAAAGATTGTTGAGTATAACATCTTTGCAACAATTCGGGTGAACACGTGCACGGGCACAAAAGTGCCGTATGAGGAAGGGCTGTAAATAAGGTGTAGTTTATATTAGTGCTGCCTATTTAGTCGGTGATGTTGTGAAAAATGACCTATTTTTATATTGTAAATCACACATAACTAATTAACTTTATTAGCAATGTTTGGTCTATTATTTATTTTGTATACTTTTAGACGCTCAATGTAATTTAACCAAACTAGATTAATAAAGAACTATGTAAAGAAGCATACGACACGCGTAGATATAAATGTTAAGTTCAATGACGTCCCGTTTTCCACCAGTTTTTAATTGGTCACAAAATATCCAATAATTTGAATCTTTTAGTAGATATTTTCTTGGGTATCAATTGCTTAATTTGGCGCTGTGCAATGTTTTTGCAATTTATTAACTATTTAGTACTCTGCGTCTAGTTCTTTTGTGATAATTACATTTATATCTATGCTAAAATGTATGTTATTTATTACAATATATTTTATTTTCACATTACCTAAGCGGTTCACTTTGGAATACAGAAAATAAATAAAAACACTTAAATAAACTTTTTTTTATTGAGAATGGGTTTGCTCTTGATCTCAATCTAGCCGCATGGACAAAGAAGAGGTCTATGAGAAAAAGTCTGCGAACCTATGGCTTACATGGTTTTTATTTTATTAACTTTGGTCTTGACGTTTCGCAAGCTTTTCAGTGTTGGTGGTCACGAGGTGGACTGACCAAAATTAAAATAAAAACCGCAATAAAATCCGTTTAAATAAGTATGTAAGTATATATACCCCTATGACATTTGACTCTGGATAGTTTAATATTCGGTAAATTCCTAAAAAGGTGATATACTCTCTCATATCTATAACTTTTTTAGTTGATCATAATTTATTACAGATATTATTTTATTACAACTTATTTTCTATAAATGAAACACAATTATTTTTTATCGATTTATTTTATAACACAAAAATGTACAATATCAATAAATAGTCACGTCGGTTCTCTTATCTAGTACAACTTGACGTATCACTGCGTTGTCACACAACTTACTGTTAACTGAAGGGATTGTGCACAAGTAGGTCATATTTGAGATCTTATCACAAAATAGTCCAATGGCTTGGTAACAGACGATTTTAGCAACATTATAGTTAGATATCGATTATTTCTCCAATTATGAATGGTTTGTAATTGATATCCACTTTAGGCCGTTTAACAGTTAATTTTATTTAAAATTAAATAAAAATATATATCTTTAGACTGCTATGTAAATAAAATAAAATTGCCTCTGTCAAATACCACAAACATCTAGTTCAAGAATAGCTCAAGATTTGATAATAAATCAACTGGTGAGTTACTGAAAATCTGTCTTTATTGTCTATATTCCGTGACATTCGTAAGAAATAAATTATTTTATAATCCACATTTCGAGACTTAATTCACGGCGCGTGGGTCAAAGGTCCCGAGCTATTTAAATGCTTTGCAATATTCGTAGTAGTATAAATAGGTAGAGCTCAAAATGCGTTGTAAATATATTGGATATTACGACAAGCATATCAGCGACAGTGGGTCCATTTTGACCCACACGACATGTACATTAAAATAATTAAATACGTATACATGTCTTTATACAGTGTATACTTCGCATGAGCAACTCGTATTTTGCGTCGAGGCAGGCATATTGCTACAAAATCAAACGTAAATTGCTTTTCAATTCTTACAACTAAATAGTGATATAATTTTTAACTTCATACTTCTGTTAAACGCAATGCTTTGGCAGTTTTAGTATAAATCCCATAATTTATAACTGTATAATATTTGTTTTTACTATAGACAAATTGAAGAAAATTGTGCTATACTGTTTTATATGCAGAGTAAAATCAAAAGCAAAATCCTTTTTGTAGAGCTTGTATAATTAGAAAATAATATAAATGGGGTTAGGAAGAGAATTTATTTTATAAACGTCTAATATAGTTTCCAGTAAATATTGATGCCGTGTTTAACTAGATAGTTTTATTAATATAGGAAGGTAGCGTGCGCGAATTTATTTATTCAAGCTATTTTCGAGAGTGGACGTATGCAAGCATGGAGATATAAGATATAAATATTTTTTGAATAACTTCTTTTAAAATATTTTCTATCTATGCATCTGCAGATTTCTAATAATCTCCTTTTATACTGATTAGATTTATAAATGATATATTTTATCTGTACAGTTTTATAAAACTCTTTAAACTAATTACAGAATTCGTCGATGATTCTATCGATATTTTCACATCACTGTTTGCTTATATTATATATTTATAATTAGGAAATGTTCATAATTTAATTTGTGAACAAACAAAAGCTTTAAATCTTGCATCAAGATAAATTCTCATCGAAATTAAAATAAGATTCGTAAAACTTGTAACAAACAAAAATCACTTTGAAAAATCAAGTAAATATAAAATGACTATCAATGTAAAAAAATATATTGATTTAAAAGTACTAATTAAAAAAGTAATGTCAGTTTCACTCGCTACCAATTTATCATACGCATGACGTATTTAAATCAAATAAACAATAAAAACTTGTAACATTATAAGAACTTAATTTTATATATTTTTTTATTTTCGATATTTTTTTTACATCTGACTAGTCAAATGCCGATAAAATTTATCGATATTCCTTAACGACATTAACAAATATATATAATAATATTTTGAACAGATATAATATATTTTAGTATAATTAGGTACATTCGTACTGTTCTATGTTCCATGATTTGTCACTTTACACTTACTTTATTTATAATTCACAATATTTGCTGTTTCCTCGCAGTTTTGATCAGTCAAATCCAGCCTGATACTTTTTTGGGAAATATCGACATATTACAAAGCATTGATCATTATTTCGAGTGGCAGTTTAATTTTTTTTACATAATTACTATTAATTTACAAATAATTACGTAATTATTTTACAAAACGCCTGAAAGGAGTTGGCAGAGTTGCAACTATTCAAGCAATAGTGGGCGAGCTTATATTGGCGTTTTCTTTAGAATTGAAGAACTCCCACAAATTTTGATTGTCCGACCAAGGGATATAGAACCCAGGAAAGCTTGGATTTACCAGCGAAAAAGGTTATTTATAGGAAATACAAATATAGAAGCATTAACGTTGGATTAATGTTCAAATCTGCGAGTAAAAAGCATGTTTTATCAATTAGCTCACTCCAGAGCACAACATTTTAATTGATACTTTACAACATGACAATTAATACCACAGATAATTAAACCTAAAAAGCGCCACATTACAGGCTATGTAAGGGTTACACTCATCCATCCTAGAGAGGTATGCAAATATCATTACATATTAAATCTCTATATCCTCGTTTGATCAAATTTAAATTATGTTTGTGTCAAAATCTTTGGCCAAACATTGATCAAGCCATTCTTTGATCAAAATTAAATGCATTTTGGATAAAGATCTTATATGATTCACATACCACCCTTAGACACACGACGAGTACCCCTATAAGTTGAATTATGGTTCGTTCCCTATATTATATTCACAAAAAGATTTGCTAAGTATCAATACTGTTTTGACAGATGTTATATACAAAATGTGTTAAAAATTAACTACCAGTAAGCAATTAATCTATCAGCACACAGAATATTGGGGACAGCCATTAATTGGCCAACGTTTATTTTTAACGTCATGTTTTTTGTTGACCAATTAAATAATTTTTCCTATTACGGCCTTTCACAACATATTACGTCGATTCTCACGTATAACTTGTTCAATGTGGCGTCTTTAGGTTTATTAGTCCGTGACTCATTATTCATAGAAAATGTGCTAAATCGATGCGAATTTAGACGAGAATTTATAATTTTCGATAATAACAACAAATTGCTACCTACTATGGCGTAACTAGGGTCGGCCGGTCAACATTGTCGATATCGATTTTATATTAATAGCAAAAATTAATAAAAGGAGACATTTGCGTACATATGTATTAAAATAGTATTTTATAATAGGAAACGTTTTCCGAGGAAATGAGTTATTTAGTGGTGAATATTTAAAATTTAAGCGTGCATACCGCTGCATAAATAAACCCGTTTCACAAAGGGCTGTCCAATAACTAAGTGAAGTTATATTAACAGATAAAACATAGGTCAAAATACAAAATTATTACGTGTATTATGTCAAATTTCTCATTAAATTGGCTGTGTAATACGGTTATTCGGATTTACATAACGAATTTACTATTCATCGAATCTAATGGCTGGTTCACATGGTTCGATTTTAGTTGATCAACTGCGAGATCGCATGCGATTTTATCCATTTGAACAGACTCAATCGGATCGATCAACAAAAACCACTCAGCGTTTGTTGATTCAAATCAATTGCTCAACTAAAATAGAACCGTTTGAATCCGTTGTAAAATGACTCGTTTATTGTGTAACTTACCGCATGCCAAATTTGTGCGAGTATGGGTTGGGCGCGTCATTTTAGCTTACACGAGATACGATACTTGTTTCACGACCTACCTACTTAGTCACTACTCGTTATTTACTGCGCTGGTTTGGCAAACGAGAACCTAGGCAGCGAGATGCCGAATTTCGTCTCTAAGCCTGTGAGGACAGGCAGTGCTACTTGATATCCTCCGATGTGATGTGGTTTCTTCACAGACTCCTCGATGGGAGTCGCCACGGTTAACTCGGAGCCGGCTGGTCGACTGGATGTAAAAAACAAACGTATTTACAAATGTCACTTGTCTGAGCTTCAATGCTATCTTATTTTTAGTGTAACAACTATTTGAAAAAATGAGTGGCGTGAAACGCTTTTTACCGATTTTACCAATTGACGGATTCTGGTATAGGTAAATTTGCAGTCAGTTCCGACATTTGCCACCGCTACCTTAAAGTTGTTGCACTCACAAATCGTATTAAAATCAATAAAGGTGTGATCTATAGTCTTGCCTTCACGTTAAACTCGAACTCACCAAAGTCGACTTTACAGAGTCAAGTTAAAAAATCTGTCACATTTACTATTTTTTTAAATTGCTATTATGTCAAACGAAAATGTCTTTCTTCAAAAGACATTATGAAAATGAAGAATTCTAATAAAATAATTAAAAACACTCAAAAATGGACGTTTTTTAATTCTGTTATGCCCCCATAATATCCAATTTATATAATATCGCCCATAGAGACGTACTTCTACTAGTCTATCGACATTCTGGTTACAGTCTGAAGTAAACAAATAGCAATCTAGTATACTCACGATCCACCGAAGTCGACGTAGAACAGACGTTGCAGTATTTCATACGTTACTAACGTCACTCCGAACTGTGGCGACGAGCGGAATACACGCGCTGGAATAAATAAATAAATACACCCAACAGTCACATACATTGTCCTGACCCCACAGTAAGATACGAGTCTTGTGTCGTGGGTATCAGGAACTATGAGAGACTTTCGCTCTCACAACACCCAGACCCGAAACAAATGATTGTGGATCACACAAACATTTGTCTCGGTGCGGGGATCGAACCCGCGGCCTCTCGCTTCACAGCCGTCTACTCGCCCGCTGCGCCACGGAGGCTGTCAGAATACAGAACAATGTTAATTAATAAAATACTACTATTAACTCCTCGTCCCGGGTCGCATGCCGGCATGCATGGAAACATGTACTTTGCTTCAATGAAGCTGGTAATTCTGCTAGTGTACTTACCAACGGCGCCCTTCCAAAAAGCCCTAGCCCCCTCCTCGGCGTATATTTTCCTCGTCGCGTCTATAACACCGTTGTACGTCGTCTGGCCAGATCTCGCTACCACCTGAAAAAAAAATGGTGGTAAGTGAATATGCGATACCGTCTGGGTTTCACCACTGCTTTGGCTATTTCTGCAGCCAAACAGTGTAATCACTATTGTTGCAGTATATAAAAATACATAGAAGACAGTGAAATTGCTCAGTATTATGAGACTTAAAATCTATGTGCCAGGGTAATGCATTGCGTACAGAAAACCTTCAAGTTGGCAGATTCATACACTGGACAAAACTGTCTAAAGTATGGCTCTACCACGTTAAGTCCAAAAGCCGGTTGAAGTGGCCAACTTGAGAGCGGGCAAGTTAAATAGTGTAGTGTAAGTGTAGTGTAAGTGTAGTATGGTGTAAGTGAAGTGTAGTGTAGTGTAGTGTAAGTGTAGTTTAGTGTAAGTGAAGTGTAGTGTAAGTGAAGTGAAGTGTAAGTGTAGCGTAGTGTAGTTTAGTGTAAGTGAAGTGTAGTGTAAGTGTAGTGTAAGTGAAGTGTAGTGTAAGTGAAGTGTAGTGTAAGTGAAGTGTAGTGTAAGTGAAGTGTAGTGTAAGTGTAGTGTAAGTATAGTGTAAGTGTAGTGTAAGTGAAGTGTAGTGTAAGTGTAGTGTAAGTGTAGTGTAAGTATAGTGTAAGTGTAGTGTAAGTGTAGTGTAAGTGTAGTGTAAGTGTAGTGTAAGTGTAGTGTAAGTGTAGTGTAAGTGTAGTGTAAGTGTGGTGTAAGTGTAGTGTAAGTGTAGTGTAGTGTAGTGTAAGTGTAGTGTAGTGTAACGGTACCTGCAGCCTGGTTTTGATGACGTCAGCGGGCGTGACGAGCGAGGCGGCGGGGATGCCGGCGATGGCTCCGGCCGCCAGCAACGTCAGCGGGTGATTGTACCCATTCTCGTCAGCGAACTTTGCCTGGACACACAAAATATTACTTAATACAATATCAAATCACCATTTTCAAATCACATTATAGAAGCAAGGTAGTTATGCATCCTGCACCTGTTCATAACATGATAAATATTTGCTGACCATTAAATAAACTTTTTACGAACGTAAGGACTTTATGTAACTCTATCCGTTGAAAACATGATCATATTTAGCTGAACAATGAATTTTGCAGGTGTTCTTGTTTAGGTTAAAGTTCTTAGAACTAAATGTTGACTATAATTGTGCTGACCACTGTCAGGAAGGTGGCCTTGTTATGATCAAAATTCCTAGAACTGAATACGCCTTGTAAATAAGTTAAGAGTATAACTAATGGTCTCGTCAAACAGCGGACGGGGCGGGACGGCAACGCGACGCTGACGGGTCTTTGTATAGATAATCGAGCGTCGCGTCGCGTCGAGCGCGACGGGTCTGTGTGACATTTTCTATACTGACTAATGCATTACAACTGCTGCATGTCCCGTCAGCGTCGCGTTGCCGTCCCGTCCCGTCCGCTGTCTGGCGAAACCATTAGGATTATTGTTAATTTTAATTCAGTCTCAAATAAATTTTCATCGTGAAGAGTTGGACTCTAAATTTTTGATTTAAAAACCTCCTTGCGCTCCCGTGTAACTTTTGTCTAGATATTGTATATTTTTAATTTTCTTTTTTTATTTTTAAAAATATATATTATTTATAATGATGGCATACCATTTGTTTCTCTCAAACTCAGTCAAACACCATTTTAACGATATTAATAGCTTAATCTAAATTCTAGCCGTTTTTAAAGTTTATATTATTTCATACTAGCTGTCCTTGGCGGTTTCACCTTCATGTTACTGCCGTGCTCCCATGGGTGCATAAACATATACACCTTCCTCATAAATCACTCTATCTATTGCTGAAAACTGCATTAAAATCCGTTGAATAGTTTAAAAGATCTAAACTAACAGACAGCGGAAGCGACTTCATTTTATATTATGTAAAGATAGGTCCATACAACAATGTTAACAGTACCTTAACATGCGCATACGCAGGGAAGTAGATGGCACTGAATGGCACGTCACGTAACAGACACGCCTTGGCACCTTTGTAAAGTCCGAAGAGCCCGAGGTCCTTGACTACAGACCACGCGCGGACTTTAGTACCGCTAGCGATCTCGCCGGCCACTTGCAGGCGAATCTTTACGATTTCTAATGGATTTGTGAACACTACTTGTGACCCGCCCGCCTGAAAACATTAAATACATTAGATATTGGCAAAATATGCCATTAATAAAACGAGTATTGGCGAAATATGCCATTAATAAAACGAGTATTGACGAAATATCATCATCATCATCATCATCAGCCACAAGACGTCCACTGCTGAACATAGGCCTCTCCCAAAGATTTATAAAATTAATTAATTTATTTTTTGACGAAATATGCCATTAATAAAACGAGTATTGACGAAATATCATCATCATCATCATCATCAGCCACAAGACGTCCACTGCTGAACATAGGCCTCTCCCAAAGATTTATAAAATTAATTAATTTATTTTTTGACGAAATATGCCATTAATAAAACGAGTATTGACGAAATATGCCATTAATAAAACGAGTATTGGCTAAATATGCCATTAACAATACAAATGTTGGCGAAATATGCCATCAATAAAACGGTTATTGGCGAATTATGCAATTAACGAAACGTTTATTGGCGAAACATGCCATTCACAAAACGAGTATTGGCGAAACATGCCATTTGCAAAACGAATATTGATGTAATATGGCATGAAAAAACGAGTATTGGCAAAATATGTACATTATATTTGGAATGCACTTTACTTAAAATCAAGTCCAGTGAGGTCACTTTGCCGTGCCATGACAGGATAATAAAAGTAAATTCAAGCCGCATAATTGTGCCAACCGTCGAGGAACACAATGTCTCTTAACGGTCGTCATTATAATATTTGGACTTGTATGTACTTAGCATCAGGCCCGTGTTGTTATTTTGTCTTGTTGATAAAATATTTTAAAATAAGTAAAATGGGGAACTTGTGCTTCGGTTTTAATATTATTGTATGTGTATACTTACACAAGCGCCAGCGAGAATTTCTGCGTACAGCGAAATGTTGCCATTTTTGTCCATGAATTTGTCACGGACCAAGTCGTTTACCTAATAAAACAGTATTAATTACATTATATTATGATGCTGACGCTGAATTAAACCAAAAAACACCATAGTTAAGGTTGCTATGGTTTTCAACGTATCAAGGGCATCATACCATAGGAGCTATGTACACATGTATTTATGGTTATATTTCTTAATACCTTCATTAACAAAAATGGCTTTATAGTATAGTGTACTAGGCGAATTAACATTCTACCACAATTTAAAACAACATAATTTTTTTAAAAAAATGGAATAAAGTATACACAGTTTTTGTTATAAGTTGCTATTTTGCACATCTATTTCGTTGGCATGATGCCCCCACTATTTTAAAAACCAAATAAATAAATAATTACGAAATTTTGTTAATTTATATTTTATTTTCGTGCGTATAAAATTATCAGGTTCTTGTCACTAGACATTGGATTACCAACACTATACCAATATGCCTATAATTATTTACCCCAAAAACTCAAAAAACATGTTATCTTAACACTAATTTCATCACTGATCGTATTACTAATCTCAATATACTTCTGAAAGCCAAATCTATTAAGTGCTAAAATAAATTACATGTAAAAGAAAATCCCCTCGCTCCAAATACTTTACATGTAGATCGTCAACGCACAGGCTACAAGAGCCCTTCTTTCTTTATGCATGGCGTCATCTCGCCTTACACAAGACCTCCTGTTTTACGAGTGGTAGAGCCACGCTATAGACAGTTTTGTCTACAGCATGAATGGGCTGGCTCGACCGGGTCGTTACCACTGTCTCACAGAAAATCAACGTAAAGTAGCGGCTTGTTGCTGCGTCTCGTACGGTGAGTGAGATATCCGGAAGTCCAAATCCCCTCCCCTTTCCAATCCCTAATTATCCCTTTCCTTTAAGGTGGACAAGGCGCCCATGATTCTTCTGGTGGTGGGCGTACATGGGCGGTGGAGATCACTTGCCATCAGGTGACCCACATGCTCGTTTGCCGCCAAGGCTATAAAAAATAACGAAAAAAAACATTTCTCACCGTCAACTTAATAGCCTTTTCAGGAGCAACGCCAATAAGCTGCGGCACCAGACCTCTGTAAAGGCCGAACACACCCTCGTGTCTGATAACTTTTTTGAAGCAGTCAAATGAGTTTCTGTACGCCACTTCACCGATGAATGAACCCGAACGTTGATTCTGCATACGTGTCTTCACTAAATCTATGGGGTATACTGCCGATGCACCGACGGCTGAGGGAAAGGGAAAGGGGTAAGTGGTTAACAAGTTGGTTTCATTAAAATATATTGATAATTTTGTATTTATAGAACTGATCTACATCCAAGGATTCCCAAAGGGGTCGATATATAACGAAACCCGCAAAGTTTTTAAATTATTAAGTATTTTGTATCAATAGGAAAAAACTAGAGATAGGATTTTTAAAGTAATTTGGTTATGAGGGTCTGAGGTATTACTTCATTTTGGAAAAGGGGGCTCTTACCCAAAATAGTTTGGGATTCCCTGATGTAGACGATTGCATTGTTATACATTAATTGTCCGGCCTGAAGTAACTCCCTGGCGGTGTGCGTCGCATTGTTTTTAGATATTAAAGCATGAAAGGGGGATAACTAGTCTCGATATATGGTTGCGAAACGTGAGCCGTAATACGAAAAAAGGTACAAAGGTCAAATTACCGAGATGAATATGCTGACTTGGTTGTGTAGCGTAGCTATGCTTTATGTGTAATCGGCAATAAATATGTGCGAGCAAACCTCGGCATGTGGAACATCGCTGATAAGATGCAGGCGAGGAGGTTGCGATGGTATGGCCACATGAACAGGAGGCCTGATTGTTAAGGATTTAGTACTACAATTTTCCAACTCTGGTCGAAGATCTAGACACAGACCCAGTGTAAATTTGTAGTGTAAATTTATCGAAAATTTCATCGACGATAGACCGAAACTGAAAAGCAGTATTAGGGACACCATGTCTGACGCATATCAAGGGAGAAATAGTGTGAAAGGAACAGAAGAAATCAGGTGAAGCGACTAACTATAGGCCGGCTAAGTTAGGTTGCGCGCATGACAGTTTGAATACTTACCACCAGCAATCGAACCGAGGGTGAATCGGTAAGTGCTTTCTAATATTTGTATAAGGAAGCTGCGTTCTTCAGGGCTCTGCAACAAACATAATATATAAATTTACCTCGCATCCACGTAAAAACATTATAAAATTAAAGTTTTCATGTATATTTGGTCAGAAACTTGGAAAATACGTGATAATGTTTGTTTACTCTAATGGATGTACACATTGATACAGGAATGAGACTTGATTATCAATTTATGATTTATTACGCACAAACAAGACTTCTTTATTCAGTTAACCATTTACCCCAATACAAGGAACTGGGACTAACAGTTAACTAAGTGTCTAACAGCGATCCAAGGCCTTTTTTTTAATTTATAGGCTATATTAATTCCTTCGCTAAAGAAAATACAGAACTTTAGATCTATTTTAGTTAACTGTGTTTAAAGTTGCAAAGAGATAGGTATAACCGCACCAGTGTGTACACAAGTCTTACGTGTAAAAAAAGTCATTAATCACTAATTTGAATCTTCATGACCAATCCTAGTCAGTACAAAAGGTAGATTTCATGTATAATAATAAATATACTTTACCAATTTCGTTATTAACATTTTATTAAATATTAAGAATTCATGGGGTGGATTATTAAAAAATCTACAAAAGATTGTGTATATTTATCGTTTTCGGCAAATTAGTTAAATTTAATAATGTTTATTCTTATTAATATTAGTCAACGGCACTTTTGTATAAAAATAACTTAATACAGAAATCTACCATCAGTACTATTTTTTTAAGTGCAAAGTAGCCTAGAGTACCTAGAGTAGATATGAAAAGTATACCAAAAAAGGTTTGTACAATATTGTGAAGAAAAAAACGTTTGTAAAAAACGTGGTGTGATAGTGTCGTGAAATGTAAATGATTTCTATATTTTCTGGCACGTTATGTAACCTCGAATACTATAAAACCATATCACATCAACATTTTCGACATACTCCTGCTGCCGGAAAAACATAAAAAAATATTAATGCGCTATAGTTCCATTCCTTTGGAATGTGTTATAGGATTTTGTGCTTTAAAGGATGCTTGACTCTTATGATTATAATTCATCGATAAAGTGTTTAATCGATGCCAATTATATCGATAAATTAATTATCAACTTACATTATAATTTTAATCAAAAGAAAGAATGGATTATTACTTAATTATACGCACTTTGTAAGCACAAAACTCCTTTTTCACCACTCATGAGCAATGTTCGATGCTCTTGGCTATATGTAAAAGTATAAAAGTAGTGATGTTTTGGTCGATGAGATGTTCTGACTTATTGAGTAACTTTGAATAGTACTTTACACTAAATTGTAATAATTTAATTTTAGATAGTGTTTCTTTTTTTGGAAATTCGCTAAGCTTTAGGCGGAGTCGATATTTTTCGGTTTTCAGACACCTTCACGATTTTTTTTTTTAAATATTAATTAATTAATATTAATAAAGCTAATTTTACGCAGTTGTCAAAACACCTCGACTATACTTATAATACCAGATCCAACATGCTTTCCAAGCCTTGACATATACCAACTTGTGGATGGGGCGTATTGGTTGGTTTGCAATCGAGTAAGTCAATTGCCGACCAAATATCGTTTTTTGTTAGACATCAAAGTAAGCTTGTGACAAGTGCTTGGATCCGGCCTTACATTCGTACCAAAACATCACTAGCGATAATATAATGAACATACAATTATATTCATTATCTTTTACTTACCATTAAACGTCCCAAACATTCTATTAAGCGATTACGCTCTGAACACATTACCTCCTCCTTTTGAGCATTGAAAGAAAGAGAAAAATACAGACCTGTCAGTTAGTGACGTATCCAACACAAAAATAAACATTATTCATATAAACATTAAGTCTAAATTCTAACATACATTAACCATCGCCAGATCGCCTCCTGGAATCGATTTGTGTTAGAATGGGACGACGATATGGTTGGTGAGTGTGTGCGAGCGAGACGGATATACTTACAGACACCGCCTTGATTTCCGCTACTCGCCGCGTCACTTGCTTGAAGTACTGCTCCGGGGTGATCGAGTTCAAGTCGTTATACACTATTCGTCTGGAATTAAAGAAATGAACGTGTAGTGTTTCAAAGTTAAACCGTTTACTTTGGTATTCTTTTATATAGGTACCACAATGCGGACATCGTAACAAGACCAATTCTCAAAAAAGCCCTGACACAATGGGCAATTTTTAAAGGGTAAAATCCGTCATGAAATCAGTATTAATAATATCAACAAAACCTAAATGGGGTTTTCTTGCGTTTGTTCAGTAAGGAAGAAAAGGGGGAAACATATTAATTTTGTTATAAAATCTTGATGTACAGATTTTCTTCTGTTTTGTTTAAAACTTAGTCGATAGTCGGAAAACGATTCAGTCGAAATAAACCACTCAACAAACGAACACGATACCACACTTTTCTTTGACAGGAACTGAACTTGACACCGGATCGGTCGTACTCACATTTGGAGGTGCACTGTTGCCAATACAATATTTTTATTATACCTATATGTTACGATGAATGGAAGCGTATTGGAAGCATTAACGTTATAAATAAACTATAACCTTATGTTTTTTGTGATTCACAAGTTTTAGATTTTTTAGTACAGCAATGTAAATAAAATTAATTAAATTTTAATCGAGTATCATAAATAGTTTTTTCAAAAAAACATCATCAACATTCGTAACGTAGTCAGCATGACTACCTTATTTTGATACAAATGTCAGTGCAATACTTTTTTATCCGAGCACGACAAAGTAACTGCACTACATTTGATGGTAAGCGTAGTGCAGTCCAAAAAACTAGCGACTACCGACAAACATTGAGTACATCGGTGGTCACCAGAATCATGCCAGCCTGTATAAATGCTTCTTCCCTCTTCGAAGAGGGAAGAAATAGTTTTAACACCATGTGTAAGGTGGTCGCTATCCGGGCGGATATGAATATCCTACCACCAGCACGCCTACTGTAAATACACAATACAATTATATTTCTCAAGGGGCGGGACTGAGGTGCAAGTAAGGTTCCCACGGTTCGCCAAACTTATGTCTATCTTACGACTAGATTCCGAGTCTATCACCCTATAGACTATAGAGTATAACATTTTTGACATAAAAAATCGATAAGAATCACAATCGAATTCGTAATGATACGTACACGCTGTCTAATGTAGACGGTGATCAATCATGATCTGTTAATTCGGTCTAACACGATATCTGATAATGTTACATCGGTGATAAGCGACGCGACGTGACGTGGTAATTTTAGCCGAAACCACAGCCAAAAAATTATACAGTGTCAATGAAGTCTTGACGAGGCAATCTTACAGTGTGACGGGGTAGTGAGACGCAATCAATAGGCTACGTAACACAATGCTATTCCCCGGTCGAACTGGACAATTCATGCTGTAGATAAAAGTATCTACAGCGTGGCTTTATCATTTACTAAAATTTGAGTATAGTTAATAAATAAATAAATGGCGCACAACAGTCAAACATAGACCTTATCTCACAGTGAGATACAAGATATATTCATAAATAAGATTTAGCCTGCGAGAGAATGAGATAGATTGTGGTAGGCAGCGGCTTGGCTATGTCCCTGGCATTGCCGATGTCCATGAGCGGCGGTAACCGCTTACCATCAGGCGGGCCGCTTGCTCGTCTGCCTATCAAGGCAATAAAAAAAAAAAAAAAAAAGATTACAAGTATGCTATCACGTGTCTTTGCGCCTGCGTACAACGAAGCCTTCGGAAAATGTGTTATAAACAACGTGGTGTAGTATTCACGGGTTTAATTTTTCTTTCTTTCTTTCTTTGCTTTAGTAAACGATAGTCACGATACTGCTCGTGACTAACTCCAGGACACCTATATTGCGTATATTGTAGTTATATCTAATATAGATACACTAAATTATACGAATTGCTTTGCGGTTGGTAACCATCAATACAGGAAATTGTGAGGTCGTGTTTAATCTAACATTGTTTAAATGATTATTGTTATCTCACTATTATAATATTGTGTATTGTTTCTTGAACATAAAATTCTCACATGACATACATAGCATAAAATCACGCCAATAACCTCATATGGAGAGGTAGCCAGAAGTGTATTTTTTTTACTTGATAGAATAACGAGCCAAGCAAGTCGCTACTCATAAACAGAAGCAACACACATAACTTTTAATTACAAAGCACTGCATGGCATTGAGCTGCGCTCGTCACCACGAGAAATAAGTTGGTAAGTCTCATAATACTCAGTAATCTCACTGGCTTCAATGTCCTTCAAACCGAAACACAACAGTGCTTACACACTGTTGCTTGACGGCAGAAATAGACAGTGCGGTGGTATCAACCCAGACGGCCTCTCGCATACGAGGGACCTAACACCTTGTAAACCTTCTAAACTTATTTACCGGTCAATAAAGAATTAACTCGACAGCGACTCACCCGTTCGTTTGATGCAACATATCGCACAGTGTGAACAATATATCGACTTCGAGGGGGGTGATTTGTGACATCATCTGCGCCGAATGCAGGAACTCTTCCTTGGTCACCTCCTGGCCCCGGTGACCATTCGTGGCGTTCAGATAAACTCGCTTGATGAGCTCCATGTTGTTGAGAAGTGAGTTGAAGGCCATGTAGTAGGGGAAACTGATTTTACGCTCGCCTTGGGGGAAGCCGGATGCCTGGAAATTGAGAAATTATCAATTCATTATTATCAGTAGTTTTAAAGTTTAAAAAACAACGGGTTGCACTCCGGGAGTGCCGCCAGAAGTGAAAACTTGAATATTAACGTTGTGCATTTTTTAATATTTCGGAATAGTTAGGGAATAATTTCGCACGAATTGCTTTATTTATCTTCCAACTGTATGACACATTACTCTAATTAATAACTTTACATTTAATAAATTACCCCATCCACCTCTTACGTTATTTAACGGATCACCCCATTGTCAAAACACTTTCTATCGAATGACTAGCAAAATTGTATGACATTGTCACTTATTCTATGTGGATAATAGAAAAAAAATGCTCAAAATCATACCACAACAAGACAAATACTGTATAGTGTCATAGACATTAGAAAGCCCTGTCTCTCGGATCGTCATTTAGATCAGAAATATTTAAGGATAATATATATTTTTAAGCCGGTGCAAGATTGTGTAAGCTTCTACACTTATAACACCAAACCATCGGGCAGGTGGTTTCTTTGCAGGGAAATCATATCCCGGGGATAGACGGGACATTTTTCTTTGGTGTCACCAGTGATAGAATCTTATGTTAAACATCCTGGTAGAGAAGGAAAGGGCCAACTCCCTAATACTACACCCTACATCCATTCTGGCTAGGTACCACGTTAATAAACATATTAAATTCCAAAAAATTTGCTAAGTGGCAGATCCCTCGTATTAAAGGGACCCTTTGACCCTAGCACCAACGTTTTGTCTATATCTGTGCCTAGTAGCAATGTATAAATACTTATGTGTTCCGGATTGAAGGACAATGACATTTGAAACCAGTGAAATCACTGGAAATGATGTGTTCCTGTGCTATTCAAAGTCCTGGGTGATGCTTTAGAGTGGTAGAGCCACGCTTTAGACAGTTTTGTCTACAGCATAAATGTGCCGCCTCGATCGAGTCGTTACCACTATCTCGCAGAAAACCGACGTAAAGTAGCGGCTGGCTGCTGCGTTTCGTACGGTGAGTGTGGTATCCGGAGGCCCAAATCTTCCTCCTATGATTCTTCTAGTATTGTGGGCGTACATGGCCGATGGAGATCACTTACCATCAGGTGACCTACTTGCTCGTTTGTCGTTCTATGCTATAAAAAAAGTGGTGCTACCATTTATCGATATGCGTGACACTTTCCATCAAGCAGGTCAACTCCTAGTCCGAACATAGATGCAAACAAAAAGCCACTTACATTAATCACTTTCGTCTTCAACTCTTTGGTCAGTAGATGGCTTTTGACGCTTTGCATGATGTGTCTAAAATCTCCGGCGCTTATAAACCCGCTGCCGTCTATGTCACACTTCTTGAACGCCTCCACACCGTACTCTTCGTGGAAGTCGTGAAGGAACTGACTGAACTCGGGGTACGTTACGAGCCGCTTCTTATCCTTGCCGAAGTACAGACGGACGAACGTGCTCTCCATGTTGAACGGCAGCTTCTTGTGCAGGGCCGTCTTACGCATGACTTCTGCGAACTCGTCTGTAAAGATAGGAAATGCTTGCTGGTGGGAGGATACTTGTGTCCGACCGGATAGCGACCACCGTACACTGGTGCTAAAACCTGCCATAGTGGCCCATGTTGTGTGGGTTCCAGGGCCAGCCAGTGTATATCCGGTTCTCCCCAGAGGGCTTGCCCCCTGATCCTAACCTTTCTCCCATCCCTTTTTCCTTCCCCTCCCCTTGGCCCTTTGGTAGGCCGGCATGATCTTGCCGACCTATAATGGACACATTGTTTATCGTTGGTCGATACTATTCTTGGTTTGCGCTACACTTACCATCAGGTGTAGCGTAGTCACTTTGCCGAGCCAGGATAAAAAAAAATGGTTTTGGTTTAGAGATGTGCTATAAATATTGATATGTTATTCATCAGTCAGGGGAGATATATCATTTTGTTTTATAACAGACTTGTGAATTATACAAGTTCTCCTTCTACCCTTATCCCACTCGCAGCGGGGTTGGCGCAATATGATTTTTAACACATGTTACAGAAAGACTTGTAAATTTTACGACTGGTCGCCCGCCTGACGTCAAGCCCTCTGGGGGAACTCTTACTCGTCTAAAATCATTTAAATGACTGTTAAACTTATTTTTACATGTAGATTGTCTAGATTGTTCATAGATAACTTTTAAGATGTCCTTGAGATTGACGATTTACACGACAAACATTTTATAAATGCATTTTTTAGTAAAAATATTGAGACACGTGAAGATAAAAATAATATCTTGACGTATGTCAAGATTGTTAGTACTACTATAACAGTATTAGGTAGGTAGGTTTGCTGGTGGTAAGATATTATATCCGCCCGGATAGCGACCACCGTACATATGGTGTTAAAATCTGCCATAGTGACGGACACTCCTTGTGTGGATCGCGTTCCAGGATCAGCTAGAGTATATCTAGTTCTCCAGAGGGGCTTGCAATCTGACTTAATGGTTGGTTGGGGTGCGTATAGGGGTACATCCTTGAATGACTGTGCCTGCATCGGTCATCCGCCTGTCCTGTCGTAGGCCCTTCGATTTGCTTCTTCTTACTTTGTGAAGAAGCATTTATACAGGTCGGCATGATTCTGTTGACTACCGATAAACGATTTTTTTGTCGGTGGCCGTTGGTTTTTTTGGACTGCACGGCGCTTATAATTAGGTGTAGTACAGTCACATTGCCGTGCTCGGATAAAAAAAAACTTTTTTCTTTTTTTTTTACTTTAACTAATTAACTTGTCATATCTTACCGAAAGCAACAAGTCCATTTCCGTTAGTATCGAAGAGTTGGAAGGCGGTTTTGTAGAGTGCGTCCGGCACGCACAGTAGACCCTCGAACGCTTGGAACTCTGAGAACGAGATGTACCCGTCCTTGTCCATGTCAACGATGCCAGCGATGAGCTGCACCGACTCCTTGTTGAAGTCATCTGTAAATCAAGAGGGAGAATGAGGAAAATATAGTTTTGGAACATAAATAATCATAAAAGACATTGTTATGAAATTTAATAATTTGATTAAAATTTCACAATATATTCTTTACACTTAAGCCTTCTGGGCAATCGAGTAATGTATGAATCACCATATCACACCACCATATCATCACAAACGTCGTTTATCGACACATTTTAGAGAGCCTTAAAATCGCGGTTTTGTTCAGTAGTCAATCAGCTTCATTAGTGTGACTTGAAAAATATATACATTGAATTCTATGTTACAAATAGATCGGTTCCTTTGTACATATTAAGCTACATTTATATATAGTTTATGGCATGACACAAACGAGAATATATCAGAAAACTCTGGTTTACGAGGCGCTAGAAAAAATAATATTATGACGCGGCCTCGTAAATCACATTTCTTTGGAAAAAAAAAACAATTCTTTCCATGTAAATCAAGATATTTACATACAATCACTGTCTGATGTCTCTATACAAATACAAAGCACATGTAGCAAAACAAACAAGATTACGTTGAATTTCTTTAACATTTTATTAACTAGATATTATTCACAATCTACTACTACCCCTTCATTAAATATTCACCTTTAACTTCTACTCCGGGATGACATGGGGTACCCCTATTGGTAAACAAGAACGCTTACCGACTTACATACAAAGTAATCGCTTATGTAATGATGATCGTAAAATATATGAATAGATTACAGATTGTAAAACGATTGGTGTCATTAATGTTTTTACAAGTGTGGCGTGCATTATCCGAGCATGTCTTGTTCACGCGACACTCACCCCACCTGTTTGATTCACTGATACGAAAAAGATAATGAAAACATTTTAAATAAAATTATATATACAGGGTTATTTTTAAAACACTGACAACCTCGCAGGGCCATATAGCTGACCCCATAAGGAACAACTATTGTTCTACGAGTTTGGACATAACTCAATACATAAGAAAAAAAATGATTTTACAAGTTTTTGTTGTGTAGTGTTTGTGTTCGTACGTCAGCTGACGGCTGGATGTAGGTATTATCGATCGATACGGCGCGGCCGGTCATTGAACTGACGCGCGCGCTGCGTGTATTACGTAATCAGCGATACGCGCAGAGCGTAGGTAACTTTCAAGACGGAAATTAAATTCATAATTATTTTTGTATGAGAATAAAATCTAACAAATTATGAAAAGTCGTAGAACAAAAGTAGTAGCAAATGACCTTAGGAATCTACTCCTGCGAGGTTGTCAGTGTTTTAAAAATAACCCTGTATATGGTTTAAACGAACAAACGATAGCATACGCCGGTAAACGAGCAAGTGGGTCACCTGATGCTAAGTGATCTCCACCGCCCATGTACGCCCATCACCAGAAGAATCATGGGCGCGTTGCCGACCTTAAAGGAAAGGGAATAATTAGGGATTGGGAAGGGGAGGGGATTTGGGCTTCCGGATATCTCACTCACCGTACGAAACGCAGCAGCAACGTTTACGTCGGTTTTCTGTGAGACTGTGGTAACGACCCGGTCGAGCAAGCCCATTCATGCTGTAGACAAAACTGTCTACAGCGTGGCTCTACCACTCAAGATTTATTTACAGGAGTTGCATTCTAAAACCAGCTAGAAGTATTTAGAGTAATTAGTATGCTAGTATGAGGATTGCCGGTGGTTCGATGGTCGCCTGTATTATACCGATCTAGCTAATTGCTTCTTCACGTTCTGCTTAAAGAATTCAATGTTGCTTACCTTCGGTGAATAATCCGAGGTATTTTCTGACGAAATCTTCGCTGGTGATGTGTTTTTCACCGTTCTTCTCAACGGTGGCGTACTTCAGGAATATATCATGTAGTTTCTCTGTGTCCGCCCGTTTTAAATAACCAGCCCCCTGCGGACGAAACGTATAACAGTTAATGATTGGGTACAATAAGCGTGGCAAGAAAATTTTATGTCTATATTATGTACCATGATAAACACTACACTTCTCTGAGAAGTTGTGAATAAAATATTTGCCTCGGTTTGATTTGGCGGCGCGGGGGGAATTTTTTTATCCGAGCACGGCAAAGTGACGGCACTACACCTGATGGTAACCGTAGTGCAGTCCAAAAAACTATCGACTACCGACAAACAATGAGTTCATCTGTGGTCACTAGAATCATGTCGGCCTGTATAAATGCGTCTTCCCTCTTCGGAGAGGGAAGAAGCAAATCGAGGGGCCTACGACAAGACAGGCATATGACCGATGCAGGCACAGGGAAACAAAGATGTATACCTATACCCGCCTCAACCAACCATCAAGTCATGTCGCAAGCCCCTCGGGAGAACCGGATATACAATGGCTTATTCTGGAACACGATCCACACAAGGAGTTTGATCACTAGGGCAGATTTTAATCTCATTGATGTACGGTGGTCGCAATCCGGGCGGATATGAATATCCTACCACCAGCAAAGTTGTTGTTGATTCCCACAAGGAATTGTTGGTATTGGCCAAAACAATAGTATCCTACTTTTTAAAGTCGTACTAATCTTCATTCACTCGCTCTATAACCCATTCGCAGTGGGCGACCCCGACCCAAAATGCTTTTTAACACATGTTACAGAAAGAGTTGGTTTTCAGTTTTTACGACCGGCCGCCTGTCTGACGTCAAATTCGTACTAATAAAATACTTCATTCCTTCAGTTCATTTGCCTATTAGTCCATTGAAAAGTTACATTTGGGGTTGCGTTTCTTAGAGGAGTCAATTTTATTTTTTTGATGTGTAGGGGGGGTAAGTGTAAAGCTAAAATCAAGTTTGTGGGGTCGCCACCCTTGTCCCACGGCCGCCATCTTGAAAATAGGGGTTGAAACGGTTTTTACGATATATCTCTTAAACTATTTATCTGATAAAAAAAATTTGTTGACTGGACCTGATGGTAGACTCGGAAAGTATGAAAGCGAGCTGTGTCTTGTGTTGGAGGAAGTGAAGATAAATTAAATGTACTTTTTGTCACTGCCTTGGCGAATTGTTTGTGTCTTAGGCTGTCAAGAGAATTATCATCTTTATTTTTTTCTTTATTACATTTTCACTTATAACTTTTTTATTTATAGTTTTACGACAAAAAGTTACTGGACCAAAGTTATAGAGAATTTAATTAGCAACAAAAAACGTTAACAATTTTTTTTTATCAGATAAATAGTTTAAGAGATATATCGTAAAAACCGTTTCAACCCCTATTTTCAAGATGGCGGCCGTGGGACAAGGGTGGCGACCCCACAAACTTGATTTTAGCTTTACACTTACCCCCTCTACACATCAAAAAAATAAAATTGACTCCTCTAAGAAACGCAACCCCAAATGTAACTTTTCAATGGACTATATGTTTATACCGATTTGCAAGTTTGTTGGTTTATAAGGATAATCTCTGGAGCTACTGATCCGGTTTTGAAAAGTCGTTCACCAATAGACAAACTACTTTTCCTGAGTGCTATAGGCTTTTCATAAGAGTTTCAGTAAGAAACAAATCTTCGTGAAATTAATCACTAAGATATGTAATATTATTTTTTTATTACGGTTCAAGATAAAACAATAAGGTATTGCTCATTAGATATGGTCGTCATTTACGTGCAAGTTATTAAGCATTTTTTTTATCAAAATAATTCACATTTACAACAGAGATAGCGGTTCAATACTACATGTTTATCGTCTGTTGATGCAGCTCTATTAAAAAGAGATAAGGTTATTGCCATCTACTGGAAGTGTGCACCTAATAGCATTAAAGTGCAGTCTAAGCATGCTGACGTCAAAGAAAGGTGGCGTCTCTTGATGGTCGCCAGAACTATGCCGGCCTGAAGTAACTGGATATACACCGACTGATACTGAATAATAGGAAATAATCAATACGGAATTAAAAAGGAAGGAATATACAGCCTTAGCGGCCTATTAGTGATTCGTTATTTAAAAACCGCGGGAAACCCGCAATATATCTTACAGAATTGAGACCTGCGTACAAAACTGACCCCCATATAATGACTGATTACGTATCGAGTACGCTAATAACGCGTTATGCAACCATTATGCAACCTTAGATACGGTAATTTCCATATCAATATGGTAAAATATGTTACACCACATGATAACACATGTGATTGTTATAGATATTTTTGAGCAACTCTTATTGTATGTTACATAAGTTTGTGCGTAAATATGAGCCTTGATTATCGTAAAAATGTCTTTATCTAAGTATTTTTATATACAACTGAATGGCGAGACGAACAGGTCGCCTGATGATAAGCGCCTCGTCTGCCTATAAACAAAAGCACCACTTTAATCCAATCCGATCCTGTTATGGCCCCATCGGAGTTCGATGATTTTGCCTGTGTTGAGGTAGGAAAAGACATGGTGATGAGAATACCCCTCAAGAACTTTGAACTCCAAATTACTGCATGGCTCTGGACTGCGCTCGTCACCCCGAGACACAAGATTTTCATTTTGAAATATACACGTATCTATGTCTTGATACGTGTTGAAGATTTGACAAAGGGTCTATATTATTTAGAATTTTGATGTATGCAAGTTTCCTCAATATGTTTTTATTCAACTTTGTATTTCTTGATCTATATTATAAATTACCTAATTAGCGCAGACTTTCGTTATCTTCCATGGCTTTCTAGTTTACACCGGATCCATTAAGATAACTATTCAATTCCTTTTAAAATAGCTAGTAAGAGTAGGTGACAACAAGCCCAAAGGTTGGGTATAGCAACAACATTCAGAACGGCTATGTTATTTTGCTTGTATGGCACATACAGATAAGTGTAAATTTCTTTATAGGGTTCTCTACCTAAAATGCACCAATGGAAAGGATTCCACTTTCCATTCCATTTTTTTTTGTCTGTCTGTCCTATATTTAAGAGGCCCTTCTGAACCAAAATATGTAGCATACAATGTGATATCGTAGCAGTGGTAGGCAGCGGCTTGGCTGTGCCCCTGGCATTGCCGATGTCCATGAGCAGCGGTGACCGCTTACCTCTTGCTCGTCTGCCTATCAAGGCAATAAAAAAAAAGATATCCTAAGAAATACAAAAAATAACCAAAAGTAACAATAAGTGTTACTTTACGTACGTTACTCCGTAAATTATTTGAGGGTTGAGAGACCGCCCTTGCGCATGTCCGATTCACATTTATTTCTTTTTTCAAATAAATGACAGACGTCCGAGGACGGCGCTCGACCGATTGGTTGTGCTATTTTAAAATCCAGCAAGTGACAAATGACAAATACTAAAGGACGCAATTTTATACGCTTGGCGTAGCAAGACTGTAATACATGTCGTGATTAGAATTAAATAAAAAGGAACGCAAGATCCTTTACTTGAAAATAAACTTATCTTTACATAGTATAACATGAAGTCGCTTCCGCTGTCAGTTCACTCAGATCTTTTGAACAATTCAATGAATATTAATGCAGTTGTCTGCAATAGCGGCCTTAGCGGCCTATTAGTAGTGATTCATGAGGAAGGTTTATATGTATATCACGCTATGACCTATGGGAGCAGGGCAATAACATGCAGGTGAAACCGCGAGGGACAGATAGTTCAAAATAAATAATGAATTAATGCATCTTTAAAAAAATACTATTTATTTTTTTACGGAATGACATTTGCTAGGTTTTAAAAATTCATAATCTCATTTCATAAGGCCCATATTTTAGGCACAGCATAGGAATCTATATGGGTATAGGTATTTTATTTGGTACTTATTCAGTAACAGCTGTCAACAGTATCACAGGTATTTTATAGAAATTAAATTACTGCTAAATAAAACCTCAGCAATGTGCAATGTAAACTGATTACTGAGAGGAAAACTACAACTCGCTGACATTACAGAGGCCTTATTCTCGTATGACCGTGTGGATTCGTAAGGCTGCGGTTAGACGACGCGAAAAATTTTTCAGTCATAGCAAATGTATGTCTTATTAACTAGGACTTAACGTTTAAATTCTTTGTGAGTAACTAACCGCGCGGCGGCCGCGCGGTCGCGTTTACACGATCGCGCAGTCGCCACGTGG
This sequence comes from Amorpha juglandis, assembly GCA_949126905.1. Lineage (NCBI taxonomy): Eukaryota > Metazoa > Arthropoda > Insecta > Lepidoptera > Sphingidae > Amorpha > Amorpha juglandis. Next base: position 3,333,840 of record OX421372.1, on the reverse strand, counting down.
TTGGAGCGTTGCGAAGAATTAAACATTATGGTTTAGTCAATAGAGTTTACATTAGTTTTTCGAGTGATTCGAGCGAGGCGCCCGCTGCGCAGCCGCAACGCGGTGGGATTCCTTGTCATATAAACGCGCCCTAACGCGCCCGCGTAACATTATCGCGTACGCGTTGCGTTGACTCTGTCAAAATGGCATTGAGTGATGTGTTTCTACTCCAATCTCAAAGTGTATAAACACATTAGTGTACGTTACGTGCTTCTATGAGCATTTGACATTGGCTTAAAGAATACTATTTAATGTCGATTTCGCGAAATTGGCGTAACCCTATCGAGTTACCAGTTTATACGGTCATGGAGAACTGATTTCACGTAGTTAACGTAAAACACGCGCGTTACGTGTTTGTACAGCCATACAGAATAAGGTCTCTGACTCATTCGCAAATTCCTTAACATATAGGTACAATTAATTCCACAGCATTTAACACATAAAATACTTTACATTCTTTCAATTGACATAGGGCGAAATTACATAAAGCCTGGCATCAAAGCCGTCTTACGCCACATAGGAATTCTGGGCCATTTCCATAGAGTATTTCATTTCTTTCATGATATGGACTGCGTTATAAGCATTATGGTTTAAAATTTAGTTTTCAATCAAACATAGTCATTGTGTTACCTGCGCTTTAGGACCCTGCCTTTATGTTAATGCCCGGCATAGACTAAGAATTCATTTTTCAAAATGCAGCAGCAAGCTACTACTACATTGGTCATCTGTGAGACAGTGGTAACAACCTGGTTGATCCAGCTCATTCATGCTGTAGACAAACCGTCTACAGGGTGGCTCTACCACTTATAATTAAAACCCTTTTGTGTTTTTACATTATCCTACTAACTATGCTTTTAAGTTTAAATGATAGAAAGTAAGATTTTGTGTATAGCACAGTTGTAATTTGTTCACAGTACGACTCCTGCCATGAGATCTCAGGTTTGATCTCTTGGTCAAGTAAAAGTGATATTGGGTTTTTCTATCACAAAATGCTTAATATCAGCACAGAGTCTGGAAATACGCTTGGTATGGTGATAAGCTCACCCCATATCACATGGGGTGGAAATAAGCTTGGTGAAATGTGCATGTACCGGTTACACCTGTGCCTACCCCTTCAGGGATTACACGCATGAGTACATAATATGTTTGTCATGTAAGTCATATCAAAATTTCATATGTTTAAATAACCTGTTTCAGGAAACACAATAGATTTGATTTTCATTTGATTTTGTAAACATATGACCTTTGAAAAAAACATACGTCATTTTGATATGACAGTGACGATAACCAATGAAATACTATGTATAGTAGTAATACATAACAGTTAAACCAAATTCATAGTCATATTATGTAAGTTTTCCATAAAAATGTTGTATTTTTCCATGTTAGACTGATTTTTGCCATGTTTATTGTGTTTAATCAAAAGGTTATTAGAAGTTTTTATAGGTTATGTATGGCATGCGTAAGGCAATGGACTTAAATTATTTGTCTGAACAATTATTAGCTAACTGACTTATCAATATGATTGTACATTTTAATGGCTCAATAAAACTATCAATAACTTTTAAGTGGTTAATTACCGATAGTGTAAATAATAACTATAAAACAGTATAATATAAAGTTAATTTACTACTATGAATGACCTTTTGATGGACACACACTTTATATTAAAAAAGAAAAACAAGATAAATAATAAAACCAAGGTACTTCAAACCCAACTGCAGAGATAATAGAGTTCATTTTCCATAATGTAACGACACAATCATGGATAAATCACATGCTCACAGAACCACAATACACAATTTCTACACATTTGAAAAAAGAACTTTGGATCACAAAACTATTCCTCTATGATATAATAAAAAAGTAATTTAAAAATATAATTTTACCCGACGAGATGTCATTTTGTGGTGAAGATTCAAGTTGAACTAGTTGATGGCCATCAGTTGACGTAATAGATAAGAATATATTATTATCTTGAATGTTCAAACTGTATATACATATTTTAAATGTTGTTATCTTACTTATACTCCATCATTCACTCAAGCCTGACATGTTATTTTAATTTATAAAGAATTATTGGCATTTCCACTCAATTAATCAGGTAAGTGGAACATTATATAGAACAGTTTTACACTTATTTTCATGCAAGGAGGATTTTAAAATGTTCTCAACTAAAATTGGACATAATTTGAACTGGATCGATTGGGCACTTCCTCTAATTTTTTTTTGTAAGGTCAAAGAGGTTAGGACTGTTATCTAACTGTAAGACTGTTGCTGACTCAAAATCATGAAGCAAGTGATAAGTTCCGTGTGTCTTGTAAACGGAATGTAGAATGAGTTTGTCAGGTGTTTTTGATATCAGGTGCTGATTGTACACAGCAAAGCCGCATAGTGACGTATCATCGGAGTTCAAGGCCGGGCAACTCAAGGGCATACGAAAAATTATGTAAATACTATATGTACAACAATGTCTCGTGTTTCATAATCTAGCGGATTAATGACTAAAAACCTTTTGTAAATAATTAAAAACTTACCCACCTCTTGACAGCTGGCCTGTGTTAACAGAGAGCTGGACAAATAATTAAACATTACAGTGTTTTTATTCACAAAACAACTTTTTTTCGAAAAGAAACTGCAATATTTAAACCTTCCAACAGTTGCGTGAAGTTCGTATGCCCTGATAACACGTCACGATATGTAAAAATGTTACAAAATCTATTTTTGTTAAACATGCACCACTCTCATGATCGCTCCGACCGCCCGGCTGTTAACACTACTTATTTCGACAGTCTTTTGTCATCTGAACAATTTGCGCAAAAATATGAGTTTTTAACTTGGTCGCATTATCACACCTTTTTGCAAATTTTGACGTATAGTGAATAGTGATGTGTTCTGGAAGTTGAAACATGAATACTTATCGGATATCGCATATTTACCTATTTTAGAACATAGAACAGAAAAGCGCTATTAAAATTCAGAAGTTTACATATAAAACTTAGACAATTCCGTAATTTCGGTTCAATGGCCTAAGTTGTAAATATAAACTTTTTTTTAAGTACACAAATAAAATAAAATTATTTGATTATACATATTTATATCTGTCATTAGTTTTATAACATGAGTGTAATAGAATCAAGCTTCGGCATATTTCGCTCACCAGAGTAAAATTATTGTTCTGTGATATTACGTATCTCCTACACAAAGAAAATATATTGAAAACGATAAACTCAATAGTGGGTACGGAAAATAGTGATGTGCATTGACATCTTTTTAATTAATCCGAGTTAATAGAACTGTAAAAGTACCGATAAATTGTGTACCTGTATGTATTTGTTATAACAATCAAACTATCATATTGTTGCTTTACTCGTTGTTTCTTGATACATCGAGCACCAGCATAAAGCATCGCGTACGGTCCCGGTATGACTTCGTACATACTTTGTAAAAAAGCGTGTTAAAAAATATCTATTTATCCCATCTTGTGTTAGGAGTTACGTGAGACGAGTATTCGACGAGTATTTCAGAGAACCCCTCCATGATTATTTTCGCGCACCCTCATAATTGCAATAAAAAATAATAATTGCTAACACTTGATAAAATTTTAGATGTTTTTTTATTAATTACCCAACAATCACACACATAGTCCTGATCCCACAGTAAGTTTCCTTAGCACTGTGGATGTATTGTAAGTGTACGACCAGTGGGCTAGCAATAAAATATTTGTAACTATTGACACCATGCACCACACGCTTTTTTTTAACTATAAAATACATTTTTTTTTCTTAAAATGTATTAAAATTTATATTCTATTTTTTAGTTACATTTTGTATAAAACCGTGTTTATTAGTTTTTTTTTTAATTACGATAATTATTGCGAGTATGTAAGGCAATTAATTGGTGCAAATCGATTCGGTACTTTGAGTTCGGCGATGTACCCGTTACTCGGTAACGAATACATAATTATGGTTTGCTACAGCACAACTCTATGTGTTAGTATTATCGATATTACCTATGCTGTGGACATCGAAGGTAAATATTTTAAATTATAATGATTTTATACTCCTTTTTCGGTTAGTAAACACGAATATATTATTTCTAAATACTCATTTTATTGATATGTGGGTATTATAAACGGATTAATAAATTTCTAAAAATATATGAATATAAATTGCTACGTTGTTTGTCACCAACACTGCGTAATGCCCAGTGAATGTGAATTAAGGTACTAGTACTACCTACGTATTCTATACGTTCTCAAACAATACTGCGCTTTGCTAGCACTTATTACTCACTGAACATTTTAATCGCTTTTTAATAAAAAAAAAATGTTTTGATATCGCATACATAATTTTATATCGCCCGAACCTTTATTTAGCTTTGTATTCCATATGTTTTTCGTGTTTACTGGTTTTGAGAAGCGAAATTGCAAGTTATACGAAATAAAGAGATAATTTTACATTATAGAATAACGTAAAATTAATCAACCGACATTTACTAAAATAACAGAAGGATAAAAGGCAATAAGCTGTCATTCATCCATTATAACAAGGCTTATGACACGACATTAGCGAGCGTTTAATTATCATAACAAGAAATAAAAAAATATAATTAGCAACTAATTAGGAAATATGCTTAGAAAATTAAAATAGTCTATGGTAATATAGAGTATTAGACAAATAATTTCCTACAAGGTCCGACAAAGGGATATTGTTGGCACTTTTTTTTTAACGGGAATTCGACTGGGAACCCATTTAAAATTATAAAGTTAATAATCTTAGATAGATTAATAACAATATATTTACGTCTGTCTAATCGTACCAACAGACAATATCATAGAAAATCTATTGTTACAGTTGGTTTGACGATAAACAAAAGAAAACCCATGATAATGACAAATTTCTCAAAACAAATTCCTTTCAGGACCAAAATAATACGTACCAGTGTGAATATTTGCGATTTTTGGATCAGTTTATTCCATACATACACAAGATGTAAAACCTGTCATAGTGACCCACACACTTGTGTAAATGAATTAAGATAAGATTGTTTGTCGGTGGGCGCGTTTTTTGGACTGCACTACGTTTACCATCAGGTGATAAATTGGTAATAAAAAATAAACAGAAGTCTGTGTGTTCACCGGCTGGCCGGAATGAATACTCCACTTCTGGCTTGCCGTCATTGGCTGGTTAGGCTGCCTGTCCATTGATGCGGTGCGAGGCAGCGGAGCGGAGCGAGCGAGTATTGCGGAGCGGAGTTGCGGACTGTGTCTGTCCATTGACGCGGAGCGAGGCAGCGGAGCAGAGCCAGCGAGTATTGCGGAGCGGAGTTACGGAGTGTGCGGAGCTAGGCGGAGATCACCGATGGGCCGATGCCCCGCCCCGCCACCTCGCTCTGCCGCCCCGCTCCGAGGCCTCGCTCCACTACCCTGCATCGTTACCACGCGCCGCTTCCGAAAATGTATGAATTTTTAAACTAGCTCGCAAATCCCTGTCACTGGAGCTGAGCGGAGATTGTATGCAATCCTATTGGTTATATCTGTTTCTCCGCTCCACAGCCTAGCTCCGCTTCAGTGGACAGGCAGCCTTAGAGTGGAGTCCGTAACAAATAATAACAATTAATTTTGCAAAAATAATGTGTAATATTTGAGAATTAAAACGCCACCTACTATTTTAGGTTAAAGTTTACTGAACCAAGTCATTTTATTGCGAACCAGTGCTACAAATGATTTCCGTCGTGGACGCTAGATGTCGTTGTCGGTCTGAAAAAAACGAGTTCATGTAAATTAAAATACATAAAAAATGTGATTCTCTGTTAGCTGTTGCCTGTCTGAAAATCTCGTCTAAAAATACAAAAAAATATGATCTTGCTTATTAGGACTCAATATTAATTTAAGCTGCACTAGTAATTGAACCCACGTTATATTTCAGTGCAGTGTATTGTTTGCGTCTTATGGTGCTGCCACACCGATGTTATAAAATGTTAACAAAAACATTTTCTAACATTTTTTAACATTTTCTAACATTATCTAACATTTTATAACATTTGAAAACATGACATCGGCCCTTCTCTGACGGCTTCTTTGACGGCGCCGCTCTCAAAAGTACCGCCGCCCGCGGTTAAAAAATGTTAATAAATGTTAAAAAATGTTACAAAATGTTACAAATTGTTAAGAAATGTTTACTAAATTATGCTGCCACACCGGTGTTAAAAAATGTTATATAACATTTTATAACACCGGTGTGGCAGCACCATTACAAGTGAAATGCGTTCGAGTTTGACGTTGAAAGCAGTATTTTTAGTAATCTTTACAGCAGTAACTGTGTCTAACAAAAACATTAAAAAATATTAGTGTCCAAAAATGTGAGCGTCTTCTAAAAAAAAACAAATCTTCTCCACTTTGTAATTGTTTAGTTTGTTGTGAATTGTTTAGTGTAGTTATTAAATAGTTCTGATAGCGTATTTGTCTCTATTCTCTCCCGCAATTTTTTTTTGGTGCATAGGTAGGTGTTACCAGTAGTCTTAGAGTAATTACTCAGTAGGTATCTGTTTAAATTAATAGTCTCGATAGAAAATGTTAATGGTACGGGATAACGTCTGTAATAAGCGTTTACCTTTCATTCAACCTACTTCAAAAAACGAGGAAGTGCTCAATTCAATGTTTTTATTTGCAGCTGTAGTCCTTGGCCCTTTGCAGGATGATACATAAGAGTGCATTAATTGTTGTCTGCAGCCTAGCACACTTTTAATCCGTATTCGAAATTCGAATAATAAGTTCGTTAGCGAATCTACCGTGTTGCGGTCGCGATGGTAAACAAATGCACGTCACAATTTCGCTCCGGGCGGGCAAAATGCTATGGAACAAGGAACATACTACTACTATAAAACAATTCCTATTACTCGTTCCAGGAATATGAACTTTATATAATTGTCACAAAGGCTAAATTTGATTTGTGTGTTTGTTACAAAACGTATATCACTTTATCAGTACGTTTTGTAGAAGCCAGTAACATTGTAAATCACGCATAAATACTGCAGCCACAACCGCTGCATGTTCGAATTTTGAATTTAACACTGACAGTTTAGTTTTCGTTAGTGCCAAATGAATGCCACTTTTATAAACGCTACATGTTCGGTGTGGTCACATAACATGGCTAAGTCTTGTGTTCTATACTTTTGTGGGTGTGGAATACCTACCTGAACTTATATATACAGCTTATGGCTGAAAACGGAAGTTTGCACGTGAGATTTCGCGTGAAGTTGAGATGTAGCATTATCAGCAGATTAGAAACATCTTCCTTCCAATATCCAACTTATTATGTTAAATACAATATCGATGATGCAACTACATAGAATAGGCATGGCTGATGGCATATTTATTTTATAAATACAAAGAAAATAATCTCATTGACTTTAAGAGTGGTCGTTCGGACCAAAGATTTAACACCTCGCCACCGTAGTGATGGTAGGTCATTCTTTTTCGTTCCGAGATCTTCGGCAAACTTTTGGACACTCGCACTGTGTTACCATAGACAGAACGATCTAGTACACTCCAGTCGGGTACAAAATACCAGTAGAGCTGTAAAAGTAACGAGAATTAGTGTACCAGTATTTTTTTTTACTAGCCCTGTATTATACATGTCCCACTGTTGGGCACGAGCCTCCTCTACTGAATGAGAGGGTTTAGGCCTTAGTCCACCACGCTGGCCTAATGCGGGTTGGCAGACTTCACATACCTTCGAAAAATCTTATCGAATTCTCAGATATGCAGGTTTCCTCACGATCTTTCCTTCACCGTTAAAACAAGCGATAATTAACAATTAATATACACGTAACTTAGAAAAGTCAAAGGTGTATGGCTTGGGGCTGGTTTCGAACCTGCGACTTTCGTCTCGACAGTCCGTACCACTCCCCGCTGAGCTATCGCTGCTTTACCTACCATTATATTCGTTCCTAAAACAATCAGCACTCTTTACTATTGTATCGATAAGTTACTCGTTACTTACGATTTACGATACAATCGAGCACTTGCATGAAGCGGCGTTATGTCATTTGTAGTTGAAAAAAAAGATTTTTTACAAACTATACTTATGAAGTCATATCGAAGCGAAGCGAAGCGATTTTATACGAAGCGATATTATGCGAAGCGATTATACGAATCGTTTAACAAAGCAGTTTTACATCTATAGGAAAAATATTCGAGTAATTCGTGAGTAACGTTTTAGTACATCGAATCACCCGAATCGATATGTACCTGTTACGAATACTTACATACAATTCACCACATCTCTAACAACCAGCCATTGAGACCTACCGCTCGTTCCCTGCTAAAAAGCTTCTAAGCAAAACTCCTTCCAAATTTTCTTTAACAAAAAGCGTCTCATTTATTTTCCGGTTCTTGGCTTACCTACTAGATGCACAACCACAGCGCCATAAGCATTTATAGTTGTAAAAGAGATTCCGTGAAATTGCACGCCCGGTTATGAGTTTCGCTCAAGTATTTTATTAACACATAGGAAAGTGCTACTGTATAAATGGTAGTGCATCTACGAATTACCTTAAAGGAGGGGGGTGTTCTCAACATTTTTGTAGCGAGTAGGTACAGATTTTAAATTGTAGGGCGGTGACTAAAACTAAGAGGTGGTGGGTCCCTCGTATGCCAGAGGCCGTCTGGGTTGGTACCACCGCTTCGTTAATTTCTACCGCCAAGCAACAGTGTGTAAGCACTGTTGTGTTGTATGAAATTACTGGGCATTATGAGACTTAACATATTATGTCTCAGGGTGACGAGCGCAGTTCAGTACCATACAGTGCTTCGTAATTTAAAATTCTGTGTGGTGTTGCTTCTGTTTATGGGAAGGCGTGGCGCTTACCATCAGGCGAGCGCCTTGTTCGTCTCGTCATTCAATCAAATAAAAAAAGGAATAACCTAAACGGTGACAGATTTTTCGGCATCAGCGTTGTTGTCAGTCTCAGTGGCGCAATGGCTGAGTAGACGACTGTGAAACGAGAGGCCGCAGGTTTGATGCTCGCACTAAGAAATGCTTGTGTTCGACAAACATTTGTTTTGGGTCTGGATGCTATGAGCCATAAAGTCTTTTGTAGTTTCTGATACTCGTTCGCTCTTGATAATCGAATTTTACTGTAGGGTCAGGCCTGTGTGCGACTGTTGGGTGTTATTTATTGGGCTAATCATATATAATTATGTTTATCTTTGCCGCCAAGCAGCAGTGTGTACGTTACGGGGCATTATGAGATTCAATATGTTTTTCATAATTACCAGCAATACGACACAGTAATATGACGTCACACTATGATTGTATAGCTTTATATCGTCGGTTGCCAGTGTAATGTCATAACCGTGTCAATAACTGCTGGTAATTGTGACATATTTCCTGCAGTGCCATAGAGTGTATTGTAATTAATAAATACACCCAACAGTCACACACATAGTACTGACCTCACAATAACATACGAGTATCATGGGTATAAGGAACTACGAGAGACTTTTGCTTTCACTACACCCAGACCCCGAAACAGATATTTGTGGATCACACATTCGTCTCGGTGCGGGGATCCAACCCGCGGCCTCTCGCTTCACAACCAGCTACTCGCCCGCTGCGCCACGGAGGCTGTCAAAGTTTTGGTTGGTGTTGCGGTTGTTTATGAGCAGGCCTGGCGCTTACCATCAAGCGAGCGCCCTGCTCGTCTTGTCATTGAGTGTATAAAAAATTTGGTCATAAGATATACTGTAGTTATATGACCTATTATGGATAATAAACTGCATCGGTCTCAAACGATCCTCTCAAGCGATTTCCATAATGCTCAACAAACTCAAGGATTTTCGGCATAAGCTGGCAGTGACCGCGCATGACGGTGCACTCGCAGTGTATTATGTACTAAAACTGAATTACTTTGAGACGCGGTTTGCCGAGGCTTTTGTGGGATATATTTTATATGGGTGAAGATAGTGGGAGATGGAATGAGATTAACATCTTGAGAAACATTTTGGTGAGTGTTTTAAGCATATTTTCGAGAAATATAAAAGATATATTAAAATATTATGTACACCAGAGGCAGAGGGAGTCCTCCCGTCATTCAATTAAATAAAAAAAGTGAAATAAAAAAACAAAATATTGATATCTGTAAAATGTTCTATATCACTTAGATTCAGTAACATTTTAACTCTATTGCCAGTTCAAAAGGTTGTTTCTTTAGAAAAGTACGGACAAGAAAATAAAATAAATAATCACGTTATTACATAAAAACAATGAAACACCCAGTTTACCTACACCTTTATTAAGCACATGGAGTCATTATTGGATTACAAATTTTATATTAAATACTAGCTGTCCCTCGCGGCTCCGCCCGCGTGATCTGCTTTTTCCGGGATAAAAGTAGCCTAAATGAAAAATGATTAAATAACTAAAATGGCTATTAGAAAATAGGGGTTGGTGATAAAAGGGTAACAATTTAGGGTTGTATGTATGTTTTAATGCTGTATCATAAAAAAATAAAATTTATCTAAAAATAAAAAAATAAAAAAATTAGGGGTGGACTACCTTAACATTTAGGGGGATGAAAAATAGATGTTGTCCGATTCTCAGACATACCCAATATGCACACAAAATTTCATGAGAATCGGTCAAGCCGTTTCGGAGGAGTTTAACTACAAACGACGACCGCAACACGAGAATTATATATATTAGATTATTTATTTATTCAGGTTCCTACTGTTCTTTGTATTCTCAGGTTTATTATGTTTGTTTGCGAATGATAAAAAAACTACATGACCAATTTAGATTATATGTTTGTAGTTTTAAAGCTAATTTATTTTACTTATCACAACAATAATAGCACAATGCCGATATATTGAATCGAAATTACGACTTGGACTCTCTGAATACGGTATCAGTTATTAGAGAAAACAATTTCAAATAATCAGCTTTTGAAAATTCTCTCTGGAAGTTTCATACAAACGTAGGTAGCCGGAAATAGCTCGTAAAATATTTTAAAAAATCTGTTGTGCAAGGCAACAGAGCAGTCGGCCGTGTACTTGTGTTTTTTATTGTTTCATATTCCGTTTACAGTAGCCATTATTATCTAAAAGTTGTGTGAAATATATTCGTTAATACTTGTTAAAATATATCAAATTTATTATTAAGTAGTGGATCAAAGAATTATGTATATATTTTTTTGCATATTAACGATTGTTTTCAATATACAATCTTTAACTAGGCATTCTTAGATCTATCCCCAAAATAAACCCATTGGTTTATAGGGGTCAAACTATATTGTTTGTAGGTGTGGGTGGTATTTTTCTTTTCTTATTGGTTAATTTGTGGAAACGATCTGTAGATTAGGGTCGGGTTCTGTAGTAGGATTATTTATTGAAATTGGCCGTTAGCTACGCGTTTTATGTTTGTTTAGGACAAATCGTTTAATACGAAAAACTAATAATAAACGTAAGTCCCTGGAATCGATCAAATCTTTATTTTGTTGCATTTCTCTTGTTGAGATATTTCTATTGAAATTGCATTGTGACAATTCAATATAAACACACAACCCGGGCCCACAGGTTAACTTATTGTTAAGACTATAGTCCTGTCTCTAAAGATTCGATAAATACCTATTACAAATGCAATAAAAACAAAATGGCGTCATAATATGCTGTTCTTTTTTCAAAATTAATAAGGCCAGTTGCAAGGAACAAGCAGGACAAAAGGCGGGCTCGTGTAAATAAATCGAATTTCGTTTGTCGCAGTGCTCGGAGTAAGCGTCATGGCCCAAGTTTCTTTGTGCAAAGGTTGAGTTACGAACTCTGAGAACTTTCTATTATTCCGGGCTCCGGCTTGGGAGCGAAGAGTCTGGCTTGCGCGAGCTGTGTACGTTACAAAGCAGAAATTGACGTGGTGTGTATTCGTAATTGCGATACAAACTCGAGTTTTGAAACTATGGCCGCGTTGCAGTTACCTCTTTGGAAAAACATCGTGTTGTTGGTATTTGTTTTACAACTTTGATTGTGTTAGCTGCATAAAATGAAATGAAAAAACTTGCGAGTAGAATCACTCACATACAGACTGTAATCGGTGCGACTAAAAAGTGCACTTCTTTGTGAAACTATGTATGTGTACTCAAGTGGCGCGGGCGGTGGCAAATGTTGGAACTAATTAACAATGTATGGATTAAATAGCTTTCCGACAACCATATAGATTTTTTGGTTTATTTGCCTTATTTCACCCTAGATTATTAAAAATTAGAAAGTAATTATTTGTTTTTGGGGAATACTCTTATAATACTTTCATCTCTATTTTACGCATTTAGGCTTGAATTTTGAAAAATCGCGCAAGACTTATTTAATTATTCGTTGTTAGGAGTACTACGAAGTTTCAAGTCGAAATGTTTATTTAATATGGCTTCTCCATACACACATTCAAGCACTGTGTTAGATTTTTAAAAACTAAAGTCATCTTATGCTCTTCCCTAAGGTTCCAACGTTCTTCACACCAAATTTAATCAATATCGGTCCAATAGCTTAGCCGTAAAAAGGTAACAAACACAAACGTACTCTATATAATTAGTAGTATTGATTAAACAAAATTGAAAATTGAACGTAAATCAACCAATACCTTAGCGTTTAGCGCGCGACTCTGCCTCTCATCTCGCCAGCTTTTGCTACACTATTATAAACCGTACAAGCGAGATAATAAAACGTAAATGCTATTAGTACTGCCAACCTACATAAAACTACATAATGTATGAGTGGTAGAGCCACGCTGTAGACAGTAATGTCTACAGCATGAATGGGCTGGCTCGACCGGGTCGTAACCACTGTCTCGCAGAAAACCGACGTAAAGTAGCGGCACTGTAAACTGTATTGTAACTCAGCTGAATTTTAGAAATAAATGCCTACAGCCGCGCGGTACGTAAACATGCGATAGGGCTGCCCGCCTCCAGCATTTTAATTACATTTGCCTACTTTGTGATACCATTTAGTTTTGTGATTATAAAATACTTTTTTATGGATTCAGTTAGAGCATTACACCCATTCTAAATAACGACGACAACTAAGTAATAAAAAGTACCTTTTAAGTTGCCAATATTAATAAAACTGCGCAGCCCTGTCCCTTTCCTGTCACTTTCCTGTCCTGTCCCTGTCCCTGTCTCTGTCCTGTCCTGTCCTGTCCTGTCCCTGTCCCTGTCCCTGACCCTGTCCCTGTCCCTGTCCCTGTCCCTGTCCCAGGAACAGTTTGTATTGGAAAATTTAGTTGTAGTTTTTAGTGTTTTCCTTTACTTATTATTTATGTTACTCATTTTTTCTCACCGCGTAAACCTTCCCTGAATTTCCACAAATATTTCAAGATCAGAATTAGCCAAATCGGTACAGCCAGTCTCGAGTTTTGGCGAGACAAACGCACAGCGATTCATTTTTATATATATACTAATAAATTAAAAATTAATAAAAAAAACATTGTCCAGCGGACAAAATTGTGAATCTAAACCATTCTCAGATCCCCTTGAACACACACAAAAAATTTCATCAAAATCGGTCCAGTCGTTTAAGAGAAGTTCAGGAACATACACACTCACAGAAGAATTATATATATAAAGACTAGATGACCCGGTGAACTTCGTATCACCTACATAATATATTTGTGTAAAATGTGGTCAAAACTTAATACAAATGTTTTATTTACATTAAATGCAATTAAGTGAGGTACTGCGCCATTGCACGTGAGGTAGCCCGTCGCACATTTAATTGACTTCGACGACTTAAGTCAGGTCGTCTCCCACCTCCCTCCGGTTGGACAGTCCTGTCCCCGTCCCGTCCCCGTCCTGTCCCCGTCCTGTCCGCGTCCCGTCCCCGTCCTGTCCCCGTCCCGTCCCGTCCCCGTCCCGTCCCCGTCCTGTCCCCGTCTTGTCCGGTCCCTGTCCTGTCCTGTCTCACTGTCCTGTCTCACTGTCCTGTCTCTCTGTCATGTCTCTCTGTCCTGTCTCACTGTCCTGTCTCACTGTCCTGTCTCACTGTCCTGTCTCACTGTCCTGTCTCACTATCCTGTCTCACTGGCCTGTCTCACTGTCCTGTCTCACTGTCCTGTCTCAATGTCCTGTCTCACTGTCCTGTCTCACTGTCCTGTCTCACTGTCCGGTCTCACTGTCCGGTCTCACTGTCCGGTCTCACTGTCCTGTCTCACTGTCCTGTCTCACTGTCCTGTCTCACTGTCCTGTCTCACTGTCCTGTCTCTCTGTCCTGTCTCTCTGTCCTGTCTCACTGTCCTGTCTCACTGTCCTGTCTCACTGTCCTGTCTCTCTGTCCTGTCTCACTGTCCTGTCTCACTGTCCTGTCTCACTGTCCTATCTCACTGTCCTGTCTCACTATCCTGTCTCACTGTCCGGTCTCACTGTCCTGTCTCACTGTCCTCTCACTGTCCTGTCTCACTGTCCTGTCTCACTGTCCTGTCCCTGTCCTGTCCCTGTCCAGTCTAGACGCTATACGACCCGTCATCACGGCAAGCTTCGCAACGACAACCATCCGGTTTATACTAAAACATTCCAAAATCAACAACTACTAATAAATTAAAAATTAATAAAAAAAACATTGTCCAGCGGACAAAATTGTGAATCTAAACCATTCTCAGATCCCCTTGAACACACACAAAAAATTTCATCAAAATCGGTCCAGTCGTTTAAGAGAAGTTCAGGAACATACACACTCACAGAAGAATTATATATATAAAGACTAGATGACCCGGTGAACTTCGTATCACCTACATAATATATTTGTGTAAAATGTGGTCAAAACTTAATACAAATGTTTTATTTACATTAAATGCAATTGAGGTACTGCGCCATTGCACGTGAGGTAGCCCGTCGCACATTTAATTGACTTCGACGACCTAAGTCAGGTCGTCTCCCACCTCCCTCCGGTTGGACAGTCCTGTCCCCGTCCCGTCCCCGTCCTGTCCCCGTCCTGTCCCCGTCCTGTCCGCGTCCTGTCCGCGTCCCGTCCCCGTCCTTTCCCCGTCCCGTCCCGTCCCCGTCCTGTCCCCGTCTTGTCCCCGTCTTGTCCTGGCCCTGTCCTGTCCTGTCTCACTGTCCTGTCTCACTGTCCTGTCTCACTGTCCTGTCTCACTGTCCTGTCTCTCTGTCATGTCTCTCTGTCCTGTCTCTCTGTCCTGTCTCACTGTCCTGTCTCACTGTCCTGTCTCACTGTCCTGTTTCACTATCCTGTCTCACTGGCCTGTCTCACTGTCCTGTCTCAATGTCCTGTCTCACTGTCCTGTCTCACTGTCCTGTCTCACTGTCCTGTCTCACTGTCCTGTCTCACTGTGCTGTCTCACTTTCCTGTCTCACTGTCCTGTCTCACTGTCCTGTCTCTCTGTCATGTCTCTCTGTCATGTCTCTCTGTCCTGTTTCACTGTCCTGTCTCACTGTCCTGTCTCACTGTCCTGTCTCACTGTCCTGTCTCACTGTCCTGTCTCACTGTCCTGTCTCACTGTCCTGTCCCTGTCCTGTCCCTGTCCAGTCTAGACGCTATACGACCCGTCATCACGGCAAGCTTCGCAACGACAACTCAACAACTACTAATAAATTAAAAATTAATTAAAAAAACATTGTCCAGCGGACAAAATTGTGAATCTAAACCATTCTCAGATCCCCTTGAACACACACAAAAAATTTCATCAAAATCGGTCCAGTCGTTTAAGAGAAGTTCAGGAACATACACACTCACAGAAGAATTATATATATAAAGAAGATAGATAGATAGATAAAATACCACGTCATTACTTTGAATTATACAAACTAACAAAACAAAACACACATGCACATGGTTTTAACACAAGCGTACCTACCGTATCATGATTCATGAACCGCCTATAACTACCTATTTCACTCGTGTCAATTACTTTCCTTTAATCTATTTACTTTATTTATTAATCCAGACATTTATTTTCGGGAGATAAAATACTTATCCATTAAAAAACACACACATTATGTACCTACCTACTAGTAAGTAAAATTATTTTATAGTCTTACCTTTCAGAGTTTCCAGGTAATCTAAAGAAAGTTATCTCTGGATACGTTATTGACGAATTCATGCAACCAAAAACAGTACAATATATCCTATTCGTCATATTAAATATGTACTTGGTCTTATTTTTAGTGAAATTTTCTTTAAAAAAACAATACCGTCCGTTCGTGACTGCGGCACAGTCGCGACTGTCAGCCTGCCGCGCGCGTGCCTTCATCGAGGCGCGTAGGTATAGCTCGCGTTTCATCCATTTGTATGAAGATACAATACTGTATACTATACCTTTACTGTGGTAGCGGCTTGCTGCTGCGTTTCGTACGGTGAGTGAGATATCCGGAAGCCCAAATCCCTCTCCCCTTCCCAATCCCTAATTATCCCTTTCCTTTAAGATCGGCAACGCGCCCATGATTCTTTTGGTATTGTGGGCGTACATGGGCGGTGGAAATCACTTACCATCAGGTGACCCACTTGCTCGTTTGCCGGTCTATGCTATAAAAAAAAAAAAAAAAAAAAAAATGGTAATCATACACGAAAAGTCAACTCCAAAGGAGACAATATGGCAAATGGAGACATAAGAGCGAGTTAACCCGCAGCCGCCTTATCCGGTCGTCAGTTCGCGCCATAAACCCTTCAATGCATACAAAAAACTTCATTTTCAATCCTCGCGGTCGGGCCAGCAGATGGCGGGTCGGCAATCGGCATGTAAAAAAAATACGCGCACTACTGAAGTAAGTTTGTGGTTTATAACCTGTCGCGCGACGTGCACGGACTTTCAGCTTTGTTTTTTTTATTTGCAATAACATATACGGATATTGCATGGGGATTTTAGGTAAGGTTAGATTACAAATTGAAAAGAGGGGGTTATAAGTTTGACCCCTTTGTCTATGTGTATTTATATGTCTATGGCATCAACTCCTAAACGAATGGACCGTTTTCAATTCAATTATTTCTATTTGAAAGCCAGTTTAACTGATATTATTATATATTTGAAGCAAATCTGTTCAGTCGCTTAATAGTTCGATGTTTTTTAAGGGCCTTCCGTGAGCAAATGACCTTGACTGACTCGCGCCATACTGACTCGTGTACTTGGCGTGTGAGTTTTCGTGCAGAATATGCACGTATTTAGCGAATAATTAATTAAAAAAAAACGGGTTTTGGTCTTTTCGAAAATTTAAAACGGGCAAAATATTCGATATTCAATTGCCTATCTCGTGATGTTAATCTCATATGAAAACAATCTGTACTTTAAATGGTGACGCATCTTTGCATTTTTCTCATTTTTTATGGTTAATTTATAACGATAATTTAAAAAAAAAATATCAACACTAACATGAATTTGAATCGAACAAAGTAAAGCTGACAGATTGTAGAAATATATTGTACCTATATTTTTTAATCAATATTTATTTTAAGTAATGACTAGATAGCCTCTAAAAATCTCGATCGCGCGGCGTTTTGCTGGGGGTATGGCCGACCGTATATTGACGTCGAGGTTTTTTTATACTAATTAATGTCCCACAATGCAGTACTCAAGTCAATCTGTATGGCAGTAGTGAAGAGCAGTTAATTACAAAAGGGAAGCCGACGCTGTGCTAGTTAATTAAAATAGATGATTGCGGTAAACTTTTAACACGTTTTTATTAGGTGCACTTGTAAATAATAAACTAAATTAAAAATAAACTTTCATAAATTGCGATATATATTTACCTTGCCAATATTTTAACTTCATTGTAGAGTAAACATATGTAAATATATATTTTATTAATCAATATCTTGGTATGTCTGCCAGTTATTCTCAATACATAGTAATCTCTAATAATAGTTTCTTGTCTCGTAATAGTAGTTTCTAGATTTTTAATAAATGACAAACATACAAAAGATTATATTGAATATCTACTTTTTTAAATTGTAATTTGGATATTCACCAAAGTTACGACGTTTCATACATTAATATTTAGTGCAAAAAAATCTAAATAAATAAACACCTTCCGCTTTTTCGTGTTTGAAAAAATCAGATGGTAAAAGCGTTGCGCAAAACTTGAACGTTTTGATGTATTCAACATTAATTTGCTCGTTTTTATGGACCATTACGACCGATTTAACTATTAGTTGAAATCACAGGAATCCTTTTTGCCGGAAAAAGACTGTAAAATGCATTGAACCGTGTTACACGGTGGCACGGTTAATTACTCGGAATGCAACGCCGCCATATTTATGTAGCTATATTACTGGTGTCTCTTTGAATTTTTTATGGGCACAGTTTGCAGCCATTATAACATTAATGATACCTTATTTCCAGGCAATTTGACAGCCTGTCAGCAGTCACGTGATATTATTTGACCAATAGTATTTGCTGGTTTAGAGTTTTTATAACTTGCAAGGCAGATCAGTGATTGTCAGCATATAAAAGAACGTTGTTAAGCGGTTGATTACCTTCTATTTCTTCCTTTTTTACGATACGATGTGTAATTTTAATTGGTGTTAATAGTATTTAATTGCTACTTATTCTTTAAATTACACATACTTAATGAAATCCACTTATATTAAATATCCGTTTAGGTCCGCTCACAAAAAAATGACGGAAAGCTACGGATACAGTTTTTTTGCCCTTCGGATACCCGCGGTTTCGTTACGGATACAATACAAGACATACGACAAAGGAAGACGCATGTTGAAGATGAAAGCGCACTTGGACTACGTATAACATATTTATATCCAATCCGACGAGTATATTACATTGTTTTTTTGTTGGGGCACGGCAAAGTGATTGCATTATACCTGATGGTAAGCATAGTGTAGTCCAAGAAACCAGTGACCACCGACAAACGATGAGTTTATCGGTGACCACCAGATTCATGTCGGCCGCAAATCAAGGGGCCTGTGACAGGACAGGCGGATCACCGATGCAGGCACAGTAATACACGGCTGAACCCCTATACCCGCCCCAAGTAACCGTCAAGTCATGTCGCAAGCCCCTCGGGAGAACCGGCTATACACTGGATGATCCTGGCACGCGATCTACACAAGGCGTATGGATCATTATGGCAGGTTTTAACACCATGTGTATGGTGGTCGTTATCCGATCGGATATGAATATCCTACCACCATCTGGATAGACCCTGACATATTTATTGAACTTTACCTATGTCACAAGACATTGCTATTAGACCAACGACACCGAGAAAATTGCTTACAATCTTTATGAGGTATTTAATAACTGCGACATATAAATAAAGCAACGTCCACAGTACGCGTCAGTGGAAAAATATTACGCCCTGAAGGCATATTAGTAACCAGCAAACACGCTGCGCAGTAACTAACAATCTATTGCGGACCTAATCTTTATTACAATGTATTTTATCTAAATGTCGCAGTGATTTATAAAACATAGGGTAATATACGAAATGTCTAACGGATCTTGGAAGGAGAACATAGAAAATTATAAAACTAGATTCATGGATAGTTAGGCAAAAGGGCAAACGGGGAAATAAAGTATGTAAGAGTGTAAAAGTGCTCTTCGTGATATATTTACGGAATATACAATTTTATTTGATTTTTAATTTTGCTTCATCATCATCTATCTAATATTAATTAAATTATTAAAATATTGACCACCTAGTCTTATAGCTAAAATCCATAATCTACGAAACACACGCAGCTCATCGATACGATATCGACATTATTTTATAGCCGGCACCCATGAGAGTAATTTTTCCTATAACCATACAGATATTTATTGGGCGGGCTATCGGCACGTTAAGGTTTATGTATTGACAGTTTCTAAGCAACTGGAATGAATGGCGTCCAATACGCTTACGAGTTTATAATATTTTAATGTCTAGATACATACAACACAGTTTAATATTTATAACGCAACGCATTTTTCTTGTTACTTTTTTAACTGACTTCAAAAAGGAGCAGGTTCTAAAATTGCGTGTATGTTACACGATATCTCCGTCAAATGTAATGATTATTAGTTGTAGCTTCCGTGGCACAGTGAATAATGTAATTTTCTTCGTTGCAGAGCGAAAATAGAGAAACTCTTTAAAAATGAACAGCAACGTAGCACCATCAGGTATGGTGGTCACACCTCATCATTTAGCGACACAAAGTGCTTTAGCCATCCTTAGAGAAGGAGGCACGGCAATAGAAGCTGTTGTCGCCGCTGCGGCAACCATTGCAGTAGTTTACCCACATATGAATAGTATTGGAGGGGATGCGTTCTGGTTAATAATCCCTCCTCACGACGACCCGATAGCAATAGAAGCTTGTGGAGCAGCTGGTAGTCTTGCAACAGAATCTTTCTTCGAAGGGTATGACAAGATACCATATAAGGGTCCAAAATCAGCTGTAACAGTAGCTGGGACAGTAGGAGGCTGGCAAGAAGCTCTGAATTACGTCACAGAATGCGGATATCAAAGAATATCTATATCAAGACTGCTAGCAGATGCTATAAACTACGCTGAGAACGGTTTTCCAGTTACAGAATCTCAAAGAGTTAGTTTAGAAAATGTAAAAGACATGAACCTGTCATCTGATTTTAGAAAAATATTCTATCCAGATGATAAAATACCTAAGGTTGGTGAAAGGTTCTACCAAAAACAATTAGCGGCGACCTTAAAATATCTTGCTGAAAATGGTTTGAATAGTTTTTATAAAGGTCATATAGCTAAGAAAATAGCAGAAGACATGGCATCTTTAGGAATACCTATTACTGAATCGGATCTAGCAAACTACAATGCAGTTATAAAAATCCCTTTACGAATATCACATAAGCAAGGGGACATTTTCAACCTTCCTCCACCAACACAGGGCTTGGTTTCTTTAACCATACTTGGGATACTGGACAGACTAGGAATAGATGGCAAGAATGAAGGAGAATTTATACATGCCACTGTAGAAGCAACAAAACAAGGTTTTAAACTTCGAGATGATTATATTACAGACCCCAAATACATGAAGACTGATCCCAAATCATTATTGTACATTCAAAATTTGGTAAAAATGACTGAAAATGTAAAATTTGATCATGCATCGAATGTAGGTGAAGGTAAAGGCCCAGGAGATACTATATGGCTAGGAGCCATGGATAATAAAGGATTTTCAGTATCATTTATACAAAGTGTTTATCACGAGTTTGGTAGTGGTGTTGTTCTGCCACAAACTGGAATTTTGTGGCATAATAGAGGAGTTGCCTTTACGTTGGACAAAGACAAACTTCTTTCTTTAAAACCAGGCAAGAAGCCATTGCACACACTCAACCCAGCAGCAGCAAAACTGAACGATCAAAGAACAATGGTTTATGGTACTAGGGGAGGTGATGGACAGCCACAAACACAAGCAGCAATATTCCATCGATACGTAGTCCAAGCAAAAGATCTCCAGACATCAATATCAGCTCCTAGATGGTTGTACGGTCGTGTTTCAGGGGACCCTGATGATAGTTTGAAATTAGAAGACAGGTTTAGCGAAGATACAGTGAATTATTTGAAAGAGAGAGGACACGATATTGTGATGTTGCCACCATTTAGTGAGAAAGTGGGGCATGCAGGAGCGCTGGTGAGACATAAAAATGGAATGATGGAAGGTGCTTTTGATCCTCGCAGTGATGGAAGTGCTGCGGGTTTTTAAAAGATAATAAGTACATTTGTGATTGTGTGAATTATTGAAGAAGTATATAATAAGTGGTATATTATATTCATTACTGTGGAAAATCCTACTAATTATTATTCGGACAATGTATTTATATTTTTCCGTCCAAGCGAAGTGGTTTTCTACTCACCACAGAAAATTATTATGTTATACGAGATTCATGGGTTCTAATTTAAACGCAAGATTATGCATTGGAGATTATGACTTGTCCTTTTTTTATAATTCTATATTATCATAATTAAAATCAGTTAACATGAATTTCAAATCGTAGTTCAGTTAGGCTATGCAACTGGAAAAAAAGACAAAAAGTATGTTAATACCAGATTTATAAAAGATTACGAAGTTGTTTCTGTCCACGCATGGAAAAACATAACACATTAACTTTTAACTCGCTCTTAGTGACAAAGACTATTTACTGGGAGAAGTTTCAAGCTAATCCATGACATTCTTAAATATATAATCTTTATTTCAACGGAAAGAGAATTTTGCCGTTTATTTATAAAACTTTTAAAAATTCCAAACGAAAGATATCGCCGAGGAAAAGTTCTTAAAGTAAGTTTGTAAAGTTATTGATGCTGTCATACCCACAGCTGAAATTCGAGAAGTTTTAAAATTATCTATTTCGGACGCCTTTTTAAGTCCTTTGTTATCAGATATCGTTGCCTGATTATGAAGGCCATAGATATGCTCTTTGTTATAATTGAGAATTGTATTTTTTACAATTCAGAAGAGAATAGACAAAAGATGAGATTTTGTAAGTAAAGGCCTGTTCAAGAGACAGGGAGACCGCGACGGCATAACACTTGTCAGCCGATAGCGACACGTCCGCTCCATATGAAATAGGGTAGTTGAATTGTTTTTATTTTTATTTTTATCTATACCTTACGTTACCCAAAACCTATTGAAGAAAGAATATTGATGTCAAAAAATAAATACATTAGAAGCCATCAAATCTGATGGAAGGGGTATTTGTCAAATACAGAATTTATTAACAAAATAATCACTGAGCTATCGCTGCCTAAAGAAATAGTGAATAAAATACATTTAAATTACTTTTAATCTTTGCGTGATTGAAATTAAAAAGTAAATGAAAAATAGACCACAGGCCCGAAATAATAATCTCATAAAACACTATTATAAAATTTAATCAACTTGACCGGCATAGACTCTCTAAATTATCTGTCTAGATGTAGTTTTAAATTAGACAATCTTTTTGATATACATTGCTCGTTCCCTGAACGGTGCGGGGCAATAATTCACATTTATTGGAAAGATAAGGGTGCCAAAGGACGGGAATTCGGGTTTTGAATCAAATATTGCAATTTTAAAATCATACTGAATGGTTGCTTATTGGATACGGCGTGTTTTAGGGTTCCGCAGCCAATTGGCAAAAACAGAACCATTATAATTTCATCATGACGTGTGTCTGTCCCTCGATCCTTCTAACCGTCTGCTCGTGTACGTTCAATGTCATAGTCATTTTACTTGGACACTATTAGTACTATAATGATGAAATTTGGACTATAGCTGTATATAAACGCAACACAAAAGTGTAGTGAAAAGAAGTTTTTTTTGGGTTGGTTCTCCGTAGTTGTAACAGAGTGATTTTTGAAGTGATAACTTCTTATGGGAGGGTGAATCGAAACGTTCCGTAACGCGAGCGCTCCATCGACCAGCCAGCGTTAGCCGACCTCCCTGGAACATCGATTATTTCGAAGTCCCAGGTGGCGTCACACAGTGACCAGTCAGCTTGGACCGGACTTCAACCGGACTTTGACCGGACTTTAACCGGGGTTTGACCGGGCTATGACCGGGGTTTGACCGGGCTATGACCGGGGTTTGACCGGGCTATGACCGGAGTTTGACCGGACTTTGACAGGTCTTTGGCCGGACTTTGATTGGACTTAGACCGGACTTTGACCGGACTTCGATCGGTATTTGACCGGACTTCGACCGGACTTTGACTGGACTTTGACCACACTTTGACCGGACTTTGACCGGACTTTGACTGGACTTTAACCGGATTTCGACCGGACTTTGATAGGGCTTTGACCGGATTATGACAAACTTCGACAGGACTTTAACCGGACTTAAACCGGACTTCGACCGGACTTTGACAGGACTTTGACCGGCCTTTGACCGGATTTTGACAAGACTTTGACTGGACTTTAACCGGATTTTGGCAGGACTTTGACTGGTATTTGACCGGATTTTGACAGGACTTTGATTGGTATTTGACCGGACTTCGACCGGATTTTGACCGGACTTTGACAGGGCTTTGACTGGACTTTGACCGGATTTTGACAGGACTTTGACTGGTATTTGACCGGACTTCGACCGGACTTTGACCGGACTTAGACTGGACTTTGATAGGGCTTTGACCGGGCTTTGACCGGATTTTGACAAACTTTGACTGGGCTTTAACCGGATTTTTGCAGGACTTTGACCGGTATTTGACCGGACTTTGACCGGATTTTGACAGGACTTTGACTGGACTTTGACCTGACTTTGGCCGGATTTTGACAGGACTTTGACTGGTATTTGACCGGACTTCGACCGGACTTTGACAGGACTTTAACCGGACTTCGACCGGACTTTGATAGGGCTTCGACCGGACTTTAACCGGATTTCGACCGGACTTTTACAGGACTTTGACCGGATTATGACAAACTTCGACAGGGCTTTAACCGGACCTCGACCGGACTTTGACAGGACTTTGACCGGATTTTGACAAGACTTTAACCGGATTTTGGCAGGACTTTGACCGGTATTTGACCGGACTTTGACCGGACTTTGACCGGATTTTGATAGGACTTTGACCGGTATTTGACCGGATTATGACCGGACTTTGACAAGGCTTAGCCCGGATTTTGACAGGACTTTCTGGTATTTGACCGGACTTCGACCGGACTTTAACCGGACTTCGACCGGACTATGATAGGGCTTTGACCGGATTTTGACTGGACTTTACCCGGATTTTTGCAGGACTTTGACTGGTATTTGACCTGACTTCGACCGGACTTTAACCGGACTTCGACTGGACTATGATAGGGCTTTGACCGGATTTTGACAAACTTTGACAGGACTTTGACTGGTATTTGACCGGACTTAGACCGGACTTTGACAGGACTTAGATAGCGCTTCGAACGGACTTTGACGCGACTTTAACCGGATTTCGACCGGTCTTTGACAGGACTTTGACCGGGCTTTGACCGGACTTCGTAACGTAACGCGTTACGGCGCCACTCTGGCTTCCCTTTCTCTCACGCATAAGGCAGCAGTAGGCAGGCTCCTCCGCTCTCACTTTAACCTACATTAGTTTAAGTTATCACTTCTGTCGAGCGTCCCGAGACGCACACTTTTTTTTTTCTATTGCATAGTCATAGATATATGTGTATAGGGTGGTACAATTGAATAGGTGCTTAAAATTTATAAAGAGGTTGCTAAATAACTTTTATTATATAAAGTCACTAGTTTGTGAAATATGCCTGTCCAAAGACTTGTAAAAGTGTCTCTAAGTTAAGTACAATTAAATCCTTATATAAGTGACCTAATAATCATAAAAAAGAAACTTATTACTTAGAATAACATAGCCTAGCTATAAATATTTCGTGTACCTAACATACATATACTAAAGTGCATGTCGTGATATCTGTAATCGTGACAACAAATAGTTTTAAGTCTCTTTAAGTTTGTAACTTAACGTCTAAATATTGTATAGTCACGTTATATTCATAATAAAATATATCCCTCTCCTCTAACTTTTAAATCTCTGGGGGAAAATTTCAAAGTAGTAACTTAAAACGTACGCTAAAAGAAAATATGTTTCAGTCAGTTAGTTGTATAGTTTTTGAGTTTAGGGATATTTTTAGTTATACTACGGAACTTCTTCACTGTGCGTAGTCCGAGACGCACCTGGCCGGTGTTTTTTACATTGCGTCAATTAATCCCGATGGGGTTTGAATATATCGATATTAAGCGTTTATGGTTGCGGTGATATTTTTTAAATATTCTTAATTTAATTGAAGAATATTTTTAATAGATTGCATCAAAATATTATTCCTTTATAGATGTACTACCATTCGCTCGCAGTTCCGCCCGCGTGAAATTCTGCACTGTTATATTATCGATATCGCCTATGTTCATCAGGGATAATGTAGGATTCTAATGGTTAAAGAATTTTTCTAATCGGTCCAGTAGTTTCAGAGCCTATTCGCAAACAAACAATCAAATTCGAAATTCATGTTTATAATATTAGTTTAGATTACCCCAAGAGTACACCAAACTCTAAGTACTCTAACTTTTAGTGGTAGAGCCACGCTGTTAGACATTTTGTCTACAGCATGAATAGACCGGCACGACCGGGTTACTAATGTCTTGCATAAAACTGGCGTTAAGAGGCAGATTGCTGTTGCTTTTCGTAGGGTGAGTGAGATATCCGGAGGCTTCAATTACCCCCTCCCCTTCCTCAATCCTTAATTGTCTAAAAGTCAGTAACGAGTCCACGATTCTACCGGTATTGTGGGTGTTAATGGGTGTTGGAAATCACTAACCATCAGGTGATCCATTTGGTCATTTGCCAATTGGCCTATGCTATAAAAAAATCGAATTAATTGTCTAATATTACCTACTTTTTCTGTGAGACTAAAACAGCACCCAATGATTTCGTTATGTCTGTCTATCCGTCCTTATGTTTGTAATTTTACTCGGATACTATTAGATAATGAACGAAATTTGTATAGTAGATATATTGTATGAACTGTTATATAAAGGTGTAGCAAGTTAAGATTTCTTTTGGTAGCTCTCCATACATGAGGAATAAATGTGTTTTTTCTATTGCGTATAGTCATATGTAGTATCATTAGATAGGTAATTAAAAAAGATATAGCGGTTGCTAAATGAGATTTTTTTATAAGTGATTAGTTTGTAAGTTATGCGTGTGCAAAGTCATGAAGTTGTATAGATTTTGATATATGGAATATTTTAATTTACACAATATTTTTGTTTAGCGACGGCAAAAATGACTTTATATTACTTATTTTTGTCAGTCGCCTTAGCAACTTCAAAAAAAGAGGTTCTCTTTTCGGGATGTTTTATGTGCATCGATTTCCCCGCCAACTGTGGTTCAATTTGGTAAAAAATACGTTTCATATTAAGAGTTTAGTTGCGTTGTTGTTGTACGTGCCATAGCTGTACTTACATACCAGCAAAAAAATTAAAAGAAAATAATTTTAAACAAAATTTAAAACTGTCTTCAAAATATAACACTGAAAGAAAAAAATAACAATAATTTCGTTTATCAGTCCCAGTAATTCTCTAAAGAGACATCAAGAAATTGTTACTTTTTACTTTTCAGTGTTACAGAAAAATATACATATAATAAGATTATTTTTTATTAAAGCATCTAATTTTTCTTTAAATAAGTACCAAGTCACTTGATGAATTTTCATGTAAATTCATCGATTATAATTACAGACTGAGGAAATAATTAAGAGTTAAATGTAAGTAATAAAGATATGACAAGTTTTTTTTTATTATGTAATGTATAATAAGTAATATTTTTGTATAATAAATATTATAACTATTATCAATGTAGATGTGTTTTATTTCTTTGATTCCTTAACGTTGCCCGTTTCTTCATAGCAAGGTGGTAAATCCCTCGTATGCGAGAGGCCGTCTGAGTTGGTACCACCGCTATGTTATTTCTGGCGCCAAGCAACAGTGTGTAAGCACTGTTGTGTTTCGGTTTGAAGGACATTGAAGCCAGTGAAATTACTGTGCATTATGAGACTTAACATGTTATTCTCTGTGTGACGAGCGCAGTTCAGTGCTTTATAATTCAAAGTTCTGTGTGGTGTTGCTTCTGTTTATGGGTAGGCGCTTACCATCAGGCGAGCCACTTTCTCGTGTCGTCATACTATTAAATGAAAAAGGTAATTTAAAGTTTGAAGTTCCGTGCAAGGCGCCATAAATCCATTAATTTGTCACAGGGTGCCACATCGTTAATGAGAACGAATGGTATAAACATTACCGGCAAAATTAAACTCGCGGAATAATGAAGTGACCGCATTTGTCTTCATTTAACGTATACAACTGCCTTTATTAGATACGTATTCAATTTAAAGGGCTGTACAAGAGTTATCTAAAATATATCTATTTTATATACTGGAGCCTTATAAGAGGCAGAGATGGCTCAGCGGGGCCACTCCCCCCCTCCTCTCCACTTACAAGGTGGTAGGTTACTCGTATGCGAGAAGCCATCATGGTTAGTTCCACCGTTTTGTCTATTTCTGCCACCAAACAACAGTGTGTAAGCAATGTTGTGTTTCGGTTTTAAGGACATTGAAGGCAGTGAAATACTGGGCATTATGAGACTTGACATGCAGATCTTTCTAATTCAAAGTTCTGTGTGGTGTTGCTTCTGTTTATGAGCATGCGTGGTGCTTACTATCAGGCGAGCGCCTTGCTCATCTCGTCATTCAATCAAAAAAAAAAGTTATCGCTTCTTCTTGGACGATAGACTGTCGGGGCCGAGATGAGGATCATTTAGAAACAAGCCCCAAGAGCATACACCTCTGATTTTTCTTACGCATGTCTTCTTCTTCCATCTGCCCTTATCCTACTCGCAGTGGGGTCGGCGCAACATGCTTTTAACCACATGATACAGAAAGATTTCGCTGCTTTTTACGATCGCCCGCCTGCCTGACGTCAATCACTCTGAGGAGAAAACACCCAGACCAGAAATAAATGTATGAGAATCACACAAAAGTTGGTCTCTTCGCGGGATTTGAACCTGCGACCTCTCGCTTCATAGCTCGCTATTCGCCCACTGCGCTACGGAAGCTGTCAAAAGCTGTTGACTAAAATATAATGTAGATTTTCCTCGCGGCTCCGCCCGCGTGAACTGCTTTGTCCGGGATAAAAAGTAGCCTATGTTCATTAGGGATAATGTAGGATCCTAATGGTGAAAGAATTTTTTAAATCGGTCCAGTAGTTTTTAAGTTTATTCGTTACATTAAAAAATATGAATCTTTCCTCTTTATTATATTAATTTTGACTAGCTTTTGCTCGCGGCTCCGCCCGCGTTATATGCTTTTTCCGGGATAAAAAGTAGCCTATGTCTCATTCTGATGTATAAGCTATATTATTGTAAAGTTTCATTAAAATCCATTCAGTAGTTTTTACGTGAAAGAATAAAAACTACTGAATGGATAACAAACATACATCCATCCATCCATACTTACAAACTTTCGCGTTTATAATATTAGTAGGATTAACATCTATCCACGCGGTACGATGCGGTTCACAAGACGCGTGCGTTGCGTTTCGCTGTTCGTATATCTAAACATTCCTTCATAGTTTCTCATATTTAAATTATGAAGCAACCCTATCTCAGTCCGCTGTAAAGTTCTCGCCTCTCGGTGGTCACAGTTCTCCAGAGTTGGGATGAGATTGTTTGACAGTTTTCGGCTCGAACCCGGTTCATTTATGTTTACTATTTATTACCGGGCCCGAGTGTACTGTTGATTGTTTTGATAAATTAATTTTACCTTCGCCAAATGAAATATGTTTGCAATACCTGCACAAATTTAGAAACCAGTATAGGTGATAATGCTCATACAAGCTTATGTTGGGAATTATTTTTGTGTATTAGTTTATAAACATTTAATGGTGTGTCCGATTCCGGATTTCTCTGCTATTCTATTATATAATTGTCTGCGTGTTTGTTTGTTCGAGCATTACGTAAAATTAGTGGACCGATTCGAATTTGAAATTAAGCAGAGATCCGCATCAAAACGTAGGCTATTTTTGTGTTAGCGGGTTCGATTCTCGCGCCAGGGAAATATTTTTATGAAGCGTTTTCTAGGGTACCTAATAAAAATCTTTTAAAAACCTTTAGGTTAAACCTAATCAGATAATTGGGGATGAGAGCAAAAATTAGTTACTAATGTGTCGGTTTTCAATGCCTGAACATGTAAAGGCAATGTAAATTTAATATTATGCCTATAATTTCTTTAAACCACACCATCGCGAAGCCCATGTCAGTTATAATTTAAATTTAAATATATTTTTGAAGTGATAACTTCTTATGGGAGGGTGAACCGAAACGTTCCGTAACGCGAGCGGTCCATCGACCAGCCAGCGTTAGCTGACCTCCCTGGAACATCGATAATTTGGAAGTCGCAGGTGGCGTCACACAGTGACCAGTCAGCTTGGACCGGACTTTGACCGGACTTCAACCGGACTTTGACCGGACTTCAACCGTGGTTTGACCGGACTTTAACCGGGCTATGACCAGGGTTTAACCGGACTTTGACAGGTCTTTGGCCGGACTTTGACCGGTATTTGACCGGACTTCGACCGGTATTTGACCGGACTTCGACCGGTATTTGACCGGACTTTGATAGGGCTTTGACCGGATTATGACAAACTTCGACAGGGCTTTAACCGGACTTCGACCGGACTTTGACCGGGCTTTGACCGGATTTTGACAAGACTATGACTGGACTTTAACCGGATTTTGGCAGGACTTTGTACGGTATTTCACCGGACTTCGACTGGATTTTGAACGGACTTTAACCGGACTTTGATAGGGCTTTGACCGGATTTTGACAAAATTTTGACCGGATTTTGACAGGTTTTTCACCGGATTTCGACTGGACTTTAACCGGACTTTGATAGGACTTTGACCGGGCTTTGACCGGATTTTGACAAGACTGACATTACTCTGACTGGACTTTAACCGGATTTTGGCAGGACTTTGACCGGTATTTGACCGGACTTTGACCGGATTTCGACTGGACTTTAACCGGACTTTGATAGGACTTTGACCGGATTTTGACAAGATTGACATTACTTTGACTGGACTTTAACCGGATTTTGGCAAGACTTTGACAGGTATTTGACCGGACTTTGACAGGGCTTTGACTGGGCTTTAACCGGATTTTGGCAGGACTTTGACCGGTATTTGACCGGACTTTGACAGGGCTTTGACTGGACTTTGACCGGATTTTGACAGGACTTTGACTGGTATTTGACCGGACTTTGACTGGACTTTGACCGGATTTTGACAGGACTTTGACTGGTATTTGACCGGACTTTGAATGGACTTTGACCGGATTTTGACAGGTTTTTGACCGGTATTTGACCGGATTTCGACTGGACCTTAACCGGACTTTGATAGGACTTGGACCGGGCTTTGACCGGATTTTGATAAGACTGACATTACTTTGACTGGACTTTAACCGGATTTTGGCAGGACTTTGATCGGTATTTGACCGGGCTTTGACCGGATTTTACTGGTATTTGACCGGACTTTGACTGGACTTTGACCGGATTATGACAGGACTTTGACTGGTATTTGACCGGACTTTGACTGGACTTTGACCGGATTTTGACAGGACTTTGACCGGTATTTGACCGGACTTTAACCGGACTTTGATAGGGCTTTGACCGGGCTTTGACCGTATTTTGACAAACTTTGACAGGACCTTGACTGAACTTTGACAGGACTTTGACTGCACTTTGACCGGACTTCGACCGGACTTTGACCGGATTTTGACCGGACTTTGACAGGACTTCGACCGGACTTCGTAACGTAACGCGTTACGGCGTCACTCTGGCTTCCCTTTCTCTCACGCATACGGCAGTAGTAGGCAGGCTCCTCCGCTCTCACTTTAACCCACATTAGTTTAAGTTATCACTTCTGTCGAGCGTCCCGAGACGCACACTTTTTTTTCTTGAACTACATTATACAATCACAATTAAATTTACACAAAGGATCTACAAAGATCTATCAATTTCAATAGTAATCCATCACCACCACATTGCGTCACATGGTCTGTAAACAACCAAAGCGAAATAGACTAATCCTGATTTAATCAACGCATCCCATTACAATACGTGTCCCATAGATCCTCTAGGTACATTATTTGCCGGTAACCGATCGTAGAAATCACTTGACTGAGCCGAAACAACGGGCCGAATGGCCCACCAGACGTTCACAATGGCCGATGTAACAGATACAACGCGTGTACGCCAATTTATTGTGCGCTCTGCCCATTGTAAGAGTCTGATTCAATTGACGATCTACGGCCTGGATTGCCGATGGGTATTGTGATTTAAGAATAATTTTGTAGTGATAAATTTAATTTGCAATTCTATCTTTATTGAAAGAAAGAACGCAGTCCTTTTTTGACTAAAAAATATTGAGATAAATTTTAATTGTAAATTCAGTGATCAAGGCAATCTAAAAAAGACAAAGAACAGTGAAAAAGCGGAGAAAAGAGATTTTTTTTTGTTTTTTGATTGAATTACGAGACGAGCCAAGCGCTCGCTTGATATTAAGCGCCACGCCTGCCAATAAACAGAAGCAAGACCACACAGAACTTTGAATTACAAAGCACTGTATGGTACTGAACTGCGCTCGTCACCTAGAGAGATAAGATATTAAGTGTCATAATGCCCAATAAGTTCACTGGCTTTAACGTCCTTCAAACCGAAACGCAACTGTGCTTACACACTGTTGCTTTGCGGCAGAAATAGACAAAACGGTGGTACCGACCCAGACGGCCTCTCGCATATGAGGAACCTATCACGTTGTAAATCCCTGAGCTTCATCGGTTATCCACCTGTCCTCTCAGAGGCCCCTCGATTAGCTCCATCCCTCTTTGGAGTGTGAAGAAGTATTTATACAGGCCAGCATGATTCTGTTGACCTCCAATAAACTCATTGTTTACCGGTGATCGCTGGTTTTTTTTACTGCACTGCACTTACCATCAGGTGTAGTGCAGTCACTTTTTCGTGCTCGGATAAGAAAAAAGTTAACAACCCCTATGACCTTCGGGCACTTGACCCAAGCCAAATTATTTATGCTCATAATATAATTCACAGATATAAATGTATTTCTTACGGACTCATCATCATTACAAATCCAATTTGTACATTCATTTATGAATACTTCTATTTTGAGTGTATGCTCGGAGTATTTGTTTAATTGGACTTTGTAAAGTTTAGCTCTGGGTTCACGTCTTGCATAAATAATTCACGAAATTAAAGTTTACTGACTCCGTGCAAGAAATTTAAATGCAAAATAAAATTTGTTTTAATGGAATGATAATAACAAATGTTGTGTGAGCGGACTTTCATTAAAAATGTTTATTCTGTTAACGCTGTTTAAACAGTACGAAATGTTTTTTTAATGGAGGTGAAAATCAGCTGGAGCTATGTAAGTTGGCGGAAAGCAGTTAGATGAAGTAAGCCTGATGACCACGTCGGCAGTGTGGTTAGAAGAGTCCCGTTCCCAAAGGGCGACTCAATGTCAGATTGGAAGACTCATAGCAGAGGCGGCCAAACCAGGAAGTGGGTCACTTGATGGTAAGTGATCTCCACCGCTTTGAACATACCAAAAGAATCATGGATTCGTCTATGACCTCAAAGGAACGGGATAATAAAGGGATTGTGAAAGGGAGGTGGATTTGTGCCTCCGGATATCTCACTCACCCTACGAAACGCAACAAAAATCTGCTCCTTTACGTCGATTCTCTGTGATACAGTGATAACTATCCAACTATCGAAATATTGTGATTCGGGACTAGCTGGTACAAGATATCCCTGGTTAAATAGGTGCAGGATAACAATTAAAGTTATAAGCTTCAGAAACTTTAGTTCTTTACCAGTTATAACAAATGTGTAACTAGGACCTAGTCAGGCAGTCAGAAGAAAAATAAAGACATAGTCTATATCTGTAGACTAAAAAAAATATAGATTTGGACTTAATCTTCCCCATACGTTCGTGTTTTCAAAACAGCCGAAGATTAAGGTATTCGTAAATATGTTTATATATTAATACTTAGCAATCGTACTAGAGTACCATTGTTCATCTAATAGTCTTCATTTTGAGTCTGCTTTTAAGTTATGCTCAGGCTTAAACTAGTGTGTTAAGCCAGGATAAAAATACTCAAACAACAAAGATTTATATGCTCCGCTAAATATTCACGCAAGTTGAGAGGTTTAACTACATGGTCGAGATAGTTTTGAGACTCGGATTCAAGTTTCCGCTAGTTGCTCTAACTAATGTTGATGAGTTCGCTTTTGAGAATAGCTAAACAGCTGCCGATGTGATGGCTTATCTTTTGTGGAGATGAACGTTATCAGTCAACGATATTATATTAAAATGTATATATTTTTTATAGCATAGATTGGCAAACGAGCAAGTGGGTCACCTGTTGGTAAGTGATTCCTATGCCCATGTACGCCCATAATACTAGAAGAATCATAGGCGTGTTGCCGACCTTAAAGGGGTGGAATAATTAAGGGATTGGCAAGGGGAGCGGGATTTGGGCCTCCGGATATCTCGCTCACCGTACGAAACGCAGCAGCAAGCCGCTACTTTACGTCGGTTACCTGCGAGACAGTGGTAACGACCCGGTCGAGCCGGCCCATTCATGCTGTAGACAAAACTGTCTACAGCGTGGCTACTGGCTCTACCACTCAAATATAGTACTATTTATATAGTATAAAGGAAAGGGATAATTAAGGTATTGAGAAGGGGAGTCCGGATGTCTCAATCACCGTACGAGACGCAGCAGCAAGCCGCAACTTTACTTTTTTCACAGCATAGACCAGCAAACGAGCAAGAGGGTCGCCTGCGCGTTAGACGTTTTTTGGAGTGGAGTGGATCGGAGAGAATAAATATACTTAGGTTATAAGTTTTCACTTCTATCGGCAGTCTCTATGACTGCCAATTTTTTTTATAAGTCAACGAATAAAAACTTCGAAATTAAATTTACTTGACAAGTTTTTCATAAAAATGCCTATTTAACGATTTTTAACCATTCATCTCGAAGTAATTTAATTTTAATGGGCAGAATCAGATTACTAACAAGATATGCGTGATGAATGGTCATACATACATACAAAAGAGAAAAATATGTACGCATCGAATTAAGAATTTTTCCTTTTACGTTCAAGCTAAAAATCAAGAAAATTCCCTTCAAATTCAAGCCAATTATATCACAGTGAAGTATTTAGTACCTACCTTCGTAGCAAGAGTAATGACACACAAAACCAAAATGCTTCAACCAACAGAAGGAATAATTTCTCATCTCTCACATCCAATTAGCAAGCGACGATGTTTCCAAAGTTGGGGCACAAAGCGTGGCTTGTCTCGGAAGGTAATATAAAACCAAACTTGCCCCATTAATCACCAGATTTGATGACGTAGATGCAGGATTTAAATAAAACTTTCCGTGTCAAAGAACAGGTGCGCGTATTTGAATGGTCCTTTTTTCCGGAGTTGACGTTTTCAGGTTATGGCCGTGTTTTGAATTTTCTTTTTACATTTTTTTTTACTTTCGCCAGTTCATTTTAATTTATGTTGGTGTTCATTTGTCACTGTTTTGTGTTTTGTGTGTGTATTTATTTAGAAGAGTAGCACTGTTTTTGAACGAATGATTCCTAGGTTTGATTATATGCTTTTATTTTATTATTTTTTTTATTTAATATATCTTATGTAGGTACCTACCAATAACATAATTATGATTCTTTTTGTTTGAAGTCATAATATTTTACATTACTTTATATACTGCTGCGTTAATATAATTAACACTTTAACAAATAATACATACATCGGTTGATTAAGCATCATTAACACAACATATTTTACTTTTGGATTTATATTGATCATAAAAAATTCGAACTTGTTATCACTTAGTTTGCTTTCCAAAATGTTTATTACAATCTGTAGCATAATATTTACCTACAGCTTATTAACATTTTTTTTTTTGTTTTTGGACGTGACAATCATGGGTTTAATGTTTATTACAATCTGTAGCATAATCTTTACCTACATCTTTTTATCAGATTTTTCGTTTTTTAACATGAATGGGCTTGAATCACCAGACGGGTTGACTTCGACCAAGCGACCAGTCATAAAAGACCTTACTCATCCTTTTCTGTAACGTGTTGCAGCACCCACTTATCTTGCAAGTAAAATAACAATAAGATGTGAAGTTATTTACCAAAGTGCTATCTGTATAAAACAGTGTTTCAAACTATTCTGTATAATTCTCTACACTATCTAAACAAGTACAGACAGTGTTGCCAACAATACAACATTAGCCAGTCTGTATTGTTTAATATCTCTTGCACTAAACATAAAGGATACTCGGACTCAGGGGTTTTATTTAAATTAAATGAATTTCTCTACCTTGTCCTTCTAACTCATTTGCCCTTTTTGCGGATAAAATATCGTTTAGAAGAGGGACTGTTACGTCAAGTTCACCATTCTTCCGGCCTTAGACCCATGTGGCCTTTGACCCAAGACCACTGGATCAGAACCTTAACCCAAATCCATATTATTTAATACCGATTAAATACCTGGTGGCCTTATTCGTCGCAAGAGGAACAATCGCGGGGGATCCTGAGTATACTCTGGATTGCTGTCGAAACCACTCCTATGCTGTGCCACACATAGCCCTAATCTCACACAATATTGGTAATATATCGTGTGTATCAGGAGCTACGAGGTACTAATGGTCTCACAACGACCATATGAAATGACACAAAAATGTATCTCGATTCGGGGATTGAACTCGCTGCCCCTCATTTCAAAGTCGGATTGATTATTGTGCCAAGAAGTCTATTGGAATTATGTGCTCTAAGTAATTTAGTATTTTTTTATGTACTATCATCATCATCATCATCATCATCAGCCACAGGACGTCCACTGCTGAACATAGGCCTCCCCCAAAGATTTCCAGACCGACCTGTTGGAAGCGGCCTGCATCCAGCGACTTCCTGCGTATTTTATCAGGTCATCTGTACTATCAACCACAATTCTATTACGCACACGATTGGGGCACAGGCTCACGCTACGAAATCCCCACTGCGACCCTGCTCCAAACTTCCCTAACTAACATAAGTGAAAGAAAGAACCTTTTGTTTGTTGAAAACTTGCTTTTTATCCTCATTGTTAACAAGAAAGCTTTCATAAACTTAACGGCCGCTGGAGTTTTCATATCTACTTCAGTTAATTTGTTTAAAGTTATGTAATTAACATTACTAAATTGGAAATCCTTTGTATACAAATACTTAACGATCAGAGGCTTGATGTTTACAAAGTCGTAGGTCCCTCGTATGTGAAAGGCCGTCTGGGTTGGTACCACCGCTTTGTCTATTTCTGCCGCCAAGCAACAGTGTGTAAGCACTGTTGTGTTTCGGTTTGAGGAAGACTGAAGCCAGTGAAATTACTGGGCATTATGACACTTAACATCTTACGGGTCGGGGTGGCGAGCGTAGTTCAGTGCCATGCAGTGCTTTGTAATTCAAAGTTCTGTGTGGTGTTGCTTCTGTTTATGGGCAGGCGTGGCGCTTACCATCAGGCGAGCGCCTTGCTCATCTCGTCATTCAAAAAAAATGTCGCTTATAAATCTGTACTGAGACAAAACTGAAAATTAATAAAAATTTTATATGCATATCGTATCAGTAAATGCTTATGAGACGAATGTAATACTTATAACGATCAAACTTTAAAAAAATTAGGAGACTTTTTAATTAGTTGGAAACTTATAAATATAGCACAAACTATTAAAGAAATAATTATTTTACCTTCAAACATGATTAAAACATAAAAGTATATCCCGTGTTAAACTCGCGCCCGTACTGATCCGAAACTTTGCCAATACAAGAGCAATAAAAATATTTCTAATAAAACTGGTAACAGTACTTGTTACAAGTTAAATCTATTTCGAACAACATTCCGTGCAGGAAGTATTCGACTCGCTACCTTGGTGGTCTACAGAGAATTCTGTATTTTTCCATTCAAACTTCACGCTTTCTAACAGAAATGTGGACTTCTTACAAAGGTGGTAGAATGTAACTTGTACGTTTGAATAAATTATGCACCGAATACAAAAATATTAATGAGTCTTTAAAGGGTTGTTATGGTTCAAATGACAGCAATAGTTAATAAATATCAAAACCCAACATGTAGGTAAAATCTCATGCTGTGGTTAGAGAAATGAAATTATTCAGAAGAAACCCCTGGTTTCACGAAGGCTGATCAAATCAACATACAACTAACAGCACTTTGATTTTGACAGTGCTGTCAAATCTATTCGAGTTTTTGAAACGTTATTTAGTGAAAACTGTATTAATCTCTGATATAATTTATAAACAATCGGTTGTTTGTACCATTTGGCCATAGAATTTATTAATTATATCTATGAATCTTTCTGAAACCTAAAATAGCAGTTGACATACAATTTTTCGTATTAGTTTGAAAGCCTTGTTAACTAACAGGTGTGTCAAATCAAAAGCGTTGACCATGCTTCTAACAACTCAACTTTCACTTGACATGAAATTTGACAGATGATTAGGTAATATTTATATATTTATCAGCCTTTCAGAAACCGGGCAAATGAGTTTAGAATATGTGTAAAATTAATGTTTAATGTTATATTATACTAGTCACCAACAAGTTTACAAGTGGTAGAGCCACGCTGCACTGTAGACAGTTTTTGTTTACACCATGAATAAGCTGGCTTTTTTTTTATTTGATTGAATGATGAGAAGGCGCTTGCCTGATGGTAAGCGCCACGCCTGCCCATAAACAGAAACAACACCACTCAGAACTTTGAATTACAAAGCTCTGCATAGCATTGAACGGCGCTCGTCACCCTGAGACCTAATATGTTAAGTCTCATAATGCCTAGTAATTTCACTGGCTTCAATGTCCTTCAAACCGAAACACAACAGTCCCTATACACTGTTGCTTGGCGGCAGAAATAATCGAATCGAATCTCGCTTGAGATATCCAGACGCCCAAATCGGCCTTCCATTCCCAATCCCTTATTATACCTTCCTTAAACGTCAGCAACGCATCCATTTCTCAGGTATTGTGGATTTTCATACTAGTTGGAGCTCACTTACCATCAGGTGACCCACTTGCTAAATTGCCGGCGTCTGCATTAAAAAAATATTTACTATAAATAATTTGCATACAAACCGTACAGTTTACATTCTACGATACGAAGTGCATTGGCGCACCGCCGCACGAGGCACCTATTCCCATAACTCATTTCTATTCTATAATTTATAAAAATGTTTAAACATTATCCACTCCATATACTCGATTTGTATTCTGTATGAATATGAATATTACATTTTTGTTTGTGTTCACGTATTGTACATAACTATGAACTTGAATACATTATTTTTTGGGTTGTTATTTGTAGATTATTACAGTCTTTCTCAAAATGGAGTTAAAGCCCCCTTGTAGTGGCTGGAGGCTTTCAGGTGTGTAGGATAAAGGATCTAAAGAAAGTTTTAACTCAGAAAAAGATATCACACACTAGGTATCTTTAATAGATAGTAATTTCGTAGGGCTTTCTTGGGGCGCTAGAAAATAATTGATTCTCATAGTCATAGTCTCAGTAGTCATACGTTTGAGAACCTTTATTGCAAACATAAATTTATTATGTGAAAGGCTGTGTACACAGTAATAAGAAAGCCTTGCTAACATGAGAATTGATAATAAATTTACTTTAGTATGAAGTCTTTCTTATTTTATCAGGTTCCCTGTCCCATGAATCATATATGATTCA
Organism: Amorpha juglandis; assembly: GCA_949126905.1. Classification (NCBI taxonomy): domain Eukaryota; kingdom Metazoa; phylum Arthropoda; class Insecta; order Lepidoptera; family Sphingidae; genus Amorpha; species Amorpha juglandis. Next base: position 3,294,510 of record OX421372.1, on the reverse strand, counting down.
TTTGATATATTTTGTACCAAGAACTGTACGTTCATGAATCATATATGATTCAAATTTAGAGTCAAATTCATGCCTTTATTTGAAATGGACATAGCAGATTAATTCGCATTTTTAGTATCGGGACGTGTGGATTACATCCTTTAGAGTGAGAAAACAAACCTAATTGATTTATAAAAAAAAATGGGAAATAAACAAATGAAAAAAAGAGTGGGACATATATGATGAAAATAAGTGGTTTGTATGGGGACAGGGAACCTGTTATTAGTGTTAATAACGAGACAATCAAGCAAGTAGGTCACTTGATAGTAAATGATCTACACGACCCCTGAACGCCCGCAATACCTGAAGAATTATGGATGTGTTGTTGACCTTAAAGCAAAGGGATTAAGAGATTGGGAAGGGGAGGGGGAAAAGGGCTACCAGATATCTCACTCGCCGTACGAAACGCAGCAGCAACTTTACGTCAATTTTCTGTGAGACAGTGGTAATAACCGGGTCGAACCAGCCCATTCATGCTGTAGACAAAACTGTCTACAGCGTGGCTCTACCACTCAATATTTGTTGGCGGCGTTAAAATTGATGCATTTAGTTTCATTTGCAGATTCTAGCACTTACCTACGCCACCTAAGTATTTTAGTGCCCGTGGTCTTTATGAATGAGGCGGTTTACATTACGAATGTGATACAAACGTTCGAAATCTAATGAATATAAAACGACACAAACTAAACCGTTAATGGAACGTTATGAAATAATTGCATCCGATTGTACCCATTACCTAAATCCCAAAACGCAGAACCAGAAACCGAGGCTATAACGCGACCATTCATACGACCGTCCCCCACATATCCGTATTAGTACAATAATAGCTTTCAAAACAGTTCGCTTAATAGCATATTATTGTGGCCTGACTATTGTCCTTTCGGCCTTTATGAAGCCAATGTTGGCGACACTGCTTGAAATAGCACACAAAACGTACCAGTATGTAAAACAAATGTATTTATTTAATTTAGTCTGTGTCTTAAACAAATGCAAAGCGACAACCACAGTTGCAATATGTTTTTATGGGCGCGCTTGCCCGTTGTAATGGTTATTAGAACCATTCAAAAATGGACTAGTGGCGCCCTCTGCATCTATTACATACTTCACAGGACTTTGATTTTGTTTTGGTGCTGCCACACCGATGTTATAAAATGTTAACAAACATTTTCAAACATTAAAATTGTTACATTTTGTTAAGAATTGTTAGATGTTTTAAGTGCTCCCACGCCGACGGAAAATGTTTACAAACATTTTCTAACATTTTTTAACATTTTCTAACATTTTATAACATTTGAAAACATGACATCGGCCCTTCTTCTTTGACGGCTTCTTTGACGGCGCCGCTCTCAAAAGTACCGCCGCCCGCGGTTAAAGAATGTTCAAAAATGTTATAAAATGTTACAAATTGTTAAGAAATGTTTACTAAATGGTGCTGCCACACCGATGTTATAAAATGTTATACAACATTTGTTAACAAACATTTTCTAACATTTTATCACAATGTTAGAAAATGTTATATAACATTTTATAACACCGGTGTGGCAGCACCACAGTGCAACGATTACTGAGTTTAGACTGACAAACCTTTTAGGCAGGCTGTTCAAATCCCAGGACGTTCAATCACAAATATTGAAGATTGATAATTCTATCTCGGAAAAAAGAAACATAAAAATATTTTTTATTTTAGGTGACTGAATATGATGCTTTCTATATGTACATAGTTAATAACGGTTTCACACGGTTCAAATTTAATGGGCCAACTGCTATATATGGCTCGGCAAAATGACTACGCCACACCTGATGGTAAGTGTAGCGCAGTCCAGGAATAGTGTCGACTAACACAAACAATGTCTCTATCGTAGGTCGACCTGCCTAACTGCCTCTTCACACTCCGTTAAAGGTTCCCATATTATAGGAAGGAGGGAACACGTGTGCCGACAAACTATTCCACAGTTTAATGGTCCGGCAGAATTATGATTTCGTGAACCTTTTAGTTCGAGCCGAGATGGAGAAGATCACGAAGCTGTGGCTCCTCAAGTCATTTGAATTAAACTTTTAATTGAATTGATCAACAAATACCATACGGTTTTTATGATCAAATAAATTATAACCGTGTGAAAGCGCATAAGTTCCAACCTGATTAAACAAGGTTCAAAAAACATTAATAGCAGACAATTTATTTGGGCTAGCAACGATGATACACAGAGATAAATAGACAAACAGTTCAAGCTTATAATAACAATGGGCGGATTATTTTATTGAATACAATGTATATTTTTATTTTATTTATTCAAGTTACAGAGACTCATTTGTGGTAGTATGGTATACAAACATATATTTTTAATGTTAGTTAAGCAACAGTTGTTATATGTATGTAACCACTGCGTTCCTCATGACGCAGCATGCATCCTGCAGCAGTGGTTCACATAGGCACAGTCTAACCTATTTGCTATCATGTTCAGAATGCTGTTAGCCCTGGTCCGCACTCGGCACACCGGCGACCCGCAATGTTTACGCATCGTGGCGTAAAACCTACGCGCGCTTCTGCAACCATCCCTAATGCACTGCAGTATCGGGCCAACTTCAACAGCACTCTGAACGCGTTATTATATAGTTCACGAAGGGCATTGTAAGCCCTTTGCGTATATTGCTGCCACCGGCTGCACGTGTAGAATGAGATACATGCTCGAAAAAGCGACGCTTTAACTTCTGGAATGGAGGCCACGTACTGGCAAGCGCAGCGTTGGACGTCCACCTACAAGGTAGACAGACGACCTGATAAAGGTCGCAGGAAGTCGCTGGATGCAGGCCGCTTCCAACAGGTCGGTCTGGAAATCTTTGGGAGAGGCCTATGTTCAGCAGTGGACGTCTTGTGGCTGATGATGATGAGCATCACGCAAAACTGCGAGCCAACATGTTAGCTGTTAACTGTATGTTTATATAAGTATGCATTTTTAATAGCATAGCCCGGCATACGAGCAAGTGGGTCACCTGATGGTAAGTGAACTCCACCGCCCATGTACGCCCACAAAACAGAAGAATCATAGGCGCGTTGCCGACCTTAAAGGGAAGGGATAATTAAGAGTTTGGGGAGGGGATTTGGGCCTCTGGATATCACACTCACCATATGAAACGCAAGCAAGCCGCCACTTTACCTCAGTTTTCTGTGAGACAGTGGTAACGTCCCGTTCGAGGCGGCCCATTCATGCTGTACACAAAACTACCTACAGCGTGGCTTTATCACTCAAAAAGGTAATTATTTTAAGACTTTACATCTTGATTTCTACCAGTGCATTGTAATACAAAGTTCTGTGTAGTGTTCAGCGAGCGACATGTCCGTTTAATAAGGCTCATAAAACTAGCAATATAAAACTTAGAAACGTTATTCTAATAGTAAAATATCGTACATAAACGTTAGATACTGATCTTATTCATAACTTCACTATTAACAAATTACCCGAGGAGTTGAGATGTCTCAAGTACATGGGTATACAGATTGACGAAACTTGGCTTTCATTTATCTTAGATTAGTTATAAACCAGATGTTACATTGCTAAAGGATTTCAAAGTAATTACATTTAATTTCCATCAAATTCTCTAAACAGTGGATCAAATCAAATAATTTATTTTGATCATAAATATTACTTTTACATGTCAATATTTTTTTTTATATTAGATTACATTTTTATTTTTAACTTTTATCGGCATTTCGTGGAGAATGAGAAGAAATGTCGAAACAAACTCATGGGTTATGGCCTCTTTTGATGTCCAGACATTGATTTTTCAGAATTGTGCAAGTGTAATGTGCGGAAATTCCTGGATTGGCCGTTTGAGAAAACAACCGACAGACTCCGACAGACTTTTGACAGCCTCCGTGGCACAGCGGGCGAGTAGCCGGCTGTGAAGCGAGAGGCCGCGGGTTCGATCCCCGCACCGAGTCTCCCGTAGTTCCTGATACCTACGACACAATACTCGTATCTTAATGTGGGGTCAGGACTATGTATGTGACTGTTGGGTGTATATTTATTTATTTATTTAACCCTAAATATACCCGACATACATGGCACTCGCGCTCACATATAAAAGAAAACATTAGAAATGTGTATGTAACACTCTACATTCGTCTCGTTGGTCTTAGGTACAGATTCCTGTTCGGCCAGTCACAATTTGTGTTGTCGAAATTGTGCCCAGTATGGCGATACGCTCGCTCCCATCATATCATGGGACGGCAATAAGCTCGGTGAATTATGAATACAGTAATTGTTACATCGTTTACCCTGGCCTACAGGTGTGAGTGCGTGTTTATGTATGTAAAATTATGGTTTTTCTCTAAAACAGGTATAAAAAGTTTAAATACGATTACATATTTTGTGTTTATTTGTAAAAAACAACAAAAGATTTGCATACGCTATTTTTTCTTGACAGGTCTGCAAACGAGCAAGCCGGTCACCTGATAGGTTATGAATATGAATAATACGCAAGCTAAGCATTTTATATCCCTTTCCCATAGTCAATATACATTATGTCGTTAGACAAGCATAGACGTTTTTACACTGTGTCTAGCCGTTGAGCCGTGAAGAGTAAACTTGATTTTCTTTCAAACGGCTCCTAGTTGTGACTTATTCATAAGGTTGGGTGCAGTGGAGTCGTTTTTAAGGTTGGCCCACACATTTATTTTTGTATACCGTTGGCTATTACTAAATAAAAACAAATAATTTAAGGATTTGAGTATGGAGCCGCCGCGTTCTTGCGCCACTATTCTTTTATTTTGAGAGGTCACAAACCTTTCTTCTTCAATGAACTTCGTTTTTCCTGCGGTATCTTGAGCATCCGACCGACTGGATGGTTTTCTCCCAATCGTCTCATGGACAATATATTTTCAATGTAATCTTCCCAGCCATCTAATAGTTAAATTTACCCTCTTTTCTCCTTGTATATACTTATAATCATAAACGAAGATAAAAGTTTGTTTACATTTAGGATGTAATCTTTGGAATTACTGACCCTATCCTAAAAAGTCTTTCACTATTAGAAAATTCTTTGGCAACAGAGGCTACATTTTATCTCAGATAATTACTATCACGGGAGCGGAGCAGCGAGAAAAATCTCGTATTCAATTCAAATTTCGTAAATCAAACTGAAATTTTTGGACGAGACGGCGAACAGTCCAGTATGTGGACCCACCTTTAAGCTGTCGCCAAACTTTTGATACATGAGCAGGTAGTGCATTTTGTTTAAACGCATAATGTCTCCTTACTAGAATCGTCTGTTCAGTGTTTTCGGATAATGAATTTTTATGAGCACGGTGTGTTGTCGCTTACCATATTTTATAGTACAGTAATACTATTATTGAAGCTTACTAGCATTGCGAAATGTGTCCTTTTTACGCTAAAATCATGTGACAAAGTATGACTAAGTATAATTCAATCGTAAAATATGATGTATTTTTATTTGATTTTTTTATTACCTTATACAAGCTGGTCACTCGCCCTATCGACATGTAAAGATGAAAATATATTTTGTGCAAACAATCATTTTTTACCTACTGAATAATAATCATAGAAATTATCAACAAAGCTTAACAAACCTATAGATATCAAGAAAATTATTTTTTGTTTAAATTAGTATATTCAACATTGATTAACTCTAAAAGCAATATTATTGTCATTATTTCCTGTAGCTGTTTAAAAAAAAAACAGAAAAAAAAATATTTCGCGTGCTAGTATTGACGTTCTACCTTGATATGAAATATCGCAAAAAAACTTTCAACTCGCAATGCCCGCGGCACTGGGTACTGCAATGAATAACTCGGATTCGAACCGCAATCGTTACGAATTAATGAATTTCATCTCCGTGGGATCGTCGTATTGTCACGCGTCCGTGTATGCAGATTACCTCCCCTGCTGTCTGGACACCCACTCTGTCCGGATTTCCGACATGCATTAAAGCACGGACCCAAGGACTAAGATGAGTCAAGTATTTACTCAAATATAACTGCATGATTTCTACGTTCGTGTTTTTAATTATAATGCTATAAATATGTAATTAAAAAGATATTATTAATAAAAGAAAATGGTTCTGCAGAGTTGCTAAAAAAGTACTAAAGTTTTTGTTGTAAAGTTCACACAATTTTTGCCTACTTTTTTACCAAGCAAGTTTGTAAACAATGTTGAGTTCGAGTTTCAAACTAGACATTGAGGCCAATGAAGCTAATCGGCATAATAAGAGAAAATGCTGTGATTAAGAATTATAAGCAGAGTTAAGTGTCACGCAATAAACTGTTACTGAAAATTAATCCGAGGGACATTTATACTGATGGTGCTTACTATCAGGCAGACTACCTGCCCATCTCATTACTCAAATTAGACACAGGTTATATCATATCCGGTTTTATGATTTAAGCCCCATTGGGCGCCTGAGGGTCTCCTTGTAAGCCTGAGAACCATGAAGTTCTAAGTTCAGTTCCCAGGTCGGGTAATCACAATTTGTGTTATTCGATTCGAAAATTCATCTCCGGCATTGGGTTTTAACAGGTATAGCAACAGGCTCATTATATCATGGGATGGGAAAAAAGCTTGGCGGAACGAAGTGCAGCTCTGCCAGCTCTTTTGAAAATAAAAGCGTGAATTTATAATACATATATCTTATATTTGATTATTGTATTTTTTGTCTCTAAACTTCGCAAACTCTGTTACCAAAATCGTGTGAGTGTCTATTCACCTTTTTAAGTTTTCATCAGTTCATCGCACTTAATTTGCTCTTACTTATGTTTTTGATATTATTACATAAACTTCAAGTCAATTACATTAACTAAAACTTACACTGTAATTTCATGCTAATTTACAAACGAAATTTAATTTCTCATGAACACAAAGTTGGTTGTTTCAGTATGAAATTACTAAAGAAAATAATATAAACTAAATGTGTTTAAAAGATAGCTTTTAATTTCTAAAGCACACCCTTTGAGATAAAAGGTCCTGTTAAAATCGTGTTAACGCTTTGTAGTTTTAAAGTGCTGATTATTCAGCGAATTCTAAGTACGTAATTAAGAAATTAGGAGTTTATTAAAATTGAGGAATATTGGGTACTAGTTTGGAAACTTAAAATATAAACTGGCGACAGTGTACAACTGGTATAAAAAAATAATTGTTATGAGCAATGAGTTTCCTCAATATTGGCCTTATTTACTTCTTGTTTTTTTTTTATAGTATATAACGGCAAACGAGGATATGGATTTTCTCATATTCTTTGGTAAGTGATATTTATATATGGACACATTTCTATTTGGACACATTGTTTATCGTTGGTCGACACTATTCTTGGATCGCGCTACACTTACCATCAGGTGTAGCAAAGTCACTTTGCCGAGCCAGGATTAAAATAAAAAATCACCGCCCTTATACGACCACAGTACTAGGAGAATCATGGGTGCGATACTGACCTTAACAGAAAGGGATAAAGTTAAGGCAATGGGAAGAGGAGGAATATTGGGCCTCCGGATATCTCACTCACCGTACGTAACGCAGCAGCAAGCCGCTATTTTCTATGAGACAGTGGTAGCGATCCAGTCGAAGCGGCCCATTCTACAGACAGATTTTTCTTCAGCGTGGCTCTACTTCTCAAGTTATTAAATAATAAGCCACATTTGCGTTAAGTTGTAAGTAGTAGAACTAAGCTGATAATAGTTTATAGAAAAACTCGGGTTTGATCCTCGGGTCGGGGAAAGTCATATTGGGTTTTTCTATCACGAAATGCTCAGTTTCAGCCCGAAGTCCGGTTTGTGCCCGGTATGGCTATAGGCTCGCCCCCAATCACATGGAAATACGCTCGGCGAAATGGTGGTGTAGTGGTTATACCTCTGGCTACCCATTCAGGGATTACAGGCGTCAGTGCTGTATAGATCCATAGCACAAAATAAACTTAGTAATATAATAAAGATGATGGGAATGACCTCTGCGAAACTACGATCCCGAATGCAATAGCATTAAAAAGCCATTCGGGGATAATAATAAGCCTGGATTAAATCTCTCTTAGTTTGCTCAGTTGTCAGCATTTTCATTTGCAGCGTTGAAATCAATTTGAAGTTCAATTCGACGCCGAATAGAAGAGATAATTCATGCATTGCTAATTGCGCGCGACAACGCGAAAACAATTCAAATAGTCACTGTTGACTGTATTCCGGCTAACGATATTATGGAGCAATTTTGGTGAGTTCAATGCGATTTATTTGTACAGATTTTTGGTGTATTTCACTAATATACAATACCTGTGTTTGTGATTGCGTCTAAACAATGAGGCTAGTGTATTTGATTAGTTTTATTATTTTAACGAATAAATTACGTTTCCCGAAATCTATTATCGAAATGATGCACCACATGGCATGTTACGTCACAATGCAGGTCTCACCATTACGATGCACGCGTTCGAGGGAATAGTACAATTTTCTCACTACATGCCTAGTGCCTACCTTTGTTCATACCAATATTTATAACATGAACTGCAGGCTCATTCTTAACCCAGTTTTAAATATTTTTTCGCAAAATAGTTTATTTTTCGTATTATTGTATAGTACATATAAAATAATGTATAAAATTAAACATAGTCAAATACCCTGACCCAGATTTATGCTGTTGAAATTTTGTTAGAGAGAATTACTTATTTATAATATTTATTTTGTATGATTTAAAGAGTAATTAAAGGGGTTCTGTATTTAATGTTTTTATAACATAGGTTGGCAAACAAGTATATGGGCCAGGGGATTTGGGACTCCGAAAAAAATATATTCTGAATAATTTATTGTTAATATGAATTTAACACCGTTACAAAATCGTGTACTCACATAAGCACCTTCGTCTCGCCTGTAAATGCTTTACAATTCAATCAAGCGTCCCTCCAAACTGTTAATTGGAAATGTTTTAATGGATATCAATCACCCATGCAGACATATTATTATGGTGTCGCCTACATATCAAACAATTATGGTGAAATTGTGCTATTACCTAGCTTGAAAACATTTGCTTATGCTGGAATATTCTTGAAAAATGATGATCAGTGTCTATTTTCAATATTGTTTTAATATCTTTTACAAATCGCCTAATTCGTTAAGGCTGAGAACCATGAAGTTCTGTGTTTCATTTGAAGGTTCACGTTCGTTCATCACAATTTATGTTTAAGTTTTCAATTCTAAAAATCACACATGAATTGCTCGGTATGTCAGTAGAATCGCTCCTCTATCACATCACTGGAATAAGCTCGGCGGAACGAGGGTGCAGCATTCGTTGCACGTTTGCTTACCCCTTCAGAGATAAAGGCGTGAACTTATGTATGTTTTTAATGATATCTATGTAACCGTGCTAAGTGTTAATATGGGAATATTATGTAGAATCATTCAGAACGGGGTGATTATGAGTTCTTACGATTTCTATCCTCGCAATCTTTTCTTACCACTGTTTCTGTTATGTGATATAACTTAACAATCACGTCCGATTTAAATAATGTGCTTCAACAATGTTATTAGTTTACAAATTAGTACAAATATGCAGTTAATGATTGTCTGCGTCCACTCATTCACCCAAAAAATAATTACATAATGTACTATTGCAATTAAATATTTCCTCAATTTCATCAAATTGTGTAGATTTTTTTAAAGCATAGGCCGGCAAACAAGCAAGTGGGTCACCTGATGGAAAGTGATCTCCACCGCCCATGTACGCCCACAATACCAGAAGAATCATGGGGGCGTTGCCGACCGTAAAGGAAAGGGATAATTAGGGATTGGGAAGGGGAGGGGGATTGGAGCCTCCGGATTTCTCACTCACTGTACGTATATATTTTTATTATCAAAATATTAACAATATAAAGCCTAAACATCCTAAATAATCCGCTTAACAACATTTAATAGAGAGCAAAGTTTCACCAAAACTCCTTCCTTTTGTACATTCAAAGAATCCACCAAGTCATCGTCACAAACAAAAAACGTATACTCTACTAATAGAATTCTTTGCTAACTTTCTAATTAATGTTCCTAATGCGTTGTTTGATGAATATTTTTTTTCCTTTTCACATCATATAGAGCGAAATAAAACACTCATTAACACCGGCTGCCTGAGGGCCCGTAGCCTTCCAGATAACGGAGAACTCTTAAGTTGCGCAGGTCCGGCCTTAAGTCGACGGCTTAACCTCACGTGTGTGTAATTGGAGAGATTTTATCCCAAGAATTCTTCTAGCAAAATATAATTTATAAAAATAAATGCTAGTCATGTAGGGAAATTGAATAAAAACATGCCTGTTCTTATAAATATTAGAAATAAATTACAATATAATATAAGAACGGGGAGGCTTAAGTCCGTGTTGTTTTGCGAAATGACCTTTGGTAATTATGTCGTTTCCACGCAATTAGCAAGTGAACTTTTAATGTAACTTAAAAAGTAAGAAGCATTAGCGAACTATCGCTATCTCATAATTACTTATATTCTTTTCTTGATTTTAGCAAATTGAGTTAGTGGGTACCTACTACTTACTATAATTTAAAAAATATTTTTATTTGACCGTCTCCGTGATTCAGTGCAATGTGAAAGGCCAAGGGTTTATTTCCCGATCCGAGACATATGTTTGTGTGATCCATGAATTTGTTTCAAGTCTGGGAGTTACTAGACCGTAAGTCCCTCGACTACAAGGGAAGCAGTCAATACATCAATCAAGTCAATACAATCAGGAACTATCCTGATGCCCAGGACACAGGTTCACCTAATGTGGGGTGAATATGTGTGTGACTGTTGGGTGTATTTATATATTTATTATTTTGTCAGTAATCGGTACTAGCGATATTTTAAAATCCAGCATTTTTAAACATATAAAGCTATAAATAAACAAAGAAGAAGTTTTGCATTATGTATTAGAAAGGTTCATTATTATTATTTTTTATTATTTATTAAGGTACATATTCAGTATCATTATTGTTGTGATGGCACCTCGGTGGCGATGTGTCAAAGTCGGTGTGTGAACATAAATATTAAGGCCTGCTTTGAGTTACTCGACCGAGAATGGGCCAACGATGCAAGAGAAGATAATAATCAGATGATAGCGCCACGTTTGCTTTGTATTAAATTGTATAGATACGATCGCATGTCGCGGTCGCGTTTCTCGGATGCATAGTCGCACTTCGCTGTCTCGTCTCGTCTCGTCGTGCATCTCAAAACAGGTCTTTAACAACGATTTAATACCACTATTTCCTAGCACGTTGCTTATATGCAACTTCTCCTATTATACTCTATGTATTTTCGGTACAAACCCAAAATCGATTGTATTATACGGTTCGTTAATTGCCCAAATCCGTGCCTGCTGATGCTTCACGATAAAGGTCCCCATTATTTTTCCCATTAGTCGAAGGGTCTGCGATATCGGCCTATTACCCCACTGTATAGGTGTTGATTCCTTGACTAATCCCTTCTTTCACTGGGAATGATTAAAATATAAGTGATGGCCCTTGGGGACTCATTTAACGGAGTGTATTATCTCTTATGTAAATAAATAACTGACAGTTATTGGCAATCTGTTGGGATATTTCTGAGTAATATGCCGTTATTATCCAGAAAGATTTTTCCTACCTCGGTGAGTATTTATTTATTTATTTTATTTGGGACAATAAGTGGTAATTACATTATAACATAATATTACAATAACGTTCAAGTAATTTACATGATAAATGCATTGCCTTTAGAAGCCACAGCATGCGTTGAAAATAATTATTGCAAATGGAAATAATAATTACAATTAATTTGATAAGTCAGGAATAACATTAAAATAAAAAAAAAAATATGAATTATTGATATTATTATTGATTGATGTGATGAATAAAAGATGGTGGTTATACCGAAGTTACTTTCCTTCCGAACCAGTATACCTAAATCCAAATGGTGGCCCTAAGCAATTTTCCTACACTGGTATACAGACTAAAATCCCCGCATAGACATTCTTCAGCGGAGGTGGAGTGGTTCCGTAGGATCCTAAGTACACTCCGAATTGCTACCAGGACCACCTCGAGACCGTGTTAATGACCAGGTTGTAAACTGTATTTGAGTCTAAATTGTAGAGCCACGCTGTAGACAGTTTTGTCTACAACATAAAGGGGCTGGATAGACTGGTTTGTTACCGCTATCTCATAGAAAATAACAGCAATAACACGTGAAATAACAGCTTGCTGTTGCGTTACGTAAGGTGAGTGAGATAGCCGAAGGCTCAAATCCTCCTCCCCTTCCTAATACCAAAATTATACCTTTAAGATCGGCAACGCATCCATGATTCTTCAGGTATTGTGAATGTTCATGGGCGGTGGAGATCACTTACCATCAGGTGACACACTTGTTTGTTTCCTGGCCTCTGACATAATAAAGAGTCGTGATAAAATCAGATATCATGCTGTAGGAATTGAATTGTGTCACGAATGATAGCTATATAGACTTAAACCGCGACAGAGATAAGATTGATGAAATTCGACGATGCTATAAAATTTTAACGCAAAATTGCACCTCTACCTACCCTTTTAGTTATACAGGCGTAGCCTTATATAGCATTTGAATTATAACTACACATGAACTAATCCTCAGATTTATGTTGTGTTCTAAGACAATTTGGTTAATTTGTTGTAGCCTCTATGAATATTATACAAACTTCGTAATCTAGACATAAAATGTAGACTAAGTAAGTACTAAGCCATTTATAAAGTTACACAGAACTGGGACTTCAAACTATTCGATGCTAATTGCGTGAACAGAAGCATACATATATTATAATATATATGTTTAGTTCTGGTTGCCGTAATTCAAAAGAAACTGAGAATTCTACAATGTGGTAGGTCCCTCGTATGCAAGAAGCCGTCTGGATTGGTATCACCGCTTTGTCTATATCTGCGGCCAAACAGCAGTGTGTAAGCACTGTTGTGTTTCGGTTTGAAGGACATTGAAGCCAGTGAAATGACTGGGCATTATGAGACTTAACATCTCATGTCTCTGGGTGACGAGCGCAATTCAGTGCCATGCAGTGAAGTTCTGTGTGATGTTGCCTGCCTGTGTGGCGCTTACCATCTCGTCATTCAATCAAACAATCAAATAAAAAAAAATGTATTTAAAAAATGTTAACTATAAACCTAATTGAAAAGCAAATCAAAGAAAGGAATATCTTCATGAATGAACTAGAAGAGCCCAGGTTGAACAGCCCATTAGCAAGAGAAAGGGAGCAATTTGCAAAGCTAATCTCCAATTTGCAATGAAGACAATACACTTAAAAAGATACACCTTGGCGCCTACGGCGGGATCGGATTCGGTTTATTTTCTATCATGAGAAGGTTAAAGCTGTATTAAATTTAAATATGTCTATTGATCCATATAAACTTATGTAGACTTTAAACAAATTTTACAAGGTAATAAGTAGTTTTAAATCACACACAAAGGAAGAATTATAAAATTGACTTTTATGAATGACGATAAAAGTAGATCGCTCACCTGATGCTAAGCGCCACGCGTGCCTTGAAGTACGCGTGCGTAAACAGAAGCAACACCACACATAAAGTATTACAAAACACTGTATAACACTGGACTGCCTCGCACCCGAGAGATAAGATGACTTATAATACCTTGTAATTACTTTGACGTCAATGTCTTTGCAACCGAAACACAACAGTTATTACACACTGCTTGGCGGTAGCGGTGGTAAATAGCGGTGGTATCAATCCAGACGTATATGAGATTATCCCTTCACTTGCCAATCCCTATTTCCTATTCTTAAGTGGGCAACACATCCACCATTCTTCTGGTATTGTTTCATGGGCGGTGGAGACCATCAAGTAACCCACTTATTCGTTTGTTAAACGTTGCTATAAAAATGTATGTCAATGACTCCAAAAACAAAGAATGACTCAAAGTAGTATTTACTACTTTACTGGGAATATTGCCTTGATCACAAAGAGCTTCAACATTGTCATTTTAGTTAACAGACGACACCACAGCGAACTTGTATTTTTTCCCAAATAGTTGGTAAAGGGGCCAAATGAAAAGCCGTGTACAAGGCGTTGATTACAGCCGGCTTGGGCCGTGTTGTTCATCATTATTTTTCTCATTAGAGCGCGGCTGTCTGCGACGATTAAAGGTGACGAGCGATCCTTGAGCTCGGTGCACGATTGGAAACTAAATATTAGAGCCATGCTGTTTTACCCTTAATGTATGCAAAAATAATTTATAAGAATTAGGTTTCTGAGAAAGAATCATTTTTATTAATGCTTTGTTTCATTTTCTACTATTCTTGAGATATTAATAAACAATCACACATTACCTGGTAAATGGATTTGACTGAAACTTACTTTTTTGCTACTTTTATGCCAGAAAAAGACATTCGGCCGCAGCCGTGAATACAATACAAGCTAGTGTTTATCTATGAATTTTTCATTTAATATATTGGTAGCATAGTGGGTGGTAAAATTCAGCAATTCCAAATCATCTCATGCGTTTTTAAGTAAAAACTCATGGTAAACCCGAGGTAAACGAGGTAAATGTTCATAACCTTATTAAGCTATTGTATAGATTTTATCTCGGGCCTTGAGCGGCGAAACCGAATACAGAAATTCCGTAACGAAAAAACCTAACAGCCCCCACTCCGACCAGCCAGCGTTAGCTGACCTCCCTGGAACATCGATAATTTCGAAGTCCCAGGTGGCGTCACACAGTGACCAGTCACTTGGATCGGACTTTCACAAGACTTTAACCGGACTTTGACCCCGACCTTGACCTTGACCTCGACCTTGACCCGACCTTGGCCTTGACCTCGCCCTTGACCCCGACCTTGACCTTGAACCAGACCTTGACTCCGACCTTGACCCCGACCTTGACTCACAAAATTAAAATTAAAAACTAAGGAAAAAAAGTACTGCATAAATAAAATAAATAAATAATTATAATTACATACATAAGTTGATAAAAAAATCTATGCAATAGCTTTACCGCGGCAGTCTCCGAGTGCCACACGTCTTTTTTATAATTATGTTAATGCCAACATCTTCCGCACTAAACTTAATATTAACTTGTTATGTTTGTGTTGAGTTTGTGTTGACTCAGACATTAGTATCTATATTTTGTTCTAGATATATCTTTACCCTGGCACCGTAAAGTGAATATACTAAAATGAACTTAGTGTTAAGTACACTGCAGTCCCAATATAATGTGGACCGTAATAGGATATTGGTCTTTCGATGGTCGGCAGATTTCTGCCGGCCTAAAGTTACCGGATAAACTGGTTGATCCCGAGACGTGACATGCCTGAACGGAGCACTATGACAGTTTATTCATCATGTGGTAGCTATCCAGTCGGGTACAATAATATCAGGTACCGTCCCAGCAAATTCTGGAAGAATACTAATATAGTAAAATATACAAAAATTACAATTTATTATCAATATGGATGCGGCCTTAAATGTCCTCGTTAAGAACTATCCCCATGGCCCTGAATGAGCGCTCTAAAATGAAATATACACATAATGAGGCACCATCATTATTCGTGATTCATTGCGTGCCTTGCATAAGCACTCTTTAAAATCATAACCCTCTTTTAGTTTAGTTGTCATAGGGTTAAAATTACACGTCATTATGGTTGTCCTATAGTTTGTTTATACTCTATTGTAAAAAATATTTCAAACGAATATCCTAAACGAAACGAAATATTCTAATGTATTTTGCAGTGGCGGGCATGGATGTTTGGACTAGGTAGGCAGATGGAGCAAATTATATATGATTTAATTATATATTATTATGCAAAGATCAATTGAGTGTGCATTAAAATCTTATGCAGTGTAGTGGATTGCTTATTACCGCGGCATAATAAGATGTTTCGTTTAATGCATATAGATTTTAGTATGTTGTATATAATCACTATCATAATAATTTGTCATGTATGACTATTGATATAATAATTAAAGAAGTATCATAATCGATATTTTATTTATGTAGTAATAATTAAAGATAGTGTAAATTAATTCTTATGGGGCACTGATTAAATGCCTGTATGCAATGCTCGCTACTGGTAGTTTATCCATCTTTTTTATTAAATAAATGGCGTTTTATATAATTATATAATCATTTTTGAACTGATGTGGCATACCATCATATCATTGTTAGCCTTTCAGCAAAAAATGCACTATGTAGTTAGGGGGCGGGCAGAATAATTACCTTCCAGGTACTTCCTAGCTAATTGTTTCCACTCTACCCGTGAACAGAGTGGCTCAAGTCGGCGCCGGTGTCAAAGTGCCTGACGTTGGCAGTCATTGTCGACCTGTGAATACCAAATGACAATGGTAAAAGGAGATAAACTATTTTTGTTTCACGGTCGTGTTGTTATTTTTTGAAGTGAAACTTCTTTAGAATCGTTGTGATTTGAAACTCGATGAAACGAAAATGTGTCACGACAAAGACAAACATATTCATAAACAGGATTAACCATGCGAAAGAATGAGATAGATTAAAAGTACACTATCACGTGTTATTGCGCCTGCGTACAACGAAGCCTTCGGAAAATGTATCATATTTGGGCAATCATAATTAAAATTTGTATTTGAGTTTTCGCTTTAAAAAATTATACATGAATTGCCCGGGATTGAAATCGGTACTCGGTATTTCTTTTTTATTATTCGTAATACGCTAGCGTTTGGCCACCATCTCGCCTGATGGTGAGCAATGATATGGGTTAAGGTGGATCACGCTTGCCTAACAAATATAAATTCACTCTAGACTTGAAGACGCCCCGATTACAGGTGATACCGCCCTCATCATATCATGGGACGGCAATAGATTCGGCGAAACGAGGTTGCAGCCTTCGGGAGAAAAGACATGAGCTTATATTAACGAACAAATGTAGTTCCTGGTAAAATGGTAATAATCCGCATTAAGTTTGGCGGACTAAGTCCTAACCCCTGTCATTAGTAGGGGAAATTTATGCCGCTATGGGACTGTACTTGTTAGTACAGGAATGAAATTAAGTTTAATTCCTTGGAGTAGAGGAGAAGGTGGTAATGTGGCCCCCCACTTTGTTTTTGAGGTCTCATGTAAAAAATAAAAGGAAAACATGTATAATGAAAACATCATTAGTTTTGTTATTTATTTGCCAATACACGACATAATATGGAACAAATAAAAATGCAACAGATAATACTAAAATATATTTTATAAAAAAAAATGGAAATTTGACAACTTGAGATCAAGCGAGGGTAATATGGCCCCCCGCAGTCAGTATGAACCCATAAGTTGCAGCTTTGGCACTGAATTCACTCCTCGCCACGTCTGTCACTGGAGTAAATATTTTCACAAAATACAAATCATATCGTAGTCTTCAGGTACTACAGATGGAGATACATTTTTATCACATCCCGATGAGTCGCTTTTTACTATTTCTTCATTATCGGAGCTACTATTGGATGTTGCGTCTCTTTGGTCTCTTTGGCCTCATAAGCCTTCGTTTATAGGCATCTGTAAGTAGATAAAAAAATAAATATCACTCATATAAACTCCTTTGCAAAAAAAACGGGCACCTTACACACACACTTTACCTTAGCTTTTCTATGGGTAAATATTATTATATTTTTAGTATGTCATTAGCTTGGATGACTAGAAATTTCTTATTATCAATGAGAATCTAGTTTTTTAACACTTTTATCCTGGTATCGGTGTTTTAGTCAATGTAAACAGAGAGCCGTGTTAAAATGGACATTTTTATGGGTATAATGAAATTAAGACTACGAGTATTTTTATGGTATTTTAATAAAAGAGACATTAAAAAATAAAAATTAATAACGAGTATGACCTCCTCTTGCAGCGATTACGGCATGTAATCGTCTTGGCATGCTTCCCACCAGGCTTTTGATGGTGTCCTGTGGAATGTGTTCCCACTCAGTCGAGATTACACGTTTAAGCTCTCTGATGTTTTGTGGAGGTGGTTGGACAGATCGTACTCGCCTTTTTAGGAGGTCCCAAACGTGCTCAATGGGGTTAAGGTCGGGGCTCCGCGCTGGCCAATCCAAACGACGAATACCGACCTCTTGCATATAAGCATCTACGTCGCCAGAACGGTGGGCCCGAGCATTATCGTCCATGTAAATGGCATCTTCACCAATTACAGTCAGTGCGGGTTGTGCATTTTGAGAAAGGATTTCTGTTATGTACCTATGCGCATTTAGTGAGCCATTTTCTATGAATACTATCTCGGTACGATAGTTGGAAGTTACGCCCGCCCAAAACATAACGGACCCTCCACCATAAGGGGTGATTTCTTCAAAACACACATCGGCATAGCGTTCCCCTGGTCTTCGTAACACTCGCCGACGTCGGTCCTCACCATGCAGACAAATTCGAGCCTCATCGGAGAAGAGTACGCTACTCCAGTTACCTGGTGTCCAAGATAGGCAATTTCTAGCGAACCTCAACCGCGCAATCCGGTGCTCACGGAGTAACTTGGGGGCCCGCGCTGGTCGTCGACTACGTATATCAGCAGCTAAAAGTCTTCTCCTCACAGTCCATAGGCTAACTTGTGCTCCTCGTACCTCTTCAAGGTTTCTTTTGAGGTCTATGTAACTGCATTTGCGGTTCCTCAGCGCCTGAGTCACTAAAAAGCGATCGTCTCGCGGCTGTGTGCAACGTTTTCTCCCAGAACCTTGCCTTCTCTGAACGGAACCTGTCTCTTGGTATCGAGTCCAGGTTCTTTGTACGGTTGAACGACTCACGTTTAACCGCTGTGAGACGTAACATTGGCTACACCCCTCTTCCAGCAGCGCTATAATTTTACTAGCTCTCATTGCTTTTTCTGCCATTACGATAGACACAAAGATATCTGTTTTAAGTCACAATAAGGCAGAATTATGCGATAAACATAAATTGTTGTACTAAAAATAACGAAAAGTTACTTTTAGTTGCTTGATAACCTTTTAACCGCAAACCCGCGAAAAGTGTCACAAAATGAAAAAGGGATTAATAATTTAAAAAACAAAAGTTTTGAATTTGGAATGAACTTTTTCATACCCAGACTCTTTATTAAGTGCCAGTAACATAGTTTGGCTATTAAAACCTCTGAAGAACTAAATTATTACCAATAATGTTAAAAAATCAAACCCGCCCGTTTTTTTTGCAAAGGAGTGTATATACAACCAATATGAGGGGGCCAAATTACCAATATTGTGGAATCTACAAACCAACCTATAAAAATATATAACATCAAATATTTTGTGTACATACCTTCAAAATCCAATAGGAAAACGTTAATCGAACATAATATCCAAATCTCAGATGCGTAAACTCGGTATTTCCAGAATTATGCAATTAAATGCAACACAATAACAAAGTTTTTGCGAGTGCAAGTTCAAACTGGCTCGAATAACAAACGTATGTGCTGCCCTCGCTTACTTTTTTTGTGCATTAAATCGAAATTGTCTTTGATGCTCCCCATTACAAAAATGTTTCGCTTGATGCGGTGATTCTAAACTAGAAATATCGAAGGGGGCCATAATACCTGCGGGGGCCACATTACCACCTTCTCCTCTATTATATTCATTGACTATTTGTAGATGAAGAAGTACATAGGTACTTTAGTTAAATATGATTAAAAATGATTTCCAATGAAGACGTTCTCCTGGAGCCACAAGCAGATTAAATCTTTTTACGTTTACACGAATGTTCCTCATTGAAATAAAACTAATTTAAACGTATTTTATCGTGGTATTTTTAATTTTATTTTGTTTTTTTTATCATGGCACGGCAAAGTGACTACACGCATTTGATGTAATGTGATGTGTGATGTGATGTTCGGTGCAGTCCAAACATAATGTCGACCGTCAAGACACATTGAGTCCCTCGACGGTCGGCAGAAATATGCCGGCTGGCTGATCCCGGAACGCGTCTTGGCTGAATGAGCCACTATGGCTATGTCGTAATAAACATATTTTTACCCGTGCGAAGCCGGCGCGGGTCGCTAGTTTGTAATAAACCCGATCGTTATATATTCTATTCATAGAAAAAATTCGTCATCAATCGGAAAAATATTTCTACGTTTTAAATGGCAAAACCACCAAAAAAATTTACACCAAACGAAAAAAGTATCTCGAATAAAAGAGCTTTCAAATAAAAAATGTATTTAAATCTGTCTGTTTGTTAGGGCATTACAACGCGGATGGACAGAGATACACACGCACGCAAGGTAGTTCGCAAACTTGGTCCAATTTTAATTTGAAGATTAAAATCCACTCTTATGATGGTAAAATCTGTGATAAAAGACTATAACTACAACATTTATTCTTCCATTTTGATAATTCTTTCGCTAAATCTTTTTTCCATCTGCCCTTATCCCACTCGCAGTGGGGCGTAACATGCTTTTAACACATGTTACAAAAAGATTTGGCTTGTAGTTTGTAGCGACCGAAGCGTCTGACGTCAGCGCGTCTGGGGAATTGACCCCATAATTCTTTCACAAAATGTTATAAAATAAAAAACTTTCTAACAAATATAAAACCAACTTAAAGAAATAAAGAGCTAAAAATGAAAGCTGGTTTTGAATCACTAACTAATCTGTTATATTCGCACGTTTGTCGCGCAATTCTTTTGGTATAAATGGGGCTTATCTCCATATAAATTATTATTTTAAAGTTATTAATTCCCACATACATTTATTTCATTAAACGCATCGATGTAGATAAACTTTGGCAAAACACTTTTAAGTGCATGGCAGAGACTTTAAATGCTTGCAAATTAAATTAAATAATATTAAATCGCACATGACTGACCAATTATGGTTAATGTCATAAATAAAACTACGTATGAAATACATATTTTGTTTAATAATAAATAAATACACCCAATAGTTACCTGATAGAAGTATCTGTTCGCTCTATTGCTACAGTATTACATGTACCCAAATAAATTTGGGAGGTTAACATAATGATTATAATATTCCCTTATTAACCCTTCAGAAGATGTTCCAAAGAAGACGCATAATAAATAATGAGAGCACGAAACGCCTTATAAAGAAATAACAAAAGAGGGTAAAGATTTCTACATTATCACACGTGTAATCCATGTTCCGCAGTGCCGCAAGGTTTACCTTTATGAATAACATAAATCTTGAAAACATAAAAATCAAGAAAGTTGCCGTAACAAATCAGATAATGTGTACCTTTGTTTCAACCCGAGTTTCACCTTTGGTCTTTGAGACCTTTGCCTAAGAGTATGGTGCAAGCGTAATGCTTATTTAATTCTCTGTTGCCATTTATTGATGAAATATTCTATAAGCGTTGACAGTTATAATAAAAATACTTTTACGTAGTTTAAAAAATGGATATTTGTTATTACACTGAGACTAAAATAGAAAATTCCGAGAAGGTCGTAATATACTCTTCCAGCTGAGTTTTTTGGTAGGATAATTTCTATGATAATGAATTCTAAATAAAATAAAAAATTTGTAACGCGAATTAAAGATAGTGGCTTATTGCTAGTTGAAATAATGGCGTACAATCTTTTACTATTAATGTTTTCTGAAATGAAAAATACTAGTCGACATTGTTATGTGCTTGTAATTAATAATAAAAATAATGAATTGTAACGTGCATTACAGATATTGACGTAAAACGTTTTTATTCTTATGATTTAATATCTTTAAATATTAGATCAATCATGATGTTCTTTATAATTATTTATCAGATAGTCCTCGACGTATTGTAGAGCACTATCAATTAATCTCGAGTGGTTTTCATTTATTTAAGTATTTCAAATATTTAGCCCGCTTGGATCTTGCACTTTGACCCATTCTCAAAACCCAAGCAGGCGTAGGATCGGTACGACCTCCCGAATCCCGTCTGTAAATCTCGTAAAAAGGATTTGCCCCTTGTATCTAACGCCGATTTACAACCGCGATACACCGCCTTGTATAATTCACAATGTAGTTCTTGATAACTTATTGCCATATAATGGCTTTCGTTTATGCGACTACAAGACCTATTTATACTACAATAGAATTGAAAGGGATGAAAATTTTGTTTGAATAACTTTACTTATGCCAGACGTAGGTACCAGTAATAAACCTTATCTCTTTCGTATTTTGAAATAAGACAATGTTTTACAGCCTCATAATCATGATTAAATCAGTATTCTTTATTATCTAAATATGTATTGTGAGATTACATAAACTTACTAGATGTATCATGTATCATGTGTGGTATCTAATAATTGGCTAATTATTCTCAAGGTTTAATTAAGCAAGTGAACAATTGTTTTTTTTTTATAGTCGATACGAAAGTCGCAGGTTCGAAACCAGCCCCAAGAGCGTATTTTTTTTTATAGCATAGGCCGGCAAACGAACAAGTGGGTCACCTGATAGTAAGTGATCTCCACCGCCCATGTACGCCCACCACCAGAAGAATCATGGGCGCGTTGCCGACCTTAAAGGAAAGGGATAGGCTTCCGGAAACCGCTACTTTACGTCGGTTTTCTGTGAGACAGTGGTAACGACCCGGTCGAGCCAGCCCATTCATGCTGTAGACAAAACTGTCTACAGCATGGCTCTACCACTCAAAAACCTCTACCTGCTCTACCTCTAACTTTTCTAAGTATATGTGATTAATTGTTAATTATCCCTTCCTTTAACGGTGAAGGAAACATCGCGAGGAAACCTACATACCGGAGAACTCGATAAGATTTTTGGAAGGTATGTGGAGTCTGCCAACCCCCATAAGGCCAGTGTGGTGGACGAAGGCCTAACCCCTCTCATTCAATAGAGGAGGCCCGTACCAAGCAGTGGGACATGTATAATACAGGGCTAGTATTATTATATTATACTCTTTAATAGTTACCCCAAATACCACTAAGAATAAACAATTGGGGCAGAAAAAAATACTGAATATAATTGGAATCAAAATACGCGATTTATTATAAAACAGGAAGACGATAGTTAAATTAAGAAGAAAATATTTGAGTACTAGCTTTTGCTCGCGGCTTCGCCCACGTGATCTGCTTTTTCCGGGATAAAAAGTAGCCTATGTCCTATTCTGATGTATAAGCTATATAATTGTAAAGTTTCATTAAAATCCATCCAGTAGTTTTTACGTGAAAGAGTAACAAACATACATCCATTCTTACAAACTTTCGCGTTTATAATATTAGTAGGATAGTAGGATAGGATAGTAGGATAGTAAGAATAGTAGGATAATATTATCAGATGTAAACTAACCTATAAAATAGTTTACAAACAGGAAGATGCTGAATGTTAGTAAGCAGAGTTAAATTTAATTTATCCTCTGTTTATACCCTGAAGTACGGAGTTAGATGTTATGTAAATAAAGGAATACCTCCCAGAAATTCATAAATAAATTTAAGCATCAAAGTTTACACAAGTCTGAACTTGAAACTTATGTTTAAGTTATCAGTTTAATTAATTATATAAACAGGGCTTTAAGCACGACTTGAGGATTACGAGTACGATGATCGGAGCTTAAACTTGTTGTAATGTAACATTAAGAATTTGCGGTTAATAAAGTAATCCTCGTGTAATATTGTAATAATGCGGGGCTCGAGGAGGACATGGTCTGATTAGAGAGCAAGAAGATTCTATAATATTCTAATTATAGAGCTTTAGAGAGTTTACTTATAGATCCTTCGTTCGAAGGGCGCTGCGGTAAATACATTAGTCCATATTGAACAATTAACATGTTATATTACATTCGCTTCTTTTACTTCTGCAAGCTGCAGCAATGGCCGTACTGAGAATAAAACTAAGCAGCGAGACATAAAACATCTCAAAAGAGAAAAAAATATATTGTTGTTAACTCTGTGCAAATTATAAAATATGAATATGAGACAAATAGGGGAACGGTTTGTAGACATACAGCAGTTTTTGATAATTGAAAAATTGTATTTATGTAAGTATATTTTATTATATTTATTTCGGTACTTTAATGTTTAATATTTCTATATTATGTATCTTCTCTACTTTTTTTGCACCTACTTTGTTCATCTCTGAATTACCCTAAGGTTAACTGGGAGAGAATGCCTTTGGCATTAAGTCCGCCTTTATACATTTAGTATGTAAAGTGTAAAATAAATAATAAAAAAAATTATGGATTGTTTGTTTTAATTTTATTAAGTAGGTACATACATATTAGGTAGGTACTATCTAGGTAGATTAGTAGTCCTTCTATTTTAACAATAAGCCATGGAGTATTGGATCATGTGTTGTTTTCGTATTGAACAGAATTTATATTCTGTGTTTTCTTGACATCAAATAGATAAAAAAAATTGCATTCGACCAAATCGAAAGTGCATTCGCAGACGGATGAAATGGCTGACGACATTGATGAATGAGTAGAAATCGATATAAATGCAAGAGCAATGTCGATTCTGTTTGACCCGTGTGGTATATTGCATGAATCTTAAATATATTTACTCTCCAAATCGAATTCTGCATCTAACCTAATGGGATTTTCAGCACGGTATTTCGATTTCACATGTCTATTTTTTTTTAAAAAACATCGACATAAAATCATCAGAAGCAATTCGTATATCTAAGCAAACCGAACCATCTTGACCGAATACAACATAATCAGAGTAGAGTCGTACAAGGTGGTAGGTCCCTCGTATGCAAGAGGCTGTCTGGGTCGGTATCACCGCATTGATATTTCTGCCGTTAAGCAACAGTGTGTAAGTACTGTTGTATTTCGATTTGAAGGACATTGAAGCCTTATGTCTCGCGGTGACGACCGCAGTTCAGTGCCATGCAGTGCTTTGTAATTCTAAGTTCTGTATGGTGTTGCTTCTGTTTATGGGCAGGATGCTTATCATCAGGCGAGCGCCTTGCTCGTTTCGTCATTCAATCAAATAAAAAAAATTGTTTGACAATATGCGAGTTAGGCCCTGTCTCCGGTGTCAGTCGTATTTGCTTAGATGTTCTCCGGTGAGGCCCACCGTAATGGATTTCTGACGTTAGTATTAATGATGGATCACCAAAGCCCAATATATTATTTGTAGCCGAGAAGCGACTTGCTAAGTCTTACCTAATAGAGGTTTCGAAACAAAAATTGCAGGTTTAGTTTATTTATTTTATTCATTTTACACGTTATATATAATGTATAAAGGTAGACTTAATGCCAAAAGCATTCACTACCAGTCAACCTTAGGGTAATGTAGAGATGAACAAAGTAGGTGCAAAAAAGAAGAGAAAATACATGTCTATATGTTTCTAATGTCTATAATTTCTAATAAAATTTAACTGGACTCCTATGCTATAAAAAAATACGAAGCAACGAAGTAGGAAAATGTAGATCTAGTGTAGTACAGAATATTTATCCCAATAATAATACTTCTAATATAAAATACTATGCTGTGACTATATGGATAAAAGTATTTTTCGACAAAACTGGTCAACAATAGGCGGAGAAATCGATGTACATACATAAAAAAAGAAGCAAAAAAGCTCACCGAATTGATCTCCTCCTTTTTTAAAGTCGGCTAATAACGATATGTTCCACAACAATACTTAAGTATTCAACAGTAAAAGAAAGAAGCAAAAAAATCTCGCCGAATTGAGATCCTCCTCCTTTTTTAAGTCAGTTAGTAACGATACCTTCCTTAACAATACTTTACTATTCAACAGTAAAATATTTCCTAAATAAAGTTCCAGTTCGTTCGACTTTCTATCGTTACTTACGAAGTTTTTATGTACTTGCGAGACATCACATAGTTTGACTGAAAGGTTGTTTAACTGAATTTTGTTTTTATCAACGTGTGTATAAATCGCTAATGGATTGATAGATTTGTTTTCCGTTTATTGACGTGGTAGAAGTTCGCTTTGATTTTGTTTTTGTAGTTTTTTATTGAAAAGTTTAAGAAGTAAGGGAGCTGCGATGTCGGTTTTGTCAGTTTCGGGGTGACGAGCGCAGTCCAGTGCCATGTAGTGCTTTGTAATTCAAAGTTCTGTGTGGTGTTGCTTCTGTTTATGGGCAGGCGTTTACCATTAGGCGAACGTTTTGCTCGTCTCGCCATTCAATCAAACAAGAAAAAAAATTACGTAATTTTATCAAAATATGTTGATATCTATCCGAGCCCGATATTTGTCGTCGATAGTTACCTCTTTCGCGCTCGAGATATGTCGTGTGGCATTATGATAGGCCCCCTGGCTCTAGGTTTGTCTCTTTAACTACAGGGTGCCTATCTTGAGATTTAGACAGGTTGATGTACTACTGCGGCTTACATAGTGATCCATCATGAGCTTTGTGTGTTGGTGATTAGTGGTTGTTGGGTCAGTCCAACAAACATATCGTAATATTAAGCTGTTTGTAACACAATATGTTAATTAAGATAACATAATTTAGGAATAATTTAAAGGTACATTAAATAGAAAAAGTAATAATTTTGAGGTATATATTTTATAATGATTTCTTATGTTTACGAGAATATTACTCATCAAAATAAAACTAATTTAAACTGTCCAGTCTACAGTGACAGTTCAGTCAGACAGTCACGTCATCACGACGGCAAAGAGTCTTCGAAATGTCGGGATCAAAATTAATAAAAAACCGCCATAAAATCCGTTTAAATTAGTTTTATTTCAATGAGTATATATTTTATCCCTTCCCTCATAGACAATATGAAGGGCTTTATATTTGACCCATTTGTCTATCTGTCCGTTTGTCTGTTAGTCTGTCACTGTGTAGTATCGTAGCGCTTCAACGAATGGACCGTGCATTGAGTTTTTTAATTTATTCTTAAAAATTGAGTGTTTTTTTTGCTGCAATGTCCCGGGTTTAATTCCCAGGTCGGGCGGGTTGAAATTTTCGATTTAAAAAATTATACACGAATTGTCCCGGGATGGCGATAGGCTCGCCCCTAATTACATTATGGGACGGAAATAACGCAGGTGCAGAATTAATTGCCTATCTGCCTACCTCATCACGGGAAAGGTGTGAACTTATGTGTATATTAATAGCGATTTTTGTGTTCTTAAATATTAGTCAATATTAATTTTGGAATGTGTTCTTAATTTAATACAGTATTAAAGTAGACAGAATGCAAAAATAAATGTAAATTATTTAATTAAATTTCAACTTGTACAATAACAATGCATCACGAGAAATAATTACAACTGCAGTGCATTGCACACCTCTAATGAAAATACATTCGAAAAACTCCCACACAGCTTCAAACTTTAAACTCCTTACACCTTTCGCTTAATGCTAATTAATATCCGCATTAAAAACACGAATATAAAGTATATAAAATATAAGCTTCGTATAAGGCACCGTTGGTAAATACTAATTAATTTGGAGCGACAAACTTGGCTCCCGAGTGCATCGTTTCAACTGTGTCCCGAGTCTCGACCCAAGGCGA
The DNA here is from genome assembly GCA_949126905.1 of Amorpha juglandis. Classification (NCBI taxonomy): domain Eukaryota; kingdom Metazoa; phylum Arthropoda; class Insecta; order Lepidoptera; family Sphingidae; genus Amorpha; species Amorpha juglandis. Next base: position 3,267,079 of record OX421372.1, on the reverse strand, counting down.
ATGCCATTTGTTTCCAGATACACTTTATTTGTTTCGTACTGAGGCTCAGTCGGTGAAGAGAACGGTTATTTTTTTTTTAATTATTTTATGGTAACGATCGGTTTGCATACTGATTGTTTTAATTGAATTATGTACGTTTTTTATTTTTTATTTAATTAATTGACGAGACGAGCAAGGCGCTCGCCTGATGGTAAGCGCAACGCCTATCCATAAACAGAAGCAATACCACACAGAGCTTTGAATTACAATGCACTGCATGACACTGAACTGCACTCGTCACTCCGAGATATAAAATGTCAAGTCTCATAATGCCCAGTCATTTCACGTCAATGTCCATCAAACTGAAACACAATAGTGCTTACACACTGTTGCTTGGCGGCAGTAATTTGACAAAGCGGTAGTACCAACCCAGCTGGCTTCTCGCATACGAGGGACCTACCACCTTGTAAATATTTTTAATGGCTTAGACTTGGTGATTATCACCGTGAAAAATATTAATAAGTTGCACCAAGAATCGCTGTTTAACGAGAAAGTATGAATTTTCAGCACCGTTATAAGCTGTCTGACTAAAGCCTTATCAGATGCGGCAACTTTCAGCTAAGCTTTAACTGTCTGTAGAATGCGGCAAAATATTACGAATCAGATATATGATAAAGCCAAAGATGAAGCATAATCATTCATAGCAACTTTATCAATGATCAGAAATTAATTAAAATAAATCTGAAGCGGTAGATTTATACCTTGCTGGTGGTAGGATATTCATATCCGCCCGGATAGCGACCACTGTACCCATGGTGTTAAAACTTGTCACAGTGATCCTTGTGTAGATCGCGCTCCACGATCGGCCAGTGTATGTCCGGTTCTCCCGAGGAGCTTGCGACATGACTTGATGGTTGGTTAGGGCGGGTATATGGGTAAGTCTTCCGCCTGACTGTCGCAGGCCCCTCGATTTGCTAAGTTCCAAATGATTCTAACAGATGGCGGTGTAAGGCAATTAATCGACTCTATTGAGTAAGTACCGAATAGATGGCGCGCACTGTATTGAATAGATTACTAATATATAGTTTAACATATACCTTAGCCACAGCAATGCGTGGCCAGGTCTGCTAGTATAATATAATAATAAATCTAATTAATACACCATCGATGAAATAAAAAATATAGCATAACGTTTTGTTATTTTGCACAACGTCTGCCAACATAGTTTTAAATTCTACCACATCAAACGTTTGTGTTTGTGTCGTTTTTATTCAGAGATCTTTGGTTCTCATTACGGTATACCTGTTTACCCAACAAATTCCTAAAGCCTAGGTATACCGCATAAAAGGGGAGTTAATTTACTACATCCGTGCGTCCTTTTAGCTAAAAGTATATGGCCAGTCCTTTCATTTTCTGTAATTATTTATTCATAATGCTTCAGTGTACATTAGACTAATTTAGAGAGACAGAAAAATACATTTAAGCATAGTATAATTGGCGGTCTTTTTTTATTATTAGTTATTGCCTCACAGGTTTTGTGGCAGCGTGCTCAGGCGTCTAAGGCTTCCGAGGTTCTGAGTTCGATTTCTAGGTAAGGCATTCAAAATTTGTGTTCGGTTTTCCAATTCGTAAATACATAATAGCTTAGGATTAAAATTTGTGTCGGTATGGCTTGCTCTCTCTCTCTCTCTCTGTTATAACATGGGACTGAAATAAGCCCGGCGATCCCTGTATACAAAGCTGTGTTTCTGCCGGCCTTTTCAGGCACATAGGCGTGAGAGTTTCTTATATCGTGTTAAAATATAGGTATAATATTATGAATGCGAAGGTATATTTTGGTGATAAAATCTCCAAATCTCCATTTATTAATGGTTGATAACTTAGCCATAATTGAGGCTTTGATTTGTATTTTGAGTATTCATGTGTAACCACTAACTAGCTTAGAGCCACGCCGTAGAAAGTTTTGTCTACAACATGAATCGTTACCTCTGCCTCACAGAAAACCGACGTAAAGTAGCGGCTTGCTGCTGCGTTTCGTACGGTGAGTGAAATATACGGAGGCCCAAATCCTCCCTTTCCGAATCCCTAATTATCTCTTTTCTTTAAGGTTTAGTTTTATATGGGCGGTCGAGATCACTTACCATCAGGTGACCCACTCGCTCCTTGGGGGGCCTATGCTATAAAAAAAGATGTTATTGGCCCCTTTAATAAAAGATTTTCTTCCTTATCAATACCTAGAAAGTAATCACCAAATTTGTATTAGATTTATGAACAATTACCTACCCACTTTTCAAATAATTCCTTTATTACAATCATTTATTTTATCTGTTCGTATTAAATTTTATAACTTGGGGATTCTGGTTTATTTAAAAATATTTCGAATCATCTTTATAAAAATAATAATTTTTAATCCGCACATTAATTGTGAAGAAAAGCAAATTTGGTCTGATACAGTTTTTTTGTAATAATCATAATAGTTAATGGTTTTTGCTTAAAATAGAATATTTAGGGAGAACGGAAGATATAGAAATATTGAATAATAGAATTAATTTACTCCACATTAACCGCAGCAAATTAAGATATCCCTGAGGGTTTAGCATATATGCGAGATAAATTCGTAAACTCGTTTTGTGAAAAACCTGTTTTATCTGATACCTATATGTCTATCGAAGCTAACATGATTGCATAGAATACTCGATTCATTATGCCAATAGTAGAAATAAAGTAGGGAAATTGTACGTTCAAACTCACTGTGGTATTTTTCCTAAAACCCTAACGTACTTACTACTGCCGCAAACCAACAGTGTGTAGGCACTCTTGTGTTTCGGTTTGAAGGACATCGAACCCAGTAAGATTACTGGGCATTATGAGACTTAACATCATATGTCTCGGGGTGACGGGCGCAGTTCAGTGCTTTGTAATTCAAAGTTCTGTGTGGTGTTACTTCTGTTCATGGGCAGGCGTGACACTTACCATCAGGCGAGCGCCTTGCTCGTCTCGTTAGGCAATCAAATAAAAAACAACCTTTATTGAATATTTACACTTCTACCCGATATATAGTAATTCTCTCACGCGCGAAATATCATATGTTGCATATGCTGAGCCCCTTTGTATTCACTCCCCCCCCCCTCCCCTTTTGTATCCCAAATCGGCGCCAATTTTAGCGCTTTTTATAGCAGTTTTATAATGAACTTCTTTGAAGTCTACGCTGCTCGTTACGGACGAATTAGTGCTCGTACATAATTAAAGTCGGCAATCTATTACCTCTTAGTTATTAACGCTACAATATACACAGATTTTAGTATCAAATTTATGTTGAGCTTTACATTGCATTATTTTGTGTAGACGTCGTCGTCCTTTATAAACTGGATTTTAAATCCGATACACACGGATAGACAGGGCAATGATCTAAGTATATTTAATTCAACATTTCAGATATTATGTGCGATGAGATTGGATATGTTTGGGTGAATTATTTAAAAGCTGGTGGGGGTACCAAATATTTTTGTACCCGAATAGCGTAAAAACCGCATTTAGAAGTGTCGCGTTCCGGGATCGGCCAGTGTATAACCAATAATTTCAGGCCGGCATGATGACCAGACGAGCAAGGTACTGGCCTGATGGTAAGCGCCACGCCTGCCCATAAACAGAAGTAACATCACACAACTTTGGATTACAAAGCACTGCATGGCACTGAAATGCGTTCGTCACCCCGAGATATAAGATGTTAAGTCTCATAATGACCAGTAATATCACTGGCTTCAATGTCCTTCAAACCGAAAAAAAATAAATTTTAAATCATACACCTGTAATGTTTACTGAATGTCGCGTAGATATTTTTGCCTTTAAAGCGTCGATATTTTATAGACTAATATAAATTTCAATAATTTTATATTCATAAAATTTGTGATGATTTATAATCAACTAATCATAAATGGCCTTACATAAAAACGTTACTTAAGCATTGATTAATTAAATACTCTTTTGTCTTTCTCTGACAACGCGATTTGTAAAGTGGCTAATAAGAGACGAAAACAGTTGACTAAGCAGTGCTTAGAAAATTTATAAGTAAGGTCCATAGTTTCGTCATTAACTATAAAAAAAAATTAGTTCCGTATTCGAAGAGATGCTTACGAAACTCTGCCAATAAGCCAGCGCCGTCTATCTATCTGTCTGTCTGTCATTAATTTAAAGGATTTTATGCTTTGAACTGCAATAAACCAATTTTTTTTTACAGTAACTATGATTATGAAAAACATCTGAAACGAATCATAAAAATGACATTTAAGGGCGTAACACTAAAATCTTCAAGCATGAGTCCGATTCACACTTGACCAATTTTTAATTAGTCATGATTATCAGTGTTTTATCCATTTCGATCTTAACGACGTGTTTAGTTAAAAATTTAATTAACAACATTTAAAGGAACTGATATTTTAATCCGAGATAATACTCTAACCGATGGTTATTAAACTACGTTTGCGTTATAAACCACAAAGTCACGCGAGGATTTAAAATTTTTACAACGGCCGTAACAAAACGCAATCATGCCTTCAATTTTAATCAAGGGAGTGATTAAATATAGCGTTGTAAACGGAACTTTATAGTACTGAACGTCGATATTAAACTTCGATACTTCTAGGTTTTTTTTATTTGATTGAATGACGAGTGGAGCAAGGCGCTCGCCTGATGGTAAACGCCCCGTTTCCCATAATCAGAAGCAACACGACACAGAACTTTGAATTACAAAACTCTCCATGGCACTGAACTGCGCTCGTCACTCCGAGACATAAGATGTTGAGTTTCATAATGCCTAGTAATTTCACTTGGTTCAATGTCCTTCAAACCGCAACACAACAATGCTTACACACTATTGCTTGGCGGCAGAAATAGACAAAGCGGTGGTACCAAGTCGGCCTCTCGGATACGAGGGACCTACTTAATAACACAATTGCGATGCAGCGGATAATATATTTTTACAATAGCAATTCATACTCTATTGATACAAAGTTAACTTTCTTGATGGCCTATTAAATTGTTCACTATTATGGCTAGATATAAAAATGACTAACAACCTACAGTGCATTCACTATACTATGACACGCTCTGTGCCGCAGTGGGTAGGTAGCGGGTGGCTTATAAATTTGACACTAGGTTGACCAGTAACTATTCGTTATAGAATATAAAGTAGTTAGATTTATTGTATTTAGTGTATTGACAGGTACAAATAAAGGATTTTTTAAAGTGGGCAGGTATTTGTTAATAGATTATATCTAACTCCACGATGTCAATTTAAAAAAAGATCTGCACTTAAAATTACTGAACAAATTTTCTTCATACACATATAAGAAATGTGTCGATTAAAGTTTTCAATTAAAAAAACGCATGTAAATCGGGCCATGCATTTATAAGATACGATGGCATAGCCAAACACACTGACAGATCAACGGATCAAACTTGTGACACCTCTCTATTGTTGTGGGTTAAAAATATTCCAATAACGTACCTACTTACTTGGCTTCAAGACATGAGAGGATGATGGCAGAAACATTGCTATAAGCCACGCCTGGCGAAAATAATTCTCTATAACAATTTTATTGCCAATAAAATGATTATTGCCATTAACAAATTACCATTCTAATTACTGTGATACCGTTCGCTAAATGTTGAAATTTTGCATTCACCTCGGCCACAGCGTGAAAATGCACTCAATTTTAATTCAATAAAGTTTATTCTCGTGTGTATTTCAATGATAGTCGTGATTCAAATGAATAGTTGATGCTCGTAATTGTAGGGAGGTTCTAAATGTGAATAGACCGTACGTTACTGAAATAAGGCGGTACTAGATTAATTACTTTGATTGAATAATAACCATGGACGTGATCTCAGGTACAGTTGATAGATTAAATAAAAAAATGTTTGAACTAGTTTCGGGATTAACAATTGTAATGACTTAAGGGCGTCAATTTGTTGATAATTCAATTTAAATTCAATTCGTTTATGGTCTAGTGGCAGTCTACTGCTGAGAAACCCATGATGAATTTAAATCCCAGGTCGAGCAGTTATAATTTCCAATATAAATCATACATAATTTGCCTTGTATTTCAATTTGTGCCCTATATGATGATAAGCTTGCCCTATCATACTATGAGGTGAAAATTATCTCTGAGAACCGTGGGTTTAGCATTACCTCACCTCACTTTGCACCTCTGCTTACTTCCTAGAAGTCATAGTTTATCCCTGTAAAATTAATTTTAGTTTCCAATTACTGACATACATTGTAATTATACAGGGTTAATTTTAAAACACCAGCAACCTCGCAGGACCAAATAGCTGACCCCATACGGAACAACTTTTGTTCTACGAGTTTGGATATAACTCAATATATTTAAAAAAAAAAGATTTTACAAGTTTTTGTTGTGTCGTGTTTTTCTTCGTAGAGTGCGGCGCGGCGCGGCGTGCGCGCGCGACATCAAACGCGCCGCTCAGCTGCTCGGGCGTTGACCTTCAAAGGAGCTAGCCCGGTTCCCCACGCTTTGCGTATTTGTTTACGTAATCTGCGATGCGCGTTGTAACGTTCAAGACGGAAATTAAATGAATACTTATTTTTGTATGAAAATAAAATCTAACAAATTATCAAAAGTCGTAGAACAAAAGTAGTAGCTTATAACCTTAGGAATCTACCCCTGCGAGGTTGCTGGTGTTTTAAAAATAACCCTGTAGATTTAACACAGAGGATACTGTATAGAAGTATAGTATTAACTTTGAAATAAAACTAGACTATATTAAAATTCATGATCGTCCGAAGCTTAAAGGGACGATCAGAAGTATATCTTAAGATCGGATTAAGAATCATATTTAGAAGACAATATATCCAGAAGACTAATACAGGTTTATAAAAAGCCTAACATAGTTAAATCAATTGCACCAACAAATACCGAAGGAGGTAAAAATTAGCGCACGAAATTTCACCTGAACGGCGAGGGTGAAATGTTTGTGGTTCACGTGTATGCGTTGGAGATTTGTGCAAAGTGGAGTTGCGGTATTGCGGCTTTGCAGATGTATGTGTACTATCCTGTAACTAAAGTTTCGGCTAAATTGTTATCACTTGTCCAAATCTTTGACGATAACTGCATCTCTCTGTGTAAAAATTAGAAATAACATTGAAGAAAGAAATATATTTCATCTGTGTCTGTTTATTTTCTGGATACTTCTATTTGGATTGTGTATTCCAGCAGCTTAGTTTTCTTCAGGAAACTGTTTATGACTGACATTCTAATATGATAAGTTTTTCTCATCTGCAAAATTTCCCATATTTTTTATATTCAAAGAAAAGTAAATAATTTTTTGTACCTATTAACACAATGGACTTCTATTCTAAAATAAAAAGTTTAATTAACATTTTGGTCAATTTATTTTGTCCACGCCTGTACCTTCGTTTTCTTACTGAGGACACAAAATTTCACAGTCTCTATTCAGAAGTTGCAAAATGACGATAATTCCTGGCGTCATAATAAAAAAATACACGCGTACTCCCGGCCCAAGAACCGGACTAGATGACATTATGGCATCAATTTTATTGATACATAATATTTTCGGGCATCAGATTCTGGACTCAGATTGGAGTTGGTTGAGATACGCTCATATTCAAATCTTGGCTACTTGTTTAACTATCTATGTGTTTTTCGGCACCCTTGAAGTATTGGAGACAACGACAGACATGACAATGCTGGCTGAAGGCTACTATACTTTTATAGTAATTATGGCTCTCATATCAAAATGTTTATTATTCATCAATAATCGTTACAATTTCCGCGAGGCTTACTTAACAGCAAAGACTACGCTGTTCAGTTTCATCAGAGAAGTTTCCACAGAAACTGAAATCTTTGTTTTGAAAAGGGTAAAGTTTATAGTGCGACTGTTGTTTGGAGTAATATTGTTTCCGCTAGCTTTCTACATATTCACAGTGATGTTCTGTTATGCGATGGGAACGAGGGTAACGTTGTCGAAGGCTACTTCGATACTGATGCCGATGACGTCACCGTACTATGAAATAGGGTTGGCACTACACGCAATATTTATGACGTATGCCACGTTCGTAGTCCTTGTCGCCGATATGTGGTTCGTGTATCTGATGTTCTTCTTTTGCGTTGCAAGTGACGGTTTGGTTAAGATCTTACATGTGGCAAGAGAGGATGATGATACAAATGATAGTTATGCGATGAAGTTGAATGCAGCTATGAGAAGATTTTATGTGGCTCATGTTGAGCAAATACGGTTAGTAATTGTAGTAATTGTTTTGATTCAGATCTAAGTATTCCGAAACGATTTTCAGATTAGTGTGGTTTTACCATTAGCTGCTGCAATGTAACCTCTTCTTTTTCAGATATTTCAATATTCTACTGAGAATGTACAAATGGCCGTCAGTGATACCTCTTTGTCATGTGCTTATTTGTGAGTGCTTAGTGTTGTTGATATTAAGTCAAGTACGTATTTTAAACTTCTTTTTAACTTCAGATAAACTCACATCATTGCTATGAAAGTAAAAATCATTAGGCCTGTATGCATCTAGTGTCATTATTTCCGTCTCAGGACGTGATATGTAAGGAGTATCGCCATAATACCCGCATATCTAATCTCGGACAAATATATTTTGCAAATTAAAAAACTAATGTGTTGTCGATATAGGGGGAGTTGAAAATCAATACAAGGTCACGAGCTTATCAAGATGCTGAACTGGTCCTTATTCGGTGATTTGCACCAAATCGTGTTTTTCTTCATTTTCAATATTTAAAAATGGTGAAATCTATTTTTTAAGGAATTCAGCTGGGCATTTGTGTCGTTTGCCTCCAACATGTTGCCAACATTTGTCGAACTTTTCGCTTACAATTGGTACGGCGAAGAAGTGAAGACAAAGGTAAATTATTAATATTATATACCCATTTTTATTACAAAAATTATTAAATGACATTATAATTAGCCATAATTAAATTTAAAAAAATATTATTTTCAATATACTTTATGACGGAGGGCACGCTATTGTTAAACAAATGAACATATATACAAGCTCCAGCGCACAAAGATGAATACCTAACCTGTCATGCAGAAATATGTGTTGCTATAATGTTAAAATATTTTGTCTTTTCTAGGATATTAATTTAAATCTAGCTCTCCTTAATTTTGATTGGACAAGTATGAAGCAGAAAGATAAAAAGAATTTCTTCATAATCGTCACATATATGAAGAAAGAATTTGGCGTTAAAACTGCTTTCGGCAATTATCTATCCTTGGTGACTATGACCTCGGTATGTATTTAAGGCCTATTTAGACGAAGATAGGTTATTAGATTATTACAGAAAACTCTGGTTTACGAGACTGAGCCATACAGTTTTAAAAAAGAATCTTGCAACGCGGCTTTGTAAATTACCGTTATCTGTTATATTCTCGTCGCTCGTACTCGAAACTTTCATTTAAATGTAAAACCAGTATTCTTTGTGTTTTATATTTTTACAACTTTGAAACGAGCCGAGCAGGTTGCTTGCCGTACTTACCCAGCTACAGAATATCGCTGTCTTACAGATAACGGATGTGAATTAGCAGCTTGTTATCTGATAACGAAGCAGCGGTAGAGGCATTTCAATGTAATTTACTCGTATCTAGTATTGACGTGTAAAAAAGCTCTTATTGGCCTACTTGCAAAGTTTAGATTTTGTGAGTTGATATTTATTTAAAATGATTTTCTTTTCAGGTCTTAAAAGGAAGTTACCAAGCATTTGCCGTTATGAATACCGTGCAAAATTAGACATAAGACGCACAATAAATTCTATTAGTTACACTTTATTACTAAAAATTGTTTGATTCTGCTTTTATTTATTTTTTATCCAGGCTCGGGAAAGTGACTACGCTACACCTGATGGTACACTTACCATCAGCGCAATCCAAGAATAGTGTCGACCAACGATAAACAATGTGTCCATCGTAGGTCGGCAAGATCATGCCGACCTGCCAAAGGGCCAAGGGGGAGGGGAAGGAAAAAGGGATGGGAAAAGGATTAGCATCAGGGGGCAAGCCCCCTGGGGAGAAAACCCACACGAGGTGGGCCACTATGGCAGGTTTTAGCACCACTGTACGGTGGTCGCTATCCGGTCGGATACAAGTATCCTCCCACCAGCGCAGGTTTTAGCACCAGTGTACGGTGGTCGCTATCCGATCGGATACAAGTATCCTCCCACTAGCGCAGGTTTTAGCAGCAGTGTACGGTGGTCGCTATCCGGTCGGATACAAGTATCCTCCCACCAGTAAGTTACTTTTTGCAGTGGTGAATAGACGTTAAAATGTTAAATCTACGGTAAAGCAATTCATGCATTACGTTTGTCGCATAGAGAAAAATCACTGTTACGATAAAATGGTAGCTTGTCGATAAAATTTACAAGGTGGTAGATCCGAAACGAAACGTACAAAGATCGTGAAATATTTATTTTTATCCGAGCACGGAAAAGTGACTGCACTGCATCTGACGGTAAGCGAAGTACAAAAAATTGGTGTGTGTCGTGGGACACCAGGTAGGAACGAAGTTCCTTCGGCTAATGTAGAATCGACACAAATTGTAAAAAATACAAATTATCAACTAAAATAACAAAATATGTCTCTTTATTTTTGTTTGACAACATAAAATTACATAGAAATAGAATAGAAAAATAGAAATAAAAAAAAGACGTGTAGCACTCGGAGACTGCCGCGGTAAAGCTATTGTATAGCATTTTTTATCAACTTATATGTAATTATAAATAAAAACTTATTAATTTAGACTTAGACTGGCTACTAAACGGTGGACGGCCGTGTTCTATAATCAAAAATTCAAATTCAAATTTCAAGCCGCGTCTATAGTTCCAAATGTCATAAGTTTCACACCTATCTGTTTTATTAACGGAATTTCGACTTTAACTTTGTGTGCTAGATATCAAATTAAGTTAAAAAAAAAGTCTCATTTAACGGTTTTATTCCACGCATTTTTTCCACGCATTTTTCTTACGGTTTTACTATCACATTTTTTCAGTTCGGTCACGCAGCGAAATCCCTATCCCCTCCAAGCCTGCCGTAAGGAACTTCGTTCCAAAAATTGATGTGATGATGATCATGCAGGCAGAGGAATACAAGGATATACTCCTATACCCGCCCCCACCAACCATCCACTCATGTCGCACTCCACTCTTTAGGCGTTTGCTAATTAATCAAATCTTGATTACTGAATAGATTTAGAAGCGATAAAGGTATCCCATAATCTGGTTATAAGAATAAAAATAGACGCAGGCTACTTTTTATCCCGATAAAAGATATTCACGCGGGCGGAATCGCGAGCAAAACCTAGTATCTTTACCTCTATCTTTAATTTAATTTCTTTCAATCCAATCAAAACCATTATCATTGTCTATATTATACTGAACATAACTGTTAGCCTTTTGAATACGGAAAAAGATGATGTATAAAAAATCCAACATTTTTATTTTCCTGTACGGAGCGCTTTCACCAACCATCAGATAACGTTTGCTCGGTCCAATTGAAAAGAAAAAGAAGTTTATTACTGAAATCGGACATTGAAATACGATAAAGGGATGTTATCGATATATTTGTCGATAAAAAATATTTAATCGTCTAATTGCACTAGTGGTAGAATTGATTGTGAAACTGGGCTCGCGTGTTGTTCTTAAGGCGGGTAATTTAGAAATATGCCATTGAAAAAAGGAATGTATTTTTATCGATATCTACTTAATGAGTAACTATCGACCCGCGCCGGCTGCACAGGGATAAAAATATGTTTGTTACGACATCACATTATAAATCTTTGAATTTTTCGGCTTTTCTGTACTATAATATGTATGTATTATATATATATAAACCTTCATCATGAATCACCTTATCTACTGCTGAAAACTGTAATCTGAAAAAAAAATCCGTCGAATAGTTTAAAAGATCTAAGCGAACAGACAGCGGAAGCGACTTCATTTTATACCATGTAAAGGAGATACGCAAATATTAAGCTGATCATGGTACAATAATCTGTAGAGAATAGGGTCACCCATAGCAACTTTGCCTACCCTTGTGAGGATAGTCGTGACAGTAAATGATATTTAATACATTATATAAACTGAAGCCATAAATGATAAGAATTTGATAAGGGTCAGTAAGAGTAGTTAGTTAGGTAAAGTTTCTTGAGAGATAGATTACATGGTAAAGTCGGTGGACTCTCACGACTTATTTCAAACGGCAGTCAAATTAATTAATAAATTATTAGTCAAATGAATGCGAAGAAACCGTAAAGTCTTGGGTTCTAATCCTAGGTGGGAAAATCAAAGTGTATGTGGGGTTTGAAAAATCAGACATGAGTTGCTAGGTATAATAATGGTAAAATATCCCCACCTATCACATCATGGGATGGATAAGGTCCGATGAAGTGTGTATGTACTTAAGGCTACTCTACCTAAAAAATAATGTTTAAAAGAATAAGAATCACATAAAATATATATATAATTCCAGAATAGCATATGAATTTTCTGATTATCAAAATCGCTCGCCTTGTTTTCTAATATATACTTACTTTTCTCGAGTTTTTTCAATCGTCGTGTCCCTCAAAATATCGATATCAAATATCGATATGACTAAGCACTATGGGATATCGAAATAGGTGAGGATATATCATTTCGTTACAATCTGAACAAATTCGACAGCTTACAAATTCCACGTAATTTTTTTTGTCACGTTTTGTGATAGTGTGTTGGACGGCTTAGTTATTGATTTTTATGAAGGAAAAGATAAGAATAATGTTTCGAATGAACTTTGTAGAGTTACTGTTAAAATTATACCACAGTTATAATTATAGAAAAAAGGAAAGAAAACAACTTTCATTATTCATTCATTGTTTCATTATTCCAGCGTTCATTAATATCTATTTCTCCCTGTTCCCAATTTTGCTTTCTAAAGATTGTTGCTTTTATTTGTTGTCATTATTTTTTTTAATCATTTGATTGAATGACGAGACGAGCAAGGCGCTCGCCTGATGGTAAGCGCTACGCCTACCCATAAACAGAAGCAACACCGCATAAAACTTCGAATTACTCTCACAGAATTTCGACGTGAAGTAGCAGCTTACCGTTGCATTCCGTACTGTCAGCGAGATATCCGGAGGCCCAAATCGCCCTCCCCTTACCAAATCCACCACTTTAAAGTCACGAGGGACCTACCCGGTGAATGAATAAAAGCGAATTAATACTCGTGGTATTAATTCGCTTACCATTAGTAGTATTGCCAGCTTTTAAAAGCTGGTAATTCAGCTGAAAGCGCTCTGGTGGCGGATCGCAGCTATACGATACGAATGCTTTACGGGCATTGCCACCCGGCCATTTACGGTGGAGTGAAAATTTTCTATGTATTACATGCCAATGCCACTTCGACCGTGTCAACGGTACTGTTTGTTTTCGAATTAAACTAGAACGGTTGTGTTCTAAAAATGTTCACTGACCACAGTGGACAAGTAAAAAAAAAGTAAAAAGTACGAGACTTCGAAAACTATTCGGGAGGCTCGCCCCCTACCATGCCACGTGGAGGTAAGAGGAAGAAGGTAGAAGAAGAAGGAAGAGGATCTTTGAATTATGGGTGATCTAGTACTACCTCTGCTTATACTTTCGTCATACAGTATGCCTGTATTATTTTTTTAAAGAATGGTTGATAGAACCTAATGATATGATTTAATTAATCTTTTGGCTTGTGTTTAATTCGATATATTATAATATTACTAGCTTTTGCTCGCGGCTCCGCCCGCGTGAACAGCATTTCCCGGGATAAAAGTAGCCTATAACCGTCTCCAGGGTCCCATCTGTCCCTGTAGATAAATTCATCAAAATCGGTTCAGTGATTTAGGCGTGAGAGCGTAATAAACAAACTTACTTTCGCATTTTCTTTCACCCCCTTTTTCGTCCCTTATTAAATAAAATTTTCAAAATTCCTGAAACACGTATTTATTTGTTTTAGGACAATAACCGAAATACAAAATTTTGTTTATGTAACTTTCAAAATGACGGACTTCCATACATATTATCATCCCCTATTTTGACCCCTTTGGGGTGGAATTTTCTAAAACCCTTTCTTAGTGGGTGCCTACATAACAAAATGAATATACAGTGCGAATTTCATGCTTGTAGCCTTGATAGTTTGCGCTCGGCGATGATGAATCAGTCAGTCAGTCAGGACATGTTATTTTATAAGTATAGATTATATTTCTGATTTATAGTCATTATAACATAATGCTTAATGAAAATCGGCGTGTAGCTAACAAAAGAAGGTTGGTGAAGTGGATGGCTAGAAAATCTGACGCCATGATGATGGCATTAGTTCCATACCTAAAAAATAACTAAGTTTCTTATAGAATAGAATAATAAATAAAATATTTGGCGTTATAATTTTGTGCGTTTATGGCTGGTTAAAAAATGACCCAGTCTACTTTTTTGGTGTAATCTTGCCCTTTTCTCAGGAGCCTTCTTCCAATTTAGATGCTTTGACCTTAGTGAGATCTTTTGTTCTCATACTGTCCTCCAATTCGTCAAGCTAGCGCTTTTTGGAGCGAAAATTAGTGATTATATTTTTTAAACACAAATACCAGTGGTAGTGTGTGCGGAGGTAATCTCCCGGGGTAAAAGAAGTAATTCAAACATTTCCTATCATTTCTACCGTGGAGCTGGGACTTACATGATTGAACTTAGGTACGGTAGGGGAGGACTGGATAATAAGAAAACAATATTTTCGTTCAATTTTTTGTCAGCCTCTGTGCGGCATCGGGCGAGCAGCCAGCTGGCTATTAAGCGTGAGCCCGCGGTTTCGAATACCACACCGATACAAATGTCTGTGTGACCCACTATAATTTCTTTCGAGTGTTTTCTCCCTAGTCAGGCAGGCAGCCGGTCGTAAAATTACAAGCCAATTATTTTTGTAACAAGTGCTCAAAAGCATGTAGCGCAGAATCCACTGCGCGTGGAATAATGGTAGGTGGAAGAACAAGGAGATTTCGTTCAATAATAACGTGTTATAAGCCCGTACTAGAAATATTTTAAAGTTACCAAACAACAACATTTACAACAACAGTTGTACATTTACAACTAACCACACAACACACTACAAGAAATACAAATTAGAAAACATAGCTTTCAACAAACTCTTGCCATTCGAGCTTTCAATTAACGCCAATTGAGAGGCATGCAAGAAGCGTATTTTGCTTCTGGCGTAGTCTGTTATATTGCCGCGCTACGTCGCGGTTACGCTAGGACGTCTACATCTACGCTACGCTACGCGGTCGGCATGCTAAGCGCTACGGCAATCGACTGCGAGATCGCTACATTTATCAAGATGGTTACGGATTGCGGCGAACAAGCTACGGAAATTGCAACGCTACATAGTTTGCTACGACTTACAATGTGTCAATAGCGTCAAATTACCGAATCTGTTAATTTCTAATCAGCCGTTGCTTGTCTGTGGATTAATTGACGCAAATCATATAATAGACAAAGAAGAAGTGTATAGCTTTAAAGTTTTTTGTTTTATAAAATATAATGGTCTAAGATCCCGCGGAACATTGACCTTCACCCATCTGTTTACCGGATGAAACATATATTTTCGGGTATAAAACGTGTTGCTGATCACATTCCAATAGGGTTGCCTAAAAGAATATGGTCAAGGATATGATTAATTAAAATTTGAAAAAAATATATTTTTTTATAATTTCACTGATCTGTTTACCAAAAAAATGAACCTTCAATGAAAAGTGTACAATGTATACTACCTGAAAAAGCTAGGTTGCCTACCTTTTTCTGGGCACTACTACCGGGTTGCCGTGTGCAAAGAGGTAACAAAAAAGTGGTAATTGCGCTCATCTGTTTTCCGCTTCAAAAGTATATTAAAATGAAGGAAATTTCATTGCGAATTCAGTAATATAGGGTTGCCTATGAAAATCTGTTCATGGATAAGGGTTGCCTGGCTTTGAAATCCGAAAATCGGAGCAAGTTAGAGATGAGTTTGTTTCGCCAGGTCTTCTCAGGAAGGGTCGCCTTTGGATCTGGTGGTAGTCTTAAAACAACAATCTGGAGATACACATGATACGTATTAATCTGCCTTATAACTAAGTAGCTTTTGCTCGCGGCTCCGCCCGCGTGAACAGCATTTTGCGGGATAAAAGTAGCCTGTAACCGTCTCCAGGGTCCCATCTGTCTTTGTAGATAAATTCATCAAAATCGGTTCAGTGATTTAGGCCTGAAATCGTAACAAACAAACTCACTTTCGCATTTACTTTCATCCCTTATTAAATAAAATTTCCAAAATTCCTGAAACACGTATTTATTTGTTTTACGTCAATGACCGAAATACAAAATTTTGTTTATGTAACTTTCAAAATGACGGACTTTCATGCATATTATCATCCCCTATTTAGACCCCTTCGGGGTGGAATTTTCTAAAATCCTTTCTTAGTGGGTGCCTACATAACAAAATGAATATATAGTCCGAATTTCATGCTTGTAGCCTTGATAGTTTGCGCTCGGCGATGATGAATCAGTCAGTCAGTCAGGACATGTTATTTTATAAGTATAGATGTACTATGCATGCGCACTCTCTTCCATTGTAAAGATTCATAGCACGCATCTGATGAACTGCGTCCTCCTCTATTGCATCACATAGTACGCGCAATGCTTCTCTCTCGTTCATGAAATGAAATGAAATCGTTTATTAATCATGTAGGCAATTGAAATAGCGCTTATGACAAGTCAGTACAAAAGTAAAAGAAACTTATATATAGAAATCAGTATCAACTAATGTATACATACATACATAGCATCTTCAAAATACACACGGCAATTACACTAAATCTATTTATTATTATTATTTTTCCATATTTTTACTTTGGAATAGTCCAGAATCGTTATATATTGGGGAGGGTCGTCGATATGGACCATAGGCATTATCGAAACGGCACGTGTTTTAAAACTACCACCGGATCCAAAAAAGACCCCTCTTGAGCAGACCCGGCGAAACAAACTCAAGTGGGCTTCCTTTACCCCTGGATGCAACGCGGCGCGACCCAGCCCTGAGATGATCCAGCTAGACAAATTCAGTGGGCTTGTTTTTGGTCCGGTCTTTCAATCCAAATTATTTGCGGAAATACAAAGCCTTTTATATATATAATCTATACTTATAAAATAACATGTCCTGACTGACTGACTGATTCATCATCGCCGAGCGCAAACTATCAAGGCTACAAGCATGAAATTCGGACTATATATTCATTTTGTTATGTAGGCACCCACTAAGAAAGGATTTTAGAAAATTCCACCCCGAAGGGGGGCAACCCTATTGGAATGTGATCAGCAACACATTTTATACCCGAAAATATATGTTTCATCCGGTAAACAGATGGGTGAAGGTCGATGTTAGGTGGGATCTCCTACTATAAGGACATATGGGTGATTAATTCCTAAATAATATATCATAAAATATAAAAGAATATGAACTATATTGCCTCAGGAACGCAGCTGTAATGTGTACGCGGTATAAATACTGCGCTGAGTTCTCGGGTTCGACCCCCGTGCTAAGTAAGAGTGATATTGGTTTTTTATCATAAAATATTCAATGTCTAGCATCAGTCACTGGGATTTGTGCCCAATAAGGTGAAAGGCTCGCTCCCTATCAAATCATGGGACGAAAATAAGCTTGGCGAAATGTGGGTATACATGTTACACCTTTGCCTACCCCTTCGGTGATTATAGGCGTTAGTGCGTATGCAAAAGTAGATAAACAAATGCAGACATAAATACACTTTTGCAAAGTGTTTAGGAAATAATATTATAATTAACTTCATATATGCAAGACATATAAAATTAAAATAAAAGGAATAAAAGAAACTGCAAGTATCGTCTGAAGACATAAGAAATATGAAAAATATATTCTGTCCCATTTTCATTTTCTCTCCTTTAAAAGGAAAGTACTTTTAAAAGTTGGAATGTGAAATACTATAACACCTCCAGACACGATATTAAAGAGAAATGTTAGCAGTGCAGTTAATACGTTGAGAGCAACTTTGTTTTTAACTCTACCAGCTCTTACGAGCAGCACGGAAATAATATGCGTTACTTACAATTTTGTAGTTAAAAACGAATGAGTACAAAATACGTGGAAAATAGTGCAAGTGGTAGAGCTACGGTGCAGCATTGTGTACAGAATATAGTCATTCTTATAAACGTAGCATTGATTAGTTACACACTCTTTTGTCTTTCTCTGTCTACGTGATTTATATAGTGGATAGAAAGAGACAACAACTGTGTTTAACTAATCATTATTTATGAATCAGTTTTTTGCTGGTGGTAGGATATTCATATCCGCCCGGATAGCGACCACCGTACACATGGTGTTAAAACCTGCCATAGTGACCCACACAACTTGTGTGGATCGCGTTCCAGGATCAACCAGTGGATATCCGGTTCTCCCAAGAGGCTTGCGATATGTCTTGATGATTGTTTGAAAACCTCCCTCCCTTTCTCTCAATAGGATTGGTATGTGTGCCTGATATGATAAACCTATCACATCATAGGATATGCATAAACTCGAACGAAATGTCGGTTTCGTATGCTTTCTACTTTGTCTACATTTCTAGAATTCAGGTTTAATTAACACCAATTAATAATTAAGGAATTAAGCTTCAGTAAAAACAGCACACTACGTTACTTGGTCAGTTTGTTAATGAAATTACCAATCTCTACGGAGTTAACTTAATTTCGTTACGTGAGTACACTTCTGTACTATTATAATTTACGTTCAGAAATAACGAACTGGCTCTTGGAGTTCACAGACACCTCTTCTTCATGTGAATTAATATTTTAAGTTTTAGCTTTAAGTTTTTTTAAGAAAATGTTGCTTTAGACTTTATATAATTATGTTTCTTAATAAATGTTTTAAGATACTGTTGCTTTTAAGTTGTATATATTTGTTTCTTTTTTTATTAGCTCAAATGTCGAAATGAACGGATCGCGTGGCTGATGGTTATACAGAAATCCAAATTATCAAACACTGCATGGTAAGGGGCTGAGTTCGACCCCCCGAAAGATAAGTTGTCAATTCTCATAATACCCAGTAATTTCATTGGCTGCTATGTTCTTCGAACCGAAACACAACAGTGCAACACTGATGCTCGGCGGCAGAAATAGTAAATTTGGTGTTTCTAACAAGTGTGACTAGAGCAGGCGATCAAGTTTCTACGTAATATAAAAATCCATGCGATTTGGGCCTCCGGATATCTCACTCACCGTACGAAATGCAACAGCTAGCTACTATTTCACGTAGATTTCTTGTATGACAGTGGTAACAGCCTTGTTGAGTCGGTTCATTCATGCTGCAGACAAAACTGTTTACAGCATGGCTCTACCAATTTTAAAATACATTTACTTAGAAAAACTTCTGCAACTTTAAATAGCTAAACGGATTTTCTTTAAATATAACTAAAACCACATTTGGACCAATTTTCTAAAAAAAAACACTTTCAAGTAGGTCCATTTTCTTAGACACTACTACGCTACATACAGATATATACAAAAATCTACAGACAGATCTAACTAGTAACAACAATTTTCCACCATATAAAGTAACAAAGATTAAGTAACAAAAGCCTGAGTCAGTGAGGTCACGTTCCGAGTAGTCAGTCAGTTATAAACTACCGGCACACTTGAAGCACTTAAACAATCGTTAAGTCCACTGGAACTCCATCCATATTAATTAATGACCGGATCATGGGCTCCCATCGGATCGTGTCGGTAATTTTTACACTTAAACTATAATGTGTATAATATTTTATACTACTTAAACTCATTTAAGTAATTTAAGTCAGAAAGTTAAATTATTGAAAACTAAATTTGAGTTACAAATTGAAATTTTGAAGGAGAATTCTTCAATACTGAATAATAACTTTTCGACTGCGATTTTAATATTATTTTTAAGAAGGTCATTAGAAGCTGCTGCGTTATTCTCGAATAGTCAATGTGGCATATGGCGATTTCTATAACTTGTGTTAGCATATCGGACTTCGGAAGTCTGCGAGCAAGAAGAGCAAGCCGTACCATATGTCCTTATGTTTTGATGCTACTCACGTAGATTGTAGTTTGATCATCTTAAGTCTTAGTTACGAAATAAGCGTGTCATTTTAATGAGTTGTTATTTTAATGAGTGGTATAGCCAAGCTGTAGACAGTTTTGTCTACAACATGAATGGGCCGGCGCGAACGGGTCGTTATCACTGTCTCACAAAAAAGCAACGTTAAGTAGCAGCTTGCTTCGGTGAGTGAGATATCCGGAGGCCCTAATCTACCTACCCTTCCCAATCCCTTACTATCCCTGTCCTTTAAGGTCGGCAACGCGCCCATGATTCTTCTAGTATTCTAGGCGTACATCGGCGGTGACCCACTTGCTCGTTTGTCGGCCTATGCTATAAAAAAACCTTTCTGTATTACGTTGTAATGTTGGCCATAAAATTGTACTAAAAGTATAGCGTTAGGTTTTCCATAACCTTGCTGGTGGAGGGTACCTGATTTTTGTACCCATTTGGATAAAAACCACCGTACTCATGGCGAAAAACCCGCCATGGTGGCCCGCCATAGTCGTTTGCTTCAGTGCTTAAACACTGTTGCTTAGCGGCAGAAATAGACAAAGCAGTGGCACCAGCCCAGACGGTCTCTCGCATACGAGGGACCTACCACCTTGTATATACATAAAAATCATATACAATTCCATTCACGAATGTTTCCATAAATCCCTACTCCGCGAGTCCCATTCGCGCAAAGATTTTACCTTTTAGAAGGATTTTTTAAACTAGATTTTTCTCCTCGTTTGCACCAAGTCTGTAGTTAATCCTACCGCTGCGCCAGCTAATCTGCAACGAGCTACTTCTTTGTCAATGTCGAGGTTAAAGACCGACATTAACAACATCTTTCCAGCTTGTTTGTTTACTTTTTCAACGGTCACTTTAATGGAGTGGATGCTATTCACTTGACGGAAGTTGTGCTGTACTGGAGTTATGTTCCTAATCTTAGGATGAAGATGGATGATAGATAGTTCGGAGCGTTTGGAATCTGAAATGTAAAGTAGAAGGAATTTACATCCTCCATATTTGTGAAAGTTTGGGTATTTGTGAGTTTGTGAAGTCGGTTTGTTGATCGATTGTGTCTTGGCGAAATTGATTTATGTGAATATTAGCACATAACAGAACATAGTGTAATTTTTGTCCAGGTAACGAGTTCGATTCTTGAAACGAGGAAATCAATTTTATGATGGAAAGTGTTAGGAGTATTTTTTGTCTAGAGTACATTCCCTTAGGGTAGAACATACTTTAACGTAAACCATTGTTTACAATAATTAACATTCACCGAAAATGCAACCCATGTATTAAGCACCCATATATTTATATTAAAATAATAAAACTAAGTTAAACTTCAACGATAAGATAAAAAAGGATTTACAAAAGTTTTTCAAGCAGCAATGGAAATTAACCAACCGGATAACAAATGACTGGTGTCCTCACGTACCCATTTTATAACTACGCTTTATTCACGTTAAAATACAGCCTGATCCGAGCTGATTTATATACTTAAAAAACATTTTTGGTTTGTATCACAATTTTTAAACAGTCAGACACTTTGTCACAGACAGTGATATTAATGAGACATTTCAACTTACAACGAACAATATGGCAGTAATTCGATTAAATAATTACTCTATTCATAGTAGTTGTTAATCATAATAGTGTAGTGTCAGCTCACATTGGCGACAAAGCGACGACACAATAGTTGCAGCGGGCGACAACGTCTAGTCGCTAACAATGGCTGGGGAATGTTAATTGCTGTCGTTTGTCGCGAGACACTGATAAATGTTGACGCTTGTCACTTGAAGATTTCGCACGAGCGCGCACTTGATCAGACAAACGCCGTGTGCTTATTCATTTATTTTTATTTGATTGAATGACGAGATAAGCAAGGCGCTCGCCTGATGGTAAGCGCCACGCCTGCCCATAAACAGAAGCAATACCACACAGAACGTTCAATTACAAAGCACTGAATGGCACTGAACCGCGCTATTTATTTTTATTTATTTATTTCGGTCGGTTAATAATTATTGTCATCAGTAGTTTTTTATGGGTCGTACAGACATTACTTTAATCAGTGAGAAGGAAATGAAATGAGGAGAAATTATTCAAGAATCCATTAGACAAGGTCGTTGTGCAACCGGATTTTTTTCAAGAATCTTCACGGGTTGTAGTAAAGAATCTTCTTTGTGCCTAGTGCGAGTTTTATATATGTCACGTCATTCGTTTAACATAAACTAATGCATATTATAAAGGTAATATGTTTCCAATGCACACATATTTTCAAAAATACGAATGACTTATCAGCTATTGAAAATCTTGTAGAGGCACTGTTCGCTGTTCATAAGTTTCTTAATTGGTATTGGCGATCATGATAACACGTAGGACGTGCATAATATTTTATTTATTTATAATATCTGTATGAAGTTTATGAGTGTAGTAGACAGTCTTGTCTACAGCATGAATGGGCCGGCTAAACCGGTCGTTACCACTGTCTCACAGAAAACCGATGTAAAGTAGTGGCTTGCTGTTGAGTTTCGTACGGTTTGAGATATTCGGAGGCCCAAATCCCCTTCCCCTTCCCAATCCCTAATTACCCTTTTCCTTTAAGGTCGGCAACGTGGCCATGATTTTTATGGTATTGTGGGCGTACATGGGCGGTGGAGATCACTTACCATCAAGTAACCTAATTGCTCGTTTGCCGGCCTATGCTATAAAAAAATATGATCATATTAGACAGATCACGAATCATCTTGAATAATAAAACTTTGAATTATTGAGGTCTAGATATGTTGAAGTACCTATTTATTCCATACGTCGCAGTTTCTGAGTACAGTGCGTACAAATATTCTCAGACTGGCTGTCTTGAATTTAATCTCGCGGATAGAGCAAGATTCACCGCAAACATTTCGCAAGCATCTCTATAATTTGATCCCAACGGTACACAGTTGTGATATTTTTAATAGAATTCGGCTTCCACTTGGAAACGCTTTGGAATTGTTGGATTGTTTCCATTCAATTATTGTTTAATTCGCTGTGGAGCAAAAATGTTGGAGCCGAGTATTTCGTATCTGAAATACGCGGAGTTAGTGTTTTAATTTGTTTGCTTTCCGATTTTTTTTATATTTTATTTTTTACAAAAATATTATTATTCTGTTTTTGCGTTCTCAATTAAGTGTCAATTTTTATTCATCCAAAGGCAAAATCTTGACAATAATATTATCAGCTCTGTATTATATATTTTCATCCACTACAGTGTCCTAATACTAGTATTTACAATTTTCTCAAAAAAAAACTTTGTAAATGTATTGTTTTTTTTAAATTAGAAAAAGGAATTACAATTTTTCACGTACCTCATGTTAAATATCGGTGACCTGCGTTTTAACTGTTCTACCAAGTCCCGATTAAACGGCAGCTAATATGTTATATGGAGTTATAAACTTTTATTGCTTTCAAAATGGAAATTCCACCTCATTCACCTTATTTGTAAAAATCACGTGAGCCTTTGCGTTTTATAACGATGGATTTAATTGGTACTCGTGACTTAGCCGAACTTTAGAATTAATTGGGTCAGATTTGTTCGTGAAATCCATAAAGCATTGCAATATAATATGGTTTATTTATATTTATTATACACTCAATTGAAATTAAATTATGTTTGCGTATATTTGAAATGAGTTCTCTTTATTTCAAAGGTTTTTTTAAACATAATGATTATTTATTATCATTTTGAATCATCGTCAATGTACTGATTGAGGAATAAATATATTAAATTAAAGTATATGTTTTGCAGAACCGATAGCGGATGGGGCAGAAGGGTTCTGGAATGGAGGCCACATACCGGCAAGCGCAGCGTTCTGATAAAGGTCGCAGGAAGTTGCTGGATGCAGGCCGCTTCCAACAGGTCGGTCTGGAAATCTTTTACAGCAGTGCGCGTCCTGTGACTGATGATGATGATGATAATGATGATGATATGTTTTAATAAATTATCGCTACCTAGACCAAGGTTAACTTGTAACGTAATAGGTAAACAATGAATAATAACCATCGAACAAAAACTACGAAATCACTTGAAATTCATTCAAAATATTTCATCCTCTATTTCATCCTTCGCTGGTGGGAGGATACTTGTATCTGACCGGATAGCGACCACCGTACACTGGTGCTAAAACCTGCCATAGTGGCCCACCTTGTGTGGGTCGCGTTCCACGGTCAGCCAGTGTATATCCGGTTCTCCCCAGGGGGCTTGCCCCCTGATCCTTCCCCTGCCCCATTGGCCCTTTGGCAGGCCGGCATGATCTTGTTGACCTACGATGGACACATTGTTTATCGTTGGTCGACAATATTCTTGGATTGCGCTACACTTACCATCAGGTGTAGCGTAGTCACTTTGCCGAGCCAGGATAAAAAAAAACCTATGATATTTTCCATCTAAACCACGTCTAACGGCTTTTAAAGTCAGAATAATGCGGCCTCTAAAAACAAAGCCAGAATTCATGCACATTTTACCGTAGAATAATGTATTAAGGTGCACATAGTACATTAGTGAATGACAAGTACAATAAGTTCACGTCATTTGGCCCTTTCAAGCTTTTCCCAGAATTCACAGTCAACTCGTGTTGCTAAGACCTTATTAGTATTATAGTACGGGAGCTTCTGACTTAAATGTAAATCAAAATTTCAGGACGGAAACCATTGACTGATGAATTCGTTGTATTGAATAGGTTAATTATATTGAGGACCTTATCTATAAAGATTTTATGTAACTAGACCTTAAACCCAATCAATATTTTCTTTCTTTCAATTTCACATTTTTAAATCTACACTAATATTATAAAGAAGAAAGATTTGTATTTTTATATGTAACGAATAAACTTAAAAACTACTAGATGGATTTCAAAAATTCTTTTGCCGTTAGAAAGCTATATTATCATTGAGTAACATAGGCTACTTTTTATCCCGGAAAAAGCAGATCACGTGGGCCGAGCCGCGAGGAAAAGCTAGTTAATAAGTAAAGAGAAATAGCACAGATTAATAACGTTTCAGGCAAAGTTATTAATCATAATGAGACGTTTTAATTATTCAAATAATATTGTAGGCTATGCTAATATTTTAGCATATTACGTTAAGCACACAATGATTTCAGCTAAAATAATATTAATTGCATTTCATATATTCGATGCTGCAGTAGATGTGCAAATTTACCAACTAGATCCTATACATAACGAGTATATCCGCGGTAGTTTTGTTGTCCCTGACGTGGCAGAATAACTTCAAGAATGTCGCTTCAGGTGGTTTGATCACGTTTTGAGGAAACCGCAGTCGTACGTCAGTCAAAGATGTCTTGGGCAGATGGTACCAGGGGTATGATAATACGAAAACTACAAATATCTATTATTAGATCTTCTGAGCATAGTGGTTAGAAATTGTAATACGTACACGCTACGACTGCTGCGCTGAGGTCTCGGGTTTGAGCCCCGGGTAGGGTAAAATTGATATTAGGTTTTGTTATCACAAAATATTCAGTATCAGCCGGAGTTTGCGAAGACCTATGTTCAGCAGTGGACGTCTTGTGGCTGATGATGATGATGAAATGTAGTAGTACTGCTCATACCTCTGCCTACCCTTTCGGGGATTACAGACATGAGTACATATATAATTAACAAGAAATTCACAGCACGAAATTTAATAAAAATATTTTAACCCTAGCTCCTAGACTACACGTCCCATAAAGGATCGTCAAGGGGTTAAATGTCGTGAACTCCCCCCTTAAGGGCCGGTACAGCAAAACTCCATTACTCGCGCGCCTTTGCGACTCTTGCGGTATTTTTACATCCCGCAGAGATTAATGACCGTAAACTATTATCGCGTCTCACGTGTGCAAGCTTCATCTTTTATGGATGTGGTGGCAAGAATCGTCGAATATCTCACAATATATTTCTCGTAATGCACAATAGTGGTAAAGGAATATTAATACATAGCTATTTAACCCAGGGCACGGACCTTAGACTTTTTGACGTTGGCTTGTTGAAGTTATGTACTGTGTTTTGTTTATCACCACAAAGCTTTAATGCGAAAGCAAAACATCGTAAGGACCTTGCATGCCGTAGAATTCCCTTCCAATCAATTTCCTAATAATCCCACAGGTATGTGAGGCCCATATTTTTTTATTTTATGTAATTGAATGACGAGACGAGCAAGGTGCTCGCTTGATGGTAAGCGCGACGCCTGCCCATAAACAGAAGCAATACAACACAGAACTTTAAATTACAAAGCACTACATGGCACTGAACTACGCTCGTCACCCCGAGACATAAGATGTTAAGTCTCATAATGCCCAGTAATTTTAATGGCTTCAATATTTATTTTTTTATTGCATAGGCCGGCAAACGAGCAAGTGGATTACCTCATGGTAAGTGATCTCCACCGCCCATGTACGCCCACCAGCAGAAAAGTCATGGGCGCGTTGCCGACCTTAAAGGAAAGGGATAATTAGGGATTGGGAAGGGGAGGGGATTTGGGATTGACAATGTCCTTCAAACTGAAACACAGCGGTGCTGACACACTGTTGCTTGGCGGAAGAAATAGACAAGGCGGTGGTACCAACCCAGACGGCCTGTCGCATACGAGGGACCTACCACCTTGAAATATTTGACAACTATCCCTAATTGACAGTGACAGTTTGTTACGCGTGTTTGTCACAGTCCCGCGTCTCGGTGTGGCGAAGTGTCACAAGTAGAGACGCATTAAAAAGGCGGCGTAAAGTTTAGGCTCCGCACAGTATGTACGAGTTTGTATAAACCCAAAATATATCTTGTCCTCTATCACATCACAATAGGTGTATTGTAGATGCGGTAGTTGTACTATCTATCCTTTTTTAAATATCTATCTTTGTACCTACTATCCTTTTTAAAATATCTATCTATCTATATACAACATATGCCGTAATATAGTATGTTATAACAAATCAGACGTTTGACATAAAGAAGCATACATACACTAAGAAACTTTTATCAAAGAAGACAGTCTTAGGATCAAGTGGAGTGCCGCAAAATGCACTCGAATAAGTTTATTCAAGACTAGAGTTGCCTCGGAGATGCGCCGAGGCTAGCCGCGTTGCTTTTATGTTATGACTTTATATTCCGAACTGTTGACTTCAAAATAAATATTTTTACTCTTATCAACTCGTTGATGTGTTTGTTTGAAAGGGGTTTTAGTGGAGTCTGGAAGTCTAGTGGTCTGGGAATGATAATAAAGTTGAACTACTAGTGTGTGAATCATGGAGACGTCAGAAGTATATAGATATTGGAACGAAGTTCCTTATCGCGCGTTGTGAAAGGGGACTAGACGGAAAAAATTCTTACGAAAAGTTGTCACGACACTTTTTTAAAGTGATAACTTAATTTGATATCTAGCACACAAAGTTGAAGTCGAAATTCCGTTAATAAAACAGATGGGTGTGAAAGTTATGACATTTGGAAATTTAGACGGGGTTTGAAATTTGAATTTGAATTTTTGATTATAGAACACGGCCGTCCACCGTTTAGTAGCCAGTCTAAAAGTTTTTAATTAGAGTTGTTACACTTCGGTAGTGTTTTGGGATGAAATATTACTGAATAAAAGTTTATTACAATTCCTTCACTAATTTATCGAAAGGAACTTCGTTCCATCCGGGTGTCCCTTGACACCTCTCAAGTTTTTTTTCGTCTGCATCATTCTTTGTATGTATTACTTTGTGCGAAATATGGTTGTAGAAATATAATGACCGAATGTGTCTCTTGTTATTATACTGGACTAGCTGTCCATCGCGATTTTAGCAGACATGTTCTACCCTGCTCTCGTGGGTTATAGCGTGATATACATATAGATCTCCTGGAATATATTCTCTAAATGATAGTTAATAGGGAAGAGAGAGAGAGATAGTTGCGTAGTCTAGGAGAAATAAGTGGACAGACAGGTGAAGATAGCGACTTTGTTTTATACTATGTATTGATGATGGTTTATATTTCATTTAAAATTAAATAATTTACAAACTTGCCTCAAGCAAGACGTGCATAGCTGAACTGAAATATCCATAAAATGTTATTATGAGGATTTGAAACATACTGAATGAACTATATAAATAACTAGGTCGTTGTAGGTACCCCGCATACCAGAAGCTACTGAGAAACCACCGCTTAGTCTATTTCTGCCTATTAGTAGAAGAAAGCCAGTGAAAGTACAGGACATTATGAGTCTTAACGTGCTATTTCATTTGGGCAACAAGCGCGGTCTAGTACCATGCAGTAATTCATAATTTTTATTTCTGATTGGTGTTGCTTCTGTTTATGGGCAGGCGTGACGTACATGTCTGTGTGATCGACAAATATTTATTTCGGGTCCAGAACATACATTCAGGTGTGTTTTCACCGCAAAGGGGTCGACGACAGACAGGAAGCCGGCCATAAAAACTACGAGCCATATCTTTCGGTAACATGTGTTAAAAGCATGTAGCCACCCCACTGCCAGTGGGATAAAGGCAGTTTGAAGAATTATTATTTCAAATTATAAGTCGAATAACAAAGCAAACTTCCAATTTTGTAAGAACACCAATATTAAAATGTATAGAGACATTTTAAACTCCAAACGCATGGCCTCCGCTTGCCTAAATAGTAAACAAACAAGCGACTAACTAAAAGCGTAACTATCAAATTTACGGTCAATTTGCAACGTGGAACCGCACTAAGGGGCCCTGTGACGTCACGGGTAGCTGACACAGGAACAAGTTAAATTGTGCAGGGGCCCAGTAAGCTCCTACATTAAACAGCGCTCGACATTCCCATTAGTTATATGGAATTTGATCCAATTTATATTTTTATTTATTTTGCATGTTATACATATTTCATCATCATCATCAGCCACAAGACGTCCACTGCTGAACATAGGCCTCCCCCAAAGATTTCCAGACCGACCTGTTGGAAGCCGCCTGCATCCAGCGACTTCCTGCGATCTTTATTAAGTCGTCTGTCCGCCTTGTAGGCGGACGTCCAACGCTGCGCTTGCCAGTACGTGGCCTCCATTCCAGAACCTTTCTGTCCCACCGGTTATCGGTTCTGCGAGCTATGTGCCCACTGCCACTTGAGCTTGCTATACAACGGCTTAATAAGATGTTTATTCGAATTAAGCCGCCAAGGTCACTTTTACACGTTATTTAAATCTACTGGTCTTTGATTTGCGACAAAATACCTCCACTGGTTGAAAGAGTATCTACTAGAAGCCGTTTGAATTAAAAAAAAAATTGCATGGACCGCCAAACGAGCAAGTGAGTCACCTGATAATAAGTGATCTCCACCGCCCATGTGCGTCTACAATACTAGAAGAATCGTAAGTGGGTTGCCGATCTTAAAGTGAAGGTATAATTAAGAGTTTGGCAAAGAAAAGGGGATTTGGGCCTCCAGATATGTCTTTCACTCTATAAAACGCATCAGCAAGCTGCTACTTTACGTCGGTTATCAGTGTGATCGTGTTAACAACCCGATCGAGCCTGACCATTCATTCTGTAGACAAAACTGTACAATATAGCTCTACCACTCATAGACTACTTTCGAAAAAAAAAAAACATTGATATTGGTTCATCGGATTAAACCAAAGGACCAACTTATTATCGCGGTTTTTATTTTAATTATGGTCCCGCTATTTCAAAAGCTTTTCAACCTTCGTGGTCACGCGGTGGACTTTCGGAACGTCGGAACCAAAATTAAAATAAAAAGCCGCGATAAAATCCGTTTAAATTAGTTTTGTTTCAATGTGTAATATTCGTTTAACAATTTTTTTTATTTATTTGAATGACGAGACTAGCAAGGCGCTCGCCTGATGGTAAGCGCTCCGCCTGCTCATAAACGGAAGCAACACCTCACAGAACTTTGAATAAAACATGGAACATGAGGAATCATTTATAATAAGCCTATTTTAGTCGTTAAAATACTAGTAATTATTAGCGTACTAACATACATATCATGCGTATCATCAGCATTGAATGCCCCGACCGTACACCGATCTCGAGCGTAACTAATAATTTAGACAGACTTGAATACTTGCGTCAGAATAATGACAGACATAACCCCAGTTAGAGTGAGAATTACTATCTCTAGCCCTCCGTACAAATAGATAATGTTTTCACAACGTACAGTATAGCGAATTCGCTTGTATTTAATAGTGAGCACATCATATTCCGAATTATAATAGCGGTGCGGTAATTTTATTTGCATAAATGTGGTGAAATTTTAATTAATGCGTTTGAAATGTGTTTTTAGCGTATAATATGTTCTATGCGTGAACCCAGGTAGGGGTTGTTTTTACATACATAGACTCACGCTTGTTTCCCATAGGGGTAGGCAGAGACAACGGACTTCCATCTGCTACGATCCTTACATAGCTCTTTGGCCTCTTTCACTCCTATTATATTCTTCATGCATAAACAAAACAATTATATTATATTGTTATCTCATTTTATTCTTCTTGTCTTTTTTATATTTATGATATCCAATTTATGAGCTAATTTTTCTAGTGGAATAATTATCTGCGTTGAGCGGGATTGGAATTTGTATTGCAAAACTACCTATCATATAGTGGGACGGAAATAAGCTCGGCGATGCGTTGATGTACTAGTAGCACCTCTGTTAACCTTATCGGGGAAAGAAGCTTAGGCTTTTGTATGTTATAATATTCAATACTTTATGACTGTGTTTTCTCCTCTCATTCGTAGGAGGGTCGTGCTCAGCAGTGGGACGTATTTAATACAGGGCTACAATTATTATATTAAATACTTATTTAACTAAATTCAAATGATCTTATATGAATCGTGTGAAATAGTCGGGGCAGGTAAATCACGTGGGACCGCGCGTTACTCAATAACCATCATCCGAACCGAGTCACAATGAGATTTATTGGCGTTTCCCAAAACGTGTGCGTGTACCTACAAAAGTTTTGAGGTAACTTCGATGTACCGAGTAATAGGAACTGGCGGTTGAAATAAATCTAATTTAAACGGATTTTATCGTGTTTTTTTTATTTTAAATTAAATTAGTTTTATTTCAATGTGTATCATTCGCGTAAACATAAGAAATCATTAGAAACTAGCGGGTTATGGAATAAGAAATTATATTCAAGTGTGGCAGCTCATTTTTTAAGCGGTGAACGTAATATTTCATAAACTATGATCAAGTTAATGTTCTTTTATAGAATTCGTCGAAAAATGAGCAAGTGGGTCACCTGAAGGTATATTGAACTCAAAACCTCACAGATCTCAGCCTTAGTACGATACCACTGAGACGATCTTTAAGTAAACTTATAATGACGTATAAATCTCATCGCTTACGCCTTGAACCACCGCCGAAGGGTCTCGAAGGACCTTAATACATTATAGTTTAGTATAAACAGGTTCAGCTGGAGAAATAAGCGCCGCGCCAGCCCTGTTGAAAATTATAATTTAATTTGTCTTTACTGTTTCTCTTCGCATTACTACGATTGTGCGAACAAGAATATTAAGTGATCTTAGTTGTTATCTAATAGCTCTCAAAAGAGAAGTGGAAGGGGAGGAGCCTTCCTTCCACAGGGGGAATATAAAACCGGAGTTGTTTCCAAAATTGTTTTATTACATTTTTACATCAAATATCTGGAATTACTAGGTGTTATGAGAGTTAACAACTTATGTCTCGGGGTGACGAACGCAGTCCAGTATCATATAGTACTGTTTATTTCATCGTTTTGAGTGATGTTTATGGATAAGCAATGCATTTACGATCAGGCGAGCGACCTGCTTGTTGCTTGTTTGGTCCTTCAGACTAGTTAAAAAAAAACAAACGCAAACTTGGAAAGGCATGACCTAAGCTCTTTTAAATTATAATTTTAATTCAAACAGATAGCTATTTGTACTGTGTATTTGACTGTTGTATTGGCGATCGCGTCTTTTTGAATAAGTTGGGGTATGGGAGAAATAATAGTTAACAGGGTGTCGACTTTAACGGTTACGGCAAGAACATCATCATCAGGACGTAAAAACATTTTGCACCCACCAAATTAAAAAACTCAACTGACTGAACCTCACTGAACTAAAACTCGAAATGTATACGCAAAACTCTAGTATTGTTGTGTATATCCGTAAAACAGTAATGTATACAGTACAAAAAGATGAAACTCGCTAACACTACGCTGGATTAGCATATTCGGCAGGGAAATACATAGTTGCTCAAACACGTAGCGCTGAAGTTGGGTAGCGCTTATCCGCTAGTCGCTAGTCACCCACCTATGCCGGAGTAGGAAAGTGCACCCCATAAATTTTGCTAGTGTAAGTTTAAACGGGGTGTGCTTATATGCGCTGGATGGGGTACTGTGATTTTTTTAGATTTTCTAGGTATGCAATTTTAGTTGAGTAGCACCCACACCCATAATTTTAATATAATAACTAGCAGACCCGGCCACGCGTTACTGTGGCTAAGGTATATGTTAAATTATATTGCAGTAAACCATTCAATACAGTATGCGCCATCTATTGGATACTTACTCAATCCAGCCGATAAAATACCTTACACCGCCATCTAATGGCACTCACAAATGATTTGCAATAACAAAAATATTGCGACTTTAAATTGAGATATAAACTATCCTATCTATAAAATTGGATCAAACTGTGTCACGAAGTTTGCAAAATTTGATTAAAATCGGTTTAGTAGTTTAGAAGTTCACCGCGGACAAACAACGTGACACGAAATTTTTATATATTAAGATATTATCTTCTTTGTGTCATGTAATAGATTAATCTTATTTTTACGTTTCAGTTGTAATCGATCATCGTTGTTTTAAACCGACTTCAAAAATGCGGTTCTCGATTCGTCTAAATATATTTTTATCCTTAACTCCGACATAATATTTATCGATTCGGATGTTATTTTTCTTATTATTTTATAAGTACAGGGGAAAATGGATAACTCCCTAATGGATAACAGACATTGTACTGCGATACGGGTTTTAAAGATCCTTGCTAATAATTATTGCTCTAATTATGCCTTGCAAGATAATATAGCGGGATTATATTATCATACTTGAAACCAGTGGAATTACATTATGAGGCTTAACATGTTTTGTCTTGGGGTGAACCTACTCCTCTTCAAACTAATTAAAAAGCCCTTTAATATATACTGAAATAACCACCAAATTATATAAATTTTAGCTTTCATATATTTTCTACCAAATAAATCTTAATTAACATGTCACATCTGTACACGAAGTGGCTGCGTCCGAAACTTTTCCCCCGCGGCGTATATTTCTCTATACACGCCTGTCCCGGCTTCTAATAAAGTGGTCACAGTCGAACCAAGATTAACAGCTTCTCTTTAATATTGTTTGCGTAACGTTGCTTATCGCCCATGTTTATTCATGAAAACTGAGAGCTCTCCCGGGGCCCGTGATGTATACACTGCGGATCGAATTTACGTTTTAACCTGAACGGCACGTGCGTGAGTTTTGTGGTTTTGAGTGCCTTTATAATTTAATATTTTTTAAGAGCCTTTTGAGTGATTTTAAAACATAAATATATTTCTAATTATAATATATCTCTCTTTAAAAAATAAATTCTCCTTAAATAATTTTAACATAAAATAAAACTGACTAAATGGCTTAAAATAAAATAAATTACGTTTGATTCGGTGACTTGGTATCATTTATTCTCTAGTACAATACAGGATTCTATAGACTCAAATTGTTCAGTGTTATTTGCTTTTTTTACGTCGGTTTTAATTGTTATTAACAAGCCTTTAATATGAGTTTGAAGTAGATACGCCACGCTATAGACCGTTTTGTCAGCATGAATGGGGTGGCTGGACCGGAGAGGTACGTACATACTCTTGTACCACAAAAAGTAATGTAGAGGCAGCTTACTATTGCATTTCATAGGGCCTGTAAGTTTCCGGAGGCCCAATCCCGTCCTCTTCTTTACATTCCTGATCCTGAATCTGCCTTTAATAAGGCTAAACATTACACATGCAAATATTGAAATTGAAATGAAACTAATTTAAACGGATTTTATTGCGGTTTTTTTATTAATTTTGTTCCCGACGTTTCGAAAGCTTTTCACTCCATCCCGTGATCACGTGAAACGAAAATACGTTTAAATTAGTTTTATTTCAATGTTTAATATTCGCGTAAACATAAGAAATCACATGCAAATATGTTATGTATTTGAATGTATATTAGATACTGAGTAGGATGAAGAATCAGACGGCGCTGACGATTGATGGAAACGAGGTCATTGGCCGGTTTCAATAGAGCGCCTTGGATGAGTCCTCGAGTCAGGAAATAAATTGATACGGGTTTGAAATATTGGGGAAATAGACAACATTGTTAATGTTACTTACTTTGTTATTATAGGAGGTATAGTTAATATTTTATTTATGAGGGATAGTGCAACCAGAGACGTGAAGGATTGTTAAATAATGTATACCTGAGGATACGGATGCGGATCATTAGTGGTAGGGCCCTCGTATGCGAGAGGCCTCCTGGGTTGGTACCACCGCTTTGTCTATTTCTGCCGCCAAGCAATAGTGTATAAGCACTGTTGTGTGTCGGTTTGAAGGACATTGCAGCCAGTGAAATGCCTGGATATTATGAAACTTAACATGTTATGTCTCGGGGTGACGAGCGCAGTTGAGTGCCATGCAGTGCTTTATAATTTAAAGTTCTCTGTGGTTTTGCTTCTGTTTATGGGCAAGCGTGTGGCTTACCATCAGGCGAGCGCCTTGCTCCTCTCGTCATTAAATAAAAAAAAGAATAGACTGTTTATTCTCATAAATGTCCAAAGACAAGCAATATGCAAACATAAGATCCACGACGTTCTAAAACTGGCACTTGTAACACAGGCTCTGCCTAGTATAAGTTTTTATTAGAGTAACCATCAGTCAGGGCATTTTTATTAGAGTAACCATCACATGTTAGAATAATTATTTTATACCTGTTCTGTACCTTTAAGTTACTTTATTTGTTGTGAAATAAAGAAAAAAAAAATCAAATAATAATCCTTTTCGATATAATAAAGAATATCAAACGCAACGACCACTATCAATCAGCACGATAAACAAAACAGTACCATGAAATGATAAAATAAATTGTCTATTTATTTATACGAAGCGGCGCAGGATCCTATTTCCTGTTTTTTATCGTCCCAGACATCCATTACTGGGGAATAACTCGCATTGGATATCGAATAACACAAAGACCTATGCAAATTAGCCTTTTCGGCAATATGATATTTCAATAAAGAATGTTGATGTAATGTAGTTTGATTTGAGATCTTTTAGGAAATTCGGCGAATATATTTGTTCAATTTCTTTGTACTGTGTGATACTCGTTCCACTGGGGTCGAGCTTCCTCTATGTATGAGGTAGTGGTAGAGCCACGCTGTAGATAGTTTTGTCTACAGCATGAATGGGCCGGCTCGACCGGGTCGTTACCACTGTCTCACAGAAAACCGACGTAAAGTAGCGGCTTGCTGCTGCGTTTCGTACGGTGAGTGAGATGTCCGGAGGCCTAAATCCCCCTCCCTTTCCCAATCCCTAATTATCCCTTTCCTTTAAGATCGGCAACGCGCCCATGATTCTTAATTCGATTCCTTTTGCGTTACAGCAAACGATAATTAACAGTGAATACAAGGTGGTAGGTCGTCAAGGTGGTTGGCACCGAACTCTGCTCGTCACTCCGAGACATAAGATGTTAAGTCTCATAGTGCCGAGTAATTTCACTGGCTTCAATGTCCTTCAAACCGAAATATAACAATGCTTACACACTGTTACATGGCGGCAGAAATAGACAAAGCAGTGGTACCAGCTCAGACAGCCTCTCGCATGCGAGGGACCTACCTACCACCTTGTCAGATTGTTTAATGTTTAATATAAAAAAATCAGATCAATATTTTAGATAGTATCATCAGATACTATCATTTATAAACTTGAGTTATCGTATATTTGAACTGTATACCTTTAATATAAACTTTAACTTTTAATTGTAACATCTAAACAAAACACAACCTAATTAATTTAATTAAAAGCTATTCTCAAATAACTTGATCTCGGGATAAAGGAGGAAAGTTTCCTATGAGCTTTCAAAGTTCAAAAGGAAGTGTACTTTTTACAACAGTTCCGGTCAAAAATGGGGCGCTCCCGGATATCTGCGGGCTTTCAACAGTAATAAACAGTTTAATCTCTCAAGCTTTGATAAAAAGTTTGTTTTTTTTATTCGAAAGTTAATTGATTATTTGATAAAATGAATAATTATGTAATTATAAATAATATACTAGCAGACCCGGCCACGCGTTGCTGTGGCTAAGGTATATGTAAAATGATATAGTCTCTAAGGTCTGGGTGTTGTGAGACCGAAAGTCTCTCGTAGTTCCTGATACCCAAGACACAAGACTCGTATCTTAATGTGGGGTCAGGACTATGTATGTGACTGTTGGGTGTATTTATTTACTTTTGTTCTTTTTATTATTTAATGGAAATCCGTCATAATAAGACATATTCTGTAATAATGCTGGATACCTATTACGGTTTAAAAGATAGAGATGTTTAGAGAGACAGAAAAATGGAGTAGGTTTAGTAATAAAGTTTCTTTGGCACCCTTTGGAACTTTAAAACAAAAAATAATAACCGCAATATGTTGATCAGGATGTTTTCTATAAAAAGCAATACCAAATAATATAAGGCTTGAATAAATTCACCCATTCCCGACCGCTTAAATGAAACAAAATAAAACCAAAATAGAATTCGACATTTAGAACAGGCTCAAATGACGGTTATTCCGACCGAATAGAGGCTCATCTACATACAATCCCGGTGCCGCTGGCCCGTGGCCCGGTGTAACGGGACACCAACGAGTTTTACATAAAAAAGGAAAGCGTTATACGGGAAAAAGCAATATCATGTTAGTGTTTTTGTTTTGTGTGCGGTCTAAGGTGCGGGAATTAGCGGAGGTGTTCAATTGGCTTAATTCGGCATTATTTGTTGATGATTATTAATTGATTCAACATGGTCACACTAATCTAAGTGGCAGTGGCGTAAAGCCTCATTTAGATAGCTTTTACGCCTTAAGAGAGAATTTGACAGAAAACTGTTTTTACGCGCACGTGTCATGATATACTTATTTTCAAATATGTATTTTATGCGAGTGAGATTAATAGTAATCGATTACCGACATGTTCTTACTCGATAAAACAAAAAATACTTTATTTATATCCTAGCAATATAATCGAATTTGGTACTACAAGGGGGGGACGGTTATAATTCTTTATCGTGCACCAATTATTTCAATTTGATTACAATATTTTGTAACACGTTGTATACACTTAACCTCACGCCTCTATCCCTAATAGGTAAGGTAGATATGTAACCAGTGCTACACCCACAGTTATCCGAACTTATTTTCGTCCCATAATGAGATAGGTGGCGAATGTATCGCCTTATCTGGTACAAACTCTAATTCCGGGCAACTCACGGATGATGAAAACCTAAAATGCTAAAATATGAATGGTGTGAGGGTACCCAATTATTTTTGTATCCGACTAAATAGCGACCACCATCACCAAATGTGTACATGGTGAAAAATCCGCTTTAGTAGCTCGATCAGGTGACGCGCTTTCCAGGGTCAGCCTATTTCCAGTAAGTTCAAGCCGGTATAATTCTGGCGACCGTCGAGGAACGCAATATATCTTGATAGTAAACATTATATTTGGATTGCATTGTACTGTAAAGTGTATAATCACTTTGCTGTGTCAGGATAAAACATAATTAGGGTCAACCAGGGTAATTGTAAACGCTTTTGAAAAATACCTGCACACAAATAGTTTCGCGCTTTGTAAAAAAATATATATAGGTGACTTTGAGGAAGAAGTTAGTTACTATGAATAAGCATTAAATTATTTAAAAAGTTCAATATCAGCTATTTTAGCTGGCGCATTGGTGGCACTGAAAATCAAGCGTTTACAATTTCCCCTGCTTTTTTTTTCAAAATTGATATTTTGGGGTAAATGGAAATAGCTAATGTATACCTATATGATAAGAATTATAATGAAACTAACTTGTTTTCACTATTTAGTGTCTCTTAAACACGAAAGTATTCGATATAAGCATCTAGCTATGTACAGGGGCAAATGTAAACAAATCATCTAGTTTTTATTATTATGCATTGACAAAACTATGGGGTATTTAGAAACATTTAATTTTTCTGTGGGCAATTGTAAATATTTTGAAAACTAACTAAATAAACCTGAACATTTTTAAAGGGGTAAAACAAAACAAAATATATAAAAGTACTAATCGTCGCCAGGTTTATTTCGTTTGAAATTATTAACAATTTAATTTTTTCTATGTAATCTTTAACTAGGTTTTCTAATTCCCCTTTTACTACTGGATGACCCATTTGCGTTCGAGTTTTCAGACAAGAGGCTACGTATTCTTCCACACAATCTGGCAGCACTTTAGACACACCAGCACCCATTCTATTCATATCTACTATTCTACCTTTTATTCGGTGATAGATAACTGAGATAGGTACGTTGTAGGCTTGTCGGTATGTCATTTTATTTTCTTGTATGGCCTTAACAGCCTTATGTAAGTTTCCCTTTTTCGGACCTACACGTGACATTTTGAAAATGTACCTAAAAGAAATGTTTACCATTACCCATCACCATGTTAGTAGTAAAAATGATATACGTTCACAATTACCCCACTGTTTACAATTCCCCACCTTAGCCGATTACTATTACCCCGCCCAGTTTTATCATATGGGAAAATGTAAACAACACTCAGATGCTTGTTAGCTTGGTTTTATTGATAGAGTATTAGAAAGATGCAAAGATATTTTCATTATAATGACCGCAAAAACCAATCAAGAACTTACGCGGCAACTTTTTATACAAAATCTTTTGGGTATCAACCTCGTATGAAAACTTAAAAACAATATTTTGGCAGACAAATTTTCGTCGCGCTCAAAGTGACGTTACTTTTTATGACAAGAGTAAATTTGAAATATAAAGACATAGACTATGAAATAAAATAATGTTCTGTTTCACTCCCATCATCTAAATCACAATATTAAAAGTTTACTGAGAGTCGTTTCCAATAACCCCTGTTTACAATTATCCTGGTTGACCCTACTAATTGTATTTCTGACCAAAATAAAATAAAATTATATTAATATCGCTATAGCCTGTACTTTGAACTGCAAAACGGACAAGTCTGATAAAACGACACAGTGTCGGGTCATTGTGAAATATCCTAAACACAACAGCTGTTCGATGTCTTCTCGTATGTTTGTTTTAATGGAAGGGATTCCTTACGCCGGTCATTATTTTTATTGTTATTGCTGGATACAAGTTTACGGACGCTCAAGACAGTATAAGACAGGTGACTGCAAAATCAATGAGTAGCCGAAGTGGAAGCTATAGCTTAGACTTACTGCAGACGCAGAAAAGTCAGCTAACTTTAATTGGCATTAAGTCAATTTTTAGAATCCCAATTATTTCCACATTTAGAACCAGATAGATATACTTCGGAAAGTGTACAGTAATAAAACTCAGGGTCAGCCCAAACCTATGATAAGATATTAAGTCTCATAATGCCCAGTAAATTCACTGGCTTCAACGTCCTTCAAACCGAAACATAACAGTGCTTACACATTATTGCTTGGCGGCAGAAATAGACGGCACGCTGGTACCAACCAGACGGTCTCTCCCATACGAGGGACCTACCAACTTGTACACTTATAAACCATCACTTACATCCATTTTACACATTCATACTATAAGAAGAAGGATAATAAGAAGTTATCTCCGTGTCTACATATTCCTCTATTTTACCAAGTTACCAGTTGTTATTCAAGAGACGTTCCTACGAACAGTTTCGATGTTGTAAACGGCGAGCAAAATGTTAAGTAGTGTAAACAAGCCAGTGCAGTGATCGTGAGATGCAACAGTTATCTCAGTTATTTTTAGTCTTCGCTACAAATGATTAGAAAACAAATGGTATTTTTTTAGTGGAAATAGAAAAATGAACAGTAATTTTGTTGCTTGAGTGAACAAACGAAGTGGAAGCTGAGGGTTTTTTTAAATAAAGCAGAGGTCGGAAAAGGAGCGAATGGGTCACCTGATGGTAAGAAATTTCCATCGCACATGAACCACATTACCAGAGGAATCATGGATTCGATCTTAAAAGAAAGGAATGGGGATTGGGAAAGTGAGGAAGGTTTATGTCTCCGGAAATTACACTCATGATGAAATGTAACAGCAAGTTGTCTCTACACGTCGATATGCTGTGATACAATAGTAATAAATTAATTGGCCTGCCTATTCGTGCTGTAGACAAAAATATCTACAGCATGGCTCTACCACTTATTATGGTATGATCAGGGACATCGGAAATTCCAGCGGCATAATTAAGCCATAGCTTATCATAATACAAGAACTCTTTATGTAGCTTCGTTTAAGTGAGATTTAGCACTAGGCGAACACGAGGTAGGGAATTCATTCCAAAGGTTTTTTTGTAAAACTGTATGACAAACCGTCGTTCACCTTGTGATCGGTGTTAGGACATTGGATTACAACGTACCAACTACATAGCATTGGCCTTCGTTCGTCACCCCGGGCCATAAGTTAATAATGTCCAAAAAATTCCCTGCTTCGATGTCCTTTTTTTATTCAAAATTGCATTTGGCCACTATCTCGCCTAATGGTGAGCGAGCC
Organism: Amorpha juglandis; assembly: GCA_949126905.1. Taxonomy (NCBI): domain Eukaryota; kingdom Metazoa; phylum Arthropoda; class Insecta; order Lepidoptera; family Sphingidae; genus Amorpha; species Amorpha juglandis. The sequence continues at coordinate 3,226,182 of OX421372.1, read as the reverse complement.
CTGAGATGAAGCACACTTGCCTAGCAAAAACCGATTCACTCGCGACTTGAAGACACCCAGATTATATTATTATATTCTTCTAACTGGTGCTAGTTATATACTGCTGCTTTAACAGACAAAGCAGTGGTACCTATGCTTTTCGCATACGAGTCTGCTAGCTAATTGTACCTTACCCCTCAGGGAATAAGGCATGTATTTACGTATATATTGATATTAAAGTTCACATAATGTTGACTCATATTTAATACAAGCTCAGTGCCAGCCAACTGCCATTCTCACTGCACTCAGAAGTAATAAACTAAATCATCACTCTCCATTAATCTCGGTAGACAATCATTTTTACTCACTGTCGCTGCGCGTGTGCTATAAGGCACGTATCCACTGATCCTTATAAGATATACACATGCTACTAATATATAGGTTACACACATCCACAATTTTAGATTTACAGTTCAAGTTTTTTTGAAGTGATAACTTGTTATGGGAGGGTGAACCGATTCGTTAACGCGAGCGGTCCATCGATCAATGGAAGGTTCGAGAATATTCGAGAACATGATAAACATGTTCTAGATGAAACTTTTGGTGCCCTTGTAGTTTCAAAATAAATGAATTCAACTGCGAGGATCCCTAACTTAAAATGACAGAATTATACTTAGGAATAAGTCATCCAAACTGAACGGCAAAATTGAAGTAATAGTCCTGTTTTTGTCGCGCTGCCTATCAGTGGAGACGTACCTTTACCCAACTGTCGTCGTGTGTAGTAAGTTGCATTAATCTTCATAACGCTGTCATCATACTGTTTCTTGCCATATTCTTGAGAAAGGGTGGCTGAGGGAAATCCAGAGCTGACCGCGTCTGGTTATATCTCATCTTTATTAGTGTTGCTAAAAACGTATCGCGTGAAAGGGTAAATTCTTTAATATTTATATTTGAGATCAACTTGTCTAATATAAAGGGTGTAATGTAGGCTAAATCTTAAAAAACTAAAATAAATTAAATAGTATTATTTTTTTTTTTTTTTTTTATAGCATAGGCCGGCAAACAAGCCAGTGGGTCACCTGATGGTAAGTGATCTCCACCGCCCATGTACGCCCACCACCAGAAGAGTCATGGGCGCGTTGCCGACCTTAAAGGAAAGGGATAATTAGGGATTGGGAAGGGGAGGGGATTTGGGCTTCCGGTTATCTCACTCACCGTACGAAACGCAGCAGCAAGCCGCTACTTTACGTCGGTTTTCTGTGAGACAGTGGTAACGATCCGGACGAGCCAGCCCATTCATGCTGTAGACAAAACTGTCTACAGCGTGGCTCTACCACTCAAACAAAACTGTCTACAGCGTGGCTCTACCACTCAAAAAAGTATGGTTTAATTATTTTACAACAAGCAACCTAAAAATACTAAAATAGACGTCTTCAACCACTGCTTATTATATTAACCGACAGATTGTGCAATCCACACTTAATATTGTAAAAAAGAATATTATGCAACACTGCAATATTTAAAAGTAAAATCGTTGAGATAATTGAAGGTCTACAAATATCTGATATTCATATGGTTTGCAAAAAAATTTTGGGTATGAGTATAGTAAATAAAAATATTATTTAAAAGTAATAAATGCCGTCGTTATTAAAATAAAATGAATTGCTATTACACAATTTATTACACTAAGAGCCTGTTCAACTATATTCGGGTACTTTTAAACACTAATTAAGACATAATATAGTTATTTTTTAAAGTACCTGGTTCGTTAGGTACCTGGTAGTCTTTGTTCTGGAATATATATCACTGTATGACTTCCGTATTTGAATGTGTCATATTTTATTTTGTAAAAAGTTACATTTACATAGAGGTGATAAAACAGGCGCTAATAATTGTTTTATTGACAGGAATACACATTTTTATAGCATAAACCGGCAAACGAGCATGTAGGTCACTTGATGGTAAGTGATCTCCACATGATTCTGAAATACAAAAAATAAAAACAAAATTCGCCGTCGCCGCAACAATTAAACATAACAACGATGTTACATATTTTTCTGCCGACAGTACATAAAGTTCCACTCAGTTAAAAGCGTCGAAATTCAGTCGTTTTGATGATCCGTACTTGTAAACCGAACTAAGTTCACAAAGCACGTATAAAGCTTTCCAGAGCTTACGCTAGCAATTGTTAGTCTCCTGCTAATCATGTTACGTGCTTACGATATTAAGCTTTTGAAAGCTAAATTATTGGAACGTAATTGAATGGAGTAGATTTCGATTGGATTGTGATTATTAGACACGTAAGCTTCGTTACCAATTAAATATATTTGAATCAGCATTATATACGACGTTGATTCAATTAAATTTCATTTACAAATAATTTAGGCCACGGAATCAAATTGTAAAATATCGTTACTGGAAAGGCAAATATACTAAAACGCCAATATGTGAACTTTACGGTAGAGCATTAAAAAGTTGTTTTTTAAGATAAACTACGACTTTATTTATTTATATTAACTTCATATACAAAATATGTATATAGGCGGACTTAATACCAGAGGCATTCTCTACTAGTAACCTTAGGATGGTGCAGAGATAGACAAGGTAGGTGCAACAAGTATAAACTAGGACTTTAAGGTCGGCACCGTGCCTATCATTCTTTTAGTATTGTAGGCGTACATGGGCGGTGGAGATCAATTACCATCAGGTGACTCACTTGCTCGTTTGCCGGTCTAATAGGTTATCGAATGGACAATGGCATATACACGGTTATGCACTTAATTTTCTAGTAATCAATTTATCTAGTCATCGTCAGAGGCTAAAATGGGTGTATATTTAGAACTAACTGTACTCAGTATGCGTTGCAAAACGTATTTTTGAAGTGAAAACTTCTTTAGCCGCGTAGAGCACTTTTTGGTAGGAGGTAAACTTGTGATTTCGCGTCAGCGACATGCTAATGTTAATTCTGACTAAACACGTATAACACATTGTATATACCTGACCGTGTGCTATGAGCGTTAGACGCTTTTTGGATGGGTAAAATCTTGTGAGCTCTGAATATATCTTGTCAGTCTGTCAGCCAGTCAGTCGTCAGTCAATCAGGCGTCAGTCAGTGAGTCAGTGAGTCAGTTGAGTCAATTGGGTCATTGACTTGAGTTGTGAATATTAAATAAATATACTTATAAGTTTTCACTTCTATCGGCTTCATATATATATATATATATATATATAAATATATATATATATATATATATATATATATATATATATATATATCAATCTTAAACATAAAATAATTTGATATATTTGTACAGTGGCGTAACTAGTACTCATGAGGCCTGTGGCCAATTTGTTCCTTTGACTAATGTAGTTTCGACAGAACTTTAGCAATGGTTCAAGTCTTAATTTCCTTTTGGACTTGAAAAATTGTTGTATTTCTTTGGCCACGAAAACGTAACATTGAAGAGTCTAGTGGATACATGGCACCAAAATTTCTCTTTTTCGATTATGGATTATTGCTCTACATCTTGTGTAACCGCCATTATAAAATACATGATTATGATACATTTAGTGGTAGGCAGCGGCTTGGCTGTGCCCCTGGCATTGCCGATGTCCATGAGCGGCGGTGACCGCTTACCATCAGGCGGGCCGCTTGCTCGTCTGCCTATCAAGGCAATAAAAAAAAAAAAAAAAAAAAAAAAACATGAATCCACTAAAAATAAACTCCCAGTACCCATCTTCAGAAAAGTATTTTCTCGGTTAACAAAATGCGGGAATTCCCCGAGCGTCACTAGCACGCCCGCGTCTCTAAAGTACCGCGCCAAAAAATGAAGCAACTAATAGACGCGTTCTAAAATTGATCCTTTTCTTATGAATGCGTTTAAAATCTTAATAATTTATTTGAATTTATATAAGGTCTTTAGTTGTGTTTAACTTTAATTGATTTTGAGTACTTAAATTATAAGATTTACTAAATTTTATTAAAAAGAGACTACTTAAGATTCTACATTCCTTGGTAAACTGAGGCCTAAAACCCCTCTCGTTAGTAAAGGAAGCCTATACCAGTAGAACAGCGATACAGAGATTTGATTATTTTATCGGATCTCATATTTTTAACCAATTTTTTTCAATTAACATTCGTCAATTTCTTTCCAGCGACATATAGTTCTTAAAAGTACAGACAGTTTCGAGTGTTAAAACTAGTTTATCGAAAACAAAAGATGAATCGAGTGATCCTTTCCAAATATTGAGCTGTTTATCAGCTGTTGGCAGCGACACACGATCCCTTTGACAGTTTTTCACAAAGCGTTCGTAATACGAAATAATTTCGACGCTCATTGTTATTTGGATGAAATTTCAATTGGCTACGGAGCAAATGACAGAATTGCTTACTCAGTACCTACGCAAGTTAAATAATGCGTCAGTGATGGATGCTTTAAACTGTAGTGACATAATAATATATCATTGTGTTTTAATAACACTTAATTTATTGTTATTTTCCCCCCAAAGCGGGACGTACGACGTACTGACGTCAGGCAGTCGGTCGTAAAAACTACAAGACAAATCTTTCTGTAACATGTGATAAAAATCATGTTGCGCCAGCCCTACTGCGGGTGAGATAAGGTCATTGTTTTTTAATATCTATATACGTGTTAGAGTTGGCAATATGGTTGGCAAATACAACCTGTGAATTGATGATGGTATTTAATTTTGAATCAAGAAAAAAAGGAGGTTCTCAATGCGCGTATTTTTGTTTTTGTTTTCATAGCCACGCACGACTCCTTCAAAAGTGAAGCGATTTGAATTATTCTTATTTCATTCGAAAGAGCTCAAAATTGGTCTCATTTAAATTTGAAGAGGAAATTCTTTATGACAACACCAGGCTCTTGTAGGATTTTGATAAAATAGAATGACAATTGATACAAACGTGTTTAATGATCATGTTGTATAGAACCCATATTTTTACGTTTATTTTAACGTATTTATTATTTGCTAGTGGGAGGATACTTGTATCCGACCGGATAGCGACCACCGTACACTGGTGCTAAAACCTGAATAGTGGCCCACCTTGTGTGGGTCGCGTTCCAGGGTCAGCCAGTGTATATCCGGTTCTCCCCAGGGGGCTTGCCCCCTGATACTCACCCTTTTCCCATCCCTTTTTCCTTCCCGTCCCCCTTGGCCCTTTGGCAGGCCGGCATAATCTTGCCGACCAACGATGGACACATTGTTTATCGTTGGTCGACAATATTCTTGGATTGCGCTACACTTACCATCAGGTGTAGCGTAGTCACTTTGCCGAGCCAGAATAAAAAAAAAATTATACATTCTATTTATAAACCGTCCAAGCCCATATCTACAAATTGGTTTTATATGGTGGCACGGTAGATTAACAGCCAATGTTTAATACTACCGATTTTTTTTTACTTTTTATAGTGAAAGAATCATCAAAATTGGTGCTTAAATGACGAAGTCTAAGTTTATCACCCCCAACTTTGAACTATACTTGATCGAATAAAGAATCATTGAAATCGGTCTTCATTTGCCGGAATTATGCGTAGACATACAAAAAAAATTGAAAACCTCGTCTGTCCTCGTCTTTATTCCTGATGCTTATTATGTTACAAAATCTCTTACCCCGTTAACAACACTGCCCTTAAATGGCCTTGACAGCATATGAGGTAGGCGATTGCTCGGGGCGTTTGAAACACTCGTATATATTGATTACGGATGTAATATCCTTAAACAAACATAATATAAACGCTTACGTCGGCTCTGGGGGCTTCGCGGTTACTTATGTAAGATGAATTGATTCAAATATATGTGCTTGGTGAAACTATTTTTCCAGTCTCACTCATCGCACAAAATGCAAGCTACGATTTCACGCTTTTTGAAACAGTGGTGGCAAGTGCTAGAGTCGGACTAATCAAGCTGTAGACAAAATTGTCTGCAGTGTGGTTCTACTGTTTGCATGTATAAGGTTTCAATTAGAATCTTTGCTCCCGTAATCCAGACATGGTTACAGAAATCATAGCTAAGTTTTAACCTACTTTAATTATTTCAATACCACTTACAAACGCGTTATTAGAAATCCTGTGAGTCACGCTCAATTTTGACACCAAGCAGTGGAGCTCGATGAGTCACTGGGAAGGCGATACTACCTTTATTCCGTGATAAAATAATTAAAAACTAGAGATGAAAAAATATATAAATGTATATTTTTTCGTTCTTTCAGTAGTCAATACCGTTTTAATCAAGGATTCGATGTAAATAAACTGCAAGCCACAAATGCAAAACAGTAACATGGGCAAGCGACGGCACCGCGGTCACCACAAATACAAATTTGTTGCTCATTTTATGTCCACTGCAAAATTAAACACATACTTAGCCATCAATTAGCGCTAATTAACGTAATAAATAAAAAACTTATTTCATTGAAATACTATGATGACTGACGCTAGGTGTGAAAGAAGATTTCTGATGGTAACTTTAAGCGTTAGATTCGAGCGTCAGTGGCGTCACGTCTGACACGGAGATAGCACATTCTGTTTTTACACAACTGCCCAAAAAAGAAGTTATTATGTTTGAAGCAGATATGACAGTTGTGTTTTTTATGTAAAATTAATTAATTAAGCTATTTCGTTGTCAATTATTGGATTTTTTCGCCATCTTATATTATGCTTTGATTGTAGATCTTTAGGATAGTAAATGAGAATTTTATCTGAATTATGCTATTTTTTCTATTTTAGTTCAATTACGAAAAATAGGTACGAAACAAAAAGAAATGTTGAGAATTCAGATAATTTGCAGCTGGTATGGTGACGTTATGGACGGTACGAAAAACATTGTTTTTAATTAGTGTCCAACCGAAGTTTCAGCTTCGGTCAGTTTTCGACAAAAATGCTGGGTGCGCGGATTTGGTTTCAACTAAAAATTGCCTAAAAGTTTGGCCCGACCGACAAATGAAGTTGGTCCCGAAATCAGTACCCTGGGAAACGTCAAGTGATTTCTTTTTGTTTGGTGCTATCTCCGACATATTACCAGGTTTCGCAGCATTACTTAGATATTTTTACTTCCCCTTGTCTTGAGCATCCTCCACAGCCAGACCATTGGCTCCAGTTATGTTCCAACACATGCATTTGGCTACATTACATCTGTTATAAATCTTAGGTGCAGCTAAAGCCCGAGACGATTATTTGGCTCCTCTCACCGAGAAGGTAAGAGATCAAAGAACGCCAAAATACCGGCTCACTAAAGCCCAGAATAAAGCGATAATCTAGATAATATTGCTTCTGTTTATGGGCAGGAATGGCGCTTATCATTAGGCGACCGCCTTGCTCGTCTCGTCATTCAATTAAATAAAAAAAAGACGTGTGGCACTCGGAGACTGCCGCGGTAAAGCTATTGCATAAAAAATTTTATCAATTTTTTTTTTCGGGTCAAAGTCGGATCAAGGTCGGGGTCAAGGTCGGGTCAAGGTCGGGTCGATGTTGGGTCAAGGTCGGGTCAAGGTCAAGGTCGAGGTCAAGGTCGGGGTCAAAGACCGGTCAAAGTGTTGTGAAAGTCCGGTCCAAGCTGACTGGTCACTGTGTGACGCCACCTGGGACTTCGAAATTATCGATGTTCCACGGAGGTCAGCTAACGCTGGCTGGTCGGAGTGGGGGGGTGTTAGGTTTTTTCGTTACGGTATTTCTGTATTCGGTCTCGCCGCTCAAGGCCCGCGATAAAATCTATACAATAGCATAAAAATAATTTTCGGTCGAAAACTAGTTTCAAAATAGAAATTACATCAACAATTTCATTTGGTTACTCAACTGTACTACGAACATTCAGAACTTAATACAAGATATACAAATATTCATCTTTATCCTTTTCAGGACAAGTTAACATTCATATGTTAAGTAAACGTAACGTTTTATTAGGAGCAATGTGATATCGGGCTGGCAGAGACACAATGTGCTGTCATTCTCATTACCCGTCTAGGATGGCATTTATATTTCGTACGATCGTGGGCTTGCGACTAAAAGTAGCAACGACAATTAACGTAGCGCATTATTAAGACTAGACTAAGCTGAAGTTAGATAATTATACCCGAATGTGATACATTTATCCATTTTTTGTTTGGTTTTTAAAGCATAAGCCGGTTAATGAGGAAGTCGGCCACCTGATGGTAAGTGATCTGTGATCTTTGCCACCCATGAACATCCACAATGCCAGAGAAATCATGGACACATTGTCAAACTTAAAGGAAAGGTATAATTAAGGGTTTGGGAAGAGGCGAGGGCTTTGAGCTTCCGGATATCTCACCCATCATACGAAACGCAACAGCAAAGCTGCTACTCATCTCGATTTATCTCGAACCGGCCCATTCATGCTGTAGACCCTTAGTTCCCAAAGTGATCCAGGTGGACCCCCAGCGGCCCACGAGAGACTCGACGGGAGTCTACTTTGGCGTAACAAAAATATGGGGGTTAACAATTAGTGAGCGGGGGACTACGGAAATCTATCTGCTTTCGATAATGAAGAACTAAAATGTTGGCTTGAATTCACCTATCAATGTAGGCAGATAATATTTTAAGAAGCTCAGTGACTGCTACTTGTAAAACTTTGCATATTTGTTGTCGTGTTTTGGGAATATGGTAGAAGTGCTCAATAAACAGCTAAATAGCTCCGGGAGGTCCACCGGAACCAGCTTAATTATGAAAGTGGTCTATGAGAAGAAAAGTCTGGAAACCACTGCTGTAGACAAAACTGTCTACGGCCTGGCTCTACCTTTTATATCTAAGACGACTTACAATATTTAATCGCATTTTAAAATCGCAGCTATACTTCAAGCCTAGTTTTATCAAGGATCATGTTACCAAAGTAACGGCCTGAGGGCTCCTCACATTTGACTGCCACGTACATTATACATTAAATTATCTATTTTGTATATACACATTTACAAAGAGACTCCATGAAATGATAATGGAAAGTGTAGGCAAGGTTTCTCAATTTATTTTTTCTATTTGAAAGAAAGAAGATAAAAATTATATATCGCAAATTACAATTTTAAAAAGCCACGCTTTGTTTACAGCATGAATGCGTCGGCTCGACCGAGTTGTTACCACTATCTCACAGGTCACCAACGTAAAGTAATAGCTTGCTGCTGTGTTTCGTATGATGAGTGAGATATCCAGAGGCCCAAAGCCCCCTTTCTTTCCCAATCTCCCTTATTATCCTAATTAGCCTAAGGTTATCTTTTAAGGTCGGCAATGCGCCCGTGATTCTTCTGGTATTGTGGACGTACATGGGCGTTGGAGATCATATACCATCAGGTGACCCACATGCTCGTATGCTTATGCTCAATAAAAATAACTGATTTGAAGAATTTGTAAAAAATATAAATAAAGTGCAATAATTATTGTGAGTCCTTTGAATGGAATATAAAATGATACTCTGCCCAAATATACAGAGAATATTATGCATTGTGTTTTAATTCATCCACTGCGGAACACAGGTATTATCCGTAGAAGACAAAAATACACCTTACCCTTATCAATTAAACCTTTCCATACCAACACAGAACAATTAAGCTGGGGTCTGTAATATGTTCCAGAAATTTTGATCTCAAGTTAATTCAAGGCTGGAGTCACCAGGGAGCGACCCTACTTAGTAATCGTTATCCGCTAACGATTCAAATAAATCTTCATTTACTTCCATTGAGTCATTTTATCTTTAATTCCCTGGGCTACGTTGATTGGGCTCGGTTTTGTTTTTGTCTGTTAAGGTAATCGTGATACAGAAGGGAATTGGAAATAATGTTGCGAGTTTAGATAATTAAAATGTTTCTTGTGCGTCTTACTATTATATGTACACAATGTATAACACATACAAACAACACAAACTGAGACAAATGTTTGTCTGATGTAGAGATATTTGTTTCAGTTTTAGGTGTTGAGGGACCGCAATTTAAGTGTTTGACATTATTGACATTAATATACATTAAACTAGCTTTTGCTCGCGGCTCCGCCCGCGTGAACAGCATTTAAATATTATCATCCTCTATTTTGACCCCTTTGGGATAGAATTTATCAAAATCCTTTCTTAGCGGATGTTTACGTCATAACATCTACCAGCATGTCAAATTTCAGCCCGATCCCTCCAGTGGTTTGGGCTGTGCGTTGATAGATCACTATGTCAGTCAGTCACCTTTAAGTTTTATATATTTAGATAATAATAAATATATTATATAGAATGGCTGCTGACACATCACTATCACTCCAATCAAAACAGCATACATATTTATATACGTAAGTCCCAGAAGATGAATCCCCTTTCTAAACGACTGGACAAGGCTGTTCATAGGACTGGGACAAATATAAAATGATAGGCAAGTCTTTGCCTTGCCATATATCAGGTTAATTTAATAAAAAAAACTCTTTTATCGAAATAAACTACAAAGAAAAGCCAATTCATAATTCGGGGCTTGACAACAAAAATACATAATTCAGTAATCGCGTTCAAACACAAAATGGCTAATACAATATCCGTCAAAGTAAGACAATAAATGGTAATAAAATTTCGGATTCGTCTCGGAGATATTAAAAATAAAAAGGTAGATATTATTTTCATATTAATACAAATTCATTCGTACAGATTTTCCGTACGGTTACACAGAGAACGGGCGCTTTAATCTCGAGTGAGATGAAAGGCCGACGCTCTTACAGTCATCAGATTTATTCTAATGTAAGAGTAGGGTTCCCAAGCGATCGGATTTGCCCGGAAATTATGAGTGGTTGGTAAGTATTTATGAGTGGTAGAGCCATGCTGTAGAGAGTTTTTCCTACACCATCGGGGCTCGATTGGGTCATTACCACTGTCTCACAGAAAACCGACGTAAGTAGCGGCTTGCTGCTGCGTTTCGTAGCGTGAGTGAGATATTCGGAGGCCCAAAACCCAGGCCCCATCCCAATTACTTAATTATCCCTTCCCTTTAAGGTCGCCAACGGACCTATGATACTTCTAAGATTGTAGGCGTTCATGGGCGGTGGAGATCACTTACCATCAGGTGATCAACATGCTCATTTGCCGGTGTATGCTATAAAAAAAGTCAGGCTTTTGGCCTCAGTTCAAACCTTTCATTTTAAATTTCTCGGTTGATTCGAGCAGGGATCCTAGTGGATGGAGGGATTTTATGGAGTTTACGGGAAAAAACCCAAATCCCCCGTCTCCTTCCCAATCGTTTTTAACCCTTTACTTAAAAGTCGATAAAACATCCTTAATTGTTTTAGTATTATGGGTTTTCACGGGCGGTGACGATCACTCACTATAGGTGACCCAATTGCTTGCTTTCTGTAAAAAAATAAATAGAAAAATATAAGAGTTGAAGAATCATCAAAATATAAGAAATAAAGAAAGAATGTAAGGATTTATTTGCAGGCATTAGGCGGTACATGTACAAGTTTATATGGAACATTTTAATTAGTAGTAAGTGGGTATATACCCACTCAATGAATTGAAATTATTTTTTAATTTCAGTTACAATGTTAATACTTTTAACAGATATTTTTCTTTATCCGGATTTTTCAATCGAATCGGTTACCCTATCTAAGACTCTACCAACACGTATTTATCTTCCTCGTCTATGCATTATGTGATTATTGTATATATACTTTTTGCTAAAGGTCGCAAGCGTATTTAGCTCATCGGTATTAACATTGTTTAGTATTTTTCAATAAATTGCAGATAATATAAACTTATAAGAGGATACCCACAGGACCATATTGCAGGGCCTACAACTCTGTATGTTCTAAATTCAAATTCTATCATTTGAACCGTAATATATAACCGGTTGATGTTTTCAGCTTAAGTGTTATTAAAACAGATATCTTAACAAAATATATATTTTTTATTTAATTGACTGACGAGACGAGCAAGTCGCTCGCCTGATAGTAAAGGCCTGCCCATAAACATACACAAAACCGCACATAACTTTGAATAACAAAGCACTAGCTGGCACTGGACTGCTTTCGTCATCCTGAGAAGTTTCGTAACTTAATATATCATTGCACCGAGACATAAGTTTATGACAGTCTTCGTGGCGCAGCGGGCGAGTTTTTAGGTTTTTTGTATGCGAGAAGCCGTCTGGAGTGGTATGTACCACCGCTTTATCTATTTCTGCCGCCAAGCAACCGTGTGTAAGCACTGTTGTTTCGATTTGAAGGACATCGATGCCAATTAAATTACTGGGCATTATCAGACTTGACATCTTATGTCTCGAGGTGACGAGCGCAGTTCACTGCCATGAAGTGCTTTATAATTTAAAGTTCATTGTGGTGTTGCTTCTGTTTAGGCAGGCTTGGCGCTTACCATCAGGCAAACGACATTCTCATCTCGTCAGTCAATTAAATAAAACTAAAATATGGTATATTAATACACAACTGATTAATTAAACTTTTATCAAGGTCTATTAAAAAATTAACGAACCCAAAAACTCAGACAACATTATATGATCCCATACTAAATTAAATCCAGACGATATTTCTTTGATCCCGCCTGCTGATTAGTGCTTTGATCTTAAAGCGTGAAATGCTCGCAGACCTTCTCATCTAGTTAATTCTTTTTAATATTAGATCATAGGGATAGTCGTGATAGGCACGGGTATAGAACTGACGATCGAGAGAGAAGTTGCGGGTTCGATCTTAGCTTCCAGGGTAGACACCAAGTATTTTTTTACTTATTCTTCTAGAGTGGGCAATCGAACAAAATGGCCACGAGGTCGGTGATCACAGACATTTTTATTATAGCATAAAACGGCAAACGAGCGGCGGGGTCACCTGATCACCACCGCCATGTACGCTTACAATACTAGAAGAATCATAGGCGCGTAACCGATCTTAAAGGGAAGAGAAAACTAAGGAATTGGGAAAGGGGACGGGGATTGGGCCTCCGGATATCTAACTCACCATACGAAATGCAGCAGCAAGCCGATACGTCGGTTTTCTGTGAGACAGAGGTAACGACCCGGTCGAGCCGGCCCATTTATAGTGTAGACAATTATGTTCACAGCGTGGCTCTACGCTCTACGCGCTCATGCGCTTCATTATATAATATACTTCATCATCATCATCATCATCAGCCACAGGACGTCCACTGCTGAACATTGGCCTCCCCCAAAGATTTCCAGACCGACCTGTTGGAAGCGGCCTGCATCCAGCGACTTCCTGCGACCTTTATCAGGTCGTCTGTCCACCTTGTAGGCGGACGTCCAACGCTGCGCTTGCCAGTACGTGGCCTCCGGAACCTTTCTGTCCCATCGGTTATCGGTTCTGCGAGCTATGTGGCCTGCCCACTGCCACTTCAGCTTGCTAATCCGCTGACCTATGTCGGCGACTTTCGTTCTTCTACGGATCTCCTCATTTCTGATTTGATCACGTAGAGAAACACCGAGCATAACCCTAATATACTTATTATATTTTTATACGGAGTACAATCAGGAAACGTCATAACTCACAATCGCACTACACACTATTCCCTCCTTCACGTAACAAGAGGGTTAACCAGTTAGCGTTTGCCTCAAGCACTTCCTATCCATCAACGTCTGCCGTCAAATAGCGGCCATTAACATCCGCAAAGTAGGAGACGCTCTGTGACAATTCGTGTGGGCGGACACACGGACGTCGCGGCCAGCAAGCTTGGAATTAAATTAATTATAGACATTTTCCAGAACAAATTATTCATTCTGTTATTAATAAACATTTTAGTGTGCATGGATCACTATTATTGTGTAAAAATGAAAACCGCATTGCAACAACAATTGCAGGTCTCTTTGCAGTCGATGTCTGTGTCGCTGCCGGTCAACTAAAATTGCACCAGAATGATCAAAATTGGTCTACTCTGCAAAAAGATATCTGTAGTAACATAAAACATAAAAAAATATATATTTCAAATTGAGAACACCTCCGTTCTTTTTCGGTCCGTTAAAAAGACCTTAATTGATCCAACATGTATGTTCTATAAACAAAAACGACGTATGTAATACGGTGGTAATGTGCGTAACTTGCTGTTATTCCGTTGAAGTGATTGCCTTTTATATAGAAATATGTGTGCCATTCACATCCACCCCGGTTCACCTGTGTTTAAGAGCTTAGCGTTTTTCCATTGAGGCTTACGGGGTGTAATTAAACATTGTCTTTACGCTTAGGTTCATGTTAAGCTGGTGATTATAATAACCATTTCGTTACAGAGTTAAGTGCATGAAAAAAAAACAATTTTAATTAACTATTATTTTATCATTATTTTTTATATTTGAGTGCGAGTGCCATGTACGTCGGGTATACTCATGGCTATTTACTTAACAGACCAATCCAAGAATGTCTGTAAATTACAAGATCACTGTATAAAATAAAAAAATATTACTGGTTACATATCAAAAAATATTTTATTGAAGAAAGTTTTTCTGATACTTAGTAGTTGTTGTGCCGTCCTTTAGTTAAACTTGTAGTTACAACAATTATTGTTACTGATTTGTTTTCAGTACTATCAACATTTCTAAATATGGAGATAACGTCAACTATTTTATATACATAGCTGAAAGTTGTAAGCTTTTAGTTTTTAAAAAATAATTTATTGATGTATGTGACTGTCTGTTGTCCAAAATAAAGTAAAATAAAATAAATAAAAATTGGTGTGTGTCGTAGGACACCAGGTAGGAACGAAGTTCCTTCGGCTAATGTAGAATCGACACAAATTGCAAAAAATTCAAATTATCAACTAAAATAACAAAATATGTCTCTTTATTTTTGTTTGACAACATAAAATTACATAGAAATAGAATAGAAAAATAGAAATAAAAAAAAGACGTGTGGTACTCGGAGACTGCCGCGGTAAAGCTATTGTATAGCATTTTTTATCAACTTATGTAATTATAAATAATAACGAGCTAGCGTAATCTTTTAAAAATCGAAGGAGTATTTTTATATACTTCAACTATAACTGGCTGAATGAATTTCATTTTAAAAAAGGAACTAACGCTGGCTGGTTATGCGACTGTCGCGCCTGCGCACTTCTCATTTAACGCTTTTATTCCACGCATTTTTTCCACGCATTTTTCTTACGGTTTTACTATGACATTTTTTTCAGTTCGGTCACGCAGCGAAATCCCTATCCCCTCCAAGCCTGCCGTAAGGAACTTCGTTTCAAAACATTAATCGACCGATGATGCAAACAATGATAGTGTTTTGTCGACAAAGAGAAATAAAGAAATAATTATAATAAAGAAGTACACCCAACAGTCAAAACAGACAAAAACTAACGTTAAGAGTGCGCATAAACCCAGCAAATTTATAAAATTCACCCGCGAGCCCGCACACACCCCGCTCATCGAACACGATCGCACGCTAAAACACAATATATACTTGTCTCGCTCGTTCAACGGTGTATCTTCCGTAGTATACGTAAAATAATTATATAAAACAGTGGGTATTCTTTTTTCTTACATTTTACTTAGTGCGTATTTTAACTTTGTGTATTATTTTGTAATAAGTAATTGTACATTTAATATTATTATTAGGGTTCCGCTTTCGTATCCAAAGGGTAAAAACGGGACCTGTGTGCGTCTGTCTGGCTGGCTATATTAGTCCAATCAATTTAGGTGTTCACCTCGGAAAATTGACATACCCAGTATATTACCACGTAAAACATGTATTTTGGCATCCTAAAACTGTTCTAAAAAATCACATATAATTGGATGGTCGCAAGTTTTAAAATCAGAGGTCAAAGGTTACAAAATCGTTTTCTTTTTGTCATTTTTTGCCAATATCTCGTTTTCTATGGGTTTTACGCTATTCGTAGTTATTATCGATATTGTAGAGAATTAAATTCTCTACAACTTTTGTATTTAACATTTTTTCATAGCTTGAACTGCTTTCGAGATAGAGGTTGGAGTGCGCGCGGTCAGAGAATCATGTGAGGTCAACTGGTAGATCCGATTAAAAACTCGTAATATTAAGGTTATCAATTATTGCTAAATATATATATTTTATTGCATAGGCTGGCAAACGAGCAAGTAGTAGTAACCAGAAGAATCATGAGCGCGTTGCCGACCTTAAAGGAAAGGGATAATTAGGGATTGGGAAGGGGAGGGGATTTGGGCTTCCGGATATCTCACTCACCGTACGAAACGCAGCAGCAAGCCGCTACTTTATGTCGGTTTTCTGTGCGACAGTGGTAACGACCCGGTCGAGCCAGCCCATTCATGCTGTAGACAAAACTGTCTAAAGCGTGGCTCTACCACTCAACATAATTATCATTTTTTATTAACTTTTTAATGAAATTCCATTTTTTTGGTAACTTATCTATTTTTAATTAAGTCTCAATTTATTTAATAACACTTACCTGGAAAAAAAAAATTAATGTTTTTATTAAAAGTGTCATTTTATAGATTTATTATTGTCGAAATTCATAAACATTTCGAGAAAAAGTTTTAATTTCAATTCTCTTCTTCTTCATCTTCATCTTCTTCTGCATCATCGTCGTCATCGTCCCGCTGCTGCAGAATTTTGAATTCCTCTTCATTACCGTCTTCAACGACATTTGTCTCCAAGTCATTTATGATTTCTGGGTCAAAGGTTCCATCATCATCAATATCGGTCTGATATGGTACAGCATTGAGACAAGCTTGTTCACCAATTATCCGAAATCATCACCACGTTCTTCTGCTCTTTTGATAATCGTGGTTTTAAACTGAAGAGTACTCACTTTTTTATCTTGCGTCTAGATTTTTCTTTTTTCTTCTTTTCTGCAGCCTCATCAGCAACTTCACCACTAAACAATCATTGCTTCTTAAAATCAAACATTTCGTCTTTTATGAGGTACAGATGGTGAAATTGTAGTTTCTTCGTCTTCTAGTCGCCGTTTTGCTGCTTGAATATAATGTTTTTATGCCACGTACTACTTACGTAACGAATAACTGAGGTTAGAAAGTGGTCCCTTGAAAGAGAAGACGGTCGTATAGTAATATAACTATACAATACAAATCCTCAAACCTCACAAACCCTCCTACAAATACTCCTTCGAGTAGCTCATGGCTTCAATGAACTGTAAAGAAAAAGTTAAGCTATATAAGTAGGTGGTTAGGTCGGTGGGCAGCTAGCTATGTAAGGTATGTAAGGAGAAAAAAAAATAAAAAAAAAATACTTAAAAAAAACTAAAAAAACACGCTTTTTATAGAAAGTCTAACTAAAAAATAGAAAATAAATTTGAAGAAAACAATGTATTTTATTGTAAAAAAAGCACCCCACGCTTTTTTTACAATAACATACTTGTATCCAACCGGATAGTGACCACCGTACACTGGTGCTATAATTTGCCATAGTGGCCCATCTCGTGTGGGTCGCGTTCCAGGGTCAGCCAGTGTATATCCGGTTCTCCCCAGGGGGCTTGCCCCCTGATCCTAACCCTTTTCCCATCCCTTTTTCCTTCCCCTCCCCCTTGGCCCTTTGGCAGGCCGGCATGATCTTGCCGACCTACGATGGACACATTGTTTATCGTTGGTCGACACTATTCTTGGATTGCGCTACACTTACCATGAGGTGTAGCGTAGTCACTTTGCCGAGCCAAGCTAAAAAAAAAATGTGATTACTCTGCATGATATGCATATTCACAACCTGTTTACATTATTTTACTGGAACACCATAGGAATCTATACTCATACTAATAATATTATAAAGAGGAAAGATTTGATTGATTGCACCGTAAGAATTAGGTACCTACATAACAAAGCATAAAAAGTATGTTTGTAGGTACCCACTATGAATGTATCTCGATATTGTCGCTTCAATACACCGCCCGCGGAAACGAATTTACACTGTGACGCAAAGAATAATATCTAAAGGCGCCTACATAAACTTTCTCAAATGAATCAAGACTGTGTTTTTTATTTTTTTCCCATAAAGTTACTGTAATAAATTAATAATAAACAAATACACCCAACAGTCACATACATAGTCCTGACCCTACGGTAAGATACGAGTCTTGTGTCGTGGGTATCAGGATCTACGAGAGACTTTCGGTCTCACAACACCCAGACCCCGAAACAAATATTTGTGGATCACACAAACATTTGTCGCGGTGCGGGGTTCGAACCCGCGGCCTCTCGCTTCATAGCCGGCTACTCGCCCGCTGCGCCACGGAGGCTGTCAATATAATATTACAATACTATAATAACTTACCTTCGACAATTAGTCATCTTTTCAATTTGCAAATTTTTTAATTCTCGTTTCTTAAGTCTTTGCAATGTCCTTTTCTTGTTTCCCATTTTACTATTAATTTCGAACAATAACAAAAAATATGATCAAAATTATTAAAACTCGGCGCAGCTAAAAATTTGAGCGTAGTCTTCTCGTCTCAACGGAGCGATAGCGACTGATGTGTGAAATAGAATTATGTTTGAAGCTCCTTAAACGTGCGACGGAAGATGACTTCCGTGCGGAATTAAAACGTAGTAAGTGCCAAAAGTGTTTTATCGTTATAAATCCAAAACTAAAAGTAATTACACAAAATGCCGAAACATAACCCTTGCATATGTTTTAATATATTTATTTATGAAAAAAAAATCTTAATAGTTATTACCATGTCAAGTATACAACGGAAATATATGAAAATTAGAGGTAATTTCGTGATTTTTTTCTATCGAGTCAATTTTAATATTTTATGTTTTTGACAAAAGAGAACCCTTGAAAATATCATGTAGTTTGATATGTATTTTTTATTTTAGATTTGGTCTTGAATATTACATGTAACATCGAATATAAGATTGGTAATTTTGCTTTATGCGCACTCTTAAATTATTGATATCTAGCCGTCCCTCGCGTTTTCAGCGCTGGTATGTTACTGCCCTGCTCCCATGGGCCATAGCGTGATATACATATAAACCTTCCGAAATAAATTCTTTAAATGATATTGAAAACGACATTTAAAATCCTTTGAGTAATTTAGGAGAAATCAACGTACAAATAGACGCAGATAGCGACTTCGTTTTGCACTACATCGCTGCTTCAAAACAAAAGGGCCACAACGCGAATATATCTAATTTTACAGGAGAGCCATTTAAAGTTTTCAAAATCAGTTCTTGTATAATTGCTCTGTAATTTTAAAACTGATAAATAGGTGTTATACACTGCTAGAAAGATATTTTTAATCTGCTTTTAATGGTTAATTCGGTTATGTGTAATGTTTTCTAAAAAAAAAGTTATGAGCAGATAAGTCTCTTTTGTATATAAAGATATTGTTTGAATTAAGGGGAAACTTTAATAAAACAGTCACAATTTTTAAAAAATAATATGTATTCATGGTTCTTTTTGTGCCACTAGCTTACACAAATTAGAAAAATATATTATAAACCAAAGAAAGTGACCATGTCACATAAAAATAATTACTAAAATAACTTTTGCTTCTGTAAAATATAAAGAAATGCTAAAAAAAAACTTACGTTTGTAGAGACTATCCCGCCCACACACCCGCCACTGTAACTCCTGTGCACCAGGATCAACAGTGGTACGCATTTTTGTCGACACCGAGTAGCGAAGTTGGCGAGTCTCTGGGAATGCCTAAATGTCTTTGTCCCGCAACGAAATTAATCAGATAGAAGGTTAGGGAGGAGTTGAAAATATTAATTGTCCTTTTCCCTCCATAGCAAATCGGGAGACAAAATAATGAATTTAGGAGGTATTAACCTCAAGTGTAAGGACATTTACAACTGGAGAAGCCAGATGTAAAGCACCACGGATGTCATTAAGTGGGTCCTATCACGCGAGCTGTTATACTTGATCCCAATAATAGGTATGGTAAAAACACCGGAAAGCACGGAAATTCTTTTTAGTCTCCACAAGATCCATATAGTATACAGCTCCAGATGTTATTTGCATACTGTCTAACATAATGTTGCGCTTATGTTGCCAGAGACTACAAGACAGACCAAAAGAATATGATATGCGGATTGTTGGGATGGGCACACACGCGAATCAACCAACCTAAATGAAAACAGTTTTAACTTAAAGTTGCCATGACCCGTGAGAAATTGGGAAACACAGTGATCAACTTCTACCCAAGTTTTTATTAGACGATCGCAAACCGACGGAAAGTACTGATACAGATGCCGTCCCTTAGTAGAATTATCCCATCGCCATTGCCATGCGTTTAGTAGATCGTTGTAATTTTAGAAGCACGATTTGAAAAGTCGACTGATTCTTAATAGCTCCCGCGACGTAACAAAGCTTTTGTCCATATTTTCTTTCGTAGAGTAATACATAGCGGCGCGACGCTGCACCTCCAGATCGACTGGAAGTACACCCTCACTTACACAAGAATATCAACGCCAGGCGTTGGCTTTGCAGCAGTTTTCTTCGTACGACACCGATAGTAGCCCTATCACCCCATACAGGTGATCCATAGCAAATACATCCCAAATAAGTAGTTCCATAGATGACTTTTAATGTGCCAAATGATAGACCCCACGTCGAAGTTGATATCCTTGTCAAGGCATAAAAATTACGTTTAGACTTTTCTCCCACGTTTTTAATAATATGCTCCAGAAAAGAAAAAATTCGTTCTAAAACTAGCCCAAGGTAGCAAACCGATTCTTTTCTTTTAACTATAACGTTGTTAAATGTTATTCGCGGCGGTGATTTCAGAGTGCCCTTTAAAAGTAATTGGTATGTTTTAATTTAAATTTTAAATCACTTAACAAATACAAACAAAAACAAATAAAAAATCAATAAACTGAAATTGTATTGACTATCAGGAATGAAACCACTGTCCGAGGAGTCATACAATGCTGGTGCGTTATTCATCTTCTCAATACAGGGATCACTTTCAACGTCCTTGTTTTTAAATAAAGTTTCATCATTGTCATTTGGCTGCTTGATTTAGTTTTGTACTTTACCATGTTGAGTATCCTAGCGCTCTGTTGTTCATTCTATAAAAAATAATTAAAACAAATGTTAAAATGCATAAAATAAACCTTTACCTTAATAAAAAATAACTTACAATAAAAATAACAAGCGAAAACAGTCCATTTAATTCATAAAATAATATGATTTTACTTTTAAAAATAAATATACAATACAAATGTATATCAAAATAAGAACTTTTATTCATGAATATTTACTATAACCTAGAAAAAATCACCAGCAAAACGGACGTATTCCTAACGTGTCCCTTTTGAAACAACGTAATTATTATCTTCTAAATGCATTTTCTATGCAAAACATACTTATTTCAAAATATGGTACTTTTGTTTTTAAATTGTTATTACAACTCCTATAAAGTGTTATAAACAAAACAGGCTTTTTTGTAATATGGTCCTTTTGATTAAGTAAAATATCTGATACTTACATGAATATTATATGCAAAACGGACGTTTTTCAAAATATGGCACTGTTGTTTAAATAATAAAAGCTTATTCAAGAGATTTTTTAGCGTTATGGCCCTTTAGCACCAAACAAACTTGCACTCTCGTCAACGTTCGGGCCGCAACTCACAAAATGGCGGCTTTGCACAAATATTGCAGCGTAAATTTGAAAATACAAAAAAGACGTCAGTAGTATTTTGAATATTTTTGATTTGTGGCCCTTTTGTTTTAAAGCAGCGACATATTGTAATTTACATTTATTATCTGTTTAAATAACTCCATTTGACCAGTATTTTCACGCCAGCAGTAAGTTAAACAAGCAAGTTATATGCAATCAAGCATTTCGTAGCTTAGATTAAGCAAAACGCTTAAACTTTGCTGACCATTTGAAACGCTTTTAAATTTCCCACAACGAAAAAAGCATTCACAAACTTTTTATGATAGGAGAGTTAAAAGGAATCGGTTTTGTCTATTTTAGTTCTTTGGTAGATTCACTTTACCGCTCGAACAATTTTACGTTAAATTTAGTTCTTACCGTACTTTTTATTGCAGTTGGCTAAGTTTGTGTAAGAAATAAGTGAGTTACCGTTACGCGAATGGAATTGTCCTTTAACCGATTCAAAAAACGAGAACATTTTCAACTCAACTCTATATACTTGTATGTAATCACGGTGTAGATAGTTCTGTATACAGTATAAAGTGAATGAAATTACTGGGCATTATGAGACTTAAAATCTTATGTCTCGGGGTGACGAGCGCAGCTCAGTGTCATGCAGTGCTTTGTAATTCAAAGGTTTGTGTGGTGTTGCTTCTGTTTATGGACAGGTGTGGCGCTTACCATTAGGCGAGCGCTTTGCTCGTCTCGTTATTTAATGAAATAAAAAAAAGGTCTGACCGGGTCTAAGAAAACCGACGTAAAATAGCGGCTGGACTGTGTTCGTCACGAGACATAAGGTGTTAAGTTTCATAATGCTCAGTAATTTCACCAACGTCTTTCAAACCGAATCATTTTGTTTTGGTTGCCTACTAGGTGGCACAAATAACTAATTTTTAATCAGTAGGATATCACAATATTAAGTTATAATAAAATAAACAAATTAAAATATAACGAATTTCACGTGGAGGAAGTGGCAGAAATATAACTATTTACAAATTAATCATAATTTGAAAATGAAGCAAAAACAGATTTTTGCTCAAAATAAAAAATACACGACGTTTAAAAGAAGAAAAAAAAATTGCTAGACGCGTGAATAATGAATATCGTTATGTCAGTATTATTTATTTGGTACACTGGACTTACATACCGTCCTGTTGTATCGCAGAAATCTTAAAAAAAGTATGACAGGTGCGTTAAAAAGGAGGAAAAAAGTATGAGCGTTCCATTTCGCAAAAACTTCGACTGAGCATACAGTGTGCCATTCACAAGGCAACAAGTTACGTGAAATTTTACCAAACATTCATGGTGTGTAATAAAATAGTTAGGGATAGAGTGCCTGTTAAGACGGCCTGTTACAAGAAATATTTGTTTTTTTTTTATCTTTGTATGATGACGTGAAAATAACGATCTTACTCCTATTGATTATAAATGTGAAAGCTTGTATGTTTGTTAGTCAATCACACCTTAACGGCAAAAAGGTTTTGGATGAAGTTTGGCACACAGATGACATACGCTACTTTTTATCCCGAAAAGGCTGCTCGCGCGGACGGAGCCGCGGACAAAAGCTATTTATAATAAATAATATATATAAATAGACACACACACAGTTCTGACCCCACACTTAGTGAACTTGTATCGTGGGTATCAGGAACTAGGAAGGTCTTCACATCACCCAGGTACCCGAAATAAATATATGTGGATCATACAAACGTTGTTACGGTGCGGGGATCGAACCCGCGGCCTCTTATTTCACAACCGGCTACTCATTCAATTCGCCACAGAGAATATATTAACGAAAAAGAATCTTGGGTTCAAAAAAATCGAGATACCTGCCGATCCAATCAGAGTACAAAAATATATTTTTGTGTGTATATCTTCGTTACGGTCATTTTGTTGAGAAAGTATATAGAGAGAGAATATATAAAATTAAATGTATCCTATTCCTTTATTTAATTCGTATTCTATACATTAAAAAAAACATCCAATAGACACACATATAAACCTAACCCCATAGTAACATACAGGTGTACCCTATTTTGTGAGACTTTCGGTTTCACAATACCAAGGCTCAGGCAAGTAGGTATTCGTGGAATTAACTTATGTTCGTGGCGCAGTGGGCGTGTATACGGCTGCAAAGCGAGAGGCCTCGGGTATTTCCGAACCGACACAAAATATTTTCACAAATATTTGTTTCCGGTTTGTATGTCTTTATACCCCGAGGGGTTGACATCAGGCAGGCGGCCTGTCGTAAAAACTACAAGCCATATGTTTCTGTAACATGTGTTAAAAGGATGTTGCGCCGACTGTACTGCGAGTGAGATAAGGGCATTTGTCTCATAGGGCGTTCGTTTTAGTCAGTTACTCGACTAGGCCACGCCATAAAGGCTGTCAAAAAATACCGTTTTCATATTACTGCGTTTTCCTGCGTGCTCGCGTGCTGCGTTCATGTTGTGCGTAATGGTTGGATTTGTTGTTTGTTTGTTTGTTAAACCTTCCATCTTATTGTATGATTAAAGACGTTTATGTATTGTACTTGGCAGATGCTGTGGTTACTAGTTCTAGAGTCGCAATCACGTTACTTCTTATACACATTTATACCTTAACAATTAATGTAATTTACCACTGTAAACTCAGTGTGTAAAAATATCTTTAAATCCTCAAAATTACCAACAAAAACAAGTTGTCTAACAAGTTGGCACGTGAACAGGAATCTCACCTTACGTAACCTTACAAAGGGCGCCAACACATTGGCGGAGCACAATTAAAACTTGTCTCATTAATAACAAGAGATTTAGGTTGGCTCCGCAGAGACTCCAGCTTTGCGACATGATATATACGCGCTATACTAACTTTTTGTATTACACTAAGTGCTGTACAGTTTCAATTGATGTGTAAACATTGAAAGGGTTGAGTTCGCGTTGGTATTCATCAAGTTTACTCGGTAGTTCCTAAAACGGCTAATAAGCTGATCAAGGCAATGTCATGAATAGACTTTAGCATGTTTATATTAAACTGAGCTATGTACTACATGGCAGGTCTATCGTTTATCGCCTTACTGTACTCGTGGCAGCGTAAAGCTGAGAAACTTTACGGTCTTATGTTCAAATTTGAGGTCACAATATTTGATTCGAAAATTCACTCGAGTTTCCCGGGTTGGAGTTTGTGCCGATGCATAATGGCGATAGGCTAGCCATCTGACAGATCAAGGGATGAAACCGTACGTGCACTAGTTGCTCCTCTGTCTACCCTTTCGAAGACATATGCCTCAGCTTGTTATCTATTCTGTAAAGAGTTAAATCTCTCGTATACAAGAGTCCGTCTGAGTAGTTACAACCGCTTTAACTATTTCTGCAGTTGTGTTTCAGTTTGAAGGACATTACCAACAAAAGCCGGAGAAATACTGAATATTACTCCTTACATCTTTGGATGATAAGTGTAGTGCCATGAAGTATTTAAAAAAATCAAAGGTTTACCACTTTCATAATCGACTGTTCATTTTAAAATATATTAAATCCCCTTGTACACAATAACAAATAACAAATCAATTCAGCTATGATACTAACAAAAATATTATACGTAATGCGCTCCCCCCAAACCTTTTCGCCCCTAAGATGGAAGTAATTTATTTAATGAGCTCAGCGCCCCAACGTTAATACTTTTGTCGGGATTTACACCGGCTCTACGTTATTGGGTGCCGAGTTTTGTTTTTATTTATAACTATCCGGAAACATTTTCTGTTGTAATTTAATAGGAGTTTAAAGTGGGAAATACCTTGTAATAATTATTCTAAAATTATTGTGTGAGCGAGTAGCCGGCTGCGTAGCGAGAGGCCGTGGATTCGATTCCCACACTGAGACATATGTTTGTGTGATCCACAGATATTTGTTTCGGGTCTGGGTGTTGTGGGACCGCAAGTCCTTCGTAGTTCCAAATTTTTTTTTATGGCATAGGCCGGCATCGAACAAGTGGGTCACCTGATGGTAAGTGATCTCCACTGCCCATGTACGCCCACCACCAGAAGAATCATGGGCGCGTTGCCGACCTTAAAGGAAAGGGATAATTAGGGATTGGGAAGGGGAGGGTATTTGGGCTTCCGGATATCTCACTCACCGTACAAAACGCAGCAGCAAGCCGCTACTTTACGTCGGTTTTCTGTGAGACAGTGGTAACGACCCGGTCGAGCCAGCCCATTCATGCTGTAGACAAAACTGTCTACAGCGTGGTTCTACCACTCAAAACCACAATACAGTTTAACCTAGTGTGGAGTCAGGACTATGAGTGTGACTGTTGGGTGTATTTATAAAAAAAATGTTATTTATTGCCTAGTTTTGTCCTGGCTCGGCAAGGTGACTTGGGTCTGATGGTAAGTACAGTGTAGTCCAAATATCATGTCAATAGTCAAATGCGATTGATTTAGAAGCACTTATTATTAAACAGTTATTTCAAGTTCAAGTGGCCTTAGAAGTTTAGAAACCACTGGTTTAATAGTTTAGAGTATTTCAAACTACTGTATAGTCGGTTTACTACAAGAACTCATTACTGTAATAAATAAATACACCCAACAGTCACATACATAGTCCTGACCCCACAGTAAGATACGAGTGTTGTGTCGTGGGTATCAGGAACTACGAGAGACTTTCGGTCTCACAACACCCAGACCCCGAAACAAATATTTGTGGATCACACAAATATTTGTTTTCGGTGCGGGGATCGAACCCGCGGCCTCTCGCTTCACAACCGGCTACTCGCCCGCTGCGCCACGGAGGCTGTCAAAATGTCAATGTCAGTCTATGAGTTAAGCCACTTTTCGATTTAGTTATATTGTTTTCCCTATATATTTCTATTTGATCATATTAAATGTTTACTTGAACATAAACATATATCTAAAATGATATAGGGAAAACAATATGAATAAATCTAAGAGTGTCTTAATTCATAGTTTCATCTTTATCAGGTAATGAGTTCTTGTAATGAAACGACGATATTTTAAATTTCTGAAAAATGTTTTCTCCGGGTAAACTGGAAATATAATTCCCTTCGACTAAAACTAACGTTCATGATCGACAAATTGGATTAAATGTTTAAGTATTTTGTTTACAACTTTGTTTACTAAAATACTCTTAAGATGGACTCTCGAATGTCACGTCAAGCAACATATATTATACATATATTCATTGGTTTGGCCACTCATTTCCTAAAAATACACTAGATATCTATACTGAATAAAGAATCCACATTTTTTCTTTTATTTGAATGACGAGACGTGCAAGGCGCTCGCCTGATGGTAAGCGCCACGCTTGCCCATAAACATAAGCAACACCACACAGAACATTGAATTACAAAGCACTGCGTGGCACTGTACTGCGCTTGCCACCCCAAGACATAATTTTAAGTCTCATAATGCCCAGTAATTTCACTGGCTTCAATGTCTTTCAAATCGAAACACAACAATGCTTATACACTGTCGTAACACATTTTCGTTTCATCGAATTTCAAATCACGATTCTAAAGAAGTTTCACCTCAAAAACAGATAACAAATAAAACAACAAAGTTGCCAGTAACATGACACGTGTAACAAAAATCCGGATCCATTAGACAAGCTGTTTATCGAGATGCACTGAAGCTATGCATCACGCGCGACGCATACATACAGCGTCGATGTCGTGTACTAATAGTCCATTAAGTTGCTCGGGCACGCGACGCGACGATCCGATTGTGCTTCCTATTTATTGTTCACGACGGGGATTTTGCGGCCTTTAGTGCAGCGATTTACTGCAATAAAACATGTTTTTTTTTATTTTATTGAATAAAAGACAACACAATACGATCAGTTATAATGATTTTTATTTAGATATTATCATTTAATGTTCTTAATTTTAGTTATACAAATATTTTTTGAGAAATATGATGGTATTATCATATGGCAAAATATTCGATTAATATGCAACAATCGATGCAATGATTCTGTATACTAATCTGTTATTCTTCCACCTGCCCTTTTCCCACTCACAATGAGGTCGACGTAACATTTTAACACAAGTTATAGAAATATTTGGCTTGTAGTTTATGTTCTAATCCAGAACATGGTCTACCTATCCATTGAACCGCTAAGGCGTGATTGCTTACCAAACATATAAACGCTCACATTAAATTATAGTAGAAAGTAAGATGTTATAACCCTGCAAGACTTTGGTACCTTTAATCTCAATTCCTTTCTCCCCGAATCTGTCAAACTGATCTTTGACTCCTTTTTGCATATTATTTGTATTATCATAATTTAAACACACTCTAATTATGACTATCTCAAAAAATACGAAATAATTCTCTTAATTTACAAAGTCAGTTCTATGGCCCGACACGTAAGATTTACGCAGTATCGGAGCACACGGTGTTGACCTACTAGTTCAAATCTGTGTAGTTATGTGTTTGCGATATGCACACGCCAACACAAATACATTCCGATGAGTTGCACAATGGGCACCGTGTTTACACAGGCGTACTGCGCGCCTGCACTTCCTTTGTATTGTGTGCTAGCGCGGTAATAATTGGAAAACGCTGTGTGTCTTCTTATGTTGTCCCGGTAAGAGGCATAGATAAATGCAATAAATATTATGTGTTAGGTAACTACAGACGTTCAACACACTAGATTGTTAACTAACTTTAAAAAAATTACCGTTCTTAATCCATTTGTATATTTTTATGTATATACATAGAAAAGTAAAATTGAATTGGATTTGTATATCACGTATTTGCGAGTGTTTGCCAATGTGGATTATTCTTTTTATTTTCGATAGTGTTTACTAGATAATTGTCCCATATAAATAAAATTAAGATCTGATGACAGAGTACCCATGAGTGGAGTTACCTTAAGGACTATTTTTTATCCTTGGCACGACAAAATAACTACTTCTTTTTCTTCTTCTTGTACCTCTTCAACTAGAGAAGGTTGGCAGTCAACTCAGCATACTGCCTTTTATCCCTTGCGAGACGAATCGTTCAGCAGCGCTCGCAATCCCTGTCCATTCTCAGATGTTCCGCAGCCATGACTTTTGCAAGATCACTTGCACTGCAATCATGCAGTGTACCTAAATAAATAATGGAATATTATTATAGTTTAACTAATTCTCCCCAGAGGCGCCAGGCAGGCAGCCGGTAGTAAGAAAATACAAGCCAAATACCTGCGTATCATGTGTGTGCATGTTGCACCGATCCCACTGTGAGTTTCTAAGGGCAGATGGAAGATAGAATGAGTATAATCTTACTAACACACTGTACACTAATTGAGGTTTCAGCCGTCATAATTTTGTCAGTTCTCTTTCAAAATAAAAACGTTTATTTTGCAAGTAGGCCACAAAGGGCCTTTTTACACGTCGATAATAGATAAATTACATTGAAATGTCTAGAACGGTGCTTCGGAAATGCCCACAGGTCTAAAAAGAAGTACCAACAAACTCAATTTATATTTCTACATAATTACTAGTGACAAAATACTTTTATGCTGAGATGGGACCATTTACGGCCTCACACAACTGATTAGTGGGCACCCTCTGCCTATTATATATACTAGGCTATTTTTGTTTTTTGTTTGTCCCTATACATTTTTATTATTGTATAGTAGTCATTCAGTCAGCATTATTATTAGGGTGAGATACCTTAATAAACGTATTTTCTTTCTTTCAAATACAAGACAATCAGAAAAACCTTTTTCATTACCGCTTAGGCTATTTTCGGTAAAACTTAATTCATTAAATTTTCCGAGGAACAGATCTGAGGCACCTGTCGCCTGTCGATCTTATATTAATTGTAAAATGAATAATTTATGAGACACACCATTGATCGGTGGAATTATTTTAGCTCACCAGTGTCATTAGGCAGGAATTTTGCTTTCCGTGAACATATTTTGGTTTTGATACCAAATCCTGCACTACTAGTGGGATTCAATAGTTTATAAATGATGCAAATGTCAATGATATCTCGGATTTACAAGTAAGGTACTGTACTGCGATTTATTGTATGCGTTTCGGTAATCTCGGTATATACCAGAGAGTATCAAATATTTTCGTACCCGCCTGAATAGCGACTACCGTACACATGGTGAATTGCCCGCCCTAGTGGCTCGTATCTTCAGGCCGACAT
This sequence comes from Amorpha juglandis, assembly GCA_949126905.1. Lineage (NCBI taxonomy): Eukaryota > Metazoa > Arthropoda > Insecta > Lepidoptera > Sphingidae > Amorpha > Amorpha juglandis. The sequence continues at coordinate 3,196,521 of OX421372.1, read as the reverse complement.
AATAACGCCGACCGTTGAGGGACGCAATATTTCTTGATGGTCGACATTACACTGGAACTGTACTGTACATAACACCAGGTCCAGTGTCACTTTTGTGTACCAGGATAAAAATTGTAAACAACAGTACGTTTCGTATTGTGAGCGAGACATCCGGAGGTCCATCCATTCCTCATCCCATTCACAATCTCTTACTTTTTCATTTTCATAGATTATTTGATATCAAGACGATTAAACCAACAAAAAATATCCTAGATACACGGTACAGGAGTTACAAACAATGTTTATGTTACAAAATTATGATCTCAAATACAACAAATGACACCCCTACCATCGGCTGGCATTACGCCAAATAAAAGGAGTTTGGCGTCTGTACCAAATGCGAAATAAAGAACGGGAGCAAAGGCCCTCGCTTGATGGTTTACGCTAAATTTGCCAATGAGATATCACCGGATTCATGGCTTGTAAAAACCGATGAAAAGATGGTTCGGTCGTGGGATGAAAAATGATCGCCTACTATTCAATATTGGATATCGTATATTCCTTATCGATACGTGTAAAATGTGTCGGGTCGTGTGTAATGCAGTTTATCTGGAATAGTGAGTTTCCATAGTACTCGCTTTTGTAAGAATAACATATAGAAAAAAATGTTTTGTGTCATAAAGTATCTTATAATCGATACCTTCAAACTGTGATGGTTAGGTTACTGGTAATGGTCAGGGGTCCCTCGGGTAGCTGATCCACTTGATTACTATCAAGCTCATTTTCCGTGAGTAGCTTCGTTTCGATGAGACGACCAACAATTCCCTATGCGAAAATTCTCTATTGTGGTAGCTAACAGAGGTAGCAAGGATAGAATATTTAGATTTGATGATACTCAAAAAAATATTATTTTATTTGTAGGACAATATGACAGTTAAATTATATAAATATTAACTAAAAAACAAAAAAATAAGCTGGTTAGTATACTTGTGTCTGAAACTTTGAAGCGTTGGTCGCGTTCGATGCGGAGATGATCGCACGCATAAGCGAAACGGACCAGCGCAATGCCTACCTGATGTATATGGCTAGTGAGCTCTTTATTTCAACTATTAATTATTTGTCGTGATTTTAGGAAGTAAGGTTTCTTGAAAACGAAGCACCTACCCTACTGGGGCATATATCCACGTTTTACTTTTTGCAATCCAAGCATATAGTGGCGACCAACAACAGACGATGTATTTATCGTATAGGTCGGCAGAATTAAGCCTAATAGCGGGCTTGCCTAATTGATCAATTTCTGTTTAACTCAACACTCTCTCAGCACTCTGTTTAATCAAGATAATCTCATGTTGTAGGAAATAGAACACGTGTACAAGCAAACGGTTCCACAGCTTTATGATCCGGCACAAGTAAGTAAGAATCTCACTAAAACACATATGTGGTAAATCATTTGAATAGTTATGCACAGGAAATAATAAAGCTTATTAAGTGCGCGTTAATGTGCGTACATATTATTAAGAATCATATTTACGGCATATTCGCAGCTGTTGGCGCAAGTTGAAAGCTATCAGCGTTTGATTTAATTTATAGAGAATTCCCTTCCAAATCCCTTAATTATCCCATTCCTTAAAAGTTGCCGACGCGCTCATGATTCTTCTGATATTATGAGTATATGAGCGGTGGAGATCACTTATCATTGTGATTCGCTTGCTCGTTTACCGCCCTATAACAAATCGTATTCGTAAAGTCAGCCGGATGACCGATGCAGGCATAGGGATAAAAGGTTGCACCTCTATGCTCGCCCCAAACAACCATCAAGTCATGTCGCAAGCCCCTCGGGAGAACCGGAAGTACCAGTGTATATCCGGTTCTCCGTTCTCTGGGGATCAGCCAGTGCTGATCCTGGAACCCGATCCACACAAAGTGTGTGGGTGCTATGGCAGGTTTTAACACCAAGTGCACGGTGGTCGCTATCCGGGCGGATATGAATATCCCCCATCCTAGATATGATATGCTGTAGCAGCATGGTAGAGTCCAGAATATAATAAGAATCTGTCATATACAAGACCAAGACATGTTATTTGAAACCGAGAACGTAAGTAAATGAGTTTTCTGTCAAACTCTCGCTTTTGTGGTTGGAAAAACTACCTCCGTATAATGTCTCCGTATATGCAGCTTAATAGTAAACAAATATAGTTGCTAGAAAGCGATCGAGTTTGTTAAGTATGTCAGCATGCAGGTCGAAATAACATACATCGCCATAGTGAATCAGGAGGAATAGTTGTTGAGCCAGGCAATTCTTCAGGTGATTTAGGGCACGAAGAGTTTCAATGACTCTCCGGCACATAGGGGTTACCTGGATCAGTTTATAGTGGTGTCGATATATAGTAATCCTTCGTTACATTTTAAGGACGGTTAACAAACATCAAGCATATTTCATAAGAAAAAATTGGTGTGTGTCGTGGGACACCAGGTAGGAACGAAGTTCCTTCGGCTAATGTACAATCGACACAAATTGCAAAAAATTCAAATTATCAACTAAAATAACAAAATATGTCTCTTTATTTTTGTTTGACAACATAAAATTACATAGAAATAGAATAGAAAAATAGAAATAAAAAAAAGACGTGTGGCGCTCGGAGACTGCCGCGGTAAAGCTATTGTATAGCATTTTTTATCAACTTATGTAATTATAAATAATAACGAGCTAGCGTAATCTTTTAAAAATCGAAGGAGTATTTTTATATACTTCAATTATAACTGGCTGAATGAATTTCATTTTAAATATGTCTCTTTATTTTTGTTTGACAACATAAAATTACATAGAAATGACTGACATTAAAATTGACATTGTCGCGCCTGCGCACGTCTCATTTAACGCTTTTATTCCACGCATTTTTCCACGCATTTTTTCCACGCATTTTTTCCACGCATTTTTTCCACGCATTTTTCTTACGGTTTTACTATCACATTTTTTTTAGTTCGGTCACGCAGCGAAATGCCTATCCCCTCCAAGCCTGCCGTAAGGAACTTCGTTCCAAAAAAAGACGTGTGGCACTCGGAGACTGCCGCGGTAAAGCTATTGTATAGCATTTTTTATCAACTTATGTAATTATAAATAATAACGAGCTAGCGTAATCTTTTAAAAATCGAAGGAGTATTTTTATATACTTCAAGTATAACTGGCTGAATGAATTTCATTTTAAAAAAAGGAACTAACGCTGGCTGGTTATGCGACTGTCGCGCCTGCGCACTTCTCATTTAACGCTTTTATTCCACGCATTTTTTCCACGCATTTTTTCCACGCATTTTTCTTACGGTTTTACTATCACATTTTTTTCAGTTCGGTCACGCAGCGAAATCCCTATCCCCTCCAAGCCTGCCGTAAGGAACTTCGTTCCAAAAATATTATTAGGGCCTGTTTACGAGGTGCCATTAAATGTTAAACGGCAGATAACGCAATACATTTATTATCCAGTTCACGAAGTAACAATTTGACATACTTTATTGAAAGTGTGATAATTTTGTATTTTACTTTCTTACTATCGCACTTAGAAATGTCACTAACCTTTACTTGACATCAAGTCATTTCTTAGAAATCGATTATTTCTCAGACAATGTTATTTGCTAAGTAAGATGACTGATGCAGGCACAGGGATACAAGGATATACCACTATACCCGCCCCAATCAACCATCAAGTCCTGTCACAAGCCCCTCGGGAGAACCGGATTTAAAATAGCTGAGCATGAAACGCGACCCACACAACTGTGTGGGTTCACTATGGCAGGTTTTAACATCATGTGTACGGCGGTCGCTATCCGGGCGGATATGAATATCCTACCACCAGCAGAACTGGAACTTACTAGGTTAATGAAATAAATTAATATAGGTTAATATATAAAGGAATATTCAACCAAATTCTAAATTGCTGTCCGCCCCGCCTCACGCGGTGACGCACATTAACCTGATGTCATTACCGTTCTATGCTTTCGTGCATTATAATCCGGAATATTAATGAAGTAGCCAACATTTCATTAGCGGATGCTGTGACTGACAACCAGTCCACTCTTCTATTAATATTACTATTGGTCATTTTAATTCAGTCCAATTTTGTCAGCTTTGTGCATAATTGGCTGCTGGTATAGATGATTGAATTTATTAAAGCATATGATTTTGATTAAACTAAAATATGATCATACTATGCTCGTTCGATTAAAAAAAGGATTATCCAAATCGGTCTACATTTAGCGAAGCTATGCATGTTTATATATAAAAAAATGCTTTATTTAAAGAAACTCCTCTATTTTATTCGTTGGTTAATAAAATATAATGGATTTTATGATTTCGGCTTTCCGGAAATTATTTATAGTACACATAAACGTACCCCGGCTTTTCAGCTTCTTTACATAGTATAAAATGAAGTCGCTTCCGCTGTCTGTTCACTTAGATTTTTTAAACTATTCAACGGATTTTAATGCAGTTTTCAGCAATGAATAGAGTGATTCACGAGGAAGGTTTATATGTATAATACATACATATTATAGTACAGAAAAGCCGAATAATTCTAAGATATGTAAGGTGATGTCGTAACATACCTACATATTTTTACCCGTGCGAAGCCGGCGCGGGTCGCTAGTATATAAAACAATAACATATTTTTTTTGCTTAATCAAACAAAATATATGTACTGACGATCCTTTGATTGTTCAAATAGAATCTACAAACAATATTTCGTTCAAGCAAATCCGAAATATCTCCAAAGAAGATCAACAGGCAGGTTTTATTGTCGACTATAATAAATATTTTTTATAGAATAGACCGGCCAACGAGCAAGTGGTTTACGTGATGTTAAGTGATCCCCATGGTCCATGTACGCCTACAATACAAGAAGAATCATAGGCGCGTTGCCGACCTTAAAGGGAAAGTATAATTAAGTGATTGGGAAGGGGAGGGAGATTTGGGAAGTTCGATTAACATAATTCCACGAGATATATCTCGCACGAGAAAACGCAGTCGCTATCGACTAGTTTCGCGTTTATGCACCTCACAACATATAGAAAGTGAGAAAAGATATAAAAAACAACACAAGAAAACGAGATGGCAACATTATCTTGCGGCGTGCATGTAAGCTCCGATAGACAATTAGAGATAACTGGATTAAACCGGTTATTTTACGACACACGAGTCGACAAATTTATTTCGAGTCGCTTATGTTATGTCCGTTGGAATAGGCTGGGGCAAATAAACACCCAACAAACACGCACATAATGTAGACACCACAGTAAAATACGATTATCTTGTGTCATATAATGATGATGATAGACAGTAGGTACCATAAGGCCGGCAACGCATTTGCAAGCCCTCTGGTGTTGCAGGTGTTCATGGGCGGCGGTGATCACTTTCCATCCCTTTTCCTCCTGCCCGTTTGCCCCTTTTTCCATAAAAAAGAACCATAAATATGTTTTTGAAATGGGAACGAAGCAAGGTTTAAGTTAGGGTTTTACAAGGTGGTCGGTTCCTCGTAAGCGAGAGGCCGTCTGGGTTGGTACCACCGTTTTGTCTATTTCTACCGCCAAGCAACAGTGTGTAACCACTGTTGTGTTTCGGTTTGAAGGACATTGAAGCCAGTAAAATTACTGGGCATTATGAGACTTAACATCTCATGTCTTAGGGTGACGAGCGCAGTTCAGTGCCATGCAGTGCTTTGTAATTTAAATTTCTGTGTGGTGTTGCTTCTGATTATGGGCAGGCGTGGCGCTTACCATCATGCGAGGGCTTGGCTCGTTTCATTCAATAAAACAAAAACAAAAAGTAGGTACCATAAATAAGCTTTTGAAATGGGAACGAAGCGACTGAATAACGCAACATATTATAACTGAAACTCAAATGTTGCGCAGAAATGTTGCCTTTGTTCCAGCCACTACGCTTACAATTTAAAGTTGTGTCGACGGTATGCTAGTCAGTTTGTTAGCGTCTGTGTGTTTGTTTGAATCAAAACAGTTATGAGGTTTTTTTTTGTTACAGTATGTAAAGACTTGGTGTATGAAGGTCCTGGTGAATATTTAGCGTAAGTAAATAAAACGGCGTATTTAAGAATTAATTCTAAGTACTCTTATATTCCAGTTTTAAGAATATTGCCATATTACTGGGCATTATGAGACTTATCATCTTGTGTCTCAAATGACGAATATAGTGCAGTGTTACACAGTATTTTGTAGTTCAAAATTTTTAATGATGTACGTTTTACTGGCGCATATCATCATTCGAGAGACCTGTTCGTCTTGTTATTCAAACAAATAAAATAAATAATAGTTAAAAAAACTAAAAAAAACGCTTTTATAGAAAGTCCAACTAAATAAAAAAAACTAAAAAACACGCTTTTATAGAAAGACTAACTAAAAAATTGAAAATAAATTTGAAGAAAACAATGTATTTTATTGTAAAAAAAGCGTGCGGTGCATGGTGTCAATAGTAATCAATATTATATTGACACATATGAGTAGAAGGATTATCATTTAGATAGTATCTTAAAAAGCACCCCACGCTTTTTTTTACAATAAAATACATTGTTTTCTTCAAATTTATTTTCAATTTTTTAGTTAGACTTTCTATAAAAGCGTGTTTTTTAGTTTTTTTTTAAACTATTATTTATTTTTCATTTTAAACCCGAACATCAAAAAAGCGCCATCTATTGACACTATTAGATACTACGATATTCCATATAATTAACGAAGATCCAGAGAGTACAATTTTAATTCCTAACCCGAATATCAATAATTAATTAAATTAAATTATTATTTTATTATTTTTATTATTAAATTATTATTATTTTTTTTATCAAATTATTGTATTGTCATCGGTCCTCGATAAATCTACAAAGTTTGAACGAAATCGGGCCGTTTAAAGTGGGTCAAAATCGCGCCCAAAGGAGTCGCACATAGAGGTATTTGCACAATCTACGCGGCCAAAAGTCCCAAAAACAAAGTAACAATAACATTAATAAAATTAAGTTCTACGAACAGAGTACGAATCCGGGCACAATACCCATGCTTTATCTACCTGCTATTGCACACCCTGCACTCGTAGCATCAGTCGGAATTTGACTGTTTCACCTAGTGTACGTATTTGTTCTCGACGCTTTTCTAAACATTCAACTTTCAAAGTGATTTTTTATGTTATCAAGTTCTTCTTACGAACTGAAAGTGATGGATTCTGAAGCTCAAGGTAAGAGACTTACAAACTACATAAATAAAGTTATGGTCAATTATCAAAATACATTATTTTTTTTATAATAAAAAAACTAGTTTTCATTCCGTAATTTTCTTCAAAATTTTATCTTTACTAGTGTTTTTGTTTATGTATCGGGGTAGATCAGGCTATGATTTTTATTACAGGTTATTACTTGATCCTTTTTCTTAAAACTACTAGCAAAAACATTTCCGGAAACGTCCGGATAAATACAGTTTTTAGGTATTAAAGTTATTTAATGAAATTTGGTTTAAATTTTAAAATACATTTTAACGACTATTAACAAAGTTTATGTTTGTTTTATTTTCAGAGGGTACATCAGGAGTAAGGGTTGTGACCCGACAATACTTGTTTAACTCCATGAATAAAGAAAATTTGCCTAATTTAGATGCCAAATTAAACTATTTAAAAGATCAACTTTTGTCATGTGAAGATTACAGTGAAGATCAAACTATTTATTAGAAACGTAATTTTACTCATTTCAAATCAGACATCAAAAAAAGGTGGACCGAAGCTCATTATAAAGAAGATATTTTTTTTTAAATACAACCGTTCTTGGCTAGAATGTACTGTTGAAATATCCGTTATGAAGACTTCACATAAACGGCCAAATTTAATAAATTGGACTATAAAAGAGAAGTGAATTTTGCAGCCCTTGAATTCGGCATATCGGTGTTACACCCCAGAATTAGAATTCTTGAAAGTATCCTTCATTTAGCATACAAACTTAAAGTGAAAAAATACAGGGAAAGAATATCAAAAGAGGAAAAAGATCTAGAAGATTAAATCAAAAGAGAAATACAAACGAGATTTTTCGTTGAATCAGGTCTAATAATAGATACACCGAAATACAATTTTGGAAATACAAATGATTGGAATACCAGCAGAAGGTTTTTTAAGAACCCAAAATTAGCCTCAGAAATAACTGGCATCAATTATGAGCGGATTTACAGACTAAAAGTCATACTGGAAGCAATTTCAAGCGGGTTCCAAATTGATCATATTGATAAAATATGAAAGATACTCTTTAGAAACTGCTCGTCTTTATGTGGACCTGTATGACTGGCATCCTATCATCCCAACATGGCGCAGTTATAATTGAAAAGGCATTATTACCAATCGGACAGCTTTCCGAGGAAGCAGCTGAACCTCGCAACAAACATTTTAGATGTTACCGCCAAGATTTTGCGAGGAAATTTTCCAGGGAAAGTTGTAATCAGGATATTTTTAATCGCCTTTTCTGCTCAGTTCAGATCCTCTGCTCAGTAGCATGAGATAACTATGAGAAAAAGGAAAGCTGAAACATTTTTACCTGAAACTTTGTCCATGTTGGTATCTGCGGAATCCCATATAATATCAGAAAATTCATCAGAGAGCGACGAAGAATGAAGCTTAACATTATTATGTGGTTTTTGTTTGTAGATTTTTTTTATTTTTTATTGAAGAATATAAATAATATTTGTAAAACATAGTTTTTTTTATTTACGTCGTTTAGATACCAATTAAGCAAAAAAATAATTTTGGCCGCGTAGATTGTGCAAATACCTCTATGTGAGTCGGTTACAAACATACAGGTGAAGTTAATAAAAAGCGTGTAAAAATAGAAAATAAATTTAAAGAAATAAATGTATTTTATTGTAAATAAAGCGTGGGGTGCTTTTGCTTGCTTTAAAAATTAAAAGATAAATAAATATAAAAAATAAATAAATACACCCAACAGTCACACACATAGTCCTGACCTCACAGTAATATGCGAGTCTTGTGTCGTGGGTATCAGGAACTACGAGAGACTATCGGTCTCACAAAACCCAAACCCGACACAAATATATGTGAGTCACACAAACATCTGTCTTGGTGCGGGGATTGAACCCGCGGCTTCTCGTTTCATAGCTGGCTACTTGTCTCCTATGCCACGAAGCCTGTCCAAGATGATATTAGCAAATGTCGGCAAACAACTCACTCCGGGTCAGCATAAAATTTGCTTAATGATTTCTTATGTTTACACGATTGCCAGAGATCACCGATTCCTACCTAGGATGATTCGCGAGGCTATTGAAATTAAAAAAAACATCCAAATGTTAATAGAGAAGATGGTTGGAATCTACCACAAGCCTGGGATCCGATTATACATTTAATTAAATCAGAACCCAAAAGACCAACTGCCAGACCTCAGGACACTGTGAGCTCTATCTGCGTACATGGGACCAAAACTTAAATTTTATCAATAATTGTAAACTGAAGGTAGACACTGTAACATTAACTTTTCTGGACAATCTACACCTCAGTCCACCCCGTGACGTTTTAACGGATTTTATCACGGCTTTTTATTAATTTTGATCCCGACCATTCGAAAGCTTTTCAGTCTTCGTGGTCAGGTAATAAAATTTACTACTACGCCATGACTCCAATATTCAAATAACAACGCAATTAAACAAACCCCGTTGTGTTATGACAAATTACCGGGTTTGTAATCACTGCGATTTATACCCTTATAAATGTTATGAGAGTCCGAAAGTTAAATTAACGCAAGCTGCCGCCCGCGGTATCCCACAGCGCTATTTTTCACTCTCGCCTCATGTTTTACCACAATGTGTTATGTGGATCCACGTTATGATTGCAGGATGATAGTGTTGGGAAGTTTTTGATGCGGTACGCTTGTTTGAATTGTTAAAGATTGTTTGTTTGACTGATTATAGTATGAACCACACGGGACGATTTTAGTTGATCGCATGCGATATTCGCTGTTTGACTAACAAGGGAATTGATAAATAAAAACCTATTATATTGATTGGTTCAAGACTCTTGTTGAAAGCTATTAGACTTGTCTGCACCTGTCATTATTTCAAGCGTAATGTCAATGGGGTGATGTTCTGAGCTTAGCCAACATTTTATTAATTGTCAAGAGTAGAATAAAATAATAAAAAGAAAGTGTATATTTATTATTAATGACAAAACAATATAAATAATTCTATTATGCTTGTCAATTTTCATTTATCCTGGCACAGGAGTACATCCTTATATCCCTGTGCCTGCATCGGTCGTACACCTGTCCTGTCGCAGGCTTCTCGGCTTGCTTCTTTTCTCTTCAGAGTGTGAAGAAGCATTTATATAGGCCGACATGATTCTGCTGATCACCAATAAAATCTTCAATAAAATCACTTACCGTCTGTTGTAGTGCAGTCACTTTGCCGTGCTCAGATAAAAAAAGAAAGCTTACAGTAAATACTACGATTAAAGTGCATAATTTTGGAAAACTTTATGAATCTCAAAAATAGGAACGCATAATAGATGATCTAATACAATTAATATTTTTAGTTACGTTTTTAGTTAGTTCACGAATATATCTTCAGTTATATATCTGTAATTAAACCAATAACAATTAAAATTTAACAAAATACTACGAACGAAAATATTTCTCGCTTTTTTTTTCTTTGCGAGTTTCCTTTATTCTAAAAAGTTTGTTCCTCATATACCTACTAATATCTTTCAAACATACGAAAGCGTTAACTGAGCGCTCTGTACTCAAAGGTTGAAATATTCGTGAATTAATTATAACTTAAGAAATCATAAAGTTGTAATTTGTCTTCAACCTATATGAAGTGAATATGAAGTTAAGAATTAATTGAAAAAAAAAATACTATTATACTGTGCTCCTAATTTTCTTTAGGAATCGATATGTTTGTCAGTTAATAGTAGTTTAATATCGAAGCTACGAAGGATCGAAGGTACATTAAAAATGTACCTTACATTTGTATACACGGTTAAATGGTTCACCATAAAAAGCTTATGCTTGCTTACAAGGTAGGTCCCTCGTATGCTAGAGGCCGTCTGGGTTGGTACCACCGTTTTGTCTATTTCTGTCGCCAAGCAACAGTGTGTAAGCACTGATGTGTTTCGGTTTGACATTGAAGCCAGAAAATTACTGAGCATAATGAGACTTAACATCTTATGTCTCGGGGTGACGAGCGCAGTTCAGTGCCAAGGAGTGCTTTGTAATTCAAAGTTCTGTGTGGTGTTGCTTCTAATTATGGGCAGGCGTGGCGCTGACCATCAGTCGAGCGCCTTGCTCGTCTCGTCATTCATTCAATGTTCATTCATTCAACGTATAATGTATTTTAAGGTGATACTTTTCATTTTATTTTGAAGGCAAGCAATGTTGTTGAATTGAGACAAATGACGAAGGTAAGAGAATGTCCTTTTAGGTACGCGGGACGGGGTTGGAAATGGACGCCATTTTGTGCTGAGCCATCTAATAAATTTAATGAAGGTCGTAATAATTTGAAAAAAAAAAACGACTATAAGCGTCAGCCTGAAATGTACAACCCTTTTATTTACGCACTTACGCCTGTAATTCCCGAAGGGGTAGGCAGAGGTGTAACTAGTATACCCACATTTCGCCGAGCGTGTTTCCGTCCTATGTCAAAGTAAGCGTAGTGCAGCCCAAAAACCTAGTGACCACCGATAAACTCATTGGTTGGAAAATTGAATTTGACTTCATAAATTATTCTTCCCTCTTCAGAGAGGGAAGTTATGCTCGTACAAAACGACTTGACTTAATGCAAAGTTTGTACACTATAGTTCTCAGACTAAGTATGAAAAGTTTTTAACACGCTTTTTTATTAGCTTCAGACGTATGTATGTTGGTATGTTTGTATGTTGGTAGGTTGGTAGGTTTGTCTGTAACTTGTCTTTAAACGTGATTTTGACCTCCTTTAAAACGTCGGATTAATTTGACATTTGGCATACTTATCAAGGACCGATGACAATGCAATATTATATAAAAAAAATAAAAAGTACTGCAAATTGTGATTAATAATTATAAATAATTGTTGTGTAGTTTAGTTTAGCGCCATCTACACGACGCATAAGAATGCGTCAATAGATTGTCAATTTGCGTCAATTGAAATTATACTCTCTGGACCTTTGGTAATTATAGGGAATGTCGTAGTATCTAAGAGCGTCAATAGATAGCGCTTTTTTGATATTCGGACCTCAACCGACTACAATAAATTTATATTTTAACTAACGAAATAAAAATAAATAATAGTTAAAAAAACTAAAAAACACGCTTTTATAGACAGTCTAACTACTACTAATATTATTTATTTTTATAGCATAGGCCGGCACACAAGCAAGTGGGTCTGATGGTAAGTGAACTCCACCGCCCATGTACGCCCACCACCAAAAGAATCATGGGCGCGTTGCCGACCTTAAAGGAAAGGGATAATTAGGTACTGGGAAGGGGATTTGGGCTTCCGGATATCTCACTCACCATACGAAACGCAGCAGCAAGCCGCTACTTTACGTCGGTTTTCTGTGAGATAGTAGTGACGACCCGGTCGAGCCAGCCCATTTTGTAGACAAAACTGTCTACAGCGTGGCTCGTTCATTCAAAAAAGAAAAGTGTAAATAAATAAAAAATAAACAACTTTTTCTCAACTCCCACGAGTTCCCAAAACTACGCCGTCAGTTTTGGTCGAAAAACATCCCGTTACGGATGAAATGGTCGCGTTGAAACGTATACAACCATCCATCAGATGGATCGTGAAACGTGACCTGCCACATCGGATACTTTATGTTTTATTTTGACTTACTACGGTGGGTAAATATTGTTTGACTGACTGTGGCGCAGTTTTATTGTGGTACGACTGCTATGTCGAGGTCTTAAGTTCGAACCCGGGTCGGGTTATTTTTTATTTGATTGAATGACGAGACGAGCCAAGCGCTCGCCTGATGGTAAGCGCTACGCTTGCCCATAAACGACACCACACAGAACTTTGAATTACAAAGCACTACATGCCACTGATCTGCGCTCGTCACCCCGTGACATAAGATGTTGAATCTCATAATGTCGAGTTATTTCACTGGCTTCAAATTCTTTCAAACTGAAACACAACAGTGCTTCCACACTGTTGCTTGGCGGCAGAAATAGAGAAAGCAGTGGTACCAACCCAGACGGCCTCTCGCATACAAGGGACCTACCACCTTGTGAAACCACCTTCTTCAATTATTCTACATTATATTCATCTCACATATCTACATCTGCAGTAGGTACTATATTATAGTGACACAACCAATTCTAGTTGATTACTTGAGTACAATTTCGTGGTAAAACCTTCAATCTTTCATAATTCTACATGTGTACGTAAAAAAAAGCAAATCCAGAGCCGCCATATTAAATTGGCCCGCAAATAGGGTTACCAGACGTCACAATTTTTAGAACAGACATGGCACGGGTTTCTGGCCTGATCAATAGAAAATGTCTGGATTTTATTAATTATATGAACCCACGAAAAATAATACATATTTGAAACAATATATCTTTGACACGAACATAAAAGATACTTTTACGAAATATCAAACTTGAATAGGACACAATATCGTCGCTGACATATCAAAATGTCGTATGTTTACCCTGTTTCAGGAAACACCAAAATTGATTTTGTTTTTAGTACAATGTAAAGAGTTAATTTTTTTCAGAAAAGGCATCATTTTACTGTATCTATTCAACCATAATATCCTTAAAAACAGATTATAACTAGTATGTATGGGAATTTGTAAACCTGTGACTTAAAAAAAAATACGATATTTTGATATGACAGCCTCGATATGTGATAGAAACGCGTACGCTCATAGTAAAAGTCAGGATCTTTTTATAGAAAAAAGGTTGTTGTCAGGACTCATTGAAATAAAACTAATTTAAACGGATTTTATCGCCGTTTTTTATTAATTTTGGTCCCGACGTTTCGAAGACTTTTCAGCCTTCGTGGTCACGGGGTAGACGATAAAATCCGTTTAAATTAGTTTTTTTCAATGATTAATATTCGCGTAAACATAAGAAATCATTATGTTGTCAGGACTTTTAAATTTTTCATCTGGTAACCCTACTTGCAAAGCGAATTGCTTTGGTTTATTAGTGGCCTAATCTGATTTCACGCAGGCTGCGGTCTGGGCCCGTGACTTGAAAAGCAAACAAATGAACCTCGTTCAATGACCATCGCCTATTCAACCGTATTCCAGTATTTAACTTTTGTATGAGTGAAAATGAGATTTAACTTTGAATATAATGTTTTAAACGTTCAAGAAATTTGTTCTGTTGCAATTTAAAGAGCAATTATTGGAGAACATAATTTTATTGCTTCGGTGCATTCATAAGATGGTTACTAATTAAAAACTTTAAGTGGTAGAGCCACGCTGTAGACAGTTTTGTCAACAGTATGAATGGGCCGGCTCGACCCGGTCGTCACCACTGTCTCACAGAAAACCGACGTAAAGTAGCGGCTTACTGCTGCTTTTCGTATAGTGAGTGAGATATCTAGAGGCTTAAATCCCCCTCCCCTTCCCAATCCCTAATTATCCCTTTCCTTAAAGGTCGTCAACGCGCCCATGAATCTTCTGGTATTGTGGGCGTACATGGGCGGTGGAAATCACTTACAATTAGGTGACCCACTTGCTCATGCTATAAAAAAGCAGTTGCAATTTCAAATGTTATTTAGATTGAATTGAACAAATATATATTTCGTGACCATGGTCGTAATATAAGGTCACGTCTATATATCAACAAAAGGGTATGGAGAAGTGCAACTAGGGCACTCACAGATTGCTAAGCTTATTTCCATCCCATGATATGATAGGTGGCGAGTTTATCACCATTATCGTCACTTCACGTCCTGGAATTTGAACCCAGGATCTAACTAGTTTCTTAGGCTAAGTACGCTAGCACAGGATCGATGAGGCGATCTGTAGATCTAGTACAAGTTTCAAATACTTTCACAGTTTTCGAATTCGCAAAAAATACTATAGAAGAAGTGTCAAATTAGTAATTCAAACTGTAAAAAGAAAAAAATCGCTCGAAAACCAATCTCACATTCGACTATTAAGATATAAAATTAATCGTACTAGCAATTTTAATTCATTATAATTTCCATTAGTGGCTATTGCTACTTGATGTACAGAAAGTAAACGGAAACTTTCATCGTTTTAGAAAACTATCAAAACTTGTACTAGGCCTTCAGCAATTGATCTTTATATTTCAGTGAAATCTTAGTTTCATTGAAATAGCAGTAAATTACCAAGTGAGTCGACCAATATCTTAAGCCCAAAGCCCCTGCACGTGGTACACTGCTGATTAACAAATGAGGAAATGGCGAAGCCTGGTTCCTATTACGGGTTGTAATATCAAATACTATCAAATCTATAATACAAGCAGGCGAATCCTAGCATTAACGTGGGGGAACGCAAGGCAGAAAAAGCAAGATCGTTTAGGTAACATTGAACTAATGCAATATAACTACTAAAATTATCTGGGTTCATTTAAAACTGATATGCCTCAAAATCCCAAGAATTAAGTAAAAAAAGAAAGCTTATTTTACGAAAATACAGTTATTTCTTCCAAAATATTGCTCATGGAGCCGTCATTAAATCCACCACAAATGAGCCGACGAATGTAGGCAAACGTTTAATCCAGCATTTTTCTTTCTGTTTATTTCTTATTTTATCCCGTTTGCTCCAGTTTACATTTCATACAATAATATTACAAACAAGGTACGAAATAAAGCACTTAAGTGGAAGGTTATTGGATTATTTATGTTATGAATGTATCATTTTTTAAATATTTCTGTATAGGAATTTATGTTGCTTAGAAAGTGAAATATTAGGAGCGCGGTGGTATCGTATTATGGTACTAAAGACAGGCGAATGTAATTCAAAGTGAGATAATATATTTTTTTATAGGAGAACTCCTCAAAAAAGTGACTGGGTAATTTGATATATGTGATTTTCTTCATCTATGATCGTCCAGAAGAATCATGAGAGCGTTGACAATCTTATTGGGATAGGGTGGAGTGACTTGGGAGTCTAGATAACTCACTCACCGCAAAAAAAAAACCTACTCTTTCCTCAAAGACCAGCAACGCACCTTCAACTCCTCTGGTATTAATGGTCCCCATGGGCGGCGGTGACCACTTACCATGAGGTTATCCACACCCAAGAATCGCAACAGCAACCTGCTAAAACATATCGGTTTTCTGAGAGACATTGGTCACAACCGTCGAGTCGTTTATTCATGTTGTAGAAAATAGTGTCTATAGCGTGGCTCTACCACTTGTATTTGATAATAATTTGACATTTTCAATACCACGCCACCCCGTATATTTTTTTATATAGTTTTTTCTCTCAGTCTATATTACAATGAACATGGCGTTAGATACACCTTACATATTTTTCTGTCCTGGCTTCATAATGTGACTTTAAAGCACTGTTGGTGCTTTGTACTCGAGACCCATCTTTTGACGGTCGCTGGAATTATGCTAGACTAAAATAAATATATATGCAGGGGTTGACCTTGGACGGTTATACACTGAAACGACCCGCTATGACGGGATTTTCACTGTGTGTATGATGGTCGTTATTCAGTCGGGTGCAAATACATTTCTGGTATTCTTCCACCAAATAAATTAAGGGCTAAGAAAAAATCACTGGCATATCACCAAACCTAAGAAATTATAAAGCATCCAAAATATTGGTGGCTTTATAATTTCTGATGTTGGTTTTCTAGATAGGTACTTTCGAGGAAGATAAGATAACTTTTAACTTTGAATAAGAAAATAACTAATATCCCTGATAAACATAGGCTACTTTTTATGCCGGAAAAAGCAGATCGCGCGTGCGGAGCCGCGAGGAAAAGCTAATAATAATTTATAATGGTATTTAGCCGTTAAATATGTTTACAAAACAGTAAATCCTGTGAAAATCTGTTAATAAAGGGGTATCTCATAACTGAGAAGGCTTTTGGGGTAATGGAGAGGTACGGGAGGGGAAATGTCAACGTACCCCTCCCGCACCGCATCACTACCGTAGGATCATCTGTACTATACCCCTGTAGTATAATGGTCCAATTAAACGATATGTGGTTGCGAGAGCCGATATTAATTGTCTCATTTAATTCATTTAACAAACAAAAATGTACATTTAAATAATATTACAAATGTAAAATGGATGTTTTTTTTTCAATCATGCCTTAACGGCTGAACAGATGTGGATGAAATTTGGTAGACAGGTAGACCAAGACTTGAATAAGGACGTACGCTAGTTTTGATCCTGAAAACATTTACGCAGACGAAGCTTCGAGCTACTGCTATTTTTAAATAAGATATTGCTTTGTAGATCTAATAATTTAGAAGAAATGAACCCAATTAAGGTTCGAGAATGTAGTTGCCATAATTCCAAGAAGTTCGTTCAAAAACAAAAGAGAATACAACTGGTAAATGTACAAAACGAGTAGGAGGAAACAACAGTTGAATAATTTTTCCCCAATCTGAACCCAGCCGCGGCCCACACAAGGGCGGGCTTTAACAAACGGACCGTTTCTTAGATCATTAGGCACCTAATTTAATTGTGAGCCGAAAATCTACGGGCCACAGAGTGCGTCGTGGCCGGAATGTCATTAATTTTGCAACGAATTGGATTACTAAACGGCAGGGTCAACCGGCGCTATAATGTAATAAACATGGGGAATGGAACGGACCCGGCTAGCATCTTCAATAATAAAAACATTTCGCTGTGCAAGTTTCTGAATTTTATCTATTTAGGGCAACATTATGATCTCTATGTTTTTACTTCTACTATCATTATGTTTTTGTTGGTGGGACCTGATTATTTTTGTACCCGAATGGATAGCGACCAACGTGGTGAAAAATCCGCCATATTGCCTCGGCCAGCCGAGTCCCGTTTTGGGGTACAGCCAATGTATTATACTAAATGTACCCAGTAACTAACTTCAGTCGGCATATGCCGATCGACAAAAGACGCAATATTTCGTGAAGGTCGACGTTATGTCTGGGCTGTACTGTTAACATCAAGTGCAATTAAATACACTGTTGCCCTGCTGGGTTAAAATAAAAATGTTTACAAGATTAATTGTTGCAATGTTTATTTGTAAAAATAATGCTAACAATTTTATTACCAACGGTTTTAAAACGAGGCGAAGTCTTGAGACTTGAAAAACTAATAAACGATTGAGTTGACAGTTCGATATACCAATTATCAAAGAAGATTATATTAAAATATTTCAGTCATGTGTACAATACGTGGGTAGTAACTTGGCTGGCCTGTGTGCGAGATTTTTCCACATTCGATTCTGAGAGCGTTGACTGCAATTTGTGTAGCTTAGATACAGCGATATCTATTGACACTTAATGTCACTGCATTCATTCTATTCATATAGCAATGTTCTTAGGATCGAATGTGATAAAATCACGCACTAGGCACACTGAAGCTAGTCACTTGACCCACCGACGCTTCCGCAACAGCCTGCAAACAATACCCACGCGCAGCTCGTAATTATCTTTAGCCCGGTCATTTCACGTGTATTGTATGTATGACCCTCCATCAACACAATGTTTCAGAATCGAGCATCGCCAATGTGTATTCGAATCACAATAGCTTCGTAGGAACAATAGAAACTAGACCGATGTTAATAGCTCCATCGCAATACCATCTCACCATCAGCGCACAACCGAATGTCACTTTCAACTACAATGGAACACAAAAGTGACGCCATTCAATCTCCCTTTCAACCCATAAATGCTTACTAGCATTTTAGCACTTTACCCGCGCGAACTTAACCCTTTTCTCACACTGAAAAGTATTCATAAGGTGTAAAACTACGTATTCATGGCCAACTTAATCTGAGCCGCGTCGACGCTTGATGTGCTGAGTTGAGTGGGTAATGGTTTGTTGGTCGGTCTCCCGTTTTCGTGAGTGAGGTAGTGTGACCCATTTTTCTCGGTCATATTGTCCGCCACCCGCAGATTAGCAACACTGGGTTGGGCCTTAGAAAAAAATTCATGTAAGCATGCGGTGAATGTTGAGTTGTTATTGGAACTATCATTCGACGGGATCGTGGATATTATAGTGGATTTAAAAAAGGAATACTAAGGATATAGGATATTTCTGTACACTGAGTATGGTTCAGTATAGTAAGTGGTTTTATATGCAGGATTTTATGTGTTAATGCTCAAAGGTCTTGTGAATCGACTTAAGTGACTTTTAACATTTTGTTTTATTTGGACTGAGGCCTAATCCCTCTCATTCAGTAGAGGGGCCCGTGCATAGCAGTGGGACGTATATAATACAGGGCTAACAAAAAAAAATTAAAAAAAGAGGCCCAAGCGAGCAAGAGAGTCATCTGGTGGTAAGTAAGTCCCCCGTTTACGACATGCCGTTTGGATTGTATTATCGCTTTATCTGTTTCTGCCACCAAGCGCAGTATTTGGCTGTGCTGTGGTTTGATTGACATTGAAGCCAGTCAAATTAATGGGCATGATGAAACTTAATATGGGATAAGCGAATCGGGATTACAAAAGCTTTCCACTGCTATGTAACACCATCTTCTCTACTCCATACTACTCCTACTCCATAATTTGGAGTTCTGATTAATGTCGTTTCTGTTTATGGGCAGCTGTGATGCTCAACATCAGGCGAAGAACGTGCTTTCTGCCGCCAAGCAACAGTGTGTAAGCACTGTTGTGTTTCAGTTTGAAGGACATTGAAGCCAGTGAAATTACTGAGCATTATGACACTTAACATTAAGATGGTGAGTGTACGACATAAATATGACGAGCGTAGTTCAGTGCCAAGCAGTGCTTTGTAATTCAAAGTTCTGTGTGGTGTTGTTTCTGTTTATCGGCAGGCGTGGTGCTTACCATCGGGCGAGCGCCCTGCTCGTCTCGTCATTCAATAAAATAAAATAAAAAAGATACCAAATACACCGTCAATACATGTTTTTTTTTCGTGGTGTTTGTTATTCCGATTTAATAATGTATAAAATTAAGTGTAGGCAATTACATAGCAATTACCGTATTACAGTACTTAATATATAACATTCACTGTTTCTTATTATATTTATGTTTGGGAAGTGTAGTGAGTCACCAATATTTTAGCCTCAAAGCAAATCTCACCTGCACGTGGTACACTCTGATTAACGGAGGAGGAAATGGCATAACTTGGCTCCCGTTACGGGTCGTGGGGGTCACACGGCGGGTAGCCCCCCCAGCAAATCCACCGTCAAATTATGATGGGAAAACGGACCCTGAGATTAAGCCGGAATAGTACCAGACACAAAGAAAGAATCTTTGTAGATTTTATTTCATCATCATCATCATCATCAGCCACAGGATGTCCACTGCTGAACATAGGCCTCCCCTAAAGAGTTCTAGACCGACCTGTTGGAAGCGGCCTGCATCCAGCGACTTCCTGCAACTTTTATCAGGTTGTCTGTCCACCTTGTAGTTGTTTTTATTTCCCTGGAATTTAATTCCATACAGGCAAATACTCAATGAAAATTAAATATATATTTTAACAATTCACAAATGAATAAAAGAGTGAGTGCTGCGGAAAGCCTATTTTTAAACGACTAGACGTTAGGTTCTAACTCTATTAATATATTATATAGTATTGATTTTCTGATGCGCAGTGTTTTGTAGATTATGCTCGGTGTAAGTTAGAAATAGCATTCTAAAAAAAAAAAAACTGTTTCTAAGGGAGTTATGATACCCGATTAAAACAGTCTATAACATTTCATAGTTTTTTTTTTTATCCTGGCTCGGCAAAGTGACTACGCTACACCTGATGGTAAGTGTAGCGCAATCCAAGAATAGTGTCGACCAACGATAAACAATGTGTCCATCGTAGGTCGGCAAGATCATGCCGGCCTGCCAAAGGGCCAAGGAGGAGGGGAAGAAAAAAGGGATGAGAAAAGGGTTAGGATCAATGGGCAAGCCCCCTGGGGAGATCCGGATATACACTGGCTGACCCTGGAACGCGACCCACACAAGGTGGGCCGCTATGGCAGGTTTTAGCACCAGTGTACGGTGGTCGCTATCCGGTCGAATACAAGTATCCTCCCACCAGCAGGGAGTAAGGTGCAATAAGCCATAATAATGTAAATGCGGGTATAAATTTGCTACATACCACTTATTGTGTGAGTGGGAGCGTTGTAACCATTGTGCGAATCTGGCTAAATATCTATAGACTCTACTCATTCTGCTAGGAATAAATCCATCAGCTTATATTCTTTCACTGCTGAATATAGACCTTTCCAAGATTATGTTACCCTTGACGGTCCTCCGCCTTCTTCATATCCCCGCCTTCCGTCATGTTTCTCAGGTCGGGGGTCCAGTCAGCACGAGATTGGTGTACTGTGACTGAACAGACGTAGTCTACGTTCTAGCATCAGTTGCAATCTAAATATATAAAACTCAAAGGTGACTGACTGACATAGTAATCTATCAACGCACAGCCCAAACCACTGGAGGGATCGGGCTGAAATTTGGCATGCAGGTAGATGTTATGACGTAGGCATCCGCTAAGAAAGAATTTTGATAAATTCTCCCCCCAAGGGGATAAAATAGGGGATGAGAGTTTGTATGAAACTTTGTAAATTTTAAACGTTCACGCGGGCGAAGCCGCGAGCAAAAGCTAGTCAATTAATAAAACCAATAAATTTTACATCTTTCACTTTATTTACTTACATTGATTGATCAGTTCACTTATATTTATATACAAAACATTAATTATATCACAATCAAATTAGCGACGCGGATCACAAACAATTTCTAACTGCTTACATACAATGAATACTTGAACCACTCTAATAATATAATTTACAATGATTTAAACAAAATTATCCTTCGCTAATAAATTCACCAGCTCTAGGCATAAATATGAATAATGTTAATTGATAAAATATCTATCATAATTTGTATTTATTAAAACTGAGTGTCGTCGTGTAAAATTACTTATTTCCTATAATGAATTGAGCTCATAATGAAGATAAGTGACTAAATTAGACGAAGTTATAAAGTATGACTCGAGAATTCAAAGTCTTAGTCAAAAGAATTATACAACAGCGACATTTACGGCTCTTATACTTATTACGCTGAAAAAACTTGGAAATACTCATAAATAATATTTATACACCATTTCAAAGATAACTTTATTGCCGAGTACCCATATATCGTTTGGTCTAAAAGAAAACCCTAATAAACAGCTACGTTCAAGAAATAGAGAATAAACGCCTAGAGGTGATGAAGTACGCCATTAAAATAAATAAGATCCGAAGCCCGGCCTTCTTACAAAAACGTTTATTGTTTACAATAAACTGAATAGAGAAAATAATGTCTAATTATTTCTGCTTAAATTTACGATGAGATCAAAATCAAGATGGCGTAAAGCAAGATGGCGGTTGTGTTGTGCGCAGCGCGCGACGCTAGCGCCGATGCGGGGTTGTGGACGCACGACCGAAACTGTTGGTAGTCGGCGCGAGTTATTGCACAGTAGTGGACGTGCACGCAAGCTGAATCGCAGTCAGCTGTGTCAGTATTATGACGTACGCGTAGAGCTGTCAAATACCTGGAAAGGATATTCTCCGTTATACGTAACTTTTTTATTTACATGACATGATAAGCAGGTTGCTCCCCTTATATATGCAACGCCTGCTCATAGATAAGCAATACCACTCTGAAGTAAAAATTACAAAATACTGCATGGTACTCCACTGCGCTCATCACTACGGGACATGACATGTTTAATCTCATAATTTCTAGAAATTTCAATGACAACAATATTCTTCAAACCGTAACATAACAGCAGCAGGAATAGAGAAAGAGTTCCTACCCAGATGGCCTCTCGCTTCAGACTTCATACTTCTACCCAATAACTAACGGAAGTCAAACATCTTAAAATAAGTAGAAGGCTCTCTTGCGATAAATAAAACCGGGTTTATAAAAAACAAATACATATATAACAAGGTGACAATGGTAAAGAGAACTTACTTGGTAAATATACCACGGTCATTATAGTTTCGTATTCTCTCAGCCAAGGCGTCAAGTGACGTCGCACTTACTTCTCTCAAGCCATAGTATTGAGTCAGGTTATACTCCACCGCCCAGTGAATTTCACCTCTTGTGTTTGTTACGTCTAAATAATACTGTGTATAATCCAAAACCTGTGTAGAAAAACTAGAGTTAAAAAACCATTTATGCACGATTTCAAAAAAACCTATGTTGAAAAAACTGTTACAAGATTACCCAATATAATAAGTGAAATTATATTTTTTAGTTAGAATAATTAAAAACAAATTAAATTTTTGATCATATTCACGAGTTATGTGAACTAAAGATTAAAGTTATAATGCAAACCATTTTGTTCAATAATCAACAATATCGGTACATTAAAAAAGTTTACCTTTCCAGTATTGGAATCGAATTTATACAGTCTCAATCCCGGATTTGAAGTACTTCCTGCACCTCTCGGGGTTACTGATGGAGCCAGCAATGCCCACGAGACAGGTCGACCTAAATAAAAATATCAGGATAAGGTCTATACTAATTATATTTGGCTCAAAGATGTAAAATAAAACTATTCTATTAGAAAATGTTTTCTAGAGCAGAGATATACTTTGATATTATATTGACGAGTTCATACATTGCAATCTGCCGTTCTTACAGAATTATTTGGGTGATTTAAAATACCAAGCTTTAGTTTTTAGCTCCTAGCAACAGAGATTTGGTTAGATTATAGTGGCTTACAAACCTCCACTATAAATTATTCTGAAGGTATCCGTATGACGGTGTCCGTAAAACTGTCCAGCGATCACATCGCTGAATTGTCTGATGGTTTGCAGCAACCTCCCATTGGCTGAGGGTGTTAGTTCGCCTCCACCAGCTGCAGACGAACTACCTGCGTTGTGACGTTCTTCCATTCCAGGGCCCGCGTGGGCTACTAGGTATACCTGGGGAAGAGGATGCGTTATTAAAACTAAACTGACTTTTAATGGTCAGTTTTACTTTGAGATCCGTCTCGAATGATCAATAGCAGTAACATGTGTGGAACTTAAAGCCCATTCGAATACGGCGGCTGGAGGGACTGCCTCCTGACTAATGGAAATCGTGAAAAACTTGTAGAACCGATTGGTGTCTTCATGTGTTCCGGCCTATCATATCAAAGTCAATAATGTATATTATGTGATTAAGAAGCGTTGAATTATCATGCTAAAACATTTACTTGATTATTGACCATTGTAGACATAATATTTTGGAAACAGTTGCATTTGATTTGAGATTTAGATGGACAATATCATATTACCTAATGATTCTGAACCTTATCTGCGTTTGAAAATCTGTTGAAACGTAATTATGTGGCATGTCGTAATCATTATAAATATTTCAATGAAGGCATAATTTCAAACGAACATCATAAAATATGTATTCTAAATATTAATTTTAGCAGGTGCTGGTGAGAATTCAACTTATTTTTAACATAATTACGTAAATCTATGTAAAGACCTATGGATGTAAAGACATATGACATGGAAAATGTCACAAGTCACAAATATATCAAATGTCGACGAACTTGATTAAAGAAACTTTGATTTAATTGGAAAAAAATAGGACTTCGAAAGAAATTCATTATATAAAAAGTCAATTACGGTACTCGTTAAAATCATAAATCATACGATGAAGCAAAGTTCTCTTATTTCGCTTTGTTATGAAGAGTAAAAAAATGTACGCTAAAGTAAG
This sequence comes from Amorpha juglandis, assembly GCA_949126905.1. Classification (NCBI taxonomy): domain Eukaryota; kingdom Metazoa; phylum Arthropoda; class Insecta; order Lepidoptera; family Sphingidae; genus Amorpha; species Amorpha juglandis. The sequence goes on along the minus strand of OX421372.1, from coordinate 3,171,714 downwards.
CAAAAAATAAACACTTAATTATCGCAGATATTTTTCACATTTAAAATGAAATGAATGTTAGTTTTCAAATTAAAATATAACATCTATTAATCACACACACAGTTCTGATCCCACGCAAGATTAACCTGCATTGTGGGTATCGGGAACTACGGGGAACTTCCCGCCCTACAACACCCAGAACCAAAACAATTTTTTATGGATAACACAAATTTTTATCTCGGTGCGGGTATCAAACTACAGCCTCTTGTTTAACAGCCGATAACACGCCCGCTACACTACTGAAATAGTCAAATGTAACGACATAATATATCGGAAACTAAGTTAAATAGAAAATTACTAAATTACCAATAAATTCTCCTAATTTCCTCAAATGTCAACAACGCATCTGTATAATCTCTGTTGCATTGAGTGTTTATGGGCAGTTAATATTTATCATTTTGTGACCGATTCGCTCATTTATCTTTTTCTTATTCATTTACAAAAACCTATTTCAATTACCATTTCATTTTTCTTCCTCGCTTTACCGAGAACTTCTTCCAGCCATACCCATTGTGCTTGGCCTCTATGTGGTCCATCTATTCTGGCAGCACCGCCTGCCCACAATACACTATTCAGAACGACGATTTTGAGCTTACTGTGAGACTGTTCTATTGTGTAGTATCCACCTGTGGACAAGGATTATTCGCTAAGATCACAGGTGTAATACGATCATCTTCGTCATCTTTTATAAACCCACTGTTATATGGCCTGGTACGTCTCGTCAGTGTACCGCGTATTCACAGATGTCCAGCTTAGGATATTGTCTCACCCACGGGCGATTTGTCTGCCCACAAATATTTTCCCCGTCTCGGCTTTCATTCTACAATTGCGATACTAAAAAAGATCTGCACACTTTTCAAATGATATATACTAAAACCTTTCAATAAAACCAAATACAAGAGAGGTAATTGAAAAGAAGGTAAATACTCGTTACATTTACTAATACAGACATTTTACGTATTATCCTATCCGATTATTACAAATGATTACCAGTTTCAAAAGTCTGCAGAGCCTCAGTGGGTAGCCACTGCATCCACATTTCCACCAGTTTCTTGGAAAGTGGTGGATCATTGTGTCCCAGTGCTGGAAACACGAACTGGCTGCTGAACGTTCTGCTAAGGATGTCTGTCACATTCCTTACTGCTTCCAGCTTGAAATCCTCGCTCAGATGCTCCATGGATGATGAGAGAATATCCCTGTTAAAAAATAATGATGCCTTGTATCATACTATCTACGGGCACGGGCATGGTTCTTCTCTAAAAATGAGAGGAGTTAAGGACTTAGTCCGCCACGCTAGCCTAATGTGGGTTGGCAACCTTTACATACCTCCAAAATAGTTATGGATTTTTTTTAAATCGCGTATTCACTAGCTAATATGTATCTGTAACCGTTACACGTTGCTGTAACCAAAAATCACAGTATATTCGGACGTGGTCCGTGTAACTGATCTCCACCGCCCACGTACGCCCATAATACCAGAAGAATCAAGAGCGCGTTGCCGACCACAAAAACCGATAATTAAGAGATTGGGAATGGGGAGCGGAATTTGGGCCTCCGGATATTCCACTAACCGTTCGAAACCGAGCAGCAAGCTGTTAAATTATGTCGGTTTTGTGTGAGACAGTGGTTACGACCCGGTCGGGCCGACCCATTCATGCTGTAGACATTACTAGACAGCCCTGGCTATTGCTGTATCTTGCTGTGGCGGCACCTACCCAATACACATGCTTACCCTGTCCACTATTTCCAACTCATCCCTAACCTTCTATCAGATTAATTTCGTTGCGGGACAAAGACATTTAGGCATTCCCAGACACTCGCCGAACTTCACTGCTAGGTGTCAACAAAAATGCGTGCCACTGTTGATCCTGGTGCTCAGGAGTTACAGTGGCGGGTGTGCGGGCGGTATAGTCTTACCCTGTCCACAGTACAAACTCCAATGTTTCAGGATGTCGCTCGTGCATGAATGCAGCTGCGCTTTGTATCAGCGCCCAGGAGCTGTCGCACGTGTGGTCGCGATGACGACCGTTGCGATGGCTGTGCTCGTTGTTGGCTCTGTTGTGTCGGCATCCTAATTAATAACACCAACATTATATTAATCAAGCATTAAAATAAGAGAAGTTATTATATTATTATGATTAATATGTCAGTGAATTGATAGATCGGCCTTTTTGCCCAGTCTACCGTTTTACTCTTTTCATTGATACTAATTTATACTCCAACAATGTTTTTTTTATTTAATTTAATAACTAGACGTGCAGGTCGCTCGCCTAATGGTAAGCGCAACGCCTGCCCATAAACAGAAGCAACACCACACAGAACTTTGAGTTACAAAGCACTGCATTGCACTGAACTGCGCTCGTCACCCGGAGATATAAGGTATTAAGTCGCATAACATCCAGTAATTTTACTGGCTTCAATGGCCTTCAAACCGAAACACAACGGCGCTAACACACTGCTGCTTGGTGGTAGAAATAGACAAAGTGGTGGTACCAACCCAGACACGCCTCTCGCATACGAGCGATTATAATTATTATTATTTTTACACTAGAATACTGGAACCAAATTATATGTAATTATCATATAATTTGGTTCCAGTATTCTAGTGTAAAAATGCATTCACAATTATGATGTTCGACGCACCGAGATCCTGTGGCTGTCTCGCATACTTGCTAAGCTTAATATGTATGAGTTATTGAGGTACGTTAAATTATTCTTTAGTTTCAGTTACAAAAACGGATGGCATCTTCACATACTTGAATAAAACCTACAGCTATAATATATTATAGCAATATATCTCCCCCAAACCATAATTTACCAATTCAACGCGAAAAAATGAAATTTCATCTCCATAATATTGAAATGGAAACATACATCACATAAATAACATAAGCCGAGGAAATATACATTAAATATGAATATGGTGAAATGTCCGCACCTCTATGGAACTCCGGGGAATTATGGAACGGGTCGTAATGAAGATCTGTGATGTGCCAAAAGTAGCCTGTAACAAAATATTCATAAAGTTACATACTTACATTATGTAGAAAATTATATTATTTGACAGCCTCCGTGGCGCAGCGGGCGCGTAGTCGGCTGTGAAGCGAGAGGCCGCGGGTTCGATCGCCGCACCGAGACAAATATTTGTGTGATCCACAAATATTTGTGGTCTGGGTGTGGGTCTGGGTGTTGAGACCGAAAGTCTCTCGTAGTTTCTGATACCCACGACACAAGACTCCTATCTTACTGTGGGGTCAGGACTATGTGTGTGACTGTTGGGTGTTATTTATTTATTTATATGAATTTTACGTTAAAAATACAAACGGGTGAATACTGAATCTCTTTTTAATAATAAACTACCTAAGTACAGTGACCATATTATTTCACTCCCTACCTACCCTACCAATAGGTGTTACCCGCATGCTCGGTTGCCCCCTATTTCATAAAAAAGTACGTCGCCATAAACTATGCGTATGGGCAATGCGCGGCTTTTACGAATAAGTAAATAAATACACTCAAGAATCACATACTTAGTCCTGACCCTACACTAGGTAAAACCTGTATCGTGGATATCGGGTACTATGAGGGACTTGTGGTCTCACAATGGCCAGACCCGAAACAAATATTCGTGGATTACACATACATTTGTCTCGGATCGGGAATCAAACCCGTAGCATCACGTGGTGGCTATTCCCTCACTGCGCCACCGAGCCTGTCATGCATATGGTATATGGCTGTCTATGATATGCAAGAAATGCCGGTTCATCCAGTGCTGGTTGCACTCACGCAATCTGTAATGTAGGCAGAGGTGTACCTAGTACACCCACAATTCGTTGAGCTTACTCATATTTCTGTCTCATGAATTTGATATACGGTTCTCCATATATAACAGCGTGATAAATTTATGGGTCCATAAACACACACGTATATTTTTTATCATATTTTTCAATCGCCTAACTGTTTGGGCTTATATAAATATAATAAACGATTTGGTATGTTTTTTCGCATAATATGTTTTCATAACACTCTATAGCCTTAAAGTTTTTCGTCATAAACTCTTATAGCGTAATGATATTACTTAATATTTTTTAACATTTTTAACTATTTATTTTTTATTTGATTGAATGACGAGACGAGCAAGGCGCCTGATGGTAAGCGCTACGCCTGACCATAAACAGAAGCAACACCACACAGAACTTCGAATTAAAAACACTGCATAGCACTGAACTGCGCTCGTCACCCCGAGACATAAGATGTTAAGTCTAATAATGGCCAGTAATTTCACTGGCTAGAACAACTAGAACAAGTTATAAAATATTACAATTGCTGTCGTATTAAAAGTAATGTTAATTATGAACATATCGCACTAGAAAAGCAGAAATACTAGAGCGCCAATACGTGAACTTTTCGGTAGAGCATTTAATATTTTGAATATGAGACCTCAACACAGCAGTCGTATCGCGAACGCATTACCATTCAAGCAACCAATCATTACAAACAATTCCGTGTTGAAACCACGGGGGATACAACCAGTTTGTCATACAGAATTGAGGCCAAGGCACGGTCGGACTCGCGCTTAATCCCCGTTCACTCGGATCATGGAGGTGAGGGTCACCTCCTTTGATCCAACCTCAATTAAGTACATTAATTGAAATTAAACAGTTGATACTTTAAATTGCGTGTTATGTTATTTTTAAAGTACTTAATTAAATGTTGTTTGACCCTGCAAATGGGAAATAATCAATTACTGTGTGTTAGTCTCGTTCCTAAATGCTTGCACCGATTTCGATGATTTTTTTGTGTGTGTTTGAGTGGGTTCCTGGATGGTTTAGATTCACAATTGGTCCCGATGGCTGGCAGTGCAATCGGTTCCTAGGTTCTTAGTTGTTGTTTTAAGATTATTTGCATATCACACACATAATAACATACCCTCAATATTTGAACCCTAACTTTACATTATATGTTACGGGAAAAACCGCGTGAGATAACTAGTTGATTCATATAAGTGATAATTCATTCATTTATTTAAATTTAAAGAATACCAACAATAATTTGAACCTACTAAGGGTCTGTTTCACAATACTTAAGTAAGGTAACCAATTATTGTGTAAGACAGCTATTTCTATCTAGTAGGCATCTTTCTTCTGGTATACGTGAACCATTACGTGTCGTTCCACGGATCCACGTCAGTATCACCACGATTCGGGAAAATGCGAGGACTTGAGGTCAATGTTTATGAGAGAAAGAGCCACGGCCAATAAAAAAAATGATCATACCAATTTTAGCATCAGTTAGGTTGAGCCACAGCAGGCTTGTGATGTAGACGACGAAACTGCTCGGATGCATAGTACAGTGTTACATGGTGTGCTTGCGTGTACCAGTGTTCCCACTCCAGCCCACGGTCACGGCTCGATTCACGATCACATTGCCTGTGGACAAAGTTATAGGACTTACTAATATTGCATTTTATATAGTTAATTCATGTACATGTTTCAATTACAAAGCAACAGTGGCATGGACTGAATGCAGACCGAATAATAATAATATCTTACTATAAGTTAAGAGATATTGGGTCTCTTGACGTTTGGCTGAATTATACGGGCTTAAAGTTATTGGATGTACACTGGCAGACTCCGTAATACAATTCGCCTGAACGAGCCCCTATGGAGGGTTTTTAACCGGCTCAAAAATGAGGTTATGTATTCCAGCCGTAGGTATCTTTGTAAATTTTACGTGATGATTGATAATTGATTGGTGGTTGATAATTCAAGGTGGTAGATCCGTCTTATACGAGAGGCCGTCTGGGTTGGGGGTGCCACGGCTTTGTCTATTTCTGCCGCCAAGGACCATGATTCCACATATAATTACACACTGCTGTAAGCACTGTTGTGTTTCGGTTTGAAGGACATTGAAGCTAGTGAAATTACTCGGCATTATGAGAATTAACATCTTATGTCCCGGGTGACGAGTCCACTTCAGTGCCCATGCAGTGATTTGTAATTCAAAGTTCTGTGTGATGTTGCTTCTGTTTATGGACAGGCGTGGCGCTTATTATCAGGCGAGTGCCTTGCTCGTCTCGTCATTTAATCAAATTTAAAAAATGCAAAACCAACTGCCACGACGGAAATTATTTTTATGCCAGCACTAAAGTGTAAATTTCCCGTGTACCACGAAATTTATTGAAATATTCTGCGCACATAAATATTCCGGGAACGATGTCGTTGGCGGTATCTATTATAAATATAAATTGTGTTAACCGACACCCACCAATTCCTAAAACATGCGATATGAATAAAATATTTCTCATTTATAACAGAAGGGCTGAAAATGTATTATAAGGTCAACTTTTTATCGCCTGGAAACGAGCAAATGGATCATCTGTTTTTATGGCTGCATTTTAGACCTATGTGACAAGAAACCACCGCTTTATCTATTTCTGCCGCCAAGCAACAGTGTGTAAGAACTGTTATATTCGGTTTGAAAGTCATTGAAGCCAGTAAAATTACTGGGCATTATGAGACTTAACATTTCATGTCTCAGGGTGACGAGCGCAGTGCCGTGCAGTGCTTTTGTGTTTTAACGTTTTATGCGATTTTTCTTACACTTACCATCAGGCGAGCGCCTTGCTCGTCTCGTCATTCAATCAAATAAAAAAACAAACAAAAATGGGTTGGTACGGTGATAGTCTCACCGCCAATAACACTGTGTGACGGAAATGAGATCGGCGAACCGTGGATGCACAAGTTGCAACTCTATCTTCCCCTTCGGCGATACAAGCTTGAGCTTATGACGTAATGTTTATCAAAACAATCGCTTTGAGGAAATCGCAACGTTTGTCAACGTCATTCATATTGAAGCAATCATCTAAAACGTTTTAAATCACCGTAAGTACTTTACGTAAGTTCATTGATTACTCGTATCTGAATACACTATCGTCAGTCTTTACTCTATGAAGTGTATTACTGTGGAATAAAGGTTACAGACAAATGCTGTCGGAATCCAAGCTAACATCACATGCTCGAGGTAGAGAAGAATTACGCGGGAGCGCTAGGAAGTTTAAAAAAAAGTAGAGTCGGACTCTTCTCAATGAAGGTTTATTTCTGACTAGCTTTTGCTCGCGGCTCCGCCCGCGTAATCTGCTTTTTCCGGGATAAAAAGTAGCCTATGTCTTATTTTGATGTATAAGCTATATTATTGTAAAGTTTCATTAAAATCCATTTAGTAGTTTTGACGTGAAAGAATAACAAACATACATCCATCCATCCATCCATACTCACAAACTTTCGCGTTTATAATATTAGTAGGACTAACTTAAATCTTACAATGATCCTTATTTATACCCTTAACTTGTTTCTAATACGTGTTCAGTTCTAGGAGTTTTGATCATAAAAAGCCCACCTGTTAAACACAGTGGTCATCACATTTATTGTCAATAAGTTTTAAACGTAGGTTCAGTTCCAAGAACTTTAATTCAAACTAGACCACCTGCAAAATGCATTGGTCAGCTAATCATCATCATATGTTCAACGGATAGAGTTACATAAAGTCCTTAATATCAAAATATTTACAAAAAGCTACGTAAACTTTTTGTTCTAAAAAGTCTACTTCATTAGAATGGTATTATTTTGAATCTCTTACTACGGAATTCATAAGTTCTTTTACAAAAATATTTACACAAACGTAAACGATTCTTCTACAGACAAAACAGCAAAACTAAATACCACCAGAGACAAGAAGAGAAATGTTGTTTTTCTCTATCTTAAAAACGTTTAAATAGAAACTGAACTATACGAGTATTTATAACGGTTGTGGTTAAAGTCAACAAACCGCAAGCACGGTGCTTATTTAAACAGGGTACCGTGAGAAATGCCATTCTGTGCGCGATGCTGTTTTAACTCAAATGGTTCTGTATATATTTTCAGGTACAAAGCTATTAACAAAGGTATACAATAATACCGTCTTTATAAAATTGAGGAAATTTTGTTAAGTTTTTTGGTTAGAAATTTCGAGAACTATATTATAGATATTTATTGTTTAATATACACGCACTCACGCCTTTAATCCCTTAAGAGGTAGGCAGAAGTGTAACCAATACATTTACATTTCGCCGAGCTTATTTCCATCCCATGATGTGATGGGGGGTGAACTTATCGCTATACCGAGCACAGCTCTAGACTCCGGGCTGATACTGAGAATTCTTCATTGAAAATCCAATATTACTTTTGTCCGGAACCAACCCAACATCATGCCATCAGTCGTACCACGTACGCAATACAAAGGACTGAGGTTAGCTAGGCTAGGGATATTCCTGCCAGTAAGGTTTCACGACACATCTCCTTACCTTTTAAACCCTTACAGATTTGTTGTTAATTTACCCTACTCCTTCTTGCCCTTGTCCCGATTTCCATATCCTCCTAGTCCGCGAATCCCTTCATTTAAGGATGCCCTCCCTTCCCCCTTTTCCTATGCTTTTTGGTGTGCCTTTTCTTGTTAGCCTGTAGGGCGGCGGTTATTCAAAGTTCCCTTAATTTTAAGCCAGTGTTATTGATGACTAGCTTATGCTCGCGGCTCCGCCCGCGTGATCTGATTTTTCCGGGATAAAAAGTAGCCTATCACCCAAGTCAGCTCATACCCTGTCTGTATACCAAATTTCATCAAAATCCGTTCAGTAGTTTCAGCGTGATTGACGGACAAACATCCAAACATCTAAACAAAGAAACTTTCACATTTATAATATTAGTAGGAATAGTAGGATAAATGTTCTGTACCTGACCTGTCATAAGCGCTTTCTTAACCTACATGATGAATAAAGATTTTGATTTTGATTTGACGCAGTCTCTAAGGCATCTTGACTAAGTAAACACTTTAAAAGTTGATTAAAGGTCCGACGGAACCTTAAACCTTGTACAAATATAAAGTAATCAGTCCACTGCAAATAGAACTACACCTAAGGCCACACCTTCAACTGGAACGGGTTTTGTTCCACGACCCACCGTCGCCTCTATAAATATGTTTTGTCATCTACCTACTCATAAGTCTAAAAGTTATGGGTATTTCAGTGTTTCGGGTTGTTAAATCTCTTTAGACATTTATATAATTAACGATGAAGTGAAAAATGCACTAACTATAAATTTACTAATAGTATTTTTTTCAATCTTCGAATGAGGCAGTGGTAACAGGTCCATTTATGCTGTAGACAAAACTGTCTACAACGTGGCTCTACCACTCTGTAAGTCCATAAATTATAGTATTCACTAGGAAATATGTTCCTCAACGACAAGCATGTTGCATGCAAGACCGCGGAATATCATTTATCATCAAAATTACACAAATATTAAACATTTGTAACTGGTATCAAAACAATAGCATTTCCAATCCGAAAGTAACATAACCAATCAGATAACTGAACAAATACCGACGAAATTACTAGACATTATGAGACTTAGTACCTTATATATTAGTATGACAACCACAGTCGAGTGGCATTCAGTTCAAAATTAAAATCTAATATATTTATTGAATAATTAAAATGTCAAACATCATTTAAATTCAGTAAAATTTGATCTCTACTGCCAGTTCGGAATTTACTGCTTCGTTAAAGCATTGCTCTTTTTTAAATTGATTTACAATATTTTCACAAAATTTAAGTATTATTTACCACGTACATAGTAATACTACGTAAGCTGCGGCACTTAATCTTTTAGCTAGCACCGATATGTGCTGACTTCATTGAAGTTTAGGGTCTAATGTTATACCTAAAAACTTGGTTGACTCTACGAGGCTTAACTCATAACCATTCATAAAAATGTTAGCGTTAACCATTTTGACATTAGGTGTCAAAAATATTAGTATTTGGTTTTATGACTGACTTTTTTTTGACAATAGTGCTTTGTAATTAAAAGTTCTGTTTTTTTATTTGATTGAATGACAAGACGAGCAAGGCGCTCGCCTGATCGTAAGCGCTACGCCTGCCCATAAACAGAAGCAACACCACACAGAACTTTGAATTATAAAGTACTGCCTGGCACTGTACTGCGCTTGTTACCCCGAGACACAAGATGTTAAATCTCACAATGCCCAGTAATTTCACTGGCTTAAATGTCTTTCAAACCGAAACACAACAGTGCTTATACACTGTTGCTTGGCGGCAGAAATAGACAAAACGGTGGTACCAACGCAAACGGCCTCTCGCAAACGAAGAGCCTACCACCTTCCGTGTGGTGTTGCTACTGTTTATGGCCAGTCGTAACGCTTAACATCCTGCGAGCAAACCTCTCATTTTATCATTCAAGCTAATAAAAAGAAATACGATCCACGTATGATTCTCTATTACCAACACAACCATCAACAACCCGTCAGACAAATTTACAACACCGAACTTCGCTCTAGCGCAAACTAAACAAAACATGACATAACCCTCCACCGCCACTCGGAACGGTCGGCGTGACGGACAAATGGGCACTCGAGTTACTTGAACCTCCGGACCGATGGCTTCGGGTAAGGGTTGAAGCGGTATATACAACGATGAATGCATCATATTTCATCCTATATATCAAGTTTGGGTTGGAATAAGGTTTCATTGGTAGATAAAAATGCTTGACCTGTTAAAGCCAAATTAATAACATTAACAGCCTCAAATGGGTAGGCAGAGGTGTAACCAGGACACCCACATTTCGCCGAGCGCATCTCCGTCAAATGATGTAATTGGGGTGCTTCTATCGCCATATAGGGCACAATTCCAAACTGATATTGAACAGTTCTTGATAGAAAAACCCAATATAGCTTTTATCCGACCCGGGGATTGAACCCGAGGCTTCAAAAACCGTACCGCGTATACAAAACTTCAGTAATTTCTAGTCACACTTTTATCTCTGAAAACAATAGACGCCACGACTTAGGACTATCTTTCGCCCGGTCAAGGTATTTTAATCATAATTATAATTTTATTTGCATGCCATAAAGTGTTAGTTAGTTAGTTAGTAACTCTTTATTGTAGACATACACATAAAAAAAGAAAAAAAGGGCAAGTGTACAATTATATTCTTATACAATTATCTTATTTACAATTATCAATTTCTTATACAATTATCTTCTTTTTTGCACGTATACTTCATATAAGTTTTCTGTGAGACATCAAGGGCACGCTGGCTCATTAATGCTGTAGACAAAACTGGTCACAAACTAAATATGAACAAAAATATGCGTCCTGAATCTAGACTCAAATGAAATCTATCAATAACAATTATAACAAATGCAGTAAAATTGATAAAACACGCCCCAGTTTCTCGAAGAAACTGCGAACCAGGTTAAGGCCAAATATAACGGAAATTACATGGCGGAATATCACGGACTAAATATCCGCTTCACCCGCCGCCGAATCAATCTGAGTAAGCTACTATAGATTGAAATTGTGCATGCGAAAATTCCGTTGAATTCGTCTCGATCCTTAATTTTATTACGTCGAATAATCATAGTAATCGGTGGATATTGCACATGAGTAAAGCTGACTGGATGGATAGCAACTACCATGGTAGTGGATCTCTCGTATGTGAAAGGCCGTTGATACTACCACTTTGTCTATTTCTGCTGTCAAGCAGAAATGTGTAAGCGCTGTTGTGTTTCGGTTTGACTGACATTGAAGCTAGTGAAACTACTGTGTATTGTGATACTTAACTATCTCTTGTGGTGACGAGCGAAGTCCAATGCCAGGTAGTGCTTTAACATTCAAGTTTCTGGCTAGTGTTGCTTCTGTTTAAGGGATTTTTTTTATTATAAATGGGTTTACTCTTGACCTCAATCTAGCCGAATGGACAAAGATGAGGTCGACGATGGAGCGAGCTTACCCAGAAGGTGCCGATTTACTCTACTCTTATTTACTCTTATTTCGTCCTGCTCGTTTCGTCATTCAATTTAATAAAAAAAGTACGTCATATATGGTGAAGACGCTGGTAGAGTAGTATCGTCTGATACATCACTTAGCCAATTTACACAACCAGTTAAGGTTTCCAGACACAATCATTCTGTAACTCGACACCGCACAACATCTTTTGTTTTCTTCGAAATATCTCGGTATAGGTATAATATGCTGGTGCGAAACTTTTGTAATGTTGGTCGTTCGTTTGGCATTAAATTTTTATTTATTTATTTATTTAAGGGAAGCTTACAGACTAATAACAATTATGATAAATAAAATCTATAAAATAAACTAATATCTAATTACAAGTCTCCACCAATTCATGACCATGTTGGTACTAAAGAAAGAAATAAAAGAAAAGAAAAAAGAAATTATTTATTTAAACACTAACTTGAAACATGAAAAGTTTTAAAAACATTCTTATGAAACTATGCATTGTTCATAAATTTAAGATACTACATAATCAATACACAAATATTTAACCTTTGACACATCTTATATGGAAGATCTGTCAAAACACTACTAATAGTAAGCAAATCTATCTGTAAAATTATAGAAGATAGCGAGCGGCCGTAAGAGACTAATCGCTATCGCTAAAGTTTATCCCGTAAGCCTACTTGATACCGAATGTCGTTCAACGTGATTGACGCGATGACCATCGTACACAATAGTTGTCGAGTGTTGGGTGCAAACGAGGTTTTTCGGCGTTGTCGTTTCGCTTCATTAACTAATAAGTATCTTCTCTATTCTAATCTTGACGTAAATATTTGTTAATATATATTTTTTATAGCATAGGCCGGCAAACGAGCGAGTGAGCCTGATGGTAAGTGATCTCCACCGCCCATGTACGCCCACAATACCCGAAGAATCATGGCCGCGTTGCCGACCTTAAATTAAAGGGATAAACAGGGATTGGGAAGTGGAGAGGATTTGGGCCTCTGGATATCTCACTCACCGTACGAAACGCAGCAGCAAGCCGCTACTTTACGTCGGTTTTCTATAAGACAATGGTCAACGACCCGGTCAAGCCGGCCTATTCATGCTGTAGACAAAACTGTTACAGCGTGGCTCTACTACTCGAATCAAAACTAGTTTACTAGCTTATATTCGCGGCTCCGCCCACGTCTAAGGCTTTCCAATCATATTTCCGGAGTTAAAGTTTTATGTGACCCGTAAATTACCACTAAGTATGTAAAAAACACGCCGATCTTTGCTCTGTTATTGCGTGAAAGAAGAACAAAATAACTATAAACATTCTTTCGTATTTAACTCTTGACCAATAGAAATCTGCCTATCCTACTCCAAGGTGTTTTTTGTCGAAACGCTGTAACATCACTAACTCTTCATCAAATTTAATGATTCAAACACCATTTTAAAGCTTATATTTGCCGCTATTGACAAAACAGTTAAGTATCCATTGATACTTAACTGTTTTAAAAGTATAGGCTTTGTCAAAAAATGGTGCCATCTGTTATACATAATATGTTAACAATATAATCAACTAATTTGTTGTACTGTTAGTTTAGGACTGCTTTATTATATAATATGTTACGTAACTGACCACTATCGGTGCGAAGTGTTTGCACAGGTCACTTAGTTATAATTTATATAATATTGTAAATGCGATAACTAGGATGTTATGGCTTTGGATGTGTGAGTTTGTTAATTTGGATGTTGGTTAAGCAAACACACCCTAATAGCTGAACGGAATCAAATGAAATTTTGCTACAGAAGACAACCACGATTTCGAAAAAGACATTCACATGGGCGGAGCCACAAACAAAATCTGATAAGAATATAAAGAAGGAAAAACTGTTACATACCTCTTAACCATATTTTAATTATTTTATTGCTATGTTACGTTTGAATACATATTATACTAAAATATTATTACTTCGCCTCATGGCGATGACGCGGCAGATAAACTCCAAGAATTTCGCTTAAGGTGGTTTGGTCACGTTTTGAGGAAACCGCTGGAGTACGTCGGTCGCAGATGCCTGAGCCAGATCGTACCAGGGGTACGAACCCGTGGACGGTCTAAAAAGCGTTGGCTTGACATATTGGAGGGAGACATGAGTGCCAATGTTCTCACTACAGAGGATGCTCAAGATTGGGTGAAGTGGAAGCGTTTTAGTAAAAAGGCGGACCCTGGCATGAAGCCGGGATAACGCTAGGCAGAAAGAAAGAAAAAGATTACTTCGCCTCATTACTTTAGTGATAGCATACTAAGGCTGAGAATCGTGGGGTCCCATCATCACATCATGGGACGGAAATACGCTCGAGGATTACAGGCATGAGTGTGTATGTATGTACGTGTGGCAAAAATATATACCTAAAATATGTTCAGGGAGAAAACTTTTTACTTTACTTAATATTAAATTCGATGATAAAAGCATCAAACACTGATTAGGTTAATATTAATATTAAAGCAAGTTTATTTGATTATAATTATATGGATTACAGGATAACTTTCCCTTTTATGTTTTCATTTGATGTAAAAATAAGATTCGTGTTTTTTTTTTATATAAAGACGTTTACTTTTCTAAACGTGTCTTTATCTTGATAGATGATCTCTACCTGAACACGTTGGAAGCATCTTAAAGAATTCTCAATCGCTTAATTATCGCTTTCTTTTAAAGTCGGTAACGCATGATTTTTCTAGTATTGTGATCGTACACAGTGGATATTACTTACTTGTGATGCACTTTTTCGTTTGTTGACCTATCATCATCATCAGCCACAAGACGTCCACTGCTGAACATAGGCCTCCCCCAAAGATTTCCAGACCGACCTGTTGGAAGCGGCCTGCATCCAGCGAATTCCTGCGATCTTTATCAGGTCGTCGGTCCACCTTGTAGGTGGAAGTCCAATGCTGCGCTTGCCAGTACGTGGCCTCCATTTCAGAACCTTTCTGTCCTATCGGTTCTGCGAGCTATATGGCCTGCCCACTGCCACTTCAGCTTGCTAATCCGCTAAGCTATGTCGGTGACTTTCGTTCTTCTACGGATCTCGTCATTTCTGATTTGATCACGTAGAGAAACACCGAGCATCCTCTCCATAGCTCATTGTTGACCTATGCTATATAAAAAAATAATTAACATATTATGTTTCGTAGAAATATCAAAAATTTGCAAATATCACTCGGACTCTACATATTTTAAGGCATTTCCTAAGTAAATGTGATGGAAATTTACCAGCCTTCTCGTACAACCTTTATGTTACACAATTCAGTTACAAATGTAATGGAACAATATTTTTTGATATGTATATCCCGTTGGGGTCAAGGTCTCCGTAATACGGCATGAATTCCGGAGTTACGTTAGCGCATTGCGTATTTTTGTAAGCAATTGTTACCGTATTCGGCGCGCTGTACTCTGAATTTTCAAGATATAATGGGCCTTACTTATAAACGTTGCTTTAGCAATGATTTGATTTGACAGTCTCCATGGCGGACGAGTAGCCAACTGTAAAGCGAGAGGCCGCGGGTTCGATCCCCGCACCGAGACAAATGTTTGGGTGAGTTACAAATATTTGTTTCGGGGAGACTAAAAGTCTCTCATATTCCTGATACCCACGACACAAAACTCGTATCTTACAGTGGGGTCAGAACTATGTATGTGACTGTTGGGTGTATTTATTTCTTTATTTATTGATTAGATAAACACTCTTTTGTCTTTCTCTGTTAACGCCATGTATAAGAACGACAGACAGAGACGAATTCTGTTTGACTAAGTAGTGCTTAAAAAAGTTTGTAAATGGATGCAAATATGCAATAACATTTTATTCATTTTATTTTGCTCAACTCACTAGATTTCAGTAGGTTAAATTCCGTATTTTATTTTAAAAAATCTTAAATGAAACACCCCATGTACGATTATACAAAATATAATTTTAAATTATTGATTTAAGTTAATGAAGTTAACAAATTAAAATTAATATCTCAATATTTACTTGATATGGGCTGAAATATAATCGCAAATTTACATCCAAATAAGGCCCAATATTTTTTACTAGACTAAGCCATTGTTTTATTTTTAACCCCCGGCAGTAAAGAGGCTTGTTATAGGGAGGACCCCATCATCTGTCTATGAAATGGATGGATCAATTTGAATGTGATTTACTTTCTATCTTCTAGTGTGGGGTTTTAGCGGTTTAACTATGACTAACTTAGAATCACAGCACAATTGATAGTAGTTTAAAGTATAGATTGTCAAACGTATTTCTGGGTCCTAGGCCAGGCCATTGGAGGATGATAGGTTTTTATATTTTTAAATGTTTTATCTTTTTATTAATATATTTTTATTAATAAAAAATGTTAAAATTACTTTTGAAATGAAGAGTAATGTAAACCGAGTAAAACTGGATTCGGTAATTATTGTAAAATTCTATAATAATGAAGTATTTACTTTTTTTTATACTTCTTTTATACACAATATAATTTAAATAAAAACAATTTTATACTATTATGATTTAAATTAAAACAGTACTTAAAATATTATAACGTCTCGCAAACATAAAGGCAAGTAGAGATGATTTTGTATCACAAAGAGTCTGGCCTGTTGTTAAACGGTTAATTTCGATAACTCATTGTTATGCAAACTAGAATTGTTTTAAATACTTTATGTAAATCGGCTTACAAAGAATGTTGAATCATCAGCTCACAATAGAATTTCAGAGTGGCTATTTGTGTGTACTCATTGTTTTAACAGAATGTATTATGAAATGCTATTCCCAGGAGTAAAAAGATGGTGTGAGCAAAATTCACTGAAGGAACTATATATAATAATTTAGAGTGGTAGAGCCAAGCTGTAGACAGTTTTGTCTACATCCTGGCTCAGCGCTCGCCTGATGGTAAGCGCCACGCCTGCCCATAAACAGAAGCAATACCACACAAAACTTTTGAGTTATAAAGCACTGAGACTGAACTGCGCTCGTCACCCCGAGACGTAAGATGTTAAGTCTCACAATGCCAAGTAATTTCACTGGCTTCAACAGTGATTACACACTGTTGTTTGGTAGTAGAAATAGACAAAGCGTTGGTGGTAAACCCAGACGGCCTCTCGCATACGAGGAACTAACAACCTTGTGACATGTAGAGATAACCAGATAAAACTGTTTTTTTTTTCACGACAAAACAAGTCTCCAAAATTATTTCGCGTTGCTTACGCTAAGTTCTTCGGAATTCTCCTTGTTTTAATAATCAAGAAAAAGCAATTTTATCAAAAAAAAATATAAGAAATATTTTTAAATAAATTTAATTTTATACAGCCCAACGCTCGCTGCGAACAACGCATTAATTTACTAGACAAAGACTTAAAACTCAATTAAATGGTACATAAATTGAGAAAGCCACAAATTTCCTGGAAATTGTTTAAACGAGTAACATTACAATTTATTTCAATCGCCTCAGTGCTTTAATAGTAGCCTACTAAGTTTAAGAAGTCTTGGGCTCAAATATCAGTTCAAGCGATTCAAATATCTCGATTAAAAAAAAATCACATATTGCTTGGGATTGGAATTTCTGCCTGCCTTTTCTTTTCACCCCTATCATATCTCAGAACAGAAAGCAGGTCAGATAGCCGTAAATACAGTAGTCGCATCTTCGCCTACTTCCTGGATGCAGGTCGCCATTTCCAGGTTCACAAAGTAGAATAAAACTTACACTTGTGTGGAAAAGTTGAAGTTAGTGAAATTATTGGGCATTACGAGACTTAACAACTTATGTCTCGGGGTGACTAGTGCAATCCAGTGCCATGCACTGCCTTGTAATTCAAAGTTTTGTGTGACGTTGCAGTAGGCAGGCGTGGTGATGCTTATCATCAGGCAAGTGACCAATTCGTCTCCTCATCCAAACTTATAAAAAATGTAGTTACGTAACATTAACTACACTCGACCTATCACGCGAGTGTCGTTTATTTAGATCTATTCGGTATTTCAAACTACGAGTTGATCGGTATTAAAATATGTATATGTACTAGTTATTCGGTATGTACGTCTGTTTATATAAAAAATCTACTACTATTACAAATGTAAAAAATTGGATGTCTGTAAACTTGAATGTTTGTTAGTAAACTAAACCTTAATGTTTGAACTATTTTGAATGATATTTGGCCCACAAGTAGATCATGATCTGGATTAAGACATAAGCTACATTTTATGCCGAGGGACTTAAGGTCCCAAGACACTCAGACCCGAAACTTATATTGGTGACCACACAAACATTTGTCACGGTGCGTCGATCGAACCGATTACGTCAGTTTTCTTTGAGATAGTGGTAACGAACCGGTTACACTGCGACATTCATGCAGTAGACAAAATTGTAGTAACTCTACCTCTCAAAAAAGTAACCGGAATATATCGGTTGACCCTGCAATGTGACTCGCCCGGACGCATCACAAGTGCGGGTTTTCACAATTTGTCCAGCGCTATACAGTCACATAAAATGTACACCCGCCTTTAATACGTCATACTCCTAGCATTCCCCAACTAATTAATTAAAGACAAACCTGCACAGAAACCAATTAACTGCTGCCATGACTAATTAACATAAACAAAAACAAAATACCGCCGGTAATTTTCAATGGCTTACTTCGATAACTAGTTTGAAAATACAGTAAGGAAAGTACACACCGCCGGCGGTCGAACAATGGAAACAAAGGTGCGCACCCCCCTTTTGTTGGACTCTTAATGAATTAGAAATTGCATACAATGAAACAAAGTTGCGATTGTTTCTTTTAAAAATACCGTTTTAAACGAATGCAATTAATGTTGACTCTATCTTTTGTTCCTTTTCTAAAACAGTTTTTTCTCGTCTAACCTAACTAACCTATCCTGTACGTGGTGCCCTCTGCTGATTAATGGGAGAAACAATACGGAGCCCTAATTATAGCTTCTCACGGGTAAAGCATGAATTGTGACGAATGGATCAGCTGCTGCGGTGTGTGAGTATACAGTAACTAAGAATGCTTAATGCCATACATGTTTGATAGTCATTAACTAGATGTTTTGCAGATCGCTTAATACATTTAAAGGTATGTGAATTCTCAACTCGCGTTAGGCCAGTCTCTCTCATACAGCAGAGGATGCCCGTGCCCAGCACCAAGACGTGTTTTATACCGAGCTAATATTATCATTATTTGCAGATGGGTGTATTATCAAAAATTAAAACAAGCAATGTCTCCACTAATCACATATATAGTAATAATCATCTTATCTACAATACTAGCGGAAAGGGACTAAGAAGTTATAGGATTGGTGTAAAATAAACATCAGCTTTACTGCTCGAGGAGTCTACTGTCCCAGGTGTATTTGTGTCCGCTTGATTTATAATTTAAGCCTACCCGAGAAGTAGTACAAGTCAGAGGCGACAGCGGTGAATAAGTTGTAAAGATCAAGGCCGGAGTAGGAAAAAAGCGGCAAAATACGCACTGAATTGAATGCATTCTCCTTTTTTGAAGTCAGCTTAAAATTGTGGAAAATAATTAATGGTTCTATTAGTAGGAGACGCATTAATGTTAGAATATGCAAAAGTAACATAGGCATATACATTTTACTCATTTACAAACAGTTTTTATTTTTTTGTTTAAAATATACAAAAGTACTTAGTTGTTTGGGACAAAAAAATATTGCGTTACATTTTGTAAACAAAGACTTTCTATACTCCCGTAAAAGTAATTCCGCTACATCTAAATAAATACAACCCACAGTCACATTCATAGTCCTGACTCTAAAAACTTAGGTAAACTTATATCGTGGGTATCAGGAACTGTGAGGCAAATATGGTACCACAACACCCAGACCAGAAAAAATAATTTTAAATAAAGTACATAAATATGTATAATTCGTATTTAATACAGTTTTCAATTACTTATTGCTGCATTATTAGTTCTAATAATATATATATCTAATAATAGTAATATAATAAACAAATTCAAAAAAGTATTTAATATTTATTTAGATCCATAATTTTTTACACACTTGTTTACTAAAAGCAGTTGCTTGTACTTTAAACTACAAGGAAGCTCCCAAGAGTACTTTTGGTATAATCGTAAAAATGTGAAGTCCCAAAGAAGGGCAGTTAATGGTAAGAAGCGTTGTGTATACTTACTCTTGACTTCTTGCAATATTTAAGACATTCTTAAAACTTTTTGAGACAAAATCCGCTAGAGTACATTATCATTGAGTTAAAAATGATTATATACTTCCGTGTTATTCGTTTTTCCTCTTTACTAAACACGCTTTTGAGAGTATTTTCTTTTGAATCGTATAAGAGCTTTATGAATAAACTAATTTTCAAATGTACAATGTTAAAAGCGTATTAAATTATGCTATCGTTATACTTACGTTTTGATTGCGTTATGGAGTGTTAGTTGTTTATTTTTATATACGATATTTTCTAAAAGATTTTTTTTAAAGGCAAAGGTAATTTTAATATAGCATTTACATAATCCACAATATATTGGAATTGAAGGTGAAAATAACTTGTGGAAGCCAAGAGTAAATAGCAGGCTTTGACAGCCTCCGTGGCGCAGCGGCCGAGCCGGCTGTTAAGCGAGAGGCCGCGGGTTCGATCGCCGCACCGAGATAAATGTTTGTGTAATCCACAATTATTTGTTTCGGGGTCTGGGTGTTGTGAGACCGAAAATCTCTCGTAGTTCCTGATACCCACGACACAAGACTCGTATCTTACTGTGGGATCAGGAGTATGTATGTGACTGTTGGGTGTATTTATTTATTTATAAAAATAATATTCATGTTTTAATAAACGGTAAATCGTAAGAAGTTAAATAAAGACAAAAGTTATTCAACCATCATTTATAATAAACGTGAATTATTCATCGACTCTATAATTGGTCTTTGATAAAGTAAATGTTTAATGAATCATGTTACAATTTGTATTCAAGAGTATTATTAACAAATAAGTACCTGAAAGCCTGCTACAATAGCACTGTATCAATTTACAATAAATTGAAAAGTAGAGCCGTTCCTAGAATTTTGTCATTGTCAGGAAAATTTACCAGTTTATTTTCCTTTTCAGTTCACTGAAATAATTAATTATGGAGAGACAACTACCTTTGTGAGCGTTATAATAATAATAATACTAGCCCTGTTTAACACTCATCTCACTGCTGGGGCGGGACTGCTCTACTAATGAGAGGAGTTGAGCCTTAGTCCACCACGCTAGCTTAATACGGATTGGCAGAATTCACACATTGAGAATGAATTTTTTCTCCAAACACAAATGTGACCAATTTCAAGCTATATCTTACTACTAATAAAAAAGAATCATCAAATTCAGAACACTCTGTGAACAGATATTCGTGATATAGTTTTTTTTTATGTATAACACATAAAAAAAGAAAACAAATATACGTAGCTTCTGTTTTGCTTGTTTCATAATGGAAAAAATAGGACATATCTCTACCTATGTTTCTTCATGTTACACCGAAACTCTAGCAAATTATTTTCCTAGGATATTTGACTCGGTGAAAAAACTGTTCCAAGAACTAAATTTTACTCCATAATAAGCTGTTCGATGAAAAAGCCATTACAGTAATGTCAAACCGTTTCCCCTAATATCGTTTAAGCAGCTATGATGATCGATTTTGGACACTTTTAGTAGGGTCATTAGAGTCATTATGCTTAACGAGCTGAGAACGGGGAGATAGGGCTTTGGAATCGATTCGCGGTTAAATCATCACGATTGATGTGAAAAATGATGTTTCAGATGAGGTTTGAATAAGATAATTTTGTCACCTTCAAGTTCGCAGTAGAGAAATGTTAGGTAAATTTAAAGACACAATATAGAACATAATGGGTTAAAGCATCACAGGTTGCTATTTTTTGTAGCCTTATAGATCTTGCTAGAAATGTTTACTATATAAAATGAAGTTCGCATTGTATGATGTAAATAATATCCGACGTCTCTATTATTCTCGACTGTTTTTTTCTATGGAATTCCTTGAATAATAAGTACAGTTAATCAGTACAGTTATCATCATCAGCCACAGGACGTCCACTGCTGAACATAGGCCTCCCCCAAAGATTTCCAGACCGATCTGGCCGATCTGTACCCACGCATAATTATCGCCTGTGTACTCCGTCCATTTACATGTACAAAATACCGCGCAAAAAACGTTGTCTAGCTAAAAGTTTCAAGTCACAAAAAGTATCTTAAAAAAACAATGTGCCCATGAAAGTGGTGTTGAACAAACATTATGTAAAGGTATGTACATAAGCTAAAAGTATTTACATAACGGGGTAATGGGTTCAGACCGTTAAAAGTACGGCAGCGGGCGCCGGCGGCCTGTGACGTTTTTTTAAACACACAATTGTGTGTTGCGTCCGTGAACGCTGCGTGTGAGGGTGCAAAAAGCTTTTGCCTATACAGGATGTGCTCACATTTTTGTGAGTAAAAAGGGATAGTGACAGTGATGTTCTTTGTGTTTTGATGATTTTGTACTAAGTGAAAATAAGGTTGTGTAGATATTAATATTTGATTTTTTATGTAGAGCTCTTTGCAACTTTTACTTTGTTTTCGCTCTCTTTTCTACTAAAATGTTTGTTTAAAAAAACTGACTATAATCTTTTTTTTGTAAATAAAAATAATTTCAAACAATTTTGATTCGGTACTCTTGCAGTTTAATGAAATAAAACATTGCAATAATCATTTAATGTGGTCGCGTTTGATCAAATTATGCGTGAAAATATAGCATATACAGACAAATATACAACAATAGTGTTTGATACAAGTATTTAACCCACCGTCTTACCAAATCCAATATGCATTACTAGGACATATTATAAAGAAATTTTCTTTCTATTGAATTACAATATTCGACTTGAAACTTTGGAAAATACTAAATGATAAATAGCAGATACCAATGAAGGCTAGGTTTAGATAATGCAAATAATGTATATATGTGATATGACTAATCTTATCAATCATAATAAATTAGTGATTAAAATTCGAGTGAAATTTTAGGATGTCTAGATTTTGATGAAATACGTACACACTAAGACACTAAAATATGACCATACTTTTACATACATTAAAGAACATATATTACGAATTTATTTTATGAACTTTTATTATATTATAATACATTAAGCTAAGGTGACTTGGTATGTAAAAGAGTCTCAAATAACTCGAACCCTGTTGAGGGGTGAGCGACGCTTGTTAGGACCTAACATAAGGGTAGATTATAGAATATATTATATTTCAACCCTTTTAAAAGTTCCCGCGCTCGGGACTTCCACTTGTACGGGATTGCGGGTAAACCTAGGTTATAATATTATGCTGGTAATATATGAAAATATTTAAATTGTGATAAATTATTAGTCGTAAAGTACCTAGCTTCGTCCTACAGCATAAATATAATATTTTCCTAATTTATACATTTACATAAACACTCTATATACTTATAAAGGTGGACTCAATATCATAGATATTCTCTTCCAGTCAACCTAAGGGTGATGCAAAAATAAACAATAGATAATAATATATTATTTATACAGTGATGGTTTGGACATATAGAGAAGATGGATGAAAGAAGATTGACGAAACAAACATACATGGCGAGTGTGAATAGTATAGGTGGGAGGGGAAGGCCTCGGTGAACTTACTTACAAGTCATCAGTTAGTTGCTGGTGGGAGGATACTTGTGTCCGACCGGATAGCGACCACCGTACACTGGTGCTAAAACCTGCCATAGTGGCCCACCTTGTGTTGGTCGCGTTCCAGGGTCAGCCAGTGTATATCCGGTTCTCCGCAGGGGGCTTGCCCTCTGATCCTAACCCTTTTCCCATCCCTGTTTCCTTCCCCTCCCCCTTGGCCCTTTGGCAGGCCGGCATAATCTTGTCGACCTACGATGGACAAATTGTTTATCGTTGGTCGACACTATTCTTGGATTGCGCTACACTTACCATCAGGTGTAGCGTAGTCACTTTGCCGAGCCAGGATAACAAAAAAAAAAAAGTCGGAGATATTCTCGAGAGGCCAGTTCAGGAGTACCCATAACCGACTTGCAAGTATGTAGAATTTAATAAATGAAGTAGGCCAAAGAGGTGTGTAATTATCGTAGCAGGTGGATGTCTGTTGTCTCTGCCTACCCCTATGGAAAACAGGCGTGAGTCTATGTATGTATTTATATTTAGAAGATAAATAATTTCGTATATACAATTATTATTGAAGTAGGCGAATGTACAATACTTATTATAAGACACGACTAAAGTAAGGCTGGGTGGACAAGAAAACGATTTAATTTAATCTGTAAAAGACGGAGAATAAGCAAATTACGGCTAATCTTGTTACACGAGAAATTTTTACGGACGGCGTAACAGAAAAATATGGGTTCAAATAAAAATGGCCGAGTATTTTTCATGCGTCAATCTTATTTTGTTTCAAATTTATTCGAGCTGTTATTCTTTTTGTTATAAAAATGTTATGTATTTGGGATTGTTTTTATATCTATACTAATAATAAAGCTGTAGAGTTTGATTGTTTGTTTGTTTGTTTGTTTGTTTGTTTGAACGGGCTAATCTCAGGAACTACTGGTTTGAATTGAAAAATTCTTTTTGTGTTGGATAGTCCATTTATCGAGGAAGGCTTTAGGCTATATAACATTACGCTGCGACCATTAGAAGCGAAGCATCAGTGAAAAATGTTGCAAAAACGGGGAAAATTATTCATATTTGAAGGCTTCCGTTGCTAAGCTACCGAAATAATATTATTTGAAGGCTTCCGTTGCTAAGCTACCCTAATATATACTAATATTATAAAGCTGTAGAGTTTGATTGTTTGTTTGTTTGTTTGATCACGTGGGCGGAGCCGCGAGCAAAAGCTAGTCAATTATACAGGGTTATTTTTAAAACACCAGCAACCTCGCAGGGGTAGATACCTAAGGTTATAAGCTACTACTTTTGTTCTACGACTTTTGATAATTTGTTAGATTTTATTTTCATACAAAAATAAGTATTCATTTAATTTCCGTCTTGTATGTTACCTACACGCATCGCAGATTACGTAAGCAAACACGCGAAGCGTGGGGAACGGGGCTAGCGTTGAAGGTCATCGCCCGAGCCAGCTGAGCGGCTTCTTTGAGTCGCGCTCGCACGCCGAACGCTA
The DNA here is from genome assembly GCA_949126905.1 of Amorpha juglandis. Classification (NCBI taxonomy): domain Eukaryota; kingdom Metazoa; phylum Arthropoda; class Insecta; order Lepidoptera; family Sphingidae; genus Amorpha; species Amorpha juglandis. Next base: position 3,146,635 of record OX421372.1, on the reverse strand, counting down.
GGAAGAAAAATACGACACAACAAAAACTTGTAAAATCATTTTTTTTAAAATATATTGAGTTATATACAAACTCGTAGAACAAAAGTTGTTCCGTATGGGGTCAGCTATCTGGTCCTGCGAGGTTGCTGGTGTTTTAAAATTAACCCTGTATATCTAACAATGTTGTTTTATCCTGACTCGCCGAAGTGATTACGCCACACCTGATGATATGTGTAGCGCAATCCAGGAATAGTGTCGACCAACGACAAACAATGTGTCTATCGCCGGTCGGCAAGATCATACCTGCCTGCCTAACTACTTCTTCACACTCCGTTTAAAGGACCCCATATTATAGGAAGGAGGGAACACGTGTGCCGGTAAACTATTCCACAGCTCAATGGATAAATAACTATAATAATTATGTTTAACTGATGTATTTCTCAATCTGCAATAGACCAAGGATTGTAGGTAATTTATCTGCAACTAGCGACCCGCGCCGGCTTCGCACGGGTAAAAATATATTTGTTACGACATCACATTACAAATTTTTGAATTTTTCGACTTTTCTATACTATAATATGTATGTATTATACATATAAACCTTCCTCGTGAATTACTCTATCTATTACTGAAAACTGTAATAAAATCCGTTGAATAGCTTACAAGATCTAAGCGAACAGACAGCGGAAGCGACTTCATTTTATACTATGTAAAGAAAACTTTTTTATCCTGGGACGGCAAAGTGAATACACTGGGCCTGATGTTAAGTGCATTGCAATTTAAATATTATGTCCACCTTTGTGCCACTTCAAATGCTTTTTAACCGACTTAAAAAGGAGTAGTTTTTTTTTATATACCGGGTGTAAGAGAAACGCTTCACAAAACGAATACGGTAGTGCTGGTATTTACAGACACTATACATCTAAAAAAAATCGCGACAAAAGTCGACATATTTTTTTAACCTTAATAATGATTTAAGTGCAGACAGTCAAACCGTTCCAAATTGGTTCCAAATTCCAATTTGATGCGCTACAAAAGCGCACCAGGGACCATATTAATAAATGCTTTATCCTTGTGCAATCTTGATATAAATTATCCAAACCTTTTTGGAACGAAGTTCCTTACGGCAGGCTTGGAGGGGATAGGGATTTCGCTGCGTGACCGAACTGAAAAAAATGTAATAGTAAAACCGTAAGAAATACGCGTGGAAAAAATGCGTGGAAAAAATGCGTGGAAAAAATGCGTGAAATAAAACCGTTAAATGAGACTTTTTTTAAACTTAATTTGATATCTAGCACACAAAGTTAAAGTCGAAATTTCGTTAATAAAACAGATAGATAACTTATGACATTTGGAAATGTAGACGCGGTTTGAAATTTGAATTTGAATTTTTGATTATAGAACACGGCCGTCCACCGTTTAGTAGCCAGTCTAAGTCTAAATTAATAAGTTTTTATTTATAATTACATAAGTTGATAAAAAATGCTATACAATAGCTTTACCGCGGCAGTCTCCGAGTGCTACACGTCTTTTTGAAGTGATAACTTCTTATGGGAGGGTGAACCGAAACGTTCCGTAACGCGAGCGGTCCATCGACCAGCCAGCGTTAGCCGACCTCCCTGGAACATCAATAATTTCGAAGTCCCAGGTGGCGCCACACAGTGACCAGTCGGCTTCGACCGGACTTTGACACGACTTTGAAAAGACTTTGCCACGACTTTGACACGACTTTGACACGGCTTTGACACGACTTTGACACGGCTTTGACACGACTTTGACATGGCTTTGACACGGCTTTGATACGGCTTTGACACGGCTTTGACACGGCTTTGGCACGGCTTTGACACGGCTTTGACACGGCTTTGACACGACTGTGACACGACTGTGACTCGACTTTGACTCGGCTTTGACACGGCTTTGACATGACTGTGACACAACTTTGACACGACTTTGACACGACTTTGACACGACTTTGACACGACTTTGACACGGCTTTGACACGACTTTGACACGGCTTTGACACGGCTGTGACACGGCTTTGACACGGCTTTGACTCGGCTTTGACACGGCTTTGACACGGCTTTGACACGGCTTTGACACGACTGTGACACGACTTTGACACGACTTTGACACGACTTTGACACGACTTTGACACGGCTTTGACACGACTTTGACACGGCTTTGACACGGCTTTGACACGACTGTGACACGGCTTTGACACGGCTTTGACTCGGCTTTGACACGGCTTTGACACGGCTTTGACACGACGGTGACACGACTTTGACACGACTTTGACACGACTTTGACACGACTTTGACACGGCTTTGACACGACTTTGACACGGCTTTGACACGGCTTTGACACGACTGTGACACGACTTTGACTCGGCTTTGACACGACTGTGACACAACTTTGACACGACTTTGACACGACTATGACACGACTTTGACACGACTTTGACACGACTTTGAAACGACTTTGACACGACTTTGACACGACTTTGACACGACTTTGACACGACTTTGACACGACTTTGACACGACTTTGACACGACTTTGACACGACTTTAACACGACTTTGACACGACTTTGACACGACTTTGACACGACTTTGACACGACTTTGACACGACTTTGACACGACTTTGACACGACTTTGACACGACTTTGACACGACTTTGACACGACTTTGACACGACTTTGACACGACTTTGACACGACTTTGACACGACTTTGACACGACTTTGACACGACTTTGACACGACTTTGACACGACTTTGACCGGACTTCGTAACGTAACGCGTTAAGGGAAGCCAGACAGAGTGGCGCCGTAACGTAACGCTTTACGGCGCCACTTTGTCTGGCTTCCCTTTCTCTGACGCATACGGTAGCAGTAGGCAGGCTTCTCCGCTCTCACTTTAACCCACATTAGTTTAAGTTATCACTTCTGTCGAGCGTCCCGGGACGCACACTTTTTTTTTTATTTCTATTTTTCTATTCAATAGAATAGAAAAATAGAAATAAAAAAAAAATCTATGTAATTTTATGTTGTCAAACAAAAATAAAGAGACATATTTTGTTATTTTAGTTGATAATTTGTATTTTTTACAATTTGTGTCGATTCTACATTAGCCGAAGGAACTTCGTTCCTACCTGGTGTCCCACGACACACACCAATTTTTTGATTTCTTATTTTGCATGAACCTACAGTCAAAACTTGAGTGCAAATTACATTTTTTTTTATAGCATAGACCGGCAAACGAGCAAGTGGGTCACCTGATGGTAAGTTGTCTCCACCGCCCATGTACGCCCACCACCAGAAGAGTCATGGGCGCGTTGCCGACCTTAAAGGAAAGGGATAATTAAGGATTGGGAAGGGGACGGGAATTGGGCTTCCGGTTATCTCACTCACCGTACGAAACGCAGCAGCAAGCCACTACTTTACGTCGGTTTTCTGTGAGACAGTGGTAACGATCCGGTCGAGCCAGCCCATTCATGCTGTAAACAAAACTGTCTACAGCGTGGCTCTACCACTCAAATTATTATTATGTTTTCAATGTAAATAACACGTCGATACTAACAATAATTACGCTCATAATTAGCGACTTGTAAACTTTATTCAAATTTCAACTATTTAAGGGACGTCTATGGGTAAAATTAATGGTGCTTTGCCTTTCCCAGTTAATGACAGGGCAGACGAAATGGCCGAAACACCGTACTGTTGTACAAGTTTTTATAGGCTTTTATGTCTGTAAGTGGCCACGTATATTTTTAGGATTGTCTGAATATTTTATTAAAAAAATATACCCAACAGTCACACACATAATCTATCTCACACTAGGTTAGACTTGTGTCGTGGGTATCATTACTAGGGACTTACGGTCGACAGTCTCGAAACAAATGTATGTGGATCACACAAACATTTGAGATAATGAGAGATATCCGGAGAGTCCAATAATGCTTCCCTTAATGATTTCTTATGTTTACGCGAATGTTACACATTAAAATAAAACTAATCTACAAGGATTTTATCGCGGTTTTTTATTTAATTTTGGTCCCGAAGTTTTGAAAGCTTTACAGCCATCAGTACATCAGGTGACCCACTTGCTCGTTTGCCGGCCTATGCTATAAAAAAGCCTTCGTGGTCATGGGGTCGACTGAGATGTAGGTCGTCCAGAAAAGTTAATGTTACGTGCCTACCTTCAGTTTACAATTATTGTTTAAAATTTAATTTAAATTTTTTAATTTTGTTAGTGGTCCGATCTATCCAATTCCAATAAAAACCACGATAAAATCCATTTTAATCAGTTTTATTTCAATTCCTCCCTTTCCAAAGCTTTTAATTATCCCTTCCCTTTAAGGGCAGCAACACATCTATAATTCTTCTAGTATGTTGGGTGTTTATGGTGGCGATTACTTCACTCACTTATTCACCAGGTTGTATTCTAGAGAAATCCGATGCTATCATCATCATCATCATCATCATCAGACACAAGACGTCTACTGCTGAACATAGCCCCCCCCCCAAAGATTGCCAGACCGACCTGTTGGAAGCGTCCTGCATCCAACGACTTCCTGCGACCTTTATCAGATGCTATATAAGTAATAAATTCAATTTATTTTTCTCCTGGATTCGCAAAGTTGATGCACTGGACCTGATATAAAGTATATTTAGAGTACAATACAAATTTAATGTTAACCGTCAAGAGACATAGCATCCCTCAACCGTTGGCAGAATTATGCTGGCCTGAAATTATTGGATAAACACGCGACTCACCTGAACGTGCCACTTTGCTGGCTTTTTCGCCATGTGTACGGTGGCCGCTATCTACTCGGGTAAAAGAATGATCAGGTACCCTCCAAACAGCAAAAATATATTTTAAGCATCCAGCTAAAATTAATTTTTTCGCTGAAACTCGCTGCATCCATCCCGGCAGTATTTGTGCCCGCTAAGCTATAACTTTTTATACTAATAATAATTCCATAAAACCTGATTATTCCATTATCTAACAAAACCCAATAACGCGGCATCCAACTAACATATATTATAAGCCAAAACAAAAAAAAAAAACTCAGCAAACAATTTATAAGTTATTCCCTACACTAAGCGGGAAAGTGAGAAGCAAAAAAATGTTTAATATAATAGTGCTAGTTTTGATGTCACCCAACTTGGATGTCCTTAAAACTGAATGTATGTCAGCCGTCAATCGTCACATACTCGCTGCGTAATGGGAAAGTTCTATGAACAAGTTACAAAAGTTGTACATCGGATAAACTGTTTTATTTCGTATTTATGAGTAATGTCGACATGATTCGAATGCCGCGGGCTCGTCGCGATATTATTAAACAGTTATTTGAATTTTATTAGCATTATTTTGGTACTGGCTAGAATACAGATGATTTAATTAAGGTCCAGATAAAAGGCGCCTTCTAACACGAGTCTAGCATGTAACCAATAACAACTTACACTCCATCCACTGGGGCTGGTTTCGAACCTGCGACTACCGTCTCGACAGTCCGTACCAATCCCCGCTGAGCTATCGCTGCTTTTTTTGCTTTATGGTGTTTGTTGTTGTTTTTGATGAATATCTGTTCAAATCACATACGATTTAACAATTCAATTACAAATGAAGTGTTACAGACACAGAGTATTACAGACTTTCGAAACATAGCAGAGAACCGGGTACTATACCATCGAATATCTGTTTTACCTTCCTACTGCGTTAATAGATGTGACTAGAATGTGATATTTTCCGATACGTGACACGTCAAATTTGTACGACAAATATGAATGAAGTTAATACGTTTTCAATTCAATCCACTGGAGGTGCTGTATGGATCTGCACACATATTTTCCTCAATAAGGATGATGAGAGATTTTTTTATAGCATAGACCAGCAAACAAGCAAGTGGGTCCCTGATGGTAAGTGATCTCCACCTCCCATGTACGCCTACAGTACTAGAAGTATCATAGGCGCGTTGCCGACCAAAGGAACGCGAAGGGAAGGGATGATTAAAGAATTGGGATGCGGCAGGGGGGGGGGGGGGGGGATTTGAGCCTCCAGATGTCTCACTCACTGTACGAAATGCAGCTGCAAGTCACTAACTTTACTTTGCGTGGCTCTACCAATCATGAGATATTGAGAGACTCGTACTAGGGCTAAGTAATGGCGCAAAAGAGGTCACATCGCAAAAAGGGCATATCATGACCACTGGCTCGTAGCTACACTCTTATTTTTGTGCAGTTAGGTATTATTTCTCTGTGTACTAATCATTGATTTCCATGTCGACTTGTAGCATCGATTATGCATTTAGTCACAGCGAATTCAAACGGTTCAAGTTTTGTTGATCAACTGCTAAACCACATGCAATTTTAACCATCAGAATCGACTTTCAAGCGAAGTGGTCAATAAAATCATTACCGTATTTGTTGATTCAAGTAAAACTGAACCTTGTGAAGCTATTACCGTCTATTATTTAAAATGTTTCCATGTTCAAATTCATGTTGACACAATTTAAGAATGACAGTGCAGGACAATGGACGCTTCGTTAATTCATCTACAACGATGCAGTAACTAGATTAGCACGCGTTTTGACCTATATACAATGCAATACCGACGATATCGTTGAAACAATATGATATTTTGCGACTATATTGATCAAGTCTCCTAAAAAAGTAAGTTTTTTTTGATCCGAGCACGGCAAAGTGACTACACTACACCTGATGGTAAGCGTAGTGCAGTCTAAAAAACTAGCGACCACCGAAAAACAATGAGTTTATCGGTGGTCACCAGATTCATGCTGGCCTGTATAAATGCTTCTTCCATCTTCGGAGGGAAGAAGCAAATCGAGGGGGCTGCGACAGGACAGGCGGAAGACCGATGCAGGCACAGGGATACAAGGGTGTACCCCTATATCCGCCCTAACCAACCATGTCATGTCGCAAGCCCCTCGGGAGAACCGGATATACATTAGCTGATCCTGGAACGCGATCCACACAAGGTGTGGGTCACTATGGCAGGTTTTAACACCACGGTGGTCGCTATCCGGGCGGATATAAATATCCTACCACCAGCAAAACTAAAAAAAACACCTCATTTATTTGGTTACTGGCCTCGGCTAGAAATTCAATAGTTCAATTCAGGCGAGATAGTGGCCAAACGCAAGCCTGCTACGAATAAAAATAAAAATTTATACATTTTATTTTTAAATAAATTACATTCTGCGATGTATGGCATAATTTCTTGCAATTATAAAAATGAGCGAGCAAGAACTATAATTGTTCTGGGTCCATTTCCACCGAAGTTTCACAAACAAAATTTCTACCACATCTGTTAAAACACATCCTTACAAAGTCCATACGTTTCGCCGCAAAAAATCCTAACGAGAGGCTTAAAAATAATTAGGTATGCAAAAATAATGAGGCCATCAAGCGGCTAAACTTGCCAAATGACAGCCCAAGTGTTTTAGTATAATCTGCAGGGAGTACTCCGGCTCGGGAGGGGCGGCGTATTATAATAACGGCTCTTTAGGCTGTAACGTCTTACTCCGAAATAGAAACGATCCCCTCGTTTGTGAAATTTACCCAATTGTACAAGGTGGATGGGTTTTAACCTATTCAAAAAAGGTCTTCAATTAATCCATATATTTTTATTTATGTTACGCAAACCTCCGATAAGTATGACCGATTTGGGTGGGTAAATTTTTTAACCGCCTACAAAGGCGAAGGACCTCTTTTTGTGTGTATCAGTGAATCTGTCTGTGGCATCGTAACACCTAAAAGAATGGGTCGATTTGATTGTAGTTTTTCTGTTTAAAATGTGGTTTAATGAGTATTAAAAGTTAGAGATATTTTTATCGTTGTATGACGTCAAGTTTTTCGTGGGTTATTGTATGTGTAGATAAATATGCTTAATAATATACTTTATGTGCTTGTCAGTTTTCACTGAGTACAAATGTAAATATGTATATAATGACGGCGGATCCGTCACGGTAATAGATAATGCCACACAAACCAAAACTACATAAATTTAATAGTGTATTTGACGATGTCTAATTATTTATTATTTTATATGCATCCGACAATAATTGGTATTGGTATTGGTATTGGTTATGGGCTCCTTTTCCCGCACTTAGCCTGTAAAAATTCAGGCCATTGTGCGTGATATCCGTGCCGGCTATAGTACAAGCCAGCCTAACTCCGACCAGAAGCGCAGGATCTTCCTGGTTTCTCCACAGGCTTCTCGGAGTGACCCCGGTGAGTCGAGGATTTCTGCCCGTTGTGCAGCTACACCTTCACATTCCAGGATGACATGGGCAGCTGTTTCATCGACCAACAGACATCCCCTACATAGGGGGCTGTCAGTCATACCTAGAACATATAAATGTTTGTTTAGCGGGCCATGTCCAGTGATGGTACCTACGACTATGCGTAGGGATGCCCTGTCCAAAGATAAGAGGCGTTTAGTCAGACGAATATCCGGGTGTGGCACGGTTTCCCGGGATTGTCTGCATGTACTAATATTCGCCCATTGTTCTGCGTGTTGTTTTTGTGTTCTGTGACGCAGCCATGTCCTCAGCTGGTTAAAGGGCAGTGGCAGTATTGGATTAGGACCCATCAGTGCCTGGTCTGACCCTCTTTTAGCCAGCTCATCAGCTGCGTCGTTTCCTAGAGAGCCACTGTGCCCTTTTATCCACTGCAGGGTAACTGAGTTTATTTTCCCTATACCCTCCAGTGCCTGGTGGCACTCTAGTATAAGCCCTGACTGGATAATTTTGCTGTCTAGGGCTCGTAATACCGCAGCGCTATCGGATACAATTCGTATTTTATAGCCTGTAAGGCCCCGTTTTTCCACTGCTTTGGCAGCCTGTGTAATGGCGACACATTCACATTGGTAGATGGAACTGTATTCGCCCAAGGCCATTGATATCTTGATGTTCAATTCTGGTGAAAACACTCCTGCTCCCGATCCTGTCCTTGTCTTTGAGCCATCGGTGTATATGCGCAGTTCGTGTGTGTCTGACCAGTCATGTTGTTCTTCGGTCAGCTGGACAGTGTAGCTTTTGCTGAAGATGTGTTGTTTGGGTACCCTGTCGTTGGGAGCAGCCATCAACGGTTGGTAGTTGATGGCTTCTTCCAAGATTTTGGCATGGGTACTATTAGCTGTACCCCAGAGCTTTAGCGTCTTTAGTCTTATTGCTGCTGAGGCCGCCTCTTGTTGGATAAAAAGATCCAAGGGCGGTAGTCCCAGCAGGACCTCCAAAGCTGCTGTGGGTGTGGTTTTCATGCAGCCCGTTATAGCTGTGCAGGCTAGTCTCTGGAAATGCTGCAGTTTGGTTCTTGCTGTGGTTAATTTGGTTCTGGGCCACCAGATGACAGCTCCGTAGGTGAGGATTGGCCGTATCACCGCAGTGTATAGCCACCTGACAATTTTGGGGTGTACACCCCAGGTTTTGCCAAGGAGTCTCTTGCACTGCCAGAATGTGATACAGGCCTTCTCTAGTTTGTGGTCCAGATGTTTATTCCATAACAGTTTGTCGTCCAAGATGATACCTAGATATTTTACCTCTTTGGTGAGAGAATGTGTGGTACCTTGGAGTTTAGGTAGGCGAAGATTTTCTATTGTTCGCTTCTTTGTGAACATTACGAGTTCAGTTTTTGATGGATTTACTGTCAGTTTCTGTTCTGAGCACCATCCTTCGACGATATTAAGGGCCCTTTGCATGAGTTCGCATAGGACTCCTTGGAACTTACCTTGTACAAGGATCGTTAGATCGTCTGCATAGCCGACAGTGTGGAAGCCTGCTTCGTTTAGTGTCCTAATGAGGTCATCCACCACTAGGTTCCACAAGAGCGGCGAAATGACCCCCCCCTGTGGGCAGCCCCTCGAAACAATGGCTCGGACAGTGTCATTGACTGTCACTTGCACTGCCCTCTCCCTCAGCATGCTTCCGATCCAGTTAGTTATGGACCGGTTAGCGTTGTGGTTGAGCAGTGCACGGCTTATGCTGTTAAATTGCGTCTTGTCAAAAGCCCCCTCTATGTCAATGAAGGCTACAAGCGCTGATGATTGTGTTGATAGTGCATTTTCAATTGGTGTGATTACACTGTGAAGTATAATCCGACAATAATACGAAATAGAAACTTTTGCGAAACTAAACTAAAACTGGGTGAAAATCAGGCTGCAGATCATGTTTCATATATTAAAATATAAGCAAAGGTGGACGCGTAGTGGGAAAATCTCGCTATCTCCTCCCACGCGAGCACCGTAACGGGCATGACCTGGCTTGTGACGTAACATGCCATGTCATGCATCCTTTTTCCGTCACTTGACAACTACCGTCTCCAGCAGATTTAAATAGCTTCTAACTTTTTATTTCTGACTTGATTTATATAATTCTTTTGATAATAGATTTTAGGGAATGTTAAATAATTATTAAATAATACGAATAAGTATATACAAGCTCAATATATCAAGTCGTGCTTATATGAGTCGAAATATCTATACTAGTTCATATTATAGTTTCTTATTACCTCATAAAAGTTAAAAGGAAATTGATCGACTTATATTTGCCTTACTAAAAGGCTTTCTCTACTTCCACTAAAGGGTTTCGCTTCACATTTCACATTAGTGTCTCGGATGACATACTGTGTACTGTGCGAGGAAATAAATAATTTTATAAATGACATCAAATCACTTGAGTCGTATAGTTTCTTGTCTAAATATATTTTATAATACGGATAGAGTGGAATGGATCATTTTATGTGGATAAATTCAAAAAACCTTCAAAACATCTGCAGAAATGGACTGAGCACCTGGCAGTCAGCTGTCGAATAAAATATCTACTGGTTGCATATTTGCTTTGTCTCTCTCACACTTCAGTCCATATTGAACCGCCAAATCACTTTATCTCTTTTTAAGGAGCAGGCAATTTTGCAAGCTTAAGCTGATGCTCAGTCCTTACTAACCTACGATTTGCGACTATGCTCAGAACCTAATATTAATACATTTTTATGTCAAGCACAGAAAACATAATATAAATAAATCATATTTATTAATATTGTAGCAGCGTACTTAAGTTTAGAAACTGGGGATGTTCTGGGTTGAAAGCTTGTGGTATGAAAAATAAGATTTTAATGTATATTTTAAGCTAATATTTTATCTGTATGTCTCCTTTTGAGTTTAACCATATGTCTACTTTTTATTTTTGATATCATCATTCAATCTAATAAAATAATATCTCTGGATTAACGAACTTTCACTTCAAACTCTACATATAAGAAAAGTTAGATTAAATATCTATAAGATGCGCTCTAAAACTTGTATTTTAATATTATGCTAGATTATTGGCGATGCATTGTTGGTGTTTAAGTTCTTAAGTTCCCGGAAACTCTGGTATACCTCGGATTTATAACATAAGTAGAACAAGCTGGGACCAATTAAGTGGTTTTCGTGCTTTGTGCTAAGATTTTAATTAATTAATTATGTTATAAAAACCATAAATCCATTATCAAAATAATATAATCACAGTGGAAAGGTAAAATGGCTTAAGCGCGAATATATGAACTTTACGTGTGTAAAGCATTTTAAATTTGTCTTTGTGGTATTAAAAATCATAATAATAAATTAGGAATAAATGTTGTTCAATAAAATATAAGTTTTACTGAAAGTTATGCAGTAGGACAAATTATATGATTTTTAATCTTAAAAACAAATTTAGAATGCTTTAACGTAAAGTTCACGTTTAGCATATTTGCCTTTCCACTGTCAAAATATATTTTTGAAGGAATATTAAATTATGAAGCTGTTATTACTTTTTATATCGTATATTTATGGCAAGATTAAAAATCCAGCACAAATACAAAATCACTCAAAGTAAATAAAAAAAATAAGTAAATCAACTTATTTAGTTAAAAATTAAAAGTTGAATTAGTTCGCTACGTATAAAACGCGTAGCAGTCCACGAGCGCTACGCCGTAGCACTTCTATGAGTGTACTTTACAACTTTGTAATACGCTCGCCACCGGAACTTAAATAGCCGGTAACGGAAATGAGAGACTTTTAAACCGTTAACTATAAACAAATTTGCCGTTTATGTAATCTTTGCCAATTTGAACGGCAAGTATTCGCAAAGTAATTCATTCCAGCAAAATAAACCCAACAGTCAGTCAAACACATAGTCCTAACACCACACTGTGTTAACCTGTGTCGTGGGTATCAGGAACTACGAGTGATATAAGTCGCATATTATAGTACCACAACATTTAGAATCATGATTAATATTTGTGAATACCACAAACATTTGTCTCGCTACGGGAATGGTCTCACATAGCCTCTCGCTTCATAGAAGCTACTCGCCCACTTCGCCACGTGAGTTATAAGTATGAACAATCTAACACCTACAAATAATTTTGAAAAATATATCTACTTAGGTTTGTTATCATTTGTTCCGTAATATGTAATTATTTATACACGCTTCTCTATATTATATTCCATATTATAGGTCAACATAAAAATACATAAGCTAATGAATACACTAACACCCGTTTAGATCTAACGTTGTAGTACCAAAACTAATCCACTAAACCTCACAAAATGATTAGATATATATCAATCTAATCCCAATACAGTGTTGTATTATCCTCCCAAGAATTGGTAGAGGTCGTAAAAAGGGCTGAAACCGAAGGGTCAAAGTGTTGTAAATATTTGTATGGGAGTTTTATGGCTGCGTAGGGAAGTGTGCTTTCTAACTTACGATATTCCTACTACATGTTCACTACGGAAATCGATATCTGTAGAACAAAGTTGTATTTGCTATTTTTGGTAGAGTGCTTTAAAGATTTATAACCTTTTCTCTAGATGTATCGTATTAGGTTTTGTATCTCAGACTTAAATTATAATTAGCTTTTTATATAATTAATGAATCAAATACTAATTGTGATTTTTGAGAAAAGTCTGGTCTCCTAAAATGTAGATATTTTTCAAATATGACTTCATTCTACGATTATTTAAAATCTTATTAATATTATTTATGATAAAATAAAAGGTTTTATTTGTCGGGCTATTAATAGAACAATAACATAAATTAACACCTGGCGGTAATTTGCATATTCAATTCTAAAGGGACAATGGAAATTATTTATCAAAATTACTTAGACATTCGACGATTTTTTCTTCAAAAAATATTACCATCCCGTGCAATGAAAATATATTCTCGTAGTTAGGACGCAGGTTCGGTTTTGTAGAAGGGTAACAGCAATAAACTCGGTTTTACGAGTGAAAATAATATTGGTAAGTTCATTGAACAGCACATACGTGGGAAATATAGGAAATAAATACACAAAATATATTGGAAACATTGATAATCCCGAGTTTTACGTGGGAGGAGAGTAAACGTAATAGAATTTCACTAATTACCTTACTATTTAAACAGGTTTGCAAAATGAAAAGCCTCTTTGTAACGCAAAGAAGTTAATTAGACATTTAAATTACCCCACGCAATACCACCGTTGAATTCATCATAGTATATTTTTTTATAGCATAGGCCGGGAAACGAGCAAGTGGGTCACTTGGTGGTAAGTGATCTCCATCGCCCATGTACGCCCATAATACAAAATTTATTATGGGCGTGTTGCCGACCTTAAAGGAAAGGGATGAGAGGGTTTTGGGAAGGGGAGGGGGATTTGGACCTCCGGATATCTCACTCACTGCAGCAACAAGCCGCTACTTTATGTCGCTTTTCTGTGAGATAGTGGTAACGACCCGGCCCATTCATGTTGCAGACAAAATTCTCTACAGCTTGGCTTTTTTTTACCACTCGAAAAAAATTATTTAATACTAGCTGTCCATCGCAGTTTTTTCCAATTGCATGCTACTGCTTTTTTCCCGTGGCTAATAGCATGATGTTATTTAAAACTATGAAGCAATGTCTCGAAAAAACAAATATTTTATACACTGTTTGAATGATGAGTTATGGGTCTTAAGTTTATAAAAAAATCCCACAGGAAAAGCACTCGCAGTTTTCAACGAATTTAGAAAAATTCAGGGCATCTTTTGGAATTTTAACAACAACAAAAATAGCAAAATCGATCCAGCCGTTCTCAAGTGATGTTATTTCCAATACAACATTTAATGTTATTGATATTATAGATTTAAATACCTTCAGTTGTTCAGTATTATGGAAAAAAGTTACTCGTAAGAGGTTATTAGTATTTCTAAGTTACCTTGTATATGGACACTGTGCTATGCTGGCTTAGAAACGAAAGTAGATGAGAGTTTATTTTTAGCAATCGATTCTTAAATAATGAAGTATGGATACCTTCAGTGGCACTTAGCTTTCATTTTCAGCATTCAGCTTGATTTGAAGTAGCTTTGATCTCAACGTAAGATGTCGGATGGAGGTAAATGTTTGTTTGTGTGATCTGTAAATACTTCTTTCGGGATTAGGTATTGTGAGACCTATAGTCTCTTGTAGTTCTAGATACCCACGATGCAAGAGTTGTATCAGTCTCAGGATTATCTATGTACCTGTTTCTGTTATTTGTTTTTTTATTTCTTACTTTATATTTCAACATAATACTTTGTCAACAGGTGTATATCTATTCCGAGAATGGTATTATGCAACAGCTTAACCGTTCCCGACATATTGTATTGCATAACTTTGTTCCGGAATCGGGTAACGAGCCCCAGACACTGTGACACAGAAACTGCAGTGGCGTGGTATGAGAGAAAGCCGAGGTTAAATTTTATGAATCAAATGGCCATAGAATAACTTAAAACTATTGAAGCATTTTTCCACCTGACCTTTCTCCATTCGCAGTGGAGTCAGCGTAACATGATTTTAACACACGTTACAAAAAAATATGTTTTTTTTTACCACCTGCCTGACGTCAATCGCTCTAGAATACACGCAGACCCGTAACAAATATTTGTATATCACATAAAAAATTGTCTCGGTGCGGAAATCAAACCCGCGGCGCCTCGCTTCACAGCCGGCTACCACTACGCCGCGGAGGCAAGCACTTTGAAGAGTATAAAAAGTTTATAGGTAAAGATGAACTTGGGTCGGCTTCTTTTCGACCTACGCCACTGGGAAATTAAGAGTCTAATAAAAACTAGACAGACTTAATAAATTATTTATTTATACTTTATTTTACAACACTGGAGTACTTACATTATGTTATATACCCTACATACATATATGTATACTTCCGTGTGTACCTACAATTCACAATTTACTGCCATTTGGTCCATAGACAATGGCCAAATAAAGTTTTTTTTCTTTCTTTCATGTCCTAGGATGATGATGAGCCGACTTAGGACGAGAGGAGTAGGTATTTTTGATTTTATTTAACGGTTATCTCACTGACCGCATGTAACACTCACTTAGACTACACGTCGTTTTGCTATGAGATAATATCATTCCAGTAGAGCCGGCTTATTCTTTCAATTAATCTGACCATAGCTTAGCTCTACGACATTTATTTGTAAACCTCATAGTGAGCACGAACGTATTGTAACAATTTCCCTAACGTTATTGGTTAGTTTTTAGTGCTAAATAAAACAGACCAATTATGAAACAGAATTCGATACATGGCAAAGAGATTACGTAAGTGTTGTTTTAATATAGCCCTAAAATACCTTCAACGACAGTACGTATGACCTTTTAACTTTGAAAGTGCTAGTGGACACAGTTTTCATATAAGGTGATAAGAGGCGTGTCTATTTTTCATATGAAAATGCCACTGTCAGGAAATTATAAAGTAATTATTCAGCATAATATTGTTAATACTATTACGTATTATAATGGATATTTTGTAATAATATAATATAAGATAGTATTATTTTTAATAATTATTTGGTTATTTTTAAATACACAAGTAAATCATCACACGTAACCTAACTGATAACACCGACGACTTTGATAAGAAAAACACCTGTACCAGACTCGCATACTCGTAGACTATCCGATTGACAAATTGACAGAATGACTGACTGGCATACTGATATAATGATCTCTTACGTTAATGCAAATGTTACACATTGAAATAAAACTAATTTACGATCCCGTGACCACGAAGGCTGAAAAGCTTTCGAAACGTCGGGACCAAAATTAAAAAAAAACGCGATAATATCCGTTTAAATTAGTTTTATTTCAATATAATTGATAGACAAAAAGATCAAATTTATATCACCTCTCTTATTATCACGCATTAAAAATATGATATATTATAAAAATAAATAACCTACAAGGTTAAAGAAAACTCAGTATTATCTTTTTCCCAAATGAAAATTATGCTAACAATAAGTCGTCTCGGCTGCGCGTCAAAACTTTTATATTCCTGCCGTGTTACATTTGTAGGTATTGGCATAATAAAGTTGCAAAGTATTATTTGCATTGTATTCTTTGTCATAAAAATGAACTGTGGTTAAATAGAAGCACAAGTTTCGACATTGTTCGACTTTTTCCCAGAAAAGACTTTTTGCCTTGAGTGGTAAAGCCACGCTGTAGACAGTTTTGTCAACAGCATGCATGGGCTGGCTCGACCGGGTGGTTACCACTGTCTTACTGAAAACCGACGTAAAGTAGCGGCTTATGCAGCGTCTCGTACGGTGAGTGAGATATCCAGAAGCCCAAATCCCCTCCCCTTCCTAATCCCTAATTATCCCTTTCCTTTGAGGTCGGGAACGCGCCCATAATTCTTCTGGTAGTGGACATACATGGGCGGTAGAGATCACTCACCATCAGGTGACCTACTTGCTCGTTTGCCGGCCTATGCTATATAAAAAAAAGAGCCGCGTTATAGTAAGAGAGCGTCACTGTCCGTGAACATTTATATTACCAGAGAAATAATATTTTGTTGCTAACCTTTGAGGAAAATCATGTGGATTGACGTGGGTAGATGTTTCAGCCTCCGTTAATCTTATTTATTACGAAATACAACAACTGCCTGCCTGACTGCTTTGGTGGTGCAGTGGTGCGTTACAATTGCTGTGCTGATGTCTTGGGTTTGATCCCCGCGTCGAGTAAAATATGGGGTTTTTCTATCACGAAATACCCAGTTGATAGTCCGGAGTCTGAAATCGTGTATGGTATGACGATAAGCTTGCTCCCTCACATCATAGGATGGAAGTGATCTCGGTAAAACTGTCTACTGGTTACATTTCTGCCTACCCCTTCAGAGATTTTAGGGGTGAGTGTGTCATCCACTGGTCATGTCGCAGCCCCATCGATTTGCTTTTTCCATCTCCAAAGAAGTAAGAAGCTTTATACAGGCCGGCATGACTATGGTGACCACTGATAAACTCATTGTTTGTCAGTCGCTGTTTTTTTGGACTGCAATACGCTTACCATCAGGTGTAGTGCAGTCACTTTGCCGTGCTCGAATAAAAAAAAAAACAAATTAACCTACTATGAACACAGTCTAATATTTAATTACACCCAATTACAAAGTAGGCCTATTTACAGCCGTTAACCTACAAGCGAGCAGTTTTACATGCACAATCACGTGTTCGATGGCCGTAGCGGGCGTACACGGGGCGTAAATACTCCAAGAATTTCCTTAAACCATCGAAAACACACCACGAATTTCAAACGGTGTAATAAATTTTGAAATATTTTCTTGCTGTACGCTGTTTCGAAGGTATGGAATACTTTATTAAGACTTTGTAGTTATATTGCTTGGGAGCGGTTGGGAGCATGCGGCAACTTCGTAGATATTTTTTATTTTATTTGGACATCCAATTGCCTACTAACTAAACTAATTAATTTAATTACACGATAAAGTTTTCGAGTGGTAGAGCCACGTTGTAGACAGTTTCATCTACAGCATGAATGGGCCGGCTCAACCGGGTCGTTACCACTGTCTCACAGAAAACCGACGTAAAGTAGCGGCTTGCTGCTGCGTTTCGTACGGTGAGTGAGATATCCGGAGGCCCAAATCCACCTCCCCTTCCCAAACCTTAATTATCCCTTTCCTTTAACGTCGACAACACGCCCATAATTAATTTTGTATTATGATGTTTCTTCACCAATTATAGGATATCATTTATTTGTAATTAAAGCCAGATGGAGTGGTAAACAGCTTTGTCTACAGCATGAACGGGCCGTACGAACGGGCTGTAGTACTTGGTATACACCGACTAATCTGGAATGGGACTCACTGGAAGAAACCGCCTGGGTTGGTACAGCCGGTTTCTATTTCTGCCATCAAGCACAGTGTGAAGTACTGTTGTGGTTTGAAGGACAATAGCTAGTAAAATTACTGGGTGTTATGAGACTTATCATCTTAGTATGTCTCGAAGTGATAATCATAATCCAGTGCCATACAGTACCTACTTTGTATTTCAAAATTGTATGCTATTGCTTCTGTTTATGGGTAGGCGTGGTTATCTTCAGACGAGCAACCTGCTCGCCCTAATGTTTATGCAATAAAAACAATGCCTTTTAATTATTTTAAGTTTGAAATCCGTAATTACTTTTGATTACTAAAACACTTTCCATATCAATTGTCGCCTCAGCGACAGCAATTAATTTCAGTAATTTAATTTCGGCATTTCCTTTTAATCCCTATTTTATTACAATCGCGTGTCGGTTTTAAGTTATAATAAAAAATAAACGACCGCTATCCTAATTCTTATAAGTGGATGATCAAGCAAAAAGAGAAATTTGATTATAAATTGCTTTCAAAAACAGTTTTTATTTGGTTCTTTATTCATGCTCTGCTTTATTCATTTATGTTTTTTTACTTGATTGAATGACGAGACGAGCAAGGCGCTCGCCTGATGGTAAACACCACGTCTACCCATAAAAAAAAAGCAACACTGCACAGAACTTTGAATTACAAAGCACTGCATGGCACTGAACTGCGCTCGTCACCCCGAGACATAAGATGTTAAGTTTCATAATGCCCAGCAATTTCGCTGGCTTCAATGTCCTTCATACAAGCAACAGTGCTTACATACTGTTCTCTGGCGGCAGAAATAGACAAAGCGGTGGTACCAACCCAGACGGTCTCTCGCATACGAGGGACCTACCACCTCGTAAATCACGAAATGAATCTATCACAAAATGCTCAGTAACAGCCCGGAGTCTGGAATTGTGCCCGGTAAGGCAATTGGGTCGCCCCCTATCACATGAGACGGAGATATGCTCAGTGAAAAGCGAGTTTAATAGTTACACCTCTACCTACCCCTTCGGGGATTACAGGCGTGAGAGCGTATGTACGGATAGACAATTAAATATTATTCATCCACAACAAATCTCTACATTTTGATTTATTTTCACTGTGAATTAAGTTAGCAAGATTTAACCCGTAAGTTCTGTAATCCGTTTAACTCAATGGAGCGTGTTACCAATTTGTCTTGCGTTCAAATTCATTGCTGGGTCGAAACAAAATGTTAGTTTTTCTTGGCGTGTAGATTTATCGGGCGGACGATGTGTGTGGCCAACGGTTTGGCTGTGGAAATAAATTTCAGCTTACAAGGTATCCTAATGAACTTTGAAACCGGATCGGTTTGGTTCAGGATACCCCAAGATCCCTATTTCTACGTCGGAGGGCTTTTTTAGCTGCCTAAATGGCGAAATGAGCAGAACGCTCGCCTGATGGTAAGCGCCACCCGTGCCCATTAACAGAAGTAACACCACACCGAACTTTGAATTACAAAGCATTGCACGGGATGAGACTGCGTTCGTTACCCCGATACATAAGATTATATTCTATATTCATAATGCTCAGAAATTACACTTTCATGAATTTCCTTCAAACCGGAACACTAGTGCTGGCGCTGGTGGTAGCATATTCATATCCGCCCGGATAACGACCACCGTACACATGGTGTTAAAACTTGCCATAGTGACCCACACATCTTGTGTGGATCACGTTTCAGGATCAACCAGTGTATATCATATACTGCGACATCACTTGATGGTTAGTTAGGGCGGGTATATGTATACATCTTTGTACTCCTGTGCCTACATCGATAATCCGCCTGGCCTGTCGCAGGCCCCTCGATTTGTTTCTTCCCTCTTCGGAGTGTGAAGAGCATTTATACAGGCCGGCATAATTCTGGTGACTGCCGATATACTCATTGTTTATCTTTGGAATTGCAAATTGCAATTCGCTTACCATCAGGTGTAGTGCAGTCACTTTGCCGTGCTCGGATAAAAAATAGTTAGAATAGTTAGCCGACCAAAACATTTACTGGGTATTGTGGATTT
Source organism: Amorpha juglandis (assembly GCA_949126905.1). Classification (NCBI taxonomy): domain Eukaryota; kingdom Metazoa; phylum Arthropoda; class Insecta; order Lepidoptera; family Sphingidae; genus Amorpha; species Amorpha juglandis. The sequence continues at coordinate 3,126,438 of OX421372.1, read as the reverse complement.
TCATGGGCAGTGGTGATCACTTACCATCACGTGATCCGCTTGCTCGTTTGCCCGCTTCTGCTATAAAAAACACATTCCACTATCAAAAATAATTGCTATTCATTTACAGAATGCTTCATAATAAATACTCATAAATGACGTGGTTATGTTTGTTTATTTAACGATACCATACTCTGTGGTTATTGTCAATTTCAGTTAATTGGTGTAATCCTCAATGTGGTGCCAATTTCAGCATAGTCTACGTATGTACAATAATAATTTTCCCTAAATCAAATACTAGCTGTTTCTGGCGGCTGCGTCCGCGTAAATGTTTTTTTCTGGGATAACAAGTCCCTATGTTCATCAGGAATAATGAAGGATTCTAACGGTGAAAGAATTTTTCAAATCGGTCCAGTAGTTTCAGAGTCTATTTAATACAAACAATCAAATCTTTCCTCTTTATAATATTAGTTTAGATATGTGTTTTACTAGGAAAAGCAGCGATAACTCAGCGGGCTGTCGATAGGAAAGTCGTAATTTCAAAGTCCCAAGACATGCATTTATGACTTTTCTAAGTTATGTGTGTATTAAGGGGTAAGCAGTACACCCACATTTCGCCGAGCGTCTTTTTTTTATTTATTTTTGTCATAATTTTCACCCATGATAAAGGGTAAGCTTATCGCCATACCGGGCACAATTCCCGGGTTCCGGACTCATATTGAGCATTGGACTCCGGGCTGATGATTACGTGATAGAAAAACCCAATATACCCAACACTTTACCCGTTCCGGGGGATCGAACCCGAGACCTCAGGCTCAGCAAAACAACTGCACTATCTAGGCTATCCTATTGATTGTATAAAAAAAATAAGTGGAATCATTATACTTTAAAAATCCACTTTGCAGTCATTTCCTACAAATTAATATTTGATTTACAAATACTAAGTACAAATGATTCGAGTACTACAAAACGTGGCATTCAACGTAAAAAAATAACAAATCTCATTATTTCCAAAAAAGAAAGTCCATTCACAATCGAGCATTCGTATAAAGCGTACAAAAATGTTTTATACAAAATCGTTTCGACGTACAGACGGACAACAATAAAAGCAGATAATAAGGATACACGATTGATGATTGTGCAAGAAAATAAAAATGGCCGCCTTTTTGTGTGTCCAACAGAGCGTAAAAGTGTCCGAGATAATTAGACAATTCGTCATTGTCATATCCTTAGAATATTTTTGTATGGGATTTTTACATTTTTCGCGCCTAAAAACATTATTTTTTTATAGTAAAGGCGCGCAAACGAGCAAGTGGGTCGCACGGGTGGGGAAACGCAGCAGCAAGCCGCTACTTTACGTCGGTTTAACAACAGTGGTAACGACCCGGTCGAGCCAGCCCATTCTTGCTGTAGACAAAACTGTCTACAGCGTGGCTCTACCACTCAAATTCTACCGCGGTATCACGCAAATTGTAAATTTTTCGGTGCTAGAATCTTTTTGCCTGTTGTTATCCCAGCCTAATGTTAGGGTCCGCCTTTCCATCATGATTTAACGTATTTGATGTTATAAGAGGCAACCCGACGTCTGACCTACACAACCCGAAACGGAAAACAGTTAACCATACAGTTTATCTTTTTTTTTCATTGAATGACAAGCCGAGCACGGCGCTCGCCTGATGGTAAGCGCCACACCTGCCCATAAACAGCAGCAACACTACACAGAAATTTTAATTACAAAGTACTGCATGGCACTGAACTGCGCTCGTCACCCCGAGACATAAGATGTTAAGTCTCATAATGCCCAGTAATTTCAATGTCCTTCAAACCGAAACACAACAGTGCTTACACACTGTTGCTTGGCAGCAGAAATAGACGAAGCGGTGGTATCAACTCAGACGGCCTCCTGCATACGAGGGACCTACCACCTTATAATCTTCTTTTATGCATCCTCTCTACATGCCTAAACCATCTTAATATTCCTTTCTCAATCTTGGTCTCATATTTTCTCACACCACAGCTCTAATTCTGGATAACCATATATTCCAAATGTAAAACATTAATACGTGAGTTTTTTATTTTATTTATTTATACTTTTTATTCAGCATTCTTTAAACGTTATTATAGAAGTACAGAGTTGCGTAAAATTTAATTTAAATTCAAAGTGAAAACCCATGTCGGTTGTGAGGACTTACTCCCAATGAAAAATAAGTTTTACTCAACTCAAATTGTATTATACGGAGAATTCTAATTAAGGAATCCTAATGAGTTACAAGTTTACAAGGTGGTAGGTCCCTCGAATGCGAGAGGCCGTCTGGGTTGGTACCACTGCTTTGTCTATTTCTGCCGCCAAGCTAAAGTGTGTAAGCGCTATTGTGTTTCGGTTTGAAGGACATTGAAACCAGTGAAATTACTGGGCATTATGAGACTTAACATCTTATGTCTCGGGGTGACGAGCGCAGTTCAGTGCCATGCAGTGATTTGTAATTCAAAGTTCTGTAGTGTTGCTTCTGTTTATGGGCAGCCGTGGCGCTTACCATCAGGCGAGCGCCTTGCTCGTCTCATCATCTAGTCAAATAAAAAAAGAGTTACCATCGTTCTCATTACCTCTCGAATGTATTTTGACATCACTATTTTATAAAAATTGAAAATTAAAAAGACATAAAACCAAAGTAACATAATGGTAATAAGTCGGTTAAGAGAAGGTTTATACAGCTTACGCGATTCAATTTAAGACTTAGTTTCAGATATAAAGCCTGATTAATCGCCTTAAATGTGTTCTATACCTTATTATTGTTAATTGAAGAATTACTTCATTGGTCTAGTCGCAGCGCACTAAAGCTGGGACACTAATCTTGAGGTCCTGAGATCAATTTCGATATCAGACAATAACAATTTGAATCACACGACTTGTCCGGGATTGCAATGTGCACCCGGTATGACAATAAGCCAGCCCCCTATCAGTTTATAGGACAGCTGTAAGCTCGGCGGAACGTGGGTATAGCACCAGTTGCACCCCTGCCTAACCCTTCGCGGATAAAGGCCTAAGCTAATATACAGATATATGTATTAATAAGACATATAACAGTTTTTGTTCACTAATTGCTGATAACAGCATTTAAAATGTTTAAGAACATTGTATATACTTTAAAAAATATAGAAAAAAATCAACTGTAGTTGAAAACTTATATAATAGCTCAGTACAATGGTGAAATGAAATATTGAGTCTGCACCAACGTTAACCGAAATAATTTCCAATATGTGCGCGAGAGATGACAGTAATAGATCTACCACCTGTGAGACATAAAGTGAAAATGGCTTGTTTTAGTGAAGATTTACGTCTTCCTTGAAAGGGTGACGTGGAGATTGGAACAATGCCTCGAAAGTTTTGCAGATTAAATTATATTTTACTTGTGATAAATATTATCAAGTCGGTGTATAACAAGAAGGGAGTACAGTAGGTCCACTACGATTTACAAATATGTTCACAGTTTTTGAATTTGTATAATATTATTATGGAGAAGTGTCAAGTAGTAATTCATATTGTAAGAAAAGAAATAATTGCTCGAAAACTAACATGATATTTTTTTTCACACTAGCAATTTTAATTTATCATAGTTCCCACTAACCTACTGCTACTTGGTGTATGGAGAGATGAAAACTGTCATCGTTTTAGAAAACTATCAAAACTTGTACTAGACCCACAGCGATGTCTACGGAAAAATGTTTCATGTAAAATCATTCGTAGCGCGCCTACGCCGTAGGCCTACGTCTACGATAACGGAAGTTAACGTGAAATGCCGTGAATAAATTACAAAGCAAACGCTGCGTGAATTGCATACCGACTGATTTTATCAAAAATAATCCATCATGATTGAAAAAGCAACCAGACCGATACGAACGCAATCGATTGAAAATAAAGCGCTTCTAAAATCAAACGTTTAACCGACCGTCATAAATTGACCGCTGGGGCCGCGAATAAAAAATCAAAAAAATCCCATTTGCGTATTCGCATTCAAGTCGCAATAAAGCCGAACATTAACGAACCACAACCGTACCCTTCTCAGGAAAAAACAACAACCCTATTAGCATAATAGAAAAAAACGCTCACGTATTGCGTATTCCATCGGCGTTGCGAGCCCAACGAGATTGCGCACACGACAAAAATGTCTCGTAAATCACGGAATTAGAACATCAACACAGTGTTCGAAATTTGAAAATCCACGCACACGCGGACCGGTGATCGGAGTCGGAGCGAGCGCGTTCGGTGTATTTCGTTCGTGCTCGCACACGCGACTGCACCGTTCGGCGGTCGGACGGCGAGTGGCCCTCGATGTAAGGTAGGCTACGGCGGGTAGGGTTGTCGCGCCGATATTTTGTGTATCGAATGTTGAAGAAGGTCTACGCAATCTGGTATAAAGCAATTTGGCTGAAACTAATGACAGGCAATTGAAAAGATTGGAAATATATTGTATTTAGAAGCTTTTTATATTTTTGTCCTTGAAATCTTTATAATAATATGTGCAATCTATTAAATATTATTTTTATATAAAATGTGCGTTTAAAATTACTAAAAGTATTTTAAAGATAATATATTAGCCGATGTTTAAACTTTTTGAAGCGACATTTCAAAATATACATCGGTTACCGATTATACTGACTTCACTGAACACAATACATAGCGTGATCTAATTGATAGAAAGTGAAGTATATATCACCTTCCCTCATGAAACGAGTAAACAATTTAAATATAAATTAGAATTGATTAAACGAATTTGATTATCCGAATACAAACTTTAACTTCAAAGAAACCCCACAAGAACGTAAAACAAATATTTTTAATTAAAAACGATATAATTTCGAAACTAACAACGGTTTATTGTCCTTCACTGAACGAGTAACTCGCATTCTTTCTGTAAAACCAATTTATTTCGTTTCAACTGCTGAAAAGGTCAGCGTTTGACTGACAGATAATTAAGGTTTATTTTTCCCCTATAATGATTTGTATTATCTAACTGAATTCGAGAATTTTTCGTACGTGTCCTATATAAGTTTAACATAACAAGTTTATATAGTATACTATGATAGTCTTTTGATACTAGATTGAAGAGTTTATGAGCCGTAGAACCATGCTGTAGACAGTTTTGTCTACAGCATGAATGGGCCGGATCTACCGGGTCATTACCACTGTTTCACGGAAAACCTCGTATGGTGAGTGAGGTATTGGGACGCTCAAATCCCCCTCCCCTTCCTTCCTTTGCTTTAAGGTCGAAAACGCGCCTATAATTCTTCTAGCATTGTGGGCATACATGGGCGGTGACGATCACTTACCATGAGGTGACCCACTTGATTGTTTGCTGATCTATGCTATATACATTACATACACAGTGTATATATCTATATATATCGTTTGATTTAATACTTATAGATACAGGTCTGGAACACGCATCGAATATTAATCTGGATTAGGTTTAAAACCATACAAACATAATTTACTTATACCACAGTCTAAAAACGACATACCCGTAGTGTGTGGACACCTTTGATGTTAGAAAAAATTATAATGAAAATTGAAGTTAATACTACACAGCAACTCGTACCCCTAGTACTGCACCAAACAATCCTCCTCCCTATAATCGGGGCCTAGACAGGTTTACCCGTGACGCTACAAAGGTACCTGATACATATTATGTGTACTCGACTATATAACAACTACCTTATAAGATAAAAACCCACTATATTTTCTTCTCACCATAGTCACTGCTGGTCAAATTCCAGGGTCAACCAGCAATTTCAGACGGGCATAACTTTGGCTGGCGTTGTGTGACGCAATGTCTCTCAACGGTGGGCATTATATTTGGACTGCACTGTACCTTGCCATCAGATGCAGTGTAATTACTTTACCATGCAATGTTAATAAAGCACCTAACAAAATATGTACCCTTTTATAGACGACTATTGACAGTCTCGACGACTCAGACAGTTCATTGACAGTCTGTTTGACTTTTAAACTGTGTTAATATCTCAAGATGTTATTATACAAGGGATTATTTTATAGCCCCGTATAATATTTCATTCGTTATAAGAGTATAGGAACCACGTATTCGGAAGATAATGTTAATCATTTATATATGAAATTTATGACTATAAAAGGCTAAGGCCTTCGCCAGACTATGATGTGTTTGACATCGATGTAGTATGATGCGAGCCTAAAGCCCTATTTGCATGGAGCTAGTTTATCGCATGAGGCAAAGGAAAATCTAACAGAAAGTACTTTTAAATGGTAGACCCACGCTTTAGACAGATTTGTCTACAGCATGAATGGGGCGCCGGCTCGACCGGGTCGTTACTACTGTTTCACAAAAAACCGACATAAAGTAGCGGCTAGCTGCTACGTTTCGTACGATGAGTGAAATATCCGCAGGCCCAAATCCCCCTCCCCTTCCCAACCCCTAAATATCCCTTTCCTTTAAGGTCGCCAACACGCCCATAATTCTTCTGGTATTGTGGGCGTACATGGTCGGTAGAGATCACTTACCACCAGATGACCAGCTAGTTTGCCAGCCTATAAAATAAAATCTGATTATACGTGCGTAATATCTTCCGCACGCAATATAAGCAGCGATAGCTCAGTGGGGAGTGGTATGGACCGTCGAGACGAAAGTCGCAGGTTCGAAACCAGCCCCAAGAGCATACACCACTGACTTTTCTAAGTTACGTGTATATTAATTGTTAATTATCGCTTGCTTTAACGGTGAAGGAAATATCGTGAGGAAACCTGCATACCTGAGAACTCGATAAGATTTTTCGAAGGTATGTGAAGTCTGCCAACCCGCATTAGGCCAGCGTGGGGGCCTAAGGCCTAATCCCTCTCATTCAGTATAGGAGGCCCGTGCCCATGGGACGTATATAATACAGGGCTAGTAAAAAAAAATATCTTCCGCAAGATTTATACTAGATCGCAGCACGCAGAATAGGTGCACTTGCGATATCTGTTCGATGATATTATATTGTACTAGCTTTTGCTCGCGGCTCCGCCCACGTGATCAAACAAACAAACAAACAATCAAACTCTACAGCTTTATAATATTAGTATAGATTTGGGTAGCTTAGCAACGGAAGCCTTCAAATAATATTATTCGGGAAGCTTAGCAACGGAAGCCTTCAAATATGAATAATTTTCCCCGTTTGCAACATTTTTCACTGATGCTTCGCTTCTAATGGTCGCAGCGTAATGTTATATATCCTAAAGCCTTCCTCGATAAATTGACTATCCAACACAAAAAGAATTTTTCAATTCGAACCAGTAGTTCCTGAGATTAGCGCGTTCAAACAAACAAACAAACAAACAATCAAACTCTACAGCTTTATTATTAGTATAGATATGTAATTCCAACAACCTATCACATTAAATTAGCTACAATTGTCACACTATCTGCGTAAACGCGTTTCCATGAAATGTTTTCGCCAAAATATATAATGTAATGATCGTGGTTATGACGCACTTTACCCACCAATTGGTGTGTACATTTATCACATAAAATGTATAATTAATGTACATTTGGTAGTAAATTAATTTTTCATATGAAATTTTGTATTCCGTCTGTATTTTGTTATTCACGTACATATGCCAATGAAATTATTATTCAGTGTTGGATATAGACAAAAGTTCCGCGGGAGCGCCAGGAGGTTTTTTAAATCAAAATATGTGAGTCCAACTCTTCACGATGAAGATTTATTTGAGACTGAATTAAAATTAACAATAATCCTTATTTATACTCCTAACCTATGTACAATGCGTATTTAGTTCCAGGAATTCTGATCATAACAAGGCCACCTGCCAGACTTCAGACGTTGTCAGCACTTTTATTGTCAACATGTTTTCATTTAGTTCCAAGAACTTTAATCAAAACAAGAATATCATATTTCCAATGGATAGAGTTACATAGAGTCCTTACTTTAGTAAATAAAGTCATGAACGGATGCAGGGTGCATAACTATATAAATATTATTTATTGTTTCAATTTATTTGGAAAATCGAAAAATAAATAGTGTTTGTGCAATCACCTTGTAACGTCAATCATAACATGAACTCTCCCCTAAAATCAGAATCCAGTGGTAAAGTGAGACCATTGTGTTTGTTTCGCCGGGTCTTCTCAAGTTGGGTTGTTTTCGATCTGGTGGTTATAAAACACGTGGCGTTCCGGTAACACCTATGACCCATATCGATCATATCATATCATATCATATCATATCATATCATATCATATCCTCTAACATTTAACAATTCAACACTTTTCCATAATAAAAATATTGTAAAATGAATAGATAATTAAACATACGACGATAATAATAGAATAGATATGATAGATAATTAAACATTGGACGCATGCACATACGCATGTACGCAAGCACGCATGCACGCAAGCACTTTAGATTGGTACTTATTGCGTTGCATAACTGTCTGTTAATAACTGTAGTTGTCGATTACTACTACATTGTTACCAAATGTAAACATTCCCGAAAGCGAGTAAAACATTGCCACCCTGAATATCTGTTAATTTATATTTTCAATCAACTAGGGCAATGAGAAATCTTAAGTATATTTATTACGCTACTCGATTATGAGGCTGATTGTTATTTAGCTTCACGGATTACCACAAAGCACAGGTAATTAGGCACAGAAATTAGTGAGGTCTTGTATTTCGATCTTTCTTTTCTCTTCTTTTATTTAAGAACAATTCTCTTGTCGATGGAGTAATTGCTACTCTCTGTCTTCTGATCTCCTTTTAACCACCTGATACGATAGTACACCTTATTTTTCCATATCATGTTAAAAGAAATCTCGAATCATCCTTTACCTCCTCTTCCTACTACTTTTTCTTCTAAAATTGTCTTAAGGAAGTTATCATGTCGCATCGATGGTCAATCATGTTTTCCCTTCTATTTCCCATAGTTTTTAACAGGTACTGTTTGTTGTTCATTCAATATATCTAATACATCCTCGTTCATTTTCATTGCAGTCAGGTTAGCAAGTAGTGATAGGTTTTTTTTTTATAGCTTGACCCGGCAAACGAGCAAGTGGGTCGACGTAAGTGATCTCCACGGCCCATGTATGCCCACAATACCAGAAGACTTATGGGCGCGTTGCTGATATTAAAGAAAAGGATATCTCACTCACCATACGAAACGCAGCAGCAAGCCGCTACTTTACGTCGGTTTCCTGTGAGATAGTGGTAACGACCCGGTTGAGCCGGCTCATTCATGCTGTATAAAGAACTGAGTTCTAATTGGTGTTGCTTCTGTATATGCGGCGTGGTGTTCACCATTAGGCGAACCTGCTCGGTTCATCAAAAAAACGATGAACTTTAATTATTTCCTGTCCGGAAAGGAACAAGAAATAAAGTACAAAAGAATAGTTCGTCATAATTCGCGGTTCCAATATCGTTTTCTTCATATTTTCACCTCTCAAAGTTCTCAAGAAAAACTATGATCAGGCGGTAAAGTTAGACAGGCTTTTCATTTTGACGCGCCGGGATATCTTGAAATTGAAATGTCTAGCTTTTACTTAAACAAAACTTTATTTAATCAGCAGTTAATTTCCTTATCTTGAAGGTAAACTGACTTGTGTTTTACATAGTTGAGCTTATTATTTTCTCCTTATTATGAAATACTAGCTTTTCCTCGCGACTCCGCCCGCGTGATCTGCTTTTTTCTAGATAAAAAGTAGTCTATGTTCATCAGGGATAATGTAGGATTCTAATGGTGAAAGAATTTTTCAAATTTGCCCGGAATTTTTAAGTTTATTCGTTACATACAAATATACAATTTTTTCCTCTTTATAATATTAGTGTAGATTGAACGAAACAGAGCAGTATGCAATGTCTGAGTTAATACTACTCATAAAATATAGTACGTTTAAATGTAAAAATCACGCTTTAAAACATACCGTCAGAAAGATAATTTAATAGGTACTTTCAAAATCGGCTGTCATTTTTTTTTTTATTGACAATATTTTAATGTTGTGTAGATGTATGTACGACAATCATCTGTTTTGGTACCCTGACAACCCAAACTAGGAAAAAACCTGTATCTTGGGAGTCAAAATTATACCTTAATTACTGGGTAACTGTAAAACGTCGTGAAACAGGCCCTAAGCAATCGTGTTTCTTCTTAATATTACACGCTGGTGGGAGGATACCGGATATGAATACATCTTCAGAGTGTTTGGCAACCTTTGGCGAAGCCTGACAAAACGTTAGCCCGAGCGTCCGCGTCTAGCCATTTTCTAATAGTCAATCAATTAATTTAAAATAAATAGCAGTTTAAAAAACTAAAAAACACACTTTTATAGAAAATACAACTAAAACAATAGAAAATAAATGTGAAGAAAAAAATGTACTTTATGGTAAAATAATCGTGGGGTGCTTTTTAAGATATTATCAAAATGTAACTCATATCTGTCAATAAAATATTTATAACGACTAAGACCGCACACTAAGATACAAGTCTTTGAACTATTCATTGTGTTTATTTAATTTTAGTACTAAAGCTAAATAATCCATCAGTCTCAAATCAATTCGTTTCGGGACTACCCGCGGAAGCCAGTTTAGCCGCGGTCTTAACCGCAATGCTGCAAAATTTGGGCAAACCGAAACATTTGTCCAGGAAATCTATACAAAGAAGCTAACAAAGGAATATTTAAATAATACATAGGAGAAGAATACAGAATATCTTGCTTTTGCTTAAGGTATTATATTATTATTACTATTTAGTGCAAACTCACAATATATCTTTGAATCTCCAATATTACGTTAATTGAGGCCTCCAATTATTATTTGTTTCAGTAATTTTAATATTTTTTACTCCAATATAAATAGCCAGTTTTTGCTCGTGACTTCAACCGTGTGTATTCTTTTAATTTCTGGGATATAAAGTAGCCTATGTCCTTCATCAGGATATATTTACCATTTCCAAAATTCATTAAAATCCGTCCAGCCGGGACGTAACAGACAGACAGTCAGAGTTACTTTCACATTTATAATATATTATAATGTTACACATAACACAAACATTATTAACAAGTTACTCACTGTTGTAATTCGGGCATAACAACTTTACGTGCAGGTGCAAAACGCCCCTTAAAAGTCGATAATGAAAAACTAAAATGTGTTAGCAAATTGAAAAGCTTTTACGAATCGCGCCCAAACGTGTCATTGTTAGAACGCCAAATGTTCCCGATGGAGCTGGAAATAAACTAGAAACTACCAGTAACTAGTTAGTAACTGTTGGGAAAAATTAAAAAAGCACTACTGCGTAGTTACTTTGTGCTTATAGTGTTATAATCAATTCGGACACGCGACTTTCATTACTATTGGTTTTCGATTTCAAATGAAATTGTTTGATTCGAGTAGTTTGGAATGTTATTTGGGCCGATCAAAGTTGAGTTTTAATATGTGATTTTAAGGCCCGTATTTTCAAACAACTCTTAAGTAATCGCTTTACTAATTATCGAATTATGTGTACATGAATGATCTATTTATTATTTAAATCGTCACAATGTGTTTACGATTAATATGAGACCTCTTAGTAACATTTATATACGGGGGTGTCATTTAGTAAACAAAATTGTATTTAAAGAATTTTTTTGTTATTTCAAATGTAAATTTAAACAGCTGATTTGAGAATTACTTTTCTTTATTTCAACTAAAGGCGAGTAAAACAGGAATTAGATATCTCATGTTTTATTTTACGTTATAATAGTGTGTAGTTTGTTGTACATTGTAAAATAATAGAATAAAAACTATACATAATCTAAGCTTAAATAAATATCACGACGCGACGTCATCGGCCTGTGAACAATATTTTAAATTATGTTTTAATTATGACGATTCGCATATTCAATAAAAATATCTCCGGAACTTAGATAAAATGAAAACCCATGGTAAAAAGACTATCTTCGTTACGAAAATTGTTGAACATAAAGTAATAATTGGCGCCATACAAATAAACGGAACACTGTAAGGCCACGATCTAAATTGAAAACGTGATGTTTACCCATTACAACACTTTTTTATACCGATTATGATTAGCCATAGATATATTCATCATCATCATCAGCCGCAGGACGTCCACTGCTGAAGATAGGCCTCCCCCAAAGATTTCCAGACCGACCTGTTGGAAGCGGCCTGCATCCAACGACTTCCTGCGACCTTCATCAGATCGTCTGTACACCTTGTAGGCGGGCGTCCAACGCTGATAAAGGATAGATATATTATGCCCTTATAATACTATTTGACAGCCTCCGTGGTGCAGCGGGCGAGCTACAAGCTACCTGCTCATTTCGTCATTCAAGCTAATAAAAATACGTTTCATTTTACAAGCGAACCCTCTGCACATTTTATTTTTCTTAATCTTAAATTTCAAATCAAGAATGTCTTTTTAACTTTTCATGTCTCAAGTTAGTGTTCAAATAAATTATTTCTTTCTTGCTTTCTTTCACACTGCATGTGAAAAAATTAGTCATAATAAGCTACTTCCTTAGACCAGATAAGCCTTGGTGAACCAACGCTAAAGGTATATCAACATTTGCTCGGTGGGAAACACCATGCCGCGCTATCGCCATAAATAATTCCTGTAGCCCAGTTTAGGTTGCCGTGTATGGCATAGTTCAACGATTTTGCACCGAGTAGTCCGTAAGTTTAAGCGATAGTTAAATGAGTAATGTGCACGGATTTAATAGCTCACGCCTGTAATCCTCGAAGGGGTAGGCAGAAGTATAACCAGTAAACCCTCATTTCGTCGAGGATATCTCAGTCCAATGATGTGATAGATGCGAGCCTATCGCCATACCGAGCACAATTGTAGACTCCGGGCTGATACTGAGAGTTTCGTGACAGAAAACTCCAATATTACTTTTACCCGACCCGGGAATCAAACCCGAGACCACAACATAGCAGTCGTATCACATGCGCAATACAACTGGGCCACCTAGGCAATGGTAAATTATAAATATTCTTTGTAATTTTAACAGACTGAATGTCGAAACAAGTAGGCCAAGCAACAGTGCTTACACACTGTTGCTTGGCGGCAGAAATAGACAAAGCAGTGGTACCAACACAGACGGCCTCTCGCAGACAAGGGACCTAACTTGTAAACGTAGACGTACGTACGTAGACAGATAAAAAATTAATCCAATTTCAAAAATACGGAAAAATACACAAATACTAACGCCGCGCTGATTCAACCCCAGAGTAGGACGTCAATTAATTGTATAACAAAAGCGTTGTCGCGTACTGTCTGTGACAAGTACATGCATATGGCGTGGTTGTATTGTTCTCACGCAGCCAACGTGTTCATGTGTGACGTGAACACGCAGCCAGCGTGTTCATGTGTGACGTGACAGTTTGTACGTTGTGACAGTCATCGGGTATTGGTGATTAGCCAGGTATTTGTATTACTGTAGTGGACAAACCAGCAAGTCAGTCACCTGATGGTAAGGGACATACAACGCTCATAATTATTACAATAGAATAAATAAAATAAATAAATATACACACAACAGTCACATAAATAGTCATAATCCCACAGTAAGATTAGAGTCTTGTGTCGTGGGTATCAGGAACTAAGACTTTCGGTCTCACAACACCCAGACCCCGAAACAAATATTTGTGGATCACACAAACATTTGTCTCGGTGCGGGGATCGAACCCGCGGCCTCTCGCTTCACAGCCGGCTACTCGCCCGCTGTGCCACGGAGGCTGTCATGCGTGTTCATGTGGGACATCACGGTCTGTACGTTGTGACAGTCATCGGGTATTGGTAATTAGCCAGGTATTTTTATTACTGCGGCTGATAAACGAGCAAGTGAGTCACCTGATGGTAAGGGACATCCAACGCTCATAATTACAATCTTATTATTACATTAGGTTATTATTAGACTGACTTTTTATGTGCCCTCCAAAGCACCGACGCGCTCAGTTTAAATCCGCTGGTGGTAGGATATTCATATCCGCCCGGATAGCGAACACCGTACACATGATGTTAAAACCTGCCATAGTAATTCACACGCCTTATGGGGATCCCGTTCTAGGATCAGCTTGTGTATATCCGGTTCTCCCAAGGGGTTTGCGACATGATTTGATGGTTGATTGGGGCGGGTATAGGGGTACATCCTTGTATTACTGTACCTGCATCGGTCATCCGCCTGTCCTGTCGCAGGCCCGTCGATTTGCTTCTTTCCCCTCAGAAGAGGGAAGAAGCATTTATACAGGCGGGCATGACTCTGGTGACCACCGATAAACTCATTGTTTGTTGGTGGTCGATTGATTTTTGGATTGCTCTACGCTTACCATGCGGTGTTGTACAGTCACTTTGCCGTACTCGGATAAAAAAAAACCACTAAGCAGTCAACATTTCTTTAACTAACCGCGCCGAAGGTGGTTGAACTCGCTAATCGTTTACCGATCAGTGACAACAACTGGCTACGAACGCCTCATTCTTTGCTATAAAAGTCATAAGTGAATATCATTAAATGGAATAACGAAGTTCAAAACCCCACCCTTCACACATTTTACGTCAGAAACCTTGTAAATTAAATTGAACGTCCAATTAACGAAGCTTTTAATACCCTGTCGACAAAATAATTGTGACACCAAAAAATCATGAGATATTTTCGTATGCCCGTCAATTTTTGGACAGGCAATTATTACACGCGTACCAAGCCGAACTTCAATTTGTTAAATTGTTATGTTATGTGTACAAACTTGTTATAATTTTATTAACGTGTGAATATAAATTTAAATTGAGTAGTTTTTTTCACCCTTTAAATCATCAAGGATACGTTGTTTTTAAACCAACTTCTAAAAAGGAGGATATTCTCAATTCAGCGAGTTTTGTAACGTCGAAACTGCATGGAAGAACCAATAAAACTTTATTAAGCCCGTTTGTATGACCTACATTTAAAAAGTTAATTAAATAAACGTTTTAGGGTGGTGTGAAACTTTAAACCGATTTTAAATAAGTTTATTTTTTAATTCGGCGTGTATTTTTTTTTATTTTATATATAGACATTTATCTACCAATTGTAGACCGGTTTTGTCGGAAAAAAATCATAGTAGAATTTAGCTGCGATGTAGTCCCTCATAAATTTTGTTAATTTCATTCATAAGTCAGAATTGACAATTCATAAAATTATTGAAATGTCAAACTTAAACATTTCTTTCCGACTTCTTGGTGTGCTGACTGAAACTGCACTAACTCTGAAATGACTAACAGCAAGGATCAAAGGTAATCCCCTAAATGGTACACAGATATGTAACTCACATTGAGTGGTAGAGCCACGCTGTAGACAGTTTTATCTACAGCATGAATGGGCTGGCTCGACCGGATCGTTACTACTGTCTCACAGAAAACCGACGTAAAGTAGTGGCTTGCTGCTGCGTTTCGTACGGTGAGTGAGATAACCGGAAGCCCAAATCCCGTCCCCTTCCCAATCCCTAATTATCCCTTTCCTTAAAGGTCGGCAACGCGCCCATGACTCTTCTGGTGGTGGGCGTACATGGGCGGTGGAGATCACTTACCATCAGGTGACCCCACTTGCTCGTTTGCCGGCCTATGCTATAAAAAAAAAACATTTCACCAACTCAACTTTCCAGTTAGCGACTTACTTCTTCTTACTCAAGAGATTTGACAATATGAATACAATATACAAATATAACAATACCGAAGTAGAACGAGTGGTATCGCAGTCAGTTACGGAAAATAATTCCGCTGAATCAAGCCCAAATAAAGCAATCAAGCTGAAAGTTCAAGAGGAAATTTACAAAATTAAATTTCCAAAAAGCCATTCGTCGTAATCAAGTCGAGTCTAATGTGTGGCGTCGTGCGACGCGCCTGAATTATGTACAACTTTAAAATGTCTCTCCAGTTTTATCCTCATTAAAATTGAACCTCGTGTTTTGATACAAAAACTGATGTGTTTCGTAATGGACTCACTGTTCTGTGACTGAAAAAAAACCGTTTCAAAAGAGAATTAATTTATAACAGAGCAAACAAGTCGTCTGATGTTAAGTGAGCTCTACCACCCATGAATACATGGAAAATTATGGATATATTTTTTTATTTGATTGAATGACGAGACGAGCATGTCGCTCGCCTGATGATAAGCGCCACGCCTGCCCATAAACAGATGCAACACCACACAGAACTTTGAATTACAAAACACTGCATGGCACTGAACTGCACTTGCCATCCCGAGACTTAAGGGGTTATATACAGTTAGAATTTTCAAAAAATCGATTTTTATTTTATTTTATTTTCTTAATGTACATATATTTAACAATACACACAGAAAATTTCATATCGTTCCGGTGAATATTTTCGAAGTTACACGCAAATTTGAAAAGGCGTTTCAAAGTGCTTCAAAGCTTACCAAAGCTTCAAAGCGCTTACCTATCCCTTTACACTGTCCCTTTTATGCACCTGCCTATTGTAAATGTTCTCTTCTAATGTATTTAGATACGTAAAGCAACAGTGTGTTATTGTTTTTGTTATACCTGAAAGGTAAATTTTTATTTTTCTCTCCCCAAACTGGAAAATATTTAGTGCTATTCAAACTTTAAACGCGTTTTTCTAAAAATGGTGTTTTCAAAGTCGGTGACCAACATTACTCGAAAACGGCTTAACCGATGAGTCTCAAATTTTAACACGAGCTTCTTAAATATATTTCCTAGTAATTAATCGAAGATTTCTTCTCACCGATAATTTTTTTTTTTTTATAACCAATTTAAGGTCGAAATTTTGGTCAAAAATCGATATTTTTTTTTGAGAAGCCGCCATTTTGCCAAAAAAAAGTTATTTTGCTTATTCCTTCGATTAATTACTAGATTTAACATTACTTTAACGAAATCCGTTTGGTTTTTTAATTTCAAAGGATCCAGTTCAGAGATATAGTGGTCACCGCAAAACGTCTTTTTTGAGAGGAGCTCCCGAAGATCAGCTGTAGCTCCTTTCCAAATAAATATTTTTATTAATACTAAATCTTAAAATACAGTTCAAAGATACCATAATATGTGTACAAATTTTTAAATCACTAAGTTTAAAGGTTTTCTCAGAAAAAAATCTGGAAAATTCGCTTTTTTTCGGCCTTCTAACTGTATATAACCCCTTAAATGTTAAGTCTAATAATGCCCAGTAATTTCATTTCAGTGTCCTTCAAACCGAAACACAACAGTGCTTACTGATGCTTGGTAGCAGAAATAGACAAAGCGGTGGTACCAACCCAGACGGCCTCTTGCATACCTACCACCCTGTAGATAATTATGTAACACTGTTTGTTCAATAAAGTTACTATTATTATTACATTCAAATAATTAATCTACAGAATTGAAGGAAAATTATTTCTTAAAAAGTCGACTCCTCGAGGTTCTGGCATGAAATTTAACATGTGGGCTATAACGCGACCGATTTAGGCTTGTTGCTAAAATATTCATGGCGCCGTATTGAGTGGGCTGTATAAAGGTCAGTATATCATTGGGCTGATTGAATTATTGTATATGTATCGATTATATGAGATATACCGGGTACTAGTACGTAAAAGAGAAAGTAATAAGAACAAGTAAATATGGTTTACAATTCAGTGATTCCCAAAGTGGCCTATATCGACCCCTGGGGGTCTATGACAACCTGCAAGGGGTCTACGTCAGCGAAAAAAAATTTGGGGGTCCATGAAATGAAAATGGGGTCCACGATAGTGGATCTCAACACATACACTGATAGTACCTATTTACTTACATCATACTATCTTATAATATCAAAACATATATATTATTTATAAAAGTACTCTATGAAGTAAAAAAAATATTGTATATATGTTTATAAAATTGTGTAAGTTGTAGAATGTTGGTATTCGCTTTGTGATCGCAATACATTTTGAACTTGTAAAAACGAAAAGTAGGGGGTCTACTCAACACGGAAAAACATGGCAAGGGGTCTACGACACAAAAAAGTTTGGGAAACTCTGGTTTACATCATTCGTATGAAATTAAATGTAAAATTCCTATTTCAAAATATTACAATATGACATCTAAAAAATTATTTGGAGACAAAAAATACAATGTAATACAAAAGATATCGTTTCTTGGTGCTTCTTCTGAGACCAGTGGACATATCCGATGCACCGATAGAGACATTTCGATGAAATTTATCTATTATTGACGTGAAAAAGAGCCCTTTGTGGCCTACTTATCTACTACTACTTATTAAAAATCGACTTCAAAGCCAGAATTACGATGTATTTACGAGTAGTAGAGACGAAACTGTCAATAGCATGAATGGGCCAACTCGACCGGGGTTTTACCACTGTCTCAAGGAAAACCGGCGTAAAGTATCAGCTTTCTGTTTGAAGTGGTCCCCTTACACGTAATAGGGAGATAAATGATAAGTTGATAATCTGATGGTAAATTATCACCACTCATATACACCCACAATGTTACACGAACTAAGAGCGCATTGTTTACTATTATGGATAAGGAGGATTAAGGAGCGGTTTTAATGTACCTCCATCAGCCTGTATTAGTCCACTGCTGGACATAGGCCTCTCTTAAAGCACGCCATTAGGCCCAATCCTCAGCTCTACACATCCAACTATTATCAGCCACCTTGCGTATGCCATCGCTCCATCTACCTGCAGGGAGTCCCACATTTCGTTTACTGATTCGTGGTGTCCTCTCAAGAACGCATCTACTCCAACGGTTGTCGTTTCTATGGCTAGTATGACGAGTCCACTACCACTTCAGCATGCTAATCCTGTGAGCTATTACATATTTATTATATACACTTTACTCCCTGACTACGAAAGGCATGAGTAATAATAGAGAGCTACCAACTTACGTTCATTTTATTTGAGATATAAATTCTACTTGCTGTAGATAAAATCGTCTACAACATGACTTATAAATTAAATCAAAATTTTGAATGACACAAACCTGAAATCTAGACTAATTAAACTAAAACTTTAGTTAAGTTTCAGTAAATTATTTTTGAGTGAAACCCTCCGCGGTGGAGTTAATAAATAATAACATAAGCGTTAGAATACTCTTTTTGTTAGAGCTCAGCCTCTCTTTGTAGTCTACAAAGTTTGTTCCAAGTTCTAAGCCTTGGTAGCTTTCATGTTAAATTCGTTGCAATTTTCTATAACATGTTCTTCTGAAATTGTTATTGAATGTGGTTTCGATTATTAATTTTCAAATTATCTGATCTTCTTATTCTATGTCACCAGAAAGTCACACAGGTTATGAAACTTGATAAAATATTTTCGTAATTTTTCAAACATTTAAGGAACGAGCATGATCGAAAAAATAATTTTTCTTCCATTAAAAACACCTAGTAGCAGTAAATATCTCATTATTTTTTGAGTGGTAGAGCCACGCTGTAGACTGTTTTATCTACAGCATGAATGAGCAGGCTCGACCATGTCGTTACCACTGTCTCACAGTAAACTGACGTAAAAAAACGGCTTGTTGCTGCATTTCGTACGATGAGTGAAATATCCGAGGGCATAATTTCCCCCTTTCCTTCCCAATCCCTTAATTACCCCTTCTCTTTATGGTCGGTGCGCCCATAATTCTTCTGGTATTGTAGGCTTATGTGGGCGGTGATCACTTACCATCAGGTTACCCACTTGCTCGTTTGCCGGCCTGTCATAAAAAAAGTATCACTATGCCTCCCACTCTCCATTGTCTTGTATCATCAACTCTAATTAGGGCTCAACATAATCTGGTTATTGTTAATCGACATTAGTTGTTAAGTCATTCAAAACAGCCTACGTGGCTTTTGTGGTGTGACTGTGTATGCATAATAAACTACGAGGATTAGAGAACGTGGCCATCAATCCCAGACCGTACAATACCCTACCTCGTTATGAATGTCTGGCTTATGCTAGCTTATTCATATTAGATTCAGACTATTTAGAATATAAAGTCGTGCGAGACAACACATTATATGTCTAAATAAACGTATTTACATATTCGGTGACGAAATTGTATGTGAGGTCTCGGGTTCGATGCTGGGTCGGTTAAAAGTGGTTTTGATCACGAAATGCTCAGTATTAGCCCGAAGTCTTGAATGGTGCCTGGTATGGCGATAGGCTTACATAAAAATACACACTCACGCCTGTAATCCCTGAAGGGGTAGGCAGAGGTGTAACCCGTATACCCACATTTCGACGTACCTATTTCCGTCCCATCATGTCATGATGTCCCATAATGGTGGTCTTATTATGTACTAATTTATTTCTGCTGGCAATATATTTTTAAAATTTGTTGTAAAATGACTGATAGGTTCTTGGAAGGAGGATCTTGAAACATTTTAATACTTGACGAAATTTGATATTTAATGAATTGATTAACTGACTAACGAATAACTGATTAATGAATAACTGATTTTGATAGTAGTTCGATCAGGCGAATCGCTTTCTGAAGTTATCCAGTACATATCCAGTAATTTCTGGTTGATGTAATTCTGGCGAACGCCGGTCACTATTATAATTGGACTGCAATGTACTTATTAGCATGCCCAGCGTAGCCACTCTTTAATGCCAGGATAAAAAAAATCACTTTACTCTTTCCAAAAATTAATTACATCTATGGATCTCACGAGAATATAAAATAAATAAATTAGGTTTAACAATTCAATTACTTCGCTTATATTACGTGTTCAGTTATATTTGTTAATCTCACGGCAAATCCGCATCCATGGTACAATCTCTGTGACGAATGAAATCCCTTCTTATAGAATGTTACTTGCTTCCTTAGAGTTCGCGATTTCATTTTGGATATGTGCCGAAATAAAGTGACGCTTTTTCCTCTTTCCTTTGTCAAGATTGCTAATATACAATATTTCCCACTTTCAATTGTGACGTCATCTGAATCCCGCAAACGAATCCCGCGTTTTGTTCTCGTTGTTACTTGTGGATTTATTTGTGGGATTGTCGGATTTTATAGACTTTTATTCGGCTCAGAAAAACATACAAATTGTATAAATGAGGTATTCCAGATTTGGTGTTACGACAGGATTTCGTGCTGACTTCTCGCGGGTATTACCGTGTCGTCAGATGGCCTATTTACTATTATAGATGTGAAGGTTTGGATGTTTGTGAGTTTGGATATTTATGAGACATGAAATTGGGTGTTTGTTTGTCAATTTACACATAATTACATACATTTTAACATCTAAACAGTTTTGGATGAAAAAATTTGAAGTTCTTTGCGGTGTTGCTTCTGTTTATGGACAGGGGTATATACCATCAGGCGGGCGCCTTGCTCGTCTCGTCGTTCAATCAAATAAAAAAAAATGATGAGCTGAATGAATGAGCTTTCTTTTTTATCTGAAAAAGGCTGTAAATGCGGGTGGAGCCGCCAACAAAAGCTTGTAAAATATAAATAGACATAAGAAAACCTACTCTGAATTGTTTGTTGTAGACAGAACCTGCCTTTTAAGTCAGTTAACACAAATTAAATTAAATTGGAATGTCTAATTTCGAAAGAACTTATCTGACAGAAGATCTATTCAATCACGCAACATTCCATCGTTTGTAAAGCAAACCATTCAAAACCAACATTTTTATAAAAATATGTTTCAAACGAAAATATAATTGCATTATCTCCCACGGGGCGGTTCCTTTGTCTCCCTTATCACGAACCGCTGTAGATTGGAAACGTAAAATCACTTTTGTTAAAAAAAAATAATTGAATTCACCGGTCCAATTTTTTCATTTATATATTCCACGCATAGCGGACGAAAACTGTTATCAAAGAGGTGCCTGGGCGGGAAGCTGGAAAAAAGATGATCAAGTGCAACCATTCGTCAAAAGTAAAATATAAAGTTCCGTAGATTTTTTTTTCGATGGAATCGGGTTCAGTCGTTCAAAAAACTTCTGATCCAGTGTAGCGATTACTGGCTATCTGAAGTGTAAGGTTTTCTGATAGCAGTCACATCATTCCTAACAAGAAATATGTATGTGCTTTGGTAGAGCACGCTGTAGACGGCTTTATCTATAACATGAACCATGCCTATTAATGTTATAGTCTATAACATGAATGGGCCGGCTTGCTCGGGTCTTACCACTATCTCACAGAAAATCGACGTAAAGTAGAGGCTTGTTGCTGCGTTTCGTATGATGAGTGAGATGTCCGGAAGCCCAAATCCCCAGCCCTTCCCAATCCCTTAATTACCCCTTCCCTCTAATTTCGGCAACGCGCCCATGATTATTATGGGCGTATATGGAAGATGGAGATCACTTACCGAGATCTCAGCACATTAATAATAATAAATAGATTTAGTGTAATTGCCGAGTGTATTTTGATGATGCTATGTATGTATGTGTACATTAGTTGATACTGATTTCTATATAAGTTACTTTTACTTTTGTACTGACTTCTCATAAGCGCTATTTCAATTGCCTACATGATTAATAAACGATTTCATTTCATTTCATTTCAGCAGTCGTACCGCGTACGCAAAACAACTGCGCCACCCGGCAGTCAAACATAATAAATACAACAAAAATCGGTTCCAGACAAAAGGAACCCCAAAACAAGTAAAATCCATGTTCGATGACTCAGAAAAATTCAATTACACGGCTGCCCATCGCTTGCATTCTAATGGACAGACAGAACATCGGGCTGGCTACAAACGTAATCAAACTTCAGTGACGGGCGGGTGACGTGAACCCACCTGCCGACCTTGACGCGGTTTGATAGCTCGTAAAGAATAGAGGGCATTTGAAGAGACTTTTTTTATTTAATTGCATGATGAGATGAGCATGTCGCCTTTGTAAGCGCCACGCCTGCCCATAAACAGAAGCAACACCACACATAACTTTGACTTTGAGCACTGAACTGCGCTCGTCGCCCCGAGACAAAAGATGTTAAGTCTCATAATGCCCATTAATGTTACTAAGGGTTGCGAGCGCCTAAAGCGCTCGCCCGAAAGTTCGGTGAAGCTGCAGGAAGCCGACTCGCGTCAGGCTAACAGCATAAAAAAAAGTAATTTCACTGACTTCAATGTCGTTCAAATCGCAACACAATTATTGTGTATATTGTTATTATAGTGCTTACAAACTTTTGCTTGGCGGCAGGAATAGGAAAAGCGGTCTTTGCAACCCAGACGGTCTCTCTGCCAAGCCAGCCCTTTCATAAGACAAAATTCTACAGAGTGGCTAACACTGTATTACATTAACTGTTACACTGTATTATCACAACGTAATTGTACATGGACTATACCAACCTACGATACCAACTCGACCGACGTAGCAGCCCATAATTAATGTGGCATGAATTTCAGAGCATGTCATTGGTAGGCTCGTTAGCAAGCTACGGTTAACTTCAAGAACTCATAAGAAATTCCTAACTAACGCGCTCAAATATTAAAATGATTCATAAAGCACACGATAGATGGTTTAAGGTAGAAGCAATGGTTGAATTGATGTTACAGTAAAGAGAAACATAAATAAATAATAATAAATACACCCAACAGTCACACACATAGTCCGGACCTTACACTAGGTTAATTTGTATTGTGTGTATCAGGAACTACGAGGGATTTGTGGTCTCACAATACCCAGACCCGAAACAGGTATTTGTGGATCATACAAACATTTTTCTCGGTGCGGGAATCCAATCCGCGACCTCTAGCTTCACAGCCAGTTACTCGCTCACTGCACCACTTTTTCCCGTTCCCAATCTCTTAATTATCCTTTTCCTTTAATGTCGGCAACGCACCAATGATTATTCTGATATTTTGAGCGTACATGGGTGGCGGAGATCACTTACCATTAGGTGACCCAGTTGTTCATTTACAGTCCCATGCTGTAAAAAAAAATACAAAGCACTACATGGCACTAGTCTGACCTCGTCATTTTACTAACTTCAATGTTCTTCAAAGCGAACAACACAGCTGCTTTGCGACAGAAATAGACAAAGTAGTAATACCAACCAAGACGGCCTACTACTAACTACCATATTTTTAGACTCGATCTTCAAACCATTTTACTCCAGTACATTTAGCACTACTTATTTATTTGATTGAATTACCAGACGAGCAAGGCGCTCGCCTGATGGTAAACGTCACGCCTGCCCATAAACAGAAGCAACACCACACAGAACTTTGAATTACATAGCACTGCATGGCAGTGAACTGCGCTTGTCACCTTGAGACATAAGATATTAAGTCTCATAATGCCCACTAATTTCACCGGCTTCAATGTCCTTCAAACCGAAACACAACAATGCTTGCACACTGTTGCTTGGCAGCAAAAATAGACAAAGCGGTGCAACCAGACGGCCTCTAGCATACGCGGGATCTACCTTGTGAAAAACTACTATTGCTACATAAAATCATAAAAAATTAACAAACAGTTACATAACTTTGCATTGCATAAAACGTAACTGAATAAACAAACGGCGGTCTGTACAAAAACTGAATACATTCTTGCAACCCAATTACCTTTTGTATCCGATGTCAGATAAATTTGGTAGGTAATTTCAGATAGAATCGCCTTTTTCTTTTAAACGTACGTTAGAAATGTAATTTCATTGGTGTGGTCCTAAAAGTAGATAAGATTTACGTTATTTATTTTTTTTAAACCGAAGTCCGGCAAACTAGCACACTCACGCCTGTATTCCCAGAGGGGAAGGCAGAGGTGTAACCCACATTTCGTGGAGGTTATTCAAATCAAATCATTTATTCTGTAAATTGGATCATAAATATCACTTTTATATATCAATATTTTCGTTATACTAGATAATTTTTTTATTTTTAGATATAGATAACATTTTTATAGTGCTCGAAGGAAAGTCTAAACATGATGGTATCAAATTATATTCCTGTTCAACTTTATACTACTAAAATTTCTAAACACATATTACATATCAATTCACACGATAATATTTAACAGTTTTAATATTCCCTCCGTAGTTTACACAACCCTTTCTCAATTAACAAGGGATTATCGCATTACTTGCCCCTTATGAAAATGCCGGGACACGTCGTCAAAAATATTTTTTGTTTTATATATTTTAGCCTCTATTGTAAGAAATACTGTATGTTTTCTTTTTTAATTGAATGATAAGACGAGCATGGCACTCGTCTGCAGGTAAGCGCTACTCCTGCCCATGAACAGAAGTAACACCACTCAGAACTTTGAATTATGGCACTGAACTGCGCTCGTCGCTCCGAGACATAAGATGTGAAGTCTCATAATGCCCAGTAATTTCACTGGCTTCAATGTCCTTAAAACCGAAACAGCGGCAGAAATAGATAAAGCGGTGGTACCAACCCAGACGGCCTCTCGCATACGTGGGACCTACCACATTGTACGGTTATTCATTGCTTTTATGACTTGTCTCAAGTAATGGTCAAATAAAGTTATTGTATTTCTTAATTCTTTTTCGGACGGTCTAAAACTAGACTTTAAAATTTATGAAAAGAATAACGTAAAGTCGCGAGCGAAAGCTTGTAAAAATAAAATATTTCGTTGTTACCAAGCTATATGAGGATCATAGTAGGGAGCCAACTTGGGGATTATGATAAAACTTTAATTCATTTCAGTGGGATGCCTTCAAACTTTGTAATGGGACGGGACCGCGGCTACCTGCCCATTTCCCTGATAATAGACGGTCACGCTATTTCCATAATCAACGTGTAGTTGACACCGTATTGTCATTAGGTGAATTTACATAAGAATATTACAGATGCTATGAGGGTTTTGTTAGCTAACAGAAGGGCTGGAGAAAGCGAACCGAAAAAGAGAGATTTTAGATGCTTTGCTACCGCATTTCTATATAATTGGCTTCAAGCAACCCTATTTATTACAAAACCATTAATAAAATCCCCCTATATCAATTAAAAAAACATCTGTAATTTTTTAACTACTGAATAGATGTTCTTTAAAAATAGCACAGAACCATATTGATAAAACCAGATTTATATGAAAAAAACGCATTTAAATACATTCGTCTAGACGCTACAACACCTCCGATATACACATGCATAGGTACCCTAAGTTAGAATAACGCCCTGTTTCTGAAAGGGTGATCCATGTAAAAATCAACTAATCATCTGTCAAATCTCATGTTAAGTCAAAATTGAGTTGCTAGCGTGGTCAATGTTTTTGATTTGACATACCTGTTAAGAAACTTTCATACTAATATGAAAATCGTATGTCAAACGCTATTTCTGTTCTTAGTTCTGGAACATTCATAGATAATTCTGTCTTCGAATAGTGTATCAATTTTATTACTAACTTCGCCAATTTAGATCTATGATTAATATTTTTTTCGCTAAATAACGTTGCAGACACTCTAATTGATTTGACAGCGCTGTAAAAAAAACCTGTTATAATAATAAAGTTCTGTTAGTTTAATCTGACACTGTAGACAGTCTTGTCTACAGCATGACTCGACCAGCTTGTCCGGTTTGATACCACTGTTTCACAGAAAAAAAAAATAGCGACTTGCTGCTAACCACTGTAACCTGTGACCCACTTGTTCGTTATCCGATCTATGGTATAAAAAAGATTATTTCCATAATACCAAAAGCATCAAGGCCTTAGAAAGAACCTAAAATGTAGCATATCTCACTTTTTTCAATAACAACTACAATAAATATCTATTGTCATAAGAAACAACGGTTGTACGTATTCGTGGCACGCTCGGAGACCTTTATAAATAAAAACGCGTCTTGTTTATTACTCACGAACGCAATTTGCTTCACCTGTAATATGATGTATGGACCGCTGAGAGACGCTACACGTGAGCCGACGCGCTGTCATTTATTGATTTATGATAAAGTTTTACCAGGAAACACTATGGTTTACTGTTTAGTGTGGCGCCATACATGTTTAAAGTATTTCTTTCATTGTGACAGTTTGCCACATTGATAGGCGTGAGTGTGTAACACGCGTGGCAAGCTCTCAAGTGTGGATAGTGGTCAATGGCTGATTTTGAAGAGCAATGCCAGAGTAACGTGACGTTAAAATGAAAAATCGGTCATGTGAAAATTAGTCTGTATCTCTCATGAACACTGGGAAAAACAAAGTTATTTTTGCGGTCGCGAAACAAAAATACTCATATTGTGTAACCGAAAATATCCCATATCTAAAAAACTATTTTTAAGGCTATTTTTGTTGGTTGTTTTTAAGTATTTTTAAATTACATTACCTTGACTGTTTTCAGAATTTTCTACCCTGTAGTTTGTAAGTAGTTTAAAAGTTAGAGGGGGGAGAGAGAGAGACGCATTTTCAAGACTTTAGACATGCGTGTCTCACAAAAGAGTAAGACATTTAAAAAAAAATCGACCTCTATATCATTTTAAGGATTTGTCCCATGTGACCTTCTTCTTCTTTGAGTGCCATCTCGTATGAAGGGTTTCTTACGATATTTGCTTCACCGTTACAGCAAGCGATAATTAGCAATTAATATACACGTAAATTAGAAGTCAGAGGTGCATGTTGTTGGGGCTAGTTTTCAACCTGCGACTTTCGTCTCGACAGTCCGTACCACGCTGAGGTATCGCCGCTGAGTTAATACAGCTTTAATAAACACCTTACTTCATACAAAATACACTAACATTTTAGGTACAAAAAGATACAATGTTTAATCAGCCCCTCAATCCTTTCCTCAAGTCGACGTAATGCATAACTGCGACGCGCAAATCTCGGGCAATGGCGTGAAAAATTCAATTACAAGCGAGCTCAATTCGCGCATTCTAATGTACGACACGGGGCGTGGTACAAAATCTAATCAAAGTTTATGGCCACCCTTGTGGTTTTTGCCGCTTTGCGACACGCGAATGTGGGCGAAGATATCGCAGGTAGCGGAATATTGTGGCATAGGCGGTAGCGACTTATAGTCCATGTAGCTTTGGCCGCGGCTCCGACCGCGTGAACGGCCTTTTACGGGATAAAAAGTAGCCTGCCTTAATCTAGGTCTAACTGTGTGCTAAAATTCATCTGAAGAAACTGTTCAGTTGTTAAAGCGTGATTAACTAACAAACATCTTATTGGAACGTAGTTCCTTATCGCGCGTTGCGAAAGGGGGCTAGACGGAAAAAATTGGTACGAAAAGTTATCACGAAAAATTTTGTCACGACATAATTCTCCGACCAGCCAGCGTTAGCTGACCTCCCTGGAACATCGATAATTTCGAAGTCCCAGGTGGCGTCACACACTGACCAGTCAGCTTGGACCGGACTTTCGCAAGACTTTGACCTTGAACCCCAACCGTGACCTTGACCTTGACCCCGACCTTGATCTTAACCCCTATTTTACCTTGACTCCGACCTTGACCTTGACCCCGATTTTTACCTTGACTCCGACCTTGACCCCGATTTTTACCTTGACTCCGACCTTGACCTTGACCTTGACCCCGATTTTACCTTGACTCCGACCTTGACTTTGACCCCGATTTTTACCTTGACTCCGACCTTGACCTTGACACAGACCTTGACCCTCAACATTAAAATTAAAAATAATCGAAAGGAACTTCGTTCCATCCGGGTGTCCCTTGACACCTCTCAAGTTTTTTTTTATAAACTTACAAACATCCAAACGTTCACATTTATAATAGTAGTAAGATTAAAAAATGCGTTCTAACGCGAGTCGAGCTACGGACGGGGCTCATCGCCAACAATAATAACGTTTTATCAAATAATACATACTTAAGCTTGCGCTTTATCCCTACGGGATAGATATCGCCATAGATAAATAAATAGCAACTCTTTATTGTAGACATACAAATAAAAAAATATAGATAATAAACAGCAAACAAATGTGCCACAAGTGGCAGCCTTATCACTAAAAGCGATATCTAGTCCGAAACAAAAATATCAAGTGTCGAGGCACGCAATGTCTCTCGTCATTACATTTTGACTGTATTTAACAACAGGTCTAGTATAGTCACTTGTACTAGTACTAGTCTAGCCGTGCCGGGTAGAAAAATAAAAATCGCTCTTCTTATGACAACGCGCGCACCCTTACAGTTTATGCTAAATCACCGGAGCCAATATACCGCAGAATTACATTCTATTGTCCGACTTGAAATGTACAAGGTGTTTTCACTGGGCGGTTAAAAATGGCTTCCCGGAATTGGCCGCATTTTAATCTTTACGACTATTCTTAATTTACTTTTAGTTCTTGTATTATAAATAGAATTATACTTTAAAAGGTATTGAAATCTTTTGTCTGTATTGCAACTTTATATTTCTTTCTTAAAAAATCATTTGATTTTTCTTTCTTCAATTATTAGGCTTAAAAACAAAAAAATAAGAGCAAATATAGACTATTATGTAATTATATAAATTTTCGCCATAATAGATTTCAATAGTAAGTAGGTATAATATGTGAAAAGATCAAATCTTCAGCCGTAAATTCAAAGTTAATTTTTGTTTAGTCACCAATGTAACCTATGTTATCAGTGAGAAATAAACATTCCGTATCCCTGTCCACCCCGTGACCACAAAGGCTGAAAAGCTTTCGAATCGACGAGATCAAAATTAATAAAAAATCGGTTGTTTGTAAAGTCGGTTTACTGACGATAGTTGAACGTGATAACGTCTAAAGAAAATACTGATGGAATGGTAGCATTTTTCAAAAGAAAATTTTAATTTCATTTGTTTAATATTTGATAGTATTTATTGGCCTAATTATAACCTCAAAATCCGAAAGTATTTTATTTATTTTTCGGAATTCTCAAGTGTCCGTAGTTTTAATATAGTTTCAATCAAATATATACATTATCTAAAACCCAAAAAGTAAATTCACCTACCTTTTGGTTCTTAGGCCAACTATGTATGGACGACGAACAATGTCCTTTTCGTAAATCTAGTTTTTAAAAAGCCCGCCTCAATGTGTTTGATATAGGAGAAAATGTTCCCTTTGACGGATGGCTGGTCTAACCTGTCATTTCAGACACGTTGTTGTGATATGTGGAAGATTTAATATTTATGTTTTAATTTTTTTAAATCTCGAACGCTGCCGAACGCAAAGGCCGATTGTGCTTCTTTGTCGCTCGTTCCGCGCTCTCGCTTGCACTTCAAGTCTTAAATGGAACGTGACATCTAGCGAGGTAACGACGCATGAGTCATGTTTTTTCGTGCGTGCAGCCGGCTCTATCGAATTATAAGACGTTATCACGTCAAAAACCGCGATAAAATCCGTTTAAATTAGATTTATTTCAACGAGAAATAAACACCACTTATTGCCTTTTAATGAGTAATATATTACAATAAAATGTTCAGTCGAAAGTACAAAAAAAGCGTGAGAAATGTTAAAATTCAAAAGTAAGTATAAAACAGTAAAAATGTTAACAATGTGGCCGCGTGGCCAGCAAGAACTGGCCGGAAGTGTGTTACGTGGCACCGGAAGTGCTGAATGTACGGCGGCACATTGTTAATAAGAGGGTGGGCGAGTTCCGCCGGGGGGTGGGGGAGGTTCCGCGCTTTTGGAACGAGAATTATAGAGATTTCGAGTTGAGTAGAAAGATGTAATGTTTCCTATGGCCCTGACAATTTTCAGCTTTTGTATGCCGAATATTTTTTTCGGCCTTATAGAGGACTTTTATTTTGGTGATACGTTAAACACGCCATGATGAATATAATTACAAGGGATTAAACATAGGTACCATTTAGAAACCATTACTGATAAGAGGCGTCCGAAGAGAAGGTATGCTAATCAAATAAATTATCTCCCAGTAATCACAAGCAGGCATAGAGCAAAAAAATGTTAAGGTGGGGCATGACCTAAAAAAGGTTGATAAACACTGATCTAGACACACCCTTTTGATACTTCCACAAGTATGCTTAATTTGTATGAAATTAAGCATACTTGTGGAAGTATCAAAATAAATTTGTCACCGATATCTAGCATTGCATTTAAATAACCCAAAGCGAAAGGGTTAAAGTCGCGTCGAGCCCATTTTTAAATTGCCTCCCTTAACTATCAAATTGCCCCCCTGTGGGGCGTGGGCCCCACGTTGGGAGACACTGGTCTAGATCATAGTTGGTGGCATTCGATAGTCTCTGCATTGTTCTGTAGGATGCAAGTGTGTTGTTGTCTACATCATCTACTACGCCAAAGAAGTTTTTTTTATTCAGTTGAATGACGAGACGAGCAAGGTGCTCGCCTGATGGCAAGCGCTACGCTTGCCCATAAACAGAAGCAACACGACACAGAACTTTGAATTACAAAGCACTGCATGGCACTGAACTATGCTCGTCATCCTGAGACACAAGAAGTTAAGTCTCCTTATGCCCAGTGATTTCACTGGCTTCAATGTCCTTCAAACCGAGACAAAACAGTACTTACACACTGTTGCTTGGCGGCAGAAATAGACAAAGCGATGGTATCAACCCGGACGGCCTCTCGCATACAAAGATGACACTTAAAGCCGAAAGATAAAAGGGATATGATTCTATTTACAATAAAAATTTAACCCTTAAAACATGAAACGCCGACAAATCAGAATTAAACATAATTAAAAGCTATGGTACCATTAAACTGAAAATAATTATTTATTTCGGAACAGGAATTATCTGTTGATGCTCAAGAAATTGTAATTAATTTAATATGAAATATGGTGTCGTTAGATTCTCATGCTGGACGATAAATAACAATTTAATATAATTTATTGCAGGCCAAATGATTTAGGTTACAATTACATAATCTCACGCCTTTATCCCCGAAGGATAGGCAGAGTTTTTTTATCTGAGCACGGCAAAGTGACTTCACTAAACGTGATGTTAAGTACAGTGTAGTTCAAAAACCATCGACAAAAAATAAGTTTGTCGGTCACTAGAATTATGCCGGCCTGTATAAATGCCTTTTCACACTCCAAGAACGAAGTAGCAAAATCGAGAAGCCTGCGATAGGACAAGTGGATGACTAATGCAGGTACAGAGATACAAAGATGTACCCTTATACTCGCCCCAACCAACCATCAAATTCTGTCGCAAGCCCCTCGGGAGAACCGGATATACACTGGCTGATCCTGGAACGCGATCCGCATAAGGCGTGTGGATCACTACGGCAGGTTTTAACACCATGTGTACGGTAGTCGCTATCAGGGCGGATATCAATCCTACCACCAGCATAAAGGTACAATGTCTGTTCCGACCTGAGAACTGAACCCTGTACCTCGCAGATTTCAGAGAATTACGGTTATACGCTGCGACGAAGCCAATGTGCAGCAGGCAGTGAGGTTTATTTCATAGATCATTATCCTAATATGTTAGTTACGATGGAATTGTCTTCCTTAAAGTTAATAATGTGCGTAAATCAACGAATTTCATTATAATAAATTGCCTAAATACCATTCACTAAGGTCGATTAACTTGTTCCAGCCTCGAGTAAAAAGTTGCGTTGTTCGATAAAGTTATGTTTTTTCTTAAAGCCAATTTTCCATCCGAAAAAATTGGAACTCGCCGAATGAGAAACGTCGTTAAGAACTTGTAATTAATGATAATGGAGGATAATATTTTTTTTTATTATGTCATTGTATTATATGTTGTATTCTAATAAAAAATATTTAACAATATATGAGGCTGACAATCTTCTTTACATAGTATAAAATGAAGTCGCTTCCGCTGTCTGTTCGCTTAGATCCTTTAAACTATTCAACGGATTTTAATGCAATTTTCAGCAATAGATAGAGTGATTCATGAGAGAGATGTATGTGTATAATACATACATATTATAGTACAGAAAAGACAAAAAATTCAAAGATTTGTGATGTGATGTCGTAACCAACATATTTTTACCCGTGTGAGGCGGGCGCGGGTCGCATTGGTTGCATCCTTGTTTCAGTAATCAGTATCCATATAAGATTGCATAATTTTCGAGTGGTAGAGCCACGTTGCAGACAGTTTTGACTACAGCATGGGTCGGCTCGACTCACTACAGTCTCACAGAAAACTGCGTTTTGTGCTGCGTTACGTACTGCGAGTGAGACATCGTTAAGCCCAAATCCCCTACTCTTCCCAGTCCCACAATTATCCATTTCCTTCTGGTATTATTACCATCAGGTGACCACCGTGCTCGTTTGTCGGCCTATGCTATAAAAATATATTATATCCTTTTAATTATACGAGACATTAAAAATAAATCACATTAAGTAAATAATAATAAATACACCCAACAATCACACACATATTCATGACCGCACTCTGGGTTAAAAGCCTGTGTTGTAGGTATCAGGAACCGCGAGGGACTTCCGGTCCCACAACATCCAGACCAAAAACCAATATTGGTGAATCACACAAATATTTGTGTTTGTGCGGGAATCTAATCTACGGTCTCTCGCTTAACAGCCGGCTATTCGCCTACTTCGCCACGGAGGCTATCAAGGAAAATCACAACTAATATATAACAGGAACTACCACAGACTTTGTCTAAATATTCAATTAAGAAACAAATATTGCAGATCACAAAAACTACGTGTGCAGAGCTTACTCACGGTCACCCATCTATTATAAGGCGAAACACAATAATAATATTAATAAATAATGACATTTTTAACTTTTAACTCCCCCTCTCTACACACATTAACTGGAGTCGACGTAAAATGAATACCTTTTTTCACCCGCCGAAACCTTTTCAATGCAAAAAGCGCGAAAATTCATTTGTTGTTGAATAATAGAATAAATCACAGTAATGGAACGGGTTTTAGCAAATGGATTTGTTTCAAAAAACGCTTTCGTGACTGTCACCCGATAGAGTAGGGCACGACGCGGTATATTAAATTTAATTTATTGAATATGTTATGCCTTTGAATTTAAGTTCTGAAAACTGATTTTTTAATCCGAGCACTGCCACTGCATTACACCTGATGGTTAGCGTAGTGCCGGCCAAAATACTAGCGACCACTGACAAATTATGAGTTTATCGGTGTTCACCAGAATCATGCCGGCTTGTATAAATGCGTCTTTATTCTCCGAAGAGGCAAGAAGCAAATTGAGGGGCCAGCGACAGATCAGGTGGGTGACTGATGCAGACACAGGGATACAAGTATGTACACCGATACCTGTCCCAACCAACCATCAGGTCATGTCGCAAGCCCTTTGGGAAAACCGGATATACACTGGCTGGTCTTGTTACGTAATCCACGCAAGGTGTATGTCACTATGGCAGGTTTTAACACCAACCTGCCATAGTGACACACACAAATTGTGAGTGCAAGAGGGTTACCTTATGATAAATAGTCATCACCATTTAAGAACTTAACATCTTATGTCTTGGGGTGACGAGCGCAGTTCAGTACCATGCAGTGGTTTGTAATTCCAAGTTCTGTGTAGTGTTGCTTCTGTTTATGAGCAGGCGTGGTGTTTATCATCAGGCGAGCGCTTTGCTCGTCTCGTCACTCAATAAAAAGAAGAACACATACCACGTCACAAAACTCATTGATTTGTAAGCGGGCTTCAAGGAAGGATGTCTACAAAAAGTAAGCAAACGACCCGTATTTATTTACCTCACTTACTTAATTAAGTGACAGCAATCTCTTGAGAAAATTGTTTCCGTGATTGCTTATTAACGCGTCGTGAACTTCCTTCAAAGTGTTTCTTACACGTAATAATGTTGCCAGCATAATAATGCTCTCATGGACGCTCATTTATAATTTTGTACCTAAAATAACGGGTAGTTAATTACTTTAAAGTCGTTTATTGTTTATTTATTCACGTAATACCTACTTCATTAATTGAGCTCAACTTTTTTATAGAGGTCAGCAAACGCGTAACTAAGTCCATTAACAATCACAATAAAGGAAAAGATTGAAGGAAAACAATCATTAAAGAAAAAGAATGTGAATGGAAGATGGATGTATTGGGAGAAGATTTAGGCCTCCGGATATCTCACTCACGCCGCTACTTTACGGCGGTCACTGTGAGACAGTGGTAACGACCCGATCGAGCCGGCCCATGATATAGACAAAACTGTCTACCACTCATAAAGTTTATTATTGGTGAAATATATAACAAATGTTTCTATATAATGCCTAATCTTTATTCCCATTTGCTTATGATATATTGAAAGCACAGCTCAATAATACCATTGAGTATTAATACAATGCGCTAGTCTCCGTATAAATTAATCTGAGGCATTGGATCAGAATCCTGTACAATAACCATATAGAATAGACTCTGTTACGCTTTCATATCGTTGGTATACTATGGATAAGCGATTTGTTAGACATGCAAAATAATTAAGATGCGTATAGAGTTTTTTTTTATGAATTGTGGGTATAAAATTTTACGTTAATCAAGAAAATTATAAGAAAATTCCATTTTATAGATTATGTTATAGTTTAAATAATTTTGCTGACTAACGGACGTACTATTTTTCCGACGCATTTAGGGATAAGTTTAATTGTCTGTATATAAACTTCTATAGGATTTTACAAATGATGTCAGATGTTTCGATATACGATTAAAAATATCGTCTAAAACAAAAAAAAACTTTGAGATCTTCAAAAATATTTTTGAATGTTTATCCATATGGATCCAATTATCCATATGGATATCGTGGAAAATATAGTTATCTTAGTATTCTTTTTTTATACCATAGACCGGCAAACGTGCATGTGGGTCATGCGATGTTAAGTGACCACACACAGTCCACCGCTCATGTACGACCATTGTAGAATTAGATACAATTGTAGAATAGAATTATAGGCGCGTTGCCAACCTTAAAGGGAAAGGATAAATGAGGGATTGGGAAGAACCAAACGCAACACCAAGCTGCTACTTTACGTTGGTTTTCTGTGAGACAGTAATAACGAAACGGTTGAGCCGGCCCATTCGTGCTATATAAAAAACTTTCTACAGCGTGATCCTACCACTCAAACTCTTTTCTGTCTTTGTTATGATCAAATTATAGCACCATCATTTTCTGTTCCATTCCAGTCGCCAAACCATCAATGATTAATCTGGTCTTCGGTCTCTGCAATAAAAAATCTTAAGCACATATTAAATCCCTTATCCTTACATTTCCAATCGCGGCTCATATTTAAGGATACCTTAATTTGTTGACCATCTTCCTTAACGGCGGTACATAAACATCAAATATATCAAAGGACCGTCTTTAACCCGTGAAATTAAGCTTGTATTCTTGGCTACGGCTTTGTTGGTTTATTGACTGTGTCAAAGTGTTAAACTTTATTGGAAATCGAACTCGCTATAAAGGTTTTGATGGTTCGTAACGAGAGTAGTACGGATGATCGTGATTATAAAGAAATGTGTGATCCACAGATATTTGTTTCGGGTTTAGGTGTTTTCTCCCTAGAGCGGTTAATGTCAGATAGGCGGCCGGTCGTAAAAATTACATGTCAAATCTTTCGGTAACATGTGTTATAAAGCTTATTTTTTCTTTTCTCTTTTTACACACGTACTCACGCCCGTAATCCCCTAAGGGGTAGGCAGAGATGTAACCTGACCCAGATATGTAGCATTTCCGTCTCATGATGAGATAGTGGGCGAACTTATCGCCATACCAGGCACAATTCTAGACCCCAGATTGATAGAAAAACCCAATAACACTTTTAACCGACCTGCGGATCGAAGCCGAAACCTCAGTATAGCAGTCGTACCGCGTGCGCAGTATAGCTGCGCTACTGATTATTTATTATTTCTAATTATTTCAATGTCTCCCTTAACACATGTTCTGCGAAAATTTTAGCGGTGTTAGTGTTTAGTTTCTATGGAACCCAAAAGACCTTGGAACCCTTAAAAGTATGACAGATAGACAGAACGCGTCTAATAATATGGTTTTATTAAAACTCTTTGTGTGTAACCCTAAAAATATAAAACTTTATATAACGTAGTTTTTAGACTGGTTCAATAAAGATGCTCTACGTAAACTGATTAGTTGGTTATAACCCAAAAGGTGTTATGTTTGATTGCAACTAAAGCCGTAGTAGAATGAAACCTTGCCTATTGTTGATAAACGTAAACGTACCTTAATCAGCAATATATGGTTGTATATAACGAAAATATTACCCAAAACAAATGTTCGCTACGTACGAGCAAAGTTGATGAATACGTTTTTTTTTATACAATATACCCCAAAGTGTTTAATGATTTCTATATTCCTACAATAAAATAAATTATAACACAACTCATAAGAAGCGTCCCTGAATAATTCTAACGATAATGACACAATTTATAACAAATTTTTCACAACGAATAAAATTTGCAGAATATTTGCAAATTTCACACGAAAGTCGAGACCTCATCAGCGAACTTTTAACAAATGCACCAACTTCGGTACACAATTTATGTTATTTTGTAAATTTATTATATTTTGCATGTTTGACTTTGATTTCGTATACAAACGTGTGATTCTGATTTATGGGTTTACTTTTCGGCGAGGCCGAATAAACTGATGAAGTTTCTCTCTATTATTAATGATAAATTTATGAAAAAGAAATTAAAATATGAAAGTATGTAGCCCAGGCGATAAAAATAAAAACGTTGAATGTAAATGTATGAGTTTTAATTACGTTTGGTTCATAAAATTTCGGGTCCATCAGTGTC
Source organism: Amorpha juglandis (assembly GCA_949126905.1). Lineage (NCBI taxonomy): Eukaryota > Metazoa > Arthropoda > Insecta > Lepidoptera > Sphingidae > Amorpha > Amorpha juglandis. The sequence goes on along the minus strand of OX421372.1, from coordinate 3,088,884 downwards.
TTTGAAACAATGATAACTTTGATCTTTCGCTAATTACGGCATTATAATATTGTGGCGAGTGGCAGAACACCACGCTGTAGACAGTTTTGTCTACAGCATGAATAATGGGCCGGCTCAACCGGGACGTCACCACTGTTCACACAAAACCGACGTAAAGTAGCAGCTTGCTGCCGCGTTTCGTGCGAGTGAGTGAGATGTCCAGAGGCCCTAACCCGCCTCACCTTCCCAATCTCATAATTATCCCTGTCAGGTAACATCGACAACGCGCCCATGATTCTTCTGGTATTGTGGGTGTACATGGGCTGTGGAGATCACTTACCATCAGGTGACCCACTCGCTCGCTTGCTAGCCTATGCTATAAGCTATATACATAAAACTGATAACATTACTTGGCATGGACCTCCTAAACTAATGAGGTTAGAGATTTGTGAGTGCACAATACTGGGCTAATGCGGGTTGGTAGACTTCACATACTTTCGAAATTCTTACGGAGAATTCTGGTATACCAGGCAGCCCACCTGCCTTTTTCTAAGGCTATAAAAATTGGGACCAGCAACAAGCACTAATTACAACTTTCCTGCATTATACCTGAGAAATCCCGGAAGAATTCTCAATTCCTGTTACTTTTTCTTTAGGAAAATCTGCACCAAGTCGTAGTTCCGAAGTTATAGTCGGCTGAGACCCCTCGGAATTAAATTAAAATGTTACAATTTACAGTTGGGTGGCCTCCATAAATTCCTAACCTACTAATTGGCTTTGCTGGCTCGCCGTCATCGTAAACTCTTTTACAGCTCAATAGCTTGCTTTATTAAATAGCTGATCTTGAGCCGGGCCGTCGGGGCTTATGGGAACATTATGTTGAAAATATTAAGACCCCGGCATATTTGTTTTGTTTCTTTTTGCCATATTAAAGTTTGCTGATAAAATGGCTACGTTAATTACATAGTGTTATTAAAATGTTTTATATTTTAACTTTCTAATTACGTGCGTTTATAAACAACTAGCTTTACTTCGCGGCTCCGTCCGCGTGATCTACGGTTACCGGGATAAAAAGTAGCCTATGTAGTACTGATAACGTAGCATTCTAACGGCAAAAGAATTTTTGAAATCGGTCCAGTAGTTTTAAAGTTTATTCGTTACATACATAAATACAAGTATTTCCTCTTTATAATATTAGTGTAGATTAGATGAGTCTTTTTTATAATAATACATGCTGTTGCCCGCGCGTGTGGGGGCTTTTGCGGGATAAAAGTAAACTATGTCCTAATCCAGGTCGTGAGCTACCTGTGCACCAAATTTCATCCAAATCCGTTAAGCCGTTATGGCGTGATTGACTAACAAACATCCAAATTCACAAAGTCACAAACATTCAAACTTTCATTTATAATAATATTAAGCTTACGATTTATATTTAATTTTTATACAAGAGTAGAATGTAACAAATCAAATAACAGCCTCTGTGGCGCAGTGAGTGAGTAACCGGCTGTGAAGCAAGAGGCCACGTGTTCGATTCCTACAAATGTTTGTGTGATCCACAAATATTTGTTTTCACAGGCAAATTTAAATCAGTGGCAGGTGATAACATAAATAATAATTAATAGTCCATTCAAAATATACTACACTACGTCTACGTTTCCGACCTACCAAGCGTACCCACTAAGGGCTAGGACAATTGATGATAAATAAAATGTTTTAAAACCCAATTGAATAACTGTTTGAGACTGCTTCTCCAGCCACGTCTATGTTTTGCCACATAACATGATATCTAAGCCACTTACGTAGATAACGACTTATCAGGTGTATTTTTTCCTGACAATCATAATTGATGGGAACAAATTAATCCCAAACATGACCCATTTAATAGCTCAGATTATTCATTCGCTGATAGTTTTGTACCCGACTGCATAGCGACCACTATCACCATACATATGGTAAAAAAACCCGCCATAGTGGCTCGTTCAGCCGAGTCGCGTCCGGGACCTAATGTCTCTTGACGGCCGACATTATGTTTAGACTGGGCTGTATTTTATATCAGGTCCAGTAGTCACTTTGCCGTGCCAGGAGAAAAAAAAACTTTTACTACAAGCCTTTATTTGTGATTTACTCATGGTAGCTCCCGTCGGAAGAGAAGATAAACAGGGTGAAAAGTTCACATGGGTTCAGAAAAGTATCCTAAATATTGCAGTTACTAATAATACCTTGAAAAAATTTCCATGATAACTAAAGAGGCCATGACAATGTCTAATGATCATGAAGCGATTCCAATTCATCTAAGTACAATAATGACCTAAAATCCTAACCATTGTTGAAAGATTGTAGGGAATAGGAATACAATAGAAATAATTGCAAATTGGTAATTTACAAGTACCTTCTTAACAGCATGTCCTGTATTAACAAAAGCTTCAAACGTAAAACACTTATTACCTGCTCACTATTGTTATTTATTTAAATCAACAAACATAAATGAAATCACTTTTAATGTACAATCTGACATCATGGTTAAATTTTAAAGTACCTAAAATCCTGATTTATCGACGTGTAAAATAGATAGTAATAGATAAATTTGTTGATAACAGTAATAAGATATGGTTCTATACGAAAGTATAAAAGCACGGGTTATAACATAAGGAACATAGTGGCACCATCACGTTGAAGAAATACATTGGTATAAAAGAGAGAAGAGGACTATACCTTGTAGTGGATGGATATAGGCTGATAAAGATGATGAACACTAAGATGGCAATGAAACAAATAATGATAAACTTCGTAGTCTTTTTTCATCAAGACAAGACTTCATATCTCTGCGCTGGAACAACGTAGACTTTGAGTATGGAGATCGAATCTTAACGATTTAAAACTTGACGTACACCTGAAACATGATACTACAAACTGGATAGTTCAAAAATATGTGGCTAGAATGGACGCTGCTAAAGGCAACCACTATTGAAGGCGTTAGAACTTCTTCAGGCAAGATGAATACGGCCTCCAACAAGTTAATGGAAGCGATATTTTCCGCAGTATTCATGTATCTCTCATCATTTTACCTTAATCAGTGAGTATTTATTCATTTTTTTCTTCTTGGTACATTTTTTTACTTGGCACAGCAAAGTGGTTACACTATACTTAATGCTAAATTTTGTGAAGTCCAAATAATGTAGACCTACGAGAGACCTTGTATCTCTCGACGGTCCTCAGAGAATTACAAAAGAAATCTTGCTTTAACAATAATACCCCTTAATCAGTCCAGTGCTGCAGCAGGGATTAAACCGATTTTATCTCCTTCAAATATGATGATCACTGAACATCTGATAAGAATTAAACTGTGTATAAAACCTCTCATGCTGATGATTGTTTCCTTTTTAACAGCAACACGTGTTTCACCGTAAGTTCTTACATGACATATTTTTTTACAGCTGCCATTTGAATTACCGGACATCAAAAGACAATAAAAGAAATCTAAAATGGTGAGTGTTGTGAAAGATTAACGGAACAGCCATTTTTAAAAGTACGCAATAGACTTTTTTGAAGTGATAACTTCTTATGGGAGGGTGAACCGAAACGTTCCGTAACGCGAGCGGTCCATCGACCAGCCAGCGTTAGCTGACCTCTCTGGAACATTGATAATATCGAAGTACCAGGTGGCGTCACACAGTGACCAGTCGGCTTGGACCGGACTTTGACACGACTTTGACACGACATTGACACGACATTGACACGACTTGGACACGACATTGACACGACATTGACACGACTTGGACACGACTTTGCTACGACTTTGCCACGACATTGACACGACTTGGACACGACTTTGACACGACTTGGACACGACTTGGACACGACTTGGACACGACTTGGACACGACTTGGACACGACTTGGACACGACTTGGACACGACTTTGACACGACTTTGACACGACTTTGACACGACTTTGACACGACTTGTACACGACTTGGACACGACTTGGACACGACTTGGACACGGCTTGGACTCGACTTTGACACGACTTGGACACGACTTTGGCACGACTTGGACACGACTTGGACACGACTTGGACACGACTTTGACACGACTTTGGCACGACCTTGGCACGACTTTGACACGACTTTGATACGACTTTGACACGGCTTTGACACGAATTGGACACGACTTGGACACGACTTTGACGTGACTTGGAAACGAGTTTGACACGACTTGGACACGACTTGGACACGACTTTGACACGACTTTGATACGACTTGGACACGACTTGGCCACGACTTGGACACGACTTGGACACGACTTTGTCACGACTTTGACACGGCTTGGACACGACTTTGACACGACTTGGACACGACTTTGACACGACTTGGACACGACTTGGACACGACTTTGACGCGACTTGGAAACGACTTGGACACGACTTTGACACGACTTTGGCACGACTTTGACACGACTTTGGCACGACTTTGGCACGACTTTGACACGACTTTGGCACGACTTTGGCACGAATTTGACACGACTTTGGCACGACTTTGGCACAACTTTGACAAGACTTTGACAAGACTTTGACACGACTTTAACACGACTTTGACACGACTTTGACACGACTTCGACATGACTTTGACATGACTTTGACCGGACTTCGTAACGCAACGCGTTAAGGCGCTCTCTGACTGGCTTCCCTTTCTCTCACGCATACGGTAGCAGTAAGCAGGCTCCTCCGCTCTCACTTTAACCCACATTAGTTTAAGTTATCACTTCTGTCGAGCGTCCCGAGACGCGCACTTTTTTTTTTATAACTATGACGAGTGTGACTTGTATTTCTACGTGTCTTAAGCCCGTATTCACAAACAGCACCTAAGTAAGCTCTTTGCCAATTGTCGAATTCTGTGTATTTGATTGGTCTGTTTTTATTTAGCGCCAAAAAATAACCAATGACGTTTGGAGAAATCGCCACTCTATCTATTACTGAAAACTGCATTAAAATCCGTTGAATAGTTTAAAAGATTTTATACTATGTAAAGAAGTAGAATTTGCATAAAGGTGGTGAAACAAGCGCGAATTATACAATTAGCGCTTGTTTCACCACCTTTATGCAAATTCCTAAAATACTTGAGGAAAGTTAGTCGACACTTTCAAATTCAATAATATTTCAATAGATCATTTTGGTTTATTTTTTTGCTTGATTGTAAACATATACATTTGCAATACTACCCAGAATTTTCAATTACAAAGCAGATAATTAATCAGATATTACACTGCGTCGTCACCCCGATAATAATGCTTGGGGACAAAAATAGATGAAATCTCCCTCCTCGTAGTCCCTCATATGCGTACAAGGTGGTAGGTCCCTCGTATGCGTATGCTTAGGTCGTCTGGGTTGATACCTCCACTTTGTCAATTTCTGCCGCAAAGCAGCAGTGTGTAAGCCAATCTACCCAGTGAAATTACAGGGCATTATGAGACTTAACATGTTATTACTTGGGTGACGAGCACAACCCAGTCCCATGCAGTGCATTTGTGATTAAAAGTTCTGTGTGATATTGTTACTTCAGTTTATGGGCAGGCGTGGCGCTTATCATCAGGCTTCCTGCTCGTCTCGCTATTCAAGCCATTAAATAAATAAAAAAACTCTCATGTACAGAAGAGAGAGTTAATTAATATTGAAGTATAGATACTACCTATTTTTAAACAACCTAAAAAGGTTTTGCATGCAACGCATATGTCTATAGATTTATATAATAAAACGTATTTTAAAACCATTTTTTTGTATTTCAGAGTTGAAGCAAAGACTGTTACTGACTCTTCTAGGCTGAGCTTTTACAGCGTCGTATAATATAATGATTTCAATTCTATTCATCTAATACAATTAATATTATGTACCTAACATTAATTAAAATATGTTCTATTACATAATATGACTTTGATTTTCCCGCCATCAGACAATTTTAACTAATAAGTAACTAATAACTGACATCTAAAAATAACCTAGATAGGTTATGAAATCCGACTAGACATGTCGAAAGTGCAAAAAGTATCGATATAAATCGTATTGATAATTGATTGATTATACCATACATACAGAATAAAGTATCGATGTGAAAAAAAAAATCTTGAAGTGTATTTGGATGACCGATTTTGTATATGTATTTATTAAATTTTTGGTCAACATTTCATGGCACCCTATTTTAATAAATATCGATTTACAAAAGACGTCAATTCTAAATTAAAAATATCAACACATCGATATATTGATTTTATATGATATAAAATCAATATATCGATGTGTCGATATTTTTGTCGTTGTGTCCCAATTCCCAGAAAATATATCGCTATTTTTAAAACATCCCTAAATCTGACTTCTAAAGTTTCACTTTACATGTGTCGTGTGTGTCGGGTTCTAAATTTAAAAGATATTCCACAACAGTATATTTTATCATCGCATATCGATAAATGTACTTGTCGTAGGTTAGTTTAAAGTATTATTTCGAGAAATCCTGTTAAAATGGGATTTATGCGGGAGACATTTGAAAGAGGTTATGATAAACACATGGCTCATAACCTCATTGAACTTTATCTAAAAGTCGCTGGTTGATGTGGCTACAGGCAGACATTACAGGTAAGGAGAACTTGTAGTTAAAGAAATGGTATTCGTTATAAGCCATTTCTAAGATAGCAATAGACACTTCAGGCTCCCTGTCAGATAGACTATACCATAGGCCATACTTATTAATACATAGAGTTTTTATGGAAGAATATACTTTAACCTATAAAAATAAACACCACAATAACGTCAGCCTACATAATAATTGGCATGGTTGGTATATACTGTTGTCTGTTTACTATAAGGCCAATAAGTGAATAAACTTGATGAGTAGATAATGGTCAAAATTAATGTTTTATCATATATTGTAAGGGATATTATCGCCGAAGGGGTAGGCATGGATGTAACCAGTACACAGACATTTTGCCGAGTGTATCTTCATCCCATGATGAGATAGCGTGTGAGCCTTTTACCATACCGACTACAATTCTATACTCTAGGCTAACTGAATATCACTTTTACCCGAATTGGGGATTGAAACCGAGAGCTCAGCACAGCAGACATACCATATACGCAATACAACTGCACCACCAACACAGTATGATGTTATATCAATTAACGCACAAATCCTAAGAGTAATCTACCACTTCACATCAGTTTCTGTGAGACATTGGTACTTATCTGGTTGAGCCAGAAGAAAACACTGTTGACAAAAGTAGGTGCAGCATCACTCTGCCACTTAGACCTTTTGTTTCCATTCCAGTATATAATGATACAGTACAATGATGATACACTGTTGCACACTATGAATAAAAATGTTTATAACTTTCTGTCCTGATAATTACTTAATATAAAGACCATTTAATGTATGCCAAGGCATTTTTTACATGTATACACATTTTACAGGTTATAATAACTAATCCTACCATGGGCATGGGCATGTTGATGATCCACAGTTTATATATTATTATAATAATATTTATTATATTGGTAAGTCTCCACATACCATTATTATTATAGAATTCACTCATACATTCAATTTTAATGGTTTTATAATTTTTTTAAGTAAAATGTGGGCAAACAGGAAAGTGGGTCACCTGATGGCAAGTGACCACAATCTCCCAAGAAAAGCTTATACCAGAGGAGTGTGGGTGCATGCAATCTCGCAATTGTCCGCTTCCATAAGGTCTGCAATGGATCCATGATTCTGGTGTTAATATGGGTGTTGTAGGCAGAGGACAACATTTACCATCAGGTGACCCATTTGTTCATTTACCGGACCATGCTATAAAAATATGATGATACACTGTTGCACACTATGAATTAACAATGTTTAAAATTTTCCATACTGATGCTGTTTGCCAGTCAGTATATAAACAAATGCTTATATGCAGAACTTAAGATTTTTTTTTACAGCTGCTGTAATTGAAAATTGATGGGGATGATCACTGATAACAGTTTGTGATGGTAAGTGTGATTAAGTTTTTGTTTAGTTATTTTGATAATTAAATTATTTTGATTTATTAATATAAATAAAATTTACTGGGTCTTTAATATCAGTGAGCTATGTTATCATGTCTCCAACAGCAAAAAAACAGGGATGGCAAGTATCTACTTGCGACAGCGTATTGTTTACATAGGTATTCGATTTATATTAGTTAAAAAAAAAACTGAAAAATGTAATTTAAATTTTATCTTATAATTCTACATAATACATGCTAATAGTAAATTCCTAGCTAACTACATAATTAATTTTATTTTATTCTATATTTAAAAAAAGCTTCCATAAATGATGATACAATGTTGCACACTATGAATTAACAATGTTTATAATTTTCCATCCTGACAACAACTTGCTGTCTTGCACTTTACTAATAGTCATTTGTTATTATTTTTTTAATTATATAATCTTTTACAGGGTCCATAATACCAGCGATCCAATATGCCTGCAAAAGTGAACAGGCAGTGATGGTGAGTGTCCACTTGTGGCAGTATTTTATTTTATTTTATACATAGGTGTTTTTTATACATATTTTTTTAAAATCTTTATTTTAAGGGACTTCGTCAATTTTGACGATGACGCCCTTTTTTATACTATATTATCCAATTTTTATTTTATGTCACAAATCTGCCTGTGAGCCCTAACAGTAATAGTGAGTAACCCTAACTACTGTAACATTTTATATCAGTTACATTTTTAAGATGGTCTTGTACCAAATCCTAAACTATGATATACAGCGTGTTACCAAAAGTTGTGGCCAGATTGAAAGATCGTTATACCTGTCAGTGAGTGTTTATTTATGCACATCATCTTGATTTCTTACGTTTCCGCGAATGTTACTCATTGAAATAAAACGCATTTAAACGGATTTTAATCGCGGTTTTTTAGGTTATTTTGGTCCCGACATTTCGAAAGCTTTTCAGCCTTCGTGTGGATGGCTTTCAGTCCACCCCGTGACCACGTCGGAACCAAAATAAAATAAAACACCGCGATAAAATCCTTTTAAATTCGTTTTATTTCAATGAACATCATCTTATAAAATTCTACATATCCTCACGAACTTCACTTAATTTATGTTATACTAGTTCTACTGAAAAATGATGATACCACGTTGCACACTATGAATAAACAATGTTTATAATTTTCCACCCTGATTAATCGATACTTAATAAATAATTAATGGTCCATTGTTGCATTTTTTGAACTGGCAATAATTTTACAGATTGCTGAATTTAAACAGTATGCAGCCTCTCCCCCTCAGCAACTAGACTAATAAGGTAAGTTATGGTTGATTGTACAATGACGAAGTTTTTTTTCGAAAATCTATACACACACATTCACACCTTTATTCCCCAAGCGGTAAGTAGAAGTGTAACCAGTATACCCACATTTCTCGGAATTTCCGTCCCATGTTGTGATAGGCGGCGAGAATCGAGAATCTATGAATGAAAATTTTGCTTCTTGGTAATCAATAGGGTTGGTCTCAAGGATGGTTCCATAGAAGTTTGTGTTAAGATCTGATAAAGGAGTTGTGGATCACACAAACATTTGTCCCGGTGCGGGGCTCGAACCCGCGGCCTCTCGCTTCATAGCCGGTGACTGGCCACTGCGTTTCGAAGGGTGTCGATTATTTATTATTAACACATAAAAGGCTTGAATTTTTTTATGATACGGTATATAAACACAGTGAGTGTGTAAAAAAGACCCCTAAATGGATGCAAATATGCAATAACATTTCAACCCACATGAAGTAAAATTAAGATGTTAATTTTATTTTACAAAATTTATTAATTTTATATAAGTTAAATTCTATTAGTATTTTACAAAAAATAAAACATAAATTAAACATTTCCCACGAACAATTATGCAAAATAGAACTTTAAATTATGTATTGTTTTAAGTTATTGAATTTAGATAAATAAAATTGACACCTCAATTTTTACTTGATGTGATTTGAAAAGTTATTGATTGTATTTTTGCATCGAAATATGACTACTTACACTTTTCTGAACACGTTATAAGGAAATGTTTGACATTCAGTTTTTTTTACAGTTCCGGTCCCTGCGAGTCGAATGCTGTACACCAATCCTTTCAAACTAAAGATATTTCATCGTGAAAGAAAACAAGATATCTACTTTCATTGTGAAACATTCAATTAATAAATGAATTAAACTTTAGAAATATGTTTAATTTTTTTTTTTTTTTTTTTTTTTATCCTGGCTCGGCAAAATGACTACGCCACACCTGATGGTAAGTGTAGCGCAATCCAGGAATAGTGTCGACCAACGACAAACAGTGTGTCTATCGTTGGTCGGCACGATCATGCCGGCCTGCCTAACTGCTTCTTCACACTCCGTTTAAAGGACCCCATATTATAGGAAGGAGGGAACACGTGCGCCGGCAAACTGTTCCACAGCTTAATGGTCCGGCAGAAGTAAGATTTAGCGAACTTTTTAGTTCGAGCCAAGATGGAGGAGACCACGAAGCTGTGGCTCCGCAAGCCAGCACGCGTAGTTCTGTTAAGGAAGGGTGAGGATGGGATAAGGTCAAACAATTCTTCAGAGCACTCGCCATGATACAAACGATACAAGACGCTCAGCGAGGCAATGTCCCTCCGCAATTGTAGCGATTCTAAGCGTCTTGTAACGTCTGCATCATTCACAATGCGGACAGCCCGACGCTGCAATCCGTCCAAGGCATCGAGTAGGTACTTGGCGGAACCGTCCCAAAGGTGCGAACAGTACTCCACACCCGGCCTTGCTTGCGTTTTGTATAAGCGGTAAAAATAAATAAAAATTTCATAAATGCCTTCCACCAAATATCTATGTTCAGTCTCTTTGTCTCTATTTGATTTGTTTAGCGGTCTATAATTGTACTTTCTGTCAAAATCGTTGATTAAAATTGTAAAATATAATCGCAAAGTTTTTAGTAAAATGGATATTTAAAAAATATATCTACAAGGTGTTGGGCCTCTCCTATGCAAGTCTGGGTTGGTACTACTGCTTTGTCTATTTCTGCCGCCAAGTAGCAGTGTGTAAATATAGTAGAGGAGACCGTGGGAGATCGACCTTCACCCATCAGATAACATGAGACATATTTTTAAATATAATTTATTAACAAACATGCCCATCATAATTGGGCTGCGAAACGAGAGGCCGCGGGTTCGATCCCCGCACCGAGACAAATATTTGTGTGATTCATAAATAATTGTTTCGGATCTAGGTATTGTGAGACCGAAAGTCTTTCGTAGTTCCTGATACCCACGACGCAAGACTCATAATATCTTACTGTGGGCCTGGGCTATGTGTGTGACAGTTGGGTGTATTTATTTATTATACCAACAATCTATGTCAAACCGCGTTAAACTAGATTCCTGAATTAACGCCTAATCCGTCTCATTAACAGAGTAGATACATGCCGAGTAGTGGTACAGTGTCTATTATACAAGTAGAATAGCTATTAGTTGCAAGTGCAGTGCCGGCAAGCAAATTAATTATTTCAATGTCTGGTCTCATTTATACTTTATCACTCATCTATCAGGTATTATGTCACGATTGATACACGCATATGATAGCGATAGCACCACTTATCAGTAATCTATGCCACATCTACATAATATTAATCATGATTCTCATTAATTGAATGCTATAGCAACACTTTAGCTCTAGCTTTGCGTCCAAGGTTGGCCCATGTCAATGTCCCATTCCCAAAGACTCCACTACTGACTATTTTTTTATTTGATTGAATGACCAGACGAGCAAGGCGCTCGCCTGATGGTGAGCGCCACGGCTACCCATAAACAGAAGCAATACACACAAAACTTTGAATTACAAAGTACTACATGGCACTGAACTGCGCTCGTTACCCCGAGATATAAGATGTTAAGTCTCATAATGGCCATTAATTTCACTGGCTTCAATGTCCTTCAAACTGTAACACAACAATGCTTACACACTATTGCTTCGCGGCAGAAAAAAAGCAGTGGTACCAACCCAGACGGCCTCTCGCATACGAGGGACCTAGCACCTTGTAAACTAGCTCCAATAGCTATCCTCTATTTAGATTTCTTTTTCGTTCTAAATATAAATTAAAACTATTTTTATTCTCCTTCTTTTTATAATAATATCTATTAATTAACGACGTCCTACTTTCAATAATTTACTTTGGAGGTACCTTTGCTTCACCATACTTCATTACATTTATGTGCTCACACCACCACACCCGGCACTGGTCGATGATGGTCATTTAGCGAGTATCTTTTGGATGCAATTTTACCTCAATGACTAACTCTTGAATTCCACATCATATGTTGGCATGCTGGCTCCAACATATTGCAAATAAGTCCAATGTGTGGCCGTGGAATAAGGAAACTGAGGCGCATGAATTGAATTGATTAAAATGATCGATTGGTAAGATAACTATAATTGCTTGTCGCTGAGCATCATATACTTAAATAGTGATTTACGACAAATGTACAGTCATCAGATAATAATATAATATTATTAGTAACAAAACAACAAAATTACAATAGATGTAACATCGGATCCGTACCTTTTTTTTAGCATACACCGGCAAACGAGTAAGTGTGCCACCTGATGGTAAGTGATCTCCACCGCCCATGTACGCCCACAACACTAGAAGATTCATAGGCGCGTTGTCGTGCTTAAAGGGAAGGGATAAATAAGGATTTGGGAAGGGAAGGGGGATTTGGGCCTCTGGATATCTCACTCACCGTACGAAAAGCAGCAGGAAGTCTATCGCTATCTATCATCATTATACAAAGGCATCTACCAATGTACACAAATGAGCTCAATGTTTCGCTCTTTGCATCCACTATTGTCCACCATGTGTTCCATATGAAGAACAAGTTCAAATCCCGCGCATTTTGTCTTATTTGTCGATCGAAATTAAATTTATTCATTGATTGTTCGCTAGTTTCTCAGTCTAACTATGCTGCCACGATGCCCATACGGAGATATAATTAGATTTTAATACATTACCCATCATTACAATATTCCTAGAAGACCATCCAGATTACTAATGCTTAGGCACATTATAAATCTACTACATAAATATTATGTCATAAATATAAAGTCATGGATTTAGCGTTTAATTTGTAAAAAATATAATTAATTAGATAAAGTGATAACGTGAATTCTTAAGGCTAAAAAGGGAGCGGAAATTAGGGCATGTGTTATTTGTTTAGTGAATTACGTAGCGAAATGAATCCTTTATTGGTGATTTTGTTGGTGACTGCTGCGGTGGCAAGCCCTGCTAACTTGCCGAGGCGTTCTTACCATCAGTCTTTTGGTATCAGGGAGGCAGCCCGCATCAGGCAAGCTGAAGAAGCCCGTGATTTCGATGGTGCCAGAATCGTAGGCGGAGTTCCTGCCTTGGTTGGCGAATACCCCTACTTTGTAAGTTATTTTATAAAAGAGCAAACGAGCTAGGAGGTCACCTAATGGTACTTGATCTCCACCGCTCATGAACACCCACAACAAAACAAAAGTGATGGATAAGTTGTTGAGATTAAAGGAAAGGAATGGAGATTGGGCAGGAGGACGGTGATTTCGGCCTTCGGGTTTTTCACTCACCTTATACCTAAATCTAACAAACCTAGCAAGTCGTTAAATTATTATAAAATAATAAATATTTTTTTCGTATTATGGAATATGAATATGTTGATGGTAGTAACGCGGCGCAAAAGGCACGCAACATCATCGACGTATAAGGAAATACCACAAAAAAACAAGCGCACAACCTGCTATTGATTTGGTCGATTCCATTCTGGATAATTTGAAATATGAACATAGAAAAGTGATGGACACTGATGGCCAGTGTGATTCATTACATCTTCTTACCACAACGGAATGAATATTATTGAAGAAGAACTGAACACAATGATAGAGACTATCTCGCCCACACACCCGCCACTGTAACTCCTGTGCACCAGGATCAACAGTGGCACGCATTTTGTTGACACCGAGCAGTGAAGTTCGGCGAGTCTCTGGGAATGCCTAAATGTCTTTGTCCCGCAACGAAATTAATCAGATAGAAGGTTAGGGAGGAGTTGGAAATATTAATTGTCCACTTCCCTCCACAGCAAAGCGGGAGACAAAATAATGAATTGAGGAGGTATTAACCTCAAGTGTAAAGACAGTTATAACTGGAGAAGCCAGATGTAAAGCACCACGGATGTCTTTAAGTGGGTCCTATCACGCGAGCTGTTACACTTGATTCCAATAATAGGTATGGCAAAATCGCCGGAAAGCACGGAAATTCTTACTAGTCTCCACAAGATCCATATAGTATACAACTCCAGATGTTATTTGCATACTGTCTACATAATGTTACGCTCATCACACAATGATAGAGAATCTCAGGGTTGGAAGCTCTCTATCATCCGCCATACTCACCACACCTTGCGCCTACAAAAACGCTTTGGCGGGAATAAAAATCCATACCTGTAAGTCAGTAGGTACGAATTGCCTTTGAAGAGTTTGTTGCCTTCCGTCCAGCCGATTGCTTCAAGAAAGACATCGATAAACTCATTTTTATAATAGCTAACACATAATGCACTATCTGTTCAGGGTGGATTGCTGATTTCATTAGAAGGCGGTTATACCTCTGTCTGCGGCTCGTCATTGCTGCCCAACACTCGTGCCTTGACTGCCGCGCAGTGTTGGTGGGATGGGTACATGCAGGGTGTAGAAGTGACTGTCATACTTGGCACTGTCTCTCTCTTTTATGGAGGCGTCAGGGTTACCAACAGATAGTCACTATGCATGAAAACTGGGACCCGTACAAAAATGTCAACGATATCGCCATGATTCAGCTGAACTATGTTCCTTTCACAAGTCAGTCTAATATAACAATGCTAATATTAGCTGTGTATTGTAGACTATCCTACTGTTAGAACTTAACCACACTGGCCTAATGCGGGTTGGTAAATTTCACATACCTTCTATAACTCTCTGAATAACTAGCATATGGTCGCGGCTCTGCTCTTATGAAAAGCATATTTCTAAACAACTATCCATTTCTTATTTTATCTCCTTCGAGGTGAAATTTTCAAAAATCCTTCCTTAGTAAATCATCATCATCATCATCTTCAGCCACAAGACGTCCACTGCTGATCATAGACCTCTCCCAAAGATTTCCAGACCGACCTGTTGGTTAGTAAATGCTTACAACATAAAAGCCATCAACTGACAAATTTTAAAGTTTATATAGAATCGGCGTTTTAGAGTCTGTGTTGATGAATCGTTGTTGATGAATAATGTGTAAAATATAAAAGCCAGATTCGTTCAGTTTTTGCTGATGCGTTACCAATATGAAAATTGAAGCGCCAATTAATCGACTCAGGTTGCGTGATCCCACGTGCCCGTTCATCCCTTATTTTACCCCCTTGTGCTAAAAGTTCCAGAAACCCTTCTTTAGTGGATGAATATTTCTTCTTCTGACATAATTTAAAATTTTTGTCCCAGCGGTTTAGGTTCTGCGTCGATGAATCAGTCAGTCAGTAAGGGCAAGTAATTATATATGTATAGATGACTAAATTTGCCTCTCGTCATGTGGCCCTCATATTCTATCTTTTATATTGTTATAGACCAAACCATCACTGCGACCCAGTACTTGAGTCACGTAACTGTGCCAGTGATCTCGAATCAGGAGTGCGCTGCGTACTACCCGTTGTATATCTTTGACTGAAATATATGCACCAGTGGTGCTGAAGGCAAAGGGCCATGCACAAGCGACGTCGGAGGCCCACTGACCTTCTATTATTATGGACAACGTGTATTGGTAAGTGATTTATTGTGATCATATTTAGTTCTATTGGTTTGATACATTGTAACTACGTCTACGTTGTGTTGTTCGTATACTAATTTAGGCTACGCGGTACATATAAAGTGCCCCAGTAAGTTACGGTCAATTGACCGTAACTTAATACTACCATCTCGCTTCTTAACTAGAACCCCCTCTCTCGCTCGCTCGTATTGTGGGCCTACATGGGCGGTAAAGATTATTTACGATCAGGTGACCCACTTGCTTGTTTGCTGGCCTATGCTATAAAAAAACCTCATCTAATTTATGACTATGCGTCACATTACAGATTGGTGTAATGCAGTTTACGTCAGTGAATGGCTGCGAGGCTGGATTCCCTGCAGGCTACTCACGAGTATCATACTATCTGCCCTGGATACAACGATACCTTTATTAAAGGGTTTAATACTCGTTTAAATGTATGGTATTATATATAAGTATTTTAAAGAATTATGATCACACTTACATTACCTAATTTAATTCTAAAAGTGAAAACTTGTAATTGGCTTTTTATCACATAATTTTTTGTTATTTCTAAATTAATTATTAGCCGTAAATTTTCCATACTGTAAATAAATAAATGAAATACCAAAATCAATTGTATGTGTGCTGTATTATTAAGGAAATAAAAATTATTTTATGAACTTCTTATTTTACTTACATGCGTTTACTGTCCAAGTGCCTAGATGCTAAACTTTTTTCAGACACAACATTGTATCGCTGCAATACCACATGCATTACCCAGGACTCTAGCTCAAATACTTATAAATCTATGTGATATATTTAATACATAGTTATCTAATTGAATATACCATAATACTCCAATTTTTTTATTATCTTAATTATAATAACGAGTAGCAAGGAGATTATTTCACACTACTCTTTTTTTACACTTCAATAACAGGTAATCATTATTAGCAACGAAAAGTAATATTTACAAAGGCCAAGACCTTTCAGTTACCTAGTAAACTTTGAACAAATTCGAAGATAAGCTAAATAGACTTAGGCTTTTTGATTAAAATTTTAATAAACATTAAAATAAGTCTGTTAGACTTTCGGTTATGAGAAAGGCGTAATTAAAGGCATTTTAATTAAATCTGCTTTTGTGGCACAAAAGATTAGTATCTTTAATGTGTTTTTCCAATATTAAAAGTAACTTATATCCTAGATTACGGATTCATAAAGTGGGTTCCGTGAAACATAAACCGTGGAAATATCACTAGGGTTGTGCGAACTAGTTGCATTTGTAATTGAATTGCGAATTGAGGATGATGTCTGATCGGATACACAAAATATCCGACCACTTATGTCCTCAACGAATAAGAAGGATTAGGCCTTAACCTACCACGCATTAGCGGGTTGGCAGACTTCACACACCTTAGAAATTCTTGTGAAAATACTTAAACATGCAGGTTTCCTCGTGATTTTTCCTCACCGTTAAAGCGAGTGCTAATTAACAATGAAATTTCGAATTTTGAATTAACAGTAACTTAGAAACGTCATAAGCACATGTGTGTTTAGCCTAATAAACTTTAAAAGTCATAAATAACAACGCGTTTTTACTCGAAGGGAAGAATGTTTACGACCTTCTGGAGTTAGTGCCGGTATTAGTTAGCTGATAGTAGCAGTATCTGAGGTCTATTAAAAAGTGAAATGATCTTCTTATTATTTTAA
The DNA here is from genome assembly GCA_949126905.1 of Amorpha juglandis. Taxonomy (NCBI): domain Eukaryota; kingdom Metazoa; phylum Arthropoda; class Insecta; order Lepidoptera; family Sphingidae; genus Amorpha; species Amorpha juglandis. Next base: position 3,071,361 of record OX421372.1, on the reverse strand, counting down.
TAATCCAGGGAAAATATGTACCTCATCAGGATTTTATATCACGTAGATAATATACGTGTAATATATCATACAAATTCAAAATATATTTTTTACTGCATATATACATGGAAAATTTTATATGGAATAATTTTCAATAAAACATGGGATATGTTTATTATCGAACATCTCGTATAGGAGTCCCCTACTATTGTACGTAGTTATTTAGATAATGATTTCTTACTTAGTAGTTAGTTATTTAGAGTTTCGACAAGGAAAACTTGACTAGGAGCTATGTGTGTATTGATATAATTTTATTACATTGGAAATCTCACAAAGTAAATAAATAAATATCACCCAACAGTCACACACATAGCCCTGACCCCACAGTAAGATACGAGTCTTGTGTCTTGGGTATCAGGAACTACGAGAGACTTTCAGTCAGATTAGACAAATATTTGTCACGGCGCGGCTTCACATTTCACAGTCGGCTCTCGCCCACTGCGCCATGAAGGCTGTCAAAAGTACCTATCAATATAGGTACAAAATGTTAATAATCTTAATATTTAATTAGTATATCAATTATATTTGTGTATACTCTTAAAATTAGCTTATTGTACACTCTTAACTGCCCTTTCTTTCTCCTTCTTTCATCTCCACCCCATGGTTGCCTGTAAGACATTGCCCTGAGGGATAAGGCCGCCAATTGTACTTCTAATATTAGTTATATTTTAGTGTTATGTACTGTACTCCTTGTGTACAATGAAGTTTAAATAAATAAATAAATAATCTTTCCATATATATGATGGGCGTGTTCGGATAAACAAACTTTTTAGTAGAATAGATCGCTACTATCAATATCTACTCTTTTTTTCTCTATAGCATAGGCCGGCAAACGCGCAAGTGGGTCACTTGATCGTTTCAAACTCACATTTCCACAAGGCGAATTATAAGTGAGAACGAATGATAAGGACATCAAATATCCAACCAAATGTGCCCATAAAAGCGAACGCACTTTTTACGACGGCACGGTATAATTCGACATAATTCACTCACTAGTTCATTGAGTCCTTACGACTCTGACATGAGAGATTACTAGAGTTTTACTATTCCAATTTGAATATTGAAATGTCTATGTTATTGTATAGTTAGGTATTATAGAAAATAAATTATGTTTGTGTATAATTAATAATTAATTAATTTCAATTATTGTCCCGATAATCGTTTCTGCTAATAAGTTGATACCGAAGAGCCTCAACCAACACCTTCAGAAACTCTCAATTATTTGACATGGTATGTATTGTGAAGACATTCCTTACTCTTGGGTTTGTAGGACGGTGTCTTGGGTTCTAAGCCTTGCCTTTGAAAGGTGATATATTTTTTATAAATGTTGTTTGTTATTTAAAAATATAAAAAATAATTAATATAAAAGGCACTTGATATAATAATAATATTTGTTATATTTTAAATGTTTTCTTTTTTCTTTAATGTAATATTTAAAAATATAAAAAACCTTTTCAATTATAGTGTACTGTACATAATAATAATCAGTCTTATATTACCTATACAGGTCAGGTACAAATGCTAAGTCTCATAATGGTCTGTCATTTTACCGCTTTTAATGTTCTTTTAACCTCCTTTAGAACGGTGACTACAAACTGCTACTCGGCGCCAGAACAGACAAAGCGATGGTATCCACCCAGACGGGCTATTGCATAGGAGAGACTTGTCAACTAGTGTTTATATAAATTTTGTGGGAATAAGCTAAACGTATTGATTTTTCACCCGTTGTGGGAGTTAGGACTATGTATATGAACATAAAAAAAATTGGTTGAACCATATTTGACTTAAAGAATACACCCTAAAATACTACACATTCTGTACATAGGAGGCTAACTTAGATGTAAGTTAGACGCAAGTTAGGTCTTATTACGAGCGTAATCCGGTTAGAACGATGTTAGCAGAGCTTTGAGCTTTGTGACAGCGTTAGCTAAAACTGATCCCTCTCATAACGGCTTTTGTCACATTGCAAAAGTTTATGATTTTCTGAGAAATTTTAGCTTGTTGCATGAATCGTAGAGTGTGTGAGTAGCCACCGACAAACTTATTGTCTGTCGGCGGTCGCTAGTTTTTACAATACGCTTACCATCAGGTATAGTGCAGTCACTTTGCCGGGCTCGGATAAACCATAGAACATTCTAGAGGAGGCCTATGTTCTAAAGCAAAACAATGTAGCTGCAAAATAATAACCGATGTCCTAATCTATTTAAATGCAAACTAGTATTAAGATTGTTAATAAAGGCTATTTGAAATTAAAGTTTATTGGTATTTACAAACTATTCAACTAATATAATCAGCCAGGGCACAGAAACGCATATACACGTCAAGTTATAACCTGATTTGCGTCAGTCGTGAGGGACAGGCTGCACCGGTTGCGAGTCCTGAATTAGATTGTGCGGACACTGATAATTTATAACGAGCTTTATTTAATACCCATGAAAACTTGAATAAATCTATTATTATTATTATTTTTTACTAACCCTGTATTATAACGTCGCACTGCTGGGCACGGGCCTTCTCTACTGAATGAGAGGGATTAGGCCTTAGTCCACCACGCTGGCCTAATGCGGGTTGGCAAACTTCACATACCTGCGAAAAATCTTATCGACTTCTCAGGTATGCAGGTTTACTCACGATGTTTCCTTCACCGTTAAAGCAAGCGATAATTAACAATTAACATACACGTAACTTAGAAAAGTCAGAGGTGTATGCTCTTGGGGCTGGTTTCGAAACTGCAACTTTCGTCTCGACAGTCCATACCACTCCCCGCTGAGCGATCGCTGCTTGCTATTAGAGTCTTATTAATAAACGCCATTTAACTCTCCTATAACTAAATTATGTACAATCGTCGTCTTATAAGGTTATAATTAGTTCCTGAAGTCATATTATTGATATGAGTGGATTTCGTTTAATTCAAGAATAACCTCACGGTATTAAATGATAAGATAATATCTCTAGTTTATAGTTTTATTTTTAACTGACAAAAATAATGCAGGAGGTTCTTTAGTCGACGCGATTATTTTTTTATATGTATAACCATGCATAACTCCGTCAAATGTGGACCGATTTGTATGATTCTTTTATTATTCGAACAAGTACAGCTCAAAGTCCATTTATGCACCGATTTTCATGAGTATTTCCCTATTTTTTTTTTATAAAAAATAAAACCGACTCAAAAAAGCTAAAATACTAACATACTAAATAATTTGAAGTCCGTGATATCAATCATTGACTATTAAACTACAGTACCACCCATTTAAAATTAGTTATTATTTTTTGTTTTATTTATATTCTAAGTCGGATAAGTTTTTTGTTGAAAAGTTTTTAATTCGACCGGATCGAATACAATATCATCTCATTAGTCCGCCCAATCGTTTAAATGCGTGAGTGTGTATTCAAAAATTCCAAACTCGTAAACTTTTCAAATTATTTTTTTTTGTTAAGCGTTACTTCATAAAGCAGTTAGTTACTAATATATATTATACTTCATAATTACGAAGAAATTTTAAGTTTAAGTTATTTTCAGATTTATGTTAATGTCTCAGTTCCTTTCATTCAAGGTTTACGCAAACATGACTATACTAATATTATAAATGGTTGTGGGTTTTGAAGAACACTTACTTTGTGGTATACTATTCCTAAGAAAAAACTACTTTTAAATTGTAGATGTTATCACAGATAGAGAACAGTACACCGTTAGAATTGAAAAGATATTTGCCAAGTTTTGTGCAGTCAAAAAGCCGTTCTGGGTCGAGGTTTTGTTTGTGGCAGAAAAAACGTAATCACCGGGACGCGGGGATCGCGCTCACAACAGTTGGCCGGCTCAGAACGATTGCAGTGACATTTTTGTAGTTTCTGCCATTCTCGATGGCGGAATGGCCAAATGGAACACACATTCAAATAACAGTCAGCCAGTCACGTCGATTTAATAAAGTTGAGAGTAAGCTTTCTGGCATTTTTTTTATTGTTGTTGAGTGGTAGAGCCACGCTGTAGACAGTTTTGTCTACAGCATGAATGGGCTGGCTCGACCGGATCGTTACCACTGTCACACAGAAAACCGACGTAAAGTAGCGGCTTGCTGCTGCGTTTCGTACGGTGAGTGAAATATCCGGAAGCCCAAATCCCCTCCCCTTCCCAATCCCTAATTATCCCTTTCCTTTAAGGTCGGCAACGCGCCTATGATTCTTCTAGTTGTGGGCGTACATGGGCGGTGGAGATCACTTACCGTCAGGTGACTCACTTGCTCGTTTGCCGGCCTATGCTATAAAAAAAAATCTTATTTGATAGCCTTATTTGTAAAGTAAGTTAGACAGAGCAACTGTGAGGTTTCTTGATTGATAAAACCAAGCTGTAGACAGTTTTGTCTACAGAATCAATGAGCCGTATTAATCGGGTCGTTACTACTTTGTCACAGAAATATGACATGTAGTAGTAGCTTATTACTGCGTCACGTACGAAAAGTCGGATATCCTGGAACCCAAATCCAAGGACAGTAGCCCTTCTCAATTCCTTAACTATCCCTTCTGTTTAACGTTAATATCACGTCCACGATTCTTCAAGTATTGTGAACCGTTATAGGCAGTGGAGATCCTTTACTATCAGGTGGCTCACATGCTAAAAATGGCCTATACTAATAAATGAGGCAATATTAGAAAATAACGCTTCCTCTATAAATACCTTCATACATTCCCAACTCGTCACACGATCGAACGAAGCGTGAAGAGAGTGAATGACTGCGGGGCACAACGTACCGAAAAACATACAACAAAAAAAGAAATGAATTCCACTATCGCCGAATTGGGAAACAAAAGTACACTAGTAAATGGTATATAAAAGGTGTTAAAAAATACGTGGGTACGGCTGCGTTACTTACTTTCACTTTCTATAATGATGCTCTATTCTGTAATAGCTAAAAAAATAAAGTGATTAATTTTTATACATATTATAATTTTCACTCGGTTTTATCCGCGTGCATGTTACTGCTCCATGGGTCATGTTCACCTTAAATATTAATCGAAACATCGTCTCCACAAAACACTAGCTACTTTATGTCGGTTTTTCTGTTTGTCAGTGGTAACGACCCCATCGAGCCGGCCCATTCACGTAGACAAAACTGTCTACAGCGTGGCTCTACCACTCAAAAAAATAATGTTTTATATTGATATTTTTAATGAATCCCCAACTTTCTTCTATGCCGTACCGCTTGCATGTCAAATATATACGGTGGCTAGTCCGCGAAATATTTGCGTGTAGGTGATGAAAGAGTGATGGGACAGAATTTTCTATTTTGCTACTTGCATTCTTTTATTCATTTGAATGGCACCAAATAAATACACCCAACGTTCACACACATAGTCCTGACCCCACACTAGGTTAACCTGTGTCATGGATATCAGGAACTACAAGAGACTTGCGGTCTCACAACACCCAGACCCGAAACAAATATTTGTGGATCACATAAACATTTGTATCGGTGCGGGTAAAAGAAGTATAGTAATTTTCTTTATTCAGATTTCAAACCTACAATTTAATATGCAAATCTAAGAAAAATTCAGCACAGTTTAAAGAATTTATGTTTTACAATCCAAGTTTTCAATAATTTTATCTCTATACACTGTTCGACGAGCGTTAAAAATGTAGTGAAAATGGTTGAATCGGTCTTTCCTCTTCAACTAGTTTCATATCGTATTTATAATGTATTGATAACCAACTTAAAAAACGGAGGCAGTTTTAAATTCAGAGAGTATACTTATACATATCTTTTTTGACTCGATTATGGGACCTCCTTTTTAGATCGGTAATTTTAGATCGGCTACCGCAAGTTATCTTCGATCAAACTCATGTTGAGTTTAGTGACACCGTCAAAAACCTAGGTGTACTATTTGATAAGCATCTTTCTTGGGGTCCTCAGTTAGCGGAAGTCAGTCGTAAGCTATTCGTCTCTGCTGCTTCACTCAAGCGACTGCGTAATTTCCTGCCAATCACCACTAAAATAGATCTTGCAAAACCACTTTTACTTCCTATTCTTGACTATGCCTGCTATCTGGATTTAACCGAAGATCAATTAAATAAGCTTGAGCGCCTCCAAAACTTCTGTATTAGGTTCATATTTGGCTTGCGCAAATTTGACCATATATCTGAATTTCGCAAAAAGCTTGAGTGGTTACCTATCCGCCTTCGCCGGAATACTCACATCCTATGTCTTTTATACAAAATTCTCTTCAATTCTTCGACACCTTCCTATCTCAAAGAACGTTTCCATTTTCTGTATCTTCCTAATTCTCGCTCCTTACTTTCTGCTAATACCTACCAGCTTAAGACTCCTGTCCATACATCTTCTTTCTACGACAAGTCGTTTTCTGTCCAAGCTGTCAGGCTTTGGAATGAACTGCCTGTCACCATAAGACGGGTTGAATCTCTTTTCCTCTTCAAGAAACTGTTAAAAAAACACTATCTCACTTTATAAGTTACATATATTTATTATACATATATGTTTATATGTTATATGTATATATTTTATTTATTTATTTTTACACGTTTCTCTTTTTATATTGTGCACCATCGTTTTTAAATATTATATTGTTTCGCTCCATACTATGGTTGTCGGGCAGAAATCGCTTAAAGCGATAAGACCGCCCATTGTACACTTCTAGGTTAAGTTCTTGGTATATTTGTTTTAATTTTTTCCTCTCTGTTTGTGTGCAATAAAGTATTATTATTATTATTATTGAAGCATAAAAATACCAACTTCTTATTGCCTGTCGTTGTTCCGGCTTAATGCCAGGGTCCACCTGCCCATCATGACCTGACAGTGGATTTGGTATATGTGGGGCGATCCGCCGACTGACTTCCACAGCCCGCAATGAGATCCAAATTTCGCCATTGCCCCGTCCGTCCAGCAAACTTATATATACATTAAAGGAAAATGTATCCATAATAAGAGTTAATAAATCGGTTAATTATTTTTTAATTTGATTGAATGACGAGACGATCAAGGCGCTTGCCTGATGGTAAGCAACACCACACAGAACTTTGAATTACAAAGCACTGCATGACATTGAACTGCGCTCTTCATTTCGAGACATAATATGTTAAGTCTCTTAAGGCAGTACTTTTACCGGCTTCAATGTCCTTCAAACCGAAATACATCGGTGCTTACACACTGTTGCTTGGTGGCAGAAATAGACAAAACGGTGGTACCCACCCAGACGGCCTCTTGCATAGAAAGAACCTAGCACGTTGTAAAAAAAAAAGGTTAAAAACTAGATAATAAACGTTACGTCTCCACGTATAAAATTGAGTAGGCGAAGATACATAATCTAGTGAAGGGACGTTCACATTAATATAAAGTAAGCCGATTATAAAATAAAAGGAGTTTTCATACTGCGAAATTCATACAAAACAAAAAAAATAAAAGTTCAGCAAAAAGGTTGTCACTGGTTCGAATAATTTGTAACATTCAGGGATACTACGGAGTTTTAGTAATTGTTAAATCCCTTTTTTTAAAGGCGATAAAGCCAGGGGTATTTAACCTTTAATTTTTATTTGAAAGTTGACTTAATCGTCATGGTTCTTAGCTATGCTTGAAGAAAATCTGTTCACTTGTTTAAAAGTTATAAATGTTTTTATGAGAGGTAGAGCCACGGTGTAGACAGTTTTGTCTACAGTTTGAATGGGCCGGCTCGAACGAGTCATTACCACGGTCTCACAGAAAACCAACGTAAAGTAGCGGCTCGCTGCTGCGTGTTGTATGGTGAGTGAGATATCCGTAGGTCCATATGCTCCTTCCTTTCCCAATCCCTAATTATCCCTTCTCTTTAAGATCGGCAACGCGTCTATGATTCTTCTAGTATTGTGGGCGTACCTGAGAAGTCATAAGAATTTCGAAATTATGTGAAGTCTGCCAACCCGCATTAGGCCAGCGTGGTGGTTTAAGGTCTAACACATCTCATTCAGTGGAGGAGGCCAGCAGTGGGACGTTTATAATACAGGGCTAGTATTATTATTTAAGGTACTGTGGACCAATTTAACTTTTTAAAGGTAAACACATACCTTTGATCAAAGCTGTCATGGAAGCAAGCAACATGAGTAATAGATAATCGATTTGTTAGTATATTACGGGGTTACTGACCCACATCGTTAGTCAACTTGTGTGTTTGATGATTTATTATGTACACCAAAATAAGTAGATAGGCGTTAATGGGAACTTCTTTAAATTTAATCGATCTCTGATAGCTTACACTCATTTATAATAATAATTGTCAAAATGATACTGCGAGAATTGTTCGATTCAAAAATACAATGCCACAATCTACAATAATATTATAAAGAGGAAAGATTTGTATTTTTGTATGTAATGGATAAACTTAAAAACTAATAGACCGATTTCAAAAATTCTTTTGTCGTTAGAAAGGTACATTATCACTGAGTAACATAGGCTACTTTTTATCCCGGAAAAAGCAGATAACGCGGGCGGAGCCGTGAGGAAATCTAGTGGTATATAAAATGCACTGCTATTATTTTATTATTGGCTTGAATGATGAAATTAGCTGGTCAAACGTCTGGTGGTAAGCGTCACACCACACAGACTTCTTTAAACGATCCTTAGTCGATCATTAGTTAACACGTGGTGTGAAAATCTTACCACCGGCTAGGCCTTTGTATAGTACAAAAAGCGATGGTAGCATTCTAAACAGCCTTACGCATGTGAGGGACCTACCATACTAAAGTTTACTTGAACTGCGAAACAGTCGCTTAATTCTTTTTTTTTTTTTATTAACCTATATTATCCCACTGCTGGGCAAAGGTCTCCCTTAACTCCTTCCAATATTCCCTATTTATGCCTGTTGGCCAGTCTTTCTCGAAGTGGTCAAGGTCGTCGCGCCACCTCTTTCAGGGTCTGCACCGTCGCCGTCTACCAACTTCGGGAACCCAATGAGTGACAGTCCTGGCCCACCTCTCCGATGAGATGTGGGCGCTTAATTCTACTGTAGGTTAATAACAATTATGCTGATACCTTAATAACGCTTGAAATTCATATTCAAATTCAAAAACCATTTTAATACCAACAAAAGTTAACAAAAACAGACAGATGAATATTTTTATCGCCGTCACATGCTGCGAAATCGTTTAACCATTCCAAAATGATGATATACCATAACCATTATTGTGGCGAGGCGATTTGACAAATCGCTGATCAAAAGCCGCACCACTAATGGCTTACACTCAGCTTTGACAATAAATAAGTGGTTTAATAAATAACGTTTATCAGTAAGTGGAAGTTTTTATTTTGTTTTATATAACAATATGTTTCAATGAAAATGTATCTGGTTGATGGATGTGTCAAATTGTTGTTTTTTTATTTTATTTTATGAGGGTAGTTCACAATGCATCCACGCTTCGCACTTTAAATGTCAACCTAGTTGTGGATGACCTTTCGAATGGCAGTGCGTTCGTATTGAATGGTGAAGGAAGAGTGAGTAAAGTCGAAGGTAGGATACTTGAAAAGAAGATAAGCAATCTCAAGAAGAGCGTAGATTTCTATTATGATTATCGGGAAAGAGCCGATACGGCGCTGTGGCTAGACCTGAAGCAAGATTGTACTAAGCATAAGTAATTTGGATGCACGAATCTAGACTGATGCTTTTGAGACTTTGAAGCAGTTGCATCCATCACTTTGAATAGAGAAGAGAGTATAGTTAAACGACGAAAGTGGTTCACAAGTGAGGGGTTTGAGATTTTGCGTAAAGGGACAACAATTCTATCCGCCATAAAGGAAATATTATTATGCCATTGCTAAGGGAAGCATTAATTATATGCGACGGATAACGTTTATTTAAAAATACTGATGAAACTAAAGTTGTTCAGTTTGATGTAAAAAAGATACCTGTAAAAGGTTTATTTTTATTTAATTATATTTTGAAATCAACTTTACATACATTTCTTTGAAAGTATGTTACTTTATAATTGCCTATTTTCTGAAGCATATAATATGGGCTTCTAAGAAATGTTATTTCCAAATTTTCTTTTCTTTGATATATATTCTTAGTAAACAATTATTACTAAGGTGATATTTGACGACGGTTTTAGATGCTCACTAACGAGTATTGACAAATACTAACAGGGCTCTGTTGACTTGTTATGAAAGCACGCGTAAATATATTTACTCTTTAAACCTTGACTAATGAGTAGTAAACATACTGTCATCACGCATATATTTTTGTATTTTTTTCTCGTACATTATTTAAACAAATTAGCTAAGTAAAATAACTTCAGCAATAACTCAACTCTCTTTTTCCTTTCATTTATTGAGGTAAATTAGAGGACAAATATTTACACTATATTTATAGACTTTATTGGCATCTTGTTACTCAAATGACAAATAACATAATGGTGAAAATGTCGGTCCAAATCGAGATGGGTGAATTAGACAGTATTGTCTACAGCATGAATTGGTCGGCTCGACTGGGTCGTTACCATTGTCTCACAGAAAACGGACATAAAGTCGCTACTTTATGTCGGCCGCTGGCTTGCTGCTGCGTTTCGTACGATGAGTGAGATATCCGGAGGCCCAAATCTCCCTTCCTTCCCAATCCCTTAAAAATATGGTTTAAACTGGAAGACTAAGTATATGAAGCGTTTTAATCATTCGAACTAAGAATAAAATATTCTTTGAATGCCTACGTTAAATGATACTAAAGTGTATTTATACTTCAGGTCTATTTACATTGTGTATTTTTCTATAACAACATGCACTAGCATATGTATGTGGAATCTATTCCGATTGTGGTTATGGGCAAATAATCAATGGCAATCAGGACCCTGAACCCCTACGGCGCTTCCAACCTAAACAAGCACATTCAAACAAAGAACCAGTATTGTTCTAATCGTTGAAGTGCCTGTGTACAAGTTGCAAACCTCAACGTGATTGTGCAAGTTTTTGCAAAACGGACCGTGCAGTGTGGTCGCGCGCCGGAGCTCTGAAATGAGAAAAGTTACGCCTTCATGAGGTTACATTTGTTGTTACCGGATTATGGAATTTTTTCGAGTTCCAGAATAGTTATTTGTTTTAAAAGTTAAGTGAAAATATTGTTGAAAGTTTTTGCGGCTGCGGTGTGGTCTTAGGATTGCAATGTGCCGAGTTTTCTGTTTTCTGTATTTTTTTAACCAAGCGTGAAACTGGATTTTATCACAATTTATTAAATTCGATGTTTATACGTGACATTTGTAATTTCCTGTGCATCACTAGGATTTTCTGTAAATTGGACCTGTCGTAAGAAGCGACTAACTGGGGCCGCCTGGGGTCGCGGCTGCGCAACAGGATATGCGCAGCCTTTAACATCAAAATCTTTATGCATCATGTAGGCTAAGAAAGCGCTTATGACAGGTCAAGTACAGAACATTTGTCGTTTATAAGACTAACTTAAAATTAAGGGAACTTTGGAATAACCACCGCGCTATAAGCTGGCAGGAAAAGGCACAACAGTGCTTACCCGCTGCTGCTTGGCGGCAGAAATAGACAAAGCGGTGGTACCAACCCAGACGGCCTTTCGCATACGAGGGCTACCAACTTGTAAAGGTGTTTAGGTGTAGGAGTTTCGTTCACATACTCTGTTCCAGTTATAAATGGTACGGCATAAATTTTCCAAACATTTTTTTTTTTTTTTTATGGCATAGGCCGGCAAACGAGCAAGTGGGTCACCTGATGGTAAGTGATCTCCACCACCCATGTACGCCCACAATATCAGAATCATGGGCGCGTTGCCGACCTTAAAGGAAAGGGATATTTTGGGATTGGGAAGGGGAGGGGATTTGGGCTTCCGGATATCTCACTCACCGTACGAAACGCAGCAGCAAGCCGCTACTTTACGTCGGTTTTCTGTGAGACAGTGGTAACGACCCGGTCGAGCCAGCCCATTCATGCTGTAGACAAAACAGTCTACAGCGTGGCTCTACCACTCAAAAACTGTCATGATACCACAGCAGTTATACCAATTAGAATATTTATTCAAATATGACAATGGGTAAGAGTACAAGCCAAGGTCACAAGCAGAGTAACAAGTTTCGTTATAAACATGTTGATATCCAGCGCACCGTGGAAGTTATTTCATCTTGGTACATTCAGGGCGAAATGAGAAAAGTTGCTCTAGTGCCTACATAATACAGTTGACGGCGGCATCATATTTACTATTGTTAAGATCCGTACGTTTTATAACTGTAGTTAGTATGAAATTTAAGTTAAAATTCGCGTAATTTAATACAGATTTAATCGTATATTAATTCATTGAAATAAAACTAATTTAAACGGATTTTATCGCGGTTTTTTATTAATTTTCCCTACTTATCCCGACCGATTCGCGTAAACGTAAGAAATCATTGTGTATTTCACTATGCCTAATTTTCTGCATAATTTTAAATGCACCCAAAACACACGGCAGAAGTGAAACTTCAGAATTACTCAAAAAAAAAAAAATAATTAATACCGAATTCAAAAAAATAAAAACACGGGAACAATTAAATACACCACGTTGTTTATGACACATTTTCCGAAGGCTTCGTTGTACGCAGGCGCAAAGACACGTGATAGCATACTTGTAATCTATCTCATTCTCTCGCACGCTAAATCCTATTTGTGATGAAGACAAACATGTCTTTGTCGTGACGCATTCATTTCGTTTCATCGCGTTTCAAATCACACCGATTCCAAAGAAGTATCACTTAATTTTTTTAATAAATTATCATATGGCAAGTGTAATGAAATAATCCTTAAATATGTGTACATTATGAGTATAAATATATGAGTATGTGTTCCTAATGATATTTATTAGGGTCATAATATTACAGACATACGCGTGGCTCGACGGGAACTCACCTGGGACGTATTTTAGTATGTAAATAATCTTTAAGTTAAAATATTTTTTTACTTTGAGTGGTAGAGCCACGCTGTAGACAGTTTTGTCTACAGCATGAATGGGCCGGCTCGACCGGCTCGTTTCCACTGTCTCACAAAAAAACTGACGTAAAGTAGCGGCTGCTGTGTTTCGTACGGTGAGTGAGATATCGGAAGGCCTAAATCCCTTCCCTCTTCCCCATCCCTTAATTATCCTTTTTTTTCTTTTTCTCGTTCGTTTGTCGTTCTATGCTATAAAAAAAACTTATAAATAATGATTTAGTGGCAATATTTACAGATCGGGCTATAAATTTTTGAAAGAGTTTACTAATAATAAAAGCGTGTTAAAAAGCCCCCGCCCTATAACATCACGTGTCGGAAATAAACTCTTATCTCAACCTATTGTGAGTGTATTAGTTGCTTTTCTGCCTACTCATTCAGAGATATAATCGTTAGCTTTTTCTAGGGAAAGGGCTAATACAAATAACAAAAAAAGTATTCATATGGAAACGTCGAAAAACTGATTGAAATGTCAAATTAAAATATCTTTATCCGAGTAAGTATTCGAATTTACAAATTGTAATATTATGTTATTCCCTTCATCCAGCCCTGAGGTCCCTATTTGTATTCATTGTCCGTACGATGTAGGGCGGGTTCACGGGACCTTTACATCCCCACCTTAACCGGCGACCTCTACGCAGACCTTTGACTGAATATTACAAATGCACTCATACTTACTTTTATTTCTTAAGATTGTTCAAATTACATATCTTGAAAGAAATAGATTTATGATTTGCAGGCATAGGGATACGAGTATGTTCTCTGTTTGGGATAAATAATGTTTCCGTGAAGATTTTTTCAGTCGAATTCTGTGAATTCTTCTGACACAAGACTGCAAAACTCTAAAAATTATCATCTAACTCTAAAAATAATCTCATTATTTTTTCGACTGGTAATAATTACTTCATAATCAATCAAATTATTTCTGAAAGCATAATACCATCCATATTCGACAACCGCCGCGACTATATGCACGTTTTGAAAATTTAATCCGCCAGCTAGAATAATGCCTTGATTAATATCTAGTTATTAATCATCTGCGGGCTCGAACTATTCAACGGCCACCGGGGAATATCCGAACGTTCCAAATTTGAAATTTGAAATTAGAACCGTATAACAATATGGCGGCTGCGTACGTTTGAATTCAGAATTACGTTTGGCTCCCTTTAGGCGTAGAGGCTTTTCAGCTAGTGTATGTGTTTGTGTACACAGTCAACATATTGTATAAAATGTCCAATATGACTGCTGTGTTCCAATCGCTTGTTCTGGCACACTAGGCTAGGTATATTATTTAAAACCCAGCTTTGGAGTAAATACTTTATCGGCAATAACAACTACAGGATAGGTTCCGAAAGACGGGAGAAGACTACGTAGGGACCGAGGCGAAGATGAAGGGACAAACTCAAAGGTTCCATTCAGGAAAGAGTGCTGGGAAACCTTTGCCTGTAGTTAAATATATGAATTTATGAATAGAAATAAATAATATTGTATCATTTAGAGTATAAGCCCTAAAACCTCTTATGGTCTAAGATCCCGCGGAACATTGACCTTCACCCATCTGTTTACCGGATAAAAATAATATTTTAGGGTATAAAAGGTGTTGCTGAACACATACAAATAGGGTTGCCTAAAAAAATATCGTCAAGTATAGGTTTTGCGAATTTAAAAAAAAAAGACGATATTATTTCACTGACTTGGTCACCAAATAAATGAACCTTCAATAAAAACCTACAATGTATACTACCTGCAAAAGCTAGGAGCTAGATGAGCGCAATTACCACTTTTTAGTTACTTGTTTGCACACGGCAACCAGGTAGTAGTGGCCAGAAAAAGGTAGGCAACCTATTTTTTGCAGATAGTATACATTGTACACTTTTCATTGAAGGTTAAATTTTTTTGGTAAGCAAGTCAGGGAAATTAAAAAAAAAAATTTTTTTTTAATTGTTAATTAATCATATCCTTGACCATATTTTTTTAGGCAACCCTATTGGTATGTGTTCAGCAACACATTTTATACCCTAAAATGTTATTTTGATCCGGTAAACAGATGGATGAAGGTCAATGTTCCCCGGGATCTTGTACTATTAGGTCTAAAACCAATCTCATCTGCACCTGGTACGCTCTGCTCATTAACGAATGAGGCAATGGCGAAACTTTCTTCCCGCTGTACCAAATCTACCTACAATCTATGATCGAAAGGCGAAGGCCTCAAATTAACTGAGATAACGCTAGACAGAAAAAAAGAACGTCATTGCGATCTTTTTCAGCGACATTGATAGTAAAGTTTCCACCTACAAACAATACTAGGAGCTCCTCGAGTAGGGTAGACCGGGGACAATTGTAGCATATTTTGGTTAGCGTTAAATTTTGAGTTTATTATTAATATTGTGTCAAAAGTGTCAATAACCATTGATACGTAGTTTATTCGGCTATAAGTTCGCATTATCTTTAGACGTGTAGAAATAATACAATCATAGATATTAAGCATTAAAGCGGACTGGGTGAACTGGTACAAATGTCCCCGCCAGTGGGTTAATTGTACCAGCGATGTAATTTAATAAAACTCAGTGTTATCATTACATAAATATACTTCTCTAAATGGTAATATCCCAACAGAATAGCTTGTAATCTAATGACAAACAAAATACAGTTAACTTCGTAAGGTTAATCAATATAAAAATTAAAAACATAAAACAATAGCTTTCTCACCCTAAACGATAATAACTAAATTAAAGATTACAACAAAGTATTCTTATAAGTTCTTATTAAGTATTGACCATCATATTTGTGGTGTCGTATACTTATAATTAGTCAAAAACAACGAAAATCACAAATCAAAATATTGTATGGTAAAGCATTTGGAACGATTGTCCCCATGGTACAATTGTCCCTTGCATACTTAATTTTATCATTTTTTTTATTATGTATAGCTACTCAGTCCAGCACAATTTTATCCCATCGATGCCAAAGCTCCGGGTGTGGATTTTTCTCTTTTCTTTTTATATCTAATTAGAGAAACATGGCACAACCTAAACATAGACCTAAACATAGCTGTGTGTATAGATTTTCCGGTTTGGATTTCCTAATATGCTTTTTCGTAGAAAAGTATCTTTCGAAGTATCTGTTAAAAAATAAACTTTATGAATAACAATGGAAAGCATAGTTCAGCCATTTTTTTATTTAAGTTTTAACTTGAACAATTCTTAAGACGACATGATACCAATACCCAAACCGAATGCAACCATTTTTCATAAATTCGTCAAAAAATTTCGTCATAAATTCCAAACCACTACTATGAAAGACACGTAGTCCGATTTGTAAAAAAATAAATAATAGTTAAAAAAACTAAAAAACACGCTTTTATAGAAAGTCTAACTAAAAAATAGAAAATAAATTTGAAGAAAACAATGTATTTTATTGTAAAAAAAAGCGTGGGGTGCATGGTGTCAATAGTTATAATTATTGTATTGACAGATATAAGTAGAAGGATTATCATTTAGATAGTATCTTAGAAAGCACCCCACGCTTTTTTTACAATAAAATACATTGTTTTCTTCAAGTTTATTGTCTATTTTATAGTTAGACTTTCTATAAAAGCGTGTTTTTTAGTTTTTTTTAACTATTATTTATTTTTATTTTTTTAGTTAAAATATAAATATATTGTAGTCGGTTGAGGTTCGAATATCAAAAAAGCGCCATCTATTGACGCTCTTAGATACTACGACATTCCCTATAATTAGCAAAGGTCCAGAGAGTATAATTTCAATAGACGCAGATTGACAATCTATTGACGCATTCTTATGCGTCGTGTAGATGGCGCTAAACTAAACTACACAACAATTATTTATAATTATTAATCACAATTTGCAATACTTTTTATATATATATATATATATATATATAATATTGCATTGTCATCGGTCCTTGATAAGTATGCCAAATTTCAATTTAATCCGACGTTTTAAAGGAGGTCAAAATCACGTTCAAAGACAAGTTACAGACAAACATACCAACATACCAACCTACCAACATACCTACGTCTGAAGCTAATAAAAGCGTGTTAAAAAAAGACTATTATCGCTGAATTGCGTCTCTTAATACTGCAGTTCCCAATTGTTAACAATAAGTACAGTTACACATATTTAATCCCAATGATCTTTATCTTCTAAATTCTAACTGCTGGTGTGCCTGTCTCGGTCATCCGCCTGTCCTGTCGCATGCCTTTCTATTTGTTTCTGCCCTCTTCGGAGTGTGAAGAAGCATTTCTACAGGCCGGCATGATTTTGATGACCGCCGATAAACTCATTATTGTCGGTTGCCGCTGGTCTTTTTGGAATGCCCTTCACTTACCATTAGGTGCAGCGCAGACACTTTACCGTGCTCGCTAAAAAATATAGTTAATTAATTTATGAATTAAAGTTATAGTTAAAATAAATATATATTATAAATAAATATATATATTATAAATAAATATATATATAATATGGGGTCAATTTTACCACGGGGACAATTGTACCGTTACAAACGTCCCCGAAATATTGCTACAATTGTCCCCATATACTCATTTCATGGATAATATAAAAAATCTCCTAAATTTAAACTTGAATCTAAATAAATACGTTTACAAATAAGAGATACAATAGTGAGAAATGTTTAAACTTACACTGAGTTAAAAATGATGTTTTGATTTCCTGCTATGACCAATGATAATAGATGGAAAAAACTTACTTTGACTGCACCAAAATTTCATCTCGCCGTCATAAGCGTCTGCGTCGAGCCACACGCGCGAGCAGCTAATAGTTAGTCGGCAAGCAATCAAGGGGGGCGCCAAGGGGAATGGAATGTGTGTGTGAGGTGTAGTTAAAAAAATATTCCCCTTGGTACTACCGTACCCTGCTACAAATGTACCCGGTCTACCCTATTCCTTTATTTTATTAAATTCATAACCATAATTTTACACAAGCTCAAATCCATTAAACTATTATTCATGTCTTATTCTATTGTAGTGCTCTGTCATTTGTGGTGATAATTCATATTTCGGTAGTCCGTTTGGATTTCGCAGATGATGTATGGTATGGCATAATAATGCGTGGTTCATGGAATGTGAAATAATGGAGTGACACAGGCATACAACGGTTTGTACTCGGACTTTAATGCATTACAAAAATAAATAAGTAATCTGAATGCGAATAAGGTGTTAACTGGAGCTATACTAAAGTAGTCCATGTCCCTGCCATTTTTCCCGCGAGAAAAATCCATGCCTCGGTGCCGCAGTGATACGTCTACTGTATTGAGGTTTCGGGTTTGATCCCTGGTCGGGTAAAATTGATATTGGGTTTTTCTCTCACAAAATGCTTAGTGTCAGCCTGGAGACCGCAATTTTGCCCGGTATAGGCTCGCCCCTATCACATCATGGGATGGTATTAAGCTCGGCGAATTGTGGGTGCATTAGTTAACCCTTTGCGTATGCAAAATCGATCTACCTCTCTCTCTCTCTCTCACTCCCTGACTTAGATACCTTCTAAGATAGAGAGTGGAGGGACGGATATACCGCTCACACCGACCTTCCGACCTAGGTCACGTCGAGAGAGTGACTACTGGATGAGAAAGTATTTTTCTAAGTCGGTGTACTGGCTCAAAACCCAGCGGTGGTCTCCTTCAGCGCTGAAAGAACAGTTTTGCAAGTTCGGGTTTTCATTAATTTCATAACAAATATTCTATTTAACTCTCAATCTACAGAATTACTGTTATATGCTGGTGGGAGGATACTTGTATCCGACCGGATAGCGACCACCGTACACTGGTGCTAAAACCTGCCATAGTGGCCCACCTTGTGTGGGTCGCGTTCCAGGGTCAGCCAGTGTATATCCGGTGCTCCCCAGGGGGCTTGCCCCTTGATCCTAACCCTTTTCCCATCCCTTTTTCCTTCCCCTTTCCCTTGGCCCTGAGATAAGATACCGCAGTGTCTTTATATGGTCGGCAACGCGCCCATGATTCTTTTGGTGGTGGGCGTACATGGGCGGTGGAGATCACTTACCATCAGGTGACCCACTTGCTCGTTTGCCAGCCTATGCCATAAAAAAAAAAATATATAATTGGAGTTTAGTTAATTCTATTAAAATGATTGACGAATTAATAACCTATTAATAAGTTCAGCAAAGGTCATACACTACAAATATTTACAGGTACTACATTTCAATTGTTACTTTCATCATTATCATCATCATCAGCCACAGGACGTCCACTGCTGAACATAGGCCTCCACCAAAGATTTCCAACAACATATACATTCCATTAAAAGGGTTATTTTTAAACAATTTCCAAAATTGCTTCGGTATTAACATCACACTTAACCCTCGACCTGACGTCACGGTACGCTAATTCATTTAATATTACGGTCGTTAAAGCCCTTGCAAAAAAATAAAAATAAAAGCGCACAAAATTACTGAAGAAGGTCTTAATGGCCACATTAGGGTATTTGCCAATTAAGTAGATTTTTGAAATAAAACTTATTTAAACGGATCTTATCGCGGTTTTTTATAAAGAAAAATCGTGATAAAATCCGTTTAAATTAGTTTTATTTCAATGAGTAATATTCGCGTACACATAAGAAATATAAGTAGAGTTTTGTGATTACTAATGCACTTACTGATATCTAAGTCATTTCGATTTATGGCATATTGGTTACCTGCCTAGGTACTGTTTTTTTTATTATGTTACTTACGCCTTAGAATTTAAATAATACTTATTTCTACACTGATACACCTATATAATAAATAGGTAGTGAATTGTTTTACAATACCATGCTAGTTATGTTCACTTAAACGCGCATTAGAATTATTTATTTGAATTAAGCCTTTAATAAATAGACTTAGTTTAGTAGACTTTAGTTTTTGCGTACAACAGGTAGGCAAAAATGATGCCATTTGTAATTTGTAGAAATGTTTTAAATTTTTCACTCGATCTCCGTCATCAGATTTCAACCTTTATTTGGAACCAACATTATGATAAAATCATCTATAACTACATTCGGCAGATATATCGTGTAACACGCGTAAAAGAATACAAAGGTTCCTTTTTATTTGATTGAATGACGAGACGAGCAAGGCGCTCGCCTGATGATAAGCGCCACGCCTGCCCATAACCAGAAGCAAAACCACACAGAACTTTGAATTACAAAGCTCTGCATAGCATTGAACTGCGCTCGTCACCCCGAGACATGAGATGTTTAGTCACATAATGCGCGGTAATATCACTGACTTCAATGTCCTTCAAACCGAAACACAACAGTGCTTACACACCGTTGTTTGGCGGCAGAAATAGACAAAGCGGTTGTACCAACCCAGACGGCCTCTCGCATACGAGGGACCTACCACCTTGGAATTGACAACGTCTTCCTATTTAAGTCAGTTATATGGCATGATAAAGATAATTTCAAAGCTGCAAAGTACAACAAATCATTCCAAGATACAGTACACCCAACCTAACAGCATTAATCCTTATAAATCCGTATTAAACATACACAGTTGGCCATTAAGCATGCAACTTGCGTTTACTGCGCCGCTGTACAGAACGTGTATTAATTTCAATAATATATGCTTTGCTTTTGCCAGATGTTGTAAATGATTTTGGGTTGTGGGAGAACACATGCGTATATTTTGGTCTGTAGCATTTACATTACGACAGATTTCATTCATCACTAAATCTAATTTGGCTAAATGTGAGTGCTTTTGGTGAATTATTGAAATTTATAGTGGTTTAGTTATGACATGTGATAGATAGGATATTATTTTAATCGCTAAAATATCATTTGTTGTTATTAGTTGAATACAAAACTTCAGCCGCATACCTGAAGAGCTGTGGCCCAGGGTTTGATGATCAGAGGCGTCGCGGCAAACCAAAGATAAGATATCGGGACGAACTACAAAATTAAATAAAAACTGACAAACTATTATTAGCTGTTGGACATAATTGCGTTTCATGGAAGAATCTTAAGAAGACCTTTGTGCAATAATCGAACAGTACTTGCTAATACCTAATACCATATGAAACGATAACATGGTCATCATATTTTTTGATTTATCGTTTCGTAGTCATTTCACTGATGTGTTTGTGTAGACATTCTACAGCTTTGTCATAAATTTGTGAATTACATGTTGGTATAGACGTCCTTACATAAATTTTTATTATTTGTGGCAATTTTGGAATGTAGTCATCACTGTTAGCCATAAGATTAAAAGAAATGAGATTTGTCAATTAAAAAAAAAAAGCAAAATTATATTTCATTTATATAATTTTATGTAAATCAGCTGTATGTTAAATTATCCTACTAGGCACGGGCCTACTCTTCTACTGAGGGAGTGTAGACCTTCGTCCACCTAGCTGGCCTGACGCGGATAGGCGAACTTGACATACCTTCGAAATTCTTAGGTAATAATTCTTAGGTATGCAAGTTTCCAGAAGATTTATTCCTTTGCCATTCTGATTTCTTTCATCTCATAATAATAAAATCACTTGACCTAAATTCACTTTGCGTTTATAAACTTTATCTGAATGAAAAATCTTCATGAAAATACATGAAAATTCTTCTAAAATCCAAACCTGAACCTAATAAAGTTATCGTCCCATAATGGAGCATCAAATGGATATAGCTGTTGGGAATGCAATTTTGCCAGCACCAACACTACCCAGCGCGGATCCCAGAATCTAATCAACTATCAATTAATACGCCAATATTATGAAATTGCTGTCAATAAATTGCCTAGTTTATATTCGTATTGAGTTTACATAGTTTTGAGTGCAAACACCAGGTTCTCTGGTGTTCCAATAATTGACAAACTTATGCTACAAAACCATATCTAGCAAGAAATTAAATAAAGTATAAATAAATATTGCATTAGTACTCTTCAATATTCGAGTAAGATTTAACCACCAATTTATGTGTTATTATAGTTATTTTGAAAATACCTGGTAGACAACTTTGTGATTTGTGTAACTTTTGTGTTTGAATATAATGATAATTTATTTGGTAAGTAACATTTACTCTAAGGTGTTGAAACAATTGCTAAAAGCACTAAACTTACCATACACAAAATAAACATTTATGATCTACCCACCACGAGTTAAAGTTTCTATTTATTCTACCCAAGTCTTTGGGCAAAGAAAATTGAACGCGAAACGTCGGAAATACCTTTCCCACCTCAAGAAGTTCGAGAATAATTCCCAGGGCTGAAATATTCATCACAGCGAAATCCTCAAGGTCAGAGACATAATTCCGACGTTACATTAATTCGAACAAAGACTCCGCGACGTCTGCAACCATCATTACTTATACGCGCGTCTTCCATATTGCCAACGTCAACTTAGCTACATTATCCCTTCTGTAGACACTTTGTGGTAAGTATGCGTCATTGAATTGCTTATTTTTACCTCTCGTCACAAGAAGGCGTCTCTCTGCCATTTCATCTTTAACAAAGATGTACAAATTTCAGTTACTTTTTATTCGAAAGCTGTTTTAATCGAGATTGTAATTAAAGCTACGATGGAAAAAAATCTATTTAGTTATATTTTAGATAACCGATTTTTTTTCTAATGATGTTATTTTTAAAGGTTCTGAAATCTTTATGTGTATTTTGTATTAATAACAAAGTGTAAATCAGTGATGCATGTTCCCTGAGCCTTTTGGGTTGGACGTTTTGGTCACTGTTGTTGTGCTTTTTCCGCAAATGATCAATGAGAATGTTGTTCTGGAGATTAGATGTAATCCTGCATACACCAATATTTTTTTACCAGTTACATACCTTAAGACCTGACCACACCCCACCACTCGCAATAAATCCACAGTTGTCGTGGACAGAAAAAGCCACCGCCACTGAACATGTTGCAATAATGGGTTTTATTAATTTCACGCGCCTATGCTACTCTTCATGGCGTTTTAATGTTTTATTCATTGGTTAATATAAGTTTTCAAGCACGCGACCGAGACAGACGATCGCGACGCGTGACGCATGTCAGCCGATAATCACATATATAATTTGTATAGAAACGACTGTGTGACATGGTGTTTTATGCCGGACTCGGACCTTAAAACCTATCTTACAGTTAATAGGACTGGCATTGTGTGATAATTATTGTAATACTTAGACAGCCTCCGTGGCGCAGCAGGTGAGTAGGCGGCTGTGGCGCAAGAGCCCGCGGGTTCGGGTCCCGCGCCGCGACAAATGTTTGCATGATCCACGAATGTTTATTTCGGGTCTGGATGTTGTGAGACTAACAAGATTTCATTCATTCTTCCGTAGTTCCCGACCCATGATACAAGACTCATATCTTCCTGTGGTGTCAAGACTAAGTGTGTGACTATTGAGTGTATTTATTTATAATATTGTTTCATCCTATCCATCAGCTTCTATACGTAAATTGCTGAATATCCGATATCCTTTTCCAGATCACACCACCATCAAGAGTCACGAATAATTTGATACTTAGGAATGTTTATTCTGATTAAAATGACGATTAAACTTAATTATAAGTCACAGAATATAAATTATTATGATTAATGACTTCCTAACTTGGTTAACGCTTGTTTCATCGACTCTGTGTAAGTAATACTTACCAAATAAAATATGACATATTCAAATACCAAAGTTACACTTACAAATATCGGAAATAAGGTGACTACTAGGGCTGCCAAAAATAGCTGTCATGTCAAGTTAATTATAGATTAAATTTTACTTGATCCTGATATCAGAATCCTTGGTCCTGAAACTAATTAAAAGAAAAGAAAGCAGTATGTACCAATAATGGGAATACACTTTGAAAAATTGTTTCTTAATATACTACTTAACACGTTGCGGCGTAACAAATATTTAAGTATGTAGTTAGTGATGATGACAGACCTGTTCAACAAATTAAGAATGTCTTTTAAATGACAAAGCGAAAATCGATTGATACATATAAATATGATTGACTGTTTCGTGAAAACGACAATAGCCGAATAACTTTCAACTAAGTACAGTACGGAAAGTAACTATTGTAATCACATTATACGATTTCCAATACCTCCTTTTAATCACATTTACTCTACCACTCGATATCAGGTGGAATAGCTTAAAGCACTCCAACCAATCTGCATTCTGAATTAAAGCCAAAACGTGAAAAACTTTCGAGATATGAAAATTAAAAGGAGGCTAAAGTTAGCCTTACTGGAACTCGACAATGAAACTGCTTGATATTACTATCCTTTAACTCTACTACCCAATTATACCGCCCTTTACCAAAATACCAGAAATGAAAACGCACTCTTACAAAGCAGCATGCCTTTCCTAGTTGAAACCAGTAAGAATGTATATCTATTTTGTGATATAGAGGTAAGTTGTACCGTACCAATTAAGAGGTTTTTCATCGTGGTAGTTTGCTAAAATACTTTATCCGACAAATTAGTTCAGTATCGTTCAAACACAATGAGTAACAACTAGGAATAATTAAATCTTATCGGTCGGTAGCTATGGTGGCTTAAAAATTTATTAAAAAAAACTAGATCATTAAGTATTTTTTAAATCTTAAACATTAATTTCAAACTGAATGTAGGAAATTTTATATTAACATTTCGAGATAAACCACATCTCAGTTCGTCCTGTGACAACGAAGGTTGAATAGCTTTCGAAACATCAAGACTAAATATAGAAAATAAACCGTAATACAATCCGTTTAAATTTAAACTATTTCAATGAATTAAACTCCTAAAATAACAAACAACATCTTCACGCTCTGACATACATACTTTATGAAAAACCGGACTTATGTAATTTGTGTATCCTACGTTAAGTAAATTTAGCCTTGACTAATATTTAAGAAAATTCCAACTTAACGTTAATTAAGAAGACAATTCAGTAAAATCGTGATTCCCTAGATAGTTCAAAGTAGGACTGTCGGGCAACGGGTGAGATAATCTGAAAAAGTTAGGCATACTGTACATACGTTACGTGACTCCACTTTTAATTAATTTGTGGGAAGAAAGATCTAATTGATTATTGATTTTTAACCAACACTCACACCTGGTTTCTTAAGGGCTGATCAATTTGAAAATTAACTAATCACTGCAGTGATTGATGACTGTCAAATCTCATGTGAAGTCTAAAACTAATCTCAATAGTTATGCAGTAACGTTGTAACCAATGTTTAGCTCGGTTTCAATATTTATCACTAGCTTTTCCTCGCGACTCCGCCCGTATGATCTGCTTTTTGCGCGATAAAAAGTAGCCTATGTTCATTAGAGATAATGTAGGATTTTAATGGTGAAAGAATTTTTCATCGGTCCAGTAGTTTTTAAGTTTATTCGTTACATAAAAAAGTACAAATCTTTCCTCTTTATAATATTGTTGTAGATTACAAATAAATTCATCCGAATAAGAATTAGAATAAAGCATATTATGTCAGCACATTTATGAGCAATTCTACTCAAAAGTTGACACGAAACGTCCAAATTTACCTTCACGTGAAGTAAGCGAAGTGTGCCCGCACTTAAGGCAAAGTTGCTCATCTACGAACGAATTACTAAACTGCGAACTGAATACAAATGCGCACAGGAAGTTGGTAATATTGACATTGCTCGTTCATTTTATCGTGAAAGATGGCATAACCGGTAAGAACAAAGGGAACGTGAAAAAAGTCCACTTTATTTTATGTGTTTTGTTCCGGATTTTGTCTAAATGTATTTATGGACTGTTCGTCAATATTTTTATGTGATTCTATGGAACATAATGTCCGATAAAGTGATTTAGCTCTGGATAAAAAATAACTTTATTAGCACTGATTCAAATTTAATAATTTAAACTATAACCTAAGGCTTTTTCTAACAGGTATTATGTCAACTGCAAATTACAAATAAAAAGTTTATTAAAATTATTAAATTATATCATTATTGAAACAAAAATTAATACTAACATAGTCCTGACAAAAAAGGCACCAGTATTTAGACACTAATCAATTTAAACCCAGACTACATAAAACATGTTCACAGAAAACACAATAGTAATTACTTCCACATTATGAACATCGAAACCGCATTATAGCCTCCTACTACGATTTTAACGCACTCTACGATCAGTTCATTAGTAGTCGCCGGGAAGAATCTATAAAATAAAGTAACAATCGGTACCCATGTCACGTCCTATTACTTCTTGAAGGGATTTAGATTCGAATTGTCTGCGACTACATCGGTTTTGTTTGCGGGTATTTGCTGTAAATGTTCTGGCGAATTTCTTTTATTGATGTTTTGCATCGTTCTAGATAATTTGTACTGAAGATTCTAGTACTTTTCTTGTTTTTCGTTATTTGAAGAGTATTTTATCTAGATATTTTTTTAACTGACTCAAAACATACATATACTGACATTCTTTAATAGATTTACATTTTGCGTCGTCGTCGTATTCAGATTTTTATATTATCAGCACAATTTCAATATAATTATCTATTAGTATTGTAAGAAATAGACTTGACACGTCAAGAGTGTAACGTGTTGTAACACAGATCATCAGATGATCTAAACTAGACCATTTCTCATATGTTTTTTTTAATTCGAGCACCGCAAAGTGACTAAACTACACCTGATGGTAAACGTAGTGCAGAGTTGATCGATGGTCACTGAAGCCATGCCGGCCTAAATAAATGCTTCTTCCCTCTTCGGAGAGGGAAGAAGCAACTCGAGGGGCGTACGATAGGACAGGCGGATGACCGATGCAGGCACAGTGATACAAGGATGTACCCCTATCACAAGCCCCTCGAGTGAACCGGATATACACTGCCTGATCCTAGAACGCGACCCACCCAAGGCGTGTGGATCACTATGACAGGTTTTAACACCATGTGTAGGTACGATGGGCGCTATCCGGGCAGATATAAATATCCTACCACCAGCAAGTTCACCATGTCATTCCCCCACCTTTCTAGTATCCTACTACGTCTACGTGCCTAAGATAACTTATATATTTATAACTTATAAATTTTATTATTATATAAAAATAATAATAAAATTTATGTAAATAGTTAAATACCTACAAAGAGCCGCGATACAATAACTAAAAGCAATTATATAATAGTAGTCCTTACGCAAAGACGCAGTGTCATTGTCACCCGTGACGTGACAATCGGAAGCCTTTAAAGGAATTTAGAACCAACATCGTGTTTGCACTATTAATTCCTGTAATTGAATTAATCGGTTACAACATACTATTATAATTTCTACCGGCTAAATAAAAAAAAAAAAATGAAACAATCACATTTACCAAGCGCTTAAGCCCATATCGCGAGGCTCAAACGGCGAAACGCTTTGAATCCCAAATAAAGTTATTCCTCGCTTACATGATAAGAGCCAGTAAAGGCAGTATTGTGCTGAACACGCCAACCGTCACGCCGCCGCTGTTGTTACTTCATTATCATACAAATTACAATTTGTTGACATTTTCGTCCCCTTTTCAAATGTCTTGTGTTCTAACAACACAGTAAGATCATCTAGATGTAATTTATGTTATAGCGGGATCACATAGTTCGATGTTAGTTGATCAACTACTAAATCGAATGCGATTTGTACCGTAGGAACAGACTTGAATGCAATCAGTTAAAATGTTTGATGATTCAAGTCAGTTGATCAACTAAAATGGAACCATGTGGACCTGCTACTAAGTATCGAAATGTTTATGTAATCCATTTAGATAAGAGTTAAACGATGTTCGTTGGTAACGGCATCGCTCGAGAACGAGTGTACCGGTTAAAATAAATCTGAAGTAAGAATATAATATACCACAGAACTCTCAAGTCGCGACATAGTCATACTTATACACAAACATACAAACATTTTGTAAAGTATTGGCAGGCACTGCATGTAGTGTCCGTCTATCCCAGTGAACGTCAAACGCCAATATCCGTCGAACTAACTTCGAAGGAAGCAAATACAAAACCGGAGGAGTCTGAAAAATTTTAGCTCAACTAACATGATACAAACATTTGGGCTTATTTTTCTACGTATCGCTATGTTTATTTAGGCTTAAGCTAAAGTGACAGACATATATTCATTGTATCTAGAAAATAATATCATACACACAGTAAAACGTGCCAGAATAAACTGAATTAATGCTTAATAAAAGCCTTTATATCTACTTAATGAAACAATATGAGTGTAAAAATACAATAACGAAATGGCTACGGAATAATGTCTACGTTGAAACCGAGGCACTATTGCAAATTATGGAATAGACAATCATGTCTAACTACTGATTATAGTACTACTACTTATTATCAAATAAGTATAGACATATACACACATACATTTTAATTTTATTTATTCATTATTTATTTAAACTTTATTGTATACAAGGAGTACAGGATAGAACACTAAAATATAACTAAGATGAGAAGTACAATTGGCGGCCTTAGCGATCAGCTTATATTAGCTTTCTTTATTTTATAGTTTAATTTTATTAATATTCCATTACACTTGTATTTATTCAATAATTATTGGAAATGTATGTTTTTTTATGAAGAAACGAGGTCTTCTGACTTGGCAAGTGACCTGCTTGTTTCGTCATTCAAGCATATAATAAACATGTCGTATTGCCTAATTATTTCTTACTATTCTGCTTTCACTGTCTCTGCACCCGCCGCTGTAATTAAAAAGGATTAACAGTGGCACGCATATTTTGACAGCGAGCAATGGAGCTCGCCGAATCTTTGGGAAGAGGTCTTTTACAATAAAATTAATCAAATAGGGAGTTGGATTTTTTTTTTTTTCCAAAAACATATTCTGCTTAACCGGCCCGAAATAAGAAATTTGCAAGTTTCTGCTGGCGAACTATTCCGGCAAAAGTAAAATTTAAACAAACTTGTTAGTTCGAGCCGAGATAGAGAAGACCACGAAATTGTGGTCTTCCAAACCCGCACACATAGTTTTAGACCTTTTTAGTATGGAAAAAAAGACGTGTGGCACTCGGAGACTGCCGCGGTAAAGCTATTGTATAGCATTTTTTATCAACTTATGTAATTATAATTATTTATTTATTTTATTTATGCAGTATTCTTTTCTTGTTTTTAATTTTAATTTTGAGGGTCAAGGTCGGGGTAAAGGTTAAGGTCGGGGTCAAGGTCAAGGACGGAATCTAGGTAAAAATCGGGGTTAAGGTCAAGGTCGGAGTCAAGGTAAAATCGGGGTCAAGGACAAGGTCGGGTCAAGGTCAAGGTCGGAGTCAAGGTAAAATCGGGGTCAAGGTCAAGGTCGGGTCAAGGTCAAGGTCGGAGTCAAGGTAAAATCGGGGTCAAGGTCAAGGTTGGGTCAAGGTCAAGGTCGGAGTCAAGTTAAAAATCGGTGTAAAGGTCAAGGTCAGGGCCAAGGTCAAGGTCGAAACCTATGTAAAAATCGGGGTCAATGTCAAGGTCGGGGTCAAGGTCAAGGTCGAAATCTAGGTAAACATCGGGGTCAAGGTCAAGGACGGGGTCAAGGTCGGAGTCATGGTAAAAATCGGGGTCAAGGTCAAGGTCGGGGTCAAGGTCACGGTCGGGGTTCAAGGTCAAAGTCTTGTGAAAGTCCGGTCCAAGTTGACTGGTCACTGTGTGACGCCACCTGGGACTTTTAAATGATCGATGTTCCAGGGAGGTCAGCTAACGCTGGCTGGTCGGCGGGGGGTGTTAGGTTTTTTCGTTACGAAATTTCTGGATTCGGTCTCGCCGCAAGGCCCGCGATAAAATCTATACAATAGCTTAAAAATATATGTGAGATTAATATGTACACCCTAACGAAGAGTTACAGACAGCAACATATGATAGCAAACATATCAATTAAAATATTACACATCGATAAGCTCGACGATATCGTATTCATGGGGCGCATAAAGCGCATGAGCAATCAATTGACGCATTTCCATAAATATTTAGGATACACACGGAGTGGAAGGATGGCGAGCTCTTATTTGATTGGTTATTGGCGAACTGTTATCTGATTGGTTATATCTAATAGCTCCAATATTGAGGGAACACTGGAAACTCATCAAAGAATAAAAGCAAATTTATCACGATTTGGATTAAATTTTTATACTTAATTTTTTTTATATCTTAATTAAACTTAGCGATAAGGTCACTCGCCATCAGGCAAGCACCATGAGTATCGATAAACAGAAGTAACACAATAGACAAATAACACAATTTGAATTACAAAGCTCTTCATGGACTGCTGTTGTCACTCCAAAGCAGAAGTCATTAAAAGGAAGAAAAAACGAAAGAAAATACTTTCATTTTCGGAACAGAAACTGTTGCTGCAATAGTTATTCAGCTACATGCTGCAGTGCAGCGCTGATTTTGAATGAGGAATTCAATGTGTCATGTAAAATTTCATCATACAAACTGACAGATACGTGCTTCGAATGCGACCATCATGAGTCTGCCTTCAACAAAGGCCTGAACGTAACAGCAAGCAGATAAGTGTCATTTTGCACAACATGTTGACAAAAAAGCTCGCTAACAACAGAATCAATGTGCCACGTAAGTATCGGCAATCCACATTATTAAAAGTGGTAAGGGATGGATCGTTCAGGTGATTAATTCCGGCTTTCTAGTCAGAGCGTACAGTGCATTCTATTACTCGATGGGTTCCGATGCAGTAGCTCTGCTATCAATTAGTACAGTGGATATTTAACTGTAGTAAGCGTCGTTACTTAAAAAGAACCAATTCGAGCCGGATAAAGGTGCGATTTTACCTCGTGATTATTTATGCTTACCAATACGTTTATATTTCGAACTCCTCTCTATCTTTCTATTGGATTTCGTTGCTGCTGCAGTTTAGCATCTAGAGAGACAGGTTACTGATCAGGCTCAGAAAATACGTGCATTGTCGATGCTGACTTGCAGGAATGACTATGATGGGTGTGAGTACTATCCCTGCGACTCCTTGCTTTACAGACTGCTACTCGCTTCCTTTACCACGAAGGCTATCATAACTCAAATAAATCGTTGATAATTGTACCAAGGCGAAAAAAAACTTGTGCGTCTCGGAACGCTCGACAGAAGTAATAACTTAAACTAGTTTAAGTTGTCGTATGCGTGAGAGAAAGAGAAGCCAGACAGACTGGCGCCGTGACGCGTTACGTTACGAAACGGTTTACCCTCTTATAAGAAGTTATCAAAACTGAAAAACTAGAAAACCTTAAGCTTATTTAAACGCCGTTGGAAATATTTACTTTGTACGTAAAAATGTACGTTTTTAAAAATATACGTATACTTGCACTAACGAATCAAGCTAGCAAAATAAAGCGTGGGAGTTTATTTCAGATCTACAGTGTGCATAACCCTGTCCGAACATAAACGAGACGTCAGTTCTGGTGTAGGTACAGTCGGGGAGAAACGGTTTTGATTTTGTATAATTAACCTTCGACAAAGAAGAGTTTTTGTCTGTCTGTGGGTATGTGTGGTACCGTAGCGCCTAACTAATGATTCGATTTGAATGCGGTTATTATCGTTTGTAAGATAATTTAATGTTTGAAGAAAACTTGTTCCGTCGTTTAAAAGTTACATACTTTTCGCGGAATCGCGGGTTCGATTCCCATGTCAAGATAAATGTTTGTAATATAACATGAGCCTTTATCTCCGAAGAATGAAGCAGAGGTGAAACTAGTGCTGTCAAGTTTCGCCGAGCTTATTTCCGTCCCATGATGTGATAGGGAGCGAGTCTATTGCCATACTTGGCACTTATTTCAATTCCGGGTAATTAGTATGTGATGTTATGAATCGAAAATTAAAACATTAATTGCGATTGCCCTACCTGGGAGCTGAACCCAAAACTTCACAATTTTCAGCCTTAATACTATCACTAGACAAATAAGGTGATTAGAAATATTTGTGTGATCCGTAGATAATTGTTTCGAATCTGAGTGTTGTAATAGTGAAAAGCCCTCATAGTTTTTGATATCCAGGACACAAGATAGGTAATAAATTGTATGATAATCTGGGTTCAGGAGTGTATGTATGACCGTGAGGCGTTATTTATTTATTTCAATGTAAAAAAAAGGTTTAGAATCAATATCCTAAACCGTATTACGTAAACACCACTCGACTGTACATATCGGCCGCGACCCAACAGCCATCGGAAGTCGTCACAAGCCATGAACCAGTCAATATCCGGCTAGAGCTCACGCTGGAATGACGGTGACAGCGTACGTGTTCTGTTTATTTTCCATGTAAAATTGAATTTGTATTTTTGGTACCATTTTGTGGTTGTATGCTAATGATCAACATGAGATACATAACCTATGAGATTCCTATTTATAAAAGAGGGGGCAAATGAACGCTCTCGCTGATGAGGATTAGGTGTTCCCCTTTTTTTATCTTGGCACGGTAAAGTAACTACAATGCAAAGTTCAATGCAGTCCAAACCG
Organism: Amorpha juglandis; assembly: GCA_949126905.1. NCBI lineage: Eukaryota > Metazoa > Arthropoda > Insecta > Lepidoptera > Sphingidae > Amorpha > Amorpha juglandis. Next base: position 3,038,963 of record OX421372.1, on the reverse strand, counting down.
TCGACCGTCAAGACAAGACATTGGGTCCCTTGACGGTCGTCAGAATTATGCCAGCCTCAAGTTACTGGTTACTCTAGCTTATCCCGGAGCCATGATGACGGGTTTTTAGATGGATGGATATTCAGTTTTTTTAAACTTAAATATTTTTCGTTTTATAGAATTTTTTTTTTTTTTTATTTTTTTACTTTATCATATTGAATTGTCCTTGGTCCTTTTTAAGCATGCCAAATTTCATGTTCAAGGTCAAAATCATGTTCAAAGATTCCATTACATACAAACATACATCTGAAGCTAATAAAAGCCTGTTAAATACACACATACACACAAAAATAACGACAGACAGACGAAGTGGTCTAACTTTTTGGGGGTTAAAAACGTATGAACGACAAGAGTGCAATGTGTGCTGCGTATCGAGACCACATGTGCCGTGCAATGCCTCATAGAAATCGCTGTAGTGCGATTATATAAAATCAGTTTCTTAAACTAATATACACGAGAAAAATAAAAACTAATAGAAACTTTATAATAAAAACAAGCTAGCAAAGGCTGTAGTTACATTAAAGGAACAGTTATTACGTCGTAAATAACCAGCGTACTTTGCACTGTCGTTACGAAAGGAAAAGATTACAGGGCGCCATTCAGTCTAGATTTACTGCCTTTTGTATATTGTAATAACATTGCCTTTACTGCGGGTTAATTAGATTTTTACTTCGAATGGGCATTTGGTAATAATTTATTTATTTTTATAACTTGTCTGCACCATTTGTTATGCGCTACCCTGGCCTACATATGGGATTAGCCCATTGTAGATTAATTTTGATGGAAAATTTTGCTCGATAGAGTTTAGCTGCGATGGTGTCAGATCTGATTGATGTCTGTGACAGAGTAAAAAAATGAAACTCCTCAACGGATAATATTATAATCATCGCGATTATGTTATTGTATTAGAATTTACAGCATTAGAATTGGCATGCCATATCTGTGCCTACCACAAAAAGTTGAAATGTAAAGGAGAGGCTATTTCAACATGTGTCACTAAAAAAGAAACATGTTAAAAAATTTAATAAAATAATAGTGACTGATTTCGAAACAAAAATGTTGGCTATTTATTTGAGCTCTTCAAGACTTGCCAGAGAGTAATTTAGGCTACATCTTATCTCGGATATAAGACAGCCCAGCCTTCCTAGCGAGCGGAGTTTTGAGCAAAATCTAGCCGTATATATAGATATCTAAGCAGCGATAGCTCAGCGGGCAGTGGTACGTACTGTCGAGACGAAAGTCGCAGGTTCGAATCCAGCCTCAAGAGTATACTCCTCTGACTTTTCTAAGTTACGTGTATATTCATTGTTAATTATCGCTTGCTTTAACGGTGAAGGAAACATCGTGAGGAAACCTGCATACCTGAGAACTCGATAAGATTTTTCGAAGGTATGTGAAGTCCACCAACCCGTATTAGGCCAGCGTGGTAGACTAAGGCCTAACCCCTCTCATTCAGTAGAGGAGGCCCGTGCCCAGCAGTGGGACATGTATAATACAGGGCTAGTACAATTATTATTGTTATCTATATATATAAAAATGAATCGCTGTGCGTGTGTCTCGCCAAAACTCGAGACTGGCTGTACCGATCTGGCTAATTCTGATCTTGAAATATTTGTGAATGTTCAGGGAAGGTTTACCCGGTGAGAAAAAATGAGTTACATAAATAATAAGTAAAGGAAAACACTAAAAACTACAACTTATTTTTTCAGTACAAACTGTCCCTGGGTATGAAACACTTGAAGTCTTTTTGATGTGAAACATCTATAAGCGCAGGTATAAACCGGATTGTTGGCGTTGTGAAGCTTGCCGTGATGACGGGTCGCCACGCTATACTAGACAGGACCGGAAAGGGACAGGACTGGGACAGGGACAGGGCAGGGACAGGACAGGACAGGACAGGACAGGACAGGACAGGGACAGAACAGGATAGGACAGGACAGGGACAGGGACAGGACAGGACAGTACAGGGACAGGGACAGGGACAGGGACAGGGACAGGGACAGGGACAGGGACAGGGACAGGGACAGGACAGGACAGGAACAGGACGGAACAGGGACAGGACAGGGACAGGACAGGCACAGGGCAGGGACAGGACAGGACAGGACAGCGACAGAACAGGATAGGACAGGACAGGGACAGGGACAGGGACAGGGACAGGACAGGACAGGACAGGGACAGGACAGGACAGGGACAGGACGGAACAGGGACAGGACCGGAAAGGGACAGGACTGGGACAGGGACAGGGCAGGGACAGGGCAGGGACAGGACAGGACAGGACAGGACAGGACAGGATAGGACAGGACAGGACAGGGACAGGACAGGGGGAGAGGACAGGACAGGCACAGGGTAGGGACAGGACAGGACAGGGACAGGACAGGGACAGGACAGGACAGGCACAGGGCAGGGACAGGACAGGGACAGGACAGGGACAGGACAGGGACAGGACAGGACAGGGACAGGGACAGGGACAGGGACAGGACAGGACAGGACAGGACAGGACAGGACAGGACAGGACAGGACAGGACAGGACAGGACAGGACAGGACAGGACAGGACAGGACAGGACAGGACAGGACAGGACAGGACAGGGACAGGACAGGACAGGGACAGGGCGGGACAGGGGCAGGACAGGGGCAGGACAGGGACAGGACAGGACAGGACAGGACAGGACAGGGACAGGACAGGACAGGACAGGATAAGACAGGACAGGGACAGGGACAGGGACAGGACAGGACAGGATAGGACAGGGGCAGGACAGGGGCAGGACAGGGGCAGGACAGGGGCAGGACAGGGGCAGGACAGGGACAGGACAGAGACAGGACAGGACAGGGACAGGACTGTCCCACCGGGGGGAGGTGAAAGACGACCTGACTTAAGTCGTCGAAGTCAATTAAATGTGCGACGGGCTACCTCACGTACAATGTTGCAGTACCTCACTTAATTGCATTTAATATAAATGAAACATTTGTATTCAGTTTTGACCACATTTTACACAAATATATGTAGGTGATACGAAGTTCACCGGGTCATCTAGTTATATATAGATAACGTCCAAAAATATGTATCACGGGCTACGCATAGAAGTTTAGCTATAGCAAAAGCTCGTACCAACCTCTCCAACAATGGAGCCGTATCCAGTAATTTCCCTTCACACATAATTCGTTTTAGCGTGACAGTGTTTACGTGATCAAATGATCGCGTGTTTGCGTGAGCGTGATTGTACTGCGTGCTACGTTTTCACTTCTACTGGAGGCCGGTTTTCTTGAGCGCTCAATAAGGAATCGCACGCGAGACGGAGAGCTATTCAAACTGGAAATGAAGAATAATGATCAAGCTAACCGATAAACTCTCGACATCAATTAGAAAGTATAATTCTAATGACAAGATTTTCTTCAAACAGTTGTATATCTAAAAACCATTTGGATTAAAGCAACTTTCGACTAAAAACGGCGTTTAATGCCCATTGTTTTAGGTGCGATAACAGACCCATAGACATACAAACAGATAAAAGGGTCAAAATAATAACACCCTTCGTTTTAATCGAGTGTAAATTAAAACGAATGAGTTTATCGATGGTCATCATAATCATGCCGTCCAATAGATGCTTCTTCACACTTCAAAGCGAAAGAAATCATGGGGCTTGCGACAGGACAGACGGATGACCGATGCAGGCACAGGAATGTAAGGAGTTAACCATATAGCCGCCCCAATCAACCGTCAAGTCACGTCGCAAGCCCCTGGGGAGAACTGGATCCTTGAACGCAATGCACACACTGTGGGTCACTATATCAGGTTTTAACATCATGTGTACCGTACACTATTGTTATTGTTTTAGTTTCGGTTGCGGATATGAATATCCTAAGATCAACACTATTTCCTTACTTCTTGTCTTAACTATTAAAATTATCGTGATAACATTATCCCGGATTTTTTCCACACAATTTAGTCGCCGTCCAGTCAACTATGCATATTGGTGCATAGTTGGAATTGGCCAATTTCAGACATCTTATTTTAGAAAAAATATTGAAAGTAAACAGGGCTCCTAGTCATTCGTATCCATAATACCTTCCAAATATTAATCCCTATAAATTATTCCTTTACGCCACATATAATCCCAACCAGCATTTTTGGGACACTCCTCAACTTTCAGTAGTAATTTGCTGCTGGCCAATTTCTAAAAAAAGCTGCTTAATATTTCCGGCGGGTTTACTTGGTCAGATTCCATTAAAAATACGTCCCGTGAGTACGAAGGAACAATGGAGCCACTGTCCCGCCTTCGACACCACGCTCGTTGCCATTTTCAGGAGTTTTAGATTCACGTTCAAGTACATTAAACGCCTATATTCAGAACATCCAAAATGAATTAAGAGATAAAAGGGTATGCTTTTGACATTAAAGCTTCTTCGCATTTCAATAGAAATTATTTAAAAAGTTTCTATTGTTGAAATTCATATTCAAATATTTTACTGATATCAAAGTTGTCATAAAGATTTTTATTTATAGCTATTTTGATATTTATTGTATTATTCATGGTTGGGGTTGCATAATTTCTTTAAAGCATAGTCGACATCAAAGATATTGAGATTATTGTCATATTCAATTACGATACAGACGTCGTGCGCTTGAAAATTACAATAATAATCACCCAACGTGATGGAACCCTAAACCTTAGCCTGCAAATGGTCGTTGTTTAAAACCCAGCGAACCCTCTCCACCCCTTGAGCCACTCATTTGGTCATCCCTTGTCACGTTTTGTAGCGACTATTTTGGGGAGTCCATCTACCTAAGTTGGCGAATCACCACTTGCCTGTTTTAGTCGTGTTTGTTCATAGTTCAGGCAGATGTCATAATCATTTCCACAGACCCAGTTACCCAATCTACCAACACCTCATCTCATTAAACTAGTATAGATTTATGTCGATCGCTGCGACAGTCCTACACCAACCGGTGGCGATCCTTGGGTACAATTTTATAGTGTATACGGGGATAGCCGTCGGGTGATGTCACATCACAATACTAGATTAAATTTGTCTACGTATTGACTTCAACCCCACGCACGCCTACCAAAGGTCCGGGACTCTATAGTCCCGTGATATGGTAAGACATACATAAATCAGCCAATGATATTGCTATATCATTTTAAATCCGAGACTTAAAGAAGTACTGAATTGTTTTGATTTAAATATTCTAATTTCATGCAAATTAGTGGATTGATGGCCATATAAGAACGGAAGAAGAAGGTATTCTACTCCTCCAATTTACTCTGAACAATAGAATTATGAACTACGATAGTCTACGATATCGATTAGTGTTTTTGGTTTATTGTGTGCGAATTTCTTCTGAAAAGATCTCTACAATTCCATTGAATTTAGCGCGAGAGATTTTTCAAGCTTCTGCTGAAATTGAAAACTCACAAAATGGTAGCTAAAACATTAGTATTCTTCTAAAGAATAAGATTTTCATCACGTTTCTTGAAATATGTATAGACGAGTACTGTACGTAGTAAGTACGTCGACTAGTAATATTTCAAACTATATCTAAACTCACAGCACGTGCTTTGATCATAAACACAGATAATAGAGTGTCTAATATATTATACTAGCTGCAGACTGATGGCGTTGGAAATCCACTGACAATATATAATATAGTGGTTGCTTAAGAGAAATAAAATAACTAGAAGGTACAAAAACAATATGGAATAAGTTTTGACTTGATTTAATTAGAAGTCTTGGGAAACGCATTACAAACTAGGGTATAGATACAATGGAGAATTTTTACCACACTGTCATGTATATACAGGACAAATATTTTCAAATATTTTGCCAAAAGACTACACATTGCCAGACCTAAGATCTTGAATAAGATCTTACATTTCTCAACTGTCATACACAGTCAATAGTTTTTTTTGTAAATTGTGTTTTTAGATCAAAATTGATTGAGATGATTATATTTTAGCTCTTGTAGAAAATGTTACAAATTAACAACATATTTTTACAATAATAATAATTCTTTATTTTTACAAAACACAATTACATCTGCACTGTATATATATAGTTAATAACGAATCAAGACAGTTATGATTTAATTAAGTACAATTAGTTAACCCTGTCTTTTAAAACTAGGCATCGCCTGTATCTTAAGAGGCAGTGTTTGGCCATAAGGGTCTTACTAATAACAGTAAATTGGAACTTATAAAGAGAAGCTATTTTAATGAAACTAAATCTAATTCATATCAATACGCATGTCCTGCTTCAGACATCGTTTGCAACGGACGTTTTCAATATGAAACTATTCAAATCACAAGCACGCACAGCTATTAATATTGGAAGCGCTGGAACACGACCCAACTTGTGAAATTAACTTGCTACTGTCTTCTGCACTCGAGGAAATTATTTCGACGATTATTAGAATTTGTTCGGAACTCAAACACGTAGATATTAATTTTCTACGCACTCACGCCTGTAATCCCCGAGGGATAGGCAGAGATGTGACTTGAACACCCACATTTCGCCGAGCGTGTTTCCGTCCTTTCGTTGGAAAGGTGGAGGGGATGCGATCGCGAGGGCGCGTTGGTCTGACCAAATAAAAACACTCACGGGGCTCTCAGTAACAACAGCAATGAGACATGCCAAGGACAGACAAACCTGGAAAGAAATAATCCAACAGATGCGAAGGAAATTTCAGGACGGACACGACCTTCAGAAATGAAGAGGACGACCAAGAAGAAGAAGAAGATTTCCGTCCCATGACGTAAGTGGCGAGCCTATCCCCATACCGGGCATAATTCCAGACTCTGGACTGATACTGTGGAATTTGACCCAACCTGGGGATCGAACCCGAGACCTCATCACGTACCGAGTCGTACCGCGTACGCAATACAACAGCGTTTTCGAGGCAGTAAAATAATTCAGGCAGTCAATATAAATTTTCTGAATGTTATTTATTAGTAAAATATAGAAGGAATTCTGTTAGGGAAAAGTAAATGCACCCAATACATACTTGTGGATATTAGAAATCTCATATTGGATTTCTTTTTAGTTAGGGTTGTCAGAAGCCAAGAATTGGATTTGAGAATCTATAGTTAAAACTTAAGGACTTAAAACATATAATCATCAGGCATCCTCTACTGAATGAGACAGATTAGGCCTTACTCAACCACAATGGCCTAATGTGGTTTGACAGACTTCATATGCCTTTGAAATTCTTATGAAGAATATTTAAGGTATGCATTTTATCTCACGGTGTTTCCTTCACCGTTGACACAAGCGATAACAATTAATACATACGAAACTTAAAAAAATCAGAGGTACATGCTCTTGTGGCTGGTTTCAAACCTAAGACGTATCGAAAGTCCGTACCACCCCAGATGCTTATAAGAATATAAACTACATTTCAATTGATGCAGCATCTTACTATGCTAATCAAGTGAAACAAACCTAACTACCACAAAGCGAAATCTTATATCAACCCACGAGTTCCAAAATACTAACATCATTAATACAATCCTCAACCACATACTCAGATTCCTAGTTAGTCGGACAAAAGGACCGACAGCCAACACAAAGAAACGTGGCAGCCAACAAGTCGACGGCGGAGTGGATTGAACGCAATATTGTTGGCCCGTGTTTGATCATCGCTATGTACCGTACGTCGAGATTTACTGCTTCTTGCCTGGATAAACGGGCGGGATAACGCTACTTTATTTTTGCTTGTTTATTTTAGTTTATGTGACATGGCAAATGCGGTGAAAAAATAATAATATTGAAGTGAATCTTCTTTAGAATCGTGATTTGAAAATCGATGAAACGAAAATGCGTCACGACAAAGACAAACATATTCATAAAAAGGATTTAGCCTACGAGAGAATGAGATAGATTACAAGTATGCTATCACGTGTCTTTGCGCCTGCGTACAACGAAGCCTTCGGAAAATGTGTAATAAACAACGTGGTGTATTCACGTGTTTAATTGTTTTGCATTTGCGTATTAAAATTCGTTGGTCAATTAATTTATTTCTGAAGTTTCACTTCTGCCGTGTGTGAATTGCACAAACACATTTATTTAATTCTAATTAAACTATCTTATTGGTGTAGTAAATTGCATAATATAGTATCGTTCCTAGGTTAAAGAGCCGTAAGGTTTTGAGTTCAAATCTTAGGTCGGGTAATCACAATTTGTGTTTGAAGTATTGATTCGAAAAATCGCAAATGATTAGGCTTGAATTTTTGCGCCGCATGGCAATAGCCTCGTCGTTTATTACATCACGGGTCCGAAATAAGCTTAGCGAACGGTGGGTATAGTAGTCGCATTTCTGTCTATTCCTTCGGAGTTACAGGCAATAGCTTGTTTTTCATTTTAGCTCATTGTGCATGTTTTGATTGGTAATTTTTATGAGTGGTAAAGCAATGGTGTAGACAGTTTTGTCTATAACATGAATGGGCCGGCTAAAGAGGCGCCCATAATTCTTCTCTTATTGTTGGCGTTCATGGGCAGTAGAGATCTCTTATCATCAGGTGACCTTCTCGTTTACCGGCCTATGCTATAAAAAAATATCAATTTTAAATGATTTTATCACACGGGTCGTAACATTCATACAATAAACCCGCTCGTCCACCACGTCCGACCTAAGACCCCGTCTGCAACAGTCCACTAGTCAAATAAAGTGCAAGATTACTGTTTATTTTGGACACTTGTTTGTATGCCCACTTGTTCATTGTTACAAGAAAGGCCTGTTGATACTCGCTAAGTTAGCTTTGCAAATGTTACGTTTGTGTGGTTAGGTTAGGTTAGGTTGTAGTTGGCCTGACTTCTTTGTAGTGGTTGTTTGTGTATTGTCACGAGTATTTGTTAACTGTTAGGTTTTCGTAAGAATAGAATTAGTTTCTTTTTTTTATCCTGGTAAGGGAAAGTGACTATACAGGACTTGATGTTAAGTACAGAGCAGCCCAAATATTATGTCGATTGTCAGTGCAATATAATGTATTTATGGTAGTGTTTCCATAAACACCTCTAAATATTAATGTTATTTCTTTTCTTTTTATTATTTGAATGACGAGATGAGCAAGTCGCAAGACTGATGCTAAGCGCCACACCTGCCCATAAATAGATGCAACATCACACAGAACTTTGAATTACAAAGCACTGCATGGCACTGAACTGCGCTTGTCACTATGACACACAAGATATTGTCTTATAATAAAAAAAACTTGAGAGGTGTCAAGGGACACCCGGATGGAACGAAGTTCCTTTCGATTAAGTAATTAGTGAAGGAATTGTAATTTTTTTTTTTTTTTTAAGTTATAATAATATTTTTTTATTATTAACAATGTTATATAAACTTAATCAGTAGGTTCAATTTTCGTAATAATATTATTTACAAAAAACCTGTATACACTCAACAAAAATAATCGTCGCGACACCACACTGTTCAATGCGAAATAGAAATGAAATACACCGGCTGCTACGTCGCCCAGCCCGTAAATCGTGTTCGATATTCAAAAAAAATTCAAATGCCAATTTAGAACCGCGTCTACATTTCTAAATGTCATAAGTTTCACACCCGTCTGGATGGGATTAAGTCCTTTTACTTTTATTAACGGAATTTTGACTTTAACTTTGTGTAATAGATATCAAATTATTTAAACAAATGTCAAAGTTTCACACCCGTCTGGATGGGATTATATCCTTTTACTTGTATTAACGGAATTTCGACTTTAACTTTGTGTGCTAGATATCAAATTAAGTTATCACTTTAAAAATGTGTCTTTTCGTGACAACTTTTCGTGAGATTTTTTTCCGTCTAGCCCCCTTTCACAACGCGCGATAAGGAACTTCGTTCCAAAAATCAAAATAAAAAAAAACTTAATATCCTCAAAACTGAACCCTATTTCTTCATAGTAAAGACTCTTTTGAATAGTGAATTAGTGTTTAATATATACAGACAAAACAATAGGACCATTTGAAACGGACGTGACGCAAAATAGACAGTTGGGACACAAAGGTGATTATTCCGCGCAAACAGCTCATATAAATGCTATCGAGACAGCAGTAATTTCGGACGTTAATCAATTCTAGAATGATTTACCGCTATGCTGCAGTCATTGTCGACAACCTGATGGCGAGGTGGGCGAGTAGCCGACTGTGAATCGTGCAGCCGCGGGTTCGATCCCCGCACCGAGACAAATGTTTGTCTGATCCACAAATATTTGTTTCGGGGTCTGGTGTGAGACCGAAAGTCTCTCGTAGTTCCTGATACCCACGACACAAGACTAACTGTGGAGTCAGGACTATGTGTGTGAGTGTTGGGTGTTATTTATTTACTTATTGTTAATATCTTACTTGCCTTATGCCCTATAAGATTTCATATCACACAAGTTCCCTGGGATTGGAATTCATCCTCTCTATGGTAGCAGATTCATCACCAATTAATTGGTTTTAAACAATAATAATATTACTAAACCTGTAATATTCACGTCCTACTGCTGTGCATGGACTTCTTCTACTGGATGAGAAGGGTTAGGCCTTATTCCGCGCTGGCCTAATGCGCGTTGGCAGACTTCACATTCCTATGAAATTCTTAAGGCGAACTTTCAGGTAAACAGGTTTCCTCATGATTTCTCCTTCACCGTTAAAGCAAACGAAAATTAACAACATGCATGCTCTTGGGGCTGGTTTCGAACATGCGATTTTCAAATCGACAGTTTGTGCCACTCCCCGCTGGGCTATCGTTGCTAAGCTAAATCTTTATATATATAATTCTTCTGTGAGTGTGTATGTTCCTGAACTTCTCTTAAACGACTGGACCGATTTTGATGAAATTTTTTGAGTGTGTTCAAGGGGATCTGAGAATGGTTTAGATTCACAATTTTGTCCGCTGGACAATGTTTTTTTTATTAATTTTTAATTTATTAGTAGTTGTTGATTTTGGAATGTTTTAGTATAAACCGGATGGTTGTCGTTGCGAAGCTTGCCGTGATGACGGGTCGTATAGCGTCTAGACTGGACAGGGACAGGACAGGGACAGGACAGTGGACAGGACAGTGAGACAGGAAAGTGAGACAGGACAGTGAGACAGGACAGTGAGACAGGACAGTGAGACAGGACAGTGAGACAGGACAGTGAGACAGGACAGTGAGACAGGACAGTGAAACAGGACAGAGAGACATGACAGAGAGACAGGACAGTGAGACAGGACAGTGAGACAGGACAGTGAGACAGGACAGTGAGACATGACAGTGAGACAGGAAAGTGAGACAGGACAGTGAGACAGGACAGTGAGACAGGACAGTGAGACAGGACAGTGAGACAGGACAGTGAGACAGGACAGAGAGACAGGACAGTGAGACAGGACAGTGAGAGGACAGTGAGAGGACAGTGAGACAGGACAGTGAGACAGGACAGTGAGACAGGACAGTGAGACAGGACAGTGAGAGGACAGTGAGACAGGACAGTGAGACCGGACAGTGAGACAGGATAGTGAGACAGGACAGTGAGACAGGACAGTGAGACAGGACAGTGAGACAGGACAGTGAGACAGGACAGAGAGACAGGACAGTGAGACAGGACAGTGAGACAGGACAGTGAGACAGGACAGAGAGACAGGACAGTGAGACAGGACAGTGAGAGGACAGTGAGACAGGACAGTGAGACAGGACAGTGAGACCGGACAGTGAGACAGGACAGTGAGACAGGACATTGAGACAGGACAGTGAGACAGGACAGTGAGACAGGCCAGTGAGACAGGATAGTGAGACAGGACAGTGAGACAGGACAGTGAGACAGGACAGTGAGACAGGACAGTGAGACAGGACAGAGAGACATGACAGAGAGACAGGACAGTGAGACAGGACAGTGAGACAGGACAGGACAGGGACAGGACAAGACGGGGACAGGACGGGGACGGGACGGGGACGAGACGGGACGGGGACAGGACGGGGACGGGACGCGGACAGGACGGGGACAGGACGGGGACGAGACGGGGACAGGACGGGGACGGGACGGGGACAGGACTGTCCAACCGGAGGGAGGTGGGAGACGACCTGACTTAAGTCGTCGAAGTCAATTAAATGTGCGACGGGCTACCTCACGTGCAATGGCGCAGTACCTCACTTAATTGCATTTAATGTAAATAAAACATTTGTATTAAGTTTTGACCACATTTTACACAAATATATTATGTAGGTGATACGAAGTTCACCGGGTCATCTAGTAATTATATAAAAATAAAAGTCTTTTATTTCTTGCATTTTAGACAGAAAAGAAATATTTCTGGGCTTAGTATTTAGTTTTCAGTAGTATTTAATCCTATTGTCAGTATATATTATATTAAATACCTCCTGCCTGAGTATATGATGATGGACGAACATACAAACTTATTCATAGAATCGAATCAACTAGTTAAATTTTTCATGAAATGTTCAACCACACCAGCCATTTCATGAAACCTCTGTAACAATGCCGTGCAACATAGATAGCTATCAGCGAGTGCATTGACATTAGTATTCAGAGGGCCGTTGAATAATTGAAAGCTTATCTCGCTTGTGACGGCCGATGGGCTTTATCGTGTTCCGACACCTATCCAAGTTTCAGTACAATTTGGGAGTATAATTCTACTGTTATAACAATAAGTCAGGTCCTAATAATTACATGTATGTTATCTGTACAACGTAATATAGTAAAGCATTAAGCAGAACTAGTTAGTAATTATAGTAGGAAAGACAAATTCACTGACGCATATTGAGAAGATTGTAATGTGAAAGTCATTTTCCGGAATCAGTACATATTTTTGGAGTCAGTGCAGCAAAACTCTCATTTTCATTCATAAGAATAGCCATTTCTAACTCTTCATCTACTCGTTATTCAATCAAATCTTGATCGTGACCTTCGTCTTTCTCCTCATCCATCTAAGATACTATTTTGATTGAACTATATGTCTCAAACTACATACAATAAAATTACTAGCGTATTTGATAAACAGGTACAGAAAATAAACTTTCTTTCCTTAACGCAAACAAAAGTATAAATAAAGCCATCCTAGATGACATTAACTTTGTTGTACATGTACACGTGCTGATTATTTCTTCTCTGAGTTTATTATTTACCAACCGAAGAAAAATTGTTTGCTTTATCCAATACATAAAACAAGCCTCACATAAGCTGTAATAATAATCTTTAATGTGTAGCGTAATCAATCAAGAACGTCACTTGGCGACGCCGAAAATGGATCGATTTTTAAACATTACGAACAATAACCAAATAATGATTAATGGGTAACACCGACTCAGATGGAATTGATAAATAATGGAGTTGGTTCAATTCAAATATATTTCTAATAATTTCTTCATAATCCATTGTGCCTACTTGGTTTTCAAAACACCGGTAATTCTGGAAATTACCTCTTTTAGCAGGATTCCATCCAGAAAGTGAAGACATAATTGTTCGAAATCTCTCAATAATTCCTGTGCGAATAGAACAGTCTAGTAATATTTTTGATTTAATCTATTTCTGGAGATTTTGCCCACATCGCGTCGTATTTTGTGATTGTAATGTTTATCATCAGACTGCACTTCATTTTATTTTTTATTTTTTTGTATATTTTATCGCCAAGCACCAATGTGTAAACAATGCTGTGTTGTCACATATCACGAGGCGAGCGCCCTGCTCGTCTCGTCATTCACATAAAAATCATTGATTTTGGTCTATGCCGCTTTATCATTTGTCATCAGGATTACATGTTCATAATAAAACCACACAGGATAATAAAATACCAGCTCAGCAAATATTTGATCAATCATCCATCTTCTGTCCCAGTAACGTCTCCATTGAGTACATACCAGTACACAGGCAATACGTCACGTGTGTACGTCGCGCGGTCGTTTATCAAAGCTACCGATCAGTCTTCCGAGTTCATTCGTCATTGACATCCGTTTTTTTGGGAACGCACATTCAGCAATTCGACATGACTTGTTCTTTGAAAAATATGCTGATTATTGCCAAAACAAATTATATTTAAATACCTTAGTATTTTTAGATTCAGATTAGCAAGCTCAAGTGGCAGTGGGCAGGCCACATAGCTCGCAGAACCGATAACCGATGGGACAGAAAGGTTCTGGAATGGAGGCCACGTACTGGCAAGCGCAGCGTTGGACGTCCACCTACAAGGTGGACAGACGACCTGATAAAGATCGCAGGAAGTCGCTGGATGGAGGCCGCTTCCAACAGGTCGGTCTGGAAATCTTTGGGAGAGGCCTATATTCAGCAGTGGACGTCTTGTGGCTGATGATGAATGATGATGATGAGTATTTTTAGATTCAGCACTCGGCAGCTTATTAGACAAAGCGGTGATATGATAGTAGTAATTATCAAAACGAAAGATGTAGTGACTAAGATTGAGAAAGGAATACTGAGATGGTTTGGACATATAGAGAGGATGGATGAAAGAAGATAGACGAAACAAATAGATATACATGGCGAGTATGAATGGTACAGTTGGGTTGCAATATTGCAGTGCCTATTTCAGAAAACAGACTATAATATAGGTCATGAAAGCCCCAAAAATATAGAAATTACAAACATTACTGAACGTGCGAAGATCTGCAACACCAACACACCTCGTGGACATCATATTCATCTCACGCGCCTACATGCGCCGAATATTACTGCAAACGCCGACCCTTGTACATTTTTTATGTGCCCAGCTTATTTACGTCCAATTTTGGGTGTGTTACGAAAATTTGAGGCGGTTTCCGAAATTACTTAAGAGTATTGAAGGTCCATACAGGCTTGTAAAGTAATTGAAAGTGTATACACACTTTTGTATAATGACGACAATTGTGAAGTAGGCACCGATTTCATAGTTACTTTATAATTGTTTTGTGAATGGCCGAATATATTAAGGTATATGGCAGGTTTCAATCTTAAAAATACTTTTATAGCATAAGCCAGCATACGAGTAAGTGGGTCACCTGATGGTAAGTGATCTCCACCGTCCATGTACGCCCATAATACGTCGTTATAAAATACAAAAAAAATACACATTATTTACTTTTTTATTACGTCTGGAAGGACGGTTTTCGATCCCCGCACCGATACAAATGTGTACAATTGTTTGTGTGATCCACAAATATTTGTTTCGTGTCTGGATATTGTGAGGCTGAAAGTCTCTCGTAGTTCATCATATTCACGATACAAAACTCGTACCTTACTGTACATTCTGGGCTATTTATTATTAATTTCCATTACTTTGTTGTTGTTGGAATCGTAATACGGTTGTAACTACAATATATCGAAACTACAGTGTATTACGACAATTACATGTCCCAAAGGCCATCGTACGGTGCGCCAACTATACGTAATAGAGCCGAAACCTATCATCGTACAGAGATCCTAGTTTATTTGGACTTTGTTACACTGGAAGTTCCCAATTCGAAGTATCTGCCACGAACATATAGTCATACAATCAAATCGAACACCAAAGCGCATCCTAAAATACACATTCATACATATCTCGGGACGAAAATCCAATCTCCATCTAATTTCACATCATAATGACGCGCCTCTCAATAGATTACCCTATCAGATATTGTCAGCTGCACATACACCATTGCAATTTTGTTGATGCAAATTTGAAAGCTATAACCCCTACTATTGATGTAAGCCACTTGAATTAAGCGAGAAGTTTGTGAGAAAGGGTTTTTATCGCCCGAATGACGGAATACGTAGGTTAGGTTAAGTTAGTTGTCGATAAAAAATCCGGGAAAGTGTGAGCCGGACTCGCGTATCAAGGGTTAATTTCGTTTATTTTATTATTTATTTGGATATCTGCCATAAAAACACATTTGGTGAAATTTTCAGCAAGCTACCTATGCTTGTACTACCATAGCGCTGAACTGCGCTAGTTACCCGGAGATATATTATGTTGTCTTATATTGCCCAGTAATTACACTGGATTTGATGTCCTTCAAACCGGAACACAACAGTGGTCACACTTTGAAGTTTGGCGGAATAGTACCTAGAATAAAGACCCTCGTTTATGAGAGACAGCATGAAGAAACGTCGATATGAATATCCTACTAGGAAATATAAACACCCACAGACTGACAAATGGATCAAAAGTATGGTCAAAATATTTTCAGATATTCCGAGTTACGCATTCGAGAACAAAGTGACATGAGAGAACTTATAGTAACGACCAACTAAGAGACTCAATGGAATTTGCAATCAAACCCTCAGTTGACATATCGTGATGATTATGTATTTAGATGGTCATTTGTTTCAAAGCATATAATGGAATAATGCAATGCAGTGTAATTAATCACCTGTCCCACTGAATACACATTGAGTTGATTGTCTTTTGTCACTCTATTGATACGTGTTGTTCAATCATATTTTTTATAGCATAGACCGGCAAACGAGGAAGTGGGTCTGGTGGTAAGTGATCTCCGCCACCCATGTAAGCACACAATACTAGAATCATAGGCGCGTTGCCGTTCTTAAAGGGAAGGGATTGGGAAGGGGAGGGAGATTTGGGCCTAATTGGAGAATATTTCACTCAACGTACGAAAAGCAATAACAAGCCACTACTTTGCGTCGCTTTTCTGTAATACAGTGGTAACGATCCGGTCAAACTGGCCCATTCATGCTGTAGACAAAACTATCTACAGCGTGGCTCTACCACTCATAAATCCAATCCAATATACAACAATTTATTTTTTTTGTATTACTTTTGTATATAATCATAATCTCAAATATTATATCTCCTTCGTCCAACGAAACATAAGTGCTCGTTCCTTGAGCGCTCTCGACTAATCCGCTCGGCTGTATCATGTTCTCCGACCTTAACTACGCCGGAAGAGCCAAACCGGACGCAACATAATACGTAAATATAAAACGATGCAATTGGCTATAAAAATATATGTAGAAATTAAAACATTTATACTGAATTTTTTCATTCCGTGGAATTCTGACATTTCATAAGTGTTGCAAGTATAAAACCATCCCACGAAGAAAGGCACCCATAAACTGAAAACTACATCTACACTTATATTATAAAGCGGAAAGATTTGTATTTTTGTTTGTCAGCGTCGTTGACCGTTTGAAATAAAGTATGCCTTTATCTTTTTTTTATCGAAGCTTAATGAAATGTTACCATCTAAACTAAAACAGTGTTGAGGGTCGGTCCTTCTATTTTAATACGCCCAGTATGCTACGAAATTATACCCTTAAAAGATACGCAAAATCCAATAAAAATATACGGCGTCCGACCGCTTTCATCCACTAATTGAATCATGCACGTTACGTGACGAATTATGCTGTAATTGTTAGCGCAACCGTCCACCACAATTATATGGCGCGGGCAAATTATGTCCAACGTTTGTAAAGATAGGACGAGAGAAAAATACGCTGAAATTAGCTTTAGAGCTCCGTAGATAACTGAAAATAACATACTTCTAATGTCGCTGTGATACTTTAAATTTGGAAGCTAGGTTTACTCATATATTTTTTATTATTTCATTTAATGACGAGATGAGCAAGTCACTCGCCTGATATTAAGCGCAACGCCTGTCCATAAACAGATGCAACACCATACAGAACTTTGAATTACAAAATTGAAAACTGTTGAGATCGTGGGTTCAATATTATTATTTGTACTTCGTACGAAACGCGACAGCAAACTGCCAATTTCAGTCCTATTTCTGTGAGAAACTGAAATCCGTTCGAGTCGACTCATTCTTACTATAAACAAAACTCTACAGCGATACTCTACCACTTTTGGTTAAAGTACATTTTCAATTAGCTATTTGAAATTGGAACACGACATTTTTAAAATACGTACCCTTTCGAAAATTCACGAAATAACTTAAAAACTCTCGAACAAAGGTGATCTGATAAAAACTCGAAACTACAAAAGGAGATTTAATTAACACCTTCAAAGATCAAAGTGTACAAGAACGAAGTAACACTACACCGACATAACGAGACTGGGATACGTTCAACCCTCTACTACAAGTAACTCTTTTTAATATTTTTTTATTTTATTTCTCGACAAAACGTCTATGGAAACCGAAAGTAAATTTAATTCAATAAAAAATCGATGATGATAGTCGAATACCCAAAACAAATTCTTGTGTACAATAAACTGCCATTCAAAATCGTCGCTTATCGTCAACTAGCTGTCCCTCGCAGTTTCAACTGCATGTTACTTCCCTGCTCCCATGGGCCATAGCATGATATACATATAAACATGATACTTCCTCATGAATCATTCTATCTATTGCTGAAAACTACATTAAAATCCGTTGAATAGTTTAAAAGATCTAAGATCTAAGATGATGAGTGATCTCCACCGCCCATGCACGCCCACAACACTAGAAGAATTACAGGCGCGCTGCCGAGCTCAAAGGGAAAGGGTAATAAAGGGTTTGGGCTAATAAAGGATTATTAATTTAGGATAATTAATTTGGGTTTCCGAATATCTCACTCATCGTACTAAACACAGCAGCAATCCGCTACTTTAAATCCGTTTTCTGTGAGATAGTGGCAACCACCTGGTCGAGCCGGGCCATTCATGCTGTAGACAAACCTGTCTACAGCGTGGCTCAGTAACAATATATCATAGAATATTGAAGAATGATATTTCATTCTCGATCTGATTTCCAACCATATTTCCTTCGACCTGTAGTAAGGCCAAAAGACACAGTTGCAAGAAGTCTTTGTTACCATATACTTGTATTCGATTACAGTATTTTCCTTTAAACTCCATATGATGTTTGTAGAAGAAGTTACGTTGTATGCGCTTTTTGTTTGTTCAAAGTTATCTTGTTACAAAAGTGTATAACTTAAACGAGTGTTCTAGTTTTCATTTTAGGAAACAAAGAACAAATTGTTTAAGTAACAAAACTTACATGCATTGTTATGTGTGTTGTATTCAACATAATATCATTTACAAGGTGGTAGGTCCCTCGTATGCGAGAGGCCGTCTGAGTTGGTACCACCGCTTTGTCTATTTCTGCCGCCAAGCAACAGTGTGTAATCACTGTTGTGTTTCGATTTGAAGGACATTGAAGCCAGTGAAATTACTGGGCATTATGAAACTTAACATTATATGTCTCGGGGTGACGAGCGCAGTTCAGCACCATGTAGTGCTTTGTAATTCGAAGTCTTGTGTCATGCTGCTTCTGTTTATGAGCAGGCGTGGCGCTCACCATCAGGCGATCGACTTGCTCGTCTCGTCATTCAATAAAATAAAAAAATCACGTTTTTATTATAGCACTTCGTTTGACTTTAATATCATCTGGCTAAAAAAGTCCCGTGTAAATGAGCTCTTAGGTAAAATAATTACCAGTTTATTACAATGAATTTGGTGTCTAACTATGACTATGAAAAATAGATTCCATGATTGTATCATTATAAAAGTACGCATATGAATTAATAGAGGAATCCGAATAATTATATGAAATGACATGTTTTTTCCGCGGCAGGACCGTAATGCAAGACCGCATTTATATAATGGTTCAGGAGGGTCATATCTGAACGCCTCCCTACAGCCTCGAAAGTCAACCGGTCCACTAAGTTAACCACATAAAAATGTACGGATGTAACAATGTGAGTGCGCAAAGGTCGGCTCTCGTGTGAAACCACGACTTGTCCCACTGTTGCGAACTTTGTATTTCTGTTAATGTTCAGGCATTCGCTGCATGCATAATAAATTGTCACTATTAATACATGTGATATTAAATTATTATGTATGTCTTGCCATATCTCGGGGCTATAGAGTCCCGGACCTTTGGTAGGCGTGCGTGGGGCCGAAGCCAACACGTAGAGGCCCGTTAGACAAATTTATATTAAATTTATTATTATTAAGAGGGCGCATACAGCAAAAGTATCAATCTAGATTTGATTTTTAAGTCAGTAACTCATGGCTAAATTAAACAAACTTATGTATATGGATACTTCATTATAATTGCAAGCGAATAAGTTTTACAGAAACATAACACACTAAAATTTTCTCGATAGAAAAAAATCACAGCCACCTCCATTTTTATCTATTTTCGATTTATTTGTAATATGGTGCATATTTTTAAGCCGAAAATTAGATGAATAATACCATTTACCTATGATTCAGAGAGTGGCTTTTTTGTATTCAAAAATATTTTGTATATTATGAGATTTTAAAATATAAAGCATTTGGCATATACGACGTTGACATGCGGGTGATGCAGGACGCGCGGCTGAAATTTTGCTAGCTTTATGCGCCCTCTTAAGGCATGCAAAACGAGAATCCCGCAAGTTTTGCATCGGTAAAGTGGCCTTCCTATTTCTATAGATTTAATACATAGTATGCACTCACGCATGTATTCTCCGAAGGGGTAGATAGAGGTGTAACTTGTACATTTTCTCAAGCTTATTTCCATCCCACAATGTGGTAGAGGGCGAGCCTATCGCCATACCGGGCACAAATGAACATCCACAATACCTGAAGAATCATGGACGCGTTGCCGACTTGAAAGAAAAGAGATGGTTAAGGGATTAGAAAGGCGAAAGGGGGTTTAGGCCTCCGGATCACTCACCGTACGAAATGCAACAGCAAGCTGCTACTTCACCTGGGTTTTCTGTGAGATAGTAACAACCCGGACGACCCATTTATGCTGTAGACAAAAATGTCGACAGCGACTACAAATAATAATTCTTCAAATACCCAATACTTATACCTAAGCAGGAGTAAACGGCTGAAAGCGGCCTTCGTGAGAGCACAGCAAGGACCCATTAGCAAAGGGTCGCCGTGAAAGGGACTTCGCGACCGGCAAGTGTACGCGAGTGTTGGGTCTCCAACTTCACAATGGCTTTTTGTATTTCTTTGACAGCCAAATGTGAATTTACACCCGCATAAGGATGTGCTACCCTTTCGGTACTGTAAGTACTAGACACAAGGACCCGCTTGATCGGAGGTCGTAGGATATTGTGGCTTATATTTTAAAAGTTTTTTTGGAGCAGAATCCGGCAAGGCTTTAGAAATGGGAGGGAATTTGACCCTCTAGAAATCTTTTTCTCTACAGGATTTTTTGTTATAATTTACTAATTTAGTTGAGTGGTCAGTTCACGCTGTAGACAAATTAATCGGATTCCCATTCCGATTCGCGGTCGGCGGCGATGCACAGCGACCACACTACGGCGCAGTACTTGTCAGCAACACGATATGCTTTGGCTCACTTGAATTCATGACATAGAAGCGAAGAAAGAAAAACATTTATTTGGTGGAACACAGTTTGGAAACAGAAAGAAATAATAATGACACAAGTTTAAGCTACAATATTCCTTTGCGCCCAATGGGTCAGTTAGGGATCTTATAGCAATCTATAAGATGGTGGCCTAGTGCTAATTTTCCACCGGCCCTCTCATCATCAAATACTAATTGGAAAATAGAAGCTGATTCCAGCAAGAAGGTGAAGCAAGATTTTATGTTTGGAAAAAATATCAGAACAGAGTTTAGAAATTTATTTAATTTGTTTTATTTATTACTAGCTTTTGCTCGCGGCTCCGCCCGCGTGATCCACTTTTTCCGGGATAAAAAGTAGCCTATGTCTTATTCTGATGTATAAGCTATATTATTGTAAAGTTTCCTTAAAATCTATTCAGTAGTTTTTACGTGCAAGAGTAACAAACATACATCCATCCATCCATCCATCCATCTATACTTACAAACTTTCGCGTTTATAATATTAGTAGGATTTAGTAATAATGATTACTATACTATACTATAAGTGCAGTTATGTGCTAGGCACTTTCTGATTAAAAGTTCTCAGTGGTGTTACTTCTGGGAGTGTAAGTGGATCAGTCCCAAATCCAACCTCACCTGCACGTGGTACACTTTGCTGATTAACAGACGAGGCTATGGCGAAACTTAGTTCCTGTTGAGGATTGTGGGGGTAACACTGCGGGTCGCCCCATATAATACCAAATCTACCTGCAAATGATGATGGAAAGACGGACCCTGGCATTAACCTAGGGTAATGCCAGGTAGATTTATTTTTATTTTTATTTAATGACGAGATGAGCAAGGCGCTCGCCTGATGGTAAGCGCCACGCCTGCCCGTAAACAGAAGTAACACCACACAGAACTTTGAATTACAAAGCACTGAATGGCACTGAACTGCGCTCGTCACCCCAAAACATGAGATGTTAAATCTCATAATGCCCAGTAATTTCACTGGCTTCAATGTCTTTCAAACCGAAACACAACAGTGCTTAAACACTGTTGATTGGCGGCAGAAATAGACAGAGCGGTGGTACCAACCCAGACGGCCTCTCGCATACGAGGGATCTAACACCTAGTAAAACTTCTTTGTATGAGATGAGGCAGCATTTACCATCAGACGAATGAACGGCTCATTTCTTCATTCAAGCGAATAAAAATACACTATTAATTGTTTTTGAATATTAAGAAGCAAAATTTAATCACCCTAAATATCACTTAGGAAACGGTAAATAAACCCAAATCGCATAATCAACACCGAAATAACTTAGCACTATCCAATCGTGGTTCAGGATATAGAACCGACGGTCATCCTTCGCCTATATAAATTGCGTACAGCCACCCATAGATAACCCTTTTGCGGACATAAATTTGGGATAAATAATCTTAGTTATTAGCCGCAGGGTGGGGAGCAGGGACACGATTTATTGTTATGTTGAAAATACAGTTTTTACTCCTCATTTCTTCGTGAGTTATAATAGGTCGGTTTGGATTCATTGTTGTCTTGCAGGAAATTAAATTTTTTGATGCTAAAATACGGTACGGAATTTCAATGATTATTGCCTCTATGATCTAGGCTTTTTTTCTAATCTTACTTAGGCTGAGATATCTTGAGGTGATGGGTTCAAGTCCTCGGTCGGAATCACAACCTGTGTTCGAGTTTTTGATTCTAAATATCACAAGTTACCCGAATTGGAATTTGTATTCCATATGACGATAGGCTCGCAATCTATCACATAATTGCTGGAAATAGTCTCGGCGATTCTTGGATGCACTAGTTGTAACTCTGTCTACCCAATCGTGAATAGAGTGATCTGTTATTATGTTATATTTTGTTTAATATGATGGCATAGTCACTACTAAGATGTACATACCACATAGTTGATATAAAGCTGTACGTGTCTAAAGGTTTACTTCTGATGGTGGTGATATACATCTAAATGATGTTGCTGTAGAACAGTCTTCAAGTTTCATATAGTGTGCGATACTAAAACATAAATTCATTATCACTGACACTGAAAATCAGATTTTAGTAGATGTCATAATATAATTATAAAATACCATCAATGCAAATGATTAAGACATAAACTGTTTTCAAGCAAACCTTGTTTTTTAAAACGATTAGCTCTTATAGTCGACGCATAAAATCATTTTTATGATGATGATTTTACATCCTCAAAATAAAAGAAGAAAATCTTCATATTATCTCATTCTCAAATCCTTTCAGTAAATTAAAAACAACGTTTTTTAAACTTCACATGCAACGACTAAATCGAAATTGACTCTTTTTAAAAGCATTTTCTCATACGAAAATAAAATATTCCCCAGAGACCAAGTAACCGTCTTTAGCACGACATTGCTACACAAAATGTCGCATACAGACATAATTTCCGATACGGCGCGAATCGACGTCAAAAGCTTTTTTATTCGGATCGACATTTCCATATGTCTTTCTCGGAGGCTTTACGTGCCTTCAATACGTCGCCGTTTTTCTTCTTTAATATAATACTAATGTGTCAATGGTTGGGACTCAATTTCGCATTTCGCGTTGTTCATACTGGCTTACTTTTTTCACTGAAGGTCTGGTAAAGATAAAATCAAATATGTAATGTGTTCTTTTAATTTTGATATTAAGGCATTTTGGATATGCCAAATGTCTTTTTGGTTTCGGGTCTGGGGGTGTTTTTTCCCCAGAAGGGTTTTTTGCCATTTTGGGATGAACTACACGGTCCCTGCTAATGGGATACTGGCGACCTCTGCAATATCTCATCCTACAAAGAGGAGAGAGAGAGGGAGAGGACCAAAGAGGAGGCAAGCCCCTAGGGAGAACCGGATATACACTGGCTGACCCTGGAATGCGACCGACACAAGGTGGGTCAGTATGGCAAGTTGTAACACCAGTGTACGGTGGTCGCTATCCGGTCGGATACGAATATCCTCCCACCAGCTCCCCAGAAAGATTGAAGGTAGGTAGGCGATGGGTTGTAAAACTACAAGCCAAACTTTCTGTACCATATGTTAAAAACATGCGAGTGGAATAAAGGCAATTGGAAGAAGAGTACGTAATAATACAGAGAAGATAAATAATGTTTCTTATTTCCCAGTAATTCATTAAAACTCTATTTATTCTCATCCATTTACATTTAATGGCTTAATGGTTTTACTCAATCACTCACAGTACCGTGAACGAATGGATTGGAACTGAATCAGTTAAATGGAAGTCTTACACAATTTTGGTTCGTTTGCGGCTCCGCATTTGTTCCTCTTTTTTTGTTGGTTTAAACTAAATCCAAGGATATTTTGTACACCACATTTTTTTTTACATTTTTCACAAATTTATTAAATACTTGGCTACTGCTTCAGTGGCGCAGTTGTATTGGGTACGTAGTACGACTGCTATGCTGTGGTCACGGGTTCGATGCCCGAGTCGGGTCAAATGTTATTGGGTTGTTCCTAACACGAAATGCTCAGTATCGGAGTCTGGGATTGTACCCGATATGGCGATAAACTCGCCCACTATCATATAATAGGACGGAAATATGCTCGGCGAAATGTGGGTGTATGGTTATCCCTCTGCCTATCCCTTCGGCGATACATGCATGAGTGCATATGGATGTATGTATTAAAATGTATTATGGTTAAATTCAAAGTACCAAAACAGGTGGTTTGTGAGTGGTAGAGCCACGCTGTAGACAGTGTTGTCTACAGCATGAATGGGCTGGCTCGACTGGGTCGTTACCACTGTCTCATAGAAAACCGACGTAAAGTAGCGGCTTACTGCTGCTGCGTACGATGAGTGAGATATCTGGAAGCCCAAATCCCCTCCCCTTCCAAATCCTTAATTATCCCTTTCCTTTAAGGTCGGCAACGCGCCCATGATTCTTCTGATGGTGGGCGTACATGGGCGGTGGAGATCACTTACCATCAGGTGTCCCACTTGTTCGTTTGCCGGCCTATGCTATAAAAAAAAAAAAACAAATGTTTGCTGTACTTATGTAGATCTACATTATTGACGAATCTTGACTTACAATCGTCATCATGACGAATTATTCATTATAATTATAACGTTCACTGTCCAAGTATAGATAGATCAGTTAATATTTGTATATCTTACTATGCGCGTGTGAGCCTGTGTAGATGTAGTTTCGATTTATGTGACAGTGACGCGCCAGACGTTATCCTATACATTTAAATTAAGACCTAACCAAATGCAAGCCAACTGAGTTTGTCTAGCTGGATCTTCTCAGGGCTGAGTCGCGCTGCCTTGAATCCAGCGGTAAAGAAAGCCCACTTGAGTTTGTTTCGCCGGGTCTTCTCAAGATGGGTCGTTTTGGATCCGGTTGTAGTTTTAAAACACGAACCGTTTCGGTAATGCCTATGGTTTATATCCCCTCCCCCAATAAATAACAATTCTGGACGTTTCCATAGTAAAAATATGGAAAATAAATAAATAGATTTAATGTAATTGCCGAGTGTATTTTGATGGTACTATGTATTCGTTGATAATGATTTCTATATATCATTTTAATCTACTGTGGTACTGACTTATCATAAGCGCTATTTCAATTGGCTACATGATTAATAAACTATTTCATTTCATTTCAATAATGACAGGCACAAACAACCATTGATTGATTTTCTGTTATCATTTTCCGGTTTATTCTATGGAAAATGAATATATTTTTTTCGATGATCGAATAATAAATATCGGGATGGGGATATTTCAAAAGGCATACGACGAAATTAATATTTTGTCAATAGTCCAGTCGCAAGCCTCGGGATTTACGAAATGAACCCAAAAATTTTGACGTGATGAGTGATCGGTTTCTATATGAGGAAAATATTGCATCGAGGTATCTACATTGTAATGTAAAGATAGTTATAATATTTGTTGTGTTTTATAACGATGTAAATATCCGCCCGGATAGTGACCACCGTATATGTGGTGTTAAAACCTCCCATAGTGATCCACACGCCTTGTGTACACAGCCAGTGTATATCCGGTTCTTCCGAGGCGCTTGCGATATGACTTGATGGTTGGTTGGTGCGGGTATACGAGTACATCCTTGTATCACTGTGTCTGCATCAGTCATCCGCCTGTCCTTTTACAGGCCCCTCAATTTGCTTCTTCCCTATCCGAAGAGGTAAGAGGCATTTATACAGGTCGCCATGACTCTGGTGACCACCGATAAACTCATTGTCGTTGGTCGCTGGTTTTTTGGACTGCATTACGCTTACCATCGGGTGTAGTGCAGTGACTTTACCGTGCTCGGATAAAAAACAAACCTACGTTGTTCAATAGTTATGATTAACGTCTAATACATTTTGATGTCAAATAATATCATTATTTTATAAGTAGTTAGATGGTGTACTATATGTTAGGTGTACAACCCAGTCTTCTTATCGAATGAAACAAACAACCGCCGGGCTGGCCTGGATGATATCGTTTACAAACTTAAAATGGTAGGTACCTCGTATGCGAGAAGCCGTCTGGGTTGGTACCACCGCTTTGTCTATTTTTGTCATTCAATAAAATTAAAAAAAAATGATTAGCATTCATTTATATTCATTGTAGGCTACGATGACGAGCACGCGGTTTCGTAAACTCTATACAAAGCCTTAATAGGCGTCTCTAATTAGCTATTACGCATGCTGCATAATTAGTGTGGCAACGGCATAATTAAATATTGACTATAAATTTAAACAGTATGGTAATTTATATACCACAAAAGAATTAAACTGTGTCATAGTCATAGTTATAGACAGCCTCCGTGGCGCAGCGGGCGAGTAGCCGGCTGTGAAGCGAGAGGCCGCGGGTTTGATCCCCGCACCGACACAAATGTTTGTGTGATCTACAAATATTTGTTTCGGGGTCTGGGTGTTGTGAGACCGAAAGTCTCTCGTAGTTCCTGATTCCTGATACCTGACACAAGACTCGTATCTTACTGTGGGATCAGGACTATGTATGTGACTGTTGGGTGTATTTATTTATTATTATTTATAGTTTCGAAATTTTGGTCAGAATTACGTTGGATTTTTTAATTGCTTATTCTATTTACTACTTTTGCAGCAGTCCCGAGTGATTTTCAATTGTATTTGTGTTTTGCAATAATAATTTACGATTTGTCTATTTTTTTTTACTTTGCCACATGTGTACTATAATAAAATAGTAATATAAGCCTACAGGTCTTTAAAATACTGTCCTACCGCTGGGCACAGGCCTCCTCTACGAATGAGAGGGGTTAGGCCTTAGTTCACCACGTGGGCCTAATGCAGGTTGGCAGTATTTCAAGAATACGCACTGATTTTCATTATTTCTTTGCATTGGATAAGGCTTCCTACGAAGGCTATCCCTTAAAAAGCTGGTTAAATTTGATGATGGCGTATATTATTATAAATGATTTTGAAAATAATATAATGAATTGTCTATAGTTTTTAATTATCGAGGATGATACTGTCGGGTGATCATTTTATAATATTTTGATATCATTTTTTGACTGCCTTGGTGACGTAGTTATATTTCGCACGTGGTGCGACTATCGTGCTGAGGTCTCGGATTGGATCCTCAAGTCGGGTAAAAATGATATTAGGTTTTTCTATCACGAAACGCTTAGTATCAGCCCGGAGTCTGAAATTGAGCTCGGTGTGGTGATAGGCTCGGTCCCATCACATCATGGGACGGAGATACGGTCGGCGAAATGTGGGTGTGTACTGGTTACACTTCTGCCTACCCCTTTGCGCATTACAAGTATGAGTGCGTATGTATATATATCATTATTGGTTTTTGTTTTTGGTTCACGATTAAATTTTTATGACTTTGTATATCTTTATTTTTTAGATTGTAACA
Organism: Amorpha juglandis; assembly: GCA_949126905.1. Classification (NCBI taxonomy): domain Eukaryota; kingdom Metazoa; phylum Arthropoda; class Insecta; order Lepidoptera; family Sphingidae; genus Amorpha; species Amorpha juglandis. Next base: position 3,010,829 of record OX421372.1, on the reverse strand, counting down.
TCCTGTATAACATAATAAAACAAAATATGAACCATATGAGTAAATAATCTATTTGACCTCCATTTAAATATTCTATGTCTAAATTACATCAAAACGTACTAAAAATATGTTGTCCACGATGTTAATAAAAATAAGTATTTTAATATTAAAACTACTAGCAGTTGATTTTGCGAGTGCGACGTATAATAAAGATCCTTTAGGACCAACAGTTAAGACAAAAATTGGGATAATTCGTGGTGTGCAGGCTTCTGATGGAGACTACAACATGTTTATGGGAATTCCATACGCTCGAGTTAACATGACAAATCCTTTTGGGGTAAGAAACTTCCATTAAATCGTTTTAAATACAATAAAATATTTTTTCATTTTTTATAGCATAGGCCGGCAAACGAGCAAGTGGATGACCTGATGGTAAGTGATCTCCACCGCCCATATACGCCCACAATACCAGAAAAATCATGGACGCGTTGCCGACCTTAAGGAAAGGGATAATTAGGGATTGAGAAGAGGAAGAGAATTTGGGCCTCCGGATATCTCACTCACCGTACGAAACGAAACAAACAAGACGCTTCTTTACGTCGGTCTTCTGTGAGACAGTGGTAACGACCCGGTCCAGCCGGCCCATTCATGCTGTAGACAAAACTGCCTACAGCGTGGCTCTGCCACTCGAAAAATGACACACATGATCCGATATGTAGACAACGACATCTAGCGGCCCTTACGTGAACAAAATAAACAGGTATGAAACTACAACAAATTGAAGATTGAATTGTACAAATGTAAGTTTGATCACTTTTGTATTCTAGCTAAAAAGGTTTTAACTAAAATACGTGCTGAACGATATACATTTTAATGTTGCAATAAATATTACGGTCGTTTATTAAACTCTTAAATTTGTTTTCAGGACTCGTTGCCTTACCCAAAATTCCAAGAAATATTCGAAGCTAACAACGATTCAGCTGAATGCACTCAAGTACATAGTATCCACGGATTAGGAGGCAGTCTCGACTGTCTTCAACTTAACATTTACGTTCCAAACAACGACCCTACAGACCTACCAGTCATGGTTTATATTTTTGGAGGCGGTTTTATTCAAGGATCGTTCACCAGAAAATATTATGGTCCTCGCTTTTTAATGAAATATGGAGTAATTTTGGTCATAATGAACTACCGAGTTAGATCTTACGGTACTCTTTGTCTTGAGACCCCAGAAGCATCTGGTAATCAAGCTTTTAAAGACCAGAGATCGGCATTAAAATGGATCCAAAAGAATATAAGAGAATTTGGTGGAGATCCTGGAAAAGTAACTTTAATTGGTCATAGTGGAGGGGCTGTCAGTGTAAGCTTGCAATTACTTTACGCAAAAGAGGAATTATTTCATCAGGCAATTATTGCAAGTGGTACTGCATTCTATCCCAGAACAGAAAGTAATCCAAGTAATGATTTAATTTTAAAACTTTCTAAATACTTTGGGTTTGAAACAAATGACGTAAAGAAAGCACATCATTTCATATCAACAGTAGAGCCAAGTAAAGTTGTACAAGCGGAGACACAAATCGGATACAAATGTCTGCCATGCCTCGAAACGAAGTTCGAAAATACTACTAATTTCATAGATGAACATGTAAAAAATATGAAAATAAAAAACAACGCAGCTATTCCAATACTTATAGGTAATAGTGGAGATGAATCTTATTACCTTTTCGATAAAGAAGATCCCATATACTTCAAAGAAAATGATTTGATTTACAATACTTTAAAAACAGTTTTTACTTTTAATGACAAAGACTTTAATACAGCTTATGAGTTAGTTAATCTATACTATATGGATGGCAACGAGACGAAGGTTACTAAAAGAAAATATATAGATTTTTTCTCAGATTTCTTTTTGGTATATCCTAACAAGATATATGCTAATAAGTTTCTCGAGAAAGGAACAAAAATATATTATTACGTGTTCCCATATTGTGGTGGAAGAAATTTTATGAAGAACCAAAAAAACTTGTCAAATAGTTTGGCAACGCATGGAGATGAATTAGGCTACATATTTGATATATCTTTTCCTTATATGAATAAAGACAGAGAAGAAGATAATGCAGTTCGTCATAATTTTTTGACGATGTTGGCAAACTTCGCAAAGTATGGGTAAGTCTTCATTATTACTGGAGCCAGTGTCTGTGCCGCTATCTGTCAACGGAAATAAAAAAGTATCTATGTAGACGCCAGCTATTTTTAAAAGTAACCATTATGTATCTTTGTTGGAAAAAGTGGACTGTATAGGGGATCTTGATTACGGATAGCAAGTTTGCGGGGCAGCTAACAAGAGAACATATGCACTGCAGTCAGTGCATATGTTCCAATCCCAAGTTAGTACTTGGGCTCGCAGTTTTTGCCTGGGATTGTTGATATATCGTGCTCCTCCTTCGAGGGTCTGTTCAGCAAAACCAACTAACTGGGTAGCTTCGCGTTCTCGGAGTTGTAAAATTACATTACCTAATAATTTACAAGGTGGTAGGTCCCTCGTATGCGAGAGACCGTCTGGGTTGGTACCACTGCTTTGTCTATTTCTGCCGCCAAGCAACAGTGTGTTAGCACTATTGTGTTTCGGTTTGAAGGACATTGAACTAGTGAAATTACTGAGCATTATGAGACTTAACATCTTATGTCTCAGGGGTGACGATCGCAGTTAAGTGCCATGCAGTGCTTTATAACTCAAAGCTATGTGTGGTATTGCATCTGTTTATGGGCAGGCGGGGCGCTTAACATCAGGCGAGCGCCTTGCTCGTCTCGTCATTCAATCAAATAATAAAAAAAAATAGTATACAGAAAATGTCGAGGCAGAATAAGGTCCGGATTTGAATGACGACACGACGGAATGCGTCGACGCACGAACTGCGGTGATGACGTCTGACGTCACGGGGCGACAACCTTTCACCTGTGGCATACCACTCTGGAACTACCCACAGCTTTGCCTAGCGGAAAAATAAATATTCTACCCTGTAATAGAGAAAATCTAAACGATTGAATGAAGAACTAACAAGATTGTTTTTAATAATTAATATTATTTTTAGGAAGTCGTTTTACTAATCTTTTTAGGACATGCCAAAATGGCGGGTGTAACATTTCGAATAGTATACATTTGTAAAACTATTAAATCAGAGACGGGGCTAGACCGTATTTCCGTACATACATCGGCTAACTTGACAGCTATGTATAGTGACATTATAATTAACAATTACATTGTTTAAATTTGATATGTCAAATAATCTTCTTATATATATAAAATTCTCGTGTCACAATGTTAGTTACCTTACTCCTCCGAAACGGCTTTACTGATTTTTACCAAATTTTATATGCATATTCAGTAGGTCTGAGAATCGGCTACTATCTCTTTTTTAATACCCCTAAGTGATAAGGGTTGTTCACCCTTAACATGATTTATTTTTATTTTTGGACAATTTTTTTTGTTTTTATTTTTCTATAATATGGCATTAAAAATACATACAACCCTAAATTTTTACCCTTTTGTTCGAACAATTTTCGACAGATGACGCCCCTGTTAGGCTACTTTTATCCCGGGCGGAGCCGCGAGGAACAGCTAGTATCAATTATAATATTCATCGTTTTATGAGGAGTAAAAATTTTTCGTCTCATTAACGGCTTTTAAGTAATTTATAAACCTCTGAGGCGCGGGGCCCCTCGGACCGTAAGGCCGTAGGCGGTGGCTCACGTTGTCCACGCCTTACGTCGTCTCCGTATTGAATATTCATTTTTTTTTTACTAGCCTTGTATTCTATATGTCCCACTGCTGGGCACGGGCCTCCTCTACTTAATTGGTTACATTACATTGGTTAAATTTATAATATTCATCGTTTTATGAGGAGTAATTTTTTTTGTCTTGTTAACGGCTTTTAAGTAATTCATAAACCCCTAAGGCGCGAGGCCCCCGGACCGCGAGGCCGTAGTCGGTGCCTTAGGTCGCCAAAGCCTTACGCCGTCTCTGTCTTGAATATTCATATAAATGCCGTCTCTAAATTGAATATTTAGACAACTGTAAGAATACCTTGCACAAGAATGAGTGTATGACATAAGCAAAGCCATCTGTAAATAAGGTACACTCGGAAGCTTCTTCATAATCCTCTATAATATTTTTATATATTTTTTTCAGGGACCCCACACCAGTACCAACAAATCAATTACCAAAGTGGAAACCGATTACGAATGATACATGGTATTATATGAATATAGACTCAGAACTCAGCCTGCGCGAAGCACCTTTCAAACAACAAATAGCGTTCTGGGATCACTTTTACGAGTTGTTTGGTCATTTAGAAAATAATTTATGGCATAAACAGAAGCAACACCACACAGAACTTTGAATTACAAAGCACTGCATGGCAATAAACTGCGCTCATCACCCCGAGACATACGATGTTAAGTCTCATCATCCAGTAATTTCACTGGCTTCAATGTCCTTCAATCCGAAACACAACAGAGCTGACACACTGTTGCTTAGCGGCAGAAATAGAGAAAGCGGTGGTACCAACCCAGACGGCCAAACCACCTTGTGCAAACCACCACCGTACCACCTTGTCCACACAAAGTATAGAGTTACACAAATGATTAAATAAATATATACAGTACATACCTTTAAGATTTTATTTTATTTTGACAGCCCTTACTTATTAACTAGAAGGATCATCGTAGAAGGATCTAGCAAATTATGCCGATACAAAGACATACATTTTATTTGGCTCTCCCTTATAGCGAGAAAAAAATATGGGGTTTGGTTATTTGGTTAAACGAGAAAGTTTGTAAGTATGGATGGATGTATGTTTGTTACTCTTTCACGTAAAAACTACTGAATGGATTTTAAAGAAACTTTATAATAATATAGCTTATATTTAATTTTTTTTTCTAAATGTATTTTGTAGGAATTGCTATCTGTCCAGAAACTTTTTCAATTGTATTTGTGTTTTGCAATAATAATTTACGATTTGTCTATTTTTTTACTTTGCCACATGTGTATAATAAAATAGTAATATAAGCCTACAGGTCTTTAAAATACTGTCCTACCGCTGGGCACAGGCCTCCTCTACGAATGAGAGGGGTTAGGCCTTAGTTCACCACGCCGGCCTAATGCAGGTTGGCAGTATTTCAAGAATACGCACTGATTTTCATTACTTCTTTGCATTGGATAAGGTTTCCTACGAAGGCTATCCCTTAAAAAGCTGGTTAAAATTTGATGATGGCGTATATTATTATAAATGATTTTGAACATAATATAATGAATTGTCTATAGTTTTTAATTATCGAGGATGATACTGTCGGGTGATCATCTATACTAATATATAAAGCTGTAGAGTTTGATTGTTTGTTTGTTTGTTTGAGCGCGCTAATCTCAGGAACTACTGGTTCGAAATGAAAAAAATTTTTTTTGTTGGATAGTCCATTTATCGAGGAAGGTTTAAGGCTATATAACATTATACGCTGCGACCATTAGGAGCGAAGCATCAGTGAAAAATGTTGCAAAAACGGGGAAAATTATTCATATTTGAAGGCTTCCGTTGCTAAGCTACCCAAATAATATTATTTGAAGGCTTCCGTTGCTAAGCTACCCAAATCTATACTAATATAATAAAGCTGTAGAGTTTGATTGTTTGTTTGTTTGAACGCGCTAATCTCAGGAACTACTGGTTCGAATTGAAAAATTATTTTTGTGTTGGATAGTCCATTTATCGAGGAAGGCTTTAGGCTATATAACATTACGCTGCGACCATTAGGAGCGAAGCATCAGTGAAAAATGTTGCAAAAACGGGGAAAATTCATATTTGAAGGCTTCCGTTGCTAAGCTACCCAAAAATATTATTTGAAGGCTTCCGTTGCTAAGCTACCCAAATCTATACTAATATTATAAAGCTGTAGAGTTTGATTGTTTGTTTGAACGCGCTAATCTCAGGAACTACTGATTTGAATTGAAAAAATCTTTTTGTGTTGGATAGTCCATTTATCGAGGAAGGCCTTAGGCTATACAGGGTTATTTTTAAAACACCAGCAACCTCGCAGGGGTAGATTCCTAAGGTTATAATTTACTACTTTTGTTCTACGACTTTTGATAATTTGTTAGATTTTATTTTCATACAAAAATAAGTATTCATTTAATTTCCGTCTTGAATATTAACAACGCGCATCGCAGATTACGTAAACAAATACGCGAAGCGTGGGGAACCGGGCTAGCGGCTTTGAAGGTCAACGCACGAGCAGCTGAGCAGCGCCTTTGAGTCGCGCGCGCAAGCCGCGCCGCGCCGCAGTCTACGAAGTAAAACACGACACAACAAAAACTTGTAAAATCATTTTTTTTTATATATATTGAGTTATATCCAAACTCGTAGAACAAAAGTTGTTCCGTATGAGGTCAGCTATCTGGTCCTGCGAGGTTGCTGGTGTTTTAAAATTAACCCTGTATAACATTATGCTGCAACAATTAGGAGCGAAGCATCAGTGAAAAATGTGGCATAAACGGGGAAAATTATTCATATTTGAAGGATTCTGTTGCGTACGCTGCGTACACGGTTCAAGCTACCCAAAAAATATGTATGAAAGAATTATTCCTATTTAAATGATCAAAAAAAAAGTCCGCAATAGTATATGTCTATATTTTAAGATTGACTCACTATGACCCTTTCTATCGTAATCAAATTTGGTTGGAATTAATGCATCATTGCCAATTATTTGCCAAAGAGCTTTTGAAGTGATAACTTCTTATGGGAGGGTGAACCGAAACGTTCCGTAACGCGAGCGGCCCATCGACCAGCCAGCGTTAGCCGACCTCCCTGGAACTTCCATAATATCGAAGTGCCAGGTGGCGTCACACAGTGAAAAGTCAGCTTGGACAGGACTTCGACCAGACTTCGACCAGACTTTGACAGGACGTTGACCGAACTTTGACAGGACTTTGACAGAACTTTGACAGGACTTTGACAGGACTTTGACAGGACTTTGACAGGACTTTGACAGGACTTTGACATTATTTTGACAGTACTTCGACCGGACTTTGACCGGACTTTGACCGGACTTCGACCGGACTTCAACCGGACTTTGACGGGACCTTGACCGCACTTTGACCGGACTCTGACAGAACTTTGACAGGATTTTGACCGAACTTTGACCGGACTGGAGTGCAGTGCAGTGCGGTGCAGAACAATCCAATGAAGTGATAACTTCTTATGGGAGGGTGAACCGAAACGTGACGTAACGCGAGCGGTCCATCGAACACCCAGCGTTAGCCGACCTCCCTGGAACATCGATAATTTCGAAGTCCCAGGTGGCGTCACACAGTGACCAGTCGGCTTGGACCGAACTTTCACAAGGCTTTGACAGGACTTTAACCGGACTTCGACCGGGGTTTGACCGGACTTCCGGATATCTCACTCACCGTACGAAACGCAGCAGCAAGCCGCTACTTTATGTCGGTTTTCTGTGAGACAGTGGTAACGACCCGGTCGAGCCAGCCCATTCATGCTGTAGACAAAACTGTCTACAGCATGGTTCTACCACTCAAAGTTTGAATTTGTATTTTACGATAGAAAACCCTAACATAGCTTTTAACCGTTTTGGGGATCGAACCCGAGCCCTCAGCACAGCAGTCATACCGTGTTAAGTAGATTCAGTTATGGCATGTAAATAAATAAAATAAAATAACACAATCGCGACGAGTGTGCTGTTATCTGTTGAGAGGTTTCTTTTTTTACATTTGTTATCAGACCTTAACCAAATTTATATGGGACCATATCGTAGCTAAACTCTATAGAAGTTATTTACAAACACAATAATTCCATAATTAACGGAGAAATCGTTGTACATACATAAAAAAGAAAAAAATGCGCTATATTGAGAGCCTCCTCCTATTTTGTAAGTCGGTTAATAAAGTAACGGTTATTCTAGCTTTCAAATATAATGTTTTTATTCCATTGTTAAATACTCTATCTTACTAATATTATAAACGCGAAAATTTGTAAGTATGGACGGATATATGTTTGTTACTCTTTCACGTAAAAACTACTGAATGGATTTTAATGAAACTTTACAATAATATAGCTTATCCATCAGAATAGGACATAGGCAACTTTTTATCCCGGAGGCAGATCACGCGGGCGGAGTCGCGAGCAAAAGCTAGTTTTATAATATTTTGATATCATTTTTTGACTGCCTTGGTGACGTAGTTATATTTCGCACGTGGTGCGACTATCGTGCTGAGGTCTCGGATTGGATCCTCAAGTCGGGTAAAAATGATATTAGGTTTTTCTATCACGAAACGCTTAGTATCAGCCCGGAGTCTGAAATTGAGCTCGGTGTGGTGATAGGCTCGGTCCCATCACATCATGGGACGGAGATACGGTCGGCGAAATGTGGTTGTGTACTGGTTACACTTCTGCCTACCCCTTTGCGCATTACAAGTATGAGTGCGTATGTATATATATATCATTATTGGTTTTTGTTTTTGGTTCACGATTAAATTTTTATGACTTTGTATATCTTTATTTTTTAGATTGTAACATCCTGTACAACATAATAAAACAAAATATAAACCATATGAGTAAATAATCTATTTGACCTCCATTTAAATATTCTATGTCTAAATTACATCAAAACGTACTAAAAATATGTTGTCCACGATGTTAATAAAAATAAGTATTTTAATATTAAAACTACTAGCAGTTGATTTTGCGAGTGCGACGTATAATAAAGATCCTTTAGGACCAACAGTTAAGACAAAAATTGGGATAATTCGTGGTGTGCAGGCTTCTGATGGAGACTACAACATGTTTATGGGAATTCCATACGCTCGAGTTAACATGACAAATCCTTTTGGGGTAAGAAACTTCCATTAAATCGTTTTAAATACAATAAAATATTTTTTCATTTTTTATAGCATAGGCCGGCAAACGAGCAAGTGGATGACCTGATGGTAAGTGATCTCCACCGCCCATATACGCCCACAATACCAGAAAAATCATGGACGCGTTGCCGACCTTAAGGAAAGGGATAATTAGGGATTGGGAAGAGGAAGAGAATTTGGGCCTCCGGATATCTCACTCACCGTACGAAACGAAACAAACAAGACGCTTCTTTACGTCGGTCTTCTGTGAGACAGTGGTAACGACCCGGTCCAGCCGGCCCATTCATGCTGTAGACAAAACTGCCTACAGCGTGGCTCTGCCACTCGAAAAATGACACACATGATCCGATATGTAGACAACGACATCTAGCGGCCCTTACGTGAACAAAATATACAGGTATGAAACTAGAACAAATTGAAGATTGAATTGTACAAATGTAAGTTTGATCACTTTTATATTCTAGCTAAGAAGGTTTTAACTAAAATACGTGCTGAACGATATACATTTTAATGTTGCAATAAATATTACGGTCGTTTATTAAACTCTTAAATTTGTTTTCAGGACTCGTTGCCCTATCCAAAGTTTCAAGGAATATTCGAAGCTAACAACGATTCAGCTGAATGCACTCAAGTACATGACATCCACGGATTAGGAGGCAGTCTCGACTGTCTTCAACTTAACATTTACGTTCCAAATAACCACTCTACAGACCTACCAGTCATGGTTTATATTTTTGGAGGCAGTTTTGTTCAAGGATCGTTCACCAGAAAATATTATGGTCCTCGCTTTTTAATGAAATATGGAGTAATTTTGGTCATAATGAACTATCGAGTTAGATCTTACGGTACTCTTTGTCTTGAGATCCCAGAAGCATCTGGTAATCAAGCTTTAAAAGACCAGAGATCGGCATTAAAATGGATCCAAAAGAATATAAGAGAATTTGGTGGAGATCCTGGAAAAGTAACTTTAATTGGTCATAGTGGAGGAGCTGTCAGTGTAAGCTTGCAATTACTTTACGCAAAAGAGGAATTATTTCATCAGGCAATTATTGCAAGTGGTACTGCATTCTATCCCAGAACAGAAAGTAATCCAAGTAATGATTTAATTTTAAAACTTTCTAAATACTTTGGTTTTGAAACAAATGACGTAAAGAAAGCACATCATTTCATATCAACAGTAGAGCCAAGTAAAGTTGTACAAGCGGAGACACAAATCGGATATAAATGTCTGCCATGCCTCGAAACGAAGTTTGAAAATACTACTAATTTCATAGATGAACTTGTAAAAAATGTGAAAATAAAAAACAACGCAGCTATTCCAATACTTATAGGTAATAGTGGAGATGAATCGTATTACCTTTTCGATAAAGAAGATCCCATATACTTCAAAGAAAATGATTTGATTTACAATACTTTAAAAACAGTTTTTACTTTTAATGACAAAGACTTTAATACAGCTTATGAGTTAGTTAATCTATATTACATGGATGGCGATAAGACGACGGTTACTAAAAGAAAATATATAGATTTTTTCTCAGATTTCTTTTTCATATATCCTAACAAGATATATGCTAATAAGTTTCTAGAGAAAGGAACAAAAATATATTATTACGTGTTTCCATATTGTGGTGGAAGGAATTTTATGAAGAACCAGAAAAACTTGTCAAATAATTTGGCAACGCATGGAGATGAATTAGGCTACATATTTGATATCTCTTTTCCTTATATAAATAAAGACAGAGAAGAAGATAATACAGTTCGTCATAATTTTTTGACGATGTTGACAAACTTCGCAAAGTATGGGTAAGTCTTCATTATTACTGGAGCCTAAGTGTCTGTGCCGCTATCTGTCAACGGAAATAAAAAAGTATCTATGTAGACACCAGCTATTTTTAAAAGTAACCATTATGTATTTTTGTTGGAAAAAGTGGACTGTATAGGGGATCTTGATTACGGATAGCAAGTTTGCGGGGCAGCTAACAAGAGAACATATGCACTGCAGTCAGTGCATATGTTCCAATCCCAAGTTAGTACTTGGGCTCGCAGTTTTTGCCTGGGATTGTTGATATATCGTGCTCCTCCTTCGTGGGTCTGTTCAGCAAAACCAACTAACTGGGTAGCTTCGCGTTCTCGGAGTTGTAAAATTACATTACCTAATAATTTACAAGGTGGTAGGTCCCTCGTATGCGAGAGACCGTCTGGGTTGGTACCACTGCTTTGTCTATTTCTGCCGCCAAGCAACAGTGTGTTAGTACTATTGTGTTTCGGTTTGAAGGACATTGAACTAGTGAAATTACTGAGCATTATGAGACTTAACATCTTATGTCTCAGGGGTGACGATCGCAGTTAAGTGCCATGCAGTGCTTTATAACTCAAAGCTATGTGTGGTATTGCATCTGTTTATGGGCAGGCGGGGCGCTTACCATCAGGCGAGCGCCTTGCTCGTCTCGTCATTCAATCAAATAATAAAAAAAAATAGTATACAGAAAATGTCGAGGCAGAATAAGGTCCGGATTTGAATGACGACACGACGGAATGCGTCGACGCACGAACTGCGGTGATGACGTCTGACGTCACCATGCGACAACCGTTCACCTGTGGCATACCACTCTGGAACTACCCACAGCTTTGCCTAGCGGAAAAATAAATATTCTACCCTGTAATAGAGAAAATCTAAACGATTGAATGAAGAACTAACAAGATTGTTTTTAATAATTAATATTATTTTTAGGAAGTCGTTTTACTAATCTTTTTAGGACATGCCAAAATGGCGGGTGTAACATTTCGAATAGTATACACTTGTAAAAGTATTAAATCAGAGACGGGGCTAGACCATATTTCCGTACATGCATCGGCTGACTTGACAGCTATAATTACATTACAATTAACAATTACATTGGTTAAATTTATAATATTCATCGTTTTATGAGGAGTAATTTTTTTTGTCTTGTTAACGGCTTTTAAGTAATTCATAAACCCCTAAGGCGCGAGGCCCCCGGACCGCGAGGCCGTAGTCGGTGCCTTAGGTCGCCAAAGCCTTACGCCGTCTCTGTCTTGAATATTCATATAAATGCCGTCTCTAAATTGAATATTTAGACAACTGTAAGAATACCTTGCACAAGAATGAGTGTATGACATAAGCAAAGCCATCTGTAAATAAGGTACACTCGGAAGCTTCTTCATAATCCTCTATAATATTTTTATATATTTTTTTCAGGGACCCCACACCAGTACCAACAAATCAATTACCAAAGTGGAAACCGATTACGAATGATACATGGTATTATATGAATATAGACTCAGAACTCAGCCTGCGCGAAGCACCTTTCAAACAACAAATAGCGTTCTGGGATCACTTTTACGAGTTGTTTGGTCATTTAGAAAATAATTTATGGCATAAACAGAAGCAACACCACACAGAACTTTGAATTACAAAGCACTGCATGGCAATAAACTGCGCTCATCACCCCGAGACATACGATGTTAAGTCTCATCATCCAGTCATTTCACTGGCTTGAATGTCCTTCAATCCGAAACACAACAGAGCTGACACACTGTTGCTTAGCGGCAGAAACAGAGAAAGCGGTGGTACCAACCCAGACGGCCTCTCACATGCGAGGTACCTACCACCTTGTGCAAACCACTACCGTACCACCTTGTCCACACAAAGTATAGTGTTACACAAATCTATACTAATAATAAAGCTGTAGAGTTTGATTGTTTGATTGTTTGTTTGAACCCGCTAATCTCAGGAACTACTGGTTCGAATTGAAAAATTCTTTTTGTGTTGGATAGTCCATTTATCGAGGAAGGCTTTAGGATATATAACATTACGCTGCGACCATTAGAAGCGAAGCATCAGTGAAAAATGTTGCAAAAACGGGGAAAATTATTCAAATTTGAAGGCTTCCGTTGCTAAGCTACCTAAATAATATTATTTGAAGGCTTCCGTTGCTAAGCTACCCAAATCTATACTAATATTATAAAGCTGTAGAGTTTGATTGTTTGTTTGTTTGTTTGATCACGTGGGCGGAGCCGCGAGCAAAAGCTAGTGATTAAATAAATATATACAGTACATATGTACCTTTAAGATTTTATTTTATTTTGACAGCCCTTACTTATTAACTAGAAGGATCATCGTAGAAGGATCTAGCAAATTATGCCGATACAAAGACATACATTTTATTTGGCTCTCTCTTATAGCGAGAAAAAAATATGGGGTTTGGTTATTTGGTTAAACGAGAAAGTTTGTAAGTATGGATGGATGTATGTTTGTTACTCTTTCACGTAAAAACTACTGAATGGATTTTAAAGAAACTTTATAATAATATAGCTTTTATTTAATTTTTTTTTCTAAATGTATTTTGTAGGAATTGCTATCTGCCCAGAAACTTTTTCAATTGTATTTGTGTTTTGCAATAATAATTAACGATTTGTCTATTTTTTTACTTTGCCACATGTGTATAATAAAATAGTAATATAAGCCTACAGGTCTTTAAAATACTGTCCTACCGCTGGGCACAGGCCTCCTCTACGAATGAGAGGGGTTAGGCCTTAGTTCACCACGCCGGCCTAATGCAGGTTGGCAGTATTTCAAGAATACGCACTGATTTTCATTACTTCTTTGCATTGGATAAGGTTTCCTACGAAGGCTATCCCTTAAAAAGCTGGTTAAAATTTGATGATGGCGTATATTATTATAAATGATTTTGAACATAATATAATGAATTGTCTATAGTTTTTAATTATCGAGGATGATACTGTCGGGTGATCATCTATACTAATATATAAAGCTGTAGAGTTTGATTGTTTGTTTGTTTGTTTGAACGCGCTAATCTCAGGAACTACTGGTTCGAATTGAAAAATTCTTTTTGTGTTGGTTAGTCCATTTATCGAGGAAGGCTTAAGGCTATATAACATTATACGCTGCGACCATTAGGAGCGAAGCATCAGTGAAAAATGTTGCAAAAACGGGGAAAATTATTCATATTTGAAGGCTTCCGTTGCTAAGCTACCCAAATAATATTATTTGAAGGCTTCCGTTGCTAAGCTACCCAAATCTATACTAATATAATAAAGCTGTAGAGTTTGATTGTTTGTTTGTTTGAACGCGCTAATCTCAGGAACTACTGGTTCGAATTGAAAAATTATTTTTGTGTTGGATAGTCCATTTATCGAGGAAGGCTTTAGGCTATATAACATTACGCTGCGACCATTAGGAGCGAAGCATCAGTGAAAAATGTTGCAAAAACGGGGAAAATTCATATTTGAAGGCTTCCGTTGCTAAGCTACCCAAAAATATTATTTGAAGGCTTCCGTTGCTAAGCTACCCACATCTATACTAATATTATAAAGCTGTAGATTTTGATTGTTTGTTTGAACGCGCTAATCTCAGGAACTACTGATTTGAATTGAAAAAATATTTTTGTGTTGGATAGTCCATTTATCGAGGAAGGCCTTAGGCTATACAGGGTTATTTTTAAAACACCAGCAACCTCGCAGGGGTAGATTCCTAAGGTTATAATTTACTACTTTTGTTCTACGACTTTTGATAATTTGTTAGATTTTATTTTCATACAAAAATAAGTATTCATTTAATTTCCATCTTGAATATTAACAACGCGCATCGCAGATTACGTAAACAAATACGCGAAGCGTGGGGAACCGGGCTAGCGGCTTTGAAGGTCAACGCACGAGCAGCTGAGCAGCGCCTTTGAGTCGCGCGCGCACGCCGCGCCGCGCCGCAGTTTACGAAGTAAAACACGACACAACAAAAACTTGTAAAATCATTTTTTTTATATATATATTGAGTTATATCCAAACTCGTAGAACAAAAGTTGTTCCGTATGAGGTCAGCTATCTCGTCCTGCGAGGTTGCTGGTGTTTTAAAATTAACCCTGTATAACATTATGCTGCGACCATTAGGAGCGAAGCATCAGTGAAAAATATGGCATAAACGGGGAAAATTATTCATATTTGAAGGATTCTGTTGCGTACGCTGCGTACACGGTTCAAGCTACCCAAAAAATATGTATGAAAGAATTATTCCTATTTAAATGATCAAAAAAAAAGTCCGCAATAGTATATGTCTATATTTTAAGATTGACTCACTATGACCCTTTCTATGGTAATCAAATTTGGTTGGAATTAATGCATCATTGCCAATTATTTGCCAAAGAGCTTTTGAAGTGATAACTTCTTATGGGAGGGTGAACCGAAACGTTCCGTAACGCGAGCGGCCCATCGACCAGCCAGCGTTAGCCGACCTCCCTGGAACTTCCATAATTTCGAAGTGCCAGGTGGCGTCACACAGTGAAAAGTCAGCTTGGACAGGACTTTGACAGGACTTCGACCAGACTTCGACCAGACTTTGACAGGACGTTGACCGAACTTTGACACGACTTTGACAGGACTTTGAATCAAAAATCAAAATCAAAATCAAAATCAAAATCAAAATCAAAATCTTTATTAATCATGTAGGCTAAGAAAGCGCTTATGACAGGTCAAGTACAGAACATATGTCATTAAAAAGACTAACTTAGAATTAAGGGAACTTCGGACTAAACGCCGCGCTAAAGGCTGGCAGGAAAAGGTACACCAACAAGCATGGGAAAAGGGAGGGCATCCTTAAGTGAAGGGATTCACGGACTAGGAGGATATGGAAAACGGGACAAGGGCAAGGAGGAGTAGGGTAAGTTTACAAAAAATCTGTAAGGGTTTAAAAGGTAAGGAGATGTGTCGTGGACCTTACTGGCAGGAATATCCCTAGCCTAGCTAACCTACCAGCCTTTCTCTAGCTGCCTACTGATGACGACCCGAAGAAGAAAGGCAGAAAGAAACTCCGGGCTTATTTTTTTCGCCATCAATTATATATTGCATACTTTTCCTTTTTTCTTTTAAATATGATTTTTTTTTTTAGCATCAATTTACAATAGAAATCTTCATATGGACTTGTCCATTTACAATACTAAATTTACAAATATATAACTGCATCATAAGTAACAATCGTGATAATTTCTAAAAGATGCATACAGCAATACATACAGATACAGAAACAAATCCAATATAATTTACCTAAGGCAAACACTGTTTTTATTGGTCGATCGGTCAACTAGTGTTATTATGATGTCAACATTTAAATTATTATATGTCAAAATGTGATAGTAATATATGTCAATCTTACAAACTAGCATTGTCAATTATTATTTATAAATTTTAGCATGATGTACTTTATGTACAAGAGAAGGCAGATTTAGTGAAGGCTACAGTGTCTTCATGCAATGTGCAGGACTGCTTCCAAACTTCCCTGTCATCTAAATAATTTGCAACATTATAGTAAGCTTTAGACATCAAAGTGCGTTTGATGTGGAGCTTAAATTTATTATCTGGCATGTTAGTTATGTCAGAAGGAAGTTTATTATAAAATTTAATACAGTTCCCCATAAACGATTTATTAGTCCTACTGAGTCTAAACTTTGAAACTACCAGTTTATTCTTATTTCTTGTATTTAGGTTGTGTATATCACTGTTTTTTACAAAATCAGCTAAATTTTTGCGAACATACATTATATTTTGATAGATGTATTCGGCCGGCAAAGTGAGTATATTGATATCTTTAAACAGTTCACGGAGAGAGTCACGTGATCGCAGGTTGTAAATAGCACGAATCGCTCTTTTTTGTAATATAAAGATTGACTGCAGATCGGCAGCAGAACCCCACAGCAAAACACAGTAGGACATAATGCTGTGGAAGTAAGCAAAATATACTAATCTAGCCGTAGCCACATCTGACAGTTGCCTAATTTTTCTAATCGCAAATATAGCAGAGCTCAATTTACTAGAGATTCTCTGGATGTGTGGACTCCACTGTAACTTAGCATCTATTGTGACTCCAAGGAATACTGTCGACGGTACAAAGTCTAATGAATTTTTATCTAAAACAATATTTGATTTACCTTGGGTCACATTTAGCGTTGAAAATTTAACACATTTGGTTTTCGCCGCGTTTAAAAGTAAGTTGTTAGCAGAAAACCAACTGGAAACTAACCTAAGAACTTTATCGGGCTCTACAAGATTCTTATCCTTCCTATCTACCTTAAATATGAGTGATGTATCATCTGCAAATAAAACTACATCCGCCATGTTGCTTATCATGTGTGGAAAATCATTAATGTATACTAAAAATAAGAATGGACCCAAGATGGATCCTTGAGGTACACCTATCCTAACAGAAGAGCACACAGTCAAAGTCCTGTCAAAGTTTGACAGGACTTTGACAGGACTTTGACAGGACTTTGACAGGACTTTGACAGGACTTTGACAGGACTTTGACATTACTTTGACAGTACTTCGACCGGACTTTGACCGGACTTTGACCGGACTTCGACCGGACTTCAACCGGACTTTGACGGGACCTTGACCGCACTTTGACCGGACTCTGACAGAACTTTGACAGGATTTTGACCGAACTTTGACCGGACTGGAGTGCAATGCAGTGCGGTGCAGAACAATCCAATGAAGTGATAACTTCTTATGGGAGGGTGAACCGAAACGTGCCGTAACGCGAGCGGTCCATCGAACACCCAGCGTTAGCCGACCTCCCTGGAACATCGATAATTTCGAAGTCCCAGGTGGCGTCACACAGTGACCACTGACCAGTCGGCTTGGACCGGACTTTCACAAGGCTTTGACAGGACTTTAACCGGACTTCGACCGGGGTTTGACCGGACTTCCGGATATCTCACTCACCGTACGAAACGCAGCAGCAAGCCGCTACTTTATGTCGGTTTTCTGTGAGACAGTGGTAACGACCCGGTCGAGCCAGCCCATTCATGCTGTAGACAAAACTGTCTACAGCATGGTTCTACCACTCAAAGTTTTAATTTGTATTTTACGATAGAAAACCCTAACATAGCTTTTAACCGTTTTGGGGATCGAACCCGAGCCCTCAGCACAGCAGTCATACCGTGTTAAGTAGATTCAGTTATGGCATGTAAATAAATAAAATAAAATAACACAATCGCGACGAGTGTGCTGTTATCTGTTGAGAGGTTTCTTTTTTTTACAGTTTTTATCAGACCTTAACCAAATTTATATGGGACCATATCGTAGCTAACAATAGAAGTTATTTACAAACACAATAATTCCATAATTAACGGAGAAATCGTTGTACATTAATTATATATTAATCTGCCTTATAACTAATTATATATTTAAAAGGCTTTGTATTTCCGCAAATAATTTGGATTGAAAGACTGGACTAAAAACAAGCCCATTGAGTTTGTCTAGCTGGAACTTCTCAGGGCTGGGTCGCGCCGCGTTGAATCCAGCGGTAAAGGAAGCCCACTTGAGTTTGTTTCGCCGGGTCTTCTCAAGGTGGGTCGTTTTGGATCCGGTGGTAGTTTTAAAACACGTGCCGTTTTCGATAATGCCTATGGTCCATATAGACGACCCCCCAAAATATATGATGATTCTGGACTATTCCATAGTTAAAATATGTAAAAATAATAATTATAAATAGTTTTAGTGTAATTGCCGAGTGTATTTTGATGATGCTATGTATGTATGTATACATTAGTTGATACTGATTTCTATGTAATATAAGTTTCTTTTACTTTTGTACTGACTTGTCATAAGCGCTATTTCAATTGCCTACATGATTAATAAATGATTTCATTTCATTTCATTTCATTTCATACATAAAAAAGAAAAAAATGCGCTATATTGAGAGCCTCCTCCTATTTTGTAAGTCGGTTAATAAAATAACGGTTATTCTAGCTTTCAAATATAATGTTTTTATTCCATTGTTAAATACTCTATCTTACTAATATTATAAACGCGAAAATTTGTAAGTATGGACGGATGTATGTTTGTTAATCTTTCACGTAAAAACTACTGAATGGATTTTAATGAAACTTTACAATAATATAGCTTATCCATCAGAATAGGACATAGGCTACTTTTTATCCCGGAGGCAGATCACGCGGGCGGAGCCGCGAGCAAAAGCTAGTTTTATAATATTTTGATATCATTTTTTGACTGCCTTGGTGACGTAGTTATATTTCGCACGTGGTACGACTATCGTGCTGAGGTCTCGGATTGGATCCTCAAGTCGGGTAAAAATGATATTAGGTTTTTCTATCACGAAACGCTTAGTATCAGCCCGGAGTCTGAAATTGAGCTCGGTGTGGTGATAGGCTCGGTCCCATCACATCATGGGACGGAGATACGGCCGGCGAAATGTGGGTGTGTACTGGTTACACTTCTGCCTACCCCTTTGCGCATTACAAGTATGAGTGCGTATGTATATATATCATTATTGGTTTTTGTTTTTGGTTCACGATTAAATTTTTATGACTTTGTATATCTTAATTTTTTAGATTGTAACATCCTGTATAACATAATAAAACAAAATATAAACCATATGAGTAAATAATCTATTTGTCCTCCATTTAAATATTCTTTGTCTAAATTACATCAAAACGTACAAAAAATATGTTGTCCACGATGTTAATAAAAATAAGTATTTTAATATTAAAACTACTAGCAGTTGATTTTGTGAGTGCGACGTATAATAAAAATCCTTTAGGACCAACAGTTAAGACAAAAATTGGGATAATTCGTGGTGTGCAGGCTTCTGATGGAGACTACAACATGTTTATGGGAATTCCATACGCTCGAGTTAACATGACGAATCCTTTTGGGGTAAGAATCTTCCACAAAATCATTTTAAATACAACAAAATAATTTTTCATATTTTTTATAGCATAGGCCGGCAAACTAGCAAGTGGATGACCTGATGGTAAGTGATCTTCACCGCCCATGTACGCCCACAATACCAGAAGAATCATGGACGTGTTGCCGACCTTAAGGAAAGGGATAATTAGGGCTTAGGAAGAGAAAAGAATCTCCCTCGATTTGGGCCTCCGGATATCTCACTCACCGTACGAAACGCAGCAGCAAGCTGCTTCTTCACGTCGGTCTTCTGTGAGACAGTGGTAACGACCCGGTCGAGCCGGCCCATTCATGCTGTAGACAAAACTGCCTACAGCGTGGCTCGGCCACTCGAAAAATGACACACATGATCCCATATGGAGACAACGACATCTAGCGGCCCTTACGTGAACAAAATATACAGGTATGAAACTACAACAAATTGAAGATTGTAATTTTACAAATGTAGAGTTTGATCACTTCTGTATTCTAGCTAAGAAGGTTTTAGCTAAAATACGTGCTGAACGAAATACATTTTAATGTTGCAATAAATAAAAAATAAATTTTACAAACGTTTATTAGAAGCATTAAACTCTTAAATTTGTTTTCAGGACTCGTTGCCCTATCCAAAGTTTCAAGGAATATTCGAAGCTAACAATGATTCAGCTGAATGCACTCAAGTACATGACATCCACGGATTAGAAGGCAGTCTCGACTGTCTTCAACTTAACATTTACGTTCCAAATAACCACTCTACAGACCTACCAGTCATGGTTTATATTTTTGGAGGCAGTTTTGTTCAAGGATCGTTCACCAGAAAATATTATGGTCCTCGCTTTTTAATGAAATATGGAGTAATTTTGGTCATAATGAACTACCGAGTTAGATCTTACGGTACTCTTTGTCTTGAGATCCCAGAAGCATCTGGTAATCAAGCTTTAAAAGACCAGAGATCGGCATTAAAATGGATCCAAAAGAATATAAGAGAATTTGGTGGAGATCCTGGAAAAGTAACTTTAATTGGTCATAGTGGAGGGGCTGTCAGTGTAAGCTTGCAATTACTTTACGCAAAAGAGGAATTATTTCATCAGGTAATTATTGCAAGTGGTACTGCATTCTATCCCAGAACAGAAAGTAATCCAAGTAATGATTTAATTTTAAAACTTTCTAAATACTTTGGTTTTGAAACAAATGACGTAAAGAAAGCACATCATTTCATATCAACAGTAGAGCCAAGTAAAGTTGTACAAGCGGAGACACAAATCGGATACAAATGTCTGCCATGCCTCGAAACGAAGTTTGAAAATACTACTAATTTCATAGATGAACTTGTAAAAAATGTGAAAATAAAAAACAACGCAGCTATTCCAATACTTATAGGTAATAGTGGAGATGAATCTTATTACCTTTTCGATAAAGAAGATCCCATATACTTCAAAGAAAATGATTTGATTTACAATACTTTAAAAACAGTTTTTACTTTTAATGACAAAGACTTTGATACAGCGTATGAGTTAGTTAATCTATATTACATGGATGGCGATGAGACGAGGGTTACTAAAAGAAAATATATAGATTTTTTCTCAGATTTCTTTTTCATATATCCTAACAAGATATATGCTAATAAGTTTCTAAAGAAAGGAACAAAAATATATTATTACGTGTTTCCATATTGTGGTGGAAGGAATTTTATGAAGAACCAAAAAAACTTGTCAAATAATTTGGCAACGCATGGAGATGAATTAGGCTACATATTTGATATCTCTTTTCCTTATATGAATAAAGACAGAGAAGAAGATAATACAGTTCGTCATTATTTTTTGACGATGTTGACAAACTTCGCAAAGTATGGGTAAGTCTTCATTATTACTGGAGCCAGTGTCTGTGCCGCAACGGAAATAAAAAAAAGTAGATCTATGTAGACGCCAGCTATTTTTAAAAGTAACCATTATGTATCGTTGTTGGAAAAAGTCGACTGTATAGGGGAATCTGGTTACGGATAGCAAGTTTGCGGGGCAGCTAACAAGAGAACATATGCACTGACTGACTTGGGATCTCTGATCTGCCTGGGATTGTTGATATATCGCGCACCTCCTTCGAGGGTCCGTTCAGCAACACCAACTAACTGGGTAACTTCGCGTTCGCGGAGTTGGAAAATTAATATTAATAATATCAATAATTTACAAGGTGGTAGGTCCCTCGTATGCGAGAGACCGTCTGGGTTGGTACCACTGTTTTGTCTATTTCTGCCGCCAAGCAACAGTGTGTAAGCACTGTTGTGTTTCGGTTTAAAGGACATTGAAGCCAGTGAAATTACTGGGCATTATGAGACTTAACATCTTATGTCTCAGGGGTTACGAGCGCAGTTCAGTGCCATGCAGTGCTTTATAACTCAAAGTTCTGTGTGATGTTGCATCTGTTTATGGGTAGGCGTGGCGCTTACTTTGCGTGCCTTGCTCGTCTCGTCATACAATCAAATAAAAAAAATATAGTATACAGAAAATGTCGAGGCAGAATAAGAATAAGAGGTAAGAATAAGGTAAATTTTATATGTGAAATAATATAATATTCATCGTTTTATGAGGAGTAATTTTTTTTCGTCTAGTTAACGGCTTTTAAGTAATTCATTAAACCTCTAAGGCGCGAGGCCCCCGGACCGTGGACCGCATGCGGTGGCTCACGTCGCCCACGCCTTATGTCGTCTCCGTATTGAATATTCATATTTTTTTCTTACTAGCCTTGTATTATACATGTCCCACTGCTGGGCACGGGCCTGCTCTACTTAATGAGAGGGGTTAGGCCTTAGTCCACCACGCTGGCCTAATGCGGGTTGGCAGTCTTCACATACATTCGAAAAATCTTATCGAGTTCTCAGGTATGCAGGTTTCCTCACGATGTTTCCTTCCCCGTTTAAAGCAAGCGATAATCAACAATTAATATACACACACATTTTTGAGTGGTAGAGCCACGCTGTAGACAGTTTTGTCTACAGCATGAATGGGCTGGCTCGTCCGGATCGTTACCACTGTCTCACAGAAAACCAACGTAAAGTAGCGGCTTGCTGCTGGGTTTCGTACGGTGAGTGAGATAACCGGAAGCCCAAATCCCCTCCCCTTCCCAATCCCTAATTATCCATTTCCTTTAAGGTCGGCAACGCGCCCATGACTCTTCTGGTGGTGGGCGTACATGGGCGGTGGAGATCACTTACCATCAGGTGACCCACTTGCTCGGTTTCCGGCCTATGCTATAAAAAAAAAAAAAAAACATAACTTCGAAAAGTCAGAGGTGTATGCTCTTGGGGCTGGTTTCGAGACTGCGACTTTCGTCTCGACAGTCCATACCACTCCCCGCTGAGCTATTGCTGCTCGAATATTCATATAAATGTAAAAATACCTTGCACAAGACTGACTGTATGACACAAGCAAAGCCATCTGTAAATAAGGTACACTCGGAAGCTTCTTCATAATTCTCTATATTTTTTCAGGGACCCCACACCAGTACCAACAAATAAATTACCAAAGTGGAAACCGATTACGAATGATACATGGTATTATATGAATATAGACTCAGAACTCAGTCTGCGCGAAGCACCTTTCAAACAACAAATAGCGTTCTGGGATCACTTTTACGAGTTGTTTGGTCATTTAGAAAATAAGTTTCCGTAGATATTCAACACTGTTGGTCCAGGATCTGTATCTCATACACAAAGTATATTTTATTTGATTAAATGGCGAGACGAGCTAGGCGCTCGCCTGATGGTAAGCGCCACGCCTGACCGTAAAGAGAAGCAACACCTCACAGAACTTTGAATTACAAAGCACTGCATGGCACTGAACTGCGCTCGTCACCCCGAGACATACGATGTTAAGTCTCATAATGACCAGTAATTTCCCTGGCTTCAATGTCCTTCAATCCGAAACACAACAGAGCTGACGCACTGTTGCTTAGCGACAAAAATAGACATAGTGGTGGTACCAACCCAGACGGCCTCTCACATGCGAGGTACCTACCACCTTGTGCAAACCACCACCGTACCACCTTGTCCACACAAAGTATAGTGTTACACAAATGATTAAATAAATATTACTTTAAGATTTTATTTTATTTTGACAGCCCTTACTTAACTAGAAGGATCGTCGTAGGATCTAGCAAAGTATACCGATGCAAAGAAATACATTTTATTTAACTCTCCCTTATGCCAAGAAAAAAATATGGGGTTTGGTTATTTGGGGAATGCAAAATAGCTTGAATTTCTTTTTAATTATTAATAATGTATCTATTATTATTATTTAATCTCTTATTAGTAAATATTATAGGGCTAGTATAATAATGTACAGTATTCTATTTTAAAAGATATTAAGGCTACGAAGCGAGAGGCCGTGGCTTCGATTCCCGCACCGGGACAAATGTTTGTGTAATCCACAAATATTGGTATCGGGTCTGGATGTTGCGGGTTGCAAGTCCCTTAAAGTTCCTGATATCCACGATACATATTTAACCTAGTGTGGAGTCAGTACTATGTCTGTGACTGTTGGGTGTATTTATTTATTTAAAAATATTTTACAAAATATCAATGGCGAGGTCTAGAGCCCAAGGCACCGGCAGTTAGGACGTTTAGAGTGAGGAACCACCACACAATGCGTGCGTGTGTAATAACACCGCAATCTGAATCTGCCCTTTGACCCAATGACCAATTAAGACCCTCTGAAGGTGTTGGTCGAGGCTCTTTGGTATTAACGCATTAGCAGAAACGACTATTAGGACAATAATTGCCGAGTCCATATCTCAAACAAGGGAGGTACTACTTGAAAATCAGCGCCAGGCTCGTGTAGTCGCTTAACCTATTCCGCAGCCTCATAAGACACACGCTGCTAATCCGTTAGTAAATCTAAATGAATTCTTACCTAGGTACTTGATATTATTATTTTTTTATTATTTACCGTTTTCTGCTGTTAGTTAGAATATTTGTAGTGTCAAAAATGGCCGAATAAATGTTTTTCTTTCTTTCAAATGTCGATAATATCGAATGCCAGATCTAGATATATGGTAATTTTATGTTTTTCAGCTTGTTATTATAAAGAGCTTATGGTGTTACAATCCTCAATAGCTTGAACGATTTTTTAACGCATAAAAATAAGCCTTCAATTAAATTAAAATCTTATCTTTTACATAATAACCAAGAGTAGGTTTTTACTTTCTACGTATACAAGTATTGTAAAAGTAGAATAATATTCAAAATGGTTTCGATAAAATGAAACATCAATAATCGGAAGTATAAGTTTTAATAAAAGATCATAATATATAATTAGATTATAGCATTAATTTGTCAGTAGATTTACTAGCACTGTGTTCGAAATACATTTTTCACAATGTGAGCATATTTTTAAATACAATAGCTTAACCGATTAACATCGTGCTTATCCACAGTATGGAGATGAATTTTGTACGGCCAACACCCCAATTTTTCCCCTTAATTGGGTTGTGCCCGATACGTTGATGACGTTCAATACATTTTTGAATTCATACATTTAACGCTGCGGTACATTTAGGAGCACTAAAATCTGTACGTATTGTTTGTGCGCTTTGCATAAATATCTTTGGTCGAAGCATCAGAGGTGCATAAGACTTACTTAACATTTTGTGTAAATTTCCCCTTTTTACACATTAAATTACATTTAAAGATCCTAAAGAGACTACATGAAAACTCAATGAAATATATCTAATCGATTCACAACTCTCTCTCATAGAAATGTTCAAAGAAAAAGCTAATAACCTTCAGCCCTTAAAATTAAAGCTAAATCTTTTAAAGTCTTATAGTATAGAAGCGGCATCGAAGCTTCCCACCGTTTTCATTATTATAACCATTCATTTCAAAACACAGATCACTCCGGCGATAGGAGATGGTCCCCGTAAATAAATTTAGTAATACGTCGATTAGTTGTAAGCTATTAATTCTAAGGCAGAGAAAATCACAAATCTAGCATTTACTTACAAACGGGAACATGAAAAGGATTTTAATTTCAAACAATGGTTGAGACTTATATATAATAATCGACGTTATTAAAACTATGAAACTACAAAAATTGCCAAAAAGCCATCGTTCTAACGCTAAAAAAGCTAATAAACTATAACTAACCCTTATAAGCTATGAAAATCGTTGAACAGTGCTCTTCTTCTATACGTGACCTTAGTATTTGAATTGTGAATGTGATTACATCTAATATTTGTATACTAATTAATCCTAATATGTGTTTATAATTCATATCGAAAAGTAAAACGTGAATGACTTTGCGTATTAATTTCGAGGCACTTTCAAAGTGGCTGATTTTCAACAGTCAATATTATGAGTGCGTAATATTATTGCTATAAAACATTATATTGTTGAATACAAGCTTAACCATATCGAACGATAGTTTAATATATCACAAATGTTGGTAATGTTGGACTGATTTTTTTACATTCGCCTACGTACGGCTTGTGACGTTGACTCTATAAAAGCTTTCATAGTTATTTCTAAATCACTTTTATCATTGTCCATATTTGTTTCACGTCATATTTATGCATCTGGTGCACGTATTTCGACGGTGACCGAGGTCGGACCAGGTGCTGTTGGTGAACGGAGAGTGGCGGATCTCAAGGATGTAGCAGAGTGGCCACTGCTCGCCCTGGACCCGCGTCTAGACCCTGTAAACGATGTCAACTAATAAACAGTATATACCAACAATATCCAAACCAAACCATGCTATCAAACCATGTTTAATTCGCAAAGAATATCATGCTGTAAATATTATTAATTCTAATGTATTCGTCACTATAATGTAGCAAGCATTATTTGGTGATTATTATTATTTTTATATTTTTAGAGAATAAGTATCAGTATTCATACTGTTTAGACTCTGAAAACTAATTCAAGCAATTTTTTTTTCTAAATGTATTTTTTACGAATTGCTAGCTGTCCTGAAACTTTTACATGCAAAAAATATGTTACCATTATGACTAATTATTATTTTGATGAAATATATATTAGATAATTCAGGTGAATATGTAAGAACTAGGAAGTCTAGAGTCTCGAAAAGTATATAGTATACAGACGTACAATATGTGTAAGTAAAACAGTATCGTATCAGGATTATTCCAAGGACATAATGATTATAATCAAACTTACCTACAAACGTTCTAGTCTACATTCCATAACTTTGAAACAGTCAGACTGTTTGTATCAATCAACAAGCCTACTTAGTGCAGCAACACCATTCAAAAGTGGAAATAAATCCAGTATAGCTAATAAGCGATGAGAAACCAATGAAATCATAAAACTTTGTAACCTGAGGGTTTTCTGTGTAGCTGATGGCTTTGGTGATGACGTGCTGCCGATAGATGAAATGAATATTAGCCTTATTGATGAGAACAAAATTGTGTTTTAAAATATAACAACATAAATTGAAAAACAAAAAATCATCCAGCCAATCAATCACGGGGACACAACATCAAGATTCAAAATATGTGGTTTATATTATTACTTTTGTATTTCAACCAACATCGTTCGTTATTAAATACCATTCCAGACTCGATATTTAAAGACTCATAAATTTAACATCATTGCAAAATTGGGAAAAAGTCAACGTTTAAGGTGATATGTTTCAATCATCAATTATTGTAACAGAGAACGTATTGATTCACACCAGATAAAGGTTGAGAGTTCTTGAACCATTGTATCTTTTGTCACAGTTATAATAACCGATGATTGAAACAATCCACACTTATCTGGGTAAAAATGTGTAAAAAAAGTTGGTTATCAAAGCATTATTGTCCAAAAAAATATTCACACAGATCACATACCGACATCACAATCTATTTGAAATACATATATAATTAGCAGTTAAAATGCAATTTAGCAAATATATTGACGATAGGATTTCATCCTACTTGCGTAGGGAAAACTAAATAGCAGTGAACAAACTGTTTGGTTTATTACCTGGGCCTGGTGAATGTGGTCTCAAATCTTGCTGGCTAGCCTGTCTTGAAGGAGGGCGCATGCTCACTCGGGAGCCGCGACGATCCTAAAATAGTCAACAGCCTCTTGTATGAAATTTTGCTGGTGGTAGGATATTCATATGCACCCGGATAGCTACCACCGTACACATGGGGTTTAAACCTGCCATAGTGACACACACGTGAATCGCGTTCCAGCATCAGCCCACTGGCGGTTCTCACGAGGGGCTTGCGACATGACTTGATGGTTGTTGGGGCGGTACATCCTTGTATTCCTATGCTTGCATCGGTCATCCACCTGTCCTGTCGCAGGCCCCTCGATTTGCTTCTTCCCTTTCCGAAGACGGAAGAAGTATTTATACAGGCCGGCATGATTCTGGTGACCACCGATGAAGTCATTGTTTGTCGGTGGTCGCTGGTTTTAATTTACTACACTACGCTTACCATCAGGTGTAGTGCTGTCACTTTGCCGTGCTCGGATAAAAAAATGGATAATATAATGGATTAAAGAAATAATGCAACCAGATGCAATAATTTCATACATGGCCCACCCCAGGATAAATTTATTTTCCTACGCCCTTGTAGGTGGGTTTTATGTAAATTTTATTAAAATGTAGACTCGTAATTTCTCGTAGTTTTTTGTTTAGATTTGCTAGGTCTCATATATGGGCACACTAAATTCTTTTGACTTTTCTTTTCTGTCTTATTTTTCCAGTATAGTTTAATGGTAATAATTACTCTTATCCATAGATATTAGCCATGCAGCCAGAGGCAAAATAAATCCACTTCCTACCGCCTAATAATATTGTAAATATCACTATTTTATCTTAATATTATAATATTAAGATAAAATAGTATCTTAATATTAATTGTTAATTAGCGCTTGCTTTAACGGTGAAGGTAACATCGTGAGGAGAACCTGAAACCTGAGAACTCGATAAGATTTTTCGAAGATATGTGTAGTCTGCCAACCCGCATAAGGCCAGCGTGGTGGACTAAGGCCTAATCCCTCTCATTCAGTAGAGGACGCCCGTGCCCAGCAGTGAGACGTATATAATACAGGGCTAGTAAAAAAAAATATAATACCTGAGAATGCAATAGTTTGGAATCCCTTAGCAAAGATACGTTCATTAATCGTGGATTCGGCGTGTTAAAGATCGTCCGGTTCTCCCTCCACCGCGCTCTAAAATAGAAACGAAATAATTGAAATTTACTTTTCATCACTTATTTACATCTAAGTATAAATATTTATTTGAAACACTTTCGGTTATTAGTTTTTCCAGTACGTTCCAAAATCAATATTTAATCAAGTAAGTATCTTACATACATAAAGTATCTACTGTATTTAATTATGTGTAATTAATGGTATTTGACATGTGATATTAATTTGCAAAATTACTTGCTACACCACATGCTGAACTAAAATTTGTAGCCCTATTTCACGAGGACACTACAGCTGGCGCTACTTTTCCACTGATACCAAGATGTAAATAGCATAATACAGTGACCGAGTATACGTTTTAATAGCATTGTGAACTGATTGCACGGCGATGTGTCGCAGTAGGATTATCGCATTTACTCACCTACTAAACAAACGAAGTACGACGCAGATGATGACAAACATGAGAGCCATGCCGACCAGAACGCCGATCATGGCCGGGTCTAGCGTTCGGATCGGCTCCTCTACTTGTTTGTGCGCTGAAATATTTTTACGAAATCATACGATAAACTGATAATACTTATTATTGCAAACATATGACCATTTCCTTTCATTATATGGAGGTAAAAGTCTATTTTCGCTCTCTTAAGATGAGCATCTTAAATATTTTTTTTCTTAGCTCTGAGAATAATTCATTCCTCGAAATGCAACATCTAGCAACTTTGTAACCTACCGTCTTATTTGAAACTGACAATACATTCTTTTATTTTTGGCTACATTGAATTAAGCATTACTTTAAAAATCATGTTATCGAACTGAGATGTAAGGGGAAAAGGAGGGCACGTGGTCAAACAAACATCTTTTTTTTATCCTGGCTCGATAAAGTGACTGCGCCACACCTGACAGTAAGTGTAGCGCAATCCTGGAATAGTGTCGACCAACGACAAACAGTGTGTCTATCGTAGGTCGGCAAGATCATGCTAGCCTGCGATCTTGTGAAACCCAAGTCAATATAACCTGCCTATGCTATAAACTACAAAGGACGAATGAAGCAAAGCCATTTCAGTATGCCCATAACCCATTAGCTCACACTGGACTAATATAGCTGAGTCTGAAGTATTTTTATCTGAGAGAAAGGATGTTTAATCTGCAGGTATAAATAAAACATGTTCTAAGGCTACCCACATTTGCAAACAACGGCGCCGTCGAGAGTGACTTCTGGTACCATCTCGAACTTGCACACACACCGGTCGTTCCTGCATTCCGTTTTGAAGACCACATCCTCGCATTGCTCGTTGAACAGACATGATTCGTTTATAGCAGCAGCTGGAACAAGTAGGATATTTAAAATAAACATATGTTTTTATTTGATTTTGAAGTATATTTTAGTGATGTGGATGCAACGAAATAATGGATCTCAGAATGTAGTGGTTTAAGTAGATATGAGAAAGATTTCGTAACATGCCTTGTCTCACCACTGTTTTGGATTGTGTTCATTAAGCAGAATCACAGAATTAGTTCAGAATCTGTTGACATAATAAATTAGTCTTTTTATATTATATTTTATATATGTTTTTAATTTTAATAATAATAAATGAATTATCAGTAAACACAACGTAAAATTTTATTGTATCCGACAATATTTATGGGGTAAATAACAATCACGCAAGCAGTAAATATAGTAATAATAGTTAATAATTAATACGCAGTAGTAATTGTTTATAAATAATACGCATTAAATCATATTAATTGACTTAAAGGTAATATTAGTCACATAAACCTTGAAAACTTTCAAGGAAATGTGATATGGAGGTGCGTGATTTTGTCCCACGTCACACTTTTCCTTGGTTTCAGCTAATTTTTTAACCTTACTGAAATGTAAAGTTTCTAATCATCATAAAGCAAAAGTTATTAACATGAATCAGAAACTTAATCAAAAATTATCAACGTTTTCAACGCCTTCGGTTCTATAGGAATTAACTATTTTTTTTTATTAGAGAATTTCCACATTATTTCTAATACCTTGAATCATTTCAGAATTATAATTATATAGCTAAAAACCGATATGTTAAGATATGGTTATTATATTTAAGAAATATTACAAGGTGGTAGGTCCGTCGTATGCAAGAGCTCGTCCAGGCTTTGTCTTTTTCTGCCGCCAAGCACCAGTGTGTAAGAAATGTTGTATTTCGGTTTCAAGAACATTGACGCCAGTGAAATTACTGAGCATTATGAGATCTCATCATCAACATCTTAAGTCTCGAGGTGACGAGCGCAGTTCAGTGCCATGCAGTGCTTTGTAATTCAAAGTTCTGTGTGGTGTTGCTTCTGTTTATGGGCATGCGTGGCGCTTACCGTCAGGCGAGCGACTTGCTTGTCTCGTTATTCAATTAATATTTTTTTGGAACGAAGTTCCTTACGGCAGGCTTGGAGGGGATAGGGATTTCGCTGCGTGACCGAACTGAAAAAAATGTGATAGTAAAACCGTAAGAAAAATGCGTGGAAAAAATGCGTGGAATAAAACCGTTAAATGAGACTTTTTTTAACTTAATTTGATATCTAGCACACAAAGTTAAAGTCGAAATTCCGTTAATAAAACAGATAGGTGTGAAACTTATGACATTTGGAAATGTAGACGCGGTTTGAAATTTGAATTTGAATTTTTGATTATAGAACACGGCCGTCCAACGTTTAGTAGCCAGTCTAAGTCTAAATTAATAAGTTTTTATTTATAATTACATAAGTTGATAAAAAATGCTATACAATAGCTTTACCGCGGCAGTCTCCGAGTGCTACACGTCTTTTTTTTATTTCTATTTTTCTATTCTATTTCTATGTAATTTTATGTTGTCAAACAAAAATAAAGAGACATATTTTGTTATTTTAGTTGATAATTTGTATTTTTGGAACGAAGTTCCTTACGGCAGGCTTGAAGGGGATAGGGATTTCGCTGCGTGACCGAACTGAAAAAAATGTGATAGTAAAACCGTAAGAAAAATGCGTGGAAAAAATGCGTGGAAAAAATGCGTGGGAAAAAATGCGTGGAAAAAATGCGTGGAATAAAACCGTTAAATGAGACTTTTTTTAAACTTAATTTGATATCTAGCACACAAAGTTAAAGTCGAAATTCCGTTAATAAAACAGATAGGTGTGAAACTTATGACATTTGGAAATGTAGACGCGGTTTGAAATTTGAATTTGAATTTTTGATTATAGAACACGGCCGTCCACCATCTAGAAGCCAGTCTAAGTCTAAATTAATAAGTTTTTATTTATAATTACATAAGTTGATAAAAAATGCTATACAATAGCTTTACCGCGGCAGTCTCCGAGCGCCACACGTCTTTGTTTTATTTCTATTTTTCTATTCTATTTCTATGTAATTTTATGTTGTCAAACAAAAATAAAGAGACATATTTTGTTATTTTAGTTGATAATTTGTATTTTTTACAATTTGTGTCGATTCTACATTAGCCGAAGGAACTTCGTTCCTACCTGGTGTCCCACGACACACACCATTTTTTTATTTTTTAGATGTCTAGCTAACGATATTTTTATTCCAAATTTCTGTTAAAGTAATTATAGATAGAAATGTAGCGTGCACCATCAGACCACTGTTGATATATTTAATTTCGCATCAGATCATTGAATTGAATAATTCATAAAACGATGAATCCATGTAATAAAAACGACTGAATAATTTTAAACCAAGGACATACTAAAAGTTGTAACACTATTATAATAATTTGTGGGAAAGTACACGCGACATGCAAGTTTGGATCGATCGCAGGGTTTTTCCTTTTGTGACCTATTTAGAACTCTGAAAACCAAACGTTGGATGCCCGGCTTCTATTTTTAATAGCCTTTTACGCGAGGGCGCGCTCACAAAGAAAACGTTGGTTTCAATTTCAACTCTTTACATATTTGTATCTTTGAAAGGTTTTTATAAATGTCTTGGAAGCTGCTATGCACGCTATATCTCACAAAAATTGTTGGAATGCTAGCAAAAAAGTCAGTACTGTTTAATAATTATTTTTAAATTCGTAAATTATTATGCTGATATATAAATTGTAATTAATTAAATACGATGTGCATACACATTTTTATGCTTATGTATCCAAATTTATTTTAATTACTTAAATAATAATCAAAGTAAAAATACATACGATGTAATTGTAGGTTTTCGCAATGTGCATACATATTTTAATATTTATTTAAAACTTTGAGTCGAGTCAACGCATGCCCACGGCCGATGCAACGCGTCGAGAAATAAATAAATAATAGGTATTTATACCTTCAAATACTACGCGATTAAGACCCGCTTAAATAAATATTATAATATACTAGCGACCCGCGCCGGTTTCGCACGGGTAAAAATATGTTTGTTACAACATCACATTACCAATCCTTGAATTTTTCGACTTTTCTGTACTATAATATGTATGTATTATACATATAAACCTTCCTATGAATCACTCTATCTATTGCTGAAAACTGCATTAAAATCTGTTGAATAGTTTAAAAGATTTAAGCGAACAGACAGCGGAAGCGACTTCATTTTATACTATGTAAAGATGATGATGATGAGATTTTGTATTAAATGTTTTATAAAATGCCATCGAAATTATAAAAACTGAAGTATATCTCTTAAACGTTTCATTTACAAAACCGCAATCCGATAAATCCCCGTTGTTTAACATATAACCTTTGAACCCAAACGACAAGAGAGGATTACGCGAGTAACAAAATGTTGTCCTAACATAAGTTGTCCTAACAGATCGTATGCTGAGCTCAGTTTTATATCGAGAGTCTTTCAAGCTAATTCCATTAATACAAACGATTATTATAACTGTATTATTTGTATTTCAGGGCTTAAAATCAATGTAAATATTTAAACTACACGGGGTCGACGACACATCTTAATAAATTTCTGAATATGTTTTACGACCGGCCTTCTTGACCTCTATCTCGTCCCGCGCAAAACATGTTTGTCGAACTACAGCAAACAAAGAGTGTCTATTCTTAAAGATTTAGAACTCCGGGAGGTGTAACACCATTAAACATACGTGGATCCTTAAGATTCTCAGCACCACGTATTAGACGCGGGCATTGTTCAAGTATGATTTTTTATTGCATACAATACGTCATAATGGTCAGGGGTCCCTCAGCCATTTTTCCACTTGATTACTATCAAGCTAATTTTACGTGAATAGCTTCGTTTCGATGAGACGCCCAACAATTCCCTATGCGAAAATTCTCTATTGTGGTAGCTAACAGAGGTAGCAAGGATAGAATATTTCGATTTGATGATACTCCAAAAATTATTATTTTATTTGTAGGACAATATGACTCTTAAATTATATAAATACTAACTAAGTAAAAACAAAAAAATCAGCTAGTTAGTAATACTCACGGAAAATTAGCTTGATAGTAATCAAGTGGAAAAATGGCTGAGGGACCCCTGACCATAATGATTTCTTATGTTTACGCGAATATTACTCATTGAAATAAAACTAATTTAAACGGAATTTATCGCGGTTTTTTTATTAATTTTGATCCCGACGTTTTGAAAGCTTTTCAGCCTACGTGGTCACGGGGTGGACAGTCCACCATAAAAACAGCGATAAAATCCGTTTAAATTAGTTTTATTTCAATGCATACAATACATTTTAAATGGAACATCATCCGTGTTCAATAAGTTGTTGTAAAGCACGAGCGATTGTGCTGTAGACAACACAAAACAACCGAAAAAAATGTCAAAATAAATCTATACTTATAAAATAATCTCATATAAAATCTTTCACACGTTACTGCATGCCAGCATACGGCTCTATACCTTAAAAGGGGTGTATAGGAACAGCAAAAAGTAAACTGAAGCTCTAGATTTATTCATTGGGTAACAGGATATATCTTCAGTAAATTATACTTAGTCACATTACTAGAACAACGCATAGATTGTTGTCTCTTTTATTAAGTTCTATCAGTACAAAATACACAATACACACAATCATAATACATACATATAAATACATAACATATACTTACATAAATACACAATCTGAGTTATGCAGTAAAGTGCATAATGGAATTGAATACTTAACCACATATATTGTTGTGCAAATGATCGTTCGTGATCGAATAAATCATTCATTGTATTAAAGATATAAATCGTCAGTCAATGATAGCATTGACTCATGATTACGACAAAAAGTCATCAACTCATTCATTGAGTCATTAGATTTTGTCTCTTTTATACAAGGTTTTTTACTGGAACGGCAATGAGAATACTGCATTCTTCGTCTGATCATTCAGGCCAATAAAAAGAGAGGAAACAATAGACTCAAGGTTACACTTACGCTTTCCACACTTATCAACGTGGTTGGTGACTTGAAAGTCTTCGTGGCATTGGCAGATTTTCTGAGTTTCATGGCATATAGATTCTGGGAAGTTGCAGTCGGCGGCCACCGAACAAGCGTCTCCGTATCGACCCCGTCTCGATTCATCTGAGAAGTATGACAAAGACAACTGCTATTAGGTAAGGCACCACACGATTTTTTTTTCTCGGAAATAATCTGTCTTTCCACTTTCTATGTAGTTCCAACTATTCATACAAAACGTTACCAAAATCAGCTAAGCGGTTTAGCCGTGAGAACATATCCTTCAGATAGGCTCGATTTCGCATTCATAATATTAGTAAGGATCATTAAACTAAAAAACCGGTCAGTGGCTGCGCCGCTGCTGTTGGCACCGACTCCAAAGAGCCCCATATAAATTGTTATTTTCGACTTCTCAGTGTTATTCTTTTGAAGTCGGTCAAAACTTATTTTATTTTCAATATAATATAGACCTTATTCAAATTTATATGGGACTACCTCGCAGCCAAACTCTATAAAATCATTTTTTTCCCGACAAATTCGGTCCATAATAATTGGCGGAAAACTAGAAAGTGGGTCACCTGATGGTGATCTCCACCGTATGAAATGCAACAGTAAGGTGTTACTTTACATCAGCTTTCTAGGTTACACTGGTAACGATCTGGTCGAACTTTATTTTGTAGACAAAACAGTTTCTACCATTTGACCTTCAACCTCCTCTTAACTTAATTTCCTCATAAAACACGAAAAGTCAAGTGTCAAAAACTACAATAATAACATAATAACAATAATTACAAAATGAACAACTGCCTATTATAGGAGAAAAATACAACTCCGATACGTAAAAAAACAATGTCCCTTACTTAACTAATGATGGTGTTTCTAGGTTAGTCAAATCTGCCAGGTAGTTTATCAACCTTTCTTCTAACATTGAATATTAAAAGTCTTTTACCCTACAGTAGAACATTAAGCATAATTTAGATAAACTAAAATTAACTTTTATCTTAATATGCAATGCATTATTAATATCGTTAAATTTCTCTGTCGTGCTCAAAAACTCCTCGGGGAAAGGATAAAGTGTACAATCACGCTCAACCATTAACTAAAAACGTTCAGTCAATGAACTCTGTTGATGTCGCATGTTCACTGGTTACTCTTGAGCTAGATGCTATATTACTGTAGAAAATTAATATTTTACATTATAATTTGAGCAGCAAAATGTGTAATAAAAAGGTGTTGAATTAATACATGATGTTGTTGTTGTTTGTTCTGAGTCCTTTATTTGAATGAATCATCTTATTGCCTAAAAACTTATTTATACATATTATAAAACTGACGTTGCTTTAACCTAGTTTTGTGTAATATTCATCGAAGACATATTTAATCATAATTATTAAGAAGTCCTAAATACCATGGGCTGCTTATAATACACATGGTGCAATATTCGCACAAGCTTGAGTTTATTTACTTATTTCGTATATTACAAATGTTTCTCTTTTTCTTATTGTTCATATCATCAATAAACATGATAGATATTATAGATCTAGTAATAGCTGACAACGGCTGTAAATAATTTTCATTTCCAAACAGGATAAGTTTTTTAATAGAACAATGTGGCTGCATTTATACCTGATTTGGCAATAAGGTATAAATGCGAGTAGCACACTGCATCACATGGTTCCAAAAGTGCAAAACTATTATGTAAATTAAACAGTGCAACATGACCAAATAGAAATTTGTTACGTAAATATTAAACTATTTCTACAATGACCTTTTTGGTTTTTACTATAATAACGTGCGAAGTGTCGGTTTTTCTTACGTGTATTTTTGCGTGCTCTACCCAGATACCTGGGTTAAACACCGTTATCGCTATATAGCGTATAATTCATTTCACATTTTTTCGCTTTTGAAAGTAGGGTAATCCCAAATTAGCTATGTTTAATGGAGAGGTTGTCGTTGCGTATCTCACGTCCATTAAGAAGTCCTCTTTCATGTAACGGTTACAGAATCCAACTATTATAGGTAATCGACTGGTCTTAAGCACGAGTTGGTACTCGACTTATGAACTTAACTTACGTCTTTGGAATTGGATACTGGACCTTAGATAGTACAAAAAGAAATTATAACATAAAACATTACTTTTAAAATACAACTACATATATACATACATAGTCCCCAACACTAAGTTAAACCTATAAAGTGGATATCAGGAACTACAAGAGACTCGAGAGTTCCACAACACCCACACCCGAAACAAATATTTGTCCATCACACAAACATTTATCTCAAAGAGGGAATAGAATCCATGGCGTCTCGCTTCGCAGCCGAATACCCACCCACTGCGCTACTAACGCTGTCAGCAATAGCATTATCTTAAATCGATGGATTTTTTAACCCATACTTAGGTACGTCTATTTTGTTTTGTAGGCTACTTTTATATAAAACGAGCGCTAAGTACTACAGCAATTACCAATCCTTTGTCACTGAGTAATTTCATGTCGCCGACATAGTCATTAAAACAATCAATAAATAAAGTATCCAATTGAACCGTTTCTATGAAAAATATTATACATTTTCAGTGACGTGCCGCAGTGCATGCGACACTGCGTCGGTAGTTCATTGCACTATGTTTATGCACGTATTGATTTTTACCTCGCAATAATTATTACCAATGAAATAGTAACATCAGCTCATTAGCACTAGTTGAAAGGTGACGTCATATGCCATGCCAGTCTATCAACTGGATAATCAAGGTGGAAGAAACAAGATCTACAAGGTGGAAGGTCCCTCGTATGCGAGAGGCCGTCTGGGTTGGTACCACCGCTTTGTCTATTTCTGCCACCAAGCAACAGTGTGTAAGCACTGGTTGCGGTTCGAAGGACATTGAAGACAGTGAAACTACTGGCCATTATGAGACTTAACATCTTATGTCTCGGGCTGACGAGCGCAGTTCAGTACCATGCAGTGCTTTGTAATTTAAAGTTCTGTGTGGTGTTGCTTCTGTTTATGGGCAGGCGTGGCGCTTACTTGTCATTCAATCAAATAAAAAAATGGGTCGTCTAGGCTACGTAATAATTCACAGGAATAAAGACTCTGTGCCAGTTTCTTAATAATTTCAATATCTTGGTAGCAGGTATAGTTAGCACCAAGAGTCGGTGAACACATGCTGATAATTAAAGCAAGTGATAATTAACAATTAATATTCACGTAACATAGAAAACTCAAAGGTGCATTGCTCTTAGGGCTGGTTTAGAACCTATGACTTTCATCTAGACAGTCCGTAAAACTTCCCGCTGAGCTAATATTGCTATTAAAGTAATTATTAAAAAATAATCTGATACTTCAATGGATAACTCAAGGTACGAATTATATAACTAAGACATCGAAAAATTTCACTTTCATTGAATTTTCGGACGCCATAATCGAAGCCATTTATCTTTAAAACGATTTCAGATGCATTCCAATTCCCGATAACGCAGCTACATCTTTCCTTCGAAGATTTCGATGTTGGAATGTAGGAAATTTGATTTAGACTTGTGTTTTGAATATAAATGGATTTGAACATTCAGACTTCTTTATCTGGATCGGTAAAACTATTGAACCTAACCAATTGACCAGTTAGATTTTGGAAAAGAAGAAAAACCTAATCTCTTATTAATACACACGCAGCAGTAGAGCCACGTACAGAGGTGATTTTATTTTTTTATTTATTAAGTCGCAACAACATTGTAAATACCAACATATACATAAATAATCAGTGAAATAAAACCCATGCCAAGTATTACAATGCAATATAAACAGCATTACATCTAGTTTACGCATAAAAGTTATTATTTAGTTATAATCATAATATATGCATTGAAATTAACAAATTAGAAATTGAAAATTAATTAAAAGCAAAAATACAATTGAAGGAAAGAAGTGTCTTGTTTAAAAAAATGTACGACGACTTGTGAGCATGTGAAAACTTACAACTGACAAAGCCCCAAGTATTAGCAGTGTGTTGCCTTGAGATGTAGTTTGAATTTGTGGAAGCTATTCGAGAAAACTTCAATAGCTTATTCTCAAGCCACCGCCACCATCATTAAGATTCAGATTCATGTCAACACTGTAAATGTTATTGTAGCTTTGTGTAATTCTATTTAGCGAGGAATACTGACGTAAGTTAGAACGAGCAGCATCTCCGACAAATGGTTTGTATTTGCCAAGTCTAGGCACTTTATGCGGAGAAGAGAAGTTCAGTTGCGAGAGAAGATATAATATAGGCAATCGATATAACTATTTACCAGTTTATAAAGGAATGTGATATCGCGTTATAATTTAGCCATGACAAAAAATAAAGCAGATGAAGCCTACTGAAAAGTAAATAGACCATTAAATCAACGAAGAACAAATCTATACAGATATTTAACAAATGAAAGAGGCTTTAGAACTAATATTGCACCAATAGGATCGATTGAGCCATCACTTTAAAGGAATTCGTTTAAAGCGACACCATTAAGTGTCAGCCCTCTAGGTAGAATGCCGCCCAGAATTTATATTGCTGTGCGATTGAGTATTTTGAAATGACTTTGATTAAAATACCATTTCCTGGTGCAGTTATTGGGAATTCGATCACGTTACCGGAAAGTGATCTGGAATACTAGGAAAAATAAGAACTACAGGCAAATTACTTAATAATTAGTTACAATTACCAATCACCCGAATAAATCAAAACAAATTAAATAATTTTACGGAGGCCAAAATTTTAATAAAGCTCTAATTAAACAATAACTAAATTAAATTCCCAGATTAATAATAAAGAACGAAGGAAATGGTGAAAGAAAATAAATGTAAACCCCATTAAGGATTTACAAACTTTACAATTATGGCTAAATAATTTTAGTCCTATCAAAGTAAAGTAGTTATCACCACTCATATAAAAGAAGACATCAGAAAAATATCCATGCCGGGGTATCATTAATCACAAGGTATTAAATAGGACAATAAGGTTTTATTTTCTTTAAACAAAGTATATTACGTACACAACAAGAAACGTTATATATTTTATACAAAACAATTTACTTGTCAATGGTAGGGGAGCCCAAGCGGGGATTTCGGGATTTACTAAAGCGCGACAGATTAATATACAGGGGGATACCTTGTACCCGGTTAAGTACCTCCACAAAACATGAGGCCCATATATAAGGCCGCCCGTGAAGGATACAGGATCAGATTAGTAAAAAAAAATTGACCATCAGAAATTCTCGAGCGCGTCAGATTAAGGTAGGGTGAGTTAATTACATCCTAAAAAGTGTATATTCCACTAATCTGACAATTTGAGATTGACGTAAAAAAAGCGGAGGGCAACAAAGTTGTAAAAAAAAAACGTCATCTCGACATTCTCGAGCGTAGCTAAATTTTTTTTTATTTTGAAGGAAATAATTCAAGAATAATGAAAAATATATAATCTGACGATTTCCGCAAGCCGAAATAACAAAAATTCGTCGATAAAGTTAAATGCGTGCAGTTGCGTGATGCCTACATTTCCTTCTTCGCGTTTCTATTCCTCTCTCACTCTTTCTCTATCTATTACTCTCTCACTCCGTCCCCACTCTGGTTTCTGTTGCCATGACGCCATCATTGATCATAAAGACTCGTGGCATACTGTTTACAACGTGTTTGCAATATAATTTTTGGAATAACTTTTAACCGGCTTTATCGATCAACTTCAAAAACTAATCCGCCTTTGAGCTTGAAAAACCACGTCGATCGCCACCAAGCTGGTCAAAAGCGGTTGATTCGTTCGAGAGATATCGTGAACGAAAGAAACCCGAAAAAGTGTTTTTTCGGGATTACTCCGAAATTTGTGGTTCGATCAATTAAAATTGCAAAATTACTTATGATGATGATAAAACTGCGTCGAATGCCGCCAACCGCGTGAAAATCGGTTGATCCATTCAAAAGTTATTGCGGTTTGAAAATTCCAAAAATAGTGTTCTATGAAACTTCTATCAGGGAGAGCTCAAATGCATAGAAATATTATTTTATTTGAACTCAGCGAGCTCAAAATATCACATAAATTATATTTTGAGCTCAAAAACGTCATAAGTACAATTTTAAGAGCCCAGGAATGGAATTAGCGGGAAGTTGCAGGGATGGCCTTTAAGGTGAACCGTTTTTCTAATTTTTTTTTGTCAGATCAGGCCAATCCCTCTAGATAATCGTCAGATTATGAGACAGTACGTTTAGAACATAAAGATGAACTATATATATCTTAATCTGACGCGCTTGAGTATTTCAAAATGGCGAATTTTTTTTGCACATTATGAAAATGGCCGCGAGTTTGCGTCCCATCGAAATCATCAGATTAGTGAATGAGAGCTTTTTTTTGGTGCACTTAACACTCCCTTAGAAAATCTGACGCGCTCGATAATTTTTTTTTTTTTTCATTTTCAACTCTTAAATACAACCACCCGCATCATGCAAACGATCTGATTAACACACGTACATTATTAAAAATACATAGGGCATTGATGCTATCAATATCTGACGCGCTCGAGGATGTCCATGCAACAGTTTTTTTTTACATATTTAAAAATCTATAGCCGCTTCCCCCACCGATGTAAAGGTATATATCATATAACATTTTTTTCTTCATATCATCTAAGCTTTGCATCCCAATAGGTCTCTACGACGCTCGAGTAAATCCCCATTTAGCATCGTGGCCTCCCCTACTACAAGGTTTAGCTCGGAGCGTTATATTTACTATTTTGACATATTGATTTTACTTTACAGATATAACATAATCCTGAAATTGGTGGAGATGTTTTTCAAAGTGGTAGAGCTAAGTCTACAGCATGAATGGCCTGGCTAGACCGGGTCGTTACCGATGTCTCACAGAAAACCGACGTAAAGTAGCGGCTTGCTAAAGTGAGTGAGATATCTGGAGGCCCGAATCCTCCTACCCGCGCTAGGCGCTACACTAAACTTTACACACATCACAATTATCTATAATTAACTTACAATACTTTTTTTTTATAATATTGCACTGTCATCGGTCCTTGATAAGTATGCCAAATTTCGATTTAATCCGACGTTTTGAAGGAGGTCATAATCACGTTCAAAGATTCCGTTACATACAAACATACTAACATACGTCTGAAGCTAATAAAAGCGTGTTAAACGGAATTGATAGAAGTCACCTGCAGCACCATTACTGTCGAGCTCGGCCGATCCGAGTGGCGGTAGGCCGAACGCGACGAACGCTGCGAGCGCTGCGAGCGCCGCCCGCTTGGAGCGCTCGGCTCGCATGCCGCTCACTGCGCCCGCGTCACATGCCAACGAACTGCCTGGAACAAACCATGGTCCATACTATTGGAGTGTTTAAAGCGCTGTATCAGCACTGTACGGTGCGACTTGTGACATCCTACTATCCTACTAATATTATAAACGTGAAAGTTTGTAAGTATGGATGGATGGATGGATGGATGTATGTTTGTTACTCTATCACATAAAATCTACTGAATGGATTTTAATGAAACTTTACAATAATATAACTTAGACATCAGAATAAGACAAAGGTTTATGTTTTTAAAAAATCAACCACTGAAGGGTTTAAAAAGGGGATGAAAGTTCGTATGAAAAATCTAAACCGCTGAACCGATTACAATGAATTTTGGCACAAATATTGATGATCCAGGGTATTTTTTTCTTTAAATTTTACCCCTAAAGAGCCCAAATAGGGGATGAAAGTTTGTATGAAAGTTTTTTGATAGCGAAACGAAGTTTGCGGGCACAGCTAGTCTAACATAATGTGATACATTACGGGTCATGTACGTGAATGGGTTCCCGCAATGATCTATAGCAATTGGTCTTCCACACGTAGTTGTCAGTATATGCGGAATTTTATAAACGTGCATAAGCCCCAAGCGCCATCTTACGATGTCGCTACTATTTTTATGTGATACATTAACCCGATACTAAAGTAAAATAACAATAACACAATACACATACTACAATATGTATATTCAATCCGGCTTCTAAAACGTAGTATGGCGCGACACTCAAATCAAAGAATCTAAGAAACACCAAACCAATTAAATATGCCCCGAACTAAATATGCTCATAAAATAAGAGAATATCTTTATTACAGCCTATGAACTGTCTAGAGAAAATATCTGGTATAGATCTAGACCATTGGCTGAGCCGAGGCCGAAATAACTTATTCTTGCATTATTCAGTACTATTACACCACGGCGCTTTTTATTGTTCGCTTGCACTTAAATTGTGCAGATTGGAATCTTTTTTTCTTTTAGGGTGCTGTAGCCAAATAGCAAAAATAAATCCATATAATTTTATTTATTTATTTACACTTTATATACAATGTATAAAGGCGGACTTGATGCCAAAGGCAGGCTTAATTTTGGCATGTAGGTAGGTATGCGCCGTAGGTCCTTCTGACAATCTGTATATCACAACCATTTTACTTGGAGTCTATTAGCACTATATGGATGAAATTTGGATGGTAGGTGTATTATGAACTGCTATAAAAAGTGTAGTATATAAATAAATAAATATGTGTAGTGAAATTGATAAAAATAATTAGTGTGGCTCTAATGGTTTAATACACAACTAAAGGTGATTTACTTTCGATTGGTATTGGTGGTATTGTCTTGTGGTATCATTAGTTAAGTCTTTAAGAATGATATAAAGATCATATAAAACATGAGGTTTTTTTATATAAATTATATTTGTGTGATATACGTGTCCAAAGTCGTGAAAAATGTAGCGCCTCATATATCTTTCAACTACGGGGTGGAATATTCTGAAAAATTGAAGTTAGCATAACTAACAAGGTATTCTCGAAAAAAAATGGTTTCAATTGTATGGTTTTTTAAATATGGAATATTTTTTGATCACGGAACTCTTCAGTGTGCTTGGGTTGACACGAACTGGGCCGGTTTTTTATTATTTCCCGTTTATATTTTGTTTTAATCCTAGCTAGAAATATTTTAACCACCCTACATTTAAATGGTGTTGAAAAATTCAGCGGAGAAGCTTAATTAACAGTTTCATTAAGGAAAATAAAGGTTATGATCAAAAGATTGTAGACAGTGTAAGCAAAACTGACCTGCTTTTTTAATAATTACCAAAGTTGTTATGTATATGTCGCAGGCAATTTGGATGATTCCGCCGTTTACATACGGCGTCGTCAGTTTATAGACGCTT
The DNA here is from genome assembly GCA_949126905.1 of Amorpha juglandis. NCBI lineage: Eukaryota > Metazoa > Arthropoda > Insecta > Lepidoptera > Sphingidae > Amorpha > Amorpha juglandis. The sequence continues at coordinate 2,966,482 of OX421372.1, read as the reverse complement.
GCTGTTATGTAAAATGCCGAAGGCAAAATGACAACTCGTTCAATTGTTGTAATTTCAACGTTGGTTGTAGTTTTAGGGTGACCAATACTCATTACCTCATACTTTTTTGACCAGTAATATTGTGCAGGGGGGGTTGGCTTTAGTATCCATGTGCGGGATTCGAGGCTTATGCACGCGTTAGCGAGTGAAGCGAGCTCGGGATTTGGAGCACCCCGACTCGGACAATTTAGGTTAGAAGGGGATGGTATGCCAGTCTGCCATCCCCTTCGTGGTTATTTTTTTTTAAACCACCCAAAAAGTAAATATTAGTGTGTTTACAACTGTAATAACCTACAAAAAAATTAATTTCACAAAAACTGACACGGCATTATACATTTTGCCTTCGGCATTTTACATAACAGCAAGCGTTTATAAACTGACGACGCCGTATGTAAACGGCGGAATCATACAAAATGCCTTCGACATATATAAGAAGAACGTGCAATTCATAATAAGTAGAATTGAAGTCTACATGAATTAAGTCCATTGTTATTGTACTTTTTGCATCCTGACATGACAAAGTGACAACACTGGACCTGGTATTAGGTACAGTGCAAATTTATTACAGGGTGGTAGGTCCCTCGTATGCGAGAGGCCGTCTGGATTGGTACCACCGATTTGTCTATTTCTGCCGCCAAGCAAGAGTATTTGCGCACTGTTGTGTTTCATTTTGGAGGACATTGAAGCTACTGAAATTACTGGGCATTATGAGACTTAAAATCTTATGTCTCGCGATGACGACCGCAGTTTAGTGCCATGCAGTGCTTTGTAATTCAAAGTTCTGTATGATGTTGCTTCTGTTTATGGGCCGATTCAGGCGAGCGCCTTTCTTGTCTCATCTCAATAAAAAAAATCTTTGCGCTATGTTTGATTCTCAGCAATAAAGGCTTAAAAAAAACCGCTCAATTAGCTAGTGTAGGATTCCAACTTCTTAAGAAAAAAACCCGCGATGAAACTCATTTGAAGTCAACAAGTGTATTATCAAGTAATTTGTAGACAGCCGTGGTTACGTAATGTTATTTTTTTCCAGCCACTTCAGCCCGGCATAATTCTACCGAACATCGAAGGACCTAATTTCTCTTGGCGGTCAACATTATATTTGGGCTGCACTGTACTTAAAATCATGTTCCGTTTAGTCATTGTGCCGTGCCAGGATAAAAATAATATCAAAACCCCTCCACCATCGTCGGTTTAAGATTACACTACACTTCCAATTAATTTAATTTTCTATTTCATCGCAACCGCTTTAATCTCTAGAACTATTAAAATTTAATACCCAATTACGTCTAACGATAAAGACGTAAGTACAAAGGTGATTGACCGAAACAGCTATTAATACAGCAGGTCATATAAATTTACATCTTAAGTCATTATTATATTAAGGGATAACGATAATCAATTTAGTTGGCGTTGGAAATAAGAAGCAATTATTTGCTTTATATATTTCTTCTGAATAATAGTCTCATTTTATTGATAATTTTAATGAATTTTTTTTAAAGGTACAGCGACGGTATAGACAGTTTTGTCTACATCATAAGTGGGCCGGTTCGACTGGGTTGTTACCAGTGTCTCACAGAAAAGCGACCTAAAGTAACGGCTTGCTGCTGCGTTTCGTACGGTGAGTGATATATCCGGAGGCACAACTCCCCCTCTCTTCCCTATCCCCCAATTATCCCTTTCCTTTAAGGTCGAAAACGCGCCTATAACAGTTTTACTATTCTGAGGTATATATATCTGGGGATCAAACCCGAGACCTCAGCATAGCTCGATCTGACCGCTGACCGCATGCGAAATACAACTGAACCACCGATGCAGTTGTAGCATTGAAAATTTTATAGAGTCTAGCTCCCATACAATTCACAGTATTGAGACACCAACCATAGAATTCGAATTAACCAGGCAAAATGTCGACTAGTGGATGCATCGAGTTACTACAGTTAGCTACAAAGCATCGAGTTACAATAGTTACATTCAGCGAATTTGGGACGGTTACACGCATGAGTTGTCTCAGTTTAATAGAAGCGTCATTTCTGAGTTTCAACTATTCTTGTGCGGGAAACTGAAAAGAGTATTTCGCTTTAATTTATGGCTGTGCATTTATGGTGCGTATAATAGTGAAATACTCAAACCTTTGATTAATTGACAACATTTCAAAAACCAAACGTGCCTACAACAAAAATACCGTTTCTTTATTTTGCTATCCTAAGTTCGATTTTTTTTTTCTTAGCCCTATCTATTATATTCGTCCCACTGCTGGGCACCGGCCTCCTCTACTGAATGAGAGGGAGTTCGATTATATTTTTAAATTATTTTATTACCAGTTAATTCCGGAGAAAAAATTAAAAATAAACATGTGATAACGTCATACTTTTACCATCGTACTTTTGATATCACTTAGCTTGATCACATTAATTTGTCTGGAATAAATTTGTTAGTAACAAAAGCTCAGACTTTAAGGGATTTTATGCCTTTTTGTTAAAGCGTTCGTAAGGAGTAATGGTTTATAAGGTCGATTTTATCGTGCTGACAGTTGTGAAAACAAATGAAAAAAACTTTAAAACGAGAACTACAAACTCTTTATTTAACTATTACTGATGATTTGAAAGAACCCACACTTAGTCGATTCGACGTACATACGTAAAATCGCAATCATTTCGTAGAATTCGATTATTTCCATAACCACAACTAGTAAATGCTAAATTACTGAGTTCAGAAATAATATATACACCTATAATCCCCCAAAGGGGTAAGCGGAGGTGTCACTCGTACAACCATTTTCACCGAGCTTATTCCCATGATGTGATAGGGAGAGAGTCAATCGCAAACCGGGCACGAATTCCAGACTCCAGGCCGATACTGAGCATTTCATGATAGAAAAAACCAGTATCACTTTTACCCGACCCGGGGATCGAAACCGAGACCTCAGCATAACAGTCGGAGTGCCTACGTAGTACAACTACGCCATCGAGGCATTCAGCTCGAGTTACTAATTAACGCCTATCACATTAATCATAAGTCATACATTACTAGTTTAACTAATAGCTATAATATTAGATTAACACCGGTTAATTGTAAATGTAAATGCTATCTAACATTGTAGTATCAAGAGCTGCAAATCATCAAGGTTGACGATATGGTAAAAATCCTCAATAGCATATTTTGTCTAAGCCAAGGAGATAAAGTCAAGCTTATAGTATTAATCAATTTCAACTTGATTAAACAAAAAACGTATCTGGCTGGCCTTGATTATTTGAACAGACAAGCAACAAATTAAAAAAATATAACAGAAAAATATAAGGCTCATGAAAAATGAAACGGTTCTTCAGGGTGAATATTTATTTCTGTATTACACGGATCTTTATAGACGATGTCAATGTAGTTTTTAATCACTTGAATTCTCAGCTATAGTGTATGTACTATGAGCTTCTTAAATCCCTATAAAACGAATGATATACAAGATGTTCTGTAGACAAATAAGAAACAGTCGTAAAAACTTTATTAACGTAAAAACAGACCGACTTTTTCCAGACAGAGAACCTTCGAAATTAAATGCGATAATGCAGAATGCAACGAGTTCACTATTTTTATATATTTCCGATCTGCTGAAGAGTGATTGTGCTCAATCATATAAACTAATATTTGGAATACAATGGAATCCTCGAACATTCCATTTTGACGGAAAAATGAGGCGCTTAATTGCTAGGATAGAATTACGGTATGACAAGAAAATCGATATATCAATTCATTTCTTCGTGTCCCATATTACGTCCAATTAGTAAATTGGTAAGTCATAATCATAGAGGGAAATATGAAAACCAATAATGTACTGCAGGAGATGCCAAATACAAAGGGCAAAGTAGCAGAGATTGAATAGAAAAATGGACCCGAGCACCAAGTTGGGAAAGTGCAGGAAAAAGAAAATATGCAAGCCGATTTGTATGATGGTAGTGACCATTGCAGTCGATTAGTATCTGCAAGATAATATCTAGAATAACAAACTTTATCTTCAGTCTTATTTGTAACTAGCTTTTGCTCGCGGCTCCGCCCACGTGATCAAACAAACAAACAAACAATCAAACTCTACAGCTTTATAATATTAGTATAGACTAGCTTTTGCTCGCGGCTCCGCCCACGTGATCAAACAAACAAACAAACAATCAAACTCTACAGCTTTATAATATTAGTATAGATTTAGGTAGCTTAGCAACGGAAGCCTTCAAATAATATTATTTAGGTAGCTTAGCAACGGAAGCCTTCAAATATGAATAATTTTCCCCGTTTTTGCAACATTTTTCACTGATGCTTCGCTTCTAATGGTCGCAGCGTAATGTTATATAGCCTAAAGCCTTTCTTGATAAATGGACTATCCAACACAAAAATAATTTTTCAATTCGAACCAGTAGTTCCTGAGATTAGCGCGTTCAAACAAACAAACAAACAAACAAACAATCAAACAATCAAACTCTACAGCTTTATTATATTAGTATAGATTAGGGTAGCTTAGCAACGGAAGCCTTCAAATAATATTATTTCGGTAGCTTAGCAACGGAAGCCTTCAAATATGAATAATTTTCCCCGTTTTTGCAACATTTTTCACTGATGCTTCGCTTCTAATAGTCGCAGCGTAATGTTATATAGCCTAAAGCCTTCCTCGATAAATGGACTATCCAACACAAAAAGAATTTTTCAATTGAAACCAGTAGTTCCTGAGATTAGCCCGTTCAAACAAACAAACAAACAAACAATCAAACTCTACAGCTTTATTATTAGTATAGATATCCAAGATTTTTTTATTCTGGCATATAGCTCGCCTGATGATAGGTTCCACTTTATTACAAGTATCACTGCACTACGCAAGTCACCCTGAGACATGAAATATTGAATCCCAGTGATTTCTCATTACTTATTCGGTTCTACTCATCCTCCTATAATAAACCTTCCTTATAAGATCCTTAGCGACTCATAACATGTAGAAGTTTAGTACACTTTGCCTAGTCACTTAATAGAGTGAGCTTCCTGAACGCGGCTTAAGAATTTATTATCTAAAAAACATCGGCCTCCCTCGCCATAAAAACGTCACTTCAAGAAGCTCTTATCGTTGTCACGTTGCGAAATAGACCAGAGTGTTTTTATTTATTTATAAGTCTGTCTACGTCAAGCCTTGATAGATTTCAACCCCACAAAGTATATTGCGTTTTCCTTGCTTTTATAAAATGTAATGTACTTTGAACGCGTTAATTTCCATCTTGCCTTTAACCAGTGGCTTTGTGGTGAATACGAAAAGAAATAAGCAGTTTTATATCTTTATTTGTATTTACATTATAGGCAAGACAGCTTCTGTGGCGCAGAGGGTGAATAGCTGTGAAGCGAGAGGTCACGGGATCGATTCCTGCACCGAGATAAATTTCTATGTGATCCGCAATTACTTGTTTCAGGTTTGGATGTTTTTTTTCCTCAGAGAAGTTGATGTGAAGTAGGTTACCAGTCGTCAAAATTACAAGCTAAATTATATGTTTACAAAGCTTTTTACACCAACTCCACTGCGAGTGAGATAAAGGCAGGTGGAAAAGGAGAAAGACATCATAGGAAGACATAGGCTGCCTTTAGTCCAGAAAAAGTTATACGGATGGAGTCGTGAGCAAAACCTAGTATCTGATACAAGCATCAATAAGCAGCATCATTTAGGTCACAGTCCTCAACTGACCTATTTAAGTAGGTATTTATTATCGTGCCCTATCTATATCCGTATGAAGAGCTACTGAACAAGCATCACATCTATCGAAACGTTATTAAGAGTGCATAGATGTTTTTTGTAAACTAAAAAACTAATTCTATTTTCGTATCACTGACTACTTATGTAGTGCATTCAATAATTTTCAGTCACTGTTATTTCAATTTAAAAGGATGTTCAATCCGAAATTATATTTTTGTTTCGAAGACACAGAAAGAAGTAAAATATTTATCTGACTGGCCATCTATAGATACCTATGGCATCATGTCAGTGTAAATATTGTTAATTCTGAAAATGTTTATGTACCTTAAAATTGCTTGTTACGAACGCTTTAACTATTACTGGCTATTTGAAATCACCCACGGTAATTCAATTTGACTTCACGAAGTACATTAATATAGGTCAAGATAAAATCACCCAACTTGTTAATTGCATGTCATAACTCTACTAATACTTGTGCTAATGATGAGGAAATACACATTTAAAGATACATTAGCAGAAAATATTTTCAATTTCCCTTTAACGTAAGGAAGTCGTTAGAAATACTAAGAGATTATTATACGATCCCTTCGCAACATTTGCGATTTTTCATTAATCACTCCTACCCTACCTGTGATACCGAAATCGTTTCTTCATTTAGACCTTTTAAATCGATTACGATTTCAATTTGGAAACTTATTGGCTTTCATTTTAATCGGAAAGAGTTTGAGTAACAATAGAGTTGGCTCAATGGAATTGATTTTGAACTGATATATTATGTATTATATTGATATGTCAGTTAGAAATAAGCACTCACTGGACCTAAGATGCAGTATTGCTATTTTTGTGTCCTTTTAACATAGTACAATCGAAGGATTTAGAATGAATCTGCGAATGGAATGTGAAGAAGAAAATATTGCTTGGTGTTATATTTCCATTATAAAGGTAGCAACGGTTGCGTTACGGTGTTTATTACTTCTACAACTAAGGAACAGTTTACAATAAAAATATAATTTATAATAACAACCAACCAGATAATATCCCTGAAGAAATAAGCAATGGTGTAAATAATTCGATAATCATTAAAAAATTACCAACATAAATTTTAAAAGGTCTTATTAATACTACTAAAGTATGCCACCACTAGTCACAAACGCCAGACTTTTATTCAAAGTAATATATAACATGTTTATAACCCTTTAACCAGTATTACTTTCATTTAATTAACACCATTAACTGGCTCTGTGTACAGAAATTCAATATCCAACCCCCTTCCACACCCCAAAGATTAATTTCAACTACCAATAACTGGCCACTAAATTGGGAGGTAGGTAATGTTATAGCTTCATTGAACTTCAACTCTTATATCTTTATTAATAAAGGTATAAGTTGCGTGAAGAAATTTTATAATTATGAATTATCGCGTGTGACACGCATGATGTTTGGTGCTACGAAAGAATCAAAGCCGAGTGCAGTTTATTTGGAATATCTTAAATTGAAGTCCCTTAATAAGTTACTTGTAACAAGGCACTAAAGGAAAGGCCTTTGGATATAAAACTTGCAGAAAACTAGTTTTCGCCGAGGCGGGACCTAGTTATATCATGTTATCAGCCCCGACAAATACCATACTGCATTTTTTTATTATTAAAGCTATTTTTAGAATGCTATTACAATTTTATAAAAATGAATACTACACGTGCCTATATATTTTATTCTGTAGTATTAGTTTAAAATGCAGATATTAGTCTTAGTTTCGTCGGTGTAAAATATATTCGAAAAATCCGTTTTAAAACTGTTGAATGTAAACGTAAAGCAAATGCAATTTTTTAACGTCACCATTGCGGCTTCACAAAAGCTAACAACATTTGTGTTTGTGGCGTTAGCGCAACATGACACAGCTACCTTTCATAGTGAATTTAAAATGGTTCAGAAATTTATTTTCTCGGCAGTTTCAGATAAAATATTACTATAAAATCCTACTTTAAAATATGATTCTAAAATATCTAGTATCTATAATAATAATGATAAATACACCCAACAGTCACACACATAGTCGTGACCCCACAGTAAGATACGAGTCCTGTGTCGTGGGTATCAGAGGTATCGGTACGAGAGACTTTCGGTCTCACAACACCCAGACCCCGAAACAAACATTTGTGGATCACACAAACATTTGTCTCGGTGCGGGGACTTTCGAAAAGTCGGTGCCAAAATTCAAGTAAACGTAATAAATCATTATCTAAATATAAAATTCGGGAAATACCCCTGTATTCTGGAGCACATTCTGGTTTCAGCTAGAAGGCCCGGAAGGTGAGTTGTAGATGATTTTACAATAGCTGGTGGGTACTAAGAGAGTACCTGATACTTATGAAAGCCTCCATGGCGCAATAGGAGAGTCCGGCTGCAAAATGAGAGGCCTTGGGTTCGATTCCCGCACTAAGACAAATGTTTGTGTTTGTTATGTTCAATTCAATATGTTAAAAAATTAACATAATACAAAGTAATTCAATCGAGAATATTCACAAAGATATTATTCTATGCCAAATAACAATTATGTAAAAATGTTACACATTTATGAAAGAAAACAGTTACATTGTGTAGGGTTCAAGCAAACAAGTTCTTTGACCTTTTTCTTTTGCCTGTTGCGTTGTTACATACAATTCTGAATAGCGTAATCACATAATATATTAATTAAAATTAATATTGATCTATATTAAATGCACAATGTATTTAAGGTACTTAATTGGATAAGGATTAATGCAGTATTGCTTAAAATTGCTTCGTAAATAAGCCATTATTTCTCGTAAAAAGTAAAGAATAAAAAATGGTTATTGTGGGTTATCCCTAAGAGAGATACATAATATACCATGGCGGACATTTTTTGTAGACCTTTTTAAGGTGTATAATACTGTAGTACATTATTTTGATATATCTCGTAGGATTTAGCCAGCGGCGTTTGCAAAGTAAGCGCAAAAAAAAAAGTATTTACGACATCACATTAGAAAGATCTAAAATTATCAGTGTTTTACATTATGCACGTATTATATATATAAACCCGCCTCTTGAATCTAGTTTTAAAGATCTACGTATACATAGGGACAGACAGACAGCCGGAAGCGACTTTGTTTTATACTATGTAGTGATGAATAAATATGGTGATACAACATTAATTCTAAGAAATTTAAAGATATGTTATGCATCATATTTTAAAAAAATAACTAAAAACACGCTTTTATAGAAAGTCTAACTAAAAAAAATTGAAAATAAATTAAAGGAAAACAATGTATTTTATTGTAAAAAAAGCGTGGGGTGCATGGTGTCAATAGTTATATTTATTGTATTGACAGATATGAGTAGGATTATCATTTAGATAATATCTTAAAAAGCACCCCACGCTTTTTTTTACAATAAAATACATTGTTTTCCTTTAATTTATTTTCAATTTTTTTTAGTTAGACTTTCTACAAAAGCGTGTTTTTAGTTATTTTTAACTATTATTTATTTTTCATTTTTTTATATATTGTAGCAGAGAGAATAATTTTAATTTTAAACCCGAATATCAAAAAAAGCGCCATCTATTGACGGTCTTAGATACTACGATATTCCCTATAATTAACGAAGATCCAGAGAGTACAATTTTAATTCCTAACCCGAATATCAATAATTAATTAAATTAAATTATTGTTATTATTATTTATTATTTTTTTTTTCAAATTAGTGTATTGTCATCGGTCCTCGATAAATCTACAAAGTTTGAACGAAATCTGGCCGTTCAAAGTGGGTCAAAATCGCGTCCAAAGGAGTCGGTTACAAACATACAAACATACAGGTGAAGTTAATAAAAAGCGTGTAAAAATAATGACGATGAAAACAACCAAAAAGCCGTTTCAGATATCAATTCTCATTACACGTAAATTAATCATTATGCGCATACTGGACAGTGCATTCAGTGTGCGGAGTTAACACTATTGAGTTGTGCCTGGAAGGTCAGGGGGCCTAGACAAGTGGCATAAACGCTAGACGAATAGAATGGTAAATGTATGAAATTGACATTAGATTACGATACGTAATTTTATCTAGCGTGTCGAACTTTAAATTGGTAGCCAAGTGTTAATAATTCTATTCGATGAAACGAAACGTCAGAGTCGAACGACTTCCCCTATACAAAACCGTAGCCAAATGGCAGTTTTGACAAGTGAATAGCTAACTTGAGCGTACTTTAGAATCGACACGAAGCGAACGCCGAGACCCTGTAGAATAGAAACAAACAAGATGGCGATTGTTTAATCAGCCGGTGTTAGTGTTGTGTTCGTTTGTAAAAATCTGACTATTTAATACAAATGCACTCGCTCAGACTGTTGTGGGCTGCGCACAATGAAGAAGTGTAGCTCAGGCGCCACCGAAGAAATGTTTCTCGTCGTTGCTTGGAACAAATTAGTGAAATCTCGGAGTTACTATTTGTAGAGTGATTTAGACTAGATAAAAAAACATTTAAGAAGCTTTATGTGGATTTACGTACCCATACCTCATAACGAGGAAGTAAAGAAATTCCTTTGGAAGTAAAGGTATATATCACTATACATTTTATTTGTGAAATCATATAGGTTATACATATGTAAACATTATATTTAATCCTCTTTTGTAGATTATTCGTGCCCTAAGTTTTATGGCTACGGGGTTTTATCAAAGGATAATAGGTGTCACACAACACTTGCCGCAACGAACAGCAAGTCATTGCATTAGACAAGTTGCGTTGCACTCAACAATTACATTTTGGCCAAATATATTCAGTTTCCTCAAAGTCAACAAGAAAGGTCAAGAATAAGACAGGAGTAAGTAAAATTCAATTCGTATTTTATTATAAAGTTGTTTTATTTTAATGTCTTTAAAGTACTTATTATGATTTTATAGGTTCCATAGAAGATATAATGTACTTGGTGTAATAGGTTGTATAGACTGCACTCATATAGTAATTGTAAAACCTGCTCAAGATGAACATCTGTTTTTAAATAGGAAAGGATACCACTCATTAAATGTACAAATGATAAGTTTTTTTATGAAGTAGGGAGCAAACACACAAGAGTGTCATCTGATGCTGAGTGTTAACCGCTACCCATGGACACCAAGTTTCCAATAGATACACCATACTGTGCTTCTAAATACATTCTTACTAGATCCTACAATAAAGTACTCATTAATATTAAGTGTTTTGTAAATAAATTTCAATAATAACACTTTTTTTTTAATTTCAGATTTGTGATCATAACTTAAAAATTATAAATGTTAGTACAAAATATGGTGAAGCCACACTTGACTCTTTTATATGGGCTAGCAGTTAAGTAGAACCATTCATGCGTTGACTTCATCACAGTGGTGAACAAACATGGTTATTAGGTATGTAACTAAAATATTAATTAAAGAATTGAAAACTTTAAATCGAGTATAGAATCAGATATAGATTAGCCATAAACATAAACCACTTATATTTCTAGGTGATTATGGATACCCACAGAGAGCCTGGTTAATGACACCTACATTACATGCTGCACCTGGTTCCCGTGAAGAGGAATATACGAGGCGTCATGTACAAGCAAGGAATTGTGTGGAGCGTTGTTTTGGTGCTCAAAGGACGCTGGAAATGTCTGTTTAAACATCGAACTCTTAATTAGCATCCTCATGTTGCCAGTAAGATAGTGCTTGCATGCTGTGTATTGCATAACATTGCACTGCAAGCTCATCTGCCACCACCAAGCAATATTGTTGAGCAACCTAATGATGTTGATGATTTTTATGTTCAAGCTGGCCCATCCAATCGCAACAGCCAAGACGACCTTATGCAAGACAGAACAATGCTCAGTTCCTTGCTAATAAGAATATAAAATACACACATACTCATGCTTATGTCAACAGGGGGGAAATGTAACATATTTTATTTTTACGCTCAGGACTACTGAGATTAATGCTTTTTATACTAAAATTATGATATTTTTATTATTATGTGTTGTGTTGTTTTATCTACATGGACTTTATTGTATAGGTGGGTTTATTAATATAATGATAATGTATAATTAGGTAATTTTTTTAATTATTTATGATATGAACAATAATGTTTTATGTATGAATTGTGCCTGGCATAACTATAGGCTCGCTCTTCTATCATGGGTCAGAAATAAAAATGTGGGTATACACCCTATGTCTACCCCTTTGGGGCTTACAGGGGTGGGTGAGTATATTGTGTGTGTTTTATTCACAGCATGTTAGATAATTTACTCCTTTTAGTCATATAGTATGTTAACTTTTATATATTGTTAGTTCTTTAAATTATTATTCTTTGTAAACATTGTTTTACTAAAATTATGTGATAAAATTGAAAATAGAACATTGAATAAAATTGTACTTTGATAAAACCTTTTTATTTTATAACCCACTATTACATAATATCACACTAATGTTACACAAACATATTTATAAAATATCTAGAGATTATTAAATCTAATCTAGATCTGAAATATAAATCACCAAGAATTACTAATTAATAATAGCACACTAATTAATAAGTTTGTAAACAAATTTCAAGGTTTTGGCAATAATTTACTTATTATTAGAAAAACAAACATACAATAAATGTCATTTGAAATAACAAAAAATACAAACATAAAATTTAGTTAACCAGTACAATATTTTTTTTTTATTCTATGTATGTAACTAATATTTAAATCATAAATCTTTGGCGTAGCAGTCTCATTTCTGAACCTTAAGAATATATTTCATATTTTTGAAAATATACATATAAATATCAGTAATTACATAACAAAAATTAATAAGTATTTGTATCATAAGTCTTTTGTCTCAATTTTGAACCTTGCATCTAATATATGTGTCCTAAAATTACAACCATCATTAACTAAATAACAAAATAAAATTTAATCAAACAGTATTAATTGCAATATTAATTATGCTAATAATAAGTACTTAAATCATGTCTGGCATGAAAATCTCATTTGTGAAACTTATGAATATATATTTGTATCCAAAAATCTTTGTAAATTTATAAATATTAATAACTAAGTAACATAAAACAAACATGAAATTTAACTAAAAGTAATAATCAGATACACTTATCGTCTATAATAAGTATCTAAAATAAATCTTTGGCATGGCATTCTTAATTCTAAACCTTATGAATATATTAATTAAAAGATTGAAACTCTTTATTATATATTATTTACACAAATAATAAAGAAATCACTTCAATAAAGTAAAATGTGTGTAAAAGAGGCGGTCTTACATCTCTGCATATATACATGTATATTTGTATACTAAAATAGTCTTTGTAAATACATATACATAGATTCTGAACCCTATACAAAATAATATTAAAATACATATACTGGTGTATTATTATTTCAAAATTATCTTTCATTCATAACTATTGTTTAAATAACAGACTTTCTAAATTAATATCCTTTAAGTAATGGTTCCAAACAATTTCAGTACTTATGGCAAATATTTTTATATAAACATGAAGTGGGATATAGCTAATTGTTTATAATATATGTACATACCAGTAAATGAAATAAGTCATGTATAAGCTTCAGCTATGTAGCAGGGCTCACAATAGGTGCTGTATTATCATATTCTTCTATTACCCCAATTAAGTTATTACTGCTTCAGTTCTAACTGATTTATCGATAACAAATTGATCTTGATCAAATTACCAGTAGATGTCAAATATTGTTGCTTTCCTTTCACTGCCTTTTTCAGTATTTTTGTTCAGTGTCTGTCGATGGTAAACTGGCAAATTATTGCTGAGCCAATTCTACACGGGCGATAATGGTGGTCATGATGCTTTTGTGTGTTGAACTAGTAGTGGTGTTCATATTAGTGGGCCTGGTGGTGATGGTAAAGCTACTGCAACTGAAAAATAATTATTTTTAAATTAAATACACATATTTCTTTACTGTGCACATAAATTTATTTTATTTGACTTACCATTTAGACTTGTGATTTTTGGACACTTGTACCCATTGGAATTTAAGAGGCCACTCAGTTTCAATCACAGTCGATCATCTCTTATCCGACCTTGAGGACCCGGCTGGGGCTCGAAAGATCGCCGTGCCTTTGACATAAACAAACGAAGCATGAAGTCCCATTGTGTATTATGTTGCTGGACTTTCTTACAATTCAAGTATTAGTAATTCCTATAATACAAATTGTAATTAGTTTCTGCAAATAAATAACTTCCTTTCCATGAATTCTACAATAAGTGCAAACTGCTCTGGACTGGCCCATGCCCTTGGTTCCATTAATAAAAACCAAGTATTTAATTTTAAAAACTAAGATGATTAAGCATGAGTTAAGAAACAATGTTTACAAGACGTAATTAGCTAACATAAAGTTGGTTATTGTTTTTAAATTCATTTGGGACTTACCGTATAGAACTGTACGTTGGTATTAAATCAATAAATAAAACTTAATTCTTCACTCACAAGCCACAAGTTTACTAATATGCTGTTAACAACTTTGTAAACATTCGGAACTTCGCGGTATCGTAATGACAAATTGACGTTCGTCGACGCAACCATAAACAATATTCATTATTTTTTTCTACCAATCGAATAGAATGAGCGTTCGACAAATGAAGTTACACTTGGCTACCAATCTATTATCGCTTACGCTTAGGCGTTTGAGTTTGTTCGAATAGAATCGACACCGAGCGTTTGCCACTTGTCTAGGCCGGCAGGACTCCAATGCAGCCCGATGCACAGTCCATACGAAAATATTCTATCAAATATTTTTAGTGATAAATTAGTTTAAATTAATAATATGTATTTTATATTATATATTTATTTATATTCGTTGTTTGCACATTTAAGTATTCATTTATATATCTATGTTAGTAGATTTATGTATTTATCTGAAATTGCTGATTTAATTTCTTTTATAACTTTTATACACCTACATTGTCTCGTCTCTGCATCACCTGTAGGTTGGCTGTTAGAGAATGCCTCTGGCATTAAGCCCGCCTTTATACATATTTTGAATATTAAGTTTAAATAAATAAATAATTTGGTCTTAATTTTTTTGCTTTGTTTATTTTTTTGACATCATAAATTTACAATATTCTGATATGTGACCGTACATTTTTCACACAAGGTGTGCCTACATACTCGTGGTGGCGATTACTGATTCATATCCTCATCAAATAGTAATTGTAGTTTTCAGAATACGTTTAATGCAATTTCAAATAAGGCACACGAAACATAACGTTGGCTTTTCCATAATATCAATATTGTTTGACCGAACAATCGCAACACAAAATGATGGACACTCAACTAAAATGACGCAGTAGTTCCCGACTTGAGTCAGTCCATTAGGTACGTATCGACACGAGAATTCCATTTACAGAATATTTTGATATAATGAAGGTGACTTAGAAAATAGTACACGCAATGACCAAACATCATCATCATCATCAGCCACAGGACGTCCACTGCTGAACATAGGCCTCCTCCAAAGATTTCCAGACCGACCTGTTGGAAGCGGCCTGCATCCAGCGACTTCCTGCGACCTTTATCAGGTCGTCTATCCACCTTGTAGGCGGACGTCCAACGCTGCGCTTGCCAGTACATGACCTCCATTCCCCTTCCTGCCCCATCAGTTATCGGTTCTGCGAGCTATGTGGCCTGCCCAGTGCCACTTGAGCTTGCTAATCCGCTGGGCTATGTCGGTGACTTTCGTTCTTCTACGGATCTCCTCATTTCTTATTTGATCACGTAGAGAAACACCGAGCATAGCTCTCTCCATAGCTCGCTGAGTGACTGACAGTTGATAATGACCAAACATATTTTTTTATCCGATCACGGTAAAGTGCAATACACTTGATAACCTGATAAGTCCAACAAAACTAGCGATCACCGACAAACAATGAGTTTATCGGTGGTCAACAGAGTCATGCCGGCCTGTACAAATGCTTCCTCTCCGGGAAGAAGCAAATCGAGGATCTGCGACAGGATAGGCGGATGACTGATGCAGGCACAGGGATACAAAGCTTTACCCCTATACCCGGCCCAACCAACCATCACGTCATGTCGCAAGCCCCTCTGGAGAGCCGGCTATACTGGCTGATACTAGAACGCGATCCACACAAGTTGTTTGAGACACTACAGCAGGTTAACACCATGTGTACGGTGATCGCCATCCAGGCGAATATAAAAATCCTACCCAATAAAAAAACCACCTGAGTAGAATTACAAACTAATAATACTACCCCTATTACTACGAGAAAATAGTTAGAACCTAGCAATAAAACGTCTCTTACGTTTAAATATTCAATAAAACGAACCTTCCTATAATTTACGAAAACCTGAAATGAATTCTAAATAGACCTTAAAAGCATTCTGCCGTAGAAAAAAAATCATTAGTTATTTTACTGTTACAGTAAAAGTTTATTTTACCACTAAAACATTTTGGTTTAAGGTAGTTACTAATAAACGATTTAAAGTTTTTTTTTTACTAGCCCTGTATACATGTCCCACTGCTGGACACAGGCCTCCTCTACTGAATGAGAGGGGTTAGGCCTTAGTTCACCACGCTGGCCTAATGCGGGTTGGCAGACTTCACATACCTTCTAAAAATCTTATCGAGTTCTCAGGTATGCAGGTTTCCTCACGATGTTTCCTTCACCGTTAAAGCAAGCGATAATTAACAATTAATATACACGTAACTTTAGAAAATTCAGAGGTGTATGCTCTTGCTCTTGGTTTCGAACCTGCGACTTTCGTCTCAACTGTCCGTACCACACCCCGCTTAGCGATCGCTGCTTTATGATTTAAAGTAATTATTAGTAATCGTTATACAGTGTTTTGTCGTATAGGGTAGGAAACAGGCAGTTCTGTCTACAGCAGAAATAGGTTGGCTAACGTGTTTTTACGGTAGACGTACAGAAACCGACGTGTTTTTTTAATAAATTTTATCTAAGTTCATAACTTTATTGGAATATTCTATAAGTCTTGATTGATCGATATTGTTATCATAAATAATAATAAATACACCCAATCCTAGGCCTCGCCATTGGAGGGTGAT
The DNA here is from genome assembly GCA_949126905.1 of Amorpha juglandis. NCBI lineage: Eukaryota > Metazoa > Arthropoda > Insecta > Lepidoptera > Sphingidae > Amorpha > Amorpha juglandis. The sequence goes on along the minus strand of OX421372.1, from coordinate 2,949,648 downwards.
ATTTTTTTTATATTTGCAATGTTTTATTATTCACAAATTTTATATTTAAAAATGTAAGAAAAAAACATTTCGAATAAAGAGTACTAAACATAATACACCCAATACACACATAGTCCTGACCCACACTAGGTTTAATATCGCGAGTATCTGGAAATACGAGGCACTTACGGTCCCACAACACCAAGACTAGAAACCACATTTGTGGATCAGAGCAACATTTGTCTTGGTGCGGGAGTCGAACCCACGGCCTCTCGCTTTGTAGCCGGCTACTCTGCTCCTGCTACGCCATGGAGGCTGTTAATTAACAACGGTTAACAGAAGTTAACAGCTTCCTACGTTTGTCGGCCTCTGATAAAAAAGGTCATAAAAAAACATGTAATATAGTTAAAATCTTGTCAATAATCTTTTTTAATAACATCCTTTTATTTTAAATTATAAAGTGTTTTCAAATAGATTTCTACTACAATAATATTACTTAGCTAGAAAACTTGAGAGTTCACCACCGATTTCCAGCTGTAAAAGCAAGCCGCTCCGTTAGCTATTGGCCATTCAAATAAGTTGAAATTGCTTTTTTCTATTCTAGTCATCTCAAGAGCAAGATGAAAAAACTTTTTTCAGTTTTTTTATAGCAATGACCGGCAAACTAGCAAATAGGTCACTGATGTTAAGTGATATCCACCGCCCATGCACGCCCTCAACACTAGAAGAATCTTAGGTGCGTTTCCAAGCTTAAATGGAAGGGATAATTAAATAGGAAGGAAGGCTGATGTCTCCATCATAGCCACCTCTCCTCCCCCAGAGTTAGGAAGGTATCTGTAAACCAGATTTTACCCCCGGGAAAAATCTTTAAATATAAAACGAATCACGTTTTGATCATCTGACAATGTGGTGCACTGTTAGCACCACTTTATTTCTGCCGCCAAGCAAAAGTGTGTAAGCACTGTTGTGTTTCGGTTTGAAGGACATTGATGCCAGTGAAATTACTAGACATTATGAGACTTAACATCCTATGACTCAGGGTCACGAGCGCAGTTCAGTGTCACGCAGTGCTTGGTAATTCAATGTTCTGTGTGGTGTTGCTTCTGTTTATGGGCAGGCGTGGCGCTTACCATTTTGCTCGTCTCGTCATTCAATCAAACCCAATAAAAAAAAACCTTAAAGCCTTAGTTATTACCTAGTGTTTATGTATAGGTTTAGGCTGTCGCCTCACACAGTTAGGAATGTTTCAAATAAACACTATTTCGAGCGAGCTTTAACATCAACTCTATTAACATAGCAGAACAAAGTTTTTCGAACATTTATATCGTGTTTCGTTTTTTTCAATCATCGCCCTCGATTCTGACTGGAATTTTCAGTGACATGTTTTTCTTTATCCAAATACGTTGTAATTTACACTCTATACCGACATAATAAGGTTTATTTTCCTTTTGTTTACACTACGCATGCGTGTTTAACTTACCGCAGTGCGCGGCGCCTACAAGACGTACCAAAGCGTGCGGTCTTCCCATTACAAAAAGTAAATGACGTGTGCACCAACATTGGAGCCAAGTTTGTTACAAATGTATGCGGCCCTCTCGAGGCAGCAATATTTCTAAAGAGCTTTACGAGTCGTCGAGTCGAATGTAGATAATGACTGTGGATTTGTTTATTTCTTTACTGATGTAATTTTTACTTGAGTTTTATTCGGTGACCGTTGTAAGATCGCTCATCATCATCATCATCATCATCAGCCACAAGACGTCCACTGCTGAACATAGACCTTCCCTAAAGATTTCCAGACCGACCTGTTGGAAGCAGCCTGCATCCAGCGACTTCCTGCGATCTTTATCAGATCGTGAAAAGATATATGAAAAGATCGCTCAATCTTTTCATATTTCTTAGAAGTCTGCGGTTGACGTAATTAGTATCTACCTACTATTGAAATAACCAGAGATAAAGCAAGATTGTTATGTTCTATATCCATCTTTGACTTTTTTATAGCATAGACCGGCAAACGAGCAAGTGGTTCACCTGGTGGTAAGTGATCTCCACCGCCCATGTACGCCCTCAATACTAGAAGAATTATAGGCGCGCCAACTTTAAAGGGGAAGGATAATTGAGGGATTGGAAAGGGAAGGGGGATTCGGGCCTCTGGATATCTCACTCACCGTACGAAACGCAGCAGCAAGCTTTACGTCGGTTTTCTGTAAGACAGCGGTGACGACCCGTTTGAGCCGGCCCATTCTTGCTGTAGACAAAACTATCTACAGCGTGGCTGTATCTATAGTTTTGTCTACAGCTGTTGCGTTTCGTACGGTGAGTGAGATATTCGGAGGCCCAAATCACCACCTCCTCCCGTCCCTAATTATCCCTTTCCTTTAAGGTTGGCAAGGCGCTCATGATTCTTCTAGTATCGTGGGCGTACATGGGCGGTGGAGATCACTTACCATCAGGTGACCCAATCGCTCGTCCTATGATACAAAAAAGATTAAAATGCGTTATAACAATATTTTATCATCGGTATTAGATATTTTTATCCATCCAATTAAATGCCGGCAAGTTTTTCTGATCATAAGACATAGATGAAGCCCTAAAATATAGGAAATAACGCTATCCATAAAGCAATGGCGCGTTAAAGAGCTCATCTATACTTATAAAATAACATGTCCTGACCGACTGACTGATTCATCATCGCCGAGCGCAAACTATCAAGGCTACAAGCATGAAATTCGGACTGTATATTCATTTTGTTATGTAGGCACCCACTAAGAAAGGATTTTAGAAAATTCCCGCGAGCCGCGAGCAAAAGCTAGTCTTAAATAAGGGTAAAAACAACTCAGCGGTTATAATGAATGTAGCGGTGGCTGGTTTTGTGTTTCCATTTTGGGGTCCGTAGCATGACATAGAACCTTTATAATTTAAATTCAGTTATTTACCTTACCGCTACCGAGTAGCGTTAAAAAGGGTATCAATGCATAATATAAAACAAATTGCTATCTGCCTCTGTGTTTTATATGCCGTTTCCACTATCATTTTGAAGATTTATCCGCAAAGTTAATACGTATATCACGCTTTGATTCATAGGTGTAGGGCAGTAATATACCTGCGGTGAAATCATGAGGCACCAAAAAAGTTTGAAAAACACTATATTATAGTTTACTAGCGATCCGCGCCAGCTTCGCACGTTCCAACCATTATCGTTATATTTCAACCAATTTACACAAAACCTTAACAAATTATATACCTAATCCTTCCTCAGGAATCACTCTATCTATTGCTGAAAACTGCATTAAAATCCGTTGAACAGTTTAAAAGATCTAAGCGAACCGACAGCGGAAGCGACTTCATTTTGACATTAGACGGCTTTTTAAAATTTTTCATCGTTCTTGAAATATTATTTGTAACAGCCATTTTTAATAAGATTTTTGTCGGTCAAGATATTACCGTACTTAATACTACTTAACACCACGTGAAATTTTTATAGACTTGTTTTATCTGCACAAAGCTAACATGTCGGCTTTCTCGTCATGAGAAAATGTTGACTAGATTTTCTCGTCCACTCTCTTCGTATTTTTTAAAATAAATATATAGTAAAATAAATTAAACAGTGAAACGCTAAAATAAATAGTTACCAACAAATAGATATTATATCTTTTTTATAGTTTGTGACAGCTGCATCGATCATAACCCTACATGCTCTCGACACAAAACAAATCTGGTGTCATGCCAAATCCTTGTACATAATTCTGTTCCAAGAACTTGCTCACACTAGGAAACCGTCTGGACTGCGTGCCATTTTGCGTCTATTGACTTCATTACTTTTGATCAAACATAAATTCTTTATGACTCACTTGGCCGACACTAAATCCTAAGGGAATATTTAAACTACTAATATATTGTACTAAAAACTATAAATAGTACAATATGTTACTTACATTCCGTTCTTTAATTAAAATTAAAGATAGATTCAACACTACGACACCATAAATACTATTATGCTTGACATAAACATGCTTCTGAGTAGCACAAGCGCACGCTACTTCGATGTATAGCAGCCTGCTACTAGTTACCAAATAAGTGATTGATTAACTGACAGTGTCAACTTACTTTTTTCTATACGCTTAATAAGGTTGTTGACTTGATTTTTTAATATTTTTTTTACCGTGCACGGAAAAGTGACTACACTACACCTGATGGTATGGGATCACTATGGCAGGTTTTGACACCATGTGTACGGTGGTCGCTATCCGGGCGGATATGAATATCCTACCACCAGCAATTGTTTAAATCAATAAGTTACATGAAATAGGCTTACCATCATACATCATAGGGCGAAAACTCTTTAAATAGCCAGTGCCTTAATCCTACTATATAATCTGGCATACTAGCATCAGCATCCATTATAGTTAAATTAGAATACTATTTTTCAAGAATTTTACGTGTTTTTAAGCAAATAACATCATCAATTTAAGCAACTAAATATCTTAAAATCCTAAAAGATTACTTCAATGTAGTCTACATTTAAAGATTACTACTAGTATAGATATACATTGTAACTTTAACATTATTGATATAAAATATTTTCTCTAAATTTTATATTTGTACTAAAACAGAATGTAACAAATCCGATCATTTAGACTCAACTTCCTGAAAATCTTTTATATTCCAACATTTCTTTCAAGCGTAGGGAAATAAAAAGTTATTTTTGCTTACAATAGAATTTATGGTTGCTGGCCGGTTTCCCGTTTATATAAGGTCATAAACATGAATTTTTTTAAACATCGTGGCAAAAGCAGAGGATATTAAATGTAATGAGCAAAAAGGACAAGCGTAATTTTGTCGTCTTTCATTGAGGTTGAATGTAGAGCCTTGAAAATACAAATTTACTCAAACGTTGACCCTGATTTAATTTCATTAACTGGTACTACTATCGGATACGTGTGTGTGTGGTTCCATGCAAATCCATTATAATAATATCATTGTTTTTCGAGCCGGATATAATCGAATACTTCTACCGATGTGTATTCTGTTTTAAATTAGTTATTTAACTAATTAGTTATTTATTTTCGAGTGGTAGAGCCACGCTGTAGACATGTGAATCTGCTTAATTAGATGTGTTTTGTCACAATCCGAAAACATGTCTACTGGACAAATACTTTGATATCGAAAAGAAAAACGATACTGCAGTTATAGTACTTATTACAATCTCAAATAACTGGGTTGGTCATTACATATTATTATTTAAAAGAAATAATAAGTAATATCGCACCCCCGGTGCGACACTGTCACTTTTGCAAAAAATGCAAAATAGAGTTAAATAATGATAAAGTATATTTTTTACAATATAATGTGACTAATATTTATCCAAAAGTAAAGTTAAAAGTTGACGTTGTAGTATAAGCTGTTCACCTCTTCTATAATATTCTTAAGTCATTGTTTTGTGAGGTGTCAAAGTTTTAAATGCTTCTCCTGAAAAACTACATTTTTGTATAAGTGACAGTGTTGCACCGGGGGTGCGATATGTAGAAACAGCGCCCCAACTTCCAATTTATTTACAACTAATTAAAGTCAGTAAGTTCTACAAACAAGTGAACATGAAAAATCGATAGCGTCGAACACGCCAACTGTAATTATGCCCTAATTTTATATTACCTTGGGTCAAATGTTTGTCACATTCAAACACAAGACAGCCTCCGTAGCGCAGCGGGCGAGTAGCCGGCTGTGAAGCGAGAGGCTGCAGGTCCGATCTCTGCACCGAGACAAAGTTTGTGTGATCCACAAATATTTGTTTCGGGGTCTGGGTGTTGTGAGACCGAAAGTCTCTCGTAGTTCCTGATACCCACGACACAAAACTCGTATCTTACTGTGGGGTCAGGACTATGTTTGTGACTGTTGGGTGTATTTATTTTGTTATTTTTTATTTAAACACGTTTTTATAAGCGAATAATGCCTAAAAATAGTACCAAAACTGTGTCAAGAAAAACTGTCCACGCTGCGGGGATTCAAATGAGTTATTGTATTATGGTGCTGCCACACCGCTGTTATAAAATGTTACATGTAACATTATTAAACATTTGTTAACAAACATTTGATATATTTTATCCCAATGTTAGATAATGTTAGTAAATGTTTAATGTTAGTAAATGTTTAATGTTAGAAAATGTTTGTAAACATTTTATAACACCGGTGTGGCAGCACCATTACGTTACTTGTACTCTTAATTTTTCATAATACCTACATCGTCGTTTTTTTAGATAAACCAATGTACATGCGACAGTTACATATACAAATTGGACTTGTTCCAAGTCTTGTAAATGATGCGTATTCCTACTGATTATTTCTACATTTTTTCTTTGTCATCACACCTGACTCACTCTACTCTATAGAGCGATACGAAGCGATGATGTTCGAAAACCTACGTTTTCTAGGAAACAACAATATTTTTTTACATACGTTTTTACTTACAAACTAATATTTGTGGTAGTCATTTACATCAAAACTATTATTGTTATGCTATTCTATACCTACTTTACTCTATGTATGTTCCGAAGTTCGTTTGAGATTTAGTGCCTTGTGTCTGATTTTTATAGCTATACTACAGTACACTCTGAAATCCAATGGTGGGCCTTTAATGACGCTTGACGCATTTCATGTCTGACCGCCTGCTTGACGTCACCCCTTTTAGTGTTCATAAATCGATTATGTTAATTTTTATTGCGTTATGACAACATTTCATTTTTTCAACATACCTCTATTTTTTACTTTTTTTACTAGCCCTGTATTATACATGTCCCACTACTGGGCACGGGTCTCCTCTACTGAATGAGAGGGGTTAGGCCTTAGTCCACCACGGTGGCCTAATGCGGGTTGGCAGACTTCACATATCTTCGAAAAATCTTATCGAGTTCTCAGGTATGCAGGTTTCCTCACGATGTTTCCTTCACCGTTAAAGCAAGTGATAATAAACACGTAACTTAGAAAAGTTAGTGGTGTATGCTCTTGGGGCTGGTTTCGAACCTGCGACTTTCGTCTCGACAGTCCGTACACACCCCGATGAGCTGCCGCTGCTTTTTTTTAGTATACCTCTATTAATAGATTAAATTGAATTAGATCCAAATTAAATAGACCCATTTATTTCCTCTTTTCGGAGATCGACTGTTTTGATTCATGATTTCTCCTTTGAAATATGTTTTTCTCTAAACAGACGTAAACGCCAAATAACGTCATAGCGGTGTTTTGCATTGCTTTTAAACAAAACTGTTAGTTAAAGCTAGAGATTTTTTGGTGTTTTTAAAAATGACATTTGTGACATTGTCAAGTACTGTCAATTTAGTTTTTAACTTATGAACAAAGGACAAACATCATTCCACCGTATATGTGACGTCATCACACTTTTTTGGTTTTTATTGTTTTCTCCGAAATTAACTAATAATCAAAAATTTAAAAGATATAATGAAACTTAGGATAGCAAAATAAAGAAACGGTATTTTAGTTTTAGGCACGTTTGGTTTTTAAAATTTTTTCAATTATGAATATGTATAAAAAGTGTACGTACGTATTATATATACCCTAAGCCACTTTACAACCTTAAAAACCAATAACACAACACCCAATTATGGTCCCCAAAATATGAATGGCCACTTCTGTTTCCGCAGAGGCTTTTTTATTACCCCGCAACCCTAATTGAACTTACGAGATGTGAATTATTTTGGGATGGAATTTAACGAACTTCTTTATTATTAACTTGTGATCATTATGCACTACTGACTATAACAGAAGTTTTATGTTCAGTTTTAGATAATATGTTTATTAACCTTATGTCGTTTATTACTTATTGGAAGACGTTCTTCGGTATCCAATGTATGATGAATCATTCTTATTCGATATATTAGTTAAAAATAATATTGTTATTTAATGTGTTTTTTATGTAGCTTTTTTTTATAGCATGGCCGGCAAACGAGCAAGTAGGACACCTGATGGTAAGTGATCTCCACCGCCCATGTACGCCCCAATACCAGAAGAATCATGGACGCGTTGACGATCTTAAAAGAAAGGGGTAATTAGGGATTGGGAAGAGGAGGGGGATTTGGGCCTCCGGATATATCATTCACTGTGCGAAACGCAGCAGCAAGCCGCTACTTTACGTCGATTTACTGTGAGACAGTGGTAACGACGCGGTCGAGCCGGCCCATTCATGCTGTAGACAAAACTCTCTACACTCTACAGCGTGGCTCTACCACTCCAAAAAATAATCGGTAAATGAATAGCGGGTTAAGCGACCCTTAGTGCGGTCATTCTATGGAAAGGTGAACGCTTAGTATTTCATCTGACCGTATCCGTGCTTCAGAGGGGACGTAAAAAAATCAGTGTCTCTCTGATATTAACTGACAGCAGTCGATATGCCAAGTAGAAGGCCTTTGGAAGTATTTAAATTTTCTGTCACTAGTTTGACTACAAGCCATTCGATATCGAATAGTATTTTTAAAGCAGAATCCGAGAAACGAGTAAGTGGGTCACCTGATGGTAAGTGAGCTCCAATAGAAACATTCACAATACCTGAGAAATCATGAATACGTTGCCGACCTAAACGAAAGGTATTGGGAATGAGAGGGGGATTTGGGTCTCCGGATATCTCTCTCACCATATGAAACACATCAGCAAGGTGGTACTTTACGTCGATTTTCTGTGAGACAGTAGTAGCATGAATGAGCCGGCTTGATCGGGGACGGTACCAATGTCTCATATAAAAACGGCATGACGTCGCAAAATTCTGAGTTTCCTCCAGTAAGTGAGACCGAATCTCGCCCCTTCTTTCCAATATCCATTTCTTTCTTTTAACGTCGGCAACGCATCCGTGATCAGATGTCCAGGGGCAATAGAAACGACTTAATATAAGGTCATCTACATCCTAGTCTACTGGCTTACAAAAAATCTTAACGAAAAAAAACCCCAAGACACAGTCATATTTTTTTAAAATTGCGTAGATTGTTCGAAGCACCCGTGTCTTGTTCTAATAAAAAAACTATTTTGCCTGGGCCTGCATAAGTAAAGCAATACAAAGATTCTGCTTAAAATAAAAGGTCTCAGATCAAAACATTTTACTGAATTCAACTAGGGTTAACATATTCTGCTACAACAGCGAAAGTACAGGAATTGCTTAGAAATAAATAGATTCGAATCATTTTGCTAGTGAAATCAGTACAGTCATAGAATCGATTACCAGATTGGGAAATAATTTATTTGTATTTAGTTTTTGACTCGAAAAACAAACAAGAGTTGCCTGAAATAAGAATTTGTGTCCGATATGACTACAGGCTCACACCTACACTATCATGGGATAGTATGATGTACACTTGAAGGCAGAGCTTCATTAACTGCACCCATGGTTTGCCAATTTTATTTCCATTCCATGATGTGATAGGGGATCAGCTTTTCGTATCTGGTAACACAAATTTCAAAGACGGCCAACTCATTTATAAAACTCGTCACAAATTGTGATTGCCGTCGAGGATTTGAACCCGGGTCCAACTCCCGATTTCTCACCCTAAATACGATGTATCAATATGTAACGTCATGATTAATTTATTTATGCTGTAAATAAGGCGAATAAAAATAATTAAACATTCCACTTCATGATCTATAACGTTAATTTAAATAAAAACCCGAAGATTAAGTAGCCTCCGAAAATGCCATCCAATATACACTTCAGTCACCCAACAATTTGTTACTTAACGTCTTAAGTGAATCCCCTTTTGGAGCCGACCCACTTCAGTTTGCAAAAGAGCCATTCAGAATAACAACCAAGAGATTTTAAAAGTTGAAGCGTCTTAAGTCTCCCGGTCCGAGAATATGATAAGCATTTCCTTAACATCATCGAGTTTTGGAAGAAAAGTAAGTTAGAGTTTATTTTATTAGCTTGACAAAATAAACCCGGGGGAAACTGATGGAAATTTTTACAAGTTATGAGTCATAATGTCGAAAAAAAATATATAAAAATAAGTCAAATTTTTATGTGAGAGAACTACGCAGTTATAACCTATTTTGTCTGTAGCATGAATGGGTCAGATCGATGAAAGTACCACTAATTGAAATAAAACCGGTTTTTTATTTTATTTTGGTTCCGACGTTTCGAAAGCTTTTCAGTCTTCGTGGTCACGGGGTGGAATCACCACATGAGTAACACCAATGAGTAACTTTCGCGTAAAAGTAAGAAATCATTAAAGTACCAATGACTTGCAGATTGACTGAAATGATAATTTGGATGTTACATTTTATAAATTTTGCGGTCATTGAATTATTCCGAGATCTAAAAAACAATCTTAATTCACTTATACGAATATCAAATCCAAATTGAGTTAGCAAAACAGACACAGCATTGAAAACTCCGAAGAACCTGTCACGTTCATGTAAAATGTATTCTCAAACAGTAATAAAAGAAGACCAGAATACCCTTCGAGAGAATACATTAATAACCTTTGGTAGGCAGAACTAGACCAATAAAACTTGACCCAGCTAAGTCTTACATTGCTATACAAGGTCAGGGATGGCCAGTGACTCCGGTCATTATATAACATGCTCTATTTCTGATTATTGATTTCTAGTGTTCGATTAGTCAAGGGCGGAATTAGGAGGTAGCTATATTTCGGTAGAAAAGTCAACATTACAGAATTGACTGAAGTATGGTGTAATAGATTAATTAAAACTGTCATAATTATAGTTCATTATAGAGTCATCAAATATGAAAAACGAGAAATACAGAATAATTAATATGTTTAACGATTCAAAATGAAAATTTTGTAGACTACTGCTGCTATCGCCAATATATTATATAAAATATTGCTACATATTTTTTCATTTTATGTTTTCTCGAACTTGTTTGCTACAGCTTTTTTATACAAGTCAATGATGAGACGCGCAGGTCGCTCGCTTTATTACAACGCTGCACTGCATTCCGAGACATGATAAGATTTTAAGTCATATAATGACCGGTAAGGGGAAGAATGGCAATAACATCTAGTCAGTCCCAACTGTCAACCTCACCTGCACGCGGTGCTCCCTGCTAGATAACGGATGAGGCAATGGCGACCGAGCTGGTGGCGGGATATCCACCCACCTGCCTAGGTAACCAGGTAGAAGAGGTGTCAGCAGCCTTGGAATCTAAATAACTCCAAAAAGAGCTGATGCAGAAGGCAAGGGGAAACCACTGCATTATATTTCCCAAGACAGTCACAATGAAAGCACTTAGAAAGAGAAGACGATCGCCATGCGAACCGCTTAGCAATCGGCGCCGTGCTGCGTCCGGGGCACACGGTGAGAAGTTGGCTACCGGCCATGGGGCAGTAGGAGACCAGGCCCCCCATGGAAACTCTGCTACTGGAAACTTTATCAAGCTGAGACAAATCCAGAAGATAGGAACATGGAACGTACGCGGCTTGCTCAGCCCCGGAAAATTGACCATACTGGAGAGAGAACTCAGAAGAACCAGTACCAACATCTGTGGACTTAGTGAGACACACTGGAAAAACAATGGGCACTTTTTAACTGACAACCACGGTGTTTACTTTTCTGGCAATGAGAACAATAGCCACAATGGAGTAGCCTTTTTGATTCCTGCACGCCAAAGGAACTGTGTGATAGGTTATGAACCAATTAGCGATAGGATTATCAGCATTAAACTGAAGGCGTCGCCTGTTAATTTAAACCTCATACAAGTATACGCCCCCACGAGTACAGCAAGCGACGAGGTTATAGAAAAATTTTACTCTGACCTGGAAACTACCATGGTTAAAATACCCAACAGAGAGCTACTTATAATTTTGGGTGACTTCAACGCCAAAATTGGAGTAAATGCCCATCTGCTTAGTACATGCGTCGGACAATTTGGACTCGGGACTCGTAACGACAGAGGGGAACGACTCATACAATTTGCATCCGAAAATGATCTGGTGATCGCAAATAGCCTTTACCAACATCACCCTCGAAGGTTATACACATGGACATCTCCCGACGGGAAACATCGCAACCAGATAGATTACATCTTGATTCGGGCGCGGTGGAGATCATCCATTACAAACGCTCATACGCTACCTGGGGCTGACTGCGGGTCAGATCATCAACTTTTGATCTCAAAACTGAAGCTCAAACTGACGGCAGCCAGACCCAACCGAAAGCAAATAAAGCTGGAGGTGAAAGACGTATCGAAGTTCAATTCGCTTGTGGAACACAACTGGACAAAATGGACAAACGCAGATCTCAAGAACGAAACCCCTGAGTCGTTATGGGGCAGAGCTAAGGATATCATAGAACTCGCTGTCTCGGGATCCAGACCGCCAACTGCAACGCAAAAACGAAAGCATTGGATGACTGAAAGCACTTTTGCGCTTATTCAAGAACGCCGTAAAATGAAAGCAACCGGTGCAAATGTTAGTGCTCTTAACAAAATTTCTGCCCAAATTCAGAGAAAGTGCCGGCAAGATCATAACGACCATTTGTGTAATATTTGTAAAGAGATTGAAGCTCATGCAGGAAAACATGAACCCAGAGACCTGCATCATAAAATACGTCTCATCACAAAAACTTTGCCATCCAAAACCTGGGCCATTGAAAACTGTAATGGTGAAGTGATCACCGAATTGGAGAAAATAGCAGAAGTTTGGAGATGCTACTGCCAGTCACTCTTTGAAGATCCACTGTCACAGACTTTCGAGTCAACGGAACCTGAGGAAGATACATTGGAACCAGACATCCTTGAGTCAGAAATCAGAGCTGCCATCAAACATCTAAAGCATGGGAAAGCTATAGGCTCTGATGGAATTCCAATAGAAACAATCAGAGCCATGGGAGAATACGGCATTCATATCTTTCAATCCATCTGCAATAAGATATGGGTGTCAGGAAAATGGCCAACGGAATGGACCCACACGATTTTCCTTCCTCTACATAAAAAAGGTTCAACCAAGAAGTGTGGCAACTACCGGCTTATTGCACTAATCAGTCATGCCAGCAAAATTCTGCTACACATTCTGAATGAGCGACTGAAAGCTTACTTGACACGAGAAATCGCGCAAGAGCAAGCTGGGTTTGTGAAGGGAAAAGGAACCAGAGAACAAATTCTCATAGTTCGTCAAATCATCGAGAAGGCTAGAGAATTCAATAAGCCGACCTACATATGCTTTGTTCTCAAAGGCGTTTGACTCTGTGAAATGGCCAACTTTGTGGAAGACACTTCTTGAAATGGGCACACCAAAACATCTCGTGCACCTTCTCAGATGTCTCTATGAAGAAGGAACTGCTTCGGTTCGAACGGATGACCTCCTTTCAGATGGTTTTCATCCCAGTGCGGGTGTCCGTCAGGGATGTATCATATCACCACTCCTATTTAACATCTACACTGAGCTTGCGATGCGAATTACTCTCGAGGACTGGACCGATGGCGTTGCGATTGGTGGTTATAAAATTGCAAACCTGCGCTATGCCGATGACACGACCTTATTTGCGACTAGTGCAAGCCACATGGAGGAACTACTGCTCAAGATGGAACGCGTAAGTCTCACATTTGGTTTGAAGATCAACCGGAATAAGACCAAGGTTATGATTGTCGACCGCGCTAATGACAATGTACCAGGCGTAAAACAGATCGCCAATTGCGACGTGGTTCAATCGTATGTTTATCTGGGTTCTTTGGTCACAAACAATGGTGGAAGCGTAAATGAGGTAAAACGACGCATGGCGATGGCTAGAGGAGCAATGGACAAACTTAAGAAAATATGGAGGAATCGCAACATAACAAAGGCCACTAAGACCAGGCTCGTTCGGGCACTTATATTTCCCATATTTTTATACGCAGCTGAAACATGGACGTTACGAGAACTGGAAAAGAAAAAGGTGGATGCCCTAGAGATGTGGTGCTGGAGAAGAATGCTTGGGGTATCGTGGACCGAATTCCGCACAAACCACTCCATACTCCAAGAACTCGGCATCAAGCAGCGTCTATCCGAGTTAGTACAGTTCCGTATACTCAAGTTCTTCGGTCATGTCTCGCTGCGAAATAATGACTCCATAGAGCGTCTAATCGTTCAGGGCAGAGTAAACGGGAATAGACCTCGTGGTAGGGCATCAATGAGGTGGACTGACCAAACTAAAGCAGCGGTGGGAGGCCCCGTCAATGAATGCACCAGATTGGCGTCTGACAGAGACAGATGGAGAGAAATCGTGCGGCGAGCAACAACATCATCATTTCGAAACGAATCATCGTGACCACGACCGCTCTGTCAAGAGCGTAACGACGAAGAAGAAGAATGACCGGTAATTGCAGTGTCTTCAATGTTATCAAACCGAAACACAACAATGCTTAAGCCCGGTTCCTACCACGAGCAGAGCGGACCCGACTCATTAATGACTTCTTTTACCTCGCAAGAGAAAACTGTGTTCACTTACATGTGTTTCCACCAAGAAAGAGTCGAGCGGAAATGACAACGGACAAAAAGAGTAAAAATGTGCTCACTCATTTCTAGAGAGCGGAGCAGTCATTAATGACTAATTTTAACTTGCAATTGAAAGTTACATGACAAATTGTAAAATGAGTCCGCCGCGTCGCGGTCTCACCCACTAGTTTGTAAATGACTCGCTCGCTGTTGCCGCCCCGCGCTTTCCCCGCCCCTCACCTGCGCATTTTTGTGGCAGCTGGTGTATATTTAATGTCTCCACTCGATTCTGTATCACTGGACATCACGAATTGGCAAAAAAACACAACCACTCGCAACCAGTTCAAATCTCCAACTGAACTCTCTGTAGAAATCGAGTTATCAATTTCTATTTCTCATTTTCCGTTTAGCTCGCTCTGCTCATTCTTATGTTTCATTTCTCTTTTGCGGTGGGAATCAGACGACTAAACTCCTTGGTGGAAACGAAAACGACAATGTAAACTCCATTTTAAAAAGGGTGTTTAGACCACTTCTGTTTTTTAAAAGGATAAACAAAATCAATATAAGCATCAGTAAATAATAATCTATATGTTTCTTGTGTGATCTGGTGTTTTCTCTCTAAAAATAGTATTCGACATAAAATCGAAATGTAACACTCAATGTAAAGTGGATTTTACTTTATATATCGCAAAACGACAATGAAAAGAGAATACAGAGAAGATTTTAAATTGTATGTAAAAATTAAACGAGTGCATGAATTCTAGTCAACATAAAATACACGTATTTAACATTTATGCTAGAATGACAATAACGATCTAAGAGTGATGCACTGTAAAGAGACAAACTTTAGAATTCTTGAGTGTAAAAGCGCTTTTATGAGGTTTTCAATGACTGCACAGACATTCACATTTCGTTTCTCATGGCTGTCTTTAGAATGAGCTGTTTTCCATGCATAAGTCAGTGGGTAGGGCTTATGACGATTACCTGTGCGTAAGATTTCGATTAAAACTTCGTTGACATCAATTACAATTCATATTTTATTATTTTATCTACGGGTTACCAACTAAGTTCACAATAAATTAACAACAAGATGTATGTTTATAATAATTTGGCTAATCGCAAACCTGAACTGGTGACCACAGCATGCGCAGAGTAGATTACACAATAATCTGTTATCAAAACTGTAAAGTGGAATTCAGCAACAAACCAAAACTATCGACAACAGCTGTTCATATAAACATTAATCATCATAAGAATACTATTAGTATAAATGCTGGTTTTAATAGAATACCGTTGGCCGGAGTTGATAATAATCCTGTCTATACTTTTTAAAACGAAGTTAGTAATTTAGTAGCACCTATGGTCATCATAACGGAATTATTATTAGTTTTGAGTATTCCCAGTACTGTTACTACAGTACTGAATAATATTTTAGAACAAGAATTCGGTACCTAAAAATCCGGCTTAAGTTAATTTGTCATTCCAAATCGAATATAACATAATAAACAAACTGCCGTTTAAATAAGTTTTCATAAAATCAATTCATTAATGTATGAGTAACTTTTACGAATGAAAAACTGGAGCTATTTCAGCATTCAGTTACGCTTTAGTAAACAGATTTTTGTGAATGGAAAAACTACTCCGTTGTAATTTGTAAAGCACCGTTAGCAAATGTAATTAATGTGGAAGCAAAGCGTAGTGACCGATCCCGAAAAGCCGGAACGACTGGTTGAAAGGGCACTACCGACACCCGCGACGAATCCGGTGATTTAACACAAACGTTTTATCGAAGGTTTTTAAGAGCACTTGGGTCATTGTAGATATTCTAATTGTCATTGTTATCATCAAAGTCTTAAAGATAATGTCAAATATAATGAAGGCTTATTT
Organism: Amorpha juglandis; assembly: GCA_949126905.1. NCBI lineage: Eukaryota > Metazoa > Arthropoda > Insecta > Lepidoptera > Sphingidae > Amorpha > Amorpha juglandis. The sequence goes on along the minus strand of OX421372.1, from coordinate 2,933,359 downwards.
TATAGATGTTAGAGAAAGCAATATTGAAGATAAATAAATGGAAATCATTAAGCTGCAAATAATTTCACAGTTCTATAAAAACACTGGAAAGCTAGTCCCTGAAGTATGTAGTGAAACGATAATAACAATATAAATCTTGGTACCTAACGTTTTTAAGCTTGCTTAAACTTCTCCCCTAGGTAATCTCAGTCGACAAAGGCCAAAATCGGCATCGAAATGTATGCTTGTCACGAAACCATTATCCTTTATATGACGTTAAATATAAGGAAGTCAATATTAATTAGATTACTCGGTTCTGCTTTAATTTAGTCAGAACGCCAAAAAGCAATTTTCTACCCTTCCCTTACTAACTTTTTTTGCATTTATTAACCTAAGCGCGTCATCTAATCTAAATTTAAAATTTCACCTAAACCACTCACTTATGAATAGTTAAGTTACGTCAACACATACAAGTATTTTAACTCTTGTGAGGTATTTCATACGTTTTAATTCAACAGCCAAATATTTTACCATGATTTACAAGTATAGCCTTTTGGATTATTTTTAAACCATATCAAAATACTGCGGTCGTAATTAATGTTTGTTTCATTGGAATGCTTAACTTGTAAGTTTAATGTTATTTTAGGGTTACGTAGCTAAATGGTAAAAACGGAATCTTTATAATTTTGTCATCTCATCGTCTGTCCGTATATCACAGCTATTTCACTCTATGACTATAAGCATTATATGGATAAAATTTGGACGGTAAGTGTATTTTATGAACCGCTACATAGTACAGTCTATTGTCATTTTTGCTGGTGTTAGGATATTCATATCCGCCCGGATAGCGACCACCGTACACATGGTGTTAAAAACTGTCATAGTGATCCACGCGCCTTGTGTGGGTCGCGTTCCAGGATCAGCCAGTGTATATCCGGTTCTCCTGAGGGGCTTGCGACAGGACTTGATGGTTGGATGGGCGAGTAAAAGAATACATCCTTGTATAACTGTGCCTGCATCAGTCATTCGCTTGCTCTATCGCAGGCACCTCAATTTGCTTCTTCTCTCTCCGAAGAGGGAAGAAGCATTTATACCGGCCGGCATGACTCTGGTGACCACAGATAAACTCATTGTTTGTCAGTGGCCGCTGGTTTTTTGGACTGCACTACGCTTACCATCAGGTGTAGTGTAGTCACTTTGCCGTGCTCCGATAAAAAAAAATGTGTCGACAGATGTCAGAATTATGGCAGCCTGAAGTTAATAGTTAATTACCATGTGTGAGGTGGTCTCTATCCAGTCAAGTCGACAAAAAATATTTGGTACCCTCTCATCATCATCATCAGCCACAAGACATCCACTGCTTAACATAGGCCTCCCCCAAAGATACCCTCCATTGGTACCCTCTCACTAGCAAATAAATTAATTACACGCTTTTATAATACATTCATCCGTATGAATAGATAACAATATCCGTCTTTAATTAACTGATATCCGTTTTTTCGGCGCGACTTCGCAAAACTTGCTATGTGCTGAATTTACACAATTTGATATACGGAGAAATATTAACAATAGCTAAATCGTTAGCTTTATAGATAAGTATATTTCACATGATGAACTCGGTGGAATATCGACTATCTAATGATTAAAGGAAAGAACGAATAAAAGACACAAGAAGAAGAAGAGACACAGACGGGTAAATTGATTAAATTTATAACGCCTTTGTTTTTTGTCGGGGGTTTAAAACACTATTCCATTGAAAGCGATAACAATAATTTGCTTTATACCATTCTACCTACGCGGACAGATTAAACTGATTAGATTGTAATTGTAGGTTTAACCGGTATTTAGGGTGTATTTGATAATTGCCCGGCAGTTGCCGTTGGCATATAATTGCTGTTTGTATTTCTAGGAAATACTAAAAAACATTTATACAACTGTGCTTGAAAGGGTTGAATCGTCGAAAGACATGGCGTTCTTCGACGCTCGCCGGTCTCAAGTGTATATACTGGCCGACTCCGGAACACAACCTAATGTGATGAACCACTAGACTTTTCACTGTCTGTATCGAAACGTGGATGCAGCACTAATTGCACCTCTGCTACCCTTCGGGGATAAATCGCTATGCAATCGGGTACAAATATCTATCGGTTACCCCTATAACAGCTAAACAGGTATAATAGCTTTTTTTTATTGCATAGGCCGGCAAACGAGCAAGTGGGTCACCTGATGGTAAGTGATCTCCACCGCCCATGTACACCCACCACCAGAAGAATCATGGGCGCGTTGCCGACCTTAAAGGAAACGGATAATTAGGGATTGGGAAGGGGAGGGGATTTGGGCTTCCGGATATCTCACTCACCGTACGAAACGCAGCAGCAAGCCGCTACTTTACGTCGGTTTTCTGAGACAGTGGCAACGACCCGGTCGAGCCAGCCCATTCATGCTGTAGACAAAATTGTCTATAGCGTGGCTCTACCACTCAAACGTTAGACAATTATAAACTCAAATTAAAACTAGATAAGCCGTTATATATTTAAATGTCAAACTATACCTGCCATTCGACCCGTCAACTCAACTCATTAGTTTCCATTAACGAAACATTAAAGCGACTCGTGCCTGGCACCTAACTCCCCTCACACATAAACCATTTTACAGCAAATCGGGTTACTATGCAAATATGGACTAATAGAAACAAGGGCTTGCTTGTTAAATATTTTGATCGATATTGTATAAATTTTAAGGTAAGTTTCATAGGTACTAGCTGCAAGTTCACGATTAGAAATGTATAATAGACTCATGTTGTATCTAGCATAGCTTGTTCTGCCATCCACGTGATTTTTTTTCTGATCTTCTTCTTAGTCGTCCTCTTCATTTCTGGAGGTCGTGTCCGTCCTGAAATTTCCTTCGCATCTGTTGGATTATTTCTCTCCAGGTTTGTCTGTCCTTGGCATGTCTCATTGCTGTTGTTACTGAGAGCCCCGTGAGTGTTTTTATTTGGTCAGACCAACGGCTAGGGACGCACCTTCGCTATCGTATCCCCTCCACCTTTCCAACCATTAGGAGTCGCTCAAGACTAGACGGATCCCTACGAGCTACTTTTCTGAATGTCAATGTTATTATTATCTATGAATAATAAAATGTTGGTGAATAAGTTTCCTGCGATCTTTATTAGGTCGTCTGTCCACCTTGTAGGTGGACGTCCAACGCTGCGCTTGCCAGTACGTGGCCTCCATTCCAGAACCTTTCTGTCCCAGCGGTTATCGGTTCTGCGAGCTATGTGGCCTGCCCACTGCCACTTTAGCTTGCTAATCCGCTGAGCTATGTCGGTGACTTTCGTTCTTCTACGGATCTCCTCATTTCTGATTTGATCACGCAGAGAAACACCGAGCATAGCTCTCTCCATAGCTCGCTGAGTGACTGTGAGCCGTCTTATACGGCCCATATTTAGAGGCCACGTCTCAGTGCCGTATGTCATCACTGGTAACACACATTGATCGAAGACTTTAGTCTTCAGGCACTGAGGTATTTTGGACGAGAAGACCTTGCCAAGTTTCCCGAACGCTGCTGTCGCTGGATGGAGGCCGCTTCCAACAGGTCGGTCTGGAAATCTTTGGGAGAGGCCTATGTTCAGCAGTGGACGTCTTGTGGCTGAAGATGATGATGATGATGATGAATAAGTTTAAATCGAATCAATATTCATAAACATTACCCTTGCAAACAGACTCACAAGCATTGATTATTTTTAATCTGTGTCATCATACTGTTGGGCAAAAGTCACCTCAAATTCCTACCAAACTACCGCGAAAAATACATACATACAAGGTGGTAGGTCCCTCGTATGCGAGAGGCCGCCTGGGTTGGTACCACCGCTTTGTCTATTTCTGCCGCCAAGCAACAGTGAGTAAGCACTGTTGTGTTTTGGTTTGAAGGACACTGAAGCCAGTGAAATTACTGCGCATTATGAGATTTAACATCTTATGACTCGGAGTCACGAGCGCATTTCAGCGCCATACAGTGCTTTGTAATTAAAAGTTATGTGTGGTCTATTTATGGGCGTTTACCATCAGGCGAGCGCCTTGCTCGTCTCGTCATTCAATAAAAAAAAAAAGTAATAAAAAAAAGTTTTTATATTAGTGCTAGTCGTGATAATGGAATGGTTTATTCTATAATCTAGATAGTAACAGACATAACTTAATTAGACAATTATCCAATACATATTAAAACTTTGTTAATGACTTACTCGGTTGTTGGTAAAACCTCTTACTTTTGTTGTAAGAAAAATATTCTTCGGAAACTGTTTAGTTCAGGAATAACAAAAACAAAAATGATGTTGCTACGCCCTTGGATATCCCTACGGAATAATACAGGCAGGTCACGGACATACCTCTAAAGTATAGATAATATTATTACAGTGACTACTGATATTGGAAAAAAGTACAATAGTAGAACCGAAGTTAAAAGTATTGAAAGAAAGAAAATAGATTTTGTTTTGTATAGATACATAGTATTTATACATTCATTTACAATGAACATTTTAAAATAAGTAATTTAAAGTTACATTCGAAAGATAAAATCTTACAGGATACTATTGCGTGATAAATTTGACTCAAAAGATGAGTGAGTTAAATATGATTAGTAATTAAATTGAAACGCTAAATGACATCTCAATTAAGGATTTTCAGTCATGGATCAATAATCTTAGTAGCTGTTTACCAATTAAATCGTGCTAACTGAAAGCCACTAATAAAGTCACGTAAGTAAAGTAATCAGTTTTATAATAGGTTATCAATACGTTCAAGGATACTCTATTACAATCAAAATAAAGCTATCAAGCTTAGGCTCAGTATAATGAAAGATAGCCTAGCAAGAAGTGAAATCCACTACCTAGAAAGTGTTTGATCCTAGCACACACCTATAACTTTTCGACGACATATATCTTAATTATAGTTAGTTTTCAGCGTAAAAGGATATGGTAAGGATATCTGCAATATCCTGAGAATTTTAATTAAGCCAGCGTGGTGGACATAGACCTAAATCAATGATATAGTAACCCTGCTGGGTTATGATACAAAACAGATAAGAACCACTACAACCGTATATGGTATACGGTTAATATTATAATCTCTTAAAACTCATATTCCAAAAATAGGAAAACCAAAACAATGGGTACGACAAGTATTATAAAGAATATTATGATAAAAAGTTGCTCACCGTAGCATATGCTTAATGTCTTCTAATTTACAACCAGCTGTTGACGATATTACAAAGAAAATACTTCAGAAATGTAATTTTACCGTAAACAAGAACAATTATTAAACTTCAATGAAATTGACTCCGTCTGGAGATGAAAGTTAATCAGCATTCCGCTTTAAACTGTGCCAACTAAACAGGGCTAAGTAACAAAGTTTAAACGACTCCTGTGATATTATGTTACGGTCTACAATTAAAACTCATATAATATTAAACAGCTTGTTTGCACGTTTGACGTCATGAGGATTTTTAGAGACCGCTTAGTTCTGTTGAAGGTAAGTAATGTAAGAGCTGTAAAATTTAAACGGTAGAAACACACTGTTGCCAGTTTTGTCTCCAGCACGAATGAGCTGGCTCGATTACTAGGTAGTAGAACTATTTTTTTTATCTTAATTAAATTTTTTAGCTTTTATCCATAACTAGCTGTCCCTCGCGGCTCCGCCCGCGTGATCTGCTTTTTCCGGGATAGGAAGTAGCCTAAAAGTGGCGCCATGTGTCGAAAATTAATCGTACCCTCTCAGAAACCTTCGTGGGCTCATGCACAACAACTTTGCTAAAGATCATCACATGATCAAATGCATAGTTTAGTCGGGAAAGATTTGATCGTCTTGGTCGCGGCATTGTTAATGATGATTCAAAGAGAAAACAAATTACTGATGATATTATCAATTACGTTTAGCTATCATTTTTATAATTGTCAAATTTTTTACCATACTTAACCAAAGACAAAATTACGTTTAGCTGTCATTTAAGTTTTGTTATTCCACTGTCATTTGCGTTTTGTGTCATGTCAGATGTGTTTTTGTTATACCACGTTTTATAGTGACTTGACTGAAACGCGGTCGAACGGGATAAAAAGTATCCTATGTCCGTCTCCTGGTTCTAAGCTACCTCTCCACCAATTTTCAGCTAAATCCGTTCAGCCGTTCTTGAGTTATAAGTGGTGTAACTAACACCACTTTCTTTTATATATATAGATGATATGTCAACACCGTGGGTAGAACTATTCTCATCCAGAAATTTCTCAATCCTTAGCCCTTTTGAGGATGGCAAGGTGTCATAAATAATGTATTGTGGATGTTCATGGATGGTGGAGATTCTTTGCTCGTTTGGCTTTGCTGTTAAAAAAACAGGATCTACATTCCACAGTATGTCAATAACACTCCTCATCAGTAAGTAAAAGTAAGGACATGCATTACTTATGAAGTGATATAATCAGAATTTGTCTTGTAAGCTTTCCTTTCTAGTCTAGGTACTAAAAGAGGTTCTGTATTCGACCGATATGTACTCCGCCTACACACTAGCCACTGTGACAAAACTCACACTTACAGAATTAAGCCGGAATCGACAGCGTTACGCACTTATCTTTCTTTTATTACCTACTTGTCATAAGGTTTATTTTAATTGCATGAGCATGATAATTGAATGATTTCATTCTTTCTTTGTTGACACCGAGCAGTAAACCTCGGCGTGACTCTAGGAATACTAAACAGTTTTAGTCTGGCAACGAAAATAAACAAATAGAAAGGTAATGACTGCCTCGGCAGCGCATTTGTATTGCGTACGCGGTACGACTGCTGTGCTGAGGTCTTAGGTTGGATCCCCGAGTCGGGTAAAGTAATATTGGGTTTTTCTATCACGAAATGCTTAGTATTAGCCCGGGGCTTAGAGTTGGGCCCGGTATGGCCATATGCTCGCCCCCTATGATATCATTGGAAATACGCTCGGCGAAATGTGAGTGTACTGATTACACCTCTGCCTACTCCTTCGGGGGATTACAGGCGTTATAGCGTAAAAAAGGCAGGGAAAATTTATAAATGTAACTTGGCGCTTAATTTAGGGTCAGATATCATAAAACATGAAAAGATTAGATTTCTATTAAGGTCCACGCGTGCATATTTTTTACTTCAAAATTTAGATACATGGTAACATACTCGAAAATCTATTTATTATAATAAAATAAATTTAATTATAATTGACGTCATATTTACAAATACATAACATTAAAAACCAATAAGAGCTTTATTAAAACACGCAGTTTTGGGTAAAACGTAAGGATCTAACTTTATTCAAAAACCATTTTAATAAACTAATAGAGACAACAGTCTATTAAGTACTAGTTAGAATGGTATTAAATGCTATTTTGATATAACTTTTTAACAAGCTTAACAGAGCAATCGATCAGCAAGGCAGAAGTCGCTACGTGACCAAACTATAGAATTGTAGCGAAGAAAGTTGTTACTTTTAGGAGCTATTAAGAAAAACAGCAAAAGATTACTGTTTTGTTCAGAATAAGAAAGCTAGTAATGCGAGGACGTGAGAAAAGGAAAAAGAACGTTGATTGGAACACATTATGCGGTGGCTATAATAATACATTCTTATTGTGAAACAAATGTTCCGAAATTTCCGGAAGCGTAATTTGATGATATTGAAGTAGGGAAGGAACGAAAGTTACATTTATAAGACTTTGCAATATGACCCACGACAAATCGTCATCACTTACCGTCATGCAAGTCGCTTGCTTATCTTTTGTATTGCTAGTAATTGGGAGGTTTACAAGGTGGTAGGTCCCTCGTATGCGAGAGACCGTCTGGTTTGGTACCACCGCTTTGTCTATTTCTGCCGCCAAGCAACAGTGTGTAAGCACTGTTGTGTTTCGGTTAGAAGGATATTGAAGCCAGTGAAATTACTGGGCATTATGAGACTTAACATCTTATGTCTCGGGGTGACCAGCGCAGTTCAGTGCCATGCAGTGATTTGTAATTCAAAGTTCTGTGTAGTGTTGCTTCTGTTTATGGGCAGGCGTGGCGCTTACCATCAGGCGATCGCCTTTCTCATTCAATCAAATAAAAAAAGGAGGCTTGATGACAGCGATCTCATTGTCAAAAACTGTGGGAGATTTATTAGGGCCATGAGTGGAGAGGATAAAAATGGATGAAAGTGAAACTTTTTTCCAGCAATAAGAAGAGATGGAGTAGTTGAATTAGATATATTAGTTTATATTTATTGCTAGATGCATTGTGACTACTCGAGATACCTCAGTCATCTAACTGACATATATTTTGCTATCAATAGTGAAATACGTATTCTTAGAATGTCTCCTCGTTGCACAAAATAGGCAGACTTCTTATAATCACTTACGAGCGTTGGTGACGTCACATCTGCGAATCCATGGGAGACTGTTTGAGAGAAGTGTCAGCAATTCACGACACCACTATCTGTGTCACTCTATTTGAGAGGTAGAGCCACGCTGTAGACAGTTTTGTCTACAGCATGAATGGGCTGGCTCGACCGGGTCGTTACCACTGTCTCACAGAAAAACAACGTAAAGTAGCGGCTTGTTGCTGCGTTTCGTATGGTGAGTGAGATATCCGGAAGCCCAAATCCCCTCCCCTTCCCAATCCCTAATTATCCATTTCCTTTAAGGTCGGCAACGCGCCCATGATTCTTCTGGTGGTGGGCGTACATGGGCGGTGGAGATCACTTACCATTAGGTGACCAACTTGCTCGTTTGCCGGCCTAGGCTCTAAAAAAAAAAACTGTAATAGTAAGTGTCCACCGACGAGAGCGTCGCCAACGTTTCCATCTGACGCTTGCCGTGACCATCGGAAGTCAACCTTAATAAATAGTTATTTCCAATTGCAATCATTATAGCGTAAGGAGCTTTTACTAAACTGTAATTCATGAAATTCAAAGCCTTGGTTTAATCCTACTAATATTATAAAAGCGAAAGTTTGTAAGTATGGATGGATGGATGTTTGTTACTCTTTGGCGTAAAAACTACTGAATGGATTTTAATGAAACTTTACAATAATATAGCTTATACATCAGAATAAGACATATGCTACTACTTTTTTTTAAAAGTCAACCCCTAAAGGGTTTTAAAAGGGGATGAAAGTTTGTCATCTAAACCGCTGAACCGATTTCAATGAATTTTGGCACAAATATAGTTGATGACCCAGGGTTAAACATAGGGTATTTTTTCTTTAAATTTCAATCCCTAAAGGGCCCAAATAGGGGATGAAAGTTTGAATGAAAACTTTTTGTTGGCGAAATACTTTTATCGCTTCTGGTCTATCATAATTTACCGGCTGAATGAACTGGGATGAAATTTGATACATACGTATATGATTTAGCATAAAACTTACAATATATTGTATTCAGATAGTCCGTTTCCGTGGGATCTAATACAAAATTACATTAACGCGGACAGGGTCGCGAGCAAAAGCTAGTCTTAATGTAATCTCCGCACTCATTAAGTTTAACCTAATATGTAGAACATAAAAACCGCAATATAAAAAAGATGGTTTCCGCTTACAGTCATTTTCTTTTTCCAAGCAGGCGGTCCACTTCAAGCCACTCTTGAGTTAATTGGCTTCATTTAATTTTAGCTTGAGCTTTAATAACTGCCTATGGGTTAATACACTTTTTTATATGCCAGAATGACGAACTGACAAAATGAAAACTCGCCATCTAAATGAACCTTACAAGGTGTTATTCCAAGATGTAAAATCCACAAATCGCAATGGTGGCCTTGTTACCAACTTCAAGCCAGTTACTTCACGGTTTCAGTTACACGATTATTAAAGTTGAAAAGTGTTAACATGAAGCTGTCTTACATTCCCAAGGCTATTCGTGACTTACAACAAAGAATCGGGGTTGAAAATTAAATTATTTTCACAAAGTTACACGCGATCGTATCTACACAATAAATTTACAAATATGTATTTAAAACACGCGGGTGTTTCAATTGTTTAGAAAGCTTTTTGGATACTATTTATTTTTTTATGAGTGGTAGAGCCACGCTGTAGACAGTTTTGTCTACAGCATCAATGGGCTGACTCGACCGGGTCGTTACCACTGTCTCACAGAAAACCCATGTAATGTAGCGGCTTGCTACTGCGTTTCGTACGGTGAATGAGATATCCGGAAGCCCAAAGCCCCTCCCCTTCCCAATCCCTAATTATCTCTTTACTTTAAGGTCGGCAACGCGCCCATGATTCTTCTGGTGGTGGGCGTACATGGGCGGTTGAGGTCATTTACCATCAGGTGATCCACAACTAAGGTCCACTTGCACAACAATGCTTAAACATATTTAGCCAATAAACATATAATTACGATACGTCAAATCGTATGAAAAGTTGACATTTGTAAATATATTTAGCGGTTAAATACATCGATAGTTAAATACTATTCATGCAAGTAGTAATGGTGCTGCCACACCGATGTTATAAAATGTTATAAAATGTTTACAAAACATTATTAAACATTTGTTAACAAAAATGTGATACATTTTATCACAATGTTAGATAATGTTAGTAAATATTTAATGTTATAAAATGTTTGTTAACATTTTATAACACCGGTGTGGCAGCACCATTATACGATCTTCGTGCAAGCCGGCTTTAGGCCCTGCCCTATTCTAAAATCAAAGTTAACGTTACTCGTCAACAAGGTGGTAGGTCCCTCGTATGCGTAATACTCGTCTCGTTATTCAACTAAATAAAAAAAGAAATGAGATACAAACATTTTGGTAGGTTGTTTGCAATCACAGAGCAATTACAGTTAGGACAGTATATTAATCCATTTACGTATTATTAATTATTTTAAGATGGAAAAAGTTTACAGATGTGTTGCATCTGTAAACTTTGAATTAAAAGCACTGTATGGCACTAAACTGTGCCCGTCACCCCGACACATAAGATGTTAAGTCTCATAATGCCCAGTTATTTCACTGGCTTCAATGTCCTTCAAACCGAAACACAACAGTGCTTACATACTGTTGCTTGGCGGCAAAAATAGACAAAGCGGTGGTTCCAACCCAGACGGCCTCTCGCATACGAGGGACCTACCACCTTGTTGTATCTCACTTATCATGAAGTAAAAAATACCCATACTCTCTTCTCAACTCAGTCGAAAAAAAAACATCACATATCGGCAAACACTGAGTCAAAGTTCCGGACACCGCGTAATAAACATTCGTGAATTATTCAAGCTTGGCATAAATACCATAGACATTCATTTAAACGAAATCGATGGACTAATTTGGACTAAAGCTACAAACGTCAAACTGTCACTGATATTTCGTGGTTACTAGACATTCTAACGAATGCCTACTGATTTTCTATGGCAATTATACTATTAATTAGCTCATCACCTATCTTTTTTTTATCCGAGCACGGCAAAGTGACTACACTACACCTGATGGTAAGCGTAGTGCAGTCCAAAAATCCAGCGACCACCAACAAACAGTGAGTTTATGAGTCATGCCGGCCTTTATAAATGCTTCTTCCTTCTTCAGAGAGGGAAGAAGCAAATCGAGGGGCCTGCGACAGGGCAGGCCGATGATCGATACAGGCACAGTGATACAAGGATGTACACCTATAACCGCCCAACCAGCCATCATGTCATGTCGCAAGCCCCTCAGGAGGACCGGATATACACAATTACTGGTCCTGGAACGCGATCCACACAAGGTGTGTCATTATGGCAGGTTTTAACACCATGTGTACGCTGGTCGTTATGCGGGCGAATATGAATATTATTTATTCTCGAAGTTTCGAAAGTGTTACATCGGCTGTAGTCAAGGGATGACTGAAGTCAGTCAAGGGTCATTTATACCTTCAAATACTACGCGATTAAGACCCGTTTAAATAAATATTATAAGATTTTATTTATAGAATTTTTTTCATCAAACGTAGCTAAAAACAATCTTGATTATACCAGCTTTCAAACAAAAAATCACAATCAAATCAGTCCATTCGTCTAGACACTGCGTTGCTACAAATCGATACAAACTCACAGATCACAGACAGAGGTCAAGCATATGACATTTTTTGCCGGGTGTTAAACATGACTAAACAACAATCATTCTCGCGGAAATGAAATGAATGAATGAACAGCCTAGTATTTAGACCTTTGTGACCTGATTGCGTTCTAATCTGCACCTCGACAAAGGCCTGGCAGTGTCGACTTGGCAACATGCCAGTTAAAAACGCATAATGCCAACATTAAGTAGTGCAGTTGCCAGTTATAGCTGATGTCATCATTTTTATTATCGTTAACATTCTTCGCTTTATGGCGGGTTGGCGTGGTACTTTTATTTTAGTGCAACCGAAATACTATTGGGTATTTTTTAAAGCAGTTAAAGCCGTCCTGACTTTTAATTCCAGATCGGACAAACCCAATTCATGTTTGAGTTTTCAATTTGAATAATTCTACTAATATTATAAACGCGAAAGTTTGTAAGTATGGATGGATGGATGTATGTTTGTTACTCTTTCACGTAAAAACTACTCAATGGATTTTAATGAAACTTTACAATAATATAGTTTATACATCAGAATAGGACATAGACTACTTTTTATCCCGGAAAAAGCAGATCACGCGGGCGGAGCCGCGAGCAAAAGCTAGTTACATATAAATTGTTCTTGTATTAGAATTTGTACCATAGAAATAAGCTCGACAAATCATGTATGACCTTACGCAATGCTGCTTTGAAATTGACAATGTGGTGGTACTAGCCCAGACGGCCTCTCGAATACGAGGACCTACCTTATTCTTCTTCTTCTTCATCGTTTCGCCCCTCCCCTTCCCAATGCCTAATTATCCCTTTCCTTTAAGGTCGACAACGCGCCCACGAATCTTTTGGTGGTGGGCGTATATGGGCGATCATCGAAGATCACTTACCATCAGGTGACCCACGTGCTCGTTTGCCGACCTATGCCATAAAAAAAATAAAAAAATTGGTGTGTGTCGTGGGACACCAGGTAGGAGCGAAGTTCCTTCGGCTAATGTAGAATAGACACAAATTGCAAAAAATTCAAATTATCAACTAAAATAACAAAATATGTCTCTTTATTTTTGTTTGACAACATAAAATTACATAGAAATAGAATAGAAAAATAGAAATAAAAAAAGACGTGTGGCACTCGGAGACTGCCGCGGTATTATATAGGTATAGCTATTGTATAGCATTTTTTATCAACTTATGTAATAATCTTTTAAAAATCGCACTTCTCATTTAACGCTTTTAATCCACGCATTTTTTCCAGGCATTTTTTCCACGCATTTTTCTTACGGTTTTACTATCACATTTTTTTCAGTTCGGTCACGCAGCGAAATCCCTATCCCCTCCAAGCCTGCCGTAAGGAACTTCGTTCCAATAAATTACTTAAAATAAAAAAACATCGTAATTCAAATTATCAACTAAAAAAATAGAAATAAAAAAAAGACGTGTGGCACTCGGAGACTGCCGCGGTAAAGCTATTGTATAGCATTTTTTATCTATTATATAAAAATAAGTCGGGTTTTCCTTCCTGACGATATAACTCCAGAACGCACGAACCGATTTCCACGGTTTTGCATTCGTTGGAAAGGTCTCGGGCTCCGTGAGGTTTATAGCAACGAAAATCTAGGAAAAATTTCAATAGAAAAGCGGGAAAATAGGGAAAATCATTTTTTAAATACAGCGCCATCTCTGATACATAGCATGTACTACAAACCAATATTTTAAGTAGATGGCGTCGGTGCGTGACACATTGCTGACAGATGGCGCCACTGTTAGGCTACTTTTATCCCGGAAAATACAGATCACGCGGGCGGAGCCGCGCGGGACAGCTAGTCAACTTATGTAATTATAAATAATAACGAGCTAGCGTAATCTTTTAAAAATCGAAGGAGATATAAATATACTTCAATAACTGGCTGAATGAATTTCATTTTAAAAAAGGAACGTCTCATTTAACGCTTTTATTCAACGCATTTTTTCCACGCATTTTTCTTACGGTTTTACTATCACATTTTTTTCAGTTCGGTCACGCAGCGAAATCCCTATCCCCTCCAAGCCTGCCGTAAGGAACTTCGTTCCAAAAAAAATACATACAGTAAAGTAGTTATAGCCATAAACAAAAAAGAATTAAAAATATATAACTATTCCAACCTAACATGTTGCAATAATAAAAGATATTCGTAAGCTGGGTTTATACAGGTTTTTGCTGAGTGCTTTAATATTATGTATGTGTGCGTGGTTGTGTCCGCTTCCCTAATAACGCGCTGTATTGTCTCTGACGCGCTGCACAACCTCAGTGTGACTTGCGCAAGCGTTCATTGCACATGTGCAGCTGTCCACTCAACATTCGCGACGAGTAGGCACACGAAAATAAAAATATGTCGAATTCGCAATTTGGAATTTTCCCTACGTTTGACCATACCGTGCAGTCTTGGAAAACTTACAAGAGTCGTATTGCACAATGGTTCATAGCAAACGAGATCACGGATGTCAGTGACCCGACAGAAAGAAGGAGACGAGCTTTATTGCTGACCGCCCTCAGCGAGGACACCTTTAAACTTGCATCGGATCTCGCCTTACCAAAAGAGCTGCAAGAAGTGCCTTATGAAGACATACTTGCACTGCTGGACAAACATTTTACGCCGAAACGTTGCGAGCTTGGCGAGCGATGTCATTTCTACGCGGCATCACAGCGGATTGGTGAAACTCCAACGCAGTGGGCAGCAAGACTTCGTGGGCTGACGGCTTACTGCGGGTTCAGCAACGTAGAAGAGGCTCTACGCGACCGCTTCCTAATAGGCATGTTACCAGGACGCGAGCGGGATAAGCTTTTCGCCCAAGACTTGGCAGAATTAACCCTAGCTAAAGCAATCGAGTTAGCAGAGACGATAAGGAGCGCCCGCATTGGAGCGGCGGCTCATCTCGCAGGGCAGCCAGAACAGCTAAACAAAATCGAACAAAAAGCCTCAAATACGGTTGGAAAGTGTTCAGTGTGCGGTCGCTCAAATCATACGTCTGCAAAGTGCCGGTTTGCAAAACATAAATGTCAAAAGTGTAACTTACAAGGTCACCTTAAAAGAATGTGTAAAAATGTGAATTACTCAGTCTCGGGTGATGTTAACGGTAAGCTTAGAATTCCATATATAAATGACGTGCCTATGACAGGGACGGTGACAATTTTAGGATTCGGCGCTTCCACCAATATTAATACGCATGGTCGGAACAATGTGTTTAGCAGACTGAACATAAACCGTTAATTTCAATTTTCATATAAAGTTATCCCAATAGTATCAGCGAATAGGCTTCAGCATTATGCCTTATTTCATAATGCTTATAATTACACTATAGAATAATATGTTCGTAGTAAAATAATTGTGCGGATTATTTGTGGACCCGATGTGGTCGGGACGGGGGTCGCCCGCGCCGGACAGCGCGCGTGCACAGCGAGAATACAAGTACTGCCAGTTGCGGTCTATATAGTTTTTTTTTAATATATAGCATAGGCCGGCAAACGAGCAAGTGGGTCACCTGATAGTAAGTGATCTCCACCGCCCATGTACGCCCACCACCAGAAGACAGATGGGCGCTTTGCTGACCTTAAAGGAAAGGAATAATTAGGGAGTGGGAAGGGGAGGGGATTTGGGCTTCCGGATATCTCACTCACCGTACGAAACGCAGCAGCAAGCCGCTACTTTACGTCGGTTTTCTGTGAGACAGTGGTAACGACCCGGTCGAGCCAGCCCATTCATGCTGTAGACAAAACTGTCTACAGCGTGGCTCTACCACTCAAAGACAATTTTCTTATAAGGATGGGTATGCCATGAGGGGCCACAAGGTAATTTTACCTGAAAAGTTGCGTTAGCTTAAAAACCGCGATAAAACCCGTTTAAAATTAGTTTTATTTCAATCCTAAGTTGAATTATTATATGAAGAAACAGTTTTAAAGGTAAAACAAAGGCATAAACGCCTTATTATATAAGCAATAAATGTAATATATGTAGTTTTCTTTTATGTACCCTATCCTTTCTGGCTCCTACTATATCTCCATCCCATGGTTGCCTGGAAGAGATTGCCTTGAGCGATAGGACCGCCAATTGTACTTTTGTATTGTTAATTGTTTTACTTGCATATATTCCAATGTACAATAAAGAATTCTAAACAAAATAAATAAATAAAGACCGTTATGCCGTATATATGACGTCATTTGGCGTTTACATCTGTTTAGAATAAAATATAATTCAAAGGAGAAATCATATCATAATCATCGTAAATTAAAACAGTCGATCTCCGAAAAAAGGAAAGAAATGGGGCTCTTTAAGCGTTCGTTTCACTTGTTCCGCAGCTGTCAACTCAACATTTTAGGTACAGTGTTATATATTAGAATAAATAATTGTGTTGTTGTTGTGTTTTTATTTTTTTTAAACTATTATTTATTTTTTAAAAAAGAAAATATATATACAATACATATTTCGGAGCAATAGCTCATTTACTTGCGTCGATGAGAGAGCATTTACACCTCCCCATGATCAACCGGCATAACTTCAATAATATCAATATAAAATTCTACAAACTCACATCGCCATGATTATTATGTGTGTATCCGACCTCCCCCTTCGCCATAGTCGGCCCTTACCTCTCACATGTGTACACAATGGTAATTCACACATAATTATAATCCACATACCTATAATAAATATAATAACCACACTTACTTGTGAGTAACGTTGGGCGAACTTCTGTCGTCCTGGGTAGGTCAAAAAAACTTTTTGTTACCTTATGGTGCTACCACACCGATGTTATAAAATGTTATAAAATGTTTACAAAACATTATTAAACATTTGTTAACGAAAATTTGATACATTTTATCACAATGTTAGATAATGTTAGTAAATGTTTAATGTTATAAAATGTTTGTTAACATTTTATAACACCGGTGTGACAGCACCATTAGTTACGATGAAAATATTATCCGAGATGACAAAAAAAAATCTGGTAAAGTTTGAGCTCTTAAATATTAATATTGTGACGCATTGTGAGTTTCGATTTCCCATTTAAATAACACAGAAAATTTAACGATCTACCAAAAAGGTCTCAAATGATTTTTGGCTAAGTCGACTCATCTAAAAGTTATTTGAGGTTAAAGTTCAGCCTCGAATCATAAAAAATATTTTATACAATTTTTTATTAAATTAAATTAAGTATAAAACTCTATCACAAAATAATAACTCAAAAACATAAAATAATATATTTTTCGTAAAACTTATTGAGTGTTTTTCGTTAAAGTAATAAAACAATAGAATGCCATTGCCTTTCTGTTTATTATATGACAAAGAATTATAATTATCTGTGAGCTCCATAAGATTCTAACAAATGGCGGTGTAACGTAATTTATCGGTTGGATTAAGTATCCAATAGATGGTGCATACTTGAAATAGTTATAATAGTTATATTGAATAGTTTACTACAATATAATTTAACATATACCTTAGCCACAGCAACGCGTGAACGGGTCTGCTAGTATATATTGAATTATCATCGGTCCTTGATGTCGATGATGTCCTATCATAGTCGATTTGAAGGAGGTCAAAATCATCTTCAAAGTTTCCGTTACATAGTAACATACGTCTGAAGCTAATAAAAGCGTGTTAAAAATTATTATTGTGATGGATATTCTATGTTACATTAGGTCTGTTTTGGAATTATATCTTTTCGTATCGTTTGTTAGAATAGGGGCTCAGCACTTCACTGAACCAAAATCTCAAGGAAACACCCTCTACAGTCTAAGTAATTACAGATAATTTCGTTTATATCATTAATTTCAGTTACCAAGGTCATGTCGTGTACACCTATGGATTACACTCAAGAAAACCATTAATCAGCACGAAATGAATTTTAATATGCCACTTATGTGAAAAATGATACATTAATGTGTTCTACTGTTATGTTTTTGTAACTGTAACAGCGTCTAAACATGTACATTTCATTTCAGAAGTCCAACTAGTTTTCATTTTACCAAAGATACTTCTGGTCTGGGAATACGAAATATGGTATAATCCAACGGAATCTATCGTTTTACTTGATTGAAATGGCCTCCATAGTTGGTAATGTATCGAACTCCCGCTCCACAACACTAAACCAGGCGCCCTGTGGGTGACTGGCGACGACCAGATTCTTGCCCAATATACACGCATATCTCGCGCATCCGGCGGCCGCCCATCACCCTGTTGGGATTGCTCTCAGCACCTAAAAACCCTCTTTGGGTCGCT
This sequence comes from Amorpha juglandis, assembly GCA_949126905.1. NCBI lineage: Eukaryota > Metazoa > Arthropoda > Insecta > Lepidoptera > Sphingidae > Amorpha > Amorpha juglandis. Next base: position 2,915,074 of record OX421372.1, on the reverse strand, counting down.
TTGGAAAGTACGATTCTGTTGGAATCTATCCCATCGCCTCCTATAGCGACGAATCCAGTTTGCCTACGCATAAACTTTCTGCTTCAGGAAGTCTATGCGTTCCGTTACACAGAGCCTATAATCGTGAGGCCTAATGTTGCACCCAGCGAAGATTTGTTATTATTTCGAGTATCATGTACAATATCATGTGTAATATAGCATTTGTAAAAATAAAACATTTAAGTATGATTATTATTATCTTTTTTATATTTGATTATAAAATGACGAGACGAGCAAGTCGCTCGCCTGATGGTAAGCACCACGCCTGCCCATAAACAGAAACAACACCACACAGGATTTTGAATAACAAAGCACTGCATGGCACTGAACTGCGCTCGTCATCCCGAGAAATAAGATGTTAAGTCTCATAATGCCCAGTAATTTCACTGGCTTCAATATCCTTCAAACCGAAACACAACAGTGCTTACACTCTGTTGCTTGGCGGCAGAAATAGACAAAGTGGTGGTATCAATCCAGACGCCCTCTCGCATAGGAGGGACCTACCACCTTGTATATTATTTCCTTTATTCCAGGGAATTTGGTTTTATTGTAATATTATAATTTCAATCCCGTCTTGAAACATATGCTAAACGAGACGATAACATGCCGAAATAGAAAAATGCTAAACTGACAACAAAGGAGCTTATGCCTCCATGTTTATTGGTATGTACTCATTATTATACAACCCTGTTGACAGGGCGACAGGTAGCTAGAGAGACGGAGTTCACTTATTCGTCCCATTTAGGGATCCCATTCACTGTTTCTTATTACACTACCCTAGAGATCGTATAATGTATTAGCCGCTAAAACTTACCTAGAAGGAACTACAATTTGTCAAACCAGATTTAATAAATGCGTCTAATATTCCTTTAGCAGTAGCGGTGTTTTTTTATGAGATTTATGAATAAGAAATGTAATACTTTGTAACAAAAAAAATCAGAGTCAATAATACTAAAATGATAAAAATTAAAGACAGTGCTACTATATTTTAATAGTGAATTTAAATATTGAAATTATTGATACCACCGACTAAAAATTGTTTTGTTTTATTTTTAGCTTAGCATTTTTTATTTTAGAATTAACATGGGACAACCTCAGAGTTATACTTATTTGAATTAAAAAGCGTCACCCAAATAGGTCCACATTTGGCGGGGATAAGCATTTAAATTTAAAAATACGCGTAGTTTCGTTGGTTAAAAAGCTTTGTAGATAGTACAGGTTATACAGGGTTATTTTTAAAACACCAGCAATCTCGCAGGAGTAGATTCCTAAGGTTATAAGCTACTACTTTTGTTCAACGACTTTTGATAATTTGTTAGATTTTTTATTATACAAAAATAAGTATTCATTTAATTTCCGTCTTGAATGTTACAACGCGCATCGCAGATTACCTAAACAAATACGCGAAACGTGGGGAACCGGGCTAGCGCCTGCTTGGTTCATGTCAGAAAACTATCTTCAAATATTACTCCTTATACTATGGATCATCTAGTTAGTCTAGTTATCTAGTCTAGTTCTGCCCATAAACGGAAGCAACGCCACGCCGAAATTTGAATTACAAAGCACTGCATGGCACTGAACTGTGCTCATCAACCCGAGTCATAATATGCTAAGTCTCATAATGCCCAGTAATTTCAATGGCTTCAATGTTCTTCAAACCGAAACACAACAGTGCTTACACACTGTTGCTTGCCGGCAGAAATAGATAAAGCAGTGGCACCAACCCAGAAGGCCTCTCGGATACGTGGCGTATCCTGACCAAAAGTAGCATCCCCTCTCGAAACCTGGGCACCTATCGTATAAATCCGAAACGAAACAACGAATTTCGCGACATACAATTTAAGAGTGGTAGAGCCACGCTGTAGACAGTTTTGTCTACAGCATGAATGGGCTGGCTCGACCGGGTCGTTACCACTGTCTCACAGAAAACCGACGTAAAGTAGCGGCTTGCTGCTGCGTTTCGTACGGTGAGTGAGATATCCGGAAGCCCAAATCCCCTCCCCTTCCCAATCCCTAATTATCCCTTTCCTTTAAACGTGGTGGGCGTATATGGGTGGTGGAGATCACTTACCATCAGATGACCCACGTGCTCGTTTGCCGGCCTATGCCATAAAAAAAAAACGTAGAGTAAAGTAGTTATAGCCATAAACAAAAAAGAATTAAAAATATATAACTAATCCAACATAACATGTTGCAATAATAAAAGATATTCGTAAGCTGGGTTTATACAGGTTTTTGCTGACTGCTTTAATGTTATGTATGTGTGCGTGGTTGTGTCGGCTTCCCTAAAAACGCGCTTAGTCTAAGATCCCGGGGAACATTGACCTTCACCCATCTGTTTACCGGATGAAAATAATATTTTAGGGTATAAAAGGTGTTGCTGAACACATACAAATAGGGTTGCCTAAAAAAATATGGTCAAGGATAGGTTTTGCGAATTTAAAAAAAAAAAGATATTATTTCACTGACTTGCTCAACAAATAAATGAACCTACAATGTATACTACCTGCAAAAGCTAGGAGCTAGATGAGCGCAATTACCACTTTTTAGTTACCTGTTTGCACACGGCAACCAGGTAGTAGTGGCCAGAAAAAGGTAGGCAACCAATTTTTTGCAGATAGTATACATTGTACACTTTTCATTGAAGGTTAAATTTTTTTTGGTAAGAACGTCAGGGAAATTATAAAAAAAAATTTGTTAATTAATCATATCCTTGAACATATTTTTTTAGGCAACCCTATTGGTATGTGTTCAGCAACACATTTTATACCCTAAAATGTTATTTTGATCCGGTAAACAGATGGGTGAAGGTCAATGTTCCCCGGGATCTTGTACTAGCTGTATTGTCTCTGACGCGCTGCACAACCTCAGTTGGACTTGCGCAAGCGTTCATTTCACATGTGCCGCATCAGTCCACTCAACATTCGCGACGAGTAGGCACACGAAAATAAAAATATGTCGAATTCGCAATTTGGAATGTTCCCTACGTTTGACCATACCGTGCAGTCTTGGAAAACTTACAAGAGTCGTATTGCACAATGGTTCATAGCAAACGAGATCACGAAATTCAGCGACGCGACAGGAATAAAGAGACGAGCTTTATTGCTGACCGCCCTCAGCGAGGACACCTTTAAACTAGCTGCAGATCTCGCCTTACCAAAGGAGCTGCAAGAAGTGCCTTATGAAGACATACTTGCACTGCTGGACAAATATTTTACACCGAAACGTTGCGGGTTTGGCGAACGATGTCATTTCTACGCGGCATCACAGCGGATTGGTGAAACTCCAACGCAGTGGGCAGCAAGACTTCGTGGGCTGACGGCTCACTGCGGGTTCAGCAACGTAGAAGAGGCTCTACGCGACCGCTTCGTAATAGGCATGTTACCGGGACGCGAGCGGGATAAGGTTTTCGCCCAAGACTTGGCAGAATTAACCCCAGCTAAAGCAATCGAGTTAGCAGAGACGACAAGGAGCGCCCGCATTGGAGCGGCGGCTACTGTACATCTCGCAGGGCAGCCAGAACAGCTAAACAAAATCGAACAAAAAGCCTCAAATACGGTTGGAAAGTGTTCAGTGTGCGGTCGCTCAAATCATACGTCTGCAAAGTGCCGGATGGCAAAACATAAATGTCAAAAGTGCAACGTACAAGGTCACCTTAAAAGAATGTGTAAAAATGTGAATTACAGAGTCTCGGGTGATGTTAACGGTAAGCTTAGAATTCCATATATAAATGGCGAGCCTATGACAGGGACGGTGACAATTTTAGGATTCGGCGCTTCCACCAATATTAATACGCATGGTCAGAACAATGTGTTTAGCAGACTGAACATAAACTGTTAATTTCAATTTTCATATAAAGTTATCCCAATAGTATCAGCGAATAGGCTTCAGCATTATGCCTTATTTCATAATGCTTATAATTACACTATAGAATAAAATGTTCGTAGTAAAAATAATTGTGCGGATTATTTGTGGACCCGATGTGGTCGGGACGGGGTCGCCCGCGCCGGGCAGCGCGCGTGCACAGCGAGAATACAAGTACTGCGAGTTGCGGTCTATATCGTTTTTTTTTTTATATATAGCATAGGCCGGCAAATGAGCAAGTGGGTCACCTGATGGTAAGTGATCTCCACCGCCCATGTACGCCCACCACCAGAAGACAGATGGGCGCGTTGCTGACCTTAAAGGAAAGGGATAATTAGGGAGTGGGAAGGGAAGGGGATTTGGGCTTCCGGATATCTCAATCACCGTACGAAACGCAGGAGCAAGCCGCTACTTTACGTCGGTTTTCTGTGAGACAGTGGTAACGACCTGGTCGAGCCAGCCCATTCATGCTGTTGACAAAACTGTCTACAGCGTGGCTCTACCACTCAAAGACAACTTTCTTAAGGATGGGTATGCTATGAGGGGCCACAAAGTAATTTTACCTGTAAAGTTGCGTTAGACTAAAAACTGCTATAAAACCCGTTTATAATTAGTTTTATTTCAATCCTAAGTTGAATTATTATATGTAGTAACAGTTTTAAAGGTAAAACAAAGGCATAAACGCCTTATTATATAAGCAATAAATGTATATATGTAGTTTTCTTTTATGTACCCTACCCTTTCTGGCTCCTACTATATCTCCATCCCATGGTTGCCTGGAAGAGATTGCCTTGAGCGATAGGACCGCCAAGTGTACTTTTGTATTGTTAATTGTTTTACTTGCATATATTCCAATGTACAATAAAGAATTCTAAACAAAATAAATAAATAAAGACCGTTATGCCGTATATATGACGTCATTTGGCGTTTACATCTGTTTAGAATAAAATATAATTCAAAGGAGAAATCACATCATAATCATCATAAATTAAAACAGTCGATCTCCGAAAAAAGGAAAGAAATGGGGCTCTTTAAGCGTTCGTTTCACTTGTACCACAACTGTCAACTCAACATTTTAGGTACAGTGTTATATATTAGAATAAATAATTGTGTTGTTGTTGTGTTTTTTAGTTTTTAAAGTATTATTTATTTTTAAGAAAAAAAAATATACCTACCTAATTCGGAGCAATAGCTCATTTACTTGCGTCGATGAGAGAGCATTTACACCTCCCCATGATCAACCGGCATAACTGCAATAATATCAACATAAAATTCTACAAACTGCTGGTGGGAGGATACTTGTATCCGACCGGATAGCGACCACCGTACACTGGTGCTAAAACCTGCCATAGTGGCCCACCTTGCGTGGGTCGCGTTCCAGGGTCAGCCGGTGTATATCCGGTTCTCCCCAGGGGCTTGCCCCCTGATCCTCACCCTTTTCCCATCCCTTTTTTCTTCCCCCCTCCTTGGCCCTTTGACAGGCCGGGATGATCTTGCCGACCAACGATGGACACATTGTTTATCGTTGGTCGACAATATTCTTGGATTGCGCTACACTTACCATCAGGTGTAGCGTGGTCGCTTTGCCGAGCCAGGATATAAAAAAAAAAAAAAAAAAAAAAAACTCACATCGCCATGACTATTATGTGTGTATCCGACCTCCCCCATCCCCATAGTCGGCCCTTACCTCTCACATGTGTACACAATGGTAATTCACACACAATTATAATCCACATATAATAATCACACTTACTTGTGAGTAACGTTGGGCGAACTTCTGTCGTCCTGGGTGGGTCAAAAAAACCTTTTGTTTCCTTAGTTACGATGAAAATATTATCCGAGATGACAAAAAAAATCTGGTAAAGTTTGAGCTCTTAAATATTAATATTGTGACGCATTGTGAGTTTCGATTTCCCATTTAAATAACACAGAAAATTTAACGATCTACCAAAAAGGTCTCAAATGATTTTTGGCTAAGTCGACTCATAAAGTTATTTGAGGTTAAAGTTGAGCCTCCAATCGTAAATGTAGAGACACATGTAACCTAGTTAGCGTGAAGCGTGTGCGAGTGACGAATGCAATATTTGCTTAGTATGTAAGATTTCTAGATACATATAGTAGCGGGTGCGCCGCGGATAAGTAGTTCTTAATTAGTTCTTAGTTAGTTCTTATACAGTCGCGATTAAACCATGTGAATCAACACTTGTCTATAATTGTCCATCCTCATCTTAGGTAATAGACGCCACCCTATCATTACCTAAACTGGTGACCCCGACGTGATCGTGACCAGGCGATTTTTATGACAATGCAAAATTTAGTGGTTCTGACTCTGAATATTTGAGTAAGCTCAGAGACACCATCACTAAATTGAAGCCTAGGCCACCTAGTCATAAGAATTCACGCTCTCTATTCCTTCCCAGCGATCTCGCCACGTGCAAAAGTGTTTTTGTGAGAAGCGAGGTAATGCGAAAGTCTCTACAACCTCCTTATGATGGCCCGTACAGCGTCATAAGAAGGCAGGGCAAGACTTTCGTCATTAAGGTAGGGGATAAAGAGACGACCATTTCGGTAGATAGAATTAAGCCGGCGTATGTAATTAACGACTCACAGGCTACAAATATGTGTGATAATGATAATATTGTTAGAGATAATAACTTTTGTTCCGATAACGCAGACACTTCTAGCAAAGTTTTCCATCCGAAAACGACGCGGAGTGGACGCATTATCAAAACGCCCATACGTTTTGCGCTTTAAGCAAAATAATGTATGTTAGTAATGTAATGTATGTTAGTAGGTCACCTACTGGTCACATTTTGTACAATGTTGTAATTTGCTTTTGTTTTCTTTTATGTGCGTTTTAATACTTCTATGTGTTTGTGTATTTTGTTTATCTTGTGGTGTGTCCCTGTATTTTGTATAAGTTTTTGTACCCCATATCTGTGCAGTTTGTTTATTTTTTGTAAGAGGGGGAGTACTGTAGAGACACATGTAACCTAGTTAGCGTGAAGCGTGTGCGAGTGACGAATGCAATATTTGCTTAGTATGTAAGATTTCTAGATACATATAGTAGCGGGTGCGCCGCGGATAAGTAGTTCTTAATTAGTTCTTAGTTAGTTCTTATACAGTCGCGATTAAACCATGTGAATCAACACTTGTCTATAATTGTCCATCCTCATCTTAGGTAATAGACGCCACCCTATCATTACCTAAAGTAAAAAATATTTTTTTCAATTTTTTATTAAACTAAATAAAAAAATAAATAATGACTCTATCACAAAATAATGACTCAAAAACATAAAATATTATATTTTTCGTAAAACTTATAGTGTTTTTCGCTAAAGTAATAATATAATAGAATGCCATTGCCTTTCTATTTATTATATTACAAAGAGTTATAATTATCTGTGAGTTCCATAAGATTCTAACAAATGGCGGTGTAAGGTAATTTATTGGTTGGATTAAGTATCCAATAGATGGTGCATACTGTATTGAATAGTTTACTACAATATAATTTAACATATACCTTAGCCACAGCAACGCGTGACCGGGTCTGCTAGTATGTATTGAATTATCATCGGTCCTTAATAAGTATGCCAAATTTCGATTTAGTCCGACGATTTGAAGGAGGTCAAAATCATCTTCAAAGTTTCCGTTACATAGTAACATACGTCTGAAGCTAATAAAAGCGTGTTAAAAATTATTATTGTGATGGATGGATCTTTTCGTATCGTTTGTTAGAATAGGGGCTCAGCACTTCACTGAACCAAAATCTCAAGGAAACACCCTCTACAGTCTAAGTAATTACAGATAATTTCGTTTATATCATTAATTTCAGTTACCAAGGTCATGTCGTGTACACCTATGGATTACACTCAAGAAAACCATTATTCAGCACGAAATAAATTTTAACATGCCACTCATATGAAAAATGATACATTAATGCGATACGTCGCTGGTGGGAGGATACTTGTATCCGACAGGATAGCGACCACCGTACACTGGTGCTAAAACCTGCCATAGTGGCCCACCTTGCGTGGGTCGCGTTCCAGGGTCAGCCAGTGTATATCCGGTTCTCCCCAGGGGGCTTGCCCCCTGATCCTAACCCTTTTCCCATCCCTTTTTCCTTCCTCTCCCCTTGGCCCTTTGGCAGGCCGGCATGATCTTGCCGACCTACGATGGACACATTGTTTATCGTTGGTCGACACTATTCTTGGATTGCGCTACACTTACCATTGGGTGCAGCGTAGTCACTTTGCCGAGACAGGATAAAAAAAAAACGTGTTCTACTGTTATGGTTTTGCAACTATAACAGCGTCTAAACATGTATATTTCATTTTTTAGCATACGCCGGCAAAAACAAATAGGAGATCTCAGGGTAAGTGGTTTGCAACCATAAACGCCCACAGTACTATAAGAATCATACATATGTTGCCGACTTTAAATGGCAGGGATTGGGTGGGGAAATTGGGGCTCCGGATATCTCACTCACCATATTAAACGAAGCAGCAAGCCGCTACTTAACTTCGGTGTTTTGTGAGACAACAACACGGTCGCGCAGGCTTATTCATGCTGTTTAAAGCTGTCGCCGTTGTGTTACGTTGAGCAAATAAAACTGGACTCTCGACGAACAAAAGAGTTTAGCCAACCGGCCAACCACCAAGACCCGACGACGCGACGCGACGTTTAGCCGACCGGTTTTGCATGTTGCCCGACTAATAAATATCGGACGGCGCGTGAGATCAATGTAAAATATTAATTATTGTTAAGAGTTTAAAAAAAAACAAAAGATCTATTTTATTACTATACTAGCTGTGCCCGCGAACTTCGTTTCGCCATCAAAAAGCTTTCATACAAACTTTCATCCCCTATTTGGGCCCTTTACTAAAATGATATAAATAAAAATCGGTGGTACTGCAGTTTAATAGTGAATTGAAATTTTAAAATTATTGATACCAGCGCGGCGGCTCAAAATTGTTTGGTTTTATTTTTAGCTTAGTTTTTTTTATTATTTTGGAATTAAAATGAGAGACCAACTTAGTTATACCTACACTGTGAATTCCTTCTGCGTAGATCGGACAAGCCACAAAACTTAATAATTTTAAACTGAAAGTATATAATGTAACATTAACATTTCGGGACAACCTACACCTTAGTCCACCCCGTGACCACGAAGCCTGAAAAGCTTTCGAAACGTCAAGACAAATATTAAAATAAAAAACCGCGATAAATTCCGTTTTAATTAGTTTTATTTTAATTTCGTTGACTTACAACTGAAACACAACAGTGCTTACACACTTCTGCTAAGCAGTAGGAAGAGACAACAGGGTGGTATTAACCAACATGGCCTCTCGCATACGAGGGACGTGACATCTAGTAAATTTGGGATTAAATCACGATTTTTGTGTCAGCAATCTTTTCCACTCTCCAATAGCACACCAATAGGCTACCAAGGCATATATAGGTAGTAAGTACAATCAAAAGAATACTTATTAAGACTTTATTGGTCGTAGTCACGATAATGGTAAGTCCACATGCTTAACTTTAGACCATTTAATTAATTATTGTCAGCTTAACAAGATGACTGGATTTTTTCTGCTAACTCAATTCCTTTTGAATAAGACACCACTACCTATTAATTTATATTTAAATATTAAGTTCCATCAAATCAAACAGTAATCTCTTACTAAAACAAATTAAGTCTAAAAGGCACTGTGGAATAGAGATTTAGGGAAACAATGCTGGAAACAAATACGCGCAAATTGTACAAATATTTGCGCCATTTCAATTGAAGTCGGGTCGAGTAGATTCCACTTGTTCTAAATCCGAATAACAAGAGATATAGTAACATTTACACGTCATTAGTAGTATGTTCTAAAAGTAATGGGTCCTTCTGACATTTTCCGAGTAATGTTGACAGGCCTGTCGTCGATCGTAAATCTATTTATAAACTTCGCTAATACATAGAAATATAACGTACTGACAGGAGAGGAAAACATTATTGAATTAAGAGCATAATATGTTATTTTGTCATTGCTCATATTGAGAGACTTCAGAACCAGAAAAGATACAAGGTGGTAGCTGGTAGGTCCTCGTATGCAAGAGACTGCCGATGTCGATACCACCGTTGTTTATTTCAGCAGTGTGTAAGAACTATTGTGTTCGGTTTAAAGAACATTGGGCCCAGTAAAATTACTTGGCATTATAATTTAACATCGTTTGTAGAGGGGTGACGATCTCAGTCCAGTGTTTTGTAATACAAAGTTCCGTACGATGTTGCTACTATTTATAGACAGACGTGGCGGTTACCATCAGGAGAGCGACCTGCTCGTTTAGTCATTTAGGTAAGTAAAAAGACCATGTTATTATTTGTGTATAGCAGGATGCCAGTGATCTAGCAACGGTGACCTCCGCCGCCCATGAACACCCATAATGTGAGATAAATCGTGGATGTATTGCTGATCCTCATCCAAAAGGATTAGGTATTTTTTTGACGTCACCGAAATTACGAAACGCAATATTACAGTTGCCATATTTGTTTTTTAAGAAGCAGCAGTACTATCCCGGTCAAGCCGGTATTCATGATATGACTGCCTATAGCGCGGCTGTCCCATTTAAATATTCTAGACCAAAATATTATGACATCATTTCCTTTTACGAGGTTATTATCGTTTTAGTAAACTTCATCACTATTCTATATTAAGTAATAATTTAAGTAAAGATAAGGACAGGTGCTGTAGAACCAATCAACTGTGGTAGAAAACGAAAATATCAAGACATTCAGAAGTATACTGTAGTAAAACTTTTGTTAGTCCTCAATATAAGTAAGATGATTAGAAGAGGTAACTCATTAATATCCATACGGTATTACGTTCTAGTTTTTACAACAACAGACCAAAACTACTAAATCTACAGCTGGCAACGTAATTTCAACTCCCAAGGGATCCATAAAAAGGGACTCCAAATAAGTATGTCACATGCCGTACTTTCATCGAGATTCCTTTGCCTTGACACGCCTATATAACGTTGTTTTTCTTTCTTACATCATTCGTTCGAGCTGATGTAATATTGTGTTGATTGCTTTCCAATATCAAGCCATCGTGAATGTTCTCACAACCAGTCAGGCGTAGATAATAAGTATTGACTAATGTCTTCGATAAACTTATGTAGTTAGAGTTTTGTCTTAACAGAAGTATTTTGATATGTTTATTATAAAATCTATTCGTTTTTCTTTAAGCATTAATGTCAATAATTTATAGTTATTCATTTTAGGATTCTTCTGAGTTCCAAAAATTAACATAATGAACTGAAACTTTTAGCTGAAAAGAAGTTGAGTAAATATCTACTATGCCGATGTACTTTTAAGGTTAATTATAAGTTAGATAATCCCGCATAAAGTTGTACTAACATAGTTTTAAATGATAATGTAGACGATACTAGAAAGCAATTTTTCAATAATGAAGATTTGTAATACTAATAAAATTATGAAATCGGCTATAGAGCTCCAAAAAGGACATAAGTTTGTAGACCTGATCTGACTTTACCGCAATCCTGAAAAATCTGCTAAAGCTATGATAGAAAATAAGTGAACAAAATGGTTTATACACTACATAATGTCATATACATTTAAAAGTTAATGGAAAAAAATCTGAATGCAATGCAACTTCATGATTAAGCATTGTTTCATTTAACTTTAGACAAAGCTAATGACAATGCAACATTAAAAAAGATAATACAAAAATAGACGCAATTATAAGACGCAATAAATTGAAATTCCACTAATGTACGCAGGAAACAGAAACATTAACTTCAGATACTTAAAATTTAGCCTCAAACCATTTTAAAACAAAAACTCATCACATAAACTTAATGAACTGTGAAAAATTAACATATAATTGTCTCACCGTGTCATCCGGGCGCACAATGGAACTCTTGGAAGGCTTAGCCAGGCTTCTGCCTCGCTATATTGAACCTTATGCCCTGCTGCCACATGTGTTAGATTCCCTCGCGCACCATATAATAAACGTTTCAAAAAGGGACACTTTGGATGAAATGCATTTTAAAATAGAGTTGGCGCAGGATGTGTGTTTGGCCGGACGCGGGCGCGGCCGGTTGCTATCGGCCACGGACTACCCTGTTCCACTGGCTAGGGATGGTTTAGTTGGATTTTATGTGACGGAAAAAGTCGATGGTTTAGTTTGCTTATTACAAAGCTGGTAATGTGATTTGTATTAAGATTAAACACAGAGTTTCGTGTCGGTAAACGTCTATTTTAAAGATATTACATAAAAATATATATTTATGCATCTAAGATGTCCAAGATGTCCTTGATAATAATTCTTCAAACTTCTGTTGTAACTTATTCATATCATATTTAAATCGAAATTCAGCAAAGGTATTTACGTGCCTAACTTGTTCTTTATGGTAGAGGAGCCCACGATGCTAAATGGGGATTTACTCGAGCGTCGTAGAGACCTATTGGGATGCAAAGCTTAGATGATATGAAGAAAAAAATGTTATATGATATATACCTTTACATCGGTGGGGGAAGCGGCTATAGATTTTTAAATATGTAAAAAAAAACTGTTGCATGGACATCCTCGAGCGCGTCAGATATTGATAGCATCAATGCCCTACGTATTTTTAATAATGTATGTATGTTAATCTGATCGTTTGCATGATGCGGGTGGTTGTATTTAAGAGTTGAAAATGAAAAAAAAAAAATTAATCGAGCGCGTCAGATTTTCTAAGGGAGTGTTAAGTGCACCAAAAAAAAGCTCTCATTCACTAATCTGATGATTTCGATGGGACGCAAACTCGCGGCCATTTTCATAATGTGCAAAAAAAATTCGCCATTTTGAAATACTCAAGCGCGTCAGATTAAGATATATATAGTTCATCTTTATGTTCTAAACGTACTGTCTCATAATCTGACGATTATCTAGAGGGATTGGCCTGATCTGACAAAAAAAATTAGAAAAACGGTTCACCTTAAAGGCCATCCCTGCAACTTCCCGCTAATTCCATTCCTGGGCTTTTAAAATTGTACTTATGTGATATTTTGAGCTTGCTGAGTTCAAAGAAATAATATTTCTATGCATTTGAGCTCTCCCAGCTCGAAAGTCTGATAGAAGTTTCATAGAACACTATTTTTGGAATTTTCAAACCGCAATAACTTTTGAATGGATCAACCGATTTTCACGCGGTTGGCGGCATTCGACGCAGTTTTATCATCCTCATAAGTGATTTTGCAATTTTAATTGATCGAACCACAAATTTCGGAGTAATCCCGAAAAAACACTTTTTCGGGTTTCTTTCGTTCACGATATCTCTCGAACGAATCAACCGCTTTTGACCAGCTTGGTGGCGATCGACGTGGTTTTTCAAGCTCAAAGGCGGATTAGTTTTTGAAGTTGATCGATAAAGCCGGTTAAAAGTTATTCCAAAAATTTTATTGCAAACACGTTGTAAACAGTATGCCACGAGTCTTTATGATCAATGATGGCGTCATGGCAACAGAAACCAGAGTGGGGACGGAGTGAGAGAGTAATAGATAGAGAAAGAGTGAGAGAGGAATAGAAACGCGGAGAAGGAAATGTAGGCATCACGCAACTGCACGCATTTAACTTTATCGACGAATTTTTGTTATTTCGGCTTGCGGAAATCGTCAGATTATATATTTTTCATTATTCTTGAATTATTTCCTTCAAAATAAAAAAAAATTTAGCTACGCTCGAGAATGTCGAGATGACGTTTTTTTTTTACAACTTTGTTGCCCTCCGCTTTTTTTACGTCACTCTCAAATTGTCAGATTAGTGGAATATACACTTTTTAGGATTTAATTAACTCACCCTACCTTAATCTGACGCGCTCGAGAATTTCTGATGGTCAATTTTTTTTTACTAATCTGATCCTGTATCCTTCACGGGCGGCCTTATATATGGGCCTCATGTTTTGTGGAGGTACTTAACCGGGTACAAGGTATCCCCCTGTATATTAATCTGTCGCGCTTTAGTAAATCCCGAAATCCCCGCTTGGGCTCCCCTACCATTATATAATAAAATTAATATATAAATAAAACGACTGTTACAAACAAACAAATTTTAACCCATCAGTAAGTATATCGCTTCAACATTATTCCGCTAAAGTAGCTGTTGATACCGATTTATTTGACCTCGCCCCATCTCTATTAGAATACGCCTTACAAACTGTATTCCAACGCTTCAAGCTCCAAAGATCACAATATATCCATAGAAACTATCGATACTACAGCAATGACACAGTCATAACCAACATCCCTAGAGAAACTACGCATGCGCATTGTGCGCAGTCAGCCAGTCTACCGTACATTCTGGTAAATAATACATTAGACTACTGGAATCTTAATATTCGTGACTTTTTCTCACAGCTTCTACATTCCAGGCGAAAGTTGTTAAATAAATAATATTACTATGTATCGTTATTTATTAAGTATTTGCTTTGCAGTTTCATGCTCTTAGGATTTAATGTGATTTTATAACCTGTCTGATAAATTCTTAGAATTCTTTATCTCAAAATCGCATATAGGTATTTTAGCAAAGTTGGTTAAATATATAAAAATAATTAAATACGTACTGTATAATATATTTTTTAAGGGTTCGCAGAGTACTTCAATTGCATAATGCTATTGGGCAGACCATATTTCATCATTTGAAACCCTTATTATAAAACCGAGATTCTATCTCGGAATCAAACTTACAACTTCGGTGGTAACAGCTAATTTATTAAAAATTTGGCGTTATTAGTAAATAATTGTAGTTCTATAGATCATCCTATCCTACTATGCTACTAATATTATAAACGCGAAAGTTTGTAAGTATGGATGGATGGATGTATGTATGTTTGTTACTCTTTCACGTAAAAACTACTGAATGGATTTTAATGAAACTTTACAATAATATAGCTTATACATCAGAATAAGACATAGGCTACTTTTTATCCCGGAAAAAGCAGATCACGCGGGCGGAGCCGCGAGCGAAAGCTAGTTCGAAATAAATGATTAAAGAAACCTGGTGCTTGCGATATTAGTTCATTTTTGAAAAGTCACGTATTCATCATCTCTTACATGTCATTATGTCTTTAAATTACAAATGGCCCAGAATTCATTTATCTGTCTGGCGTAACTTTAAACATATAAATACGCAAATAAAGTTATCGATTGCTGCTTTTTGGCAAGCTATCAACTAGAACTATGTTATTGGAAAATATACCTTGATGCTTAGGACTTAAATCTAGTTTGTAATGCAAGAATCTGTTGGTTACTAAGATGGTCTATTTAAGCACATAAACAGGTTCTTCAACGCGATGGAGAAGGTAAAGCGTCTAAGATCCGGAGACTTCGTTTTGTTTTGATGGTCAATTATTTGCATGCATTAATACGGTATCACCTATTTAGAATGTACAAAGTCATTAGAAGCGAATAACAAGAAATCTATTTTACGTGTTAACTCTTTTTTAACTTAAACCACAGTAGCTGGTGTCTTGATCACAATAATTTCTAAGCATACAAAATGTCATACTATCATGAGATACTGCGTGGAAAATAGAGCAAAAAATATAAAGACAAAATGGAATATTTTGAAAAATTCATGGATTTCTCATATTTCACGAAAGAAGGCCGAGATGTGCTTGAAATAATAATAGGAAGGTGCGAGGTGTCCCGTGACGTGATATGAATATGATGTGGGCTATTAGTATGCATTTATAATCGATCTATGGAACTTTCACCCTACATTTCTTCGAGGCATAAATATACGAAGAGTGACTCGCATTAATCAATCTATAATATAAAAATGAATCGCAAAATGTGTTGGTAAGCGCATAACTCAACAACGCGTGGACCAATTTGGCCAATTCTGTTTATTAAATATTCGTTGAAGTTCAAGGATGGTTTTTACGGCGAGAAAAAATGAGTAACATAAATAATAAGTAAAGGAAAACACTAAAAACGACAACTTAATTTTCCAGTACAAACTGTTCCTGGGTATGAAACACTTGATGTCTTGGGACGGGACAGGGACGGGACAGGGACGGGACAGGGACGGGACAGGGACGGGACAGGGACGGGACAGGGACGGGACAGGGACGGGACAGGGACGGGACAGGGACGGGACAGGGACGGGACAGGGACGGGACAGGGACGGGACAGGGACGGGACAGGGACGGGACAGGGACGGGAGGAGGTGGAAGACAACCTGACTTAGGTCGTCGAAGTCAATTAAATGTGCGACGGGCTACCTCACTTGCAATGGTGCAGTACCTCACTTAATTGCATTTAATGTAAATGAAACATTTGTATTAAGTTTTGACCACATTTTACACAAATATATGTAGGTGATACGAAGTTCACCGGGTCATCTAGTAATCAATATATATATCGTCGATGAAGTACCAATACCTCCTAAGTGTTGAGAATCTAAAAGGTACGCGGTACGACTGCTATGCTGACGTCTCGCGTTCGATCCGCGGGTCGAATAAAAGTGTTATTGTGTTTTTCTATTACGAAATGCTCAGTATCAGCCGGGAGTCTGTAATTATGCCCGGTATGGCAATAGGTTCGGCCCCATCACATCATGGGACGGAAATACGATCAGCGATATGTGAGTGTACTGGTTACACCTGTCTACCCCTCCGGGATTACAGGAGCGCGTATATATGTATTAACTAGCTTTTGCTCGCGGCTCCGCCCACGTGAACAGCATTTAAATATTATCATCCCCTATTTTGACCCCTTTGGGGTAGAATTTATCATAATATTTTCTTAGCCGATGCCTACGTCATAACATCTACCTGCATGCCAAATTTCAGCCCGATCCCTCCAGTGGTTTGGGCTGTGCGTTGATAGATCACTATGTCAGTCAGTCAGTCATCTTTGAGTTTTATATATTTAGATATCTTTAGCTCCAATTTAATTTACAATATGTTTTTCTGCGAGTATAGTCCATGAAATCCATGGATTATAATTATTCTTTGTTGCCGTTTAATGCAAGGGAACACTTGTGGGTCACCGGCCGAGTTCCACTGGGAACCGAAGCATGCACGATCAATTATTAAATTATGACGCACGAGCCTTACTGTGCATTACTTTTATGCTTCGTGTACTTTGCGTGTACCCGCATTGCATACCGCAGTATCTTTAATTACTCAAAAATTTCATGTTTTTTTCATTTAAAATTTTTCATGCCTTTGCCTCATACAAACTTCTCTTTTATTGGAGCATTCTAATCCTACTAATATTATAAACGCGAAAGTTTGTAAGTATGGATGAATGTTTGTTACTCTGTCACGTAAAAACTACTGAATGGATTTTAATGAAACTTTACAATAATATAGCTTATACATCAGAATAAGACATAGGCTACTATGTTTTTCAAAAATCAACCCCTTTAAAAAGGAGATAAAAGTTTGTATGAAAATGTGAATGTAAGTTTGTTTGTTACGCTTTCACGCGAAAACTACTAAACCGATCATCATGAAACTTTGTACAGATATTCTTGGAGGTATTAGAAGTAACATGGCTACTTTTTATCCCGGGAAAAGCAGATCACGCGGGTGGAGCAGCGAGGAAAAGCTAGTACAATATAATTCTTTCGAAAAAAAATTTCAACGCATGCTTGTTTTGATCGCTTTTCTGCTATAATCCTACTCCACCAGCCATCACTCTGGACATTGTGGTCACTTAACGTCTTAATGTTTCAGGGTGACGAGCGCAGTTCAGTGCCATGCAGTACTTTGTAATTCAACGTTCTGTGTTCTGTGTTTTTTTTTATAGCATAGGCAAACGAGCAAGTGGGTCACCTGATGGTAAGTGATCTCCACCGCCCATGTACGCCCACCACCAGAAGAATCATGGGCGCGTTGCCGACCTTATAGGAAAGGGATATTCCCTTATTGGGAAGGGGATTATGTGGGCTTTATTATTATTATTATTATGTGGGCTTCTGGATATCTCACTTACCGTATGAAACGTAGCAGCAAGCCGCTACTTTACGTCGGTTTTCTGTGAGACAGTGGTAACGACCCGGTCGAGCCAGCCCAGTCATGCTGTAGACAAAACTGCCTACAGCGTGGCTCTACCACTCTGTTTATGGGCAAGCGAAGCATCTCGTCTTGGCTCGTCTCGTCGTTCAATGAAATAAAAAAAAAAACTAGTCTCGGTAGTCCGAACCATTCCCCGCTGAGCCAAATTTACTATGTAAAAACAAACTATTTAATAATATTAGGTCATATGAAAACGCACCGCTGCATAAAACTTTTACAGCTACAAGTTATTTTAACCTTGATAACTAGAGCGGGAACGGAACCCCTGACCCGCACGAACGCCGGTCGACTGTGACAAATCGACACGATACTTGAAGGGTGTTTAACGAAGCATTATTTTTATGTTTAAATGTGAAAGTATAGTTTACGGGGAAAATAATGGCTTCACATAATTATTACTGAAAAGGAACTGCTTAATGGAGGTGTGGTTGCGGCTTTTATTTGTATGAAAAATAATATACGCACTCATTTACAAGTGGTAGTCCCTCGTATGCGAGAGGCCGTCTGAGTTAGTACCACCGCTATTTCTACCGCCAAGCAACAGTGTGTAAGCACTGTTGTGTTTCGGTTTGAAGGACATTGAAGCCAGTGAAATTACTGAGCATTATGAAACTTAACATGTTATGTCTCGGGGTGATGAGCGCAGTTCAGTGCCATGCAGTGCTTTGTAATTCAAAGTTCTGTGTGGTGTTGCTTCTGTTTACGGGCAGGCGTGGCGCTAACCATCAGGCGAGCGCCATTAAAAAAAAAGCCTATAATCCAAGTAGGAGTAGGCAAAGGTGTAACCAATACACCCTAAACACATTTCTCCGAGCGTATCTCTGTTCCGTAATGTGATAGGGGGCAAGACTCAACACAATTCCAGACTCGGTGTTCATACTAAGTGTTTCTTTTTTTTTATTTTGGCTCGGCAAATTGACTACGCTACACCTGATGGTAAGTGTAGCGCAATCCAAGAATAGTGTCGACGAACGATAAACAATGTGTCCATCGTAAGTCGGCAAGATCATGCCGGCCTGCCAAAGGGCCAAGGGGGAGAGGAAGAAAAAGGGATAGGAAAAGGGTTAGGATCAGGGGGCAAGCCCCCTGGTGAGAACCGGATATACACTGGCTGACCATGGAACGGGACTCACACAAAGTGGGCCACTATGGCAGGTTTTAACACCAGTGTACGGTGGTCGCTATCAGGTCGGATACAAATATTCTCCCACCAGCAAAGAAAAAAAAGGTTCCTGATATAAAAACCAATATGATTTTTACCCGACCCGGGCATCGAACCCGAGACCTCAGCACAGCAGTATCGCGTTCGCAATATAACTGCGTCACCGAGGCAGTCTGTAAAATAGGCTCGCATTGATAATAATTATTTACGTTGTAGAACAAAAAATGACATTGAAATTGACATAATATAAACTCCTTTGCAAAAAAAACGGGCACCTTACACACACACTTTACCTTAGCTTTTCTATGGGTAAATATTATTATATTTTTAGTATGTCATTAGCTTGGATGACTAGAAATTTCTTATTATCAATGAGAATCTAGTTTTTTAACACTTTTATCCTGGTATCGGTGTTTTAGTCAATGTAAACAGAGAGCCGTGTTAAAATGGACATTTTTATGGGTATAATGAAATTAAGACTACGAGTATTTTTATGGTATTTTAATAAAAGAGACATTAAAAAATAAAAATTAATAACGAGTATGACCTCCTCTTGCAGCGATTACGGCATGTAATCGTCTTGGCATGCTTCCCACCAGGCTTTTGATGGTGTCCTGTGGAATGTGTTCCCACTCAGTCGAGATTACACGTTTAAGCTCTCTGATGTTTTGTGGAGGTGGTTGGACAGATCGTACTCGCCTTTTTAGGAGGTCCCAAACGTGCTCAATGGGGTTAAGGTCGGGGCTCCGCGCTGGCCAATCCAAACGACGAATACCGACCTCTTGCATATAAGCATCTACGTCGCCAGAACGGTGGGCCCGAGCATTATCGTCCATGTAAATGGCATCTTCACCAATTACAGTCAGTGCGGGTTGTGCATTTTGAGAAAGGATTTCTGTTATGTACCTATGCGCATTTAGTGAGCCATTTTCTATGAATACTATCTCGGTACGATAGTTGGAAGTTACGCCCGCCCAAAACATAACGGACCCTCCACCATAAGGGGTGATTTCTTCAAAACACACATCGGCATAGCGTTCCCCTGGTCTTCGTAACACTCGCCGACGTCGGTCCTCACCATGCAGACAAATTCGAGCCTCATCGGAGAAGAGTACGCTACTCCAGTTACCTGGTGTCCAAGATAGGCAATTTCTAGCGAACCTCAACCGCGCAATCCGGTGCTCACGGAGTAACTTGGGGGCCCGCGCTGGTCGTCGACTACGTATATCAGCAGCTAAAAGTCTTCTCCTCACAGTCCATAGGCTAACTTGTGCTCCTCGTACCTCTTCAAGGTTTCTTTTGAGGTCTATGTAACTGCATTTGCGGTTCCTCAGCGCCTGAGTCACTAAAAAGCGATCGTCTCGCGGCTGTGTGCAACGTTTTCTCCCAGAACCTTGCCTTCTCTGAACGGAACCTGTCTCTTGGTATCGAGTCCAGGTTCTTTGTACGGTTGAACGACTCACGTTTAACCGCTGTGAGACGTAACATTGGCTACACCCCTCTTCCAGCAGCGCTATAATTTTACTAGCTCTCATTGCTTTTTCTGCCATTACGATAGACACAAAGATATCTGTTTTAAGTCACAATAAGGCAGAATTATGCGATAAACATAAATTGTTGTACTAAAAATAACGAAAAGTTACTTTTAGTTGCTTGATAACCTTTTAACCGCAAACCCGCGAAAAGTGTCACAAAATGAAAAAGGGATTAATAATTTAAAAAACAAAAGTTTTGAATTTGGAATGAACTTTTTTTCATACCCAGACTCTTTATTAAGTGCCAGTAACATAGTTTGGCTATTAAAACCTCTGAAGAACTAAATTATTACCAATAATGTTAAAAAATCAAACCCGCCCGTTTTTTTTGCAAAGGAGTGTATATAGGACATTTGTTTAAACATTACGTAAGATAGAAAAAGTAGAAGTGGTACAAAGTGCAACAAAAGTGGTAGAGCCACGCTGTATACAGTTTTATCTACTAAATAAGTGTGTTGGCTCGACTGGATTGTTACCACTGACTCAGAAGTGAAGCAGCTACTATTGTTGCGTTTCGTATTGGAATGAGATATTCGAAGGCCCAATTCCCCCCTCCCATTCTCAATACCTTAATTATCCCTTCCCTATAAGAGCGACAAGACGTGTATGATTTTTGATATTATGGATGTCCGTGGCCGATGGAGATCACTAACCACCACCCATTTGGTCGTTTGCCTACCTATGCTATAAAAAATACCAGTTCACGCCTATATTGCCGAAAGGATAGGCAAAGATGCAACCAGTGCATCCACGATTGGAAGCTTTAAAAAAAAATGGGTGCGTGTACTTATGTACGCGCGTGAGAAGTTATACTTCTTTGGCATCATTAAATAACCAATAATAAGTATTTAACATTAATAATTTAATAATATTTAGTGTTAATTATATTAAATAAAAGTATTTTAATTTATATCAACATATCCACTCGACATGATAGAAGTACATTCTACTCTCTTCGCGTTTATGCGAGCCTGGTACTTTTTACGGCAACATGTTCCGAATAAGAAAAAACCTAAAGAGTTTTTCTTTGTCCAAATCGTCATTTGTTTATTAATTACGGCTACTCGCCATGAAAAATGGACATTCTACTCTCTTCGCGTTTATGCGAACCTGGTACTTTTTTTACGGCACCATGTTCCAAATTATAAAATAAAAACCGCATCTATATATAATTATATATATGTATATATATATATATATATTTATATTTATTTATTTATATTTATTTATTTATTTTTTTATTTCACTCTCATCATTTTTTCATAACGCGCCTAACTTCATACTGCTCTCGCGCCTAACTTCATACTGTTAATTTTTTGTGTCACAGGTGCGCGCGCATCTTAAAATTTCACTCTCATCATTTTTTCATAACGCGCCTAAAGAAGTATAACTTCAAAAAATATTTTAGTATCGGTACGGATCGAACCCCCAATAAAATTGTTTCACACCAAAAATGTGTTACTTAAATGCCCACCATAATATTTGTTACAGTGACATCTAGTGAAAAATTTCCGAATTATACATTAGCAAACGCAAGTACATAATATAATAGAATTTAATTCATACGGAATTGCATAGATGGCAGCACTACTAAATTTCATTATTTTGTTATTTTCATTCATCCGGCTATCGCTGCATCGGTCTAATAACAGCGTATTTTAGGCCAAGAAACCAAAAGGTCTTAGGTTCCAAAATAAAGGAATTAATGCCTATGGTGTTAGGCTCGATCCCGTCTGTGCTCGTTACATAGACATAGTATTTTGAATCTTATAATGCCCAGTAATTTGGCTTTTTAAATGTCCCTCATGAAACACTACAGTGTTTGCACATGCTTGGCGGCAGATATAGAGACAATGGTGGTATCAACCCAGACGGCCTCTCGCATATGAGGGTCGTTTTTTTTTTTTACTAGCCCTGTATCATATACGTCCCACTGCTGGGCACGAGCCTCCTCTACTGAATGAGAAGGATTAGGCCTTAGTCCACCACGCTGGCCTAATGCGGATTGGCAGACTACACATATCTATCGAAAAATCTTATCGAGTTCTCAGGTTTGCGGGTTTCCTCACGATGTTTCCTTCACCGTTAAAGCAAGCGATAATTAACATACCTACCACCTACCACCTCGATAATATAATATGTATAATGCATTCAGGATGCATCTACCTCTTTATTTTCTACAGCGTAGGCCGGCAAACGAGCAAGTAGGTCACCTGATAATAAGTCATGCCCATGTACGCCCACAATACTGATATTGTATACACCCAACACACCCATGATTATTCTGAAATAGTAATGGGCATGTTGCCTACCTAAAAGGAAAGGGATAATTAAGGGATTGGGAAGGGGAGAGGGATATGGCCTCCGGATATCTCATTCACCGTACGAAACGCAGCAGCAAGCCGCTGCTTTACGTCGGTTTTCTGTGAGTCAGTGGTAACGACCCGGTCGAGCCGACCCATTCGTGCTGTAGACAAATCTGTCTACAGCATGGCTCTGCCACTCTTAAAACGTAACCTCAGCTAAGTCGACACTTTATTACACAGGCTGACAGCCTCCGTGGCGCAGCGGGCGAGTAGCCGGCTGTGAAGCGAGAGGCCGCGGGTTCGATCCTCGCACCGAGACAAATGCTTGTGTGATCCACAAATATTTGTTCCGGGGTCTAGGTGTTGTGAGACCGAAAGTCTCTCGTAGTTCCTGATACCCACGACACAAGACTCGTATCTTACTGTGGGGTCAGGACTATGGCTGTGACTGTTGGGTGTTAGTTATTACGCCGCCAATTTAATATTGAACAATATTTCACAATATTGTTTCAACCGATAGTAATCATCGCTGCAATTAAGAAAATGTTATAAATACGCAATATGCATTATACACGTTAGAAGTCAATAAAAACTCGACAATGGACGTGAGCTGGTACCAAAATGGAACCGAAAATCCCAGTTTCGTTGAAGGACTTGGACGGATGTTTTACATCGTGGACCCAAAAGCGACGTTTTATGAAACCGAAGACGATGTCCCCAATTTTTATGTGCAGGTTAGTGATTTCGATGTTAAAATCCCCTAATGAAGAATCTATTATTTATTGCTGGAGGATACTTGTATCCGACCGGATAGCGACCACCGTACACTGGTGTTAAAACTTTTCATAGTGGCCCACCTTGTGTGGGTCGCGTTCCAGGGTCAGCCAGTGTATATCCGGTTCTCCCCAGGGGGCTTGCTCCCTGATCCTAACCCTTTCCCCATCCCTTTTTCCTTCCCCTCCCCTTGGCCCTGGGATGAGATACTGCGGGGTCGCCAGTATTCCGTTAGCAGCGACCCCGTAGTTTATCCCAGGAACTTTGACAGGCCGGCATGATCTTGCCGACCTACGGTGGAGACATTGTTTAACGTTGGTTGACACTATTCTTGGATTGCGCTACACTTACCATCATGTGTAGCGTAGTCACTTTGCCGAGCCAGGATAACAAAAAAGAAATCTATGGTCCAAAATCCCAAGTTATTTGCATACATACATACACTGACGCCTGTTTCCCATAGGGGTAGGCAGATACAACGGACTTCCACCTGCTACGATCCTTACATACCTCTTTGGCCTCTTTCACTCTCATTTTATTCTTCATTATTATTCTTTATTATTTCCAAGTTATTTATTCCTATTAAATTTAATTGTCTGTCTGAAGTCTGAACTGTATAGAAGGCTATAATGATTTCTTATGTTTACACGAATATTACACATTGAAATAAAACTAATTTAAACGGATTTTATCAGGCATTGTAACATTAACTTTCCTGGACAACCTACACCTCAGTCGATCCCGTGACCACGAAGGCTGAAAACCAAAATTAAATTAAAAAACCGCGATAAAATCCGTTTAAATTACTTTCATTTCAATATGTACAGAAAGAAGGCTGCTGTTTTTTGGACAAGTTAATAGTTTATATTTCCACTTCCTTCTTTTTTTCTATTTGGTTAAGTTCGTCGCCGGGTAAAGACAGTTCAATAAGACCAGAGACTCCAGGAGCTTCAATGACATCCTGACTTACCGAGGCGGCTGTATGTATAGTAATTTGCTGTTATATTTTAGTATTTGATTTTTTTATTACCTTCTTTTTCAGTCGTGGCCATACTTTCTAATGTTCATGATAATGGAGCATATTATACTAAAATTAGAAGGCAAGAAAGGGCTTCGCTTGAATGATAGCATTACGAGTGTCTCGAACGGAATATTCCTGGAAGGTGGGAGGTAAGCTACTTAAATGTTATTTATCTATAAATAAACTACTAGAGATACACGTCTCATTTTCATATAATAAAATAAGCCCAATAATACTCGTCTAAGTACTGAGCCCGGGCCTCCACTGAATGAGAGATTAATTTTGTCTACAGCATGAATGGGCTGGTTCGACCCGTTTGTTAAAATTGTCTCACAGAAAACTGACGTATTGCTTTATGTCGCGTTTCATACGGTGTTTAAGATATCCGAAGGCCTATAGTGGATAGGTTGAGAATAGAATAGATAGGATGAGATGGATGCAAATATGCAATAATATTTCAACCCACATTAAGTAAAAATGTATGTTCCATTTTATTTTGGTAAATTCATTAACTTAAATCAATCATAAATCTACGTTGGAAATGTTCAATTTATGTGATTTTTTTGTGAAATATGGAATTGATAGATTCAAATTTAGCAAAATAAAGTCCACATCAGAATTTTTACTCGTTGCGGGTTAAAATATTATTGCGTATTTGCATCCAGATAGGAATAGGAATGAGATAGATGAAGAACATTTACTATCAGGTGACAAGCCAGATGACACGTTGATCGAAACTGCTATTAAAAAAATCCATACATACATTGACAGCCTCCGTGGCGCAGCGGGCGAGTAGCCGGCTGTGAAACGAG
Organism: Amorpha juglandis; assembly: GCA_949126905.1. Lineage (NCBI taxonomy): Eukaryota > Metazoa > Arthropoda > Insecta > Lepidoptera > Sphingidae > Amorpha > Amorpha juglandis. The sequence continues at coordinate 2,889,485 of OX421372.1, read as the reverse complement.
AGGCCGCGGGTTCGATCCCCGCACCGAGACAAATATTAGTGTGATCCACAGATATTTGTCTCGGGGTCTGGGTGTTGTGAGACCGAAAGTCTCTCGTAGTTCCTGATACCCACGACACAAGACTCGTATCTTAGTGTGGGGTCAGGACTATGTATGTGACTGTTGGGTGTATTTATTTATTTATTAGTTGACAATTGTTTTCGGTATGAGTTGATAGTATGGTGCCGGTGTGTGTATGTACGATGTCTGTAGATGTACATTGTACATTTGTATGTACATTAATGGTGCCGGTAACCCCATGCGTCAATTTAAACATCAGTATCAACATTACTATCTTTTTTTTATGGGAAAAGGTGCAAACGAGCAGGAAGCTCACCTGATGGAAAGTGATCACCGCCGCCCATGAACATCTGCAACACCGGTGGGATTGCAAATGCGTTGCCGGCCTTTAAGGAAAGAATACGGAAGAATCTATACTAATAATATAATAAAGCTGTAGAGTTTGATTGTTTGTTTGTTTGTTTGTTTGAACGCGCTAATCTCAGGAACTACTGGTTCGAATTGAAAAATTCTTTTTGTGTTGGATAGTCCATTTATCGAGGAAGGCTTTAGGCTATATAACATTACGCTGCGACCATTAGAAGCGAAGCATCGGTGAAAAATGTTGCAAAAAAGGGGAAAATTATTCATATTTGAAGGCTTCCGTTGCTAAGTTACCCAAATAATATTATTTGAAGGCTTCCGTTGCTAAGCTACCCAAATAAACAATAATTTATAAAGAAGAAATATTTGTATTTTTGTATGTAACGAATTAACTTAAAAACTACTGGACCGATTTGAAAAATTCTTCCACCATTAGAATCCTACATTATCCCTGATAAACACAGGCTACTTTTTATGCCGGAAAAAGCAGATAACGCGTGCGGAGCCGCGAGGAAAAGCTAGTACACAATAATAATATAATTTAATATCACGAAATACGATATCATAGCATGATTAACTAAAATATAAATTGGAATGATAGGGGTTATGTAATTTTTAACGAAGTCCAAAAAACGTGGAGGTTCTCCATTCAGCGAGATTTTTTCCTTTTTAACACGCTTTTACATTTTGATAGTACTGAACAAAAAATGATTAACTAATATGAACCACAGCTTGTTAAAATAACTTTAAATTTAAGATATGGATGGTATAATCTACACTAAAAATGATTTGATTTTGTTCTAGTTTAGTTTATGGCATTAGAATTAACACTGATAACTACTTCTTAAATTTTTCAATACCAATGTTAGAACAGAATATACCAACATAAAATTAATTAATTAATTAGAAGAGAATGGAATCCTTTAATCGAATTAAATCTGATAATCGCAAATTAGGCAAGATCTGAAGAAAAGGCGAGACGCTTTCAAAAACTTAATTACTAAATTAAATGAGATTCAAGATTAAAACAAGGTTCGAGTATTCTTTCGAGATACTTAAAAGAGCATTTTGAATAGAAGTGAATTTAATGGTTTTGTCTGCACCTAAATTGGTTTCAATTTTATTAAAGCCTTTCTTCTTTCCACCTTATTTTTTATTTGATTGAATAAAAAGACGAACCAGGCGCTCGCTTGGTGGTATACCCATAAACAGAAGCAACACCACACAGAAATTAGAATCACAAAGCACGCATGGTACTGCGCTCGTCGCCCTGAGACATAAAACGTTAAGTCTCATAATGCCCAGTAATTCCACTGGGTTCAATGTCCTTTAAACCGAAACACAACAGTGCTTACACACTGTTGCTTGGCAGCAGAAATAGACAAAGCTGTGGTATCGACCCACACAGCCTCTCGCATACGAGGGACCTACCACCTGGCGTTATCTTGGTTTAGTGTCAGTGTCCGTATATTCTCATCATGATTTGACAGTGGATTTGGTGTAGTCTACGTTGGTAGACTGTCTGCGACTGTATGCGAGTCGTCGCATTGGGCAGCGTGATGGACTAAGACCTAAACCCTCTCATTCATTGGAGGACACGCGTGCCCACGTAGAACGTGTATAATACAGGGCTAGTATTATTATTTATTAATTATATTTTTAGGTTAATATGGCGTGGTGCAGAATCCTACTTGTACACGTGGATTTATAGTAACTGGCGATTGGTTGAATTACCGTGGGATAGTACCATCACTTGGCTACTGGCAGCTATAGGGGTCGATTTCTGCTATTATTGGATGCATAGAGCATGTCACGGTAAGTAATTCGCTTGTATTTTTGTGATTTTGGCAATTACTGCAGAACAATATGAGTGGTAGGGCCACTCTGTAGATAGTTTTGTCTACAGCATAAAATGGGTCGGTTCGACCGGGTTGTTACCATTGTCTCACAGAAAACCGATGTAAAGCAGCGGCTTGCTGCTGCGTTTCCTACGGTGAGTGAGATATTCGACGGCAAATCCCCTTCCCCTTCCCAATCCCTTAAAAGTCCCTTTAAAGTCGGCAACGCGCCCATAATTCTTCTAGTATTGTGGGCGTACATGGGCGGTGGAGATCACTTACCATCAGGCGACCCACTTACTCGTTGGCAACGTTTGTAGTTGATGTGGTTATGTTTTATGAAACTAAGTATTTTGTCGGTTTATGGGCAGGTGTGGTGCTTCAAAGAAACATAATTGTCTACTTGTCTACAGAGGTACACGTCTTATGGGCGCAGCATCAAGTTCACCACACATCTGAGGAGTTCAACATGGGCGTCGGCATCCGACAGTCCATATTGCAAGGCTGGTGTGGTTTTGTAAGTATTGTCTCCTTTTAATCTGATTGTAAAGCAAAGCCTAAGCCTAACTTAAAGCGTGGCTCAAGGCTTACTCCAGGAGGTAGAGATCACTTACCATCAGACGACCCACTAACTTTTTTACCGGCCTCTACTATATTAAAAAATTGCCTAACTTTCCGCGAAAAATCTTGCAGGAAATAGGTAGACCTAAATATAACATAAACTATACGGGGATCAATTTTTTTATATTGCCACATCACATTCTCTGAAATATTTCAGTTATTTCCAACCTTGACCCGAGACCCCTGGGGCTTCGCTCCGCAATACAAATGAGGAAAATACACTTTGTATGGTCTTGATTACAGTTTTTCAAAAGAGTACCAATATATCCATATATCATGGAATATTACTTTCCTGTGCTCTATTATAATTGACATGAGAGAAGGTCGTCTTAGGGTAAATAGATTTTTTTATATGATAAGGGTCATTCCTGGTTCATGTTTAGCTTTAACAATATAATTAGACAACTGCGGACACTATAGCGTATTAATAATAAGGTAAACCCTACTAATATTATAAACGCGAAAGCTTGTAAGTATGGATGGATGGATGTATGTTTGTTACTCTTTCACGTAAAAACTACTGAATGGATTTTAATGAAACTTTACAATAATATAGCTTATACATCAGAATAAGACATAGGCTACTTTTTATCCCGGAAAAAGCAGATCACGCGGGTGGAGCCGCGAGCAAAAGCTAGTAATATATAAGAAAGAAAGAAAGACAATCTATTAGTCGGAGACCACAATTAATTGTACAGTAAAAACCATTGATGATTTTGGCATTTACGCGTCGTGATTGTGACAGATAGGTGACTACTCAGCCTACTGCTGTGCTGTGGCGCATACCACAACACAACGCTGATTTTCAGTGGTCATCGTAAACAAGCAACTCAACATATTCTAGAACTGGAGATTTTCGCCAGACTTAAAAACAAATATATTAAAATACGTTTATTCGCTTGGTTTTAGAGAGCCATATTTCAAAATGTGAACGCACATATAAATAGTCAGTCGAAAACCGAAAGCTCCGCTCGTAATGTATATGCCAACCGCACAGTACAAAGTCAAAAACATTTAAAACGCATTGCACTTTACCGCATTTTAACGCACAACGATTCTATAACATTGTTTTATGTATATTTACAACAAATTTGTGATTATGTAATTCTAATTTCTAATCTTCTATGTATATTCTAGATGGTATATCTACCTTTGGCGCTGGCGATCCCTCCTGCGCAGTTCGTGATACACCATCAGTTCAGCTACCTGTACATGTTCTGGATCCATACAGAAACCATCAAGAGTCTCGGACCTCTCGAGTACATCCTCAACACGCCTAGTCATCATAGAATTCATCACGGTAATTATAATAAATATTAAATCAAGTATTTATTTGTGAATAAGCTAACTTTCCATTACTGTATTATCTTTTACTTTGAGCCAAAAATATGCATTAAACTCTCTAAGCATTTATTTCCAACGAAGGGTTTTTTTTTATTTGTTCGTCGTCTTATAATTTTCTCCAATAGATCACTCAGGAACTTAATCTTTAGGTTCAAAGTCTCATTGATTTATTCTCATAGGTCAGACGCATAACTAAAAAATCAATCAATATACAAATTATGTAGTGACCTCAAAAAATAAATAATTAATTTTAGGGAGTAATCCGTACTGCATTGACGTGAATTATGGAGGTGTGCTGATAATTTGGGACAAACTCTTTGGCACGTTCAGAGGAGAAAAAGAAGAAGATCGTATCGTATACGGACTCATTTACCAGCAACCGTCATTTAATCCACTCCACTTACAGGTAATAATATTATTCTTACTCTTTACTTGATACAAATAAGACTTACTACGCCTGCTTTTGAAGTAAAGAATTCTGCCTAAAGTTTTTAGAAAGGGAAAATTACCTAGTCAGTAGGTCTAACTCTTCTCAACCGTAGAAGAGATATAGAAGCAAGATAATTTAATATAGGATGGATAAAAAATATTTTTGAAGTTATACTTCTTTAGGCGCGTTATGAAAAAATGATGAGAGTGAAATTTTAAGATGCGCGCGCACCTGTGACACAAAAAATTAACAGTATGAAGTTAGGCGCGTTAAGAAAAAATGATGAGAGTGAAAGTAGCCGTAATTAATAAACAAATGACGATTTAGACAAAGAAAAACTCTTTAGGTTTTTTCTTATTCGGAACATGTTGCCGTAAAAAGTACCAGGCTCGCATAAACGCGAAGAGAGTAGAATGTACTTCTATCATGTCGAGTGGATATGTTGATATAAATTAAAATACTTTTATTTAATATAATTAACACTAAATATTATTAAATTATTAATGTTACGATATTTCATCGTTGTTGTGAAGACTTGAGAATAAATTACACTTGTCTTTGGCGAAATGCATAACAATGCGAAGCTTAAGAGTGTTGTTACAAAGACTTGGCTGTATGAGCTACAATACCTTTGCCTATTAAAAACCCGAATTTGAACCAAAAATTATAATACCGAGGACTATGACGGAAGTGAATACTTTTTAAATTGTTTTCGAAATTAATAAGTGTCCATTCTATTGAAACTATGAATCAACACGCATGAAACATTTACTATAATAATAATTATAATGTACATTATAAATAATAATTATTATTATAGTAAATGTTTCATGCGTGTTGATTCATAGGCCATTTTTGACAATGTCCTTTATAATTTATATATGTGCTAATAAATTATATTCAGTAGTGATTTAAATTGAATATTTTGATTGATATTACTTACTATTTGTGAATATTAGTGAAAAAAATTGTGCTTATATACTTTTTCAAGTGCTCCAATATAATTGAGGTTAACTATCCGTATGTATTATTTATTTATTTATATTTTGATTGATATTACTTACTATTTGTGAATATTAGTGAAAAAAATTGTGCTTATATACTTTTTCAAGTGCTCCAATATAATTGAGGTTAACTATCCGTATGTATTATTTATTGATATAAATTAAAATACTTTTATTTAATATAATTAACACTAAATATTATTAAATTATTAATGTTAAATACTTATTATTGGTCATTTAATATTCACAAAATAAAGAAATAAATTTAAAAAACATTTAATAAAAAGTTTGTGATAAAAATTAAAATTGAACATCAAATAATAATATTAATTTTTAATATTTGCTATTAAATTAAATAAAAAACAAAGACGTATAACTTCTCACGCGCGTACATAAGTACACGCACCCATTTTTTATTATTATTTATAGTATTCCATGACCTAAGTTTAAAGCTATAGCTACTACGTAAATAGAACCTTTGATTATTTTATTTTAACGTTTCATTAACTTTTAATTATCATTTTTTTGTCTTGCAGACTTTCTATACTAAATATGTAATCAGTAATTTCAAGAATTATAACAATTGGCCGCACAAATTACGAGCAGTGTTCGACAGACCGAGTTGGAAACCTGAATCCTACGTTCGCTTCAAGGATATGCCAGAAGACGTCAGTATATTAGTTTTGCTTTCCATTTAGGTTTGCCCATGACATGTTTTTCATAGTCTTATTAACTCTATTAACATGTATTTTCATTAATTTTGTCATTGTACTGGATCCTATACCTTCAGCAAATAAAAAACGCTCTCAATAATTAATAGCATTTGCTCGTTAAAAATTATTATCAATCGAAATTAGCAACAATAACAGTAACTACTTCTCTTGTAAGCAATGTAGTGAGTTCGACATTGTGAGCTAGTGAACTTGCATCTTCAATGGTCAGCGTATCGACAGCTTCATTTAATTGCATAGAAATAGTGCATTTCCTACTATAATTTTGTAATTCCCCAAAACATTTGCAAAAGGTCATGACAGTGATCCACCATTATTATCAAATTATGGCCTACACCAGCAAATTTCAAACGTATGTTATAGAAAAACAAATCTAAACAGACCATATTTTTACGGAATTGTATAACTACTCATTTCTGTTTCAATATTTACTACAATCATATATTCAATTTTTTTCAGCCTGCTATCCACACGAGGCCGAAATACGACGTGGTTTTACCCACATGGTGTACTGGATACTTACTTATTCACTACATTGCTGTTTTATACGGATTCTATCAACTCTTCCTACATCATTTGGTAAGAAATACTAGATGAGTAATATTTTACACTAGTATATATTTTGATTTAAATATAGCAGCGAAATGTGATGAAGATGCTTTAGATGCCGTAAAATAAAATTGATTATCAGAACATGTATATAATGTGGAATTTTTGATGATATTTTAATCTAAATATATAAAACTCAAAGGTGACTGACTGACTGACTGACATAGTGATCTATCAACGCACAGCCCAAACCCCTGCAGGGATCGGGCTGAAATTTGGCATGCAGGTAGATGTTATGATGTAGGCATCCGCTAAGAAAGGATTTTGATAAATTCTATCCCCAAGGGGATAAAATAGGGGATGAAAGTTTTTATGAAACTTTGACAATTTTAAACGTTCACGCGGGCGGAGCCGCGAGCAAAAGCTAGTTTCTCATAATACTGGTTACTATCTGGTGGTTATTATCTTACTTTTATCATCACTAATCCGAGCTTGTTCCAAATATTGAAAATTAACTATTTTAAGCTTTATTACAAAACGCATTCTAACCTTAAAATAAGTTTCTCACTACTAGTAACTATAGTAACCTATACAAACTTGCCAATATTAACCTAGTTTAAAGTTAGAATACGTTTTGATAAAGCCCTGTGAATTCCCAAAATATAGTATCTTTTCAGTTTCGCTCATTGTTTAAAAATCATCATTTTTTGATATAAATGAGAAATATTTTGGGATACCAACATTTTCCGAATATATACGTTAAATGAATTGCCAATTTAGATAGTTTTAACTTTTACACACATTACATCATCTGAACGTATTTATTAATATAGTAGTATTAGTGGAGAAATGTAATTTCCTTTGCATATGATTAATTTCAATATCGGCGACGGAAATTATATCAAAACAGGATATTAATTTCCTAACTATTCGACAACGCACACACGATTTAGTATATTTGATGTTCATACACGGCGGCGATCACAGACTATGAATTAAACCACCTAATTATTTGTCTTCTCGCATTAAAATACTGATAAACATCAAGCGATTAAAGTGATTTAAGAATGTCAAATAAAAACAACATACATCTACCCATAAACTCACGCATGGTAGAGCCACGCCGTAAATAGTTTTATCTACAGTATGAATGGACCGGCTCGACCGGATCGTTACCACTGTCTTACAGAAAACCAACATAAAATAGCGGCTGGCTGCTGCGTTTCGAACGTTGAGTGTGATATCCGGAGGTCCAAATCCCCCTCTTCTTCCCAATCCCTAACTATCCCTTTCCTTTAAGGTCGGCAACACGCCTATAATTCTTCTAGTATTACGGGCGTACATGGGCGGTGGAGATCACCTACCATCAGGTGACCCACTTGCTCGTTTACCGGCTTATGCTATAAATAAAAAATACAAATCACTTTACCTTTCTCCTCAACAACAGCTGTATCAATGTACAGGACTTCAGGATTGTAGTCAAGTCGACCTAATCATATTGAAGACAGAACTGTCCTCAACATAGCTACCAATCCAAAATTCATTTATTTCTTTGCTTTCAGGTCCTTCCACAAACTACAGTGTTTGTACTAGCTCTACCACTCCACAATTCAATTCATTCATTTCTTTGCTTTCAGGTCCTTCCACAAACTACAGTGTTTGTACTAGCTCTACCACTCCACAATTCAATTCATTTATTTCTTTGCTCTCAGGTCCTTCCACAAACTACAGTGTTTGTACTAGCTCTACCACTCCACAATTCAATTCATTTATTTCTTTGCTTTCAGGTCCTTCCACAAACTACAGTGTTTGTACTAGTAATGTACGTATTGGCTTCACTGACAGTCTTCGGAATGATCCTCGATGCATCTCCAAAAGCTCCATTCTACGAAGCGCTACGTTGCTTAACATTTTTGACTCTTGTGAAATGGTTTGGACCGATTTTAGTTGTCAATGCTATGTTAAAATTATTATTTATATTATCAGCTCTGTGTTGGCTTATATTTGCTTGTAACAGGAAACAAATATACGGTAAAGCAAGGTAATTAAATTAGTTATAAAACTAAAATTGTTTATTATTTCATTATAAAGTTGCGGTCATCCTTTAGGGTCGTTACATACCATCCTTTACCATCAAGCGACCCACTTGGTCGGTAGCCGACGTCTGCTATAAAAAAGTCATCACGCCTTCACCCTTTTTGCATTATGACAAACTTACAACAAATATCTTCTCATTTAATTGCCAGTTAACCTTTTAAACGTGAACTTGGCAATGATTGGAACCTTGCTGTCAGGGAATTAGAATGTCAGTTTATACATTTAAAACAAGATCTTTTTATAAATTCATTTCAACCGATGCACAAATAGTCTTGACCACCACTAAAATAAGTACCACTAAGTCTTGTGTCCTGAGTATTCGGTAATACACGAGCCTTTTTTTTATTTAATTGAAGGACGAGACGAGCAAGTCGCTCCCATGATAGCAAGCCCCACGCCTGCCCATAAACAGAAGCAACACCACACAGAACTTTGAGTTATAAAGCACTGCATGGCACTGAACTGCGCTCGTCACCCCGAGAAATAAGATGTTAAGTAACGCCAAGTAATTTACTACTCGCCCGCTGCGCCACGGAGGCTGTCAATATAAACACATGATCTATGGAATCTCTTACTATTAGGAAAAATAATATCTTCATGTTCGCTTGATCCTTTTTTATCAGTCTGGTATATAATAGTCCCTACTCAACACCTTCAATTTCCGTATGGTGTATTCTTTTACCATAAAAGCGATCGATAATTACGGAGAATTCACACGTAAACTTCACACATACTGGCTGAATGATATACCACATTCATTTCCACCCAGATAGCGAACACCGTATACATGGTGTTAAAACCTGCCATAGTGATCCACACGCCTTGTATGGATCGCGTACCAGGATCACCTCAGTATATACCCGATTCTCCCGAGGAGCTTGCGACAAGACTTGATGGTTGCTTGGGGTGGGTATAGGGGTACATCTTTGTATCCCTGCGCCTGCATCGGTTATCCACCCGTCCTATCGCAGGCCCCTCGATTTCTTTCTTTCCTCTCCCAAGAGTCGAAGAAGCATTTATACAGACAGGCATAACTCCGGTGACCACCGATAAAATCATTGTTTGTCGGGGATGGCTGGTTTTTTGACTGCACTACGCTTATCATCAGGTGTAGTGCCATTGCCGTGCTAGGATAAAAAAAAGCAAACGTCCCCAGAGATCGATGCAGGGACTTTTGTCTCTGCAGCCAACAGTCTTTATAATACATTTACAACAAAACTTCCTCATATTTTGCCCATACCCTCAAACCTTGACTTTAATGAAAAACTTATTTTGTTAGCACAACAATCTATTAATCCAATTCAATTAATTCCATGATGCAATAACCTCGTAGAGTTGCTCCATCTGTTATGTAATAATAAACAAATCGTAAATTACGTATTCTAATTGTTGAAATGGAAATAGTATAAATATACTAACAATTAAGTGCCTTACAACGTGAATTGTTTGGTTGGTTAATATACCTATGCGTAGTTACAAGGTGGTAGGTCCCCCGTATGCGAGAGGCCGTCTGGGTTTGTACCACCTCTTTGTCTATTTCTGCCACCAAGTAACACTGTGTAAGCGCTGTTGTGTTTCGGTTTGAAGGACATTGAAGCCAGTGAAATTACTGGGTTTTATGAGACTTAGCATCTTATGTCTAACTAGTTTTTGCTCGCGGCTCCACCCGCGAGATTTTCATACAAACTTTCATCCCCTATTTTATCCCCTTGGGGGTAGAATTTATCAAAATCCTTTCTGAGCGGATGCCTACGTCATAACATCAACCTGCATGCCAAATTTCAGCCCGATCCCTCCAGTGGTTTGGGCTGTGCGTTGTAGATCATTATGTCAGTCACCTTTGAGTTTTATATATTTAGATGACTCTCTCTGTGTTGCTTCTGATTATGGGCAGGCGTGACGCTTACCATCAGGCGAGCGCCTTGCTCGTCTCGTCATTCAATCAATTAAAAAAATCTTCCTTGACCAGTAACTTTATAGTTACATGGAGCGGAAAATGGCTGATATAACATACGTTATATCAACGACGTTTATTTGCATGATTTAAACACTATTTCCATGTTAACTACTCGGTATTGCAATCTCTAAGGTTGACATCGCCCCTACTACGATAAACATATTGAATTTTAATATCGTAGTATTAGACAGCTGTACATAGATTAAGCCACATTTACATATAGAATTTATCTACACTAATATTATAAAGAGGAAAGATTTGTATTTTTGTATGTAATGAACAAACTTAAAAACTACTGAATCGATTTCAAAAATTCTTTTGCCGTTAGAAAGCTACATTATCACTGAGTAACAAAGGCTACTTTTTATCCCGGAAAAAGCAAATCACGCGGGCGGAGCCGTGAGGAAAAGCTAGTCTCATAATAAGACGAGAATATTATTCAGAAAACTCCTGTTTACGAGGCCAAGCTCAACAATTTTAAAAACGTATGACGCTCGTAAACAGTAGTTTTGTTTAATATTATTGTCGTATAATTGGAAATTAAATGAATACAAATATGCAATAAAATTTCAATCGACATAAAGTAAAAATTTACATATAAATTTGTTAAATTTATTTTGCTAAATTCAATAAATTAAATGAATAATTTAAAGTTCTATTTTGCATATTCGTAAATGAATAATGTTCCATTAATGAGCCTTTTTTTAAATACCGAATTTAACCTATTTAAATCGAATAAATTTAGCAAAATAAAATCAATCTGAATTTTTAAATTAAATTTAAAAATTTAATTCAAATTAGCGTCCAACACTTTTGTAATTAAACCACAGATCACCATTAACCTCCTGTCTTTATCCCATTCCTACGTATATATGCTAGAGTCCATCTGGATCGCTATATCTGACAGCCTTCGCGGCGCAACGGGCAATTAACCGGCTGTGAAACGAGAGGTCGTGGGTCGATCCCCTCACGCAGACAAATATTTCTGTGATCCACAAATCTTTGTTGCGGGTCTGGGTGTTATGAGATAGAAAGTTTCTCGTAGTTCCTGATACCCACGACACAAGACTGGTATCTTACTTTGGGGTCAGGATTATATGTGTGACTGTTGGGTGTGTTTATTTATTTAAAAAAACTGTAGTACATGTCGTCAATTTCTGTCGCCCATCTGTTGTGTTCCGGTTAATAATATTGAAACAAGTGCCATTATATCTTATATCTCAAGATGAGCGCAGTGCAGCTCCTATAGAACTTTGTAATTCAAACTTCTGAAGACTGTTACTGCTGTTTTCGATCACTAGTTATTGATTCATCCATTTGCCTACCAGACAGCAAACCCCTTCTGAGGCATTCAATTCCGGGTAAATTGTACTAGCAAGCCACAAAGTGTTACCCGATCTAGAGATACAAATTGAGGTCTCAACGAATTTAAAAAAATCTATAAAAGATTTCCAACAATTGTGTAGACAGAATGACTTTAGTGTAAATTCTGAACGAAGAAGAGACGATAATTAAAAAATTCCGCGCTTGAAATGGAGCGTTAAGGGTCACGATAGACGACGTCGTTGGAGAAGTCAACCATATCGCATTTTGATTTCTTTTTTATTTTCTCCTTACTTTTAAAAATAGAACAAGTTTAAAATAAGTAATTGGATAATTGAGTTGTTTTATTACTAAAAACGCTTCAAAAAATCATCGCAATAAATAATATCATGCAATGAAACCAAATAATGAAACGAATAACAATTTTATTAACCTATTTTAATTGAAGGGCAAATAATATTTAAAATTATTTAATAATGAAAATACCCTAGACCTATAGAATAACAATACAAAAAATGCAAGTCATTATGATACAAAAAAGCCGTAACATAACAATATCGAAACCTGTTTTTCAAACAAACAAGTTGTGAATAATAGACAAATTGCTGAGACGGATTGCAAAAAAAATGATTTTTCGCGGTACAATAACAACTATTGATTGCGTCATGAAACCTGAATCAGAATATTTTGCACTGTTGCCATAATAACCATTAATACTCTAATTTTCAGGGTTCCATACAATATTATGAATAGAACACTTGTGAGTCTTCCTGTGATACCAATACAAATACTATTTTCTAAACCACATACTGCCAAGATTATTGTTAAATTTCTCGGATTTGTATTATCTTGTTATAATAAAACTGTGTTTTATCTTGAAACAAGCATTTAATGAAAAAACGTCTTAACCAAAGAGAGAGAGAGAGAGAGAGACAGTACGTAATACAACTGCGCCACCGACGCAATCACTACCAAAAATATAATTGTTATTTATGTCGAAATTTCAACTAACCTATTAGCAAAGCCTATGGGATACTTTCCAGTGAAAAAATAATTCAGAAAATCATTGATTTCAACACCGTATGGAACTACTTTGATTGGTAGAGCCACGCTGTAGACTGTTTAGTCTATAGCATGAATGGGCTGGCCGACCGGGTCGTTACCATTGTCCCACAGAAAACCGACGTAAAGTAGCGGCTTGCTGCTGCGTTTCGTACGGTGAGTGAGATATCCGGAAGCCCAAATCCCCTCCAATTCCCAATACCTAATTATCCCTTTCCTTTAAGGTCGGCAACGCGCCCATAATTCTGATATTGTGGGCGTACATGGGTGGTAGAGATCACTTACCATCAGGTGACCCACTTGCTCGTTTGCCGGCCTATGGTATAAAATAAAATAAATAAAAATACTAAGGCAAGAACAGTGCAGTGAATTTTATCTTTTAAAACATAATATCCAAATAAGTATAAATGTAACGTTCAACCATTTTATAATACAGAACTCCCAGGGCGGGAATTTTACTCGCACTTGACCTGTTTTTTATACTACATTTGGCACGTGCAGGTAAAACGTGTTTGTTTTGACCATTCATAAACCGGAATGTACAGCATTCGCATTGAACTCACGAATGGCGTGGAGGGGGTAAATCTGTTTATATTTTAGTTTATAGACCTTGGTTAATTGAAGCGATACACGTGACTGGTCCTAATTAAATAAATAAAAAATAGACACTGCAAAATAAAGTCATTAGCATTTTAACCGACTTCAAAAATGAGGAGGTTCTTAATTCAGCGTTTTTTTTATCCGAGCACGGCAAAGTGATTGCACTACACTAGATGGTAAGTTTAGGTGAATCCAAAAAACCAACGACCACCAACAAACAATGAGTTTATTCGTGGTCACCAGTCATGCCAGCCTGTATAAATAAATGCTTCTTCCCTCTACGGAGAGGGAAGTAACACATGGCGAGGCGAGTGACAGGATAGGCGGATGATCGATGCACGCACAGTGATACAATGATATAACCCTAAACCCGCCCTAATCAACTTCTCTCTTCAGAATCAAAAAATCTTCTAGGCTAAGAAAGCGCTTATGACAGGTCAAGTACAGAACATTTATCGTTAAAAAGACTAACTTAAAAATAAGGGAACTTTGGAATAACCGCCGCGCACACCAACATGCGATGGGAAGAAGGAGAGGATCCTTAAATGTAGGGATTCACGGACTAGGAGGATATGGAAATCGGGTCAAGGGCAGGAAGGAGTAGGGTAAGGGTTTTAATGGTATGGGGATGTATCGTGGACCTTACTGGCAGGAAAATCCCTAGCCTAGCTAACCTACCAACCTTTCTCTAGCTGCCTACTGATGACGACCCAAAGAAGAAAGGCAGAAAGAAACTCCGGGCTTATTTTTTTCGCCATCAATTATATATTTAATTTTTTTCTCAATTTTTTTTTATGTATTTTTCATTATAATATCATTTAACAATAAAAATCGTCATATGAACTTGTCCATGTACAATACTATATTTACAAATATATAAGTACATCATAAGTAACAATTGTGAGTTGACAGAGTGTGAAGAAGCATTTATACAAGCCGGCGTGATTATGATGACCACCGATAAACTCTTGTTTGTCGGTGGTAGCTGGGTTGGACTGCACTGCGCTTACCATCACGTGTAGAAGAGTCACTTTGCCGTACTTGGATAAAATATGGACCTTTAAGGTACAAGTTGGAAGCGGACGACATGACGCAGCAGCAGACGACGTGTCGCAGCGACACTACTGGTTTCTATGTATTTCTATGAAATTACCTCCGTAGTCAGCGACACGAAGCTAGCGACGCGTCGTCGAGCGGTAGACGCCAGTGTCGCCCGACCGCGGATCAGTAGTGCCGCTGACGACGGAGCAACGACACGTCCAGCGAGTTTCTTTTCAAAATGAATTTCAAGATTCAAACGACAATACTGTCTGAATTCTTTAATATCGCTTTCCAAATGGTTTTTAATCAATATTGAATAGGTTCCCTCACTTGTTCTGCATTTAAACATAGGGCGTATGGCTTCTCGTATTTTTCTGTACAAGTACAACAAAAACAAGTCATCATCGTCTTCTTCCTCTTCTAATAAAAGATATAAAAAAATGCATCTTGTTTCACGGAACACTCGGTACCAACTGGATTCCATCTGCTGTTGCCGTCTGCAGTCGGGTTCGAAATCATGACTGCAGCGACAGGTCGTAACGACGTGTCGTGACGACATGAAGCGACTACACGTCGTCTGCTGCTGCGTCATGTCGTCCGCTTCCAACTTGTATCTTTAAACTTCTCACCTGTTAATATCAATCAACTGACGAAATCCATAAAAAACCAATCTAACTGATTGATTTTGAAATATATAATGTTGTTTCCAATAACAACCAAATAATAAACTAATTAAATACATGGCCGAGACACTCCTAGAAATTTGTGTTTTTTTATAGCATAGACCGGCAAACGAGCAAGTGGGTCATCTGATGGTAAGTGATCTCCACCGCCCATGTACGCCTACAATACTAGAAGAATCATAGGCGCGTTGCCGACCTTAAAGTGAAGGGATAATTAAGGAATTGGAAAGGGAAGAGAGATTTGCGCCTCCGGATATCTCACTCACCATACGAAACGCAAGAGCAAGCCGCCTCTTTAAGTTGGTTTTCTGTAAGACAGTGGTAACGACCCTGTCGAGCCGGTCCATTCATTCTGTAGACAAAACTGTCAACAGCGTGGCTCTACTAATGATAAAAAAATGCCCATGTTGTGTCTAATAACAACCAAATAATTAACTAATTACACATTAAATACATGGCCGAGACACACCTTAAACTTTGTAAGTGATAATTTATTAGTTGAGGTAATGGAAAATTTATTAGTTACAGTGAAGGTATATTTGAAGCTGGCAATAAAACCTTTCGTATTGTGTCAATGTCATCCAACTTGTTTTTGATATTATACAAAATAAGTAACCTTCACAATCTAATCAAAGTTGGTATTTCGCACAATCAATATTCGTTAACTAATAGAAAACAATCGGCATTTTTTTATTAGCGTTAATTACGAGACGAGCAGGTCGCTCGCCTGATGTAAAGCGTCACGCCTGGCCATAAAGCATCACCAATCAGAACATTGAATTGGAACTTTGAAGTATTTCATGGCACTAAACTGCTCTCTTCACCGCTATATATAGGACTAGCTTTTCCTCGCGGCTTCGCCCGCGTGATCTGCTTTTTCCGGGATAATTAATAGCCTATGTTACTCAGTCACAATGTAGGTTTCGAACGGCAAAAGAATTTTTTA
This sequence comes from Amorpha juglandis, assembly GCA_949126905.1. NCBI lineage: Eukaryota > Metazoa > Arthropoda > Insecta > Lepidoptera > Sphingidae > Amorpha > Amorpha juglandis. The sequence goes on along the minus strand of OX421372.1, from coordinate 2,872,836 downwards.
AATCGGTCGAATAGTTTTTAAGTTTTTTCGTTACATACAAAAATACAAATAATATTTTTTTAGTTTTTATTTTCATAAATGTAATATTTAAAAGTATTTAATCTCTCCTTCCCTGTGTTATATATACGTCCCACTGCTGAGAACGGGCCTTTTCACTGAATGAGAAGGATTAGGCCTTCGTCCACCACACTAACCTAACGCGGGTTGGCTGATTTCCCATACTTGCGAAATTCTTGTAGGTAACTTTTCAGGTATGCTAGTACCTCACGATATTCCTTTACCATTAAAGCAGGCGATAATTAACAATGAATACACACGTACATAACTAGTGAGTTACCATTTTTTCTTAAGGTACCTTATATAAATGTAATATGCGTTTATGAAGAGTTACTGAATGCTTTCATTTTCTAAAAACTATTTATAAAGAACATAAATTAACTATTCTATCAAAGACGCTTTAATAAGCTCAGAGTAAAAAAATGGCTTGATTGAAGCCACTTTCAGCTTTAAACTTCTTTGGTTACCGAAGGTAATCTTTTAAACTACTCAGAAAATCTAATGAAGTGTCTAAAACGCTGTTTATTTTTAAGAAATTACTTAACTTTGTGTCATTTAATTTTCTTAATATTAAGTTTTAACAACAGTCTATCCTTTTGATATATAAATTGGTAGTGAAGTCTTCACTAAGGATTCACTACGTATGTATGTTGAGTGGACGAGTATTATTGCGTACACGGTACGACTGCTGTGCTGAGGGGTCGGGTTCGATACCCGGGTCGGGTAAAATTTATATTGGGTTTATCTATCACAGAATGCTCTGCCCGGAGTCTGGAATTGTGCCCGGTATGACCATAGGCTAGATCCGAGATCATAGGACAGAAATAAGCTCGTTGAAATGTGGGCGTAAACCCATAACCCACATGTATGACAAGCACCGGCGTATACCTCCTCGTTTTTAAAGACGGCTGAAGAAGCGGTTTTTAAATGAATGCATTGAATTTTGCTGGTGGTAAGATATTCATATCCGCCCGGATAGCGACCACCGTACACATGGTGTTAAAACCTGCCATAGTGACCCACACCTTTTGTGTGGATCGCGTTCCAGGATCAGCAAATGTATATCCGGTTCTCCCGAGGGACTTGCGACATGACTTGATGGTTGGTTGGGGCGAGTATAGGGGTACTTCCTAGTATTACTATGCCTGCATTTGTCATCCGCCTGTCCTGTCGCAGGCCCCTCGATTTGCTTCTTCCCTCTCCGAAGGGGGATGAAGGGCTCTGGTGACCACCGATAAACTCATTATTTGCCGGTGGTCGCTGGTTTTTTGAACTGTACTACGCTTACCATCAGGTGTAGTGTGGTCATTTTGCCGTGCCAGAATAAAAAACCTTTTTACTAGCCTTGTATTATATACGTCCCAATGCTGGGCACGGGCTTCGTCTACTGAATGAGAGGGATTAGGCCTTAGTCTACCTTCGAAAAATCTTATCGAGTTCTCAGGCATGCAGGTTTCCTCACGATGTTTCCTTCACCGTTAAAGCAAGAGATAATTAACAATTAATATACACGTAACTTTGACTTGTATGCTCTTGAGGCTGGTTTCGAAGCTGCGACTTTCGTCTCGACAGTCCATACCACTCCCCGCTGAGCTATCGCTACTTACAAATAATATAGACTCTAAATAAAGTGAAAATTTTTACGGTACATTAACTTTACCCTATGAATAGTGTAAGCCAATCTTCACGATAAAAAACTTATAGAGATTATAATAATATAGATGTCAATAAAATAGTTTTTCCTACTCCTGTCGTGTTGTATTAGACATTTTTGGTTTTTGTTCTGTTTGGTCTGCGACTTTCGTCTCGACAGTCCATACCACTCCCTGCTGATCTATCGCTGCTTCTGTTTATTTAAAAAAAATAACAATAATCAAATCGATAACCATCCAGAAACCATTAAATATGTCCCATATTTTATAATCTCATGTTAATTGTTTTATTAATAATAATTAACATAACCAGTATATATTATGAAAGTGTCGTTGCATGTTGCATCATGATTTCTAGTTCATTAACATTGTATGAGATTTATTACGTGTGGTCTATGTTGATTGACTTTAATCGAATAGTTAATGCCTTGTATTAAATAAAATGCTAAGAACCAGACACGTGTAACGTATGATATAATAGAAAACCACATTAAGAGTCTAAAACAATAAATACACGCAACAGGCATACATAGTCCTGACCCCACACTAGGTTGACCTGTATCGTGAGTATCAGAAATTACGAGGGACTTTCGGTGCCACAACACCCAGACCCGAAATAATATTTGTGGATCACAGATACATTTGTCTCAGTGCGACAATCGAACCTCTGCATCTCACTTCGCAGGCTACTCACGGCACCACGTGGGTTGTCTTATAAAAAAAAACTAATGACAGTAATCAGACAGTCCATAAGTTACGTTACCCAAAACCTATTGCAGACACAATTATATAAATCCGTACAAAAATAAATAATGAATTACAAGCAATTTCAATATGGTGGAAGGGGTACTTGTCAAATGACAGACGACAAGAATCTTGACGTCGCCGTGCATGCTGTTTATTACGGTGCACGCGTGCGAGCGAGATAGTGAGATGTCCCCACCTTTGGTCATACCAATATTTAAAATCATAATTCCGTGTTCGTTCTTGAACTATTTTTTTAATTGATTGAATGACGAGACGAGCAAGGCGCTCGACTGCCCATAAACAGAAGCAACACCACACAGAACTTTGAAGTACAAGGCACTACATGGCACTGAACTGCGCTCGTCACTCTGAGGCATAAAATGTTAAGCATCATAATGCCCAGTAATTTCACTGGCTTCAATGTCCTTCAAACCGAAACACAGCAGTGCTTACACACTGTTGCTTGGCGGCAGAAATAGACAAAACGGTGGTACCAACCCAGACGGCGTCTCGCATACGAGAGACCTACCTTGTAAACAACTAATTTTAAATGTGTTTAACTAAGGGGTTTCTTTCTCGTATTATTTATTATCTGTTATGTATAAAAAATGTATAAAATTTAACACTCGAAACTACCTTATTCCTATTCCTTCAATGAATCCATGACTATAATTCGTACGAAACACCGCAGCAGCAAGCCGCTACTTTACGTCGGTTTTCTGTGAGACATTGGTAACGACCCGGGTGAGCCAGCCCATTCATGCTGTAGAAAAAACTGTCTACAGCGTGGCTCTACCACTCAAAAAAAACTTATTATCAAGTCTTATTTTGTATATAAAATCGCTTAATTGTATCTGGAATTGAGGTTTACCTTAATCAGTTTCCTTATTACATGGAAATACATAAAGAAATTTTAATTATACCAGTTATTTACGGAATTACACTGAAGTGTTTACTAGGCCAAGTTGAAATGAAAATATCTTACTAAAATTGTATAAATACGTAATGAATGAGAAATATGACGTATTAATAACAACTCTGTAAACACTACTTTTCTTTTGTTTGACTGTTCCATATAATATTGCATAATATCAATTGATATATAAATTCAAAGAATTACATTGTAATAATATATTTTAACCAATTTATTACGAAACAGAAAAAGAGCAAAGAAAATGTTTCTTGTCCATTCTTTCCTGATGAAATAGCCTTACGCAGTGGCGGTAAAGTGAACATTTATATTTAGATTTTGTAGAAGACATTTTAATAAAATCATTAAAAAAACTGTTTAACCGCTTTCACTAGCAATGGTGCAAATAAACGGGAGTGGAAAAAAAAATATTACTATCACAAAAATAACTTCCCGTACCGGGAATCGAACCCGAGCCTCCTGGGTGAAAGCCAGGTATCCTAGCCACTAGACCATACGGGATGATACTTACGGAATCAATTTTAGCAACCGTTTAAGACAACATTATTGCAAAATATTATTTGTGATTTATCTCGTAACTAGGAGTGACACAGTAGCAATAGCGAAAAAAAAACGTTATTTTAGGATGTTGTTATTCTTCAGAAAGTCACTGTGATGTTCTCAAGCAGTCGATCGCTGTGATATTATGCTTTTTTTATATCATATTCCGACAAACGAGCAAGTGGGTCACCTAATGGTAAGATCTCCACCGCCCATGTACATATACCCTTAATGGAAAGGGATAATTATGGACTAGGAATGGGACAGTGACCACGAATGCTGAAACGCTTTCGAAACGTCGGGATCAAAATTAATAAAAAACCGCGATAAAATCCGTTCAAATTAGTTTTATTTCAATGTGTAATATTCGCGTAAACATAAGAAATCATTAAAGTAGTATAGGTTTTTGCAATCCCCAATCATGATGAACCGTGCATGGAAACATTGAAATAAAAATTGCTGGTGGGAGGATACTTGTATCCGACCGGATAGCGACCACCGTACACTGGTGCTAAAACCTGCCATAGTGGACCACTTTTTGTGGGTTGCGTTCCAGGGTCAGCCAGTGTATATCCGGTTCTCCCCAGGGGGCTTGCCCGCTGATCCTAACCCTTTTCCCATCCCTTTTTCCTTCCCCTCCCCCTTGGCCCTTTGGCAGGCCGGCATGATATTGCCGACCTACGATGGACACAATGTTTATCGTTGGTCGACACTATTCTTGGATTGCGCTACAGGTGTAGCGTAGTCACTTTGCCGAGCCAGGATAAAAAAAAATTAATTGAAGCGATTTTGACCGAGGACGTTGATCGACCTTGTTTGTTCGATTCGCTTGGAGAAAGTCATCTGAAAAGCATAGTACTGAAAGGAATTTATACCAAAACTCCGGCAAGACCTTCAAATCCGTTACATTTTGACAGCCTCCGTGGCGCAGCGGGCGAGTAGCCGGCTGTGAAGCGAGAGGCCGCGGGTTCGATCCCCGCACCGAGACAAATGTTTGTGTGATCCACAAATATTTGTTTCGGGGTCTGGGTGTTGTGAGACCGAAAGTCTCTCGTAGTTCCTGATACCCACGACACAAGACTCGTATCTTACTGTGGGGTCAGGACTATGTATGTGACTGTTGGGTGTATTTATTATTATTATTATTATTATTCATTGACAGCCTCCGTAGTGTAGCGGACGAGTGGCCGGCTCCGAAGCGAGAGGCTGGGTTCGATTCCCGCACCGATACAAATGTTTATGTGATCCACAAATGTTGGTTTTGGATCTGGGTGTCGTGGGACCGCAAGTCCCTTATAGTTCCTGATACCCACGCTACAGGTCTAACCTAGTATGGGGTCAGGACTATGAGTGTGACTGTTGGGTGTATTGTTCGTGATTCATCTTGGAAAATAAAGGAATAGAAAGTGCTAGCTAAAACGGGCTAAAAGGACGCGTGTCCAGAACCGTAAAAAATAATAAAAAGGTACTTTATATTCATTTATTGCCTTCATAAATCGTCTTCTTATTTTTACTAGAGACATACATTATTATGAGTTATGATGCATATATGATTTATAAATAGGAAATGAGATAAAGAAGAACCATTACTTAAATTGTTAACCATTACTTGTTTTAAAATTAGGTTACAAGGAAGTATTTAGCTTTCGTGCCATGTCGTGATAAACTTCGTCAGAATTTTAATGTCTTGATTACTAGAAGCCTATAAATATACATATATACCTACCATTGTTGTTGTTTTTATAGGTACTGACCACAATTTCCTCTTTTAAAAGGTAAAGAATACTGATTCACATTATAAAAGAAGTCAAACAAACGAGCAGGTGGGTCACCCCGCACCCGGTTACTTTTAAACACAATGCCCAAAGAAATCGTAGACACATTAAAACATAGTAATTTTAATGGTTTCAATATCATTCAAAACGAAACACAACAGTGCTTACTTGCAGCTTGAAGGCAGAAATAGACAAAGCGGTGGTACCAACCCAGACGGCCCCTCGCATACAAGGGACCTACCGCAAAATACACAAAATAAAGTCTCATTCGTCACAAATTATAACAAAAAAAAAATTTAACTTGGAGACATCAACGTTAATTCTCCAAAACATATAAAAGATATTTTACCGTTTGTTATATTAATTTATTACTTAGAAACCACAAGCAAAGCTAAGGATAATAAAACATCGCAGATATAAATTAAAGCGTACCGGAAGTACGGAAATAAACCTGCGGTCTACAGAAGTCACGACTCGGAGTTCTGTCTCGACCTTAAGACATCGTTTAGGCCTTTAAATAAGCGAATAAGAAAAAAATATTAAATAACCGTTCAACCGTTTGTGTACCCGAAAAAGTACGCAGAAGTACAGTTCGACATCCATGGCGGGTATTCGATATTCGAATTCGTATAAAATTACTATTGCAGAAATGTCAAACTAGTTATTCATACTGTAAATAAATAATAGTTTAAAAAACTGAAAAAGACACTTTTATAGAAAATCTAACTCAAAATAGAAAATTTCGATGATGCAATAGGTAGCCTTCAATCATATTGGGCATAAACAATTCCGGGCATCTCATATGTGTTTTCGAAACGAAAACTACACGTTTAAAATTTTTGTCAACAGCATGAAATTAGTTGTATTGAACACTTAGACACGTCTTTTTCATATTAGATTATATTATATAAGAAGCCAGAAAACTTTAAGTGATTTTCACCGCCCATGAAGGTATCTACTTAACACCTGAAGAATCCTGGACGCTTTGTCGACCTTTTCTTTTTATTCGATTGAATCACGGAGCAAGCAAGTTATTCGTGTGATGATAAGCAACACGCCTGTCCATTAACAGAAGCAACACCACACAAAACTTTGAATTACAAAGCACTGCATGGCACTGAACTGCGCTCGTCACCCCGGAACATAAGATGTTAAGTGTCATAATGCCCAGTAATTTCACTGGCTTCAATGCCCTTCAAACCGAAACACAACAGTGCTTATATACAATTGCTTGGCGGCAGAAATAGACATAGCGGTGGGACCAACCCAGACGGCCTCTCGCATACGAGGGACCTACCACCTTGTAATGTCTCTTGTCTTATGGCCCTACGATCTCGAGGAAAACGTCGGGTGTACTTAATTAATCATGAATACGTTCTGCATCTTATCATAAGATCTATTATTAAGTGATCTATTAATATTGACTGCTATATGAAATATTTCCGTTCAATTAATACAGTGAAACCTGTATAATTGGGATCTGAAGGGACTTACATTTTTTATCACTTATAGAGGATTTTCATTAACCCAGTTTCCCAAATAGGCAGGTTAACATGACAGCTGTCTTATTTATAGAGGGTCCCACGATGAGTCTAATTCCTTCTTAAAACAAATGCGTCATAACTTATTTACACCTGATGAATTGTCTACAAATTACAGTCTTAAACTATTGAGCTACAAATTTCCAATTATAGAGGTAAACATCGAACAAAATCTAATAAATTAAGTCTCAGTTACAAAGGTATGAAAATTCCCAGTAACAGAGGTATTTCAATGCAAAAGGGTAGGGACCTCATTGTAATTATCAATAACGGAGGTTTCTCGCATATCCAGGGCCTATATAGGGCCAGGCATATATAGGGCCCACTTATCCAGGTTTCACTGTATGTATTTTTGAGTGGTAGAGCTACGCTGTAGACAGTTTTGTCTACAGCATGAATGGGCTGGCTCGACCGGGTCGTTACCACTGTCTCACAGAAAACCGGCGTAAAGTAGCGGCTTGCTGCTGCGTTTCGTACGGTGAGTGAGATATCCGGAAGCCCAAATCCCCTCCCCCTCCCTATCCCTAATTATCCCTTTCCTTTAAGGTCGGCAACGCGCCCATTACTCTTCTGGTGGTGGGCGTACATGGGCGGTGGAGATCACTTACCATCAGGTGACCCACTTGCTCGTTTGCCGGCCTATGCTATAAAAAAAAAACCTGTTGGTACAATATAAACGTGTTTTTTTTTCACCAGCGTCAGCGTCAGCTGCGTCATCAGCGTCGTTTGTAATTCATCTATTACAAAGCACCGGTCCGGTCACATTTCCGGCCATGTCACATTTTTTCTGCTCATCGTAAGTGCGAAATCCATCCCGAAAAACGCTGATGATAAGAATATATTATAATAGTCTGCAATACTGCCGATCCGATGCCTAGTTCTCGCTCAAGCTCTACATAAATGTAAGTCGTCGGTTTTCACGCATAATATTTTCGACAGCCTGATCGTTTTCTTAAGTAACCGCGGTTGGCTGCCGACCTGACTTGAATATCAAAACGTTTAGTGTACCATAAGAATCCAATCACTTATATACCAGAAAATGTACCTACATTTTTTCTTTATTTAATTAAATGACGAGACGAGCAAGTCGCTCGCCTGATTATACACAGATGCAACACCACACAGAACTCTGAATTACAAAGCACTGCATGGCACTGACCTGCGTTCGTCACCCCGAAACAAGATGTTAAGTCTCATAATGCGCAGTAATTTCACTGGCTTCAATATCCTTCAAACCGGAACACAACAGTGCTTTCAGGAATAGACAAAGCGGTGGTACTAACCCAGATGGCCACTCGCATACGAGGGACCTACCTACCACCTTTTAAATGGTACTATTTGGTACCTACGATAAAAAAATAGTGCCTACGTTGACGTCATTATAGCAGATGTATCTTGATTGCTCCATATTGAGCAATTTTGGTTCCTTTTTGGGTACATAATATGATTGGATTCGTTACGGTACACCCATATTCATGACCTGACTTCGCCTCACATTCAAAATATCCCTGTTCTCTTTTAAAACAATTTAAATCTATAGCTCGTCAACAAGCAGAATCACATCAAGTTGTGGCTAAAAGTTTCAAACAATCTTGCGGCTTGCAACATTTTATAAAGCCATCATAAATCATAACGCGGAAATCACGTCGAGTGAGCTCCATTCTTGCGAATAAATTCCCGTCAGATTATCTCCGAAAAAAAAGTTTAAGAGGTGGTGTTCTATTTTCAAATTTCTTAGCAACTAATTTGCTTTTACGATGGTATATATCTTGCCAGTATTAAACAAATGATAAAGAGTATCTAATTTCTTTTGGCATGAAACTCGTACATAAAAAAGCAAAAAGAATCTCGCCAAATAGAGAACCTCCTTGTTAATTAGTTGGTAATAAAAATCAAATATCATTATTAATGAAAAAATTGAGGATTTTCTCGAACATTCTAAACGTTGTCAATAAATAAGTATATATATACATTTAGCGGCATTTGTTTTTTATTGATAACCTTAAGTGAACTTATACTATAGTGACGTATTATTATTACATAGGAAGAACTTTGTAAAATTACGGATATGGTCAAATGGTCGACTCCTCACATTTGCCCTGTAGCCATAGCGATAGAGTTAAAAGGCAGATATGATTATCAAAACTAAACCCGAATAAAAAACGGAAAAGCTTAAAAATAAATTAGCCAATTTTGAGTAGATTCGATTTGAGTTGATTCTATTATGGTTTAAGGGTTAATTATTGATACCATAATCTCAAAATTGATTATATTTTTAGCTTTATAGTTATTTTTTTTTGTTAATTTTTTTTAAGTTAGTACTGTAACGATACACGTCCCAATGCTAGGCACGGGCCTTCCTTCATACTGAATGAAAGGAGTTAGGCCACCACGCTGGCCTAATGCGGGTTGCCAAATTTACAAACCTTTGAAATTATGAAGAACTTCTCAGATATGTATAGATTGATTTGCTCACGATGTTTCTTTCACCGTCAATAACATACATACCATCACGCTTGTATCCCCAAAAAGTGCAGACAGAGATGTAATTATTACATTCGCAGTTCCTCAGCAGTGTATCCATCTCACGGCATCGGACAAGAGTCCCAAACACTTGATTTCTGTAAGTAGGAAAGTCATTTCAATTGATTGCACAACTTGACCGATCTTAGAATCACATTTCAGACACCCCACTGATAACTTATTAATAATTAACAATGTGGTCTTCAAAACAATGAAGTACCCACTGATAATTTTTTGTGCGGCCACTGTTGGTAAGAGCAAAAAAGCGAACGGGTACATCAGTTCAGAAGTATGGACAGTATCGTATTTTTTGTTCATGTTTTAATTTTATTACATGACAAGTTTATACATGTGGATTCATCTGTATTGATTCAATTTATTTGACATAGTGTATTGACAGAGTTGCCAGAAGTGGTATAATATACAAGGTGGTAGGTCCCTCGTATTCGAGAGGCCGTTTGAGTTAGTATCATCGTTTCGGTTCAAAGAACATTCAAGCCTGCGAAGTTACTGGTATATTTCGAAGTGACCAGGGTAGTCCAGTGCCATGCAGTGGTTTTTAGTACAAAGTTCTGTTTGGTGTTGCTTCTGTTTATAGGCAGATGTTACGCTTACTACCAGGAGAGGGTTCTGCTCATTCCGACTAATAAAAAGAAGGCTCGGCTGCCTCCGTCTCCATCCACGTACTAAGATAAAACAACACCCAACAATCACACAGATAGTCTTGGCCAGTAAGATACGGTCGTCCTGTTATAGGTACCATCGTATCAAGTACTATGATACTTTCAATCTCACAACATCCAGATCCGACATTCTTTTTTTTTCCTGGCTCGACAAAGTAACAACGCTACACCTGATGGTAAGTCTACACTTACCGCAATGCAGGAATAGTGTCGACCAACGACAAACAATGTGTCCATCGTAGGTTGGCGAGATCATGGAGGCCTGCCTAACTGCCTCCCCTCTCCCCGCCCCAATCCCTTTAAGATGGAAACATATTCATGACTGACCTGGTGTTGTATGTGTTCATGGGTGGTGGACATAACTTACCATCAGGTGACCCACTGACTACCATCATCATATGTTGCCATCAAGATGCTACTTCAGCTGGGTCTTCTATGAAATAATGGTAAACATGAATCATTGGAATCGGCGCATTCATTCTGTAGACAAATCTATTTACAGAGTAGCTTGATAATGATATCAACATCAATTTCCGATGATTTGCAGTATACATATTTACAACTACTATAAATATGGCTTAAGTTTAATAATTTGTATATATCTAGTGTTATTTAAATATGTATATGAAACGAAGATGATACAGTATTTCGTGGAACCATTTTATATATTTAGGATAAGGATTTGAGGTCACACTGTATTATCAAAATAACAGTTAAAGTAAACAAAGATTTAAATATAACAGCAAAAAATAATATTGAACATTACAATGTTATAACACTGCACCGAGTCGAAAATAACTGAAAAAATACAATTAAATATTAGCAAGACTGTCTCAGTGGTGCAGTTGTATTGCGTCCGCGTACGACTGCCGTCTTGAGTTCTCGGGTTCGAGCCCGGTCGGGTAAAGTGATATTGGGTGTTTCTATCACGAAATGCTTAGTATCAGCACGGAGTCTGGAAGTGTGCCTGGTATGGCGATAGGCTCGCCCCTTATCACATCATGGGACGGAAATACGCTCGACGAGATGTGGGTGGGTGATTACACCTCTGCCTACCCCTTCGGCGATTACAGTTACAAATAAGAGCGGTAAGGCCTTAATCCTTCATGTTGGTCTAATACTAATAGTCTATCCGACACTTTCGTAATTCTCATAAAAAATTCTCAAATTTATAATTAATTCTTTTTCTTCACCATATTTTATTCATAGTTATTCACATAAAATCTACTAAAAGCATTTAAAAATATTCTGATAACGCGACTTAATATCCAAAAATATTCATTTATTAAAGCAAACGAAATTAATTTTTAATTATACTTTAAAAAAAAGCAAAATAAGCGTAATTTTCAATAAAATATATCTGCAGAATTCGTAGATACGTTCATAAAAAGCAGCACGCATAATAAATTAGGAGTTATAACTAATTTAGTTTTAGAATGTCTTAACTCAAGGTGAATATTTTATAGTTAATGAAAAACATCGAGATATTCTACTATGAATATCAATTTGTAAACAATCTTGACCTTGAAAACTCGTGATTAATAGAATGCAACTCACTGAATAAACTATAAATATCTTTCTTTGGTTGACCTTGGGACGAATAACAGAGTATTCAAAATAATATAGTCAAATTCGAAACAAACGGCCATTTCAAATGTGAGGCGTTCATCAAAAAGGAATGATTCATAATTGGGCTGGCTCGACCAGCGTATTGTCACTGTCTCACAAAAACCTGCGTGTTTCGTACGGTGAGTGAGATTTCCGAAGAGCCCTCCCCTTCTCAATCCCACTTGTAAGGTATCGTGTAGCAGATGTTGCAGCATATTCATAAGTCTTCTGGTATAGTGGATTACTTTGTTTGCCCGACTCTGATCTTAAAAAAAACAGTTACATAAGTAAATTTAAAAAAAGAACAAAATAGCACAAAGGAGTTTTGGCGGGAATTCTGACAGTGCAGTTCATTCTTATTTTAATTGATTTCAAAAACTAGTTTAAAGTTGTGTTTGTTGTATAAAAATGGATGTATGGATTTGTGCAATAAACATTGGCGGTGATGAACAGTGTATGGAAACAATGAAATAAGTGAATTAAGCTTCGTACTGGGAAGAATTCTCACCAAAACTCCAACAAGACTTTGAAATCGTCCACAACGATATGTCATTTATAAATTATACTTGTCATTGGCGAAATGCATAATAATGCGAAGCTATAAATAAAAAAGAAGAAAATAGCACTAAACAATAATCCGGTCTCAATGACACCTAAGCCCAGTACTCAGTTAAATAAAATACTTGTCTTAGCCACATGAGCTATTAATACAAATGCGTCCTACTCACAGTTCACGCGGACTGTTTGCATTCGATTCTTAAAGCGAGTGCACGCTCGTACACACAAGCAATCGGAACGCGTTCGAAATTTGAATACATTATATATTTTTTCTAATTGCTTTTAAGTGCTGTTGAACTCTTTTGCCAGTGACCCGCTTGTTAGGGGTTAACAGTGTATAGATGTGATTTTGTGTGCCTTCGATACCTTCTATTCGTTACAATGTAAAGAGGTCTCGTGGAGTGAAGACGTTAATATTATTTATTGTTTTTCGAGGTTTTATTGAACGTAAGTTGTTTTTTCTTTTCTTTTTAGAATGCATTGCCAATTTCTGGCGAAGTTGTGACGTGTACATATTACGTTCTATATTTAAATTTATTTTTAGTTCTGTTATGTACGAGTGGGGTTTTTTCAAAACATTATTGTCAAAAAATAAACTGCCTTGTACAGTAACAGCTGTTGTAAATGGTATATTCATTTAATAATGCTTATATTAAAACTTAATTAGGTCATTTTATTAATTAGCAAAAATATTTTATGGGTCATAACGATCTTATTGTACCATAAAAAACAACCGAATTGAGAACCTCCTCCTTTTAGGAAGTTGGTTAAAGAACACGGCCAATTAATACCATTTTGAGGCCATGCTTAGTGGGAGATTCCATAGCTGTTACTACAAACCACAACATCAGTTTATCTAGATTCTAGATTGACCTATATTCATAAATAGAATATAAAAGTACACCCAACAGTCACACACATGTTCCTGACACAAATATAAGTGGACCATACAAACATTTTTTGACAGCCTCCGCAGCGCAGTGGGCGAGTAGCCGACTTTGAAACGTGAGGCCGCGTGTTCGATCCCCGCACCGAGATAAATATTTGTCTGATACACAAATATTTGTTTCGGGTCTGGGTGTTGTGAGACCGAAAGTCTCTCGTAACTTTCCTAATACCCAAGACACAAGACTCGAATCTTACTGTGCGAGGGCTATATGTGTGACTGTTGTGAGTTATTTATTTATTATTTGACTAGATGCGGGAATGGAACCCGAAGCGCGGCGTCTCGTTTGTCATGTATCAATATTTGTATCAGTTATAAGTATTATGAAACCGAAAGTTGTAGTATGCCCATGATACAAGATAATCATGTCTTACTGTGGGTCTATAGGACTCTCGCACGACTGTTGGTGTTCATTTTATTTTAATAATATTTCCGCTTTGTATCAAGGTGGTAGGTCCCTCGTATGCGAGAGGTCGTCTGGGTTGGTACCACCGCTTTGTCTATTTCTGCCGCCAAGCAACAGTGTGTAAGCATTGTTGTGTTTCGGTTTGAAGGCCATTGAAGCCAGTGAAATTACTGGGCATTATGAGACTTAACATCTTATGTCTCGGGCTGACGAGTGTAGTTCAGTGCCATGTAGTGCTTTGTAATTCAAAGTTCTATATGATGTTGTTTCTGTTCATGGGCAGGCGTGGCGCTTACCATCAGGCTAGCGCCTTGTTTGTCTCGTCATTCAATCAAATAAAAAAAGCATTTAATATCGACCCCAAATATTTAACACTTATCGACTTTTCCGTAGTAATAATATCGTAAAATTAACAGACAAATAAATACATTTAGTGTAATTGGCGAGTGTATTTTGATGATGCTATGTATGCTATGTATACATTAATTGATATTGATTTATATTATAAGTTTCTTATACTTTTGTACTGACTTATCATATTAGTACTAGCCCTGTATTATACACATCCCACTGCTGGGCATGAGCTTCCTCTACTGAATGAGAAAGGTTAGGCCTTAGTCCACCGCGCGGGCCTAATGCGGGTTGGCAGACTTTATACACTTTGAAATTTTACCAAAAACCTTCCCAACGAGAGGCCGTGAGTTCGATTCCCGCACCGAGACAAATGGATATGTGATCCACTAACATTGGTTTCGGGTCTGGATGTTGTGGGACCGCAAGTCCCTCATGATACTTACGATACAGGTTTAACCTAGTGCGGGGTTAGGACTATGTGTGTGACTGTTGGGTGTATTTATTAAAAAAAAAGGTTGTCTTTAGTGTCGTGTCTGTACCACTCCCCACTAAGATATCACTGCTATCATCATCATCATCATCATCAGCCACAAGACATCCACTGCTGAACATAGGCCTCTCCCAAAGATTTCCAGACCGACCTGTTGGAAGCGGCCTGCATCCAGCGACTTCCTGCGATCTTTATCAGGTCGTCTGTCCACCTTGTAGGTGCTATAATTATTATCACTGCTATAATTTATAATAATTTTAATTTCGCACGACACCGATTATTATTATCGTACTTTGTTATCGGTACGCGAGTACAATGGGGTCAATAAACTTTTTCGCCGTGGGGCCGAAAACCCGTCGCTACTTAAAAGCGGTTTCACACGCTTGACAAGCCTTGGTTAAAGAGCTTGCCGCCGGCCGGATATCCTACCCTGGTTTTTTAACGCCCGAAATAAAATAGGGATGTTATAAATTTTAACCCTTTTTCCTTCTTTCCTTTTTTCTGACATATCCGTCTGTTTGTCTATCTATATGTCTGTGGCATCGTAGCATCTAAATGAATGAGCAGTTTTGGATGCTTTTTTTAAAGTTTTTTTTGTTCCAAAACTTTTAGCCTATACACTCGTTTTATTGAGATGTTTTTGGCTATTTGAAAAACCGGATTTTTTCAGAGACATTACAGATTTTTTCATAAAATTAGTGTCACGAATTTTAAGTTATGTACAAATAAAACTGATAAAAAAACTTAAAATAAATTTAATTCAATTTTGAGTCATTGCTATTGTAATTATTGGGCAAAAAAAATGTATTCAAAAAAATCTATATTGATTCATTTTAGCTTTTAGTTTTTTTTAAGTCGGTTTTATTTTTATCAAGTAGTTTTTATTTTACCAATTTAACTGACGAAGAAAACGAGGGAATTTCACAATTTAACGTGTATTTGTTTCATTTCTACATATAACCCAGTATACTAAGTCGCTATCATAAAATTATCAAAAACGTTGCATAAATGACGTAGTTTTATGTAATATCCGATGTCACACGAAAACTTCTTAAAATGTAAATGGAACCAACTATGGACAATCCCATCTCGAATGACATAATAAATCATCGTGAAGCGCTTTGTTTATTTCCGCCGCGATAAGGACTGTTGTGTTTCCCATTAAACCCAGTGAAATTACCGAGCATTATAAGACATTTTATGTCTCATTATTATTAACATTTTATGTCTCCACTGCTGCGTTATGTAAACCACCTTTTTGTCCACCTCTGAATATTTCGTCAGTTTACTAATCAAAGGCAGTCGCGGCGCTTGACAGCTAGCCACACGCTTGCGGTGTATTGGCAAACAGATTTTACAGAAACCAAAAAAAAAAAACCATGACGTCAGTCCTCTCATTTCAAACGCGGTAACGGTTAACTGACATCAAACGTTATCAATTAAAACAGTGCCGACAATGAACCTATTTGACTCTATCAAATTGTTAATTAATGTCACGTCTGCCTTCTTCCTGTTTTTGTTGTAATATCTGTTGGTTTTTATTGTGTTTTGTTGACTTCTGGTTTCTGTTAGTTTGGGTACGTCATGCTCGCATGTTTCAGCTCGCAGGTCGTGTGCCGGGTCGGTCACTTCCCTGTAATATGGTTGAAGAGGCCGATGGCTGGCACATGCGTCGTACTCGTGAACGGGTGCGTTGCGTGGACTGGTTTACTGGTCTGGAGTAGCCGGCTGCAAAATGTGAGGCCATGGGTTCGATCCCCGCACCGAGACAAATATTTATTTCGGGTCTGGTTGTTAAGTCTCTCCTAGTTCCTGATATCAACGACACAAGACTCGTATCTTACTGTGGGGTCAGGGTTTTATGTGAGTGCTGGGTGTATTTATTTTAATTTTATTTATTTCTTACTAGCTTTTCCTCGCGGCTCCACCCACGTGATCTGCTTTTTCCGGGATAAAAAGTAGCTTATGTCTTATTCTGATGTATAAACTATATTATTGTAAAGTTTCATTAAAATCCATTCAGTAGTTTTTACGTGAAAGAGTAACAAACATCCATCTATCCATACTTACAAACTTTCGCGTTTATAATATTAGTAGGATTAATGTTTAATAAAAATTAAAAGGAAAATATAGAAAAAATTCTACAAAATAGGTAAATACTAGAGTCATAGACAATCCTATTGTTTTCTAATCTACGAGCCCCTATCACCTTAGGTATGTTAGGTCACCAGAAGTGTTTTACCTTGTATTGACTTCCCTTTACATACTGAATCTGACATTACTCATCTCTTTAAACATTACTGCCTTGGTGGCGTAGTTGTATTTCACTCGCGGTATGAATACTATGCTGAGGTCTCGGATTCGATCCCCGGTTCGGGTAAAACTGATATTAGTTTTTTCTATCACGAAATTCTCAGTATCAGCTCGGAGTCTATAATTGTACCCGGTATAGCAATTGGCTCAATATCACTTTTACCCGACCCGGGGATCGAACCCGATAACCCAGCACAGCATTCGTAACGCATACGCAATACAACTGCGCCACCGAGGCATTGTCTGTTGTGGGATAAAAAATATTTAATCAAATATTTAAAAAATACCAGTATTTAATTTAAAATAATCTTGTCTTGAATACAAAACAAAACAATTTTTCTAAATTGGCTCCGTGGATATAATTCTACGAAAATATGTAAAGTTTTGATTAAATTGTCTCAAGTTTTGCGAAGATTGTCAAGATATTAGACGGTAATATAATAAATACGGTTTTAAATAATAATGAAGTTCGCATCCTTTACTTCAACTTTTTACATTGATACGGACAACGTCATGTTGGGGGCCCGTCGTAAAAACTACAAGCCAAATCTTTCTGTTGTAAAAGCATTACGAATGGTAGAGCCACGCTGTAGACAGTGTTGTCTACAGCATGAATGGGCTGGCCCGACCGGGTCGTTACCACTGTCTCATAGAAAACCGACGTAAAGTAGCGGCTTGCTGTTGCGTTTCGTATGGTGAGTGAGATATCCGGAAGCCCAAATCCCCTTCCCTTCCCAATCCCTAATTAGCCCTTTCCTTTAAGGGCGGCAACGCGCCCATGATTCTTCTGGTGGTGGGCGTACATGGGCGGTGGAGATCACTTACCATCAGGTGACCCACTTGCTCGTTTGCCGGTCTATGCTATAAAAAAAAAGCACGTTCCGTGGTCCCCACTGCGAGTGGGATATGGGCAGGTGGAAGTTAGGGTTGTCAAATTTTGTTAAAAGGTTAGTTATTATATAACGTTGGTGGCAGGATATTCATATACGTCGAATAGCGACCACCGTACACGTGGTGTTAAAATCTGCCATAGTGACAAACATTGTGTGGATCGCATTCAAGAATCAGCCAGTGTATATTCGGTTCTTCTGAGGTGCTTGCGACACGACTTGATGGTTAGATGGGGCGGGTACTGGGGTACATCCTTGTATCTCTGTGCTTGCATCAGTCAGCCGCCTATCCTGCCTCAAGTCCCCCAATTTCCTTCTTCCCTGGTCGGAGTGTGAAAAAGCAATTATAAAGGCCGGCATGATCCAGTAGACCACATATAGTGACCACCGATAAACTCATTTTTTGTCGGTGGTCGCTGGTTTTTTGGACTGCATTGCGCTAAACATCAGGTGTAGCGCACTTTGCCGTGCTCGGATAAATAACGAGCAAAAAATTATTAGCGCTGAACTAGTGTACAATTTTCAAGATAGCATTGTTTACATCGTCAAGAAGACATCGGAGTCGATTAATCTTAAATATAATGCACAAACAAACAATACTATCTCATGGTTGTCCCTAGTCATTTGTAATGTAAACTTTTCCATTGGTGAAAAACCTTGACATGCGATAAGCTATATCATAAGTCATTCATCTTCCAAAATGAACAACAAGGAGGTGTTTATATCATTTCACAAGATTTGTGTGTGGTCTGTTAATAATTTAATAATAATAAATACACCCAACAGTCACATACATAGTCCTGAACTCACACTATGTTAACTTGTATCGTGGGTATCAGAAACTACGAGGGACTAGCGCTACCACAACACCCAGACCCGAAACAACTATTTATGGATCGCACAAACATTTGTCTCAATGCGGGAATCGAACCCACGGCATTTCGCTTCGCAGCCGACTACTCGCCCACTGCGCCACAGAAACTGTCATATATAGCCTGTAGTTTCGTCATATATTTTATTTGCCTTGAAAGACGTGAAGCTCGTTCGCCCCTTTGTGCTGTAGAGAAATGTCTACAGCGTGGGTCTACCACTAAAAAAATGCTTCAATATCAGTTCTGTCTGGTGTTGTTTATAGACAGGCGTGGCGCTGACCATCAGTCGAGCCACCTTTGTTTTAATTGAATGCCGAGACGAGCAAGTCGTCCGCCTGATGGTAAGCGAGAATCCCGAGACATAAGATGTTAAGTCTCATAATGCCCAATAATTTCATTGCCTTCAATGTCCTTCAAACGGAAACACAACAGTGCTTACACACTGTTGCTTTGCACCAAAAATAAACAAAGCGGTCGTACCAACTCAGACGGCCTCTCGCATACGAGGGACCTACCGTGTACTACCTGCTTAATTCGCATACAAGCTAATGACAAAAGCGAGTGGAAACTGTGTACCTTTGCCCAGTAGGGAATCAGGGTCAATGTTTCATATTTATTTATGTGTCCATGCCCTCATTACCCTCGTCTACAATGTAAGTGATAGCAAGTAATTTATTAGAACAGATCTTGAGCTACATGTAGAATATCTTTACGTAGTATAAAATGAAGTTGCTTCCGCTGTCTGTTCGCTTGAAAATGAAAAAAATTGGTGTGTGTCGTGGGACACCAGGTAGGAACGAAGTTCCTTCGGCTAATGTAGAATCGACACAAATTGTAAAAAATACAAATTATCAACTAAAATAACAAAATATGTCTCTTTATTTTTGTTTGACAACATAAAATTACATAGAAATAGAATAGAAAAATAGAAATAAAAAAAAGACGTGTAGCACTCGGAGACTGCCGCGGTAAAGCTATTGTATAGCATTTTTTATCAACTTATGTAATTATAAATAAAAACTTATTAATTTAGACTTAGACTGGCTACTAAACGGTGGACGGCCGTGTTCTATAATCAAAAATTCAAATTCAAATTTCAAACCGCGTCTACATTTCCAAATGTCATAAGTTTCACACCTATCTGTTTTATTAACGGAATTTCGACTTTAACTTTGTGTGCTAGATATCAAATTAAGTTAAAAAAAAGTCTCATTTAACGGTTTTATTCCACGCATTTTTTCCACGCATTTTTTCCACGCATTTTTCTTACGGTTTTACTATCACATTTTTTTCAGTTCGGTCACGCAGCGAAATCCCTATCCCCTCCAAGCCTGCCGTAAGGAACTTCGTTCCAAAAAATCTTTATTTAATAAAAAAAATGTGCAAAAATATTTACCAGGGGTTCTCAAATTAGGCGGAGCCTGTGTCTTGAGAAACCAAATAAACTAAAACTGAAATACCTGGTTTGTTAGCGTGAGTTAGTCAGAAAAAGTGGGTATGTCATGTGTGCGTATGTATGTGTGTGTGCGCGTGTGCATGTGTGTGTGTGAATGGGCGGGTGCGTGTGTGTTCGTTTAAGCTATTCAACGGATTTTAATGCAGTTTTCAGCAATAGATTGAGTGATTATGAGGAAGGTTTATATGTATATCATGCTATGACCCATGGGAGCGGGGCAGTAACATGCAGGTGAAACCGCGAGGAACAGCTAGTTGTTAATAAAGATTGACTGTTGCAACTCTAACTAAACTGTTAGTAATGCTTATTTTTTACCCTTGGAATAAACTACAGGGGTCCCTGTTGTACCTCATCCCAGAGCCAAAGGGGATGGGATAGATTAAGAGATGGGAAAGGTATAGGGGGAATAGGGGGCAAGCCCCTTCGGGAGAACCGGATATACCTACACTGCCTGATCCCGGAACGCGACCCACACAAGGTCGGTCACTATAGCGGGTCTTAACACCGTGTATGGTGGTCGCTATAATGCCCAGTAACTTCACTGGCTTCAATGTCCTTCAAACCGAAACACAACAGTGCTTACACACTGTTGCTTGGCGGCAGAAGACAATGCGGTAATACCAACCCAAACGGCCTCTCCCATACGAGGGACCTACCACCTTTTACCAATATTGAGTCAATCTTAGATAGCCATATCAACCATCGCGTGCTTTTCTAGTATTATTTTATTATGATATCGGAACCTACACGTGGTCGCGTCTGTTTGCATTGATCAAGTAGGAGGCCGCTGTGGCCTTTGACAATATTGATTAAATATATGTATTCGAGCAATAAAATTATTTGTTAAGTAATTAACGTATCAGAACATGAAAAATATGATATTTGTCATTTATTACGATGGTTTATAGCATAGACCGGCAAACGAGCAAGTGGGTCACGTGATGGTAAGTGATCTCCACCGCCCATGTACGCCTACAATGCTAGAAGAATCATAGGTGCGTTGCCGACCTTAAAGGGAAGGGATAATTAAGGGATTGGGGAGGGAGCGGGGGATATGGGCATTCGGATATCTCACTCACCGTAGGTACTAAACCGTACTAAAATCAGCAAGCTACTTTACAATCCACAACTTTTTTTTTCAAAAATCTTCACAGCAGTCGTTCCACGTATGCAATGCAATAGCGCCATCGAGACAGTTATTTGAATAACAAGGCAAAAGTATTTACGCTTAACTGTTAGTTTTCATTACTTATTTATTAAATACTTAGCACAAATTTGTTCGAATGAATAATTTACTCTCATGTATCAATTATGCAAAGCTATGAAATTAGTTTATAGAAGTACCTACTCACATTTTTGTCGATCATTCATCGTTTCGTTTTATTGGGAAGGCAAAAGAATCTAGCCCATACAGCCTCGACATTTTATGGAAGAACGTAAAAGATTAAAGTTTTCATTTAGTTGTCATATAGTAAAATCTGTTACAATCTAAAACAAAAAACAATCACACTTTTCAATTCCGTATCGTTCCTAAACGTCAAAACCTATGATGTGTTTTAACAGTGGATCAGAACATCTGTAACTTATCAACGACTAAATATATTTTCTTGATCAACAACCATCTCTATTAAATTACCTTTCAATCAATAACAACCTCATTCAAATTCGTCAATTTGTTTAGGTGTTATGAAGCTACAAACAGACATACACAAGCACACACATACAAGAACACGCTCTCAACCACACACAGACAAACAAGCGGTCGAACTCATATCACGCCCCTTTTTTGGTGTGGGTTAAATCAATGTCAGTTGATGAAGTGATCCAACTAAATAATACGATTTGATTCAATTTAAATTAAGATTTATCTGCCAATTATTGTGTATGTACTAACATTTCAATTAACCCATTCTCGCCCACGCACTTCCGAATCACGATGGAGTTGTACACGTCGGGATCGTTGACCTTTCCAATAACAATTGACATAACTAGATGTAACTGTAATCTAGCCTTTATTTATTCCAACTATTGTCTATGACTTTGATCGCCGCAAATGTTTTGGAAGAAATTATTTCGATAGTATCATAGAACACTGGAAGTAAATAATTAACAACTTGTGAAATAATATTGTGCTATAGTGGTATTTAATGAGTGCCGCGTAATCAATGCAATGAATACACTCGCGTTATGATCAATAACCGTATAATAATAACAACACAACATAACATAACGCATAACAACACAACAGTTAAGTACATCGGTTAAACAACGCGGAAGTGAGCGAGCCGGGCGCACGCGCGCATCCACCCCGTAAATTAGTTAGGGTTTGGTCAAACAGCGGACGGGGCGGGACGGCAACGCGACGCTGACGGGACGTGAGCAGTTGTAATGCATTGGTCAATATAGAAAATGTCACTCAGAACCGTCGCGCTCGACGCTCGACTCGCCGTCGCGTTGCCGTCCCGCCCCGTTCACTGTTTGACCAAAGCATTAGGTCCGCATTGGGGATGCGCGGGGTGTGAAAAGTAGGCTCTGGCGCGGGCGCGGGCGCAGCACGTAGGCTTGCGAGCGGGGCGCTAGGGACTGCGGTACGTCACGCGATCGAGTAGCAATAGCGCGCTATAGAGCGCTTTATTTTAGGCAGCACGAATATATTTATTGGATCAGATCTTAGTTAATACTAGACCACCGTAGAGCCAAACCTATCGAGTGCAAACACAATCATCAAAATCGATTCATATTAGGCAGCAGTGGCGAATGGTAGAAATAAAGGAAACCGACGCTAAATAAATAAATACACCCAACAGTCACACACATAGCCCTGACCACACACAGGATACGAGTCTCGTGTCAGGGGTATCAGGTACTACGAGAGACTTTCGGTCTCACAACACCCAGAACCCGAAAAAAAGATTCGTGGATCACACAAACATTTGTCTCGTTACGGGGATCGAACCCGCGGCCTCTCGCTTCACAGCCGGCTACTCGCCCGTTGCGCCACGGATGCAATCAATGAATATCTATTGAAAACATTTTTTTATTTTTTTTGATAATAATTACTTTTTTATATTATTTTAATATATTATATCTCTTTTACGATATATCTAAAAGGTGCTAAGATTCATCTTACCACGCAACCTTCTTCAGTTTAGTAATAAAGATAGATATGAGAGTAGATGTGGGATTATTGATTTTAATATACGTTTTAATCCACGAGCATATTGACTTTGGTAGTCCAGAACCAGTAATATTAAATGACATATATTTATAGAAGTTACTGCTATTAAAGTTATGCGCTTCGGCAATATTCGTCTATTTCAAAAATACGAACGAAATGTTGTAGTTGACTTGATTTTTTTAATTTTAATTTATGTTACGCAAAACCTATTGCAGAAAGAATTACATTAACCCATCCATAAAAAAATTCAATTCGGATGGAGGGCTAACTTGTTAAATAACAAACAACGCAAACTTTGACGTCACTGTGTAAAATGGCCATTACGGTAGTAAATTTGCCGACCCAAGATAAATAAGGGTTTTGGTATTTATTTTACTAAAGGTTTTCGTAGAAGGTATTTCTTGCCGTTTAGACGGTAGGGATGTATCCCTAATGTCTACTAAATATACTATTGCAATTGCAATCATCTGAACAGAAAACCTGAATATCTACTCTCTCATTAAAACACAATTTCGTGTGATCACCGTTTTTTAATTACGATTTGTAATAATATTCAAGGTCATATTTAAGAGATACGCAATCTCATCTGCATAACCAGTTCTGTTACAAAATACATGTCGAGCCTCTTGTTTAGATGGATTTCTTATGCGTTCGAATGTATCTATATTTGCAGTTAACTTGCGAAATTGTCTTGTCACGTAAAAGTGAATCAACTTTTTGATTGGTAGAGCCACGCCCTAGACAGTTTAGTTTACAACATGTATGGGCCGTCTCGACCGGACCGTAGCTACTGTAACAAAAAATCAACGTAAATTAGCGGTTTGCTGCTGCGTTCGGTTTGGTGAGTGGGATGTCCGTGGCCAGAATCCCCATCCCCTACCCAATTCCTTAATTACCTCTTTCTTTTGCTCGTATACCAGTATATGCTTTAAAAAATCACTGGGCCTGACAGTTAGAACTATGGAAAGATATTTCGTAGCTCAACGGTCGTCAGAATTATGATGGCCAGAAGTTACTGGTGATATTTAACAGCGAGAATCATATGATGCGACCTCTTAGGCTAGAGTTTTCCAATACTTGCTCTCCTGTTTCGGACTAGGAAGTCTACGTGTAAATAGGCTTAAGTCCAGTAAGTTAAGGCTTAAATCGTTATATTTGACAGCCTCTGTGGCGCAGCGGGCGAGTAGCCGACTGTGAAACGAGACGTCGATTCAATTCCCAAGACAATTTTTTGTGTGATCCACAAATATTTGTCTAGGGTCTGGGTGTTGTGAGAACGAAAGACTCCCGTAGTCCCTGATACCCACGACACAAGACTCGTGTCTTACTGTGGGGTCAGGACTATGTGTGTGATCGTTGGGTGTATTTATTTATGTATTTACATTCAAAAGCGATTATGTTTACAAAGTGCTCATACTACGCATACATTTATCATCACTACATCTGTATACAAGAAGTCATGTATAAAAACCCGTCATGTATTCGCAACATTGTATATCTATTAGAATTGCTAATTCGTGTATAAGTGAAGTATGGGTGTGACTAGAGAATGCGTATGAAATGTAAATTCGTTTTTGTTATGTTAATGTGACAACTTGTTTACAATTTTTTGCAGAATGAGTAACGGATCAAGCATCTGAATACGGTATTTGACTCGATAATTTTTATTATTTTAATCATTTCTCACAGAAAACCGACGTAAAGTAGCGGCTTGCTGCTGCGTTTCGTACGGTGAGTGAGATATCCGGAAGCCCAAATCCCCTCCCATACCCAATACCTAATTATCCCTTTCCTTTAAGGTCGGCAACGCACCCTTGATTCTTCTGGTGGTGGGCGTACATTGGCGATGGAGATCATTTACCATCAGGTGACCCACTCGTTTGCCGAACTATGCTATAAAAAAATCAATAATTTACGTTCCTCAAAATTTATTATCGGAATAATTATATCATCATCATCATCATCTCAGCTTATTGCCGTCCACTGTTGGACGTAAGCCTCCCCAAGTGAGCGCCAACCACCCCGGTCTTGGGCAACCCGCATCCATCCGCTACCCGCTATCTTTTTCAAGTCGTCGGTCCACCGTGTAGCCGGGCGCCCCACACTGCGTTTGCCTAAGCGTGGTCTCCACTCCAGCACCTGTCTGCTCCACCGACTATCTGTCCGTCTGCACACATAACCGGCCCACTTCCACTTCAGCGTGCTAATTTTGCGAGCAATATCGATGGCTTTGGTTTTCTGGCGGATGACATCATTTCGGATTCTATCCACCAAAGAAATTCCAAGCATTGCTCAATAATTATATAAATCAAGTCAAAAGTTAGAAGCCATTTAAATCTGTGGGAAAAGACTGCACGACATGTGATAAGATTAGATAGAAGATAAGCGTTCATCGCAGGTCGCCAGGATTATTTCGTTACCCAAATTATCAAATATTTTGGTGTTTTACACTGATGTCGTATATTGTGAAACGTTTTTGAATAGCAGAATTAACCCTCGATAAAAAGAGGTATGTTAATAGACCGACAACTTTTCTGTACTTCTGCCTGCCTATTTGAAACATGTGGTATGCGGATTGTAGAGATCATCGCTGCACAGCACACATACAGTGAAGCCACTTTCACGTACCAGAAAAAAAATATCCATATACGCTTCGTCAGTATTTCAAGCATACATACAATAATCTTGATTTCATTTCTAGCAGCCTTGTTTCTCCGTATCTGTCAAGAGAAATGAATGTACGGTTCATTAAATGACCTCCAACGATCCTTATAATAATAAAATTTGCAGAACATCGAGTTTAGATAAACAACATTATCATATTCTCAGATGCATGTTTCGTAGATAAGCGAGATATAAAGGTACAAGTTAAAGTGAATTTAATGTAGAACCGAATTCAGTCTATTTTCCAATGGCACGTGGTCTTTTATAACCAAGTTTACAATGTGTACATAATGTCAGATAGTAAATAAACACATCATGCAAATATGTTTATGGACATGTCGATATCAATAAAGATTATATGTCTGTTAGTCACAATTTATCGATATATTCTACTTTATAGACTATGCATTTCATATTTCCTATTCGTAACAGGTACATAAACATATAAAATGCTACATTATAAGTGTACCTCCATGTAACAACCTTAGGTACTGCATAGTCCTGCATTATGGTGCTGCCAAACCGCTGTTATAAAATGTTTACAAACATTATTAAACATTTGTTAACAAACATTTGATAACATTTTACCATAATGTTAGATAATATTGGTAAATGTTTAATGTTAGAAAATGTTTGTAAACATTTTATAACACCGGTGTGGCAGCACCATTACGCATATATGTGTTAAAATTCAACGTTATTTCACTGGCTACGTTATAAAACCCCTATTTTTAATCTCCGACAAAAAAGAGTGGTTTATTATTAGATTAATGCCTTTGTCTGTATGTGTAGTGCGCAGCTATAGTTAGCCGTGCTCGGATAAAAAACAATGTATGTTAATGAGTATTGTTTGTGAGTAAAGCTTCGCTAGACTCGCATCTTTCATTACATGGGACACTACCTCCCAACTACCATCAGTAAAATCCATTAATTGTACGTCTACTTAACACAATAATTTATTTTACGCGGAGAGCTGTTAAATGCCACGATCATGGGTTCGATCCCTACACCCAGGGCATACAACTCTGACATTAAGAGATTGCCTGTGCAATTAAATTTTTTTATCGCTTGGGGAAAAGAAAATCATGACGAGGAAACCTGCTTATCTAAAAAGTCTCTTGGATATATATGTGGTAGGAACCTCGTATGCGAGAGGCCGTCCGGGTTGGTACCACCGCTTTGTCAATGTAGTAAAACATCAGTGTGTAAGCACTGTTATGTTTCGGTTTGCTAATGAAATTACTGAACATTATGAGGCTTAACATCTTATGTTACTTTTTTATTCATTATTCTGTGTTATTTTTGTTGCTTCTGTTTATGGGCAGTTATGGCGCTCACCATCAGGCGAACGACCTGCTCGTCTCGTCGTTCAAAGAAATAAAAAACATGATATTTAATTTATGCGGTGATCAGTACTGTGCAGTTAAATGTCATGGTCATGGGTTCGATCCCTTCACCCAGGACATACACCTCTGATATTTAAAAATAACATACTGTAATTTCATTGTTTATTATCGCTTGCGGAAAAGAAAATCATTGTAAGGAAATTTGCATATCTGGAAATTCTCTCGGAGGCATGTAAAGTCTTGGAACAACGTGGTGGACTATACATAAATATATAAATCTTCTGTACACGTTTTTTACTGAACTCTGATTTGTCTATTTGTAAGGGTCCTTCGATGGTTTAGATTCATAATTGGACCTGTTAGGTGGTGCTGGAATCGAGTTCTAGGTTATTTTTAGGGCTGGACGAAGTCCGCCGGGCTTCTTAGTTTATTGTATAGCAACCTATTAGTAGAAGAAGCCTGAGCCCAATTGTGGGACTCGCGCATCGTACTCCCTATACTTGCTTTTTACTTGTTCTTTTTTATTATTTGTTATTATATTCAGCACACTACATAATATATTTGATAGTTTCCGTGGCGCTGTAGGCAAGAAGCTGGCTGTAAAGCGAGAGGCCACGGCTTCGATTCCCGCAACAAGATATGCTTGTGTAATCCACAAATATTTGTATCGGGTCTGGGTTGTGTCTACTTCCCAGAGGGGTTGACATCAGTCAGATGGCTGGTCGTAAAAACTATAAGCCAAATCTTTCTGGAACATATTCAAAAAGCATGTTGCGCTGATCCCACTGCAAATGGGACAAGGGCAGTTGGAAGAAGAAGATATTTGGCATAATGACACATTAATAACGATAGTCCTATATTAAACACGCCCCACTGCTGGGAAAAGAAACCTCCTCTACTAAATGAGAGAAGTTAGGCCTTAGTCAACCACGTTATCTTAATGCGGGATGGAGGACTTCAAATACCTTCAAAATTTAAAACTTATTATGCAGATTTCCTCACAAATTTTCGGTGCGGGAGTCGAACTCGCGACTTCCAATAGACCACCGGAACCATGACAAAACACCTTAATTATTGCCTTAACAATGCTTTCATTAATCTTATCATTTCACAAACAAAAAATGTATTTATATATCTAAAATGGACGGTGTAAAAAAATATGAGCATTTTCATAACATGTCTCGACTTCATGAATATTTGAACAATATTAAATATTTATATTCACAAGACAAATTGGAAAACTCAAGCAAAGATGAACTGCTTTTTTTATCATATATTATTTATATTATCTCGAAATAGTGTGTTACAAGATTTTTTCACAGAAAACGCGTGATTTCTATCTTTTTCAGTAAAATATAATCAAAAGAAATTCAAAATGTAAATAAAACAAAACAACGTTTTACAAGAATGTTTTTTCAATTTTAATATATTTTGTATAGCGCATTAACGTATATAATAACAAGGTGGACAGACGACCTGATAAAGATCGCAGGAAGTCGCTGGATGCAGGCTGCTTACAACAGGTCGGTCTGGAAATATTTGGGGGAGGCCTATGTTCAGCAGTGGACGTCTTGTGGCTGATGATGATGATGATGATTAACGTATATTGTCGTATTGCCTGATTCGTAAAGTCTTAAGTTTGATCCCAAGCAAGGCAATCTTATTTTGTGAGCGTTTTTCTATTCTATGATATGATGATATGTTCTCGGAAGCTTTCTCACGTGTGGTACAGTATTAGTGAAATATTACGTACATTATGCTCCTTCGACTATGACTTGCGAATTTCGACGAATAAATTTTGGTAATGGAAACATAACACTTAATTTATTATCGTACTTTGAAATAGGAAGAGTTTCTCAGTTAGGTTATAGTTTAATATACATATACTATGTCACGCGATATCTTTGCTGAGTGTAGATTTATAAATCTAAGATTAAAATAAATTTAAGATTTTTCTAATACATATTACGATTGTTTTCTTTTGCTGCTGGTGGGATATTCATACCCGCCCGGATAGCGACCGCCATAAAAATGGTGTTAAAACCTGCCATCGTGACCCACACACCCTGTGTGGATCGCGTTCCAGGATCAACCAAAGTATATCCGGTTCTCCCAAGGTGCTTGCGACATGACTTGATGGATTGTTGGGCGAGGTATAGGGGGGCTTTTCTTGTATTCCTGTGCCAGCGTCGGTCATCCGCCTGTCGTGTCGCAGGCTCTACGACTTAGTTCTTCCCTCTTCGAAGTGTGAAGAATCATTTATACCAATTTATCATTATTCATTGTTTATCGGTGGTCACTGGTTTTTTGGACTGCATTGCGCTTACCTTCAGGTGTAGTGGAGTCACGATGCCGTGCTCGGATAAAAAAAAACACAACAGAGTAGTTTTTTTAAGTAGGTACACGGGCAAAAACTTGATAAATAACTTTGTTTCAATTGAGAAATTATTGACCATGTTATTCGTAACATTTTAATATAAACAGCCATTTTCTTTATTCTATTAGGTTGCTTTATTCTAAATCTGCTTTTTCTTTACAGATAATTACATAAGTTAAAAATGGCGGCCGATTATTCGTTCGCCAACTCTACAGTGGAGAATGGCTTCTCAGATATGATCAACAATCATCTGAAAGGCGTCGGAAGACTGTTCTACATCCATGTTCCGCAGGAGACCATGTTCGAGAGGAAGGAAGATGTTCCTAACTTCTTTAAACAGGTAAATCTTATTTATCCATTTAGCTCCCACATGTTCACTCGTGTGGGGCACGTTTTATCACTTTTATATAGTTAACTAGCTGTTACCCGCTACCGTTCGTCCGCGTGGTTATTGTTTAGTTCGCAGAGTTAAGTTTATTTTTTTCCGTGAGATCCTATATTTTTCTAAAACTATTTTTTTTCTTAAAGAAAAGTCTTAGTTACGCCTCATTACATCAGCTATCTGCCAGTGAAAGTCTCGTCGGTCCAGCCATTTCAGAGATTAGCTGAAACAAACAGACAGACAAAAATTGTAAAAGCGTACCGTGTATACATCCAAATGCACTTAGTAAAAAGCAGTTATTTTAATATTACAAACAGACACTCCAATTTTATTTATTTGTATAGATTATACAAAGTGGCGCCGGACTTATGTCAAAAAATCATTCTGTGTATTCTTTACCCTATTCTAAAAATCTGTGCGAAAAGAAACCGCCGAAAGACCAATATTTTAGACTGCAGACAGTTTTTTAGGATTCTTACTTTGCAATCAACCTGTATCTGCGTAAACATATTAGCTGAGAAGTACTAGACGGTTAATGACCTTTGTCGGGCGGCGCGCGGCGCGCGACGCCTGCGGTGCGTCTACCGCCGCGCGCCGCGCTTCGCCTCGTAGCTGATACAAATACAGTACCGCGTTAGTTGTAAATTGGTGAACCGGCAAAATAAGTTTATTATTATTAACTTAACATAGCGCTTACGCCTGTATTACCCGAAGGTATAAGCAGAGGTGAATATGACCCACACATCACTGGCTAAGCTTAGGTCCCGTAAGTAAATAGGGGGCGAAACTATTGTCGTTCATCGGGCACTATTCCCAACTTCAAGTTGATATTAAGATTTATTTAAGTTCAATAGAAACGTCATTTTGCTCGACCTGGGATTCGAACGCGAGGCCTGACGGTTATTATGCGAACACGCTTACTACTGGACCAACGAGGCAAAAAAATATTTTATGACGCAATGAATCAGGTTCATTTATTTACAACTTGAAAATCCGTCCGCCGCACCCCGCACGCACTAATTGCACGCAATGTAAGTAGCAAAGATAATTTTAATTTAAAATGTGAACAAACGAAAATGGACACTATTTTTCATCACTTGAGTCAGAGTCATTGCCTGCCATGTGCAGTTATGATGAAGAATAAATCCATACTAAAATAACGATTTTCTTCTTTAATCGCGTGAACTACATATCTTTTCCACATATCAGAGTAGAATCAACAAAAACAACAACTCTTCACTTTCACCTACGACACACAATGCGGCGCAGCGCGGCAGCGTCACTTTAATACAATACAAAATGCCAAAACCACTTGTGGGTGTACACCGCATGCGGCGGCAATTCGGCATGCTTTGATTTTGCTTTGACAAAGTGCGGCGCGTGGTAAGGCGGCGGAACAAAGGCGACGACCATACCTATTATTACCTATCTAAGTGGTCACAGTAATGTTATTATTCAGAATTCTATCTTCATACAAACGGTTGGAACACGAATCTACCTACGTGTCAAGTTTTGTTTACAGTCGGTACATAGTAGTTCGGTTTTGTAAGCAGTAGCGTAGTAGGATCATAGCCAGTGTTTTTATAAATAGTGGTAACAACGCCATCTAGTAAAGAATGTGGTGTTTTATCATACTGTGAAAACAGAAATAAAAAAGAAAGATCACTGTCCTTAGAAATTCATATGAAATAAATTTTGTTCTGTAAAAGAGATCATAGTCTATGGATGATGTAATAAAATTTCATTCAAATAAAAACGTGTTTTAACCATTTGTAAATATTTTTATTGAAATAAGCACAAATATTTACCTAATATGTTCCTGTTTGTTAAAAACGAATTTAATTTCCATTTTAAAAGAAAACCAACTTCAACTCAAAACGTACTGGTCAGATCTTAATCAAATTAAATTGGATCACATGAGAAACGCTAGGTTTGAAATTAAAAAATAATTATCAAAATCGTCTCACTTTCAAAAAAGCGAGAAAGTAACACATAAAAAATAGTCGTTTTGAGAACCTCCTCCGTTTTTAAGTCGGTTAAGAACTAGAAAGAAACTCAAGTAGGTAAATGAAATTAAAATACTGTACCCTATCGCGTGTTTACGTACTGAGAGCGGCTGTAGGACAGGCGGCATCCTTTGTGTATTTGCCGAAAGTAGCTTCATCGCTTTGCCGCCACCATCGTAGTGACGTCAGCGTTGTTAAAAATATCGATGTTTTTTTTTATCTAATCAAAACCTTATTACATTATTGATGCATTGGTCGATGTTTTCCATGCATTGATTATTTCACAAATCGAGTATCAACTTATAAAAAATGATATACTTTTTTTTCTACTTAAAAATTAAGAAACTGCTGTTAATCAGTTGTTGTTTTACAGTTCAGTTTGTAATTTGATTGAGTGTGACATGTTTGTGTCAAATAAATGTTGACTTTCTTTAAGTTTCTTAAAAAAATAATGCAAGCAACAAGGCATTATTTACATTCCGTCAAAGGGTAGTGAGTAATTAGAATCACGTTTTCTTCTCCTTGAAGCTTGCCTAGCATGGGGGCTATTATTAGCTGTACCTACATGACCTACTTGACACTTGCAACTTTATGTTACTATTAGTGTAGTTAAAAAAGTCGACACAAACCATACTTGCTAAATATTATCTTATACAACACTGATGCACAATACACATCTCTATTAAAACTCTTGCGCAAGTCTAGGTACAGTAGGTACCTAACAAATATGTTATTAATTAATATTGATTTTTTCGCCAGTTTCAAACCGATTTCTTAACGGGTAGACGTGTCACTTTTTTAAGCTTCACGTCACGAGTCGGTTATGATAAAGTATACGCTAGTAATAATACTTCTATGGTTATTAAGTCATTTCATTTAGTACTTAGTTTAAGATTACTGTGTGTGTGTGTGACATTTTTCGCGAAATAGGACGCCTTTATTTTAGTGTTTATTTTTAGTGATAGTAAATAAGTATCTTGTTTGTAAGTGTGGTGACATTTTGCGAAATAGACGCCTATAGTGTTTTTAATATTTTCATTATGCCTCGTGTTAATTTTACGTCTTCCGAATACACGGATATGATTCTCATTTACGGAGAGTGTCTTCAAAACTCAGCTTTGGCGTTAAGAACTTATCGAGAGCGATATGGCAATAGTCGCGTATGCCCTACTGACACACGCATATTTACACGGGCAGTTCAAAGATTGCGTGATAACGAATCGTTGGTTCCGCGCCGGTGTGAAAGTATTCCGCGAATGCCAGTAGCTCAAGAGCAACAAATATTGGATTATTTTGCACGTAATCCAACAGCCAGTCTCCGTAGAGCGGCTCGCTATTTCCGAGTGCATCACAAAAGCATTCATAAAGTATTGAAACGGAACAAGCAACGCCCGTTCAAATACTTAAAGGTGCAGGCTCTGTTGGATAGAGATAAGCCGGTCCGAGAAGCGTACTGTCGGTGGCTACTTGAGAAAGTAGCTAATGATCATGAATTCTTGTCTAACGTAATGTGGACCGATGAGAGTACCTTTACTCGAAACGGGATTTGGAATCGCCAGAACCTGCGATACTGGAGCCATGAAAACCCAAGACTGTGCCGGGCATCTGCGCATCAATACAGGTTCGCAGTCAATGTTTGGGCTGCAATTCACGGATGTGAAATTATCGGTCCGTTATTTATTGATGGGACCCTGAACGGTGCTAAGTTTGTGGAGCTCCTTCATGGTCCCGTAACTGATTACACTGATCAGGTCTCAGTGACAGCAAATAGGCGGTTGTGGTACCAGCTAGACGGAGCACCTGCTCATTCAGTGGTGGCTGCTAGAGAGTGCCTAACTGCTATGTTCGGAGAGCAGTGGATTGGCCGGTACGGACCTACCCGGTGGCCAGCTAGATCACCAGACCTCACACCACTAGACTTCTTTTTGTGGGGATACATTAAAAATGAAGTTTATGCGACTGAAGTAGCCACCGTGGAGGATTTAAAAAACCGGATCGTATTAGCTTTCAATAAAGTCAAAACGTTAGCTGCAGAAGGGGAGTTGATTAGAAAATTAAAAAATAATATTATACGACGGTGTCAGCTATGTAATCGAGAACGTGGCGGTCATTTTGAAAATTTAAAAATTTAAAACAGTGTCTTTAGTAACGATTTGAACAATACATAGCTTGAGCTGCATTGTGGATACCTAGGAACATGATAGCGCGGACGCCTGTAGTGGTTTCACTTTCATTCATCGCAGCCGACATGAGACGCGCGCGCGAGTCTTTGATAAAGACAACTCGCCGCCGCCGCGCCAGGTGAGTGAACTTGTATCATAACATTCATAAAGGGGTGTTTTATTTGAGGTCAATTTTTACGGTATTTATTTTGTTCGAAAAATGCGTTTTTTAATTTTTATTGGAATATTTTTTATTTTATTTTTAGATCTATTTTAGTAACTAGTGGATGCTACTGTGTGATTTATTGATATAAGTTCGCCGTCACTTTGTATAACTTATAATGTTAAAGGGTAATCTAATGTTTTTAGAAAATGATAACAACAATTTACGAGATACGTTCTTTGTTTAATATTATGAAATACGTGGATTAATTATATTGTTTATAGCTACTAGTGTGTACTCAATTGACCTCTATTGATACCATATCATTTATATCTCAGCCTTGTATTATACATGTCCCACACTTGGGCACATACATTGGTGCGTGTGTCGCTTCGCATAACTTCGAAATTCTTGTAGATCATCCGCAAATATGCAATTTTCTCCCAAATAAAACAAGTAGAGCGAATGTTAACTAATGTGATCGATAGATGGCGTTGTACAAATTGCCATTTTGTGAATCGCGGTGTTAAGGTCATAAAATTTGGTCACAATGATAGTTTGTGTAGTGTAGGGGCCTGTATATTTTAGAAATTTACCCTTTAGGAGGCTAAGGAGGAGGGGATGGAACTTTTTATTAAAGTTTTCTATGGTACCAAACACGACTGTGAAATTAAGTACATAATATGTATGCTGTGTCACTAACTTTAGAATAACTGGACCGATCAAGGTCATATTCGCATCATATTTTGTGGAGACAATGATGCACACCATATATTATCACACTACCACCCACGGAAGCGGACAGAATTAGGCCTTAGTCCACCACCATATCCTCGTGCGGTTTGGTAGACTTCACATACCTTCGAAATTCTTGTAGAACATCATAAGGTCTGCAGTTTTTGTTACAATATTTTTTTTCGCTAATAATGAGTATAAAGAAGGTCGATAAAGGTCCCAAGAAGTTGCTGGATGTAGGCCGCTTCCAACAGGTCGGTCTGGAAAACTTTAGGGGAGGCCTATGTTCAGCAGTGGACGTCCTGTGGCTAATGATGATGATGATGATGATGAATGAGTATACACGTAACATCGAAAAGGCAGACGTGAGTGCTCTTGAAGCGGGTTTCTAAACCGCAATTATTGAATTTATTAAAACGAAATCACTATCTCCATTTGAACTTGCTGTAGGTTGGTTCCTGTTTACAAAAGCAGGTCCAATTAACTGGCAAAGGCCTTGACAAACCTTGCCTCTAATACTTCAATCTACAAAACTATTGCATGTATGATGACACATTTTATTCCTGCAAATATTTTAAACTTTTGGTTCACTTTTAAGAATATATTTTTGATAGGGCACAATATAAATAGCATAAGTACAGAAAAATATTCTTAGATTAATTCGGTTTTCCGATATAAAACCTGACAATTAAAAAAAAACACCCATAATTTCTAATTACATTGCAAAATATAATTTCATTAAGGTGTCCATTACCATTTTGAAATGCTTAGTAAAATAACATTCTCCAAGGCTTTATTTGTCAATTAACATGAATAATGGGGACTTTTTAAATTACACTTTGGATATAGAATGTAAATTAGTACGTGTTCCGATTACGTATATGTTTTCAAACAAAGGTTTCAAATATGCAAACGAATCATTTTGAATAAAAAATACGATATCGCAAATTCTAAGGGAATTAGAGTCTGTCAGTCCTGTCAAACTAACATGTGTTAAGTACTTTTTTTTTTTTTTTTTTTTTTTTTTTCTTGCGGGGAAAGCCGTTTATTGCTACCGCCCCACCGGGGGAAGGTGCAACGGTTATGTTGGGTTCTACCGGCCTTACGACCCAGCGAATCGCCCGGGAGAGATGGAAAACATCCGGGCGACCGCTGAGCCGAGTCCCTAACACTATTTACACCCTATGCCGGTAACTACCAACCAAAACCCCGCGGTGGCCTTCTTCGGCGCATGTGGAGCGGTCCCGGGGTCTCCTTGGGAAAGCCAAGGATTGCTGCCGGAACCGCCCCTGCGCGGTGCCGCCTAGCGGCCCGTCTCCAATTGGGGGGGCTCAGAAGCCCCCGCACACCGAAGGACGCCCTCGGCGTCAACGGCAGCAACGAGGCCGACCACCCGTGCTGCCGTCCATCTCGGGCGAGCACGTACAAAGGTACTAAATGGGCGCTACGACAGTCCCCCGCTGCGCGCCCGCGACCCCCGATGGCCCCTATTAGTCGCCTCTTACGACAGGCAGGGGATACCGTGGTGGAATTCTCCAAACGCCCCCATTCCACAGGGCGGGAGACGCCGGTCAGTCGTCCACCCGGCGCCTCCTACGTCTCCCTTGGCGGCGAGCGGGATCGTTTCGCTCACGATCCCGCTCTGCGCTCTCCTAACATTTGTTAAGTCCTGCCCCTTTAGGTCGGTACCACCTATTTGATACTAGTATTTTTTATGTTAGTTAAATTCAGGACTTATATAATTAGAATAATATAAACATCATCCCGATGAGTGATTAGAAACAACGTCCTATTATTTTTAAGCCGTCTTATCCATTGCGCAATCGGCAACGTTAGATTATTATTTCTCGATTGTTATTGAATATTTTTTTTGTTACAATAGTGTTATCAATTAACACTTGTGGTTACGAAAATGATGAAACTCATTAACGATGGCAATCATACGGATATTTATTTGATATTAAATCAGACTATATTGCACAATATTGCATGGTATTTACCTAAGTAACTATAGAAAAAATATTACTGAGGCTTACTACAATTATTTTGCTTTATGCTACTAATTTGTCATAAGTTTAAACCATTATACGATGAGGTTTATAAAAGCATTTATACTCGACTGAAACCAACTCATCGTGGGTCCCTAATTCTAGTACAGTCTATTTCATTTTTAGGGGGATATATTAATTACCCGTTAGTGCTGCCATTTTTGAAATGCAATAGATTAAATCTCGTAGTCCTGTACCT
Organism: Amorpha juglandis; assembly: GCA_949126905.1. Lineage (NCBI taxonomy): Eukaryota > Metazoa > Arthropoda > Insecta > Lepidoptera > Sphingidae > Amorpha > Amorpha juglandis. The sequence goes on along the minus strand of OX421372.1, from coordinate 2,835,234 downwards.
AGTCTGTACCTATTGGTAGAATTAATATAGAGCCACTGAAAAGAATACTATCATGAAATACTATCACAATAATATCACACAAATGGTCACACACTATGCCTATGCCCAATGAATAAGTAAACCACATTTAAATTTCAAATATCGAATGTCCGGTAATGCCAATCTGCCGACGCGCAATATTAACGCACGAGACGTATTACATTACATGCTACGTTCACACAGTGGACGCGGTGTTGTGTTGCGGTTTCGCAATCTACCACAACTAGGGGGTCATAGATTACGAAATGTTATTTGTCTACCTTAGCAATTGATATTATTGAGTGGCTCGACCTGGTCGTTACCACTGTCTCACAGAAAACCGACGTAAAGTAGCGGCTTGCTGCTGCGTTTCATACGGTGAGTGAGATATCCGGAAGCCCAAATCCCCTCGCCTTCCCAATCCCTAATTATCCCTTTCCTTTAAGGTCGGCAACGCGCCCATGATTCTTCTGGTGGTGGGCGTACATGGGCGGTGAAAATCACTTACCATCAGGTGACCCACTTGTTCCTATGCCGGCCTATGCTATAAAAAAAAATTAAGTGCCAAGTAAGGTATTTTTTGTGAGATAGTAAATCGGTAGCTTAAAAGCAGTGATATCTCAGCGAGGAATAGTATGCACAGTCGTAACGAAAGTCGCAGGTTCGAAACCAGCGTCAAGAGCATGCACATCTGACTTTAAAGTTACGTGTGTATTAAATGTAAATTATCGCTTGCTTTAACGATAAAGGAAACATCGTTAGGAAACCTGCGTATGTGAAAAGTTTTCTACAAGAATTTCGAAGGTATGTGAAGTCTGCCACCAGACTTTAACTCGCGCGTTAATCTAAGGTCTCCTTCTCATTCAATAGAAGAGGCCCTTTCCCATCGGCAGAATATGTATAATATAGGGCTAGAGTATTATTATTGTTATAAATCGGCATGTTTCAATGATAAGTTTTTATTTTAAAAGTCTGAATGGTGAGACGAGAAGTAGGTGTAGCACAAATTTTGATGTTTTTTGAAACCAATAACAGTTTCTGATTTCTCTCCATACATTAACTAGTAGTAGTCACTAGCGGGAAGCTATGATAAGTTAAAATTGGTAGTTTATGTCATTTCTCTCAGGTTTCTGAAAGGTTGATCAATTAACTAATCATCTGTCATGTCTTATGTCAATTCTAAATAGAGTTGCTAGAACTGTCAACGCTTTTGATTTGACACTGATTTGATAAACTGATAAACTGGGGTTTAGTATCATATTAGTTTAATACGAAATTAATTTTCAAAAGAATCTTTGCTTGTTAACAGTACAAAAGACTAGTTTGACACTTCGTCAATATTAATTTTATACGAATTCGAAAACTGTGAATTTATTTATAACACGATCTGGACCTTTTTTTTTTTTTTTTTTTTATAGCATATAGATCACAAACGTAATGGTAAGCGCCACGCTTGCTCATGAACAGAAGCAACACTACGCATGCATGACACTGGACCGCGCTTGTCACCCCGCGACACAAGATGTTAAGTCTCATAATGTTCAATAATTTCACTGGCAATACAAATTGCAATTTAAAACCGAAACACAACAGTGTTGCACAACAACGAGACGAGCAAGTCGCTCACCTGATGGTAAGCGCCACGCCTGCCCTTAAATAGAAGTAACACCACACAGAACTTTGAATTATAAAGCACTGCATGCCACTGAACTGAAGATGTTAAGTCTCATAATATTCAGTAATTTCACTGGCATCCATGTATTTCAAACGGAAACAACACAGCTTACACACTGGTGTTTGACCACAGAAATAGACAAAGCGGTGGTACCAACCCAGACGGCCTCTCGCATACGAGGGCCCTACCTTTAGAATGTTCGTATATATGTTTTTGTAAAAAAAGGCCAATTCAATTCCACACGGGACAGAGTTCAGTGCGATCATTGTTTCTAATAACCAGGTTTCAAATCAGGGACTGGAACGAGTACCAATTTATTTTGATTGGATCTATATCTCGTACCTTTAATCTTGATTAAGTATCTCCGTCTTGATTGAGTTTCTATCATTTAAAAAAGCTGCGGTGCAGGTCATTGGCTAAGCAGATTAAAATGTGTCAAGGTGCTGAAGAAAGCAACTGAATTATTATTTGTTCATCGACAATCGATGGTGTGAGGATACCTAATATTTTTGTACCTGACTGGATAGCGATCACTCTACCATAGAGGCTCGTCGGCCAGTAGCGTTCCGGGATAACAGCGTATATCCAGTAACTTCAGTAACGTCGGTAAACGATGAACGATCTATTTGCGTGTGATACGATCGATCTAGCTAATTATCTGCCAGACCTCAAGATACTGTGAGCTCCTTCTGCATAGATCGGACCAAACCATAAAAAATATATAATTGTAAATTGAAGGTAGATACTGTAACATTAACATTTTTGGACAACCTACACCTCAGTCCCCCCCGTGACCACGAAGGCTGAAAAGTCTTCGAAACGTCGGGATCAAAATTAATTAAAAACTGCGATAAAATCCGTTTAAATTAGTTTTATTTCAATAGCTAATATCATTGTTTATTGGTCTAGCTCAGTGTTTCCCAACCTTTTTTAGGCCATGCCCCACCTTAACATTTTTTTGTTAAATTTGTCACCGATATCTAGCATTGCATTTAAATAACCCAGAGCGAAAGGGTTAAAGTCGTGTCGAGTCCATTTTTAAATTGCCCCCTGTAACTATCAAATTGCCCCCCTGTGGGGCGTGGGGCCCACGTTGGGAAACACTGATCAAGCTAGTAGAGCGTCTCCTTAGTCTAGCAGTAACTTAGTTAGACTTAGAAATCGTAAGATTCTGAGTTTATATCCCTAGTCGGACAATTACAATAGTTATTATTCATGTTTGTATTTTCGATTCAAAACCACCCACAACCACCAATAATTGTACAAAATAATCAAGCAATACTTTTATTACTAACTTATTTTTTTCTTGCAGTCATGGCCTTATTTCTTCCTGTTCATGATCCTGGAGCATATAGTACTGAGGCTTGAGGGCAAACCAGGCATCAGATTGAACGATGGGATTACTAGTATATCTCATGGAATTCTCCAGGAGTGTGGGAGGTAAGGCTCAAAGTAAAGCTAATAATTAGTTACTTTACGTTTTATTTGCCAAATTGACTTCGAAAAAGTATATGAGATTCATCAGTTGTTACCAATTGGCACTAAAAAAAATCAACAAAATAAAATTATCCAATAATTCTCTGTAGTTGCTTTTATAGTTCATTGATAACGTTGACTCAAAAATGGTTAGTTTTATTTTTAGCTTATTGTATTTTATTTTTAGTGAAAGATAATTCTTTCAATTTGTCTTAGTATCCTGGCCTAATACGGGTTGCTGTTCTTCTCATACTATGTATATACATATAGGTTTCCTCCCAATGTTTCAGTAGTCTGCAGTTTCTGTTTCAGCAGTCCATACCACTTCCTGCTAAACTATGCCGCTATATTTGTCATTATTTTTAAATACATAGCAATCATTATTCATACAGAAATTACAAATAAGCTTCATTTCCAGGTTAGTGTGGAGAGGAGCTGAATCCTACCTGTACACATGGATTTACACGAACTACAGATTAGTGGAGCTACCCTGGGACCATACCTTCACGTGGTATGCGGCAGCTCTAGGAGTCGATTTCTGTTACTACTGGATGCATAGAGCTTGTCATGGTAAGGACATTTTTTTTTATCCTAACACGGGAAAATGACTACACTGGAACTAATGATAAGTACAGTGTAGTCCAATGTCGATTGTCAAGAGACTGGGCCCCTCCACGATCGGCATTATTATTCCCGCCTGAATTTAACTTTTTTTTTATTTGATTGAATGACGAGACGAGCAAGGCGTTCGCCTGATGGTAAATGCCACGCCTGCCCATAAACAGAAGCGACACCACACAGAAATTTGAATTACAAACTTCTAATATTACTATAAAATAATAGAAACGTATAATTTGGTGTTGGTAGATGAGTTGAGAAATGATAGTGGATAATTATTGTACTCATGGTAGACTGACAATTTTAACTATTTTATAGCATAGATAGGCAAACGAGTAAGTGGGTCACCTCATGGTAAATGATCTCCAACGTCCATGTACGCCAACAATTCCCGAAAAAGTATAGTCGCATTGCCGACTTTATAGGAAAGGGTTAATTAAGAGATTGGGAATATAAGGGAGATTTGAGCCTCCGGATATCTCACTCACCGTACGAAGCGCAGCAGTAAGCTGCTACTTTATGTCGGTTTTCTATGTGATAGTTTTAACGACCCGGTCGAGTCAACGTAACTCTACAATTCAAACCACTAACTTAACTATAGATTACGTTCATAGCGATAACCTAAATGTGTATCTTTTTTATCTTTTATTTATTATTGATATTATTATGAGTACTCTATACTGTCCCACTACTGAGCACGGGCCTCTTCTACTCATGAAAATGGTTGGAAGGAAATGGGTTGGTAGACTTCACATACCTTCGACATTCTTATGAAGTATTCTCAGGTACACACATACCTTTGCGTTTCAACCTTCACAAACTTCAAAGGCATATGCCGTGAAGGCTGGAATTGAACCTGCAACCTAGGTCTTATCAGTTTCGTTCCCAGCCAGACTATCGCCGCTTCTCAAGCTATACTAATTGGAAAACCTGATTAGAGTGGTAGAGCCACGCTGTAGACAGTTCTGTCTACAGCATGAATGGGCTGGCTCGACCGGATCGTTACCACTGTCTCACAGAAAACTGACGTAAAGTAGTGGCTTGCTGCTGCGTTTCGTACGGTGAGTGAGATAACCGGAAGCCCAAATCCCCTCCCCTTCCCAATCCCTAATTATGCCTTTCCTTTAATCTCTTCTGGTGGTGAGCGTACATAGGCCGTGGTGATCACATATCATCAGGTGACCCACTTGCTCGTTTGCCGGCCTATGCTATAAAAAAAAAACCTGATATTATTTTTAATAACTTGGAAGTACAACTGTTGTAAACACTACAGTACAATCCAAAAAAGACAGGGATCCACGACAAACTCTCTTCAACCAACATGGATATTCCGAATATATATTTGTTCCTACATAAGTCGCTGATAATTACTGTGTGTAAAAATTATTTCTTCGTTAATTTAAATGAATTCTTTCTTTCTTAGAGGTACACATACTTTGGGCTCAGCATCAAGTCCACCATACGTCTGAAGACTTCAACATGGGCGTCGGCATCCGACAGTCTGTACTGCAAGGCTGGTGTGGTTTTGTAAGTATTCATCGTATTGTATTTGATATAACATAATATTCTAAAACCTGTATACCCAAAGAGACAGGGGTAGACAGTGATGCAAGTCCATCCACAAGCTGCGTCAAGATAATTTACGTCTCATTAATAAATGACCAAGGAATCCCAATCCCAGGAAAGCAGGATGTACCCCTATACGCACCCCAATTAACCGTCAAGTCATGTCGCAAGCCCGCAGGAGAACCGGATATACACTGGCTGATCCTGGAACGCGATCCACACAAGGCACGTGAATCACTATGGCAGGTTATAACACTATGTGTACGGTGGTCGCTATCCGGGCGGATGTGAATATCCTAACACTAGGCTAACACTGCCAGAGAATCCACTAAACATGACCATCTATTTCACTATTAACATAATATCATAGGCTGCGTAGTACTACCTATTTCTGTAGATTTATACCCCTAAAATGTTTTTTTCTGTTGCTAAATATAACTTTTTATCCTTTCTAAACGTTATCATATATAAGAGACTTCACACACGCGTGCCTTTGAATTCATTATAGTAATAAGAAAATCGAACCTTAACATATTTCCTCACGAACGCCTATATTTAGAGTGGTTCTATAACAAAGGCATCAGATATGTACTGAATGATTTTAATTTGATAAATTATTAGTACTTACAACTTACTTACCAATATTTAAACACAGTTATCTTCCAACTAAAATGTTAGATCCTGTGAATGAAGCATCACTAATTAATTATGCTACTGGGATGGTACTAAATATTTTTCAAGAAAGTGTGTTAGAGTAAAAACCAGGGGATTTATTTCTCTATGATATGATATCAACGTCCTATCATCCAATAACGAGAATATTTATATTGTAACTGACTAAATAAATAAAAGCAGAAATGCTATAACACTTAAACTCTCTGCAATATCAGTTCTCAAAAACATGAATGGACCAGCGCCAGTGTATCAAACTGGCTTGAAATGGTAGCTTGCTGTTGCATGTTGTACGGTAAGTAAAAATTTCGGAGGCCCAAATCCCTCCCGCCGCCCTCTTCTAATTCTGGGCGTATAGGTGTTCATAGACGGTTTAGATTATTTACCACCAGGTGAACTACTTCTTTGTTTTCCAACACCTACCTTAAACATAGCAATTTTAATGATCTTCACTGATGTTAAAACTACTTTAGATTTTACTAAAGCTATACCATCATCCTCAGATCTTCTATCTACCGTTGGCACTGGCGATCCCTCCTGCGCAGTTTGTGATGCACCACCAGTTCAGCTACCTGTACATGTTCTGGATCCACACGGAGGCCATCAAGAGCCTTGGACCTCTTGAGTACATCCTTAACACGCCCAGCCATCACAGGGTCCATCACGGTAAGAAATTAATTATGTTTGGTTAAATAATATTCAATGATGCGTCTTTATAGATGATAGTTGAATTACATTCTCGCCTATGCCTTACGCGAAACTCTGCATCGAAATGTGGCTTTAACAATCAGTAATGAAATATAATAACTTCTGTTATAAACGCAAATCATCGAGTTGATCTAATAATATTATTGCTCCAGCAGTGGTTAAAATTATTCCACAATCGAACTTTTACCTAATAATATTTAGGCAGAGTTAAAAGGGGTTTCAACGTTTAAACTAATAATAGAAGGAATTTCTGCTTTTGTTACAGCTCATAACTAACGTGGGCAGATTAAAATAAGCATTTCTCAATAACCATAAATTAAGCTTTTGTTTATATTATGGCTTTCAGCCTCTCTAATAAAATACGTCTTGAATTTGTGTTTATTGTTATAATTTATTATAATCCAAGTGCATATGTGGGTTTACATGCTTTACAGGCTTACTGATGGATCAATGCCTTGGTGACTGCCTCAGTGGCGTAGTTGTATTGCGTACACTGTACGACGGTTTACGGTACGCTACGTCGTCTGTGAGACAGTGGTAACGACCCGGTCGAGCCCGCCCATTCATGCTATAGACAAAACTGTATAAAGCGTGGCTGTACCACTGATAAACGACAATGATATCAACAGAATCCGTCTTAAATAAAATAATGCTGGGGATTTCAAGTGCTCGCATTTCTCAAAGAACACAATATTATAATGTTACAATGTAATGTAATATCGAGGTCTTTTGATTTATGTAAAAATGGATCTTACTCTCAAAATGAAAACATTCTCCTTTGTGGATATTAGATTTATTTTTTTGATGTGCGCGACCGAGTCAGACGTTGCGATACAGAATAGGAGATTGAAATATGTTTTTTATTTTTGTTAAAAGACATAGATTTTTTCACATCTCACCTGATAGTAAGTAATTTAAGTCGGTTATTCAGATTGAGTATATTATACATATACAGAAGACACGGATTTACTCTAGATCTAGATGTCAGCTTTCAAATCACCATTCCAATACCATCCAATACCATCAGGTATAGTGCAGTCACTTTTCAAAAAAATAAGCATCTATAATTTTAACAATGCTTTTCCAATAACCTAGGACACATTTGTTCGATTTCATATTACACGTGTACTTCAAAAAGAAACCTGAACGTTGGATATATATGTGCTCAGAATTTGAACATTGCTTTAAAACTTCAAAGTGCCTTGAAATGAAAATGGATTGTATTATTTTCCTCATTTTCATGTAAATTGACTTTAATAACTCTCACGTGCTTTATAACGACTATAAATATTAATAAATGTCTCGGTTTGGAGCTGGTATTACGAAATATTTATTGTCTCATATTGCAGTAGAAATGGAGCAATTCTTTCTAGTTTTTCAAGCCCATTCTGTCAGCAAAATTCAATGTATTCATACTTATATATTTTAAGAGTGTTCTAAGCTACGATAGTTTTAACCTCTTTTTTGTGTTTGACGCTTTGCTGATAGCCTGACGCTAGTCGGCTGTTTTCAGCTTCATATATTTGGGTGAGGCGCTTTAGGCGCTCTCAACCTTTAATAGCTCTAACCTAGGAATTTTGGGCGATCGTCCTTTGTAGATAGCATAATTAACTTGAACCTTAGCGTCTTTTTCTTTTAAAGCATACTTCCAATGGTCGCGTCAAGCATCAGACGCAAGCATTGGTGATGCACTGTCAAAGCCTCGTTGCCCCGTCTGCATATTTGTACAGGTCACTACGTATATCTATTTGAGACAATTCGGCAGAGTGTCCTAATATACGACGTAATCGCGCCTTCAAAACGGTATTATTAAACGAGACCACGTTACTGATGTTTGTGTCTCGACACTTGACATCAAAAGTCTACTTACGTAAATCCATGGCCAATTTTCTAAATGATTCCAAAAATTTATTTAAGCAGCGTTGAAGAAGTACAACATAATAAAAAATACAACATCATAATTGGCATACAAAACAATATTCCAGCAAATTAAAACCGAATAGTCGACCCACTTTCAAACATTTCAGACCCGATAACAAATCCTGTACGTAAACAAAACAATGTATTCCCTCGGCAGTAATTTTCCTTCTTAATGCATTATTTATACCAGTTCCATTATAATGTGACTTTGATTATGAAACCCGACCGTTTCTGGGTGCTCTTGATGAATGATTAAATAATTTAAAGAGTGTATGAATATTTAATTCCATTTGTGCCATGTTATTTATTTTCTGGTTATGAAATAAACAAGGTCATTTTTTGAGAGTAGAAGAGAAAAAGATTTAGGATCGCACTAAAAATGGGATTTATTTTTTTCATATTTACACAATTGTTTTGTCTTGCCTCATTTGATATGAAAAGGCATTTAGTGCATGAAACAAAGTAGACAACATTGTAAGTGTTTACAGACTTGCCATCCGAATCCAAAATTATGATCTGAACTTGGGAAATTTAAGACTTCGCAACATGAAAGTCGGTCTAGTACGCAACTTTTCTTTCTGCCTGGCGTTATTCCGGTTTAATACCAGGGAGCGCATCCCTCCATCATGATTTGACGGTACATTTGATATTATGTGGAGCAACCGACCGTCTGACCATCACAACACGCAACGGGACTAGCGAACTAAGTTTCGCCATTGCATTGTCCATTACTCAGCAGAGTGTACCACGTGCTGCTGAGTTGGAGTTGGGTCTAAGATAGGTACCACGTCTCTTCACTTACACTCCGGATGCAACCCCTCACACAAAACATTCGAATATCCAAAAATAATATTACTGTATTATTGTATTATTGTTGTATTATTTCAATGTCAAAATGCAAATACCGGAAAAACTAAGATCTGACGACATACAATTGTCTGAGCATCTCAATAGCGTCGCATAGTAACTTACCATAGAAGAAGTTTAAATCCAAAAGTAGAAGTAGTCTAATATTAAAATTCTAAAATGTTTCCTTCTAAGGAATTGTTACAAGGCCGCAGTCTAAACATTAAAGAAGTTAAATACAAAAGAAAAACGCCACAGCAGGCCCGGGTAAATGTAGCTAGAGACAATGTATTTATTTAGGTTTTTGTTTTAAAGTTTGAACAAAATTTAAAAACTAACTTAAAAGTCAAAATTTACAATTACTAGAGATCTATTTCGAGTTAAATAATAAGTCTTGTTTAAACTTTTTTTTATTGGTAAGTACAGATATGGAATGTAAACTTTAATACAATGAAACAATTAAGATGAGTGTGCTGTTATCTGTTGAGGAATTTCATTTAAAATTATAATTATTAAAATTTTACACTTGTCGTAAGTCCGCGGTTATTTACATTATATTGAAGTCTAAATCATTTTAGACCACAACGACTACGAAAGGCTTTAGAGATTACAATATGACAAATTAAATGAGGACCAGTTTCACTTAGCCTCCAAAACACAAAGGTTGTCAAGTCAGCCGTGAAATACTCGGAACTCTCTAAATATTGCACATATCAGTTGTAACTGAACCAGATATTTGAGTCTAATGCTAATTAAAATCCGTTTATTGTTAGAAATCAAAGATAATTCGAATTCCGAAAGCTAAATCTATTAATTGAATTCAATTGATCAACTACTGGTGAGTGGTAGAGCCACGCTGTAGACAGTTTGTCTACAGCATGAATGGGCTAGCTCAACCGGGTCGTTACCACTGTCTCACAGAAAACCGACGTAAAGTAGCGGCTTGCTGCTGCGTTTCGTACGGTGAGTGAGATATCCGGAAGCCCAAATCCCCTCCCCTTCCCAATCCCTAATTATCCCTTTCCTTTAAGGTCGGCAACGCGCACATGATTCTTATGGTGGTGGGCGTATATGGGCGGTGGAGATCACTTACCATCAGGTGACCCACTTGCTCGTTTGCCGGCCTATGCTATAAAAAAAAAAAAAAAAAAAAAACTAACAGTGATTTTGTGTGTGATTACAGGCTTAATTGATATTCGTCTAAATTTGTTTATATCATCTCGATCTTCATTTCTCGTTTTCACTGAATCGGTTTAATTAGTGCTAAGCGTGTCATATAGGACTTCTTTTTATGAACTGTTCTTCACTCTCTTTTATTCCGTCTTTTCTGTTTTCATTTTCATATTTTTTTCTTTCATAGGCAGCAACAAATACTGCTTGGACGTGAACTACGGAGGCGTCCTCATCATCTGGGACAGAATCTTTGGCACCTTCAGACCTGAAACTGACAAGGTCGAGATTGTCTACGGACTTATTTACAATCAGCCGTCTTTCAACCCCGTCTACTTGCAGGTGAGATTTTCTTCTTTTAAACATTTCTGTATTCGTTTTTGGTCGCAGCTACGCTCGCCTGAAAGTCAAACTTAAAATGATTCAACGCGAATGTTATATTCTAATCGAGGTTATGTTCTACTTTTTTTTATTATCTTTTTCTTACCTAAACGTCCATGTTCATTAATTTAGACATATCGAAACTAAAACATCTACTTTAATTATACTACTAAATAGAAAATAGAATACACTAGAATTTAATTTCTTCAAATTTACTGAACGACCTTAAATTTAAAGAGGCCAGTACTAAAAGTAACAACAAAGAAATACTTAAATAAAATCTCCTTAAATATATATTTTTTTTTTATCCTGGCTCGGCAAAGTGACTACGCTACACCTGATGGTAAGTGTAGCGCAATCCAAGAATAGTGTCGACCAACGATAAACAATGTATCCATCGTTGGTCGGCAAGATCATGCCGGCCTGCCAATGGGCTTAGGGTTAGGATCAGGGGGCAAGCCCCCTGGGAAAAACCGGATATACATATAGAAAGTGACTTTTCAATGTAAATTTTGCCCCATGGCCTACATAACATTGAAATTGTGGATAAATAAATCCGTTTTAAAGATAAGTAATTTTACCAGGTGTTGGGTCTCCCCTAAGCGAGAGTCCGTCTAGTTGGTACCACTGCTTTGTTTATTTCTACCACCAAGCAGCCGTGTGTAAGCACTGTTATGTTTCGGCTTGAGGATATTAAAGCCAGTGTAATTACTTGATATTATGAGACTTAACAACTTTTGTCTCGGGGTTACGAACGCGATCTTATGGCATGCAATGCTTTGTAAATGCTTTGTAAAGTTCTGTGTGTTGCTGCTTCTTTTAAGGGTAGATGTGACGCCTATAACCACGAGTGTCCTGCTCGTACCGTTTTTTGAATAAGATTCACTAAACTGGGCCTTACACATTACTTATATGCTAAGCAACTAACAGACATAATAGTTGAATTGCACAAATGTGTATGCCCTTCTAGAAGTGAATACAACAATGGAGTTATTCAGGCTAATAGAAAAAAATAACGAGAAAGGATTTTTTTTTCTCTGAAATGTTATCCCTTACACACCATCCATCTTCCATGTCGCCACAGCTTGAGACACATTGGACATCATTAATTTACTCTATAACCACCCTAGACCACAATAGGAGCCATATTCGGTGTAGAAATAGGTTAGAAACGTGATAACGATTTATTCGTTGAAAGAGTATAAATAGATTTTTCCTTTACGTTCGGTTGATAGGAAAAAGATTGAGTTATGGCAACCCGTGCCTTACAGCTCTTTTATATGGAAATCGGCTTTAACGAGTCTTTTATTGGCTTATTTGCTTTTGGCTTAAAGTGTTTTTATGTAAGATGGTCGGTAAGCGAGCAAATAAATGGTAGAAGTTTCTCCATATTTGGCACATTAAATTTAATAGAAGAGTGACACTATACAAAATCTCAAATGTAGACAATGACTGTCGAAAGATTCGATTTTTTTCCTCTCAGATATGGACCTTATAGACTATCCTCCAAATAGTTAACTAATTTTCCAAAATGAAACGTAAGAATTTAATTGAAATTTTATTTAAAAAATTAATAAGTAATTATTAGTAAATTAAGTGTAATTGCCGAGTGTATTTTGATTTTATTTATCTGGAAACGATAAAGTGACTGCACTTCACCTGATGTTACGCACAGCGCAGTCCAAAAACCAGCGACCACCGACAAACGATGAGTTTATCGGTGGCCACCAGAATCATGCCGGCCAATGTTAATGCTTCTTCACACTTTGAAGAGGGAAGAGCGAATCGAGGGGTCTGCGACAGAACAGGCGATGACCAATACAGGCCTAGGGATATAAGGAAGTACCCCTATACTCGCCCTAACCAACCATCGAACCGAACCCTAGATAGCAGTCGTACCGCGTATGCAATAAAACTACGTCACCCAGACAGCACGTGGTTCTATTCAATTAATAAAACTTCAGTATCTACCTAAAGTATACCAAGAACAAGGTGGTTGGTCCCTCGTATGCGAGAGGCCGTCTGGGTTGGTACCACCGCTTTGTATAATTCTGCCGCTAAGAAACACTGTGTAAGCACAGTTGTGTTTCGATTTGAAAGAAAATTGAAGCCAGTGATTATGAGACTATTATTATATTATGAGCATTATGCGACTTAAGATGTCTCGGAGTGACGAGCGCAGTTCAGTGCCATGTAGTGTTTTGTAATTCAAAGTTCTGTGTAGTGTTGCTTCTGTTTATGGGCAGGCGTGGCGCTTACAATCCATCGAGCGCCGTGCTCGTCTCGTCTATGAATGAAATAATAATAAAAAGACTAGTATTATAAAATATTCCATTTTAAGGATGAAATTTACCTGTAAATTGCAAGAGCACTTCGCGTTGAACAGAGTTAACAGCTCACGAACCGAGAACAAGAGTTTTGGCCGGAATATAAAATACGATATTTAATGCAAACCACCCTTCGCCAGAACTTAGCCACTTAATTTTGGCCGCGAAATTATTTTCGACGGAATTAAGTTTCATTATTTTTGCCTTGTTTTGAGGCATATTTTATTTAACTCCTGTATTTTTGCAGTTATTTTAGTTCCTTTTTCTTTCAACATTATAATTAGTTACAGGAATATTGTACCGACGTTAGAACAAGTAGAGCGTTATTACTGATGAAATTACGTTCCTATTTAGAGAAAAAAACATTTTTTTTGCCAATTATAGTTTTAACATGTTTTTATTAAATCACCAGTGATCCGCTCCGGCTTCGCATGGATAACAATACGACAATACATTACAAATCTTTGAATTTTTCGGCTTTTCTGTACTATAATATGTATGTGTTATACATATAAGCCTTCCTCATGAATCATTCTATCTATTGCTGAAAACTGCATTAAAATCCGATGAATAATTTAAAAAATCTAAGCGAATAAAAAAATAAGTTCAATGTTTTCTTAGCAAAAAACGCCCCTTAGAATAGTCTATTCTAGCGAGCGCACACAAAAAATACAATAGAAAATAAATGTTAACCTCTTAAAAATAATTTCTTCAGTGACCTAAGCAACTTCTAGATTATTGAAAAAGACACGCCTCATTTAATCACATAACGACCAAATAAAGTTAGGTTAAGATCGTATTTTACAAAGTTTTGGCACCGACTCTCATCTCGAGCACGTTAAAGCCATTTTGAGAATATAATCACTACAGTCTACAGGTATATAAAGAAATGAGAATAATGATTACATTCCAAGTTGTTTTAAAAATACATCTTTAATATTGGGATAATACTTTACGATAAAAGGTGGTCACATGTCTGATGCTATGACAGATTCAGAAGAATCGAACGCTTTTAACAATAGACCTAAAGCAACAGGACATGTAAGAATTTCGTTGATTAAAAGTCTGTTCAAATGGTTCAAATTACTTGTAATTGTGAGTTGATCAACTAAAATTGAACCGTGTGAACCTGCTATGACAGCCACGCCTAACCATATATAGCAGCAACGTAGAATTTTGAGTTACAAAGTACTGTATGACCCACCCACCCTGAGACATCCATGTTAATTCTCACAGTTTCAAGTAATTTCGCCAGTTTCAATGTCCTGCCAACCTCTACGGAGCTTACTAAGTTCGATTTGGCTACAGAAACAGACAAAGCAACTACAGGATCCAACTTAGATGGACTCTCGAATAGGATAGACCTACTACCTGCTTAATAGTAATTGTTTTATAGGCACATTGTTGTTTTTTTTGCCTTTATACAAACAAATTATACATTTCAACATTTCAATATTTGGATTTGGGAAGCAAAAACGAATAATAATAATGTAAAAAACTAAAAAACCATGCAAAGCAATAATTACACTACAAAAACAATAAAGGACTACGGTTGTATTAAAGACTGAGACCCCAGAATGTTGGTTGTAATAGGAACGAAAGTTTAATCATAAAATTAATCAATCCGAATATTTGAACAAAGACAAGCTATTTTTATAATCGTCAAGGACGAACAGTCTGAAAAAATAGAAGAGAATATTTTTTTAAAAGTTTAGGAAGCCTAAATAAAACGTAACCTGATTTAGAATTTTGTAATCCGATTCATCTGACTTTACGTTTATATCAATTGGGTGCCTCTTAAGAGGTCTGAGTATTATCTACTAGCTTTTGCTCGCGGCTCCGCCCACGTGATCAAACAAACAAACAAACAATCAAACTCTACAGCTTTATAATATTAGTATAGATTTGGGTAGCTTAGCAACGGAAGCCTTCAAATAATATTATTTAGGTAGCTTAGCAACGGAAACCTTCAAATATGAATAATTTTCCCCGTTTTTGCAACATTTTTCACTGATGCTTCGCTTCTAATGGTCGCAGCGTAATGTTATATATCCTAAAGCCTTCCTCGATAAATGGACTATCCAACACAAAAAGAATTTTTCAATTCAAACCAGTAGTTCCTGAGATTAGCGCGTTCAAACAAACAAACAAACAAACAAACAAACAATCAAACAATCAAACTCTACAGCTTTATTATTAGTATAGATTTGTAACTTTTCTTCTGACGTCAAAAAAACTTTAACGAAGAATAAAGACTTCGTAAGGAAACCTAAATTCCCCTCGATTCTCCATAAAAACGCCCAGCGTGGTAGGCCTAACGCCTCTTATTGTTTTTTTATAGCAGAAATCATAAAAGAAGATAAAGCTATTCACACTGGCGGAGCCGCGAGCAAAAGCTACCTCTATAATATAATACGACTGACAGCATTTATATCGAATGTGATACAGTTTCGGTCATAATCTGAAGAAACTGCAACCAAACATAAACTTAAATACATTTTGTTTTGCAGGCCTTTTACAATGGTTATGTTGTGGATAAGATGCGGCAATTTGACAATTGGGAAGATAAATTCAAGGCTGTATTTTGGGGTCCAAGTTGGGAGCCAGGCACCCCTCGACTTGGTGATGAAGATATGAAAGTTGATGTAAGTATATTAATTGATAAATATATGTAAGCCTAAATGGTGAGCAAGTTCGCCTAACAATAAGCGGCATGCCGCGCCAAACAGAAGAACCATGAATTACATGCACTGCATGACACTAGTAATTCGATTTCCTTCAATACACTGCTGTATGGCGACAGGACGGCAAAACGGTGGAACCGACCCAAATGGCATCTCGAATATACCTACCACCTACTCAGTACTCATTATTCCTAATGTTATGAACGCTTAACTCTAGTTAATGAATACCTAACACATAAATTGTAAGTAGCGAAAAAAAATCCCTTTGATATCGTTACAATAATACATTTCCAAATAACATACAAATGCTCGTAACCTCATTAAAACTTTAGATCAGATTATACATAAGTTCTCAAACTTTTTTCGTCTACATGCCATTTTGAGAGTTAATTATTTTCGGTCCCGAAAGCCCCCGAAATCACTATATTATTTTTAAATATATCTAGTGTGATATATGAGGCATCCCTTTTTTAAATTAAAACTTACATCCTTAGACCTTTTACCATCCTGAAACCCTCCAACACCCACAAGGGAAAGGGGAGTTATCGCCTACAAGACCGAGTTAAAAACATCCAATATTGACCTCCAAAATAACAAAACACAGGAATGAAGATTTGAGTAAAACAAAATCACAAAGGAAACCTGATAATTAGTGACGTAATCCGAGGCTTTTCATTAGCCGTAGTAAGGGGTACAACCGGTTTAAAGGTTTTAACAACTTTGTTCGTAGTTAGTTTACCCCAATTACCCGTTTCGATGTACTTTACAACTTTCATATCTACTAGACCGTCTAATAATAGTAAATACACCCGACAGTCACATATAAGGTCCTGCCTCAGGTTAACCTGTATCGCGGGAATCAGAAATTCGAGAGACTTGCAGTCCCACAACAGCCAGACCCAAAACAAATATTTTTGGATCTCACAAACATTTGTCTCTCGGCCAAACCCACGGCCTCTCGGCAGCTGGCTACTCGCCCACTGCGCTACGAAGGTTTTATCGAGATTATCAGGGCATGTGCTCTTTGAATACCGAATGAGGATCTCGGAATTATTTATTTATTTATTATTATTATTGGGGTAATTTTACTAGACGAAGCGATAAATGCTCGTAACTGTAAGACCTTCTTTAAAGTAGCTTTGATTATAACCTTTATTCAGGAATTAATTTAAGTAAATCTTACTATAGCAGCGATAGCTCAGTGGGGAGTGGTATGGACTGTCGATACGAAAGTCGCAGGTTCGAAACCAGCCCCAAGAGCATACACCACTGACTTTTCTAAGTTACGTGTATATTAATTGTTAATTATCGCTTGCTTTAACGGTGAAGGAAACATCGTGAGGAAACCTGCATACCTGAGAACTCGATAAGATTTTTCGAAGGTATGTGAAGTCTGCCAACCCGCATTAGGCCAGCGTGGTGGACTAAGGCCTAATCCCTGTCATTCAGTAGAGGAGGCCCGTGCCCAGAAGTGGGACGTATATAATACAGGGCTAGTAAAAAAAAAATTTTTACAGAATTTAAATCATTATTCATCTCTATAAAATTTTCTTCTTTCACCTGCCTTTACCCCACTCGCAATGGGATCAGTACAATACTTTTTAAATAAAGAACAGAAAAAATTGAAAAAAAATACAGATATATTTGGCTTGTCGCTTTTACGACCGGCTAACCGCATGACGTCAACCCCTCTAGGGAGAATAATCTATTTAAAGAAAATAATGATAAACATAAACATATTATTATAAAGGCAAAAAATCTGTTCTTGTCTGATTTTCGATTGAATCTGATTTTTTTATGTTTTACGCAAATATCTCCACCAAGTTTACTATTACCAAGTGGTAGATTCCTCGTATACGAGAGGCCGTCTGGGTTATTACCACCGCTTGGTTCATTTCTGCCGTCCAGTAGCTGTTGTTTCGGTTTTAAGGACATTAAAACCTGTGAAACTACAGGGTATTATCATGGACTTAGCATCTTACGAGCATAGTCCAGTTTCATGGAGTTTCGAATCACAATAAGAGTTCATTATTAAACTTTTAACTTAACAACATTTATTTTGTGTCAGGTGGAAAACCGGGACAAATATGATGTCCAATTACCCGCTTGGTGTAATATTTACCTCGTGTGCCACTACATGATAGTCCTGTATGGTTACTTCGACCTCGCATCGCGGTATATGGTAAGTGACCTTTTAATACTATACTTTTTGAGGGGTAGAACGACTCTATAGATAGTATAATCTACAACATGAATGGGCCGGTTCAACCGGGTTGTTACCACTGTCTCCTAGAAAACCGAAGTAAAGTAGCGGTTTGGTGCTGCGTTTCGTGCGGTGAATGACATATCCGGAGACCCAAATCAAAAGACCCTACGGCTAAAAGATAAACCAATATTGATATAATAAAAAAACCCTAACCCACAGCGCTTTTCACTCACAAGTATACATGCAAATGACGTAACCTTTATATTTTTTTATTCAAATGGAATACTGAACTGGAAAATGTAAAAGCAAGCTGTAACATTAATTAGGGTAGGATGACGGTGTGTTAAACGTAAACCAAAGTTCATTTTGTTTCAGTTTGACTTTAACGAACATGTCAAAAATAAATTGAGGGAGATGATTTTTTTTGAAAGGATTAT
Source organism: Amorpha juglandis (assembly GCA_949126905.1). Classification (NCBI taxonomy): domain Eukaryota; kingdom Metazoa; phylum Arthropoda; class Insecta; order Lepidoptera; family Sphingidae; genus Amorpha; species Amorpha juglandis. The sequence continues at coordinate 2,816,530 of OX421372.1, read as the reverse complement.
AGATCACGCATTTATCCGCAGCTTTATTTTGTTCCATGAAATTAAAAAATTGGTCAAGTGTGTGTCGGACTACGTACGGATTCTGTAGTTATGTTCTGCTGGTGGGAGGATACTTGTATCCGACCGGATAGCGACCAACGTACACTGGTGCTAAAACCTGCCATAGTAGCCCGCCTTGTGTGGGTCGCGTTTCAGGGTCAGCCAGTGTATATCCGGATCTCCCCAGGGGGCTTGCCCCCTGATCCTAACCCTTTTCCCATCCCTTTTTCCTTCCCCCCCCCCCCTTGGCCCTTTGGCATGCCGGCATGATCTTGCCGACCTACGATGGACACTTTGTTTATCGTTGGTCGACACTATTCTTGGATTGCGCTACACTTACCATCAGGTGTAGCGTAGTCACTTTGCCACGCCAGGATAAAAAAAGCTAATGTTTTCTTTCAATAGAGGTAGGTAAACGAGCTATTGGGTCACCTGGTGGAAAATGGTAGGATGCACATGATACACATGCTGTTAAACCTGCAATAATGACCGCCTTGCGTGGCTCGCGATCCAGGATCAGCCAGTGTATATCCGGTTCTCTCGAGTGGCTTGCGACATGACTTGATGGTTGGTTGGGGCGGGTATAAGGGTACATCCTTGGATTACTTTGCCTGCATCAGTCATCTGCGTGTATTGTGGGCGTACAAGGACAGTGAAGACCACTTACTATCAGGTGGCTGTTGCTCGGTTGCCGGTCTATGCTATAAAAAAAATTACTTATTTTAATTTTCGACAGCCTCCGTGGCGCAGCAGGTGAATAGCCGGCTGTGAAACGAGAGGCCGCGGGTTCGATCCCCGCACCGAGACAAATATTTGTGTGGTCCACAGATATTTGGCTAAGGGTCTGGGTGTTGTGAGACCGAAAGTCTCTCGTAGTTTCTGATACCCACGACACAAGACTTGTATCTTACAGTGGGGTCAGGACTATGTATGTGACTGTTGGGTGTATTTATATTTATTTATATATAATTTTAGTTTCATTTTAGTCTAGTTAGGTGTCGAAATAATACCTACCATTATGTACCGATTCGCAGTTGTGTCAATAAAAGGCCTTAACAATCAGATATAAGGACCCGAAAGTCCTTCATTAATTATTTACCAAGGCCCAACCGTTTACTGCCTCACAAATTACTTATTAATGTTAATTGGGATCAAGGGATCGTTCACAAAGACCTGACGAATGTTTGGTCATCCAATATTATATTGGAATTGAGCTTGAATCGCGTACAATGCCCTCGAACCTTTTGTTAAAGATACTGAGGGTAGATTCTGGTAGAAGCATATAGACTTAATGAGAATATGAGGGACTTACAATGTGGTAGGTCCCTCGTATGCGAGGGGCCGTCTGGGTTGGTACCACTGCTTTGTGCCGCCAAGCTGGTGGGAGAATACTTGTATCCGACCGGATAGCGACCACCGTACACTGGTGCTAAAACCTGCCATAGTGACCCACCTTGTGTGGGTCGCGTTCCAGGGTCAGCCAGTGTATATCCGGTTCTCCCCAGGGGGCTTGCCCCCTGATCCTAGCCCTTTTCCCATCCCCTCCCCTTGGCCCTTTGGTAGGCCGGCATAATCTTGCCGACCTACGATGGACACATTGTTTATCGTTGGTCGACACTATTCTTGGATTGCGCTACACTTACCATCAGGTGTAGCGTAGTCACTTTGCCGAGCCAGGATAAAAAAAAAAAAAAAGAAAAGCAACATGCAATTGCCATAGACCCAATAAACATAAAATTCAAATTTTGTTTTCGCGTTCGTAAATATGAAATATCTTTGGCCGTGGGTATTGCAAATTAATATTTTCTATTATAATTTTAAAACCAATTACGAGAGATTGTTTTATCTTACATTGAAAATTTGTAAGCAAAATAGGTTTCATTAAAGATAACTTTGGATAATAATAAATTGACTTTAATTGCGAATAAAATTATAATGAAAACAATTTTATAACGCCCAGAGGGTTCTATCGGACCGAAAGGGTGAATTCGCTTTAAATTATATACTTGGGCGAGTAAAAATAACATAATTTTGGGGCTGAATTTAATATTGTAAAGACCTAGTATATTTATTTTTTACCCATATTGTGTGTGTAGGAAGTCCATTGTCTCTGCCTACCCCTATGGGAAACAGGCGTGAGTTTATGTAAAGACCTAAAATAAAATAATACGTAAAGTAATTTTGTACAATGAATTCTCGCAAATGCCTGTGCCAAATCGTACCAGTTATATTATTCTGTGGTAAACCCTACAAGGGTTGACTTCAGTGCGGATACTCAAAGTAGGAGGTTCCTCGTATGCGAGAGGCCTTCTGGGTTGGTACTTTTTCCCGCCAAGCAACCGTGTGTAAGTACTGTAGTGTTTTGGTTTGAAGGACATTGAAGCCAGTGAAATTACTGGGCATTCAACTTTACTTTGAATATTTTGATATTACAATAAATTACTTTGAAATCTCTATAGTATATTACAATAAATTTCTCCATATTACAATCTTCAAACATATAATATATGTTTATTTGAACGCACAATGGAAACCTCACATAAGTTTGGAATCAAACAACCCCGTTAACTTACTACGTGCAAGGAGATCGTGTATCGCAAGCCAGTACCACAGTATAAAAACCGTACAGTCCGTCTTCGAAGGCGTCTCGATGGCAATCTTGCGGACTTAGCGATCGGATGTAGTGCAGTTTTTTTAATAATGTTGCGTCATACTTTAATGGGTGCATAAATATATTATTTTTCTGTTATAGTAGGTGCCTACTCATGGTATGGTCAAATCAGAGTTAATTCACTTACAGTATATGTCGTACAACCATAAGTTGTCGTAATACATACTTGTTTTTATCCGAGCACGGCAAAATGACTACATTACACTTAATGGTAAGCGTAGAGCAGTCCAAAAAACCAGCGACCACCGACAAACAATGAGTTTATCGGTGATCACCAGTCATGCCAACTTGTATAAATGCTTCTTCCCTCTTCAGCGAGGGAAGTTATATATAAGTTTTTATATATAACTTCCCTCTAAACTTCCTTTCCTAAACTTAGTTATATAATAAAAGACATATATTGCAACAATATTCTCCAAGTAAGAATCGCCCGCTTTAATACCATACGATATCGACTTATTCGTCGACATTAATAAACACATTGACAGACTGAATTATTTTTAGACTATGTCAGTACTAAGTAACAAATCAACGGAATGGCGTCTGGTACCATCGTTGAATACGTAATACGTCCCTTTAGAACATAAAGGTAAAGGTTTGTTTCTCTGTTTAATCTTGTGTATTCCTGAGAAGAGGGTGCTTCGGGCCCTTTGGAATACTTGATAGAGTTAATGGATTAGCTAACAGACTGGCCAATTGTGTTTATATTTCTTATTTTTTGAGTGATAGAGCCAAGCTGTAGACATTTTTGTCGACAGCATGAACGGCTCGACCGAGTCGTTACTACTGTTTCACAGAAAACTGACGAAAAGAGAATATCTCGGACTTGATCTATAAACGTAACGTAAATAGAAACTTAATGGATAACCGCACACTCTTCGCAGTAATTATCATCAATTAATTATTAAAAAATAAAATGAATTTTAACGAAATTAAAAAATCAACTTTATAAAAACACTGAAGAAGTAAAAAAATAACATTTCGAGAGGCATTGTTGGAGTCGGTGCAAATTCAATTGACCGGCAGCAGCATCGGCACTGACTCCAAAAAGATATCTAGGAATTGTTATTTTTGACTTTTATTTTTTTTGTGGTTTTTATTACAATGGATGAGTACTACATAAAGTCCACAATAGACAATCATAGGACACGGAACTATTTATTATTATAAACACCGAGGCTTTATGATGCCCACGAGAGTAAAATAAATAAGGCGAAACTTTCTCATAACTTCGAAGGAATTCTAATCCAAAGGGATATAAGTCTCACGAGTTAACATATTCCGAGGAACAATTTGCTCCGTCTAGTTTATAGTGACTTGTTTCTATAATACTTTCACAGCAAATTTAAGAAGAGGGGCTTAGCATATACAGCATGAAAATCAAATTTAAAACCAAAACGTTTATTTTGCAAGTCTCTTTGCAAAGGGCTCTTTTACACGTCAATAATAGATAAATTATATTGAAATGTCTAACGGTGCTACGGTGTCAACGAAAATGCGTGCCACTGTTGACCCTGGTGCACAGGAGTTACAGTGGCGGGTGTTTAGGCGGGATAGTCTCTGCACTACGAAAATCGTCAGAACTTCTAACTATAAGTAGAGCCACGCTAAAAACAGTTTTGCTGACAACGTTTTGTAGCTAACGTGTTTATTTCCCAGATATTGTATACTCATATGTTCAGACGTTGGACGTCCACCTACAAGGTGGACAGACGGACGGATAAAGGTCGCAGGAAGTCGCTGGATGCAGGCCGCTTCCAACAAGTCAAATATCTTTGGGGGGAGGCCTATGTTCAGCAGTGGACGCCTTGTGGTTGATGATGATGATGTTCATGGACTGTGGAGATCACTTGCTCGTTTCCCATCAGTGACCTAATTGCCGGCCTAAGCTATAAAAAAATATATTTTTTTTGTTCACAGGGCATGACTCCAATATCAGTCCTCGTCTTCGTGCTCTACATCATTGCCTCACTCACAGTCATTGGCATGCTCTTCGACAACTCCAGATACGCTCCTATCCTCGAAGTCATCCGCTGTTCGGCCCTGGCCTTCCTTGCTAGGAGTGTCGCAGTCTCTAGTCCAGCATTTGGAACAGCTCTACAAGTCTTCTTTGTGGTGTCAGCTATGTTCTGGTGCCTTAACATGCTGAAGTTACTCGAAATAAAAAAGACTAGGAAGGTTGATTAGAGTTTTTGATGGTAATGCTGTGGTGGTAAAAGTTGGTAACATATTTGGTGAGAAGAGAAACCTAAATAATGTAAATTTCAAATTTTAAGTTCTAAAAGGGTTCCATTATTGAAAATAATATTAAGCTTGTCTGTTATATAGATATTAAAATGGAAATAGCTCTATTCCATCTCTGCTTGCCTGTAGATGTAATTTTGCATTCATATAGAATCGATAAAAAAGTTGTCATATTCCTTTTTATCTTGAAGTCTAGTAAAATTAGTTAAAGTAGTCCAAATATTATAATATCAACCGTCAAGAGACGTTGCGTCCCTTGATGGTTGGCATAACTATGCCGGCCCGATGTTACTAGATATACACTAAGTAATCCAGGAAATTGGCTCGCCTAAACGAGCTTCTATGGATTTTTTTAAATTATTTACACTGTACACCTCCATCTTGCCGAGCTCATTTCCATCCCATGATGTGATAGGAGACAAGCCTATCACCATATTATTAAAATGAATGGTAAATACTTCTCATTTTTTATTGGAACAAAATTTTTGGTTATCGTAGCTCATTTTTTTAAATAGCCTTTCAACTTTTACTAGCATGGCAGCATTTGGAGATCGAAAATCAATGACTGAGATATCTTGTAATATTGAATGTTTGACTGATGCTGAGAATTTCTATTACATAGAGATTTTTGTTTGATGTTGCTACTTATTTTATATAGGCACAGATAATTACTTTATAACATCGTTGACGTTCTGATATCATGTGAAAGATAGATACGTAAAGTAACCTAAGTGAGACAAATCTAATTACTGATACCCATGAAATAGAAAGAGATGCATAATGTGATCCATTACATAAACCAATAGTTAAAACTTTTTAATTGAATGTACGCGATGTGATAACAGTTGTCATTAGCCTTAGAATTATTTTGTATCTTAAATAAGTTAAATAGTTATGTATGTATAATTTAAAATAAGTTGTATTTTGTATACTGCCAAAAATGTGCCTTCATATACGTAGATAGTAAGCATAGATTGTAAAGAATTTGTAATATTTTTCTATTAATATTTTCCTCAAAGTGTTTCTGTTCAATATTGTCATAACGAAAAAAAAATAGGTGAAATTAAATTCATTCAAATCGTTATGAGTATGACTAACTAGCTTTTGCTCGCGGCTCCGCCCGCGTGATCTGCTTATTCCGGGATAAATAGTAGCCTATGTCTTATTCTGATGTATAAGCTACATTATTGTAAAGTTTCATTAATATCCATTCAGTAGTTTTTACGTGAAAGAGTAACAAACATACATCCATCCATCCATCCATACTTACAAACTTTCGCGTGTATAATATTAGTAGGATGTTCATAAATCAGTTACTTAGAAAAAAAAATACCTATTCAGAATTCTTCATAATATCCACTGCAATTCCAACCACACGATTAAATATTACGAAAAGTGGTATCATTTTAATATAACATTATATTAATTAAGTTTCAAATAGAATGCAAATACCAAATAATTAGAAATTTAAGTGGTTTTAAGAATTTTGTAATATCGTTATAGCAATTTGTGAGATTATACGCAAAATAATTATATCAGCTTTGTAATAATCTCCGAGAAATTTAATTAAAAAATAAATTATTACTTTTTGATTACTGTTCAATTGTTACGAATTTATTAAATGTAATTTTGTTCTGTGCATACTGAGTTTATTTATTACATCATCACCTGCATTGGGGTAGCTTCCTATTTGAATAATTTTATACTCAACATAAAATAATAAGAATCCTTTTAAAAAGAAACATAATCAACATTGGTTCAAAACTGAGCCTGCAATTATAATTTTAAGTATCGGCTATTAGCAAAGGTGGGTGCGTATTGGGAACATCTCACTATCTCGCTCGCACGCATGCACCGTAATTGCCATTTTACACAGTAACGTCAAAGTTTGCGTCGTCTGTTATTTGACAAGTAATTCATCAGATGTGAATGGCTTCTAGTTTATTTTATTATGGACGGAATAATGAAATTCTTTCTGCAATAGGTTTGGAGTTACGTAACTTATTGATTGAAATAATAAAAAAAATAAGTCAATTACCCCATTTCTTGTCTCAATATACTAAGTGGTAGGGCTACGTTGTTAGACTCTCCTGTTTACGGCATCATTGGGCCGATTTGACCGGGCCATTACCACTGTCTCACATAAAACCTACGGGAAGTGTAATTCGGTGTTGCATTTCGAACGGTGAGATTACCAGAGGCCCAAATCCCCTCTCCCGTGATCCTTCTCGTGTTGTGGATAGTACTGGGCGGTGGATATCACTTACCATCACTTACCATGGGCTGATTTATACTATAAAAGAAATTAAAAAATATATACAGCTTGTTACAAAAAGGTGTAGTCAAATTGGAGGATCGTTACACCTGATAGTTAGTGTTTATGTACTGGTATTTATTTGAGTGGTAGAGCCACGCTGGAGACAGTTTTTTCTACAGCATGAATGGGCCGGCTCGACCGGGTCGTTAACACTGTCTCACAGAAATCCGACGTAAAGTAGCGGCTTGCTGCTGCGTTTCGTACGGTGAGTAAGATATCCGGAGGCCAGAATCACCCTCGTCGGCAACGCGCCCATGATTCTTCTGATATTGTGGGTGTACATCGGCGGTGGAAATCACTTACCATCAGGTGACCCATTTCTACGCTTTTTTAACAACTCATCCATTGGAATCGATAAGGTCGATCACATATATACATTATTGATATTAGATTTCAATTGTATTAGCTATTTATCATTTAGTGCCTAAAGTCGCAAGTTGAATATCGACAAGTTACTCTTCCATAAAAAAATTGGTGCAATTTCCGTTGACCGGCAAAACAGGCACACAGGCACTGCCGGTCAACGGAAATTGCACGGACTCTAAAAGACCTACAGAAATTGTTATTTTTGACTTTTCGGTGTTATTTATTATCATTTTTATGTTGAAGTTTTTTTTTTAACCTATATTGTCCCACTGCTGGGCAAAGGTCTCCCTTAACTCCTGCCAACATTCCCTATTTATGGATGTAGGATATAAATCGGCCATGTTGAAATGGGACTGGGCAGGTCACGTAAACCGGATGCATCCGGGGAGGTGGGCCAGGACAGTCACTCATTGGGTTCCCGAAGATGGTTGAAGTTTTATCAAAACTTATTTTATTTTTCAATTTTCAGTGTTAAGTACAGCTGTGTAATGTAAAATCTGTATGTGTATTTCCGTCCCATGATGTGATAGGGGGCGAGCGTATCGCCATACCGGGCACAATTCTAGACTCTGAGCTGACACTGAGGATTTCGTGATAGAAAAACCCAATATTACTTTACCCGACCTGGGATCGAAGCCGAGACTTTAGCACAGCAGACGTACTGCGTACGCAATACAACTGCGCCACCGAGGCAGTCAGTCCTCCTTTTTTGAAGTCAGTTAAAAAGAAAATGCTTTATTTATGTCCTAGCAATACAATCGGATAAGATCTTAAGTCTCGTAATGCCCAGTAATTTTACTTTCAATAATCTTTTTCTTCAAACTGAAACACAACAGTGCTTACACACTGTTGCTTGACGGCAGAAATAGACAAAGTGATGATACGAACCCAGACGACCTCTCGCATACGAAGGACCTACCACCTAAGAATATACACGCAAAAATCAGCATAGCTACAAATTAGAGAAATACGAAAGTTTTATACCTTAAAACCTAAGCCAGTGATCTCGTACTAATTTAATTCAAATACTGTGCCTAAATTCTACAGATTTAACAGTCATTTTCAAATAAGTTCCAAATTGAGATGGCGTAACGAGTCGACTGGAATTATCTTTTGTTCTTTTGGATTTAATGAGATAAGCCTACGTTTTCTTCTCTAATTTCACTATTGTAAAGTTCAAAGTAAAATGTATTATTACTTCATTATTCATAAATAACCCCTGGTCACGTAAAAGTTGGTAGTGATTTTGAAGGTGGTAGGTCCTTGATATGCTATCCGTCTGGGTTGGTCCCACTGCTTCTGTGTGTGTCCCACCAAGCAACAGTGTGTAACCACTCTTGTGTGTCGGTTTGAAGGACATTTAAGCAAGTAAAATTACTGGGCAGTGTGAGACTTAACATCTTGCTTATCTTCTTTTATAAATTAACAAGACCGTTAAGACCCCACGTCAAATAGTCTGTAACTTATCAACGAATCTTCCAACACTGAGTAGTACAGAAACGCTGTAGACAGTTTTGTCCATTGTATGAATGAATCGTCTCGACCGGGTCGTTAATACTGTCTCACAGAAAACCGACGTAAAGTAGCGGCTTGCGTTTCGTAAGGTGAGTGAGATATCCGGAAGCCCTAATCCCCTCCTTTCCAATCCCACAATTATCTAGTTGTTAATAAATCCATCATTACCGTAACGAAGAACTGACATGGAACGTGAAGATTAAAATTCAATAAAAAGGTAAGACAAATTTGGAATTGCCAAATTATTCAGGATCAGCGCTCTGAGACCGGGATAATCTGACGTGACGGCGCGTTGACACGAACCATAAAATATTTAAATGTAAATCTTTTCTTACAAATCCTGCCGTTTTCACTTTATTCTATTTGAATAATGTGATATTTTTTTAGTGATTTCTTATTTGATTGAATGACGAGACGAGCAAGGCGCTCGCCTGATGGTAAGCACCACCAGAACTTTGAACTACAAAGCACTGCATGGCACAGAACTGCGCTCGTCACCGCGAGACATACGATGTTAAGTGTCATAATGTCCAGTAATTTCACTGGTTTCGATGTCCTTCAAATCAAACCAGTGCTTACACACTGTTGCTTGGCGGCAGTAATAAACAAAGCGGTGGTGCCAACCTAGACGGCCTCTCACATACGAGGGACCTACCACTTTGTGAATTTAATGAAATGTGAAATTGTGATGTATAATTTTACAATTGAGTAAGATGAGAACGTCGCTTGACTCATGGTAAGCGTCACACTCGCCCATAAACAGTTCCACTATACACGTATAACACACCGTGTGGTGTGCGCATGAGACTCTTTTTGGTAGGTTGAAATCTTGATTGAAAATTGAAAATGAATTTGAAAATGATTTCTGAGTATCGACTCGAGACGAGTCGAGTGGATTTGAGTTGACAGTGAGTACTAAATAAATACACTTAAGTTATAAGTTTTCACTTCTATCGACAGTCCCTATGACTGCCAATTTTTTGTAACATTTTATACATTCAAATATGTATGCAAAACGCTTAATAAACAGCATCAATGATATAAATGTATCGTTTCGCATAACAAAAGAAAACTCGTCTGATACCAGTCGTTTCAATTTTCTTTTCAACCATTTCATACCATGTTATGAATAAAAAATTGATTTACATTATTAGCTTTTTCAAAATAGTGTTTCTTTTATGGGAATAGATATCAGATATTTGAAATATTTTTAGTAACGCTGAAGTATGGTAAACGAGCTGGTTGTCTAATGGTAAGAGCACACCATCGTTCCTGAAGATTTACAAAGCTAGAGAATCGAAGGTAAATTGCTGACCTATGCGATAGTATTTTATTCTGACATCAAAGTGGTTACTGCGTACCTAATTGTAAATAAATTATATATTACAATCAAAATAGACCGTCGATGGTCATATACAATGCAGCAAAAAGTAGCCACATTGCGTAAGTTATCTGTGAGACGGTGACATGCCGGTTAAGCTATGTACAAAACTTCCAGTACCCAAAACGCTATAAATCATACATACATACTAACTCACGCCTCTAATACCGGGGGTAGACAGAAGTGTAACCAGTACAACCCATGATGCCGGTCACATGATGTGATAGGGAGCGAACCTATAGCCACACTGGGCACAATTGCAGACTCTGAGCTGATAGTGAGCACTTCGAGATAGAAATACTCAATATCATTTGATCCGACCCGGGGATCGAACCCTAGGCCTCAACATAGCAATCGTACCAGGTACAAAATACCAAGGCAGTCAATAACATAACACTCAACAGTCATACTAAGTGTCTGAGCCTACAGTAAAAGTTTAGTATCGTGGGGAGCAGAAACTACTAGATTTTCAATCTCACAACAAGCTGGTGGGAGGATACTTGTATCCAACCGGATAGCGACCACCGTACACTGGTGCTAAAACCTGCCATAGCGGCCCACCTTGTGTGGGTCGCGTTCCAGGGTCAGCCAGTGTATATCCGGTTCTCCCCAGGGGGCTTGCCCCCTGATCCTAACCCTTTTCACATCCCTTTTCCTTCCCCTCCCCCTTTGCCCTTTGACAGGCCGGCATGATCTTGCCGACCTACGATGGAAACATTGTTTATCGTTGGTCGACACTATTCTTGGATTGCGCTACACTTACTATCAGGTGTAGCGTAGTCACTTTGCCGAGCCAGGATAAAAAAACAACACCCGGACCCAAACCTATGTGTGGGAACAAACCCTTGGCCTCTCGTGTCACAACAGGATACTCGCCAAATACGTCACGGAAGTAGCCCTGCTCATCAAATGCCCGAAATATAATTTTAGAAGTTACAGCACCATTTATAATATTCAACTTGGAGAAGACTGTCTCGGCAGTAAAGTTATAAAATGTTCACGGACCTCGTTGCTCAACGCTTTTAAAGTCACGGATCCACCGCGAGCAAGCTAAGATAGCACTTAGTTTTTTTTATTTATGGCACCGTCTGGCATGATCTTGCCGACCTACGATAGTCACGTCGTCTGTCTCTGATGGACATTTTTCTTGGATTGCGCTATACTTACCATCAAATGTGGCGAAGTCACTTTGCCGAGTCAGGATAAAAAAAACAAGCAATTGGTTCACCTGATAATAATTGATCTCCCATCGCCTCTGAACACCAATAATACTAGCAGAATCATGAGTGCGTATATACCAACGAATTTTAATACGCAAATGCAAAAAAAAAACATGAATAATACACCACGTTGTTTATGACACATTCTCCGAAGGCTTCGTTGTACGCAGGCGCAAAGACACGTGATAGCATAATTGTAATCTATCTCATTCTCTCGCAGGCTAACTCCTATTTATGAATATGTTTGTCTTTGTCGTGACGCATTTTCGTTTCATCAAGTTTCAAATCACGACGTTTCTAAAGAAGTTTCACTTCAAAAAGGCTAAATTATCTTATCTTGCAGTGTGACATACGCATTAAATAAGTTGGACACCTAAACTTTGCCATGAATCCCAAGTAATATTGAGTTTGCATGAAAAATGGTATTAACAAGTTTAAGTGTTTTGGGTTCGCTCACTTTTGCCTTCTTAAAATACATCCATTTATCTTTCATCTATCCCTCGCGGTTTCACCCGCATCTACGCTACCGCTCCGTTCCCGTGGGTCATAGCATGATGTTATAAAATGAAAGATGATGAAATAGATAGATGAAAGATAAATGATAAATAAGGGACAACTAGTGATATAGTTAACTAAATGGTACATTTACACAGCAAGAGGCGAAATTAACTAGCTCATACAAAATGTTGAATACTTATTACTTGAAGAATTTCTAATTATGTTTTAATTCCGAAGAGACATGTATAATGATATTACTAACATTACTTTACATTATTCTTCATTTGAATCTCTATCTTGGAATTAATAAGAACCAGTAAGTACACGAGTTTATAAAAGAAAGCCATAAATTAATTAAATATAATCTAATGTATATTCCTTTTGATTAAAACACGCGTGCCTCGTGGAATTATATTATTCTTTTAGCATCAGATATATATTTTATTTATAAAAGAACAATCTTTAACATCCCACGGCACTAGTAAGAATTATAAATATATGAACTATTTTTTTTAATGTTTATCCATGTTTAAAAGAAAAACAGCTTTAAATAAAGAAATTATGGAAATTAGCCCACCCGTTGTTATATCTGCTTCGTATGCTTCGATTTTATTTGACTAACGGACTGGAACAAAAATGCTGTTTGATTTTTGTTGTTTAATTCGATTGAAACTCTGATGTAGTGGTTCGATCGCATACGATTTAGCACTTAATCAACTACAATAGAAGCGTGTGAACCCGTTAATACCACAACTATGATACCGCAGATAATATAGACAAAGGAACCTCAGTTATTTAAACACTAAGCAATCACCCATCCATAGACTGACCGCGCCATGTTCTTAAACAGTTACAGCCACTGATCTGTAGCTAAACAATTTAGCGGTTCAAGCCACCCTTGACGCGGTCAGTTTATGTATGAGTGAATACTGAAAACAAATGAATCAACCCTTGAACAACGTGAAACTTTCTTGTTGCGAACGCTTTAGGGAGAAATAACTGAGACCCGAGACTAATTTTAGGACGGAGTGATCAAAATATAACATCTTCCCTTGATTTGTTAAAACGGGAATTCAGAGAATGAGCATGCGGGGGCGGCTCTACCCCGCATCTGCGCTAGGAATGGCCACTCTCTTTGGAAAACTCGGCCCCGGTAACAACCCATGTTAAATCAAGATTTCGACGAAAAAGCTCGCTTCTTGTTAAATATCGTAATAAGAATTTTCTACTTCGCGATCCGTTATCAGTCATTTATGTGACTGCTGACATAAACATAGCACTACTGTGCGATAACTATAAATTGGACCCACTTACGCAAACATGAACCAACCCACAGCAAGTTTAATTGGAGATACTGATTTTATTTTGCTAAATTTATTAATGTGTGTGTCGGGGGTACCAGAAATTACGAGAGAGAATTTTCTACTTCGTGATCCGTTATCAGTCATTTGTGTGACTGCTGACATAAACATAGCACTACTGTGCGATAACTATAAATTGGACCTACTTACGCAAACAGGAACCAACCCACAGCAAGTTCAATTGGAGCTATATTGATTTTGTTTTGCTAAATTCATTAATGTATGTCTTTCGATCTCACAACACCCAGACCCCGAAACAAATGTTTATGGATCACACAAACATTTGTCTCGGTGCGGGATGGAACCCGCGGCCTCTCGCTTCACAGACGGCTACTCGCCCGCTGCGCTATAGAGGCTTAATAATTTATATTTAGATTGTATATTTGATTTAGATAATTTAGATTGTCCAATAATTTATATTGGACAATTCAGACTATTTAAATAGAGATACTGAATTTGTATCGCTAAGTTCATTAATTTAAACCTAATTTATTTCGTAGTTTTCTGAATAATCGTGCATGAAAAATTTTCCATGTACGACATTGCAAAAAAATAGGGAATCAAAATCGATTTAAAACAATGAATTTCGGAAAAACGAATCTATTTGATCAAGATGTCGGTTGATTCCCATTTGCGAAACTACGTTCAATTATATTGATACGTTTTAGAAAAGAACCTACTCTTTCTTCGAAGTCCGGGTGCGTACCCATGATTTGTCTAGTCTAGGTTGGTGGTGATCACTTACTATCAGGTTAATCACTTGCCCAGTCCCTTATAACATCAAAATATTCCTACAATTACATTTTTTTTGTACTAGCCCTGTATTATACATGTCCCACTGCTGGGCACAGGTCTCCTCTACTGAATGAGAGGGGTTAGGCCTTAGTCCACCACGTTGGCCTAATGCGGGTTGGCGGACTTCACATACCTTCGAACAATCTTATCGAGTTCTCAGGTTTGCAGGTTTCCTCACTCTTGGGGCTGGTTTCGAACCTGCGACTTTCGCCTCGACAGTCCGTACCACTCCCCGCTAAGCTATCGCTGGATCAAAAATAAAAATTACATGTTTCTATTAATTATTCTTTGATAGAACCTTTGATGGAAACGTAAAATGCAGGTGTCGTCGCGCTCAGTCGCTTCACAGCAACCGTAGGCGCGTCACGTGGTTCTGCCGAAGGAGAAACGGTTCCCGCGCGATCCTTATACTGTGGGTTGTATGCATAAATAAAAATAGAAATTCAATTGCGAAAAATACTACGCAACAAATTTTAAATAAGTGAATTGTGAATTTATTTATTATTGTGTTTTTATTTTTAATGTTCACGTGGAATGTCTTTATGGACTTTGTCGTAAAGGAATTAAAGGTAAGAAAATTAATGTTTTAAATTACTTTCAAAATCAAAGAATTAAAATACAAGGGGTTAATTCAGTTGATTAATAAAATTGAGTGTGAATTGTCGCTGTCTAGAAGCAGGCCCATGTTGTAGGCTTATGAAATGTATGTACCATGTTATAATTATTTAATTTATTTATTTTATCAATTCATTCATTAACATACAAATAGGTATATATAACGAACTGTGAACGGTGTAATTTTTTAGTTCTCCGTCAGCGACACAGGCACCGACTCCTAAGAGACCTGAAATTGTTATTTTTGAAGTTTTGTTATGTTTTTCGTTGCCCTCACAAAATGAAATATTTACATGTCATATTGTAATATTTTGAAAATGGAATTTTGCATATAATTTCATACGAATGATGCCTAAAGTAGGTGTATGACTAGTTTAATTAAATTTGAATAATACTTACCTATTAATGACAGTCTGAGTAGACCAGTCAACATAAACAGCACCCGTCCACAGCTTTTTAAGTTTTGTTAAAACTTAGACTTCGACTTATATATTCTGAAACAAGCCCTAAAAGTACTAGTAATACTTTGCGAGGAAATGAAATTTATATTATGCTATTTGCTTTCATATTATTATTATGAAACAGACTTCTAAACACATTAAACTATTAACACACATAAAATTAATATGGGTTCATTTAAGCAGTTTTAAGCAAATTTAGAAGGCTCGTTACTTATTTATCGAGAGCCTATGGCGCAGCAGGTGAGAAGTCAGTCTGAATGGTAGAGCCACGCTGTAGACAGTTTTGTGTACAGCTAAATAAATAAAAATTGCTCAATGGCTTCTGAAATATATTAGAAGTGAACATTTTATTCTGTCAACATTTTAGTTATGACACCAGTCGTGATGGAGATTTGAGTATTTCTCGAAGAAGCTAACAAAGCACTTGGAATGGAGCCAATGCAAAACTTACAGCCGTCAATATCACTTAACAACATAATAAACAGTATGTGTTTATATAAATAACAGTGTCTCATGTCATGTTAATATATCTACATATAGATATAAAAAAATATAGATTTGATATTTCTGTACATTGAAGATAATATCAAATATTGAAAAGTAGTAAATAGCAAAAGCAGCGGTAGCTCAGCGGGAAGTGGTATGGACTGTCGAGACGAAAGTCGCAGGTTCGAAACCAGCCCCAAGAGCATACACCACCGACTTTTCTAAGTTACGTGTATATTAATTGTTAATTATTGCTTGCTTTAACGGTGGAGGAAACATCGTAAGGAAACCTGCATACCTGAGAACTCGATAAGATTTTTCGAAGGTATATGAAGTCTGCCAACCCGCATTAGGCCAGCGTGGTGGACTAAGGCCTAATCCCTCTCATTCAGTAGAGGAGGCCCGTGCCCAGTAGTGGGACGTATATAATACAGGGCTAGTAAAAAAAGAAAGTAAAAAGCTGTTTTACTAATATGCGGGAAGCCGTCTGGGTTGGTACCACCTCTTTGTCTATGTCTGCCGCTAAGGAACAATTAAACAGTTGTGTTACGGTATAAAGGCCACTCAACTTTGAAGCCAGTGACATTACTGGTCATAAGGAGACTTAACAACTTATGTCTCACTAGCTTTTGCTCGCGGCTCCGCCCACGTAATCAAACAAACAAACAAACAAACAATCAAACTCTACAGCGTTATAATATTAGTATAGATTTGGGTAGCTTAGCAACGGAAGCCTTCAAATAATATTATTTGGGTAGCTTAGCAGCGGAAGCCTTCAAATATGAATAATTTTCCCCGTTTATGCAACATTTTTCACTGATGCTTCGCTTCTAATGGTCGCAGCGTAATGTTATATAGCCTAAAGCCTTCCTCGATAAATGGACTATCCAACACAAAAAGAATTTTTCAATTCGAACCAGTAGTTCCTGAGATTAGCGCGTTCAAACAAACAAACAAACAAACAAACAATCAAACTCTACAGCTTTATTATTAGTATAGATGACGAGCGTAGTCCATTACCACGCAATTATTTGTAATTAAAAATCTCTACGGTGTTGTGTCTATCCTTGGGCAGACGTGGCACTTACCACTAACCGAGCGACCATAAAAACAGTCAGAAGCGACAGTCATATAACCGCAACGTCAGTCCCGGTTGACAAAAAGTCTTGACTATTCTTGTATTAACTGACGATCTCATGAGGATACTCACTCACGCCACGCTCATGTTACAGAAAATTGGCAATAAAATAAGGTTTGGTCTAACTTTGAAATGCCTAGATTTGAGAAATTTGCTGCGGTGTACTTTGTAATCATGATTATCTAGACCTAGTTTCCAGACTTTTTCAGATTAGATCTAACTAAGGAAATTTGCATTTCGATTTTAAAAGCACCAGTCGCTGAGCTTCTTAAAATATTATCTGCCTACATTGATAGGTGAAGTCAAGCCAACATTTTAGTTCTTCACTATCGAAAGCAGATACATTTTCGTGGTCCCCCCTTACAAATTGTGAACCCCCATTTTTTTGTCATGGCTACGTAGACCCGTCGAGTCTTCCGTGGACCCCTGGGGGGGTCTACATAATCTTATATCAACGACTGAGTACATATGTGTTTTGGAAAATTAGCCAAATTGAATTCACCGTGTATAATTTATGTTTGGCTTGGTGACTGATTTCAACTAGTTTTACATGGAAAATATAAAACAATTTCAAATAAGACTTTCACGATTATATTTTGTTGGCCTTATCGATCTTTTCGATTTAAAGACTAAAGACTTTTTTGATTTCTGGCGCCATTTAATAAGTGCTAGTATTTGAGAAAGAAACTTAATCATACGGGTAGAGTTAGGAACAAAAGCATGTATTCAAAAGTTAATGAAAACGCCAGAGCTGTCTCTTCATTACTTAAGCAAATACTGCTATTTATACAAAACAATTCTCATATCAAGACAATGGTTTTTCCTCTCAAGACGTGTGAATATAACCAACATTTTATTTTCTCTTCTTTTATACAAGGTCTTATATTATCTGCGTCAAATATTTGGCTGAGATGTGACGATATGATGTTAAAAGGATCGAAACTAAATTAGAGATTATTAGAGGGCCAATAAATTCTACACTCACTTTTTACGACTATTCCTATTAGATTTTGTTTTACAGCATAGGCCGGCAAACGATCTACCAAAATCCATGTTATCATTATGATGGTATCCTTATTGGCTTTTAATAATAGAATGAAGGACAGACACAAAACATGTTTACTCGAGCAAGTGGTGTTTGCTGGTGGTAGGATATTCATATCCGCCCGGATAACGACCACCGTACACATGGTGTTAAAACCTGCCATAGTGACCAACACGTCTTGTGTGGATCGCGTTCCAGGATCAGCCAGTGTATTTCCGGTTCTCCCGAAGGGCTTGCGACGTGACTTGATGGTTGGTGGAGTTGGGTATAGTGCTACCTCCTTGTATTCCTGTGCCTGCATCATCTACCAGTCCTGTCGCAGGCCCCTCGATTTCTTCCAAGTACGAAAAAGCATTTATACAAGCCGGCATGATTCGGGTGACCACCGATAAACTCATTGTTTGTCGGTAGTCACTGGTTTTTTTGGAATGCACTGCGCTTTCCATCAGGAGTAGAGCAGTCACTTTGCCGTACTCGGAAAAGTAGGATGCCTTCGACATTAAATGGAAAGAATAATTAAGAAATTACGCTGGGGAGAGGAGGTTTTGGCACTCTAGATATGTTACCCAGTGTACGAAACGCAGTGAGCGAAGCGTAATAAATTGCTACTATTTACTACGATTCCTATGAGACACTTATGACATAGTCGAGCCGGCTTATTTATGTAGTTTTTCCTACAGCGTCTATCTACCTACACCCAATAACTCAATACACAAAATTACCCTCTCATACATAATGCGAAGTTCGCAATTCGCCGGTCCTGACCCACCCATCCCTCACCTCATTTTTCCCTAATTTAAGATCCGAGATAACTGATGGCGAACCCTCCCGCTTCATCGGTCACAGTTTTTTGAAGAATTGCTAAATAAGACGGACAACCGCGTCCTTCTCTGAATTACTCCTCGTAATTTGAATAAATGTTTTTTTCTATAATAATGACAAGACGGGCAGGTCGCTCGCCTAATCGTAAGCGTCACACCTGCCCATAAATCTATGTAATCTAATACCCACGACACAAGACTCGTCTCTTACTGTGGGGTCAGGACTATGTATGTGACTGTTGGGTGTATTTATTTATTTAATTGGGTTGCACTCGTAACCCCGAGACATAAGATGCTATGTGTCATAATGCGCAGCAATTTTGTTGGCTTGAATACCCAAAACAGAACACTACACTGCTTATACATTGCCGCTTGGCGGCAGAAAGAGACAAAACGGTAGTACCTACCCTGATGGCCTCTCGCATACGTAGGACCTTTTTCCCAGCATATTTACAAAAGCCGTGACTTCCGAATTGACATGTCACTTTACTCCTTATATTTTTTTTAGCTACATTAATAACGTGATCAGAATAACTCTGAACTTCTTAGAATAAGATACAAGTATTTCCTAAGATAACATGTATTTTCGTAAATTCAGCTTTCGTTGTTGGCGAATAAAACAGAATTGATATCTGAGGCTTAAAATATTCTATCAAATCTCGGTGTATGATGATCCTGAAATCAAATATCTATATATAAAATCTTGTCAATTTAATTGGTTTTTTCAACCATCCTAAACATATTTGATAACTGTTCTTAATTCTTTAACATTAGTATCAAAAGTCAAGATTTTTTTTTAATGACGAGACGGTCAAGTCGCTCGCCTGATGGTAAGTGCCACGCCTACCCATAAGCGGAAGCAACACCACACAGAACTTCGAATTATAAAGCACAGCATGGCACTGAACTGCGCTCGTCATTCCGACACATAAGATGTTAAGTCTCATAATGCCCAGTAATTTCACTGGCTTCAATGTCCTTCAAACCGAAATACAACAGTGCTTACACAATATTGCTTGGTGGCAGAAATAGGCAGCGGTGGTACCAACCCAAACGGCCTCATACATAAGAGGGACCTACCACCTTGTAAAGATTTAAGTAACTATGTCCTTTGAAGCAGTAATTACGTGACTTTTCCACTTTCTTTAGTTAATGTGTGTCTTTTCATTTTTTTTCGTTTTTATTCGGTATGAAAGTTTCTAACCGCTCTTGGAAGCATAATGGTAGAAGTGGTAGTACATTTGTGTATGTATATATAATGTTATTTTATTGTAACTCTATTCGTAATGATGTAAACTTAACTTTAACAAAGACAATAGCTTTCTTAAAGAAGAAACTTAAAGACATTCTTTAAATTTAACATTTGAACACAAGTACACTCAAATTTGATATAAGTTTTGCCTTTTACCTCCTTTTGTGGAGGATCTAATAGTGTTTATATTAAATAAATACATCCAACAGTCACACACATAGTCTTGACCCCACAGTATGATACGAGTCTTGTGTCATGGATATCAAGAACTAAGACAGACTTTTGGTCTGTCAACACCTAGACACCGAAACAAATATTTGTGGATCACATATTTGTCTCGGTGCTGGAATGGTACCCGCGGCCTCTCGCTACACAGCCGGCTACTTAAGGCCATACCCCCAGCAAAACGCTGCGCGATCGAGATGTTTAGAGGCTATCTACTCATTACTTAAAATAAATATTGATTAAAAAAATATACAATATATTTCTGCAATCTGTCAGCTTTACTTTGTTCGATTCAAATTCATGTTAATGTTGATATATTTTTTTAAATTGGCGTTATAAATGAACCATAAAAATGAGAAAAATGCAAAGATTCCGTGCGTCTCATTTTAAAGTACAGATTGTTTTCAAATGAGATTAACATCACTAGATAGGCAATTTAATAACGAATATTTTGTACGTTTTAAATTTTCGAAAAGACCAAAACCTGATTTTTTAAATCAATTATTCGCTAAATACGTGTAAATTCTGCACGAAATCTCACACGCCAAGTACACGAGTTAGTATGGCGCGAGTCAGTCAAGGTCATTTGCTCACGGAAGGCCCTTAACACCACATTCTAATATGTTTAATAAAATATTCATACTATCATATATTATGTATGTTGTGCCTAAATATAGGCATAGCACTTTCCCTACATTTAGCTTTATCATAGAATATAATGTATCTATACAGATTTGTGACCCAAAAAAAATGTAGTGTGATCGAGGTCCCAGCGATATTTAATTTTGATGCGTATGTAAAATACGACATTAATTAATGAATTGGATGGGCAAGTTGTCTGAAACTAGTCATTAGTTTAATAGATTGATGAGTTATTGATGTTTTAGACTACTGACAGTGTGAAAGAGTATTTTATAAGCTCAGGCCTATATCTTAAAAGGGCTAGTCAGTGGTGCAACCAGTATACCCACTATTTGTTGAGCTCGATTCCGCCTCATAATGTGGTAGAAGGCAAGTATATCGCCCTATCGGTCATACATAACACGTAACATTTGAACACAAGTACACTAAAATTTGATATAAGTTTTGCCTTTTACCTATTTTTATGGATGTAATGGTTTTTTTTTAATTAATACACCCAACAGTCGCACACATAGTCCTGACCCCACAGTAAGACACGAGTCTTGTGTCGTGGGTATCAGGAACTACGAGAGACTTTTGGTCCCACAACACGCAGACTCGAAACAAATATTTGTGGATCACACAAACATTTGTCTCGGTACGGGAATCGAACCCACGACCTCTCGCTTCGCAGCCGGCTTCACGTCCTCTGCGCCACGGAGGCTCTCAAACTAACAATTAGATACCAACATACCAATTAGATTACAGTTATATAATTACCAATGCCTTATTTTGAAAACCCGGTCACACTATCCGGAGGCAGAAGAGGTAACTGACCAGTGTCATTAAATGTGTAGGTGTATGACGGCTTTGAGCGACTCTTGCGTAGGCAGAGCTTTTTGCCCAGATCTTCGAGATCTTTTGCTATAAAGCTTTCAACTGCTTTGTGAATATTATAACCGGATAAATCTGTTTTTCACGACAAAACGAGTTGACAAAATTATTTCTTGTTGCATGTTAGCCCCTTAGCGTTTTAACATAGACCCTCGCCAATTTCTCAGCCTAAGCTAACATTATTTTTAAATAAACTAATGACGACACGAGTAAGTTGTTCGCCTGATATTAAGCGCCACGCCTGCCCATAAACAGAAGCATCACCACACAGAATTTTGAATTATAAAGCACTGCATGGCATTGAACTGCGCACGTCACCGCGAGACATAAGATGTTAAGTCTCATAATGCCTAGTAATTTCACTGGCTTCAATGTCCTTCGAACCGAAACACAACAGTGTTTACACATTGTTTCTTGGCGGCAGAAATAGAAAAAGCGGTGGTAACAACCCAGACGGGCTCTTGCATACGAGGGACCTACCACCTTGTTTTTAACTGTCTTTAAATCAGCCTTTTAAGTAGAATAAGCTTTATGTTGTTTAATTTCGTTATGTTCTTAAATAACTTCCAGTAAAAACCTAGAGGGTGTAATATTTAAGAGCTTTCTCTACCCTAATACGCCATTACGCCAAAAACAAGCCTTTCGCCTTTTTAATGCCGTAACACGATTTGTGAAGTACTTTTCACATAAAAGATGAACAATTTATTATATCCCTAAGGGATTTTTATATGCCTAATATAAAATGAACAGCATGGAAATATTCTTTTCTTCCACCAAGTGTGTAATCACTATTGTGTTTTGGTTTGAAGGCAGTAAAATTACTGGGCATTATGTTACGTCTTTTTTTATAGCATAGAACGGTAAACGAGCAAGTGAGTCAGCTGGTGGTAAGTGATCTCCATCGCCCATATACGCCCACAATACTAGAAGAATAGTAGACGCGTTGCCGACCTTAAAGGGAAGGAATAATTAAGGGATTGGGCCAGGGAGGGGGATTTTGGCCTCCGGATATCTCACTAACCGTAAGAAACGCAGCGTCAAGCCGTTACTTTACGTCGGTTTTATGTGAGATAGTGGTAACAACCCGATCGAGCCGGCCCATGCATGCTGTAGACAACACTGTCTACAGCGGGGTTCTACCACTCAAGACAGAGAGTGACACCCGTCTTGGGATGACCAGCGCAGTTCAGTGCCATGCAGTACTTCATAATTCGAAGTTCTGATCGGTGTTGCTTCTGTTTATGGGCAGGCGTGATGCTTACCAGCAGACGAGCTATCTGCTCGTCTCGTTATTAGTGCTTATAAAAAATTAGATAGTAAGTCCCTCGTAACTACGAGGTGTGTTACTGTGTGTGTGGTATTAGGAACTCCTAATACCCACGATACAGGTTAACCTGGTGGGGGTCAGGACTATGTGTGTCTGTTAGGTGTATTTTTTTACTTATTTATACCTCACGATGCTTTCCTTTATCGATATTTGATTAAGAATGAATATTAATGGACTTAGAAAAGTCAAAGCTGTGTTGTAAAAAAAATGTCTTTGTATTATTACCCCATTATCATCAAGATATGTCAAATTAAATGGAATAAAATAAGAAATACTTAGAGAGAAATTCATCAAATTGGATGAGAGCGTAAATAAGAGACGTCTTAAAAGGAAATTCGTTTTGTGAAGCTCGGTCGGACCTTTTATTTCTTTGCTCTTTTAATTTTGATAATGGATGGAGTGTAATGAATATGTAAGTATAATTTTAGTATAGACATCTTTATTCCTATTGTAACTTATAATGGAATGGACTTTTTTTTAGAAATATGGGCATGTTTATCTGTTTCGGACACGAAATAAAAAAGCCCTAGCTTATAAAGAAATAAGAAATACATTTATTGCCTGCGTTAGATAAGAAGTTACGAGTATTAGGGTGTTTTTAGCATTCAAGAATTTCGTACGCAAAGGGTGGCAAAGGAATCCTACATCTACGCCGTCTGTCTGTGTCTTTGTTGTATTTTATTTATTAGCAAACAATAGTTACATCGTTTTATATTGTAACTGGGCCACCCACTTAGGCCCGAAGCTAACCTCACCCACACGTGGTACATTCTGCTGATTAACATACGAAGCAATGGCGAAACTCGGTTCCTATTACAACTTGTGGGGGTCATACGGCGGTCGACCCACATAATAGATGGAGGATGGACCCTGGCATTAAGCCGAGACAACGCCAGGCAGTGAGAATGAGCCAATAGTTGCAGCTGGTTCACACAGTTCTATTATAGTTGATTAATTGATACATCGCATACGATTTGAACTGTCTGAACAAACTTTCAGACGAAGCTATCAATACATTAAATCTTTTTAATTCAAGTCATTCAAGTTGTTAATTAAAGTCAGTGTGAAAATTAAAGTAGATCCTTGAGAATATTAAATTAATAAGTTTGTACCACTAATGTGATTACACCACTATTCACAAATTAATAAAAAAGGAATGATAATGAAGAAACAGACATCAATATTAATTGTAATAAGAACATTGGAACATGTTTTTTTATGGTGGATCAACAATTAATTAATAACATAGAAAAAAGAAACACATGGATATTGCCACCTTCAGAGTGCTAGTCGGTCTTACAATTCGCCGATTATTTTACACCTCTATTTTACACCTTTGGCACGGCATCTGTTGGTAATAAAATGAAATAGTAGTAAAGTCGATCACAGACACGCGGGTCGGTCACTTGACACAACCTTTGGAATTATATGAAAAGAAATAGCCATCAGACAGTCGATTATTGAGTAGAATTTCGCTATTCGGGCGATAGTCTCTTAATTTAGAAAATATTAAAATATTTTACTCACATAAATAATTTGATACTTTACCTTGGTTCAAACTTCACGCCAGGCCAGCCTTTCCGCAACTTATTGTGTTGTTACAGGATAACAAATCCTTTAAAAAAGGTATCTTATCTATCTTATATATCAAAGTTTTAGGACCTGTTATTTCGATCTGATTTGATATTGATTTGCACTGCAAATGTAATTTGATTTTACGATAAAGTGTCTAAGCCTCGGTTTTACGATTTTCATTCAATTTAATGCTTCTAAGCCATACATAATTTATAAGATCAAGCAGTTTTCGACGTTTATAAGCACTTAAGTATTGATCTTCGAAACTGCGTCAGATCTTCAAAGAAACAGAGCTACTCGGTAGACAAGGTGGTAGGTCCCTCATATGCGAGAGGCCGTCTGTGTTGGTAGTACCGATTAGTCTATTTCTGCCGCCAAGCAACATTATGTATGCACTGTTGTATTTCGTTTCGAAGGACATTGAAACCAGTGTAATTACTGGGAAATATGAGACTTAACATCTTATGTCTCGGGTTGACGAGCAAGTATGCAGTGCTTTATAACTCAAAGTTCTGTGTGTTGTTGCTTTTCTTCATGTGCAGACGTGGCGCTTACCATCAGCTGAGCAACTTGCTCGTCTGGTCATTCAATTAAATAAAAAAAAATGGGTGCGTGTACTTATGTACGCGCGTGAGAAGTTATACTTCTTTGTTATTTATTCAATTTAATAGCAAATATTAAAAATTAATATTATTATTTGATGTTCAATTTTAATTTTTATCACAAACTTTTTATTAAATGTTTTATTAAATTTATTTCTTTATTTTGTGAATATTAAATAACCAATAATAAGTATTTAACATTAATAATTTAATAATATTTAGTGTTAATTATATTAAATAAAAGTATTTTAATTTATATCAATAAATAATACATACGGATAGTTAACCTCAATTATATTGGAGCACTTGAAAAAGTATATAAGCACAATTTTTTTTCACAAATATTCACAAATAGTAAGTAATATCAATCAAAATATTCAATTTAAATCACTACTGAATATAATAATACATACGGATAGTTAACCTCAATTATATTGGAGCACTTGAAAAAGTATATAAGCACAATTTTTTTCACTAATATTCACAAATAGTAAGTAATATCAATCAAAATATTCAATTTAAATCACTACTGAATATAATTTATTAGCACATATATAAATTATAAAGGACATTGTCAAAAATGGCCTATGAATCAACACGCATGAAACATTTACTATAATAATAATTATTATTTATAATGTACATTATAATTATTATTATAGTAAATGTTTCATGCGTGTTGATTCATAGTTTCAATAGAACGGACACTTATTAATTTCGAAAACAATTTAAAAAGTATTCACTTCCGTCATAGTCCTCGGTATTATAATTTTTGGTTCAAATTCGGGTTTTTAATAGTCAAAGGTATTGTAGCTCATACAGCCAAGTCTTTGTAACAACACTCTTAAGCTTCGCATTGTTATGCATTTCGCCAAAGACAAGTGTAATTTATTCTCAAGTCTTCACAACAACGATGAAATATCGTAACATTAATAATTTAATAATATTTAGTGTTAATTATATTAAATAAAAGTATTTTAATTTATATCAACATATCCACTCGACATGATAGAAGTACATTCTACTCTCTTCGCGTTTATGCGAGCCTGGTACTTTTTACGGCAACATGTTCCGAATAAGAAAAAACCTAAAGAGTTTTTCTTTGTCCAAATCGTCATTTGTTTATTAATTACGGCTACTTTCACTCTCATCATTTTTTCTTAACGCGCCTAACTTCATACTGTTAATTTTTTGTGTCACAGGTGCGCGCGCATCTTAAAATTTCACTCTCATCATTTTTTCATAACGCGCCTAAAGAAGTATAACTTCAATAAAAAAAAATGTTTCTTCAAGCAAAAAAAAACTTCAACATCGAGAAGAGAAATAGTGGTAGAGTCACGCTGTAGATAGTTTTGTCTACAGTATGAATAGGCCGGAACGACGGAATCGCTACCACTATATCACTGAAAACCGACGTTAAGTAGTGGCTTGCTGCTACGTTTCTTACAGTGAGATAGATATCCGGAGGCCCAAATGTCCTTCCGCTTCCCAATCCCTAATTACCCCTTTCCTTTAAGGTCGGTAAAGCGTTCATGCATCTTCTGGTATTGTGGGCGTTGGAGATCAATTACCATCAGGTGACCCCCTTGCTCGTTTGCCGGCCTATGCTATAAAAAAAGAGAAAGCCCTATACAATTTATAAATAACCTGTCTGTACTTCTTAAAATAGTTTATAATTGCCGACAAATTGAGATAAAATTTGTTCAAGCGTCGTGTTTGGTCGTTGAATAATTTAGGTGAAGTCTCGAACTAGGACTGATTTAACAGAATTAGGTACAGAAATTTTTAAAGTAGTTCTACTGAAGGTAGATGCCTCGTATTTAAGAGGTCGTCTGGTTACCACTGCTTGGTCTATTTCTACCGGCAAGCAGCACTGTGTAAACTAAATGTAGTGTACTGTATTTTGAAAGACATTGAAGCCAGTATTACTAGGAATTATGAGATTTAACTTTTTTTTATTTGATTGAATGAGACGACGAGCAATGCGCTCACCTGATGGTAAGCGCCACACTTGCCTATAAACAACATCACACACAACTTTGAATTACAGAGCACTGCAAGGCACTGAACTGCGCTCGTCATCCCGAGATATAAGATTATAAGTCTAATAATGCCCAATAATTTCAAAGGTTGAAAACTTCTTATGTCTTGACTAACACAGTCCAGCGCCATACACTGATTTAAAATTTGATGCTCCGTGTAGTATTGCTTCTGTTTATGGGCAGGTGTGGCGCTTATCACCAGGCGAGCGACTTGCTCGTCTCGTTAATGGAAGTTAAAAAAAACTAGACATAATAAAATTTGGTGGCTAAACTGAAATGCTCTGTATAAAAGTAAAGAAACCTAAAGGTACGTTTTGAGAGCGCGTCAGAGACAAGAGACCAAAACACGCGACGACAGCGACACGTCCGCTTTGTATCCTACTAATATTATAAACACGAAAGTTTGTAAGTATGGATGGATGTTTGTTACTCTTTCACGTAAAAACTACTGAATGGATTTTAATGAAACTTTACAACAATATAGCTTATACATCAGAATAAGACATAGGCTACTTTTTATCCCGGAAAAAGCAGATCACGCGGGTGGAGCCGCGAGGAAAAGCTAGTATAGATATATATAGGGATAGAGCACCGCTATAGAGTACCGCTTTCATTTCCATACCATATCATACCCGGACGTGTCGCCACCACCACGAGATGGTAGGTCCCTCGTATGCGAAAGGCCGTCTGGTACCACTGCTTTGTCTATTTCTGGCGCCAAGCATCAGTGTGTAAGCACTGCTGTGTTTCGGTTTGAAGCCAGTGAAATTACTGGGCATTATGAGACTTAACATCTTATGTCTAGGGGTAACGAGCGCAATTTAGAGCCATGCAGTGCTTTGTAGTTCTGTGTGGTGTTGCTTCTGTTTATGGGCAGGCGTGGCTCTTGTCTCGGCTCTCATCGTTCAGTGACATAAAAAAAACCTGACTCGCGTCACGCGACCCTGTCCTTGTCTCGGCCGCATACCTCAAAATAGACCTTAAAATAATTCTTTTTGGATCCTACATTTCGTTAATACTAATTTTATTACCATTCCATAAATAGAAATCTAAAACTTTATCATTAAAACCTTCGAATACATTTTTAATATCTGAAAACTATTTGTATCTACAGAAAAATCATACCCCAATTTCAATCATTAAGTTTAGAAATATTTATTAGGAAAGACTTTTGAATTATTTACCCAGGTTGAATTATTTATTTAATGTTCATTCTGCCTCGGTGGCGAAAGCAACGAAACGAAAGCAACTGCACGACTTCCAAGCTGAAGTCTCGGGTTCGATCCCCAGGTCGGGTAAAGTGATATTGGCGTTTTCTATCACGAAATACGCGGTTTGACAGTCGACTTTCTATTCGCACTGCACTGTAATTAATATCAAGTCCAATGAAGCCACATTACCTTCATCATCATCATCATCATCAGCCACAAGACGTCCACTGCTGAACATAGGCCTCTCCCAAAGATTTCCAGACCGACCTGTTGGAAGCGGCCTGCATCCAGCGACATCCTGCGACCTTTATCAGGTCGTCTGTCTACCTTGTAGGTGGACGTCCTACGCTGCGCTTGCCAGTACACATTATCACATTACCTTGCCAGATTAAAAAAAATACAAATTGTGATCACCTGACCTGAGATTTAAATTGTAAAAAAAATATATTAAAAAAAATACCAACCTGTTACTAATATAGTTTTTAAGTAAAAAAAATGTTACTATCTTACTAACATTATATAGATGTATTTTTTTTTTATGAATGGCGAGACGAGCAAAGCGCTCGTCTAACGGTAAGCGCTACGCTGGCCCATAAACAGAAGCAACACCATACAGAACTTTAATTACAAAGCACTGCATGGCACTGAACTACGTTCGTCATCTCGAGACATAGGATGTTAAGTCTTAGTCCCGTAATTTCACTGGCTTCAATGTCCTTCAAACCGAAACACGAGCGCTTACACACTGTTGCTTGGCGGTAAAAATAGACAAAGTGGTGGTCCCAATCCAGACGGCCTCTCGCATACGAGTGACCTACCACCTTCCGAAGTTAAAGTTATGTTAACTTTAAATTGTTTAAAACACTAACATGTTACTAATATAGCCTTTAAGTAAAAATTGTTACTAACATACTAACATTTCAACTCAGTCTAAAATAAAATTTATATTATTATTAAATCCATGACCTCACGGTTTGTAAGTCTCAGCAGGCTGTAACTATATAAATGCGGCAGTTTTTATTGATAGCAGAAACCCGGAATCTAATTACGCGGGCCTCATTGTGGTCATTTTTTCCTTTTGTCAACTGAAGATCCGTATAATAAAAGAGTTTCTGCCGCAATTCACGTATGGAAGCACTATTGTGTTCCGATTTGAAAGACATTGAAGCCAGTAAAGTAGCTGCGCATTATGTTTTTTTTATAATAGGTAAGTGATCTCCACCAACCATGTACGCTCACAATACTAGAAGAACCATAAGCGCGTTGCCGGCTTAAAGGAAAGGGATAATTAGGGCTAGGGAAGGGGAGGGGAATTTGGGTATCAGGATATCTCACTCACCGTACGAAACGCAGCAGCAAGCTGCCACTTTATGTTGGTTTTCTGTGAGACAGTGGTAACGACCCGGTCGAGCCGGCCCTTTCATGCTGTAGGCAAAACTGTCTTCAGCGTGGCTCTACCACTCATTATGATACTAAGCATTTTATGTCTCTATGTGAGAAGGCATTATAATGCCATGCAGTACTTTTTATAACAAAGTTCTGCGTGGCCTTACTATTTGTTGGGCTACCGTGGTGTTTACCATCAAATTGACGACGTCATTGTCAACATTCAGATAGTAGAAATTATATTCTCAACTTAGGTCATACAGTTTTTCTAACAATACTTAGCAAACGAGCTCATTTTCATTCCTTGTTCGTGAAGTATCCAGCACCGGGTTAAACATGGCTTGACCTGCCAGCCCCAAATAATTAGTCTCAACGATGCTTTGAATAAAATGCAGCTTTAATTCTAGCCTCGTCGTTTCCCAGTTTCATCGGCTGACAAAAACAGTAATTGAGAAGAAATTGAATTAATTATTTTCTGCATAGTACACTATGTCGAATAATGGAACTAACAGAGTCAGCGTTCTACAGAAACAGATGATCTTAAAAGTACTTTCATTTCTAATTTGACTAATTTAACTGCTGAAATAATATCGTTGGCTTGAAATTGTGCCAAATCATTGGAGGGTTTTATTTTCTTGATTCTAAGTATTTTTTTTACTTCACTAACTACACCGGTTAAGATATTTCAGACATGTTTTGAGAAAACCACGGTAGGTCGGTATGTCGGTCGCAAATGCTTATGTCAGATCGTATCGGAGGTGCAATGTTGCGAACAGCCCACAAAGGGCTGGCTTGTGGTATTAGAGGAAAGTATGACAGCTAATATTGTTACAACGGAAGATGTTTTGTTTTGGGCAAAGTGGAGGCATTTTAATGGGAAGGTAGATCCTGGCGGTAACCCGGGATAACACAAGACAGAAAGAGAGACACTGCGAGAGGGAGAGCAGGAGAAAAAGACAGATATGAGGGAGAGAGAAGTATATAAACCGACAGACACACGGATCAATTAGTTCGACTCACAACACCTCCCTTTTTCAGAGGTTAAAAACTGTAGTAATTGGGTTTATAAACCGTCGCTTGTAGTAGACATTTAAAAACATTAAAGAAGGCAAAGATTTACTCTGTAAGTATTTCTAAGTTGGTAGATATTCTTCTAACAGCGTTTTCCTTCAAAAGGAAATTGAAAGTTGAAATTGTTGAAACAAATGTATATTCAATATCGACAAACGTTCAGAAACAACAAATCAAAAATATGAAAACAAATTCCTGAACAAACTTTTCAATATTTTCTCTTTTAACGTTTTGTTTCTATAACATAAAGCAATAATTTACTTTGAAATTACTGAAGCGGGTATTTGACAGGTCTTAACTTGTGTAAGTTATCTTCGGTTATTTTGCAGGTTCAAATTCCAGATGGGTAGTAATTACTGTTCCGAGCCGAGTGGGCCTTACGGGCTTCCACTTTGCCCGACCTAAAGCCTCCTCTCAATACCATTGGATCTCATATCTTCCCATAATATGACAAAGAGTAATAACTAAATAAAAAGGGGGCATTTTATCCGGAAAATAGTAAATGGAGAAATAGAAGGAAATAAAGGAATTCGAGAACTGGTGGCTGAGCGGAATATCATTGGCGAGACAAAAGGCCATAGACGTCGCTGGTTCGATTTCAAAAGAATGGGTGGTGATCGCGAAAAGAAGCAAGCGAATGTGGGATGGGTCCGCCTTAGCAACTAAGAAATATGAGGTTGTGAAAAAGCCGTGCGAGTTACAAGTCGAAGTGTATGAAGAAGATGAGGAAGTTCTTATTATCAGAGACCAAGACGGATTTTCGGTCACTGCCCCATGTCAGTTAGTCAACAAAGTGCAATAACCTTATAGGCAACATCGATTGCTAAGTTTTTTTCATTCCCCACCACCATATGGGTGGGGCGCCAGTTTTTATACCCCACCGTCGTAAAATTAAGTATCCCATTCGTTTCATTTACGAACTTCACCGAGACAGTGTGGAGACATCATTAAAAATAATGCCAGTAATATTTTCTCATAATAAAGTCGTGATATTGGGTATTTTTTTGGTATCTAAGGACCTTTAAAATTCACTGTCTGCAATAGATTGAAGCACTTTGTCGCGCCAGTTTAAGATTTTTTACTAAATAAAACAATTTTACTGGATAATTTTTACGTGGGTTAACATGGGTGACATTTCTTCCGCCGCCACTTCCGCCGCACCGAGAGTTAATCACAGTCAACAAAGTAGGTTCCTTGTATACGAGCGGCCGTCTGGATTGGTTGGTAGAAATAGACTAAGCGGTGGTCCGCTTGGTCTATTTCTGCCGCCAAGCAAATATGTGTAAGCACTGTTGTGTTTCGGTTTGAAGGACATTGAAGCCAGTCAAACGTCTCGAGTTGACGAGCGCAGTTCCGTACCATGCAGTGCTTTGTAATTCAATGTTCTGTATGGTGTTGCTTGCAGCCTTGCTCGTCGCGTCATTCAATCAAATAAAAGACAGTGAAAGTGACTTCATTTAATACTATGTAAAGATGCACCATTTACCACAAAAAAGTTGCAGGAACCAAACAAAACCGCTCATAAATCACGATAGATGGATCGTTTACCATCAAAGTTCCCATGATAAGCGTTTTCCATACTTGCAAAGATTGTATTCTACAAGGCATGAAAAAATGTTACGACCTTCCCCATTTGAGTAGGGTAAAGTTATGAATAGTACAGTTTATTAAAGATTAAACGGTCACAAAGGATGGCCTTTTTTTGGTTTTTGATCGCTTATTATAAAGCCCGACCCTTCGATGTATTTAATTTGGAGCGCTTTTGAAGAACGTAAATTAAAAAGGCACAAAGATGGTTTATAGTAGGCATGTTTGGATAGCAAAGAACCTGAATATAGCAATCTTTTGAAATGTTCTTAATTCTTCTTTGTTAGTGGGAGAGTAAGAAATTATTTTATATGCGACTGGATAGCCGAACATTTTTTTATAATTTAAAACAAGAATAATTTGGATTGCAAAACCTGACCAAACCAAGCCGAGTTTGACTAGCTGGATCTACTCAAGGCTGGGTCGCGCCCCGTTAAATCCAATGGTAAAGTAAGCTCATTGGTTATTTTGCCAGGTCTTCTCAAGATAAGTCGTTTTGGATCCAGTGGTAGATTAAAAACACGTGCCATTTCGGTAATGCCTATCTAGGCATAAAGGCCTAGGTATAAATATAGACCTCAAGCTCGGTTCGGTCCCTGGTCGGGTAAAAGTGATATTGGGCTTTTTCTATCACGTAATGCTCAATATCAGCCCGGAGTCTAGAATAGTGCCCGGTATGGCGAGACGCACGCCCCTCATCATATCATGGGACGGATTTAAGCCTGGCGAAATATGAGTGTATTGGTTACACTTCCGCCTACCCCTTCAGGGATCACAGGCGTGAGTGTGTAAGATTACAATGACTAAACTAATTAAAACTAAGTAGAGAGAGCGAAGAGATAAATACACCTTTGACCGCTACTAAGGAGGTTAGAAGCACTTCGCAACTTAAACAAGGTTGGAAACCTTCAATAGTTATATTGGGTCGAGGTAGTGGGCCATCCACACTTGGCAATACTAAACTTTGTCGATACCTTGTTATAGAAACGGCTGATGTAATAGAGATGTTGCCAGATGATAAATTTATTTATGTGCTCCATTTTTATTCTTGAAATTTACATTTTATTAATCCATAAACCATGCATAGTATGATAATATCTGTCACGACATTGGTATACGAGAAATATGTATGATGCTAATACGATTTCAATAGGATCCGCCAGGGGCGCTGTACGAATCTACGTACATATTTGCATACCCCGGACGTGAAAAATACCGAAAATCTCGCACTAGGCGCATTTTCGATCGACAAATGTGTAATTAAAAATATCATATATCATAACTAATTATCGATATCTGTAAAACAAAACAAAAAAAATAATCATCTAATACTGGTTCACTTCAAAGATGTAAATGTTGATGGCCTTTAAACCTGCAACCTGAATTTTATTATCTTGTTGTTATTAATCACATTAAAATCCGTTGAATAGTTTTATAGATCTAAGCGAACAGACAGCAGAAACGACTTCATTTATACTTATACTAGGTAAGGATGTAACTGTAAGGTGTATTTTCGATTGTAAATTAATTAATCTAAATTAATAAAAAAACAATAACGCCCTCTTAAACTACTATTTAAATAGCATTAAACGTCAACTTTCGTGAAAAAAATACATAAGTACGTTTTAATAAATGTGGTAGAGCCACACTGTAGACAGTTTTGTCTACAGTATCAATAAGCCGGTTTGAGGAATTGTTACCGCTGTCTCCACAGAAAACCGGTGTAAATTAACGGCTGAAAGCCGACATTCCATTTCTCGGAAAGTTTACACATATAATTTTACAATATATGTTTACGTATAACGTGGTAAAACAAAAGGCCTACGTGAAAGGCGGGCTAGCAAATCACAGCAGACACTTTGTCTGACTACGAACCCCGAATTTAAATGATAAAGCACCAAACATTTATGCTAACATGAAAATGTGAAACTTTAAACATGTTACAAATACATTCACAGTTTTCAAATTCGTTTAAAATTACTATCGTAAAAATTTCAAACTGGTAATTCATGCTATAATGAAGAAAAGAATAGCTCGAAAACTAGTTTCGTATTTGACTAATCTTACTACTTTTATAAATGTGAATGTTTAGATGTTTCTGAGTTTGGGAATTTGGATGTTTGTTAGTCAATCACGCCTTAACGGCTGAACGTTTTTGGATGAAATTTGGTACACAGGTAGACCATGACTTGTATTAGAACATAGGCTACTTTTTGTCCCGCAAAAGGCCGCTCACGCGGGCGGAGCCGTGGACTAAAGCTAGTATCATAGTTTCCGTTAGTGGTTACTGCTACTCGATGTATGGAGAGAAAACGGAAACTGTCATCGTTTTAGGAAACTATTAAAAAATCGATGTACTATTTTTTTCAACATGCTGTTGAAACCTCATCTTAATTGATATGTACCTACCTAACTACACTGTAATAACTATAATAAAATTAACAGGCTGGCAACAAATTGCTGGCACTAGTTCGGTTTCTTGTTGAACTTTCCGCCTTGCAGTTTTAGTGTCAAATGTCCGTATAACTCTGCTCATGCTGCGTTACAAGTTCATTGCAATAAGCAAAAATATATACATATATATTTTGTACACCTTATTATTAATTGTATCATTGTGAACTCAGTAAATATATAAAATTTAAATGCTTTTTGTTGGTAACGATATCGCATAAGAAGGAGTGGACCCATTTAGCTTTTCTTTTTAAATTATTATCCTGTATAAGGATTTTCTGAAAACAGAAATTAGAAACATTGCCCTAAAAAAATATTCTTAAAAACCGAAAATGTTATTTCTATGAGATTTTTGTATGAAATTAAGACCATGTAATTCAAACGATTGATATGCGTAATTCCTTTTTATTTGGTCCATTATGGTTTTTAAAGTAAATTGGGGCCAATCACAATTCAACTGAAAAAGAACTGAATTTTTATCGCTATGTAACCTATTTCCCAATACTTTTGAACACATCCAACGATTGCAACAAACATTTCTTTTATCCAGAAGTTGGTGTTGTTGGTTGGTGATGCTATAAACCACAGAAACGGAGCAGTAGTATGCAAGCGAGTGACATCGCGAGATACTAATAATAATCTAACTACCATTATAAACGTGGCAGCTAGGATGTTAGTGAAATTATTGGATGTTTGTAATTAAAACATAACACAAACACTTGTTCTTGTTATACCATTACAAAAAAAAAATACGCACTCAGTCCTGTAATCCCCGAAGGGATAGGCAGAAGTGTCACCAGTACACCCACATTTCGCCGATGACCAGTAAAAATGTAAACACCCTTACAATGTATTTAGATCTGGCACAAAAGGTCACCGACATGTGGGATGTGTAGTCTACAATCATTGACCCAAGCGTCGCTTTAACAATGAGATTTTATTCTGCTGGTGGTAGGATATTCATATCCGCCCGCATATCGACCACCGTACACATGGTGTTAAAACCTGCTATAGTGACCCACACACCTTGTGTGAATCGCGTTCCAGGATCAACTAGTGTAAATCCGGTTCTTGCCGTTCCGGTTCTTGTAATCCGGCTTGCGACATTCGGTATCCTTGTATTACTGTGCCTGCATCAGTTAGCTGCCTGTCCTGTCGTAGACCCCTCGATTTGCTTCTTCCCTCTCCGAAGAGGGAGAAAGCATTTATACAGACTGGCATGACTCTGGTGACCACCGCTAATCTCATTGTCTGTCGGTGGTCGCTGATTTTTAGATTACACCACACTTACCATTAGGTGTAGTGCAGTCACTTTGCCGTGCTCGGAAAAAAAGAATCTCGAATTGGAAGAATCTCGTGGTAAGGACTCGCATGTGTGACGCCGTCTGGGTTGGTACCACTGCTATGTCTAATTGAACCCCCAAGCAGTAAGCAACATTGCGTGCGATTTCAAGGACATTACATCATCACGTACCCAACCTGGGGATTGAACCCGAGACCTCAGCATAACAGTTGTGCCGCGTACTCAATACA
Organism: Amorpha juglandis; assembly: GCA_949126905.1. Classification (NCBI taxonomy): domain Eukaryota; kingdom Metazoa; phylum Arthropoda; class Insecta; order Lepidoptera; family Sphingidae; genus Amorpha; species Amorpha juglandis. Next base: position 2,779,780 of record OX421372.1, on the reverse strand, counting down.
ACTGCGCCACCGAGGCACTCATATTTTATAACATTTTTATTGAAAATAAAGTCCAGCGTGGGCAGAGGCAAAGGGAGGTCTCGCGTGGATAAATATTTTATTACATAATAATGTTTATTTAGGATATCAAAAATAACCCACACACACACGGAAGATCACAGGGTGGTAGGTCCCTCGTATGCGAGAGGCCGTCTGGGTTGGTACCACCGCGCCGTCTATTTCTGCTGCCAAGCAACAGTATGTAAGCACTGTTGTGTTTCGGTTTGAAAGACCGGTTCTGGAGTCTGGAATAGTGCCCGGCAAAGCGATAGGCTCGTTTCCTATCACATCATAGGACGGAAATACCCTCGCTGTGGGTGTACTGGTTACACCTCTGCCTACTCCTTCGGGGATAACAGGGCGTGAATGCATATGTATATGTATACACATCTGCGCAACTGAAGTTCCCAATCACATTTAGAAATCCATTAATTCTTATCTAAAATCCGTGAATCAATACCGAACCCCGCACTCAGATAAGTAAATATAGGTTCGAACGCTAATTTGCTAATGGCCGCCATCGATGAGGTCGTAATGGATTCAAACAAACGCCTAAAAGATGGTAATGCGATATTTTCCGTCCCCATTATCTATGGATTTCGTAGTCCCGACTACACTTACAAAATAACTAGGTGCGAAAATTAGCCATCCGCTTTTGTCATTGGTTTCAAAGATTCGACATTTCGATGATCAGAGTTTTATGTAGAACTACCAGAATATAACAGAAAACAGACAGCGGTGGGCAGGCGCGGCACTTATCATCAGGCGAACGCCTTTCTCGTCTTGTCATTCAATTTAATTAAATAAAAATGAGAGGACAAGGTGCACAGACGACCTGATAAAGATTGCAGGAAGTCGCTGGATGCAGGCCGCTTCGAACAGGTCGGTCTGGAAATCTTTGGGGAAGACCTATGTTCAGCAGTGGACGTCATGTGGCTGATGATGATGATGATGAAATAAAAAAAAACATTGATAAGGTCGCGTTATGCGATTCTTTTTCAAAATGCATGACGCGGCCTTAACAAGAGTTATCTGATAAGTTCTCACATGAGTCATGCTTATAACATTTTCCATATAAAAAGGTGACAGGAGTGATAGGCGTCGAGCAAGGTAACTACAATCCGGCTTAATTATTTGGTGCGTATTACATAGATATTCTAGGAAATATCGTCGACTTTTCATGTCATCTTTGTTTGTGTATACGTCACGTGAGTTTCTCGAATCAGAAACCCATACAAAAATAACCCGGTCAAGGTATAGAATCCTGAAGCTTATTGAATTAATAACAAAAGACACGTATCTGTGGGAGACATACTGTATCCTCTGTGACGTGGACAATAGTACTGGCAAAGCCATCTCTATCGCACGCCACGCGTTCTCTCGATTAGTTTATTTATTACATATTTATTTTAATAAATAATAAAGGCAGTTGTCTTGCAACTGATAGTGCAAATTATATATTATGTTTAACGCTGTAGCCAGTTATGTCTCTGCTAGCATGAATGGGCCGGCTTAGCCGGGTTGTTACTATTGCCTCGCAGAAAATTCACGTAAAGTTACTTGCTGTTGCGTTTCGTATGGAAACTAAGATATCCGGAGGCCCAAATCCCCCTCCCTCTTTATCCCTTCCCCTTTTTTCCGTCCTATTTTCCCTTCCTGTCTTTATTGCTTTATTAATTGCTCTGACATTTTTGATGTTCATAAACATTGGAGATCATTTACTATCACCAACTGACCATGCCACCACCACGTCATCCATTACCATCATCACGTGACCATTGACCTCGCCACCAAAAAGTGGCCCATATACTCGTTTGCCGGCCTCTGCTATAAAAAAATAGAAGGTAAGTTTAGTCTAATCGGCATCAGTTCACACGCTCGTAGATATCAGCTCTCCCTAGTGACCTCACCACTTTATTATTATTCCCAACAATTTATTAGGCTACTGAAACATAGATGACTTTGCTATTTATGTTAACGTTGCCACGAACATATTGATGTGTCTACTAATAGTTAATGTATTAGAACAAAACACGCGATGTACAGTGAATTACAACTGTAATCGAATTGGCATCTTTATTGCTAGTCGTTTAGTACACACCTACACATACACAAATGTTACGTTTTCAGGGTTCGTGTATGACGTATGTATGAATTTATTGAAGTGAAAACTTCTTTAGCCGCGTTGAACACTTTTTGGTAGGGGATACAATTTTGGTTTCGCGTCACCGACATACGTGGAGAGGAGTGGAGTGGGAAGACTGTAGGAGGAGGTGTGTAAGCACTTTTTGTTCCCATTAGGAGAATATTGAAGCCAGTGAAATTACTACATATTATGAGACTTAACAATTTAAGTCTCAGGGTGACGAACGCAGTCCAGTGCCATGCAGTGCTTTATAATTGAAAATTCTGTATGTATCTAAGAGCAGGCCATCACGCGAGCAACATGCTCGTCTCCTCATTTAAGCTAATAAAAAAAATGTCTATACCCTAAGTCATTAATGAATTACGACTCTCATTCCTCTAATTTACGGGTCCAATTATCACGATACATTTTATACTCGCTTAACTACCGTACCACAAAGCCACTGTATCTATATATACCTTCGTACATCTGGGTCAGTGAAGCCTAACGATTATCTAGGTCGACTTAACACCAGTGTTTTTGTTGCAGCTTAACTAAAACGTGTGCGGTATTAAAATTACTAGCTTGTCACGGAATAAATAAATACACCCAACAGTCACACACATATTCCTCACCCCACTCTATAAACCTGTATCGTAGGTATCAGGAACTACGAGGGGCTTGCGGTCCCACAGCACCCAGACCCGAAACACGTATTTGTAGATCACACAAACATTTGTCTCGGTGTGGGAATCGAACCCATGGCCTCTCGCTTCACAGCCGGCCACTGCGCCACGGAGGCTGCCTAAACAGTTTGAATAATTTATATCAATCTTTGTATTATTAATACAATTTAAATATTTGTAGAAAGATATAATAATAAGGTGGAATAATTATTGTCAGCGATCAGTCGGTTGGAAGACATAATACAAAGTGTTACTCTGCCCAAATATATGGAAAAGATCAGGTACATTGTGTTTCAATTCACCTACTGCGTTACCAGTAAAAAAAAATGATACCTATTTTGAAACTTTGTTCTTGGTCGAATTTTGAAGAATAAGGAATTCCCGAGAATTACCATGATAAAAACCGAAATAATTTTCGGTAACTAAAACTTCTTCACCCGATTGGCCATATAAACTAAACGCTTTATCTGTTTGCATAAAACCTTATCTCGAGTTCGCTTAAAGCATTGAAAAGCGCTTAACCGCCTATAAAGAACAGTAATAGTCAATTGCCCTCAAACCCTGCAGCGGCTAGCCGCTTTAGCGATATCTGCTGAAAGTATTAACAATAGTCCGGCTTTGATTTGCGAGTCTTTGACAAGGGATTAAATGGTAACCCTTGTATAATGAAGGCTTTATTTAAATATTAGCTGGGCCCGCGAACTTCGTTTCGCCATCAAAAAGCTTTCATACAAACTTCCATCACCTATTTGGGTCCTTTAGGGGTTGAAATTTAAAGAAAAAAAATACCCTATGTTTAACCCTGGGTCGTCAACTATATTTATGCCAAAATTCATTGAAATCGATTCAGCGGTTTAGATTTTTCATACAAACTTTCATCCCCATTTTAAACCCTTCAGGGGTTGATTTTTAAAAAACATAGTAGCCTATATCCTATTCTGATGTATAAGCTATATTATTGTAAAGTTTCATTAAAATCCATTTAGTAGTTTTTACGTGAAAGAGCAACAAACATAGATCCATCCATCCATCCATACTTACAAACCTTCGCGTTTATAATATTAGTAGGATAGGATAGTCCGGCTTTGATTTGCGAGTCTTTGACAAGGGATTAAATGGTAACCCTTGTATAATGAAGGGCTTTATTTAAATATATTTTAGGTTTTCGCGTTTTGTATACATATTATGATCTTTATTTATTTAAACGGGTCTTAATCGCGTATTATTTAAAAGTATGAATACCTATTATTTATTTCATTCCCAACGTGTCAACCGAGTTGCATCGGCCGTGGTCAAGACAGAAATAAATATAGGCATTCATGTCTTCAAATATTACGGGAGTTTAAATAAATATATCCCTATGTCTTTTTAAAACCATGCTAATGTAGCTTAGGGTAACGTGTTAATGTACGCTCGCAGTCACATCTGAAATCCCCGAAGGGGTAGGTAGAGGTATAACCAGACGAGCGCAGTTCATCGCCATGCAGTGCTTTATAATTCATAGTTCTGTGTGGTGTTGCTTCTGTTTATGGGCAGACGTAGCGCTTACCATCAGGCGGGCGCCTTGTTCGACTCGTCATTTAATAAAAAAAATATCGGCACAAAATCGTATACATAGTACCAGATGTAAGTATTCCAGTAGTTCTTCGATTCACTATCAAATGGCTTGCATAAAATACTAAACGTAACAGTTACGAGCGAACTGCGAGGCATATGGCGCTAATGTATAACAATTTACTAGTCTAGTAATTATTCCGACGAGGGTGTGGAATTATCATAGAATGAAAATAGAATGCCAAATAGAACGTGACGTCTGAGCAGAGACAATTTTATTCGATTTACGAATGTGTTCTACTATTAAATTTTAGTGTGGAGTTTTGGCGGGAATTCTGACAGTGCAGTTCATCGCTTATTTTAATTTATTTCATAAACTAGTTTAGAGTAGTGTTTGCTGTATAAAAGTGGTGTGGATTTGTTTAATAAATATTTACGTTGATGAACAGTGTATGAAAACATTGAAATAAGTGAATTAAGCATCGTACTGAAAGGAGTTAACGCCAAAACTCCGGCAAGACCTTGAAATCGACCGCACCCGTGTTTCATCTTTCATGTAAAAATAACTTGAGAATAAATTATACTTGACACTGGCAAAATGCATAATAATGCGAAAGCCATAAATAAAAAAGAAAAAAAAAGAAATTTTAGTGTGGGTTGCACCATACGTCAGTTAACGTTATTACTGTTGTCACAAGCAATTAGCGGCTTCTACTAATTATGATATTTTAGTAGTACTGACAACAGACTTTGATTGTAGATTGCATTAACCGTCGATTAATTTTAATGATATTGTAACAACCAATAAGCAGCGATAGCTCAGCGGGGAGTGGTATGGACTGTCGAGACGAAAGTCGCAGGTTCCAAACCAGCCCCAAGAGCATACACCACTGACTTTTCTAAAATACGTGTATATTAATTGTGAATTATCGCTTGCTTTAACGGCGAAGGAAACATCGTGAGGAAACTTGCATACCTGAGAACTCGATAAGATTTACTTACAAATAATATAGACTCTAAATAAAGTAAACAATTTTACGGTACATTAACTTTATTCGATGAATAGTTTAAGCCAATCTTCACGATAAAAACTTATAGGGATTATAATAATATAGATGTCAATAAAATTGTTTTTCCAACTCCTGTCATGTTGTATTAGACATTTTTGTTTTTTGTTTTTATAGCATAGGCCGGCAAACGAGCGAGTGGGTCACCTGATGATGGGATCTCCACCGCCCATATACGCCCACAATACCAAAAGAATCATGGACACATTGCCGAACTCAAAGGGATAATAAGGGATTTGGGCCTCCGTACGAAACGCAGCAGCAAGCCGCTTCTTTACGTCGTTTTCTGAGAGACAGTGGTAACGATCCAGTCGAGCCGGCCCATTCATGCTATAGACAAAACTGACATATTTGTACCGATTTCTATAATTCTTGTTTATTCCGTGATGATCTCATTTATATTTTCTGTTTAAGGGCAGGCGTGGCGCTTACCATTACGTCTTGCTCGTCTCGTCATTTAATCGAATATCAAATCAAATAAAAAAGCAGTTACGCTAGGTGCGGCGAAATATCACAAGTGGAGACGCACTTTAACTTCTTTAACAAAAGATATTTGTGGAGAAAAGACGCATGTTTTTCTTATTACCCGAGCGTGTAAAAAGTTTATATTACAGCATACCTCATAAACGCTTTCGCTCCTTTATTTTTAGTACCAGCTTTGAGGCTTGAAGCATGATCAACTCAATTTGTTTACGAAGTATGCAAGAACACGAAATTAGGTTTTTATGGATTTAATTTGTTGGCTTAGCGTGTTCTATCTGTTTTAGGTTCATACATACATAAGATCACACTTATATCCCTGAAGGGGTAGGAAGAGATGCAATCGCATTCACGTTTCGTCTTACTTATTTCGAAGGGGGTGTCTATCGCCATGCGAGATAAAATCTAATCCATTTAAAACAATATAATATATACCTTTGTGAATTGAAAACTTAATTTATGATTTTTCGACCTGGGATTTGAAAATAGGTTTCTCAGGTTAAGGCTATCACTAACGCTAAGTTGTAATAATGTTGGTGGGGTTCAAAATAATTCTGAAAAACCTACTGATCAATAATAATAATATTCGCTGAATCAATAATTTATGTATAATTGAGTTTCGTTACGGTAATTATTGTCGAAGCAGAATCTATATAAGTCTTTGTAAAAAAAAGTTTTAGAAGTACTATTTTATAATCTTTGACGCAAATTTTACAATGATGACAGTCTAATCAACATATTATTATCAATTTCAAATATAGACCGATGATTATCCATTTTGACACATAAATAAATTATAGTAGAATTAAACCCATTGTAAAAGGACTTACACTTACATTTTCCCACTTCCCGACCTCAGATCGCCCGTAATTTATTTTTCCTATCAATTTTGTTGTATTCTCTTCCTTTTACAATGGGTTTCATTCTACTATAAATTTATTTCTATTTTTACCATTTTCAACCGGATAATCATCGGTCTAATAATCTGAAACAAAAACGCGACGCCTCACTTTTATAACATTCTACACAAAATAATTTCTTACGTTTACGCGAATTTGTTATTAGTTTTATTTCAATGAGTAGTCATTCAAATAAAATTTTATTTCAATGACTACTCATTGAAATAAAATTGAAAATATTTTATTGCGGCTTTTTATTCTATTTTTGGTCCCGACGCGACGTTTCGAAAGCTTTTCAGACTTCGTGACCGTTTTTTTGGGACAATCTACACCTCAGTCCACCCCGGCCATACATATTTACATTATTAAAAGAGATACGAATGACAAGATTAGGTAACATTATAATATTTTTATTTCAGATGAATTTCACGGGATTTGAAGAAATTACTTCGGGCTAGAGTGTTCTGCTGTACATATGAAGCGCAAACCAAGGACACCATCATTCACATGCGAAGACATGGAGGACCTCAATGTGGTAAGTCAAATTGATTTTCGCCTGAAAGACTTGACGAGTAAGTAGCTCGTTTGATAGTAAACACCACGTCTGCTCTCTATGCAGTAGCAACATCACCTCAAACGCTGATTTTTTTTTAATACATGATGGTAAGCGCCACGTCTGTCCATAAATTATAGCAACGCCACACAGAATTACGAATCACAAAACACAGCAATCCCGTAATCATGTGTGGTTTATCAAATCGAATAATTCAAACACAAAAATTTGTGATTGTAATTTCAACCTAGGACCCCGCCGGTTATGCAGCATAAGTACGCTGCCACTAGACCAATAGCGATTAGGTACTACTTTTTTTTATCGGAGCACATCAAAGCGCACTACACCTGATGGTAAGCGTAGTGCAGCCCAAAATCCGGCGACCCCCGACAAACAATGAGTTTATCGGTGGTCACTATAGTCATTCCGTCTTGTATAAATGCTTCTTCCCTCTTCGGAGAGGGAGAGGGTAGCCAGTATTAAAAACTACAAGCCAAATCATTCTGTAACATGTGTTAAAAAAGCCTGCACGACCCAACTACGAGGGAGATAAGAGTAGGGAAGGAGTTAAATAAATGTCAAAAAAGATTAGTAAAGAATAATTAACTTTAATAAGACGTAATCAAATAGGACCATGACAACATAATATACTGAGTTATTCCGTTATTTTATCTTAAAATACTTAACACATATAATCATTTTTTGTAAAGATAATTACAGCGTTCTTAAGATCGTACTTAAATGTAAAAATATCTGCGAAAACTAAAAAAGCCAAAACATTACCCAGCAATAACGATTATTTAAATTATTTATTTGAAAAAACAGTTCAAGCTTTAAAGATAATTCTAATAAGAGATTAAATAAATAAATACACACAAGTTAAATTTAATAAATAAATAGGTAATCATATCTAAAATTTGTGGTCCGGAGTCCCTGGGCCAGCTGATCCACTTGCACACTTCAAGCTCATTTTCCGTGAGTAGCTTCGTTTCGATGAGACGCCCAACTATGCAAAAAATCTCTATTGTGGTAGCTAACAGAGGTAGCAAGGATAGAATATTTCGATTTGATGATACTCAAAAATTTATTATTTTATTTGTAGGACAATATGACTGTTAAATTATATGAATATTAACTATGTAAAAACAAAAAAATCAGTTGGTTAGTAATCATACCTATTGGAAGGAGGGGCTTCCAATAGGTATCGATAACGAGGTCATAAAAAATGATTTGAATGAGCTGATTTTTTTGTTTTTACTTAGTTAATATTCATATAATTAAAAGTCATATTGTCCTACAAATAAAATAATAAATTTTTGAGTATCATCAAATCGAAATATTCTATCCTTGCTACCTCTGTTAGCTACCATAATAGAGAATTTTCGCATAGGGAATTGTTGGGCGTCTCATCGAAACGAAGCTACTCACGGAAAATGAGCTTGATAGTAATCAAGTGGATCAGCTGGCCCAGGGACTCCGGACCATTGGTCTTATAATCATAAAAATATTAGTATAGGTAACAATTAAATTGGTTCCACAAGCCCCAAATCACCAATTAATATCAACACTAAAGTTATATGTTTAGTAAAAGGATGGAATTTTAACTGCAATATTTCATCATTAATGGCCTGCTGGTATTAAAAGGTTGTAAAATTAAAGAAATCTGAATAGTTTTCTCAAAGTTATTCCACCTCACGTTGTTGTTCATCTTCTTCTTCAATTTCCTTCACTGAACTCTCTCGTATAGATTTCCTTAATGGTGAAGGCGATGGCCCATCCCTCACTTCCTCCTTAATCCTCGCTTTATGCATTTTAATAAAATCCTCGTGAGCACTCAATGCCTCTCTTCTTTCCTTACCTTCTGCTAAAGTCCCTTCCCAAGAAAAAACAACTTTATATGGATTCTCTTTGACAGTTTTGAATGATGTAGCTTTCAAATAATTATAGTCCGCCAAATATTCACGCTTGAGATCTTCTTTGTCATCTGAGAGCAAACTTTTTTTGATTTTCTCCTTCTTTTTTATAGCTTCTGGAAACAAAATTGCTACGGTGTCATTAAAAATTGTTTTTTGATTTTTCATTATCTCTAACATTCTTCTTTCCTTCTCAAGGCGTTGTGCTTCTAATTCTCGCAAGGGTTTCTCTTGTTCTATCAGTTCTGCTCTGTTAATTCTTTTCTTAACTGCAATAGTTCTTTCTATCAATTTTTGTACTATCTTTGTCCATCTTTCCTCTGGACCTACAACTTTCATTTTAGCTAATCTTCTAGCTTCAGCTTCTTCTTCCAATCTTTTTTCCTCCTCTTCTTTTAACCTTCGTTTCTCTTCTTCCTTCTCAGCTAAAAGGATACCTTCCTTCCTTTTCATTTCTAACAGTATTTGGGGGTTATTTTTCATCCATTCATCTTGCCATGATTTGAACGTTAACATAACCTTTAACTCTCTACTAATCATATTTTCCATACGCGCCTTGTATGCTGCATTCTCTATCATAAAAATCGGGGGATCTAAAAACATTCTAAATGATCCATTAGAATCACTGACACCAATAATATTCTTAGCCAATGGCAATGTATGAAGACTGACCCCAGTAAGCATATTGCCCGACAACGTCTGAATTGATATCGGTAGGTCACTTTTTAGCAATAAATCCCATGTTTCCAGATCACCTTCTGAAGTAGATATAAATAGTAAACTCGGCTTATAGAGTGACCATCTCGCATCTGTGAGACGATACGGGCGCTTTTTCCAAATAAGTGGGTGGTTCATCAATTTATCCGCCCATATAGCAAATATTTTTCCTCCTACCGTCAATGTTATATGGTTCAAAAAAGGATTTTTCTGAGTACATGTAATGATACCGTCATGAATACAACAGCTGTATTTCGGGGTACAATATTCCGAATTAACTACCTCACCCGTATCAAACTCATGGCCTTCCCAAGTGACCCGTCTCATTTCACCATGTTGTGATCCACAATATAGTATGGTGTTAATATCAGCTTCAGTTTGTGGTATTATTTCACTAGTGAAATACTTACGACCAGAGCCTATATTTCTTGGCGTGTATATGTATTTTACTGCAGGTGGATTCATTCCGAAACTTTGTAAGCTCAAAGTTTCAGGCTGACCTGCGACACCTAGTATAATCTTATATATTGGCTGCAGATTTCTATCTAAAATTTTATAAGGTGAAACATCAACTAACAACCCTGAAGGTCGTTTGGTTACTCTTTTAGACTTTTTTATTTTCTTAGTTTCAAACAATGTAACGTTCTCAACAGATAAATTCCATATCAAAATATTTCCATCCTCAGCTCCAGTAAAAAACATTAAGGATTTTTTACCATCGTTCAACAACGTAGTTCTACCAGTAGACGATATTGTAAAATTAGGGGAGAGCCATTTAATTGACGTAACAGGACCACAATGGCATGTCAGTAAGTTGCTCATCGCAGTAGATTGTACTACAGCATGGTCCTCTACAGTTTTCATCCAACCCATGTGGGCATTCATTGCAATACGATATTTTTCCCTCGTCTCACTCAGTACTTGAATTTTTTCAACATTTTCCAACTTATTCGTAAGATCCCATAAGACTATTTGGCCATTGATGCATCCACCAAGGAGGATATTTTCATCAAAAGGACAAAATGAAAGAACTTTAACCTCGCGAGGTGATTCTAAATATAATTTGGGAAGAAGGCTGTCTATGTGGCTCCAAATCATCACGGGATTAAGGCCATAGACAGCTCTTTGAATAGGATCTGGACGAGTGGTTAAAGTTTTCATAACAGATGGCGATCCATCAGCATAGCAAATCGCAACAATACCTGTCCACATGGGGTGAAAAACTGCGCTAGATACATATTTATCTTTAGCTCGCACGTCCGTAAAGCAAACATACTCCTCAAACGTCATAGAATCATAAATATCTACTGTTCTTTGTGCCACTAAGTTCGGATAATCATTACAATACATATCCATAACGGTATTCAATTCTATTATTGAGGTTACCTCGTCGCTTATCGATGTTACGAATTTGTTAATCATTTTTAAGTATGATGGACGTCGCATACGTTGTAAAGCGGCTTTATATGCTGTCAATCCCACGTCATCTGGAGGCTCTTTAGTTTCCTCTTCTTCTTCATCAGAATTTCCTTCTTCGTTTTCTTTACCTTCAGCTGCAGATTGTCCCGCGTCACCGCCACCTTCAACATCATCGACAGTTCCAAGAGCATCAGCGATGGATTGAGTCCACATATTTTGAGGATATTTCAGAACAGTTTGAGCGAAATTGTCACATCTTGGAGGAGCAGCTTGTACAGCTGTATCGATTCTGCGTTTAAAAACAACATTGAATTTCTGTCTATACGGAGTGAGTTCAATAAATCCGTCTCTAATGGAATCAGTGTCTCTAACAACGAATCTCTTTGGTTGATAAACTGTTGGAAACTTGGCTTTTATTTCCATTTCCATTAGCGGTCTTGTATTGACTGGAGTAAGTTCTTTAATTTCTATTTCACTCCCTAAAGTCTTCCAAGGTCTGGGTTTTTTTTGTACTGCTTTTTGTAGCTTCTTCTCCTGTCTTTTTGTGAATTTATCAGATTGTTGTTTGCAGTGGTCTCTTGATTCTTTAGTCAAACACACGTAGAACTCGTCGACGTCTTTAGATTCATCAACTACATAACCCATTAATACTGTTTCATCGTCATATGCCTCTAACTGAGCCTTTAAAGGGAAAAATTCTGAGAGTTCACGACCAATGTCTATGGTCTCCATGATTTGCGCTTTGCTGACTAATTTCCAAGGATACTGGGCATTAACATGAGTGCCTATTACTATCTCAATTTGTATTTGAGTTTCTTCACCTAGTACTACTTTGTATACGCCTTCCACGTCGTATTTAGGTACGAACCTTTTTCTTCTAGGCTGAGGTGGTTGTGTCGCCATATTTTCTTGTACAAGTTTATCTGGAAATTATATTATGCTAAAACACTCTATTTTGATGTAACCCAAGCAATACGAAATGTCAAACAGACAGTTCAAACAAGTCGTATATTATTCATAAATAAAACGAAAGGAGGTTGTCTTATTTCTACAAACAAAGTTGGGGTAAAAAGGAAAACACTTATGTTCAGTAAAGTTACGAAAATACGGACAGTATTTTTTTACAGCAGTTCGCCTACAGCACTGTGTTCTATTTATCCAGGAAAATGTATACTTAATAATAAAGGCTTTATCATGCAGTCGAATGAATTTTAGTCTCGGTACAAATATGTTTAAACAGTTACTTTATTAACATAATATGGATGCAAATACGCAATAACTTATCAAACGAAATCAAGTAAAAATTAAAATATTGTACTTGATGTGGGTTGAAATGTTATTGCGTAGTTGCATCCATATACCACTGCTTAAACATGTACCGTTGTTGAACTGTAAGCAATCCATACTAATATTATGAATGTGAAAGTAACTCTGTCTGTCTGTTACGTTTGCACGGCTAAACGGCTGAACGGATTTTAATGAAATTTGGTTAGGATATAACTGTATCCTAGGGATGAAGAGAGGTTACTTTTTGTCGCGGAAAGACATTAACTCAGGGGAGTCGGGGATTTAGGCGCCCGGATATACGAAAACACATAACACACTGACCCTACGAAACGTAGCAGCAAGCCGTTACTCTGTGAGACTGTGGTAAAGAACCGGTCGAGCCGGCCCATTCATGCTGTAGGCAAAACAGTCTACAGCGTGGCTCTACCACTCATCTACTCACTACCTGAGTTGGGACTTGAACCCTGAACGCCACCGGTTAATGGTCAGCTTAAATACGGTGCCAGTAGACTAATAAAGTAATTTAAAACCCGATTACATTTAGTTCGCTTTAAATGTAAAGGAAACCTGCGTACCTGAGAATTCTCCGTCAGATTTTTTTTTATAGCATAGGCCGGTAAACGAGCAAGTGGGTCACCTGATGGTAAGTGATCTCCACCGCCCATGTACGCCCACCACCAGAAGAATCATGGGAGCGTTGCCGACCGTAAAGGAAAGGAATAATTAGGGATTGGGAAGGGGTGGGGATTCGGGCTTTCGTATATGTCACTCATCGTACGAAACGCAGCAGCCAGCCACTACTTTACGTCGGTATCCTGTGAGACTTTGAAGAATTTTGAAGTAAAGTCTACCAACCTGCATTATGTCAGCGGGGTAAACAGCTAAACCCTCTAATAAGTAAAGATTGTATCTTACCTTCATCCTCTGCAGCCGAAGCTTCCACTTCTTCATAACTAGAATCTGAAGAATCACTTCTGATTATTTCTACTTTATTGTCTTCGTTCTCTGAGTCACTCATCTTTTCCTTTATCTTTTCGGTTCGCCTCACTATTTCGCCTCACGAAATTGTTTTTATCAAACAAAGCGGAGCAATTGGTTGCTTAGAGACGAATAACAATAGTCTGACACGAAATGGTACGGCGGAAGCTAAACAGTGAGTTAAAAGGCTGTTTAGGCGTATGTTGTAGCGGCGACATTTTTATTAAATAGATACAAAAGACAAAACAACAACCTACTAATGTACATAAAACTTCATAAATACTGTGACTGCATATACAAATTCCTTAACGCAAAACATTACTTTTAACCTAACCTAACAAAATTGGGTTATTTTTACTAGCCTTCTATTATAAATGTCCCACTGCTGGGCACGGGCCTCCACTACTGAATGAGAGGGGTTAGGCCTTAGTCCACCACGCTGGCCTAAAGCGGGTTGGTAGACTTCACATACCTTCGAAAAATCTTATCGAGTTCTCAAGTATG